>CM055828.1:1533401-4122151 GCA_029582265.1 Zoroaster sp. YZ-2022
CACGATTTGGATTTATATCCCGAGTGGCCAGATAGAGCTAAATGAGGTTAATCTGCATGGGAATAGTTTTACGGAACATCTACAAGAGATACGAAATTGGCGGGAAAATCCACGAGATTCCCGCCTAATCCAACTTCCATCATGGATGTCATGGATACTGTCAATTTCCGCTTCTAGCTGCGATCACATAAATCCATGGAAATTGAAAAATAACTCAAATGGGAATAGGCTATTTCTCCGAAATTGTTCTTCTTTTGGCGAAACAATTCGGTGGTCTTTAGTTTTCATGTAGAATATTTATGGGACAATATGTCAGTCATATTGCGCGAGGTCATTCATTCAGCAAATCTTACCGGTGATTTAATAATTGTTTTCCCTTAGGCTTAACCGAGTTTAAAAGAAAGAACAAGTGATGTTAACAGGCAAAATGAATGAACCTCAGCAATTGTTGTTTAATTTATGCCCACGTAAGTAAAACAAGTAAGATGTCTTTCCTGCTTTTGCATATTGGTTATATAAAATAACTATTCGGCACTGCGCTACTTCTCCCTGGGAAACGTACCGGTAGTCACTTTCAAACATAAACAAAAACACGTATAAACATCAGTGTCTACCATCAAGGATAAAAACAACATGTGACCATAAATACATTAAAATATACCGTGGGACAAGTTCTTTTTAAGTGGAGCAAGCATGCACACTATAAAAAATTTAACCGGTCAACATTTCTGACACGTATTCTTTTTAATCTATATTATTTCTGACCCAGAAATCCCAAATTCTGGGTCAGACTTACCCCATAATGTCAACCTGTGGCAACTTTTCCCTGGTCAGTTCTGACTGATGACATTTATAGTTATGCCATAATAATCTTCATACGTGCCGCGATGGCACACTCTTCGCTCAGAAAATATTTACTTTAAATGCTAATGAACACAATTCATGTGAAGACGAAGGTGTCTAACAGCAATAGAAACCTGAGTTGAAGTTCCCTCTGACGCCTAGCTCATGATCGAACAAAAATGCACAAGTTGTTTTCCCAGAGACTGCGTGGCTGTAAGGGATCATTATGCCTTGGACTGAGTTTCATAAGATCTTCATGCATCAAATATTGAAGCAGGGCTTGAGTTGAGATTTAAGCTTACAATAAAATTTCATCTGTCGGTGTATCGATGCAAATGTACACGCGGCTAAAAACTCATATCTCTTGTGTGATGGCGTTACCATGTTGGCAATGAATTTGTATGAAGGACCGATACACTGGTGGTAATCTAATAATTGAATGTTCTCAGTTTTACTACCTCTATAAGGCCCTATTATTGATAACAAAAAATTGATGATGATATCATGATGATATCACCTATTATAAGTATGAACAATTTGTCTGCTTATGTTGCTCTTATTTCAGAGATAGAAACAAAAATTGCAAATAAATTTCGATAGACAATATGTTGGTTTTGCTATAGCTTTAACTGCTGTAAACCTGTTGGAATAAATAAATTGAATTAACAAAATTATTGATTTTCAATTTTAAGCGTATAATTGCAAATGTGATTGAGTGACCTTAAAGGAACAGTATCGTCACGATCAACAGAGCATGGAATCGGAGTGCTAGTTTTAGTGTGTCAGTGACTGAAAACAATACTTCATATGAATGTCATATTACCGTTGCTGCTGCATAATGAACCAGTAATTTTCAATCACTGTTTTCATGAACTAGGACACCAATTCCATGCCCTGTCTGCTCTGATCGTAACGACATTGCCCCTTTAATGTTTTTTTTTTTTTTTTAATTTTCAGAGCAATTTAACTGTACGTGATAGCCTTTGCAGGTGATTGTTCAGTATTATCCAAATCTAGATTTATAACTTGATTTATATGTGCATTTATTATGAGCATAAACTTTGGGGCTTCTAGCAAATATCAATATTGACCTTTTCTCATTTTAGAGACGTTATGTCATATAAGTTATGTCACATATGTTGTCTTTTCTTAACCCAATGTGAAATATTGTAAAAAGTAATTTTGTCCAAAGCCTTTTGACTAAAATTCAGAAAATCCCAAGGTCCAGTTGGGGATAACAAATGACCCCACCTGCAACAATGCCGATGCATTTATCGTTGTCATTTACACAACTTATTGCCAGTAGCTTAGTGATAGTGTCCACTAAAAGGGTGACTTAGCAAGGGCAACATCAGGAAGACGATTTTTAAACGTAAGAGGACCATTTGTTTTACCAGGGAGGGGACCTAAAGCTTTCTGAATTCGAGACAAAAGTGGTTCGGAAAACGTGATTTTACCAAATATTTTACTGTCATTACCGGTATATTAAGGTATTAAATACAACGTAAATTGTTTAGAGTTCTTAATCTTATGACGTAGCTTCTCTCAGTGATGTGATAGCTGTGTTTCTTCAGACTGTGTCATATGTTTTCTCCGCGGGTTTCATATGTTTTCACCAGCTGTGTCTAGATATAGCCTTAGTACAAGTTGAAGATACGAAATAATCAACTATCAAATAATAAATCAACAATGTGAAAATAATAGATTCTACTATACCTTCCACGTGAATTCTAAGGTAGGCGCATTAATTGAAAACCGAAAACAGTAATGGTTAAATTGTTGCTGGTTTAAATGAGATGAACATCTCAAAGAAGGCAAATCGTAGGCAAATCTGCAAAGAAGGTAAATCGTACGTGTATTTCAGCATGATTGTAAATCAGTAGAAGGCCAAAGAAGAAACAGTATGCTTCTGAATTCTTGTCACGCTCATTCAGCAAAAGGAGCATTCTCAGCGAAAGTAGTAGTTTGCTGATTGACACTTCGCATGTATACAAGCAAATGATAATGTCACGATGAACGATTTTTCGAATTCTTCCTGTATGATTATGGAAACTGACTAAATATGACTGAAATTTATAACGGCAGTGACTCAACTTCACACTGATAAGCTCAGAATAATTGTATGTAGGTAAAAAAATCACACCCTGGAGATTTTACTTGTGGGTATTAGTATTACTGCTTGGCCGGCGCCTGGTATAGTGTGAACTTTAGTACTATTGAATAACAACAACATGTTTTATTTAACAGCACTGTTAACACACTTCGTAAAGCGAACATTACAGTACCGTACGTGTGGGCGTGAACGAATTTACATGTCCTTTTGTGCAAGGTGCAGCACTTCGATAGAGTTCAACATTTAGCATAATAACCATGTTATTTTGTTTTCTTCTTATTTTGACTGGATGGCCCATAAGTGACAAACATTGATCTCCCAAGACCTATTCCTGACCTAATTTAACAAAAAACACTACAGTTATATTTTGGGCGTTAATGATAGAAAAACGGATGTACCATCTGGCGTACCGGTAAGTTCCTGTAGATGTCATTCATTACTTGAAGAAAATAACCCAGAGAGAGAGGAAGAAGGAAAGGTTTTAGTATCTCCTTCATCAATCGCTTTGATTAATTTAAACCATATCGGTACGGCCTACACATACCCCTTGATGATGGTCGGACTTGATAGTGTTAAGAGATAATTTCCCTGCGGCTTTACTGAAGATTGTTTTTTGTAGTAGCTTAAACTTTTTTCAGAACACAGCTGTTCGTAAAACCCAGCTACGGACTAAAATACTGAAGTACTGGGACTCGTTCACGCAAATCTTTGAAGGTGAATACGACACAAACGTATTCAGTGCTGTTTCCTGGTTGGTTCTTAAGAGACCCTTTTGGCTCTTCGTCGTTGCGATCATATTACTTGAGATCGACGAAGCTTGCCCGCTGTCCTCACCATCCTCAATGTATTTATCATCGGATGACCGTTGATGATACTGTCAACTAGACAAGGAAAGTACACTTCATCACTGGGGAAGATCTAATTATCAGTGCTAAATGAAGGTTTGGCTCCGGGATTTTATTGAATTGGCTTAATTATCAGTTCTAAATGTAGGTTTGGCTCCAGGATTTGATTTGATTGGCTTTTGTACTGGGTATAGACGGCCGGAGAACGGACAGCTGTTCTAAAATCGCCATTTGCGACAAGTTAAAGCACGAATGGTGAGCAATATAGCGTTACCTTCCGCCTTATGGTTAGTGTAAAAATGACGGTAGGCCTACATTGCAGAGAAAAATGTCACGTGCATGCATATAAACAAGAATAAGCAATTATCAAAATGAGTTCGCATTTTCAAGCGCAAAGTACCATAGGCTTTGAAATTGTATACTGACATGCACAGGAACCATTTCTGGTGTTTTACGATATTTTTTGCAATACTGGTAGCATCGCTAAAACGGACCGATGCCATGGTCTATGTGTATAAAATGAACATCATCTCCACATATTTCTCCAGATGTTGTCAGTGACTGATATTAAGGGGCTAGTGCTCTTGAATTTTTTTTTCCAAATATGTTGTTTTTTTCACCGTAGTCCTATAACAGTATAATCAAATAACCCAATGACATTTAAATTGCAATTTTAATCTAAGACCGTCAATCGAATAATTTGTATCCCATTGTTCCGTAAGTTGTTTTAGGTGAAACGGCATTCATATCTACTTGGCCCCGTAACATGTGCTACGCGTTATCTAAAATTTTTAATATTTGTATATCATTTGTACAGGTAAACACTAGGGTAAACTGGAAGATTTTATTTATTTATTTTTTATTGCCATGAAACGATGTCCAATTGCAGCCAAAATTGCTCAATCGATTGGAATTCTGTCGAGCTGTGTGTTTTTCACATAGGGGTATGAATGTTTTATGAGGCTGATTTATGAGGCCTCTCTTAGCCACCATACTTTGTATATGGGAAATTTGGTCCCCGCGTATACAATGCATCACGTATTTCCCTGTTGGCCAAAAAAAAAAGATGGCCAAAAAAAAAAGATGGCCGAAAAAAAGCGCGTCACCGCACCGATGACCAGAAACCGGAGACTTTTTGGGGGCCTTAGGTAAAACGGGTCCATTAGTTTGCTTTGCCTTAGTTGTGTTATTGTTTATGCATGGTTTATGCATCCCATGTTTTCTGAAAGTATTCACTATAGAACAAAGGTCAGTCATCTGTCAACAGAGGTGCGTATGTAATAACGGAATACGGCATAACGTAACCGAATGCTAGGTAGTTTATCATATATAGTTTATATACAATCAGATGATTTAGCGTTCAAGGATTTGTATTTTATACATGATGTTTCCGTCCATTTAGACCTACTGAACGTCCCCGGCTGAGTTAACATTTCGCGGTTCATTGGACAGATAAACCAATTTACATATGCTAACCCCATAGAACCGTAGCAAGTAGACCTTCGATCCCTTCAGTAATTCATGTAGTGCCTGACATCAGTAATTAGCTTTGGGGAAAAAAGGGGGAAATTAAAGGACAGGTTTATGAGGACATTCAAGGCCATGTCATGAGCAAACCTTTTAATTAATTAGTCCTTGCACTTTAATCGGATTGATCGTGAAGTTCTTTTGATATAGGCCTACAGGTACGTAACTGATTAACCCTAACCATCTATGCCCTAACAAACCTGGGCCTTTTTTCGTTCTCAGACCTGGGGAGGGGCCACACATTGTGTCCCCCTCCGTATTTTCTGTATTAAACAGCAGATTTTCATGAAACTTCGTAGGCATGTTCGATTTGATGTGATCTATCGACTGACGCCATGAAAACTTTCATAGGTCACTGTGAGCGGGCGCTATACCCATTTTCCGGAAAATATTTCTCATTTTTTATCAAAAAGGTTTTTTTCCCCATAACTTCCTTAACTTGTTGGCACAAATGTTGTCTTCAGTAAAAGCAACAATTTGACGACATTTAAATCAGCGCTAGAGAGCGCTAAAAGCAATATTTTGGGTAATTTTGTTCCAAAAACGTGATTTTTAAAGATTTTGACCCAAAATTTGGTTTTTTAACCAAAAGTACAATAAAGGCAGATATAATAATATCCGTGGTACTATCGATGACATAAATTTATACATTAAGCAAAACAAATTATGAAGAAAAAAAACCGTTTAAAAAATCACGTTGATGGTCACATGACTCAGCATTGTCCAGTTTAAAAGTTTACAACAAACCCCAAAACACATATTGAATGTTTAACAGTATCAAAAATCTAGTGTTTTTTAAAGTGGAAATTCAATTGGACCTGTTCAAAATAAACGGTTACCATGGCAACCATGAACACCCATTATTATTGATGTTTGCGTGAGGGGGGTCCCAAAGAACAGTTATCGGACAAAGCGTTCTGGAGATATTTTTTTTTAATGTCATAGGGGGGGGGCATTGTGCCCCCCCCCCCCCCGGGCCTGATAGGTTTGTATACGAACTTTTTATTTGCAGTAGCCTTTTCTGATTTTAGAGTTTACCAAATCTGAGTGAGTGGTTGATTATAGCACTTTGAAATTATTTATAGTATGTTGAATTAATTCCAAGGGGTTTGTTGATGTAGGTGTTCCTGATTTATCTTACATCAGGACTTACCAATTTAGGTTCGCATCACAGTGCAACATCTTACAACCACCTCAGAGCAGATCTAGTCCCTGTTTTGAATCCACGTCTAATTATGCAACATGAGTCCAAGCGCTCATCAATATGAGTCGGTCCATTCCCTGTCCTATGATGAGTTTATACGTTGTCTACGCCTCATCCACACTCTTCATCTCTTTTGAGTAATCCACGCACGCGCATTTCGTCAGCTTCCGGACATGCCGTAGTCACCCGTGCTTGAAAGGGAAAAATTGATGTAGCTTGACAAGGCAGCATCATTACGATGTAGATGAAACTGAGTGAGGACGTATCTCCCTGCCCAAAACCACTCATTCATTCGCAGATGCACAAACCTGGAGGGGTGCGCCATCAAGCGCTAGTCTGATTATTGGGGATTCGGCTTTAAGAGACACATCTTCAAGAGGATTCTATTTTTTCTGGAAAGGAAGGACAAGAAGAAGTGGGATACTGCATTTGTAGCTTGCGTCAGCCTTTCGGCAAAATGTCTGGTAAGAGGGGGGGGGGTATATTAATGGACGTACCGTATTGCATGTCAATAAAAACCTTTTGTGAAATGTCCACGGTCTAACCACGATATCCTCTTATTTCTCAACCTTATTTTTAGTAAACAACTATAAATGTGCAAGCGATAAGCAAAGTGTATGTCAAATAGACTTACTGCAAATTCCCGCTTTGGGACGGGATAAAAGGATTCGCTTTTTGGTAACTGTGTGATAACAACATGTTGATCAGAAACGAATCAGACTCATTTCAGGCAACCCTTTTTTCTGTTACACACTGACTTTGTAACACGTTTCAAACTACCAATTGTATAGATGAGTAGTCCTAGCTATCCACGTATTTTCAATTGTAACACTTAAAGGGAATCTTCAACATTGGTATTTGTAAACGTACATTCGTTCCAACCCTCCATTTTCAAGAAATATATCATATAGCCAGTTTCATTACAACAGGTGCTTTTTAAGAAAACGACGAAAACATTTTTACATGTTCTTTTTAATGTTTTCAAAAACTTATACTTTTCACCAAGTAAGTTTCTAGAAAACAATTCGTTAATTATGTAGTAGTTATCAATGTACTTTTCTTCAAAGGGTCAAGTTTTCACGTTATAGTCAAACGAACAGCCGACTTTCATCATCACATTAATGTAAACAATTATCCTGCAAAAACTGAAGTATTAAAAACTCTACCACATGGCAGTGTTTATATTTTCATGGACGAATACATTAACACAAGTGGTGTTATTTTAACATTCAAAGCAGTTTTTGCAGGGTATAGCACTTTTATCGGTTCTTTAAATTGGGCCACAGTACACTCATAAAACAGTCAAAGCAGCCATTGTTAGAATTCACACAGCACTTTGGGTCACCGCTTCACAACTGCGCTATAAAGTATAAACGTATCGTTTTGATGCAGTTTTGCAGTAATTACTTCCTCGCGTTACCATTGTGTTAGTATTTTCAGCTACACTTTTCTGAGTTTCCCACTACGTTCGTGTTATTCGATATTGTTTGGTTTTGGTGTAGTTTTGATATTTCCACCAGAATTATTTTTCAGTGTTTTCGTCAACTTCAATTTTTGAATTACCCCTGAATAGCTTATACGTACCATACGGTGAACATTTGACAGATATTGCATCGACCACTTTTTCTTTGTTTAAATTCGAAATACAATCATTATACTGTCTTCGTCTTACGTACTCTCTCCCTCATTTATTAAAGTATCCTCTGGGCCTATTGTCCAACGATGTCCCAAAGAAATGTCATCACAAATTGAAAGGCCAATGATGCCCATGACTGTTCAATACATAACGCCAAAAAGCTCGGAGCAGAGCAAGAATGCAATAGGCCTGGCTACATTTGTGGCAGTATAAGGTCAAGTCAATCGTTATTCCTTTCAGAATGGCATCCACTTTTTTTTACTTGGTATAGGAAGCTCTCAAGCTGCATCTGAATGTTATGCAGCTGAATGTAGAAATAATCCCAGAGAAAAGTGGCACTGAGAGCTTTACAAATGTAAACAATTCGGAAAAGGCTGCATAGCAACCCACAGCTATTTAAAATCAAGGTCGCATAGTTATTTTAAAGTGCTATGACAATTTATTAGCGACGTATTATGTCTCCCGCATTGTACCTAAATAATTGACGAGACAAGGACACGTATCTTACCCGTGTAATTAGAAAACACAGACGGTGGCCCCTGGCTTTACGAAGGAACAAGCAATTACGATTGTGATTAAACTGTAGATTTATCTAATGCACATTAGATACATTTTTGTTTTATTATTAGAAGCAGCTTCCTACCACCCGTTGTTTGTTTGTTTTGTTTGTTTGGGGTGTTTGTTTGTTTGTTTTTGTGAGAGATCGAGAGAGAAAACAGCGTAACGGTGAGAGGGGTTCCCTATTTTTGTAATAAAACAATGTTAGATAAGTCATCGTAATCAAAGAAAAGAAAACTCGGTACAAAAATGATATCAATATCAAATAACAAAGCGACCAGTGAACGTCGATAGGATCAAACGACAGTTCCATCAATCATAGTGCACTGCTGTATGTAATAGTATTATACTGACGTGATTGCAGACCTTAAACGTCCACTTGGAACCTTTAAGACCTGCCATATTTGAAAACGTTCGCGTTAAATCACAGTTTGCAGTCCATTTCCCCATCAATGTTGAAATAAAATTATTCCTGTAAATCAGGAACTTTCATTTAAACCAGGCTGATTGCAGCTGGTGATGCTACTGATGTAAGGATCCTTAATATTCTCTGTGGAGAGAGAGAGAGAGAGCGAGCCTTGGATATATGGTCCCTTAGTATAAGTTTGATACAGCTTAACACGCATATACCTTGATGCAGTGATGTAAATAATTATTTATATTATTGATATTAAGTGATAAATATAGAGCAGTGGTAAAGTGCTTTGTCTCGCACTGGGGCGATCTGGTTTCGAATAATCGAATAAATTGACAAATTACAGATTTTTCCCCAAATGTTGTACAAATATACAAATACATTCTGACATTTTCAGATTGCTACCCCAAACTATTTCACGAGCAAAAAGTAATTAACCGCACACAGACACAACACATAAAACCAGTCGTTCCTGGTTGACTATTTGTAATAGATTGCAATTTTGCGCTATATGACGTGTGATTCCTACCCATATGAAAATCAATCACCGTAGACATAGAATTATATCTAATGCTCTATTTTCTGCAGTATCCATTTCCGACTGTCTGTCAGTCAGTCTGTCGGCTACATCTTTGACTCGACTCGTTTTAAATTGAATTATTTTATTTTATTTATATTTTGCAAACGTGTTAATTATTATCTTTTTTTCTTGTTCTAGATTGAACTGTTATTTTATTTTATTTACTTTTTGCAAACGTGGTAATTATTTTCTTTCTCTTTTTCATTCTGGAAAGGAGATTTTCTAAATCACACAAGCAATCGAGTATCCTAAACTATGCAAAAGTGCCTTTTGGAAATATTTTCTTTTGTGTCCAGTATTATATGGTTATATTTAAAAAGTTAAATGCATGACCCTAAAATTAATGAGCAATTTATCGATAGAATTCACTTTACTGAGCATATATCAAGCTAGCGGTCTTATTCAACACATTACTCTGATATGTTTGCGCCAAGTGATTCAGTTTCATTCCGGTGCATGAATAAAACAAAAATGTAGGTCGACTGCAGATGAAACGTCTTGAATGACTTTTCTTTGAATATCTCCTTTCTGTTTCAACTGAAATAGAATATTTGAATTTGGAAGCGTTCAGACGTTTCGATGTGCTATCTTTATTGACTGGAGTCATATACTCTGAAGTCGTTTATGTCTTATTTATATTTATATATATATATATATTGCTTGACATTTAACTCTTCATGATGATACATTAGTCATGTTTCTTTTATTTTCAAAATTGAATGTTTCGGTTTGCCATTTTCTTACTTGGTTATTAATTACTCCTGAAGTATCTTGTTTCAAATATGTCTTGGCAATTTAAGTTTTAATCATGATAAATTGGCCTTATTTTGTTGTGCTTAAACCATTTGGATATATATTTTTTTCTAAATGTTAAAATGCCTTTAACGAATTCAATGTCTTGACATTATTGTAAATTTTAAATTATATGAATGTTCTTATAAGTGAATCATGGAATAAACATTATCGTGCATCTCGTCTTGGAAGATTAAATTTTAACAGAAATCCGAACGAGAACTGAATTTTAATTCAGGAATTGTTGTAGGATGTATTGTATATAGGCCTAGACGTACGTTTCAACATCTTCCCAATACTTGAGTCGTTGAAGATGACTGTGATTGATTAATTAACCAACGGACGCTGTCCCTGCGAGGTGGTATCCTTCTCTCGACAGACAGTCGCAGGCGCCAGTCCAGCATTATCACTTGTTCAAGAATCCGTACATTTCTTTCGAATGTACCACTTAATGGACACACAAAATGAGATCCCAGGGCCTTTATATTATAGCCTACGCCTCATGATGTAAACTATAATGTTATCCAGCTCATAGTGTTGTACCAAAAGTGGCTCATTAATGTTGTCCGGCTAAAGGTATACCAACAGTCATTATAGTGTAATTCTAGGTGGTTCATTATGTAACCTGGCCAATAGTATAAAACCCAAAATTGTTCATATTATTACCCGGCTCATAATGTTGTACCAAAGAGGATTATACTAATTTCTCATGAGGTAATATTATTACATTACGGTATCACTCAGGCGCCTTCCTGAATCATTCACATACTAAAGAGTTTACCAATGTTTACAGTCAAGAAGAAACATGTTGTAGTCGCCACTCATCGAAGCCATGTATTATTGGTTCTAAACGTGAATAACAAGTAATGTTCTTAGAAACAATAATGACGAGGATAATAGTGGTTATCGGAATTCTATCATTAAAACGAAATGTGAGTCACAGTCACATACGTCTTGTCTCCATGGTCTTGTATACGCTACTCATTTAGAACTCAATACTAGGATTGATGCTGATGAGTTACACGAATTGCTAACTGATACTGATCTGTGTTGTTTGTTCAGATTTGAAATTTTACCCCCACTTCTTTCACCGACATGCAATTATGTTTTTATTAAAGTGTTTTGTTTTTGCCACCATTATTTGTAAAAACAAAAATAAAGTATAATTTAGAATGAAAAGGAATCGTCATTGAGATGAATTGAGGGTGGATGTAAAGAGGATACCGGGGTACCAAACTTGCCCCGTGGTTAGAAGGTGTGTGTCATCGCGCTGATCTCCGTGGGTAGAATGTTATTTATTTATAATGCACATTGCTAATTCAGAAGAGGCAAGTGATCCACTTGTGCATAAATAATGCTATGATTAATTTGAATTTATATTTCCTACCGTACAATCTCCATGCGATGCATGTGCGTATCTTCATAACTATTTCTGCCTAGTCTCAGCAGGTTTAGTCATGCTATGACAGATTTGTTAATGAATCGCGAACTGCAACCCCTCTTTAGCTTGCTTGTTGGAAAGGAAAATCTGTGTTAGTCAACCAGTTCAGTCAGCCATTATTTAATACAAATTAGCTGGTTTGTATAATACGTGTATTAATCTTTGTATCATGATTTGAATTATGAAAGCCACGAATCACTGCGAAATGTTGCATAGTAGAATTTTCAGAAATAAAAACATATTGGATATCTGTATTGAGAATGAATCAGAAAAAAACAGCCATCTCAGTTACATTTTTACCTCGAATCATTCAGTTTACTGCTAGTAGGAGGTTATTGACCTTTATATATGAGAGAGTGAACCTTTTCACCCCTTAGAAAGCAATGGAGGAAGTCAAAACCACGAAGCTTTGATGTTTTCTCATATACTTATATATATATTTTTTAATCGCATTTCAATTCAGCACGCTATGTCCAAGGGTCTGGCAGTGGCGGTCTTAATTACTTCCATATTTAAGGCAAAAGACTAATTAATGTCTTTGTGTGTATGTGTGTGTGTGTGTTCAAGCACTGGCCGCGTTATGGGGACAGAGAACAAAAGAGGGATCCGGAATTACTTAGCTGTGGGGACATTTTGTGTGTCCCCACAACGTTTTTAATCCCCAAAATCCTTTGTATTTTGTCCCCACAACGCCCCGTGCGGGATTGTGTGTGTGTGTGTGTGTTTTAAAGTACATCCCGGACAATAAATTAAGGAGAAACTTGTTCGTTGCTAGGTAAATGCTTCCATGATTATTGGATTTGCGATTGTTGTTAATAGAATCGATTAAATGCATCTATGAGCCTATGGCGACACGGGGTGACGTTGCCATGGATACTATGGGAGCAATAGTATGTGAAGTCACACGCATAATGTTGCTTTACTGTCAGATGCTTAATGCTTCTTTTTTGTTGCTTTAAAAAAAAAAAGATTTGTTGATACCTGCAATATTGAAAGTAATGTTAAATGTGTGCCGGAGGCCACCCTGTGGCGTATTATGTGTCCGGTGGGTCAGCCGGTGGCGTATCATGTGCTCCGTTGTTCTTTTTGGTGACTCACTTAAGCTGAAATCTAATTTTGAGGCTTATATCATAAGAGGATCTGTGATTTTTATCGTGCAATACGAGCATATTATGAATGTAGTTGCAGCAGCATTCTTATGTATGGGCCCCCTTCATCAGGCCTGCCGGTCTTCGAGCAATGTTTAAAACACATCTAATAGTCACTTGCTACGTGCTTGTTTATTGTGTTTGACTGTATTCTCGCTAAATTGATTAAAGACGAACTGAACAAGTAATATGAAGGTAACGTTAATGATTGCCATGGTTACGAGCATGGTCTCAAAATGTTTCTTCAGCCTTTTAGTGATAATCATGAAGAAACATAACTACGACACGAAGAAAGACTAGCTATTTAAGAAAGCAACGTGACTTGTATGCCATATAGAAACGTGATAAGATCACGATGTAATCAGCAAAACACCAAGCAGATCACAGGCATATTTGATCAAAATAAAATGAAGTGAATGAAGATAGCACTTGCAGCCCTATCTTCGACTAACCCTCGGGAACAAGACAGTGACATAAAAAAATTCCCACTGCTCCTTGTTTTTATGAATTTTGGAAAACAAATTTGCAGTATAATAGTTGGTTCTTTGCTGTGGTACATTGAGGATCAGCGTATACTTACAGACTGTATGGTGCACATCGGCTCGGACGTACCCCCTGACGTCGCCACAGTTTGTGGATCAAATCTGTATTCGGCTTATCGAGGTGATATTTCAAGGGAAGGTCTGACATTGGTAATGTTAGTAAAACTACTTCTGTGCTTTGTCCCAAATATTATTTCAGGATGATCGCAACAATTTTAAAAGAGACCAACATTTTAGGAACCCATAGATTTTGTTTTGTGTGATGCTTATTTTGAAACAGTTTTTAAGTGGGAAAACTTGATAAAAGTTTAAAGTAAACAAACAGCTTGTTTCATTTAAGAAAAAACAGTTAAATAAGGTGTTATTTTATTACTTATAATGCTAAATGCTACCTTCAAGCTTCTCATGAAATAAAAATTCCAAGGATAAATAAATAATTCGCAAGCGGTTATTTTGGGTATTTCATAAAAGACAAACACTTGTTTTTCCATTCCGATTTGATGTTGTTGATATACATGGATCATCCATGTCAATTTGTCAAACTGTTTAATAACCAACATAGATGTATCGCCGCAAACTATGCTGTGTGTAAATTGCACCTCGTGTTTTCAAAATGAAAGCCATGTTGATGATTAACATTGAACCCAGAAGGCTTAATAACTGTCTTTCCCACAGAGACTACCTGGCGTACAGATTAACAATCTAAAGATTCATCTTCCATCATTATATGCTCTAATACCCACCAGTTGGCGCTTAGATTTAGCCTATTAGAGGTATCAGAGTACGGATATTATAAGTCCAATCAGCTTACACAGCTGTATACCCTGAAATGGTGTTGCTAATATTATACAGAGACCCAACCAAGCAAGAGGTCCCCCATTGCTATACTATAAGCAGCTGCCATCACATGAGACGAACAAAATTAATGTTGGTGTGTTCTATCGCTGGTGGCGCACTTTGGGCACTTCATTGAAACTCATCCATAAAAAATCAATGTCTTCCGCGGATTACGTACACGCGTTTGCGCAGCACAAACACTGAGCATTACACCATGGGGAAATAAGGTGTTTTAGTCTTCTCTGCGAAGAGCACTGCAAATATTAAGTATGACAATGTTGACGACAGTTGGACGATGACGGTATCGTGATGAGATGCGACAGATCTAGATTAGCCCAGTTATTATTACATATAAAAAGAGAATTAGCTGTTGCAAAACATGGTATACAAGTATAGTGTTTGGTCAAATTTATCTAATGCTGGACAAAATCAAATACTCAAATATTCAGCGCTGGATTTTAATTTTTGTTTTAATTATGCAGAACGGTATTAACCCAATTTAGGTATAGAAATTATATGCGTTCGCACATTTGTAACTATTAAAAGTGCAGATTAATCAAAATCACTGATACAGGCAAAATAGCTGTCACAAGAAATTTCGAATAAAACGATAAATATTTATCATAATGGTAAAAATCCAGTGCAACTGTTACAAGTCTGTCGATTAAAGCAGATTTTAATAAAATTTGCAATTTTAGCTTATGCATTTAGCTTATGCAACTCTGTCAAATGTGACCCGCTCTGCGAAAAAGGGTATTAAGGGACGCTATGCTATTAACGTAAAGGGCTGTTCTATGTGGAGAGGGTGAAAAAAAATTCACAACGTGATTTTGTTGTTGTTGGTTTATTGGCTTCTATTATATCAATACTTTCATAATTTATTTACAGAAATATTATTATTGATGTGTGACTCTTTGTCAGTTTTAGGGAAGAAAAACCTCCAAATTTTTGACAAAAAGACTTTTGTTCCTTTGTTTTTTATTCTGTTGGTGAAGTTTAATAAATATTTTTAAATAAAACACCTTATTAGCCATAGCTCAAAAGGAACATAACTGTTGCTATGGGCATTCAAGAGAGCATCTTCTTAGCTCATTTCTTTTTCCACTTGCTGTGTTTAAAGGGCTGTATCTCTGAAGGCACTTCCGTTAATTTGTACAATATGAATATGCAAAAATCAGTATATCTCCAGAATGCAAAATGCCACAGGATTCAAACCTACACCAAATTAAAGCTTATAATGTAACCAATTCAGCTATGTATGTAACTCAATGTTTAAATTTTGTCCCATAATACCCATTTTTGTGGATCCGGTCACAAATAGGATTGTAAGCCCCCTCCCCCTCCCATCCACACATCCACCCATCCACCCAAGTCATCAGTACATTTGTTGTCATGTGCCTCACCCTTATACTACCCTGTAGCTGCATAGGATTAAGGTTTGCCAGTCGGTTATGAAATGGGATGGCATTGGTAAAATAACTAATTTAGGTCATGGTCAATACAACATCGCTTTTTTGTCATGCATATTCTACATGAACGTTTTAATCGAAATATCGACCCATGCTCGCCCATGTCTGTAAAATAAAGCAGACATTTGGAGTGAATATAATATTATGACAATACCAAGAGGAAGGCTGTTGTTCCACTTATTATGTTCGCCTATAGGTGGCAAAACCACTACAGACTAAATGAATAACAACTGCACAGATTGAATTCAAGGTACAGATTGATTAACGTATTCTAGTCTGTATTAAAGGGAATACGGTACACCGTTGGTTATCAGTTGTAAGATGATAATGCTACCAAATATCCTGATAATTTAAAATTGTTTAAAGGCCTATTTAATTGCAAAGTGGGAAAATTGTATATTATTCGTCCCATGTATATTTACATGGGACGAATAAAATGAAACGAATTTAATTGAATTGAATTCACAAACATTTCGTGGACATTGCAGTTAAAGGGAATGTACAACATTAGTGTTTGGAAACTCTCTCATTTTAAAGCAATAAATCACACAGTTTATCTGTGAATGTTTCATGGCAAGAGGTGTTCACGTTTTGCATAAAACGACGGCAATCTGTTTCATGTTTATTGTGTTTATATGTTTTACAAAAACTTGGAAATTTGTGTAAATTGGATATAACAATTTGTGGGTTTTTTTCTGAAAACACTTCAAAATAGAGAATGATTGATACTTGTAAACAACTTTACCCCAAGGATACCCCTAAATGGACAATATCGTCACGATCAGAGCAGACATTTTAAGATAAACACAGTACTGGAAATTACTGGCTCATTTATGCAGCAGCAACGGTAATTTGACCTTTAAATATCATGCGAATTATTATGGCAGTCACTGAGTTAATCTAAAACTAGCAATATGATTTCCATGCCCTGTTGATCTTGACGATATTGTCCCTTTAATCTAAAACTAACACTCCGATTCCATGCCCTGTTGATCGTGACGATATTGTCTCTTTAAGATAACAATTATTTAACTGGATAATCTGGTTATTATCAATGTTGTTATTCTTTTAACCAGAGAATGAAATGAAGGGTTGCCATTGCTATTCAAATTGAATAGCACTTCGCTTAAAGCAAAGGCTAATTTATTTCACAGTAGATAATACCGTTTGTATTTTTGTAATTTGGAATAAATTAACGGAATAAATTAACAGAATATAAGCTGTTCTATGTAAATGTGGCGATGAAAGAAAACATATAAATCACAAATATTTTGGCGAAATTTTCTTTATTAAATTAATAAATTTCATTAATTTTTACTTTGGAATGAATAAAATAGTTGTGTAAAGTGCCGTGCGAGAGTACCATGTGAATGTCAAGATATATGCAGACTGTTATCAACATGGAATACAATTATAAAATGAATCTATACAACGATGTACACATTATATTATATGAAATGATGCTAGTCGCGTTGCAAAAAGCAGCTGGATGGTAAAGTCGCCAGCGCAAGATTAAACGATGTGTGTGTGTGTGTGTGTGTGTATCAGCCTTTGGACACATTAAAACGTCCGTGACATATAAATCAGTTATTTTCTGGGCTTAGATGATTTGTGAGGACAAAGATAATCCTGTGAGAATATAGGCATCCTTTTTTTATTCCTTTTCTTCTGTCGCCTGATGAAATTGTTTTGATATATCACTAAGAAGAGATATAGATGGGACGCTACATCCTGAGCTCAGATTCGTTTATATGCCTGCAAGGATACATTCAATGTTGAATTATTGCCATTCCGTAATTAGGGTTTCGGCCTGGTAGCCGAAAGCCTATTGTTTTCGTTCGATTATTCTTCTTCTTATTTCCGCCAAAACCCCATAGGTTTAACACGTAGAAGTTGTCGATGGATGATATCATACTTAGCATTGTCACATCAATACAAAACATGCACCATATGAAAGCCCGTAATGTGAATTAGTGTCTAAAACAAAGTACGTCATCATAAGGTCAGTAAATATCATGTTATTCATATTTTAGTGTGACGCTGCGCGGGGTTAAGACGTCTCGACCCTTGTGACAACTCAACACGAACAACTAGGATCCACGACAGCACTCAAGCCTTGTGACAACTCGACCTACGCAAAACTCGACCTACGAGTCATACTTAGCATTTTCACATAAATACAAAACATGCAGCATGAAAGCTCGTAATGTGACTCAGTTTGTAGAACCAATTACCTCATCATTACGTCAGTAAATATTATTTTATTAACATTTTAGTCTGTGGGACGTATAAATAGACTGTGTAAGTTGACCTCGAGAACGTACGAGTTTTCGCGAGAATCTTGACTTCCGGGCACCTCGCATAGCATTTACAAAGTGTATTGTGTGCAAATGTTTTATGAAAAGAACTTTATTGTGCTGTTTTAATAAATTTCATCCATTGAATATGGTTTGACTTAATAAAAGCTTGGTTTACATTTTGTAAATTGTAAACAATTTCGCAAATCTTGGTCAAATAATTTTTTTTTAAACCGACCTTGATTTCCGCTTTCACGTTTGAAACCTTAAAGCCCATGCAACAAAATAGGACGTGCGACGTTTTCCCCTGCCGGTGGTGGTAGTAAGATCGATCAAGCACTCGCAAAGGATGCAACGTCACGCAAAATCCATGCGATACAGGGTCTGTTTTTACGCTACGTGACGTAGCACTTATCCCGATTTAAAATATTACCTAACTTTGGTTTGTCAGTGCATTCGAACACAGTGTGCGTAACACAGTCGGCCTAAATTCGCAATTTGACACTCCGAACCGGACGTTGGAGGTCAAGCATTATTTCTTCATTTTCTCGAAAGTTTCCAAGCTTTTTTAATATTTTATTTATTACACTGTAAGTTTTAAATGTAATCATTCCATCAATATGTTTTTGGGGTGGAAAAAAGGTGATGTGACAAAAATAACAATCATACAAAATTATACACGCGTTAACCTCCCATAGCTGATGGCTCAGAGGTGCCCGGAAGTCAATGGTGACCTTTTCATCGCGAGACTTACACAGTCTATTGGCGAGTAGTGTGACCCTGCGGGGGGGGGGGGGGGTGGTTAAGACATCTCGACCCTTGTGAAAACTCGAACTAAACAAAACTCGACCTACAAGCTGTCATATAAGCACTTGGCATTTCCGCATAAAAACAAAACATGCACCATATGGAAGCCCATAATGTGACTTAGTTTCTAAAACAATTACGTCATCATTAAGTCAGTAAATATTATTTCATTAACGTTTTAGTCTAATCTGCGAAGATTATGACGAAGTCAATATAAAATTCGAAATGTTATTGCTCGAATTTACAACTATGGGTAGGATGTGGTACCATCCTTTCTCACCCTTTATGACGATAACAATAAAATAATGTGCACGTTCTGTTGTCATTCAACTCTTGTCGGTGGTGGTTTTGCAGAAAGGGAAATTGCCATATAGGGACTGTACACGTTGGTATGATTGTACGTGACGACGTAGTGTTTGTACATAGCGCAAGCTACAGGGTTAATACGATGTTCTTTGTTTTCGCATGTTTGAATCGTTTGAGAATCGTTGCATACATTTATTGAAGGGCATTAACTTGATTCGTGACATCCTTTGCATTTATCCACATATAAATTGTCTCAAACGTCTAGGGGACAAACAATGAAATTTGTGTGTACAATGATTACAGTTCATGCGTTTTAAGTTACTAAACAAATAACTCAGTGTCCCAATAATTATTAATATACATGTAGCCGAAACCCATGTGTTCGTTTTCATCGAACACTTCGTTTGTACTATTGTAGTAATATCTGTACAGATAATACTGCAAACAATAATGTCAATTTCGAACAATAACAAACACCTCATCAGTCTCCTGCCACCTACTGTCCCAAAAACTCCCACTCACAGTCTCATCTACCCACCCATCCTGTCGATCAGGTCTTGCCTAAATTACGTTTGGACGCCTACTACTACTACTTGGACGCCTAAGGAACACTCAACGCAACATTTGTATACAATGACTACAATTAATGCGCATTTTCAGCTTATTTCAATATACACTGCTCAAAATTAAATAGGACTCAAAAGTATTTCTTTGTCCATTTTGTCCATGTGAGAACACAAAAGCATTTTGTACTAAAGGTTACTCTGCAACATTTTAAACACTTTTCACGTGTTGTGCATGTCTAATGACGGTTTAAACTGGCAGATCATGTGATAAGGCATGAAAATGCAGATAACAGGTTGACGTACTCAATATCAAACTTGGCTAATCAGCTTTATTTCTTCATGTGTAACTCCACAATTGACTTCAGTAGGATGTTGCAGCACCCCGGACTCGCACACATTCTGCACAACGCCTCTTCATGGACAGTACGGTGTTCCGGATCACAGCTTGGTCGAGGTTGTTCCACTCATCCTGTAGAGCTGCTGTCAGGTTGGCAACGTTCCTTACAGGAGGGTTGTGACTTCTGACTCTGTAACTGAGAATTGCCCAAATGTTCTCAATAGGGTTAAGGTTTGGTTAAATGGCAGGATGGCAGAATGTGTGCGAGTCCGGGGTGCTGCAACATCCTACTGAAGTCAATTGTGGAGTTACACATGAAGAAATAAAGCTGATTAGTCAAGTTTGATATTGAGTACGTCAACCTGTTATCTGCATTTTCATGCATTATCACATGATCTGCCAGTTTAAACCGTCATTAGACATGCACAACACGTGAAAAGTGTTTAAAATGTTGCAGAGTAACCTTCAGTACTTTACTTACACCAAAAACTGCTTTTGTGTCCTCACATGGACAAAATGGACCAAGAAATACTTTTGAGTCCTATTTTATTTTGAGCAGTGTATCATAACTTTTTAACACTAAACAAAGAACTTGGGACACCAGTGCCCAATATTATCAATACATCCGAAACCCATGTCAGCGTTTTCATCAAAAGCTTAACCTCTAGTTAATATTATCTCTCGGTGACACACATTTTTTCCTAGTGTATATCCACTGTGCCATCTATACCTGATGATTTCCTGTACAGTCAATATCTCTTTATGTATCCTCTGTCAGCAAACCCACTAGACAAGTATCATGACTAGTCCTTGTACGTTAATAATTCAAGATCTGTTAACGTGGGGAAATTGGCTTATATACTATGTTTGTCGAGTTGTTTGCCGGAGAAAAAAAGTACAGAATTGGGTTGATGTAAATAGGTTGTTGTTAATAAACATTGAATCAAGATACTAAAGAAAATGATTATTATCCTGTGGATAATTATTATGTACAGGCTACGTATGGTTATTGTCAAAGCTGAAAGTCAGGGAATGTAGGTATCAAGAAAGGGGACACACTGAATTCCCTTCATAGTCGAGAGCTAGTTAAGCTGACAAATCCAATGTCATGAAGCATGAATTCAAATTATGACCTCTCCCAAACAGTGTGTTCGAGCTTTTAAATGAAATGTAGGTACAACAATAATTTACAATGCAGGTCAAATCGATGGACTTGACACTTTTTGCCAAAAGCGTTAGAATCTGATTTATTTTAGTATAGCAAGGTGTGCCAAGGGAGATAAACCAATTTCCCCATCGAGTCTTAAACGGTTGGTGCATATTCATTCAACAGAGGGCGCCGATCTACGAATCAGTGGCGCCAAGACAGTCCGTCCCATCATCACACGATCATAAGAACTCTTGACTTAATTTTAGTTTTATATCACGTTGACTGGCCAGTTAAAGAAGTTATGGTTTGTGTCGTGACTTTATTAATATTTACTACGAAATCGGCTAAAAGGGCATACAAATGACCTAATCATGAATTAACAGCGCGCTTGCTAATTTCTGCAGTGGAACATTGTGACGGTCACTCAAGGGAATGGGGAAAGTAACGTTATTGGTCCGATTGTAACATGATACAATTGTTACAAGCGTTGCAGGTCTATTAAATCATAGAGTAAGGACCCATGATCTCCCATATAGCAAGTGGCCATTTTATTCATGTAGCCACAGTGGCGGGTATGTAAAGTACCACACTGCGTATCACAGATCAACCCTCAAATATTTTCTAAATGATAATTTACTCATTTCCTTTTTGATGAAAAATCCCTAAAATTTAACTTATTTGGATCTGACTCCACCAAAGACATTGTCAAAGCTACCATAAGCATTGTCTTGATGTGCCTTGTGTTATATAGCTTCTTCTATGACCCTCTGCGACCAAATGCAATGTGACTCGAATGCTCATTAAGATTCCGATCCCTGGCTAAGATTCACAGCGATGAAATCAATGATGGTCGTTTAATCTTTCCCCCCGTCCTGCCCCACCGTCATACTGTCGACATCCCGATGCGATAGTGTCCCACAGGAACTGGTGGGATATCGGATGGAATAAGTCTTATTATGAACTGTTATCTTCGGTTTGGATATCCTGGAGACTGAAAGTGATTAAATTTGAAACGATTGGCCTTCGTTGAACCGTCATTACGGATTAAAGGGATGGTTCTACATTAATAATATTGGCAAAACTATGACGAGTATGGTTACTACTTGTTGATTAACGTCGATATCCATTAAACAACCAAAACAATTTCAGAACATATTGATGATGTATTCAGATGTCTTGTTGTATTCATTCTAATATGGAATTTAAGAAATCCATTTGGAAATTATTTTTCTTTTCTTAAAAAACAAATTTTCTAGGGTATATTACACCATCACCCGTTTTGCAATTTCTGTACTTTTTAATGCAATGTTGTCAACCCACATTCGTATAAAGTACACTCGTTTATACGGCCTTGGTTGGTCTCTCGGGCATTTTTTGTTATCGCCGCCCTATGTGGAACCATATGGTTAGATGCTTCATATATCAATGACCTTTTATATTATTAATATATGCAACATTTCTTAAGGTAGGGGAATTGCATTTTTTTTTAATGAAAAATTGTAAACCTTGACGGAATAAACTACTTTTCCGTTATAGGTATATCATAGTTTCTTTAATTTAAAAACAATGTTTTAAAATGGTCATCGAAAACTATTAATAGCAAAACAGTATGAAAGCCATGAAATCAAAATTAACAGAACCAAAAATAAGTATTTCAAATGTTTTAAAATATCAAAATAGAGTACCGATATATTTAATCAAACTAACACGTACAAAACAGTAGTTATCTGTAATGCCATGAACATGGTGTTACAGTCCGATTTCCACTCTTGTTAGATTCACCTTTACACACGGGAAAATTCTATGCCAACGACGCGGTGTTTGAGAAACAAACCACCAAAGTCTCATCACGATCTTGAGATGATCTTTACCTTGCTCAGGATGTTTTCATAGCTGTGTAATTTCAGAAGACACTGAAAAATGCAAGAATAGTACCCTATAGCCGCCATAGTTTTTTCCTCAGACTTAATTATATGAACCGTTTCTCACTGAATGCTGTCCTTTCAGTTTTGAGAAATGGTGGGGAATTAGGGTACACCAGATTAACCTAAAATATGTTTGTTTTATGGTCTATTCCACTTTGGCTGTATTGGATGTCACCTATTCAGTGATGGATAATTGATAAGTAAACGTCCCGATTTTATAACGAGCTATATTGTTTTCACCACATAGGCCTAAAACACCTAGGCCTATCTATATGATGGAATAAAGTTAGTTTCAAGGTATAATGTTTATTATCATTTTCTTTTTTGCAGTGCTAAGTTGTCTGTTTTAATTGTCAAAACCAATTAAGTTTCTCTATGCTATTTTACTCTTATGTATGATATAGCACTGTATTTTTTATTAAAATTGTCTGTCTTTCTTATAGTCTTTCTATAATATTTTTCGTCTTTATTTATAAAATGCCTTGTATATGACGCTGCTCATTGTAACGCTACACAAATGAACCCATATTCAGTAAGCCAGAATGATTGATATGCAAGTGTTGCAGCAAATATAATGGTGTAATTTGTTATGGTTGAAGGTTTCAATGGTTATACAGGAAAAGGGACACATATGGTGTATGCAAATTACATGAATAATAAGTTCGAGACTGTATACGACCTCAGTATGAAGTACACGCATCATACTAATGAGAAATAAATAATACTGTACCGATTTCTTTCGCTCAAAGAATGCGCAAATTTCCGAGCATAAATCCACGAACTGTATGGATTTATTGGTTGGAAAGGGGTTGCCAGTTGGGGATTTCACTTGGGGTGGGGGTAGGTCATGTGACCGAATCACTACCGTCCCTAAGCCTAACAAGAAATCGCCGCCACTGCATTACATGCAACACGTAAACCATTTTGTTAAATCTTTTATACATTTTATAAATAAGCTTTCCTTCAATATTGGTGACAATTCCAATTATCTTTTGATCCGATTTCAGACATATTTCACCTGCTCGTATTTGAAGCAGTGCGAACAACTTGCCATGACACAACAGCATCGTAAACTGTAGGACTAACTAGAGCAGGCATTACCTTTTATCTTGTGTGTCATTTGGAGCAGTATCTAAGAACAGCTATAAAGCAGAATTCGAAAACACACAAAAACACAAAAACAAAAACACACACAATTAAATTAAAAACAATCCATTACAAAACCTATTAATAAAGTACATATGTTTTACCTTCAAAGAAGCCAATTTAGCAAAGTTTATATTGACTTAAGAATATGTAACAAGCAAATATTGTTTTAAAAGCGGGTGGTAAGATGTGTTTTTAGGTGCCTGACGTTCAAAACGAGCATATTTCCGCACGAATTACAACCATTAATCATAAGTGAAAACGTCACAATATGTTTCTCCGTTTAGTCGGTAAGGCGAGATTTCATTATTAATAGGCCTTTCTAGTAAAGTGCTGGGCGGATATCAAGTGTTTGTTAAACATGTACTATGTTAACAACATTACAAACCGATGAAGGGTTTATTGGATGAAGATTAATTTCATCGACAAACATTATTGCAGCCAGTTTTATTTGCCCTACATTAACTATGAAATGACATGCATACACGACCCGTACAGTTGGAATCGCCCTGTCGATAAACCGCCAAGGGAAATACAGAGTATAGTCACATCACAAGGCATTGTGGGTAAGTTTGTAGACGATACTCGCTGTGTATGGCTTGCTAGGTGGGAATTACACATTGGCATCGTGTACCGCCACTAGGATATACGTATACACTACTGGCATCTGTATAGATCGGCTGAATAATATACAGTCCATAGAACACATGTTTATGATAACAACATGCTCATTCGCCTAACATTCGAGGACTGATAATTGCTAAGCTGTTCAGACGAAGAGGAACCATAAATAGTATCTTTGTTTTTGGAGTGTGAGAGAGAGGAAGAGGAATCAAGGATGTATCCACGGCAGCTGCGGAGATTGATGAAACGGGGACGAGCTGGTCGAGGCCCACAGGGAAGAGGGGGGAGTGGTTCCCAATCGTCGGCATCAAAGATACCAAGTGAGCAACGTATGATACTTCATTTGTGTCTAATTAATATTACGATTAGTATTATAAACTGCAATGTATTGTGGACAAAATTGTGTTAGTAATATAATAATTGTGCATTAATATTCTACCTAAGTTTGATATTTTAAAACTCATTAATGCTTGTTGTAATTATTATATAACCAGTTTGTGTATCATCAATGCATGCCAGTATTTTACAATCCAACAAACTTAGTATTTTCTATGTTTAAGCATGGGAATTATACCTATGGTATAATTATTTCTGGTCAAATACATTGTATTGTTTACATTATAAAGTATTAGAAGTAATGTTTTCGAAATAATTAACAGACGTTTCGATTTTACTATAATGTCAAAGCATAAATAAATTGAGATCACGCAACAACACATTTTGTTTATATACGTTTTATTTATTCACCTGTTGATTGGAATCAATAATTGATACGCTGCAACAGATGTTTTAGGACATGTTCAATGTTTTGGGACATCTAAAATTTCTTCATCAGCAAAATTATTCGCATGTTCTATTGCGAAAACAACATAAGATAAATTCACGCGAGAATTGAAGATGAATAATCACCATCCATTGTCGAGATGTACCTTTTACTCACGGTGATCATGCCAATAGGTCTAGTATTGTGAATATTCCGTTGCCGTTTATCGTTTCGACTGTCTCTAGGGTTATGCATGGTGTCAAGGGCCCGTAGCTTAGGGAACTCATGCGATACGGTGATTTTATATTTCAATATTCGTATCAACGCAATGGGAGTTCTTACAAAGTAAGTGCTTTTCTCCCTGAGCACCCTTCTGTTCTCTTATTAAAGGGTGATTCTGCGTAGTTATCTTGAAGATCACAAGGAATTAGACAGCGTATTGTGCACTGCTATAATCACGTCATTTGAATATTAAATACCTTCTTACGAAATGCTGACAATAACGAGTAATTATGCTGGTAATTATGCTGGTATACAGTGTATGTGTATAGTTGTGCAGCAGGATTCTGTAACAAATTCACAAATTCACACGCATCGGTGAGCATCGAACTGAAGTACGCATCAACTCATATTTGTAATAGGCCTATGTCACAATTTCGCTCAGATGATGTGCAGTTAAAGCCATGGTGTAGGTTATGTATCTTCAATTCATAAATCATGCATAGATTTATGATGTATATTGAGCCACACCTATGATATTATTTATTCATGAAAATTGCTGTTGGTTATTATGCTTCACCTCGAAGAATCATTCGGAAATGTGAAGGCTGCTTTCTATGATGGTTACTGTAAATGTCAAGCTCCACTTGAGTTTGAGATGTTGATCAACTAACAGAATTAATAGAAGCTGAGAGCACGCAAAGTCCTTTACAATAACATCATGTATTTAACTAGATTCAGTAAGTATTTCCAAAGTGAATATATTCTGCAATAGAAATAATGTGTTAACTTTTCTGCAACTAGTCTCTAACCAAATATTTAGTTAAAAATCCGTAATTTGTAACATCCGTAATTTGTAGGTAGAGATTGAATTATTGCGTACGTTTAAGTTGTGTGTAGATCATACAGATTATACATGTAGCCTATATGAAGTATATATGACGTCAACGTCTGAAAAAGGAATTTCTTTACTACCGCAAATCGCCACAATGAGTGGCAGTCAGAAGCCAACATTTACATTTTCTTTACGTTACTGACGCTGATCTGACCCTTTAATGTGATTGATTTTCTTCAACATGATTAAAATTCCGGGAACCTTTTTTTCTCTGAGAAATTTCATTTAAAAGCACGGTTCTATTACCTTAACATTGTATTAACACGTCAGACGAATCAAACATGTGGCATTCAGTGCACAACCTTCCAACGTCACACATTTTTAAGTAGCTAATTAAAATGAACTCTTTTTATCACAGTTCTGCTGACGACTCCAACGACTCTCATCGTGGTTTGTAACAGTCGTCGCTGCGACTCGGTCTCACGCTGTGGCTGTCTCCGCAATACAATTAAATTTTCATAGTAAAGTAGTTAGATTATGCTAAGTGATGTGAACTACTTTATCAGTTTAGGTATTATAGACCTACACCTCTGGGGATTTTATACAATTTAATGATGCGCAGTGGTGAATATATTAAATAATAAAGAAGAATTTCGAGAAATATCTGATATTATTGTTTTATTTTTTTTTAATTGCAGGTACAAGCATAATGTCTTTATGTACAAAATATTGGCCTCTCTGCCAAATATTGCAAATGGAAATTTGATTCACAGATTTCTCAGAAACATGGCTAACCAAAAGAATAAATCTTTAGAGGATACCAAAATGAAATTTAAGTAGGCTTGTGGTGACACCATTTTAACAATATATCTAAAGTAAGGTTCTACGTACGATCTACGGTATAGGCTACAGTCAATTTCTCTGAACGTCGTCATATATTACTGATCGAAACGCCTCAGAACTGAATAATTCTATAGAGATTATTAACATGGTATCCCGGTAAACCAATTCCATTCATCTCTTTCCACCATGCAACGATATCAGTCTTATATCAAATGAAATTTGAGATACGATGGCGGGTACACGTTTCGATTTGCCATAACATGACCTGACTTCTTTAATCCTGCAATAACACATTTTCCCTTCCAGCCTTATGGCCTGTATTCACCACAATTACAACATCGATTTAATCTGCAATTACACGATGCACAAAAATAAAAATGACAAATAATATGGTCTCTGAGCATTAACTAGATCAATTGTTTAATAATTAATTGATCAATGGCTCCATTATCTTTGTTGAGAAATGCACGCGTGTATTACCAATATAATTTACTGTACTTCCATTTCCACTTCCCTAAGTAAGTCTTTGTCAGTGAAATTGTTGTATTATTGGTACCAACATGTGTACCAGGTACATTTAAGACATGTGTACCATTTTAAGACAGACATGTGTACCAGGTACATTTAAGACATGTGTACCAGGTACATTTAAGACATGTGTACCATGTACATTTAAGACATGTGTACCAGGTACATTTAAGACATGTGTACCAGGTACATTTAAGACATGTGTACCATGTACATTTAAGACATGTGTACCATGTACATTTAAGACATGTGTACCATGTACATTTAAGACATGTGTACCAGGTACATTTAAGACATGTGTACCAGGTACATTTAAGACATGTGTACCAGGTACATTTAAGACATGTGTACCAGGTACATTTAAGACATGTGTACCATGTACATTTAAGACATGTGTACCAGGTACATTTAAGACATGTGTACCAGGTACATTTAAGACATGTGTACCAGGTACATTTAAGACATGTGTACCAGGTACATTTAAGACATGTGTACCAGGTACATTTAAGACATGTGTACCAGGTACATTTAAGACATGTGTACCAGGTACATTTAAGACATGTGTACCATGTACATTTAAGACATGTGTACCAGGTACATTTAAGACATGTGTACCAGGTACATTTAAGACATGTGTACCATGTACATTTAAGACATGTGTACCAGGGCTCGATTTCACAAAGCACTAAGATTCATCTTAAGATGAGCTGTTAGTATTACCATAGTGATTTGTATTTGTGACATCACACTTTGCTAAGCAATTAAGATTGATACACAGTTAAGATCAATCTTAGCTCTTTGTGAAATCGGCCCCAGGTACATTTAAGAGCTGGGAATCAATCCCCCATATATTATTTTTCTCAAAGGAAACGTACGTTTATTTGAACCATCTCGTTTCAATAACTAACCTGTTAGAGTTTAATCACAAAAATGTGTTCATACCGTTTTTAATTAATGCAATCGATACAATCTTTTTGTTCAGGTTGATTGCTACTTATGCCAACTTTACAACTTCACATTTTTAGATATTAATTTGTTAATCTGGTAATTACTTTCCCTGTAAATATAAAATGTGCATTTATTCTCCATTTGTTTTGCGTCACACGATCATTCCCAAAGACTCGATCTGCCATTGTCATCATAATAATTATGACGTTTGTTTCCATTTGGGCATATTTTGAACATACAGCTGATATTTTCACAGATAACTTTTGTTTCTCCTAAGTAATATTGAAGAGACAGTACAGTTCTATTAGTTCATCGATTTTTAGTTACTTGTTCTGCCTTTTGAAATGGCCCCTGATCAGAAATAAAACCCCTGTTTTTTACCATCCTAGGCAGGATTTTTGCTAAATATCAAGGAAACAATTAGTCAATAATTATGCACATCTGTTCAAATTATACCATTTCAATTTAATTGATCGCTATTATGCCAAACATATTTGTCCGAACCCAATTTCCGTAACAAAAATTCAGAAGTAGCTTCTGAAATTGTGTGGAGAAACTTTTTTTGGAAATTTTATGTGATTTTTATAGGGGTCTACTTGTATCTACAAGTGTACCGTAAAAGACTTATTATTAGATCAATGCATTGCAGGAAATTGATGTGAATGTGCTTCAAGGAAAGTATATTATCTTCTGTGTAATTTCAGACTTTTTTCTTGTTCTGTTTCTTTGCAGTTGCCAGTCCGCCTTCCTCATCATGCACGGAAGATGATGCTGGGAATGGGGCCTCAAAGAATGGAGACATCCCAAGTAAGTTAACGCCTTCTGTTTCTTATCTTGTCAGGGAACTGGCGCATACAGATAATGGGGGTGGGGAAACTTTCTCCCCAATATCATTATGCATGTAAATTTACCATACGTTATTTGGCAGTGTGCCAACTTTTTAGCCACCCTGGATACACTGCATGTTTAGGCTTATATTTAGTCGTTAATTAGGAACTGCTTCGCTTTCTGTCTACGGCGAGCATCAGAATGCCGCTCTTGAAGGCATCATTGTCTCCCAGGACAAATTACAATATAGACCGTGGACGCCCTACCTTTGTCACATAAAATAACATGTGTAGTTATTACTTTTCTGATCAGCGGTGTCACACAATTAGTCATGTTATTTGATGAGCGCACATTAATACGATGGGCATTAATTCCATGTTCCGTCTACATATCCACAGGGTATTTTACTATTATCACAACGGCAGCTAAGCATTTTGGCTGGATTTCCATGCATAATTTGCACTGGTTGGTAATTTAAGAATGTCAGTCCATCTGTAATTACGTGCTCTGTGTGCCGAATCATGTATCGACTTCAGGGCAGAGAAACTATATTTGTTTTGTTTTGCAAGATCATGTATTTCCAGTTTTAATAACATAATCTAGCCCATGGATCATGTGACACAATTACAGCGCCCTCTGTTGACATCATGCATTTCAGGGCTGTCAAACTAAAGAATTCCACTTTATGTATGTATATGGAAAATGTAAAATTTTATACCCAACATTCCTGGCGCATAGTTTTTTCAGTGGATAATTTTGATTAAACAAAGGGGACACCTATAGCCTACTCACTTCCTCATAGCATTTTTGATCATAGGTATAGATTTTTAAATATAATTTTGGCCACCGATGGCCCTAAAAGCAGTGTCCTCAACTTGATGAAGGAAACAAGTACAAAATTGAACAGCTAGGGGTTCACTTGAAATATAATCTACCGAGACTGTTTTATGAAGGTGTTTGCTGTGTTTTTATTATTTCAGTTGAAACAAGCATAGTAGGCTTACTTTGAACTCATTAGGCCCTTAAAGATAATCAAAAATCCCTCAAAAAGAGTAGGCCTACCATTAATTGACAAACTGCAACGCACTTTGCGAATCCCATGCTCCAAACAAATTAAATTTGAACACGTACCTCAAATATTGACAGTGGGGAATCTCTCGCTTGAATATTTGCATCTCTTAAATTTTAGGATTTTTTGTCAGTCTCACTCGTGGTTTATTGACATCGATTCTGTCTTCTTTTCCCAATGCTCAAAAAGTTATTAATATCCGTCAACCTGTATATTAAAGGCTGTGGAATTTTGATTTGAACCCATCATTCGTGTAGATAATTATCAGGAAATCGTTCTACAGATCGGATTGCTCAACTGTGTTAAAATATTTCGTATAAAAATACTTATGCTACAATGGTCAAGTAAGAAACTTGAGATTGAAAACATTGGGTATCCGTAATAAACATGCATGGGTGATAACAAAATGTGAGTTAAACATTGATTTTCATATACAATTTATAATTTTCAGTAAAGGCTTTTTAAAATATTTTTTTATTTATTATTTTTTTAATTCGATGAGCTGTAGTTTTAGATTTCACGGAAAATGATTACTGAATTGTTTCAATTTGAAATGCTGCCTTCCACATAATTTGATTCAGCAGAAAAAATTGGTTATAACATACCGGTATATCTTGAGTCTGTCAATAAATTTTCATTTTGGTAGACCTAACTTTTTCCGGGTGATTTTATCACACCTCATTCTTCATTTACAATTTACGAATCCGTGGCCAACGTCAAGATCGAAATTATATGAAGTCAATGGAAAACCCAGAAAGGGGAATGAGAAAAGAACACTACACTGTAAAGAAACGCGTGTCGATGAGAATATCCACCGATAAAATCACGGCACACGTTGGGGAAAAGGAACTTTTAATATAACATATCAGCTTGATCGACCAAATAACACCAGATCACCAGAAATGAAAACTAGTTATATCCACTACGTCAGAAATCCCCAAGCGAATTGGGTATTTATAAGGCTCTTCGGGAAATTTGCACCGCAAAAGACGCGTCAAATTTGGTCGAAGATTACCCCAGGGAAATGTGAGCATTGGACTGTGTTATAATAGCTCCATGGTCTACCCACAGCTAGCACTACATATCCATGCACTTCATGTCTTGGTTTTGATACTGAATAGGGAAGATTATAATTGTGTTTTAGCGAATCAGGAATAAGACTTCACGTTGTCGTCACAAAGATACATTTAATGCGGTATACTGAATTTGAAAGTATCATATTTCGTTATGAAGTTTTAGAACCATAAAGGGAGGGTACTTTTGTAAAAACAAATTCTTTAAAGAAGCTGGTCTTATGAGGAACCGTTCATAGTTAATTCACATACCTTTGTAGAGGGTTCATTGTTAAACATATACGTCTCAGTCATTGTGCTCCCAGATATAAGAATACCGGCACGGGAATATGATTTGGGATCGAGGAAGTGGGAGATGATGTCATGGGCAGATCTAGAGAAACCAAAACAGGTGCACATGGCAAAAAGGTGGCATTTTATGAAAGTTATGGTAGATTTAGATGCACAGGTACGCGGATATCCAGGGTTTGCACCCTGGATATCCAGGGTTTGCACCCTGGATCTGCTAATGTACAATAGGAAAACGTATGTCCCCTTTTATCCCCACCACGAATCCCTCAATTGTTGACTGTACGTTTGGTCCCATGCATTGAGTAGATCGTTACAGCTATATTTAATCAGTGTGGCGTTTTTGTTGATTTGGTTGCTATAGTCGTATGTTTCAGAGACTATTGTAACTATAGACAATGATATTTTGTTAGATCTTCATGGTCTTATTTCTCTCCTCTCCTCGGTTCAAACCTAAAGAAACTACGGTTTGTCTCACTTCTCGGTAGAGTACGCCTTCTTGAAATCAAATATGTCTGCATCAATTCCACAGCTATCCCTGAGTATCACTTGAGGATGGTGCTACATCCTATAAGACAAGCCAGTGAATCCATAATCTATAACTATGTCAATAAGTTGGAAATTGGATTCGCTGTCTGTTGTTGCATCAGTACCATATTAATGCGCAAACCCATGATATAAATAAGCAGCCAAGTTAACACCATCAACGGTATTTCCACTGAAACAAAATGAAGGCTGAGTATAACAAAGATTAATGTTCCATGTTCATGACATTGTTAATGGTTCAATGTTTATCAAGGGAGACATAGCAATCCTCGGAGGACCCTATGGCTGTATATCGTTCGTTACGCATCATTTAATTAAACTCTAAATAGTGCCTTTACCATGCTAAGAAGATTTAGCTTAACGGCTGAAGTAATATGATAATCTTGAATGATATAAACTATTAAAGGTTAAATAGGAGATAGGTGTAAGTCTACCATATATTTGAGCAATTAGGAGGTAGAGAGCTACACGTCTTAATGATGGTCTGTGAAAGTACAGCTTTAAAGAGGATACTTCACGTCAATGCATTAGTTCCACCTTGAAAATAAAGTAATTGCAACTGTCTGTATTTTACACACATTAGGAGAACACAGATCATGAGAAATATTCATATTGACTTACATCACATTTACGTTGGATGTACATGTATTTCAATGTGGCTGTACTATAAACATGATACATACGGCACGGGCAGGATTAAAATACTGGTTATCAAATTTGCAGTTTCCAATAAGTTAACAAGGAAGTGAATTCTAAAGGACAATTGGCGAAATGTTCTTTTGGGCAGAAGTTAACTGTAGACGTTAACTAGAAACAAACAACTCGTCTCTCCGGGCGACAATAACTAGTGTGCATGGTGAAATGAAAAAGAAATAAGGGGCGTAGATCCATAATGTACCGACGGATATTCCATGTACTGAAGGAATTACACATCGGAATAGGCTTCGTGGTTCTTGGCATTGTACATGACCCCTTCCAATTGTCAAATGCGAGCCTGTTTTTTAAGGCTTGCTTGTCATTCACACTATTTCAAAGACTACGTCAGAAGCGGTTAAATGTGTTCAACTTTGACAATTTTAATATAAACTTTTCAACAGACATAATTTTGTCAACCCTCTTGATTCTGCTCGGCACAAAAACAAACGGACAAACAGAACAAGACATAACACATAGACAATCATGAGGTAGTCTTGGTAAAAAGGACAGACAAACCAACTGACAAACTACAAACACATAGGGGAAGATGGGGCTACTGGACCGCTTAAGCATATATTTAAATCTAACAATATAAAAAGGCTTTAGAAAAGGGATAAAACTATTTTTATTACATGACCAAAACACTTGCTTCTTTATTGCAAACAGTTGAAATCAATCACATTCATTAAACTTATGAATATTAATTAATTAAAATTCAGCCAAAAAATGGACCACTAGCCCCACTCCTGGGGCAAGTGGTCCGCATCATAAAACCCTAATATTTGGCATTAAAAGTTTAAAAAATGAATATAGTAAACAGTAAATGGATCATAAAACACTCAAATAAGTAACTGTGAATATCTTAGAAGCACCAAAGTGTTCAATAAATTGTTTAAATACCATGTAAAGAGTTTCTACTTTTTTCAGACAAAATCCTGCAATTGTTATTCTCGGAATGTTATTGAGTTGAATATGGAGTTGTTTGTCATAGGCATTTTGTATTCCCTAAAACATGATTTGAAGTATTTTTCAAGTGTATATATCTCACATGGGCTATACTTTATGCATGCCTTTGCTTTTAAGAAAATTCTTAAACAACTTGAGTAACACATAAACATTTTTCTACTTAAACGCTAACTATAATTTTCAACACTTTTTGGACCTTTAAAGGGAACACAAATGAGATTAGCCAGTCTTCCTCAGCTTTGGTGAGAGCTGTTGGCTTGTGTGCTGGCGCATCTTCATCTACCAAGTTCATGCACCTTCTTTTTAATGTTGGTTTAGGAACATTGAATCGCTTTGATGGTTCTCGAAGAATGGTTATCTCGCCACTTTTGATCGCAGCAATGGCTCTACTCATCGAATCTGCCTCCCATTTGTTTTGAGGCCCACGTAGCACGATATGTCCGCACCATTCTGTAATTAGGGAGACAAACAAATAATCATAGTGTTATACTGCACCCTCATCATAGCAGAAATGAACAGTAGCAAACAACTAAAACTCTTATACAGCAAATAAAATTATATGGAATACTATTTACACTGTCGGGGATACTGGCCCAGGTGGGCCAGTAGCCCCGAAAAATGGTGGTCCAGTAGCCCCAAATTTTTCATGTGGGATTAATTAATCAATTATTCTTAGTATTTTAGCATAATTTCCATTCACATTATTGGAATATATTTTATAAATAACCTTTGAAACATTAAAAAACTATAAATTAAATTGGCTATAAATCTTACTAAACAAAAAATTAAAGTTTTCAAACATATTACAAATGGCAGCAGCCATTTTGTTATCTTAAAACAAAAGAAGTTCACGCATGCAAAATCAAGTGCTACTATTCATCCAAAATGTAGGCTCCCAGTGCACACAAAATTACTGAATTTCAGGTCAAACTTTCAGTTGCTCCTTAATTTTCTTTTATGCAATTGATTCCACTGTATAAATGATTCAATTAATAATTAATCAGGATTGAGAACCTACCCTTTCGAAGCAGTCTATTGTTTTTCTACTATTAAAAAGACGCCATTTTGAAAATGCCCGGCACTAAACACCGGTAGGCCAACAACCTCCGATGCTACAAGTTACAACATAAGACCTGTCTTTAACGTTAAAATACGCACTGACGTGGCGTACTGAATGTCACACAATCACACTACCACCCATTTTAAGTCACTTTTACAACGTTAAATACTTCAAATTGTGATTAAAACTTACCTTACTTAAGCACTACTACTAAGCAGAAATGGAGTATGTATTTCTGAGTTTTTGATGAACAGCTAACGGAAGAAAAGTCACAATTATTCTGGGTAAACCCGGTGCAGGCATGTAAACTCTGTGGTTTTTAGAAAGAACACATGTAGAACATGACAAAAGCCACAGGTCTTTGTTTCATCAATGGAGGGCAGCAGAGCAGAAAAAAACCAAAAAAACCTTAAGAGTGGGCCAGTAGCCCCGGCGACCCAGTAGCCCCACCTTCCCCTACACCCTCTTGAATCTGCTCGGCACAAAAACAAACGGACACACAGAACAAGACATAACACATAGACAATCAAGAGTAGTCTTCGTAAAAAAGGACAGGCAAACCAACTGACAAACTACAAACACACACACCCCCACACACATGTTTGTGTTACATACCCTATATGTGGACATTGTTTTGTTCTCGTGTACTTAAGAAAAACACATTCTTAAACATTGCCATTTGCACTGAAGATTCTCTTTGGAGTAGATTTTTTCCAGTCTTTCTTGAGATTTTCTAATTCATGAAAACGTTGTGTGGACGTGTGTAAGTCCACATAACGTCTCAAGAACCTACATTTTTTTGTTCTCAGGTCCACATAGCGTATGTAACGCTTAATCACAGAACGAGAACGCAATTGTAACCCTCACATTGCTCAAAATGATATTGTATGTAGCATGCGAACCTTGTAAGCTTTTACGTTTTCTGTTTTTTGCAGGACAAGATTACAAAATCTATAAACGTACCGAGGGAAAGAGAAAACTAAAGCGGCAGGATTCTAAAGAGTTTGACGAACAGTCACTATCTAGTCTCGATCTGTCTAAAATGGACGAACTTCCGGCAGTCAGTTCAGCTGAGGCTGTTGCTGAAGCCATGTTGCGACTGCGCAGTCTCGTACTGAGACTTGAGAAAGAAGAGATTTCTACAGTGGACTTGAAGAGCAACCTACAATATGCAGCCGGTGTACTCGAGAGTTTGAAAGACGACCAGAACAGGTATATAAACGTGTTTTCGTTTCTTCTGGATTTTCTGAACCCATTTAATTGTTTTGCAGAAAATAATGATAGTTTGAATGATTGTGTTAGCCTTAGTGCCATGTAAGTGACATTACACTGTATTTTAATGTGGCACCAGTAGGTTGCAAGATACAGCAGATATTATATACAGAACAGTTCACTTTACTCAGTATCAGTAAATGCAGATTCGCTGGTCTAGCCAGTATAAATAGATCAACTTCAACTCGAAACTTAATTCAATTTTTGCACGAAATGACCGTCATCTAATGTTAGGGTAGAATATATAAACCAAAAATGACGATTGGTACTCCACTCCGTTGACTCTCTGCATGGCTCTCAGTCTTAGTTTTAAACTCAGTAAAATGGAAAAAATTGTCAGCTATTTTCTGGAAAGGAGTTTCATAAGACAAAGGAAGGGATTTTTATCTTGACAGAAAAGGCCAATATTTTATATGATATTGTACCCGATACTCCAAATTTGTGTCAGTAGATAACGTCTCAAAAGGATCAATTTCATCTTGCTATTAACAAGCACAGATTATAATCTGGTAGTCTGGATTACAATTGGTGTCGTTAAGTGAGTCAGTCGTTATAATCTGGGTGGCACATGCATAATCGCATAATCGCAATTGTTAAATATTTTCGTCGTTAACATTTAATTTAAAGAAGAACATAAAATAGTTATAGCCTAATTAGAACGTTGCTACGACTGTTACACGATGTTTACAGAAACAATTTGATTATTCATGAAACGATCGACTACCGTGTGAATTAAGCGTGCCATTGCTGCATGCTACGCGATATGCATGTGCCACTCACTTAAAACGACACCAATTGTAATCCAGACTACCAGATTATAATCTGTGCTTGTTAATAGCAAGATGAAATTGATCCTTTTGAGACGTTATCTACTGACACAAATTTGGAGTATCGGGTGGATATTCATGTAAAACAGAAAGAAATGTCAGAAGAGAAGTATAAAATATGGGCATTATTTAACAGTTGACACTGACTAACAAAATATTCCAAAAGCGCTTGTAAGAATTTTCTTTAAATTTAAGATGTAAACATAAAGTGCTTTTATTAACGCCATGAATTCAGGAAGGGATATATGATTTGATATGGATACAAATTATAAAAGTGGCGTAGTTTCACTGGCTCCTTGAGGCTTGCAAAATTATTTCCTCATAAATACATTCTATTTTATTCTAGTGTACTTAAGTAGGGCTTATCCTCAAACCGGTAAGTTGATATGTTTGGTATGTTCAGATTGATTGTTAAAAGAGACCTTCGTCTTACTTATGATAAACACTGTCTTGAAACTGAATCCAGTTGGTGATTACCAGCTTCTTTTTCTCCCTATGAAGACTGCCAAGCCATAAGGCTAACCAACCTCGCCAGCCCAAGAAGACTACCCCAACGTATGTATATAGGTGAGCAGTACCGTCAAGGCACTGGACTTGTTGTGTCGCTCATCATCTTCATCGCCTTCTCCTCATGTTTTCTTAGCCAATCATTGGCCCTGCTCCTGCGGAGTGTGTTGAGCCTCAGCCCTTCCCCTATAAACATGATGACCACACCCATGATGATCCCAGCTTTTATGAGTTAACCGTATATCATTTATGCAGAGGATAACCAACCAATTTTGCAAAATAAACATTAATAATGTTTATTTTTGCAATTACAAAGGCATTATTATGAAATCATTTTTAAAATGTAGAATAATTAAAACATAAATTGAAAAAAGTAGAGCAAACATTGCTTTCAAACACTCCAGCAAAATTGCGGTTAATCCGAAGCAGATGCTTACCCTCCGCCCAGGGATGCCTTACAGGGACCCATAATGCTCTCAACACTTTACTATGTAGAATGGTTTTCACATTTAACACTTCTTCCCTTGTCAATTCATTCTCACATCTTTTAGTATTGCCCACAGATATACTAACCCTTAGAGTTGTACATAGAAGGATTTATCTTAGCCTTCTTCACGTGCATCGTGTCACCATAAGAATGTATTTACATCTTTACACTGTAAGCCTCTCATGTGCACCTGAGGCTATCCTTGAATACTTGATAACTATAGGAACATCAACCATAATTACGTCTTGTGATTAATGTTCCCTGCTTTAGCCATCTCATAATTAAAGAATTTATTTGCATGGACTATTAGTAGATCAAATTTTCTAGCACCGAGAACATCCAAAGGTTCACGAGGTATCACAATGATTTATTAAGTCTTTAATTACATGCACACATCCATCCAGATCCATCGCATATAAGTCCATGATTGGTTCAACACACTTATTAATCAATCTTGTGGAGGGATATGCCCTTTGTTCAATAGCGCAATCATTCAGTCTAAATCAATACTTTAATCGTGGAAATTAAAATGAATGCACAATTTAATTTTTAGGGGCCGTAATAATTTTCGAATGTTTCCTTTACACCTCGTCTTATTCTTAGTTCATGTGTACTGTAATCCTTGGCTAGCTATCCCGTGTCTGCCCCAGTCTATAGTTTTGCTTAAGTTTTCTCCAGCTGTATGATCAAGTGTGTGTTTTCTCTTTGCTTTTTGAGTGACTGTTCATCTAACCTTATCAAAAACTTACACATTCCTATTCCAAATCTGATCACATCTGAATTACTACGGGTGATGCATGTGGAGTGTTATGATTGGAATTGTGTACGAATTATGTGGTGCACTATTGAGAACAGGGTAGCATGATATTGTGGATCTGTGAACATGATAATATTAGGTCTTATATAGGTACAAATGGGGAGGTGTCTCGTGCGAATAGAGTCTGTGACATACACATACCTATGTCACGTGTGAATCACATTTTGAACACAAGTGTTGAGCACATAACTATGAATCACATGGAAAAAAAACTAATTAAAAAACATGAATGACATGACGCATGTGAAGCATGTAATTCACCCGTGTGAAATTTACATCTGGCGGATAAATAAGTTTATTTTGATAAATCTAGGTCACTTTATCATGTGTCGTTTATACTGTGAAGTCATTTTCTTTTGTCCGGGCAGCTTGAGCTTTTATACCCTTTGTGACTTCCATGCAAATTACCCTCCCTGACATTTCTCCATTATCATTCCCCGTCCTATTTAGAGTTTTTGTCCGTCATTTGTTATAAATGAGTTTATGGAAAGTGTGCCTATAGTCTACCCATCCATGTGTTCTTCTAACCCATCCATGTGTTCTTCTAACCCATCCATGTGTTCTTCTAACCCATTCATAATGTTTTTTAACCTCCTCTAGCCCGTAATGGCTAGCTTGATTTTAATTGGATATCTGCTTTTAAATTCAATCGATTGATTTATTATGAATCCGAGATTTTAAAGCCAGTTTACACTTTTGGTAAAATGTCTGTAATTCATACATACTTAAACGCATACTATAATAATAATAAAGAGATAGGTATAAAAACAACCTGTGAATGTTTCAAATTATTTCGATGTGTAGTTATAGAGAAAATGGTGAAAATGCAATCAGATTTGTCCTCCCATTCCAACATAAAATGTTCGAGAGCAAACATTCATTTGCATAATAATTTGAATAATTTCACGAAAATGATAAAACATTTGAAGGGATATTTGATATCATCAAGTTTCAATAATGTGATAATTGATGTTTTTTTAGTAGGCCTATAACAATAGTGTATATAATGGGCTATAATAATCAGACAATGCCCACAGTGTTGCTGAATGTACTCAAAACGTATACACGCTGTAATTAAATTCAAACGCGCTGTCTGGTTTGACTATTTTGTGAAATATTCTTAATTAGATCACCGGGAAGTGTCTTTCCTGCCCATCTGTGTTTGTATTTACTAATTTTACTCCATCTTTAATAATTTCATTAACTCCTTCTCGGTAGTAACTTGTAGATGCACCCTGATAAAAAGTTTGAATTATCAAAATTGAAATAGAATATCAAGGCTGATGATTCATTTTTATTATCGATTTATTCATATTATGCAGATTTAACTATCAAGGCGAAGAGGATGACCTTTCTGAGGTCGCAACCGAAGATGTACCAGAGCAGGTCCGGCATTGGTTGACGTCGACCTTTAGCCGGCAATCCACGAGATCTCGTCTCGGTGACGAGAAGCCGAAGTTTAGGAGCATCGTCCAGGCACTACGGACAGGTTTATTCATTGACAGGTAAAAAGAATTGACCTCATCGAGTGTATGTATAGGCTCACTTAAATCAAAGGGTAGTGCATAAGTTTGAAATAAGTGGGAAGAAAACTAAGCTGGAAAATTCCATGTTAAATTATATTATTATTTTAAAATAGTACGCCTAAAACTACATTTGTTCAAATACTAAAAACATCAGATGAAAGGTAGTACTAGCTTATAAAATCAGGGGAAATAAAATGGGTAAAACTTGTAGCTTTGCATGGTGAGGATAAAATAAAAGGAAATAAAATGGAAATAAAAGGAAATAAAATGGAGAAAAAATTGGTATAAAGCTGTTGCAAATTGTATTGAAGCCTCGATACTATACTATACTATACATTTCTGTTCTTTAAATCTCTTGTCTGATAAACAGAATGTTTAGACGGACTTCTGGATTATTAGCAACTACGTTCCCTGCAAAAGTCATGGAGATATTTAAGGTAACGAGAACAATCCTTTCATTGCATGCTTGTATGGTTCTGTTATCTCTTATGGTCAATTCATTACGTTGACACTCCACAAGAAATTCCCTTTATTATTAATTATTGATTATGCGGCGGAGTGAAATTTAAGTTGATGAAATCAGACAGACTGTAGGCTTGTTTAGCCTGGAAAGAAACTAATAAAAGCACGTGGGATTTCATTTTGTTTGAAACAGGTCTCAGCAGTTTTAATAACCATCAAACTGGCGTTTGTAATACGTATCTAGATCAATCATAAAGATTTCTCACAGTCACTGTTCCATGGTTGGCGGAATTTAACGTGTCAAACACGAAACAGCTCAATAACGACAAAGCGTTGATATACCGTTACTTCCATAACGAGAACATCTTTCGAAAGTTCTTCCAATGTGGGGAAAAACCAGGCATTACAATAACCCCGAACTGACGGCCATGGATGGCACAGGACATTTAAGTTTTTCCCCATAGCAGGAATTACACGGACATAAATCATAACAGTAAGATTCGTACTGTCTGTCCGTAATGGAGCCTGGACAAAAAGAAAACAAGACGTCCCCAAAGAACGCCTTGAGTGTTGTATCAATAATGGTGAAACAGCGCATTCCACAGGGGAAAGGTTAATATCTGTATGTGTGGTATGTGCAGTGCAGACTTTAAAGTTAAAAGTTCATTACTTGCAGTGCAGTGACATTTTATTACCAACAATAAAAATTACTGTATTTTTATTGTTTTATAATTAAAGATTGAAAGAAATTAAACAATACACCCGCCAAACATAAAAATATGCTATTATGTGTTGTGATATTTTGGGACATTGTTAAAATATTTAGGCTGTTACACGTAAAATAAGTCTCAAATTTTGGCATTCTCACTGTAATTGATTCTAAAGTTAAAAAAAAAAAAAAAAAAAAAAGTTCAGCTTGATTTCATTTAATCCACGTATGTTTTCACGTTTAATCACTCTTCAATATCAACTTGGATATTAGATTGTAGCATTTTAGAGAGGCTTTTAAGCCCTGTGCTCAATTAATGGGATATATTTGTCATTCGTTTTGTAAGATACCCCTGTGTGGCAAAACTACGTACGTGTGCGTGAAAAAGCCATTACATTAATTGGATTTGTAAGTACTTCATCTTCCGTATTAAAAAATACATGATATATGAGTACCAAACGACGAACACAGTCAAAGCTTAAGGCCCTAAATTTAGATTTTTGTCATGATCTGACACCGAAAATATAGCCTCTAATAATGTTTGTGTAGGCATAGACCTTGGAATTAAACATTGAAGAGAAGTAAAAGCCACTCCTTGAAGCCTAGTAGTCATTTAATGTAACCTGGTACATAATGCAATCCAGATAATACATTTTTAGAGTAAACAAATATAAATTGACAAGAGTAGGGTTTGAACCTGCGACCTCCGGGTTAATATTGTGTACTGCACTACCAATTGAGCCATCTAACCCTTTGCTGTTTAGGCTACTTTGTTCGGGCGCAAGTCGGAAGTAATTTAACAAAATGTATTGATGTACCTACTGCAGTTTCCATGTGGTTTATTTAATTTTATGATACCCGGCTCATAATGTAATATGCTGGATGACATTATGTGCCGGATAACCGTTATCGTACCAAACACACTGGTTTTTGTGAAGAAACCATCGACACCATAGATGACACGATGGAGGGTCTTAGGGCGATGTTTCCCCAAAACAGTTTATAAAACCTGTGAACATTAAAATACTTTATGATGGTCAAGGCTGCAGTCATGAACACTACATTAATTGTCTTGTTCGACAGTAAACCCTTTGTCTAAAGTAATGATTTTAGCATGTTCTGTAACAACTATATATACATACGTTATGTCTGGATATAGATATGCGTTTAAAACAACCTTATGTGTTTGAAAACGTAATGGCGATATCAACAACCAAGAATGCACAGGTTTTCATCTTACGAGCGTGGATAATAGTCGAATGAATTCTTGGGGAAATCTAACATTTCGATATGCCCAAAGGAATTTGTTTGTGTAATTAATACATAGACTTAGCACGTGTTTGGAATAAACGGTCCATGGATTTTACATCTAAGAAAATATGAATTTACTATACTTAAGTGATAAACATCAAGACTCTGCGCCACTTGGGGCTGAAACCTATATAGCTTCACTAGTGAAGGCCACCTTGAAATAATAAATTTTAAGAAATCGCTACCAGATTGTTTTGAAACAAAACTCTATTCTGTTTGTAATTTAGTAGGGACACGTTTAAAAATGTTATATATGCTGGACTGCTTAATGTGTTTTGATAACGTGCGTTATCAAACCCTCAGTTGTGATAATACAAAGCTACTGTAAGTGGGCGCCTGTGTGGCCCGAAATAATTGTGTATTATAGAGAATCTTTTCCAAATAATTATATCCACTGTATAGCCCGTCATGTGAAACTGTCCATTCAAAGGCGTCCGTATATGACGGTGAATGCAATTTAAAAAGGCGTCTCTCAATACGACTAGACTCAATTTGTTAATCCCAAAGTGACAACGTTTGCCACTTTACTTATAAGTGTATGCCTAATGAATGTATTGCTGTATGCTAATCATTATTTTCATCGATGATAAATATTTGTGCTTGAGGCAGATGAATTAGAGAATATTAGCTTGGGTAAAATTTCGTTATGTGCATACATAATATATGAGAATCGAGAAAAACAGACCATGCTATACAGGTCTATAAATTGCTGTTAACATTTTTATGAAATCCATTAAGTATACACAGTTGGACAGAAATCAGATAAATAGTTCCTCACTTAGCAAAATGTAGGCCTATTCTCGTGATATTTCATTTTGAAGTTTTTAGTATTTGTTTTTGTCTAAATGCAAAATACTTCAGTCTTCAAAAAAGTTATTTCTAATCAGGAAAGTCCTTCAACTGCAAAAAGTTTTTTGTAGTGTATCAATTGTATAAATACAAAAATGCTCAGAATTCAATATAAGAAATAGTTACTAATATACATCAATCAGCCATTATGACAAAACAGATTTTTCGCAACCAGTTGGCGTGCACAGATCGAGCCACACGTCACGTCTTCCAGCAGTATCTAGCAATATGTCATTACTGGGTTATTCAGTCCAAATTAGAGCGATTTACGCGGGCAGAAGTCACCATTATTCACCTTTGGTTCGTTGCTATGGTAACATAAACCCATTGACGTCAGAAGAGGATCATTAGTTGTGACTCGCGTCGTTCTTTTACTTTTTTAAAGTATTGATGCGAAACAGGATGATTTTATACACCCAAATTTGTTGTAATTAACTTTGTGTAATATTCCGTTTGGACAATTCATATCTATATGTCGATAATCAGCTCACCACTGCAATTTGGCAGTTTCGTGCATGAGTAACACTGCCAATCTAGTATTCATACTGGTTGTATTCTCAATAGGGGAATTATCGTTATCGAATTTATGGTGTGGAGATCGTTTTTTCCGTAAATCCTATGTAATATGTTTAAAGTAAAATTAGTGTTAACACGTATAATTCAGTTGTGGGAGGCTTTGGCCTGTAAGATTATAAGATAATAATAATAATAAGAAGAAGAAGAAGAAGAAGTGCCGTGGTCCAAAATTTATTAGGTGAAAAGGGCACAAAATGAATGCAGGTCAGATCTAAGGCTGTGTACGAAACGACGGCTTTGGCTACGGCTAACATTCATACGACGTCTATACCCAACTTCAACATTGCCACTGTAGGAAATAACCATAGCCGTGGCCATTTACACTCAAAAATTGATGCGCGACTTAGGCGTACTTTCCAATCATCTAACTTCGCACATCATCGCGCAACATCATCAGTTTGTCTGTGGTGAATGACCACGCCGAAGAAAAAGGCTTATCCGGAGAGCCCTTATGTTGTAATGAAGCGTAAAGCACGAATCATTAATGTCTCATTGATACACCTCCCTAATTCTGACGAAGAAACACGAACGCAAGTATCGACAATTCTGAGAAATTTGTTCCTTTGGACAAAAACCAAAACCTTGTTCAATAACTGATATTTTAATATTAATGTTTTCTGTACAGAACATTGATGAGTGGTCATTCGACATATTTGCATTGAATGAGGAGAGTGACGGGCATGCGCTGAAATGTACAGCTTATGAGTTATTCACAAGATATGACCTCATTGCAAAGTTTAAAGTAAGTATCGTGCATAATTATTGAAGGTGAATATATACGCTTTTTATGAATATGCCCAATTATCTTGATAGGGTGGCTTGTAATTGTAGTGTTAATATGAACTAATTGTTTTCAAATGATATCATTCTAATCTTCTCTAATATAAACAGATTGAACAGATTCATCTCACTTCCGGTTCTTCTCAGAACCAACACTTATTACAACTCTGAAGAGATTATTACATGATGCTGCCGCAAACCTTACTCCAGTAACATCAACAATCACCACCACATTAATATATTATCCCACTCGTCAACAACGGCAAATACGTTGGCTTTCATAATCCAGTCTCCATAACCAGTCTCCATAACCAGTCCCCATAACCACTCTCCATAACCAGTCTCTATAACCAGTCTCCATAACCAGTCTCCATAACCGTGGCCGAGCGGTCTAGCTTACCGGACTCAAGTTCTGGTGTTAGCAGCAGAATGTGGGTTCGAAACCCGGCCGTGACACTTGTGTCCTTGAGCAAGACACTTAACCATAATTGCTTCTCTCCACCCAGGGGTTAAATGGGTACCTGTGAGGGCAGAGTTGGTTGATTAGCCCTATATGCGCTGTAATGGCAGCAATTGAGCTGTATACTCCCCAGGGAGCTGAGATGGTTTCAGGAATGATTTATGAGCCTTATGAGCAGGGGTAATAATATAATGCGCCTTGAGCACCACTCAGTTGGTGGATACGTGCGCTATATAAGTCCTCACATTATTATTATTATTATTATAACCAGTCTCCATAACCAGTCTCCATAACCAGTCTTCATAACCAGTCTCCATAACCAGTCTCCATAACCTGTCTCCATAACCTATCATATATTTCAGGATTCATATAGCAAAAAGATAATTTAAAACAAATGTTGATCGACTATATTTGAGATTTATTGTGGTGTTTTCACCGGAAAAAGAGTCTCTACTTCGCCTTGCACCATTCGTTTTGTTTGATTACTCTGTGATTACTCGCAGCGACATATATATACACCAGTCTAAGCGGAACCCAGGACCTAAGTAATTGTCACCGGCTGACTCCATCGGTCTTTCAATTTTACAAATTAGATATTTTTGATAAGCTGCTTAGCACATGTCAAGTACCGCATTCCCAGAAGCATGTCTCTGGGGACGTCTTGGGAGGGACAGCCACCTTGGGTAAAAGTCACAAGTTAAATTTAGACTCTAGTCACATTCATCTCCCATGAAGTCCATCATCATCTTGCACTGAGCGAGCCTCGTAGCTCTTTGCCTTGCGGAGATGATTGGTATAGAGTGTTCGTGTCCCATCGAGCTAATGAGAACCAATGTGCTGATTACCACTACTAATTGCCCCAGGATCATTCTAATGAGATACTTGGAATTTTTTGTCAAAAATATCTTGCCCATTACCCGTAGTGCTGTCAGTATCTGTTAACGATACAAATAGGACAAATCAAAAGTATCTTACCTTTTACAGCTTGTTCTGATGTTCTGATTGAAACAAAACAAAAAGAAAGAAATTGTTTCCCCAAATTTTATTTGTTCTTATAATAGTTTGGAAAGTAAACAAAATTCTCGAAATTTGTATTACCTTAAAAGATTTGTAGAATTTTGAAACGCCCAACATAATGTTTTTTAGTTTGTTTAAGTTTGTTACAATGTGGGAAGGCTTTTCACAGAAATCAATACATATAACGTCTTCAAATTATGTATCTTAAATGTACGGATTAAAAAGGGTATCTGGTTAGTCCCTTGAGAACCTCAGAGACGCGTACCACAATGATGCTTATGACGTCATCGGCAGAGTGATCAGTGAATTGATGCAAGTGGAATTACAATAGTCAACCGATGACGTGCAAGTATCACTATAACTGTGCTTTTTTCAGGGTGGTTTAAAACAGCGACAAAAATCACAACTTTCTCCAATTGAAATTTTTTTTTAAACAAACAAAATACACAGAAGGATGTTTCGATACCCAATTTATCAACTTCCACAGCGAGTTTGGAGAACATATTTCGGGGGGGGGGCGACTTTTTCAATTTAAGTGGAAAAAGGATAAGTGCTCTACACGTGAGGCGAATAGTGTCTCCAAATTATAGATTTTCCAGATTCTATATAATGTAGAAACATGAGATCTTGCAAAGATGTTAATATCCGTTATTGCCATGAATGAAGTGGCATGCACACTAGTCCCAAATTAAAAATTGAATGCTAATGTGAATAGAAACCTAAACCACAAGCCTTAGGAACGGGATGTCTATTATCACATAGCTGCCATTTTGATTTCCACACGCACAAGTAGTGCACTCTGTAAAAGTAAAAACATTTTAACTATTTGCTATCGATATCTCTATTTGGCAAAGGTTTTCACTTTGTGTTCGTGCAGTATTACCATACCTAATTATATAAACGCTATTAAAACCCTCGTATACTGACTGACCAGACAAAACCAGATAGTCATCAGTTTTTGAAGGGTGTGGGATATTGGCTTGACAGTGCTTCTCTCCTTTAACACAATAATTATTAAATTGCCAAAGCAAATGTTGTTTTAAATTTGAAAGCCTCAACTATTGTTTACCCGTACTGCGTATTGCTATATTGAATAATGACGTAATTATAACATTTGAAGATAAGCGATACACATTGGAAGACTTGATTTTTGTGGGGGAAAACAAAGTGACAAAGTCACGTTTAGTTAAGAAAACAGAATCTCACAACTTGTAAGAAAGTAATTTTGTACGGAAATTGGAGACACGTAGGAATCAGCGACTTCATTTTGAATAGTTGCCAAGAAATAATTTTTTATGAAGGTCAAGATCCTGATCAAGTAAATAGAAGTAGTTTTGCCATTCCAGTAGGCTGTAAAATTGAGATTATTTGACCACATATCCTGTATTGCACATAGCCATCGAGACATAATCAACATTACGATTTATGCACGGCCATGTACGATCGATGAAGGCAAGAACATGATGTCGTGACTGGTACGATGTAATTAAATCCCTGTGGACGCGAGTAGGCCACTTGATGTTAATATATCATTCATGGTCATGGAGAACCACAAAACAAACAAACAAATATATCAACAAATCAACAATCATACGACACTGTTTGTCAGGTAAAAATGACGTTCTTACATCAACCCTACGGGCGAAGAAACACTATCTTCTCTCTGGGTAGCCGTTGGTCATGTAAATGTATCTTGGTCGATAAAATGAAGGAAAAAATACATCACATTGTTTGCTTATTCGGTCTAGTTCATTGGCCTTGTTCCATATGCCCGACCCTTCCCGCATGACATTTTCGAAGAACACAAAGCTTGGAAACGTATATTGTGGCTGCGCTTAATAATAATAATAATAATAATAATGTGTGGATTTATATAGCGCACGTATCCACCAACTAAGTGGTGCTCAAGGCGCATTATATTATTATCCCTGCTCATAAGGCTCATAAGGCTCATAAATCATTCCTGAAACCATCTCAGCTCCCTGGGGAGTATACAGCTCAATTGCTGCCATTTCTAGCGCATATAGAGCAAACCAACTCTGCCTTCACAGGTACCCATTTAACCCCTGGGTGGAGAGAAGCAATTATGATTAAGTGTCTTGCTCAAGGACACAAGTGTCACGGCCGTGATTCGAACCCACATTATGTTGCTAACACCAGAACTTGAATCCGGTAAGCTAGACCGCTCGGTAAACTAGTGGAACGCTGGTAGTTGTAACTCCGAGTTTCACGCGTTATGCGATCATCAGACAACTGATAGTCACCAAGTGATTACTCCTATATATAGGCCTACACGCGCACGTACAGGTTACTCGCTCAATAATGCGTGGTAATTACCTCAACTTTTTCAATGAGTCTCTTCTTGTACGTGCTTGTACTTCAAGATAGACCGCTACATTTAAGTATATATATATGTATATATTTTGTGTAGATTCCTGTTCAAAATCTGAACTGTTTTCTTGAGGCAATGGAGAATGGATACAGTAAGCATGGCAACCCGTACCACAACCTGCTTCACGCTGCTGACGTCACACAAACCTTGCATCATATGCTCGTGAAGATGGGACTTATGGTAAGAAAGTATGGGTTCATATCAAGACAGTTTCAAATAATACAAGAACATTCATTGATAAAATGCGCATTAATTGCGTTGACACAAATATTTTGACTTTTGACTCGTATGCCGGATGGCGACCGTATGTTTTACAACCGTGTATCATCAGTCATTATAATTATTGGTCATTATGCTCTTGACATTGGCAGAGCAGGACTAATGTACTTATATACAGAGGACCAACATAACACATTTAACCCTCTACCAAGATGAATGTCATTGCAATTCGTCAATCAATATCGCAACTAATTGAGTTTAAGTTCCCATTGCGTATAGTGAAACCCTTCAAGTTGCTGTTGTATGACTCACCGGAATTTTATTTGCATTTTTGAAAATACAGACTTAAGGTTTTCCGTATGTATCTGTCTTATTTACATGATCTCAACTTCTGTGTTTCCTTTTTGACAGCACTGGTTGACTGATATTGAGATTATAGCGTCTCTTTTAGCAGCAATAATTCATGATTTCGAGCACACTGGTACGACCAACGCTTTCCACGTGAATACTGGGTATGTCTATTATTCACATATCATTTTATTGTACATCACTCGGGGGTATAAGTTGCCCATACCTGATTTTTTTTTCATTCAAAAGGAGTAATGGTGTTCGTCAAACTTAATCAATTCGTTTGTTTCATTTCAAAATTACATTTACATTTCTCGATTTAATATATGCGAGTCTCTGGATTCTCATGCCTTACTATGAACATTTAACAACAACAAATAGAGAATTAGCGATTGCAAACTGCTTACTAACCTAAAGGACATGTAGTATAAATGCAGAATTGTAGTTATTGGCCTTAAGTTTTTTTAACAACTACTATTTTGTATGTAACACAAATATTAGTGGCTATCTGTTCGCTATAATTCTACGTAAATTAAAGGTTAGGTTTTTCCTTCGCGACCATTATATTTATTGAATCATCGAATTTGATTTTGGAATGTTTGATCATTAGAAGACATTTTGTGCAGAGGTTTAATAATCTTGTTACTGACTCACACCTGGGGAGTGACACATTTTGATTGACCAATATTAGAGGTTCTCGATAATTTATATGTCACGCGCCACGTTAGACATGAGGCCGGCAGCATCATAGGTGACAGGTGGGACAGCCATTGATAAGCGCACTACAGTAATGCATTTTTCAGGAAATATGATCTTTCAGTAAATACATGTATGTCCCGTCTTTTGTGTTTTACTACAGGTCTGACATGGCGTTGCTGTACAATGACAGAGCTGTTCTTGAAAATCATCACATCAGTAGTTCTTTCCGACTAATGAAGGAGGATGACAAAAACTTCCTAGTCAATGTCAATAAAGATGACTACACGTACGTCAACACAACTAGGATTCATTACAATCTGAAATATGATTTTTTTTTTCATTTTGTAACTCTATATCAACATGTTTTTCATTATTTTACAGACTTTTTGGCAAAAGCCTTTTTTAATCAGTTTAAAAATGTTTATCGTTGTTAACAGTAATAAGGTGTTTGTATAAATGTATGTAGTGGCCTATACCAACAATTCATTTCGGGTTTTCAGTATACTGTTAGTCCATGCTTGTTGATATTTGTAGCATTTATTGTCAGATTAAATTCAGACAAAAACACAAAGAAAAACAAATTAATTATTATTTATCGTGTCATGTGTCACAATTGATCTAATATAAAAATCAACATAATTATGACAACTAATTTGCAACGATGTGATCCTATATTCTCCTGTCCTTCCAGGGAGCTTCGTAACCTAGTGATTGATATGGTACTAGCTACTGATATGTCATATCACTTCCAACAACTCAAGCAGGTCAAAACCATGATTGGTATGGCTGACAGGTTGGTTCAGTTTTGTTCTTTTAATTGGCTCTGTGAGTTTTCCATTTAAACTAGATGATGGAAGTTTTACAAATCTGCTCATATATAAAAATAAAAATATTTAGCATAGCAGTCAGAATATTGAACTGTGTCAAATCTCAGTAAGAAAATTCAGATTTACCAAAATTAACTTGTTAAAAAAAACTATTTGATGGACATTATCGTGATTGTCTTCAGACGTGTATAGTGTTCATTCCTAGTAAGGTACGTTATTGAAATACTATTATCCAGAAATCCAGATAAAACAATTTTAACAGCTATCATTTTTATCTTCAATAAAATAATAGTTAACTTGTTAACTTTTTCATCAAATTACTTTGAATGCAATAATAACCTTTGCCAGAAATTGATTTCTTTGCGTTCTGAATTTTAGTTCAGAATGTGGCGTGTCGTGGCCGAGCGGTCTAGCGCACCGAACTCAAGTTCTGGTGTTGCCAGCAGCAGGGTGTGGGTTCGAGCCCCGGTCGTGACACTTGTATCCTTGAGCAAGGTACTTAACCATAATTGCTTCGTCCTTCGGATGGGACGTAAAGCCGTAGGTCCCGTGTGTTGTATAATGCACGTAAAGTGGATTGTCGTGGTCTAGCGCACTGAACTCAAGTTCTGGTGTTGCCAGCAGCAGAGTGTGGGTTCGAGCCCCAGCCGTGACACCTATGTCCTTGAGCAAGACACTTAACCATAATTGCTTCTCTCCACCCAGGGGTTAAATGGGTACCTGTGAAGGCAGAGATGGTTTGCTCTCTATGCGCTAGAAATGGCAGCAATTGAGCTGTATACTCCCCAGGGAGCTGAGATGGTTTCAGGAATGATTTATGAGCCTTATGAGCCTTATGAGCAGGGATAATAATATAATGCGCCTTGAGCGCCACTTAGTTGGTGGATACGTGCGCTATATAAATCTATACATTATTATTATTATTATTATTACTTGTTATAAAATAATGCTTTAATCTGTAATAGTGTTTCCCGTTTTTTTGTTTTTTTTTGTTGTTGCTTGTTTGTTTTATTGTTCAACTTAATGGTTTCCGTTGTTTTGATCACTTTCTTAGCAGTGCTCTGGACAAACCCAAAGCATTGGCTCTAGCCTTACATTGCGCCGACATCAGCCACCCTGCCAAAGACTGGTTTCTGCATCACAAATGGACAACATTACTTATGCATGAATTTTTCAGACAGGTCAGTCTTAGTAATAATTAAAGCAAGATCATGGAAATTAATAAATGAACCAAATATATGAATAAACAGACATAAGAGGAACCAAAAAAGGGCGTAAATGTCAACATTTTTTTTTTTTTAAAGGTACAAAATTAATAAATAAAACTTATGTAGTTATGCAATATGTAGTTTGTGTACTTATTTTGTGCGAGTCTTTCACATTTAAGAACCATGTGTAGTCTTTCCCAGGCCGTGTTTATACAAATTCGTTCTTGTTTTTATTAACCATTATTTGTTATTGTAAGAATTTAATTGTTTAAGAGTATATGTTATTATTATTAAAATATTAATTGCGGTATGATTTAGTTTCGCTTTAGAAAGTCACTGTTAATTGTTTGTGGTTTTTGTTTTCCTAGGGAGACAGGGAGAAAGAACTGGGTGTGGCATTTTCGCCACTCTGTGATCGGAAAACAACCATGGTTGCAGAATCACAAATAGGTTTGTTTCAAATAAAAACATAAACAATGTATTGATGAAACGAGAGTGTAGGTAAACAGCAACGAGTGATATACAAGGCAGTAACGAAGATTTGTTATGGAAAACAAAATAGGCAAAAGTAACATTTTAGGCGCTCAATATTATTTGAAATTACTTATATTATTTTGAAACTAACATCCATGATTGATATCAAAACAAATAAGTTAATAAGTGTTGATGTGAAATATATTATAAAGTTAGTTGTCATCTCAAAACTCATAAATTTACACTAATGCAATGGAAATACATAAATATTTATGAATATTTTAACATTTTGTTCAGGTTTCATTGACTTCATCGTTGAACCTAGTCTCATTGTGTGCTGTGACATGATTGATAGGGTACTACAGGAAATACCCCCAAGTGCTCCAGATGAGAGCAGTCTAAGGACTAAGCGCAACTCTGTCCCACTGGCTCGCCCGACAAGCACGCCAAGAACGAGTAGTGTTCCAGATTACCAGGTCAGAAGCTCAACCATAGGCGACATCGGGGAGGGGGGTTCGGAGGTGCATTTTATCTCTTTATGTGTATTTTTACACTTAGATGCTTAGATCAAAAAGCTTATAAGGGGTTGTTTTTCCTTGGCCCTCTTCCAGTGACTTTACTCTGGATTCCACTAGGTTCCTGTTAAAGGACTACAATAAGTTTCTTGCACTCGGTGCTACTGTCTTAAAACTTTAACTTGGGGCGTCTCGAGATATTTTATAATCCAGGGGCAAAGCTATCCCGAAGAAAGCTTTTGGTATAATATTATTATAGTAGACCACAGTCTAGAGTAATCTGTCTGAATATAATTGTAAGTGTTATGATAATAGTCAAACATAGTTATGGGTTTTTCCCAGGTAGAGTTGGAGTATATTTTCCCTGATATACCCTCTTCTCTGTCTTTCTGTCTCTATCTATTTCGTTCTCTTCTGTCTCAAATCACTCATCCAGTGATCATATATTTTCAAAGAATTTTGCTCTCATGTTTCTCTTGATTCTCTTCATTTTATTCTGTCTGAATTTAAGTATGACTCAACTGTGTTGTATCCGTTACTAGGGTCAGCAGAATCGGCCGCCATCAAGCCCTGGTAGGATTAGTCTAAGTAGAAGATCCTCAGTACCCATAAAGGCGGTAAGGAGCTGGGCCGAACCACTCATGATTAATAAGATCAGATGGAAGGAATATGCAGCCACAGGTATAAATATTGTAAAAACTTGCTGATAATCAGAATGTTTCTGATATGCCATGTATTTAACATGTTCATTTCATGGACCACTCAAGTGCGGTCCATTTACTGCCCACGTTTCGTGCCGCATATATACAATATACAACCCATATAATGTGCCGCCGATGCGCCATCCATATACCGCTCGTGTGCCACAGATTTATCGCCCATGTGCCGCCCATGTACCGCCCATGTACCGCCCATGCAGCGGCGTAGCCAGGACTTTTCAGTGGGGGACCCGGGGGGTATGGGTTTTTCCCTTTTCTTTTTCTTTTCTTTTTTGGGGCACTAATGGAATTTTTTCGTGGGGGACACCTGGGGGGAACTGGAAATTTGTTGGGGGGGCACGTTCCCCCCAGGCACCCCCCCCCGTGGCTACGCCGCTGCGCCCATGTGCCGCTCATATGCCGTCCATGTACCGTCCATGTGCCGTCCATGTGCAGTCCATGTGCTGTTCATGTACGTCTATGTACCGTCTATGTAGCGTCTATGTAGCGTCTATGTACTGCCCATGTGCTGTTCAAGTACCATTCATTTACTGTTGTACTGCCAATGTGTGATGTCCATGTACGACCACATAGTGCAAACTTGCCATCCATTCTTTATAATATTTCCCTTGATAAGGAGTAAACTTTATACCTGAAATGAGTTTAACTCATACTCATCAATATCTCTTTTACAGAGGTCAAGGGTCAATCAAGATTATCCAGTATGTCCGAGGAACATACAAGTGACATGAGCATTAATGATGTCTTCCCAAATGATGATGACAGAGACACTAATGTAACAAATAGTCCCACAGCATCTCCCTCAAAGGACAGCTCAGGCCAGAGATCAATAGAAGGTCAAAAGTCAACAGAGGATGCCGCACATCAATCGCGGGCCTCGGGTGGTGGAGGAGCATCAGACTCTAATAATGCAGCCTCTAGAGGGCGCTCCTCAAAGGGTATTCCAAGGAGGGTACCAAGCAGTGAAGGTGTACGTCGGCTGAGACAAGGAGACTCGTCTCCGTCGAAACAACCCACAGCGTGACATGTTCATATGTTAGCACCCACGTAGGGAGTTAAAGAAACGAAAAACTCTTGTAAATATGCATTTGTATGACATCGCCAGTATCATCAAGTGACGATATCAAGAAGATCAGGAATAGATGATGGCAGCATGCTGGTTGAAAATCCAAATAGTTTCACCAGTTAGTTCAGATCACTCTGCTCTCTCACTCTCTCCTCTCTCACTCTCTGAAAATGTGTGGCATTGCAACTGGCCTAAGAGCACTGAAGACTAATCCTACTTCGATTGGTATTAATGGAATTGTTACATTAAACTCGTAAATCATTAAAATGGATGGCAGATATTTTGATCAAGATATGCATGAAATTAGATAACTAGAACATTAGATGCCTCTGTTACTGAGGTAAGGCTGATCCTTAATACAGTCTCAGCGTGAATCAGATTCTGCTCTCTGACTGAAACTATACTTTTGATTCTGTTTAAGGTTTTAAACATGCAAGGTTTCACGGCGGTATATGAAATACTGTATAATTGTCATACTTTTTATGTGCATACTTTTTTATAGAGTCACAAAGTATGTAGAGAATTCATTTTCTGACCGTCAAAAATCAACGTGAACTGATGTCAGCTCAGAAGGTCTTTGTCACTCAAACAGAAAGCCTATATCAGATTTTTTTAAATAATGTTGATGGTTATACAACTAGATATGCATTAAGATTAGGTCTTAAGCATTTTGAAATTTCATTTCAAGTCGTATAAATATTGTAGTGATCGTCTAGTCAATGTCAAATTATATACTAGTACGATTACTAACACGAAATATGCAAAACTTATAATGATAGAAACTTCATAGCATATGCTGGAAGATTATAAAATGTGTCACATTTTAGCAGAAATTTAATTACATATCCTTACAAAAAAGAAATGTTAGAAACACACTGGCTAATATTTAATGCTTGCTAGAGTTGAATTTTTTTAAACATTATTCGATTTAAGACTGGGGCTTTGCATAGTGAGATCTCGGAAGTAATATATTGGTTTGCATGTTGCACGGTAAAGATTATCCCAGAATAAAATAATGGTTTGCATGTTGCACGATATACCGTAGATTATCCATTCGAAGAAATTTCATAGTTATTGACTTTTCAATGGTCATCGGCATTCCTATGATCAATACATTATAAATGAATGCCCATAGACTAGAACTGCTTCTTTTTAAAAATCATTTTAGCTCTGTCATATATATTGCAACCGAACACAATTATTTAGATACATGAAAAAGTTTAAAAAGTGTAAAAAGTTGAACATTTAATTATGTTCAATACATGATGTTAGGGAAAATATTTTAGTTTGATTAAGCATGGGTAAGATCGTGTCCTGTGTATAATTCTAACTCTTATGTCGAAAACTGTGATCACGTTATTGAAAGGGAAGGTACGACATTGGTATTTGGTAACGTCCATTTCAACCCTCTAGTTTCAAAAACAAAACCATTAAACTATTATGTGAAACTTTCGTCCCAGTAGGTGCTCGCGTTTTTGAGAAAACAACAAAGAACTGTTACACTTTTTTCTGTTTTCTTTTGTTTAACAAACGAATACCTTCTGGCAACTTTCTGTAAATTCGACAAAACAATTCCCATTTTCTCTTTTAAGACGAAAGCACTTACGTTTTTAGATAATCGTTCGTTTATTTGATAAACTGTACATTATCAGTGTTAATATACCTTCCCTTCAAAGCAATCACATTTTAAGTAAAGTGCAGTTGAAATTTTTAATACATAAAGATATGCATACATTTGGGTGCAGTAGTTTCTTTATTTGTATCTGGCAAAGGTTTTATTTTAATTGTTTTTATTGAAATGGCATTTGCAAAATATTTCTTATTTTATCTCTATCCGTTCTTGTACAATAGTGAAAATCATTCATTTATAGTGACCATTATTTATTGGTGGTATTTAACTTAAGAGGTCTGAGTAAATTAGTTTTGTATTTCTCCTTGATCAAAACATAACAGTGAGTTAATTAGAGATGATAGATACTTAATCTTCCTAATGTGACAATTATGCAAGTCGATGTTTACTTTGATAATCGGTTTTCCTAGCATCGGTTTTCTCATGTCCATTATGATGACTTAGTACCTCAAATTCATGGTTCATCTCTATATGAAACCCCAATCTGCTTATTGTACTAGATACAAACCCAATACTCCAAGGAGGGTTTTAAGAGGCTCGTCATAAGATGTATTTATTTGATTTTAGTAATGGCTCCAGCAGTTTTTGTTTGTTTGCTACATACCTTAAATCATCGATAAATATGTCAGAGTTTGCATTTTTCATTTTAGCATAAATCGAAAGCTTTCATGAAGATACTTTAGTGATTATTAACTTTCTACAGGAAAGCATTCACCATTTGTTTTTTAATCAAACTGTCCTAAAATTCAAAATCTGTTAATTTGGTTTCATTACAACATTAATTGTTTGATTAAATTGGCAACAAATGATCAAGACGCTTTTCTTGCTGCGGCAGCAGCAGCAATTTCTTCTGACAGTAATTATGGGAAAGGTGAGATTATAGCCTGAGCCAAATCAAGACAATCTTAGAGAAAGAAAGATTGGGGGAAATTTATTTACTCGATCTTTGCCTTTGACGAATATTTTGTGATTCTCCGAATGTACAGTCAATACCGTAAACTATACGCTTTTTTTCCCTTTTTTTTGGGGGGGGGGAGAGATCTCCCCCTTATTTCAACATTCATCTTGTATCTGTTCTTTAGTGGGACATTATAATATAGAGGGATTATGAGTGTAAGAGTAATATTACAAAGTGCCACTAAAACTTGAATGAGATCGTTCATAGGCGACTATATTTTGTTAATTTGAAATGTGTGACTTGGTTTTTATCTTGCTTGCTTGCCTGTTTGTACGTTCGTTTTGGATTATGCCTTTCTGAATTATACCACATAGGAGTAAAATTAAGACAGTCAACTTCCTGTAAATTATTTCGCTAAGGATGATTAAACAATATTTGTACATTTAAATTGAATGTAAAAATGTAAAGAATTGAATAGCAACTCATTTTATTGTACCATTTGAAAATAGCTATGAATCAATATTACCTGATAATGTTAAAATATGTGAAGAACATAAAGTTATCTCAAGTTGAACTACTTGATTTGTTGGTCTCTGATTCATTTGTTGGGTGGGTGGGAGTGGTCTGCATGATTTGTTGGTCTCTGATTCATTTGTTGGGTGGGTGGGAGTGGTCTGCATGACAACCATCCCTTAATATTGTCTCATAATATCGTGTAATACTCATATTTAGTAAATCATTTCCAAAATTATTTTTGTCATCCGAAGAAAGAAATTCCACTTTGGAATGTATACAAATAGTCTGGATGCATTTTTGTTATTATGAAATTGCTCAAACTAAGGCAAAAAAGTCCCCGCACGCGTTGGCATTTTATTTATTTTATTTTATTTATTTATTATTATTATTTTTTTTGTGGTTTTTTGCTATGAAATGATGTCCAATTACAGCCAGCAACAATTGCTGGATCGATTGGAATTATGCTGCGCTGTGTTTTAAACGACTTTTTCACATGGTATGACCGTTTTCCTGTCATAAAAAACAAACAAATTTTGAAGCCGACCTATGACCAGAAACCAGATACTTTTTGGGGGCCTAAGGAGGATAGCAATAAGGGAGGGAGGGAGACAAACATATATGGGCACATTGACCCACATATCAATCTTCCCTATAAATAATTTTGTCAGAAGTGCTGAATTTTTAGAAAAGCTTATTTTTTTATTGCCAAATGCCAATACGTTTAGGCCTATCATCATGAGTACCCGGTAGCGCGTATTTTTTCCAAAATTTTGGTACAACAACCTTAAGAGGGCGCTGTTCGCCGCAAGCACGTCGCGCGTCAGAGAAAAAAAATGGCGGAGATTCGCAGGCGTGTACGGAGAAGGCGCCAAGACGACAGTGAAACTGTTGGGAGTGATGCGGAGGAAGGCAGTATTTCTGGACATAGTGGTACAGGATCTCGCTCTGATTATGTAAGTGATATTGAGTGGGAACTTGAACATATTAGGGTTGTAAAATATTGAAAAATTTTGAGTTGAAATGTTGTCCAGTATCCGGTCAAATTGTAATGCGTTGTTGTAATGCTCTGCCTCTGGTAGAACGGGTCCTACTAATTGCCGACCCCTGCCGACATCTACCGACAACTCTTAAAAACCTACCGACATCTCATTCCATATTCACTTATAGAAGCCCTCTGTTGTCACAACTTAACAATCTCCTTGAATTACCATCACCCTCATGTATAATGGTACAGTCCATGTCGTATCTCGAGCATTTTAAGAGTTGTCGGTAGATGTCGGCAGGGGTTGGCAATTAGTAGGACCGAGTAGAACAGTTCTTGCTAATGACGTAATACATCTATGACACTGATCTAGAATTGTGCCGAAATTTCGCATTTTAACCTGTTTCCAAAGGCCGGAGGTTGTCTAACGTTAGATCCATTCCATCATGCAACGTTAGTCTTTGTTCACCATAACTTAAATAAAATTTGTTAGGCCTGAGTTATTTTATGATAGAAATTTTACTGGAAATTCAGACATGCTGAATTTATCACAATACACACTACGCAGCCTGCCATTTAAATCAAATGTGCACACTCCAAAAACTCGGCTCTACAGCATGGCATTGCACATTCAGCAAAATGTCTGAATTTCAGAGTGAAATTTTGTGATGCAAAATTAATTTTGTGTAGCATTTTGCTATGTGATATAAGTAGGGAGGTCAATGGCCAAATTTGAAGTTAAAAATAGGTTAAATTTCTTTGCAGAAATGGATTTATCTCCAGATTTTGAGTAAAATGACACCAAAGATCATCAAATTTGGTCAACCGGTTCTGAAGATATTTAATTTTCAGGCGGTGCCCGATTTTTGGCTCAAATATGGCAAATGAGAGAAAACAACAAATTTGCATTTTTAAACATATGCAAAACTGTTAATAAAGCTCAGAATTGATATACTTTTGTTTGTTACCATTTTAGATGTGCCAGACAACACATTAAAGTTGAAAAAGTACCATTTGTTGTTTTTTCCCTTAATTTGGGGTACGGCAAAGACAGTCCTTTGTTCAATTTTACCCAATGGACCGGGCCATTGTTTCAGAAAAATTACTAAGTCCAACTCATTAATATGCGTAAATGACACAAAGGCTAAAACAGTGATTTCTTTTTGCATTTAAGTTTATTTTATACAGTAACTAATTAAGCTGTATCTTTTCAAGTGGTTACCAACTGGTTAAGATTTGTAATATGCAAATTAGACGCTTATTTAATTTCCTTAAGTACAGCGCCTATGGGGAAAATACCTCATTAAATATGCATAAATGATATACAGCCTACATTTGAGAATTTTCTGTGCATATAACTTAGTTTTATACAGCAACTATGTAAGATCTACATGTTCAATTGGTTACAAACTTATAGGACTTCACATATGCAAATGAGGTGCATGTTTAATTACCAATAATGGGGAATTGCCCAATTAATTATGCGTAAATGATTTACAGCACAGAATTGTTCATTTTTCTTGCAATTAAGTATATTTTATACAGTTACTAAGTAAGGAATGCTTATTCAAGTGGTAATCAACTGAATAAGATTTAAAACATGACTGTAAATATTGCCAGCAGTGTTGATTGCAAGTCGTATGGATTCAAGAAATGCCAGATTAGGTGTTGGATTCTGCCACCAGTGGTCTGAGAAATAAGAAACAGAAAAAGAAAACACAACATTAATTACAGAAGATTTGGAATTTTAGTGCACAAAAATTGTTTGTATAATCTGAAAAAAATATGTTTGTAGTCTGGGAAAAAATCTGAATTAAGCGTTTTAAGTGTTTGGTACTCCATACTATTGCTGCTTTCCCAAATGCAATTATTGCCTTAATTATTTTGTCCTTATCTAATGCAACAACTAAAATATATTCTTCGATTGGATTTCTTCAGAAAGTGTAAATAAATTGACTTTACATCACCATTTGTAATTTTTCATATTTCATCATTGTCAGAGGGAGCAATGTTATTAAAAAGAACAGCTAAAAGTCAATGCGCATGCGCGAATTCGCATACAAACGAACGTGACCCACGAACGAAATAACAAGCAAGATGGCATTCTATCATTAAAACTTACTCCTCCTGTTTCATATTTTACATTTACTTAGAAATATCCCATTTAGGAATCGTTTATAACACAATAAATGTATGAAATAATAGTACATACCTGGTATAGTCTGATCTTGTATCAGGTTTTCAATATCTTGCTTTTTCCACCCAGATAAACGCATGCAAAGTTGAGCATGTTCAGACATGTCGTCTCGTTGTTCGGCCGTGCATGCGTCCGGCTCGGCCGCCATTTTCCACACGAAATGGCAAGACTCGGAAAGCAAACTAAAATCAGATTTACGATGTGATCCTGAGGTCGATAAAAATCTTCCTCCCGACTACATGGAGAGAAACACCTGAAGATTGAAGAAATGCATAATACTTTCTCGATAATGGCGCAGGTAAAAAGCAACTTCTAAGAGTATCGCTGGTCTTATGAAAAATCGGAGTTTTTTTTTTGATCGTAACAATACATACAGCGATGGCGTCTTATCAGTGAAGTTCTAACGTGCATAGCTAGCTGGAAACGACCACTTTCAAATAGGGGGTAACTTTTTAGAATTGAATGAGGGGATCACGTCGCGATTCTGATTTTACTACCGCGGTATTCACCGCTAAATGCAGATATTTCCTGGCTGTGCGCTGGCTCATCGGGTCCACTGTGCCTGCCTCACTGCGATTTTTAGAAATACACATGTTTTGATTCTCTATTTATTTAAATATTTAAGCATCAACCTGCAAAAGAAAGATATCGTTTTAAAGATAAAAGTGTGAACTTTTTAACAGTACAGTTTTTAATTCCCTTGCACGAAATTTCACCCCTCTAATAATAGTTGGAACTCGAAGTAGTCAAGCATCATTTTCGTGTCGGCACGAAAATACCAGCACCCAATGACATCCCTAATATAAGACTAAGAGAAATCATTGACTGATGACTACTAATAAGAAGAAAACTGCTTATTTATTTATTTTGATCATGTCTTTTATGTATTGTAGGAAAGTGATACCATACTTGATAAGGAGTATAACGACACTGATGATTATGAGAGTGCCGAAGAAATTCAAAAAGAGGTGAACTACCATCTTTGTCATGTCTCCATACTCAGTATACTAAAGATTTGTGTTTCCAAATCATAAGCACCAGTCTATTTTGGACATAGCCTCATTCTGCTTCATAAGTTTAAGGCACATCAATAATAATCACATACCAACTGCAGCTATTGATAATACAAGCCTTGACCATAACAGAAGCAACTGCCTCCATGACCCCTAGTCATTGCCTTGGTGCCTGTTGTTCTAATGGAAGTTCCCTTTCCTAAGGAAACAATTATTGCCTTGCACTAATTTCAAGGCCTGATAATGCATCAAGAAACTAAAACTGTATGTGATGGTGATCATGCAAGGCTAAGACTAAATCATTAGTAGGAGCACTGTGTACTAGAATAGGCATCCAATCCTTAACCATCCTACTTCTGGTACCTTTTTCATACAAGTTGATCCACCATTTGAAACCATTCGCTTTTGTGGTTTTGAATGGTGAAATAACTGTGTACTGTATTGATTCCCCCAAATGGTTTTGAATGGTAGGTCAGCTAATACAAAACCTTGTTTGGATCTTTCCAAATGGTAGTACAGCTAATACAAAACCTTGTTTGGATACTTCTAAGTGGTGAATCAATGGACCCTCTATGCATTTGAATGGATTTGAATGGTAGTAAAGCTTGCTACCAACACTGTTCAAATGGTATCACCATGTGTGTACAAAACCAATGGGCATTTTGGTAAAGTGGAAATTTTGAATGGTTTCAAATGGTCAAACAGTAGGAGGGTTAATGGACATGACAGTACATTTGTGTACATTTACTCAGACACATGTTACACTATTGGATTCTGCTTTGTGGGTTCAGCAAATCCCTCATTTTGGTCTGTACATTCGCTGTTGTCAGTCTTCAGGTTAATAGATCAATGTTGAAAAAAGATATCAATACAGTGTATAATATTTAACAGAAAGAATGTCGTAACCGACCGCCACTTTTGAAGGGTTTTTTGGGGAATTTTTTTGCAACCACTTACCAGTTAAAAAATGATTCCATCAATTTTTGGGGGTAGAGAAAGCGAAAACTATATTTAAATCCACTTTTATGATGGTTTTCGGACTTTATTTCCCTTCTAAAAAAATCCTCCCCTTCAGAAAATAGAAGGATCCTATTATAGTTGCCACTGCGCATGTACAATGACCGTGTTGGTCACTAATGGGGGAGTTGACAAGATCAGACTGACATGACTGAGGAAGTCATCGTATACCAAAATGCCTGATTTTTCATGAAATAAATATCCTGGAATAATTTGAAGTATATGTCAATCATCATCCTTATGTTCTCCACCTTACTAGGTAGATAAGATTACATTATTGGTTATATTTAATGAGAAAAAAGTGGCGGTCGGATACGACATTCTACCCTATTTAACACTGCCTCCCCATATTTTGTTTAATTTTCTATTTTCTATGAACTTGTGTAAAAAAGTATTTATCTTTGATTCAATATCAGCAGGACAATGCTCAAGAGAGCCAGGCTGCAGTACCTGATAGTACTGCCGAGGGAAAGACTACAACCTTATTTGAGCCTTCGAAACTCACTGATGATGAAGAACAGGAAGGTGATGAGGTTGTAGAAACTGTAGGAGACATCAAGGATAGTCAAGATGATGGTGAAGACGAGGGTGAAGATGATGATGGAGAAGACGATGGTGAAGATGATCAAGAGAATCTTGAGGAGACAGTAAGTATTATAGAATGTGCAGACTTGACAAGATTTTACTTTTATAGTTCATATATTTCAGTTTTATAAAACTTGAGCATACTGAAGCCGTCTTGTTTTTCCATTCAAGTCCATGATACCGAACCGAGACTAGAAGGAAAATAGTCTGGCTTAAACCAATAGTCTTATTGATTTCAAGTCCATGATACCGAACCGAGGCTGGAAGGAAAATAGTCTGGCTTAGACCAATAGTCTTATTGATTTCTCATTGATTTCTCATTGTAAATCAAGGAGAATGTCGAGGATGAGGAGAGTAAGAAGAACCTGGATGCTGATCAAGACTTGAAGAACCCTGCCTACATCCCAAGGCGTGGCCCCTTCTATATGCATGACATCAGGTCAATGGAAACAGAGGAAGACAAAGAAGAGCAAAGGTAAGTAAAAACCTTGACAGCTGATCAGCTGAGGTGGGGTATACTAAATATGTGTTGGTTCTATACTATTAACTGGTAATGGTTTCAACCTCAACCCCAACTACTGGTTTTGTGCCATTTGCTGATCCACCACGAAAATAGTGAGGTTAAAACTGCATACAGAAGTGTTTTGAAAGTAAATCCTCCCTAACTTATCTGCAACATTGTCAGTAAAAACATGATTTCTCTTGAATGTTTGCTTAAGACCTAAAGACAAGAAGCAGTTGTGGAAGGATGACAACAAATGGCTCCATGACAAATATGACGAGTTGGACCAAGCACCAAAGCCTCGTGCAGAAATGATTGGTGTGTATGGCTATGACGTCCGCAGTTCCAATGAATTACCCAAAACTGGAGTCTTTAGTCAGCAGAGGTACGTCTATTTATCTCGTTACTTGGTGTTAACTGTGGATCAAAGACTATTAGGGGTCAAAGACTACTGTATGTGCCCCCAGCGTTATCATGATAGTTGTTTATTTACCATACATTGTCTAGCTGAAAAAGAAGTTCAAACATGCTTTCTGAAATGTGAATTCTGACATGATATTATTTACTATCTAATTTAAGAAAACCTCCAAGAGGCCGACATGGAAATGGAAGAGGTCAAAGATACAATCAACAAGATCGGTATGACAGGGGAGACAGGCGAAACAACAATTATGACCAATTTGAGGGGAGTGGCAGGTCCCAACCAGATCAAAATACCAGAAACAGGCAGCCATCACCAACAGAAAGAAATGAAAACCATGATGTTGACCAAAGAACAAACAATGGGGTACAAGACAGCCAAGGTAACATCCAGAGTGAGCACCCCTGGTCTGGGAGGCCAAGAGGTCGTGGAAGAGGTCGCAGGGGCAGAGGTCAAGGACGGGATAACTTTGATCGTAGTGGTCAGAATACAACAGAAAGTGCTGCTATACATCATAAAACTGAATGGATAAATAGTCATTCTAACAGAAGAGACCATCCTCATGATTATAACAAAGATGGGGTGTACAGACGAAGTAATGACTCGGACAGAAGACAACGGGAACCAATGATGGAAGATTTTCCCCCTCTTGGTTCCGATCCAAAGAAATATGAATCAACCAGACAACAAAGAGAGACAAGGTCCTACCAACGAGACCGCCATCAGCAGGTGACTGTCAAACAAGAACCCTCTGAGAATAAAGAAGGTGATTGGGCAGCAGTGGTGACACGTCAAAACAAATCACAAAATAGTGAGGTCAAAACAGGAGGAATTCAAGGTGGTTTGCTCCCAGATAGTTCAGAGAAACAGGATATAGCCAGACAACCAAGAGAGACTAAGTCTTACCAACGGGACCGTCGCCAGCGAGCGACGGTCAAACAAGATCCTGATAATGAAGATGATTTGGCGGTGGCAGCGACCCAGTTAAGCAAGATGAATATTAATGAGCAGAAGCCTGAAGGGTCAGTTCAAAGTGGCTCACAGTCTATCAAATCTCATGGGTTGTTGCAGACACCAGAGTCAGCAGGTACAATTCGTCGCATTTTTCTCATAGTGACGAATCGGAAAAAAGTGTGTTACGAGTAAATCATGCTTTAAGTCGGACACATTTTCACTGTTAGTTTTTTGTTTTATTTTTCAAAAAAACACATTTCGTTTTATCATCCAAGTGTTAATAAGTACCTGGTTGGTAATTTACTGTGTTTACTTTGTTTAAAATGTTGATTTTCTATGTGTAACGATGGCTTGAAATTATTCATTACTATGAAAAAAATGTGGTAGCCTATTCGTCACTTCAGTGCACGCATAGCGTATAGGTCTATACTTTCTTATTCGTCACTATGTAAAAAAAAACAGAATTGCTGCCGGCGCTTATTCACCACCCATGTGTTTGTACATGTTTGTATGTGTACATAATCTATAAGGCCAATATTACCAATAAGCATCGACAAACGAACCTTAACATGTAAATACCTTAGATCCATGGTTTTTCTTTGTCTTACATTGCAAAACAAGCTAAAAACTTGATGTTTTCTACAGATTACGCTGCTCAGTCTGTCCGTGGTTATAGCTGGTACCACCTGTCCGCGCACTGTAATATTATATGCGTACAAAGATAGTGGTTACCAACCGGTTAAATGGATTTGGCACTATGAAAAAAACGTATTTGACTTTTTTGCTTATTCGCCACATACATGTAGGTGTTCTTTGTAACTCTAAACTAGGCAGAATTATGGTTTAAAACCTTTAGAGAACCCAAGAGCTGCAAAAACCTGGATTTCACCAAAAAAAAGCTGATTCGTCACTATGAGAAAAATGCGACAAATTCTTCTTGTGATTATAGCAAAACAAATTACATCAATAAAATAATATTGTGCTTTGCCATCACTGTTAATCGTCCTTTCTTTCTCAAACTAATCCTATGGTAATTTTGAAAAAATTTAAGAAAGCTGTTCAATTTTGCTGTGAACCACCTTAAATAATTTGTGCACAGGTAATATAAACAAGTACTTCTTTACTGTTAGCAACTTTTATTAAATAAAGGTTTAAAAAAAGGTCAAAGGTCATACATAGTTAAATACTGTGCTGCCATCTTGGTTTCCCAACACAAAAGACTATGAGAATTATAAATAGGCTCCTGTCTAAAAAAAATACTGGTGCCTGAGCAATGTGCGATTCACCTCAAAACTATATTGGTTTTCAGGATTCTGCACTCTGAAGAATTGGATTGATTGGGGAATTAATATTCTTGTGCACTATTTGTGTCAAATTAGGGAGAGTTGAGGTACCCCAGAATGACACATCAGCAGGGGAAAGATTCACCAGTGATAAGAGAGAGGTAGGTTGCTTTCATAATTTAGATAAGCTTAGTGAAATGTAAATGTAGCAAATTGGTGTTTGTTCACTACAAAAATACGTCATTGTACCTTCTCGATTTCCTTGTGGTTTATTTTATGTTATGTGGTAAATTCTACTTATCCAATATCATTCTCATCACTCAGTGTTATTCCTTTGTTTTATTATAAATATGTCATAAAACTTTAAACCCTCACTTTTTTGTTGTTCAAAATGGTTGTTTAATGATATAATATTATCTGTACTTTATGCATGTTTTTTGTTATTATTCATGTTAATCTGAATTCCTCTACAGCCTCCAAGACCAAAGCGTTACTCCTCACAGCGCCAGCGTCAATCTGCTGACACCCATCCTGTCACACAAACCCAAACAGTCTTAAACCCCCCTCAGTTTTACCAAACTGGACCAAGGGGGCCACCACCAGGGTATCATCGGCAAAGCAATACACCACCTGCGACTAGTTCCCCACAGCACACAATAGGGAACACAGCTCCCCCTGTGCATGGGGGAGGTACACCCCCTGTGCGTGGGGGAGGTACACCCCCTGTGCGTGGGAGCACTACACCCCCTGGGATGGGAGTGGTTGTTCAGTCATCACAAGGTCCCCCTGGTGTATTACCAGGGGGGGTTATTTCACAAGGGATTATCTTACAAGGAGATGTGCCTATACATCCAGGTAAGTCTTCTACTCTTCTTTGCTCAGCACAGTCTGGTTCATACCAGACTGGTTCATACGCTGGTCCATAATACGATAATTCATTTTGCACTGTATACTCAGTGCTTTCTGAGTGTCTGTGGAAAAAACTTCACAGGCGACTCGGGCGGGATTCGAACCCACAACCTCCTGCTTACTAGTGCAGATGTCTTAACCTCTCGACCACCGAGCTTGCCCAATAATTCATAACAAATATTAAGGACAAAGGACGATTTCATTGTCAGCTTCAAAGTAATTCGCCTTGAAATAAATTCAAGTGAAATGTTCTTAGTTGGGATAATACCTTTCAGCAATTATTATTAAGTGTTTCCAATGTAAACATCATTTAGGGCCTTTAGTCAGTAGTAGAAAAGCATATGACATAAAACACAATAAAGGGGGCCACTTTGCATCCGTCACATTAGCAGTTTTTCCAATGGTTGTTATTTATTTATAAGTACCTGAAACCGACCAAAAAGTGTTTCAACATGTGAATGGACATGCAGGCTTATACTAGAACTAATTTGAGTTGATTTATTTAATTTTTTTAATTTTTTTATTTATTTTTTTACCCTCAAATTTCCATAAAAATTGGACGGAAAAAGTTACCTCACTTTTCCGTCCATTTGTTGATGGAAATTTTAGGGTAATTAACAACAAAATAGTAATAATCAACTCAAATTATCTTTAGGATAAGCATGCATGTCTATTCAAATGTTGAAATTCTTTTTGGGTGGTTTCAGATATTAAAAAGAAAATTACAACCATTAGAAAAACTGCTAACGTGACGGTAGGAAAGTGGCCCCCTTTATTGTGTTTTATGTCATATAGAATATTTACAGGGAGAATAATGCTCAAAGAAACTATGCCTAGTTTGTAAATTCCGTCCAGCCTCTGTTATTAATTTTTTCTTTTAGTTAATGTTTAAAATATTTAAAATTTGAATATTTTCCATTCAGGTATGCAACATCCGTCTCCTACCCACATAGCAAACCCTTCAATGATCCACCCATTGAGACCACAGCCTCCCCACCCTCAGGGGCCTTTCCCTCCACCACCACATTTTGTTGTCAACTATGGAGCTTCCCCAGGGCAACAATACCAACTGAATAGTCCAGTACCGATGCAGTCGTTTCCTCAAGTCACTGTATCAGTGAGTATTTTGTCAATTCGTCCCAAATTTGCCATAGTGACCAATCCGACTTTTTTCAATTTTAAGTTTTCCCACCCATTAGTACATTCAGGAAGAGACCTACCATTGTATCTAATCCACATGCATGTATTCCTTATAGTTTTGGAGATAGAGCATGCATTCAAATGACGAATACTCTAACTGGCTATTTTTGTGAAATTTTGGCAAAGTGACCAATACCGCATTGGTCACTATGCCAACTTAATTCGGGATTGGTCACTATGGCAAATTAGGGACGAATTGTTCAACATTTTGTTAACAAATTGTTCTGTATATGCCTCTTGTGTTAATTTGACATCATTAATTTGTTTTACTCCTTAACCACCCAAAATCCATCAAGAGGCACTTTTTTGGAAAAATTCAGCACTTTCAGAAACTGGTACTTTCACCTCTTCAAATGGGGCAAAATTACTACCTGGCAAGAAGTACTGGCCATAAGTGCTAAATATGAAATATCAATGCATGGTGCATTTAAAGATAATGGCATGTTTTCAAAAGTGCACTGATGGATTTTGGAGGATTCAGAAAGGTTCCTAGCCAGAATACCTGGGGGTTTAGGGTTAATCACCTTGTTCTAAACATGTGATATTTAATTATTCACAGATTTTACTTAAAAAGAATATTTTTAAATTAAATTTCATTTTATTTTACCTCCCTTTTGCAGAACATGCCACCCCGTGCCATTCCACCACATCCATTACCCCCACATCCATTACCCCAACCCACCCAAACCATACCCTTGCAAGTCCAGCCAATAATAGGTCAGCAGACACAACCAGTGCCTCCCCTATCCCAAGGGGGTAGTGGGGCTGCCTTACCGGCTGGTGGGGCTGGTCAACCACCGTCACAGACATTTGGAGGAGTGACTTATTACTCTCCTGAACAACAGCAACAAGCAGTCAAGAGAGTACAACCCAAGAGAATGGTTAATCCTATACGTATTGAGGAGCCACCTGTTGTGAGTATTCTTCTATAGATCCTTAAAGTGGAGAAGTCATATTTATTTACACCCGATATAAAGAGATTAAGTTTATAGTGGTCGTTAAGTATTTTGCTTACCATGGTTGAGAACATTGTGCAGAATTATTCTGGCAAACACTTCATCATAAAGTTATCCGACTGTAAAATTAGTCATATTATTTCTGATTGTTTTCATTATAATTTGATTATTGGCAGTCAAGATACCAGACAAATATATTTAAGAAGGATGTACAGTTCCTTGCAGTGTTTGGTTTTGTATCACATATCAGCAGAATATAGTTGAATTGAATCAATTCTAAAGCACAAATTATTACCTTAAATGTAAAATTTTATATTGATTTAAAAATGTGTTTGTCTTGTTTTTACAGCGACCAAAACGAAACTCGGAACAAACCCAAGAAAGTCAAGAAGACATTGCACAGCAACAGCAACAACAACAATATATGCAGCAGCAGCAGCAGCAGCAACAACAACAACAACAACAACAACAACAACAACAACAACAACAACAACAACAACAACAACAACAACAACAACAACAACAACAACAACAACAACAACAACAACAACAACAACAACAACAACAACAACAACAACAACAACAAGCAGTCGAAGGAGGCAGTACATAGTACATGTGAGAATTGTACGCTTTTAAAATTTTTATTCAGTCTGGATTTCTGTCGGCGAGTGTAAGTTTTTCATATTTGTCAAGTTAATATTGACGGTGACCAAGCTCCCTGACCCAGAGTACATATGTTGAGCTCAGCTTTTCACATATTACATATATTAAAGCTAGTATACACTTAGTAAAATGTCTATAAATGCATCCATACTTATGAATCCAGAGATATTTATAAACACTAACCTGTGAAAGTTTCAGCTTATTTCATTGTGTCAAAACAATTCAGATTGTTCATATTCATTTTAATGTGTAATTTCTATCTTCAGATGATAGGAATTCACTTGGCAAATTATTCCACTCATTTTACTATCAGTGTCATACTATCATCAACTTTACAGTAAGTTTGATGAACAGATTTCCCTCCTACTATAGCTGCACTTTAGTGGGAAGTTGCTATAGAGGTCAAAACCAGTCAACTGCCCATTTTTACTGTCGACCCAAAATGTGCAAACGGGGGAATTTTTGACTGTCATTTTGGCCACCCTGAACAATACCAGACAATGCTTTTACCAGTCCAAAACAGTCGACTCATTTTGACCTGTAAATGTACTTACTACACGTAAGGTTTGACAGTGTTTGCATTTTAATTGCACTAGATATACCTTGGCAAGTATATCAACATTTTGACTCTTGTAGTAGTAGGAGGGTTAACCCTAACCTTCCCAAATCCTCCAAAATCCTCTTTGCTAAAGTGAAGGACTTTGGAAGATTGAGGTTACATGCTACATGCTCTTTGCTAAAGTGAAGGACTTTGGAGGATTGAGGTTACATGCTACATGCTCTTTGCTAAAGTGAAGGACTTTGGAGGATTGAGGTTACATGCTACATGCTCTTTGCTAAAGTGAAGGACTTTGGAGGATTGAGGTATTAGGCATACTTGCCTTTCCATGAGTACATGTACATCCATGTTTGTTGTAGTGATTGCAAGGTCAGTGCTTGGGTCAGTGGACACTGTTTATTGCTACATGCATGCAGGGAGGGTCCCTGGCCATGTACATGTATCACAGATTAGAAACACGTGTGCATACATGTCATGTGCTTGCTTTACTACTGAAGGATTTTGGAGGATTCAGGTTATGTGTAAGCAAATGGGCCTAGGGAGTTAGGAAGGATTCAGGTTATGTGTAAGCAAATGGAAGGGAGTTTGAAGGATTGAGGTTATGATAAGCAAGTGGGCCTAGGGAGTTAGGAAGGATTCAGGTGATGTGTAAGCAAATGGGCCTAGGGAGTTAGGAAGGATTCAGGTTATGTGTAAGCAAATGGGCCTAGGGGTTAGGAAGGATTCAGGTTATGTGTAAGCAAATGGGCCTAGGGAGTTAGGAAGGATTCAGGTTATGTGTAAGCAAATGGAGCCTAGGGGTTGGGAAGGATTCAGGTTATGTGTAACCAAATGGGCCTAGGGAGTTAGGGTTAATGTGTAAATTCTTTTGAGATTACTAATATCACATAGTAGCTTTAAGAATATACTAAATGTTCCCATAGAACAAATATGAAATAATTAGATTGGATAGCTGCATAGTGATACTGGGACCTGCCCTCTATATTATTCATTTCAAATATTTGTCATCATAACTCTGGAAAACGTTATTTCAGCACAAACAAGTATCTTAATGTTGGGGTCAATGGTAAATTAATTTTGACTTTAAGAGCAACATATATACTTGTATAAGGGGGAAAAAATGTAACGATTCAATTATGTTTTAAAATATTTATCTTTTTTTGAAGATTTTTAATTTTGTTTGTACCTTGATCTGATTAGTTTAGCTTTCAATATTAATATTTTGAGAAAAGCTCAGCAGAAGTTCTGTTTTTTCATTTGATACATTTCCAGAAGAGATAAATACACTAACCCTAAGATTATAGGTCTACATATACAACATGCTCTTTGCAAAAGTGAAGGACTTTAATTTGTTTGTCACTACATGCTATATGCTCTTTGCTAAAGTGAAGGACTTGTGAAGATTGAGGTTACATGCTACATGCTCGTTTTGCTAAAGTGAAGGACTTTGGAAGATTGAGGTTACATGCTACATGCTCTTTGCTAAAGTGAAGGACTTTGGAAGATTGAGGTTACATGCTGACTTGCTAAAGTGAAGGACTTTAAGATTGAGGTTACATGCTACATGCTCTTTGCTAAAGTGAAGGATTTTGGAAGATTGAGGTTACATGCTACATGCTCTTTGCTAAAGTGAAGGACTTTGAAGATTGAGGTTACTTTATGCTACATTTTGATTAAGGATTTTGGAAGATTGAGGACCATTTCATGCACATTGATGTACATCCTCTTTGCTAAAGTGAAGGACTTTGGAAGATTGAGATCATGATAAAACTCAATCTTCTTTGCTAAACATGGAAGAAAAATAAAATTAAACTGTTGGTTTGCATGCTCTTTGCTAAAGTGAAGGACTTTGGAAGATTGAGGTTACATGCTACATGCTCTTTGCTAAAGTGAAGGACTTTGGAAGATTGAGGTTACATGCTACATGCTCTTTGCTAAAGTGAAGGACTTTGGAAGATTGAGGTTACATGCTACATGCTCTTTGCTAAAGTGAAGGACTTTGGAAGATTGAGGTTACATGCTACATGCTCTTTGCTAAAGTGAAGGATTTTGGAGGATTGAGGTTACATGCTACATGCTCTTTGCTAAAGTGAAGGACTTTGGAAGATTGAGGTTACATGCTATATGCTCTTTGCTAAAGTGAAGGATTTTGGAGGATTGAGGTTATTAGGCATACTTGCCTTTCCATGGTACATGTACATCCATGTTTGTTGTAGTGATTGCAAGGTCAGTGCTTGGGTCAGTGGACACTGTTTATTGCTACATGCATGCAGGGAGGGTCCCTGGCCATGTACATGTATCACAGATTAGAAACACGTGTGCATACATGTCATGTGCTTGCTTTACTACTGAAGGATTTTGGAGGATTCAGGTTATGTGTAAGCAAATGGGCCTAGGGAGTTAGGAAGGATTCAGGTTATGTGTAAGCAAATGGGCCTAGGGAGTTAGGAAGGATTCAGGTTATGATAAGCAAGTGGGCCTAGGGAGTTAGGAAGGATTCAGGTGATGTGTAAGCAAATGGGCCTAGGGAGTTAGGAAGGATTCAGGTTATGTGTAAGCAAATGGGCCTAGGGAGTTAGGAAGGATTCAGGTTATGTGTAAGCAAATGGGCCTAGGGAGTTGGGAAGGATTCAGGTTATGTGTAAGCAAATGGGCCTAGGGAGTTAGGGTTAATGTGTAAATTCTTTTGAGATTACTAATATCACATAGTAGCTTTAAGAATATACTAAATGTTCCCATAGAAGGCAAATATGAAATAATTGGATTGGATAGCTGCATAGTGATACGGACCTGCCCTCTATATTATTCATTTCAAATATTTGTCATCATAACTCTGGGAAAACGTTATTTCAGCACAAGCAAGTATCTTAATGTTGGGGTCAATGGTAAATTAATTTTGACTTTAAGAGCAACATATATACTTGTATAAGGGGAAAAAATGTAACGATTCAATTATGTTTTAAAATATTTATCTTTTTTTTTGAAGATTTTTAATTTTGTTTGTACCTTGATCTGATTAGTTTTAGCTTTCAATATTAATATTTTGAGAAAAGCTCAGCAGAAGTTCTGTTTTTCATTTGATACATTTCCAGAAGAGATAAATACACTAACCCTAAGATTATAGATCTCCATATACAACATGCAATTCAAAAATCAGTGAATAGCTTAATTTATATTTGTTTGTCACTACATGTATATCAGAAAATAAATTAAGAAACATTTTTGTCAGTCTTATTAAATTGAAAATACATGTATATACAAGTCAGATTCGTTAGTATCTGAAGAAAGCAGAAATTTAATAATTTCAAAGAATTTTAATTTTTGAATTTTCGCGTCAACAGTACATGTATTAGATCTTTAGCATTTTCATGTTGACTTGAAATAATAAATTAGTAAATAATTTAGTACAATAAGTTCAAAAATCAATAATGCAACATTTTGGATGCAGACAATTTGTTATCAGCTCTAAGATTGTTTCATTTATTACAACAAACAAATATATTCCTGGAAGAAAATTACTTACTTTATCAGAGTCATGAATTTCTCCATTTTAAAAAAGATTATTTTATTGTATTTTTGGTTTAAAATGGACCATAAAACTATCATGCAGTCATTTTTTTTTAATTGTCCCTCTAGTACATGCAATAAAAAACACCATAGATGTTCATCAAATATTATTTGCATCCATATATACAAATTATGAAATAATGAAAGACAATAGAGATCTCCTTGATAAAACTCAATCTTAAACTTAACTGCAGTCAAAACATGGAAGAAAAATAAAATTAAACTGTTGGTTTTGCATCGAAACATTGCAGTAGGGCTACCTGACGTAAATAAGGACATGCCAGTAAACAGTCCGTTTCATGAAAGGCTAGCAAGTATACAACTCGAAAACATGTTGCACTTTCCCTTTATATTCAAAATATTAAGAAAATAAGATAAATACGTGTATAACTATTAATGATTTAAGACATGATTTATAATTAAAACTGCAAAAATGTTTCATCATCTTGACATGTAAAAGTGTTTTTGACATTTTTATAAGTGTTTTTTGACAGTTTTTTTTAATTAAAGAATTGTTCAACATATAAATGTAGAATCAGTTGTTGTTTTATTCCTTGTTTTTTTTTAGAAATGAAAATTTATGATGTTAACCCTAACCCCCTAGGCATTCTGGCTAGAAACCTTCCTGAATCCTCCAACATCCATCAGTGCACTTTTGAAAACATGCCCTCATCTTTAGTTTAAAATGCACCATGCATTTTCATTGATCTTTCATATTCAGCACTTATTGCCTGTACTTCTTGCCAGGTAGTAATTTTGTCCCATTTGAAGAAGTGAAAGTACCAGTTTCTCTTGGAGGATTTTGCAGGATATGGGGTGGTTAGGGTTAAGCTTCAGGAAAGAAATCGCACTCCCAATTATTGATATTTAATAGCAATGAAAGATAGACCAACCCAAGTTTTGCCCTTAAAACATTACATTTCATTGTTTGATAGACTCAATTGACATGTACAAAACAAGATTTTTGAAAAATTCAGCAACAAAAAATCTTATTTCAATAGACAGTATTAAATATTTCATTAAACAACTTTCAATGGTGATGAGTGGGAAAATACTTGGAACCCAAAACCATCTTTTCCCTCTCAATCTGTTCCTTCTCTATCTTCTCTCGCTCAGTCATCTTCTTCATCTTCATACGTCTATTCTGATACCAAATCTTGATCTAGGAGGAGAATAAGAAAGATGAGGAGGAGGGGAAATGAGACAACAGGAAGTGAAGAAGCAAGAAGAATAAAAGGATTGGGAGCCCAAGGATATTTCAATTACATTAATTGCGGTATTTTATAAAAAAAATAAATCAACTGGCAAGATTTGTTTGTTTCTCAGGTAGCTCTGTAAAAAGACAATTACCATTCTGTCAAATTATTTGATTAACATAACATCACACTGCTATTAGACTAGCTAGATCCATTTGAAAGAAGACTTGGCACTATGGCAACGAATTATGTGCGGAATGGTCGCTCGTTTGTTATTTAGCTTGAGAACAGCGTCAAAAATTTCTGTCAGTTTTGGATTGGTGGGGGCTGGATTTGTGGGGCCCTTAAACAAGTATTTCGTGTGGCCTATAATTAAATACCAACCTGTCTCTCTGATAAGTTTAAAACTTCTGCCAACCTCGCTCTCCGGTCTCGTGTCAAGTACATGTTGTCCAGAAATTTCTTCTCCAGCTCGATAATTTGCAGCTTTGAATATGGCCTTCGTTTAGTTCTCCTTGGGGTTGAGGTTACTGTGGAAACCCATACCGACTGAGGATTGGACGAACCTGGAAATAAATATGAATATTCATGAGATGTTATCGCTGACCTAAAGGGACAGTATCGTCACGATCAACAGGGCATGGAATCGGAGTGCTACTTTTACAACTAAGTGACTGAAAATAATACCCAACATGAATAGATTATATAACCGTTGCTGCTGCAAAAATGAGCCAGTGGTTTTAAAATAGGACACCGATTGCATGCCATGTTGAAAGTCTGCTCTGATCGTGACGATATTGTCCCTTTAACTAAGGTCTGTTGCCGTTGATCATAATGTTTATTATTTTTCCCCGAATCATTTATTGCAACAAGTTGGTGGTGTCTGTTCTACACATACAACAAGCTGATACCAACCAGTTTTTCTAGTCATAATTGTAGTACAGACTAATAATCTGTGTACTCGTTTTTCCAAAATCATACTGTAAAATTACTTTTTTCTTTAAACAAATGTTTTTGTGTAATGAAATTTGAACATTAATTGTATATGAAAGTGACTGTAAATTGTATCTTTCGGCTTTTATAATAAATAATGACATGTTAGTTCAAATATAAGTTTTGAGGCTTTGCATGGTGGAATATCGATATCGTTTCGGTTTGCGGTAACACCATGTGTTTATCTCAACTAACGTGAAGCTGAGGTACAGGTTCTGAAAAGAACCGTATCGCACAACTCGTATCTCAACCTTCGTTAAGTGAGAAAGGTTCAAGGGAGAACCAATTTCGGGCAACTCGTTTTTCTCTACCCGTGAAGTCCCCATGGTTCTCCCTGAACCATATTAACCCGTGAAAGAGAATAACCCGTGAAGTCCCCATGGTTCTCCCTGAACCATATTAACCCGTGAAGTCCCCATGGTTCTCCCTGAACCATATTTCTCACTTAGCGACAGTAGAGAAAAACGAGTTGCCCGAAATTGGTTCTCCCTTGAACCTTTCTCACTTAACGAAGGTTGAGATACGAGTTGTGCGATACGGTTCTTTTCAGAACCTGTACCTCAGCTTCACGTTAGTTGAGATAAACACATGGTGTTACCGCAAACCGAAACGATATGTTAGTTCAACTAAGAAATCTTTTTCGGGGAAATGATGAGCGCCAAATGTCGCCAAATAACGAAGACGCGGCTCGCTTTTAATAATTCCCAAAGAGTTCAAAATTTGAATCGTGTAAATATAAATGAAGATGGGTAGAACGAACTAAGATCAACATAAGTTAGCATTTACTCCAAACGGATTTTGTTGTAGTTGTATTCGATAACAGCATACATAGCTAATGCATAATCTAATACCTTGTTTTTGGCTACTCGTTTGAAAAATGTTTGGATGTAAATTTAAAACAGAACCATGTTTTACATTAAATTCAGGGTCGTTTTAGACTGATGTTTTTCCCCCTCTCAGTCTAACAATAATATTTTATCCTACTACGAATACTAAACCTTTCAATGGCAGGTTTAGCACGACCGACCGCCAACTCTTAACGTATGGTACCCGCATATTTTCGCTGCTTGTTCCAAAGAGTACCGGTAATATGGTAAACGAATATGAATACAAAGTGTGTGTCTGGATATATAATGAGCCAAAGAGAATAAACAAAAGATGAAACATATAGTGTTTTACGTGTTACTAAAATTTACAAAAGGTAAGCCTACAAGCCTGCGGTGAAATTTTGTCATGAAATTAACTTTTCATTATTTTTTACTTGAGCCTGTACGCATATTTTATTATATCCATTTTTTTAATTATTTGCTTAGATCAATTGAAGATCCGCATTGCACTTAACATTGATTGCCCTAGTTCGAATCCCATCTCGGAAAAATGAATCACTTGAAATTGATATATTTAAAATGTAACATAAATATCATCAATCATACGAAGAATATATTTACATTTATCACGCACTCTATATAAAACCAGAAATCCCTCAACAACCGTGCCCCCCCCCCATAACAAATAAATGAATAAATCAAGGAATGGAAATATGTTACTTGCCGAATGTTGGAGGACCATTACAGGATTCGCGCATAAATGATATAGTATTCGATAAACAATGAGAACAAAGACAGATTTATACATTTAAGAGTAACAGGAAAACAATACAAATCGTTGCACTGACTAAACTAAAGTACAATCAAAGGTTGATTATTCAAAGGCCTCCTGAAACATGACCAGTAAATCCTTTGGCCACTAAAATTCCATAACTGACAGACTCAGTAGATTCAACAAGACAGCACAACTGACAAACAAACAGATATGAAAGTAGTCAGCTTGACAACTGACAAACAAACAGATATGAAAGTAGTCAGCTTGAAAATGTATCAACAGAAAAACAGGAGGATCGAGAAGATACATAATGAATACATGTATCGACAAATGGCATTGAAGCATTGAGACTTCGTAACCAATTTCATTTCAAGGCTCTTGCATGGTTCATAGGCCTAGATAGTAGTTTGTGAGCTTACGTTTCGAACTTATAAGCACATTCTTTATCACAATAACAAAGGAACAAGGAGGGTGATGATGAACAAAAAAGAAATTAAGGATGAACGGGAAGGTATCGGGAGAGTGGGGGGGGGGGTAATTAGGCAAGACAAACTAAAGCTAAGACTACTGGAGAAGGGAAAATAGAGAAAAGGATTGAAGGCTGGAGCAGCTGACAAAAATGTTGAATAGTGGTGAAGAAAGACAGTTGAAAAATGGAAATGGAAAACCAAACAAAAAAATGCATAAAATGTGACATTCCCTTCTTGTATGTTGAGACCATGCATGAGTTGATCTTTTCGTGTTTATAAAACTGACTCTTGTGAATAGACCCTATGTAAATATAATTTTGACTGATGCATCAGCATTTTACGACAAACCTTTCATTCTTTATTATTTTAAACCTGTTATTTTACCCAGTTTGGTTTGTACATACACTATCTTAATTGTATTATATTATACTACACACTTAACATAGTTATAAATTGTAGTGTGTCTTAATTTATTATGATAGTTATACTTAGTAGCAAAGACGGGATAAGTGTGTAAAATAAAACGCTGACATAAAATATAATGAGTATTTGACGTGCAAATACAATTTCTTTTATGTGAAAGTGATAAAAGGTGATTGTGTGAGTTTATTGATATTTTTACATGGTACCTTGGAATGTAGGCTCAAGATTTTTACTGTACAATTAACATGGGGATGGTGTGCAAAGGGCCGTGTGCTTTCATTGAACAAGATTTGGCCAATAGGGGTGCAACCTGTCAAAAGGCATCTAGCCAAACAGCGCCAAGCCTCTCCCCCTTTTGGAAATAATATCTTGGACAAAATAATTGAATAAAATGATATCCCGAAAGGACGCGACCTAGTGTCGCCAATTATGTAAATCTATGGCTTTGGGAAAAGAGCAGCATACGGCTGTTTGGGTTTACTGTTGTGAATATTCAGTTTTTGCATACCCGTATTTTTAACTGCGCGCGTCCATGAAGTCACCCCATAATTACAAGTATCCTTCATGTGACTCGTCCAGGTACAGCATACTCTGCGTCCGGGGGGCAATTTCAAATAGGCCTACACTATCTGCTAAGCATTAATTTACTAAGCACACGGTATGCTTTTTTTAATAGCAAAAAATATATTACCAGTCAAATTGTCATTAATTGCTTCTGACAGGTTCTCAGCTAAATAATTATTGTGCTGAGCAGATAAATTTGTCGAGCAATATTTTCTGCTTTGCAGATCTATGACACTGGGCCAGCTCCACATAGTATTTTGTTTAAACTGTGAGTTATTATTTGAACATTGTACATTAATTTGTACAACCATATATTATTGTTATTGTTAGAAAACACCGCATTATTTGATGTTTTATTTGCAGGTTAACTTATTTTTCAGTCATGCAATGTTTACCCATTTTAGTCCATATTATTATAAGCCTCGCAACTTATTGAACAAAAACTCGGTGCTTTAGAATGTCTTAGGGAAAAACAGATACTGTAAAAAGAAAATTAATAAATTAAATTGTTCAATATCACCAACGCAAGAATTTCATTAATAATGTGCATAGTTTGTCGTTAAATAATGAACATACCCAAACACATCAGGCCGTGGCTCTATAATAATATTCGCATAATTTTATTATATTATTAATAAAAGTCAATAAAAAAATTTATGAAGTATATATATATATATATATATTAATTTATATTAAATATTATTACATTATCATAGTATAATAGGATATATTAGTAATCTACGTGTGGACTTTTGTATAGTGGCCGTAAAACACGAATGTTATATTTATTATAAGCATTTGTTTTTACAGCCATTTAAACAGCAGTCCACAAGTAGAATAATATTATCCTACAAAACTTAATTTTATTTTATAGAACTATTATTTTTTTATTTTGTATTTTTTTATTTTTTTATTTCGTTAGTGACAAATCAATTTTTTTTTTTATCAGATAAAACTTTACGATTGGTAGCGACATTTCAGTCATTGCTTAATAGTTACAAATTGCACTGTATCTGGAATGGTGAACTTGACTTTTTACCTCTCCACAAGGAAGGTACATCATTGGTAATGTTGGCAAAACTGTCAAGATACACAGCACCTCCATAAAGACAATTCCATTTCTAGGGACGTTAAACATCATCATCAGCTTCTAAGAAAGTTTGTCATCAAAATTCGACCATTATTTTTGTTATTTTGGAATAGACCTAACCAATCCTGTACCTCCAAGTTTTCAGTATTCATGATCATTTCATTGTTTTAAAATTATGGATGGCTTAGCAAATTGTTTACTTCGTATTGATTTAAACAATACAAATTAACCTGATTATTATAAACGTTAACAACGATTTACCTGGCATCGAGAAAGGATAACTACTGCTCCGATGTCCAACAGATGAGAACCCACCACCACTCGCCGACGATGCTGCCGTGGAATAGGCATCCCTCGAATGCTGGTGACTCGACCCAGCCACTGCAGCCGCCGCCACTGCCGCTGCTGCTGCTGGGTTGAGCGGTGTTGGTGCAGCAGGGGAGGTAAAAGGATTGTGGTATCTCTGTGGTGTCGCTGAGCTAAAGTCGAAACTATTCCAGGCGGAGAAATCATCTCCGTGATACGGTGAAATAGCAGAGGAAGATGCTGCAGGATCAAGATTATTGGTGTAGTAAGGGTAACGGCATGTTATTGGTATAGGTTGGTGTGTTGCCGGAGTGGTGTCCCCACACTTGCTATATACACTGTTCATACCTGTACCTCGAGAGAACAGTTGAGACCCCGTGGTTTCTGCTGTGGTACTAGGAGACCACGTTTCGGGGTTCCACTGCATAATTATGACTTATGGATTATACCTCTTAAGATCTACGTTTTAATAGCGCAATAAACTTAATATCAAGTCAATGAGATGTTTGTCCGATCAAAAGTTATAGCCTGTAATTCAATTGCAAACTCATCCCAATCTGAAATACCCAACACAAAATAGATGCGCATTTGTATTTCGTTAAAACCACCCGTATATTTCAACGATTTTTGTGTTTACGTGGACTGTTCTTCACAACACGCAAATTTCCTTTGTGTGTTGTATTGCACTAGCTCTATAGTATCCGTATGTTGTTTCCAGCCTACCAGCATTTCAAATTTCAGCCATCGTGTTTATCGTGTTTTTGCAGGCGTGACTTCATCATAAAATAAATGATGAGCAGTCACGGATTGGTTGGTTCAAACGAAAACCTCACCTCAGATTATAATCATGATAGTTTATATTATTTCATTTACCCCGCCCAATCACAACCCCACATTCAGTACCATTCCCACTGCATCTACCCATGATTAATCTGTAACAATACTGACCAAAATAATCACCAGTTTTGTAATTTATTTCTTTATTCCTTTGGACTAAAGGGGTCGTAATACTGCAGTCAGACATTTTCTGAAATTATAACGTGTAGACAATGATATAGCCATAACCTGTGCTATAATACCCGCAGTGTTTCCCGATCAAATTGATCAAATTTGTTGCATTTCAGATTGAAAGCTATTCACAGTTATAGTAAACAGGTGATAACTGTGAGGATCATAATAATCAAAAGTCAATATTGTTCAATGTTTCATCTCAATGGTCCGCAGCACGCTTCTGAGATAATTGGAAAAAGTTACTAAAATAAATTATTATTATTTTTGTTTAACTCTGGTCAAAGTGACGGACGTATTCTTTTCTCATTCATAGCACGCACCTTTTTGGAATGTCGCTGGGGTGTGAGATTTAGAATTTTAAACATATTTATTCTAGTATTTACTCTTAAAAACATTCTGACTGCTAAAACGTTTTCACGACTGCAGACAAAGGGTGATTGTTACCTGTATCGCAATACCGTAATTCGTAAAGATAAACTGTTGAGGGTACGTGTATAAACCGTGTCACAAGAGGGCGCTCTCTTTTTTGTCTGACGAACATGTTCGGAATTCAAAATGGCGACAACCGTGGTAAGAATTGTGTTCTATATGTGATTTTTGGTGAGTATGTCATAACTTTGGGCAGTCTGTCGTTTGTGTGATGGTAACATTTCTCTCTTTCAGTCACAACAGTTATGTTCTTCTATATCACGAATCAATCATTTTGGCATGGTCTAGGCAAATGTATGTGTGAAATTTAATATTTTTTAATTAAAAAAATTATAAATTGCATGATTAGGCCATGGAGCCATGATTAGGCTATTTAAGTACTTTAGGCCTGTAAAGTGTAGTGCATAGAGCAAGGACGTATGTAACTGTAAGTTGTAACATTAATATTCAATTTCAAAGGGATTGTGACAATAAATATTGATCGTATTCTTACGTTACTGAGTTATTGTCAATGTTTACACTTGAGTTATATGGATGTAGGAATGCATCTTCTAATCTATGCCATGGACCATGTCATCGTATTCGTAGAGTAGACCCTAATATTTTTGTTATCTTCAACTCTTCATCCTGTCATTACATGATCAACTGAAAGTAAACAAAAGAGCTAACAGATGATTACCACAGCTGCTGTGTATCCCATTCTCTGCACAAACATTAACAATTGGTTCAAATAATATGTATGTGTGATTAATTAGGTCTTTATAAAAACTTGTTTTTATATAATAATTTTATTAGGATGCCTCTGTAAAGAGAAGGAGTTTACCGCCTCTCCGTGGTGCAAGTGATACAGGTAAGTAAACTATATATGGATTATTGGATAACAAACAGAAGCATGAAGTACACAAGGGGTGGCAACTCTAGTCTTACATAGAAGATGTAGCAAGGAGTAAGGACCACATAGAACATGGCTCAAGATTTACACTGTTGCGTCATATTGTTAGCATTTGGACACAGATATTTGATGCAACATATACTTTTTCTACTGTTTTGTTCTTGAATAGGCCCTATTCAATATCTGTATCAATGTTTATATTACATTTTTATTAAGTTTTACTTTTATATTTGTAATAAGATTTATCAACAGACAAAGGTCAACGACCAAAGAAGAAGAAGAAGAAACCAATAGAAGGTAAATAACACTGAAGGGGTCGTTGTCACCTTGGGTACTCCCTAATGGTACCTATAGATTAATGAAATGGTACCTAGGCAATCTCAATCTTATACATACATTAGTAATGCAGAAGGGGTTGTTGTCACCTAGGGTACTCCCCAATGGTACCCAGGCAATCATAAAAGTACACAAACCTGCATAGGACTGGGTACCATTGGGGAGTACCAGCGACAATGACCCCCTTCTGCATAAATAACTCAAACTGAATTAGGCCCCCCCAAAAAAGTCCCCGGTTTCTGATCATCTGTCAGCTTCAAAATCGGTGCAGTGATTTTTTGTTTTATTTTTTTTTCTGACAGGGAAATACATGATACATGTATATGCAGGGATCAAATTTCCCCCCAAAAAGTATGGTGGTTAAGAGAGGCCTCACAAATCTGGCAAATGTTGATACCCCTATGTGAAAAAGTCGTTTAAAACACAGAATGGCAGAATTCTAATTGATCCACCCATTTTGGCTGCAATTGGGCATTGTTTCATAGCAAAAAAATGCTGATGCGCAGCTCTGAGGCGACGTGCGCGGGTCTGAGGCGACGTGCGCGGCTCTGAGGCGACGTGCGCGGGTCTGAAGCGACGTGCGCGGGTCTGAAGCGACGTGCGCGGGTCTGAAGCGACGTGCGCGGGTCTGAAGCGACGTGCGCGGGTCTGAAGCGACGGCGTCGCGGTCTGAGGCGACGCAGCGGTCTGAAGCGGACGTCGGGTCTGAAGCGACGTCGCTGGTCTGAAGCGACGTCGCGGGTCTGAAGCGGCGGCGCGGGTCTGAAGCGACGTCTTGGCGGGTCTGAAGCGACGGCGTCTGGTCTGAAGCGACGCGCGGGTCTGAAGCGACGTGCGCGGGTCTGAAGCGACGTGCGGGTCTGAAGCGACGTGCGCGGGTCTGAGGCGACGTGCGCGGGTCTGAAGCGACGTGTGCGGGTCTGAGGTGACGTGCGTGGGTCTGAAGCGACGTGTGCGGGTCTGAGGCGACGTGCGTGGAGACCAGAAACCAGATACTTTTTTGGCCTTACATTGTACACTGTACACTGTACACTGTACACTGTACACTGTACACTGTACACTGTACACTGTACACTGTACACTGTACACTGTACACTGTACACTGTACACTGTACACTGTACACTGTACACTGTACACTGTAGTTCAGTCTTGAATTCTGCCATGTATTACCTATATATGTTTGATGGGACTTGATAATAAACCCTCATGATCATCGCCCTGCACCATTTTTATCTAGTTTCCTGACTTCAAAATAATAAGCAATCACTATGAAACAAATCACAAAATTTAAAAGGTATCAGTCTGTTTTGGAAAGGAGTTTGATTCCCATGTGTATTATAAAACCAAGATGTCCGTTCAATGTTTATTGTCTATTGACGATTATCTCCAAATACTTTTAAGGCTCATGCTTACATAACAGTAAACTTGACCGGGAGGCTGTTTTTTTTGGTCAAAAAATGTTGCTTTGTAAAAATGTTTCCCAGTAGGTGAAATTAATTAATGACAGGAATCTTAGATTTTCCATATTTTAGAGATTTCAACAAATGATTTAAACATTTTTTTTAAAGAGTTTATTTGTTTAATCCTACCTTGCAGATGTCAGTGATTCACAGCAATAAGAGTTTATTTGATTAATCCTACCTTGCAGATGTCAGTGATTCACAGCAATAAGAGTTTATTTGATTAATCCTACCTTGCAGATGTCAGTGATTCACAGCAATAAGAGTTTATTTGATTAGTCCTACCTTGCAGATGTCAGTGATTCACAGCAATAAGAGTTTATTTGATTAATCCTACCTTGCAGATGTCAGTGATTCACAGCAATAAGAGTTTATTTGATTAATCCTACCTTGCAGATGTCAGTGATTCACAGCAATAAGAGTTTATTTGATTAATCCTACCTTGCAGATGTCAGTGATTCACAGCAATAAGAGTTTATTTGATTAGTCCTACCTTGCAGATGTCAGTGATTCACAGCAATAAGAGTTTATTTGATTAATCCTACCTTGCAGATGTCAGTGATTCACAGCAATAAGAGTTTATTTGTTTAATCCTACCTTGCAGATGTCAGTGATTCACAGCAATAAGAGTTTATTTGATTAATCCTACCTTGCAGATGTCAGTGATTCACAGCAATAAGAGTTTTTTTATTTTTTTTAATTTTTTTTATGCAATTCGCCCCACACAAGGCCAATGGCCACTCCAAGGTGGGGGCTACTCATAATAATAATAATAATAATAATAAAGATTTATAGCGCGCACATATCCACCCTGCTGGGCGCTCAAGGCGCGGAAACAAAGATAAAAACATGAATACAAACAATATACAATGATAACATAGGGAAAAATTATGTACTGAGATACACGTACCTACAATGGAATTACAAATATACATCATCTTTGAAGAATTGTGACATAAGATGAGTTTTAAGCATCGACTTAAATCTAGTTATACTATGACAAGATTTGAGTTTAGTTGGAAGATGATTCCAGAGTCTCGGAGCCGCGACAGAAAAAGACCTATCACCCCAGTTCCGTTTTGATGTTGGTTCCTTTAGGAGTGACATGTTGCTGGAGCGCAAATTGCGTGATGGAGTGTAGACTTTAAGCAGTTCAGAAATATAAATTGGAGCAATGTTATTAAAAGATTTGTGAACAATTAGCATAAGTTTAAAAACAATTCTCTGTGAAACAGGAAGCCAGTGCAGTTCTTTCAAGATTGGCGTGATATGGCATGACTTTTTGGACAAAGTCACAACACGAGCTGCTGTGTTTTGTATGTTCTGAAGACGAGATATTTGATTCTGCGGAGACCGTAGAGTAGAGCATTCCGTTATCGAGACGTGATGTGACAAACGCATGAATAATTTGTTCAGTAGCACTTTTATTCAAGTATTTCCTTATTCGGCTGATATTTCTGATATGAAATGATGATATGCGAACAATGTTGGAGATATGAGGTTTTAAAGTCATTGTCGAGTCAAATATAACACCCAAATTACGTGCTTGTGATGAGGGGTTATCTGCGAGTCACCAATTGCAATAGATGGAAGAGAAACTTTAGACAATTGCTGACGTGATCCAAATAGAACAAATTCTGTTTTTCGTCGTTCAATTTCAGGAAGTTTTGTCGCATCCAACTTCGAATCTCTTGAATACATTTCTCCAGTGTTGTAATGCAGGAATCGGCAGGTTCTTGAGAAGATTTAAAAGTAATGTAGAGCTGCGTGTCATCAGCGTGAACATGGTAATTTAAATTATACTTCAAAATGATATCACGAACTGGAAACGTATAAACAGTAAACCACTGTGGGCGAGCACGGAGCCTTGGGGTACAGAATAGTCAAGAATAACAGGCTCGGAGGTGGCATTACCAATACAAACATGCTGAGGCCTATTTAAAAGGTAGGACTTACACCAATCCAGGGCTGTGTCATGTATTCCAAGATGATATTGCAGGCGGGAGAGAAGGATTTTGTGATCGACCGTGTCAAAAGCGGCGCTTAAGTCTAACAAAACTAATGCAGTGATTTTTCCATCATCCATGGCAGATAAAATGTCATTGTTGACGCGGAGAAGAGCAGTTTCCGTTCCATGAAATGGTTTATAGGCTGACTGAAATGTATCCGACAGGTTATTCACACGAACATGGTCAGAGATCCGTGATGAAACAACTCGCTCGATTGTTTTTCCAAGGTACTTTAAATTCGCTACCGGTCGGTAATTTTTGAAAACTTCCTTGTCCAAATTGGGTTTCTTCAGGAGTGGTTTAACATGAGCAATCTTCTGGCTATCAGGGAAACAACCCGGAAGAAAGAGATCTGTTTACAATAATTGTGATATACTTAGCAAACACATCAATATTTTGTTTTATTAGCGAAGTTGGCACTGGATCAAGTTCACACGATTTTGATGGCGATTTCATGATGAGTTTCTTGATCTCCGTAACACTAGTAGGCTCAAACATAGACAGTCTACATTGTGGATCCTTGCGTGATGGTGTTTGTGATAGAATGACAGGTACTGGGGGAAAATAACGACGGATATTCTCAATTTTTGTGACAAAAGTTTGAAAATTCATTAGCGAGGTCCTGATTGGAGTGTGTAGATGGAAGCACTGGAGCTTTGGGTTTATGAAGCAGCTTTTCAACAATGTTAAAGAGTTTTTTCTGATCGCCAGAGTTCTCTTCCACAAGAGATGAGTAGTGAGTTATTTTGGCCTGGTTAATCATGTTCTTCACAATATCTCGTTGGTTACAGTATTCTTGCCGATGTACTCCAAGTTTCCCATTGTCACGCCATTTTCGTTCAAGTTGACGACGGATTTTCCTTGCAGCACCGAATATCATCATTGAACCAGGGGATTCAGATTGTAGTTTTACAGTTCTAGTTTTTTTGCGAGCATGATCGCCCAAGATGTTACGGACAGTAGATTCAAATAGATTGACACAAGAATCCAGCTCACCATCTTCAAGGTTTACATTTTCCAGTTGAGATTCAAGATCATGACATAAATCTCTAATATTTACATTTTCCAGTGGCGAGTAGTTACAGAAATGGTAGGCATGGGAGGTTTTAAGGTTCATATCTGCCATGATTGCATAATGATCAGATAAGCCGGGATGGATAGTTATATTCGAGATAAGAGGTGAAGTATTTTCACGCGTTATCATGAGGTCAAGACAGTGACCATATCGATGAGTGGGTGCTGTGATATGCTGGATAAGTCCATGAGCAGAGAGCAGATCTTTAAACTGATTCGCATAATTGTTTGAAGAGATGTCCATATGAATGTTAAAATCGCCGGTTAAAATAATGTCAGATGGGTGCAAGAGATAATCCACAATTAATTTCTCAAATTCCTGCAGAAAACTGGAGAAGTTTACATGTTTACCATCAACATCCCTTTCTGGTCGATAAATATTAACAAGGCGAACAGATCTAGAGTTGCACGTTACCTCAGCATGCAGAGATTCAAATGTTATAGGTAGTCAATGTTAACACTTTTCATACTGACAGATAAACTGGACCTAAAGAGAAGTGCAACCCCTCCACCGGTCTTTTTTGGTCTGGGGATATGATGGAGAGAGTAGCCAGCAGGAGTACACTCACGGGGTATTAAGTCATCATCGGGTTTAAACCATGTCTCGGTTATGGCAACAAGATCCAAATTGTTTTGAAGTACAAAGTCAACAAATTCATCCGATTTGTTACATATGGATTGAGTGTTTAGTACACAGAGCTGAAGTTTAGACTCATCATGAACATTTGGAGTTGAAGTTATGCCAATGTCGCTTGTTGATGTGGTTAAGTTCACTGCTGGGGGTTGATAAGGCAGGAGTGCTAGTTGTGTAAGGCTGTCCATTCTACGGCGACCAGCTTTTTTACCTCTATGTGTGCGGCGGTATGTTTTGGGTTGATTAGCAAGTATCCCAAGAGAGTTCAATTGACTCAATGCTGAATAAGATAAAGCTGCATCGGTACATGGAGCGTTGTGAAGATTGAGTAGTTCATTGCGGCTATAGGAAATTTTATGGAGCTGAGTGGCGTTTTTGGGTGTGTTGATCAGTGTTTCAGGTCCAGGGTTTGGGTTTATGTCACCAGAAATTAAGAGTTCCAGGTGAAAGGTACCGGTGGCAGATGAATTATCATAGTATGATATAGGACGTCTCAAGAATTTAAGATGGCGGATCTTGGGTGAACAATCTGTAGATTGCATCTTGTAGCCATCTTCTGATGAGTCATTGAGACACAATGGTCTGGATAGCAGGAGTAGAATAAACAGGATGTAGACCTCCATTGTCTGATCACAAAGTTGTTGATCCAAACAAAAGGCTTGTGGTCAAGCTACAGGTTATAATCTCTAGCTACAGGTTATAATCTAAATCAGAGTTGACTGCACAAATAAAATGAAGATCCAAAATGTATATACACTCAACAGTAAAAACTTTCTGGAGAGACAGACAAAAAAACAACAGTTTTTCACTTATTATAAGAAAACAAATGTACAAATACTCACATAAAACGTCCAGTAGATTCCAGATGTAATAAGAAATCCACTAGTATAAAAATGAAGACAAACTTGTAGCTACAAAACACTTACTTAGCACAAAAACTGGAGAGCTGTTATGAGTGGCTGCTTGCTAGGCGCTCAACTTACGTGTCATTAAGTTGTTACAACGACTCCACACTGAAGAAACCAGCCCCTCGCACCGAAACAAGACAAGTTAATAACCAGCCTCTTCACGGTGCGAATAGGACTGGGAGGGGTAACTAGTCCAGAACAAGGCAGTTGTTAAACTGTCTCTGCCCCTATAAGCAATTATGGTTAAGTGTCTTGCTCAAGGACACAAGTGTCACGGCCGGGATTCGAACCCACATTCTGCTGCTAACACCAGAACTTGAGTCCGGTAAGCTCGGCCACGACACTCCACTTATTTGATTAATCCTACCTTGCAGATGTCAGTGATTCACAGCAATAAGAGTTTATTTGACTAATCCTACCTTGCAGATGTCAGTGATTCACAGCAATAAGGGTTTATTTGATTAATCCTACCTTGCAGATGTCAGTGATTCACAGCAATAAGAGTTTATTTGATTAATCCTACCTTGCAGATGTCAGTGATTCACAGCAATAAGAGTTTATTTGATTAATCCTACCTTGCAGATGTCAGTGATTCACAGCAATAAGAGTTTATTTGATTAATCCTACCTTGCAGATGTCAGTGATTCACAGCAATAAGAGTTTATTTGATTAATCCTACCTTGCAGATGTCAGTGATTCACAGCAATAAGAGTTTATTTGATTAATCCTACCTTGCAGATGTCAGTGATTCACAGCAATAAGAGTTTATTTGATTAATCCTACCTTGCAGATGTCAGTGATTCACAGCAATAAGAGTTTATTTGATTAATCCTACCTTGCAGATGTCAGTGATTCACAGCAATAAGAGTTTATTTGACTAATCCTACCTTGCAGATGTCAGTGATTCACAGCAATAAGAGTTTATTTGATTAATCCTACCTTGCAGATGTCAGTGATTCACAGCAATAAGAGTTTATTTGATTAATCCTACCTTGCAGATGTCAGTGATTCACAGCAATAAGAGTTTATTTGATTAATCCTACCTTGCAGATGTCAGTGATTCACAGCAATAAGAGTTTATTTGATTAATCCTACCTTGCAGATGTCAGTGATTCACAGCAATAAGAGTTTATTTGATTAATCCTACCTTGCAGATGTCAGTGATTCACAGCAATAAGAGTTTATTTGATTAATCCTACCTTGCAGATGTCAGTGATTCACAGCAATAAGAGTTTATTTGATTAATCCTATCTTGCAGATGTCAGTGATTCACAGCAATAAGAGTTTATTTGATTAATCCTACCTTGCAGATGTCAGTGATTCACAGCAATCAGCGGCCAGCAAACCTCCCCCTTCAACATCAGAGGTCAAAGTTGAATCCCCAGCTATGGGAAGTAGAGAGAATCTTGTCCAGAATGGAACAAGTGCATCCAAAAAACCCAGAAGGAAGAAGAAAATGACACATGGATACGACTTTGAGAGTGGAGCTGATGGTAAGTACATTTGTATTGGTATATGACAGCTTTCATGTCACATTTTAAGAACGGGCTAGGCATGTTGTCGTATCCTGGTATAGTAACCCTTACTTTATAATTGTATGGCTGCATGCTCTCATTGGGTATTGATCACAAATGTTCCAGGTCATTGATTAGCAAAGTTGTATATAAAGAGGAGCACGTGTAAATCAAGTTGTTGAAGTCAATTCCGAGTTACTCTGTGTGCTGATTTTCTATGTGTTGTACCAATACTTTAACATTTGCCGACGAGGATTAAAGAACTAAAATTGCGACATGGTGTCTGCCAGAGGGTACTTCAGTACCCTCCATTTCTACAAGAGCCCAGTGAGCCACCATTGCTGTGTTGGTTTACCTGTTTAAAACTTACTTAATAGCTATAGGAGGCGACAATGAATTTAGTGAAACACGCAAAAGTTAATGTGTGCAAGATGTCAGCCACCATTGTAGCAAATAATTATGTAGGATACATCAAAGAAGTAGATTACTACCGGAATGGAGGCAGCAACAAACATGATAAATAGGTCAAATATGGGATCGTACCGTGGAATTTAGTACCTTCTGTGTAGACTGAACCTTTCTTTTAATAGTTTTAATAACCTAATAATATCATTAATATCATTGATGTCTTAATCTTAGATGCAATAGATGGAAATATGTCGGCCAGTACACCAGCCATCAACCACCTCAAGACATCCCCAGGCTCATCAAGAAGGAAAAAAGGTACTAGCAAAATGAATCCTTGATTCTTACTTTCTGTAATCAATCAATATGTGTTAAAGAGGCAATTTCATTTTTTTTCAACTCTCTTAAATTTATGGAGCCAGCTCCATGGTGGTTTATATGGGACTTTAAGTCAACTTGTGTCACTAAAGAAATGCATTTATAAGAATTCTTGGGGTTTCTTAGTAATGCATCGTTTCTATGTAGTGTGATCTTATAATCATTCCTGGTGTGTTTTTTTCTTCCAGATAGCAGGCAGTCCAGACTCCCACGGTCTGTCAGCGATGAGGTGTTGAGAGACAATGGTACGCCAGGATCCACTACTAAGAAGAAGACACGTAGGCCTCAGTCTAAACACTATGCAGGTATGTAGAGAGTTCAAGAAATTGTCCAGTCAGACTGCATTAAAAAACACAGATGACTGATACTTGCAAATTCTTATATTCTTAAAGTCATATCCTTCAGTTGTCTGCACAATTGATGAAATGTTTCTACGGACATGCATATAATTACTGATTATTTCTTTGATCATTATTTGTTATGCAAAGGACAAACTTCAATTGTTGACATTCTATTGCTAGAGATGCTTTTAATCTTTCTTAAAAATTTTTTGGCAAATTAAAATAATTTCTCTTTCGATCTCTTTTTATATCAGATGACAGTGGTGATGATGAAGATGATATTGGAGCATCTAAATCTCATGGACGACCCCCACCTCCCAACAAAATCAAGAAAAAGAGAAAGACAAAGTAAGTTATTTCATAAATAACAGCAAAAATACTTGTGTTTTCCAAGCTTATAAATGCGAAAAATAGGAAATAATTATTTTTTTAACATGAAAAAACATATTTTTCAGTGCTAATTAAAAGTAATTTGTTTGTTTTCGTTGTATTCTAGGCCTCCAACCCCAATGGATGAAAACTACCATGCTGATGGAGAAGGTAAATACTAAATGCTTGAGCTGTGAAAAAGCCACGGTACATCATCAATAAATATATCCATAACTAAAATTACCAAATTATTATCTGAAAGCTTGGTATATAATTTTGATATCAAACAATTTGATTAAATCAGTATTTTCAAAACAAAGTTATTCATGATTATGTTGACTTTGTCTTTGAATTTCCAGCCATGTCATTGGACTTTATGATAGCTGCTGAAGACATCATCGCTCCTGATAAACAAACAGAAGATCAACAACAACAACCCTCGCACACAACAATACTACCAAGCCAACCAGTAGCTAGATTATTCATGCAGAGAAAAAGTAAGCAGTTACTTGAAATTAATGTTAGATTTTGGCTTGATATCATACCTCATCACCCATTAATTAAGCATGCCAATATGCACTCTCATGAGATCTCAGGGGTTTCTTTTGTGGAGTAATTAGTTTTTGAGTATTTTATTTTTGAATCATAATTTACCTTTAAGGGCCAATATCATCACGATCAATACGGTATGGAATTGGAATGCTTGATTTAGATCAAGTCGATGACTGAAAATAATACCCACATGATAAGTGATGATCCAGTAATTTTTAGTCACTGTGTTCATTTCGAACTTGGACACCGATTCCATGCCCTGTTGAAAGTCTGCTTTGATCGTGATGATATTGTCCTTTTAAGCTACCAATCTCACCCATCGCAGCAAAAGCATTTGAATACAGCAAATAATGTCCATCCAGTCATGTACAATTGTACAATCAATGCTAAGACATCAACAAACTACTGCTCAAGGGAGTTTTCTGGGGATGTGGCTTAGCTGCCGATGGCAATCGGTAAATTCAGTCCTTATACTTTGTGTCTAACAGTTAATTCATCATTGTCTGTGTATGCATGGATGTCATTTTATATTACTCTTGGCCTTTATTAGCCTTCTCCTCATTTGACTTATTTTCTCTCTTTGTGTGCAGGTGGATTCAAGAGTGAAGATAGAGGGAGACTAGCCAGACAGAGGGAGCGAGAACTAAATAATCAACAGCCTCAGACAGACACTCGGATAACAACTACACAAGTTGCTCTAGTAAGTAATTGTTAAGTCAAGCCAGTGATTTCTCAGGATTTTTTACAAATCTCCCTTTGCCTCAAAATTGTCTTGAAAGAAGAGAAGTAGCCACCAAGGAAAGAAAGAAGTAGCCGGCCTGTTTTGTGTCCAATTCTCTAGTTTCTTGTTTGTGGAGTCTGTAAATCCTTCAAAATTAAACATCTAGGAGGTTCAGGGGGCTTTGTCCTCTAGACCAAAGGGAGACCCAGGAGGTTCAGGGGGCTTTGTCCTCTAGACCAAAGGGAGACCCAGGAGGTTCAGGGGGCTTTGTCCTCTAGACCAAAGGGAGACCCAGGAGGTTCAGGGGGCTTTGTCCTCTAGACCAAAGGGAGACCCAGGAGGTTCAGGGGGCTTTGTCCTCTAGACCAAAGGGAGACCCAGGAGGTTCAGGGGGCTTTGTCCTCTAGACCAAAGGGAGACCCAGGAGGTTCAGGGGGCTTTGTCCTCTAGACCAGGCCTGCTATACACAATTTTTCAGGATTTTTTTGGTGAAATCACACCCCTGTAAAGTTTGATTATAACTTTCAATATGATATGTGCTTCACAGATTACTTCTTATCCATTGTGAAGTAGTCCCTACATCACAGATATAGACTTCTACTTTGGAACATCCATCTTGTTTTGGGGATTCAATCTGAAGCTCATATCCAAAATAGACTGGTGCCTTTTAAAATGTGAATCTTTCATGGTGTTGAAGGAACCAGACAAATATGATCACAATTTGATAAGGGTTAAATGGCCAGTATCAGTCAAAGATGCTGTTATAATAAATAATCATCATAGCCGTAAGGTTAATAAGATCTATCTAATTATTTTGTATCTCGCTTTTTTCTTTCTTTTATTCAGACCACCCACCAAGCCTCTTTGACCTTTGCCCTCATGTGTCATGGTTTGCTTGCTGGATTTGCCCTCTGGCAGTGTGTCATGGTCTATATGCTGCAAAGGCAGGTACCATCATCCACTAAAACCAGCAAGATACAGTTCCTAGAGCAATATAGTCGCCTTGCTCAGCCAGCCTCGGCTATGTACTACTTTCTTCTAACTGTGTCCACTGTGTCTGTGTTTGATAGGTGAGCATATCATCCTGTCAGAACAACAAGGTCATATGTGCAATAGTGCATAAATTTGCATACATTAAAACAAATGAGTGCAACAACGTCGTATCTTCTCTCATAGGTTTTGCGTGTTCATCCTGGAACTCTGTAAAAAGATACGACCTTGTTGCACTGAGAAAAATCCATGTATGCAACAAGGTCATAACTATGATACAACCTTGTTGCACTGAGCAAAGTCTATGTCTACAACAAGGTCGTAACTATGATACGACCTTGTTGCACTGAGCAAAGTCTATGTCTACAACAAGGTCATAACTATGATACAACCTTGTTGCACTGAGCAAAGTCTATGTCTACAACAAGGTCGTAACTATGATACGACCTTGTTGCACTGAGCAAAGTCTATGTCTACAACAAGGTCATAACTATGATACAACCTTGTTGCACTGAGCAAAGTCTATGTCTACAACAAGGTCGTAACTATGATACGACCTTGTTGCACTGAGCAAAGTCTATGTCTACAACAAGGTCGTAACTATGATACGACCTTGTTGCACTGAGCAAAGTCTATGTCTACAACAAGGTCATAACTATGATACAACCTTGTTGCACTGAGCAAAGTCTATGTCTACAACAAGGTCGTAACTATGATACGACCTTGTTGCACTGAGCAAAGTCTATGTCTACAACAAGGTCATAACTATGATACAACCTTGTTGCACTGAGCAGTCTATGTCTACAACAAGGTCGTAACTATGATACGACCTTGTTGCACTGAGCAAAGTCTATGTCTACAACAAGGTCGTAACTATGATACGACCTTGTTGCACTGAGCAAAGTCTATGTCTACAACAAGGTCGTAACTATGATACGACCTTGTTGCACTGAGCAAAGTCTATGTCTACAACAAGGTCATAACTATGATACAACCTTGTTGCACTGAGCAAAGTCTATGTCTACAACAAGGTCATAACTATGATACGACCTTGTTGCACTGAGCAAAGTCTATGTCTACAACAAGGTCGTAACTATGATACAACCTTGTTGCACTGATGCGATGATATAATTAGAGTGTGGGTCGAATCAGAGTGTTAGCCAGGATTTGGAAACAGGGCGTCCAAATTGATTATTCTTTGAAAAACAGGGTGTCCAAAAGACACCCAAAGGTATTGCTGACTAACACTATGGGTTGAATGGGTTATGTGCTAATAGATCAGGGTCTGCATTTGTTCTAATCTTTGATTCATTTGTGAGGATGAGGTAATTATGAAATGTTTAAATTTCCTTTGAAGGTTTGACATTGGTCGTCCGGACAAGCAGTTTTTCCGTGGACTGATTACATTCCAGTCTGGTGCGATTTCAATATTAAGTAAGTATTTTTGTACAGGCTGTCTATCCCTGCCCAGTCATGTTTGTTTGTCTGTCCCTGCCCAGTCACGTTTGTTTGTCTGTACAGGCTGTCTGTTTGTCTATCATCTCTAAATCTCCACCACAGCAGGTAGATAAATAAAATTTAAAAAATTGTATTCAAATGAACCATTAATTATTTACAGGAAACAGCCCGGAAAGCAAACCAATGACATTTTCAGTCATTTTGACACACAAGTAAAAGTATGTGGCAATTTACACTGTGATATTTGTTCATATGCAAGTAAAATAATCTTTGCTACTGTAACTACAAACTTTACATTGTTTTTTTTTTTAGTTTACCTAATCTCATTGATCTTATCTGCAAGTGTTGCTGCAATAGATGACAGAATAAGCTTGTTTTTCAAGACAACTTCACCATACTGGTAATTCTTTATTGATAATATATGAGTACAACTCATACTAGGTGCTTGACATTGATGAAAACTCTCTAGACATGAAAGACACTCCTTACATAGTGATGTTTAAGGGACCTGTATGTAATTTTAAACTTCTGCATTTAGGGGATGGTATTTAGGCCTTTGATTTCTCAGGATTCTTCCTGATTTCAGGAATTTTTTTAAAGTAGCCACCAAGGAAAGAAAGAAGTATGTATGTGACCAAACCTCTAGTTTCTTGTTTGTGGGGATGTGGATAGTCTGTAAATCATCCAAAATTACACATCCAGGAGGTTCAGGGGGGCTTTGTCCTCTAGACCAAAAGGAGACACCCAGGCCTGCTACCAAAATTTCAGGATTTTTTACTTTTGTCAAATAATACCCCTGGTTGTTGTGTATAAGTCAACTTCTGCATAGATTATTGGAGTGTGCTTGCAAGATCGTAATGTGATGGAATATCAATTTATGCGTAATTTTTCAATAAAAATATATTTATCTTTTGTTTTTAATTCCAGTGGTAAATTGTGTCCAGAAAGTGGGTCATTGTGGTAAGATAATTTTGATTATTTTTAATGTCAACAAGATAAAATAACTGATTGAGGATCAGATAAATTATTAAAGTTAATGATCGACTGTTACTAATATATAACTAAAGACTGTTTGCGGTGACACCATGTGAACAATCTCTTTTGAATAGTAATTAGTTCTGAAAAGAATTGGCAACTACAACTCGATCAGTATGCTCTGATTGTCTTCAGGAATTTTTTTTCATTATGGAAAGTTACAAATCTTACTGATATATACATAACAGCAAAAGAAACGTCACCCCTAAAAATGTTTATTATTTTCATTTTATAATTAATATAATGTGTTTAATGAAGAATATTATGAGTATGGAGTGTAACACGAACACAATGTTGCAAATTTGGTTGACCTCAAAATTCATCATGCATGACGTCTGAGGACACATAAGCTAAACACGTTCTCAGACTTAACAAAATTTAGTGGGTGACGTTTCTTTTGCTGTTATGTATATATTAACATTTGTTAATTTCTTCAGATTGCTAGCCATCTTTAATTTTCACAAACTTATCAAATTTGTTCATTAACTGTAATTTATAATGAAGAAATACTGATTATTATACATCATAATGGCTACCGATACTTTATTCATAATTTCCATGAATGGTCTAAATTCATTTAATAACAACTGTTTATGGTTTGTTTGTATGGGTGTTTGTATATTTGTTTGTTTGTATATATGTTTGTTTGTATGTATGTAGGGAGAGTGAAGAAGCTAATACACAGCTAAAAATCTGGCAGATTGTCAATTTAGTCCGAGCCATTGGAGCATGTTTAGGATGGGTCATCATTGCACTCACTCCAACAACTGATTATACATCAGGTAAGATCTATTCACTCTCTCATTCCTTATCCATCCTATCTTCCCCTCCTCTCCAACCCTTCCCCTCCATTAGTGGATCCATGGGGTTTAGGGAAGCAAGTCCCCCTTTCTGCAGCCACCATTGATCTGGCTTTACTCCCCTTCTCCTTTCCTTCTCCTTTCCATGATTTTATTTCCATCTAACCTCACGACAAGAACTTTGAGACCCTCTGAAGATTCCCATGAAGGACAGACACATGAACAAAACATAATAAAACATAATCAAATAAAAATGGTTAAAATAAATATTTGTGTTATCCTCCTGCGATTTATTATTTTGTCTAACAGACCATCTTCATGATGCGGAGGAACCCTTATGGGATGAGCAGCAAGATGTAGAGCTAAACAACATCCACTCTGCATGACGAACAGATCAAATCAATGCATCACCGTGAGCCACTTCTCTATTTTCATAACTGAATTATCTGCATTGTAGTTTGCTAGAGCAGCCAAGTAGAACTATTCAAGCAATAATGCTTGTTTTATACTTGTGTGATATACCTTCCCAATTGCATCTGTATTGCTTTTGGCAGGTTCCATTTTTATATCACTTGCAATTTGTATTTTTCCAGAGTAAAATTTTAACCAGCTCTATCAAATTGGCCTGTAAGGGACTGAAAACCATTGGTAAAATATCTGTAAATGCATCTTTACTTTATGAGAATGAAGAGATATGTATAGAATTCAACCTTTGACCTTTTCAGCTTATTCTGTTAAATAACAATTTTTGTTATTCTGAAAATGTTTAATTTGTTTGTGATCCATTTCAGATTTGCATTGTTTTCAGTTTAAACTAATCTGAATACAAGTCAGGATGTTTGATACCATTATCGTCTTACAACCAAGTAAGCTTTATTTAATTTTGCCCTACACTGACGTGTGTATAGCACTGTATGCTCAGTGCTTTCCGAGTGTCTGTGAAAAAACTACACAGGCGACTCGGGCTGTAGTTTTTCACAGACACTCGGAAAGCACTGAGCATACAGTGCTATACACACGTCGGTGTAAGGCAAAATTAAATCAATTGTTTATCTCCTGACGCAAGAATTTCACCAATCTATAAGTAAGCTTTAGATAATAACTTGTTCAGTATGTTTTTACGTTATTACAGTCCCTTTCATGTGGGGGTATTTTTGGGGTAACTAATATTGCTATTTATAGCAGTTTTATTTGAGCAAATCTTGTTAAGACTCAAATTCTTAATATTGCTCATGTAACCATAGTGTTAGCCAGAGGGGTGTCTGGGTGTCTTTTAGACACCCTGTTTCAAATTTGGACACCCTATTTTATATGTCATTTACATATAAAAGTATTGTAAGTGAACAATTTGGACACCCTGTTTCATCTGTCATTTACATGTAAATGTATTGTAAGTCAACAATTTGGACACCCTGTTTTGAAATTTCCAGCAAGTTTGGACACCCTAGTTGAGAATCTAGGCTTACCCCTTACATATAACCTGCTGCCGTTACTCTCACTATTTGGTTAATTTCTGTTTTTCATAGAACTTAAAACAGAAATTATGGACTAAAACCAAAAAATAAAAAATAAAACTATTCATGAAGATTAATTTAGTGTATTATACCAAAGAAATCCACCAAATAATGTATTCTGCCTTTTTTAATAACCTTTGTTTTATTGTAATTTTACATAAATACAAACACAGATATTCAGAGATCAGTCATGAGTATGAGTTCAAAGATAACAACACCGATTTTTAATCAGAATAGGTGCTTTTTATTTGTAATTTCTTTTGTAAATATACTTACTTTCTGAAGTTCTTTTAAACTTATTTGTACCTGATCTGTTTTATAATGTTTTAAAACAAATCTAGAATGTATCAGTACTGTAGTTGTTCAAACAATAAACTATTGTTTTTAGAATTCATTTCCTCAGTCTGTGAAATCTATCTGTGAAAGTTTTGGGTGAATTTGTCCAGAAATGCCTTCCAACAGTTCTGTTAAGAGGTATTTCCATTGTTTCATATTTCACTGTGATAAAGGTGAGTGATAATTAAATTGGTAATTATTATTAATTACTATATACTATCTACCAATGCTGGCCCAGCGTGTTGAACAAGTTATATATTGAATAGGCATTGGTACAACATGTTGAAGGAATGGAAGTAAAAAAGAATGGGGAGGCAGTTTATCCAACATCAACTACCATCATAACGCAGTCCGTCATGTGCCAACGTTGGCCCAGTATTAACTACCTTAACAATACCAACATCTGAGCAGTCTGATTTTGATTTTACACCAAGATTAGACTTAAACAATCGGTGAACCTTGCATTTCTGAAACATTTTGACCAAAAATATACTCTGCAGGTTAAAAATACTTTAATTCAGTTTTTTTGTGCATTTTTAATCATTGTTGTGTGATATATGTATAATAATTTGACTTGCTGTCCAGATAATTGTTCATCTTTAGTCATCCATCATTGATCAAGGGGTACATCATAAACGAAAGATTCAACAATCTTCTGAGTGAAAAATGCACTACTTACAAGGGGGTAAGCCTTGAATTTTAGTACAAGTTTTGGCAAACATTTGCAAAATTTGCAAAAAACATGCCTTGCATTTTTGTCCACATTTGGGAAAAAATTCCTCAAAAACACAAGGGGTAAGTCTTGCATTTTTGTCAATTTTGACTAAAGTTTTTTCCTAAGGGTTTACATTATATATTCAAAAGAGATATGTTGGAAAAGCACCACTTTAAAAGGATTTATCTATAAATGGGGCATTTTAAGTAGTTTTGAGACAGCAAAGATTTTTGTCAAAATGTGCAAAAAACAAGGGCTAAGCCTTGCATTTTTGTAAAAATGTTGGCAAACTATGCAAAAAAGCATATGGGGTAAGTCTTGTGATGTCAAAATTTGGGTGAAATATGCACACAAAAAAACACAAGGATTAAGTCTTGCACTTTTGTCAAAATATGGGCCAAAATATGAAAGGGGTAGTCTTGCACTTTTGTCAAAATTTTGGTTAAAAAAATGCAAAAAACAAGGGGTAAGTCTTGCACTTTTGTCAAAATTTGGGTTAAAAAAAGGCAAAAAACACGAGGAAAGTCTGCACTTTTGTCAAAATTTGGGCAAAAATATGAAGAAAAAAAAAACACAACGGGTAAGTCTTGCACTTTTGTCAAAATTTGAGTAAAAAAATGCAAAAAACACTAGGGGTAAGTCTTGCGATTTTGTAAAAATGTTGGTAAAATATGCAAAAAACGCAAGGGTTAAGTCTTGCACTTTTGTCAAAATTTGGGAGAAAATTTCCCCAAAAATACAAGGGGTAAGTCTTGCATTTTTGTCAAAATATGGGCAAAAATATGGGAAAAAAACACAAGGGGTAAATCTTGCGATTTTGTCAAAATATGGGCAAAAATATGAAAAAAACACAAGGGGTAAGTCTTGCATTTTTGTCAAAATATGGGCAAAAATATGGGGAAAAAACAAGGGGTAAATCTTGCGATTTTGTCAAAATATGGGCAAAAATATGAAAAAAACACAAGGGGTAAGTCTTGCATTTTTGTCAAAATATGGGCAAAAATATGAAAAAAACACAAGGGTAAGTCTTGCACTTTTGTCAAAATTTGAGTAAAAAAATGCAAAAAACACAAGGGGTAAGTCTTGCGATTTTGTCAAAATTTTGGTAAAATATGCCAAAAACACAAGGGGTAAGTCTTGCACTTTTGTCAAAATTTGGGAGAAAATTTCCCCAAAAATACAAGGGGTAAGTCTTGCATTTTTGTAAAAATTTGGGCAAAAATATGGAAAAAACACGAGGGGTAAGTCTTGCACTTTTGTCAAAATTTGAGTAAAAAAATGCAAAAAACACAAGGGGTAAGTCTTGCGATTTTGTCAAAATTTTGATAAAATATGCAAAAAAACACAAGGGGTAAGTCTTGCATTTTTGTCAAAATATGGGCAAAAATATGAAAAAAACACAAGGGGTAAGTCTTGCGATTTTGTAAAAATTTTGGTAAAATATGCAAAAAACACAAGGGGTAAGTCTTGCACTTTTGTCAAAATTTGGGAGAAAATTTTCCCAAAAATACAAGGGGTAAGTCTTGTATTTTTGTCAAAATATGGGTAAAAATATGAAAAAAACACAAGGGGTAAGTCTTGCACTTTTGTCAAAATTTGAGCAAAAATATGAAAAAAAACCACAACGGGTAAGTCTTGCACTTTTGTCAAAATTTGAGCATAAATTTCCAAAAAACACAAGGGGTAAGCCTTGCACTTTTGTCAAAATTTGGGCAAAAATATGCAAAAAAACAAGGGGTAAGCCTTGCACTTTTGTCAAAATTTGGGCAAAAATATGCAAAAAAACACAAGGGGTAAGTCTTGCACTTTTGTCAAAATTTGGGCAAAAATATGAAAAAAACAAGGGGTAAGTCTTGCACTTTTGTCAAAATTTGAGCGAAAATTTCCCCAAAAATACAAGGGGTAAGTCTTGCATTTTTGTCAAAATATGGGCAAAAATATGAAAAAAACACAAGGGGTAAGTCTTGCACTTTTGTAAAAATTTGGGCAAAAATATGCAAAAAACACAAGGGGTAAGTCTTGCACTTTTTAAAAAATTTGGGCAAAAATATGCAAAAAAACACAAGGGGTAAGTCTTGCACTTTTGTCAAAATTTGAGCGTAAATTTCCAAAAAAACACAAGGGGTAAGTCTTGCACTTTTGTCAAAATATGAAAAAACAAGGGGTAAGTCTTGCACTTTTGTAAAAATTTTGGTAAAATATGCAAAAAACACAAGGGGTAAGTCTTGCATTTTTGTCAAAATATGGGCAAAAATATGAAAAAAACACAAGGGGTAAGTCTTGCACTTTTGTAAAAATTTTGGTAAAATATGCAAAAAACACAAGGGGTAAGTCTTGCACTTTTGTCAAAATTTGAGCGTAAATTTCCAAAAAACACAAGGGGTAAGTCTTGCACTTTTGTCAAAATATGGCAAAAATATGCAAAAAAACACAAGGGGTAAGTCTTGCACTTTTTTCAAATTTTGGTAAAATATGCCAAAAACACAAGGGGTAAGTCTTGCACTTTTGTCAAAATTTGGGAGAAAATTTCCCCAAAAATACAAGGGGTAAGTCTTGCACTTTTGTCAAAATATGGGCAGAAATATGAAAAAAACACAAGGGGTAAGTCTTGCACTTTTGTAAAAATTTGGGCAAAAATATGCAAAAAACACAAGGGGTAAGTCTTGCACTTTTTAAAAAATTTGGGCAAAAATATGAAAAAAACACAAGGGGTAAGTCTTGCACTTTTGTAAAAATTTTGGTAAAATATGCAAAAAACACAAGGGGTAAGTCTTGCACTTTTGTCAAAATTTGAGCGTAAATTTCCAAAAAACACAAGGGGTAAGTCTTGCACTTTTGTCAAAATATGGCAAAAATATGCAAAAAAACACAAGGGGTAAGTCTTGCACTTTTTTCAAAATTTGGGAGAAAATATGCAAAAAAACACAAGGGGTAAGTCTTGCACTTTTGTCAAAATTTGGGCAAAAATATGCAAAAAAACACAAGAGGTAAGTCTTGCACTAATTTCAAAATTTGGGCAAAAATATGAAAAAAAAACACACCGGGTAAGTCTTGCACTTTTGTCAAAATATGGCAAAAATATGCAAAAAAACACAAGGGGTAAGTCTTGCACTTTTGTCAAAATTTGGGAGAAAATTTCCCCAAAAATACAAGGGGTAAGTCTTGCACTTTTGTCAAAATTTGGGCAAAAATATGCAAAAAAACACAAGAGGTAAGTCTTGCACTTTTGTCAAAATTTGGGCAAAAATATGAAAAAAAAACACAACGGGTAAGTCTTGCATTTTTGTAAAAATTTGGGAAAAAATATGAAAAAAAACACAAGGGGTAAGTCTTGCACTTTTGTCAAAATATGGGCAAAAATTTCCAAAAAACACAAGGGGTAAGTCTTGCACTTTTGTCAAAATTTAAGCGTAAATTTCCAAAAAAACACAAGGGGTAGTCTTGCACTTTTGTCAAAATTTGAGTAAATAAAATGCAAAAAACACAAGGGGTAAGTCTTGCGATTTTGTCAAAATTTTGGTAAAATATGCAAAAAACACAAGGGGTAAGTCTTGCATTTTTGTCAAAATATGGGCAAAAATATGAAAAAAATACAAGGGGTAAGTCTTGCATTTTTGTCAAAATATGGGCAAAAATATGAAAAAAACACAAGGGGTAAGTCTTGCACTTTTGTCAAAATTTAAGCGTAAATTTCCAAAAAAACACAAGGGGTAAGTCTTGCACTTTTGTCAAAATTTGGGCAAAAATATGCAAAAAAACACAAGGGGTAGTCTTGCACTTTTGTCAAAATTTGAGTAAATAAAATGCAAAAAACACAAGGGGTAAGTCTTGCGATTTTGTCAACATTTTGTTAAAATATGCAAAAAACACAAGGGGTAAGTCTTGCACTTTTGTCAAAATATGGGCAAAAATTTCCAAAAAACACAAGGGGTAAGTCTTGCACTTTTGTCAAAATATGGGCAAAAATTTCCAAAAAACACAAGGGGTAAGTCTTGCACTTTTGTCAAAATTTGAGCACAAATTTTCCAAAAACCACAAGGGGTAAGTCTTGCACTTTTGTCAAAATTTGGTTCTATGATTGTTTATATTTTATTGCCTGAAATAATAACTAAATAAAATAAATAAATTGGTAGAAACTAATTGTAACATAGGTATAATCATGACTGAATATTGACCCTTGAGCAGCTGTATCACGTTTTCATAGACCTTCATTCACATTACAATTAAGTAGGCATTGCCAATACTATCCACGTATGACTTACATATCAGAAGAAACCAACATTAATATTCAAGAAAATAATTTCTATAAAAGTACTAATAACAAGTAATTAAAATTATGAAATATGTGACCTGTTTTAAACACCCCTTTTTGTAGTATTATCCATCTTTCTTAAATTGCATGCACAGTCTGCATAATCCCGTGCTGAGAATGTTGTCTTTTAATCTCTCCTTTCACTGCATCCTGTAATAAGGTGATTCAAAAAATGTAATCATCATTGCCCAGCAACTACAATGAATATTATTGATGAAATACATGACGCTGAATCAATTTGTTGGCTGTACCACAAACTGACTTATTGATTTTGAAGTTTGAAGTTTGAAGTTGGGCCAATTTTGAATAATTAACTCTCCTACTATAGCTGAACTTTAGTGGCAAGCAAATAATTATACTTTTGTGACAGTGTTTGACTTTTCAGTGCACTAAATATACCTTGGCAAGTATATCAACATTTTGACGCTTGCAGTCATAGAAGGGTTCATTTTGTTTAGTTTTGAGAAAATTACTAACATAAAGAAGAGGGTATTTTGAAGAGTTTATAAAAAGCTGTTTATAATTTTTTTTTATAAACTTTTGAATTTAAGTTATTAAAAAGTGTTGTCAATCAATCTTTTGGTGCTCATGATTGGTGTGCAGTTTGTTTCTTCCCGTTTTTGGCAGTGTAGCATTTATTTTCCTTAAATTATTGTCCTCTGAAGTATTGGTATTCAGTAATTATAATTTGTTTATCCATTTTGTGTTAACATTACATATAAATAATTGCATGTACAGTATCAGGGGTACAGCCTTTGTGTATGGGGGACAGGGTACTGCCTTTGTGTATGGGGGACAGGGGTACTGCCTTTGTGTATTGGGGACAGGGGTACTGCCTTTGTGTATTGGGGACGGGCACAGCTTTTGTGTATTGGGGACAGGGGAACAGCTTTTGTGTATTGGGGACAGGAGTACTGCCTTTGTGTATGGGGGCAGGGGTACAGCCTTTGTGTATGGGGGACAGGGGTACTGCCTTTGTGTATGGGGGACAGGGGTACTGCCTTTGTGTATGGGGGACAGGGACACAGCCTTTGTGTATTGGGACAGGGGCACAGCCTTTGTGTATTGGGACAGGGGCACAGCCTTTGTGTATTGGGAACAGGGGCACAGCTTTTGTGCGTGGGGTACAGGGGTACAACCTTTGTGCGTGGGGGCAGGGGCACAGCCTTTGTGCGTGGGGGACAGGGACACAGCCTTTGTGCGTGGGGGACAGGGACACAGCCTTTGTGCGTGGGGGACAGGGGCACAGCCTTTGTGCGTGGGGGACAGGGACACAGCCTTTGTGCGTGGGGGCAGGGGCACAGCCTTTGTGCGTGGGGGACAGGGGCACAGCCTTTGTACGTGGGGGACAGGGGCACAGCCTTTGTGCGTGGGGGACAGGGGCACAGCCTTTGTGCGTGGAGGACAGGGGCACAGCCTTTGTACGTGGGGGACAGGGGTACAGCCTTTGTGCGTGGGGGACAGGGGCACAGCCTTTGTGCGTGGGGGACAGGGGTACAGCCTTTGTGCGTGGGGGCAGGGGCACAGCCTTTGTGCGTGGGGGCAGGGGCACAGCCTTTGTGCGTGGGGGACAGGGGCACAGCCTTTGTGCGTGGGGGCAGGGGCACAGCCTTTGTACGTGGGGGACAGGGGTACAGCCTTTGTGCGTGGGGGCAGGGGCACAGCCTTTGTGCGTGGGGGACAGGGGCACAGCCTTTGTGTATGAGGGCCACAACCTTTGTGTATGGGGCACTGTGAGCGAATGGGAAATGACACTGAAGACTGAAGATGTTATGACTGATAGAGATAAGCGACAGATACACACTTACCTCAGTCAAGATGTTATATTTTCCGTGAATCTACCTCTTAGATGGCAGAACTTGGTAATTCACCATACCATCCTGTAAATCAAATGTACAAATTAACAAATAGGATAAGCATGTTTATGATAATTGTTACTATCTGATCAAGTGCTTGGCTTCAGTGGCGTAACTATAGGGTCCAATTTTCAGGGGGAACCGGGGGGGGGGACGTGCACCCCCGTGGTGCCCCCCCCCTACCCCCATAGTTACGCCACTGCTTGGCTTTTATGCAGGTAGTGTGACCAAATTTTAGTGTTTTAGTGTTGGGGAATTATGGCCATAACTAGAATGGTGTATTAGTGGATCTTTGGGTAATTTTGTCCTCTCAGAATTTTAAGCATAATTCAAACATTAACATCAATTATTCAAAAATATATTGTGATAAATCCCTTATGTGGGGTATTATTTTCAGTCACCGAGTTAATCTAAAACAAGCACTCCGATTCTATGTCCTGTTGATTGTGCTGATACTGCCCCTTTAAGCATTTAAAGCCGTTACACACTATTGGTAATGTTCAGTGTCAAAAATGCTTTGAAAAGTATCCTCACTTTCTTGAATCAAGATCAAACCAACCTGTGAAAGTTTCAGTAAAACATGAAAATAAAGAGTGGGATTCAATGCCTCCAATGCCTCTCCACCTATCATCTATATACCACTGAGAATCAATGCATATGAGATTAATTTCTATATGAGATTAATTTCTACAGGAGATTAATTTTCTATAAAAGATAATTTGCTGCAAGAGAACATTATTGATTTTCGCCCCAAAAGTGTTGACAGATACTAGATATTAACATTAATTAATGTCGATCTCATTGCCTCAAAGTACTCAGACTAGACATGCTCAGGACTATCTAGGATGGCTCAGGACTATCTAGGATGGCTCAGGACTATCTAGGATGGCTCAGGACTATCTAGGATGGCTCAGGACTATCTAGGATGGCTCATGACTATCTAGGATGGCTCAGGACTATCTAGGATGGCTCATGACTATCTAGGATGGCTCATGACTATCTAGGATGGCTCATGACTATCTAGGATGGCTCAGGACTATCTAGGATGGCTCATGACTATCTAGGATGGCTCATGACTATCTAGGATGGCTCATGACTATCTAGGATGGCTCAGGACTATCTAGGATGGCTCAGGACTATCTAGGATGGCTCAGGACTATCTAGGATGGCTCAGGACTATCTAGGATGGCTCAGGACATGCAAAACTAGGGAATAACTTTTGATGTTTCTTAAAAACAATAGCATTTCAGACCAGCGGCATTTTTAAATCAGGGAACCAAAATGAGAGGCCTAATACAAAAATAACGTAAAACAAAAAGGGTGTTTATGATGTACCGGTAACTTTCTTCGGTTTTATCATTATGGTGGCAATTAAAAAAGGAAACAAATGAAAATTTTCTGAAAATAAACATCGTTCTTCCTAGCGTGTAGCAGAGGAAGGAACCTCCATGCAAGAGCTTACTATGTATAGTACTACAATTAGCCCCATTATTGTCTTAAACATGTCTAGACCATTGGCCATAGCTTCCATTGTCTATAGTGACCGACTGTAAAGTGTTTTTGATATATACTAGTATCAAAACTTACATTAAAATTGGTTTGCAAGTTTTCACTTCTTTACTCGTTTGTAGGTTGGAAGATTGCACAATTAAAGCAGTTTAAAATACTACAACAACGGTCGCAGTGTAGTCCGCCATGTTCAATGTTGAAAATTTCCCAGCGTGCATGTGTGTTGTGTGCATGCACGATGCATCAAATCACAACACGTGCAGCATGTACAATTCAAAAAAATAATTAAATATTTGAGACCGCGCCATTAATTATGAAAATTGCAGTGTTTTGAAATGTTCCCGGTACCGAACCTGTTAAGGAAAATGGAGCTATAGACGTTTTCTACCAAATGAACTATAATTCAAAATAATGTACATGTACATTCTAAACATGAGACCTAATTAGGTCAGAAGAGTTGCAAACGCGACTGTTGTCCCTGAATAATTACATCATTGGCGGCGACCTCGGGGATGCGGTAATGTCAACGCCCCCCCCCCCCCGCACATGTTACTTTTGTCCTTTTTTATATTAGTATATTAAGACCTATTTGTCTAAATATCGGTAGGGGTCGGTGTTAGGCGTGTGAAGGTCCGGGTGCCACTGCCCCCCCCCCCCCCCCCAGCCAGCCAACCCATGAAATTGTTTCCACTGAACCACAGGTAGGATCAATCCCCAACATGACTTCCTAGAAAAAAAACACTGCATTAAACTAATAATTAATCTGGAATTTCCCAAATCATCGACATAATGTAAACACTGTAAAATGACGTCATTAACATTGATACTGCGCGCAAGGAAAGGACATAGAACAGCCCGCACCTAATTGTTACCAGCAAACCAACTTGTTTTTTACCAGTGATGTGTTTTTACCAGTGATGTGTTTTTACCGGTGACTTTGTCCATTTCAATCAGTGTCGTTCTACACTCCGAAGTGCTTTCACTGATTTTAAGTTTCATCTGGAATAAGCCAACACGTCTCGCCTTCAAAATGGCACGTCACCATCTGACAGAAATGACTGTGGTTGTTACATTAATATTGTCTGCGCCAGACGTCTTGCTGGCTACATATATGACATCCACGACCTCTTCGGAAGAATTGTTATCTACTACAGGTATGAACCTTCTCTAAATATTTGTGTTGCCTTTCAATAAACTTCTGTTTCACATATAGCCTACTTTCATACAAATGCACACGTTAAACCACTTTGGATTGGACGGAAGGAAATTTAAGTACTGGGAAAGTCTTTGAATTTTGAACAATGTTTAAGAAATAATAGGCCTATTAAAAAAAAGTATTCGCTTTTGTATTTATTGCAAATAGATTGTATAGGGTGAATTAGGAGTTTCAATAATTATAGAGTATCATTTAAAGTTTAGTATAAGTCCAATTATTTCAACGTATAAAATACATGGAACACGTGTTATTATCGGTTTCTTGTGATGGTCGCTATTACCATAATGGTAGTTTTATCAAGGCTATTAATAATAACTAATATTATAATAATAACTAGCACGATCATTTAAGTATTTCTAAATCACAACGCTTACAGTGAAATAAATACATAACACAAAAAATAACAGAACTGTGCAGCCAAACCAGGGGTGTCAATGTCGCACCAGTGGAGTTATAGACATAATTATGCATTCGTATGAAGAATGGTTACAGACACCTAAAGATCTCAGAATATTACATTCTCTGTATTAGAATGGCCCATGAATCTGTTCAAAACGATACTCATTGGTATCCAGACCATAATATCTTTTAATTGGAAATGTGAAAGTTCCCCACAACGACAACGTTTTTATTTTTATTTATTTATTTTGTTTTTGTAGGCCTATTTTTTTTATTTTTTTTATTTTATTTATTTTTTTCTCTCAGAGGCCAAGACCTACAGCCTTTCCCCCCTATCTGAATCTGATCCCCGATGGTCTATGGCTTAAGGTTGTATAAATAGAGGAAGGAACACATTCCTTTTCTCCATAGTTGGAGGAAAACATAATGTACATAGTACACAGGACTGTTTCATATTGAAACATTATATCGGGATATAAAATTACTGATCGTCGTGTTCGGCTCGATCATTGAGTAAATGATGAAGAATCGTTTTAAACCATAAAACATCACAGGTCTGTGTGAATGCTATAAACTTGTTATTAAATGGGTCTTTGCGAATCTATAGTGTATTATTGATTACTTAATGATTAGTCAAACTGAATATAGAAACATTTATTACAGGAAAATCACATGTAAAATATAACTGTTTGCTTCACTTTAAAGCACTTATGTTTACATTGCATTACCACTTGAGCTTCAGTTATTTGCATTGTCCATCATTATAATTTTCACCTTGATTATACAAAATTGTAAATGGTCTTCAGCTCAACCATAGTCTGGTTCGAAAGCAATAAAACATGCAGTCATACTTCGTTCATCATATTGAAAACGTCTGCTTGCAATTTTATTTTACTAAACGAATCTGAGAGAATATTGTTTTGTTCTTAAAGAGGAAGTTGGGAAACTAATCATTGTATTTGAAAAAATGAAACTAGAATCATCTTTTTGTTCCTACATGCATCATCAATTCATCATATCATCAGGCGACAAGCGCAACCTACTTCTGTCAGCATTTTTTGTGTGCAGTCCAGAATTGCTGCATGGCCCGCATCTTTTAAGCCAAAAAAAGGTCTCCGGTTTCTGGTCATAGGTTGGCTTCAAAATCGGTGCACTTTTTAATTTTTTTCCCCTGCCAACCAGTGAAATACGTGATACATGTACATGTATACGAATTGGAACCAGACCAAATTTCCCATACACAAAGTATGGTGGCTAAGAGAGGCCTCACAAATCGGGCAAACGTTTATACCCCGATGTGAAAAGGTCGTTTAAAACACAGCACGGCAGAAATTCAATCGATCCAGCAATTTTGGCTGCAATTGTACATTGTTTCATAGCAAAAAATAATAATTAAAATGCCTCGCGCAGGTCTGAGGCGATGCGCGCGGAGACTAGAAACAGGAAACCCTTTTTTGCCTTAAAAGATATTTTACAAAGATTTTAGTATAATAAATTCCCCGACGTTTTCTAACAGCTTTGATGTATAGTTGTTAAGACACTCGCCTCTCATGTGAATTTCAACAGTTCATAATTATTATTTTTTATTATTACTTTTTTGTATTATAATTACAAAATTAATTCAGAAGCGAAGCCTTCTGAATTCATTTTTATAATAGAATATGGGTGAGTCTACAATGGCATTCTATACTGCACAAACAAATATCGCAGTATGTACACTACAGTTATCAGTTTGATTGATTACCTACATGCAGTGAACGCAATGCAATTTGTTCACACTGTGCCAGTTCTCAAAACATAAAAATGTGCCAGCATATTTCCATGCAAACCTTGTATTACTGAGCCTCGTACTCTCGTGGATTCTGTAAAGGAGATGAATAAAAGACTAGCGATACTTGTTAATTGATTTGAACTCTGACCCAGTGACCCTTGTCCTTTCTAGTAGATCATTACCAAGCGCCACGCCCAATTCATTGTTAAGTTGTTTCTATGTGTTTTCCTTGTGTTTACATTTCGAAACCGAAGTTAGAAATTAACGCTATATTAATATAGGGGCGTACATATATTTCTTGCTCTTGGATGATTACAAACTTTAATTTCTATGGATTAATTGTATTAAATCCCGGTTTCTGGTCTCCGCGCGCGTCGCCTGTTCATTTCTCCATAAAATTCCAGCACATCGTAACCAATTTGTATCCCAAATGTGATTAAGTAATTTGTTTCCTTTTCATAGAAAACCATCCTGAAATCAATTTTATGAAGAACTTCGTAAAATGTATGTCACGTATGTCACTTTTATCGTGAAAGCTTCACTTCCAGTTAACCGCCCCAACCACAAAAGTTTTGTCGTTTTCTGAAAACTTAGGGCTTACGTGACAACAAATTCTACATCATTTTATTTAGTTAAAGGTAACATAATGCTTGAACTATCAACATCAAAGTTGGGAGCGACCACATGAGTCAATTATTGTGTGAGTCATTGTACAAATATTGAGTATTAAGTTGGGGGTATTTACGACATGGACACTCGTTGTCCTTACATAAAAACCAAAACTTCTAAGCATTGACAAATATAGGCTGAACAATCTTCTTGAAATCTTCGACTTTGACTGTCCTAAATCCCCTCCCATGTCGTTGTTGGGTTTGTCTGAAATTCCAGTCTCAAACGTCGGAAGTACAAAGGTCAAAATTTTTGGGTTTGTTGTGCCATGGATGATGAATTAATAGTAGTTAAGTCACTCTGGCTATACTCTATGCCAACAGAAGCTGAAGTGTTCATTCTGCAAATAGTATCAAACGTTGCGTTTTCTCAAGTACCGCAAACCTTTAAAATGTATTGGCCCTGGTTTTTTCTCGATATTTTACCGGCAATTTCTGACTTTTTCTTTTTCATCCGGAATATTTTACTCCAGGAAAGGACAACGAAATGCTTAAAAATTACAAATTTCTCTTAATAATCATATAAGCATGGCTTTAGGCCTACATGCTATGATCCCGAAATAAATTATTGCAGCTCCTGTCATAAATTCGGCTGAATACGAGCTAGAGATTCCAAAATCTTATAATATCTCACTTCGGAATACGAGCTAGAGCTTCCAAAATCTTATAGTATCTCACTTCAGAATACGAGCTAGAGATTCCAAAATCTTATAGTATCTCACTTCAAAGTATTTGTTTTCCTTTTTTGTTCTGATGAAGCAATTTTCAGAAATTGCCAGTAAAATAACAAAGGCGGGCGAAACTTAAATACCCTATTTAATGCTAACGGGTTGGTTATTGACAATACTATCCCAATAAATTGGGAGACTGAGATAACCTACTTTTATCCTGATTGGAACATATCTTCTAATGAGTATATTAATTAGCTCTGATCGGCAAAACCTTTTGTGACGACACCTTTTGTGACGACACCTTCTGCTTAATATGAGACACCACAATATGTGCCATCGATCCCTGTTAAAAAAAGAAACTGACATTGTTCTTTTCAACTATTTTTTCAAAAACAATTAATTGTTATGAATTCAGTTAAATATTTTATTTCACTTATTCAAACAGAAATATTTGGGAACCCTACAGTAGAACAGTCTGACAACCCGACCAACTCCCCCAACACCACAATGACACCATGGCTAATCTCAACAACTCCAACAAGAATGTCTGAGAACTCCACAACAGAACAACCGGACGATTCAACCATCTTTCCCGACACCACATCGACACCCTCGTTCAACTCGACAACGCCGGCACAACCGTTCCAGAACTCCACAACAGAACTGCCGGGCAATTCAACCATCTTTCCCGACACCACATCGACACCCTCGTTCAACTCGACAACGCCGGCACAACCGTTCCAGAACTCCACAACAGAACTGCCGGGCAATTCAACCATCTTTCCCGACACCACATCGACACCCTCGTTCAACTCGACAACGCCGGCACAACCGTTCCAGAACTCCACAACAGAACAGCCGGGCGATTCAACCATCTTTCCCGACACCACATCGACACCCTCGTTCAACTCGACAACGCCGGCACAACCGTTCCAGAACTCCACAACAGAACAGCCGGGCGATTCAACCATCTTTCCCGACACCACATCGACACCCTCGTTCAACTCGACAACGCCGGCACAACCGTTCCAGAACTCCACAACAGAACAGCCGGGCGATTCAACCATCTTTCCCGACACCACAGCGACACCCTCGTTCAACTCGACAACGCCGACACAGCCGTTCCAGAACTCCACAACAGAACAGCCGGGCGATTCAACCATCTTTCCCGACACCACAGCGACACCCTCGTTCAACTCGACAACGCCGACACAACCGTTCCAGAACTCCACAACAGAACAGCCGGGCGATTCAACCATCTTTCCCGACACCACATCGACACCCTCGTTCAACTCGACAACGCCGACACAACCGTTCCAGAACTCCACAACAGAACAGCCGGGCGATTCAACCATCTTTCCCGACACCACATCGACACCCTCGTTCAACTCGACAACGCCGACACAACCGTTCCAGAACTCCACAACAGAACAGCCGGGCGATTCAACCATCTTTCCCGACACCACATCGACACCCTCGTTCAACTCGACAACGCCGACACAACCGTTCCAGAACTCCACAACAGAACAGCCGGGCGATTCAACCATCTTTCCCGACACCACAGCGACACCCTCGTTCAACTCGACAACGCCGACACAATCGTTCCAGAACTCCACAACAGAACAGCCGGGCGATTCAACCATCTTTCCCGACACCACAGTGACACTATCGTTTAACTCCACAACACCGACACAACCGTTTACAACAGAACAACCGGTTAATGGGACTTCGTTCACTGAGGAAACAACAGAAACGTCCACAACTACAGTGCAGGAAAGTAGTGTAACACCAGAATATCCCAATTACTCGACCACATCGTCACCGATGACTACACAACAAACTCAACAACCTAATGTACCTAAAGATGAACGACCAATTCTAACAGGTAAAAATACTTTCAACCGCAAACAATATAATGCTGCCGGTGAAAAAAGGGGGAAGTCTACTGTTAAAAAAAGTATACCAAGATAACAAATGAAATTACAAACAAACTAAATAAAAAATAAATAAATAACTGTTTAAGAATTAATTAATGTTTTTATGGACCAGGTGATCCAATGAAAATTATCAGTGTTGAGGTAGCGATTTCTGAGAATTCGACTGCCTGTCGACCGAATGTGGGTCAGACTTCGTCGGAAGTGGAACCGTGTTCGGATTTGAAGATTAAATTCAAGGCCGAAGTAAGTATTCAAACGATTGTTATTAGTTCGAGCTATGTACTTTTGTCTCTTTATTTCTCTAAATCCTTTCAAAATATTGAGCAGTAGAATTTACTGACAACCGGTTAAGTCTGCTTGTGTTTACATATTGCATGTATTTATGAGATTGAACTTGTTTAATTCGCTGTCCAGAAATCATATTTTTAAAGGTTTTTGTGAACATCTCATCTGAAGGTTTTTACTCTATACAAGATCTGCTTCTTAGAGACCTCCATCTACATTTATCTTATTTTCATGAAGCCTAGTATTATTTAGTATTTTCTGTTGAGATAAATCTGTATTATTTATTTGAATACATTTATCTATGAACATGTACATAATGTGGAAGAATATAAGAAGTGAACTGAATTGAATTTAATGTTTTGTCGAGACCCACCATCGTTCGGGTTGAATAATGGCCAATTACGTTATAAAATAATAGTCATGACTTGTTTTCTACTTCCCAGCCACGCCGTATCTAAGGTACCATTTAATATCTTTTAATATTATTTCAATGACAGGTTAAGGTCCTTTACTGCAGCATCAAGGGCTTGTTACGAGTTGAAGCACTTAAACTGAGGTTAGGGGAAAATACATTATGAGTTTTCATCCAAAAGTTCATGTTAATAATACATAGGCCTGTTATTTTTTATGGCTAAAATATGTATGGTTTATACGTGCAGTTTTTGATGCATGTCAATGAAAATCATAATCCCAGTATGCTAATTTTAAGTATGCTATTTAAATTATAATTGAAGCGTAGACATTTTTTCATTGATTGTATCATTTGAAAAATTAATCACTTAATGGCCTAGATTAATTTTAACTTGCGATCTTTTTTAATGGGATAAATTTGACTAGAAAACGTACCATAAAGCAGAAATGTTCCTGTCGTTTGTTATCTTCGCATAACGGGAATAATGTACCCATCAGTCATGAAGGTAACAATAAATCCTTGAGTAAATATGCGACAAGAGTATGTAAACAGGCAATACATAATGCATAGCCTATGAACTATAGATGTAATCAATGAATATAAAAACAAGAACAATTTTAACATTTGGATTATTCTTTGAAAAGGTCAATTGAAGATTAGGCATGCTTTTGACATGATTCCGACATGATTCCGAAGCTTAATAATACAAATGAGTATTACGCACGTGTTTTGAATATACAGAGGTTTTATATTATCATTTTTATCCGACAATTTAAAAAAAACCAGTTATGTTACTACGGTGCTCTTATCGTTATACAGCCTATTATAAACTTCTGTATTTGTATCTGTTGGAAATTAAATAGTATTACTTTTAACGATTTATCCTATTAAAATGAAATATGTTTTACAATAAATAGGAAAGGCAGTGTGATTGTCCAGCACAATGCAGTGTACAACTACAATAACATGAATCCGGAAGAGCAAAGCCTGACGGGACAACAGGTTTTTGACCGGACTGTGGGACCGGCGGTTGACGGCGGAAATCTAGGCAACTTAACAATAGTGGACTGTATGGATTGTGCAAGTCCTAATGGTTAGTTTAGTTAGTTTCTCTGCCAATCATTCTGTGGTTTTTATGTTGGGGAAAAACAAGTTAACTTGTCTAATTGAATATTTATTATGTTAAAGTCTGTTTGCCCATCTTCTAATGTAAAATGGCAGTTCAAAGGCACACGTCGTATATTGTACATTCATGACATTATGTACATTCATCGTGCTTGAGAAGCAACAAATATATACTACTCAAAACAATTTAGGGAACACCGGAATAATCTCAGTTAAAGCAAGATCATTTATTTCAGATAAACACAATGTTTCACAGAACTGATGACAAACAACTGCACAATGAAACAGATGATAAAGGATGCATGTAGTGATTACACATTTCATGACATGACTACTGAAAGAGAGAGGGGGTTGCAAATGAAAATCCCGGTTCATGGAACATTTCAAACCTATTTGATGTTTAAAAAACCGGTGTTCCCTAAATTGTTTTGAGTAGTATATGTAGATACCAACCTTTAAAGGTTTACATTTTGTGAATATATCTGCAAAATGATAAAGTTTCATAATTGGTTTTTGTGTTTCATCATTCTGGGGTGTCTATTTCAGCAGTGAGTACACTGAAGATAAAATAACTATATGTCACCACTAATGACATCACTATGACATCACTATGACATCACTATGACATCACTATGTCACCACTAATGACATCAAGTATAATTACCAAACGGGTGAGGCTTTATAAGGCCATATAGCACTGGCAAAACGTCACTGACATAGGGCCTCTGTAGGCTATATAGCTACGGTAATGTGCACACATAAATTGTGAGTATCACGAAAATTCTACATTAATCAGTCTGTAAAAGTTATACATTTCTCACAAAGGCAAAATAACCACGTGAAACGATAATGATAATGATTTTCAAAGAAACGCGCTATATTCATGTTAGAAACACAAATAATTTAGTATAATTTTGAAAGCTTGTGCGCCTAATACCTTTATGAATGTTTTAACCCTAACCCTATTCAGTTTTGGTAAATATTTGTCTGAAAAATTGAATTAACACTCATCATGTTTCAGTAATGTTAAATCTCGGTTATCCATCCTCATTAATTATGCAAGCTCTCATTTAAATTTTCAAAAATTTAATGTTAGTATTAATATGAATGATTTTAATTTGCAGATATATCAAACTTCTGCTCCTTGATACAAGATGGTTTTGCCACCTGTCAGAACACCTTTCTGAAGCCACAGTGTGTAGACGGTTACGTCATATGCCGATCACCATGTAAAGGCGCACCAGACTACTGTAATGATAACGGAGTTTGTAGCCAGGCAGAGAATGTGGATCCAGTCTGTCTGTGTCTGGACACTGCGGAGGCGTGGTATACCGGGGACAGATGCCATATTTACATCAACAAAATCTGGCTGATAGTTGGAGTTTGTTTTGGATTAGTTTTAATCATAATCGTGATTTTGGTTGTAGTGTGGCTCTGTTGTAGGCGATCAAAATCCAGGTTCGAGACAGATATTTACAAATTTTAAGCATACTTAAAGATTTATTAAGTTGAAAATAAACTTTTTACGGAAGAAAAACACAGTTATACTTTATATCTTTGAATTTAACAATATCTGTACCTGTTTTCAGAAACTTATCAAGACATCGTCGACGAAGCATAATTTCTGATGATTATGCAGACGATCACAATGTTATCATGCTGAACTGCCAGTTAGGAGGGTCTCGTTCATCAAATCATGTAGGTGATTACGGTGCATTATGATGCATTATGATGCATTATGGGATAGGCCCCTACTGTCGGAAATTTAATCGGGTACCGCAGTTTTTCATAGCATACGGTATACTCGATTGCTTATTATTCTATAGGAAGTCTGGTATCTGTATGAAGAAAACAGTAATGGTCAATGAAATAAGTTTAATAAGAAGCAATGGCACTTGAGGAGTATGGATGCTGAAAGCTCATATAAGACTACACCAAAACACCAAAACGAGTCTTTCTCTAAGTTTACGCACCCATCTATCAGCTTACATAAAATATTCATGCCCCATACTGACGAAAACGTATAGAATTTCTATATTTGTTTTCTCTCCAGGGATTTTCTGGTGAACAAAATAACCAAGTCGACACATTTGGTGTGCAAAAGGGAATAGAAAATGTCTACCTGGACCTGAAGGACGAAGAGCGTCACCCTCAACCAAAGGTAAAACTTTCCTCTTATATTAGTTAAAATGTTACTTCGTGCATGAATACTGTAGGAAAACACATGTTTACAGACATCGAACATGAAACATATTCAAAGAAATGAAAAATCTTCTATAACTATTCGATATACGTCTGTAACTTTAGTCGATGGATCAAACAAGGCCAGTATTGCAGAGTACGGTATGCATTTTGTAAATGTCTTTAGGAGTGTAGGCCCATATCTGAAATGAAATGTCAGTAAAATGAAAGCAATTACTTGCCAATATGTCAGTATAAGGTGTTACTTCAATGATTTCATGTTTGTTTAAAAGGTTTTTGTCTCTGAGTCTCATCCCATATCACACTGGTTGTCCTTCATTAACGCAATCATTCAATAATTAAGTATTTCAGTATGATTTGAACCTTTGCATGGTGGAAAAACAGTTATTAAGATGAAGGTTTACGGTAGCACCGTTTAATATCTCTAATGATTTGTAAATGTTTTGATGTGAGAAACAACAGTGGTTTCACAACTCAACGACGTTTCGATCAGTTTACTGTGATCGTCTTCCGGAGAGTACTGATACTTCGGAGCATACTGATCGAAACTTCCAGTTGTCAAACCACTGTTTTTTGTTCTTCTCAGAACCACTGTTTTTCTCAGAACCACATAGGTATTGTATATAGTATTATCTTATTTTCAGCTATCTAACTATTCCGAAGATATTCCCATTGTCAATCTTTGCATGGATGACACTCCCAATTATCCTGACAAGCTGGATGCTGCAAAGCCTGATACACCACCAACACCTCCTGATACACCACCAACACCTCAGGCCTTGGTGAGAAACTATTTCCTTTTCTAATTATTGATTAATTCTGAAGACATTTGATTGAAGCGATATTTGAAACACCTGATTACCCAGACCAAACTGAGCTATTGAGCCCCATTGCTGATTTTGGCCGTCTGACAAATTTCAAAGAATCTTATATATGTTTTAATGACACAGTAAACAGAATCAATAATCCTAACTATCATTATAGTATAGTGTTGACACAGTGTTAAATCTAAATGTATAAATGTTAATACAACCATTTCAACGAGTTTATAATTCTAGCTTTAAAATTTGAATGGTTGGGATAGGCCTAATTGTTTTGACAATTAAAATAAGATGATCTTCATTTATCTTACAGAAAAGTCGTATTTTGATTTATTTTCTATTATCTGTATACGTGTATATAATTGTATGCGCTGTAGCATGCAGCTGCATGCATATGTTGCAGAACAGTACAAGTGCATGACCGTGTACAGGTTAAAATGACATCCTGTATAATATGTCTTTGTTCATTTCAGGAAAATATTTACTTCTGAGATAAATCAACTAGAACCAACCAGCTGCAGGCCGATCATTTGTTATAACGTCAACAGAATAATAGTCTTTGCTGGCATCCACTTCATCTTATACACTCAGTATGTGATTTAATGGATAAACTTATAATATGGCCAATTTCACAAAACGAGGGAAAACGAAGGGGGCGGAGCCAGGATGGCTAAAAAGGGGGGCACACACAAACGTATGGCAAATGTACGTAATCATCAAAATGGGTCGGGCGCTTTCTTTGCAGCTCCCGTATTATGTAAATGCGCAAAAATGCAGGTTGTACAATTTGAACTACAAGTTAATGTGGTGTAGACAACAAGTTTCCGTAGACAAAAAAACAAAACAATGAGAAGCATTGATTGAAATGTTTTTTTGACTCTTAGTATTGTAATTAGTATTGTCAAAATACGGCCTTTGGAACCCATGGTACATATCTCTTGATTCTTATAAAGTATGGATTCATTTACAAAAAGTGTATTACTGGCTTAAAATATTGGGAAACGGTTTATAACAAGATAGGGATGTATGATGAATTAATCTAAATGAACTCATCTGTAAATATGTATTGTTTGCACTTTTAATTATCATTATTGTTAAGTATGTAACAAAGTTTTAGTGCTAGATTTCGTCCGCTGTGACTGATGTTTCAATATGCCGTAAGCCTAGTTTCTAAATTTTATAAACGCTTCTTGAAAATACGTTTCCAGTTAATGTAATTTAATTTATGTTTGTAATTTAATTTATGCTTTAAAAGCTTACACTGTTGCGATGTAAAAATGGTTAAACATCATAAATAAATTTGTAAAACAAGCGTTTTATTCAGAAAAAAAGGTAATTTGTAAATTTTGTTTCAAAATGGGAAATTGTAATCATTTTTCCAAAGGGATTTGTATTATAAAGTATAAGTGGTAATTTTAACAATAACAAAACGGTCGAATTGTAATCTAAAACTCACCTGCTGTAAACATGATGATTGTATAAATCTGTCACTTTTAAGAAAAGTTATACACTTCCATTTCAAGACTATACCCTTTCCTAAATGTCACTTTGGAATAAATACAAGTATATCAGTATGTATTTTCACTATATTTTCTCTCAAACGATATAACGTTATTTAATGTATATACCTATCTTGACAAAAAGATATAATAGGACAAAGTAAGCATAATCTAAAAACATGAAAAGCCTCAAAACTTTAACTAATGTTAACTAATTACTAATGTTGTACCATTCCCTTTAAAAGGAGTCCTATATTTCATATAGAATTAGCCTAATGTAATGCTTGTTTTTTGTTTAATAAAGGAACATGTACAGCTTTGTAAGTGTTAAATAAGATTATAACTTAGTTGTAAAACTATTTATTTTCATTGGTTCAATTAAAAATTGTTTCAATTCATCTTAATTATCGCATATGTGCAATATTGTCAACAGTAATTTATTGAACCTTTAGGTACCCGGAAGGTGTGGGGCAATCCCCCTATCAAACAAAATTGGCAAAAGCTTTTACAAAAAGTACATAACATTCGTTGACTATAATGCACGAGGCTAGTCTAGAAATTAAACCTCTCTGCACGCAGCGCTTGCTAAATGAGTAAGCCCTGCATGTATAAACTGTTTGTTTAGGGATTGCCATCCATTCGAAGGGGAACTTCGGGGATGTGAATGTTCCAGGCCATACCCCCTGCCCCGTGTTTAAGATACTGCTTTATTTGTAGAACTATCAAGCAGACATATATACAAAGGAAATACGACACGTTTTCCCTCGGAAAGGTTTGGATTTTAGATGAGAAGTAGGCTGCTGTAAGAATTTGTTAAATCTTGTCCCTACTTCGTCCCCAGGATTTGAGGGGTTCGGAGGAATCTGGGATGCAGTCTCCTACGCACAACATTGTTTATAAACCATTATTCTGTTCAGTGGACGGTGTACCCATGGAGGAAGGCCTTCCTCCATGGTGTACCCAAGGACACAGCCGAGAAAATGTATGTATTTCAAGGCGTATTTCAAATGACGCCAGAGATATTCAAAAAATTCATAATGTTCTGCCAAAGTAAGCGAAAAGCCTCAAAAGCGCACGGTTGTTAATAATATGCACAAAATAGTCTATATTTTTTATATTTCTTTATTAGAAAAATAGGGACGCATGTTGTTTTTTAGGTGCAAATTCCACAGCTTCCCCAACTCCCTCCTCCCGATAATATTACACTTGATTCCGAGTAATATGTCATCATACAATCCGATAGGAATAACTGCTCAACGCTTTAACCACGGGTGAATGAGCCGCATGAAATGTTGCATATCACCAGTTTGTTCGTCACTTCAACGGCAAGTAAATACTTACTATTAAAGGGCATAGGCTTATATCAATATTTCACCACTGTACGAAACAAGAATTGGGTCAGGTAATAGTAACATATATTATTAACTTATGTTTACAAAATAAACTAAACAAAGACATGAACAGACAAAGAATCGATCGAAAACTGGAAACACCTTGTAAATGCCCAATTAATGTGGTGGTTAAAGTGAATGAATCGATATAAGGCCAAAAAGCCTCAGACGCGTTCGTCGGCATTTTAATTTATTTATTATTTATTTATTTTTGCTATGAAACGATGTCCAATTGCAGCCAAAATTGCTTGATCGATTGGAATTCTGCCGTGCTGTGCTTTAAACGACTTTTTCACATACGGGTATGAACGTTTGCACGATTTGTGAGGCCTCTCTTAGCCACCATACTTTGTGTATGGGAAATTTGGTCCCCGCGTATACAATGTATCACGTATTTCCCTGTTGGTAAAAAAAGATGGCCGAAAAAAGAAAAAAAGAAAAAGAAAAAAAAGCGCATCACCACACTGATTTTGAAGCCAACCGATGACCAGAAACCGAAACATTTGTTTGCCTAATATGGACTTTGATGCACAAACTTACATGACATAAACCTACAAAAGAACTGAAACCAACACTTGTAATCTGAACAAGTTTTAGTCTTGAGGGACAGGATATTAATATCCCGTCCCCATCTTCTATATAAAATGACATACATAAAATCATCTGTTTACGAAAGAGTTCCAATGTCAAATTGTGACACGCAAAAGCTGTACAGCAGTCTACGGAAAACACCATGAAATTTGCTAAGGCAATTTATATCAAATCTAATTAATTGGTAATGCTCACAGTGTTATGTAGCGATCAAAGTACAAAATGTAAAACGACATAATTATTCGTATACCATGGGCCTGCTATGAAATCAACCCGGCTCTCAAAGACACGCCAAATGTACACATTCAACATGGTTTATAATGTACACCATCTCTGTAACACGCATTTGAAAGTAGCAGCAGTAAATGCCCATACTGATTCCGTTAAATTCATTCACTGATAATTCCATCAATCTCAATAATTCCATCACTGATCTGGTTTATCAATTTGGTTTATCTCAATAAGTTTAATGGGTTTATCACCGCTTGAAATATTTGTGGTATGTAAAGAGATAAAACCACAACCTGTGTTTCATTTTGGCAGACTTTTTATAGAATCATGTTTGAATGGTTTACTGGATAAATTGCAAAACAGAAACGAAACTAAGAAGAGGAAATTATGGAGTTTGTCCCGAACCTTATACCCTACACAATTATTTTTTCTTGTTTAACATCATTATGCTGTTACGGCATGTTATAGAATTGGTTATACCTCATTGTCAAGTTTTAATGTCATACATAATTAGTGTTAAGTTGTGGCACCAATCTTCTGTAGACATAATTTTGTCCGAAGTGCTATAATTTTCAGGATTTATTTATTTATTGCAAATCTGTTTATCGGAAAGAGTATACGTTTTCCTACTTTTTACATTAAAATTAATTACCCAAAATCTGCATGTATTTTCTGGTGAAACATTCACAGGTTGACTGTTTGATGTAGGCCTACCTATAATTATCGTAATTCGAAGAGCGTAAGCATTAATAGAAACAGTTGTGCCAATATATTACCACTGTTGTACCTTCCCTTAAAAGTGAAATAATTTTCCGAAGAAAGTTGCTTTATAAAGGTGTTATGGCCGAGTAAAAAATAAATAAAAAATGGTGCATGATCCTTTAAACAAATTTCAAGTCGAATGGAGGTTTTACCATAGTCCTTTGCTCTATGGTGTTACTCACTGGAATTTCAAGACCGTGATCTTCATTGTTTGAAGGTCACCTGATTGTACATGTAATCAGGCATACTGGGCAAGCCATGTTTCATAATATCATGCTTAATAGTACTGTTCGATTCCGTGACAAATTGCTGGGCGTTCCGAGGTACCTGCGACCGAAGTCCACGGCAAAATGCCATATTTCCGTATTGGTAGTACAATGCTGTCTTTCTGGTTGTAAGAAGTGGTGTCCTTGGTTCATCAAAATTGGTTCATTTTATCATTAACTGAAAATTCTCCACACCTAAATACTTTATTATTATCAATGGAACTTCAAGACTAAACAACAACCTTAATATCATTACATATTATGCCATGTACAAATAAATTAAAATAATTTCATCCGACCGAATAACTATGGTTAGAAAGTCCTACAATAGAAGCCAGCTCAACAACACATTCAACACCAAAGTCAACATCAGAAGTATCATTAACAAATCATTTTTCATCACAAATGAAACCGTGACATAAAAAATGACCTCAACAGAGTGTTTTTCAGCAGAATATGCAACATTACCTGAAAGGACAACTAGAGATCCAATAACCAATGATGTTACTGAATCATCAACACCTGCATTTACCACACTGGTAACAACCAGACTTTTACCAGTCTTACCAGAAGATGAAATACCAGTATTTGATCTTCCAGAAATAGGTACTTTATTTTACTTATTAGGCCTTTACTTATTTGTCTTATTATAAACATCTAATTTTTATATCCTTTGTTAAAAGTTGAGGTACTCCTTGTAAAGTTTTCACTTAATTCATTCATAGTTAGTAATAATTTTTTTTTTACTTCTTGTTATACTTTTAGATAATAATTTTAGTGACAATTCTTACAGTAATTGTCACTTTTAAAACTTACATGTAAATTCAACTATGGTGAATTATTTGCACAGAGGTAGCAGAGAAGATCATAGAAGTAGAGATTGGCGTGCCTGTAGGAGAGACTAATTGCCAACCAGAACATAACGATGACTCAGAATCATGTTAAGTACTGAAGAGTCAATTTGTAACAGAGGTCATGTTTAAAACAACATGGAAGGTTGCCTTGTAAAATATAATTTGTTAAAGGCCTTTGACATTTCTCAAATGCTTTTGAAAACTTAAAAATCAAGTAGTGTCCCTTGATTGGCAAAAAGATGATCTTGAATACTCTTATTGAATATTATGTAGAAATTCTCTTTTGAGTAGTAAAAAGTTCTGAAAAGAACTGGATGTGTTACAACTATGCTTTGATCATCTTCAGGAGAGCATACTGATCGAAACATTGAATGGTAAGAGAGAATTTATACATGGTGTCACCACAAATTGTCTTTACTTATCCTTTTCACCATGCAAAGCTACAAGTCATACTTATTGATTATTGATCAAATGCCAAATAAATTTCCTTCTTGCAATACATTATTCAATAACTTTTTTTTAACTTTATTTTTAGTGATACTTCAGATTAATTTCTGTTTTGTTTATATTCTGAACAGATATCAGCTTTATATCGAGAGATCGAAGGATTTATGCAAGTTGATGTACTTGATGTAAAGAAATTTACAGTTTCTCAGACGATTATATGTCAAAAACATTTGTTACATTAGTTTAATTTTGTTTTACTCCAGGGTGGAGTGATTGAAGTCGCTGATGGAGAACCCTTTTGCTGTATAGTTTACACTTAAGATTTTAAAAGCAAATCTTGCATAAAATCAAATGATATAACTAGGCTATGATTATGAATGTATTTAAATAAAAATTATCAGAGACATATATATGGAGTGCCATGGTCGATCGGTTTAGTGCATCGGATTTGTGTTCTGATGGCTGAGTCGTCAGAATGTGGGTTCGAATCCCAACCGTGACCATGGTGCTTGTGTCCTTGAGCAAGACACTTTATCATAATTGCTTCTCTCCACCCAGGGGTAAATGGGTACCTGTGAGGGCAGAGTTGGTTACTGTGTTTGATTAGCACTATATGGGCTGTAATGGCAGCAATTGAGCTGTATACTCCCCAGGGAGCTGAGATGGTTTCAGGAATGATTTATGAGCCTGATGAGCAGGGGTAATAATATAATGCGCCTTGAGCACCAGTTTGGTGGATACGTGCGCTATATAAGTCCACATTATTATTATTATTATTATTATTATAGAACTATTGTTATAACAGTTAAAACATCTCCTCATCCAGTCAGTCAGAATGCAGACAGATTTTTACTATCATACCTTCGCCTTTTCTATAAAAACGTTAATCTTTCACAAACAAATTTCAATTATTATGGCAGAGGACACATAAATGAGGTGGCTCAAGCGCGTTTAAATGGTCCCAGTTTTTTCAGAAAATAAATTGTGCAGAATTTGCCAGCCAGTCGTCTGCTTTACTTCAGCCGTCGATCTGTCATGTCTGTCCAAATATCATTTGTGTACTCGTGCAGGTATGAGTATGATAGTAAAATATTTCCCTCCAGACTGCTTCACATAATATATAATATATAACATATAATTATTCTATATTACTTTTCCATAAATTGTTAAACTATTAACAAAGGAAGCTGTCAAACTAAAAAATCACCTTTTTTGTGTGGAGGCTGCCATGTTGGATAATCTGATAAGACTGTCAATTGCGCCCTCTAACGTTATTTTTACCATTGACTTATATTTTGTGCAAATAGCATGCAGAGAATATTTATACCGATTATCGTGAACGATGTATGCAACAAATATTTTAGTACAAGAACAAACACATTTCATCTTTTTGTAAAATGACCTGCATGATAGTGTTCGTGTGTGTGTGTGTGTGTGTGTGTGTTTTTTTGTGTGTGTTTTTTTTAAACTATGATGACGTCGACTACTAATTCATTGTCAGAAGTTCTTTTGTTATAGGACAAGACTCGAAATGTAAAAGTATCAAAACTTATAATAATAAGGCTGTAGATAACCACTTAAAAATTTGTTCAAGCGGGCCACTTTTTTCAGCAGTCTTTTTTGGTGTACAATTTTCAAAGACGCACCGGTATTGTGGGGATTGCAGTATGTAAATATTATTTTTAATCTTAAGATATTTTATTACTTTTAATTTGTATGATGTAGTTTCCATTTGATAAGATTTTATTTTGATACGAATATTTATACATTATTAATCAGTAGACTGTATAGTGATTTTAATGCACATCTGAAAAGATAAAGATTCCACGATGCCACAATTAAACGCCGAGGATTAGTACAATTATGTGAACAGAAAAACTGTGCAAAATTCTCCAGTCGTGTCTGCACTGTCAGGTAATGCGATACACGATCTTATAACATTATTAGTAATAATAAAGTACAATAAAAAGTGTCTTTATCATATTATTTGGATTTATATTATTTTGTGTTCGACCTGGGGACTGTAATTTTGTGGAGTTGTTGTGAACTCCCCACGTAAAAAGCCAATGATGCCCCACCCCACCTCGAATTTCCTGGGTACGTACGGACCTGTACCTGTAGACTTGATTTCAAGTCTGAGATCGCGGTTATTTTTGTCTGCATCAGCCACGCCGCAAAACGCCGTTTACCCCTCACAGCCCTAACTCGCGATGTCAGGTGATCGAAGGTTAATGTCGGAGGTTAATACACAAGAGGGCGCTATGCTTCAGGCAGACAAAAAACCACAATCACAGACTTGGATCCAAGTCTGAAACTATTGCTGTCTAGTCTGATATCAATCGCGCGCACGTCAACCCCCCCACCCATAATGCGAGAGGGCGCTCTTTCAATTCACAAAATAGGCTGATCTGCTGCTATATATATACTATTTATTACTACGCGCGCCAGCTGCTATGCTGCTAGCTAGCTAAGCAGGCTCGGCTCGTGACGGAGGATCGATATATAATCATTAACGAGTCGAGTACAAACAAGATTAATTGTACATTATTATTCTGGACAGCATCATCAGTGGACGTGACAAAATACGATGGGCAAACGCGACACAAGAGTGGTAAGTATCGTGTTAATTTTGTTTAGTTTTTATTGTTTTTAGACGAATTTTGGTTTGTAAATTTTAAACGGAATAACGTTAACACTCGTTTTATTTCAATTTTATTTTTAACGTTACGTATTGTATTGGGAATGGTGGTGTCGAAAATAAATGTCTTTGGCATGTATTCACATGCTTGATAGATGTTCGATGGCAATGTGCATAATTATTATGATAAATCATTAACATCGCATTCATGGTTACGGTAGTAAAATGTTGGGGAACTGTTACAGTACACTGCACTGGTCCATCAAAAAAGTAAAAAGAGACTAACGATGATGCACAATCATGACAATGGCACTAGATCACTGTAGAGTGTAGTGTTAACATTACTGTTGGGAAAGAATGTAGAATACAACCGCCACGTTTCTGTCCAAGTTATCCCAAATATGGCAAAATATCACAGATTTTCATTTACAAAATGATATAGGACTAGGAGTAGGACACACTTAAGGAAAGGAAAGTAAAGTGTAGTCAAGTGAGGATTGGAAACAATATTTTGCGAGATTTGAGCAATGAATGTAAACACATCCAGTGAGAAGTTGACCATTTTGTCGTCTGCTAAAAACCACATGTTCAGACATTGACCTTGTTCACAGGGCAGCAATAGTGTTTTGCATTTGGCGTATTGGGTAGAATGTCATATCCGACTGCCACTTTTTCTCATTAAATATAACCAATAATGTAATCTTACCTACCCACTAAGGTGGAGAACATATGGATGATGATGGACATATACTTCAAATTATTCCAGGATATTTATTTCATGAAAAATCGGGCATTTTTGGTAGGCCTATACAATGACTTCCTCAGTCATGTCAGTCTGATCTTGTCAACTCCCCCATAAGTGACCAAAACGGTCATTGTACATGCGCAGTGGCAACTATAATAGGATTCTTCTATTTTCTGAAGGGGAGGATTTTTTTAGAAGGGAAATCAAGTCCGAAAACCATCATAAAAGTGGATTTTAACCAGTTCGTACCGGGAATAAAAAAAAGTTTTTCCGAACCCCCGTGGCGGGTTTATTTTTACCGCACAAACACGAACACTGGTGCTCACCAGAGCATGACCGGGGAGACCGCGTCTTCCACTGTATGCTTATGGCTCGTTGCCACGTCGACTGGGAATCTATACAAAATTCCCGAGAATCCTGTGGCGTGTTTAGACGCTCTCCGATCTGCTGTCCAAAAAAAATGTGCGTGTATACACGGCCTACGACGCGAACTGGTTAAAGATAGTTTTCACTTTCTGTACCCCCAAAAATCGATAGAATCATTTTTTAACTGGTTAGTGGTTGCAAAAGAAATTCAAAAAAACTCTTTCCGGTGTATTTTGAACAATCATTGGCTGGCAGAAGTACACGAGCGAGTAGTACATATCATAAAGTGTACGCGCAATGCTCACTTGATGCCAAAGTGGCTATCATCAAGACACTGGATGCAATTTTATGGCTAGAGAGCTACAATGTGAACAGAGCAGATAGTACTCAGTAGTACACAGGGAAGCGTCACCCATCGTAAGATGACTGCTGTACAATACTCGATATATAGCCACTGCATTTCAGGTTTCATTGGAAAGCCATTGACTGTCAATGATTGTGTTGAGGTGTCATGTGCAAGGTGTTAACCAGGATTTAGAAATAGGGTGTCCAAATTGTTCGCTTAACAATACTTTTACATGACAAAGGAAATAGGGTGTCAAAAATTTAAACAGGATGTCCAAAAGACACCCAAACACCCCTCTGGCTAATACTATGGTCATGTGTGCAGATGACACCACATGCCAACAACAGTTTTACAGGATTAAATTATACTTCTTTACTATACACATTTATAAAAGCTTTGTTGCTCTTACAGGTGTTATGAACACTTCCATAATAATGTATGAACTAAATCAATAATAGCCACCTGGTGCTTAATCTTTATTCAAAAACAAAATGTGATTGACCCTAATGAGTGTTAAACATACATGACCCAAGTAACAGATGGAAATGCAGTTTTATATATTATTTTCCATTTATATTCCGTTTTGTGAACAAATTTATTATTGTTTTAAGTTTAAATTGATACATTTATTTTTCTATGTTTTAGTAACACTGTTACTTTTTAACAGAAACTCTGTTTCTTTTAAATAATAATTGGACACCTGCCATTGTGATTGTTTTTCTTTACTCAAGAAAGTAAATCAAGATAAACAAACCTTGTTTTCTAGGCCTATGTCAACCCTATAGCAGCAGCAAGAGCTAGTGGACCAGCCCAGAATACAGGACCCACTTTAAGAGACTACCTCAACCGACCCAGACCAACATGGTAAGTCATTTCACCCCGTTGAATGTATCTCAGAAATGATTAAATACGATTTACGAAAAATTGTAATGTTGATACACCAGTTATGAATTTCAAAGACGTTTACATATATTTGTTGTTTTTCTTGATTCTAGGGAGGAATGGCAAGACATGGTGACCAAGAAGCAAGGAGGATCAAGTACTCTTGCAGATTGGGAGAAAAACATGAATGATGTGAGAAAATACACTTTCCTGTCTCTGTGAAGCATCATTATATGCTAATTTAGTCTGTTAAGTGATTTGATTTCATTTGAATTTGATTTGTTTTATGAATGTTACTTTGTGTAACAGATAAGTGGACAATAGATAAATGGTCTGTGTTCCTCTGAGTCGACACAATACTTAAAATCCAGTACTAAAATTCTGTTACATGTATTCGCACCGTGCATGAGCCGTTGAGGGCACATGTTAGATCACTATGGGCGAAAGGGCAGCGATAGTGCGTCGTGTTTGGTGTATTTTGTAGTTGATGCACGTATGTGCGGAATATCTCCAGCAATCATTGGCTGGCAGAAGTACACGCACGTGTAGAACCATAACATACGCACATAAAGTGTACGCGCAATGCTCACACGACGCCAAAGTGGCTATCATCAAGACACTGGGTGCAAATTCACCACTAGAGGGCTATGATGTGCACTGAGCGAATAGACTAAGAGAGAGATATATTTTCCATTTTAGAGCTGAGAAAATGGTGATTTAGAATTAAACAGAAATTTGCCTTTGAACGACAATTAACATTTGTTAGTTTTGTTTTTCAGCAATTCAGAGAAAACCTGAAAAAGGATAGAGAGAAGAGATTGAACAAGGCAAAAAAGAAGATGAAAGAGGCAAGTACCAGACCATACTGTACAAAAATAAGCCAATATTGAGAGCCTGGTTTCGAAAGATTGTAAAGCATGTATATGGTGGCACACTACTACCTCCACTAGGATCATTTAGGCAAAAACTGTTGACTTTGTAGTGCAAAATAGAAATGTATGTTTTGATGATATAGAAAATAACCTCAAAATGTAAATAAGGTAATTTTACCCTTTCTTTTACATTTTAACTCAAAATGGCAACCCTGCACTTGTCAAGTTTTAGGAATGTGCAACAAGGTATCTCACAAAACATATCTTCTTTGATTCTGGAAGGATAAACCCACCCATGATATTTGGTGAAGGGATCCTTAAACATGTATTGTGCAAAAACTGTTTTCTTTAATTTTTTTAAAACTAACTTTGAATTTTTATCTTTATCCTTTGATCTTAAGACCCCAATCTCAGTAGGCTTCTTAGAATCCCAACGGTAATCCACACTAACAGTAGTATAGATGTAGTTTGGTGAATGTTTATGTAGTACAAAGCGACTTATCATGTAGAAACCATGTCCTTAATTAGTGTGATACCAACTGTTACCTTGACCTTAAGAACTCCAAATTCTTCAATCTTTGTTTTCAGAAAAAGAAATCTAGAAAGAAGAAAGAGAGGGTGAGTATAACTCTGACACAATGGTCTTTACATCCTCTTGATAAAAACCTAGAATGCCCTGGAAAATTCTATTCCAGCAAGGAAAAACATACCAAATGTGCTTAAAATCCATGAACTGAATCAAAACCAGATCAAAGGTTATACAGTGTATGTGAAATGGCCATGTTGCAGACAATTCAAAAAAGCCATTGGAAAATAATTTCACAGAGAAACCTTTTGGAAGATACATTGCTACATTATTTGTAATAAGTAATTACACATGGCCTTCATCATTTTAGGGTTGGTTTTCACAGAGAAATTTAGTTATTTATGACGTAGTAAGCAATGTCTAACATATGTGCCTTTTTCTTGGTGGTTTTTGTTTTGTTTTTCTTGTCAAGTCTTCTCCTTCACCCTCCTCATCATCTTCATCATCTGACAGTGAGCAAGATTCTGAGACAAAGGTAAGCTTAAATCTCTATGCTCTTATTATCAAAACATTCAACAGCAGTTTATTTGGTATTTACTAATGCATGATTATTTCGGTGAGTTTCTCTATGTGCAAGATGTAAACTAGATGGTCTACAGTATCAACAGTTTTCTCCCATGAAATACTGGCATTATCTAGACGTGTTGCTTTTGATACTTGTATTAATCTTGTAAATTAATTTCATTTCACAACAACTTACATTTTCCTCCTCCCAACATCACACCAAACACATTGCTACATGTTGACCAACAGAAACGAGAGAAGAAAAGAAAAAGCAAGAAGAAGAAAAAGAGGAAGCGCCGAAACGACAGTGATTCTTCAGACGAGGAGAGTGATAGACATTCAGTAAGTCTGGGTTTTATGCATTTGTTTTATTGTAGAATCTGCCTCAGTGCTGCCATCTTTTAACTTTGAAATGCTTGAAATAACCTTAAATGTTGTACATGTACAGTGGATATATCTGGGATCTTGGTTTGTAATATTGCTGCCGTTAACAAACTGATAAATTCTCCAAAATATGAAACTGCACTGATGCGGCGATATACACCTAATGCAAACCTTTAAGTCTTATTTTAAGTTTGTTCAGTTTCATGATCGATACTTTTTCTCATACAGAAGTCCCAACCAGATAAGAGGAAGAAGTCAAAGAAACACCATAAACACAAGAAGAGACGGAGATCAGATAGCAATGATGACTGAGGGCACTTCAGCACATAATTATCAACATGGAAATAAAGAGCATTTCAACACTAACACCGGTTTTATGTCTTTGTGGTTAAAATAGCCAAAATAATACAACCTTTTTAGTCTCATATTCTGTACATTGTAGAAAATGATAAGGCTGTGCATTTTAGGTTATTTTGGGAACCGGATACCCGAAATTGGAAATCTTCGGATACCTGGGTACCCGTAAATAAATTTCTTAAGAACTACTCCCGAATGTATAAAATAACCAATATGAACACAAGTTTCTCTTGTTTTATTAGAGTCATAGTAAATGTGGACTTACTGTAATAATTTCCAGCCTTTACATATAGCCTCCCCATTCCCCACACAAAAAAATGTTAACAAAAATCGTAGACTTTCATTTTGTGTGGCATAAATGTTCAGTCAAAATTTTCAAAAGTTATTTACAGGTAATTGGAACTACAAAATGGAATTGGGTAATGAGTTTCGGCCGGGTACCCGGATACACCACAGCCTTAGAAAATGACAATTTTGCTTATACAAGACATAGTACAGTTTGTATTTTTCTTAGGATTGAATATCCTGAGGACGATCAGAGCATACTGATCGAAACGTCGAGTTGTAACCTCCAGTTCTTTTTAGAACTAATTATTACTACTCAATAGAGAATTTCACATGGTATCACCACAATTATTCTTACTTAGGATTGAATAGTTTTGCTAAGACAGAAGGTTGACATAATTGGACTGCAGTTAGTAATAAAGGTTAATTGATTATGAAGAATAAATTTAGTTGGTATTTCATTGCTTGTTGTTAGGCGAGATTTGGTTGAATATCTGTGGTGAGGCATTTTTATAACAATTGGATTTTGTTGGCTTGAGATTTTTGTGGCTTTGTTCCCTTGTATATTGTGTTCAGTTCTGAGAAGATTCTATACGGCTTTTTGTACACCTAGTTTATTAAAGACTCTTGTTTTTAGTTATTTGTATAAATGTGAAATATTTAAGTTTTTCATTAATTTAACCACATTGGTATTCTAATTTAGAAACAATATCAATCTTTGCTACAATTCAGTTTGACAGTTTCTCATATTTTGTATTTAGATGGTTTGACAATAGTTTAGACAATCTATTCATTTTTTTATTTGTTGTTGAGAAAAAACTGTACAGTGGGAAACCCTAATAATTTGGGCACTTTTTTGATAAAACTCGGAAGGGTACCAATGGCAACTTCTATACATATAAACTTGGAAATTGTTGGGCAGCTATTAAATGGAGACATTATTTATTGGTTACTTGTGGCCTACATGAAACAGATTTTCAGTATGTACAATTTGTATTGTAATCTATCATTGTCATTTCATGAGCATAGTAAAGGGAAAATATCACGATCAGAGCAGACTATCAACATGCCATGGAATCGGTGTCCTAGTTTAAGATGAACACCGACTGAAAATTACTGGGCTCATTTATGTAGCAGCAACAGTAATATGACCTTATATTTTTGGGTATTATTTTCGGTCACTGAGTTAATCTAAAACTAGCTCTCTGATTCCATGCCCTGTTGATCATGACGATATTGTCTGTTAAGAAATGATTGTCTAAAAGCAAACATGAAGTTGAAGTATTGTCCACACATGTTATAAAGATAACACTATTGTAAAACATCTGATTTAAAAGTACTATTACAAAAATTAAGAATTTGAACCCTCAATTTTAACTGAATAAATTATCTGACTCAGTTGCTGTACACTTTTAGTAAAGGGTCATTATGTGCAATCATACTTCACATCTGTTAAGAAATATGTAAGATGCAAATAATTATCAAAAGTGTATAATGGTTTAAAGTCTTCCTTTCGGGTAAATATTTTTCTACTAGCACAATCCCTTTAAAGGGACAATATCGTCACGATCAGAGCAGACTTTCAACAGGGCATGGAATTGGTGTCCTAGTTTAAGATAAACAGTGACTGAAAATTACTGGCTCATTTATGCAGCAGCAATGTTAATATGACTATCATGTGGGGTATTATTTTCCGTCAGAGTTAATGTAAAACTATCACTCCGATTCCATGCCCTGTTGATCGTGATGATACAGTCCCTTTAAGGTTGAGTATATTTAGGAGACATCCTAATACCAAGCATTCATGTCTCTATTACTTTGGGCTGCTTGGATCCTATGTGTCACCTACAAAGGCAACCAAGCATTCACATTTCTTTTACTTGAGGCTGTCCCTGCGAGGTGCTTGCAGAGGCTACCTCAAATACCTCTCGAAACATCTTGTGAATACCAATCTTTCATCCTTTTACTCCAGGCTGTGAAGCACTTGCAGAGGCTACTTCTAGCTCCTCACCAAATAAATCCTCTAAATATCCAGCAATCACTTTTTTATTACTCGCTGCGCAGCCTGAGATATTCAAGAGCACTCCTCGAGTAACTCACAAAGCATAGTCTGAGTAGCCTGCATTCATGTTTCTATTATTCCAGGCTGTCCCTGTGAGGCGCTTTGCAGAGGCTATCTCCAGCACCTCATACAGCATCCTCATCCTCTGAGTAACCAGCATTCATGTTCCTATTATTCCAGGCTGTCCCTGTGAGGCGCTTGCAGAGGCTATCTCAAGCACCTCATACAGCATCCTCATCCTCTGAGTAACCAGCATTCATGTTCCTATTATTCCAGGCTGTCCCTGTGAGGCGCTTTGCAGAGGCTATCTCCAGCACCTCATACAGCATCCTCTGAGTAACCAGCATTCATGTTCCTATTATTCCAGGCTGTCCCTGTGAGGCGCTTTGCAGAGGCTATCTCCAGCACCTCATACAGCATCCTCATCCTCTGAGTAACCAGCATTCATGTTCCTATTATTCCAGGCTGTCCCTGTGAGGCGCTTGCAGAGGCTATCTCAAGCACCTCATACAGCATCCTCATCCTCTGAGTAACCAGCATTCATGTTCCTATTATTCCAGGCTGTCCCTGTGAGGCGCTTTGCAGAGGCTATCTCCAGCACCTCATACAGCATCCTCTGAGTAACCAGCATTCATGTTCCTATTATTCCAGGCTGTCCCTGTGAGGCGCTTGCAGAGGCTATCTCCAGTACAGCATCCTCATCCTCTGAGTAACCAGCATTCATGTTCCTATTATTCCAGGCTGTCCCTGTGAGGCGCTTGCAGAGGCTATCTCAAGCACCTCATACAGCATCCTCATCCTCTGAGTAACCAGCATTCATGTTCCTATTATTCCAGGCTGTCCCTGTGAGGCGCTTTGCAGAGGCTATCTCCAGCACCTCATACAGCATCCTCTGAGTAACCAGCATTCATGTTCCTATTATTCCAGGCTGTCCCTGTGAGGCGCTTGCAGAGGCTATCTCCAGTACAGCATCCTCATCCTCTGAGTAACCAGCATTCATGTTCCTATTATTCCAGGCTGTCCCTGTGAGGCGCTTGCAGAGGCTATCTCAAGCACCTCACAAAACATTTTCTGAATACCCTCGCCACTTAGAGCAGATGTTTCATAATATCTGAAATTAGTAAAGATTCCATAATATTATAGTATGGAAGTAAAATATATGTAGATGCAAATGTAAATGAGGTATTGTGAGATGATGCAACAAATATGACTTACTTGAGTTTCCTGGTAGCTGCCCACTTGGCTCCCTCTTCAGCTGTTATTGCCCTCTTGCATTTGATGTCGATCTGAGAAACAGAAAATACTGATATTTAAGTGGAATTATCAGCATGGTTACTGGAGTGATGGTGCTGGATTTTATTATGCTGTTTGGGTCCCAATAAATAATCACGCAGGTCACTAGAAGATCATGACACATCCATGGAAAAACCAAAATTATGTATGGCAATGTGCTTGCCCTCTCCCTTTGAAGATCAAATAGAATTCTAACCCCCCCCCCCCCCCCCCACCCAAAAAAAAAATAATAAGCCCCTGTCATACTAACATCACAGAACTTATTATTCATCGGTCAATACTAACCAATCAGCAATGATCAATAAATACCTTATTTGCTACAACCACCGTGTGCATTCCGCTCACTCCATATCTAACCGTTTCCTTCAACCAAAACTCTAGGTTTTCAAATGAGTTGCGATTGGTCACATCAAATACTAAGATACACGCATGAGTGCCTCCATAGAGTTCATTACGTACTTCAGCATACTCTAGCTGCCCAGATAAATCCCATAGATGAACTCGCACTGACCAAGAAACAAATTGCCTGAATATTACTGTCAAAAACAACCAAGATAATTTCATTCCTTGAAAAGCAAATGCAATCAAGTTTAAAAAAAATTATTTACACAAAAGTGTTATTGCAAAATAATTGTTATTGGCTTTATGTTTCGAACCGAGCAGTTTCTTTCTCAAAGGCAAAATTGTTATTGATAAACATCTAAAGGATCTATGGCCATAATATCCAGGTTGATTGATTCATTTGGGATATTGCCTACAAGTTTGACTAGAAATGATCTGCGTGAGACAGTGACATAATGTTAAATGTGTTTACTTTGCTTACAATCATCTTTCTTGACTTTCTGTATCTTGAAACCATAGTCAACACCAACTGTAGGTTGATACGCTGCAGAAAACTAAAGAAAAGTTAACAAACAAATAAATTTCAGTGATGAAAAATTTGCCGGATGGAATAATTCTACATGTATATTTATCATAATACATGTACAATGTTTCCTAAAACAAGTTACATTTGTGGTTAATATAATGTTATTATCTAACATTTTATGCATTCATTGCATGATAAAACTCAGCTTACCAAACAAAAACTAAATAAACATTTGTTCTCTATAATTATGCAAATATAATTGTTCAATTCAAAATGAAGCAATATAATAACAAGAAATTCATTTCTTGCTCACCTTATCCTCACAGAAATGTTTGATAATACAAGTTTTTCCTGCTGCTGCTGTTCCTATGGCAATGACCTTGACCCAGATGAGAGACGAGACTGCATCCTGGACTGATACAGGAAGATGTCCAGGCTTTCTCTCCATGTCATCTGGACAACAAAGAATTAACCATTTTAATCTTGAAGGACATACTCTTTCAGAATTTGTTTATTGTCTTTTCAGAAGATAATTCTACAATTTACTTAGTCTGAACATGGAGGTAAAAATGCCTCTTCCCTTTACAGTCTCCTATTTTTAGAATGATGCAATTGTTGCTGTTATTGTTATTGCGTCATTTTGTTTCTAAAAATAGGAGACTGTGAAGAGAAGAGGCATTTGGACTAACAGTTACTGATGATCTGCAGGAGTAGTAACACAGATAATATACAAAATTGCTAAATATGTGGCTTTGATGACCTATTTTTTTTTTAGAGTGATCTTAACTTGATTGGCCCATATTAAGACCCTAATTAATTACCATTTCATTTTATTTGTTTTTATTATCTTACCCAATGAATGGCAATTGGCAATGAGCCACACAGACAGTTTCTTGTATTTGGGCCAAGAGAATGAAAGTCATAGATTTGCGTCCGGGAAATTTTGAAAACACATGAGGCTTTTTTTCATTATTCATTATTTCCATTGATCATTAATAACAGCGCAATCACAAGATGTTTCTTCTAATCTGTGTACGTACATGCATCATTATATGTGCGGGCCGCACACACAGGCATACTACTAGGCTCAACAGCGAACGTGTTGTGCATGTGAAGGCGGTACAGTTGCGGATCGGACGGAGTTTACCATACAGTTTTAGCGCGATGCGAACTTTTTTGTGAACGACGTACGCGGGACTAGTAAGAGTAGACTGTGTAAGAGAACATGTGCTAATGATTATTTTATAGCGCACCCTATGACATAGGCCTGCTGGTGGAAATTTGGTAAAAACTTCGTTTTACTGATGTGGATGATTTGGAACTAAATTTGTTTGGTGAAAATACCTTTTTTGTGCAAATAATGATTTTTTTGGCAAATAATGAAAAATTTAGGCGGTAGCTTTCGGGACATGCGGGCGGTGGACGCAAATCTATGACTTTCATTCTCATGAGACGAGTCATGGCCTTGTCTATAGCCAGGATTAAAATACATGATTTTACACAATTAATTATACAGATTAAGTTTAAACAAAAAATAAGATTACAATTTAAGGTGCTTACTCAAGCAAACAATAAGTATTCCTACCTGAAAATATAACTATGAGAGCTTGATTTTAATGAGTGATCACAGCCACCACTCATTCATAAATTCATTTTTGTGTCGCTATGGACGCTGCATGAGTCACAGGAATATCTATTCACTCACAATTTAATTAATAAGAAATTCCATTTGGGAAGAACAGGTACCAGACTCTACAAATTGCTACATAGCGCCCTCTACTGTTTGGAAGTAGCATCTGATATCTTGCATTATTGTCATGTATCCAGACTTGCCATACAATTTGTACACCTTTTAGATCCAGGGCCAAAAGGGAACAGTTGTTGGCCATGGGAGGGATTGCACACTCATGTTCAACACAACCAGCGCAGGAAACTACATTGTACACGTAAGTTTTTCATACCTAAAAATAAAATAGGATAGAATTACTGGTAACTGTTTGAAATTTGATGGCTGTTTTTATACACAAGACTCAAGAGGGAAATGAGGTAAACTTTAGTTTGGAAATTATTCAGGAATCTCTAAACGTTAGCCTGCCCTTGGATGTATTCTTTAGTTTAACAAGTCATTAGCTGTACGTTAGGCCTAATAATTATTTTATTGATAGGCCCTATCCTATGTGATATTGAATTTGTCAATTTATATATTGTAATGTTTTTTTTTATCTGCTAGATGGCACATTAAGATTGGACAAGAACCTGACATGCCACATGGTTTGCATTCAATTTGGACCTTCACCTTTGACCTGAAGAAGTCTCATCAAGATCAATGAGACTAGTGACCCAACAAGATGGCTAATAAGAATCTCTTTGTTGCATACATCCTGTGGTTCTTCGCAGGATGGTGGGGTGTACACCATTTCTATCTAGGCAGAGACAGACAAGCATTTGTCTGGTGGGCAACGTGTGGTGGTATTTTTGGCATGGGGTGGTTTCGTGATATATGGCGACTTCCAACATATGTCGACTCGGCAAATGAAGAACCATATTACATGGAACGTCTCACAAACATGATCAGAGTGCGCAAATCTCCACCATTCAACCCAGTACGATTCATTGGTCAAAGTTGCTTTGGAACTTTTCTTGGGTATCTGTCGATGTTGGCCATTTCTGAAGAGTTCGCTACAGAGTATCCAATAGTACGATGTATTGTAGTTCCATTCAGTGTTGCAACTGGAGTCCATATTGTGGGCAACATTGGCCGTGAGACAGGACATTTTAAATGGGCTGTAGTCGGGGCTTCTATTCCAGTAGTGAAGTTTATTTCTAATCCTCACATGGTAGTGTACATGGCCTTGCTCAGCGCTATTCTGTTCCAGCGAGATCGAGGCTTTAAGAGAACACCAAGTCTTTCAAGTCAAAGAAGACTCTGCACTCGGATATTTGTGATTTTGTTTGCTGGTACGTATGAGTGTTTAACCCTCCTATAGGTTTAACACTCAAAGACACTCAAAATTTGTATGTCTCTCTTAACCCATTGACTTTGTGCAGTGCACTCAAATACATGCAAGCACATGTGGCTGTGATATGAGGTCAAACCCAAAGACACTCAAAATTTGTATGTAACTCCCAACCCACTGACTTTGTGCAGTGCACTCAAATAAATGCAAGGACATGTGGCTAGGATAGGTCAAACCAAAACCACTCGACAGTACATACACAGCTCTGTGTGACTCTGTGGTTTGACCTACCAATTGGCAATGCAACCAAAAATACTCAAGTGACTGTCTGTGGGTGCCGTGCTGACTGGGCCAAATTTCAGCCTGGGCATAGGAGGGTTTATACTCAAGTGACTGTCTGTGGGTGCCGTGCTGACTGGGCCAAATTTCAGCCTGGGCATAGGAGGGTTAATGATATAAAACATTGTTTGCTCCCATCCCAAAGAATTTTTTTAAACTTTGAGTTGTTGCTGAAAAAAGGATAATCATTTTCAAAAGAAATCTTTTAAATCAAGAATTATGTTTTCTGAGTGTTGCACAAAATGAATTAACATCTTAGTCCTATTATCTAGCAGACTGTAATTGCTCATACTATATTTAACTTTTTCCTCACTATCTCAGGATCTGTCATCACATGTATGTGGGGTTCTGCTCTCTACTTCAATGCCTCAGTCACAACTGATGATGGAGAAACTATCAAATTCAGGGATGCAGTTGATCACTTCTTTAATTCTCCCTTCTGGAAGGAGTTTAAGGAGACCATTAAGGTGCTATTCCGTGAGGGACAAGAAAAGGGTTGGGAGCATATCTGGAGTCGTTTTGTGCAAACTTTAGATCCTGAGGGAGAGCAGAATGCATACGAGGCAAGTTAGCAATCCTCATCCTGAAATAAAGTTATGGCAGGCTTCCTAAAACAAAATTGGGAACTTGTTTACTATTAGATGTATTAATGATTCTTAAAAAAAAGTTCAAACTATGCAAAGAAAACCACACTTTTTTCAATTGATTACCCAGGTTGTTTGCATCTGACTGGGGCTTGATCCCTGGCTACTCTGCAGATATGGTTTGGCCTCTGACCTGGTCCCATAGAGCAATAGATAATTGGACCGCCCACCAACATAGGGACTGGTTATATGGAAATTAGCTGTGAAAACATGACATGGGCATGCTTTAACCCGACTGCCCTATTAATAAAAATGTATTCATGAACTAATTGTTTTTAATTTTTGACAGGTTTTGGGGATTTCCAAAGGAGCTTCTCAGGAAGAAATCACCAAACGTTACAGAAAACTTGTGCGAGAGATGCACCCAGACAAGAATCGCAACAGCGACCAGGCAGAGGCTGCAGAGAATTTCATGAAGATCCAAGCTGCATATGAGAGACTGTCTATGATCAAAGAGAGACGGGCACAACGCAATAAAAAGAAACAAGACTATGAATCTTATGATTACTACTGAAATGTTGCCCACCTAGTTAAAACCTCTTAGTCTTAGCTTACTGCATATACATTGTGCGATTATAACCTCAAAGAATGATCGTAGTTCCCTTGAGGGGACAAGGTTTACTTGGGAGAGGTTGGACCATAGCATCTCCCTTAAAGAAAATTTTTAATATTGTTTCTTGCCCCCATACATTGTGACTATCAAGAATTAGTAAAGATGATTTTTTTTCATATTAGAGTGCATCATATGCAATTAATCAAAACCTTTAATGGAATATTTAGATTTTTTATTTACCAATGAAAAATGTATACCAAATTATGATAGAACAATGTATACAGTGTATGTAATTGTAAAATTAATGGAGGCTTTGCAAATTGAGAGGAATTTTCAAAGTGTGTGTGTGTAGAGTACACAAAAATGGACAAGCCATTCACAGAATTTAGTTATTGAAAAACATTTACTAAGTTAATATTCATGAAGTTTTGGTGTTAATTTTGGTGTACATGTAGTATAACGCTATTCATTTTTTCTAATAGAAAATTCCTTTTGATAATTTTGAGGAAGTAAAGGAAAGGTACAGCATTGGTAATACTGACATTACTGCTTTTACAAGTATGCGTACTCATTGAATCAAGATACACATTAAACAACTCTTTCCTAAATTTGAGATAGAAATTTATATTTCACTCTTATTACCAATCCTATAACTTACCTTTAATGATTTTTAAACACAAAGTTTTAAGAATTAAATAAGATTTTTTTCCAATATTTCTACAATCATGTGGCAGATTATAAAATTACATGTGCATGTATATGCATCCAGTTCCCCTTAATTGAATCAAAGTACGCCAGAATACATTATCTACTCGTAGATCTAAATTTTGAACATGATTTTTGTTTTATTGCCAACAAATGTTTATATTTTTATCTTAGCAAGTGCCTTTGACTTAATACATGTAGAGTGATTCCAACCATGTAATAAAATGAACATTTCCTTTGAAAGATTAGTTTATTCCAACAATGATTTATTTCATTTTCTGTAATAAAACTATGTAGCCCAATTTTAATTTTAAAAAAGTCAACGTCCTAACACCACAGTTCTGTCTCACAGACTCAAAAGGAAAAAAGTAGATAAAATTCATGTTACTGAAAAATACCTTGAACAATACAGCGTACAGAGTTTACCATTTGAAATGTTGACTACTAAATGAAACAAACATACAGCTAAGGGTTATTTACCATATGGGTTCCCTCCCTTTTTCTACAAGGAGCAAACATTCAGGGATTTGTGCCCCTCACCTCCCCCTTCAGATACCCGGGTTTTGACTGTTATCTCCATCACTGTAGTGGAATAGTAATTGCACTCCTTGAATTATCATCAACTTTCTCCTGGATATCTTCCATACACCTGATGCTGCTCCCAGCAGATGCCATCTTGATCTTGGGAAGCTTTGTTGAACTCTGGTGTGAAATGACTGAATTCTGTGGCACGACCGGTAGGTAGGGTAGATAGATGTGGGTTTTCTTACTCTGTGATTCCTTCATAAAATTAAAAACAAACAAAGCCATTGTTCCATATACTGTACAATCAAGTTAATAGTCACTGAGAGAAATCTTAAATAACACCTTCACCTTGTGATCCTCCAAGCACAAATACTTCCTCCTTGAGTGATACCAACCTGCACATTTTCTTCCAGGTGTTCTTCCATCTTTGATTCCCCAGGGTTCCTCAACACTTTCCTCTTGTTAAGTTTCTGAGAGCAGACCGTTGGCTCCGGTGTAGACCACCGGTATAGGAGCCTCCTTGACCTTGATGATGGGAGAGGCACCAGAGGAGGAAGGTGGGAGCTCTCCTGCTTGGCTTGGACCATAGCGGCATGTCTGAAGTGGGATTTGTAAAATTCAATTAAGCATACAGAATTGTTTAAATCGATCTACCCAGTAGCGGATCAAGGGAGGGGACTATGCCCTTTGAAAATCAACCATTTACAAAAAAATCAAAAATTACCATCTATTTCAAAATTGTGGGGTCTTGTGCCCCCCCTTTTCTGCGACCCTGGATCCACCTTTATCACAAAATCATCTTATGCTACTGGCATTAGACCAATAATAGCAAAAATAATACAAGATTATGATAAACATTTTGTTTTCAGAAGGGACGTTTTTAAAAATTTATTTTCATAGATTTTTAAAAGGAATATCATAAGAACAGAAACATTACCTTCTGCGGTTTTCATCCAAGACTCTCATTTTATACATTGAAGGGTACAGCATCTGCTGCTGTAGCCATTGTTTTCGTTGCTCCTTGGTGCCACTTGGCAATACCATTGCCATGGAGACGACCCTATGACCTTTATCTCTCATTAGACTATCAGTTGTCCAGGTCATTTCCAAGTTGCCATACTGGCTGACCCCTGATGATCTGACACGGTAAAAGGTCAATACAGACAACTTAATTAAAACAGGATGAATTAGAAGCAAAAATATTATGTTCCTTTTTATGATTTCTTTGTTATATCATCTGATATTATTATTTAAATTTGATAAATCTAATGGACATGGTTTTTATGTTACTGCAAATATTAGTTTTCTACATATTTAAAAAAAAAATCAAACTGAAATAGCCAAGAACAAGACATGGGTTATATTCTTGCTGAATGTTAACTACAATTTATTTAACTTTGTTTCCAAATTTGTTTAAATACTCAACCTGTTCTTGGTATTTATTGTCAGTTTCTCTGGAACTGGAGTACAGAAAAACTCCCCTGGCCCATCCCTTCTCTTTACCCTCTTTGCGTCTACCATGACCTTTTCCAATAACCTCTGACCCCTTTCCCCTTGTGAGCTTTCAACCTTGACTTTTGATGGAATGCATTTGATTGGTTGAAAGTCGGCTGGTGCATTATGGGATGGCACTGCACCCTTTTGTTTCTTCCTACGTTGGACTGAAGGCAAACTGAAGAACTCCCTCCAGTGTTCTAGTTCTGACAATTTGGTGGACAGAAAGATCATTATTTGGTGGACAGACAGACCTTTCTTTTATCATGCTTGGTTTGGCTCACAGCTGAGATTTAGAATTGTTTAAATGTTTGCCACCATATAAAACTTGTTGTAAATATGAATAAGAAATTTGTATCAAATTCCTTCAAGTAACTTCAAACAGAAGAAAACATACAGAGTAGAAGCCTTGTTAAACAAAAAGATGCAATAACAATGGTAAACTCACTGTGAGTCCGACGGCTGGTATTTGTTTGCATTGAGAGGGTACCCTGGACAAAATAAATGAAAGAGTTATTGTTAGCCAAATGATTAAGTACTTTTTATTGTCTTTGATGCCATAATTAGAGACAGGAATTCAGTCAATTTCCATAAATATGAATGCATGTGATTCATAAAACTTAAACATTGATCCATTTTGTTAGAATTCAACTATTTAGAAAAGCAAAAATAAAAATTAAGAATTATATAGTAGATGTTTGAAAACTTAACAATTATCACTCATTTGCTATAATGTCCACACATTATTATGCCTATAACTCTTCTGATATTGATTTAAATTTTGCCCTAACCGACGTGTGTATAGCACTGTATACTCAGTGCTTTCCGAGTCTTTGTGAAAAACTACACAGGCGGGACTCCCGCCTGTGTAGTTTTTCACAAAGACTCGGAAAGCACTGAGTATACAGTGCTATAAACACGTCGGTTAGGGCAAAATTAAAATCAATTGTTTATTTCCCGATGCAAGAATTTCACCAACCTATATCTTCTGATATTCCTGAACACCTATGATAATAATTTGGGATACAAATAGGGAAAAAAATGGTAAAGGAAACCAGCTTACATCATCCAGTGCTATTTTTGCCTTTCCACTGATTGCATCATGCTTCTGCACATTCTTCACAGTCAGCTTTGACCTCGGTCTCTCTGGTAACGACCCCTGACATAAGAGGTCAGTTTCTGTGAAGAAGCCACTACTGCCTTCCACCTCTCCTCCTTGTCTGTCTTTGGAATCCATCTTGGGCATACTACTTCCGAAGAGGCTACTCCCACCGATTCCGGACTCGCTGGGAAATTCCCAAAAAGGCTTGGGGCATTTGGATGGCACTTCACTGAATGCCTGGATGACAGCTTTTGCCCTCATGAGGGCAGTCTCACTCCATTCCTGAGTGTCTGTCTCCCACTCTTCAGAATCGTCTTCTGCTGCCTCCATCTGGGCTCGTTTACTGTAGTAAGAGTACAGTCCAGCCTTACTGGGCACTAAACTGGATTTCTGCCTCTGTTCGTGCTGCTGGACTTGCATGAGTTTCTTGTAGCGTTCACGGTGACAGAGAAGCTTAAGCTTAAAATAAACCAAAAAAAAGCAAATTAATGACTGGAGGACAATGATTATCAAATTCCCAAAGGAATCAAGTATACCAACTGCATTTCAATACACTCTCCTCAAAAGCATATATGCCTTAAAATGATAAAAGATGTTAACAATAACATTTCCCACAAATGATGGAAACACTGAAACCCAAATTATCTATTAAAAGGAATTAAGTCCTTGAAAACTTACATGCATCTTGTTTTCCATCAAAGCTGTCTCCTGTCTGATTGCCTCATCATGAGCTTGAAGTATGTCAGCATGTATTGTATTTCTTCGCTTTGTTACCATTATGGAACGATCAATTCTTGGCACTCCAACCTCTCTCCCAATCCCCACCTGAGGGCGCCCTTCATCAATACTCCACATCTTTCCCGGTTTGTGATCCCTTGGAAGTGGTGACAGTCTTCCAGTGGTGGTGTGCTTAACAGAGGCTCTTCTCTTTCCAGGGGATTGTTGTTGTTTTGAGGCTTTTCTTGCAATCTGGCTAGATAATGGCATGTACTTTTTTTGCATATTCGACATCTTGTCTTTCCATGGTTGGAGTGTCTCAGAATCAGTATCCATTTCCTTCTAGAAAAAGACAGTAAATAATGAATGATTCTGAAACATTATATGTAACAGATTTTTATTCAGCTTATTAACTGATGGATCTCCTGTCATGAACCCTGGAACTCAAATATAATTATTTTCCTTCTTTAATGATATGGTTAAGGAAAAGTTCTGTTACCATGGCAACGAAGGCTAAAAAGCTGAAAGCACTTCCAATATATCTTGATGGATTTGTATACTTCACAAGTGAATTTTTTAATATTTTGCCAAATATAATAATTTACACATTAAAAAAGCATCATTTTGCTTACATGAAACCAACTTACCCCTGGGAATATCAGCTCATTGCTTGGACACTGACCCAGCTCCAGCTGATATTGTGACAACCAGTTATGTACCGTTATGACCGGTGACACACATGGAAGACTATCAACTGGTAAGGATTCCTCCTGGGTGTCATCAGTTCTCCAACGAGCAACCAGCTGGATGCGGGAGGGATGTAGGGTGGGTCGATGGGTGGGGTCCGGAGTGTAGCGATGTGCAAGTTCTTGAATTACCTCCTTCTAGAAATAGTAGTTTATTATGAGTTATGTCTAATTATTCCCAGTTATCAAAAAAACATAATAGCATTGTGTCACATTAATGAACACAACACAATGTGCACACCGGTAAAACAGCTGGTGTGTTAAACTTAGGCCCAGTGCAGTTAATCCATTTATAAGAGATGAGAATAATCTCTTACCCCCTGTCCATGATATGGCTTGATGAAACCGATCTTCTCCAAGTATTCCATCAGTCCAGATCTGTCTTGAATCCCAGCTAAAATATTCACAGCTTTAACTGTTTCCTCTCTCACATCGGCCTGACATGAAAAGAGGCAAAAACATTTTCACCAAAAGTGATATCACAAATTATTACCATAATAAAAAAGGTATGAAGTGGGTCCTGTTTATTAGAATCATGAAAGACCCAAGAAAACATTTATCATGACAAATTAGTCCTGATGTCTCTGACTGCAAGATGTGCTGAAAACTTTAAAACCTTAGAAAAATTAATTATGTTATCTAAGCTTGGGTAATAACTCGATAATATCAAATATCGCAATACCTTTTTTATTCGATTACGATATCGAGAACCTTTAAGTTATCGAGATATCGGCAAATCGTGATTAATAAAATATATTGCAATTAAAAAAAAATCGCCATTGTGAGTCAAGTCAGAAATTCCATGGGAACAGTCTTTTTCAGGTTTTGGAAGTGAGAAACAAAAGCGAACTACTTCAGAAGTACACACTGTGCAAACGAATTTGGGATTTATTGTGATGCTTGCAGAGGGGTACATACCTGTGGTTACTGACTCTAAAGCAATCATGTATGAATGAAAAAAAATAATCGCGATACTATCGAAAATCGCGATATGTGTTTGCCGATATATTGTGAATGAAAACAATCGATATCGCCCATGCTTAGTGTTATCCATCTTCTATCTAATAAAATATACCTCAAAATCAGTGAGAGCGGGAAGCAGACTCAAGATAACATCTCTGCGATCTAGACCAAAACTTGTCAGGGTTCTCACTGCATTTGCCCTGACGATAGCTCGACTGCTCTTCAGTTGGGTACGGCATTTCTCCAGGACTATTTCAAAGAGGTGATCACCCATACCAAGTTGCCTATGACAAAAAGGAAATAATTGAGTGGTTATACAAACTTTTGCCAAAAAACAAGGTTAACTGTTAAAACAGAGAAAGATCTTTGCATGGTGTTCTTTTAAAATTTCAATTTGTACAATATTTCATCAAGGAAACTCACTTATATATTTGAACTAAAGCCTCACAAACAGGTCTGTACTGAAGATCAACAACATCATCTAAGAGGTTCACTGAAAACAAAGATAGATTCAACTCAATTAAAAGCAGTTAAAAGTAAAGACAAATCTGAATCACAAAGACAATGTCTTTGTCTTTTTTTTATTAAAGCATTTATTGAGTGCAAATGAGCGATTAAAATTTGCATTGTTTGGTAATGGAAGATATACAGGAATCTGAAAAGAAAGAACACCACTGAAAGGTTTTAATATTTTTAACGGTTATGAGAATACAGCTGTGTGAATTTTCTGGTCAAAACCTCTACTAACAACTCATCATAGCAACAAATCACATGTTCAGAAAACTGCAACCATTAAAGTCAGTAACAAAAACCATCCTGCCACCTAATAACATATACTCACATAGTGTCCTAACCACTGGTTCAACCTGTAGCGTGATTCCTTTAGGAAACCAAGGATTGGCAGCAATCTGCTTCAGTAGATCAGGTGTAGTATCTTCTCTTATGATCTCCTCTTCTTCTTCATCATTGGATTCCTCTTCTCCCATCATCATCCCAGCTGCTTTAAACTGAGTACAAACAATATCAAAGATGCAAATTGAAAACAAACCAACAGCAACACCCGCTATTGATTGAAATTTGTGGTCCTAATTTTAATTTGACCTTTTGACCTTTTTATGAAACAGATCTTAACTTTAACAACCCAGGGTCTCCTCTGTGGGGTGCTGGCAGGGTAGCTGTATGGTGTTATCAGGTAGTATTTATCATAGATTATCCATCCACTCATGAGGGCAACAATTAACATCATCATATGACCCATGACCTTACCTTCTTTCTTACCGCTGCAGCTTCTGTTGTGTTAATTCCTCTTGACTTTCTTCGCTGTTTTGCTCCTTTTCCCTGTCAAAAAGGATGAAATTTGAAAGGACATCAATCAAATGTCTCACACATAGTTGTAGCCAGGAGTACAGCACAAACAAATGCTATACATGAGTGTTGTTGCTCCATGGAACACACTTCCAATACAGTGTATTTGTATTAAAAGGAACTCATACAAACCTTTATGCCAAGAAGTTCCAGCTGAGGAATTGATACTTTCCCTGGCAGCACTGCAGTAATTGGGATAACAAATGTGACAAAATACAGCTCAATTAACTCAGTTATGTTCTTAGGGCGTAAAAAAAGTCTTATATTAACAATTTGTTATCAAGGGATTAATTATATATAATCCAATCCACGGAAATGGGCTAAGAATAAATGCAAAGCTGTCCTTAAAAGTACACTTGATCTTTACCATTGATTTATGAGAATCTGTGATTAAAGTCAATGCATGCCATAGCCGATCTATTTGTTGTTTATGTCTGTTTATCACACTCACCCATCCCAGAGTGCTGGAGTTTCTCCAGTGTTTTCCTCCTCTGTCTGTCGCTCATATCAGCCAGGCCCATCTCCTGGAAGAACTTAGTCCTTGAGGCTTCATCTTGAAGACTCTCAAGGGAGAGATAGTCCACTTCCTCTTCCTCCTCTGATGAGGATGAACCCCAGATGAAAGGCTCATGACGGTCCTGATAACAGTGAAATTCACAGAATGATGTTAGTGTTGATGTAACAAGGGTGTATGTCTGGCTGAGTTCTTCATAGAATTTAAATAATCAATATTAAATATTTAATTTTAATTCATTCACGTACGTAAGAATCTGATTCTGTGGGTGTCCCCTTGGTGACTTCAAATCCAGATGGTATCTGTAAATAAAATGAGACAAAAATATCTTGTTTGGGATGAAAAAGAAAGTTATCTAGTTTAATAACATTGAACAAATGGGCATAATTTGTGATGGTGAATGCATCCTGATGAAATGATAACTTAAATCTCGGTAATGATACACTTACAGCTTTGGGTTTCCATGGAGATTCAGGAATCGGCTCTAGGGTATGACGGTATCCCATGATGCTTCTAATCACTGAATTGGGGATATAGCCTACATGAAAAATTCAAATGAATGAAAAGATGACCAAGAATGAAAATAGCTGAGGGGTGTAAAGCATTGAAAAAACATTGCCTTAAACACAATAGAAAAATAACAGAATGAAATTAAGTCATAGAAAAACAGGATAAAAAGTGCACTGCACAAAAATTTGGGAAAGAAATTGTAATATTTGAGTTTCCATGGATGCCATGGCCTTGGCCATTTTACTTGTTAGACAATCCTTAAGATCATTAACGAGTCTGGGGGAGGTTGGGGGTGATGGAGGATTAATCTTACATACCATCTGGTGCAATAGGCCATGGGTTATAGTCCTCCTCCTCGGTAAGTCCTTCAAGCTCTGCCTCCACTGTACTCTCATCTGCATCTTTGTCATCAGGTGACGTCTCTTCATCAATGGGCAGAGCTTCATCATGGAATTCATCTGATGACAAGAACATTTAAATATGACATATTTCTCTGGTTCCATGATAAAATAACCATACAACAATCACAGTTTGAAAGGCACCAGTCTATTTTTGACAAGAGCCTCATTTTGATTCTCATAGAATAGTACATATAGTCAAACCAAAATGGCCGCTCTATAATAAAGGTCTAGTGATTGAAAGTCATAATTTTCCTATGGAATTAACAGTTTGACCTGACCAAAAGCATCCACTTTTTCAGCAAGCTCTACTCCTATCTCAATAAATTGAAATTACCTTTATCTTCTTGAAAGGTAATATCACCCTCTTGTGGTATCTGTGCAACACTTTCCTTGGCAGGAGGTTTGAAGATGCTGAAACGAGTACGGTTCTTCACTTGACTTTGTCTGACCTCCTCAGATGAATTAACAGACAATGTCTCTGGCTCTCCTGACAATACACAAAAATTTAAGAAAAAAATTAACTTAGAGTGACATTGTTTAACTGACACTTCTTTGAATTTCCAGTTAAATGAGCAAAACTCAGTAAAAGATTTTGTTTCCGTTTTATGTTATATCAAAATATGATAGAGTATAGTTTCATTAGCTGTCTTGACTTAATTCCCCCATGATAGGCACATGATTAAGGAAATTCCAATATAATTTTGAACAAGCCTCTTTATTCAAAATGATGTGGAATCTTAATAGAAGTCTTAGCTATTTATCTCCAATAAAAGAATTCTTAGTAAAACCTTAGTCCAGAAAACAAAACAACACCCAAGTCTCACCTATACTTAGATTACCTGAGACGAAGGTTGATATAGCCTCACTATCTCCCCTGTCTCCAGGGGGCGCTATACTAAGCCAATGTTTCTGTAGGTGGTCCATGGAATGTTGCATGTGACGTCTGATAATGACGTCCGTAGGAAAAGTAGGCAAATTGGAGATATTGAACCTGTAGGAAATGAAAATAACACCTCTAGTCTAAGTCAGCCGCATAACTACACAGTCTCCATCATTCAATGAGCAAATTATCTGAGATTGGAGTGGATTGGCATCTTGAATGTAAGCAGCATGAAAGAAACACAAAGAAGTGCAGTTACCAGAGTTGGAGGTCAGGGTTGAATCTGATTGGCTCTTCTATCTTTTCATCCTCAAAGTCCATCCTGACAACCTTCTCCATGTAGGACAGAGGAAGGTAGGTACTGATGCTGACGTAACTATGTAAACAGAAAAGGAAGATGAAGTTGATTATTAACAACACCAGGAAGGTGGCACCTGCTTAATGTAGACCAATTTCTTACATAAAACTGGCCATTGTGGGCACCTTTTTGTCAGTCAGTATTGACTGTGATGTTTATTTTTGCAGCATTCATAAACAAACCTTACTCTCACAAAGGTAATAAAAATATTAAATCGCTAAATGCAAATGTAGATATTTATTTATTACTTTATTACCTGACATGATTTTGGAAGCCAACAAGAAGATCACCTCTATCGTTAGCAAAACAGACGCTGCGTAATGATGAGTCAAAGCACAACTCCCTCACTAAGGTATTAGTCAGGTCCCACATCTACCACAGAGAAACAAAAGTAAATCACAGATATGTACATTTAGGGAATAGGAGTTGGGCAAAGAAATCACTCGTAAATGAATATTACATTATAAGTATGGAACATTTATGACCTGTCATCATAGAAAGATTGGAAAATTGCCAAAATCCTCAATAAAGATTTTGGTTTATGGAAGTATGCAGAAAGAGAGCTTCTTATATGATACTTCATGTTTACATTTTGGTCTTTAAGAGCTGAAAATTTGGGAAAAGTAAAGAAAAGAGTGCTTTTAAATGGTTGTATTTGCAATCAATACCATGCCAATTTTGGAAGAAAATTTAAATTCACCTTAACAGAGCCGTCACTGCTGGTGGTTGCAAAGAGACTAAGGGATGGACAGCTACAAAGGGCAGTTACCTTGGAGATAAAACACATCAACATGGGAAGGTCTTAAATTTTAAGATTTATGAAACATTAATTTTAGCTTCTTTTGTTAATTATGTACTCTCCAGGGAGCTGAGATGGTACCAGGAAGGAATTAAATTAGCAAAAACAACATGGATAAAAATAATGAGGAACACATATACATGTATATATCTTTTAAATACATTTTTTAGAAATTTTTTCACAAATATGCAACTGACCTGATATTATGTCTTAAGTATATTAAAGCAATTGAATCATTTATACACTCACTGTCTTGGAGTGGTTGTGTTCCTTAAGATGTGTATACAGCTTAGCGCTTCTCAACATCTTAGAAGATACACAACTCTCAATTATGCCAGCATCACTCGTTTCAATTTCATCAAGAAGCTTGTAGACATGGATATCGCTAAGACACAAAAAGACAAGGATAATGTTGACTTTCTATTTACTCATTGTTCCTCAGTAAACAGCATTTAAAGGTTTGTGGTTTCATGAAGAAGTACAGTGTATTTGTGAATCTGCAATGAATACTGATCTTGAAAACGAAAAGGAAGAGAAACAACATTACATTAAGAAAGTACAGCTCTGATGATAAGATGTATTACACACTGTTAGTGATGAAGTACTCACTTGTTTGGTAGAACCATACAAAGTGAGTTTCCCAGCATGGACACATGAGACGGACAGAGAGAACTAGTAATCTACAATGAAGGAAGATGATTAGTTACCAGTGAAAATGAACCATGAAAGCAGTGGACAGGAAGAGGTAAGGTTTAGGAAACATATATATGCATATTGAAGGATGAAAGACAACAATTTTTAGTGCAAACAGATTGTAAATGTACATGCGGGAAAAATGTTAATTTGGGAATCATGGAAATTAAGCCAAAGTTATTTGAACAGAAAATTAAAAGTTAAAAGAAACTGACAGCGTTATATTATGGTAATTTTTGCTTATTTCCAATAAAATAAATTTAATTACAAATGATGAGTTTCGTTTTTTTCTACTGCCTATAGTAATTACTATTAAAAATATTGAGAAATGATTAAGAAACATAATAATTATTATTAATAAATAAATTTATATTTGCTATTATGTTATTCTTACCATTTTTATGCAAGTCAGATTGACTTTCCAATTCTTTGGTCCTGACAGCTCAATGGCCCAAACACAAACAATCTGGTTTAACAATTATAACAAAATAAAAAGATAAGAACTAAGGAACCCCCAAAAATAAGTCCCTAAAGTTACATGCAGTTATGAATTACAGATCCTCAAATGTGACCTGTCTTATGTTTATTATTAGCAATTGCAATGGCGGATCCAAGGTATGTAAAAACTAAAGGCCTTTTCACACTATCTCCGCTTCGAACCGTGTTGAAACTAACCCAGATCCAACCCGGTTCAGCCTGGGTTGTTTTCGACACGGATCGCAAAGACGCAACGTTCACACTGTTCATTACGCGAACCGGCCGCTCAGTGAACCGTGTAATGTTCAATCCGGCTAGGGCCATGTGTATTCACACTACGAAATTCTCAACACGGACCACATTCGACACGGCGCGCTGTGATGATTTTCTCGATCCCACAATGCATTGCGACGCGCCAAGCGGCCGGATGTATACACATTTCCAACATGGCTGCGTCCACTTCGCTCGACGACTCGTTCTTTGTAGTAGTAATGTACATGCTTTTGGGACCCATTTTCTTGAGAACGTGAAGAGAAATTATAGCATGCGTGGTGAAGAAGTTTGGTGAAGAACCTCGTGTGCGTGCATACAATGTACATGTACGTAGTGCGCCGGCGCGGCCTCACAGCTGATTGTTTATTGACCTTTGTACCCGTGTCAGATTTTCGTAGAATTTCGCGCCACACAACTCAACACGGATCGGCGGTAAGTGAGCTCAACTCGGGGCGGTTCACACTATCATTTTCGACACGGTTCATGCCCAAAAATGCAATTTCAATCCGGATTGAGATTTTCAACCCTGGTCCCTGCCAGGGTTGATTTCGATCCGGCTAGAGCATGCTACCCGCATCGGAACAGGGTTGAAATTTTAGAAGTGGGAAAAGGGTTGAAAAAAATCTCGGGGTTGGAACTGGTTCCGACCCCGAGATTATGGACAGTGTGAAAAGGCCTTAACATCAGTCAGTCTCACCCAAATAATTTAGGCTTCGTATTTGGGGCTTAACATTTTTAGAAAGTTGATAAATGTTTTTCAATTTGTGCAAATCTTGTGTGAATTACACAAACCACCACCTAGATCTAGAACTTCCCCCATACTCCCATGATAAAAAGGAGTTGAATGATGAAGTCTGTACCTTGTCAGATCCACAAGACATTAATCGGTCAGCTCCTCCAATGCCGTCACCTTCTCCATAAAACCACCTGTGGGAGTTTTCTAGCACCGTGACATGACCACTATGAGCCTTGACTGGTATCTTCATGTAATGATGTTGAGCCTCTAGTAGAATAATCTGACCACTATTGAGTCCAGCAAAGATCAAAGACTCACAGCTTGATGATTCCTTCTTACCTAAAGCACAATCCTAAACAAATCACACACAAAATATTATTCATTTTTATTCAGCTGAATATCAAATATTGATTCCTTGAAAGGGAAATATTGGTCCTAATGTAAACACTCATGTGATGTGGGTATCCATTTTATCCGAATATAAAAATCCAAATCCAGTTAAGACTCACCAATTTGACCAGAGTAAGACATAATACACACTCATCTGGAATGCCAGGTATCCACAGCTGATCAGCCGTACATGGATTAGTAGCACTATGGAATACTAATACATCACCCGTTGCCATGACAGTATAGATCATGTCATGTTTAGGGTCATATACAAGGTCAGTTAGGATCTGCCAAAGAAATTATAAATGACCATTATTTTGTATACAGAAAGGGAAAAGGAAGAAGGAAAAATACAACCAAAACCACATTTACTAATTACCAAATTAACAAAATAGTTTCTAATTGTATACTTTGTGTAAAGTTGGTATAAGTATGAATTATCCTGAGAAATGATTCCATCTGAAGAGCTTTCATCTTACAGCGAAATTATTCCATCTGAAGAGCTTTCATCTTACAGAAAAAAATTATTATTAGGTGAAATTTACACAAAAATGCAGAAACATTTTGTAAATCATAAAAACATTTTTTTAATGTAAGAGGTTTTCATTGTTTTCTCATAAACCTGTCATGATGAAATTTTCACAGATTATTTTCATGGTATTTTTCTTGAAATCTGAATGGTTAAAATGATTCCCTTAAAGCCAAGAATTCTCACCTGATATGTTGCCATTGGGTATATGATAGTTAGTATGGTTCCTGATACTGCAGAAATGAGACGCACACCTCCATCCTATGAATACAAATGAGAGAAACTTGGAAAACAATCATGAATTTGAATGATGTACTTCTCAGTAATTCATGTATACAAAATTTAATGTAAATATTTTCAACAAAGTTTTCCAATGGGTTTGTGTACAAATACTCCAAAAGGAATGTTTAGCAGAAAATCAGAAAGTGTTTGTGGGTGGGATCACTAACCTCTAATGTTGGAGAATAAAAACAAAATTAAAAATTGTGCAGTGTGGCCAAATCAGAACATAAGCTGTATCAAAAACACTGACTAAAAATACTTACCTCTGCTGCACAAAGGATTCTTGTGGGGGCTGATTTAGTCTTGACACGGGCCAGCTTGTGGATACAAGACTGCACCGGAGTAAAGATGTGATGGAACTAACAGGATACAAATCAACAAAATATGCTCATTATTAAAAAAATCACAAAAGTGCAAATGCAGAATATTATCTTTGATCTGTTTCATGATTCAACCTGGCTGATTTAAGTGACTGAATTAAAAAAGAAATTAGGTTAAACGGGGAGATTAGAACTGAAATTAAAAAGTTACGCCCATCCTTGTACAGGTCAGACCTACCTGATTAAAGTTATAGACTTTGACATCATGCAGTGTGTAATAGAATAACTGGTTCTGATTTGCTATTCGCATTCCAAGAATCTTCTCTCCAACATCTAGTCTTTGCGTCTGAAGAAAAATCAAACAAATAATAATGAAATAAAAATCTATGTTACCAATTAAGTTGTTATATGAAGTTTAAGTACTTCAAGCAAAAACTCTGAAATGAAACAGTTACTTTTTCTTATTACTTTTGTGTTACTATCTCATTTATCTCTGTGACAAGACTTCTAAAGGCTTCATAAAAAGTTCTTTTCCTCACCAGTTCAAACGTGTCAAGTCTCCACATTCTGATTGTTCCATCTTTTGAGCTTGAAATCAACAATGGATCAGTGGGATGCATCACCAAACCTATACACAAGATACACAGCTTTTAGACAGACTGAGATATACACAGAGAAGACAATTTGTGGGCCCCTAGATAAGGCAGACCCCTCCTCATACTTAAGATTACAAACCGTATAAATCTAGTATTCCTTGACACTGGTCTAATGGATAACCACTTTATACAGGGTTAACTGTCAACAGAATCATAAAGATTAGAAAATCTTCATGCAGGACAACTTTATGGAGAATTTCTTTTTTATTAACCCTTGAAATCATCAAACTTATTTTATTATTTTGTAAAACTCACCCGTGACGCAATCATAATGTCCAATGAACTCATGCACTTGACTATAGACAACAGCATTCCATACTTTGATAGATCCATCCATAGCGGCCGTTATGAAGTATTCAAGACAACGGTAGAACACACAGCTAATAAGATGGAAAACAAAAAATAAATAAAACAAAAGCAAAGACAACAAAAACAATGAAAACTAATTAATAAAATGAAACTAAAAAATATTGACAGAAATAAATAAATAACAAGTTAATAAATGAGTTGTCCCAAACCTTGTAAGAGCCGTCTCATGCCAATTCCGGATGAAAAACACTTGTTTATTAGTCTGATAGTCAATGATGCACACTCCCTCGTCACAAAGTACCACAACTTGATGATACTTCTTGTCTATCTGAAGATCTCGTACCCAGTCATCCTGGGTAATCTGACATTGAATAGGCCTGCCTGGGGTCAGAGGATCACGAAGCTAGAGAAAAAAAGATGGTCAAATGATGAAATAAATATTATTTTTGAGACTCATCAATGAGAAGTCATATAATTTGAACATTGAATCAAAATAACCAATAAAAAACATTCTTCAAATGGGGAAATGTCTGGAGTGGAATACAATCTGTTTCAAGCTTTGAATCTCTGCTCTCCAGCTTTCACTAAAACACAGGGCAGTGTGCCAGACCAGTATATTTGTACACTGTTTATAGATGCAATAATATTGGCAGTCAATGTGTACATGCTGATAATTGTTGCAATCACTCACAAGCATGGATGCTAGCCAGTGGGGTTACTCTAAATATCTACCAATATTTGGCCAACTACAATCAGTTTTAACTGCTCAATGGCAAATGTATCTGTCCCAGGCAGGCAGACAGGTGTTAAGGCTCACTTTTCATTTCATGCTGATTGGAAGTGACTTTGAAGTAAGCACCGTCGATATTGTTCTGGAGAAAGGCGTGAGAATTGATTTGTTTATTTTTTGTGGTTTGAAAAGTTCCGTTGTCTGATATTTTCCCACATGTTCTCGCCGGTAACGCCCGCCGCTGTAATTGATTAAAATAAAAGTTTGTGAAATCACTTCTTGTGTTATTTTATTCTGCTTATCCTGCATTTGATACGGGTTCTGGGTGTATTTCCCCCCCTCCCCCTCCCCCCATCAGCGGTCCTTGTATGTGCACTGTCACAGATGCCGAGCAACAACATGCCAGTGGATAGGTAAGGCCCACCTCCGTGACCTCCCCCACTAAATCTGCCGATGAAAGGATGCCTGAATCGGATATCCATGTGCATGTACACAAAACGGGGCTGAAATTTCATGTCATTTCAGTTTCCCTCATTTTTCGTGTAAAACTTTCCCCGGTCTTTGAAAAAAAAAAATGCCCAAATAAAATCTCAGCTCCGAAAAAGCCTTTCCAGAGAATGATTGATAGCCGCATTGTTCAAATTGATACAATGCATCTCTTGTTTGTTACAAAGTATCTATTTCGGGTTCAGCTAAAGGCCACCGGACTTTGAGGACGTGCTGCCGGTATTAAAATTGAGTGTTCTTTGCCGAAGAATAGCGATGATATCTCAACCAATGAAATGAGCCGGTTCCCGGCAAATAAATACGCCATTGGTTGCTTTCATCACGGACCATGCTTTCATGAATAGGACGTTCCTTACACGGCAACTGGAGTGATTGAGCCACAGGTGCATGTCACATTCCAACTTGGTTGCCTAGAAATACTGTTGCTAGGGAGGCTCCCCTGTGATGTCCGGGACTACCGGTTGCGTAGCCAGAAATCTTGTATGGGAGAGAGAGCTTGTGACTATTTTCTCACAGCCTGCAGAAAACTAGTAGCTCAAAAATGCTGCCGCTTTCGGGAAATTTGTGAAGGCATAGTTTGTCATATTGGATGCAGTTTCCATTTCCGTTAAATAAATTTGTTTTTGTTTTTTTGTTTGTTTTGTTTTGTTTGTTTTGTTTTAATTTATGGTCTTTAACTTTTACATGGGATAATCGATATATCGAATATACTCGATATTGGATTTCCGATATATCGATTATTGAAAATTTTGATATCGACGGTGCTTACTTTGAAGCTAATTATATTGATGGGTTTAGAAGCAAAAATTCTTACCTCAATGTGAGTCATTTTCCAAGTTTGAAGGCAGCCATGACCGCCAGTTATCAGTTCATCATTACATTCATTGTATGCCATGCTAAAAACATGAACAATTGAGGAAAATTAAAATATTGGAAAATGCATAGTTTCAGATACCAATGGGGAATAAAAGGAAGTTGTTTTATAATTATCTTTCTATGTACAACTTTTATAACTGTTTGTTATGAGAGTATTGAAATATATTGAATTGAAGATCAAAAGATGAATAAGATCAAACTGTGATCAAAGTTATTGTCAAATGAAAGTGAAACACACTCAGGGATCTTCTCTTACCAAAGAACTGTAGACAAACATGTGACCTTGGTCAGCTCAGCACAGTGATGTATCAAATCACTGAATGTACGCAGAGTCATGTCATTACAAAAACCAACAAATACCTGATTTAGAATACAAATAAACAACAATTTCATTATGATGACTTAAAATCAAGGAACTTAAATACCAGAAAATTTTATTTAATATGTTTTATTTTATTCCTTTCCATAATCAAAAATGAGCTTTACCCTGTGATGTGGTATGAATATCAGTCTGGAGATTGCAGCTTTGATGGGAAACCTGAGGGGGAAAGTAGAAAAGTACAAAAGAAAAGTTTAAATTAATTCAATAATTTGTTCAATAATGTTTACATTATTTATGAAACTGTAGTTGTCATTGACCCTTGAAATAAAAAACACACTTCAATTACAACTTTAAAAGTTTTGGATTAAACTAGATGATTCACCAACCCCATTGCAAGCAAATACATAAACCTTAATTCACTTACTTGGTACATTTGACAACATCATCCAGAACGCTGATAGTCCACACATAGATCTCATTAAAAGCTCCAGTGTCAATGTGTGTGACATAGATATCACCAGCAGTAGTGTGACAGAAAGCTAAGCAACGCACAACATGGGGGTGATGTAGGCTGTGAAATAACTACAAAATCAAAATAAGTATTGAGTAGCTATTTCAAATTGGTGAGATCTTTTCTGGTTACAAAAGGAACTTTTGGTGAGCATGGGGATGAAATTTTACTCAAATTCAAAAGGCAAAAAGAAAAAAAAATCACATAAAAGAGCTTTGTAATCTCATATGGGAGGAGGGATGTGGTTAAATAGTTACTTGATTAATCAGTGAATAAACCCTGTCACGATAATTTGCTTCATGTTTTTGATGAGGCAAAATTGTTTATTTCGAAATTCATGCATCCTCCTGATGCGTGCCTGAAATTCGAGCACAGGGTCGCAGACGTTCGAAATAAACAAGTTTATTGTGTGTTACAATCCTGCTTCAATGAAATGCAGCTTTTAAAATTCAGTACAATACCTGTAGACCATAGGGAATCATGACACACATATCCTGTGGATCTGTCGTACGTAGAATGGTTTGAAGATGATCCTTGATCATAGCCCATGACTGGAACTTAGCATCAATTAATGCCATCTTGTAGGTAGCTGCAATCTGATAGTTAAGAGCAAATTGTTGAATGAAAAATCTCAGAGATGTTAAATTTCCAAAAATTTTCATGACAATTGTTTGTGACAAATGTATTGCAGGTCCGGAAATCGGGCCACTCAAAATTACAAGATTTGTTTATCTCACCAACATCCAGTTTCTTTAGAAATACCTACTTCACGTTATCTTGACAACAAATATTTTATCTCCATAAAATGTTATCTCCAATTAATCACGTACAAAACAAGAAATAAACCATAATTAATGCGGCAGAGTCTTAACAGCAAATAAACCTAATGATATGCTGAGGACATTGTGTTTGTTTACAAAATTTCATACGGCGCGCTAAATAGTACGCCCTCTTGTGATGTCACAATCTTGTTGTGCTGAACTAAAGGCGTGTCAGTGCACAGCACCCAAGGAAACGATACATACCTCCAGTAAGTTTCTACAATTTGTATTTTGAACAAATTAAAAAAAATACAATTCTCATTGTCTGGCCGAACAGCCTTCTCCCACACAGACACGAAGATCATGGAGGAAGGAACATTGACGATGACTTAATAAATAGGGCGTGGCCCTACACTAGTTCTTGGCCACCAATCAGTGTTGAAAACTGTTTTGGAAGACCCCCCCCCCCCTTCCTTTCCTTAAAACACAATTAAAATTTAATGGGATAGGTGTAGTGATAATACTTCAGATGAGAAAATATTTTTAAATAAAATGATTGAGTTGATCAGATCAAGCTTTGAGACAACTTTACCACAAAGTGCAAGGCCCTAGCCCAGTCAACAACCGTCCCCCCAGAGGCGAATCCAGGTTCTCCAAAGAGGGGACGTGGGGACACTCCCAAAAAATGTTGACACTCCATAAAAGGGTCAACACAAAAAAGTATCGTAAATTTACAGTGTTTTTGTCGTGAGCGCGGCGATAAAAAAGAGGCATGATTGATGCCCAATCCACTCCACCTGGACCCGCAAATCTCCCCCACCCCAACTATTAAAAAAACTAATTTGTTTTTAATAGCACGGAAATATTTCGAAGGTTTTGAGAGCTTTTACGGTTTTCAACATTGTTGTTCGTAAATCCGCCCTTCCTTCCAGCCGGTCGTGTCTACCAGCACGTATGAGCAGCAGTGCAGCAGCTGGCTACGTATGTACATGTACACATAGCTAGCTAGCTAGCTGCGGCATGCAGCGTACATCCAATTACAAAGCATACCGTTTTTTGCACCGTAAAACTGTAAGTGCGCCCGCACTAGTCTTACAACGTACAGGCTAGGCCTCGACAAAATGAAAAACGCTGGCACGGTATCGTTCCCGAAATGTTTAAAACGAATACCAGGAATTATATATTTGTATTGATCTTCTTTTTATATGATCGAGTTGTCGCCCTGGCTCCTGATGAGCTTTTATAAACTTTTAGAAAGTACATCATCATGAACTACACAAATTAATTAAATCATTATCAATTAGGCCCGAAACATTGCAAAAATACACAAATCTTCGATACCATCAATTTCGATACTTTTAGTGTGATTCACATGCGAGAAAATTGAAATCGAATATTTCTCCCGTATCGATGACTTGCATGCACATGTGCAGCGCATCAGATCAGATCAGGTCTACCGCCCTGTGAAGCTTCCAGAAACATCCAAAATTACAAGTGCTTGTGGCGTGAATCTTGCATAAAACCTATTCTTACAGTTTTTCACAATGGTAAGTTTAAATTTATTTTGAAATAAGTTGTCTCAAGGTATGAGACTGGAAATAAATTATACGTGAAATGTGAAGCGATTGGCACTGTGTCTGTACTCTGTGACTGTGGCTGTAAATTTTACCCATATCATTTTTGCCCGGTAACCGGACATTAAGATTGGTTGGAATTCCATTCAACTTACTGTACTCGCACACTTGCAAAACTCATACACAACCACCTCGCTCATATTCTCGCCAATTTTGATATTTTTTCATATGATTTTGTGGAAATTTTATTTAATATTCATGTTATTGTTAGATTATACAGTAAGTAGATACTGAATTTAAACAAATGTTTGATGGTTTCCAAACAATAAAGAAGATAGGGCCTTAAATTAGTGAGTGTGTTTTGTACTAACTTTATAGTTGTTTGTTCCTTTTGATTTCTTTATAATTCTTGTATATTTTTTGTTGCTTTAAAAGTACATTTTAAACAATTTATCAAGTAATTATGATCACTCCCCAAAAGTCAAACGTTTTTCCCATACTAGTCTATTTATTATTGTATTTTTAATACTGTTTATTCTAGGCCATACATGGAGTAATTGTTATATAGACCTTATGCACATGACGTCATTTGAGTAGGGCGCCCTCGGCTAGAGGTCAAAAGAAGGTTGGTTGCTCATTGGCCCAATCTGTGCGCCGCGCGAGTATAGATGTGCGTTTTCCATTGTTTCATCATCGTTTTACCTCTAAGATGGTGGCGTGATGACGTCAACGCATAAGGTTTATTGCAAAATCAGGGGATATAAATGTTTAAAAGCAAAAATACCCTGAAAGATTTACTAATGAACTTGTATAAACTTATGTAAGCTATGTGGCAATAGTAATACACTAACTTGTTAGGCTTTTTTTTTTTAAATAACATTGATTCACAAATGATTTCAAGTGCTACAAAAAAAAAAAAAAATTACTTATTAACATCAGGTAATTTGTTTAATTTAAAAGGTTTGCGCCAATGGTCAATTGACTTATTCTTTGTAAATAATTCAGTTGTATGTTCATTTGTTTGCATTTTTGTTTAATTTGTTTGTAGTTTTCACCGATTCAGATCCTGAAGCAGAATGCTGAGGAAGAGAAATCAGAGGTCGCTCGACTCTCATCATTTGTAGGAGCAATAGCTATTGGCGATCTCATCAAGAGTACACTTGGCCCCAAGGGAATGGTATGAGATAATTGTGCAATTATCCACTCATCATTCTTCTTCTTTCGTATGATGATGAGCAGCTTAGAGTGCTAGTAGCTGCATACATCGGTTTGATGACATTAGTTGAAACAGGGTGGACCACGTGAAGGTTGTCATCTCCCACCCCCACTCATCATTTAGATATAACTTAAGAGTCATCATTTAAACAAATCTTCACATTTTCTTTTCGTTGTTTATTAGTCTTGATGTATAAAGTGAGATAATAAATCTTTTATTTTAAACTAATTTTAATTGGTTGTTTTGATTGAATTTAGGACAAAATCCTTCAGTCGACCAATCCAAACAGCCCTATTACAGTGACAAATGATGGGGCCACTATTTTGAGATCAATCGGTATTGATAATCCAGCAGGCAAGATCCTTGTGGGTAAGTGTGATTTATTTATTTGTAATTGATTTACAAGGGTATAGGGTCAGCAAGGTTTTCTTCATAGGTTAAGGTTTATGAATATGCAAATATTCATTAGCACACTCTCAAATCTTCCATTGCGCCTTGAGCACCAGTTTGGTGGATACGTGCGCTATATAAGTCCACATTATTATTATTATTATGTGCATTTTTGTTGAAAATGGTTGAAAAAATATACAAATACCTGCATAGTGGCATTAAAAGTTAGGAGTCCATGATGGCAACAAAGATATAGTTGCGCTAATGTTTCAAGTTATATAATTTCTATTGCATAGTTCCTTAACAACTTTTGTTTTTTCATATCATTGATTAGACATTAGCAGAGTACAAGATGATGAAGTTGGTGATGGCACAACATCTGTTACAGTTCTTGCTTGTGAGTTGCTTAGGGTAAGTCAAGGAAGTCAAGGATTTCTTTTGAAATGAATCATCAAATTATCCATACAGGAAACTTTACACGTATCATAAAATCCTTATATTTCTTGACTGTATTTCAACAAGTCAAAATAACTATCCTGACCTAAAATAACCGCTAACATATATATTTTTTATAAAATTACAAAAGTTTGTTATTCCACTTTAAAAAATTTTGTTCCATGTTTTCCTGTGAATAGGAAGCAGAGCAACTCATCAGTCAAAAGCTACACCCACAGACCATCATTGCTGGATGGAGGAAGGCTGTAGTAGCTGCTGATCAGGCATTGACTCAAGCTGCAATGGATAACAGGTAGGGGGGAGTGGTCAGTCTTATTGCTGTCTATAATTTCCATATATTATTGTTGTACCATAATATCAGTTATTCTAACATAATAAATTTGTGTTTTTTTAATTTGAAAACAGTGCTGATTCAGAGAAGTTCCGCAAGGATCTCTTTAATATTGCCATGACAACGCTAAGCTCCAAGATTGTACAGCAGGGTCGAGAGATGTTTGCAGATCTCTGTGTTGATGCTGTGCTTAGACTAAAGGTAAGACAGTCTGTAAGACTGGCAAAAACATTGTCTCCTTAAAATATTGCCATAGTTATAAAAGTTGAAAGATGTTATGCCATTTGGCTTTTAGCTACTATTTGTTGCATAATTAAGGGATAAAAATACATATTGTATAATAAATGCATATGAAATTGATTTCTTAAGGCCATCTTTCAAACAATTCATAATTTGGCTACTCAATATGTATTCATAATGTTTATATTTGTTGCTTTCTGAAGGGTAAAACTGACTTACAGGCCATTCAGATCATCAAGAAGCTAGGCGGCAACATGAGTGATGCGTATCTTGAACCTGGCTTCTTATTGGACAAGAAGATAGGAGTCAACCAGCCGAAGCGCATCGAGAACGCACGCATTCTTGTCGCAAACACACCCATGGATACCGACAAAATCAAGGTAGAAAATTCTTTTACAGTTAGCATACAATAACACGTATTGTTGATAACATCACAAACACTGTGCTTAGCTTTCCCTACATTGTGCCCATAATTTGTCCAAGATTAGTTTGGGAAAAATCAATTTTTTGAGCCACTTCCAGTATTCAGATCAAATTTGAGTACTTTTAATATTGAATTCAACACACAAAAAGTCTGTTTAGCTTTAGTGAATTAATTATTTTATCAATGTCTGCACTCTTCCTTCAAGGACATGGCAAAATGGTTCTTTCCAATTAATGAGCTTATAAATCCATGTATTCTCAAGATCAGAATGAGTTCCATTTCAACAGCCATTCTGATGAATAATAGACAATTTATAATAAATGCGGACAGAACCAGCTTTGCTGGAAAGACCAACACAAGTGACAAGTTCCAGTTGAATAAAAACACTGTTCTCTTTTTAGATTTTTGGTTCCAGAGTACGTGTTGATGGCATGGCGAAGGTTGCTGAACTTGAATTGGCAGAGAAAGAGAAGATGAAAGAGAAGGTGCAGAAGATCGTCAAACATGACATCAATGTCTTCATCAACAGGTAAAGAAGGATGATGACAATGAATAGATCGTTCTATTGGGAGGATACATAACACTTGTCAAATGTTGCCTTTGCAAATGATAATTGACGAGGGATGACTTCCATTATTTAATTGAGCAAAGATTACTGAGGAAAACTGACCAGGCAAATATTATTTGATTTTTAGAACAGCTAATAAAATGACTAATGTTGAGTAAGAAATTCTCCCAAGTCTGTTGGAATAATTGTGGTGTATTTTATTTATTTATGTTTTAATACAGGCAACTTATATACAACTACCCGGAGCAGCTATTTGCTGACAATGGCATCATGGCTATAGAACATGCAGACTTTGATGGCATCGAGCGTCTAGCACTTGTGACCGGTGGTGAAATTGTGTCCACCTTTGACAACCCCGAGTTGGTCAAGTTGGGTCGTTGTGACCTCATTGAAGAGGTTATGATTGGTGGGTTTGAACAGATTAAATGTTTGTTATTTAAATATTAAATTTGATGTGTTTCTTTAGTGGACATTCCCATTATTATATAAATAATTGCATATTATTATCTGTCAAATTGTGTTTGGCTTTTTGGATGTGGTTACTTAGCTGCTGTTTTCCTTAATTTATGAATAATCAATAATTATTTTGTGACGTCTACAGGAGAGGACAAGTTGATTCGTTTCTCAGGGGTTGCCCTTGGTGAGGCCTGTTCCATTGTTCTCCGAGGGGCAACACAACAGATCTTGGATGAGGTGGAACGCTCTCTACATGATGCACTGTGTGTTCTCTCACAGACTACAAGGACATACAAGACTGTACTCGGAGGAGGTAAGCATTATAGCATTGATGTAGCAATTGTCTTCTTTCAATTCATTTATCCTAAAATATTATTTTTAGCAATACCATTGAAACTTTGTTTTATGTAAAGATCATGGTGACTCATATCTCCTGAAAGAGTTGCATTCATTTTTGAAATAAAACCTATTACTAAAATCTATTACTAAAACATTCTTGTTGGATCATTTTGACCCCAATTTAATTGTTTCCACTAACAGGTTGCTCAGAAATGCTGATGGCCAATGCTGTCAACAAACTAGCTTCACAGACCCCGGGGAAAGAGGCAGTAGCCATTGAGGCATTCGCAAGAGCCCTTGCCAAGGTATGACCCTGAACACATGAATATTCATTAAAAGGTTATCCAACTTTAATTCATTTCAGTATTGTTTTGGTTTGTCCGGATCAAGGAACAATAATTCTAATTTTGATTAACAAATCGTGATTCACAGATTTACATGAAATGCTGATATCAAAATTTGTCATTTTGTAACAATCAAATTATTTAGATTTGTATACATATCTCTTGATTCTTAATAAGTATTGATGCATTTAAAGATAAATTAACAAAAGTTGTATACTAGATTTAAAGGTTCTGATTGTGAAGGAAACATTTTGTATTTGATTTTATGTTAACTTTTCCCCTATAATTTGCCATTTCTTCTCCACAGCTACCTACCATCATTGCCGACAATGCTGGATATGATAGTTCACAGCTTGTGTCAGAGCTCAGGGCTTGCCATAACCAGGGAAAGCATACTATGGGACTGAGTGAGTTACTTGTTCTTGTCCAAGCGTTCCTATGAAAACTATGTCGTCCTCCTATCTAAGGCTCAAAACTGATTTTTGTATTCGTTTACCCACATCTTATGAAACAGAATAACCATAACAAAGAAATATTATGTAACCACGTCTGAGATTGATATTTTAAAACAATGTTTGTTTTTCTTGTAGACATGAATGAAGGAACGGTTGGTGATATGATAGAACTAGGCGTGATTGAATCCTACCAGCTCAAGAAACAAGTCCTTCAAAGTGCTGCAGAAGCAGCTGAGATGATACTACGAGTCGATGACATCATCAAGGCAGCACCAAGGTAAGATATTACTCTAAAATTTGTTGACAGTTTTCAATTTGACAAGAAAACACATCCCTGAATAGGCTATCAAGTTAATTCACCGTTTTTAAATCTATGTATTCTGGTTAATTATACATTATAGATTTTTTTCAAAGATCGAGAATAGAATTTGCATTTTGACAATCTGATAGAGGCTGGTAATGTTTTGTTTTAATAGTAATTTGGTTTGGTTTTCATGTTTAAGGCAATGATTTCTTAGAACAATTTAGTTATTATTACTTTAACAAGCCTGCTTTTGTATTTTTTCCTTCCAGGCAAAGAAATGATCCTGGTCATTAAAGCTTCGTCTCTTCACATCATCACATCAAGCTATTATGCTAATTCATGTGTCCCTAAAATGTGTTCATCTTTGTATTGGGTTCTGTGTTATATATATACTGGAATGGGAAGGGGTTTGGCAAGTACCATTGGAGGCAGGCCAAAATTTGAGTATCCTTCACAGAACTGGAAGTAAGTGGATGTTCGGACTTCTTGCCAGCTTCTTATTAATCAGTGATCCTATCTTTGATGGCTAACTCAATATTGTAGAGTTATAGATGTTTGCACTTGATAACACATCATGAAAAATCTGCCATCTTTACGGGTAATGACTTACTATTTTTGAATGCATTCCCAACCAACTGCTTAAAACGTTTGACGCAGCTCGAACTATCTCTTGTCATGCAGACAATACAGATAAACGGGGAAAAGATTTCTGCATCTGCAATTTTCATTAAATACAATGATAATCTGTGGATACACCTGAGATATTCAAATGTATAAAATGGAATATGAATGGACTGATACAAAGTGTCCACATTACAGGTGGCCACAGTATTCAGGTCATGTCATATTAATTATTGATGCTGTCAAAGAATTCCCTCATTGAATAGATACATACATATATCTACTGGTCAGAATTTAGGAATACACAGGCGGGATGGGTCAGGGGCTCAGCAGGGTTACAAGACATTTAATGAAAGTATAACTGGAAATAGTGGCTGAGAACTTCTACATTGATGTGGGGATAAAACAATTGATTGAGGAATACAAGACAAAAGTGATACATGTAGAAGTGCATCAGGTGTAAATTGCAATACTTCAATTCCTTTTTTATTATTTGTAGTTTGCCTTTAAAAATGTGCATCTCTGTGATCAATGGAACATTAAATAATGTTAGTTGAACAGGAACACCTGTCAAAAGGTTTCCGTCATTTTTTTTAAATGTGTACTAACATGCTTTGGAAGTCAAAGTGATGCATATTTGTGGCATACTCTTTTCACATTGGGGTCTTTAAAAGGAAACATTTAACCCCCGGTAAAATTGGGCAGGGTGAGGTTTACTATTGTATGGTGCATACCTACTAGAAGAGCCTGTGTAACTTAACCCCCCCTCCATATCACATCCTTGTTTTTGAGTGATTTAAGCTGTGGTAGTGTGAAAATATTGTATGTATTGTCCTGTAAGTGACTTTAGCGAGTAATAAAATATTTGTGCTTGAACCATATATATGTAGTTTCAACTGTTTCATTATTTAATGTAACGAGCATGATCCTTTCCTTAACTCAATTATTATAAACCCCTAGAAGTCGACATTCAAAACAAGTGAATAAAAACATAACTTGGGAGTGTTTCATTTCAAAGTTTTATTTTTCAGTATTATGGCAAATTCTTCCCCAACAAAATTAATTTAAAATAAAACACTGAAAAATAAATAAGGATGGCCCAAAAAAAATTCCTGCTTTGTATGATTTATAATCCCAATGAAAATACTTTTCATGACACACCATTCAGACTTAGAACTGGTAAACTACCAATAACAAATTAACTTAGAAAACTTGTTATTTCGGGCAAAATAAAAACCCATTACATCAACCCTATTAATATTAAAAATGTTGACCTCCATGTCTTCCCACCAAAATAAAGTGAACAATGTTTCTCACTGTTCACACTCGTAACACAATATTTGTCCTGCAAGTTTCACATGTCTCACATCTCCTACTAGATGGTGCCTTGAATGATGTAATAACTAAGACATTTGGACTCAAAATGGTTGTATACGCTTATGCATGTGTTCCCAATTCATTTTGAGTCCAGATTTTGGTTCCTGCAATGCAATTCTTTCTATGTCATTCTCTGGTAAGTACACATCAAACTATAAGATTACTTAATTAAAGTCCAAAGAAAATCAACATATCCCTTTGGAGAGAGAAATTAATGTGAACACAGCTGACACAGGCTTGGTGTAGATGGAGGTCTTACACAGAGGTTGGCCCAAAAGTTTTGTTTTTAATCTGTAGAAAAATCAAATACAAACACTTAACCATAACCTGAATAATCAAGATGTTATGTAAAATAGCAAATGCTGTCCATATATTCTAGCCTTTACACTACAGGTAACTAAAGGTTCTTGAAATACTGGGGGGAATATTACATGCACACCTTAATTTTTAATTTAAACCTTTAGGTGGGGAAAGCAAGAACTAGTAAATATGAAGATGTAGTTACCCTGGCTACAAAATACCAGTACATGGACATTCCCTTAAAATGAGACACTGATTATTAAAATTACATGTACTTTGTTGGATGAATTAAGTCAGTGTTGTAAAATTGTAAACCTAGTCAAACATACATTGTTTATTTATTAAGAAAGTGTGTAGCTATTGTACTCACCATTTATGACAGACATGAACACAGACACGGAGACATATAGGGTCAGACATAAATCCCCACCCACAGCAGCAGGAACAAGATGCCAAAACCCATGAATAGACTAGCCACCAGTGCCACTAGGAGCTCCTTATAGAAATCACGGGTGTATTTAGTTGATGTGACCTCATATCTGGAAACTCGGTCAAGGATTGTTAATAAAAAGAACAAAAATCTCTTTTAAATTGACCAGTGGTTATCACAATCTTTTAGGGTAGAAATGTAAGGCCACTACTATTTTTGCATTTATAAATAATACAGGCCCTTTTGTTTGGTAAGCAGTTTGCAACAGCTTATTCCTTTAACTTAGATAAATAAAAAATATGTTGTTGCAAATTGTTTACCAACAAAAACGGCAGCCAGTGATTCCAGCTAAATCATAATTATCTGAAGAGTCTTTTTGGCACATCTATGTCGATTATCAATGGATAAGGTCTTCAAGTTTTTCAACCTTGCTAAGTTCTATTGCAACTCAAATATAGTTTGTACAACTATAACTCTCTCTCTAGATCTCTATAATGTATAAGGATACACAAAGAACCAGGCTGTGAAGAAGATTCCAATGGAGAGAAGCGTTAACGTAAGATGAGGGAACACTGCCGGGTTGACCGGGCTCAGGTAACGGGCCATCGACTCCACAGTAGCCTACAGAAATCATGCACAATATTTATGACATTGCAAAGAAGTACATACTTCACTTTGATTTTTGAGAATATTGAGGCTACAAGAATCTAATTCAAACAAAGTGCTCAAGAATTATTTAACAATCCGTAGGGCCTACCAAACAGTACATATGTATCTTCAATATTTCAACCATTTGTATTTGTGTTTTGTCCAACCAGTGACCCTGGACCATTAATGTTAAATTTTTCATTATTCAATTTCAATCAATCAATGATTAACAAAGTATAATTTATTTTATGATAGCATGTCATTTATTGGAAAGAATGTCGTATCCGACCGCCACTTTTTAAGGGTTTTTTGGAATTTTGTTTACAACCACTAACCAGTTAAAAACTGATTCCATCGATGTTTGGGGGTACAGAAAGCAAAAACTAACTTTAAAATCCACTTTTATGATGGTTTTCGGACTTGATTTCCCTTCTAAAAAAATCCTCCCCTTCAGAAAATAGAAGGATCCTATAGTTGCCACTACGCATGTACATGTACAATGACTGTGTTGGTCACTAATGTGGAGTTTACAAGGTCAGACTGACATGACTGAGGAAGTCATCGTATACCAAAAATGCCTGATTTTTCATGAAACAAATAACCTGGAATAATTTGAAGTATATATATGTCCATCATCATCCATATCATATGTTCTCCACCTTACCAGGTAGGTAAGATTACATTAACCCTAACTCACTAGGCATTGTATTAAAACAATAAAAATCCTTCAACATCCTCCAACTGGCTTTGTTGTCTAGGGAGTTAGGGTTATTGGTTATATTTAATGAAAAATAGTGGCGGCCAGATACGACATTCTACCCAATATTTTTGATTACCCCTCTGTACGAATACCACTGCACTGACAGAGTTCAGCATATCTAATTACTGTCATTAGTGCACGTAACGTTACACGTACAATGTACATTGTACATGTACATGTACATAAGAGATGGCATTTGTTACTGCCACGTATACACATGAAAACCAATCATAATCAAAACCATCCCTTCTTATTTATGAGTGTATTTAAGAGATTATTATTCATAAAAATGGTACAGTCGTTTGGATAAATACCTACTTTACACTTTATATCTTTGAGAAATATTGATGGCTATTAAAGATGTTAAGATTTTAGCGATTTAAAATACTTAGTTTCTAAAGATACATACCATTTTTACGGATCTGTCCTAGCAAGAGGTGAAAGGTTAAACTGGTTTGATTGTTTATCGTTTTTTTGCGCGTTACTCATATGCAGATCTATTCCATTACAACTTAGGTCATTATATTTTAATGAGAAATACTTACGACGTTGTTATTAACCTATTTAAACCAATTTTACATTATTTATATCCGCAATTAGTTACTTAAAATCATGTTTAAAACGAAAAATTTAAATCGGTAAAGTATTGTTTCATTTTCTTTAAAAACAATTGTTTGAGAATTCGTTGTGTATATTCAACCCCCTAAAAACGTGGAACAGTCTGGCTACTGTAGCTATACGGCCAATCAATTACCAAACAACAGGTTAACAACGGGTGCCTGCGGTGATATGACTGCAAAATACCGCATACACTGGCACAGTTAATGTGGAAAACAAATTATCCAACGATAACGTGTAATCATCAATTTTGTGTCATTGTACGTAAATCATGGTCATCTTCAGGATTGGCAAAGGATCATGGCAACTTCTAAAGTTGTTGTAATGGTGAGTCAGCCTGTAGTGTAAGTTACACCATGGAGCCTTCCTCCATGGTTACACTGACTTAGTTGTAGTTATTGTAAGTGTATACTGACTGTCACTAGGGTAATAATGGCGGGGTGGGGGGGGGGGGGGTATTGTCAACATACTGATGTGAAACTAGACTAGTAATAAGTAAGACTAATTGCGGTGACACCATGTGGAATCTCAATTGAGTAGTAATTAGTTCTGAAAAGAACTGGGGGTACAACTCGACGTTTCGATCAGTATGCTCTGATCGTCCTCAGGAGAATGCCGGACTCTGGAAAATGCTGCTGCTTAAGTAGGCTGCTGGAGGATCATCCCCTGCTGGAGGATTAGTTCGTTGGGGGCGAGGCGGAAACTGTGAGACTATGAGACTAGGATCCTAGGGGTTGGGGGAGAGGAGTGTGTGCTCACTGAACTGAATCAGTTGTTAACAAGCACAGGGGAAGGAGGGTGGTTGACTTAGGATATAGGGGATCCCTCAGTCTGGGGTTGGTTGTGGACTTTGGATATAGAAGATCCTTCAGTCTGTAGTATAGGTCGCCAAATGTCGCTGATGAAGAAACCGATGTCCTGTGGCACAGTGTCGTGTTTGGACGATCTCGATGGCCTCTCTGATGCGCCTGGGGTGCCATGCGTCGATGGGTGTGATGAGTTGGGCTGCCTGCCAGTCGATTTGGTGGTCCTTGATGTGCGAGTGCTTGACGATGGCGGACTTCTCGAAATCTCCTCTGCGGCCGTGTGCTCGGTGTTCCTTCAATCTGATGGGGAGGTTGCGCTTTGGTTCCCCGATGTACACCTTACCGCACTCACAGGGATCCGTAGACTCCCGCTCTGTTGTTTGGGTCCGGTTTGTCCTTGTGGGTATGTAAAAGTCCTTGGAGTTTGCTGGGGCTGAGTGGAACACATCGATGCCTGCTTGTCGGAGGATGCGTTAGTTTGTGAGACGTCAACCTAGATAGGGGAGACAAGCAGAGAGGGTTAGATCACTTACCTTGCTTTTGGAGTTTGGAACCGGCTCGCTGTGCTGATCTTGTTGGGATTGTAACCGTTGCGTTTGAGGGTAGTTCGGATGTGCTGTAGTTCCTTGGGAAGGCGGTCCTTGTCACAAATGTTGTAGGCGCGTTATGCAGCCGTACGGTTGACCGATGACTTGATGCTTGGATGATGGAAGGAGCGCTGGTTCAGGTACCGATCTGTGTGCGTGGGCTTTCTGTAGACGTTGTGGTGTAGGGAGCCGTCTGGAGTTCTTCCATGCATGGACTTATACTGATTAAGGATCAAGCATATCCATGACACACAATCTGTATATATATGGATTCAAGGATAAAAGAAAATCATTGGAAAAAGTTTCATAGAGTCACAAGAGTAGATGAAAATAAAGCTGCATTTTCTGTGATTTTTGATCAGGTTATATTGAATTAAATTTTATAAGAAATTATCTTTTCCTTTTTTTTCAAAATCTGATGAGCAATTCTCAGTCAGATCTTTTCCCAATGATGAATAAATCACATTATAAATTATCTAGGTTACCATTAAGCAGCTGTGATCCATATGTGTACACTTAGTTTGTTTACTTTCAGTAAGAATGTAAATATAGGTTGGCCTGGATAGATTGTGTTATCAATGGTGTGTATTCTTTGGTTAAGGCAGTGAGAATGAGTTCACTTGTTCAATGAGCACAAACCTGTGTTTCTATAGTAAAGTGCCTTTTTGGAAACACTTTTTCAAAAGGGTTTAACTCAGAGTTGATGGTGAAAATTGATGATCTTTAATTTAGATAAAATCAAAATATTTTCTACTTCCAGGTGAACAGGACAAGTTAAGGATATCGTCCAGTCATGTTAAGTTCACTAGCGAGGGGATGTGGTTCATGGAGAGGGGATCTTGAGGCAACAGGTGAAATGGTGAGAAAATATTTATTTTATCTGCAGTGCAGTCCATCTGTTCATGGCCCCATAGGCTATTGTTCTTGTCTTTCTTCAAGTTCTGGTGTTGCCAGCAGCAGAGTGTGGGTTCGAGCCCCGGCCGTGACACCTGTGTCCTTGAGCAAGACACTTAACCATAATTGCTTCTCTCCACCCAGGGGTTAAATGGGTACCTGTGAAGGCAGAGATGGTTTGCTCTATATGCGCTAGAAATGGCAGCAATTGAGCTGTATACTCCCCAGGGAGCTGAGATGGTTTCAGGAATGATTTATGAGCCTTATGAGCCTTATGAGCAGGGATAATAATATAATGCGCCTTGAGCGCCACTTAGTTGGTGGATACGTGCGCTATATAAATCTATACATTATTATTATTATTATTAACATATCAAAGTAGTCATCATATTACTCATTGTCCTCATATCGAAGTAGCCCTAACCATAAATGCTTTTCATATTTTTTCAACAGGCCAACAAGAAGGCCATCCTCATCACCAGCCTTGCTGGAGAAGATACTAAATTCCTGGAGAAGTCCGTCAACATCCCCCTTCGAGTCAAATCAGCTGCTGTCACAAGAGCCTCATCAAGATCATCCGAATTAAGTACAAGCAAGCTTGCCGATGCTATCAATGCTAAGACACCATTAACTGAGTACTCCAGACCAAAGTCTGTTTGTAGTTCTCCAAAACCTAAGACATCAAGGGAGAAAAAAATACGATCTAAGTCTGCTGCTAGTATTTTGTATCCAAAGTCCAGCTCGCATCTTACCGGTTTTCTAAAAGATACTTCATCCAGTTCAGCCCTTGCCAAATATGGAACCATATTTAAAAGTGTCTCAGCTGAACATACAAGTAGCAAAGAGGCCAACCTTAAGAGGTCATCATCGTCAGAGGTCAAAGGCCAAAGGCCAGATGGTCAGATTGAGCTTCCAAAGACATATATGACTCGTAAAGGGGCATTGATGTTGTTTACTGCTCCTGAGAATTTGACCTTCTCAAAGTCGGACCAGAAGTGCTACTTCAAGAGTGGAAAGGAAGGGACAGATGTTAGTAAGTTATCGCTGACACTGGGTACCGTCAACAAGTTGACATCGTCAGTACTTCATTATGGAAGTCATCAGGTATGTTTGCATACTTAAAAAAAAGTATGCCCATAAGTTTTTACTTTAACATATTTTAACATTTTTGCCAAGCTCTTAGGAAAAACCTCTCTAAAACAAATCATGCAAGTACTGTGAGCTGCATGTGGACTTCAACAAAAAGCGTCAACTATTATTTGTTGAAGACAAGATCTAAAAGCTATTTCACCCTAAAATATAGAATTGTATGTAGAACAGTTTGAAACATGTATTGAAAAATTGTTTCAGAAAATTTTACATTTATGGGAAAGTTTAAATTCAAAGTACTTTGTTCATGAATCAAATTGGGCAAATGTGAAAATTTCTTCCTTTATTAATCATGCCTCTTTTTTCTTTTCATTGAGATCTCTAATCAGACACCTCATAGTTATCTGTAAAACCACCTTTCAAAATCAATTTTCTCCTTCATCATCTAGTCTGAAGATGAGTTTGACAGTGATAGTGGCCATAGAGAGATTACTCACATGCAGTTTGTACATGATGATCAAGCAGACAATGAAGTAGTGGATCACAGGGCTCAGCCAGGGGCAGATTTTGTGTTCTATCTCAGAGACATGAAATCCAGAGCTGTGTAAGTAGTTTTCAATATAAAGAAAAGTAAATGTAGACTTGCAGTAGCACCATCTCATCTTAGTTGTGATTCAATATATCAATGTAGTGACCAGAGTGCTTGGTCAACACAAGTTCACCATCAATTCTTCTCAGTGTTACTGCAAGCTTAAATTACCTCCACCAAGCAAACTTTCAAATCTTACTTGTTCAGTAAGTTTGCATAGCGATTTAAAAAGACAACAAAATTATGTAACGTAAAATTGTATGCTAATGAAATAATTTGTCAATTTAATTTTTATAATATTTTACTCACAGAGTTCGAAATCTGATAAGAACACCATCTCAACAATCTTTGATCTCTGTGGATTCCACGGCAGAACTTACCGCTGCCTTACAGAATATTGACCCCAAAGGGTCACCAGAGGTCAGAGGGTTAGTATCAGCGGATGTGAAGAGACTGGCAGGGTCACAACGATGGAAAGTGTCTAGTGCCAGCAGTATTAGACAATACTCCAGAAATACAACATCCAGGTAATGTGAATAGTCAATGGGCCACTGCCTTTTACTCTGCCCTGTTGTTATCTTGTAAATAAATTTAATAGCTGTCTGACAAAAACATAAATTGTTGTTTCTATTTTTGTTTCTCCAGACCTTCCACCTCTGCATCTGGCTGCACTACATCTCTCTCCGTTGAGCATCTTGCAGCATCACTAAAGAGTGCTCCTTACCTCGGTCACCCATTAAGTGCCCCCTATCCACCCAATTGTCCACCGTCCCCTGATTCCTTCCCAAGACATGGAAGTGCACATTCCAGACAAGGTAGTGCACACTCTAATCGGTCAAGAAATGTTTCATCTGCACACTCTGTGAGGTCACAGAGATCATCCAGAGTTCATGGATTTTATGTTAATGAAGCAGAGTTTGACATTGCATCGCAGGGGAGCATAACCGATTTATCTACCACTGCTGAGAGGGTAGGCAGTGAGCATGCACGCAGTGTGATATCTCAAGATGGTAGTGTGCTTATGGTTGATGATGATGATGGGAGTTACTATGGTGATAGCATACAATCAGGCAGCATGTCTCCTGGACATTGGAACCATGAGTCATCTCATTTTTCCGAAGCTGACTTTGTCGATGGAAATGGTGAGTTCATAAGCATAGTTTGCTTAATACAAATTGAAGAGATCTATAAGCTTTTAAAGGAAATGTACTCCTTTGTTAATTACTAATTTATAATCTAAAAACTTACTTAATGTTGGTAATGCTACTAAAATATCATGAGAAATTATTCAGTCTAACATGCTCTCATTTTTAAGAAAACATGAAATGAATTACAAATATGAAATAAATCACAACCATGATCTGTTTTCCACATTTGAATGCATTTTCACTGTTTCACTTGATACAATTAAATAAACTGAAACTTTCACAGGTGGTACAATCCCGTTATGATTGATATTTTGTATCTTCTTCCTTAGATGTTGTTGTTGATGGCATGAGTAACCATGATGCTACATGTATGTCAACTCATTCAGACAGGCAACAATCTGAAAACCAGCGACCCTACAATCTAGTTCATTATCATGTAAGCCAAAAAAGGATTTATTCACTTTTTTTCAAATAGGGTTTTAATGAGTATTCATAATTATCATATTATATATTTTAAGGATTATGTTGTCTTTAAATGAGATTTTTAGAGTATTATGGATTTTAGGTACTGAATATTTGAAAAAATGTGTTTTAAATTTCAGGACAGCAGACCTACAAGTTCTGCTTCTCGTCACACCTACATTTCAGGAACAACTAGTGTACTAACCACAATACAAGATGGTCAGCAAGACCACAATGAACTGCAATTGGATGATCAACTTGACCATGACGTCTTACATGTAGACCAGAATGCATTTCTACTGGACAATCCCTCAGACCATGAGGATGAGCTTGATGCATTCCAAGAAAGTGCAAACAGTGGTCAGTGGCCGGTGATGGACAGTAAGGAGAGACTAAGTCCAGTCTCCTCTCAAGCCAGACTGAGAAGTCCAAGTGCAGATCGCCCTGGCTCTGAAGCCAGATCATTAAGTCGTCCTTGCTCAGAAGCACGGGTGATAAGTCCGAGACCCCAAGTAGCCAGTCCAGCTCTCTCAAACAGGTCCACCAGAAGTCAAGGACAGACTCAGCTGGAAAGTGGAGAGCAGTTAACAGATTCCAATGACATCATAGGTTCAAATCAACTATTATTACAAGATATGGAAAGAATGTCTTCACCCAGCAAAGGTTAGCTCATAAATGAGGTTTGAAAAACCTGATACTTGATTAGGTCATTAAATTCTAAAAAATAAACTGCTATTTATAAAATCTTTTTAAATCCATCAACAATTTGATTGGAATTGAGATATGGCCCAGACTATAAAATACAGGTATGTCAAAGATGAGGCTAATTGCAGTTTTTAAATCTTATACTGTGAAATTAAACTGTTTGTATCGCCTTTTAGATTTTATTAGAATTTGTCCATTTCATTCATTTCAGGCCCATTACCTATACCCTCAGAGAATCTTGATGTAATTGCACCGCCGACAGGAAGCATTATTAATGATCAACAGAGCACCACGTCATCAACCTCTAATGCAACAGCCAGTAGTCCTACAGCCCCTAGATTACCTGCAAGGAGAGCAGGCATGGCTGATGTGGTTAATAGGGTAGCAGAAAAGGAAATGGGTGTTCCATATACAACCCTTGTGCCACCAAAACTGGGTCCGTCTGGTGATCGAACAGCAAAGACAAGCACAGGTATGATTTCTTCTCCTTGTCTGTCTGGTTATCTGGTCTTGAAGATCTTCTGAGAATAAGAATTTGGCCAGATTTATTTGAGTGTCAGTGTACAAAAAAATGTTAATCGTGCACCATTGTTACCCTTAAAAACTGAGGTAATTTTTTTATATTTTAATTTTGGATGCAGAAAAGTAATTCATAAATCATTTTTGTTTTTTTAAAAATTAGATTTTGCCCCTAAAACACAACATGCAGGCTTTGTCTCCATAGCAACTGGCCCACTGCCTTTCATATTTCTCTGACCTGGTAGTTTGTGTTAGCCGTTCCTCCAGAAACAAAATAGAGGATTTCTTTTATACTTGTAAAACTTGTAGCTTTGCATGGTGAAGAGGATAAGTAAAGACTATTTGCGGTGACACCATGTGAAATTATCATTTGAGTAGTAAATAGTTCTGAAAAGAACTGGAGATTACAACTCGACTTGTGCCAAGCTTAATTTTTCTTAATTATTTTTTTCACAGTGAGACAATCTACCTCTCCTTTATGTCAAGAAGTAAAAGTCACAGTTGATTCTAAGCCACCGGCACCCACCAAACAAATCTCCAAGTTGGACCTTGACAAGTTAAAAACAATGGTCAAGCCACCAGAAGCTAAATCTAAGGTAAGATATTTTGGTTTTTGTACAGGTTGAGGTCAAATAAAATACAAATTACTAATCTTGCAACAAAATGAAAATAAAGATGACATAATTATTACCACATTTCTGATTGTTTCCTATAGTCTCCACGGACTGGAAGAAAAAGCAGAGGCAAGGGTGTGAGACCCAAGTCAAATGGGGTACAATTCATCGACAGCATGAAGGTTGACAGCTACGAGGGACCCAGTGAGGATGAGGTGGAGAAGATGGTCCAAGAAGAGGTAAATAGTCAGAGCAGATCTTGGGTGGCAAAACAAAGAGGGGGCGTACTCTTTTACGGGCGGGTTGGCAAACATGGAAATGTGTGGTAAATTTTAATAGCATGGTTTAACAATGAATTCACAAGCACTGTTTCTGCTGTTACAATGCGGACAAAAGATGTCTGAGGTTAATCTATATTTAGAAGTAAAACACCTTGATGAATAATGCTCTTTAGATTTAAATATAAATTTCATATAGGTAATTGGCATAAGTAGACCGCCCACCAACATAGGGGCTGGTTAGCTTAGTTGGTAGAGCGCTCGTACGGTATTCGAGAGGTCGCGGGTTTGAGTCCGGCATCAGCCAATTTTTCTTTGCTCGCTACCTGTTTATATAATATTCAGGTCAGTTTCTCCCTATAAATCTACTTTGTGTACAACCACGTAAAAGGCTTGTGTCCCAAGTTGTGTGATCCCTGCTACTGCTGTTATACCCAGGTTGTTTGCCTCTGACCTGGCCCCATATAGAAATAGATAATTGGCATAAGTGGACCGCCCACCAACATAGGGGCTGGTTAGCTCAGTTGGTAGAGCGCTCGTACGGTATTCGAGAGGTCGTGGGTTCGAGTCCGGCATCAGCCAATTTTTCTTTGCTCGCTACCCATTTATATATATATATATATATATATATATATATATATATATATATATATACTGTCCAAAATTCTACAGTGGCACTGTTTGCCGACGATTCCAAGTGCTTTAATTCCATTAAGAATATATCTGATTGTAAATTATTACAGAAGGATATTGATTCCCTGTATTCTTGGAGTGTTAAGTGGGATTTGCATTTTAATATTTCGAAGTTGCCAAATTATTTCCATATCTAGGCGTAAAAAATTGGTAAATTTTGATTACAAATTAAACAACATTTCTCTCGAACGGGTTGATTCTGTTCGGGATCTCGGTGTGGAGATTTCCTCGGGTTTTGTTTGGAATGATCATGTTAACAAATTTGTTGGCAAATGTAATAAGATGATGGGGTTGATTAAACGTACTATTGGCTATGAAGCTCCTGTTCGAGTTTCAAAAACACTTTATTCTACTTTGATTAGAAGTAATCTTGAATATTGTAGTTCTGTGTGGAGTGGAACGTCAAAATGTAATATTAGCTTAATTGAAGGTGTTCAAAGACGGGCTACAAAATTTATCCTGCATTATCCTGAGGAAGACTATAAGTCACGATTGGATCGTCTTGACATTTTACCGTTGTCTTTTAGAAGAGAAATTGGTGATCTTATATATTTTTTTAATTGTAAAATTACACATTTTAATATTGATCGTTATGTTAGTTTTAATGTAACTCAAGGCCGTCCTACCACTAGACTTTCTTCTGATCCTTATATGTTAACTGTTCCTAGGTATAAAACTGAATCACATAATTATTTTTATTTTCAGCGGATTGTTCCAATCTGGAATCAACTTCCTTTGGCAGCAAGATCTGCCACTTCACTTTCGTCGTTTAAATCTCAAATATCTCAGTTTTACAGAACAAAATTTTCTTCCAGTTTTTCGGTAGATAATATTTGCACATGGATGTCTTTTTGCCATTGCTCTCTCTGTCGGCGTATTTAATTTGTTGCTTAATGTTGTCTTTTCCGTCCTAACTTGCTTCAGCGGCCCTCCAGTGGTGTAACGGGCGGGGAGGGGGTGGGGGTGTAAAGAGGTATGTAATGTTTAGTGGGTTTCTTGTGGTAGGATGGCCTTGTAGAGGTGCTGATCACCTGTTCTATCTTACCACTCACTGGCTTTGTTTTAAATTAATTTTTGTGTATTTGTAGTTTATTAGGGTTTGGTTTTATATTTAATTGATGTAATCTGATTGCCAGTGTAAAATGTAATAAAATAAAAAAATAAAAAAATAATAATATATATATATATATATATATATATATGTTTATGTTTATGTTTATGTTTATACAATTTAGTATAGCGCTCAATACTGCAGTTGAAAAGCATTCACTGGCGCTTTACAAAAAAAGAATAGAAATACAAATATATATATAAATACAAATATATATATATATATATATATATATATATATATATATATGTATATATATATATATCAGAATCTTTATTATGTTGATATTTATATTTTCTCATCTGCTGGATTTGTTTTACAGGTATCAAAAGAGCTTGAGTTGAGCCAGTTGATTGAAGAAGATGAATCTCTGGGTAAGTTAAGATTTACTTTCCTTATTGTCCTGTTTCTATCAATCTGAAAACCATTTTACCTTATGCAATGATGAATTTTAGGCCCAAGATTGTTAGTACGAGGAAGTTTGCAGTAGCACCATGTAATATATCTGATGAGTTGTAATAATTTGTCTGAAAAAACGGTAGTTTGACAACTCCAGGTTTTAATTAGTATACATGTAATCTGATCGTCTTCAGGAAAGTTCATGTGCACAATTTCATATGTGCATTCTCTCTTTCCCTCTCTTTCTCAAATAAAATGTCCAGCTATTCCCGAAGAGAAGTCTGATGATGTAGTTTCCCTGGCAACAGATGATGAGGCCCTGGATAGAGAACTCAAGAAGCAAGCCCAGCAAGGAAAGAAAAAGTCAAAGAAAAGTTTAGCCAAAGAGAAAGCGGCATTAAGAGAAGGTCGACAACAGGAAAAACTGGTAAAGCCACAATGCAGTAATGACTCCAGCACACCCTTGGGTTGATTGGGCCTACAAAACACATTTTTTCTGGCCTAATATTAGTTCTTGGTTTTTCAGCAAGAAAATGTAAATGGTTAATCATTGTAATTGTTTTATCAGTTAAAGCTCTGGTGGAATTCTTGAAAATCATAAAATCATTTGTTTTTTCAGACAAATTTGATGGGAAATAACTAGGTTTTAAAATTTTTATCTCAGCGACGTGAAGAAGAGAAGAAAGCTCTGGAGGAAACGAAGAAACAACGAGAGAAAGAGAAGAGACAACAAGAGATTGCAGAGCAGAGACGCATACAGGTAAATTTATAAGCAGTATATCCCCATATGCTGATTTTTTTTTTAATAATTTTTTTTATTAAAAGCCATGTGACAGTTTTCTCTTAATGATAACATAAAAACAAACTTTAAAGGTTTCTGTGTTTACTAGTTTACTAGGTAATTTGCAGCTATTTGCATCTCAGGCTGTGAAATATGGTTATTGCTCTCATAATGGCGCTGTGTAATAATGTGACTGAGGTACATTGTTAATGTTCTGCCTCTTGTTTACAATATGTAAACCAGCTGTCATAGGGAGAAAGACTAACGTTGTTGTATTCTCTCACATAAGATGGCAAAGGAGGAACTAGAGGATGCTGCTTTGGAGGCAGAGAGAGCGGCTGAAGCTGAGGAGGAGGCTAGAATGATGTTGCAAGATTCAAGACGATTAGCGCGAGAGGAAAGAGAATCCAGGAAGAAAGCTGATACAGAAAGAAGGAAACTGGAAAAAGAAAAACAGCGACAGGAGCGAAGGAAAATGGTGAGTAATTATGGGATGTTTGTATTCTGTTTTGGCCTGGAAGCTAGGTTAGCATAGATTCTGAATTGGAGGGGGATAGATCATCCTGTCCCCCTTTTTCTGAATTACAATGGGAGTATACACCTCATAACTCATATGAGTATGACTAATTCCTCATCTCAAATTTCCCTTTCAGGAAGAAGCAGCCAGACAGCGGGAACAAGAGATGGCCGAACGTCTCGCCAGCGCAGCTGAGAAGCGTAAAATCCGTGAGGAGGCAGAATGGGAGAGGCAGGATCGGGAACGCATGGAGCAGGAGGAGAGAGAACAAGAGGAAGAAGAGGAAAAACGGAGGCAGGAAGAGGAGGAAGAAAGAATCAGAGAGATGGAGAGAGAGGTGTGCTGTTGTTTGGATTTCATACTAAGCAGCATGTATTTCACACTGATCAAAAGTATTTCACACTAAGCAGAATGTATTTTATTCTTTTTGTAGGCTGAGGAGGAGGCCCTCACTCGACTGGTCAAAGAGAGAGAGGAAGCAGAGTTAAGGATGAGACAAGCTAGAATAGATGCCAAAAAACAATGTCAAGAGGAGGAGAGATTAAGACTTGAAGAGGAAAGAAGGAAGGAAGAGGAGATGGAAAGACAAAGGTTGCTTGAAGAAGAGTCGGAGAGAAAAAGACAGCAGGAATTGGAAAGAATTAGAAAGGTCAGTTATGGCTGTAGTTTGGCCACTCTAACTAGACATCTTCTCAGATATCTCTATCTTTTTTTAATTGTACTTTGTGATGTTTGTTCAAATAAGATCATTATAAGCCATTATGACTCATACAGCATTAATTAGAGATTATTCCACTCAGTATGCAGTTTTGCAGCACGTTATTTTGCTAAGCTTTTTATTCTTGTAGTCTTGTATAATGATTGACTGTCGCCCACATAGTTTATACTATCTTTATTCTAGACCCCTTACTCCTCTGTGCTTTAGTTATCATTGCATTAAGCGGATATTTTCATAATTTGTTTGTTTTCTTTAATCTGTTATTTTGTTCCCTAGTTTGCATATGTTCAAGGTCTTCTCTGATTAAAGCATTTTTCATTTCTTCTTCTTAGATCCAAAGAATAGAAGAAGAGGCTCGCGAGCATGTTAGGAAACAACTTTCCTACCGTAGATCATGGGCCATCAGACGGAGAGAGTTCAACCAAGGTCAAAGAGATCATCTTAATGGTATGAGACAGACACAGGGAATAACACGCCCTTGGGTGTTCTCCTACTACGTCCACTGGCCCAAGGAGAAATACGAGAAAAGGATATTCGTTGCTAAGAAAAAGAATTTCAGACAAAGACCAAAACCAAAGCCAAAACCAGAGACAGAAGCTTCAGTAAAGACATAATGGAGCAGGGATAACAATAAATTATGAATGAAAGCAAACTGAACAATTTGAATTTGACTAAAATTTAATCTTCATGAACAAACTGTTATGTTTTGATGAACAAAGAAAATGGTGTTGTTTTGAAGTTTACTTGTAATATGAGAAATAATGAAGCATTGTCAATAAAACATAGTGGTGTATTCTTACATTTTTATTCATAAAACATTGTTTTTGGAAAATTAAACTTTTTACTTGATATATTTTATTAGCAAATGAATCGGAGATTAATCTATAAGATTTTGTATTTTAGCTTGTAAAACGGTGAATTATTGACTAAATGTTGCCACATTATGGTAATATCGTTTTTAGCCATTCATTTCACGGTGAGCCAGGGAGAACAATATATAGGTTCTTTTTGTAGAATCTTATCTTTTTCATGCCATCCTTATAAGTTGAACGAATTTTCACAGTACTTCATTCTTGTTTACTGCACATCTTAAACTCAATCTAGTCTTGCCACACAATGTACATTTTCAGTTTGTTAGTTTGATAATCTTTTGAAAAAGTGGTACCGGTACATGAAATATATAATTGCAAAGTAAAATTAACATATGAAGTTTTGATAATATAGTTTTACATCTTATTAAAATCTTATGACAATTATCTAATTATCTAGTCTTTCAAAGAGCACAAAAGTTTAGTATCTTGTTTCATTCGTAAATGCACATTTTCAGTATCACAGAGTCAACAAAATGTTTAATGTATATTCTAATTTATTCTCAAATTTGTAATGAATTTGAGATTACAATGTATATTAATATGAATTTCTGTGCAAATGAATGTTCAGCAATGTTGGTGCAATCAAGGATGGATCTAGGGTGTGGCAGGTAGAAGAACGTGTGGGGAGAAATATGAAAAATTGAGGATTATTGACCCAAACACTGTTTTGTTTTGTGTACGACAAAAAGAACATGCAAACTCACTTCCTTCATCACCCAGACTCACCCAATGAGAGCAATTTACTTAAACATTCCATAATGATCATAAATATTGTCATGTTCTTTTTTCATTTTATTTTAGAGAGGACACTTTTTGTCATAGGGTTGTGGAACATTTTTAGGGTATTTTGCATATTATTTAATTTACATTGTGAAGCTCAAACAAATGGTGAAAGCATCAACAAATTAACCTTCCATAAAATTAAGACACTTTAAAGAATTATTAAAAACAGATCGAAGCATGTTTTCTTCCTCTGTGGTCGGCATCCTCAATGACTAATTTTAGACGCATGTATCCTTGTCGTGACTGATAAGGGCTGGATTAAAACTGTCACGCTCATCAGCAAAGCATTGCGCTCCCTTGCGGTCACATTCGCACATGAAGGCCTTACATCTGGCTTCTGTGTCATCGGCAGGGTAGTCTTTCTCGGCCACTGCAATAATAATGATAATTATCCACAATTAATTTCAGAAAAATAACTGTTCACAAACATTTAAAATCCATGATCCAGCCCTATTGGCCTTGGCAGCCTACTTCTGTAGCTTAGTTTATGGAGGGCCAGTACGGTCTAGGCTAATAGGTCCCAGGTTTAAATCTCGATTTCAAAGACAGTATCGTACGATCAGAGCAGCCTTCACGTCAGCAGGGCATGGAATCGGTGTTGAGTTTAAGATGAGCACAGTGACTGAAAATTACTGGCTCATTTATGCAGCTGTAACGGTAATAGGACTCATGTGGGCTATTATTTTCAGTCACTGAGTTCAATGCCCTTTCAATGCCGATTCAATGCCCTGGTGATTGTGACGATATTGTTCCTTTGATTAAAATGTATTCACTGAAAACTACGCATTGTGTACATCGGACTTCTGTATAAGAATAAATAACAAACAATTCCCCTATAATACTTATGATGTACTTACTGCATTCGATTGCGCAGTTTCCTGAGCTGTCGGTGTATTCTGTATACTTATAATTGATTGTGTATGTATCGAACCATCCACACCCAATGTCTGCTTTTGTAGCATCGTCATAGCATTGATCATGAACCACACAGCATCTGCAACAGTAACAAGCAAAACTTAATAAGAAAGTCAACACAAACACCAAATGGCATGCCTAATAAATAAGGCCTACATGCTTTTATTTCATGCATCCGTTTCTAGCTTGTTTCGTGTATTTTTTCAGGGATTGATCGTAAATTATGAGGCTTATATCATGCCAGCTTTTGTGAATTATAAAATCGGCCTGTGTAGATCTTTCCTTTAGGCCATAGAGATTTGTTTTGCAAAGGAAGCAATGAATGACATTGAAGTTACCTGTCCGTAGCATCAATTGGATGGCCACTTCCACCATAACCGCAGAAGCAGCCGTAGTCAGTATAATGGGCCATTTGGAAGTAATTGACGTTTCCAAGACACCTGATCATACTTCCAAAGTCAAGAAGACCATTGAGATTTTGGACAGCCATAGCATCTACAAGGAAAATGAACAAAAATGTCATTTAAAATGTGACATTTTTGGGATTTGTCACTGGCAGAATATACACAGGGACACGGTTGGGAACATCCTGCAATGTCGCTTGTTTTTTCGAAACCGACAATCTTTTATAACCACTTGCATGATATTTTGTATCGTCTGCGCACACGTGTTAAAGTTCTTACTCTTGACGTTACGTCGCATTCTCTTGACGTTACAATATTCACATTTAGACTTAGGAATCGGTCTTAGAAGTGAACTCTTTAAAATAATTATGTACAAATCAATAAACGTTGTACTTACTCGCAAAAGCAACAAATGTTGCGAGAACAAGTACACATCTCATCATGGTATCTGTCTGGATTCTTGTCGTTTGAAGTGGTCGCACGGCTTAGCTCACAGTCACAGCAATCTCCAGAACAGTCACAGACGAAATGACTGAAGCAATCATATTTTTTACTGCTATTTATATATTTGTATGCCTTTGTTTCATATAATTCCCAAGTTTCGAGTAACCATTTTTTGATAACATAAAAACAACCGTGCATTCTAAAGAACACAATACACCAATCCAGATTGACAATAGTCCCCACCCACCTGAAAATTGATAACTACAGTCTTGCACCAAGACAATGATGAGAAATTTATTCACAGAATTGCCATTTTTTTTATTGGTTAAACTGTAATGTGTGATTGACAAGCCGGATAGTGTAATTGTTTTGAATCAATTCATAGTTGATAGTCTAGTGGTTAGGCCTAAATGTTGAAGATAATTGGAAACTTAGGTAAACGTTCTTATCTTAATCATAGATATGAATATAACTGTCTTTCGTTATAAATAATCAATAGTATTTGATAGGGTTTAAACAAAATCAAAGGTATACAATTGAACTGACGTCCCTTTCGCATTGTTCATTAAGCCATTGAAAACTTAAAGGCATATTATTGAAAAATGAAATCTTAAATGCCTATCATTGAAAAATTTTAGAAAGTCATGTCAGATCCGATTCTTTAGACTTATCTTTGACGTTTTGTGGTTGCTGAAAAATGTCACAATGCAATATTTTTGTTATTATACATTATCCGTTTCCATCTGGCTCCTCTCATAATTGTTTAGCCTGTTTGTTATTAACAAAATAATTACACACAAAAGTGGTTTGACTTAAAAAGCGCCCCAAGCGGTGGAAAGTATTTTCAAAGACAAATCTTTACCAAGTTTAATGAACATTGATCAGATTTGTGTATGATGCATCTGATAAACGAGCTTAGGCTATGTTATTTTAGCGCCCTGTAACCTACACTGTAAAATATTTAATGTAACATTTAACAGTAAATTAATGGCAGCACTGGCGCCAGTAACATACTGTAAAAAATATCATATAATTACATTAGTGTAGTGTATAAAACAACATTGTAATTTACTGTTGCTCACTCTGACTGTAAGTTACTGTTTTAATGAGTCAACAGTATTATACTGAAAGTCAACACTTTCTTTACAAGCTACTGTAAATTCTAAAACAGTGCCGGGCGTACTGTTAGTGTTATATTGACGGTAATTTATTGAACCCCCGTAAATGAAATAATAGTATTATACTGTAATATCAACAATAATCTACTGACAGTTTTTAAATTACTGTTTTAGCCTATGCTGTGATACAAACACTTACAGCGTCACTGAAATACGATGAGTCATTTTCAACTTCTATATTGGTGTTAATTTCTGTTCTTGTAAATGGAAGTTGCCATAATTGGTACCAGTATCATTGTCAGTTAATTTTTGAAAATGTTACAGTATGATGCATCTGATAAAAGAGCTTATGTTATTTTAATGCCCTATAACCTATAGATGGAGGAATATTGTGCCCTGTGGAATTGAGAGCGCAAAATATAAAATACAAAATAGGCCCACTATTTAATTTTACGGATTGGCAAAGTACACGCACAAATAATTAAACATTGCTTAAAACGATATGTCGGATAATTCAGTTGTTTAATTATTTGTTAAAAAAGCAAAAGCACAATCTATTTCATGACAGTTTTACAATAAACCAATTCAGTACAGTGAATAAAATATCGATGAATACAAATCTGGAAAGCATGCGGTCAAAGGCCTCGCTTTTGTAAACAAAGGACGAGAGAGGCTTGGGCAATGGATTTTTTCAGGAGATTTAAAGCCCGGCCATACTTAAAGTTAAAAAAAAAAGATTTTCTATTCTGAGCAAAAGTATTTAAAGAAAGATATACTGACAAACTGTCAGCGCGATCCTTAAATATTAAGGCCCCTTCTACATTAAATGGCAGTGTACACTATTTTTGTAAAATGTCTGTAAATTTATTGCTTATAATAAAACAGAAACATGTAAAGAAATAACATATGTTAGTTTTAGCTTATTTCATTTTGCTTATTCATTCTAATGAATCATCGGCCAGTGATACATTTCGGATAAAATGGTTTTCTTAAAAATTATAAAATGTCAGAATAACTTTACTAAGTTAGCTTTATTTAGATATTCTCTCAATTTCTTGTCGGGTATTTATCAGTAGTGTACACCCCCTTTCAAACGAATTAAAGATCTAATACTTCATTGACTTTGGTAACAATAAAAAGCAAAACAACCAATGTTATACCAATAAATATCAGCACAAATTATTGGTGGGCCACGAAAACAGTGAAATTAATTTTAATTACATAATTTTATCCGTGAGGAAAATTTAGTAGGCCTATAACTCGGTTTGATTACCCCCAACACAAAAAGTAAAAAAATCATTCAAAAGCCTGACACTAACAATTATTCAAATAATTTGCAGTTGAGTATTACTTGTACATAGAATCTACAAAATTTCAATAAAAGACGAGTTCTACAAAATAATAATACAATATTACAATTTAACATTTAGAATTGCTTCTTTTAGTGTTTTTACACCCAATGCAGGTGCAACATTGAGTAAATTTTCTTATTAATCAGACAATTATATTTTGATTGTAACTATTTTATACAAAATCTGACAATAGAACAACTATGAAGTGTTATAAATTTAGAATTAGCTGTTGCAAACTGCTTACCAACCTAAAGGACCTGTAGTATAAATGCAAAATAAATATTATTGGCCTTACGTTTCAAAGGCAAAGTGAGTTTGCCTTGTTTGAGAATTAGAAAGAACCTGCTAGGTTCGAAACGTAAGGCCAATAACATTTATTTTGTATTATAAATTTACTAAAATCTACAGAAAATGACACGAAATTTCGCGGTCCGTACAAATATATGTAACAATATAGGCCTACATGTTATCTGCAATTGTTGCAGTACATAAAATGTAATAGTATTTCATCATTTACTGTTTACGAGATGACCGACGATTTTAACGTACGATTTTAACAATTAAACCTACAGGGGTGGTTTAAGGAAAAATATTTCGCTTCAAGTTTTGTCTGCAACCAACTTGGTTCCGGCATTATTACGATTTCAGATTTTCGGAAATTAAACAAATTCCCGTCAAATTTTACCTGTTGTCGTTTAATTGTTGAAAACTGTAGCTTGCCTTCTTGGTATCCAAACCCCGACATATTTATAATCATATTTTTGATTTTATTTTCTGCCTAATTATCATTCAATATAATGTACCGAGTTGGTGACTGGATATTACGAATGTGCAATTTTCGTTTTATTGAATGTGCATTATTTTACTCATTTAAATGGTGAATTGGTCGTCCAATGGATCCAACTGGGGTAGGGTAAACTCACTATAACAAGTGTTGCATAATAATGACAACTTTCGGCAAGGCGCATGCAGGCAACCCTATCTAAACCACAAATTTAGATCAAATTCACCACAACCAACTGAAAATTAATTAGATCGCCATAAGTTTGGCAGTACAGTACAACACCGCTTACGAATACTCCACTATATCGAATAATTAATTACAATAACTTTCCCTTGTATCCTGTATCTCTATTGCCATTGAAGCCTTGAATCGCAACCACGATGGTATACTGTTAGGTTATGATGACGCTCGGTATACAGCGACGTTTCATCCCAGTTGACCTCTGTCATCATGCAGCAGCCATCTTGGTTTTCTTCCAGGCTTCCAGGTGCAGATAAAAGTGCCTATTAATTATACATGTTATGCATGACAACCATTGTTAGGGCCGTAGTCTTGCATTCAGGGACTGCTGAAGATGACAAAAGCAGTGATACATTTCTGTAAACCAACAACTTCTACTATTCACTTGTGGGTTGGATGCGACATCACATTACTCCTTAATTGTATAAAAACGACTCAACTTGCGGTTAGTACCGAAAGTTTAATCATGGAGGAGTTCCTTCCTCCATGGTTTAATAAACGACATCGTGAATGGGTAGGTTACCATTACGTCAGTATTTAGTGCAAAACATTCTCTCTGCGGACCAGTCGGGGAACCAAGCTATACCGGCTACAGTTTAGACGACATCGATCGAATGGTATTATAAGCTAGATTTATGACCTCCATAATGTTCGCTTAATACCGTTCAGCTCAATTTCAATTACTTCGGTAATGATTGTCAGTCTCAGTCCATGCCACTATGTAGGCAGATAGGCCTAATTGTGTAATGCGATAAGTGGCAAACACCTCGACAGATATTCACTGCATGGAAAAACCCTCATACCAATAAACTACATTTCATTTCCAATCATATGGAGTACCTCACATCAGAGTCGTCTGTCTTAAAGAGATCCGAACACAATCCTCCTTTATGATGCTGCACGTAGAAGATTTTAAGAACCTGTAGGATTAGCGGAAGTGTTTAACTGACGAATAGTAAGATCTCGGACATTATTCTGACGTTCAAATCCACTGGCCTGCAATTTATGTTTTACCATTTCAAAGCTTTTGGTTTTTCAGCTCCTGTCAGCATGTTGTTGCATTGCTCCTCGAAAAAATATTCCAATAAAGTGAATTTTGAAGAAAACAGAGCACTATACTTTTAAGCAATCTGAGTCCGTCTCGTGCAGTGGTGAAATATGAGGTATCAAGACACCGCCTCAATCATTGGAGTAGTCTCCGGCTGAACATGTTGCTCCAAGGCGGCAAGTTTACCCCGGAAGTCATCACAGATGACCTGTGCCCTCTTAGAGCGGAATATCACCTCTCTCGTGTTGAGAACATTGTCGAAGTCCAGGAGCTCGACGGTGAACACACGTTTGGCCTGGCCGAAGCGTTTGAAATCTTGAAGGGGCCATTCAAAGTTATTCTTGGCACCCATGAAGCACAGGTGGGTGGGGGTCACCTTCAGCTCACCTGTACCCAAATATAACACAAGTTGAAACATTCATAAAGACTTTTCAATCTTCGCTACAAAACTGCAGAGTAGGCTATAACGTTAGACCGTGATAACCCACTTCGGCATACCTAAGAAGATGGGTGGGTGCACAGGAATTACCAACAGTGTAATATGAAGAGGAACAATAATTGTTTTTTTGTGGAATGAGAATTTCGTCTAACTCCAAAATAAGTAAGAAAATAAAGCTTGACCCTGAACCAAAATCGGCATGTCAGAATACAACATTAGCATATATTAATCCTCAGGTCAGACTTTAGGCAGTGCGGAACTGAAGGGGAGGGGTAGTGTAATTATAAACCTATACGGTCATTGTAAATATACTTGCCTCTGTCGAATTTTTTTCTTATGTCTTCGCCGAAAATATCCACTTTATAGGCATCATCAGACCCGTTGGTGCTCTGCTGTCCTCCCATGGTGAACGAAATGATCATCGGCCGATAACAGGAATCCTAAAGAAAAGAATAAAATACAAAGATATAAAACTAATTCGACTCCTGCCTTGTAGTAAGTATAAGTACATGTATATCGCAGAGTTTTTAATCAGGACGTAAACTATCAAGAGAATAAAATAGTGGACTGAGCGGCTCCCCGCAGCAGTGTGCCGATGACGTCGGGTGAGTCAGCAAATGCCCTGGACGGCTGAGCGCTGCAGCGGTACATATTCAACGCCAACCTTTAATAATGTTGTTTGTACATAATGTACATATCAACCGTGTTCGTTTTAATGGTGGCAAGTAGACCTACATGTATTACAGATTCACTACTCGAATAAAGGGGTCCATATAATGTACGTGCCATGGAGTATGAATTTCCGCTTTTCATAAAGCGAGGTCACACATGTATTTCAAATCTTTGTTTGTTCATTATCGATATCTTGTGCATCACCGTTATACCGCAAAGCTTGTATTAGAATACTGAGTATAACATAATTATACACACAAAGAGGGCAAAATAATAACAGCATACAGCAGTGGTAATGTTGTTACAGCTGCTTCTGCGAGTGTGTTAATTACCGCTCCTTGAATCAAAATACACATTAGAGGGATGGTACAACATTGGTAATGTTGGCAAAACCGCTTCTATGAGTATGCTTACTCTCTTTGAATCAAGATATACATTCAAGGGAAGGTACAACATTGGTAATGTTGGCCAAACTGCTTCTATGAGTATGTTTACTCTCTTTGTATCAAGATATACATTAAAGGGAAGGTACAACATTGGTAATATTGGCAAAACTGCTTCTTATGATGAGTATGCTTACTCTCTTTGAATCAAGATACACATTGAAGGGAAGGTACAGCATTGGTAATATTGGCAAAACTGCTTCTATGAGTATGCTTACTCTCTTTGAATCAAGATACACATTGAAGGGAAGGTACAGCATTGCTAATGTTGGCAAAACTGCTTCTGTGAGTATGCTTACTCTCTTTGAATCAAGATACACATTGAAGGGAAGGTACAGCATTGGTAATGTTGGCAAAACTGCTTCTGTGAGTATATGCTTACTCTCTTTGAATCAAGATACACATTGAAGGGAAGGTACAGCATTGGTAATGTTGGCAAAACTGCTTCTGTGAGTATGCTTACTCTCTTTGAATCAAGATACACATTGAAGGGAAGGTACAGCATTGGTAATGTTGGCAAAACTGCTTCTGTGAGTATATGCTTACTCTCTTTGAATCAAGATACACATTGAAGGGAAGGTACAACATTGGTAATATTGGCAAAACTGCTTCTATGAGTATGCTTACTCTCTTTGAATCAAGATACACATTGAAGGGAAGGTACAGCATTGGTAATATTGGCAAAACTGCTTCTATGAGTATGCTTACTCTCTTTGAATCAAGATACACATTGAAGGGAAGGTACAGCATTGCTAATGTTGGCAAAACTGCTTCTGTGAGTATGCTTACTCTCTTTGAATCAAGATACACATTGAAGGGAAGGTACAGCATTGGTAATGTTGGCAAAACTGCTTCTGTGAGTATATGCTTACTCTCTTTGAATCAAGATACACATTGAAGGGAAGGTACAGCATTGGTAATGTTGGCAAAACTGCTTCTGTGAGTATGCTTACTCTCTTTGAATCAAGATACACATTGAAGGGAAGGTACAACATTGGTAATATTGGCAAAACTGCTTCTGTGAGTATGCTTACTCTCTTTGAATCAAGATACACATTGAAGGGAAGGTACAACATTGGTAATATTGGCAAAACTGCTTCTATGAGTATGCTTACTCTCTTTGAATCAAAATACACATTGAAGGGAAGCATTGGTAATGTTGGCAAAACTGCTTCTGTGAGTATGCTTAATCTCTTTGAATCAAGATACACATTGAAGGGAAGGTACAGCATTGGTAATGTTGGCAAAACTGCTTCTATGAGTATGCTTACTCTCTTGGAATCAAGATACACATTGAAGGGAAGGTACAGCATTGGTAATGTTGGCAAAACTGCTTCTATGAGTATGCTTACTCTCTTGGAATCAAGATACACATTGAAGGGAAGGTACAGCATTGGTAATGTTGGCAAAACTGCTTCTGTGAGTATGCTTACTCTCTTTGAATCAAGATATATTGAACAACCAACCTGTGAACATTTCAGCTTATTGTATACGTTATTACCAGTAACAGAACCTCAGACAACGAAAACTAGTAGGAAACATTAATATTCGAACATTACTCTTGAATTACCAATCCTATAGTTCCTTACCTTTAAAAGTTCCCAAAATAGGCCTATATAAATTCTTATCCAATGTGTCAGCTCACGCTGCAAGATACAGTAACGTATAGACTAGCGAACTTGTCCGTCTAGTCTATGCATAGGGCTAATCATGAGCAGACCAAGGGTTTAATTTGCCTCTGAAATATTCCCAAATTCATTCCGTTCGCGTGGGAAATTGTATATCACCAGCCGTAACACTTTCATGACTGCTTTTATTGAATACCGGTAATCCATATGGCTTCAGGCCACTGTACATGGTTGTATATGCTTATTATTTTCACCATAAGTTCTTCTAAAAAGACCACGACGTTGGGCGTCAGCTCTGGAGTCAGTGTAGGTTTTGCATCTGTTGTTTTGTTTTGTTTTGTTTTGTGTTGTGTGTGTGTGTGTGTATGGTTTTTTTTGGTTTGTTTGTTTGTTTGTTTGTTGGTGTGTTTATTTTTTTGTTTTTTTTGTGCGGGGGAGGGGATATTTGGTCTGGGGTTTTTTTTGGGGGGAGGGGGATGTTTGTCTGGTTTTTTTTGGGGGGGGGGATGTTTGGTCGTGCCAGTCAACTTGGTAATAAAGGAAGGAGGAGGCTAAGAAAACGACGTGTGGTTTTACTTAATGCGGCAAAAAATGTATTTAAAAATATTTGTTTAAATGAAACACATACTGTCGTTTTAAACCATTCAATGTCTCAAAATGATGAAATAGTGAATTTCAAAGGATAATCTTAAAACTAAAGATATAAATGCCGGCTTATATTACTTAATGTATGGTGATCATGTGTTTTGCAAGTTATTAGAATACTTTGAGTTGACATGGCTAATCGGTTCAGTGCATTGGACTTGTGTTCTGATGGCTTAGTCTGATGGCGTTAGAATATATGGGTTCGAATCCTGGCCAGAGCAAGACACTTTAACGTACTTGCTTCTCTTCACCCATTAGTGTAAATGGGTAGATTTGAGGGTACAGACTACAGAATGTGTTTGATTAGCCATGTAATGCCAAGAGCCTGTACAACGTTATATATATAAAACGGACTGATATAGTGAGAAAAATCCTGTCTCTTGGCCACTCGCGTGCTTTGTCGTTTTTCAGACGTAAGGCCAAGTAAAAAAAACATACCAGTTGATCGTCCCCGGCCGCATCCTTTTTTTAAATTATTTTTTATTTTTTATACTTGTCCACAAAAGAGTAAATTTTTCATGTATTTTTACTTGGGTTTAACAAAATACATCAAACATTGTTTAACATAAATATTTTTACTCAACTTCTTCTTCGATAGCTATAAAAAAAAAAGTTCAAACTGAAAAATTGGTGGCCATTTTTAATTTAAATGCTTGGCGGCCATCTTGGAAAAAAATAAAAAATAAAAAATAAAAAGGCCCTCATCCTCCTCTTTTTGTAAACATCAGGACGATCAACTGGTTTTTTTTTACTTGGCCTAAGTGTTCCGGGTTGCCACGTGTGCATTGACTAAAGGCTATGATAATAATTATGTAAAGCGTGATGAGTGTGTGTGCATGGAATGTGCCAAGTCTATATATAAGAACGGTTCATTATTAGAATCAGTTTTTCATACTAAATGCAGTATGAGCATGAAACATACGTCCCGACAAAGCACTGTGCTTCCTATACAATTATTTAGAAATCATGAAATCATAATTTATTTCACATTGGTCAAATAGAAATACACTCAAACTCATAAACGACTGGCTGGGAATTAATGGATATCTAACACAATGCAACCTGACCTGATTGTATGCTTCTGTATTTCGCTATAGCATATCTATACATATATTTACATATTTCTCATCTATTATTGTGTACTGGCTACAAAGGAATTACCTATACCTTTAACTCCAGACGTAAAACCTGCAGCAAGTGCACCTTTGATATTTATCCGATTACAAAATTTAAATGTATTTAATGTTAAGTTAATGGAACCAAACATCCTGAAAATTAGTTTGTCTGACATGCTGTCAATGTTTAGAAAGCGTGAAATACATTACCATATTGAAACACCTTTGAACGCATTTTCATTATTTTTCTTGTTGATGACGCAATGAAATCAGCTGAAACTTTGACAGGTTGGTTTATGTACATATCTTTCAATTCTCATAAATTATGGCTGCATTGACATACATTTAACCAATATTTAACAAATATAAAGACTAATAATATTAATAATAATAATCCATAAAAACGATAAATATCCCCATTGAAAAAAAATAGTTTGAAATGCACAAGTCTTTAATATGAAAATGAACCTAATGTTGTTAATACTTATAACCAAGATGACCGGTCCATGACCGATCTATTGCTCCATACTTGCGGTGATGATTTCTTTCAATGAACATTTAATCCGAAAGGGAATTAGTTCCAAGTTGAAGTAGGTGCACCAAGGGCGCTGTGCATTATGCAAAATAGTTCATTAATGTAATGGAAATTTGTTCCCTTAACGACTACAAACGAGGTTAAACTTAAACGAAATTAAAATTTCTTTTTGTAAAGCACGCACATGCGCATGCCAACTGTAGTATGATGTGACTATAACAAATAATGTGCTGTGATGCATTCCAATCTGTCTCATTGCTACGCCTCTCGTAATAGACTGGAATTTGTGACTGTTCTTGTCGAACTAGCCACTTGCCATTGATTGGTTGCAGTTACAAGTCATGGCGCCAACACCTTAGCTGATTTAAATGTAAAATGTACGTATCGTCAAGTCGATGCTCACTGGTGTCACAGAAAGTTAGATTTTTCAGCCCCTGTTCATTGTTGTTTTACAACACAATACATATATTGTTTCAGTAGGTCCAAAGTAAACACAATACCAGGGAATGAATTGAGGCATACTACGGTTGTAATTGGGCGTGTTTTACTTCTTCTCTTAATATCGCATTATATCGACATGAATTCCCTTGCGTCTAATGTCATCAGCATGACCAGAGTGGAAGGCGGATTATCAGTCATAGGCCTTTTATAAGACTTATGAGTACTACTGTTGATATCCTACATGAATGCATCCCTCCCTTAAATCCAATCTTACTAGATAGGTCTACACAGCTCAAGGGGTATTTTAGTCATTAACAGCGGTGTGTCTTTCAAAACATTCGTGTTTTTTATGCTTTCCAGAAACAGACCGTAACGTGAAATCGGATAATTTGTGAACATTTCTCTTCCTGATTCTATGACATATTTGCCAACTAATAAATGTAAAACCATATGTTTTATGATTTATTTAAAATAATTTTGCAGCAATTATAATAAATAGGCTATCGTATCCATAAATGTACCGTCGCATGAGACATATTATGGGATACATGTATACACTGTCAGCATTAAGAGTCACAATTTGCGATAACGTTTGATTTATCAATGTTAGAAAATGTTAAACAATAATGCTAGACATGGAAAGATCGTAAACAAAACCACATTGGTAACGAATAAACTTGTCGTCACTGCTATTATGGGATATATACAATTATCTTTCACTGTTGGCGAAGGGCCAGATGAAAACTGAAATAAGCCTATAGATACAATGTTTCAATAAAAAAAAGAAAAATATCAAGGGCTGTTTATCATAATAGCTCAGCAATAATCCCACTTAAGATAATTATAACAATATCAGCTAACATACTATAGAGATAGTTCTCTGGATTGTGAAAATCCATTTTTATCACATAATGTATAGGCCTTTGGGCTGAATCATAGAGAATGGGCTGAATGTAAAGGCCGGGCAGATCATGGCTATGCTGCTAAGTGCTAACCAATTTTTCAGTCCAAAAGAATAAAATAGGCAGATATCCCTTAGATCTTGAGAGAATCCAAAATGTGTTCAATACCACTACTCGGAATAAAATCTGCCATTATCTGGTCTAAACGGTGACTTATTAATTCCATCAAGGAATTTGCAGGTGAATGTTAGCAACGCTTTACTAATGCAATGTTTTTAAAGATCAATCGGCCTATTTCAAAATAAGTTACATATTATTTATTACTTTAAAATTCGTGGTTTCACCGTGATCATAATCAAGCCGACTTTATGGAGTAGCAAGCTCTTTAACATAACAGAACAGCACGGGTAGGGTCAATAAATGCCATTCCTAGTAGTGTTTACAGGAGTGGAACATTAATCACGATAATACTATGCCATGCATCCAATCTCCAGCCATCGCGGGTATGTGACCTGCTATCTTGATAAGTTAGCAGGAAATACATTACCTCATTATTCTAACAAAATAGCCATATTAATTTCCCCTCTATTTATTCGGATGGTGGATGACTATACCTAATATTTACAGTGCATCTTCATTTTTTGTATGATAATAATAGCTGTAGTTGAACGGGGTGTGGGGGTATTGGGAATACAGGAGAAATCCTTGAACGATCTTGATTCTAAGGGCAGCTTTATTATCTGAGCAAGGTAAATCTTATTTGGAGGATATACCAAGGATTATGTGCTTTTGCAGCTTATGAAAAGTAAATGATGATTAGTGTTTTACAAATAATCCTTTTTGAGAATGTATATAGGCCTATATATATTTCATTCCAATACTCTAGCTCTTTTGGCCTAAGCAATTGTAATCACATTAATAATATGAAGATTGGCGGGAATAAAAATACAAAATTTCCAGAAAACTATGATGATTTGTATTCACGACTATAAATTTATCTTCAACACGTCGATGTTGTCGCTCCTAGCCCACCACGTCTCTGCCTGAAACAGAATAGCTAGCCCCCTGTCTATAATAATAGTAAAACAATATATTTGTTTATCATTCAGAAATCAGAGAGGAATAAAAATTGCCCACAGCCATTATTAATAATAGGCCTATGTGAATGTAGGAAGTATTTTATCGAATGACCTTTGAAATATTAAGATCAGTGTGGGAGATAAGAGTATCCCGCGACAATAAAGAAAATACCGCCATTGTTTGCTCTGGAAGATCTCGTGTAATATTGATTCATCCATACTGCGTATATAATTGGAAAGCCCAATTACATTTCATACATTTGATGAGCTTATCAATATCGAAATTAATATCAAAATGTTGATATCTATGATGAATTTCGCTACGCCCTATTTCCTCCAGTAAGATATAATTGTATGGTAAATTAACAGGTATACATACTTACCGTAGCCTTTTCCTGGGCTGAACTGGAGATGTGTAGAGAGACGAAATGCTGTAGTGTGATGCGCTGTCAAAAAGAGAATTTGCAAGAACCAGTCCATGCATAGAGTTGACCCAGTCATGGGCTTATAGTCAAAAGGCTTTCTCCTCCGACGATACAGCAGTTATTCGGTCTGTTCGAGACAACCCGATAATGACGGCAGCTCCTTTAATTCAGTCATAGCTGGTGCCAATACGGTACCCGCATAATTATCATTATACAGGCCCTACCCTTTGGTCCTTCTGATGTCCTTTGGATGAACTGATTGAGTCAGTCTGAGACACCGTACATCCGTGCACGTACAAGTCTCTTTGGCTAGAACACGATTTGGCTTGCTTGCTCTCTTAAGATTTCTGAAGATTCCCTACAGTGTAACGTGGGATATATTGGGTTTATTTGTGGTGCATAATAATGCACTACGGTACTGTAGAGAGGCTTACGAACACAGTCGACAGTGGGTCGACCTGTAACAGCTTTAGGCATGCTTGCTGCAGGCAGTGCTCGTGTAAGCCGCTCTAGTTCATAGTGTGGCTAGATAAATAGAACACACGGCGGCTATAAAAACAAGTTAATTTTCCGTTCAAAATGCAAGATGTATTTCGTTTACAGGCGGTTCTTAAGTTGAGAGTAACTTGATATTGAAATAAATGTTTGATGTGGAAGACATACGTTTAATTAAGATGCATTTATAGATATAAGTGCACTATATAAGCATGGTGTATATAGTCTTCCATGATATATAATTATATGAGCTGAGCGGATAGTATCGATCGTCGAAATGGAAGCAGTCGGATCAGTGTGGTCAAATCAGTTATGTTATAAGAATCGATACTTCTTCTCCGCATATACTAAACTAAATGTATGAGATAATGATGGAATAGGGAATTCGTAAAACATGTTATCGATACGACGCAGTTGCACGGCATCAGACAAACTGTGCTTCTGCGTGCTCAAGTTATTAAGCGAACACTTATAGTGTATGCCTGAGTTGGATCTACTTTATTTATAGAGTTGCTCACTTAATTGTCCGCATAATTTAAGTACTTCTTTTTAATCGATTCAAGGTGATATGAAATAAAATGATAATTATGTGAATACAGTATGTTTGCATGCACAGCAGTGATATAGACACTAGGATAGAGACACATGTGGTTCCCGGTCTTTTGCCCTGTATACTATCATAGGTAAAAGTGAAAATAAACATTTAAGTTTAAAGCTTTACTATTTGCTGCTAGGTCTGAGCTGCTTGTTTTCTGACATCCATTATGTCCGATCGGTTTTTTCTCGAAAAGAAACCCTTTGCGCCACAGATCGGCCAGGCCATGGCATACAAACATAATCTCACTCGCGGCCACAAAATGAGTTCACTGAAGTTGTTTTGTTCTTTTTTGATTTACAAACGTTGAATTATTGTTGTTCAATAGGCTACGTGAAGGGTTCCTTCGATGTAGAGGAATGAAAATAGCCTTCGAGTATCCATCGTTGTTTAGATAACCCCCAAGCGAAAGTCATTACAAACATCAGCTTTCAACACCCAGGGGTAAACAGTGCCTGTCGTGGTAAGGAAGTTCAATACTTAACAGCAGCGGTGGAGGAGATTTCAGTAAATAACAATACATCTCGAACCCTTTTAACATACAAGCCAGTGGACATTTTGAAAATGACGAGATGAACTCGTACAACTGTTTTGCTTTAGGGAGACAGGCAATACAAGGAGACAGCTACCTTTGGGAAAAATGCCCGCTACTGTTGTTGTACTTTTGTATAAACATGATTAAAAGAACGAGTAGGCCTACATTTACTGGTTTAATATTTATAGAATATTTCTATGTGTTTTTCTAAGTTTTCTCTTGCTAATAATTATTACTGAAAACAGCCACTGGGGGAAGATGCTTAAGTAGAGGAGGTGGGTAATGAGGCCACACATATCCTTGCAACCATGGAGGAAGAATGTTGCAACTAAGTGCAGTAGTACAATTATGTACACACCATAGGCTCGCCGGGAATTGAATACATTTTAAGCAAAGTCCGTTCATCCGTTCCTTTATTTTTCGATAAAAATCCATAATAACATTTAAAGCTTCGGTTAATTAATTTTTCCTACTTTCGAGTTTAAGTATTATGTCTATGAATATGCCTCAATAAGGTATAAATGCATCTAGCCTATCTCCGTACTGAAGTCAGTAACACCACATTAGACAATGCTCTCAAGAGATCGCCAAACATCGGTCATAATCGCCATGATTTAGGAACAAGACCTTTTATTGTTCTCAAGGACCAGATTATTATTTCTTTAATTATATTTGACCATTATGAAAACAACAATGCTCCGGTGACTTTAGTCTTGCCTCAAGCTTGGACGCAGTAATTATGGGCTGATTGAGCTGGATCTAGGAGGGATGGATGAACAGACTTGTTTTGATTGGTCATTAATCTAATAATCATTTTTTTAATGGAAAAGTGAAGGAGAAAGTAGAACCTTTGAAAGTAAACGGTTTTTCATTAGGGATTTGTCTGGTACTTGATCCGTGGCGATTCATACAGCAAGGTCAGCCAGCTAGGTTAGTCTCAGCTTCGAGCGAAGAAAATAATGCAAAGTTCATACTCTCTGTTGACTGGTATGCCTTCAGGTTTAATATTCCGCCATAGTATTGGTAACAAGCGCGCTGTTATTAATGGAACGTGCTTAACAGAACAAGGGCCGCTTCGCTACTCGTTCTGTTGATAACATGGCGATATTCAATATACCCACAAGGCATTGGGAAAAAGTTCACAATGAGAATGTTGTGTCAATTCAGATTTCAGAGTGTGAATAATAACCAGTATGTTTATAAATACACTTATTTTCCATTTCTAGTCCGTAAATCGAGCAGTTAAACCCATGAAGAACCTTGAGGATATATAATATTGTTGCTCGTCTCGAAGGGAAGTCTATGACTTGGACCAGACGGGAGGCACTGCGTTGTCACAGTCCAGATTAGTGCTGTCTGTTCCATGCCATTTAAAATAGTTATTATTTTATTCCTTTTAATGTATACGTTTGTTTCTTACACGTACTCAGTAATACTTTAATACAGGCTTGTAGTCGAGTAAAGTTTTTATGGGTACAGAAAAATGTACTTTCCAACTTTATAGGCCTCCGAGACTCTGGAATCATCTTCCAACTAAACTCAAATCTTGTCATAGTATAACTAGATTTAAGTCGATGCTTAAAACTCATCTTATGTCACAATTCTTCAAAGATGATGTATATTTGTAATTGCATTGTAGGTACATGTATCTCAGTACATAATTTTCTCCCTATGCTATCATCATTGTTTGTGTTCATGTTTTTTCTTTCTTTCCGCGCCTTGAGCGCCCAGCAGGGTGGATATGTAGCGCCCAGCAGGGTGGATATGTGCGCGCTACAAATCTTTATTATTATTATTATTATTAGAGTTGTAGTTGAGTACGAGTGAGAAAAATGTACTAGAGTACGAGCGTATAATTATAGTACGATTACGAGTATGAGATCTGATCATAGAAAACACGCCGTTGGTTAATCTTTGTTTGTTTAATAACTCCTCAGTCATAATGCAGCCACGAAAAATAGTATTTTGTTGATGTAATCAAATTATAAAGAATCTGGCGATTGAACATACTGAAGAAGAAAGAATCTATGATTACGCCCTCTTGGAATCATTGGTGTTAAAAATTTGTATTTTATCTCTTGAGGGCGTGCTTTGAATTTAGCAGTCTGGGACGACTTGACTCGACCTCCGCCACGCCGCCGCGTGTACCATTTCACAATGATTGTTGTGTAAGTTTTCTGTCTGAGAAACTTTATTTTATCCTCTAAGCAAAATATAATTATTGTACATAACACATTCACAATGACTCGGATTGCAAGGAAACGCCACCATCGTGGATACACACATATCCAGAAGAAGTACCGAACAAGACGGAAAACAAAGGATTTAGATCAGATAGATAAAGACATGCAACCGGAAGAATCAGAGAAATTATTGAATCAAAAAGTTGATCACGACAAACCTGGCTCAGGGCAGCACTACTGTCTCCACTGCGCGTGAGTTAAATTACATTTGTTGCATATGTTGAATGTATCTTAATTCTTCAAATATGCATATTAATTTCTACTCAAGATTTCAGGCCTCTCAAATACATTTTGTTTACATTTATTAGCATCAAATTCGTCAAGAATAAGATTTTAATAATTTTCTGTCTGACCAAATGTACCCATAATCACATGCTTAAGACTTTCAATATTGTATTATTGCAATATAGATGATTTTCTTTTAGAATGTGGTGCTTTTTTGTAGTCCTGCTTTGTCAATTGATTTTTGTGTGTGTATATATTGATTTGATCTAGTTATTGTTATAATATTGATTTTGTCCAACTGAAAGTGTACAGCTGTTATTGTATTGTTTAGTGCTCATGTGTTCATGACATTATGTAATCCTTGTGTTTTAGTTGATAGTGCCCTCTATTGGCTGTAATAAATATTGGGTAGAATTAGAATGCATCCAAAGTGTGATGCATTTAAATAAGAAAGCCTTCCATCCCTCATTCATCTATGTACATGTTCCTCCATCTCTTTCTCCTGTGAGTGCTTTTCCAATGTGCTTAAATTTTCCATTTGATTATTTCATGTACTGTTATATTATATATGCTATGTTGATATAATAATAATAATTTTATTTTATTATACTTATCCCCTTTTGTATTATACTTTTTTAGGTATTTCGGACATAATAGCAGGGCACTATTTGAGTAAAACACAAAAGAGTCTACCCAAGTCAAATAGCGCCCTCATGTTATTGTATCTGCCATACTTCAAAAGGCTAATTGCAATAAATGTATTTTCCAGTAACAGATGTTTTTTAGCCTCCCCACCTTGTACCCCTGCCCTCCTCCTTTATCACCACCTTGGATATGTCCCTGGGTACATTATTATTTTCATTAAATTGAAGAAAAAAATGTTATTGTCAATTTTCCATTCTCCATTTATTAATATTATGCTGATTTTGTATTATTCTACACAGGAGATATTTTATTAACTCGAAGGCCCTCACAGATCACTTTCGTTCAAAGCTACACAAAAGAAGGTAAATAAAGTGAAAAGCTCACATTCCTTTGATAATTAAAACAAAAATATTAAAATATCACTAATTAGTAATTACCTCCCTAAGAAAAGATTTAATATGTACTGGATGTGAGTTGAAAAGCTGTGTGTACCTTAAATTATGGCTGTGCCGAATAACCGAATATTTGATCGATGGTTCAAATATTTTTATTTTTATTTTTATGATTTGAAGTTTTTGTTGAATTTTTTTAATATTTTGTATATTGGCACTTCCATCATTATCCCCCTCCCCCAATCATCCTCTCGCCTACATTTGGTCGCCACCTAGCAAGTCCACCCTAGTCCGGGTGACATTATGTTTAGTACATTTGTTATCTATGAATTGAAGATGACAAGCAGCTGCTGAGACAATGTTGAAGAGTTACCCCCTTCCTCCAATCCTGTCCATCTCGTCCCATAAATCATCCGTGTCATTCAAAGATCATCCTCTCATCTACATTTGGTCACCACCTAGCAAGTCCATCCTAGTCCAGGCAACATTATGTTGACAATCGGCGGCCTTCGAATATCGAATATGCAATCAAAATAAAAATCCGAATATCCGGTTACCAAATTATTCGAAAACGCACAGCCCTACCTTCAATAACAAACTAACAATAACTTGAAGTATGTTCTGAATCAAGTTTAGTGGAAAACTATTTTGAAAGAATTAAACAATTTGAATGTGTCTTACTTCAGATTGAAAGCCTTGGAGCTCGAGCCGTACACTCATAAAGAAGCTGAAGCTGCAGCAGGCATGGGGTCTTATCACCCTCCAAAACGCAGGAAGGTTACTACCCAAGAAACAGTGGAAGATTCCAAAATGGACGAGACAGAGAGTACAAAATAGGGACCTTCTATGTGATTGGTGGTTGTGTTTGGGATTACCATTTTAGCTGGTGCAGACTAGTCACCAACTAAAATGAGGGAATGAAAAATGTGGGACATTCCATTAAATGCATGCACAGGGGTGCTCAGTGGTCAAGACTAATGACTTACCTTACCGATTTTCCATAATGCAGGCAAATCACTACCTAAAACAAATTGGAACAGTCTAAAGCATTAAACACTTCATTTATATATTTGATGTAGAGGCCTAAATTAGCAATTCTCTGAAAGCCAAAATAGAATAGTCAGAAGAGTTTGGACATTCCATTATATTATGGATGTGGATAGAAAAATCCTTCTCTAGGTCATGCAAGCCCTACTGAGGGCGCTATGTATCTTCACCTTAGTCACTGGAGAAAGAATGTGGAAACTTCATAACTATTAAAACTGCATTTATTCTGGAGGGATAACAATGGTTGTTTAAAATGCATTTAGAACACCTTTCCAAGATGTGCCACTTTCTCTTCACTTCCAATTATAATTTCCATCATGTGGGGCTACACTTTATTAGGAAGGGAAAGGGGAAATCAAATTAAAATCCGGGTTCCATTGAGAAATGTATTTGAAAATATGCAATTTCTATATAGAATGTTATTACATTCTGTGTGAACCTCAATATCAGTGTGAAATAAAATGTTCTTAAGCCAAGTACATGTATTCACATATGTTGCTCACTGGAGATAAATTGTAATTCACTCAATAAATACAGGCTCTTAATACAACCATCAATTTGTAGTGATTTTATTCATATTTGTTTTAACATTTCTAATCAGGACTACAAAAATATCACACTACGTACGTGTTTGTTGGTCCCTGAATCCACCAATTGCATGTCATCACCAGCCGTAGAAACACAGACTGTTGAAGTCATCATCTTGCTTTAGTAAACTGCCTATTTTGTAACAATTATTTTTTAATCGTTAAGGAAAACACAGTTGTGAGTCTTGCGATTGACGTTGTTGGTTATTTCCTTTCGGTGAAATATATAAACGTGTACTTCTGCCTCTGTGGAAATATTAGTTCAGACATCAACATTTACGTTGCTTTAAATATTCTGTTGCATAGGTTTAAATGTATGATATAGCTTTAGTAATGATAAAAAAATGCTTGATAAGTTTCAATCTGAAAGCTAAAATGTTTACAAAGGTGATACTTGTCCAATCGCCTTAAGAAATATTTCGTCTGAAATGCTGTCATCTTCCAGAAAATTGTATAGGAAGACCTCCAAAAATGCAACAACTGATTTCGATTGCAACAATCGAAATTATCACAATATGAACATGCACAAAATAACTAATAAAACAGAAACCGTTATTCGCTGTTTTCTCGAAAACGTGAACACCGATTTTGATGAAATTTTCAAAGATTAGTTTTTTATTTTGAAAACTAGATGATTGGAATGAATGCATTATTCAGAAAACCAATGATGTATCAATGATGTATCATAGGGGCTGAATAGGAACACTTCACATGTTAAGAAATATTGTAAATTTTGTCTTGGTGTTCGTACGGACTCGGCATCTGCGTTCAAGATGGTCCAGTTTCTGAGTTCGGTGGCACTGATAGTCCCTCATCGAAGTAATCAAACTTGGATAAGGGTAAGAGACCCCTTACCGGCCAGTCACGACCAGTCTTATCTAACACCCTGCCTTCTATTGTCATTTTATTGAAAGACATGACGGAATCCAAGCTATCATCACCTACTGATGTCCCTGTGGATGTCGAGAGGGCGCGTAGAGGTTCCATCCGGGGTCTTGACTTTCGCCTGACGTAGTGATCAAGCTGCACCGAACCGTTGATTTTCTCAGTGTACGATAACTTTGTCCGAGTATAGAGCTGTGTCGGACAGGGTCCCCCTCTGTCGACGCTTCGAATTTTGGGGAACATGTTTGGTATGACGATATTATCGTCGGTTCTTTTTATGACTTTACCCGGCGGGAAGTAGTGATTCCCACCCCTGTTCAATAACGACTCGTCTTTCCTCCTTCGGTTTGAATGCCGTTTATGATCGTACATTTTTTCTGCTCTGACGTCATTACGTTTCTTACGATCGACAAGAGTTGCATTTGTTGTGTACATCGTTCTTGAACGTTGGAAATCGTTCGTGGTAGTCTCTTGTACCAGCGGACACCGTGTCGACAGCGCAGTACAGAGGGCTGCTATGTCGTCCTCTGGTCTCATATTCGTCTTCACCAAAACACGACTCCTTAAATGAAAGACTGGTTGGTTCATCGGTCTTACTGCTTTGCCAAGAACGTGTGGTGCGCCACGCTCGTCGGTATTGGAGTGAGTGTTTTCTTGGTGGGTGTGATCCGTTCTTGAGGTGTTGTCCAACTCTTTGAATGACACGGATGATTTATGGGACGAGATGGACAGGATTGGAGGAAGGGGGTTACTCTTCAACATTGCCTCAGCAGCTGCTTGTCATCTTCAATTCATAAATAACAAATGTTTTTCCGTAGTCTCTGTAAATGAAATAAAATATAATTTACCATCAGACTAACTCGTAACAACCCCAATTTATACAGGGATGATCACAATATTTCTCAAAGATACATCTTCTGTGTGAACTCGATTTTAAATACAATTGAAGTTGTTTTCAAAATTAATAACTGATCATAATATTCCCTTCTTTTGTATGCCACCAGGGGAATTATTACTTGTGTTCAGGGTTCATGATGCCATCGTGACCCATGGTTGTAGAGGGATAAACCAAGGATCTTTAATAAACCGAACGAGTCTGGTAAGATCCCACAGTTGGGAGTATACCAAACAGCAAAAATACCCAGACCTAATTGTTGAACCCATCGATTATAGTCTTTCTAATGCAATGAAGGAATTCCTCAAATAAATTTGCCGTTGTGTTAAAACTAATGATCAGTGGTTTCTTGCTTATATTAATAAACTAAACATTTATTGTATCTTACAGTGGCTTTCTCAGAAGAGCCAACTTCTTTAGACATCAATTAAAATAACACATTTTTTCTTTAAGAAAACTTTAAATGTTATAGGCATTATTTATATTATTTGCCCAGCTTGCAGCGTTAACACAGGTTAACTTTAACTTACCAGAAATTCATTTTGTAGAAATAACCCCTTCCCATATAGCATTTGCAATGATACCTGAATATGTTTCGTCTATTGAGTCATGAATACGTCGTGAAGGAATAATTCATAAACTACGAATCACTTCACTGTTCTTAAAGCAGGACGTCAACGGAATATATTACAGTGTTGTGATGCTGTTAGGCTTACAAGAAGTGTGTAATGATTACTTCTATATGATTAAAATTCAAATAAAGTAATTTCTTAATGTAAAAAAAAATTCATTTTGATCAGCATTTCACTATCTAGAAAAGTCGTGTTTCGCAAAAAGCCCGAACTCATGAATAATTCATATCGTAGTTGTGACGTACAATCAAGGACTGGCATTCGCTGCTTATGCCCCAGATAGTACGTCACACTTACGCTGGTTTACGTGGCCGCTGGTATTTCACCGTTCATTTCTATGGGCCTTTGCTGGGAACCATGAAAGCGCGCAGCCAACGGCGAGAAAAAACCACTCGCTCAGAAATCTAAGAAGGGGGGCTATTTTTTACAATCAAAATTAAACAAAATAACGGGGAATAAAACCATCGTACTGATAATGAAATAATAACTAAACACAACATAAACAAGACTCAGGAGACGATTTAGTGTACGAGCTCTCGTTGAAGTCCATCTTTAAGTGCTTCTAATTGTTCCTCTGTTCACATGTTTCACCCTTGACTTTGTTGCTATATATTGCTGTTATATGTACTGAGCGAGTTAGCAAGTACGGTATGCGCTCTCTTATGGATTTGCCAAAGTAATACATCATTCTTTGGTAGCCCTCTTGCATTCTGAACGTACCAACTTACATGTATTTAGTTGAATGTTTCCGATGGCATATGTCTACCCAATACAATCACCCGCCTCACTCAGTTACTTAGTATTCAATTATGTTTACTACTAGGACACGGGGATACACGGTGTTGTCTTGTTATGTTTGCTTATTGACAACGAGATATGTAGGAACGCTCTAATTGTTTTTGACACTTTTGATAAAAGAATTTGTGAATTTGTAAGAATTTGTGTCAGTTGGCCTCTGAGGACGCTCTTCCGTAGGTCGGTATATTTATATTTTTATAACAGAACATTTATAAGGCGCACAGTATCTGGAGACCCATTCAAAGGCGCCGGTCACTTGAAATAACAACCAGATGTGGGATTTGTAAAGGAGGAATTATAATGTACATAATCAAAGCGCCCACAATGAGAGAGCGCGGTGGCGCAATTTGCAGCCAAATCAACCAGAAACACCGGGACAAGCCTCTTTATTCTGGGTTCTTTTACGTGCATTACACAACACACTGGACCTACGGCTTTACGTCCCATCCGAAGGACGAAGCAATTATGGTTAAGTACCTTGCTCAAGGATACAAGTGTCACCACCGGGACCCGAACCCACACCCTGCTGCTGGCAACACCAGAACTTGATTTCGGTGCGCTAGACCGCTCGGCCACGACACTCCACGACACTTCGGTACGCTAGACCATTCTGTTAAAGCAACACGTGCTCCTTTCCTTGAAAGAAATGATGTTGATTTGAGTGTGTTGGATAATCAAGGAACACGTTACTTATATCGATCCTTAAAATAACATGTATAGGGGCTTATATGAAACTATTTTCAAATATTCATTTATTCGAAATTGTTTGTTCTGTATTGATTCAGTGTGTAGTTCAAATAGAACCATGTTTAATGATAAATCATTAGGGCTTTGTATCATCTCTAATTACCACTCTGTGCCCATAGATACATGAATCACCTTTGTACTGTGAACCCATTAAATGTGTTTATAGGTGTACATAGAATTCATATTTTCATAATGTTGATAATGCATATAATTGGCTGAATTATTGTTTGTACTGTTGCGCACTTTGGTTGTGACATCAAGGAGTTGTAAATAACACAAGAAAGTCTACATTTCTTTCTGAAAATTTACACGAAATAAGAACACCTTTTGTTTCAAAATTGTAGGTTTTCTTCCTTTTGTATAGTGTTTGACCTGTGACACCATTAGTTACTTGGTAACATCAACACCACGCGCACGAATTGCCATAATCCTTACGATAACAAGCTAAGAACATGTCTACATTTTTATCAGTTCTTTGTGCAATAATGTGTATCAACCTTAATCTTGTATAATTATTTCATGCAGCACCGAACTTGTTAAGCCCTTTTCATTTGTATCATAGTATTGTGGCCAAGTTATTACGTTAGTTTACCCTTGTTTATATTTTCAACGGCAGCAGAAGAGACGGGAGAGGTTACACGTTCCCCCGCCCCCAAACAAACAAACAAAAAATGAAAATACTAATTTAGGGGCGTTCCTCCTCCCATGATTTCTTTGATTTCTTTGATTTTGGTTTTGCCAAAAAAACAATTGCTCAGTTTTGAATTCCTGACACTAAAATGCGTTTTGATTTCGAACTCAGTTGTTGTTTGTAAGTCTAAATTGTTGATTATTTTCTGGTAAGTCCATTTGAAAAACTTACCCTCATCCAATAGTGTGCATGTTGACATGAAGTGTTATAATACAAGCATTTCCACATAGACGGGACTCGTTCACAGCATTGGACGGTCAACACACTGAATGGGTCTCAAGTCAAGTCCACTTCAGATCGTTGGCTTCCGAGTTGAAAAACAACTTTGATCACCATGAGTATTAGAGTACCATCTGCACGGCAGTTGTCAAAGGAAATAATAATATTTAATGTTACACAAGATACCGTACCTCTATAAAACAACAAGGTTAATTTTGACTTTTCTTCTTTGGGATATCCAAACCATCGTTGGTCAACCGTCCTGTGAATAAGTTGTACATAGTTTGCGGTGAATCCTTGAAAAAAGTGGCTAGTAAAGGTTGCCCACAAAACAAGATAACCGGAAGTAATCTTCCAATGATACCACTACAGATCTGTCTAATCTTTATAAAGACGATACAGTAGGCAATCAGTTGTCGCAAACATGTGCCACTGCATTATGAAGAAACAAATCTAGATATTTATTATTGGCATATCCCCCACAACACAAACAGTATCGAAAACACAATATCTGAAAAGTTCACAAGGCATATAGGGCACTTTATTCCTACTCAACGACTGTTTTATGGAGCATTCAATATCTCTGGCAACAAAGGGAAATGGTGTTGTCAAAATGTCAATGGTTCTTGAGAACAAATGTATTCTCGCATTTGCATGGACGCATTCACAATTACATTAAACTGTTCGTTCTCCATGGAACGGATCCTGAATCAATGCGAGACCGGATCGCCATGATGCGAAGCTTAAAATCGTTGACTCAAAAACTTCCTTACTTGTTTACAGCTCACTGAGATTAAAAATCTCTTCGTCTTTCTTTTCCTTTCCCAGAAAAACAATCCCTCATCAATCATCGTTCAATCCGTACAATTATTATGCTTCCTGCTGACAGATCAAATCATTTAACAGTCGTTTCAAAGTCAGATGGAAAACAAAATGTCGGCGCGCCAAATGCGAACGGCAAACGGTCTCCCGTGGTTACACCTCAATCTCAACAGCTCTTTGTACTGAACACAATACATATGTCACTAGGTCGTACATGATATCTGGGTTTATTTACTAAAACACTTGAGGAGGGACTGACGACGTACATTAACGCACCCAGGTCCCCTTTGAGGGGGGCTCACATTCTAATCACTCGCCCACTAGTGGATCCGGGGAACACAAGGGGCGTACGCCCTCTCCTAATTTGGTGGGTACAAGCATATCAAACCCCTCATTGTTTAACATTGAAATAAAGGCACATGTTTATCCCCAATATACAAAATATGTCCCCCAACTACGCCCCGCCCCACCCCTTGGGTGCGCCACTCATGGCATACCTGTAGGGTAGTTACAATAAGTTGTTTATAGTGACAGTGGATTATTTAAATTAAACAAGTGTATTGCTTGCTTACTGGTCAAAGCCGTATACGCCCAATACACGTACACCAATCCAGCCTGTCGATCAAATAACAGCCTTTTCTAACGGTTACTAGAATACTATGTATGTCACTAGAGCTTCGCTTTTATGCAGATGTGACCAAGTTGTTATTGCTATGAGTGGACTCGATGTATTTTCGAGGTCAGACATTGTACGGGCCCTCCCACTCTGTCCTCCCCCTCTTCGTGTCCCTTCACATCACCATAGTCCGCCCTCATCGTTCACCCCCTTACTTCACCTATAAATCCCCAATTTCCCAAAGTTTCTATTTTTCAGTCTCCTACTCATGCACTCATGTAACATTATCAACATCAAATAACTTTTCTGCGAAGAAAATAGTATTTGTTATATGATTTGTATTTATTATTTGCTCACAAAATATAGGCCTACCCATTTCGTCATGATGACGCGAAAGTAGAACTACGATTCATTGCCGTTGTCACGATGCCCTGTGCGTCTCATCCTAACCCACTGAACTGTTTACATTATGACAAAGACAAACTTTTCACCTCTTCGTTTTCTGTCCTCCATTCATAATTCACTATATATACAGGCAAATACAACGAGGAAGCTCAGTTGTTCAATCTGGAAGAATTTCCAACTAATATTTATTCAATATAAATAAAGAAAAAGCTGTTGAGTAACTGCTTACAAACAGTGGCGTAGCCAAGGGGGCAGCCCCCAACTTGTTTACAAAAATAGTGTAGGCGTATGTCGGTAAATTCAATAAACTTGTTGCTATTTCTGAACTTCTGAACGACTGCTAAAGATTGACATACTTTGTTGGTTCATCTGAGTTTTGTTTCGGTAATTAACCCGCAAAATTTACAGTTCCTCCTCCACTCTGAAAATCCTGGCTGCGCCACTAGCTTTGCTTACGAACCAAAGTGACCGGTATAAAATTATAGATTAAAATGTTTTGCCTTTGATAAAGATAAAGGTTCGCAACGTAAAGTTACTAACTACAACTTATTCATTGTACAACAAAGTAGAACAACATGCTAGCTGGGCTAACCTTTTTTTATTTTTTGCTCCAACATACCTAAACCAAATTAATGTATTGTCATGATTCTATTTTTAGTTTAGTTGAAAGGTGTGCAACAATTTTCAGAGAATTTAACTTTATTCCATTTTGAGTAAATACCTTAAATTATAAAGTTACTGATGCACTTTCCGGTTTTACATGTCAAAAAGTGTTTGATAAATAACTCTATTTTTTTTTTTTTAATGGGATAGCCTTGGGGGAAAACCTTAGCATTTCTTCGTTTTGTTCCACAAGGACTCATCGACCATCGATCTCGTGCCTACCCTCATTGTAAATGTTTAGTGGACTATGCCTATGCTTTATTAGTGTACTCAACAATTCACTGTAGTGGGGGCTTACGTGGGCCTCGGGCCCCGTAACCAAGCACAGCGACGCGGTGTCAAAAGGTTCAACTTTAGAATTAGAACGTGGTTGTGTTGTTCACATATTGTGCTACGCAATATAGCATGACTGTGTAAAAAATAATGTAACAGGAAAAGTCCGTCCTATTTGGGAGTATATTCAAATAAAGGTTGACTATATCAGCAAGGACATGGGCAGCTGTAGAACTTTGTAGTTCTTTCTACATTTGTTACTCATCGATGGGAACATGTAATAAACAAGTTCACTGCTGAGAAGGAAAATGTTTGTTTCCACGTTATCGAGGTATGTATTGTTTGTTGATCAAGTAGCATAGACCTACTGTAATAACTGTGTTTATGTTGCATTCTGACAAGATAAAGCCCTAGTGTGTACCACGGTTAGTAAACGTTTCGTGGATACTTTTATATGCTATACAAGATCGATCAGTTTGTACTAAAAATGCATCGATTTTACTTGACTAAAATGCTCAATGACTGTAAGTAGATATGCAATAAGTAATTATTGTATAATATAACGACAGTTTAGAAACTTGTTAATAATCACACAGTATGAAAATGGCGCACTCTTTCCTTAACACCGGTCTTTAGCCCTATGCGGATGTCGGCCTAAGCAGCGGCGTAGCCAGGACTTTTTCAGTGGGGGGGGGGGCACAGGGGCATTGCTTTTCAGTGGGGGGGACCAGGGGTATGGGTTTTTTCCCTTTTCTTTATCTTTTCTGTTTTTGGGGGCACTATGAGGATTTTTCGTGGGGGGCACCTGGGGGGCACTGGAAATTTGTGGGGGGCATGTGCCCCCCCCCCCAGGCTCCCCGTGGCTACGCCGCTGGGCCTAAGTGTAACCCTCTAAATTGAAACAAGAATTCCTCTGGGCGTTACTTTTTTAGATCAAAATATTGTCGAATCGTCGTATCATTTTCATAAATAGACTATATAATGGTGTTGACGAATGATTTTAGATTAAATTAAATTTGAGTATAGGCCTACATGTTGGCAAAGCCGGTGACGGCTCAATCGTTGCGACCGCTCCGCAGCGGCGTAGCCAGGACTTTTTCAGTGGGGGGACACAGGGGGCATTGCTTTTCAGTGGGGGGGGGGGCAGGGGTATGGGTTTTTTCCCTTTTCTTTTTCTTTTCTGTTTTTTGGGGCACTATGAGGATTTTTCGTGTGGGGCACCTGGGGGGGGGGGGCACTGGAAATTTGTGGGGGGAACGCCATGATAAGTTACTTTCCATAGTCATTGGTGCCACCCCTGAACTCGTAATACATTATGGGTTCATCATTCATAATATCAACGCACTTCAATTTATTTATTAATTAATGTCTTGATAAATTAAACAACTCTTTGCTACAATTATTGTTTGTTATTAGTAGCCTTTTATTATTGAATCAAATCTAATCTAATCTAATCAAGGGTCAACACCAGTAGGGAATATTTTGGACATGGACCGCAATTTCCTTGATAAAGGTAATTGTTGTTCTTTATTATTGCTCAACCTAATTCTGAACTTCATAATTTGTTTCTGGTTATAGTTTTGGGAATAATCACTGGAGCGTTGCCGAAGATTTCCCATCAGCCGTAGCTGTTGAATCAACATGTTAGAAACAGGGAGCAGTAGCCCCAGAACTCATAATCGCATTCAACCAGTGGGTAGGCCCATAAACCAAAGCAGGTTGAGGTTGCCACCGAAGAATCATGGAGTGACTAAGGGTGTAGTCCGCTTTCGCGCCCCGTCAAGAGAAGTTCTCTTCTCCATTGAGGATTCGCGTCCACAGAGTAATAATCAGGTCCAGACAAGACCAAACAGCAGACAATATGTTGATCCTCTGCAAGATTATTTCCCCAATATTTCAGGCGACTCTGAGTACCCCGTTAAATTTGAACGCACGGGCTTATCAAGACCACATTCACGAAGTGAATCCGCACCCATCTCATTTGCAGACAACGTCGACATGAAAAACGATACAGACACTACCCGAAGCACTACAGCGCCACCTGACGTCGACTTGTCACTAAAAATTTCCGATCTTGTCAACTTGGACATGAGCGCTAATGATATCACCACGGTCGCTATCGAAAAGGAGCAAGAGAACTTCGTAATGGAAAGGCGTCTTAACATCTCGTCATCGATGGGAATCAGGCAACATGGATCTCCTCGCGATCGCCCTGGGAGCCTTGGCGGTGCATCAGCAAGGAGGAAACGGCTGGAAAGAGAACACTCGTACCTGTGCATGAAATTTCGAGAGCGTCCATGTTTGCGAACTGAAAGCTTTTTGAATGAAAATCTTGCCGATGAGGTGAACGACATGTCTCGTGAATGCTGTGACGTATTAGGTCCCAAGTCATGCCATGAATGTGACAGACTCAATAGGCGTAGTAATTCAGCTCTTCGGAATGAAGCACACTTTCCAAGTATCCATATCTCTGCCGAAAACTTCTCAACAATGACCCTGGTCAACAGGGTTAGGCCTGAGCTGAGTTCCATGGAGGTATTGGAAAGACTTGCCCATGGGGACATAACCAGGCCGCAGTCACTTCGCAGCCGTAAAAGTAAAACTGGTCAAAATTCTGATAGCGAAGATGATAAATCACCAAAGCGAAAAATCAGTGCCTTCAGCGTCCCTGATGGACAAGGGTACTTCACGAACTTTACCGACCTGCGCGCGCAAATATTTGCCAAACAAGGACGGAAGCAGTTTAAAGGAAAACATTTCAGTCAAGATGCTCATAGTTTTAATAATCTGCCTATCATCACAAACGTTGAGGTTATACCCAAGAACGAATGGGAGCGGGAAAACCCAGCAAACTATTTCGGTCCTCCAATGATGTCACGTGAGGAGATCAAAAGGCAGCAGAGCCAGCCTCGCTTCTACGCAGGCGCACAGGGAAAATATGAACTTCCGAAAGCGCCTTCTCTGGACGAGATTGTTCGCCAGGTTACCGGGACAAGACACCAGAGACTTCGTCAAGAAGAAATCCGTTCAGACACTCCTGATTCAGACATTCCTGTATGTAGTTTGAAATCTTCACGTCATGATCGATGACGACAGGGTTGTGGTTGAAGGGAAAACTGATAAAGACAAACCTATAGTTGGACGAAAATGCAACAAACCTGCAACAATCATGAATTAACACGTCACGGTTGTGAAGTAACTTAAATTTTCCTGACATTAAAAGTTAAAAAATGTCATCTATTTGGGAATTTGAATAATATCTGTTTGACATGTAATTCGTACATGACATTATTAACCCGTGCATATATGACGCCACTGCAAACAGTTGGCATATATTTATTGTAATTTCATATCACTGATAAAGTGGCACAATAATATCTTTAATGTACACAGGCAATTGATTCTGCAACATTGGATCCAGCACTACAAAAGACCAATAACTTCATAACATTTCTTTTTTTCATGTGGCTGTACAGAACCTCAGCCAATATAAACACCATGTAAGAATGCATTTGACACCACTGGTGATATTTTAACACCCCAGTTCTTCAGGTCAATGATCTTAAACAACACTTCTGAAATACTTGTCACTTCTCTTCATTTCTTAAAAGCACCATAATATGACTTTTTCGGCATCAACAATATGGTGACAAAAAGTCACGTCCTTGTAATAACGTGTAGATGCTCAATGTACCTTGCCCTCATGCGGTGTATTTGCTATTCAATATAGCTAGATAAGCACCAGACTAATCAAAGATAATAATATTTTACTATTATAATAATGACTGTTTAATTTGGAGAAAAAACACAAAATGATGTGAGCGCCTAACAAGCAGCCACTCATAACAGCTCTCCAGTTTTTGTGCTAAATAAATGTTTTGTAGCTACAAGTGTGTCTTCATTTTTATACCAGTGGATTTCTAGCGGGGGTTGGGATACATTTCACTAATTTTGGGTGAATATTGCCTGATTGAGGTGTGTTCCACCAGGCCGGTCCAGAGAGAGACCAGGCCCACTTGCAGTTCACTATTCGCTCATAACGATAGAGGGCGTTTTCCGTTTAGCCCCTCTGAACATAATAAGCAGCCAGACCACCATGCAAGCCTTATATTCAACCAGCTGTTTCATAACCTGGCGATATTCGGGTGTTATAACTCTTTATCAAAATATACGGATAAGAATAAAATGAAAACTGATAACTCAAGGAGAGACATTTATAAGCCTAAAAGTAAAACCATCTCTATGGTAAAACCCAATCCTATAACCATAAACACTGACTATAGTCATGGTTGCCAGGCCGCTGACAAACCTTCCGTTAGTTCACACAGAATACATTGTCAGCTGTTTGCTACGTAGGAATTCTTGCCCGACCCATGGTTGTTAGGCATGCATGTTCAATAATGATCATTCGTATAATAGGAAGGGTAAAAAACTTAATATAGTTAAGCCATTTGTAAATAAAGACACGGACTCCAAAGGCAACTTCAATAAAGCATCAAGCAATGAATCGATATTTTCAAACATACTTTGCAAACCTCAGCTTTGGAGGCCAGTTATTTTAGGAACATAGCTACGGTGGTGACAGGTTTTCAGAACTGCATGTGAGTGTATCAACATATATTTTCTGTATCTTTTCATTCTGGGGAGCTACAAACTATTTAAAATTACTGACAGAACCAGACGAACTATCCAAATTACACAAGCTATCATCGAACAGGAAATAATAAAAATAAAAAAATATTCTAAAGATATAATATATTTATATCTTTAGAGAATAGCTATTATTAATATATAATGAATGGTTTTTGCTTTTTTAAACCCGGTACAAAAAAAAAACTAAATGGCGGGGTTCTTAATTGCTAATTCACATCAAACATGAGTAACGGTTCAAATCCACCACATTAGTTATTCATCGAGTAATGCGTACTGTTCATTATCATCCAAAGTTCACGGTGACAATCATGCAAAGTTCACGGTGACAATCATGCCAGGTACACTGTATCATGCCAGGTATACTGTACAATTATGCCAGGTACACTGTACAAAAGTGCCAGGTACACTGTACAATCATGCCACTTTAACACAGCAAGCAATGTCCAAACACAGGCAACAGGTTAGTAGAGCACATGATGTACGATAATATGTTATTTATTTAGGCCTATTTGTTAATATACCCCTCAATAATTATTGGCGACAACTATTCCCATCACATTGATCGGAATGACAGTAATAGCAACATCCATGGCTCTGCTTCTGACGTGTTTTACAGGGCGTAGCTGACTGTAAGGGATGGATCTAGGGTGGATGGGGGTGCAATCGGCAAAAGGGACAATATAAAAGGAAAATATGTGTGACAATATTTAGTTAATATCTAAAATATGCATAATAAACACAAGAGAAACATGCCCATTTGACACTCTCCATGTACGCAGATAATGACAGTACATGTTTGTCGTAATAGCAGGTGCTCTACTAGACTGACTGCATAATATGTTTTCCATCATCTATCTATTACACAACACATTTATCATGACAATCATTATGTACAATTTGCAGGTGTATGTACGTTTTATGAGAAAAGTTGAATATTCAACAATAATAACTTTATTATAGACCTTACTCTTTAGTGTTATTTGCCTGTGAAGAACAATGTATTTCCAGTGTTAGGGGCCTATGCTATAAAATATCATATGCAGGAACTTAATCCCAATAGCTACCAGATTTGACAAAATGTATAGTTCTGCAACAAAATCAGACTCAGCTATATCTGCTGGATATAACATTGAAAAGTGCATACGAATATATTCTATTACCCTCTATTATGTCATTAATGTCAGTATACACTTCTGTTAAAATGTCCATTGCATCCACACTTTAAAAGAATCAATAGATATGTATAAAACCAACCTGTGAAAGTCAGCTTATTTCATTGTGTCGCGGCGAGAAAATAGTGAAAGTGTATATTAAGGTCAGATAAGCTGAAATAATTATCCACCGGGCACATAATTATTAAATTTGTATACACTATATTTCCTTTATCAATCAAAATAAATCTCAAGTTAATCAGAAGTTCGTTTCCTATAGGAAATTAATCAGATGAATACATGTTTCGAAGAAAATCGTTTGATGTAAAAACACCAGGTGTGATCGCTAACTCATGAAAAGGCTGAATCTGTCTGAATGCCTTATATTTTATAAAAAAATATCCGGCATATTCAATTCAATTTCTAAGGACCGTTTGATGTAAATGTTTGCATCGAACTGTCGAGTTGTTATAAACAGCAACGACAATTTACAAATCATAAATTTGAAGTGATAATCCAGAAGGTTTTCGCACTGTACGTGTCTATCCTCCCGACATCATCATCACCGGAGGAAGTCACGAGACAGTTTCCTCCTCAGTGCACGCTTCCTGTTTACGTGTAGTGACCATCAGTTATCATCCACAAGACTAGTTGCTTTTTTGAGAATACTATTGTTCAAATCAGCTGCTCACCTTGCTTTATATATGCAATAAAATAGGAATAACAAGTGATTCCTCTCTTTTCCTAGTTTACTTCTTAAAGAGCCTTAAATACACATAAGGCCTTTTTAATTCACCACTGTCCATTATCATCCAAGCTGTTTAAGATTCTCACATCAATTGTTAAGGGTACATTGCCGTCCGTTTTCACGGCGCTGAGAAATCTTACCTAGTACGTAGTGGTTGTTGAAATTGAAGATTTATAGGCCGCCAATAAATTCAAATTTAATTGCTAAATGCCTATGAAAGTGAACCTCTTCATGTACCAAAGGAAATATAAATTGCCGATTTAATCAGCTGGCGAGGGGTAAATTCAACCAAGACACAGAACATTGTCTTTAATATCATGAGTTTCTTTTACTATGGTTATCAATGTCCAAGAAGGGAGGGGTGGTTATTGAATTGGCGCGCATGCTCAGTGAGGGCAAGACTGCCTCGTGTTAGACCGTGTGCAAAAAGGCACGGTCGTATTCGACCCGTACTATTCTTGTGTACACCAATATTTAACTCTAAATAGAAGACACGATTGCAGTATTTAAAACTTCATGAAGTCGGCGGATGGAGAATACACTATTCTGTCAAATCATTAATAATAAATACCAATGTAAGATCTGTTTGGTGATTAGGCATGATGCGAGGTACATAGTGTCTACACAGGTCTGAGGGGAAAACTACAATTATTCAACATTACTGGAACATCATCCATTAAGGTTCATCTGAACATGGAGGTATATGATCTGAAGTATGACTGAAGTGTAAATGAAATATCCACCTAAAAGTCATCAAATTTAATATCTGCAATGTTTGGAAATTAATCGAACTTAAGTACAAAGATGCGAGTTACGATGGAGAGGCCTAAGCAAAACCTGGTTAGTGTCCTTGCCTACTGTACACAGGTAAGATTACTTATTACTTTGAAAGAAGTGCAAGATGTAAGCTTTTCAAGGAACGATATTTGGTTACAATCACAGAAAATCCAAATCCTTGCTGTCAATGTAGTGTAGCCTTTTTCGACCTTATTCTTAACGTCTATTAAAGAGACTTTCTTAGCGTCTTCGTCGTTTGGATCAAGCTACCAGTTCATTTCGTCATCCATAACTATTTTAATTTGACTTGCATTCAAGTGTCAGTTGATTTTATTATATTTTATTTATAAATAAATAACTTTAGTGATCCTGTAATTAAGCATCTTAAATACATTTTTCATAGGTATTCAGAGTGCATGTACTTGCCATTATTGTTCAAGTAAGCCAAGCGTTTTCACGTTATTTGACACGGGACGCGCCTGTCGCAAACTACTGAATTACGAGCTGTAACAGCCAGCGTATGACCATGCAACGTTAAGCCCAGAGGTTTAGTAAAATAACTGAAAAATAATTCAACAGAAAACGCTGTAAGTGATTTGTTTTGTTTGTGTACCTGGTAATCATTGCGTGCGATATCGGTTACAACAAATATATACGGGTTTATACCTACTTCCATTACAGTCAAAATGTCGATTGGTTTGTTCAAGCTTAGCTATAAGGATGTGTTCCGCATGGTTTCAACATTATAGTATTGCTTTACATCATTTAAGACAATAATAACCACAATTATGTGAAAGTATAGGTACTTCCATCTAATAAAAATCATATCTGTTTAAAGAGTTTCTTTGTTGTGAAAATTATAGCAACTTGTGGAATCAAAGAATCACGCATAGTTGTCTGATCTGTTTATTTGGTAGAGATAGCGAATTGTTGTTCCATTTTCACAGAAATGCGATTTCTCATTGAGCTGTATGTGGCTTTAAAGGGTTAAGGACGTGATTCCAAACGTTCCCGTTTAAACAAAAAACATCAGAAATAAACAAACTCGCGGGGCAAACCTACAAATTACTTTCATCGTGACTTACTTTGTGATTAGGTATGCCAAACATTCTACTTAAAGGTTGATGAAATTCTCACGATTGATTTAAACAATTGATTTAATTTTGCCCTACACCGACGTGTGTAGAGTACTGTATACTCGGTGCTTTCCGAGTGTCTGTGGAAAAAAAAACCTTCACAGGCGACTCGGGCGAGGTTCGAACCCACGACTTCCTGCTTATAGACTCTTAACCTCTTGACCACCGAGCTTGCCCGATGGAATTGGCTGGCTAGAATCCTATACTGAACAGCAAAAGAAACGTCGTGATTTTAAATCGTTGACATAACTCAACCACAAGAGTTTTACATGTATCGTTTTCGGGAAACATGCAGTCTAACATCATTCTGAATCATGACTGTGCCTGAAAATCCTATAGGCGGATGGAATGCGACTTGAATGGTTTTCAAAGTGTACGTTACAAAATATACCTGTTGATATCTTGTATTCATACGACGTTTCTTTTGCTGTTCAGTATATATAGCAGCGGGTTCCGAGATATTTATATATATAGGTTGATGGACATTCTACTGATTGTATTTGAACAAAGCCATAAACAAAAACACACACCTCGTCAACTTACGAGAGTCAAATATAAATTTATATTTCATTAAAATACATGGCAAATTTATGGTGTTCTAAAAAGGACACAGGCACATTGCAAGAAGAGTGTTCACGCGTCGCAATAGAAGTGTTGTCGCGTCGCACTAGAAGTGTTGTCGTTTTTAGTATGCATGCTAGCTGGCGACCAATTTGGTCACCGGTTTTGTATATTTGGTTTTGCTAGTAAATATATGGCTTTGTACATAAAAAATATGGTTTTGCCATTAAATATATGGTTTGGCTATTTAGTCGTATGTATTAATAAGTCGAAATGTAATCACATACGGCTCTTCATACGAGACAAAAAACGCAACGGTGAACACTTCTAGTGCGACGCGATAACACTTCTAGTGCGACACGATAACAGTGATTAACACTTCTAGTGCGACGCGACAACACTTCTAGTGCGACGCGTGAACACTCTTCTTGCAATGTGCCTGTGTCCATTTTAGAACACCATACAAAATTGGGCATACGTCCAAAAAGGGATCCATAACTATGGTATCCCTGAAGAAATTTCAGTGTCGCGAAATATTTCAAGATTTATCATGTCTTTTTAAAACCACCATACTTGGCTGATGACAAAAATCGCGTTTAATATATCTCTCTTTGTCTTCTCTGCACTCCTGCAGTTACAAAATGTCAAAATGGCGGCCTGCTTCATGATCAAGAATCCCCAGGATGCATCAATCTACGTCACAGGACTTCCGGTCAATAGCTCATGTCCTGCAACAGTAAATGCATCCAAGAATACTCGTATTCCGGAGTCAAACTCTACCAACAACCGGCATCATGCCGATAAATCATTACCAAGCAGCCACGTAAAGCGATACTGCCCCGTGCTGGCTGTCACACGACGAAGCTTACCGTCTGGTAACCTGACCGCTGAGTCTACTTTGCAAACATCAGAAGATTTAAGAGTGGATACAAAGTTGAAATCGACAGATAACTCAAAGACTACTCTGCGAGAAAACATCTCAAAATGTCACTCATCTTGGACATATGGGAAGCCGATTCCTCCAAGTGACATTTTGAAGAGTAGGTCTACTTTCTTGTCATCAAGTGCTACAGAACGTTTGCGTTCTTCATACCTCACCAAATCAAAGATTGACCTAAGGACGGGTTTTATGAGGTCATTGTCTCGACCGACACCAGGGGAACTAGATTTGAAATACCACCGAGATTCTCAGGATACCAGCGGGAAAAGTAGAAGGGGCAAAGAGGGACAGTCGGATCCCGATAGGCTTAGTACGTCTCAGATCATGCGAATGCTGAACAGTAAATCTGCTGTCGAGAAAAGCAAGATATTGAGTGATCAAGACACTGACCATTGTCCACAAGTGACCACCACAAATGGACCGAACAGGGACGGTGTTGTGAACAAGCCAAATCACAGCAACCCTTGTCTACCAAAACCTCCCCTGAAGTCTTCAAATTACACTCAGGAGGGAGGCAATGTTGTTAGATGTGAGCCGCTCCTTGTTTCTGGTAAATATAGGAGTAGCGAGCACAAACAAAGGCTACAGGCTTTGTACTCGCAACATCACCAGAGCGATGTAAAAAATATAAAATCCAATGAAACTATGAGACGGGGTCGAACATGGAAAGACCTCGACCGAGTGGTAACTGACAGTTTGGCTCGAAGGATGTCCCCACCAAGTCACGAGAAAACGGTGCACGTAAATATCCTCTCCCTTGAGGGTCTTGATACTGATAGCAATATCGGCGAAGCCCATCAAGATTTGTCTCCTGGACTTTTGGAATCCTCTAGTGATTGTTGGAGTAGTTGGTCTAGCGATTCAGGGGACATATCCACACCGCGGAGCACTGCGGCGCTGCTTTGGCAGCAAAACCATCAAAGTGGACATTACCGGCACAGACATTACAGGATGTGTACCAGAGAGAAGTGTAGGGAACATAGGCGATCGTCTCGCCCTGCACGGTGCGTGAAACCGACCGTCGACTTTGTTGATAAAAACCAGGACAGAACTGGAGGCACGGGAGCAAAGATCGTAGGGGAGACAGTAACATGGGGTGACTTGGAACCGAACCACCATAAAATTTCTTTTGCTGAATACATTAACATTATCCAGCCAATGAGACCACCTGCTAATTCCCCAGTCAGTAACATATCCGATGACGGGGATGAATTCATGAATATTAATGATGAAGCTGACCAATGGTCAATGAGTTATCACACAAAGGGCGCCACCACGACAGCTAGTAACATAAGTGGATTGGTTAAGGGTGAAATTAGGATTGAATCAGATGGGGAAAACAAGGCAAAAATAAATGTATTTTTACCGCAGATGAGATGATATTTAAATAAGAAAAAGTTGAATCATTCAGATATTTAGTCCCGCCGACTTTTTACAAAGATATATATATTTATTTATAGGGCTATCTGTAATACGGGGGACATTTAAACTTAAAATGCACTCTTTTTAAACCCTGCGACGTGCCATGGCGCTTATTCATTAAGTATGTTTGTAAACAAAATGTAATTACTCCGTTGATGTTTACCCCAAATTTCTCAAATTCCGTACATTCACTGTTGAAGTATACCCAAATAGCATGGTTAATTCCCATTAGCCTGCTTTGAACCCTTGACCCAAAAAATCCTACTGCAAAAAGCATGGTCCCATAGGACCGTGTACAAATCCTGCATGGTCCCATAGGACCGTGTACAAATCCTAATCCCATCTGTCAACACAAGGCCATTGACTTCAGCTCCTAGGCGGCTTATCAAAAGCTATCAGTTACCCTGTTGAAGTATACCCAAATAGCATGGTTAATTCCCATTAGCCTGCTTTGAACCCTTGACCCAAAAAATCCTACTGCTAAAAGCATGGTCCCATAGGACCGTGTACAAATCCTGCATGGTCCCATAGGACCGTGTACAAATCCTAATCCCATCTGTCAACACAAGGCCATTGACTTCAGCTCCTAGGCGGCTTATCAAAAGCTATCAGTTACCCACTATGGTGTGCCAGAACATCAATCCAGACAGGCTGGAGCCATCAGCCAGAGTATGAGAGATGTTTATTCCTATAACTGCTATGGGTACACATAATAGGGTATATTTTATGTCGATTTGGGGTAGGGGAAAAAGCGTTATCAGAACTATTAAAAATAAACATCAACCTAAAGGGCCCTTACATTTTTTTTTGCTTCAAATTGTTGTCTAGGGTCTAGAGGACCTCTAGGCATCTGTTAAAACCATTGGTAGTTGGTAGTGTTCAACGCAACAGAAGTTATAGCGCCCCTTCACACCTACTGAAAAATTAAGCGCGATGCAACCGCGGTGTTCGTATATGTGTAATGGCACGTCGCAGGGTTTTAAAATAATCATTATATTTGTAATATCTGTAAAAAGAGAAATAGCCTGTTTGTGGATAAAATGTTAAACCTTTATACAAAGGACGTTTTTATTTCATGATTCTCAATAGGCCTATAATTGCAGAAATTTGCAACATTTTACCATGGTGGGTACATGGATTTTTTATGTTAAGTAATACGGAGATGTCTTAAATACATAAATATAAACTGGACTTTTTCTATTAAATAATCGACAGTACCAATATATTTTGTTCTTCATTATTTCCCTGCCTCAGTTTTGTTGTTCCTTTCTACGTCTTTCAAACAAAATAAAACTACAGCACACCCTCTCTTGTTGAGAGATTATTTTTGGTTTTGAAATATCTTTTCATGGCCACCGTGACGTTATTCTCAAACAGCTATTGTATGTTTTGTTTTGCCTTTTAAAATAGCACGACGTATAGGCTTGAACATTTCCACTGCGAATCCCACCCAAGTCGGCTGTGTATTTAATATTAGTTTTGTGGGTTTTTCTGAGTAAAGGCAGCAGAGGGCAACATTTTAACATCTATTCTTTAAACAACTGATAATGAATAGGTTCGGCGTAATCTTGTTTGATTGTCCGTCTGCTATCTGTTATCATGTCTCTATGCCTATATTTGTCTTTAGCTCTCCCTGTGTCCTAATTTCTGTTTCTTTGTGTCCTGCTAGCCCTCCCCCCCCCAAAAAAAAAAAAAAAAACTAGAGGTATTGAGTTTGTAGAAAACAAGCTCAGAGTGTTCGAGTATGCATCATATGTGATGACGTCAGCACCTAAAGTTGTTAAAAGACAAGAGTTACTTCAGGAGATATGAGTTTTCATAATAGATCATTAAAATAACATAATGTGCTACACTGAATACATTAACTTCCGGTTCAGTCATCCCATATAATTTAAAATTCTTCCAACCGTAAGTTCCGGTTCAATCATGTGACGTCATTCATACTTCACACAAATTTTGTTCCTCATAATAATGTCAATTGTGCCAAATTTGGTAAAATTCTGTCTAATGTTTTCTCAAGATAGCAAAAAGTGACTTTTTTAAATCCTGCCGCTAGAGGGCGTAGTTAAGAGCGATGACGTCACCAAATATCTTTTTGAAAAGAGCAGATCCCACTTAACATATAAACCAAGAATGTTTTTTTCGAATACCCTTTCAGATTTGCGTCAATTTATAAAGAGCTTTTTAAACTTGAACTTCCAGTTACGACCGGAAGTAAGGGTCAAAATAGGGTAATGTCTGTGTATCATATGTCGAGTCCTCCATGTCTGTATGATTATGAAGGAATCAAGAAAGTATCTATTGTGGTTCACGAGATATAAAATATATTGTTTTAATTATAATTAATTATGTAATAAATCATTAGATGACATCACCATGACGTCACAACGTTACCTGGAACTATTTGTTAAGGTCTAACTATGTGTTAAGTTTTAAGGTTCTTTGAACTCCGCAACTATGTTTTGGCTGTACAAATACATTTACAGAATAGTGATTCTGAATAGTTGTTCACTTAAACTTCCGGTTTTGACTGGAAGGAGAGGTCAGATTAGGGTCATGTCTGTGTACGAAATGTGACAGTTCAAGTTCTTTAAGATGATGCAAAGGTTGTGAAAATATCTTCTGTGGTTCATGAGATATGATTTTTGGAAATATTCAACTTCCGGTTTCAACCAGAAGGAGAGGTCAGATTGGGGTCACGTCTGTGTACGAAGAATCACATAATTCAAGATCTTTCTGATGATGCAAAGATTGTAAAAATATATTTTGTGGTTCATGAGATATAATTTTTTTGAAATATTGAACTTTGATTTAGTGTAATTCGATAACTTAGGGCACAATTACATGTTAAGGTCTAACTATGTGTTAAGTTTTAAGGTTCTGTGAACTTTTGTCTCTGGATATGTCTCACTGAGAAGAAGGAGAAGAAAAAGTAAAAAACCGAACAATAACAAGAGGTGTTCGCGCTGTCGCTCGAACACCTAAAATCATCACATCCCCTCTCTCTCTCCACCTCTTGTCTTCGGGCCATATAACACGATTACGTACAGCAGACCTGAGAGAACGTAAATCCCTGTCTAAAAGATGCCATGACAACTAATTCTCCTTCAAACAAACCTTTTTTAATAGTGACACTGTTTACCTCCACAATAATGTTAATCAAACAATGGAGTGTATTTAATACGTGTGTTTACCTGTACAGCAGTATATTGTTGTTACCATTGGAACATGTCACATGATACATCAAGTAATCACCTTAAACACTCAAAGATATCAAGTCACAAACTGCAAAGAGTTCGTGTTTCGTCCAGTATTTACGTGGGCTAGTTAAACATCCGAGTCAAGCAAATAGTGAGTCTACAGAGAATACGTTTGGAGACGCCTGACATGATCAGAAAATATTATGAAGAATTTGGGGAAAAATTAAGAAAGAAGAATGGAAAACCTACATTTGTTTTGTTTTGAATGTGACGATTAAGCCTAGTTATCGGGTCTTCAGCAGTTTCAGAACTCCTTGATCCATCGCTGGGGAGAAACTCTCCAGCAGTTGGTGAAACAGGTGAGTGTGCTCTTGTGTATTATGTCGAAACAAACATGTTAGTTTTGGTTGCCAGGTGTACAGCTTGTCCCCACCAACAATGCTTACTCTTTACAACAAGCATATATGGAGTCTTGTTTTACTCTAAACCTTCTAGTGTCAACGCCAGTGTATTTTTTCCTCCATGGTTAACCTTAAATGCAGATTTATGATGAGCCTATAATGTTCTTCAAATGGGAAAAATGCCTTTCCTTTCCATTTTTTATGATCGATGTCTTTTGCAGCCACTTCTATACGTTTACGACTCATTTTGTAGCTAGCTGGATGGAATTAGGATGTGTTGGAGTTATGGTTAGGGTTGGTAATTGTTGAGTGGCTTACAAACATTTTGTATTGCCTCCGACCTACGTTACGTTACATCTGTGTTGAAGGGGGAGTTAGTGGGGGTCTAAGCTGCATTTAAAAGTTTTAAATCATTATTGAATTCTCTGTGTTCTCTGAATGATGGTTCAGTTCTCTTTGTACTTAATCAAACATTTCTGGAAGCGTCCACTCTCTTATCCCGTTGGCTCTTACAAAGTGATCAAACATCAATTATCTTTTTGACGTGTTTAGTTTGTCATAAATTCCTTTCTGGAGGACAGATGGTCAAAAGTCAAACAATAACTGTTTGTTTGGTCAAGAAAGACTGCACAATTCTCCAATGAAGCTGGTGGGCTAACCCAAACCCTACAGTGTCATAGATCCTATACGTACTGTCATAGCCACGGTCATCTGCTCATGGGGTTTATAGCTGAAGGGGTTTGTACTGAAGGTTTTATAGCTCGCTTCAGAGTCTACGAATGCATCGGGAACTATCAACAGGTAATACACCAGGAGATACATCTTCTTCTTCTTCTTCTTCTTCTTCTTCTTCTTCTTCTTCTTCTTCTTCTTCTTCTTCTTCTTCTTCTCCTTCTCCTCCTCCTCCTCCTCCTCCTCCTCCTCCTCCTCCTCCTCCTCCTCCTCCTCCTCCTCCTCCTCCTCCTCCTCCTCCTCCTCCTCCTCCTCCTCCTCCTCCTCCTCCTCCTCCTCCTCCTCCTCCTCCTCCTCCTCCTCCTCCTCCTCCTCCTCCTCCTTCTCCTTCTTCTTCTTCTTCTTCTTCTTCTTCTTCTTCTTCTTCTTCTTCATGGTTAGGTCATCAGATATCGAATTACACTAAATCAAAGTTTAATATTTCAAAAAATTATATCTCATGAACCACAAAAGATATTTTCACTATCTTTGCATCATCTGAAAAATCTTGAATTATGTGATTGTTCGTACACAGACCTCTCCTTCCTGTTGAAACCGGAAGTTTAACTGAACAACTATTCAGAATCACTATTCTGTAAATGTATTTGTACAGCCAAAACATAGTTGCGGAGTTCAAAGAACCTAAAACTTAACACAAAGTTAGACCTTAACATATAGTTTCAGGTAACGTTGTGACGTCATGGTGAGGTCATCTATTGAATTATTACGTAATTAATTATAATCATAATCATACAGAACATGGAGGACTCGACATTTGATACACAGACATGACCCTATTGACCCTTACTTCCGGTCCAAACTGGAAGTTCAAGTTTAAAAACCTTTATAAATTGAATGTTATAAAAAAAGCTTCTGTGTTATGTTAAGTGGGATATGCTCTTTTCAAAATATATTTGGTGACATCACCGCTCTTAACAGCGCCCTCTAGCGCCAGGTTTAAAAAAATCACTTTTGCTATCTCGAGAAAACATTAGACAAAATTTTACCAAATTTGGCACAATTGACACCCATATTATGAGGAAAGAATTGTGAAGTATGAATGACGTCACATGATTGAACCGGAACTTACGGTTGGAAGAATTTAAAATTATATGGGATGACTGAACCGGAAGTTAATGTATTCAGTATAGCACATGAAAACTCATATCTCCTGAATTAACTCTTGTCTTTTAACAACTTTGGGTGATGACGTCATCACATATGATGCACACTCGAACACCCTGAGTTTGTTTTCTACTAGTATTAAACTCAATACCTGTAGTATTACCTTGCATTTACTAGTTGTTGAGAATTAACGAGATGACTTTATATAGGACAGTATAGATGATCATATCGGGTTTAAACTTAAATTATGATTTCGTCGGTTAGTTATTTTCCTTGGCAACAGCTTGTTTGAGAACTTTAATAATTTAATTTCTGTATCGAATGAACTTATACATGTAGCTGTGTTTTATATAAATGAAAACTACGACATTACTGAAGTGTTTGGTGTCGGAGAGCTAAAATGCCAAATGTGAGTTTTCAAGTTATTGTTTGAACTGCCCGCTCAGCAAATTATCAAATAACATTTTAATAAACTGAAAAGGTTCGGATTCAGCATAGACTGTAATCAATGTAACTCAATCATATTTATAGTTTGTAGATCGCTCATCTACTTGCCATTCAAAGACACTCCCAGGGTATTTAGAGATGGTGAGACTGGCATTTTCATAATAATAGTCTTTAATTTTGGGTACATTTTCCCCATATACCATATTCACAATGTTTAAATTTTCGCCATTTACAGCGAAAAACTAACAAAAAGAAACACTTTATATAACTTTATATACAGCGAATCAAGCAGCCTAAAACATTCAGTATAAGGTTAGTATAATGTCTATAGTGATAATGAGTACCGGTATTGATTTTTAAATGTTAAATATTAATACCTTATCGTTGTGGAGCAGACTTTACATACTGTTCAATCAAAATCATGTTTAGATTATTAGTAAAATGACCCTTGATCTGATCCAACAAAAGAACAATTTCCAAATGATATACCTTTTTGGTCCGACTAAGTAGATAAAATCAACCAAACAGACAGATGAATTAGGTTATTAAAGCTTATCGTCTGATGCAAATGATATACCTTTTTGGTCCGACTAAGTAGATAAAAATCAACCAAACAGACAGATGAATTAGGTTATTAAAGCTTATCGTCTGATACAAATGATATACCTTTTTGGTCCGACTAAGTAGATAAAAATCAACCAAACAGACAGATAAATTAGGTTATTAAAGCTTATCGTCTGATACAAATGATATACCTTTTTGGTCCGACTAAGTAGATAAAATCAACCAAACAGACAGATGAATTAGGTTATTAAAGCTTATCGTTTGATACAAATGATATACCTTTTTGGTCCGACTAAGTAGATAAAAATCAACCAAACAGACAGATGAATTAGGTTATTAAAGCTTATCGTCTGATACAAATGATATACCTTTTTGGTCCGACTAAGTAGATAAAAATCAACCAAACAGACAGATAAATTATAGTTATTAAAGCTTATCGTCTGATACAAATGATATACCTTTTTGGTCCGACTAAGTAGATAAAATCAACCAAACAGACAGATGAATTACGTTATTAAAGCTTATCATCCGATACTTTGATCGTTTGAATATGAAATATCGCATTAATAGCCTGTCATCAGCAGTATAGAGAGATAACAACGAAAAAGGTGACGGAGGCTTAAGTCAAGGCACACACGGCGTTTAGAAGGAGAACATGATGCTCGAACGTCTAGTTTGTCTTTCCGCGATGCCGATTTCCGACGCATTGAATAAATGCTATCAAAAAACATGGATTTTTTAATATATTTTTTATGAGAACATTCACTAATGGGTGGTTAATTAAATATAATTGTTAAGTGTTTACGACGATGCAGGGACCGATCTAGCATCATACTAATAGATTCGGCCAATGATTCTGAGACACAAACCTATAAAATGTATTCTTTATTTGATTGTCTTCAATTTTAATTTCATTTTCTCAGATCTGTAACTTCTAAGCACTGAATCAACCATATTGACGTCATAAAACATTGCTCAAGAAAATAATGGGATCTCTAGAGGAATACACCAAAGACCTTAGGGCGTCTATCAATCAACGAATGGAGCACGCCCTCAACGACAATAATTTTAAAATCAGTGACATCCTGTCGAAGACGTATGCGCAGATGGTGGCCGACTTGTCAGATCCTCAAGAGTGGTACTACTCCGATGTTCATAGGTATCTGATTGATTTTCTGCATGTTGGTTGTGAAGGCCCTAAGCGAAAAGGGATTCGGTTGTTGACTAACGAGACATCATACAAAGAGGGTGTGCTTTCTTCTTTTATTCCAGTTGCGAATTCAAAAGTTAATACTATTTCTAAAAAGGCCGATCAAGATGGCGGACTGGCTCAAAGAGTTGACAACGACGACAAGGCGGTCAAAGGTCTTTCTCTAATCACAGAATCTGACAATGATTACATCGACGGCATACAATCCGCCGTTGAGGGAGACAAACAAGTGCAGAATGGAGAAAGAGAGAAGAGTCAATCTACATCATCCCGGGAACCAAGTGTCGATGAGATAGAAGCAATGAGGAGCTACAAAAAACTGAAGGCACTTGAAAGTAATTCCAAGTATATGTACAGTGCCAGAAAAAGGCCCAAAAATGGAAAACAGTTTTTCCCCGCACTTCACAGACCCCAAATGATTGCTGGCAAACAGCACATTGAAGTCAATGAATTAACGGTACTCGTCAGTTCCGCAGTAAACCCCCATTCCCAGCATCTACCTCATAACAGTATGGCCCCAACAAAGCAGACGAGTATTCGCAAATTTCATTTCCCACCAGAGGAGAAAAGTACAAATCACAAGAGCGAACAATTAGTCGTTTTTGATAGGTGGATAAAACCTCTCAATAGCGACACATCTCAACCCGGGCGAACGACAGGAAAGAGAAATGAAAAGAAAATTCAGCAAAATTTAGCAAACAGAAATTCTCAGAGAGCCTCTAAATCAACACAAACAGAACAAGAAGCCGGCCATCCTTGCAGCAAAGTTTTACTTTTCTCCGTTCCTTTTGAGTTGTCGCCAAATAAGGGAGTACATGGCCGTGACATACCTCACACGTTCACCCTCAAACGAAAAACAACACCAAGGTTAAACTTGACCCAATGTCGCGCTCGAAGCCCAAGTGTAAACTCAAGTTTCCAGTCGCTCCTTGACAACGCCGAAAAACGATTGGTGGGAATCGAACAGCAAATTGAGAATCTGTGTTTTGAGCACAGGTTCATCCATAAAGCAGTGGCAAGTAATACGGCAAAAGATGATGAGTTTTCATCTCATCCAGCAATGACAGAGATTGTCAGCGGTACTGATAAAAAACCACTTGGGTCACCAACCGACAACCTCACTGAAAAAGTTGATAAAACCTTTCTCTATGATAAAACCAAGTCAAGAGCGACAGTTGACATTGGTACGAATACCCCCTCTGCATGGCACGCCGGCAAGCAGCCAGTGAAGAAACATTTTACTGAAAAAACTGAGCATGTAAGATTTAATAGAGATTCTGTTCCGTCGAAAACATCTCAATATGACCATTATCATTCTTTTGATTTTCCACACGTAAAAGGCGCCCTCTATCGTCCCGTCCAGCTGGTTCATCCAAAGAGTAAACAGTTCAGGACAGACATCAGTGATAATATTCTTACTCACGAGAACAAAAATATCAAAGTGTCTCAAAAATTACCCCTCGCCTTAGAATGTCCAACCGAATCGCACTCCACTGATGCATCTAACGAAATTGAAGAATTGGTTATTCAGTCTGACAACGGAACGGCAAGATCAAGTCAATTATCAATGGAAGAAGGACTGCATATATTTTTGCAAACAAGATCTATGAAACCAACTCTGAAAATACAAACGGCAAAGAGGAACAACTATCGTAAAGAGACAAAGTATGGGACAGGTTCGTTTGAATCTAATGGATCAAATAAAACTAACAGCGAAAACGAATGAATGACACACTGAGACCGAACTCGGAGAACATACCGGACATTCCAAATATCGAAATATGGAAATATCGATGAGTCATCAGTTATTTTTCGACGTTATTTATAATAACTAAGTGTATCTTTTTCAATATGTTGAGCCAGTGCGCCCTCTTTTTTCAAATCTAGATCTAACCCTGTAATTATTAAACACACAGTTTTCAGTTTATACAATTTCAGTGCCCTGTGTACGCAAGTATGCAAGAAATTACATCATTATTTTGTTTTAGCTTCATCACATACCAATAAGAGACAAAGGAATACGTGTTTAATGGCGTAAAAACGCTAACATTTTAATCTTATCATTGGACTGTTTATTCAGTATACATTATGACATGTTTTAAAGAGAAGGTACAACGTTCATTTAAACACTCTAATTTATATATTTACTCTAGAGAATATCGTTCAACTAACGACTAAAACGGTTTTTAGGTTTTTATATTTATGTTTTTCAAAACGTTACCAGATGGAAACCTTTAGAAGTTCCACATAATTATTCCCATTTCTATAAGATGAAAGCACTTCAGATGGAATAATCCTCAAGATGATTGATCATCTGCTTGATACCATGTAAGCCTTTAGATGATCGTGAATTTAATAATATGATAACTATCAATGCTGTACCTTTAACTATAATTTTCATGCCTTTTTATAAGCGAGACACAAACGACCTGAACGTGAAAAACAAATCAATAAGTAATGTTTCAAAGAATATTTGTTTTATTTAATTTAAATGCACAAAAGATTATGTTGCTACATTTCTAACTTATATTCGCCAACAGTGATTTTAACTGAGTAAAACATTTGCGTTTATCATATACTTCTATATTACTTTATAAGAATATTTTGGTTTTAATCACCATAGAATTGAGCTAAAATACATTTTTTTTTAAAGTAAGATAAAATCGGTACCAAGTTTAATTACAGGGTCTACGAAATGCAGTTTTATGTAGACACATATTTAGCAAGTATCCTTTCTTCTGGGCAGTTTTAACAAAATGGGAAGTCTATTTTTTACATACATGTTCATGCTTATCCTTCCTTGACACATGAGGGCGCTGTTTGTGAGATCACAACAGGAACTTGGTGTTACAGCATGCAGCACTGAGAAGTGCACAAAATAAAAACCCAAAACCTTGTCCCAATAAAATACTGGTTACCTCAAAAAATTTACTGATTGGTAACCAAACACGCAGTTAACAAGACAACACACAACATTAAGAGAACGGACTTTGAAAAGTCGAGGAATTTAATCAACTTATACTGACAAATCAACTATGATGTTCTTTATTATTCCCGCTGAGACATCACTGATTTACTCATGAATATTAGGATAAAGACTCAAAAGTGCCAAAAAGATTATCAAAACACCCACAAATTGGTAATTTAAAGATAGAAAAGTGATGTCAGCATGAAATAGAGTTGTGCGTAATATTTTCAAGTTAAACAATTTCCATTCCATAGGCCCTTTAAAATTTTGGCGAAGATCGGAAAAATTAAGGACATAATTATTATGGATTCGTGATTAGGCCTACTACTTGCACGAATTGGTCTAATCGGTGAAGGCAAGGGGCATGGGCGTCGAACGCTTTATTAATAATTTTGGTGTTGCAAGAAAAAAACGGTAGGCTACTTCAGTAGTCAGGATAGGCTAACGTTATTTGAAAAAAAATATGGGCCATCAAAAAGTGGGGGACATTTGATATACAATCCAGCCCCCACTCACCGTACCCCACCGATCGACATCCATGGGTATGGCCTCAATATAAACAAATAATAATTAAAACAAAACAAAACATTGTCCAATACATCCATTTTCTGGTAGTGTGCTTTTTCAACTATACTACTACTTCATTTTTTTTCATTCATTTTATTTCACATTTATTTCCATACTCACATGAGAAAAATGGTTACACAAAAGGTGGTATACAAAGTTGCAAAGAAAGATAGTAATTAGACAACTGGATATATGAAAGGAGGCAATATCAATCTATGTACACGTCATACATGAAAACACAGAGGATGGAGGCTGTTCATGTAAGCCAAGGCTTGTGAGGAACAACCTTACACAAAGGACATACATCTGGGGACGGAACAGAATTACAGAAAACAGAGTCCTTAACTATTATACAATGATGCATTCACATAGTAAAATAATAAAAATTAATAATAATAATAATAAATAATAATAATAATAATAATAAAATGTATCAAGTGGAAGCTGATGATGAGAAAAATTAAGCTATCAGTGACGAGTCACAAAGCTATGTTACATACTGGGAGAGAAGTACTCTTTTATACGATGCCTTAAAACGGCCCACAGACAGCTGATCTTTAACTGCATTGTCAATGTCATTCCAGGGACTAGGACCATAGAAACGAAGTGTATTCATAGAATAAGAAGTGCGAGTGAAGGGAACAGACAAATTATTAGAAGATCTGGTATGGTATCCATGTAAGTCTTGAATATAAGTAAAATAAGAAGAAAAGGAATTAGGAAGAAGGTTTTTGGAGTATTTGTACATGAAGATCCCGGTATGAAATTTATTGATATCGAAAAGAGTAAGGGTGTGTAATTGTGCAAAAAGTGGTGCAGTATGCTCACGAAAATGTGACGAAGTGCATATTCTGACTGCCCGTTTTTGAGAAACTGATAGAGAGTGCAGCTTATTTTTGCTAGAGCGAGCCCAGACAATGTTGCAGTAATTAAGATAAGGGAGAATAAGTGTGTTATAAAGCAAGACCATAGAGGAGGAAGGAAGAAAGAATCGAAGCTTTGATAGAACACCAGTATTACGAGATGTTTGTGATCAATAGTGACACCTAAAAATTTAGTGGAGTACACCCTGGTTATAGATATATTATCTATTTTTATAGGAGATAATTCAAGACGAGCAGAAAAATTTGACTTGCTGAAGAAAATGAAATTAGTTTTGGTATGGTTTAAAGACAGTTTATTTGCCTTAAACCACATAGAGACCTTGTTGAGTTCATAGTTTAAGGACTCAATTAAGGAGTCACAGTTAAGACCAGAGTGAAAAATAGTTGTGTCATCTGCAAATAAAGTAAATTAAAACAGAGAGGAAGAAAGATGCAAGTCGTTTATATATAAAAGAAACAGAAGCAGGCCGAGAATAGAGCCTTGTGGAACACCGTGCAATATGTTAAGACGGGTATAGTTGTTATCCTTAATAGTCGTAAATTGCTGTCTGCTGTTAAGGTAATCCGTAAACCATTGGAGCGCGACCCCTCTAATGCCGTAACGCTCCAACTTCGAAAGAAGAATATAATGATTGATAGTGTCGAAAGCTTTGGAGAGATCAATAAACACACCGACGGCACATAATTTATTACTAAGTGCATTAGTAATATCATTGATAACCTGAATGAGTGCCATACCAGTGGAGTGCCCACTGCGAAAGCCATATTGATGTTAATATCATTGATAACCTGAATGAGTGCTATATCAGTGGAGCGCCCACTACGAAAGCCATTATTGATGTTCATAAAGGAGTTGAAAATGAGAAGTAAAATTAATTAAGCGATTATAGACTAGTCTCTCAAGGATTTTAGAAAAGCAAGGAAGAATTGAGATAGGTCTGTAATTTTGTACAATATGATTGTCGCCACTTTTGAAGATAGGAATGACTTTTGAGACTTTTAGATTAAGAGGAACAGAGCCGGTGAGAAACGAAAGATTGAAGATGTAAGCAAGGGGTTCGGCAATAAAGGGGATTGCAGATTTGGTCACAATAGAACTGACTCCATCAAAACCACAGCTGACGTTGGTTTTCAAATCTTTTGTCCAAGCTGTATGGAGTTAACATGGGCGGATGTAGAACATTTTTTAGGGGGGGCTGAGAATCAAAAACAATTATTTTTCAGTGCTACAAAAATTACTATGAAATAATCAAAGGGAGAGAAAAACAAAGCACAGTGAGGGGGAAATGAGAGTGCGTTCTCCCCTCCCCTCCCCCTCTCTCTCTTTTTCTCTCTTTTTAAAATTTTGTTTTATTTGTTTTAATTTTTTTTAAACGATTTTAGGGGGGGGGGCTACAGCCCCCTTAGCCCCCCTGGATCCACCAATGGTTAAAGGCTTCACTTGATGAATTTCTTGATAATTTTTACCTATACCAAGGATTTCAGACCTTTTATTTTACTACAAATCACATTTTAAGAACATTTGCCGTCGCTTTACAAAGCTCACCAGTCAATCGTCTCGTTGTTGGATGAGTACCTGGGACTGTTTTCAGAGTAGAACTGCGCGTACCACTTACGATGATTCACCATCGCCGTATCCTCTTTGATATATATAGGCTTAGGTACATACTTCTTGTTGGCGAATACCATAATATCATTCTTAAACTGTACATGGGAAAAGTGGTTTTTTTTATTTTAGTTTTGAAACAAGTTGCTTGGAATTGTCTTTGCAATTCTCATTTTAAAAAATACAGTTTAACAAAAATCTGTTCATCCTCTCATTGGGTCTATTTTAACATACATGTTTTAATGTTTCTGTCACTTTGCTATTGAGAAAGATCGTGATACATGAAGCCACTAAAAAAACACTACCAAACTTGTTTTAATATTCAAAGGTTTTTGCACTATACATAGAGGCCTACTTACCTCAGAAAAATGTTTATGGAAGATCTTTTTGGCTAAATAGAAGGAGATAGGACCGCCCTCACAGTAAACAACAGTCAAAACTCTCTGCCTCATTGGTCCAATGGGCGTAACCGTGGTGATTAATACACATTTACTTATGAAAGACATGGAGTGGGTCAAGTATGGTCCAATCTGTAGAAGCAGAACAAATAAAACTAGAGCTCAAGTGTTTGTTAGAACAAACACACGGTGTTCGTGTCAACTTCCAGTTCAATCAAATTATCATGGATGATGTCAATCATATTTTGCAAAGGTGTATATCAATATCAATTTCATATTCAAAAGACCTATCAATTTTGCGTTAGAATGTGTTGAATTTGAATTTCCTGTTTACACCGGAAGTAAAGGTTAGATCAGGCGATTTGAAGGTCATATATATGACACAATAAAACTTCTTCATGATCATAAAAAATAACGTTAGTACCTGATTTGGTTCAATATCTGAGATAATCCCTTTTTAAAAGTGCCGCTAGGGGGCGCTCTGAACTTTGATGACGTCACTAAACATATTTTTTAAAGATAAGATGTCACTAATCACTTTATTCACAGAAGTCATATTCCAATTTCCTATGGTTTTTGAGATAGAAAATTATTATTTTTCTAAACCCGCCGCCAGAGGGCGCTGTGATAGGTGATGACGTCATCATTCACATTTTTGAAAAGGTCACATGTCAATAGTAATTTCGTTCACGGAAGGCACGCCCAAATACCATATGATATTGGCTGCAGACCCTATAAAAGTGCTTCAGAATATTTTTTTCACTTAAACTTCCGGTTTCAACCGGAAGGAGAGGTCAGATTGGCTCATGTCTATGTACGAAAGGTCACATAATTCAAGATTTGTAAGATGATGCAAAGATTGTGTAAATATCTTTTGTGGTTCATGAGATATGATTTGTTGAAATATTAAAATTGTATTTTAGTGTATTTCGATATCTGATGCCGTCACCATGACGTCACAACTTTACCTGAAACTATATGTCATAAATATATTGACAATTACATGTTATGGTCTAAGTATGTGTCAAGTTTGAAGGCTCTCCTAATCTGACCTCTCCTTCCGGTCGAAACCGGAAGTTGAAGTGAAAAAATATTCTGAAGCACTGTTCTGTACATGTATTTGTACAGGCCATTTCGCAAGCACACAGCCGTTTCCCACACAAGCCTATCGTTAATTTTTGTGCGGTTTAGTGCATCGGATTTGTGTTCTGATGGCTGAGTCGTCGGAGTGTGTGGGTTCGAAGCCTTGCCGCGACAATGGTGCTTGTGTCCTTGAGCAAGACACTTTACCATAATTGCTGCGAGGGCCGAATTGTCGGAATTGAACCCAGCCACTGGGGATGTACAAGCCAGTGCATGCTTAGTGCCGGTCCCGAGCCCGGATAAATGGGAGAGTTGCGTCAGGAAGGGCATCCGGCGTAAAACCTATGCCAAATCAAATAATGCAGATCATGATCCGCTGTGGCGACCCCTAACGGGAGCAGCCGAAAGAGGACAACAACATACAGCACGAGGTAGTAGGCTTAAGTCGAATCGCACGCCAAACTGAACTCCATGTTTGCATATAGCAGTAAATAGTCTCTTGTCAAGTCGCACGCGGCACCACGGATGCGAGTTTTGTCGTGAAATGTTTCTGAAGAGAAAACCATATTTGCAACGTTCAGACTAACTTATAACTTTTATGTTGACATGAAGGTAAATGTATTTAATGTCATAATGAAGTTGTGATGTCATGATGACGTCATCAGATATCGAATTACATCAAATAGAGGTTTAATATTTTAAAAATCATATCTCATGAACCACACCAGATAAATTAACAATCTTTGCATCATCGTAGAGACCTCGAATTATACAATTATGTGACATTTCGTACACAGACTTGACCCAATTTGACCTTTTTTCCTGTTGAAACCGGAAGTTCAACAGAAAAAATATTCTGCAACACTATTATACAGAGTGTGCCAAATAAAAGTGCAACATTGAAAAAAAAAATTTTTGAAAGGCAAAAAACACTTTGATGGAAACCTGGTGTAATGTCATAGGTAGAACAGTTTCTTAGCTACATGAAACTTTTTCCCCGGTCAATTCCGATGTTTTTTTAAGGAAACTATAGCAAAATTGCGGAAGCATGTCAAATTCTCGTTGGGCCTCTCTGTGTGTTTGGGAACCTTATCAGGGGTGTGAATGCTGTCATGGCTGTGGAAGTAAATGAATGCACACATGATCAATGTCAATCAATATTTTCTTTTCTTTTCAATACATGTATAACATAACAATATGATCTAATGATCCCTTATCTAAATAATGAAATTCAAGGTAAAAGTATCACTTATGTTTCTGGCATCAAATTAAAATGTCTTCTTCTTCATGCATCATGAAATTCAAGCTCATAAATACATAGCCCAGATTCAGCATGTCCAGGTGAGAGTGGCCCAAGTAAAATTTATACCCTTTCACTTAATTGATTGTATTTCTGGATCTAGGGACCCAAATGGGATGGGGTAAAAAGGGTGGATTGAGAAATAGTCAGGCTTTATTGTAAAATATAATTTCATTGAAGAAAAAAACATTAAACTTCTGTAAATAAAGTGACTAGTCATATCTCATCGTTAACAAATATGTTTAATGACGTCATCACAGATCAGAGCGTTCCCTAGCAGCAGTATTTAAAAGGGAATATAGACTAATCCGTCGACCATTACTGCGGTGATACCATACTGCACGTGCGCGTCACACACATTCTTATATATGCAGTACGGTAGCGTTTCGTCAAATAGAGTGCATGCACTGATTGGTTCAAGAAGCCCTGGACTGCGTAGAAAAAGAACGCTTGACGCAGAGTAGGTACCATTGCAGTTATGGCGGCGCCCAGTGAACTGGTCGACGGATTAGTCTATTCGCCCGCACCGTGCATGACCCGTTGAGGGCACGTTAGACCACTATGTGGGCGAAAGGGCAGCGATAGTGCGTCGCGTTTGGCGTATTTTGTAGTGAATGTGTGTGACGCGCGGAATATCTCCAGCGATCATTGGCTGGCAGAAGTACACGTGCGCTTAGTACCATAACATACGCACATAAAGTGTACGCACAACGCTCACACGACGCAAAAGTGGCTATCATCAAGACACTAGGTGCAAATTCACCGCTAGAGGGCTACGATGTGCACTGAGCGAATGGCGACAATTGAGATACCGGTTACGCGTTGCCCGAAAAAGGTTATTTTCTTTTTATAACCCTGAACCTCGCTTGGGAAAAGCTGAGACAAACACATGGTGTTACTGCGTACCAAAACGATATAATCAAACCTTATATAAAGTTTTATGTAAAACTGTTACCGGTATCATTTATATGTTTTCTAAGATTACCAATAATTATAATATGCCTACAGGCTTTAAAGGGAAGGCACAACATTGGTTATTACCTGATTAAAACATTACCGAATTATTTATACCAAAGCTAACTTGATAATGAAGTTGGTCAAGATACCAATCATCCTGACTTAATTGTTCTTGCTTGAAGTGCTCACGTTTCAGAGAAAACCCGACCGACATGTACATACTGACTGCAACCTTCTAGTGCTCCATGTGTTTTCTCAAAAATTAATTGTGAATGCCTTTTCAACCGTTTCTCGTGACTTAGTCTGCGCATTGAGCTGAAACGTTCGCAGAATGATTGTTTAAAGATTGTATCGCCCGTGTTTGGCTCAAGAGACCCAGAATTGCAAAAGCGAACAAATTTTGAAAGATAATATCGTTATTAAACAAACAAACAAAAATTATGAAATTCAGATGTCGGAAACTGTATAAAAGCGATATAGTCCATGAGCCAGCCGATTTGTTGATGCCAAATTGAGGGACTACACACGCCATCGTGCAAGATGAGGATTGAAACAACGTGCTAGCATTTTATTAATTTGAGTTTTACTTTTAATGGTACTAATCCTTGACGGATTTTTTTCATTCAGTATCTCAAATGAAAGCTTATAACTTAGCAATTCATCATTTAAATATATTTTACCGTCAAATTGGTCCAAACATGAGCGATATCTTTAATGTATATCTTGTTTAATGTCAATCTCACCTGATCGAACCTCATCACAACTCTTGGACCCACTCTGAAAATCCTTTCTTTTTGTGTCAGTGTCAAATAGGAGATATGCTTTGCAGCGGTATGAGGAACCCATGTAGCATCATAGATGGCATCCCCCGTTCTAGTTATCCTGTTTGATAGATAGACAAAAGACAGGAGAGAGACTGGACTTGTTAAGGAAGAAGCTGCCATTATTTGGGCACGATTTGGGCGTGATTAGGCGCTAAAAAGTAGTGGTCACTGGAGTAGTCATGACTGGAAATAATTTGATTTGCCTGAATTCATGGGAATTTGGCATAATTATTGTTGGCTTTTCATTTAATTTTAATAGGGGTGCAAAATCAATCGTACAATTTATTTTAAACACGCAATCTGTACAAATAGCCTAAATAAAAAACAATGAAAAATAAGTTTCCTCTAAATTTATCCACCAAATTATTGCTAAAAACGAGCTTTAGAAAGGGCTCTGGACTCCAGGCAGCGACGGTTTACACTTTTAAAGGTCCTGTGAAATAGTTTTTTTTTTTCATTGTATACAATAAAGTATACGTACTGGAACATATATTTGTCATTTGTAAATTTTTCCCCTCACGTTTATACCATAAAAATATTAATTTTTAAATTTAGGGGGTGCGCTTCGACACGCTCATACCCCTCATTAACATAAAATTCGTGACGTACACTGAGGCGATTCCCGATCCGCGATCCACAGCACTTGCCCAAGTATGCGTCGTATACAGCGCACCACTGCATGCATAGTGTTGCTAGAGAAAAAGTTTCCTCAAGTTTTCTGTCAGGTTTGAAGCTTATTATTTTCGATAATGCCATCGAGGTGTGTCGCTGCAGGTTGCAGCAACACCACCAAAGACGGTGTTAGTCTACACCGATTTCCGTCTGATCCAAAATACAGACGTATTTGGACGTGAAGCTGACCAGAGCGAAGTGGTCGGGACCGACGGAACACTCATTCTATTGTAGTGCACAGTTCGAGCAGACATGCTTTGAACGGGGCCTTCACAGCCAGTTCGGTATGGCTTATAAGGCCATGCTGCTACCAGATGCAATTCCAACGATATTCCCGCTAAGTAAGAAGGCTGGGAAGGCTCCAACGAAGAAGAGAGGTGCTTTTTTAAAGCGAGAAAGACTCAGGGTAAGTGGCCATTTAATAATACTCCCATGCATAACCCAGTCCACTTCCGTGCAAAACGACATGTTCACACCATGCCTACCGTTTCAGTGTTCACGGCATGAAAACATGCCGTGGTTTTCCGCATTAATAAAAACATCGTGTCTGATTTTATATCCTGGCAAGACAAATATAAAAACATTAAACCTTTCTCATTATGCCTGCGCTTGTTTTGAGTTTTTTAAATGATCAGAACTTTGACTCAACTGTTTCTGTTATTTCATAAAATAACACCGCAATGTTAGCATTGCCTTCGGTGTGTTTTCCGACCGCATGATGGGGGCTTGCGCTGCGTTTCACGGTACATAGAAATTCTCTGCCTTTGTGTACGTCACGAACGTTTCGTTAAAACTTCGAAAATTCGGGGGGTCAATTTTTGATTATTAGATAAACAATTAATAATCCACTCGAAACAAAAAAAACATTTAAAATTGTTTTTAATTCATACCAATCAATATAACAGCACCAAGAAATAAAGTTTGGTAAATACACTCTTCACAGGACCTTTAATGTTTAACACTTGCATACTTACATGCCATGAAGATAAGTCAAATGAGAAACGTCTGCACCATTCTCAGCGCAGTCCTATCGTAGGAATTAAAATATAAAAAAGGTATGAGTACGCTACACTGTAAAAATAAAAACATGTAAATTTACAGCAAAATGTTAGATGTTATCATGTGGCGATAGAGTACAAAACTTGAACAACATGTAACTTCATACACCCTGTGTCTGCTGTAAAATAGACTAGTACTCTCAAGGACACCCAAAATGTAAACATGTAACATGGTCTATAGTTACAGGGGCTATTGTAATATTCATTAGATACCTGGATGTGGACATCAACATATGACGTCGTTGAACCAACAAACTTCATCTTCCTACTGGTTACTTCTTCCATGTTAGGAATCTGCCAATCTGGTTCTTGACCCTCTGCGTGGAACCAGAAATAGATCATTTGGTTCTTCTCGCAGCAGTGGTAGGACGGAATCTTGGCAGATACAGGAACTGAAGGAGACGAATTAAAGAAAACAACTTGTTTTTTCTTCATAGAGTACGGTAAGACATTTACAATTCATACGAACAGAGTTGCTGAAACGTATCATACAACACATTTGTTGCTTTTATTGTTAGTTGTATAACATTTGTCATTGTGTTTTTAATTTTATATGTGCAGGCGCCTGGATCTTTTTGATGACAATTTTATAATTTTGCTCCTGTCCTTGACAGCCCCTGTGCAACTCTTAATGTGTATTATTATCAATGACTGTCTAAAGATATAAAATATTTAAAAAAACATTTCCATTAAACTGTTGAGTATCGTTCATAAGGCGAATTAGGGCAAGGAACTATTATTTAAAGGGAGGGTACACATATCAATCGTCCTGAGAAATTATTTCGTTTGAAGTGTTTTCGCCTGAGAGAAAATATGAATTGTTTTGTAAAACATAAAATCATAATTTACATCTCCGAAGGACAAATATTATTTGATTATTTGTTTTATGTGGAGAATGCTCCTTTACGCTGTCCCTGGATACACATTCTATTTTTAGCTTCGTAGGTTCATTTGCATATGACATTAAGTGTAAGTTTGGACCTTCACGCAGTTGAGTTTGACCTCAAATCCATTCTTGTTGAAAGCAGATCCCTGTTTTCAAAATATTGTTTAATGTTTATTACCGAGTAATACTTACATTGTTATATAAATGCAATACATGTAACTTTTATACAAATATACGGTGTTATTTACATGTATATTACTTTATATTTAGTTTATTATCTCCATCATTTGGTAGGCGTAGTGATAATTATTTTGGTGTCGTGTCCACACACTCTGCGAGAGCGGGACGGAACTCTTTCTTTTTGTTGTTGAGGAAGAACGGAAGGCAGGAAGGTTTTGCGGGTTTTGTATTCCCATTTTCTATGTTTCGTCTATTCTTGTTCGCTATATACAACATATTATGGCTTTTCCCTAAGCTAGCCACATAGTGGATTACTTCTTCTTGGGATTATCTCGTGGGATTTTTTTGAACTGTTCGTGAACTGTTCTCATGTGGATTTCGTACTAATTATTTTTGTGAACTGTTTTTTGTGGATTGTACTTGTGCTGATTACTTCCATGCTGATTATATCTGTGCTGGATTATTTTAGATCGTGAAGTTACTTTGATTGAACTGATTTGAACTGTGATCTTCAATAAATTCTCCAATGACAATTTGATGAGATTTAAATCAGATGTTCAATTGTTTTCTTTGTAAATTCGTGTGACGTGTATGAACATAGCACACTCGTCCCAAATAATTTTGTGACCAACCTCCCTCTTCAGCTGTGACACCACAGCCTGGGCTTCACTACATTTACTATATAAAATAATAGCACCTCAGACAGAAACATATCAAGGGATGATTGATACCATCGTCAACTTCACATAGCACACCAAGTAGGCTAAGTGTCTTGTAAGCATTTAGGACCTGTTTTTGTCGAGAACACCGATACTAAAAAGCTGTATAATTAATTACCTTTGAACAAGATAAAACAGTACTCCTGCTGAATTCTGTTTGTACCTCAAACAATCGATGAGAGCAAAACTGCTAAAAAACGTAAATTTCCTGAAATGATTGCATGAGATACATTAAAAAATGTATGTTTATTAGTATTTTAGTTTGTTTTGCCCGTTGACTCGTCTCAGAATTGTTGTTGTTAGACAATATCTTTACCTTTTTCGGAGTAGGAAATCTTTATGCATTTGCCGTCATCTCCCCTAAATCTCCAGCCATGAAAGGGGCATTCGATACAGTCACCCTTCACCGTACCACCTACTGCTAAATTAGCCCCAAGATGTGCGCAGTAGGCATCTACAATATAAACACGACCACTCTCTCCTCGGAACACCGACAGGCTTTTACCTATAGATTGAAGATAATACGTTTTAACTTTTGTCATCGTCTCCTTTGTATTCAATTCAACCCCTTTTCTTATTGTTGAGAACAATTATGGCAACAATTATGAAATGCCAAAGTATGTAAACCCTCGGGTTGATTTAGCCTACGTCTTCCATTAGTCAATCCACTCTACAATCAGTTCCAATCAAATAACGTTTATATCATGATTGGTACATACTGTATGATATGAAAGATTATCTTGTCAGGTTAGTTTTAATTAATCAGAGAATATTTGTTTTAATATAATTGGTCATTCTTGTAAATTCTAACGGTGAAATCTGCCGATTTCCTACATTTACATGTGACATTTCCTTTTCGTTCAAGTCACGTGAAACATATATACCATGGCAACATATTAAGATTCGTGGAAAAAGTACGTTATTAGGTGTTCGAGCTACAGCGCGAAACACCTATTGTTATTGTTCGGTTTTTTTTTCTTTCTTTTTAGGTGTTCGGGTATGCGCCCGAAACACCTATTGTTATTGTTCGGTTTTTTAGGTGTTCGGGTATGCGCCCGAAACACCTATTGTTATTGTTCGGTTTTTTAGGTGTTCGGGTATGCACCCGAAACACCTATTGTTATTGTTCGGTTTTTTTTTTTTTTTTTTCTTTTTCTTCTCCTTCTTCTTCTTCTTCTTCTTCTTCTTCTTCTTTTCCGGATCGATTGTCTACAAAAAAACACATACTTGCAAACTTCATATGAACTTGAAACTTGGCACATACTTAGAACATAACACGTAGATGAAACATAATTTGTCACGTCATTATTAGGTCATCAGATATCGAATTTCGATCAATCATACTTTATTAGTTAAAACGTTTTGATTACGTTGCAAATGAAAGACTACACGGCTTTTTCAACGCTAAAAAAGTGCGCCCTCTGTTGGTGAATGTAAATCAGCTCTGGTCGTGCTCATTATGTATGCACGTAATTTGGTGAATGTAAATCAGCTCTGGTCGTGCTAATTATGTATGCACGTAAAAATCATATCTCAACAACCACAACAGGTAAATTGACAGTTTTTGACCCCAATTTGACCTTACTTCCTGTCCAAACCGGAAGTCAAAGTTTAATGTTTAAAAAAATCATATCTCCACAACCACAAGAGGTAAATTGAAATTTTTTGTATCATTGTATAGATTGTTAATTGTCAAAAAATATTTACACAAAGGTGACCCCAATTTGACCTTACTTCCTGTCCAAACCGGAAGTCAAAGTTTAATGTTTAACAAAATCATATCTCCACAACCACAAGAGGTAAATTGACATTTTTTGTATCATTGTATAGATTGTTAATTGTCGAAAAATATTTACACAAAGGTGATCCCAATTTGACCTTACTTCCTGTCCAAACCGGAAGTCAAAGTTTAATATTTAAAAAAATCATATCTCAACAACTACAAGAGGTAAATTCACAATTTTTGTACCATTGCACAGATCGTTAATTGTCAAAAAATATTTACAAAAGGTGACCTAATTTGACCTTACTTCCTGTCCAAACCGGAAGTCAAAGTTTAATATTAAAAAATCATATCTCAACAACCACAAGAGGTAAATGGACATTTTTTGCACTATTGTATAGATTGTTAATTGTCGAAAAATATTTACAAAAACATGACCCCAATTTGACCTTACTTCCTGTCCAAACCGGAAGTCAAAGTTTAACATTTAAAAAAATCATATCTCAACAACCACAAGAGGAAAATTCACAATTTTTGTACCATTGTACAGATCGTTAATTGTCAAACAATATTTACAAAAAGGTGACCCCAATTTGACCTTACTTCCTGTCCAAACCGGAAGTCAAAGTTTAATATTTAAAAAAATAATATCTCAACAACCACAAGAGGTAAATTCACAATTTTTGTACCATTATACAGATTGTTAATTGTCGAAAAATATTTACACAAAGGTGACCCCAATTTGACCTTACTTCCTGTCCAAACCGGAAGTCACAGTTTAATATTTAAAAAAAATCATATCTCAACAACCACAAGAGGTAAATTCACAATTTTTGTACCACTATACAGATTGTTAATTGTCGAAAAATATTTACACAAAGGTGACCCCAATTTGACATTACTTCCTGTCCAAACCGGAAGTCAAAGTTTAATATTAAAAAACGAATTGATGACGTAACCATTTTAACTTCAACCGAACACCTTGTTTTTGTTGTGACAAAAACTTATATCTAGTTAGGTGTTCGGGTATGCGCCCGAAACACCTATTGTTATTGTTCGGTTTTTTTTTTTTTTTTTTTTCTTCTCCTTCTTCTTCTTCTTCTTCTTCTTTTCCGGATCGATTGTCTACAAAAAAACACATACTTGCAAACTTCACATGAACTTGAAACTTGGCACATACTTAGAACATAACACGTAGATGAAACATAATTTGTCACGTCATTATTAGGTCATCAGATATCGAATTTCGATCAATCATACTTTATTAGTTAAAACGTTTTGATTACGTTGCAAATGAAAGACTACACGGCTTTTTCAACGCTAAAAAAGTGCGCCCTCTGTTGGTGAATGTAAATCAGCTCTGGTCGTGCTCATTATGTATGCATGTTTAAGGAATTGAGCGTACGCTAATATGGATTGTCGCTCTCTATCGGCAAAAACGATTGTCTACAAAAACACATACTTGCAAACTTCACATGAACTTGAAACTTGGCATATACTTAAAACTTAACACGTAGAAGAAACATAATTTGTGACGTCATGATTAGGTCATCAGATATCGAATTACAATAAATCAAAGTTTAATATTTAAAAAATCATATCTCAACAACCACAAAAGGTAAATTCACAATTTTTGTACCATTGTATAGATTGTTAATTGTGGAAAAATATTTACACAAAGGTGACCCCAATTTGACCTTACTTCCTGTCCAAACCGGAAGTCAAAGTTTAATATTTAACAAAAATCATATCTCAACAACCACAAGAGATAAATTCACAATTCTTTCACCATTGTACAGAGCGTTAATTGTCAAAAATATTTTCAAAAAAGTGACCCCACTTGACCTTTACTTCCTGTCCAAACCGGAAGTCAAAGTTTAATATTTAACAAAAATCATATCTCAACAACCACAAGAGATAAATTCACAATTCTTTCACATTGTACAGATCGTTAATTGTCACAAAATATTTTCAAAAAGGTGACCCCAATTTGACCTTTACTTCCTGTCCAAACCGGAAGTCAAAGTTAAATATTAAAAAAAATCATATCTCAACAACCACAAGAGAGAAATTCACAATTCTTTCACTATTGTACAGATCGTAAATTGTCAAATAATATTTAGAAAAGGTGACCCCATTTGACCTTACTTCCTGTGCAAACCGGAAGTCAAAGTTTAATATTTAAAAATCATATCTCAACAACAACAAGAGGTAAATTAACATTTTTGAACCATTGTACAGATTGTTAATTGTCAAAAATATTTACAAAACATGACCCCAATTTGACCTTTACTTCCTGTCCAAACCGGAAGTCAAAGTTTAATATTAAAAAAAATCGTATCTCAACAACCACAAGAGGTAAATTAAAAATTGTTGTACCATTGTACAGATCGTTAATTGTCAAAAATATTTATACCCAATTTGAGCTTACTTCCTGTCCAAACCGGAAGTGAAAGTTTAATATTTAAAAAAATCATATCTCAACAACCACAGGAGGCGGTAAATTGACATTTTTGTACCATTGTACAGATTGTTAATTGCCAAAAGTATTTACACAAAGGTGACCCCAATTTGACCTTACTTCCTGTCCAAACGGGAAGTCAAAGTTTAATATTAAAATAATTTCTAAATTCAGTATTGTATTGTATTCAAATAAACTTCTCGCGAGAACTTCAACAGACGTTAACATTTGACTTCTCCAACACTTCGAATTGATGACGTAACCATTTTAACTTCAACCGAACACCTTGTTTTTGTTGTGACAAAAACTTATATCTAGTTTTTGTTCGTTTTTTGTTTTTTTTCTTTTTCTTCTCCTTCTTCTTCTTTTCCGGATCGATTGTCTACAAAAAAACACATACTTGCAAACTTCATATGAACTTGAAACTTGGCATATACTTAGAACATAACACGTAGATGAAACATAATTTGTTACGTCATTATTAGGTCATCAGATATCGAATTTCGATAAATCAAAAGATATTAGCTAAAACGTTTCACTTACGTTGCATGAATCAAGCAACTACATGTATACGCGGCGCTGCACGATCTTTGGTTACAATGGAGCTCCATGTACAATCGACGCTGTTAGTGTTAGGTCTTGGAATTCGTGTGAAAATGGATTGCCAACGATCTTTGGTTACAATGGAGCTCCATGTACAATCGAATCAACGCGCACTGTTTGTTACAGTGTGTTACTGTATTTCGTGTACAAATGGATCGCCAACACAGATACAGTCATAAAGGGTAGGTATCTTGAATTTAATTTTAAGAGGATTTCCTGTATTTATCTTCGTGTTTTATAGAAGAAAGGCCATTTCTTTAGAGGGACTACAGAGTTCGTCGTTGCATTGTACCTGTTTAACTTAACGTTACTCGTTAGTTAGGCCTACGTAGGGGCTACGTGAACATACTTTGGACAGTAAACAACTCCAGTTTTCTAACAAAATATGAACAGATGTCACCAAAATGTATTTAGAATATAAATAAGGATAGGAAAATTCAGTTGTTAAGGTTATGGCAATTTTTCAGAAGAAATTTTATGCCATATTTTGTAATTTTTGTGGCTCCAAAAATCTTCAGTTTGTGCACAAATTAACATTAACTAGTGATTTACTGCATTCACAATTTTTGTACCATTGTACAGATCGCTAATTGTCAAAAGATATTTACAAAAAGATGACCCTAATTTGGCCTTACTTCCTATCCAAACCGGAAGTCAAAGTTTAATATTTAAAAAAAACCCATCTCAACAACCACAAGAGGTAAATTCACAATTTTTGTACCATTGTACAGACCGATTTGACCTTACTTCCTGTCCAAACCGGAAGTCAAAGTTTAATATAAAAAAAAATCATATCTCAACAACCACAACAGGTAAATGGACATTTTTTGCACTATTGTATAAATTGTTAATTGTAAAATATTTACAAAAACATGACCCCAATTTGACCTTACTTCCTGTCCAAACCGGAAGTCAAAGTTTAACATTAAAAAAAAATCATATCTCAACAACCACAAGAGGTAAATTCACAATTTTTGTACCATTGTACAGATCGTTAATTGTCAAAAAATATTTACAAAAAGGTGACCCCAATTTGACCTTACTTCCTGTCCAAACCGGAAGTCAAAGTTTAATATTTACAAAAAATAATATCTCATGAACCACAAGAGGTAAATTCAAAATTTTTGTACCATTATACAGATTGTTAATTGTCGAAAAATATTTACACAAAGGTGACCCCAATTTGACCTTACTTCCTGTCCAAACCGGAAGTCAAAGTTTAACATTTAAAAAAATCATATCTCAACAACCACAAGAGCTAAATTCACAATTGTTGTACCATTATACAGATCGTTAATTGTCGAAAAATATTTTCAAAAGGTGAGCCTAATTTGACCTTACTTCCTGTCCAAACCGGAAGTCAAAGTTTAATATTTAAAAAAAATCATATCTCAACAACCACAAGAGGTAAATTCACAATTTTTGAACCATTATACAGATTGTTAATTGTCGAAAAATATGTACACAAAGGTGACGCGATCTTGACCTTACTTCCTGTCCAAACCGGAAGTCAAAGTTTAATATTTTCAAAAAATCATATCTCAACAACCACATGAGGTAAATTCACAAATTTTGTACCATTATACAGATCGTTAATTGTCAAAAAAATATTTATACCCCAATTTGACCTTACTTCCTGTCCAAACCGGAAGTGAAAGTTTATATTTAAAAAAATCATATCTCAACAACCACAGGAGGTAAATTGACATTTTTGTACCATTGTACAGATTGTTAATTGTCAAAAGTATTTACACAAAGGTGACCCCAATTTGACCTTACTTCCTGTCCAAACCGGAAGTCAAAGTTTAATATTAAAATAATTTCTAAATTCAGTATTGTATTGTATTCAAATAAACTTCTCGCGAGAACTTCAACAGACGTTAACATTTGACTTCTCCAACACTTCGAATTGATGACGTAACCATTTTAACTTCAACCGAACACCTTGTTTTTGTTGTGACAAAAACTTATATCTAGTTTTTTTTTTTTTTCTTCTCCTTCTTCTTCTTCTTCTTCTTTTCCGGATCGATTGTCTACAAAAAAACACATACTTGCAAACTTCACATGAACTTGAAACTTGGCACATACTTAGAACATAACACGTAGATGAAACATAATTTGTCACGTCATTATTAGGTCATCAGATATCGAATTTCGATCAATCATACTTTATTAGTTAAAACGTTTTGATTACGTTGCAAATGAAAGACTACACGGCTTTTTCAACGCTAAAAAAGTGCGCCCTCTGTTGGTGAATGTAAATCAGCTCTGGTCGTGCTCATTATGTATGCATGTTTAAGGAATTGAGCGTACGCTAATATGGATTGTCGCTCTCTATCGGCAAAAACGATTGTCTACAAAAACACATACTTGCAAACTTCACATGAACTTGAAACTTGGCATATACTTAAAACTTAACACGTAGAAGAAACATAATTTGTGACGTCATGATTAGGTCATCAGATATCGAATTACAATAAATCAAAGTTTAATATTTAAAAATCATATCTCAACAACCACAAAAGGTAAATTCACAATTTTTGTACCATTGTATAGATTGTTAATTGTGGAAAAATATTTACACAAAGGTGACCCCATTTGACCTTACTTCCTGTCCAAACCGGAAGTCAAAGTTTAATATTTAACAAAAATCATATCTCAACAACCACAAGAGATAAATTCACAATTCTTTCACCATTGTACAGATCGTTAATTGTCAAAAAATATTTTCAAAAAAGTGACCCCAATTTGACCTTTACTTCCTGTCCAAACCGGAAGTCAAAGTTTAATATTTAACAAAAATCATATCTCAACAACCACAAGAGATAAATTCACAATTCTTTCACATTGTACAGATCGTTAATTGTCAAAAAAATTTTTCAAAAAGGTGACCCCAATTTGACCTTACTTCCTGTCCAAACCGGAAGTCAAAGTTTAATATTTAAAAAAATCATATCTCAACAACCACAACAGGTAAATTCAGTTTTTGCGCCATTGTACAGATTGTTAATTGTCAAAAAATATTTACACAAAGGTGACCCCAATTTGAACTTACTTCCTGTCCAAACCGGAAATCAAAGTTTAATATTAAACAAAATCATATCTCAACAAGAAGTAAATTAAAAAATGTTGTACCATTGTACAGATCGTTAATTGTCAAAATATATTTATACCCCAATTTGACCTTACTTCCTGTCCAAACCGGAAGTGAAAGTTTAATATTTAAAAAAATCATATCTCAACAACCACAAGAGGTAAATTCACAGTTTTTGCACCATTGTACAGATAGTTAATTGTCAAAAGTATTTACAAAAACATGACCCCAATTTGACCTTTAATTCCTGTCCAAACCGGAAGTTAAAGTTTAATATTAAAATAATTTCTAAATTCAGTATTGTATTGTATTCAAATAAACTTCTCGCGAGAACTTCAACAGACGTTAACATTTGACTTCTCCAACACTTCGAATTGATGACGTAACCATTTTAACTTCAACCGAACACCTTGTTTTTGTTGTGACAAAAACTTATATCTAGTTCTTCTCCTTCTTCTTCTTCTTCTTCTTCTTCTTCTTTTCCGGATCGATTGTCTACAAAAAAACACATACTTGCAAACTTCATATGAACTTGAAACTTGGCACATACTTAGAACATAACACGTAGATGAAACATAATTTGTGACGTCATTATTAGGTCATCAGATATCGAATTTCGATCAATCATACTTTATTAGTTAAAACGTTTTGATTACGTTGCAAATGAAAGACTACACGGCTTTTTCAACGCTAAAAAAGTGCGCCCTCTGTTGGTGAATGTAAATCAGCTCTGGTCGTGCTCATTATGTATGCACGTAATTTGGTGAATGTAAATCAGCATGCACGTAAAAATCATATCTCAACAACCACAACAGGTAAATTGACAGTTTTTGCACCATTGTACAGATTGTTAATTGTCAAAACTATTTACACAAAGGTGACCCCAATTTGACCTTACTTCCTGTCCAAGCCGGAAGTCAAAGTTTAATGTTTAAAAAATCATATCTCCACAACCACAAGAGGTAAATTTTTGTATCATTGTATAGATTGTTAATTGTCAAAAAATATTTACACAAAGGTGACCCCAATTTGACCTTACTTCCTGTCCAAACCGGAAGTCAAAGTTTAATGTTTAAAAAAATCATATCTCCACAACCACATGAGGTAAATTGACATTTTTGTATCATTGTATAGATTGTTAATTGTCAAAAATATTTACACAAAGGTGACCCCAATTTGACCTTACTTCCTGTCCAAACCGGAAGTCAAAGTTTAATGTTTAACAAAATCATATCTCCACAACCACAAGAGGTAAATTGACATTTTTGTATCATTGTATAGATTGTTAATTGTCGAAAATATTTACACAAAGGTGATCCCCATTTGACCTTACTTCCTGTCCAAACCGGAAGTCAAAGTTTAATATTTAAAAATCATATCTCAACAACTGCAAGAGGTAAATTCACAATTTTTGTACCATTGCACAGATCGTTAATTGTCAAAAAATATTTAACAAAAGGTGACCCCAATTTGACCTTACTTCCTGTCCAAACCGGAAGTCAAAGTTTAATATTAAAAAATCATATCTCAACAACCACAAGAGGTAAATTGACATTTTTTGTACCATTGTATAGACTGTTAATTGTCGAAAAATATCTACACAAAGGTGACCCCAATTTGACCTTACTTCCTGTCCAAACCGGAAGTCAAAGTTTAATATTTAAAAAATTCATATCTCAACAACCACAAGGGGTAAATTCACAATCTTTCCACTATTGTACAGATTGTTAATTGTCAAAAATGTTTACAAAAACATGACCCAATTTGACCTTTACTTACTGTCTAAACCGGAAGTCAAAGTTTAATATAACAAATAATGATGCAAAGTTTCTTTTAAAAACATTCTGACGTCGTCATCACTGCCCTGACAAAACTCGAACACCTATGTGTTTGTATTATCACAAACACTGCCATCTAGTTATTGTTGGTTTTGTTTTAATCTGACATTTGATCGTGGGATATCGTTCGATCAATGGACTACTGCCGCTGTATAGCCTAGGCACCGTCCGTCGGTCGTTTAAACAAACAAAACTCCACTGGGTTCAGTGTTTTATATCGCCCATTATGGATATTTAAGTTCAAAAACACTACACGTCTTGCTTTACGACAAACTTTCAATGGGATAAACCCAATGTTCAAATCTCTCACCTACAATACGCACGAATTTCGTCTCCTTCTTCTTCAAGTCAGACGACAACATAACGCACATCCAGCCATTTGGGTACACGGGAGGAATCTTTCCTACGACCCTGTATTTCTTATACTCCTTCATCTGTTCATCTTTAGATTTTCCCTGCTAAGGCCCATCAATCAAGTACCCTACTTTGGCTTCGTCTGCGTAGAGTATAAGGGGCTCTGTAAACGCCTTGTAGAGTTGTACAGCTAGGTAAGCCAGCAGTGCAATCACTCCATACATGAGAATGACTGAGTGGAAACTAGAATTATGGTAAATTTCTTTACATTTGTCCGAAATTGTATCCACCGAGAAGTTCCCGCTGTGGACAGAGAGGTGGTTAATGTAGTCTTCAAAAACTACAGGACGAGTTATTAGTGCAATTAAAACTGGTGCAACGAGGCACAGCAGTGTGGATTTGGAAGGGACCATTTCGCTCTAATTGCTCAAATCAGCTGAAATGGAATCTAGTCTTGTCTGGCTGGCACTTTTATAGGCAGCCTTTTAAACCCTGCCATGTCGTGTTTGCTTGAGTGTCCCCGGGGGGGAGGAAGGGTTGGGACAAAAGTGCGCCATCAACGCAGCAACATGTCTCATTCGCAAACGCCGATGCGCGCGGTGAACATCGTGATGCGCGTACAGACGACGGGTACATTGTGTGTAAGCACGTATGTACTGTTCAAATAGCTAGTGTGCGTCAATAACATTCTCTCGCGCGCTACAAACGTATACGTGCACGGAATATAACGGCTTGGCGACAATATTTTCTGAATCATTTACGTTAGAAATCTCAAAATATCGGCAAGGGTCAACGGATACATTTCTGTAAAACTCTCTTGAAAGGTAAATTAACATTATTTATTCAGATTAAGGGTCAACGGTAAAATGTTACAGAATCTTCTATTCATTGACACTGTTTTTGTTGCAATTCAGGGGTGTCATTTCATTATGAGTTTCTGTAAAAAAAAATTACATTAAAATTTTCAGTTTTACAAAATATTTTGAAAAATGTGAGAGTTTTTCATTGTGATTATTAATGGTTAATTAAATTATGATACAAGGTATGAAAATTTAAATATTAAAAAGTTTCGCTTTTTGTTTGCCCTGTCACATTAATGCTATGGCCTACAATGCCCGTCAAGCCTAGGATCACGTGAGACCCTTCCCCCCCCCTCCGAGTGTCCCGTTGTTCGATTTAAAGTCCATACAAAGTGCCTTGATTTTTGTACTCAAAATTGTTCAGTATGTATTTAGTTATTTATATGCTATTCCAAAAAACATTAAAACAAATCAGAAATTGCTGAAAAAAATCATGATTTTCAGCCAAAATTCCAGCGGTTGAAATCCACGACGTCTGTTGGACATTTTTCCTGTTTTTATGACGTACTTTTACGGGAGCTCGAAAGGAGCCGTCTTAACAACGGTCTGGCTGCCGCCGCGTTGTCCATGGCCGTACATGTACATGTGTGTATGGGATTACCCTTGACGTGCGACTCGTGTACATGTACATGTACATTATGTGTGCGTCCATAAGCACAGCGGGGTCGGGTCATTGTCAAACTATTAGTCTGGTTTTGACAGCGCCGGCAAGATCACCAAAGAATTATTTTTTATCGGCACAAAACAGGAACAATTTGGACACATTTTGCAGTGAGATTAACTTTCCTTTCAAAATTCAACGAATCAAATACTGGACATTCAAAAATTTGGTTGGTCTTAGAATATTTGTTCGTAAAAAACAAGAAAAATAGGGTACCATTATATGCACTTATGCTGGACTCGAGATCTTCCTTCGGCTTCGCCATTTTCGCCTGGATTTCGTCCGGATTTCGTCCATTCCGGGCTTAATTGATACGATTCTATGTCACTTATATCACAAACTTTGACATCAGTATAATCTCCATCAAATGACGATGAGGAACAACACAATTGGTCAGTACTACTTTTGGAAACTTCTTCAAAAACGCTTTCGGAAGTCGTAGTTGGTAAACTTATTTTTGCAGCTCTACGCGATGTAATATATATGCTTTGTGTACAAAACGTGCCGCAGTAGTGTTCGCCCTCCCGTAAATGTATATAATGTCATCAAAATAGGCTCAGTGAAAGTGTCCCCGACGGCTTTTGTTTCGAGTCTGTCGTTCGCGGTAGTGGCGAAGTACATTTTCATAGGTTTTTTAAGAGTTAAATAAAAAATAATGAAAGTCTTATTTTTGGTGATTCCTACTTGGAATTACTTACTTTTTAAAATAGGGATGAAAATATTTTCCATTTTGTATGATCTTTAAATCTAGTGAACGAAAGGTGATCACGTAGCAATAATATGCAACCAGCAAGTATGCGAGTCGAGTATGCGCCAAGTACGTCACGCAGTACGTCACGCAGGTATGTCACGCAAGTACGTCACGCAAGTACGTCACGCAGTCAATGTGCAAATTTACCAAAGGTGTATTGGGCTTTAATACTCTGGTTTCAGTGAACCATTTCAAAAGATATTTGTGGCTGTCTCAAATTATAAAAATAATAATCGGATGATAAATGTTCTGAATTTTTTCTGGAAAATGTTGCATTCCTAGACCCCCCTTGGGCATGATGATATGTAACCATGCATGCGCTCCACAAAGACCTAATCTTACCCCATAAAATTACCACAATCTTAATTGACCGTCTTAAGATTATTCCTCGTCCTTTTGTTATACTTGTAAGGACCATTCAAGCATTGTACTCAGACCTTACCAACGACCCTCATCTTTGTAAACACTCTTGTTCTCTTTCTTATAAACGCCGCTACAATCTGGGGAGTCTGGTCGTCTTATGGGCCAGTACGTAATGCGACAAAAAGTTATTTACCAAAGGGAAGACTCAAATCAACGGATGCGTCTAGCCATAAATTCGGCAACACCTGGTGAGAAAAGTACATCAATCGTACTCCAGTTTGAAATAGTATTTCATCTTTAGTTCATATTCGTGAACTATATTATAGGCTTATGTATATATATATGGAAACTGAGCTAAACACCAGGGGGAATAGAATGCGATTAAATGGGTGGATCTACATGCCGAAATGTACCAACATTCGTACACAAGGTGTCGTCTTCCATCGGCAAAAGATTATTCAAGTTTCAAAGCCATCCCGCCGATTCACGGTAAGTTCACATGCAATGTTGTTGTCATCATGGTGGGTTTGTTCTCCATGTCGTCATAGAGTGCGGACTTTCAGCCATATAAGGTAATGTTTTCCAGTAACGCTATAAAATAAAATGAAATACCTGATTGGGCTTATAAAGATAACACATTGGGAAAATTTGATAAAATGATGACACGGCAATTTAAAAGGGGATCTTTTGTATTTTCTTTATCTTCTTTTAACATTGTTTTAAATGACGGAAAATAGATAACTTTTTTTGCTTACATTTTCTCACGTTTCATTGCAGTTGATATATAGGACAGCTATACCAGATATGTAGCCGCAGGGGTGGGCCAAGGGTGGCTGAAAGGGGGACACACGCAAATGGCAGGGCATGTTGCCAAATGGGGGGGGGGGGACGACACATGAACCGTTATGACAATAATTCATAACAATTAAGGGGCCTTTGTGGATAAAATGGAAGTCATGGTGCATTTGTTCCAATCCCAAACCTCCACCTGTATACATGGGTAGCTAGCTATCTCTCCCCAACAAACCCACACCAGTGCCCTGTGACCAACTTTTCCCATACTAACTTGCAGTAGTTTCAATTTGTCCGAAAATGCGATGAAGGCGCTGGTTATATGCCTTCACTTTATATTTACTATGCCCTATCGTTAATCTTGATTCCGACTAATTGTTTAATGCCTTTTTGTATCAAATTCTTAATTCATAACTTAAAGCTATATATACACCAAAAGCTGAGACGGTATGACCGTTGTCGGAATATGTGGTACATATCACAGCACTACACTTTTGGTTGCGTTCCTTCACTTCATGGTTAAACAAAATATCCCAGGCTGCGTAGTCCTAGCAACGTACACAATATGAACCTATTCTTGAATACTCGAGGATCAAGTGACGTCCTTTTTGGTCGTGATGTGAATGGGAAATCATTGAAAAGGAATAAGCTACTTTGACCCCAATAATGATTAATGGATTAAGAGTACATCATTATGTCACAGGTTTACAGTAAACTAAAATTAAATACTACCGATTACACGGAGATGGAAATGTGTAATCCTTCCTCCATGAAATAACCTACATTGTATACAGTTAGTGAATGATAGAATTCTAATACCATTTGCAAGGATATGACAAAATGTCAAACCTTAAGGCAAGCAAGATCCCTTGGGTAAACAGTTACCGGCTACGTTGGCTTGAATCGCATCAGTAAACCTTAACAATACTATACCAAGTTTGGTATCAAATGGTGTTACAGGCATGCATTATATTTATAAGTTCAGTTCTAGTGGATCTGTACGGTGTGGCTGAAGAGATTTTGGTCCGAAGAGATATTGGTCCGAAGAGACCGAATTACTTTGGATTCGGAGAAGGATTGGGACCGCTGTGTAAGTCAGTAACCATGACAATGGTTCTTGAAATTTCTTGATTTTTGACTTGGCAGGGAGGAGCCTTCGTTAATAGGGTGAAGTAATTGAATGAAGCATAGTCCATTTTGGTGACGGTGAAACGACAGGCCATAGGCGCAGCTGGTCTGGATTCGTTTGTAATTGAGGTTAGCTGGTAAGCATTAACATTTTGAATTTATGGCATGCCATGGCCTCATGTCAGTTTTTCAAATCCAGAACATATTTTGTGTTCCGTTAGGCCTAGTGTTGAACGGTACAACCATGGAGGAATGGCACAACATATTGTAGGATACTGTGTCAAACTGACACATCTGAAAACGTTTCGCTTTGAGATAGCAACTCTTTAGTTTAGAAAGCAACTCTTTAGTTTCTTCTGGTCAGATGGTAAATATATACGTTTTTATTGATTTCAGACATTCTGTTTGTGACATTCAACCCTGAGCTTATGGGACTGCATCCGTCACGATGACGTCATACACGTTCGACACAGGCACATTCCTCCAGCAGTTTACAAATAGCGTAAGCCATGCCCTACATAAGCAGAACTGTACCTGCAGCGGAAGAGGATCCTATACTGCAGGAGAGCTACGGCTGAAAAGTAACCCCACCAATTTTGATCCAAATTTCATCGACACGTTCAAGCGGCAGTCTACCGCCAAGTCACTACCGCCCATCTCCAGGGGCAGAACTGTAGGGAAATACAAGCCAGTGCATGATGCGACGCCGGGGAAACATTATCCACCCAAAATAAAATTGGGATATGAGTTTATACCGCACGACAAAACAATCCATTGCAGAAAAGTGAAAAAGCTTGGCGACCCTTTTCCTACGAAGAGACTGAAAAGACAGTCAGATTTGCCTGAGAGAATGGATGTTACGGATAAAAATGGACATAGTTGGCAGATTGTGCAGAATTTCCCAAAACAGCATAAGAAGAAGTTAGCATCTCTCAGACCCGTTGGCTCATCACACCAGCTTGAGTCAGAGACGCCATCAAATAGCTCCCACCTTGGTTACAGACAGCAAACCACTGTTAGAAATACTCCTTTCTATCAAAACATCCATCTCCCAAAACACAATATGAATGAGACGGATGCAGCTCAAAACTCAAACAGTTTTATAGAGTCAAATAAAAATGAGGTTCATTTTCCTATTCCAACATGTAAGGAGGCGCAAATCGTTAACGAATCACCTCACGTTGATGCATCGGCAAGTCATACCATCCCTCGCGAATCCGATCGAAAATACCTCCTTTTGCAGTTAAATTCAGCTGTGCGGAAGGGTCATATCACATACCATGACTTTCTTCAAAGAGCCTCCCAGCTCGCTTCAGCTTTATCTAAGAATGACAATGACGTCACATTGGAAACCAGATATAAAAATCATAATAAACAATCATTAAATATGTCAGACCTCAAGAGTGGGGAAGTGGTTGGTACAAGTCTGCCATATTTAACCACTAATAACGGCTCAAGGTTGAGCGAGCAGGACCCCAAAAACCTGCCGTTAGAATTGGAGAACCTCTACGCAAGAGGGAACCTTAAGATTTTGAAATTTGACATTGGTGGAGTACTGCCTGATAATTTCCTTGAAAGGGACAAGGAAGAACTTCGACAAATGTATCCGATGTATAATTGGCACGTTGGGCAAGGAATACGAGAAATAAAAGATAAAAGAGACAATACCACTAGACCAGTTGTTCAGAACACAAAGGAGACTATTAACACACATTGTGCGCGCCAGATTCCTGTCACACTAACTGCAGATAAGGAAAAAGGCTTCAAGGAAAAGGTTAGGTTTACTGGAAGGGAATGGAAGGGTCAAAAGAGGTCAACTGGCGCGAGGAGTGAAAGAATCACAAATGACCGGTTGGAATCCGTGAAGGAGTGTCTCGAAAGAGATCAAGAGACTGCTATGGTGGAGGAACAGGTTGAGGTTACTGAGATGGAGGAGGAATTGCGTGCATGTTCTGGATTGTTTCCTAGGCAACCACCACCGACACCAATGGAAACTCAACGTAAACAGACAATGGGAACTCTGAAAGAAAGTGTGCATCCTTTGTAATTCCTCAAGATAATTTCTTTTTGTTTTGACCGAGGGGACTGTATATTCCGTGTAAATCCTTATTTTGCCGGTTTGTTAGTTTAATTGAGAACAAGTCATGTAACTAAGTTTGGTTCAGTAGGTGGGGGAGGCCGGAGGGGACACTTGAGGCTTTTTACAGGCCCTTGTTTTTCCAAGTGATCAGATTTCTAAGGGGGAACCGGGGGCCACGCCACTGATTCAGAATATTGCTATTCCTTAAAGAAATTAATTAAAATACATATTCTTTCAAATATTTTACTAAAGAGCATACCGATAATTCCAATAAACGCCACTGACACCATAAGTAGGTTGACTGTTAATTTCCAACTCGGAATTGGTTCATAAAGGTCAACAATCGGGGAAGGAAAAGTAAACGTTTTTGAGCCGACCAAAAAGAAACTCAAAGAACAGATGGAAGAACAAAGGTTAATTTTTAGGTCTTATGTTAATATTAACTATGGGCCTATACATGTATATATATTTACAAGTGTAACTGTACAGAGAAAATATTCTTGTCGTGTCTTTCATTAATCATTACTCTAAAAACAGTGATAACAAGATGCGTGTCATTTGAACTGCTCTATTTGTTGTTTGCTGATTCGATAAAGTACTAAATTTAGGGTAGGTCTAAATTACAAGTACATCATCAAGAATGTATAGAGAGATTAAAATATATCAAGATTAAATGCTGAATGACAAGTCAAACCATTTATCTTTGGTACAATGCATGAAAATTCAGGCGAGGACGGGGGGGGGGGAGGTTGCACACAGAACACGTATCTCTGCAATTCGAGAACCAATTGGAGAGAAACTTTCGGTATGCAATTACTATTACGCCATTATCAAGATGTTTTTAAAATGATAGTATTTACAATAATGTTATTGTTACTTGAAATGACTTTTTATTAATGTTGCCTTCATTGTGTCTGTATTCATTTTACATTTCAGTTACACTGACAAAGAATTTAAGTGTAGACCTTTTACTTTCTATATTACAATGCTCCATTTTATTGACATACAAATAAATCCAGAGTTTATGTCGTAAACGGGGGGGGGGGGTAGGTAATTCAACAGCAACACAGTTGATATAAATAAACTCAATCATGCTTTAGTCTGTTACTCACCTTGCCATTACCGCCCTGTTGTGGCGTCATACCGCCAATACACAATATCTTTTTTGCTTGACAAAAATCCGATTCACCACATAAATATTCATTCTCACTAAGTCAAGGAATTGCTGCCAAATGTGTTCATAGTTTACTTTAACTTCATACGGCGGTTCCTAACATTCAAGGAACCATCCTGATTCAAGGAACCATCCTGATTCAAGGAACCATCCTGATTCAAGGAACCATCCTGATTCAAGGAACCATCCTGATTCAAGGAACCATCCTGATTCAAGGAACCATCCTGGTTCATGTTTCACACATAAATTTATGGCAAATGATTTGTGCAAGTTGAAATGTGTTCAACTTCTGCAAATCATTCACACCAATCAAACGCATCACGATTCACTTCGCATTATTTGTATTCGATAAAGATCCTCCTAGGTTTGAAACTTGAGACACTAACTGCAATATTTCATTGATATTACATGTCATTTTGATTAGTCTTAAAACAGTAACAGCTAATTCTTTATTTTGCATTTGTATTCGTTTGAAGTATGAACAGGTTTTTACATTCAGAAAATTAGGTCAGAAAATTTAAACAAAATGTCATGTAAATGTAATATAAGATAACACCATCCGTCCCATCCTCTGGAAATGTGTAGGGGTTTCTCATTACCATATCTTAGATGTAAAGTAGGTTCATTAAAGGACTGCACAGCAAAACGATTATTTTGTTGACTTCTCATGCAAGGTAGCAACATATTCTTGGTGCCTTGTTTGATTCAGTTGCTGTTCAGTTTACATGTATAAACTATTTTTTGCATTCATTTTTTTTTTGGTAATTGGGCCTTTGAGCTTATTTTTAAATAAAAGTAAATTATGAATATTTTTCAAAGATTAAAAAAAGAAAAAACATTGACAGGTGCATTTGCACCTGTCAATAATAACCCACATACAGTGTGCATTTTATGTCCAGTCTTCACATTATATACATGCAATGCCACACTACACATTATGCTCACTACTTCTTCGCTTTTTTTTCAATCCACAGCCATCGATGTCATGTTCCCTTTAAAAGCATTGTAGATGTATATAGAACACCAAACCACAGGATTCAGACTATTTTTGACATTAGCCTCATTCTGACTCTAATAGACTTGCATATGCATGTTCGCCACAGCAACAAGAAGACCCCAAAGTTATACCTATAGAAAAAGATACATGTATTAATATATTTTTAAAGCACAGACATGTATGTTTGGCTCATATTTAACTGGGAGAAAACAACGTGTTTCAATGCAAGGGACCCTGTCTGATAGGTTTGATCTTAAGTGTGGAGTCCCGCAGGGATCATGTTTGGGACCATTGCTGTTCATTATATATTCATCTAAGTTGTTTGACATAGTTGAGCATCATCTTCCAAATATTCACTGCTATGCTGATGATACCCAATTATATTTATCGTTTAAGCCTTGTAGTATGTTCAATCAGAAGCAAGCTGTGACTGCCATGGAGAACTGTATCCATGACATACGGCAATGGATGTTGCAGGATAAACTCATGATAAATGATGCAAAAACAGAATTTCTTGTTATTGGTACTCAACAGCAATTATCTAAACTTACTATATCAAATATAAGAGTGGGAGATGCTACCATTTCATCATCAATGCATGTGCGTAATTTGGGGTCCTGGTTCGATTCAAGGTTATGCATGGATAAGCACATTACTAGTACATGTTCTGCATCATTCTATCATATTCATAACATCAGAAAAATTAGTAAATATCTTTCTAGGGATGCTCTAGTTATCTTAATCCACGCATTTATAACTAGTCGCCTTGACTATTGCAATAGTTTATTTTATGGTCTCCCAGATTCACAATTAATCAAATTACAAAGAGTTCAAAATACGGCAGCCAGAATTGTGTATGGTGCGTCACGGAGCCACATTACACCAATACTGTCAGCTGCATTGGTTACCAATTTATTTTCGTATTCAGTTTAAAATATTACTATTGACATTTAAGGCTTTTCATAATTTAGCACCTAGGTATATCACTGATTTGTTAAGTATTAAAACCCATTCTCACTATTCATTACGGTCAAACACAAAGGTGCAATTAAGTTATCCAAAAGGAAAAATGCAGAAAACAACTGGGGACAGGGCATTTTCTTCAGCGGCACCCCACTTGTGGAACCAATTGCCACTTGAAATTCAGACAGCTCAGTCACTTGCCATTTTTAAGAGTAAACTTAAAACATTTCTTTTTAAGACTGCATTTTAAGACTCCCTTTTGGGTTATTTTGTGTTGTGATTGAATTTTTATGAAGGTGGTACTTGGTTTTTAATGTAATTGTTTGTTTTGTTTTTTAGTGGTTGGTGTCTAATTTGTTTTACCTATTAAGTTTTACTTTGCTTATTGTAATGCGCATTTGAACATTTTTTATGGAATCTGCGCAATATAAATTAATAATTATTATAAATTAATAATTATTAAACACTTTGGAATAAACTTTGGAATAACCATTAATCATTACTCTAAAATCAGTGATAACAAGATGTGTGTCATTTGAACTGCTCTATTTGTTGTTTGCTGATTCCATAAAGTACTAAATAGGCTGATAGGGTAGGTCCAAATTACAAGTTCATCATAAAGAATGTAAAGAAAGAGATTAAAATTCATCAAGATTAAATGCTGAAGTGCCGCCACAGCAACAAGAAGACCCCAAAGTTAAACCTATAGAAAAAGATACATGTATTAATATATTTTTAAAGGACAGACATGTATGTAAAAACTTTGGAATAACCTTTCAAAACAAAATAAAATTGCCACAAAAAAATCAAGCTAATGACTTTATGTGATTGATCTTATTTGTTATAGAGGTCGACAAATGCTGATTAAACATCTGATGATTCAGCCAACAAAAATGCTCTTGAAAGTTCCTGAAAGATACTAAATAAAATTTGCAAAAAGCAAGAATTATTTAGGAAAGACATTTAAGCTTTATCAAGTTATAACATTCTTGCCTACAAGATGTTTTGCCTTTTTCAGTAATTGTATTTTAACTAAAATACCTTTCATCTCCTTGGCTAATTGAAAAGCTTCAACAATCATGGCTCTACTCCAACACAAACATGCCTCACTGCAGCCAGATACTTCAGAATGACAGCGGTGGTTTCTGTGGTTTCTCATCTGTGAAGTCTAGTGTCACATTAAGAAGTGAGGCAACCTGGACAAGAAATATACCCAGACTTTTAAAGTTTGCAAAAGCAGGATTCATTTATCACAGCAACCACAATATCTGTGGGAATGTTGCTGCCTGGATCTTTATCCAGACACTTTAAGATGCAAAAGATGGCTCACAAACATTATAACAACATTACGATAAACTGTCTTAATCTGGAATAGATTAAGCAAATAGTTACCTGTTTGAACTTGTCTCTAATCTTTTTAAAATCATCCCAGTAGTTTTCATGTGTGACATTGTCCAACTTGAATGATACTAACAACGAATGCAGAACTTCCAATGATTTCACTGCTCTGCAGAGAAAAGAACAAACTTAAACAGTTTAAAACATACTCGAACATATGCATCCCTCAGGGAACATGCATTCCTCAGGGAACATATGTTCCATTCATGAAAAGACTGAACAAAACTACAACCCCTTACCATAAATCCCTTTTAAAGGATGCTGAAAACAATAGGAAAACACTCTTCAGACATGGCGTGTATAAATCTTCCGTATATGTGATGTGATCTGGGAAAACCCTTCATATGGTAAAATTTGTAATGTTTGTGTTTTAACCCTCATAGGTTTAACACTCAAAATTTGTATGTCTCTCTTAACCCATTGACTTTGTGCAGTGCACTCAAATACATGCAAGCACATGTGGCTGTGACAGGAGGTCAAACCCAAAGACACTCAAAATTTGTATGTAACTCCCAACCCATTGACTTTGTGCAGTGCACAAAGGTCAAACCAAAACCACTGACAGTACATACACAGCTCTGTGGGACTCTGGTTTGACCTACCAATTGGCAATGCAACCAAAAATACTCAAGTGTCTGTGGGTGCCGTGCTAACTGGGCCAAATTTCAGCCTGGGCATAGGAGGGTTATACATCAAATTAATGAGGACACTGTGCTTATTTCAAAATTGTTTTATTTAGGATTCTAGGTTGTCTATAACTTGAGTTACACTCTCAGGGAGTTTGAAAACTGACCTCGTTTTGAGAAATCAAGCTTTTAAGTCCTGAGTAACATTTCACCATGTGAAGGGTTTTTCCAGATCACATCACATATATCAAAATCAAAGTTTATCCACAATGAACTTTCCCCAGTTGTTTCACTTTACCCCTAAAACCTTTTGAATTGACATCTACTTACTTTGGCTTTGTTAGTTCAGGGTCTTTCTTGACAAGCTGCTGCCATGTTGCTACAAAACCAAGATAGAATCCAAACTCGGACCCTATCTGTTTTCCCTTGTCTTGGCCTATCTTGAAGCCTTCTTGTTCTCCTGCAATCTTACCAGCAACAAAGCCTTCATCGAATCCTTCCTCTTGGAATCTGTAGGTAGTCAAGAAGGCATGCATCATGACATGATGCACCATGACGCATGGTGATTGCTTAGCCCCAGGAATGTGGCACGGACCTGGATCCTTAGCCACACTCTTGTTCCATTGACACTATCAGTCTGGATTTTGTAAATGTAAAACGCACTAGTTTTTTTGCCATTATGATAGTTAAACATGTAAGGAAAGTATCTAGTGTGTCAAAAAATGGCTAAGGATCCAGGTCCATGCCACACTCTAGGTGGGGCTAGGTGATTGTTATGCCATCCCAAATCCATCCCGAATCCTTAGTGTAGCCTTCGATACTGTCGACCATGGTATTTTATTGAAACGTCTGCAGTCTAAAAGTGGAATCTCTGGCAGGGCCCTGGATTGGTTTTCATCTTATTTGTCAGATAGGAGCCAACGTGTATCCATCCAAGGTACCCTGTCAGAAAGGTTTGACCTCAACTGTGGTGTTCCTCAAGGATCTTGCCTCGGACCACTTCTATTCATTGTTTATGCTTCTAGATTGTTCAATATTATTGAGCATCATTTGCCTGATGTTCATTGTTATGCTGATGACACACAGTTGTATCTATCTTTTAGACCTGATGATACCTCTTGTTAAGCTGCTGTAGCTGCAATGGAAAGTTGCATTCGGAACATCAGGCAGTGGATGTTGCATGACAGGCTCATGATCAATGATACGAAGAGTGAGTTCTTGATCATAGGAACTAGACAGCAGTTGAAGAAAATAAACATTGCCAACATCACTGTGGGTGATGTTGAAATCTCTCTAACCACCTGTGTTAGAAATTTGGGGTCATGGTTTGACTCGCAACTGACAATGAACACCCACATTCCTAAGGCTTGTTCCGCGGCTTTTTTCCATCTTCACAATACTAAACGGATCAGTAAATTCCTGTTGCAAGACTCTCTTTTAACACTAATTCATGCATTTGTGACCAGTCGTCTGGACTATTGTAATAGTTTAATGTACGGCCTGCCAATGACACAAATAACTAAATTACAAAGGGTCCAGAATGCTGCGGCTAGACTTGTTACAAAAGTAGGTTTGAACACATAACACCAATACTACGTCAATTACACTGGCTGCCTGTTTCGCACAGGATTAATTTTAAAATCATTCTATTAACATTCAAAACTCTTCATGGCCTTTCTCCAAGGTACTTACAGGATCTTCTTACCGTTCGGAAAGAATCCAGATATCATTTAAGGTCAGGGAAAAATGGACCCCTTTTGGAATATCCTAGCGGTAAAATGTTGTCTACACTTGGTGATAGGGCGTTTTCCGTGGCAGCCCCTAAGCTATGGAATGCACTGCCATGGCACATACGTAGTGAACACAGACTTGCCACTTTTAAATGTAAGATTAAAACTTTTCTTTTTAATGTAGCATTCGTAAATTAATATGTGGGTGCAATTTTTTGGTGTGAATTAATGTGTGATTGTAAGATTAAAATGTATTGTTGGTTTTATTGCCTTCTCTCTATATTTCTACTTCTAGGGTCGCTGTGTCAGGTAGTTAGACATGTATAAATTACCTAGGTAGGGTTAGAGGCGTCTGTCTCCTGAAAAGGTCGAGACATTATCGATGTCGGCAAGGGTAAGCTTAAGTAATTATTATTAATCCCCTGTCGGCGGGACAGACGTATCCCCATACTGCGGTTTGGGCTCTGGCCCGGTGACCTGACTTTATCTCAAACTTTTTCACAAATCTTGTGTTTCTTTCATGTCTGTTTTTAACTCTGTTTCAAGTCATTGTTATGCGCTTTTGATCATCTCCATGTAAAGAGCACAATATAAATTTTTAAATTATTATTATTATCCATTCTAGGACTAATACATCCTTGGCTCTATCCACATGTACAAAAAAGGGGTGGTTTTTCAACTTTTGATCTGCTAATTATTACAATCTAAAACTTTGTGATTAGGTAAGCTTACCCAAGGGTAAAAAATTTCTGCCTGGGCAGAGTCCAGTGTATTGGCCCTAGAATAGGGCTAGGTGTTATAGAGTGCTGCAACATTTGAATGGCTGGTGAAACAGTATCAGCAACATTGATCAATCTATAAAAGGGTAGAATGTTGTATCCGACCACCACTTTTTCTCATTCAGTATAACCAATAAATTAATATTACCTACCCAGTAAGGCGGAGAATATATGGATGATGATGGACATATACTTCAAATTATTCCAGGATATTTATTTCATGAAAAATCAGGCATTTTTGGTATACGATGTCATTTTTGGTATACAGTCATGTCAGTCTGATCTTGTCAACTCCCCCATTAGTGACCAACACGGTCATTGTACATGCACAGTGGCAACTATAGGATCCTTCTATTTTCTGAAGGGGAGGATTTTTTAAGAATGGAAACAAAGTCCGAAAACCATAAAACTCAAAGTGGATTTTAAAGAGTTTTCGCTTTCTGTACCCCAAAAAAATGATAGAATAACTTTTAACTGGTTAGTGGTTGCAATTTTTTTTTTAAAAACCTTAAAAAGTGGCGGTCGGATACGACATTCTTTCCCAATAAAATGATCAGAATTCAGATTACGTTTTTGATGGACGTGTGACTGTGACTGAGTGGTATTGAAGAAGTACGTAACACCCCCCCCCCCCCCCCAATGATACAAATAAACAGTCAATAGTCATTGAGTGATAGTAACAACATTACTAACTTAGTAAATACTATAGTGACTGTAATTGTACCTCCATGATTTATACAAACAGTCACAAAATCTAACGTTACTCAGGCCTCAAGCTCTTTTATTTTACCTCTCTTCTGCCATAACTATAGGGTCAAAAAAATCATCATCTGGAGAAGTGCTTCCATGGTTCGGCGTTTCTGCATTATCTGCCATTTTTATATGGGAAGATGTAAGAAAAACTAGAAAATATCGACCGGTTTTCATGAAACGCATGAACGTATCGGTGAGTCACAAGAAACCAGATCTCAGTTTTACTGTAAAGTGCAAAGGGCGCCCTCAATTGAAGGAAACACTTTTGACAAAACTTAACCCGCCTGAGCTGAATTAATTGGCGGCCTTATACTGCACAGTAATTGTAACAAAGTAGTATGTGGTTGCCTATTTCGACCGTGGAATTCTCAGCTGAATAAGATAACACTGAGATATTTTGTAAAATTAATTGGAACAAAAGTATTAGCCTGAAGATCTGACGTCACACTTTGAGCTACAGGTGCGTGAATTACGCCCACTGATCTATATCTGGTGGGCGCTGATTGGCCTATAAAAAGTTGGAGTAACCGGCCGCCATGTTGGTTCCCCCAAAAGGTCAAGAGTCAAATGTCATGTTAGTATACAGACGTTAACAACAGCCAGTTCAGCAGCACTTGGCATTGTCGTCGGTCGGGTAGCAGCACTGATCTCTATACTAACTGGATAGGAGATCACGCCCATGGCTGAAACTCCTGGCCTTGTTCGCCATCTTTGTTCCTCCAAGAAAGAAGGCGCACGCGTGACGGCCGGACAGGTTTACTGCTCATGACCCGACCAACGACAATGCCGACAATTTGACTCTTGACCTTTTGGGGAACCAACATGGCGGCCGGTTACTCCAACATTTTATAGGCCACTCAACGCCCATCTCCAGTATCCTGTTTAATAGTATAGAGATCAGTGGGTAGAAGTAAACCTGTCCGGCCGTCACGCATGCGCCTTCTTTCTTGCGGGAACAAAGATGGCGAACAACGAGCTTCAGCCAATCGGCGCGATCTCCTATCCATCCAGTTAGTATAGAGATCAGTGATTACGCCAGATCTTGCCCCACCAGTGTGGCACGGACACGCCCCCTTGGGATAGGCCAAGGGGGCGTGTCCGTGCCACACTGGTGGGGCTACGCCAGATCCTGACCGTACAGCCGCCATATTTTTCTCGATGCTGAACTTTGACCATGTTGGTAGCTAGCGCCCGCCGCGCGCAAGCCTTGAAGCGCGTGACGTCAGATCTTCAGCACAACGCGTTAACGTATCCAATCGAGTGGTACGCATGGAGCCTGTCTAGCTATATCCTTGATCGGATATAGACAGGGGACCAGTCTACAAAAGTATTTGCTATCTGTGTCTGTCCTTTCTCTATGCTGTATCTAACACTGGTGGCTGTGGTCAATCATGGAGGAACTCCATGGGTCAATGAAGGGCAGCATGCTTTATCTGTAGTGAAGTATTCTCCCAAAAATCGTAATTTTTGTGCAAATTTAATTTGTAACTGCCGTGAAGCCTAACTCAAGATAAAATACAAATTATTCTTTAAAATAACTGGGTTGCAGTGTAACTGGGGTTGGTTCAGAAAAGCACTTAATGATGGCACCAGGATTTTCTGGTGGGGGCACATGAGACACTTACATTATTTTTACTGGAGGCTGGCCATATGTTTGTCCTGTAGTGCAGAAAGGGGCACAGACCTCAGGAGGGAGGGGCACGCTCCGTCCCCCGACCCCATAGCCATGCTACTATTTTGGAAGCATTGCCCTCGAGACAAAATTGTGGGGTAGCACGGTTCATGGACACATGGTAAAAAATGTCCGGCTCAATTTCCCAAGCCCCTCATTTACTCACCCCCATTCCATTTCATAATTAAAACGGAAATAATTATTACTGAGCACTTAGACCCTATACATTGTTGCCCCAAACCCGCAAGCTTTTCCCCAGAATTCAAAGTTGACAATCCACTCGGCCATTAAACTTAAGATGGTCTATTTTACGATGACGACAAATTATTTCCGATGATGACCGATTTACCGATAATACCGACGACAACTAGCGAGATGATGATAACGGGTTTGGCTTTGGACGGGCTAGATTCAGAAATTATGTCCGAAACAACTGAGTAAAACCTACCGGCGAGTCACTGACTCCCTCCAGCTCACCATGCAAGATAAATTAATTTGAGATTATTTGAACGCGATATAAGTTTAAAAACTATTTACTACTCAAAAGAGAATTTCTACATGGTTGTCACTGCAAAGAGTCTTTACTTTCACCATGTAAAGCTAAAAATCTAACTTAAATCGTAATCAGCTAGTTTTTACATTTTAACTAATAATTATTAATTGTGTGCATATGCAGTGCACTTGTCGAATAATACATGTCCTTTAGCGAACCTTCAGGAAAATAATCTATTTGAGGTCATTTAATAGGTCTAGAGTCCTCGAGTTTACGAGACTTTATGTTCCTACATTTTTCTGTTTAGCCTATTGACGTTGTGTGCCCTATATATCCATGGAAGTCGTTCATTTCTGTCAAAGTATGTCCGTCTGTAGATCTATTTGTCCGAGCGCCAGCCTGGCTACCGACATGTCATGGTCTTTCCTGGTTATGTCACATGTATTATGTCATAAGCCTTTCCAAACAAGCTTCATGGTAATTTATAGTGATTATGCTGCATTCATTATCAGTCAATTACTCTGTCTGCGGTCTGTCACGGTCTAATGACCCAGACAGCTCTCCAGATCAGACAGGTCACAAGGTCAAATGAATGTACTGCCTTTATTAGTCTGGCACCCAACCTCAATCTAATTCTTGACATGAAGATTCGTGTATCATGAGACATCAGCAATACTGGTTACCTTTCGATGGTTTGCAAGATCTAAGACACGACAGAAGTGTCCGTGCACCCGGCCGTAGCTAGCTAGCCGAGTAACTAATGAAATCTAGTTTACATTGCCGGAGTTTGGCATTTCATTCTATGCATACAAGGCAAGACGGTTCTTCAGAGAGATGGCAAGATTCATATTAACGCTTGTGAGACAGTAAGTTGAATTTTTCTTTTGCATTTTCTTGACTGACAACCAAACTCCAAACCACCCAGCCCAGTCCGAATGTTGACCCACCCTCAGTCCCGCCCTGTCCACACCGGCCGTACATGCTGCATTCCGGCCCCCGAGCATCAGGGCTGTTCCATTCTCCATTCTGCATGTTTTGGTCGTTTCGTGCAGCTCTTTCTGAAAATTCTGTGTTGAATTATTTAGGAATAGGAGACCTGATGTTCCAAATTTGTTTTTGTATGTAGGCCTACAATTATTTTATCATGACTGCATTATTTTTGTTTTAATATGTTGTAGCCAGGCCCAAGTGTTACATAATTGCCTTAATTAATGCGGTCAATAATCTCTTTGTAGTTTTTGCCATTAATTAGATACGGAGAGTCTATGAAACTCTCTACTCATGTTGATTGTGACCCTCTAGATACTGATGATATTTATTCAGTTTATGTAATGGTAGCCATGGCATATTCAGTTTATGTAATGGTAGCCATGGCATATTCAGTTTATGTAATAACTAGGTAGCCATGGCATATTCAGTTTATGTAATGACTAATGGTAGCCATGGCATATTCAGTTTATGTAATGACTAATGGTAGCCATGGCATATTCAGTTTATGTAATGGTAGCCATGGCAATTGGCATATTTTAGAATTATAATAAAACAATTCACGGTAATATGCGCCATGTTTTTGACGGGGTAAAAACAATTTTTTTTTCAAACTCCTGGTGCCGTCCGCGACCCAGCACTCAAACTTTACGCACGCGTCTGGAGTGACTCCCGTTGCCGTTTGCGACCCAGCACTCAAATTTCACGCACGTCTGGAGTGGGCGTGAAGTTCGTGCACCATGTCGCAGACGGCAATTAGTGTTCAAAATAAACAATTTTGCCCTGTCAAAAACATGGCGTATATTACCATGACAGAGTTTATTGAAATTAACTTTAGGCAGCTAGAGGCTTATAACAGTACTTTTATAGGGTTTTGCTGAATTGGCAATTATGTGAACAATCTAAGGAAAAAAGAAATAATTAATGGCCAAAGATGTATGTCTTTTTAATTCCCTCAAACCATATGGCTAACACACAACCAATGTGACTGCAAACAGTTCAAGAGAGAAAATTCACAATATTCTAATTTAAGTCTAAAATGTCAATAAACCCTAGTTCATCACAGTAATATGTGCCATCTTGTACAGTGGGCAAAAAAAAAACACGTTTGCTGATTGCAACCCAATTATTGAAATTCATGAGTGCTCCCCACACTAACTTTGATAAGTACACATTCAATCCTTCCAGGCGTACCTTGGCAATACATAGGGCATTTTTGTCCTATCTACAAGATGGCGTATAACATGAAAGGGTTTATTAATTGCAACCATCCTGAGTGTTTGCTTGGATCTATAGTCAAATAAAAATCCCCCAAATCTGCACTGTCAAAAATAAATTAAATTGTACATTAATAGCAAACTCAGTGAAAGGGTTGCTGAGAGAATGATAAATAAGGAAAATTAGAAGAAAATGTTTTAAACTGGATGGGTTGCTAGAGCTCTTGCTCTTCAAGGACAAACCATTTTTTTTTTTTTTTTTTAAATACTGGAACGACCCTTGTTCTGTTGTTCATGCAGTCCCAAATTCTCAGTTGAAGGGGAGGTACAACATTGGTAGTTACCAGATTATAAAATTTACAAATAATTATCTTAAAATGTACATGGTGTACATTGTACATCTGAAGTGCTTTCATCTTGGAGAAAAAATAAACAAAAATAAAAACAGGAAACAGTTTGTTGTTTTCTCAAAAACTTAAGCACTTTTTGTGATGAAACTTTCACAGGTTAGTTTTATGATATATTTCTCGGAGGGTTGAAATGAATATATATTACCAAATACCGATGTCGAACCTTCCCTTTAAACAACCACAACGTGGTGTCTCTGGACTCTCTGCTGAATAAATGGACATAAGTGACATTAAGGATTAACCTCATGGTAAGCCACATAACCGCAGTGTAGCTACTGTGGGTTAGCTGACAGTATTAGTTAGTTTTAAAAAATTTTGAATTTTACTGTGACACATTTGAACATTGTAAATGTAATACACTAATAGCTGTACAGCATGTATTGCCTAGGCAGTAAACACTTACTGATTTGTCGTACTTATTAAGCTATTATACAATATTAGTAATATTGGCAAAACTGTTTAGGTGTTCGAGCCACAGCACGAACACCTCTTGATATTGTTTTTTTGTTTTTTTAATTTTTAAACTTTTTCTTCTCCTTCTTCATTTCGGTGAATATCCAGAGCAAAAATCATAGTTGCAGAGTTCACAGAACCTTAAAACTTCACACATAGTTAGACCTTAACATGTAGTTGTATCTTAAGTTGTGACGTCATAGTGAGGTCATCAGATATCAAATTACACTCAATCAAAGTTTAATATTTCAAAAAATTATATATCTCATGAACCACATAAGATATTATCACAATATTTACACCATGTTATAGATCTTGAATTATGTGATTTTTCGTACACAGACGTGACCCCAATCTGACCTTACTTCCTGTCCAAACCGGAAGTCAAAGTTTAATATTTAAAAAAATCATATCTCAACAACTACAAGAGGTAAATTGACATTTTTTGCACCATTGTATAGATTGTTAATTGTCGAAAAAAATTACACAAAGGTGACCCCAATTTGACCTTACTTCCTGTCCAAACTGGAAGTCAAAGTTTATTATTTAAAAAAATCATATCGCAACAACCACAAGAGGTAAATTCACAGTTTTTGCACCTTTGTACAGATTATTAATTGTCAAAAATATTTTCAAAAACATAACCCCAATTTGACCTTTGCTTCCTGTCCAAACCGGAAGTCAAAGTTTAATATTAAAAAAATCATATCTCAACAACCACAAGGGGTAAATTCACAATCTTTCCACCATTGTATAGATTGTTAATAATTGTCGAAAAATATTTACACAAAGGTGACCCCAATTTGACCTTACTTCCTGTCCCAACCGGAAGTCAAAGTTTAATATTGAAAAAAATCATATCTCAACAGCCACAAGAGGTAAATTCACAGTTTTTTGCACCAATGTACAGATTTAATAATTTTCAAAAATATTTACAAAAACATGACCCCAATTTGACCTTTACCTCCTGTCCAAACCGGAAGTCAAAGTTTAATATTAAAAAAATCATATCTCAACAACCACAAGGGGTAAATTTACAATCTTTACAAGTTCAAATCATTGAAATGGACTTCAAACAAATCATCGTTGGTAACCACATCATATTTTACAGGGTACTCTTTAATATGAAAAAAATAATAATAATGCAAAGTTTCTTTAAAAAACATTCTGACGTCATCATCACTGCCCTGACAAAACTCGAACACCTATGTGTTGTAATATCACAAACACTTCCATCTAGTTAGAACTTGCTTTCAATCAAAACTTGCTAACCAACCCATGACAGTTTCAGCTTGTGACATTGTATCATTATCAAGCAAATAAAAACAATTTATTCAGATATAATAATAATAATAATAATGTGTGGATTTATATAGCGCACGTATCCACCAACTAAGTGGTGCTCAAGGTGCATTATATTATTATCCCTGCTCATAAGGCTCATAAGGCTCATAAATCATTCCTGAAACCATCTCAGCTCCCTGGGGAGTATACAGCTCAATTGCTGCCATTTCTAGCGCATATAGAGCAAACCAACTCTGCCTTCACAGGTACCCATTTAACCCCTGGGTGGAGAGAAGCAATTATGATTAAGTGTCTTGCTCAAGGACACAAGTGTCACGGCCGTGATTCGAACCCACATTCTGTTGCTAACACCAGAACTTGAGTGCGGTAAGCTAGACCGCTCGGCCACGACACTCCATTTTATGATTTTCATAAAGGACAAAACTCTAGTTGGGAAATTGCTTTACTTATTTTACTAAAATGATAGCATCTCAGACAGAAAGAATTCATGGGATGTTTAATATTATCGTCAACTTTACACCAAGTAAGTTTCATATAAAGCAGTGATCATGTTTTTCTAGATTACCCCCGTATAGGAGTTTTAGGAACTGAAATACAAAGGTCATTGGATTCCGTTTCATCCAGAAAATACCTTTAAAGTCTTGGTAACAGTAAAATAATCTGGATTTGTAAAAAATAAACAGAGAATTAGCTGTTGCAAACTGCTTACCAACCTAAAGGACCTGTAGTATAAATAGAGAATTACCTGTTGCAAACTGCTCACCAACCTAAAGGACCTGTAGTATAAATAGAGAATTACCTGTTGCAAACTGCTTACCAACCTGTAAGGACCTGTAGTATAAATGCAAAATAAATGTTATTGGTTCTTTCTCAAAGGCAAAAAATGTGCCTTTGAGAAAGAACCTGCTAGGTTCGAAACATTTAAGGCAATAACATTTATTTTGGATTTGTAAAACTTTTGAAAAAACAAAGATAATTTCAGACAATTGATTATACATTTTTGAAAAGTGCTTTCTAGTTTTAGGGTGTATAAAACTTGATGGAAATAAAAAGCTGAAAAATTTACCATGTGACCTTGATAAAGGTCCCGAATGTAAAACCATCAGGCTCTTTGAAAATTATGTAAACGAAAAAAAAATAGGTCAAAATTTAATATCTTTACAGAGTGGAACTGTTTGCCCTACTTTATAGTATGTAAAATTATGTGTAAGGTGGTAGTGGAATGAACTCTAAAGAGTGCAACATTTGGCCCATCCATGTCACTTAAAGAAATGATAGAAACCTGATAGTTTTTCAGGGGTGAGTTTCAAGCAATAAACATAGCACTAAAGCAAATCTCATGTAAATTAAAGTACCATACAAGTTTTCTAACTTAACAGTACATTGTGCTTATTGGTTTGTAGTCTTCCCCCTGACTAGTCTGTCTCATGCGAAAAATTACATAAATTGTGTAATACCCAACAGCTGTGTGCACTTTTCATGGTCAAGGTCACGTCTACCACCCCCAACAGCTAACTGGGGAAACTACTGATGGCTTTGACCTTGTCAATGAAGGTTGATGCCTTGTTGCACATGTATGTACAATTCTGTCAAGATTTCAATCCAAAAAATAATTGAGTGAAGCAAGCTCATGTCTAGCTGATTTTGCTTGTGTTTGTTTTTATTATTTACGCTATGGCGTGCATATTAATCAGTCAAGCTTGTTTTGTTAAATGCATAATATACAAAACCCTTTGCATTTGGCCAAGGACTGTCAAGTAGCGTACTGACAGACTGTTAGTAAACACAGAGATGCCATGGGTCAGATGTACCCATGCCTGAGACCAGGCACGTGCATACATAGGTCCCAAAGGGTGCTTGAGCCCCTGCCCTTTTTGCCTAGTATAAAAAGTGCCCTTTTTAGCCCAAGGTTTTTTTTTTGTTTTTTTGTTGAATGAATTATTAAGTTCCTGTTGCGCATAGACTGCCCTGCCTAGTTGAAAGATGTCAGGATAGAATAAAATTAGAATAAATATTAGGTCAGCAGAGATGCCCTTACTATTCCTGTGCACGGGCCTGCATGTGCCCCTCCGCGAAACTAGATTTCACGCATAGCCGCGCGCGCCTATACGTCTTTGATAGGCAGGCACACGCTGTCACTGAAACACGAAATTGACATCCCGCTCCCACTCGAGACCTATGTCTTACATTACAGTTAGCCTACTTCAAAGCAAGTACTACACTTACTTCATTAGGTAGGTAAGCTATTTGCCCCAATACATGTTCATTTTCGGTTTTGTGTTATTGGTGCACTTTATGATTGTTTGACTAGGCGGAGCTCCGTTTTCTTGTGCAAATATCAGGTGATATGATACGTTTATTATAAATTTGAGACTTAAGGGGATAATTAGACTTGGTGGACTTGGTCCTTGACTATAGGCTCACTCACCACCAGATCAGATTGTAAATGAAAACCAGTCATCAACATAATCTGATCTGATTGTAATGTTAAAAACCATATTATGCGTTTTTATTAATAAATAAACGCCCCAAATTTTTTTAGCTCGCGCGCTCGCATGGAATTACACTGCCCTTTTCAGACTCTGAGCCCCTGCCCCTCTACAACCCTGTGCACGTCCCTGCCTGAGACAATGTGCAGTCAGCACATGTACATTTTTCTCTAAAATTTGTAACATTTCTGAAAGTATGATCCAGTCACAGAAATGAAATCACAAGCTTTTTTTTTTTTCCTATGCTATAATTGTATATTGTTTGTATTCATGTTTTTTCTTTGTTTCCGTGCCATGAGCGCCCAGCAGGGTGGATATGTGCGCGCTAAAATTTGTTATTATTATTATTAAGCTTCATGTATTAGTTTGTGGCTTGACCAAAGACGAGTACCTGATTAAATGAACATTATTTTGCATCTTTCCATGCATACTTGTTCCCACGTGTGTGTACAATCAGGCATACAACTCTTTAGCGGATCCTCAGGGAAATCAGGAATAATTAATTGGTGATTGCATTTGTTTTTTGGTTAAGTATCCCTTAAAACATGTTCAGAATACACAGGCCCAAAGCATCCAATATATGTGTGTACATGTATATTACAATCATTTCCAGGGCTCTCTCACACTGTATGCCGTATAGGCTTTGTATTAGTTATTTTCCATGCCTTTATACACCTGCCTTACACACTGTATATCAGTATATTTGCTACATCCGTCCCTCCTGGTGAACATGGACAGTCCTGGAGTTATAATTGAGCTCCCATTTTTTTTTATATCAGAAATATGGACTACAATCAAGCTGAAATGTTTACTAGTAAGGATGTCCGTGATATTTGTACGTATGCATAATTGCACATCCTATCAAAAGTACATATGACCTTTACATTTAAAATCTTTGACTTGGGTATCATACATAATGCCTAGTATATGTACTTGTAAATGATTCACACTTTGAAAAGTATGTATGTAAATGCTGCCCACATGAGAACTATCATCTCAAATGGTTTCAGACAGGTTTGACGCAAACCTTTTCATCAAAGCATTTGCTCATAGTTAGCCACACCCTTTCAGGTAGGAGTATTGAAGGTCATCTTACAGAATGGGGTCAAGTACACAGACAGTGAAGGTCTACCTAGAAGGTCAGACGGGCAGTTGGCTATCCTGTGCAGATTGACGGACCTGAGATTAACTCTGATAATTTGTTTTCAAATTTCATTTGAATTCGTTTGGAACGAGGGAAAGTATGGCACTGGGTGTGTTCCCCCGTATGTATTAAAAACAGGAAAGCCTTAATTCTGCTTCCCCCATTCCTGATCTTCACTAGCCCCGCCCCAACTTATTTTGACTAGATACGTTCTCCCCTTGATACGTTCTCCCCCTGATACGTTCTCCCCTTGATACGTTCTCCCCTTGATACGTTCTCCCCTTGATACGTTCTCCCCTTGATACGTTCTCCCCTTGATACGTTCTCCCCTTTATCCATTTCAAACTCTATGTAAAAGTTGGCCAGAATTACATTGTTATCCCATTTAGCATAAGTACATGTAGGTGTTTTTGTCATGGGGAAGGGAGAGGGCACACAATTATCAAAGGAAGGGAAGCACTGTTGTGACTCAAGTGGAAGCTCTGACGTTGTGCATTTTATAGTTTTATTAGAAAATTTTAAATTTCAGAGGGTTGGTACCTGGGTGAGGGATGTGCCCCAGTTCCCTCCCATAATTTCACAGTGGATGGGATGGACATTGGTGTGGGAGGCATAGACATGCTTTGGGGAACTCCCCCGTCCTTAACTGGGATTCGAACCCATGACCTCCTGCTTACTAGTACAGACGTCAAAGGGTTGGGATGAGTACAAAAAATCCCTCACTCCCACCCATCCTCCAATGACAGTTTTTGTGCTTTTTGCAAAGTTTTAGTTTGAACATTTACATGTGGTTAAATCACATACATTACATTAACAGACTACACTTAATTTATCGTATGCTGCACATACGTACATGTATTCAAGCAATAGATTACTGCTTTTAGAACAGTATGACTGATTAGAACAAATTCAAAAAACATTTTTCCCAGCATTCAAACTGGAATTCGTGAACCAGTGTTTACCTACATGTAGGTGCTTGTGCATGGGTACCAACTATTTGCACACTTTTTCGGCATGACATCATTGTCAGTCACGTATTTTGTGACAAGTGCTATTGCTTAGTTATCCCGATGACTTGCAGATGTGTCAGCCAGTTTTTAATAAAATACATGTAGGAGGGAGGGGAAACAAATTATGGGTGTGACTTGACAAATTAGCCAGACATTCTAATATTTAATAAGTAGGAGGGAAAATTATGAATGTCACTAGACACTCAAGGACATTTGCCCCAGGCTGGTTGTGTCCCAATGGGTTAGAAATGATTTGATGAGGAATACATGCATGGGTGCATCAAGGACATGTGGGGATGTACCTGGGTTCAGTGCACTTTTTCCAATTATATTCTGTGCTGGTGTTGGATGTAATATTCGAGTGTCTAGAGTTTGAAGATTAAGTGCTCAAGAAAAAATGATGGAATATGGAGCCCCTTTGATTGAAAGAGTACACCTGTTGGTTTTCTTTTCATACTTGGTCACATGAAAAGTATAAACTTGTACTCAAAGGTCCAACTCGGGCTCCTCCCATAAGTTTGTTTAACCATGGAGGAAGGAAAATCTATTTTCCTTCCCCCATGGATTAACTGTGATACTATGTGTTTTAATTTTTTTTTATTTTTCTTGAATTTTTAGTGGCCAGACAATATACAACCAAGATGGAATAATACAAGGTAAGGTCAATTTTGGAAAAATTAATCAAAACCCCTGAAAGTTTACTTGTACACTTACATTGTTAGATGGTTGAAACATTGTTTGTAATTTCATGGTAATTTGTCCTTATTTAAACAATTGTATGAACCTTTCAATTTTATGAGTTTAAATTTTAGTAAAAGCAAATTTATAGCATTATTTACAAAGTCAATCAAAGAGTGACAACATACACAACAACCTCCTGGTTGCAAGTGTTTCCCAACACAACTACATTACTTCACAACCTGCTTCATGGTGACAGTTCCTTGGAAGACAGCGGGCTGACATTGAATCCTTGTTATTAAGTCAAATATTGAAGTGATTTTCTCAGAATTTTACATTTGTACCTCTTCCACAAAGGTCAAATGGATGTACCATTATCTGAAGAGGGGAGAAAGCAGATATGGTTGCTAGGCAAGGCATTGGAGCATCACCGATTCTCAAAGATTTACGCTAGTGATCTGCAAAGAGCCTCAGAGGTAGCCTCTTTCTTAAGCCATCTGCATTCTTGGTTAATTTACTTGCCAATGTTGGGAGCCATTTGAACAATCACACTGATAAATGAATGTAGTCTGTGACGACAGTCGTAATAGGTGAAATATTTTTCTACAGTATTACACATATGTTCTTGGTGGGAATAGGTTTTATTTCTGTTACAGAACTTGTTAGACAGTAAAATTTCATATTTTTTTATGTGGGAGTTAATTTATGTATTATGTTAACTAATCATTTCCCCCCAGACTGCTCAGGCTGTGGTCGACCTTGGAACAGTTGAAAGGCCAAAGGTCATCACAGATCCCAGGTTAAGAGAAAGGGTAAGGACATTTTTTTCATAGGGGGACAAGCAGTGGAGATTTTCATTTTACCATTTTCTAAGTTTTATTTATAACTGCCCTTTACTGAGGAAGACCTTGCCCCTAAAGGGGATGTAAATTGTGAAAAAGGTCACGGAATAATGTAGATAGTAATGGCAGCCAGTATTATAAGTTTAATTGCATTACTGCTTCATGTAAACATTGGAAGTGATTGTATTTGCAATGCATTACTTTCATTCTTTGTAATCAGGCTTTTACCAAAAAAAATATTAATAATATGAAGCCCAATATGATACATTTTCACAAAATTCATTACACATTTGCAAATAAGTATTCGTGTCTGCGGTCATGTATTCCTATTGTGTGCGACTCTAATAATAATAATAATGTGTGGATTTATATAGCGCACGTATCCACCAACTAAGTGGTGCTCAAGGCGCATTATATTATTATCCCTGCTCATAAGGCTCATAAGGCTCATAAATCATTCCTGAAACCATCTCAGCTCCCTGGGGAGTATACAGCTCAATTGCTGCCATTTCTAGCGCATATAGAGCAAACCAACTCTGCCTTCACAGGTACCCATTTAACCCCTGGGTGGAGAGAAGCAATTATGATTAAGTGTCTTGCTCAAGGACACAAGTGTCACGGCCGTGATTCGAACCAACATTATGTTGCTAACACCAGAACTTGAATCCGGTAAGCTAGATCGCTCGGCCACGACACCCCATGTATGTATTTATTGATGTTTATCAGTGATGTATAATACATAGATGTTTGGTTCTTATCATTAACAGGGTTATGGACGATTAGAAGGAATACCAGTCAAGGAATACCAGGGACATGCAAGGAGACAGAAGAAACGTATTGAGTTTACGCCAGAGGGAGGAGAAACTATTGAAGAAGTTAGTCAGTTCTCTTTCTCTTGTCTGCTTAAAGGGGCAGTATCGTCACAATCAAAGCAGACTTTCAACAGGGCATGGAATCGGTGTCCTAGTTTAAGATAAACACAGTGACTGAAAATTACCTACTTATTTATGCAGCAGCAACAGTAATATGACCTTATCATGTGGGTATTATGGCAGTCACTCAGTTAATCCAAAAAAAGAACTCCGATTCCATGCCCTGTTGATCGTGACGATACTGCCCCTTTAATAGACCTTTATCATGGCACAGCCATCTTGTTACAGTGTGTTTCAGCACTAGTTTTATAGTTTTTATTTTTGTTTTAACAGGTCAGAAAGCGTGCCATTGACTTCTTCAAAGAGCTGTGTGATGAGTTCCTGGAAGGCAATTCATTTCAGACCCCAACTGACAAATGTATACCAGTAAAACAACCCTGTAAGGATGATGATGGTTCAATCTCATCAGAGAAAGTACATACAAATCCTGAATCTTCCATTGCAAAATCAGGGGTGAGTGCTTCCTTGGAGAAGGATAGTCCACCAGTAGAGTTCACTGTTGGTGATGATGGGGAGATTATTTTTGAAGACACACAATCACCCTATGGCTACCAGCCAAGCAGTGAAGACTTATCAGAGGGGGAAATAAGCCATACTAAGAAACACTGCAAGAGCGGAGGGGAAAGTCCTCATTATCACAAAGAGTCATCTCATAGCAACCAGTACGCCCCCAATGTGACTTTATCACATTCTCCAATGAATGCAGGAGGTGGAGAATTGTCTGAGGGCGCTATTGAGATATCATATTCCGATGGTAGTCTGGGCAGTCAGGGCACAGATGATTTTGATGATGACATTGATTTAGAAGGTATGGCTGCTGACGTCTTGGTTGTCGCCCACGGCGTGCTGATCAGGGAACTGATGAAGTATTTCATTGAGGAGCTCAACTGCTTCATACCGAAAAGTCAGAATTTAGCCAATCGGGTCACATTCAACACAGGGATGTCTAGATTTCAGGTTGATCTTTTAGATGGCTACCCAAAGATGGAATGTCTCAGTATCCATCAGATTGATCATCTGCATCAACCGTAACCATGGCATCGTGAATATACATCTCGGTATCAAATCATAAAAGTCAGGAGTGGATCCAGGGTGCCAAAAGGGGGCAACACACGTAAAAAAAAAAAATGGATAGATGAGGGGCACACTACCTTAAAATGGGTGGAGCTCTCATAAAAATGTAAGATAAATTTACGTGAATGGTAACCCCCAGGATCTACTTATGATTAAAGGTATTTGACATTGAGCAAGTAAGAAATTATCAGTTGTCTTACTAACTGAAGGAAGAAAGAATCAGTTAAAGAAAGCATGCAGAATACTAAAACATCAGGATTATTATGTATTTGATTCATTTCATAAACCCCAACTTATGAAAGTGCACTCATATGCACTCTAAAAATAATATTTATGATCATTTCTGTGGCAACAATGCCAACAATTGGTTGATCATTTATGAAATTTTCATTCTGGTAAAAAATGTAATATTTGAATTATCCATTATACTTAATAACGTATATCTACAGGGATACTAAAGTACCCATATACTAAAATGAAAAATCATTTATTTTGAGGTTTCCAGTTATTCAAAGTTCTCTTAAATCTAATCAACTTATCATTTTTTAATTTTTTTTAAACTATTTTTTTCCAAGAAAGACAAATTAATTATGGTTTTGCCTGTATAATATTAAATGTCACAAACTACCTCATTATGTTTGCTTAGGTTGTCATGGAGATTTACCAAATTCAGTTGGATAAATACACTTGTTCTACTCAGTGCCTTAAACATTTATACATGTAAATATATTAAAACATTTAAATTAAGCATGACATATATAATGTGCAGATGGCTGTAAATAGAAATCTCAATCACCACTGCATTGGAAGTCAGCAAGTGTTTAAACTTAACATGTACTCATGTTACGGTTCAAATTATTTCTAGGACAAAGCAGTCTGAAATAGTATAATTTCAAAATGATTAAAAATAGGGTTGTACATGTAGCTGTATAGTCTAACAATAAACATACATAAATTATGTTATCAAGACACTCAAATAGTTACAACATATCTGTACCATCTCTAGCCTCAAGCTTGAGATTTCCCAAACAATGAAGTATCTTATTGATATCATTATTGACATGGTTATGAATGTTGTGGCCTGTTTTGTTTAAAATGTCTTTGCACAAGATTTCAACTAAATACAGACTTAGTGCTCACACAATGAAACCTAATTATAAGTTTTCACACTTAACAACATGGTACAGCATTGGTAATATTGGCAAAACTGCTTTTATGAGTATGCTTACTCTCTTTGAATCAAGATAGACATTGAAGGGAAGGTACAACATTGGTAATGTCGGCAAAACTACTTCTATGAGTATGCTTACTCTCTTTGAATCAAGATATACATTAAAGGGAAGGTACAACATTGGCAATGTTGGCAAAACTGCTTCTATTAGTATGCTTATTCTCTTTGAATCAAGATATACATTGATGGGAAGGTACAACATTGGTAATGTTGGCAAACTGCTTCTATGAGTATGCTTACTCTCTTTGAATCAAGATATACATTGAAGGGAATGTACAACATTGGTAATGTTGGCAAAACTGCTTCTATGAGTATGCTTACTCTCTTTGAATCAAGATATACATTGAAGGGAAGGTACAACATTGGTAATGTTTGCAAAACTGCTTCTATGAGTATGCTTACTCTCTTTGAATCAAGATGTACATTAAAGGGAAGGTACAACATTGGTAATGTTGGCAAACTGCTTCTATGAGTATGCTTACTCTCTTTGAATCAAGATATACATTGAAGGGAAGGTACAACATTGGTAATGTTGGCAAACTGCTTCTATGAGTATGCTTACTCTCTTTGAATCAAGATACACATTGAAGGGAAGGTACAGCATTGGTAATGTTGGCAAAACTGCTTCTATGAGTATGCTTACTCTCTTTGAATCAAGATATACATTGAAGGGAAGGTACAACATTGGTAATGTTGGCAAACTGCTTCTATGAGTATGCTTACTCTCTTTGAATCAAGATATACATTGAAGGGAAGGTACAACATTGGCAATGTTGGCTAAACTGCTTCTATGAGTATGCTTACTCTCTTTGAATCAAGATATACATTGAAGGGAAGGTACAACATTGGCAATGTTGGCTAAACTGCTTCTATGAGTATGCTTACTCTCTTTGAATCAAGATACACATTGAAGGGAAGGTACAGCATTGGTAATGTTGACAAAACTGCTTCTATGAGTATGCTTACTCTCTTTGAATCAAGATATACATTGAAGGGAAGGTACAGCATTGGTAATGTTGGCCAAACTGCTTCTATGAGTATGCTTACTCTCTTTGAATCAAGATATACATTGAAGGGAATGTACAACATTGGTAATGTTGGCAAACTGCTTCTATGAGTATGCTTACTCTCTTTGAATCAAGATATACATTCAAGAAGCAACTTGTTAAAGTTTCAGCTCGTTACAATGTGTCTTTCCTTAAGAAAATATTGATTGATGTATTCTGATTGTTTGTATTTATACTAATGTGAGTCCTAAATTATTCCACTCTTCTTTAAAATGACGGCACATCAGACAAAATTATTTCTAGGGAAGATTAATGCCATCATCTTGACATTTAATTATGTTTGAATTACCAATCCTATACAATACTTCATAAACACTACTCTGTAAACCTTGAGAGTTTATCTTGCCAATTTTAATGTTTTATCATTACATAAATTATCCAAGATTTCAAATAAACACATTGTCGCACTCAGTATTTGGCAATGTTTTGAAAGGTAATGTGCCTCATTGTTTTATGTAAAGAATATTAAAGTTTTACCTCATAATCTCTGTTACCTCATATATGTGTATGATAAAATATGTATAATGTAAATAATATAGATATCGTAATCAGACTTTTTATTTTATTTAATGAAAAGTATTTTTTCTTAGAGTTTTGTTTAGTTGTATTTATAGAATGACTAGCATGTTGTAAAATCCATAAAATAATTGCTTTGCGTGCTTCAAAAACTGCATGATAAAGATGCTTATCTTCCTTACATGCAATTTTCAGTTTTTGATGGATTACTTGTACAATTTAAAGGGAAAATATCATCTGTGCAGACTTTCAACAAGGCATGGAATCGTTGTCCTTGTTTAAGATGAACACGGTGACTGAAAATTACTGGCTCATTTATGCAGCAGCCATGGTAATCAATCTTGCTGAGGTATTTTTTTCAGTCACTAAGTTTATCTAAAACTAGCACGCCGATTCCATTCCCTTTTGATCGTGACGATATTGTCCCTTTAAGAAAACAGCAGATTGTAGCAAATAACTAGTCTTTATTCCAAACCTGGCACTTAAAGGTGCACTCTCGCTCTTTGTCATCTGCTTGTAATGACTTTGTTTCAACTGATAATTTAACCCTGATGCGAGATACTACTGGTGTGCAATCATCATTGATAGTTGCAAGATTATATGACCCTCAGATAATCTTCTGGTTAGTTAAGGCACGCCTATTGTGACTGCAAAAGCAGTGACAGTGTTTCACATCATTAAATGATGACAGTGCATCTTTAAAGCAAAGATAGAGCATTGTATCCTGACAAAAATAATTTCATTAATGAAATTTTTCTGCAAAATGGAGAGACTTCCTTCGAGCTTCATCTTCACCAGGGGAAATAGAACTTCACTGTTATTTGACTATAGTGAATACCTGCTCTTCATTGATTTTGAGACCAAGATCACAGCCCCTTTGAGGCATTAAGAATATCAGCCTATCATTATTGTAATTATGAATCCTCAAGTAAAAATAATTTAAAGCTCATAACTAGACAGGATAATCATGTACTTTTCCCCAAAAAAAGGAAGCTACAATATTTGGTATTTATATGATTATAAAATTACCAAATTATTATCCGAAAACTTGATATGAACTTGGTAAAGGTACCAATCTTCCTGAAAAAGTATTTTGTCTGACGTGCTTTTATCTCCAAGAATTGCCAGACGGCAGTTTTTTGCTCCAAAAGTCTGAATGCATTTTCATATTCTCATTAACAACACAACACAATATTGACAATAAGCAGCAACTTTCATATTTTGGTTGTTTAATGTATAATTCGCGTTCATTCCAAGAAGTAAACATACTTATAGTGTCCCACCAATGTTGTACTTTCTCTTACAAGTTTTCGGCTGATTTTGAGTTCCAACAACTGCATGCTAACAAAATTATAACTGAGTCACGTTGATAATGCATGATCTAGAATGTATAGAGAAATAAAGATACTGGTCTCTATGATTTTGGCTCAAAGTCAAAAAGTAAATGTTTTGTTTTCCTTCTATTGTTTGAATTTCCATTTTTGATTAGATTTAAACCAAAACAAATTATATGTGACGGCGTGGGAAGTAGAAATTACAGAGCGGGCGGGAAAGTACACGGGACACGGAGCGTATTATTAGTCAATATTTTGGCACCGACTGGAAAATTATTTAAACGAATGTCGTGTTCAATAATTAAATCAAATGAAGTCTCGCAGTCCAGGTATAGTTCCGGGGAGGTTCACTCGGGACTCCTGGGAATTATGCTACCTAAATTTACCATGCACCATCGTAATCGGCATCATGCGTCCACTGGACTACACAGCACACCCCGACCTTAACCCCATTTAAGGTAGATTCAAAACACGAGATTCCTTTAAATATTTTTTGCCGGCTCGATATCTCAGAAATATTCAAGGACGGAGAAGCAGAAAAATTGAGGCATAGAAAAAACAACGCGGCGCATGAATTTACTTTGTCACTCGGGACCATTAGTAGATGGGACGTAAGTCGTAAACGTACGTGTGCATATACGAATGTGACGCCATACGTTTTGTTTTCTACTATGAACACTATGTGACGTCACATTCGTAGATGCACATGTATACGTACCATGCACTTTCTAATGGTCCCCAATATTTAGTGGGGTGCACTCATTGATCTCAATTACCATCGATACAATGAATGGGTGCACCCGGCGTACCCATACCCACACGGTTTAAGAGCGAGTAGCGCCCTCTATTGGCGTTACAACTAAAATGGCGACGACCATGGTACTCGATAATGGCGCGTATCACGTCAAAATAGGGCTGAATTCTGCTACCAAACCGAGGTAAATATTAAAAATGTTAGTCCAAGAACGGTTAATGTTGTATTAATTAATCATTTTAATAAATAAAGCTTTGTAAAACGGCTTTATTTACCATATAAATTAAGAGACAGGCCCGCACATAATCAACCACCACCGCGTGTCGCAGGTCCTGCTCCTGTGCACCTCAGCTCCCCGGCCATACCGCACAACAGCACCACACCGGTGTGCTGTACGCTAAATTGACCAGCGCACTGCCTGACATGGCCCAGCGGGCAGGGCTCTTGTCTTTGCTACCTGAATACCACCATACACAATGTGCATATATCAATCAAAATGGTGCAACCAGTAAGTCTACACTTTCAAAATCCTGTTTGTGTTACATTTTGTAGCTCGTATTAACAGTTAACACCCTATTTTTAATTATTTTTCCCCCCAAATTTGTCAAGTTATACATCAAATTGAAGCTCTAGCTGAGAGAAGATCAACGGTGCAATTTTGAATACCTCTTTCGGTTCTTGAGATATGAATGATCTTTTATTAAATTTGTAAAATCGTTACTTCGTGTGACGCGAATTTGACCATCAAACTTTCAAAGCATGCATTTATGTTAACTCATTTCACAAAAATTGCACAAAAATGTTAAGTTATATCATGGAGGTAGAATAAGACTTATTCTACCTCCATGGTTATATTAATGTGAGGAAGCTGAAGCTATTAATGTGAGGAATTCAATGGTGATTTTTGTTTTCTAATACTTAATAGGTCATTTCAGTCCGGGAAAACTCCAAATACGGCAACATTGCTATATACGGCAACCTTGCTATATACCGTATATTATACGGCAACCTTGAGTAGGGTTTTCAGTTTGTACATGCTTGACCGAAGCCCGCCACACGTACAGCGCATTGCCCGCAACAAAAAACAAACATTTTTAATCAAATTTTTTTATTACTTTTACTAGGGTTTTCAGTTTGTACGTGCTTGACCGAGCCCTCCACACGCACAGCGCATCGCCCGCAACAAAAAACACCAAAATTTTAAATCAAAAAATTCTATTACTTTTACCTGTCAAAATCTTACATGTAATACTAATAGCTCATTGGAAAGCTTATAGTTTCAGCTATCCAACAATGTACATAAAATAGCAATCGGAAGTACGTGCGAAAGCCTAGGTTTTTATGAATGAACCACTCTCGTCCTGCCCAGCCTTTCGCGAAGTGTTCCGAGATCGGGCGCATTCAGCCCGTAAAATTTGCCGCGCTCTGCTGAGGGCATCCACTTCGGAGCTGTCTCCGCGCCCGAGTACATTGTGATTGACATGAAAACGGGTTTCCCTATTGAGTCAAAGGGCTCCTTTACATACCCATGCTTGCTCAATCTCCATAACTACTCTACAACCGAAGTTACGAAGAGATAAAAAGTAAACACCGTTTTTTTGAGATGAAATCATCAAGTTGAAAGGTAAGAGCGGTGTCTGAATGAATTTTACACCTCTTTTCTATCATATGTGAAAGTTTTGAGCCGTAATTTTGTTTAGTTTTGAGCGGAGAGTGTATTTTTTACACCCTTTCAAAAGCTCTTATGAGGGAAACGAGCACGAATGCTGTGCGTGTGTATCACGGTGTGTGTAGGCTGATTCAACGGTTTTGGTGTCATTAGAGATGTACACAGTGTATGGACAGTTGCGCTTCATCGAATGCTGTATATTTGATTAAATAAAACAGCATTCCTCAAAAACTACTTGTCCGATTTTCTTGATTTAAAAACCATTGTATTTCTTTCATCAAGACCTTTAATTTGATATAAATATTGAGTGAATAATTTTTCACCTGAAAACCCTACCTTGAGTTGCCGTATACGGCAACGTTTCATTATACGGCAACGTTAGGGTTGCCGTATACGGCAACTCTTTCATTCAAACACAAAAAGGGAAACGAAATATGCAAAATTGGAATAGTGAAAATCATAAAAATATGTTCTTTGGTTCCTTACCCAAATTCCTATCTGCGCACATCAAAAAGTTATCTCTGCATTTTCTTGCGAATGACCGTTTAAAACCAACACTCTAGCCCATCCGACGATTAACGTGTGACTCCATTTTTGACGTGCAAGAATACATCCTCAATCAAGATTATTATTTTACGCATGGTTCATGAAACAAAACTTTAACCCTCCTATAGGTTTAACAATCAAAGACACTCAAAATTTGTATGTCACTCCCAACCCATTGACTTTGTGCAGTGCACTCAAATAAATGCAAGGACATGTGGCTATGGTAGGAGGTCAAACCAAAACCACTCGACTGTAACTTATGCAGTACATACACAGCTCTGTGTGACTCTGCATATAACTTGTAAGACATACACAAGTGTGTTTGACTTTGCCACTATCTCCAGCACTCTTATACACATGTGTGAACAATTGGCAATGCAACCAAAAATACTCAAGTGACTGTCTTTGTGCGGTGCTTACTGGGCCAAATTTCAACCTGGGCATAGGAGGGTTAAACATGGTTGTTGTTCACTAAAATATAATAATTAAAATTAAACACAGCCCGGAAAATGCGACGTCAGAGCGAACGGAGATGGAGAAAAGGTCGTCTTGAGTCGCAACTCGCACTCTTTATGGATCAGCGAAGACACGTCAATCGCCTCATTGAAACAGCAAAACGAACCTATTTCGCTAATGAGTTGAAAAAGGCTGACACAAAGAGCATTTTTCGAACAGTTGGCTCCCTATTCAACAGGAATACTAAACCCCGGCCTCCGTGCGCTTCAAGCCAATTATTAGCAAATGACTTCGTCAACTTCTTCACTGACAAAATATCCAAAATTCGCAGCAACCTGGAGAGTGGGATTGACTCAATCCTACATAATCCTAATCCTACGACTCAACCTGTGATACCAGTTTTGGACTTTGATATTGCATCCGACAATGAGATTCGTCAAATCATTTGCTCTTCAGCCAACAAATCATGCAGTCTAGACCTTATTCCAACATGGTTTTTAAAGTCCACAATTGATTCATTTCTTCCGATCATCACCCATATAGTCAATACATCGATTTCTACAGGCATTTTTCCAGATTCACTGAAACATGCAATCGTTACTCAATTCTGAAAAAAACCGTCTGCCGACATTAATGAACTTGCCAACTATCGTCCAGTGTCAAACTTACCTTTTCTTTCAAAAGTTATTGAAAAGGTAATAGTTTCTCGCATAACAGCACACATGGATGATCATAATCTTTGGGAATCTCATCAATCAGCATACAGATCCGGACACAGCACCGAAACCGCTCTACTCTCAATAAAAAATGACATAATGCTGGCGATTGGTGATAAACAAGGTGTGTTCCTTGTCCTTCTGGATTTAAGTGCCGCCTTCGACACTGTGGATCACCAAATCCTTCTACGGACGCTCAGCGAATCCATTGGCCTGACGGGAAAAGCACTGTCTTGGTTTCGTAGCTATCTCAACAACAGATCATGCAGTGTGTGTATTGATGGCGAGTTTTCACACACACAATCACTTGAATACGGCGCATCAAGGCTCCGTCTTGGGTCCACTGACATTTACTATTTATATAAAGCCGATTGGTGAGATAATTCAGAGACATGGTATTCGTTTCCATATATATGCTGATGATACTCAAATCTACTCCACCTTCAACCCCAAGGATCCGAATCGATACAATCAGCACTCAGCAAACTGTCCTCCTGCATCCAAGATTTGAAGCTATGGATGACCCAAAACATGCTAAACTGAATGACACAAAGACTGAATTTCTTATAGCGGCTTCTGCACACACATCAGTAACTTACCCCTGTCACTCTGGAAATAGGGGGTACTATTATAACACCATCGCAGTCCGTCCGCAATCTTGGAGCCTATTTTGATGCGAACATGTCAATGTCAACACATGTTGTCAACCTCAACCGTAGCATTCACTTTCAACTTCGCAACATTTCACGAATTCGGAGATATCTTGATTTTGAATCATGTCACCAAGTAATTCGTGCGCTGGTTCTGTCCCGTATGGATTATTGCAACTCTCTACTCTTTGGTATTACTGAACTTAATCTTGATAAACTGCAACGACTACAAAATCGTGCCGCACGCCTTTTGCTTGGGGTTGACAGGCGTGAATCAGCTTCCCCACTACTTACTCAACTTCACTGGCTTCCCGTCCGACAGAGAATCAACTTTAAGATCGCCCTCATCATCTTCAAATGTCTTCACCACACAGCTCCTCAATACCTTGATTACTGTATCCAGCTCCGTGTATCTGGCCGACCTGGCCTTCGTTCCGGTTCTGATGGTACACTGCTGTCAGAACCTAGATCACAAAACACTTCCACTGACAAAGCTTTCACAATTGCCGGTCCTAAACTCTGGAACACAATACCAATCCACATCAGATCACTAGACACCGTTTCATTATTCAAAACAAACATGAAAACTTACTTATTTCCAATTGCCCTTTGATAATATTCTGTTTTTCGCTATCTTGTGTTGCCGAGCGCCATGATCTAGATGGAATGGCGCTATAGAAATCTTATTATTATTATTATTATTATTAATATGAGTAAACACTTTTTTTAAATTGTATTTTAAATATATACTACATTAGAAATTATCAACATCTCTCTTCGCGGGAAACTTAAATCGACGACAACATTTATACAAACAAAACTCAATTATTGGATAAAAATAGAAGTAAAAGAAGACATATTTTGCATTTATACATTGTGATTAAAGCCAGCACCTTTTGACAATGATAATTAGCCTTGAAGCTGACGTTGAAAGTGAGAAAGGACGGCGAAAAGACAAGACATGTACCAAGAAATATTTTGAGAAACCTAACCATCGCCGTTCTTAGTTACCACAAACGAAGCCGCAGCATTGTTCTGGCCGTTTAAAAACTTGTACCGTAGGGACTAAATAGAGTATAAATCCCTAGGCCTATGTCCGATAATGTAATTTCATGTGCGTTTGGGCTTCTTAACGTTTTTTTATGTGATGGGGGACTGTCGGGTAAAGCCAATTAAAAAAAGGGTATAATACTATATATAGTGATAATCAAAGTTTTAAACCTTTGAAATACGAGAGCAAAGGAGCTTGAAATTCAGACGAGATGTAAAGTGACACTAAGTATTGAACCTACATGGAAGTGGTGAGAAAGGCTTTGGCCGAAGACCTGGTGAATCACGTCACTCCTCACTTGGCCCGTCCTAGTGACCCGATCATTATATTAGGCTGAAGAAGTTGTGGCAGCACCACTTTCAAAATTCAATAAAGGGAAGGTACAAAAACACCAGTAACTTTACAAAGAATCTAATTGAACATTACGAAAGTCATCCACCAAAATATTATTTCCGAGTTGAATTCTGCAAATTCCATTGTCAGTTCACTTCAAGCGAGACAAGTACAATAGTAGGCCTACACTTCTCCATTTATCCATATCAGCAGACAATGATGACAGTGCAAATTTAAAAACAATATTTCATTTTTATCAAAGTTGTACCTTCCCTTTATCAAAGACAAAGGTTGTGTTCCAGCCCTGTTGGATACATTTTAAAGTTGGTTTCAGTTTTAACAGTTATAAGTTATAACTTTCATGAACAAAATACACAGTAATTAAACAACATTAACAAATGATATTTTTCTTAATTTTATTTATTTAAATCATTCTTTGTAATGACAACAAATTTATAATTTACTAAATATTTATTTTTAATAAGTACTTAATTGCAATCACAGCTTGGTAAATAATGAGACAAATTCAAGAGCAATATTTATTTTGTTAAATATTTATATTTATTTAAATTTCTAATTTGCTAAATATTTATTTTACTAAGTACGTGATTGCAATCACAATTTAGTAAATGAATCAAATTCAAAAGCAATATTTATTAAAATGGAGAAATTATTAAAATTTTTACATAGATCTGTATGCAGCCGTGTTAGTCAGGTAGAATAAGATACATATATAAATGGTAGCACTTGCATCTGATGAAGTAGCTGTAGCTATGAAAGCTTATGCCTATTTTTAAGTTTAGTTAGTCTTAAAAGTGCTACCATTTATATATATATATATATATCTTAAATTTTTACAGCAGATCTTTGTGATTATACAAAAACTACTAGTCCTTGTTTTTACAATCCGCCTAAATAAAACTACAAAACATTCGCTCTGTCAATACCTTACTTATAAAAATTGCTTTGTATAATTAGCATGTGAACAAATTACTGGAATAATTGAATTTTTTTTTGAAAATCAATGATTGACAATCTTGCCTATAGAGTGCTGTATATATATATATATATATGTGTTGATTTTTATTCTAACTTGATTTGAACCAATGAACAAAAACAAATATAAAATAAATGATCTCGTATTTTTTATTAACCCTAACCTTCCCAAATCCTCCAAAATCCTCTTTGCCAAAGTGAAGGATTTTGAAGGATTGAGGTTACATGCTACATGCTCTTTGCTAAAGTGAAGGATTTTAGATGATTGAGGTTATTAATTTAAGCATACGTGCCTTTCCATGGTACATGTACATCCATGTCTGTTGTAGTGATTGCAAGGTCAGTGGACACTGTTTATTGCTCCATGCATGCAGGGAGGGTCCCTGGCCATGTGCATGTATCACAGATTAGAAACACATGTGTGCATACATGTCATGTGCTTGCTTTACTACTGAAGGATTTTGGAGGATTCAGGTTATTTGTAAGCAAATGGGCCTAGGGAGTTAGGGTTAAAGAGGTCCATATTTTCATTAATACAGTTGTTCAATTTATAAGACCATGCTCTTCTGCCAAGTAGATTGCTTACACTGCTGGTAACCAAACAATCAAGACACCAGCCCCTCTCCCCAATCCACCAATTACACACATATTTCTACTGCCGCACCCTACTGGTCACACCCCGCCCCAATCCCCACCCCATCCCCAATCCCCACCCCACCCCACTATACCACACATATCCACATTGATTTGAACAATGATTAAGATGTTTAATTAAAGACACAAAAACAATAAAAACATCGGTTATTCAGTAGTTTTCTATAAATTTAAGCCACTTGGCTGTATTTCGTGTTTACACACCGGAAGTTGCATTATTCGGCAACTGGTTGCCGTATACAGCAACGTTGCCGTATTTGGAGTTTTCCCGGACTGATTTAGTTCTTGAGATATTGGCTGTTGAACTTGGAAAAGTTGTGAGATTTAAGCAATAAATTAGAAATTAACAAGTGTGACTTGGAGCACTATGTTTTTTATTTTAAATGTGATGTTTTTGTGGTCATAGAATATAAAAATAAAAATAAAAAATAACAGTAAAGTGTTAATTCCAATCATTATAGGACCAGTTAAATTAATTTTTTTTTTAAAGATTACACTTCATTGTTAAATATTAACCATGCAATGCATCAATCATTTGGGCGGATGAATGCTGTACAACAGTAACAATATCTGAACATGAACTTCAAGACCATATTCCTCCAAGACCATATATTCGTACATACATGACATATCCGCCATCATCGCGTAACAATTGGCCATGTTGAAATGACCCCAGAAATACCCTTTTCGCGAGAGTTCGCGATAATTTTCACGGACAGTTTGTGTTTATATTGCTCAAAAACAGTCCAGATAATGTTAAAATCCACGTTGACAAAATGTGTCTGTTGATTTAATATAAATTTGAACACTTTTTATTTCAAAATCTTACATTTTTTGGACTAAAAATGCCGGAAAGTTAACAATTTCTTAACTGTAAAATACTTTTTCCTGCATTCAAAATGTTACATGTTTCACGCATTGACCCTTCAACTTTTATCGAAATATCGAAGAATCTCACGAAAAAACGAATTTTCAACGAGACCTCAAAACCGGATCCAGTGTCAAAAGTCAGGTCAAACCGGCAATCTGTCAGAGTCGCAACCAAAAGGTCGTCCTCAAAACCATGCATATTACTGGACAAATATCTCACCAATTATCTTGTGGATGGTCTTAAATTGAAGAGTATGTATTTTAACGACATTATCTGTGACTCTTGTAGGAAGTTTTTAGACCGTTTAGCTTCTACGGATTCCAGAATTTCTTTTTTTTTATGTGGTGGCACATAGGCAAATGTGTTAACTCGCGTTTGGTTGTTATAGCTACATTTTGTAAGGTTGTTAGAAATAATATTTTCATTGATAGGCCTATATCTTAACAAATATTTTCATATATCTTGGCATATACGTTAGAAAATAAGACATATCATTTCAATGTTACATTTCCATTGCCATTCATGATAATTATTTATTTATATTTTCAAAATTAATGACAGGTTAATTCCTAATTGCATAATGAAGGCGAAGAATGAACGACGGAAGCAGTACATAGGATCACAAATTGATGACTGTAAGGATTTGTCTGGTATCTTCTACGTCTTACCTTTCCAGAAGGTAAGAGAATGTAAAATCACTTATTTACCTGTACTTATTATTCTAGCTGAACTTTTCAAGCTGTTACAAGCTGTTATCAGGCTTTATCTGCTCTTTTAATAAGCTGATCACTTGATTGATAGTGCATTGCGTTAAGCATGTGAGCAATTTATCTAGAGAACATTGACTGTCATTAAGCGTCCATCACATACAATATGCACAAAATGCCTTAACCCCCCCCTTGACTATTTTTTTTTTGGTTAGATTTACACAAAGTTCTTGATGACATCACTCATGTTATATTTTTGTTTTTTCAGGGTTATCTGGTCAACTGGGATGTCCAACGTCAAGTTTGGGACCATACGTTTGGCAAAGATGTAATGAATCTTGATTATGAGGACACTAATGTCATTCTTGCTGAGCCTTACTTTGATTTCTCATCTATCCAAGAAGCCATGAATGAAATCTTCTTTGAGGAGTACAACTTCAAAGCCATCCTGAGAACAAACGGTTTGTAAAATTAGTGAAGAGAAATAAGGAGAACGATACAAACACAAAGAATTCACCTGTAGATAGATTTGAATAGAAGGACAGACCATATATACCTGACAGACACAGACGAACTGACAGACAGAGGCATGAAATGTAAAGTCAGCAGAAAATGCTTTTCATCTGTCAACTTGAGATAGAATCATTTTGTTCTGGATGATTGGTACCTTGACTTTCGGATAATAAGTCGGTAATTTTTAAATGTTCTTAAAAAACTGCTTAATTAAAGTTTATTATAATTATTATATTTCCATGTAATGTTTTGTCTCTTATAGCTGGTACATTGAGTGCTTTCAAGAACAGGCAGGATAAACCAGATGAGTTATGTTGTCTTCTTGTTGATAGTGGCTATTCATTCACTCATATAGCTCCTTATTACAATGGCAAGAAAGTTGGAAGTGCAATTAGAAGGTAAATGAAGAAAGAACATCACTTCAAATTTTCATGTATATCGGCTACTTTTCCACTGTTTAAAATGGGTAATTTTGTTATTTTACTTTTACAAAATGTCAACTATTATTATTTTCCCCTTATTGCCATGTTTCTCCTCACTTGTTTTCCACCCTGAAAGAAAAATCAGTTGAGGGCAAATTTAATTAACAATATAAATAAAAGGTTTCCATGGAAATCTTTATTTATTGTTTGCAATAGAATAAACATTGGTGGGAAGGTTCTTACCAATCATCTGAAAGAAATCATCTCGTATCGTCAACTCCATGTTATGGATGAAACCTATGTTATGAACCAAGTGAAGGAAGATGTCTGTTACGTGTCACAGGACTTCTTTGGTGATATGAAAATCGCAAAGTGAGTTGTTGAAAAAAGTGGGCCTTTATAATTTTCATCAGTTCAATGCTTTATATTGAAAGTGATGAAAGGGTTTCGGTCAAAGATATTATTTTTATAAATTATAGTTACAGTATGTCTTTTGTTGGGCACATGTGGCCAATAAAAGCATCCGTGATTTTAAAAATGACAGTCGTCAAATGCTTTCCTGTTGTTACGCCATCCCAAGTGAATTCCAGGAAGGAGTTAGACGACAACCGCAACAATAGAAAATGTGTTCACAAAATGGGTTTGGAGATAATCCTTAGCAAACTTTTTCCTTAGCAAACAAATCAGACTTTAAGAGTAAGCACCCATGTTTATTTTCATATCCTAATCTATTGTTGATTCAGAAACTTGACATTTATAAATTTGAATTTTTCCCCCAATATTTAGTTTACGAGGCAAAGATAACACAATTGTGAGGGACTACATCTTACCAGACTTCTCTCACATCAAGAGAGGCTATGTGAAAGAAGAAAATACCAAACTCAAACCACATGAGCAGGTAAATAATACAGAGATGTTGAATACTTGGAATAACAATCTTAATGTCATAGTGCATTGTCAGGGTTATCTTACAGTATCATGTGGTTGGGGGGGGGGGGGGGGGAGAGATGGGGATCTTAGCGATTAGACAATCAACTGTGTTTGTTAATGCCTTTCAGACAGTCCGGATGAACAATGAAAGATTTGCTGTACCAGAAATCCTGTTCCACCCATCTGACATCAGCATACAAGAGAAGGGTATATCAGAAGCCATAGTGCATGTCATTAATATCTGTCCAACAGGTAGGATTTAATTAAGATCACTGGTTTACTATTCGTTGTTTTAGCTAATCAGGATATTTGTTTTTTTCTTCAGAAATAAACAGAAGTCTTGCTTTTTACTTCAATTGAAAACAATGGAATGTCATGATAGAATATGGAAAGACCATAACATACTGATATTCGGTATATATTTGAATATGATGGGGTTATTCCTCTGTGAATTTACAGATATGAGGCCACACCTGTTCAAGAATATTCTACTAACAGGTGGCAATGCGATGTTTCCTGGTTACAAGGAGAGAGTGGAGAGTGATGTAAGGTCTATGGCACCTGCCGAGTATGAAGTCCATGTTACAAAACCAGACAAGTAAGTCACTCAAAGATCTTTTAGTTATCAGCCATAACAAGTTGAGCCCAATTTCAAAGATCTGGCAACTTCTCTTCCATAGAACTACAGAATATCCTAAGCAAGGCCTCTGTCACAAATAGGCTGGCACCTTCTAGGTGGTAAATGAATGTCTTCTCAATAGTGCGTGTCTTGATTCCAGACAGTTATAGTCGTATGAAATTTTGCACATATATGGACTGTGGGTGTATGCATGCATCATACACATTGTGCATGATGAGTTTTTAATAAGATTACAGGGGTATATCCAGGGTCTAAAAGGGGGGACTCCTAAGAAAAGTAGGGAGGGGGAGGGGATATATGGTAAATTTACATATAACCATAAATCTTTCATATTGTCTATTGTCATGTGATTTCAATTATAGCCCCATCACAGATGCATGGGAAGGTGGGAAACTCCTTAGCACGTCCAAGAACTTCTCCAAATTAATGGTGACTAAGGACAAATACAATGAACATGGACACAGCATATGTTGGGAGCGATTTGACGTCTGAGTACCGAACCAGTTATTATGACTAGATCAGAAGATGCACAGCATCGTGATGCCCTCTAGAGGTAAAATATGGACATGCTAATCACAAGAGCTTAGACTAGTGTCCATATGTACATGAGACCATGTGAGGAATCCATTTAGGATTAGGGCATAAATTGCATGGCATAGAATGAAGCCAAGTGAGGGTCAAGGTTCCTTCCAGGCCAAGTAAGGATCCATACCATCTGCACCACAAGCCCATGAGATGTATGGCCGACATAGCCTTCATAGGATTTTGTTTTTACTTTTATTTTTTATGAAATTCCAGGAATTGCCTGGAAACAAAGTTTGTGAAGTAAATTATGGTGCACTTACTCCAAAGTACAGTTTGCTGTTATTAAGTTTCTTGAATGAAACAAAAATAACTAGTCTTTAATAAGTCACTCCAACACATCATAATTCAATTTTGTATTTATTGCGTTCCTTTACATACAAATTTCCTACATTTTTTTTCCCATGGAAAAGTATTGGTTTGTGTGTTACTCTTGATATTTTTCAACATTTATTTTGAAGTTCTAAAATTAATGGGTTTTTTTTAGTACGATGTTTAAGAAAACAATTTAATAATCCAAGTCCAGTCAATTAAATAATAAAACAAAAAGGCCTTGTTTTTTACATTTCAGAAAGATCTTACTAGATTGACTTATATCAGGGTGTTTACTTTTATAAGATTGTCTTTACAAACATCAGTAATGAAAACAGAAACCTGAGGTGGAGAAATAAAGTTAAGACAATATTCCACATTTGTGGAACTGAACTTATCATTCATGGAATTCATAATTCCTGTTAAATCGGGCTGTTTATGAATTGCGATTGGTCAATTACTCCACAGGTTTTGATTTTAACAATGCTAAGTTTATTTCACTAATTTAATTTTTACAATTTTATATATCTACATAAGTAGTCAAATGTGCAGGCTAGATATTAAATTACATTTTGTACAAAAGTCAATTCTGTCAAGCATTTACTTCTAATTTTTTTTTTTTTTTTACAAAGATCTGAATACATTAATGCTTTACAAAATCCTCAGGATTGTTGATTGCTAATTAGCAACACCCTTTCTGCATTTTAGCCTAGGCAACAATATTGTAACTAGAGAAAGTTCCATTTATGTCAGTGCAAACCTATTGGCAGAAGCTTAGTCACTGTAAATTATGCAAAAACTGCCTTACTCTAAGATCATACATAGGTCGACAGGGTTATATTTATGTTTAAAATTACAAAGAAAATGAAAACCAGAAATTGTAACTAAACTACATTGTTCCTATTGTGTTTACTTCTGTTGCTTTTAGTTGACATTCAACATTTGGGAAAACTCGGCACCTGACAAACTGCAAATGTAAATAAAGACAAAACAGTGTGTCAGTCGTTAAGTTTCATTGTGCTTATATGAGTGGAGTGTAATGTTCACCATAGTAGTAAAAGCAAGCATATTTTTAATTCAGACAACTAATTATCAACACAGCAATTGTGAATGCAATATTTCACTCTCAGTATTCCAGAGATCATGCATGCAAAGATGAGGTTATTGCCCTGTAACTGGTCATGTGTGAAGCATTAATAATAATGTGTACTTATATACTTTCTAATTGGAATTGACATTTAATCACAAAACATGACAACATGCCTGAAGAAGCTTGTTAGTTATGGTTGAATTAGCAACTGGCATAATACAGTGTGTGGTTTTGGTATCTATTTTCCATGCCACATGACAAAGTGTTAACATTAATACGGCTCACTGATAACTCTAATTGACAACTATCCAAGGCTGACAACCAGCTAAAGCCAATGTTTACTGTATGCATGATTTTCTGCAATTTATCCGCTTAGCTGTATATGAAGTTGGCCCCTGGTACTGTAAGTAACAGTCTCACCTGTTGAATATTTAAATACAGTTGGCAGCTATACTATAATTTATCTACACCACTACAACATATCAGCAAAATGCTTATCATACAAAGTAGAATGATGTTTCTTCATTTTCTGAAGGTGTTGTTTCTTGTCCTTTAAGGGGATCTTGACATCATCGATGATGGCGTTGGTGAGGTCATGGAGAGCGATGTTTGTGTCTGTTGTGCTTTGCAGTTGATATTGTTGTGGGGTGACTCGGATGCAGTATGACTCTGGTGACAAAAACAAGTGTTCAGAATTTGAGTTGTGAAGTTGGGATACCTAGAAATGTTAAAAAAATTTCTTCAGATTTTGCAAATCTCAGTGGAGGTACATCTAGATATAATAACTACATATTTCTTCATCCTCAAGAAGTATGAACACACGTAATGACCTTCAACATGTTTTTCGTAACATCATGTAAGGGATCCACAAGTGCATGCAATATCTGAAGCACAGACTGGAAATTCATGGAGACATTGGTCAACCCAGGAATCCATCTGAGATGTTTATTATAAAACATACCTCTACTGACGTCTTTGAGACCCGCCTTCAATTGGGCTATTCTTTTCTCCGCCCTCTCCACAACCAGTTGAGGCACTTTGAAGATGCGATCGATACAATCCACCATGAATGATACAAGATTCTTTTCTTGAACTGGGGACATGATATGATTCGGAATGATGACAGCTGCAAAGGATGTTATGACTGTGACTCGGTTGTCCATCTAATAGATAGAAAAATAGGGTTCAAATGTCACTGGGTTCAATTCAGTCATAAGAGGTCAATAACCTTTAGGTGTTTAAAGACAGTCTTGTTATTTCAGTATCTGTATTTGACGACTGTCATAAATTAACATAACCCCCTTGTTCCTTTCAAATTAGTGTCACCAAATGCTAGGATTGCTGTTTGTCCAGATCAGCCATTGGACATGATAAATCTTCTCTTGCACAATTGAGTATTTTCACTTGAATCTGATAAGACATCCAAAGCCATCCCCCCAGGATATGACAACTCCTTGATCTTCAAATGTAACTGTATGTACCTCATAGCTCAACTTGACTGCATTTTTAGTGCTTGCCATGTTCATAAAGTGAAGCAGCCTCTGTAGTTCATCCCTGTCCTTTATCTCCAGCATCATCAATACTGACTGGGTCAATTCGATAGCTCTCGACGTCTTACCACGAGCAAGGGAATCCAAAATGGCCAACAAGATCTTGTGGAGCTCGGTCGGAATCAGTGGATGCTTTCGCCCTGCGTAGTGATTGGTCAGCGTCTGGAAGAGGAGTAACTTGCGCGCATGAATCGAGGATTGTGATTGGTTGTTGGTGCTACTGAGGAAGCTAGCTGCAAGTGCAGACCCCTCTGGGTGAGATTGAAGGCAAGCAATGGCAGATGAGAACCATAGATCACTGCAAGAAAATATAATGGAACATTTTAAGGTATCAAATTACTCTTAAATCATTCTGTATTTATTTCTTAGAATTTAATTAAAGTATTTCCTTTTTTCTTTCAAGTTATTTGTATTAAGTAAATAATAAAATTATCAAAGAAAACAAATTCCTACTCTAAATACATTTCAAACATACTATGTATTTTCATCTTGTTTACTTTTCCCACTGACATCATTCATCATTTCAAAGTTCTCTGTGCATGATAAGATATCCTCCAGTAGGGGTATATCCAGTAACTGTAACAGCCTCTGTATTGTAGACTCCTTCCAGATCTCGTTCACATCTTTGACAAAACCAAAACAACTCATATGTTACTGATGTAATATGATATTTTTACCAAAAATATTACTGAGATGCATTATATGATTAATTTTTCAGAATATTTTTCAGATATTACAGGTGTTTTTTTTATATTTTTTTTTAGATATACACCCATCACAACTTCTAAGTTCCCCCTAATATTTTTTTTAGAATATCTCAAGTATTGCATGAATTTTAAAAATTCAAAAAGCAAATGACAGAATGACATGATCTACACAGCTCGTAATGAAATGGTTGAAATTCAATCATGCATGCACAATTGACAGTGATTTGAATGAAAATTCAGCTGAAAAAAAAGTTGCAGTACAAAGCATTGCTTCAAGGGCATGTTACACATGTAGTTTTCTGTAAGAACTCATGCATCAATAACAATGGTATTGATGGCTGTTTCATAATAAAAGAATATTCGAAGAGCAACATGCAACATGCATGTCCATTGTTTTAGAAGGGTAGAGCAAGAGTTTAATATGGAATTGGTCCTCCATTATTCTCCATAACTGAGTTCTTACCATTTCATTACGAGCTGTGTAGAACATGTCATTCTGTCATTTGCTTTTTGAATTTTTAAAATTCATGCAATACTTGTTGAGATATTCTAAAAAATATTAGGGGGAACTTATAAGTTGTGATGGGTGTATACATATATTGCATAATGGCATCTTCCAAAACAATTATTTGAATTTATTCATTCTTTCTCTTTCAAACTCATCTTCTTCTCCTGTCTCTACCTAAATTCTTCCCAATCATGCCTTTAAGGCCACTTGTTGAAATGTGTTTAACTTCTGCAAATCATTTGCTGTGAATTTCAGCTTTTGACATCACTATTTACATTGCGTTAATTGAAGTATGACCCAGCCTTACATCTATCTTAATATAAGATATACTCACCGATATCATCATTATTGCTTGTCCGTGATGTCAACAATCCAACTGACTCTTCAGAATTAGTACTTGAGTTGCTGCTCCAACTACGGGTTAATTTAGTGTTGGTTTGTTGTAACGACTCCGATGACATACTGACTGTTTCTTCATCCTTACTTCTGGTTTTTGAAAACAAAGCACAGATCAATTATTTTAATTTTGAATAATATTATTGGTGCTTGCTCTATTGGTTGTGTTGAATTGAACTAAGATAAAAATATAATAAAATATTTTGCGATGCAAAAGGAAGGCTACTGACTTGACTTCTGTGCGCTTCGAAAGTCTAAAGCTGCCAAAGTTTTTTCGGTTCCTCTTGCGTTCCGGCAAATATTCCAGAGATCCAGCATCACTACATCTGTAGGGTCAGGACAAGAGAATTATGAAAGAGTTATAAACCTTAATTATATAGTGGCCATCTTTGTCTGGTTCCCTATAAGTATGATATTAGCTTGTATTCTCAATTCATAAAAGTGGCCAGGCTATTTCCCAGGCAGACTTGGTTGGGGTAAGAATAAGGGAGGAATGAAGGGTTCAATACTGAAAAAGTGAGATGAAAAATTTGCCAACGGTCAGATTTCAGAGAAATGATGTGTTGAATTCTTCTTACTTTGGATCAAATTTAGGTTTTGAAAGTCTGAAGCTTGCCCTTAGTTTGTCTCTTGGTGGTGGGATGTGCTCAGTGGATCCACTGATATTGTAACTGTAAAAAAAAAACACAAATAACAAAAGTCAGAAATGTACATGTCTACTTCCACCTGCGATGGGCAAAGGCTGCACCTTGTTTTAATGAACTGTTTACACTTAATTAATTGACAATAACAAATAATAAACTTGAACACATTTTCATTGTCCCACTTGGGTGTTCACTATACACAAACCTCACAGATTTAACAAGAATTAAACATTAACTACACTAACTTCTACGGTTAAGCAATTTGCAAACCTTGTCTCTGGCTTAAGTCTTCCAAGTCCAAAGCTATTCCGTTTTCGCTTCTTTTTCTCAAGTGGTTTGTCGGATGGATTCTCTTCACTCACTCTGGTGAAATGGAAACAATTCACAATAACTGTTTGGTTGGCATTTATAAATATTTGCTTAGAAAAATGAGGTTGTTGTTGATGCTTCTTTTTTCATCATAAACATTTGGAATTCATTTCCTGCAGATTTAAAATGTAATTTCCATCAAACAAGGATCAAATTACTTGACCAGAATAACAGACATAGAATACTGAATAATTCACAGTTGAAACTTGTATGTTTTATTTCAACTTCAAATATCATTAACTTACTTTAATCTATGAGTCTAGGGAAATGCAGCTTTCAATTACAAAATACCAACAGCAATTCCCAAACAAAATGCCAATAAATAATTAATGTTGTGACTAACCGAGACAACCCCTCCACTTTCAGCTTTCCAAGGCAAAAGCTAGCCCTCTTCCTTTTCTTACGGTCAAACAAGCTTGCCAAACCTGTGACACCTTCATTTTCATCACATCTGGAAAAAATGAATAAATTAAGATTGTTAACTGCAGATGAATGAATGGACATACGTGTACTTGTGTAATGCTAGTAATGATTATGATAGATGAATTTGAAATGCAAAACAAAAAACGTTTCTTACCGATGCTCATTCTTTGATTTACTAGCACCAAAGCTGCTTCGTCCTTTCTTCTTTCTATCAAAAGGGGAAAACCTTTGGCTCTCATATTCAATTGATCTGCATATCAAGAAAATGTAAACAAAAGTTAAATAAATAACATTAAAATTAAATGATCCTTGTGAATAAGATACTGATATCGTGAATTACATTTATTTGAGCTGGACTTGACTGTCATTAATAAGTGTCACTCACGGAACAATTTCATTCAAAGATTTTCTCATTCAAACATTGTTAAGCAAAAAAAGAGTAATTTTTGTGTGTATGTGACACTAATTGTGAAAAGTAAATCTTGAATTTTGTTTAGTATTTTGCTTTGAGATAAAAGCCAAAACGTTCACTAATTTCAGTCTCACTCTTACCTTTTCTGTGCTTGACTTCTGGCCATGTCTGATAATTGATTATCATAATGGCTATTGCTTCTGCTCCTGGTTTGGTTATTCACAAACCTGTAGCATAATATGGAGTGAGTGTCAATAAACCTATAATGCTATATACACTTTCATCAATCTGTGGTATACATGAACAAGAGTTTATACCACTTCATAATTCCACAATATTTCCACTTTATTCACACTGTGCATGAACTGTTGAGGGCACATGTTGTTAGGCCACTGTGGGCGAAAGGGCAGCGATAGTGCATCGCGTTTGGTGTATTTTCCAGTTGATGTGCGTACATGCCGAATATCTCCAGCGATCATTGGCTGGTAGAAGTACACGCGCATTTAGTACCAACATACGCACAAAGTGTACGCACAACGCTCACACGATGCAAAAGTGGCTGTCATCAAGACACTGGGTGCAAATTCACTGCTAGAGGGCTACGATGTGCACTGAGCAAATACTATTATTCACATTCTGATGTTGCATAAAATTCTAATTTTCAGAACAAAACAGATCTATACTATAATTGTCACAAAAATACGAACAAACCTTTTTTCTGATTTTCTCAGCACTTAAATTGTTAAGTAAGACTAATTGCGGTGACACCATGTGGAATCTCAATTGAGTAGTAATTAGTTCTGAAAAGAACTGGGGGTACAACTCGACGTTTCGATCAGTATGCTCTGATCGTCCTCAGGAGAATGCCGCTGCTTAAGTAGACTGCTTAAGTAGACGTCGAGTTGTACCCCCAGTTCTTTTCAGAACTAATTACTACTCAATTGAGATTCCACATGGTGTCACCGCAATTAGTATTACTTATCATCCTCACCATGCAAAGCTACAAGTTTTACCTACTTAAATTGTTGTTGCTTGGATTTAAATTTAGTTTCTTTCATGGATTTTTCAAGCAGTTTTGTTTTGAGATAAGGAGTATCGATTGCCGTTTAATTATTAGTGCATTTGCTTGTGGGTTTCTATTAGTTAGAAGTCAGATTAAGAAAATGATGCACTAGAAAGGATACTGTGATTATCGACCAAGATGACCGTAGCATTATCATAGCATACCACCAGTTGAGCTTACTTCAATTATTAAAACAGAGACAAAATTGATGGAAAGAATGTCGTATCCGGCCGCCACTTTTTAAGGGCTTTTTTGGATTTTTTTTGCAACCACTAACCAGTTAAAAAATCATTCTATCGATTTTTGGTGGTAATGAAAGCGAAAACTATCTTTAAAATCCACTTTTATGATGGTTTTCGGACTTGATTTCCCTTCTAAAAAATCCTCCCCTTCAGAAAATAGAAGGATCCTATTATAGTTGCCACTACGCATGTACAATGACTGTGTTGGTCACTAATTGTGGAGTTTACAAGATCAGACTGACATGACTGAGGAAGTCATCGTATACCAAAAATGCCTGATTTTTCATGAAATAAATATCCTGGAATAATTTGAAGTATATGTCCATCATCATCCATATGTTCTCCACCTTACCAGGTAGGTAAGATTACATTATTGGTTATATTTAATGGAAAATAGTGGTGGCCAGATATGACATTCTACCCAAATTGATTACCTGTAAAGGTTTGTACTACTGTCCTGGAAGGCAGGTTTAGTGTTTACAGGTTGCTGCGACACACTTAGGACATCATCAAATATGTTCTGCTCCAGTAACAACTAAAAATATGTACAAAAGCAAGAATTACAAATACCAGGCCAGAATTATTTCTGGTTTGGACTTGTAAGTTATATGATAAGGGCTGGGGGAATTAAAGTGAGTTCTAAGAGTTGGTCAGTGATTCTGATTGATTGAACCAGAAAAGGAAAAAAAGGTCTTGTGTAACCTAGTTGACATTTTTAGGATAAGAAGTGGATACTGTCAAAAAATTTCAACAAATTATATGGCAATATAAACTTGTAATGCTTTAGATGAATAAATATGAATAAATATGAGCCAGCTGGAGGTGTTACCTGACACAGCTTGATGGCATTTTCCCTTGAGATATCTCGTTCAAATCCACTCTGCTGTAAGTAAGGAAGTAGAAGATCTACAGCATCCGCACCAAAGAAACATCCTTCATAACGCTTTGCCTTATTCTTGTGGGGCTTCATGTCGACATTATCCTGTAGGTGTTTGATAATGTTGTTCCATCGCTGCGTGGCTCGAAACTGGCCATTCATTGCACCTACATTTAATGATTCAAATTGCACTTTTTATCTGAATAAATTAAAAGTAAAATTTCAAAGTCCAAACCTGTCAAAACAATCAACTCAAGCTTTAATGGTAATGATCACATCACACTCACAAAACCACAGTCTAACTGTTAGCTCTGCCTCTGGGGAACGCATTCCCTAGAGCTAATGCACAGATTGTTTAGTGTTAGTCATGAGTATGACTATGACTCTGTGACCATTGTCGATTGATAGGTAAAACTTGATTGACAGTTTCTAATTTCTCCTGCTTTCTGACATTTCGCGTAACGTTTGATTACAAATTTCATTATGTCATTAATGTTGACATGCTGAATATTTCGAGATGCCCGAAATCCGTACAAAAGACAAACGTTCAGTCACTTAAGTTGATTTGTTCAGTCCTGGTTCAGTCAACTTCACGTCATCAAGCATCACGGTTAACGTTATAAATATAATTTATTAATAAAAATATTCTACTTCTGGGCCTCGATCATGTTGGTCAGACCGATCCGGAAAAACGCTAGTATAGTATAGTCTATATTAAGTCTTAACTACTCTTCAGTTAACTTGTATTTCCCACTGCTAACTCACCAGATTCATCCATAGATTCCGACATCGGTTTCGAACACAAGTTTTGTGTTTCCCGCAGCGGGTGAATCTTCAACAAAGTCGCCATTTTGAAATTGAATTTACCTCGGTTTTATTTTGGAATAGTTCATTTCATCACAGGGTGATTATTTTTAAATGATCTCAGCTTATTTACAAATGCAAAAAGTAAGTAATTGCTTCCAAATTGTATAAAAACTAAATAAAATACCTTAAATAAGTTGCTACATTCGAATTATATTGAATTATCAATGTTTTTCTTTTCAGAGATATTCAAATTTTAAATAGGATAAAATGGAATATACCATTATACTGGCTCTTCTACTTCGGATCACAAGAGGGCGGAATACACCAGTCAGTATTCGATTGAATATGGTCAATGATCCCCGAATTAATTCGAATCGCACAGTGTACGTACCACCACACCACCACACCACCCATACGCGCACACACCGATAGTGTCGATCAATACCGGTTTACATAGCAGGCCAACACCCAGGGGTGCCCGGCCGTAAATTCTTGAGCTTTTCGGGTCATGTCGGTATCACAGGTAGGTATGAACTCATTTGTTGGGAATTTTCTTCCTTTTTATAATTATTTTTTAATTGGTGATACTGGCCTAAGACTAAGTCTAACCATGGAGGAAGAAAACAGATGTTTTCTTCCTCCATGGTCTAACACAGTAACACTATCACTCAGTATCATTAGTACTCACTATTAAGTATTACTATAGTAACAGTTACGAAGAATTGAGGGAAAGATTCAAGTCGAGTATTGATTTATTGAGGGAAACTGTTTTAATTAGGCGGGTAAATAATAGTAGCAAGTACAGTGTACATTCATGACATATAAATGAATGGTTGAGTGTTAAATCTTTAATGGGCATGGTACTGGTAGCCTTTTTTGAAGAAAGTGAAGTGAAGTTTTATAGTTTAAAAAAAAAAAAAATTATACACATTTTCTGCATAGTTTCTCCACAGTTTTGTAGCATCCTGATTTATACTTACTTGGATAAAAAAGTTTGGCCCTTTTCACTATTTTCATAACATGTAGGCCTACTTTGTAAATTAATACTAGGGTTTTCAGTTGAAAAATTATTCCTAAACCAATATGCTCAATATTTATATCAAATTAAAGGTCTTGATGAAAGAAATACAATGGTTTTTAAATCAAGAAAATCGGACGAGTAGTTTTTGAGGAATCCTGTTTTATTTAATCAAGTATACAGCATTCGAAGAAGGCAAGCGCGACTGTCCATACACTGTGTACATCCCTAATGGCAACAAAACCGTTGAATCAGCCTACACACACCGTGATACACACGCACAGCGTTCGTGCTCGTTTCCCTCATAAGAGCTTTTGAAAGGGTGTAAAAAATACACTCTCCGCTCAAAACTGAACACCTTTACGGCTCAAAACTTTCACATATTATAGAAAAGAGGTGTAAAATTCATTCAGACATCGTTCTTACCTTTCAACTTGAAAATTTCACCTCGAAAAACGGTGTTTAATTTTTTATCTCTTCATAACTTCGGTTGTAGAGTAGCTGTGGAGATTGAGCATGCATGGGTATGTAAAGGAGCCCTTTGACTCTATAAAGAAACCCGTTTTCATGTCAATCACAATGTACTCCGGGCGCGGAGACAGCTCCGAAGTGGATGCCCTTAGCAGCATGGCAAATTTTACGGGCCGAATGCGCCCGATCTCGGAACACTTCGCGAAAGGCTGGGCGGGACGAGAGTGGTTCATTCATAAAAACCTAGCCTTTCACACGTACTTCCGATTGCTATTTTATGTACATTGTTGGATAGCTGAAACTATAAGCTTTCCAATGAGCTATTACATGTAAGATTTCGACAGGTAAGAGTAATAGAATTTTTTGATTTAAAGTTTTGATGTTTTTTGTTGCGGGCGATGCGCTGTGCGTGTGGAGGGCTTCGGTCAAGCACGTACAAACTGAAAACCCTATTAATACCTTTTGTTAATGCTGTGTATTGCAACCTGTAGTTTTCTTTAATGTGTCACAATGGATGAAAAGTTAATTGAGTTTCCCATCTGTAAAAGTGCTGTGGATAGGGTTACGTGCACATAATGCACGCAGTCACTGGTATCATGACTGATCGTTGTTATAGGGCCTACTGACTGAATAGGACGAATAGAGGAGCTTGGCTTTGACCTATTGTGCCCTTCTGCTCTAGTTCATGTTATTTATTCAGTTCATGCATGGAGGAAGGTCTCCATGGTTAATGTAACACTAGCCACTGGAGCTAAGGCATTTTAAATTTAGTATTTTGTAATAAATAAAGAATTAGCTGTTGCAAACTGCTTATTAGTGGGAAGTAGCTATAGTGGTCAAAATCAGTCAACTGCCTGATTTGACTGTTGACCCAAATGTCAAAAACAGTTGACTCATTTTGACCTGTAAATGTACTTGCTACACGTAAGGTTTTACTGTGTTCCACATTTAAGTGCACTAGATATGCCTTTGCAAGTATATCAATGACCCTTGTAGTAGTAGGAGGGTTAAATTAAACATGACCCAGTTATTGGCAAGGACTTTGTACCATAAGCCTTATCGCTAATAGCACTGAAGCAACTGCCGCAAAGCATGCAGGGATACAAAAAGGGGCATCTGTTTGGCGCAGCTTTTGTGACGTCAATAATATTTTGTTTGTCCGTGCGGCACGCAGTGGTGCTGTTGCGCCCACAGACATCCCACAATTCCTTGCAGCTGCTATTAGCGATAAGGCTTATTGTAGTGATCATTTTGTTCCGTAAACATGCCACTGAGGCCATGGCCTCCATTGCCCTGGCCTTGGACCTTGGTGCCCCTTACAAATGCTTAAAAAAATTTACACAGGAGAAGTGGCCTTGCTCACACAAGAATGAAATTCGAGGCCTGTGTAAAGCTTCTGAAATTAAATTCTAAGTTATATTACATGACAAATGTCAAATCACTTTTTTTTAATCACTTGATACCACAGATATTAAGCATGATCAATGACTCAGCACCTTTGAGTTTGACAGCATTAAACAAAAAAGATTGAAAATGTCTAACTGGATCACTGGCTTGACTAAACAAATCCAAATGCAATAGCTGTACACACATGTTGGTTATTAAGACAGTTGTTACTATTGGTACAATGAAGCGTACATGTACATGTATGTACATTGCCTAATTGTGCATCAGTAATTGTTCTCATTAATATAAAGTGTGTAATTATTAATTTCTTTCCTTATACTTCCAAGTATTGTACAATTTGGACTAGCTAAATATGCCAAAACATACGTGGCAGTAACTTGAAGTATATGTCATACATTTTCTCAATGTTGACAACGGTTTAAATAAATTAAGGTCCTAAAAATGATATACATACACTCACTGGCCATAAGTATTGCAACATCCCCAAAGTTCAGTTTGGAGAACTGTTACAATAATTTATTTTATTTTATTTACACTACTTAAGACTTCTTGAAAGTGCCTGTGTTTTGAAGTCAATGTTCTTTTTTACTGTTCTTGCTCGGAAATTATGTAATACACGATCGATGAAATCGGATTAAATGATCATCTCACCTGTTACTTGTAAAGTGCTATTTTGAGCATGTTGCAATACTTTTGGTCAGTGAGTGTACAAATATTATATGTATGGGGAAGTTTTGTTTTTCTGTTAATATAAGTATTAGTTTTCTTTTCTAAAACTAGTGAATGGAATTTATCAATGTATCAAAAAAACATTCCCCAGAAATTGTTGATAAAACATGGTGATACAAATATGTAGTCATTGAATTTATAAACAAAAAATAACACTTTGTTTTTACTAATTTATTGATATTTTGTTCACAGTTATCTTGAGCCTTTAATGAAGCTCACATGGCATGGTGGTGGTGGTTTCACAGCAAGAGTTCTGCATGAATAACCTATCAATGCAAATGCAATGGAGCTGGAATGCCTTACTTGATTGAACCAATAAACCCTGCATGCACAGCTGCTTGGGTATTTTGCAATATTTTCCTGACGTGAATGAAACTGCTCATCCATGACATCAGACAGATAGTAAGCAATTTACATCCAATGAACATGTAATACTTTCATGGAAGTGAATACCAGGATATTGTATTTTGTGCGTACCATCATCAGGTTGGCATCAATTGTCTCATGCAGTCTCTGTGAGCCTGCAGTTGTACTTTGTGTAAAAGGGCCCAACCAGTGTCTGTCAGCAAAGAGCTAAACCCAGTCATCTAAACTTCTGTCGACAGGTTGAAGGAGAAGTATATTTTGTATCATGGACAATTGTTTATAATCGTTGTGGTGTGAACGGAAACAAAATGCAAGAACTACCAGCAGAACATGAAGGTAGGGACCACATGATTATCATAAATTCTTGTTGCAATCATTTTTTATCAAACTCTAACTCTACATTGTATGCCTGTGTCAATTGTATTGTAAAATTGTTTAATGATAGTGAAGTTAAAAGGGCTCTGAGCAACAATCAATAATCAACCTTTCCACATTTTTAAAGGAAATTATGTCATAAGGAAACTAAACAACATAAGATTTATAATCTAAACCCAAAGTAAAAAGTAATTTTCGTCAATCCCTTTTTCTTGAATTCAGAAAATCTGGAGGTCCACTGGGTTCAGTGACTTTGCAAGGGCGATATCAGGAAGGCAATTTTTAATGGAAGAGGGGCATTTGTTTTACCCCACTGTGTACAACACCTCAGGCTTTTATGTATTCAGAGAAAATAAATGTTTACAATTGTTTGCAGTGAGTTTAGATCATAACATGTTGTTTTTAGTTTCCTTAAATTACTTAACCGCTAATGAGAAAAGATAAATTATTAATGCTTACTCAGAGATCCTTTTTAACCAGTTCGCACCGGGAATAAAAAAGTTTTTCTGAACCCCGTGGCGGGTTTATTTTTACCGCACAAACACGACCAATGGTGCTCACCAGAGCGTGACCGGGAGACCGCGTCTTCCACCGTATGCTTATGGCTCGTTGCCACGTCGACCGGGAATCTATACAAATATTCCCGAGAATCCTGTGGTGTGTTTAGACGCTCTCCGATCCGCTGTCCCAAAAAAAATTGCGTGTATACACGGCCTCCGACGCGAACTGGTTAAACAGTGGTGTAGCTGTTCATAAATTATGTAAAATATTATGTGCACTTATTCATTGTAAATAGATTCACCTATAAATATTCAACCACATGTACATTGCATGTACATAATGTATTATTATCTAGATGATTGACCTTGCAATTTATGTTTACTAAAATGGTATTTTACAAAAATGCTTGCTGTGGTTTTATGAAGAGCACACTTAATTTAGTGGCTGTCCAAAGTTGTCAACATTTTCACGGTAGTACAGGGGGGGGGGGGGGGGGGGGGCGTGTACTACTTTACAAGGTGTTTAAAAAGCTTGATATCTATAAACAATAGGAAAATATTAAATTTGCGTAAAATAAAATGTACTACTTTAAGTACAAAGTACTACTTTGAGGGGAGGGTTTTGAAAAGTAGCACTCTGTACATACATGTACATGTGTGTACTAATTGAAAATGTTGACAACTTTGGACGGCCCCTTATATAATAATAAGAGAAAAGTCCAATAAGAGAAAAGTCGGCCGGAATCCTTTTGTCCGCCATCAATGGGTTTCTACAGAGAGAAAATCAACAACCATTGCAAAGCTTTGCAGTGTATACCTCCATTTGTCTTTGATGTGTTCTTTGGACTGCTGTTTACCTTAAATACAATTTACAATGAGTACCTGTACCGTCAGTAAGGTCAAATTCTACAGTACAATTATAAATGCAATGTGCCACACGTTTAGGATGCCGAGTTTGTAAAAACAAACAGTGAGCATTGTTATCCAAACGGCATGTCATAGCGGTGTGTACCAGAATAACATGAATAAAACCAATCAAATGCTTGATCATTAGGCAATCAACTTTATACTTTTAAACTTTCGCTCAGTATGCAATAAAGCCCAACCTCCCATATCTGAACATTATTCTCGACAGCAGTATAATGATTCACCAGTCATTAACCCTAACTCCCTAGGCATTGTATTAAAACAATAAAAATCCTTCAAAATCCTCCAACTGGCTTTGTTGTCTAGGGAGTTACATGTAGGGTTAATTAACCCGAACCATCACAAATCCTTCAAAATCAACTGGAGAATTTGAATGATTTTGTAGGATTGAGGTAGGATTTAGGTAGGATTTGAAATTATTACCTGCCTACAAACAGTGAACGATTTCCCCTGTATCGCATCGTAAAATGCGACGTAATATGGACAATCTGCGATGGACTTTCAAACAATACATCGCAGATTTTGCGATACAAATTGCAACAGATCTTTTCAGTTTTTTGGTTTAATAATACACATTTTTGAAATCATATTCACAAACCTTTCCCGAAATAACGTTTACATGTATATTTCCGACCAAAAGATACCAAGGGATCCGTTCCGACTGGGTTTATTTCCGTGTGTCCAGACCACGCCGGGGGTACGTACGTCCATGCTACGTACGTGATCAACGATGACTTCATGACGCGATGGTGTTGATGCAACAGTGAACACGTGCACTTGTTTTACCTATGTACATCCGTATACATGCAACTTTATTTCCCAGCAATCTGTAAGGATTTTATCCGCAAAGCCTAAAATTCTATGTGCATGCAATATTTTTCTGCTGATGAATTAACTACTGGCAAAATTCCCGAAATGGAAAACATGCAACAACCGCCCATTTTTTTTTTTAGCTTCACACGTGTTTATTTTTTCTTCTCCCGAGTTTGTGGGTTGGAACATTGAGCAATGAGCCACCCCTATACACAATAGTACCGTGTTCAGTTCACACGTGCGCTTTCATACGATCACTATGGCCATATTCAATGGAACTATGGAAACTTTACTAACTTCGTTTTATAATAATAGTTTTTGAAAATTAACGAAATGAGCATTCATATGTAGTGGTGAGATTTCGGCACACAATATGATTGCACTTTCAACCAAGGTGAGCCACTCATTTTCCCGACGAATTTTTAATAATCAAAATCAAGCTTGATCATACCACAAAGTAACGTTACACTCGACGAAATTCACTTTGAAAAGCACCCGAACATGTCGCAGTCGGAGTTGTAATTTGTTTTCGTGATATTGCCTCTGTTTTAGCGATCGTTATAACAAAGTAAACAAAAAAGAAAATAGACGGAGGACTAACTTTCACGAATGACTGCAATTTGGCGAAAATAATGAAGAAATTGGCCTAGAAGAAAGAAACATGAATTTTTTGTACCACCTGTGGCTCAATTTCCGGACACTAAAGATGATTATTTCTGGTAAAATTTGCACATTCATATTATGAACCAAAGAACGGTAAAGCCTTAAAAACAACACCTTTACCTATGCACACCACATACTGTAATTTTCAGCATTTTTAAATTTGATACACAAAATTCACAGATTGCTATACAAAAAATTTGTTTTCTATGCAAATTCATTTTTTGTATCACAGTTTTGCTATGCAAAATTTATGAACGAAATCGTTCCCTAACAAAAAATCAATGATTTCAAAGGATTGGAAATAGTATGGATCCTGCACAAAATCATATGGGTTGATTTTGAAGGATTGAGGTAGTAGGGATCCCTACATAAACTCATATTGGTTGATTTTGAAGGATTGAGGTAGCAGGGCTCCTCCATAAACTCATATCGGTTGATTTTGAAGGATTGAGGTAGTAGGGATCCTCCATAAACTCATATCGGTTGATTTTGAAGGATTGAGGTAGCAGGGATCCTCCATAAACTCATATGGGTTGATTTTGAAGGATTGAGGTAGCAGGGATCCTCCATAAACTCATATGGGTTGATTTTGAAGGATTGAGGTAGTAGGGATCCTCCATAAAACTCATATTGGTTGATTTTGAAGGATGGAGGTAGCAGGGATCCTCCATAAACTCATATCGGTTGATTTTGAAGGATTGAGGTAGTAGGGATCCTTCATAAACTCATTTGTATCCATATTTTATTTTGAAATGTTATATCAAGATGCAATTCAATCTTTAGATTATAGTGTCATTTAAACATGTACTGACAGTGTGTCTTTCTATAGTATATCAAGGCTTTAACTACTTTTCTTCTGGTTTTGACATTTCCTCCATGTTCAACAGTCCTGCACCAGGTTGTCTTGGTCATGGTGTCAGCTGCCTTCCTCATGGTAGTAGCCATGGCAACATTCCTGTGTGGCTTCTGTAACTTCTGCAAGAAATCCAGTGACTATGAACAGAAACAGCCTATCCTTGCAATGGAAGAGAATGGACAGGGCTTTAAGAGACAGAATACAACAGGTGGCACTTATAATTCAAACTCAAGAAACTCGGCACCATCAATAGGACAAGGGTTAGTAAATATTGATTTTATTGATTATTTACAGTTTGAAGTGAGTGATCTTTGCAAGGGAAATCCATGCATCTGGAACTTTAAAACACAGATCTATGGCATGAGTCATTTGTATGGACATCAAATCCCTAGTTTTATTTTAAAGACCCTATACTATTGGTAATCTCAATAATAAATAATCACAGTTTTACATCAAACTCAAACAAAAATACTCTTCTGAATTTTCGACTAAATGGTTGACGTCATGAGATAAAAATTCAATATTATAATAAATATGAAAGTCTGAATGCATTTTCAAGATTTTCTTAGTAAAACACCATTAAAAAAGCTGTAACTTTCATAGATTTTTTTTTTTATATATATTCTTACAAAGTATGGATGCTCTTACAGAGTATGGATGCTCTTACAGAGTATGGATGCTCTTACAGACATTTTACCAAAAGTGTACGCTGGCCTAAAAAGCATTTAGATAAAATTTAATCAAAGTGGTCACTTTAGATGAAGGTCTGTTGCACTGCACATATTTTGTATTCCATGGAGCCACAATAACATGTACATTACTTACTGGATATTCGTTTATGTATGCTGTTTTGTTTTGCATCTCCAGTATCTATAGTATTGCAAATCATTTCAATTTTGTAAGGTGTTAGGTATCCTTTTAAATTTGCCAATCATGTTGAACATTTTTGTAACAAGTACTTTGTTATAGTAACGGCTGGTATTACATGTACGTGTCTGCCTCACTATTACCTGCCTAATATTTGACAGTGCTCAGGTTATATCTGCACTTTTTTTATCAGAGCATATGGAACCATAAACAGAAATTGTCATTTTATCAATGTTTTACTTATTATAAATGGATTTCACTTGTTGCACGTATTTTTCATAGTATTTTTGTTTTGTTTATAATTTCTAATCCAAAGTGCATGTTTTGTATTTAACATTTAACTAACAGTTCCACCTTTTTTTTTTTTTTTGAATCCAGCAAAAGTTGTGGTTTCCTAATTTTAACAAGTTATGAACTACTTTCGCATACAATCTCTTCATCAAAATAAAGAAATTGTTTTGCGATTAGTCCCTTCCCTCCTTCCTTCATTCCTCCCTTCCTTCCTTCATTCCTCCCTTCCTTGATATTAACCTTTACATTTGCACATCATCATTCTCGATGTCTTTCACTGTAATATCTGCATTTTTCCCTTTGCATTTCTGTTAATATTTGTGTCTATTTCTGAAATTATTCCTCCTTTTCTCTCTGTGTCTTAGTATGTACACATTTTCTTTCTCAGTTTCTGCATGTTTGTGTTCCCCTTGCTTGTCTTCCTAACAATCTGTTTCTGTTTGTCTTTGTGCATTTTCCTATCTCTGTCTGTCTGTCCATCTTATCCCCCATCTCTTATTTGTTCGTCTTCCCTTCCTTTGTGCAACACCTCCTCACACCATCTCCTTTCCTCCTTTGTTGACCCCACCCTTATTCAACTACTTTTGTATTGATCAGTTCACATCAACACAGGGAGTTTCAAAAAGCAAAGTCTGTCATCTCCTCAAGAGAAAGACAATTACAAATGAGTGTCAGCAGCAGTAAATCGTAGGTTTATTTTGTTTATTTGTCTCCTCCTGCTGCCACTCATGCTACACAGTATTTTCATGATAACTTCACTGAATAATTGATACATTTCAGCTTGTTTTAATATTCACTGGCCACATCCCCCTCACCCCAAACCCGTTGAGTGTTTTGGGTTTTTCTCAAGCTTCATTTTCAAACAATACACATGTGTGTGCATAGTTTTTCAGTACATGTATAGATCTAAGCATTTCACTGACCACACAGCAAATATTTATATTCTTTTAGAATTACATGTACTGTTCATGTATTGCATGTTCAGAAAATACATTCTGAATTATTCTTATTTCACTTTACTTTTAGGTTCTTGGTTTCACAGATCATGAAACAAGTACATGTAAATGTATACATTTTAAGTACAACAAAATGCAGTCTGGCCAAAATTACCAAACAAAGTCACTGGCAAGGCAGTCTTGCTTATTCACAGGGTTTAACCTTTCATTATGTGCCACCTACTTCCATAGAATTTACTGTGTGGGACAGACAGTTGTAGGTGTGTCAAGTTATGCTAATTCACAGTTTCACAGAATACCAGATCCATTGATATAACTCCATTTGATCATGACCTTTGTAGTCTTCCTAACTAGTCACAAATGTAGAGCTTGTGTACCATTATGGTGAATGGTATTATACTTCATGTAGTTCTAAAAAAGTTTGAAATAAATTCAATACAGTTTGCATCTGTTTGCTAATTGAGTGCATGTTGTGCAATTGTGTAAAATTAAACTGGGTTGAAAAATAATTGAATTTTGGTTCTGAACCAATCAATATGCAATCAAATTCAAGGTACCTCTCCAACGGAATCAGTATGGTCTGATTAAAATAGATTTCAATGTAAATTAAAAATATGTTGTTGCAGACAATTTTGCAAATGTCATGATACATAACTATTTAGACGTCATAATGCCCAAACCATGAATATTTAGTAAATAAGAGTCTTGATTATGATCAATGAAATTGTAAAACAATAAAATTAATACAATTGAAATGATTAACATTTCAAATTCAATATCAATGTCTCTCGCCTCCAAAATACCAACCCACATTGTCTTTTGTCACGTGAAAGACCATGGTATCAATCCTCAGTAAATCATTGCTATGAATCCTCAGTAAATCATTGTAATTGTCATCAAGAATTGTATCATTATTACAACAGCACATGCACATACAGTAGCCATCCTCGACACATAATCCAGTATATTTTCTGTATTTTCTATATATATTTTTGCCACTGAGGATTAAAGTTGATTAGGAAGAGAGATATTTTAAGATCTTTCTCCAATTCCAGCCACTTTGCTTCCCCTCAGATCATAAACAAAGATTTGTGATACATTTAAATATTACATGAGAATGCCTCTATGCTTGGTACATGTACATTAACTACTACACGTCAGTATTGTATTTAAATATTAGAAACCACACAATATGTAAATGTACATGTACACACATATACACTGTACACATGTACATTGCATACTATAAACATAGATCACATCCTTTTTTTCTTTTTAAATTGATATCTTAAATAAAGCATCTGAGCAGATGTTATTTCATCTTTGCATTTTGTCACTGAGGTGCATGTACTTTTCGTGGCACCGTATATTTCCTTTTTAATAAAAGCTAAAAGGCACCTGTTGCATGTCACTAACAACTTATTTATTTCTCTTGACTTTCTCCTTTTTCTTAATATCTGTCTCTCAACTTTCCCTCTGCCCATTTGGTGATATTCCAACACTTTCTCTCCCACTCCCCTCCTGCCCCCTCCCCTCCTGCCCCCTCCCCTCCTGCCCCCTCCCCATCCTCTTTGTTCACTCTTCGGCTCTTCCTTTTCTTTCCTTCTTTCCCCTAATGAATTATTTTCACTTGAGTGCATGTATCAAACTGTACTTGTCCCATATCTATCTTCCATCTAAACTCTACCTCTTCCCTACTTTCCTCCCCTGACCCCATTCCATCCATCATCATTTTTTCTGACTTGTTCCTGCACTTCATTACTGACCCTTGGACTGTTATACTGTGGTGTGTGGTGGGATTTCGTCATCTAGACTGGTGCCGGGTCATACCAACATCCAACGTGTCCAGCCCCCAATGCAACGGTCGCAGTCAACTCCTGTGGTGTTGTCCTTGCCACTTCATAAAGTGTATGTCTTTATCGTTTCTATATTCAGTTCATACAAATTTTAATTTACCAAATGTACATCATATAATTTTGAAGGATAAATGGAATTGGTGAGATCTATGGTTGCAAAAAAAGAGGAACATGACAAAATGGAGAGGGAACATTGCCAAAAAGTGGTGCACAGGGTAAATCTGTATGGTAAAAACCAGTCATGTATGACAATAACAAAATAAGGACAGTACAGTACCCTCCACACCCCATGCTCTAATTCAACCCATGGAACGCAGTAAAAATATAAATAACAAAATAATGTGTGTTGTGGTGCACAGGGTAAATCTGTATGGTAAAAACCAGTCATGTATGACAATAACAAAATAAGGACAGTACAGTACCCTCCACACCCCCATGCTCTAATCCAACCCATGGAACACAGTAAAAATATAAATAACAAAATAATGTGTGTTGTGGTGCACAGGGTAAATCTGTATGGTAAAAACCAGTCATGTATGACAATAACAAAATAAGGACAGTACTGTACTGTAGGTACTGAAGGTACTGTAGTACCCTCCCCACCCCAATGCTCTAATCCAACCCATGGAACACAGTAAAAATATAAATAACAAAATGTGTGTTGTGAAGTGTGATTTGCCATTAACAACATGGAACTGAACAGTGTTTTTTAAGCACTGTGCTGTTTTCCCAAGCAAAGCGCTGCAAAAACATGTCAGTTAAATTTATTTTAAACAAAGAAATGTGCAAATCAAATTTAATCTAATATAAACAAAACTTAACCATACCTTCTAATAATTTATAATTTTTGTTAGCATACAAGTTGCTGCAGATTCTTTTCTAGAGAGAATCTCTCTTTGTCCTTGTTATTTATTGGTGTCATAATTAATGGAATAGTCAACCATGGGAATTCTGCTTAATAAGTGGTCTGTGAGTGATTGTAACCAAATCCCTACCCAAGTCCAGCTCATTCCAAGCCCATCAATTGCATATAACAAATTTGTATGTACAATGTATGTCAGTCAGCAGGGCAGTCGGATATGAAATAATGCAATGATACGCATCAAATAGCCAATTTGTCATTTTTTCACCAAGACCCATTTTATCTTTCTGACATACATGTATTTTTTTGTTCTGTGAATTGTTTTTGGTAATAGTCTTTTTGGAAGAACTGAATGTTGTCATTGCTGTATGAAATGTATATTAATTAATATCCTGTTACTCAAGAAAAATATTCTTCATATTAAATTTTACATTAGTTTCATTTATAGGAGACCTATAAGTTGCAGTGTTTTTTATAAAGTCCAACGAAATATAATTTTATGCAAACTAATTCTCTTATACTTTATTTGTTATGTATGTAAACAATGGGTACTTCTGGTGAAAATGACACTTATTTCATTGAAGCTAGACATCCATGTAAAACACAGCTGTGTAGCTTGCTGTTTATAAAAAATACTGCTTCTTGTGAGATAAATAAACATCACCGTATACAAAATGCATTTCCTATTTTAATATCAGACCACTAGTGTTACATGTAGCTATAAACACCATCTGTATTGACATAAAATTATTTCCATTTGGTTTTGTCTGACATTCAATTTTGTGTGATTTTTGTTTTTATATTTTTTTAAATATTATTTTTAATAATTAGTATCCATTCAGTGACACACAACATGGGATATTAATTAAATCATTTGATGGAAACGTACGGCTGTTTCAGGAAATAACCTTTTTGTCTTGGTTGTGGGTATTGTTCATTTCTCATCAAGTCACAAATACATGATACACAAAAGAGAGTAGGCTGCGAGAATTACGAATCCTGACGTGTCCATGATAAAAACATTGAACAATAATATCGTGAGTATCAGTAAGTATGGATTCAGTTGGAGAGTGGTTACAAGAATTAAGCAACTCATTGTAAGTGTATTCTTTATTTGTTGATTCCACATAACCAATTCTTGTGATTAATTTTCTCATTGGTCAACTAAATTATATAATAAAGTATTTATTATTATTTATTTCTTTCTTTCTAACCTTAAATGATCCATTGTGCATTGTATTCAAGCAGATTTTTTATGTCAGTGTTGTAGTTTGTGCAGTTTGGATTAATTTGTTGTGAAATATTTTAACATACTTTTTTTGTTTTATTTTTTGTTTTTAATGTAGTCACCCATAGATCAAATTTGGTTGGTTCTGTGTTGGTCAATAAACTCTCAACTGTTAACAGGTCAAAAAATAGTTTAACAACTTGTAGCCATATGTTTGCTGTACTCGGAATTCCTAAAATCATTACAAAATTTTTAATTGAATTGTTCATTTGCAGTTGTTCCTGTTTTGTTATGATTTTCAGGTCTTTTTACCCATACATGTATGTTTTAGTTTGTTTGTTTTTGTTTGTTTGTTTGTTTGTTTGTTTGTTTGGGGTTTTTTTTTTGGGGGGGGGGGGTGAGCCAATGTACATATGTGCACATGCATGCATGCATGTACATGAAAACCTACATGTACCTCTTTTTAAACAAGGACTTGTCAAATTGTGGGGAGTTTAATTGAGTGAATTGCTGCTATAATAAGCGATCTCGATCACTGATGCATACTCACAGGTAAGGTATAAAGGAAAATATGGCTGTTTAATAGCTAATATTTCATCTTGTGTTTCTCAGGAATTCAACAGAGAATTTAACATATTGGCATCTGTAAATGTCATTAAATAATTTAAAGATATTGACACTTAAAGGTATAGTTCAGTTGGTAAATCACTAGGGTGATAATTGAAGGTTTTTGGTCACACCAAAAGGTCATTTATGTATCTAACCAGTTTCCATTGTGGATTATTTAATAATTTAAAGTCTGGTATTAGACAAAGCAAAATACTTAAAACTTCTAGAAACAGGCATGACAGTAAGTATTTTCCTTTAACCTGCTGGTAACAGCCTCAATCCTTCAAAATCAACCGATATGAGTTTATGAAGGATCCATACTAACTCAATCCTTCAAAATCATCCAGTACGATTTTATACAGGATCCATACTATTTCCAATCCTTTAAAATCAACCAATATTATACATCATTGATTTATGGTAGGCTACGTCAATGGAATTTCAAATCCTTCCTCAATCCGACAAATTCATTCAAAGCCTCTGGTTGATTTTGAAGGATTTGGGATGGTTAGGGTTAATCACAACAGTGTGGACTATGATATGTATTGAGAACTGAACATCCTTTAAAATACAAGTAGTTGTACTTTGTGTAAAACATAAGTATTTGTACATATACTGTGTATTCATTAATAAAACCTGCCATACATAAAAACCTTTCCCTTTAATGTATGATTCAAAGAGAGTGAGTATATTTCCTAAGAGTTTTGCCAACATGACCCGCCCCCTTCAAGGATGTCAGTGTGTGACATCTCTGATAACTCTGACAGGTAACATCTCGGGAATAACCTATTTGAAATATACCCATCTGTTGAGGATAATGATGAATACCCATACTAGTATTTTTAATTAAGGCCATGTCAACACTAGAGCTAAATGAATTATATTGTTTATTCCTCTGAAACTGAACTATGGAAGGTCATTATCTGTCTCCTGTTGTAAGAGAGAAGGCTGTGCATTATATTAACATACATGTATACCAGATTAATCACTTTTCAATTCAGATATTCCCTTGTCGTTTCTAGTATAGGATTTATGCATGATGTACATAATGTTGAACTTGGAGGAGTTATTCATTGTCACTTATTATTATTTACATGTAATCAATACTTGGACTCTGAAAATGACAATGTGACAGTGTTGTGTGTACGTGACACTGTGGGTAATTTAATGTTTAATTTTAATTTAGTGTCAAGCTGTGTAGCTGATTTTATTCATTAATTGAAAAACAAGTCTCTTGTTTTATTTAATTCAGTTTTATATGTTTTTCAAAACTATATTTTGTCTTTTTATCCAAACTTGTTTGGGAAATTGCACTCCAAATCAATGGAAATGTGTTAAAAACATCTTGGTTTGTGATTACAAATTTGCGGCATTTTGAATATTGTTGATGATGTCATTGTTACATAGATAATATTTCTTCACATTTATTAGTTTCATCAGAATAGTTTGTCTGTTTATGGTCTAGGAATAATAGATTGTGTAGTCATAGCAACATTGAAAAATCTTCTCAAGGAATTTTGAGATTGTGCTTCAAATGTAGGTTTTATTCTTGAGTCTCATAAAGATTTGTATCTTTTATTTTATAAATGAAGAATTAGCTGTTGCAAACTGCTTGCCAACCTACATTGTACGTTTGAACCTACATTGTAGCAGGTTCTTTCTCAAAGGCAAAATGAGACCGAATACAAACGTACATTCATACATGAACACAAGAGTGAGCAAAAGTTCGTCAGGTGTGAAATGAACACAAGAAAGAGAGTCAGCTTCTGGTCCTGGGACCGGACAAAAGAGGGATTTATTTTGTCAGATTGGAAATATCAATTATGTGTTGAAATATGGATTAGCTTTATGCATAGATAAACATTAATTGAGGTTTAACATTAATTGAGGTTTTATTTAAACTGGTTTATCATTGTGTTTTAATTCAGATTTGAGCAACCAGGTGAACCCCAGATGGCGGTTGGACAAGTACAACCAGATCCCAAGAAACTTAGTAAACAGTCATCTTTTGCGTCCGCATCTACAGCCTTCTCTTTCGCATCAGGAGCTTTTAATCTGAGTGATGTAAGTAATTATCCTTTGCATTGAAAACATCCAATAGATTCTCACTCTCCCTGGTCCCTAGCTGTCTACAAATCTCTGCTATGTCTTGCAATGAGCAGTGTTGATTGATTTCATGTTTTAAATTTTGTCTCGGCACTAAATATACTAGACTGGTCTCCTGTCTTTATCCTATATCAGGGATATAGGCTCCAGGTGTACCATTGAAGGAGTTTCATTGGATACGCTGTGTTGAAGATCTGACTTAACGCTTTGAGGCTGAAAATATGCCAAAAATATGGCGGCTGCACGGCCATGATCTGGTGTAATTCACGCGCCTCTTGCTCAAAGCTTGACATCAGATCTTCAACTATAGATATACCCACTCCAAAGTAAAGACCGTTTGCAGTGACAACATGTGAAATTCTCAAATTGAATCATAATTAGTTCTGAAAAGAATGGGAGGTTACAACTCGACATTGCGATCAGTATGCTCTGATCATTTTCAGGAGAATGAAAATCCACTCCTCCTGATCAGTTTTGTTAATTTGGAATATAAATAAATATCCATTTGTATCTTCTTTATGTTGCCAGCTTCATGTCCCCACCACCACAATCACCACCTCCTTGTCCTATAGAACAGATCATATTGCACAAGAGTACGAAGCAACTGTGATGTCAAAAGCTGATATTCGTATGAACAATTTGCAGAAGTGAAACACATTAATACGTGAAACATTTGCAGTAAATACAAACTGGCCTTACACTTTCCCAGCACTTGAAATCGGAATTCGAATTTTTTTAAATTTTAAAGCCTACTACATTATTCTAAAAATAAATATCTTGTAGTACAGCAAAACTTCCCCAATAGGCTCCTGTATGTAAGGGACAGATGATAAAGTGCCCACATTTGACAGTTGCCTGTTTTGATAAAGAAAGACTTAAGTCTCTGTCAAGGTGCCCACATTACGCAGGGTTAGACTTGCTCTAGGATGGCTACTTTAATATTACACATATTTCTGTTGTTAGAAATTCAGTAGGAAATCAGGCAAAAAACCTGAGCCAGCCACAGAATTAGTTGTCAAAAAGGATTTCTCCAACCAAGAAGAGGTAAATATCAAAGACTTGAATTGTGGCAATGGAACCGTTGTACTGTGCATGATGTAAAACGCACAAGAACACTCTTGGTAAACAGATAAATCTTTCGCAGGAATTAAAGATGTATCACCCAAGTTTTTTTACTATTTTGAGAGAAATTTCAGAGCATTTCCTTTTTCATTACTATTTTACTTGAAGGATATGAAATGCTTTAAAATGACACATTTCTCAAAAAAATCATGAAAAGCATACTCTTAGAGTAAATATGTCTCAAAAATATTTATTGTGGATCCCGTCATAAATTCATTTAATAAGCAATTATTTACTGTAAAACTAAACTTCTGACGATAATTTTGTTTTCCTTTCAATAAGGAAATTATTGATGTTTCATTAAAAATTAGCAATAAAATATTGGAAAACCCAGGTGATACAGCTTAAATGGTGGTGGCTTATAATATTGCAATCTACATGAACATGTAAATAGATACACGATGTACAAATTCTCTATTGACATCACTGGTTTATGGAGGAAATAAAAACGTCACATATAGACAGACTTGTATGCTATGGTTCATAGGTGTACGACGGCCATATTGGTTGCATGATATGTTACAACATATGTTTTCACAGAGACACACTTGCAGTTTTAAAGGCCCTGTCTTGTTTCAATTTCCAGATCTAACTTCTCAAATTAAAAAGAATGCTTATGTTCTTGATAATTAGTGTTGCTTTATCGATGATTGATCTTGGATAACCAAAATTATGTCAAAATATTTACTAGAAAGGGTACGCGGGACGTTTAATGATAACACATGTATAGTGAATTATAACTTTTATCAATATAAGTTTGTGGTATTTTGAACAGACATTCTCCAACGCAAAACAATCTCTGAAGATGTTAAATATGCATTAATTATGTTGTGAAAAACCAAAATCTAAATCTAAATCTAAATCATACATGTGTGTATCGATTTTTGCTCTTACATATATTTACAATTATTAAATGTTTTTGAAATACTAGGTTATAACTCAACACTTTTTATTGCATTGTATATTATGTATTCAACCTTTGCCAATCAGGGTAAACAGAAGGTACTACAAAATATGCATATATTATGTAAACCTACATGCAGTATATCCTAGTGCAACTAACAGTACCAGCAAGTTGTATCAGATTTTATTAGCCATGACTATTGATGTTAATCCTGTCTGCAAAAAGACAAACACTTACCAGTATTTCCACATAAATACATGCATAAATCATCTCCCACATCTGCATGTAGCACATCAAAGCTGGCAACAGTAAAGACAAACTTGTGTTTCTGGGTATTTCGGAAATTCCAGGTCTTTTTCATCGGAAATTTATTTATTGAGGAAGGATTATTGAAATGATATAATTTTCACATTTATAAATAATTGTCAGAAGAATAGTTTTACAGAAGACATACATATATCTGTACATATTATGTTACATGTACATATATTCGGGCTGTTAAACCAAGTTTCTGATAATTATTTTGTGAAATATCTCATTTCAGAGTTGTTGTTTTTTGTGCCCTTGTAGAAAGGAAGTTAGCAAAAAGCGAAGATCTGTATGGTTTGATAAGCCAAATTTTAGGTAAATTTTATAATTTAATTTGCCGTTTCTATTTTGGGAGATACCTACACTGTATCCCAGCTTGAAAACAAGCCCTGTAGTCCAGCAAAACCCTTGAGGATTACTGAGAATCTCTACAGTAGTCTCTGCCTCCTGGAATTTCCATTTCCCTCATGGTTGGTAAGCTTTCTCATTTCAAAACCCTCTACAAATGCATGTTGTGGCACTGAGTTTAAGTCTGTATTTTAAATATACGATAGTGGCTAACAGTGGGCTATTACGGAAAATCAAGTTTCAAAAGGAAATATTTCTTTTTTTCTTTTTTTCTTTCTCCCTTGCAGAATGTAGAGGAGGGGGAGTTTGTAGGCAAGCTGCAGTTTAGCATCAAATATGAATTCACTGAGGAAACTCTTATTGTCAAAATATTTAAGGCAGTTGATCTACTTGCTAAAGATTTTAGGTATGAATAAGTTTAAAGGGATAATACATGTATGCTTGCTCTTTTGGAATCAATATATACTGTATAGGTTGGTGAAATTCTTGCGTTGGGAGATAAACAATTGATTTAATTTTGCCCTACACCGACGTGTGTATAACACTGTCTACTCAGTGCTTTCCGAGTGTCTGTGAAAAAACTACACAGGTGACTCGAGCTCGGTGGTCTAGAGGTTAAGACGCCTGCACTAGTAAGCAGGAGGTAATGGGTTCGAATCCCGCCTGAGTCGCCTGTGTAGTTTTTTCACAGACACTCGGAAAGCACTGAGTATACAGTGCTATACACACGTCGGTGTAGGGCAAAATTAAATCAAGATATACCGTACATTAAACAAGCTACCTGTAAAAGATTAAGCTTGTTACATTTTGTCATAAACAAGAAAATGGAGCAATGGATGAAGATTTGTTGTGTTCTTTCTATAATGTGGAATTAAAATATGTCTAATTAAAGCAGGCCTGTGATTTTCTCAGGATTTTTCCTAATTTCTGGAAATTTTACAACTTTCCCATTGGCCCTGTTTATACCATTACAAAGAGCATGTTAATCTTCCAAAATGTTATCTAATTGGGCTTACTGAATATCATTTGATTTTATGTCGTCTCCTGCAACTAAGCAACCCCAGACCACCTTTTGTTTTCCCAATCAAACCCCTGATAAAAGCATCTGATCCCCCAACCCCTGGCCACCCTGAGAAAATTTCACTCTGTGTCGTTGTTTCCAGTGGTACGAGCGATCCATTTGTGAAGGTGATGTTATTACCAAACAAGAAACACAAAATGGAAACCAAGGTTAAGCGCAAAAAGCTGAACCCAGTCTGGAATGAAACATTCCTCTTTGAAGGTGAGATGTGAGATGTTGTATTTGTGGAATTGTGGAATAGTCATTTGGGGCAAAATTAAAAATAACTGGCTGAATTTGCTAATAAGGAAATGATTCTTACATTTATTTTTATTCGAAAATGTTTTAATTTGTAAATGGTTTCTACATGTGTACACTCACTACTTACTGTTTTTACGCAAACAAGATTGTCATTGCAGATCCTTTTGTTGTCACATATAAAAGACTTTATTCTTTGATCTTTCTGCAATTTGCTTTTCAGTCATGATTGCTAAACATCTAAACTGCAGTACTGAACATTTTGTGCGATCACCATGATGTTCTTTATGTTCTTTGTATCTTTGATTACTTTGGACAGGATTCCCATATAACAAACTCCAGGAAAGAATTCTACACTTAGAGGTGTTGGATTATGACCGCTTCAGTAGAAACGATCCTATCGGGGAACTCAACATTCCGCTGGCTGAAATCGACTTGACGCAAGAACAGACCATCTTCAAGCCTCTCTCACCAAGCACCAAATCAGCAGTAAGAGAATGAAGATTGTCATCAGACAAATAGATAAGGGAAAGACAAACACCGTGACAGACAGACTGATAGATAGATGGATAGATAGATAGATAGAAAATCAGACACACAAAGGAAATATTAACAGACAAACACACAAACTAACAGTGTTATTGAATTAAAATAAACCATGCATCAATAAGCAAAATCTCGAAATTTCAGTGGTTTTTTTTCTCTTTAAGGGAAAGCTTGGTAAGGTTCTGGTGTCGCTGTGTTTTGCACCCACTGCTGGCAGAATCACTATAGTAATCATGAAATGTGAGGGACTTGCAGCTAAGGATATAACAGGCAAATCTGGTGAGTTGGTTTGTTGTTATATTTAAGAGGGAGCCAGTTTGATCAAAAATTGCCTCTGGAGCAAAAAGCCAGTTTCTTGTCAGATCTCAGTTGATTCTTGACAGATAAAAATGGTCTGGAGGAGACAGTCTTACTGAGAAAAAAATCTGACACTAGGGTAAAGAGTGAACATTTCTGTTGGAATATGAAACTGTTATTTTTTTTATATATTTTGTTTATTTTAATTGCTGTTGTGATGGTTTTCATGTTGAATAAGTACAAGAGTAGCTTTTTACTTTGAACAAGAAGTTTTTTTTTCTTTGCAGACCCTTACATCAAAATCTGGCATGTATTTCAAGAGAAGAAGGTAGAGAAGAGGAAAACCATTGTGAAATACAACACCCTCAACCCCGTCTATAATGTCTCATTTATGTTCCATGTCAGTCTCAATAAGATCCGTGACACAAGCTTCATTATTTCAGTCATCGACCATGACCGACTCTCAAGAAATGACACCATTGGTGGTATTATTCTCGGGCCGAAGGCCAGCCCGTCGGAGAGCAGTCATTGGTCAGAAATGATGAACAAACCCAGAACTCCAGTTGCTCAGTGGCATGTGCTGAAGGATATGGGTTGATCTATGTAACAACTCTTCCAGGTTTGTTTATTAAATGCCTTAGTTGCTATGATCATAAGCTACAGGGTAAAGCACTGCACTATTGTTGTCTTCTGATTTCGTTTTGTTGTAGAGGATAACATGATGGAAACCACTTTAGTGTCAAGGTAAACTGCAAACACTCAAGCGATACCAAGGATCCACAGTAAAGTGTTTTTTCACTGCATATGTTATGCACAGGTAAATTTTGTACAGACTCCAGTGTGTTGGACACATAGTGGACACATAATGCATGGGACAAATTCTGCTTACACACAACTTTGAGGGGAAATTACACTCTACTTTTGTCCATGTCAGACATTCAAGTATCTGTAACAATTGCCAGATGCAGGTGTGAATTGTTATGAACACAGTGTCCATTGAGGGCATTATTAGGGCAGCAAACGATTTGATCCAGTCTTAATACAAATGACTTTTATCTTCACTTGACACATATGCACAGCACTTATTTCTTCATCCTGTCTGCACTCACAAAGGGTCTTCCATCAATGAGACAGGATAAGACATCTTCCAACTAAGTGCATCTAGAAATAACCAGGACATGTTACAGGCACTCCTTGTATGTTGGTAAGCAACATGGGTTGTTCATCTACGTGTATGTGGTCCTCCTGATTAACCAGAAGTAATCTGTATTCTACAGTGCACATTTCAAACATTATGCAGGCTTAAAATTTCCCTTAAGTCACTTATATTAGCCTAGCAACAGTGCAACGTTATTGAGATACCCCTTATATAGCTTCTGTAAATGACTTTTGGAAACGGTCAACAATTTGCTGTCAACACTACAGCTGTGCCATTAGTCATTAAGTTTGCAGGTGGGCATAGCCTAGCCCGAAAACATGGCATCTATGTTTGCTCAGGAAATAACGCCCGAGATTAGCCTCTTCGTTTTGGTAATTTTGAATGTCGGTGAGTGATAAATTAACGGTGAATGCGTTTGCACTGCACTGACTCCACTGAAATCCAGCACATCTATACCTAAGCCTGTCTTTATTCTAGGATTTATGTAGACAGTGTCTCTACTCGAGGTTTTTAGCCTTATTCTTTTATAACCATTAGAAGTTATCATCATTGCCAATGTGTGCATTTATGCCACATACAGTTATGGAGATAATGGTGTTGCATGCACCATGGCTGTCATCAAACAAATCTGATTGGTCAGTAATTGGATTGTAATTGATTGCTCTCATATGGTCAGTTGTAATTAAATACACATGTATACTCTTGTGTCTTGGGAAAAACAATATGTCAATCTTCTTCCACTAAATAGAGCTTCCATTTAAAGGGAAGGTACAACATTGGTTATTAGTAGATTATCACATTTATAAATCATTATTTTCTTACAGAAAACAGGAATAATTATGTTGAATTTACAAAAATAAATTTGTCCGGCAACCTTTTGTAAATATACTATTTTTGTTTTGTTTTTTTCCTCAAAAACATGAGAATATATTGTGATAAAATATTCACAGGGTTAGTTTTAATATTTCTTAAAACCCAGAGGGTTGAAATGCAGTATGTTACTAAATACCAAGGTTTGTACCTTCTCTTTAATTATTAAATAATGCAATATCTTATTTTGATTATTAAGGGGTTATGTACTACTACTATTTCTAATTGCATGATATTTTGTATCTTATAAATCTTGTTGGTTATGGCTACTGTTTATTTTCATATCTACTCAGTCACCTTCAGTACAATCATACAAACTTCTTGTATGACTAAAATCTCTGGAAATTTTGCCTTTTATATATTGATACTTAGAATTTGACTGATTTTCCTTACTGTGTTCTATTTGAATAAGAAAAAGTTTTGAAAGAAAATCTTCTATAAATATAGTTCTATTAAAATTGTACATATTTCTCGGCAATACTTATACTTTATAGACAGAACAACCAACTATAGCAAATAATAATAGTGCATCATTTTGTATTTCCATTACAAGGGACTTGATTTAAGTCGTCATTTAGATGATGGTTGTACAATCCATACTAAACAGCTGATAATAATGGTAAGATCAATCAGAATATGTTCCATAGCTCATCTAATTAACCAAAATACCCAAATCACCTTTTGTTCTAACTTTTCTTTATGAAAAGGAGGAGAATTATTAACTTTCCATTGATTTTGTTTATCTTTGTTTTTAAAAGGGTACAAAATTTAGACTCCTCCCCCCCACAAAAAAAATAAAATAAAATAAAAAAGAAAGAAAGAAAAGTAAAAATGTCACTTTTCTCTTTTTAGAGAAGCATACACAAAGCCAGGAGGATCCAGGGTCACCAAAAATGTGGAAGGGGAGGGGAGTGTGGGTTGTGGGTACACAATGATAAAGCTCAGCACACCACTCAAATTTGAAAAAATGAAAAACATTGAATTTTTGCACATGAACCCCCCCCCCCTCCCACTATAGTTATCATCCCCTTAGTCCTTGTTCCTTCTGCCAGAGAAAAGACAATTTGGTGTTGGTGTCAACTCAATTCAAATTCATAATGTATATATATAAAATAACATTTTAAGAATAAAATAATTATTTAATTTAATAATTATATATATATATATATATATATATATATATATATATATATACATATATATATATATATATATATACATATACATATACTTATACATATACTTATACATATACTTATACATACATTGGTAGAATGATAATTTATGGATATTAATTCAAGCTTCCAATAAATTTGAGGTTATCTTCAGGAAGAATTCAATTTTGATTTTTCAAATTAAATTATATTGTATTTTTCAGCAAATAGAGGATTGTGTATAATACACTTTTATTAAACAGTACTTTTGTTCTCATGATTTTTAGGTTAATTAACGCCAACACAATATTTACATAATTAAAAAAATACTCATGGTAATGTTTGAAGAGATACTAGGAAAAACGTTTGCTTACTTTAATTTATTCTCTTTATACAACTTCTGCATTGTGTAAATGTTTTATGAAGGAATTAGTTTATGGAGGATTTTCTCTCACTAATCAGCTTCTTGTGGAATGGAGGAACCTTGTCTTGAGGTGCAGAGTCGATGAACTCTAAAGCTATGCATTTAAGTATGAGATGTTTTCTTGTAATTAGAGTACATTCATATCTTGGATGATAATAAAATGATGTTATAAAAACATTACTCATTAGCATCGTATGTACACAGTAGTTAATTTTATCTCGAATGATAACACTCTACTCGGTGGGATTATTACCTTGTATAATATAATTACAAGTTTTACCTCTTGAGATTTTTTTTTTTTTTTTTTTTTTTTTTTTTGGGGGGGAAATAATTACAAGACTTAACCCTTGTAAGCCTTATTATTTAAAAAAAAAAATCACAAGGGGTAAGCCTTGTAATTATTTCCCCAAAAATCATAAGGGGTAGCCTTGGAATTATTTCCCCAAAAATCACAAGGGGTAGCCTTGTAATAATTTCCCCCCAAAATCACAAGGGGGGTAAAGCCTTGTAATTATTTAAAACAAACAAACAAACAAACACCCCAACACCCCAACAAACAAACAAACAAACAAACAAACACCCCAACAAACAAACAAACAAACAAACAAACAAAAACAAAACAAAACCACACCCACAATTTATTAATTATTAACTATTTCCCAAAAATATCACAAGGGGTAAGCCTTGTAATTATTTCTCCAAAAAAATCACAAGGGGTAAGCCTTGTAATTATTTCTCCAAAAAATCACAAGGGGTAAGCCTTGTAATTTTTTTTTTAAATCACAAGGGGTAAGCCTTGTAATAATTTCTCCAAAAAATCACAAGGGGTAAGCCTTGTAATTATTTCCCCAAATTCACAATGGGTAAACTTTGTAATTATTTCTCCAAAAAATCACAAGGGGTAAGCCTTGTAATAATTTCCCCCCCAAAATCACAAGGGGTAAGCCTTGTAATTATTTCTCAAGAAAATCACAAGGGGTAAGCCTTGTAATAATTTCCCCAAAAAAATCACAAGGGGTAAGCCTTGTAATTATTTCTCCAAAAAATCACAAGGGGTAAGCCTTGTAATTATTTCCCCAAATTCACAATGGGTAAACTTTGTAATTATTTCTCCAAAAAAAATTCACAAGGGGTAAGCCTTGTAATAATTTCTCCAAAAAATCACAAGGGGTAAGCCTTGTAATTATTTCCCCAAATTCACAATGGGTAAACTTTGTAATTATTTCTCCAAAAAATCACAAGGGGTAAGCCTTGTAATAATTTCCCCCAAAAAATCACAAGGGGTAAGCCTTGTAATAATTTCTCCAAAAAATCACAAGGGGTAAGCCTTGTAATTATTTCCCCAAATTCACAATGGGTAAACTTTGTAATTATTTCTCCAAAAAAAATCACAAGGGGTAAGCCTTGTAATTATTTCTCCAAAAAATCACAAGGGGTAAGCCTTGTAATTATTTCTCCAAAAAATCACAAGGGGTAAGCCTTGTAATTTTTTTTTTTAAATCACAAGGGGTAAGCCTTGTAATAATTTCCCCAAATTCACAATGGGTAAACCTAATTGTAATTATTTCTCCCAAAAATCACAAGGGGTAAGCCTTGTAATTAGCCTTGTGTTTTTTTGGAGAAATAATTACAAGGCTGATTTGTGATTTTTGGGGGAAATAATTACCCCTTGTGATATTTTTGCGAAATAATTAATAATTAATTAATTGTGGGTGTGTGGGTTTTTTTTTTTTTTTTAACTTTAAAAAACAAACACGGGGGTAAGCCTTGTAAATATTTCCCCCAAATATCACAAGGGGTAAGCCTTGTAATTATTTCTCCAAAAAAATCACAAGGGAGCCTTGTAATAATTTCCCCCAAAAATCACAAGGGGTAAGCCTTGTAATTATTTCCCCCAAAAATCACAAGGGGTAGGCCTTGTAATTATTTCTCCAAAAAATCACAAGGGGTAAGCCTTGTAATTATTTTCCAAAAATCACAAGGGGTAAGCCATGTAATTATTTCTCCAAAAAAATCACAAGGGGTAAGCCTTGTAATTTCTCCAAAAAATCACAAGGGGGTAAGCCTTGTAATTATTTCTCCAAAAATCACAAGGGGTAAGCCTTGTAATTATTTCCCAAAAATCACAAGGCCAAGCCTTGTAATTATTTTTTTTTTAAACACACACACACAAGGGGTAAGCCTTGTAATTATTTTTCAACAAAAAAAACCAAAAACACAAAGGGGTAAGCCTTGTAATTTTTTTTTTTTTTTTTTTTTTTTTTTTTTATTTTTTTTTTTTTTTTTTAAACTTTAAAAAACAAACACGGGGGTAAGCCTTGTAAATATTTCCCCCAAATATCACAAGGTGTAGCCTTGTAATTATTTCCCCAAAAGATCACAAGGGGTAAGCCATGTAATTATTTCTCCAAAAATCACTAGTAGGTAGCCTTGTATTTATTTCTCCAAAAAATCACAAGGGGTAGCTTGTAATTATTTCCTCAACAAAGCACAAGGGGTAAGCCTTGTAATACGTTTAATACTTGTAATATCGTAACTTTTAATCATCTTCGGGTGCACGGCTTGAAATAGTTAACCTTCCCTGATGATTATCAGATGAAGCCGTGGCGTGATGTGAAGACCATAATTACGGTCGCGGGGACCCGGGTTCGAAACCCACTCATTGCAATCTTTTTTTCTTCTTTTGTTGGTGTTGCGCAATAACAATTATAAGTACATTAAATTACAGCTCCAAGTACCAATGGGGCTTCGTGGCTCAGTCACTTAGCCGCTGGTTTGTTCAATTGCGGACAATCCAGAGTTGGGACGCTCGGGTTCAAGTCCAGCTTCTGACACATAGGGACATGACAGCTGTTGGCTACAGCAATGGTTTGGGGACCGTCATGTCTCTCCCCCAAAGGAGTGGATGGTGGACAAAGGGGGCGGGAAAGGACAAGGAGGGACCGGGGGATAGTTACCCCCCAGAAGGGTGCGTAAGGAGATCACCACGCTGGTTCGCCAGACTTTGAGTCTCCCCAATGCCTGGTCGTCACTCCGACTAACTTTCTGCAGAAATTTTATTTAACTAAAATAATTTATTTTATACGCGATGTTTAAAAGGTGCACACAAATCACAAGGGGTAGCCTTGTAATAATTTCCCCCAAAAATCACAAGGGGGGTAAAGCCTTGTAATTATTTAAAACAAACAAACAAACACACAAACACCCCAACAAACACCCCAACAAACAAACAAACAAACACCCCAACAAACAAACAAACAAAAACAAAACAAAACCACACACCCACAATTTATTAATTATTAACTATTTCCCAAAAATATCACAAGGGGTAAGCCTTGTAATTATTTCTCCAAAAAATCACAAGGGGTAAGCCTTGTAATTATTTCCCCAAAAAATCACAAGGGGTAGGCCTTGTAATTATTTCTCTAAAAAATCACAAGGGGTAAGCCTTGTAATTATTTCTCAAGAAAATCACAAGGGGTAAGCCTTGTAATAATTTCCCCAAAAAATCACAAGGGGTAAGCCTTGTAATGATTTCTCCAAAAAATCACAAGGGGTAAGCCTTGTAATTATTTCCCCAAATTCACAATGGGTAAACTTTGTAATTATTTCTCCAAAAAATCACAAGGGGTAAGCCTTGTAATAATTTCCCCCAAAAAATCACAAGGGGTAAGCCTTGTAATAATTTCTCCAAAAAATCACAAGGGGTAAGCCTTGTAATTATTTCCCCAAATTCACAATGGGTAAACTTTGTAATTATTTCTCCAAAAAAAATCACAAGGGGTAAGCCTTGTAATTATTTCTCCAAAAAATCACAAGGGGTAAGCCTTGTAATTATTTCTCCAAAAAATCACAAGGGGTAAGCCTTGTAATTATTTCTCCAAAAAATCACAAGGGGTAAGCCTTGTAATTTTTTTTTTAAATCACAAGGGGTAAGCCTTGTAATAATTTCTCCAAAAAATCACAAGGGGTAAGCCTTGTAATTATTTCCCCAAATTCACAATGGGTAAACTTTGTAATTATTTCTCCAAAAAATCACAAGGGGTAAGCCTTGTAATAATTTCCCCCCAAAATCACAAGGGGTAAGCCTTGTAATTATTTCTCAAGAAAATCACAAGGGGTAAGCCTTGTAATAATTTCCCCAAAAAATCACAAGGGGTAAGCCTTGTAATTATTTCTCCAAAAAATCACAAGGGGTAAGCCTTGTAATTATTTCCCCAAATTCACAATGGGTAAACTTTGTAATTATTTCTCCAAAAAAATTCACAAGGGGTAAGCCTTGTAATTATTTCTCCAAAAAATCACAAGGGGTAAGCCTTGTAATAATTTCTCCAAAAAAATCACAAGGGGTAAGCCTTGTAATTATTTCCCCAAATTCACAATGGGTAAACTTTGTAATTATTTCTCCAAAAAATCACAAGGGGTAAGCCTTGTAATAATTTCCCCAAAAAAACCACGGGGGGGTAAGCCTTGTAATAATTTCTCCAAAAAATCACAAGGGGTAAGCCTTGTAATTATTTCCCCAAATTCACAATGGGTAAACTTTGTAATTATTTCTCCAAAAAAAATCACAAGGGGTAAGCCTTGTAATTATTTCTCCAAAAAATCACAAGGGGTAAGCCTTGTAATAATTTCTCCAAAAAAATCACAAGGGGTAAGCCTTGTAATTATTTCCCCAAATTCACAATGGGTAAACTTTGTAATTATTTCTCCAAAAAATCACAAGGGGTAAGCCTTGTAATTATTTCTCCAAAAAATCACAAGGGGTAAGCCTTGTAATTATTTCTCCAAAAAATCACAAGGGGTAAGCCTTGTAATTTTTTTTTTTAAATCACAAGGGGTAAGCCTTGTAATAATTTCCCCAAATTCACAATGGGTAAACCTAATTGTAATTATTTCTCCCAAAAATCACAAGGGGTAAGCCTTGTAATTTTTTTTTTTTAAATCACAAGGGGTAAGCCTTGTAATAATTTCCCCAAATTCACAATGGGTAAACCTAATTGTAATTATTTCTCCCAAAAATCACAAGGGGTAAGCCTTGTAATTAGCCTTGTGTTTTTTTGGAGAAATAATTACAAGGCTGATTTGTGATTTTTGGGGGAAATAATTAATAATTAATTAATTGTGGGTGTGTGGGTTTTTTTTTTTTTTTGTTTTTTTTTTTTTTTTAATAATTACAAGGCTTTACCCCCTTGTGACTTTTGGGGGAAATTATTACAAGGCTACCCCTTGTGATTTGTGTGCATCTTTTAAACATCGCGTATAAAATAAATTATTTTAGTTAAATAAAATTTCTGCAGAAAGTTAATCGGAGTGACGACCAGGCATTGGGGAGACTCAAAGTCTGGCGAACCAGCGTGGTGATCTCCTTACGCACCCTTCTGGGGGGTAACTATCCCCCGGTCCCTCCTTGTCCTTTCCCGCCCCCTTTGTCCACCATCCACTCCTTTGGGGGAGAGACATGACGGTCCCCAAGCCATTGCTGTAGCCAACAGCTGTCATGTCCCTATGTGTCAGAAGCTGGACTTGAACCCGAGCGTCCCAACTCTGGATTGTCCGCAATTGAACAAACCAGCGGCTAAGTGACTGAGCCACGAAGCCCCATTGGTACTTTGAGCTGTAATTTAATGTACTTATAATTGTTATTGCGCAACACCAACAAAATAAGGAAAAAAAGGTTGCAATGAGTGGGTTTCGAACCCGGGTCCCCGCGACCGTAATCTATATGTTCTTCACATCACGCCACGGCTTCATCAAGTCATGCACCTATATAACTGACACAATTGTAATGTACTGAAAGAGTGATTGAAACATGATTATTCCGAATAAATCCAAATAAATCATAGGGGGTAAACCTTCATTTTAAACCTTTTCTACAAAAATGAAATCGCCAGTTTTTCCTAAAGAAATTGCAAGGGGTAAGCCTTGTACTCTAACAAACAGAACAAAAAACAATAAAAAAAAACAACAATCAAAATGGGGTAATTCTTGTAGTTTTTTCCAGAAATTTGTTTAAAAAAATAAAAAATCACAAAGGGTTAGCCTTGTACATGCAGGCACGTGCATACATAGGTCCCAAAGGGTGCTTGAGCCCCTGCCCTTTTTGCCTAGTATAAAAAGTGCCCTTTTTAGCCCAAGGTTTTTTTTGTTTTGTTTTTTTGAATGAATTATTAAGTTCCTGTTGCGCATAGACTGCCCTACCTAGTTGAAAGATGTCAGGATAGAATAAAATTAGAATAAATATTAGGTCAGCAGAGATGCCCCTTACTATTCCTGTGCACGGGCCTGCATTGTGCCCCTCCGCGAAACTAGATTTCACGCATAGCCGCGCGCGCCAGGTGATATGATACGTTTATTATAAATTTGAGACTTAAGGGGATAATTAGACTTGGTGGACTTGGTCCTTGACTATAGGCTCACTCACCACCAGATCAGATTGTAAATGAAAACCAGTCATCAACATAATCTGATCTGATTGTAATGTTAAAAACCATATTATGCGTTTTTATTAATAAATAAACGCCCAAATTTTTTTTAGCTCGCGCGCTACGCGCGCTCGCATGGAATTACACTGCCCTTTTCAGACTCTGAGCCCCTGCCCCTCTACAACCCTGTGCACGTCCCTGTGTACATGTATCTCAACAAATCACCAAGGGTGGAGTTGTAGTTTCAACAACAACAACAACAACAAAACAAAACAAAACAAAACAAAACAAAAACAACACAAAAACAACAACAACAACAACAACAACACCACCACTACTTTTAGGCCAAAAAGTCTCCGGTGTCTGGTCCCCGCGCGTCGGTATTTTTAATTTTCTTTCTTTTTTGTTGTTGCTATGAAACGATGCCTAATTGCAGACAAAATTGCTGGATCGATTGGAATTCCGCCGTGCTGTGTTTTAAACGACCTTTTCACATAGAGTATGAACGTTTGCCCGATTTGTGAGGCCTCTCTTAGATACGATACTTTGTATATGGGAAATTCATGTATAACGCATTTCCCTGTTGGCAACAAAAAAAGCGCGTCACCGCACCGATTTTGAAGCCAACCGATGATCCAAAAAATAGATCTCAAGGGGTGAATCTGGATTTTTCTACAAAAACTGCAAGGGCTGATTATTCACGACACAGAAACAATGCAATATAAATGTATATCAACGCAATGTTATTATACCATAGAATCTTTATTGGAAATCTGAGACAAAATCTTAAAAGTGTCTTAAGATAAAAAGTAGTTTTGTAGCGACATGGCAATTAAGTCAGTTCCTTCTTTCTATTCACTTTAAATAAAGGACCATTTTCCAGTTCCTTATTCAGAAACACCAAAATAAGGAATTCCTATTTCATATGCATTTGTATAGTCTTCACCTAATGAATTACTGTGCATTTATATGTATACAGCGAGGAAAGATATAACTCCTCATTCGTTGTCCAAAGAATATGAACAGAATAATAAACACGTACATTACTCGCTATAGACCTTTATCACGTTGTAGCCATCTTTGTCAGATTCCCTGCATACACAATGACAATGACAGTTCTAATTCTCATTTCATAAAAAGGTGCCAGACTATTTTTCCTTCCAGCCTCGGTTTGGTTACATTGATTTGAATGGAAGAAAAACAAGATAGCTGCACCATAAAGGTCTACACAAAAGGATGTGAATTAAGAATTCCTTATTTCATGAAGTGTGAATGAGGAATAAGAAACTAGTTCCTTATTGATTATACAAATGTATATGGGTCATTCCACCAGGTTGGGGCAAGCTTTGTGACACATAGGGAGATGTACCATTCGTTATCCTTATTATGGGCACACATTCTCAGTTGTTCTTCAAATTAGAATGAAATCAATCTCTGTGCCTTGAATAGGAAGATATAATAACGTATCTTATACAATAATTACCAACCTAGCGAGGGACACCTATCACAAAACCTGGTGGAATGACATAATGAATAAAGAATCTTCATCATTACCTGGTGTACAATGTGTAATTAGCATTGTCATAACAACAACACCACACTTAGTATGGGGTCCTGAAAAGCACCCATAATGATTCTTATCTTCGGATCAGACCTGTGCTCTTTCAGAACTCACTTTCAGAACTCACTTTCAGAACTCACTGAAAACTCAGTTTGTATATATTGACACCACAACCATACTCTTATCATAATGTACTCCTACTATTTAAGGCATCCAATCTTATTCAAACATTTATATCCAGGAGAATTAGGAGATTACTTAACATTTCAGGATTTATTTGGATATCTTGTCTCCTATTCATGTGACTCTGGGTTGATAATCTTAACCCTCTCATTACAGTGTCAACTGGATGTTCCCTGGTAACTGAAGTTCAGATTTAGTATTCTGTGTGTGGCGACCTCCCTTTGGTTGCCAATGGTAACGAAATAGTTGAAATACAACAAAATTAAAACTGTTAGGCTTTCAATTAAATCTACATTTATACATAACATTCAAAAGGCAAAATAAGAGAATAATAATGCAATATTACATGACAAGCATGGGGTGTGTAGTGGGTCTGCAGTCTGTCAAGCATGGGGTGTGTAGTGGGTCTGCAGTCTGTCATTTGCTGGTAACAATCATATTTTGGATCTAAAGAATTTTGGTTTCAAATGAAGGCACAACACTAACACAATATCTTAGCGAATTACTGAAAGTTAATTATGCTCTTTGCCCTGGTAATGTCACAACGGTCGCTTGAAATTAGTTTTAGTTCCAACTGCACACAGAAGACACAACTATTAAATGAATTGAAATTTAAAATCCATGTTATATTGCAGAGAAGAATGTGCTTCTACAGGTATAATTAAAACTGAATAAAAATCAAATAATACCCAATAAACCAAATGTCATTTAATATTTAACATTTAAGCCTCGAGTTCTTATGTAAATGTCTACATCCTCATGAAATCACTAGTTTTTTTTTTATCTCAATTTTCATTTAATCACATTGTTATCTTTGGGTTGCAACCTGTTTTGTTATGGTGAATGCTTGGGTCAAATTAATTTGGGTGCTGACAATAACACAATGCTATCAATTTGTACAACACAAAAATAATAACCATGACTCAACAAACATTTATAATTTGGATATTTAAACTTATTTAAGTGCTTTGTATCTGATTAAACTTGACATAAGATTGTCCAAATCATTAATACTTGAAAGAAAAAGGGCGTGGCCCAAACATAAGCCCTGTGGAACATTCGTTATACATTAGAAATGACTAAATCTACGTTAAATGCTAAAAATGTTTACTGTAAGGGTTCTACACATTATCTTACAAAGCAATACACAGCTTTCCTTTGATAAAATATCAGCTAAATATAAGCTAAATAAATCGTTATGTATTTTTATAACCAATATCTTTGAATAACGGAAAATATTTGCATTTAAATAAAGGAACACTTATTCTACATAACATTAACATTTAAGTTTGCACCGTTTTTCTGTGCAGTGTGTATTTTATTCCCAAGAAAAAAAAATGTATATTTTAAAATAAATTTTCTTAAATAATTCCAAGGGTGTTTGCTACTGCATTACAATCGAATGGGTAAATAATCCTTTAAAGAGAAATTAGAAACTTTGTAATGATGCTTACTTTTTTTGAATAAAGATAACCATTAAATAAGCAAGCAGTGTAAGTTTCAGATTACTACGATGTGTCATAGTGACAATGAATCTCAGACATAATCATTAGGAAGATTAAGATTAACCCTAACCACCCCATATCCTGCACTTTTTTGGGGAAAATTCAGCACTGTTGGCCAACTGGTACTTTCACCTCTTCAAATGGGACAAAATTACTACCTGGCAAGAAGTACAGGCCATAAGTGCTGAATATGAAAGATCACCGAAAACGCATGGTGCATTTTGGAAATAAGGGCATGTTTCCAAAAGTGCACTGATGGATTTTGGAGGATTCAGGAAAGTTCCTAGCCAGAATACCTAGGGGGTTAGAGTTAAAGAAGGTTCCTAGCCAGAATACCTATAGGGGGTTAGGGTTCAGGAAGGTTCCTAGCCAGAATACCTATAGGGGGTTAGGGTTCAGGAAGGTTCCTAGCCAGAATACCTGGGGGATTAAAGTTAATACTATCATCAGCTTCATACTAGGTAAGCGTTGGAGTGTCGGCAGAGGATGCAGATTCAAATCCTGGTCATTTCAAAGTGTCTCGATTGTACACTCCAAACTAAATAATTTTTAGGTTACAATTTGACCATTTGGTGGTTATTTAATGATTATCAATTCTACATCTTATATGTAATGTCATGTCTGTAATTATGAATGCAGTCCAAATGAAACTAACATTTCAACAAAAATAATCTTCAAAAATGTAATTATAAGAATTCTCCAGAAATTAAAAATGCAATCACAGCAGGTAGAATGTGACAGAGTTGATAGATTAAAAAAATAAATTGACAAAATACAAAATTGGAAAATGATATTGTTGCTTAACATGTTTGGAAACTGTGACAAACAACAAAAAGAAGATTGTTCGGAAACTGATCAAACTAATTTTTTTATCACTGCCTATAATTTCTGGCACCCTTCATGATTGTGAACAATGCATTTTATATTTTACATAAAACTGAGTTATTTATCTTACCATTTAATCAGCAAGGAATTCTAAAGAATGTTATCAGTATTAGTAACCATATCGGTCCTGCAAAGACAAAGAGACAACATTCAAGTTACCAGGATAGGTCTGTTGGGTTGGGACAATAGACACAAATTGATGAAGCATAGACTACAAATACACGCATGCATTGCATCTTGGTCTAGCTGGTGATCACCGTACATTTCCTTATATGTTACTGTGTAGTTTGTCATCTAACAATCTACGTAGTTGCGTTATTAAACTGAACACAAATAAATGGAAAAAAACTAACTTTAGATCAGCATGGCTGTTATTCAGTGTGAATGACTGTCGTACCATTGGTACACAATATCTGGGAATATAAGATCGATTTTGAAGTATTTTGTCGTTAGCTATATTTTCGCACGCGCACAGTTGTATTTGCAAAGAGGTCTATAAAAAAGCCATAAAAAGTGTATATGTAATAATGTAACTTACTTTACATTGCCTGTGATATATACATATACATATCATGGGAAGAAACTGGTGACATGCAGATAACACACAATCAAAATAAAGAGAAGTTAACAGTAAATATTAGAAATGCAGTACTAATCTTACCTGTATTGAGCTAACGATACCATTCGCCATTCGTGATAGCCGTCCAGCAACCTGTGTTACACTGTCTTTCATTCCGTCCTTAATAGCAGACATATCAGGACCTGCTGTGTATGCTGTTCCTGATGCTGATTGATCCCCGTATAGGTCAGCGCTGGATATATTGCTCTTGCCAGAAAAACGATCTAGATTTTCTCTTACAGCATCCTAAAAATTCAACATTAAATATAAAAAAATATTAAGAACATGACAATATCGTTACAGTGTAAACTTGTTACTGCACCAAAATCACTCAACACATGGGTTGTAAAAGCCATACATAATAAAATACAATAGCTACAGTGCTTTCAGTTGTCAGATTATTTTTGTGAGGAAACATTTCTCTCATGTTCACATCTGAATTTCCAGAAAATTCAAAAGTTACATCACAAGTTTAATTTTAAAGTTAACTGCTAACCATTGCTATTAAAAATGAGCCTCTTAATTGGACAGCCTTACAATGCTGACTCAGGGTCATGTATTTCAAATTTCCAATTACTTACATCCATTTCTGATTTCCCAAAGTATGTGTCAGATGAAATGGCTCTGGCATTGGAGAAGCGTTTCTGGGCCTCTGTTGTTGTAGAGACAGCTGCATACCGTTTCTTCTTGTTTGATGACATACTGAAAGACATTACAAATTTACAAATAAGAAACATTTCTTCAAAAACATTACATGCATTTGAAATTATCAACATATGGCATGGAAACTTGGTTAATTAATGATTGATTATACATTTCTTAAATGTTCATTATGTATGAAGGATAGATGTGATTTTTACATACCGATCTTCCAAAGGTTTAATGCTATCATAACTGTTAGATTCTTTGGGTTTGTCTATCATATCCCAATCATCCTTCTCACTATCGTCATCTCTATCTCTGTGGCTACTGTATGGACTGTCTTTATTCCTGTTATAAGAAAAAGACATCACACAAGACTGATTTCAACTGTCTTGGGGAACTTGATGTATTTTTTGATCCATTTGTTAAAAACCTTTATTTAAAAAGTGACACTATATGAAAGTATAATATCTTCTCCTGACAATGATCAGAGCATACTTATTGAAACGTTGAGTTAACACAAGGTTCATCTCAAAACACTCACTACTCAACAATATATTCTTTCAATCCATGGTGTAACAACAAATCTCACGATATAAATCTCTTCTCAGGTTCTGATAAGAGAGATATTTTGTCCAGTATGCTCAGGGCACAATTTCATGGCACTATTTAACTCAGACATTTGTGCTTACAATCACCAGTTTTTTGCTTACATGGTAAGTAGCAAATCCTTAGGTACACAAAGTAAACAACTACACAAGTAGAAATTCCTTGTAAACTTGTGTAATACATATGCACATAATGTTCAGCCCTTGATTTTTTTCTTCTAGTAAGCAGAGCCATGAAATTGGCCCTGGTTGTCTTCTATTCAAGATGATCAGAGCGTACTAGTAAAAAAAAGGTATTCCAAATGTCCAAAAATTAGTAATGAGCAAATTTGATGAGATAAAAGGAGGGATTTCCTACTAGTTTTACCTGGAAGAAAAGCTGGATGATCCGGTGTCAAAGTCATCAAAGAAATCTCTGCTTGATGATCGCTGTGATTTAGCGCCTGATGGAGTGTCTTGCTTGATGGTTTGCATGTCACTCATAGCAGAGTGGGAAATAGCACTGTAAGGGAAGAGGTACAACAGAAATATTGACTGAAGCGCCAAGATCAGAATAATAGTATTTATATTACATAATAGTATTTATTTGAATAATTTAATTTGTAATTTGCCAACTCCATTCAAAAATTAAGATTTACAAACATGGATAACTATTCAGTCAGGTTAGCATTGTTACAATTGATCCTAGCCTTTGGTGACCCCTGGTGACCTCTGTTCCATCAAGGTGACCATTTGGATGGGGCTTTCAGTTCCTACTTGACAATTTGGGTTTTCTCCATTTAATAAATAGGCATTTTCATCAGAATTCTTTCCCAAAGTTTAGATTCTCCATTGTCATTTGTCCAATCCATACAAGGGTTAGCCACCAACAGAGAACATTGATTGTCACTGATCAGATTACCCAGGTACAAAAAATTAATTTAAAAAAAATGCCTACCAGGCGTTGAAAATATGTATTCTGTAAATGGTTAGGAATTACTGAATATGAATTAAGCCTAGTAAAATTCTCACCTGCGTCCACCGAAGCCCATGCCTAATCGCTCCATCTGTTCGGCTTTTTGTGGGTTTGCATTCTTCATTCTGTCTTCTTGTTTCTTTCGTTCAACTGACAAATCCTGATAGGCCAGACGCATAGATGCCCTAAACAGAATTTAAAAATATAAGCTCTTATATTGCACCATCTAGCAGTGACTATTAAGAGTTGAATTATAGTTCAAATCTGGATATCATACCAACTAACAAGTCACACCGCACTGAAAAAGGTCAGCTTATTCAAAAAGGTTGACAGTATTTTTTTTTTTTAGATGCCTAGAAATCTAAAAAATTATAAAACATTGAATACACTGATAAAGAATTACTGCCATGTATTAGTAAAAATTGTTTGTGAATATATGGGGGAATGTAGTCAGAACATTGGGAAAGACTGGTAGAGATAACATTTTTCCTAACTTGGACCAAACATCTGATCAAATCTTATGTGTAAGATATCTTGAGATATTGAGACATACAAGCTAGTCTCCTCCTCCCCCTTGGTTTTCTTCTGTTTGATAATCGTCTCCTTCTTCATCAAGTCTGCCTGAAGAGCTGCTGACTCAATGTCTGCAAAATTCGTCTTGACCTTCTGGGCTCCGAGTTTGCTTTTGGCTCCCAACTGTGACCCAAAAAAACCCAACATACAACATATTATTTTTATTTGGTAATCAAACGGGCACAGAATCTGAGCTTTAAGACATACAGTAGACCAAATGTCTGAATTTGACTTTTCTCAACTAGACCCCTCATGTGAATGTCTAATCAATTAAACTCAACATTTTAATGTGTATCTTGATTCAAACATTACCAATGTTGGACTGTTCCCTTTAATTCACAAAAGAAACCGATGTGAATATCAATTTAACAAGACATATCCCTCTCAGTGATCGAACACTAAACAGACAAACAGACAACATTAAATGGACAGACAGATAACATTAAACGGACAGACAGATAACATTAAACGGACAGAGCAGACAACATTAAACGGACAGACAGACAACATTAAACAGACAGACAGACAACATTAAACAGACAGACAGATAACATTAAACGGACAGACAGATAACATTAAACGGACAGACAGATAACATTAAACGGACAGACAGATAACATTAAACGGACAGACAGATAACATTAAACGGACAGACAGACAACATTAAACAGACAAACAGACAACATTAAACAGACAATATTAAACAGACAAACAGACAATATTAAACAGACAATATTTCTCTACCCCTTTCTTTGCACTCATTGGTTTCCGTTGACCAATGGTTGATTTTCTTGGTTCTGCCTTTGCCAGTGACTGTGACGGGGATGTCCCAAGGACATGTTCCACACTGGGTTCTCTTGAATCTCCTATTACAAAAACAAATATCATTTAAAAAACCTGAGCTTATTTTTTTTTTAAATTATTATCAGAGTATCTGACTACTCTGTTTTCCATCTTCATAAAGTAAATAAATGGTTTCTTCTATGTTTCACAGCTTTATATGGAAATACTGAACAGACAACAACCTTCACTGGTTGCCTCCTGTCCGTTCTTGATGGGCAGCGGTTGAACTTTGACTTCCACTTCTGGAGGGGAGGAGGTAAGATTCATATCTTGCTGCTGTGGAAATCTAGATACTGGGATGCTTAATGAAGGATCATCGTGATGTTCCTTGAAGAAGTCCACTTCCTTCGTCTCCGGGGAGCCAACTACATGATCACTGATGTGAAGGGTCTGTGGAAAGCAAATTCAGAGGGTGTGTTTGGATTAGTTGGTTAACTACATGATCACTGATGTGAAGGGTCTGTGGAAAGCAAATTCAGAGGGTGTGTTTGGATTAGTTGTTTACTCGCATGTGCAAATTAGCTTTGAAGAATATACAAAGACAAATCTGGACTAATCACGCCCCTCTTATCATACAGGATTAACCCTAACCCCCTAGGTATTCTGGCTGGGAATCTTCCTGAATCCTCCAAAATCCATCAGTGCACTTTTGGAAACATCTTCAAAATGCACCATGCATTTTCGTTGATCTTTCATATTCAGCACTTATGGCCTGTACTTCTTGCCAGGTAGTAATTTTGCCCCAGTTGAAGAGGTGAAAGTACCAGTTTCCAACAGTGCTGAATTTTCCCCCAAAAAGTGCCTCTTGGAGGATTTTGCAGGATTTGGGGTGGTTAACATTAATAACATGGCGAGGACATGCAGTATATCAATACCTCATATAGACCTTTAGTATAATACAACCATCTTGTTTTTCTTCCATACACAGCCATGTGATCAAACCGAGGCCGGAAGGAAAAATAGTCTGGCCCCTTTTATGTAATGAGAATCTGTGCTATAGTCACTATTGCATATACAGGATGTCAGACAAAGATGGCAGCATAGTGATACAGGGCTGCGTTCCGCTTGCGCGAATGTATCGCAAACGTTTGCGCAAACATTTGGGGACAGATGGGTCAAAGTGGAACCGATTGTGAGCGCAACATTCGCACAACCGCGAACACCTCAAAACAACGTTCGTCGTCTGTTGCTAATGTTCACTAACATTGGTGGCGCACAATTGGTTCCACTCGAAATTGTTTGCAAACGTTGGCGAACGTTTGCAACATTCGCGCAAGCGAAACGCACCCCAGGTCTCTGCTATTTCAATCCAATACAATAGTCATTCATAGAGTGCTATCACTCCTCTTGAGTATTTGCCTTAAAAAACGTTACCATTAAAGCAAAGAATTGAAAACTGCTGTTCAAGAGAAATGTGTACACATGTATAATGGACAAGACAGCACATGTGTGTTGCTCTATAACTCTATGAATGATCTAGGATTATGGTCAAAGTATATAATTTTCCATCTTTGGGTATATATGTGAGAGTTTTCTTTTTTAGAAATCACGGATTCAGAATGGGAAGTTGATTTTGGGTTGACTCATAAATTGAAAGTGCTGAATTCATAGTAGTTAAACTTACTTCTGTGCCATACTTTCTCATTGCCGCTGCTGCAAGCGACTTGATTTTTTCTTTATACAGCTGAGCTGCTCTGCTGTGATATTTCTTGTTGGCATCTGACGTTGACGTGCCATGCTGTCTAAAGAACACTGTCTACATATGATGAAAATGGGCGAGGCAGAAAGAATATTAACAAATTATTCACTTCATGTATATTAAATGCCGCCATTGGAAAAACAAATCATTCTATACTTGTTAAAGGGAAGTCACAACATTGATAATTATCAATGTGGATTATATATTTCTTCAAGAAATGAAGTTATAATTGTTTGATTTACAGTACAATTTTAAAAGTGATATCAACATTGTGGCTGTTTTTTGTACACCTAACTTACCGCATTAGCATTGCCACCAACTTGCATGGCGCGTAACTGTGGCCAAGACCAGGAATCTAATTGTGTTGATCTACGAAGGGAAGGAAGAGAAAAAGCAATCCTTGTAAATAAACAGTATCACCTTGCAATGTGAGACAGCAAATTTAACAAACTATCCCTTGTTTCCATTCAAGATCTTTCCAAGAGTGTAGTGAAATACAGCAATTTTGTTGTCCCAATTGATTTGTTGTTTGTTTACAAATTAGGTGTAAGACCAAATATGAAAGCGTTAAGTGTGGAGGAGTTATGGCACTTCACCCCACCCCATTTTGCTAAACCCATTACATGATTAGTGTGGTTAAAACTAGCTAGGATGATCCTATCATTATGTTATTCACATAAGCACTAGGATACAGAGTGTACAAAAAATGTATATTGCATCAAGTGGGCGGGGGCGCTGTTTGCCACTCCGTTCCAGTATTGCACAATGACCGTGAAAGCGGATGGGACAGTAGGTGTAAATACGTGATCACATTGTGCGGACAGAATCGAACCGCAGAGAAGACCAAAACAAGGCAAGAATTGGTCAAAAACACAGTGTAAGTTTCAATATTTTTATTATCAAAGGCATAAACGTAATAACAATACAGTACAGATACATAGTATTTAAGGTGTTACAGTGCAATGTGTTTATTTTTTCGTGAAACATGCAATATACGTACACTCTGTATCCTAGCGCTTATGTGAGTAACATAACGATAGGATCATCCTAGCTAGGTTAAGACAAAATATACTAAATCCCAAACCTGATGAAGGTGACATGAACACCAAGGGAGCGATGAACTGCAGAGCAATCAATGCACAGGAGTACTCCATATGTAACACTAGCCCATGTTGAGTTCTTGCTGTTACAGTCAAAGCAGCACTGTAAAGAAATGTTAGATGGATTTCAAATTTATCCTATTTCACCTTACTCCATGTAAGCTACTAAAAAGTAGAATTATATTAACACTAATCTAAGGAACAAAATGGCCAACATCTCACCGTATCATACATTCATTGCTCAGAATCTATAAAAATATTGTTTTCAATTAATTCTCCCTTAACTACACTTTCCTCTCCTTAAGTGTGTCTTCTATCATCTTTTAGAGGGAAAATCTGCGATATTTGTCATATTTGGATAGTGGTGGTAGGCTAGCCTAACACAACAGTTAGGGCTTAACTGTTAGGCTTAAAGTTAAATTGTATTCTAACGTTACACTTACATTCTTTCCAGGAGATCCAAGATTTGTATTGAGCCTATCCTAAAAGGTTGTCTGTATATAGCCCAGGGACTCCTATACTACGTGTTGCATAGCTGTGGTGACCGCAGCCCTACTACCTGACTTTTACAACTCCTGTCATTAACGGACGGTAGTAGCGCTGCGATGAATGCCCATGGTAGTCCTGTATGGACAAGTATCGATATCGAGCAGGCAATGTTCTGTTCCCCAAAAAGGTGTCCCAGACACGACAAATGCTCTTCAAACTCACCTCCAAGATTCTATGCCACCTACAGATGCCTCTTCTGAGGTTTAAAACCATGCAACAGTCGTGTACAACTACATTTGGTATGCTAAAAATCGCTAGGTGGCGCTATACTGCCCGTTTTTTGTTTTTTACCGGTAGCAAGGGGGTCATTGTGTATGCGCGCAATGCATTGTTGGGAAAACGTCACGAGGCCAGCAGTTTCCATGTTTACTAGTTCAATCTTGCATTTTTCCAAACTTAAAAATGTCCCTAAAATCTCGCCAATGCAAGTTGCATGGTTTTAAACCTCAGAAGAGGCATCGGAAAGAATGTCGTATCCGACCGCCACTTTTTAAGGGCTTTTTTGGAATTTTTTTACAACCACTAACCAGTTAAAAAATGATTCTATCGATTTTTGGTGGTACAGAAAGCGAAAACTATCTTTAAAATCCACATTTATGATGGTTTTCGGACTTTATTTCCCTTCTAAAAAAATCCTCCCCTTCAGAAAATAGAAGGATCCTATTATTTATAGTTGCCACTGCGCATGTACAATGACTGTGTTGGTCACTAATTGTGGAATTTACAAGATCAGACTGACATGACTGAGGAAGTCATCGTATACCAAAAATGCCTGATTTTTCATGAAATAAATATCCTGGAATAATTTGAAGTATATGTCCATCATCATCCATATGTTCTCCACCTTACTAGGTAGGTAAGATTACATTATTGGTTATATTTAATGAGAAAAAGTGGCGGTCGGATACGACATTCTACCCGAGGCATCTGTAGGTGGCATAGAATCTTGGAGGTGAGTTTGAAGAGCATTTGTCGTGTCTGGGACACATTTTTGGGGTACAGAACATTGCCTGCTCGATATCGATACTTGTCCATACAGGACTACCATGGGCATTCACCGCAGCGCTACTACTACTACCGTCCGTTAATGACAGAAGTTGTAAAAGTCATGTAGTACTAGTAGGGCTGCGGTCACCACAGCTACGTGTTGCACGACTCCGTCGGAGTCTGGGAGTTATCAACCCCACCACATTGACAATCAATAAGCCTTATCGCTAATAGCACTGAAGCAACTGCCGCAAAGCATACAGGGATACAAAAAGGGGCATCTGTTTGGCGCAGCTTTTGTGACGTCAATAATATTTTGTTTGTCCGCGCGGCACGCAGTGGCGCTGTTGCGCCCACAGACTTCCCACAATTCCTTGCAGCCGCTATTACTAATTAGCGATAAGGCTTATCAGCTTATGTGGTGGGGTTGATAACTCCCAGACTCCGACGGACTCATGCAACACGTAGTATTGGAGTCCCTGGGCTAGTCTGTATATAGAAATAACCACTACATAGAATAGCTTGAGTATAAATAATGATGATAATGATATCTGATGATATGACTTTTTTACGAATATATGGAACGGAAGTAACGTCGTGTCGGTGTCCGGTGTCGTCGTACTCCTTTTTCCCTTCTTTTCCCTAAATTCGCCTTCAATAAATGACACCCTATAATCACATTATGTAAGTTTCAGCTTGATGTAAAAAGGGTAAACCGTATTTAAATCGTTACCTTATTAGTTGGGATCGATCGAAGACGTTTAAAAATCGCATGAATGTCGTTCTTACTTGCATCAGCCATTTTTCTTTTTGGTGTCTTACTATTTTAGTTATATACCGAACGTATAACACGCGCATACGTGCCTTTCCATACGGTTGCTGACGTAGCCCATATTGTGCGCTTTTTAAATGTTTATTGCGCGTATGAAATGTAAGTGCTTGTTATTCCACATGCAATGAATATAACATAGCCCAAATAGGCGTTAAATACCGGTAATTCTCTACAAAATAAACTGCGCCACCAACTGTTCTTCCATTTTACTTTGGACTCTTTAATTTGGTTCATAATTGGTAAAAGGTAAAGAGCCTATACGCATTTATGCTTCAAGATTATCAATAAATATGCAAATAAATCAATCTGTGAAATTTTCAGCCCAATCGGTCCGCAAGTTTAGGAATTTTGTTTCGAATAATCATTCTCATATATAGCCTAGGGGGCTATAGAGGGCGGTTTCTTTTCTCACGCCGGAAAAAATAGTATTCGTACGTGAGAAATAAATTAAAGGGAAGGTACAACAACATTGATAATGTATGTTTAACATTATATTCTCTTTGAACCAATATATACATTTCAAGATAAACAAACAACTAACCTGTGAAGTTTCAGCTAATTTCTTTGTGTCATTCATCAGAAAATATTGAAAACTATTCAGATTTACGGTATCCATTCTAACGTTAAATTTAGGAAAGATTACTCTTTCGATCCTAAATTTGAACCGAAAATTATTTAACTTTTCTAAGATAAAATTTCTTAGACTGCACCTCAGACAAAATTATTACTATGAAGATTGATACCACCATCAGCTTAACACTAAATAGGTTTTACATTCGGTTATTTTGAAAATTATTCGGTCATGGCCTCATTTTTCGCCATGTGAAAATATTTTCAAATGACTATAAAAAACATGACATATCTTCAGGGTTGTACCAATATTATTGCACCATTCCTTTTTCTATGTTTGTACCAAGGATAGTAATGTGCCGGAGGTAGGACGGTAGCCTAGAGCCTACATGTACATGTACATGGTCCACTCATGAGATTAGTTTGCACCCAAACGTTTTTGGGGTATAGTCATGACGTAGCGCGCCCTCTAGCTGGTGAGTTAAATATAAATATTGATTAGTAATATTCATAATTTATGTAATGTATGTACATGGCACATTGCCAGCATTCTGTATGGGCCTCACCCTTATTTTTTACAGGGCCCGACGTTGTCCCTTCCATGCCAGGGAGTTAGTTTCATCATAGAGAAAGGATTTCTCTATGGTTTCATCAGTCCAAGGACGCTACTGAAAGCACGGTGGCACTTCTTGAAGTTTTCCAAAATATCAGTCGTGAAAATATGCCTCAAAGTTGTTTTTCTTTTTCAACTACAAAATGAAACAGACTTCATCATGACCGAATTGACTCGAGGGTAGGGACCAAAATGACCCGGGACAAAGTTGACTTAAGGCCCTGGGACTGAGATGATAGCACTGCCGTGGCGAACACGTGGCTCAGACAATACTAAGTAAAATCTGGTCACTGACCGTCGCAAAGTCCAATACACACATTTCATGGTCATTTATTATCTCTGAGCGGGTTTAGTTCCTCAAACCCTTTTCTTGTATGGCACTCATGGCACTCCTCCCAAATCTAAAAGCATGAGATCGATAAGAATTATGTTAGTAATTCATCTCACAAGAGACTTGGAGCCTAGACGAATTCTTTAATGCAACCACATGAATTTCTAATCCGTGGTGGCACGCGACGCCTACAAAAAGCCTTTATTGAAGTAGTTTAAGCCGGTTATTGGTTTTTCCAGTGTTATTGACTGAGTATAGCTATAGAATGAATTCGTTTTGTATTTGAACGTTGATTAGCATTCTCATACCTATATAGAAGGGTTTGTTAATTAGGTTTCGTAAGCCCGCTATATTCTGGGTAAACCTCTCACAAAGCTTTCCCAATGAGTACTGTCTGCATGTATTGCATCATTAACAAAGCTTATAAGTAAACAAAGGCCTATATAGTGGTCTACTATTTCGGTAGACTATTCACGTTTTGCGACGTTTTCTGTGGCTGCAGCCTCAACTTTGTCCAATGATTTGATAACAGCGAAGTTTCCAAAAGTTTCCAAAACTCATACTAGGGATTTTCTCCAGATGAATGAAATCTCGTTCACTCTGGCTCTGGTAGTTCGTTATTCAATACAAAAAAGAAGTTTTAATTATTTTGTCATTACATATGGAGTGTACAATCAATCAAAGTGCCAACACAGAATATCTACGTAAGTAATCCTTCAAAATAAAAATTTGACTAATAAATCATTCAACCTTACTGTCACAAATGATGCGTCGTAACGTCATTATGGACGTTTTCATCAAATTCCCATAAACTAATTATAGCATTCTCGTTTCACAACGGCTATTTGTATTCAAAGGAGCACGGCAAACTGACGCATGCATTAGTTTTTTAAACAGATAATACCACATTTTTGCACTCTGGCATTTACAGATCCGTTTAGAGGAGAAAACAGCAAAACAGCGTGTTTTCCACAATAAATCGCGTTCCTTTCTGATAACATATAGGGCCTATCCATTGACTCCACTTGGGCGAGTTTCTATCATTTCAGTCAAATTCACCGTAGTTTGTTCGTAAATGGCGTGCATAAATCTGAACTTTTTAATACGTCACCATGTTGTCCTTTCAATGCTAATTTCCGCTATCCAATGAACCGGGACGGACCGAACGGCGTATTTTTAATGTTATTTCTTTGTTTAAATATATAGCAGACGTTTATTATTCACCACTTCAATGAAATTCAATGAAATGTTATTTCCCACGACCGCCTATTTCGAGGCACGAGATAAAGAAACATAGGCCTACATAGTATCAGTAGTGTGTGTGCCTCAGTCCAAAGGCAAGCATGGTTAATTCCCAGATTATACAACTGTAATCAATTATTATCATCCTGAGAAATGTTTTCTGAAAATTTTAGTTTAATGAACGTATGGTAGGTTATACCAAATAATAACAATGCTGTACCTAGAAAGTTTAATTATTGACGGTGGTTGAATTTAATTTGTTGCTGATTTAGTCCAAACTTCTACCCCACATACTCCCACCACAAAGAGAATTTATGTTGGTAGTAGAATTATTTCATCCGCCAAACAATCAATCCGTGTTATGCAAACGTGTGTTACAAAATAATGACAGACACTGTGGCATATAGCTCAGGGTGACGGTACGCAACTAAATAATGTTTATTCAATCAAAATGCAAAATGCAATTATTATAATAGGACAATAAGATTCAAGTTAACAAAACCATATACTTTTAGCGCCAAAATGAGTTTCTGTTCAAAACCACGCAACCGCGCGGAATATGGAACTCGGCAAAACAAAGTGACCTTGATGACTGTGAAAAATGATACATGTGTTTACGTAAAATCACATACGCCTTCAAACATAAACTATAATTATACCTGTTAATACTCGTTGGAAAGATAATTTATTTTAATATGCTTTGTTACTTTTCTTCTGTAAGCCTTTTGCAAAGTTTGAACAAAAATACGTTTCAAATAAATTGTTCACAACAGATTTTTGGAGAGAGGTTGCAGTAGGCCTAGCTCAAACTAGCAATATTGTAACGGAACGGGACTTTTAATTTTATATCTTCATAAAACATCATCTACATAGATTCAGGTGTCCCCAAGGCAACGCAGAGAAAAAAGGCGAGCGAGAGAGCGAGGTGCAAAATCAATTAGAAAACAGGTTATTTTCAATGATGTAACAGCAATAGGCAAGCAGTACATCATACAGGTATACGGCCAGAGCAATCATTTTAAGAGGAATGAAAACCATTAACCGCCCCTATATAAGACATGGCTAAATACGTAAACACAATGAAATGGAAGTGGGCGGGACACATAGCAAGAATGACAGACAACAGATGGACCATAAGAATCACGGAATGGCAACCAAGAATAGGAAAGAGATCCAGGGGCAGACCCAAAAAAAGATGGAGAGATGACATAATAAAGTTAGTTGGGGGGACTTGGACAAGGACGGCAAAAGAAAGAGCAACCTGGAATGGTCTGACAGAGGGCTACATCCTGCAGTGGATGGACGATGCCTAGATAGATAGATAGATAGATAGATATACGACTATTTATGGTCAACATAATGGAAAGGGTGCAAATAAACTGACTCATTGATAGTTTAAAAAAAAAACATTTTAATCTTTTATGAGACATCAAATGAGACAACCCCCTCTAAAACCTCCCGAAATGATGCAAAATCTGCCAAGAATTAATAAAAATTCCCAAACTTTCCCACGATCATTCCATAAATTATTTTGTTAAGGTCAATGGGTTAGACAGAACAATAATATTCATCTTAATTGCTACGGTTCTATGTGAAGGAGACTTTTCATAGCCTACTAAATCTCAGAATTGACCCATCATGGGGTCAGAGTGACCCGGAATCCAGGTCAAAATATTCAAACATTTACACACGAATTATTTCTCACCCAGTTAGCGCAACTGGCAACTGCAGACCCCTTCACTGGGTCAATTTTCTGGGTCGTTTCTGACCCAGGAATTTGTGTACAAGCGTAAAAGTGTACAAGCAAAAAAATTTTTTTGATGTGTCTATAAATGTTCATACAGCTTTTTCATTGTTTTGCATATAGTGTTAAGAAACAATATCAATATAAAAAACCGTAATAAAATTTACTTTGACTTGACTTGGACTTAGACACACGGACCCAAGTATTTTCTGCACAATTATTTTGAGTAATGACTTCCTCATTGCCCAAAGTACTTGTTAAATGTCAGCTTTATATCTGAAAGAAAACAAACGATAATACAACAAATAGTCTGTATGAAGGGACAGCCCCAAGTATACGCCTATTAATAATTGACAACTATACACACTACCGCACCATCAAGTGGTGACATTTGACATTTAAAAATTTCGACTTAAACCCGGATCCACTCCATGTGCAGACTGATGAAAGATGAAGTCTGAAGAAGCTCATAGGCCTATTTCAGAATCTTAGTCATAGTTCAGGAAATACATTTCTAAAATAACCCATCCCGGATGTAATGTTGTTTTATCTAACTCAATAAACGGGCATTTTACCTAATTGATTTAGGCCTATGTATTTTAGGGTAGGGGTGAATTCACATTTGAAGGAAAATAATGTACAACATTCGTATAATGATATACATTAAACAACCAACGTCTACGGGCATATATGCTCACTCAGTATGAGTACTTTGAACATCAAATGTGAAATTGCAGAATTAATATTCGAAAGCAAACTTAAAACCAAGTTGGTAATGGTACCAATCATAACGAACAAACTTAAAACCAAGTTGGTAATGGTACCAATCATAACGAACAAACTATTCCGTCTGAAGTGCTCTGATGTTTGAGAAAACCCGAAAACTAAGCATATTTATTTTACAAAAAGGTGCCGATGACAACATATTGCTACATTAATGTTTCCTGTGCATGACTTAGACTCCACATACATGAAGCTATACATCTTTCACTGGTTAGTTGTTTAATGTATATCTTGATTCAAAGAAAGTATAACAGAAGCAGTTTTGCCAACATTACCAATGTTGTACATTCCCTTCAATGTATATATTGATTCAAAGAGAGTAAGCATACTCACAGAACCAGTTTTGCCAACATTACCAATGTTGTACCTTCCCTTCAATGTATATCTTGATTCAAAGAGAGTAAGCATACTCACAGAAGCAGTTTTGCCAACATTACCAATGTTGTACCTTCCCTTCAATGTATATCTTGATTCAAAGAGAGTAAGCATACTCATAGAACCAGTTTTGCCAACATTACCAATGTTGTACCTTCCCTTCAATGTATATCTTGATTCAAAGAAACTATAACATACCCATAGAAGCAGTTTTGCCAACATTACCAATGTTGTACCTTCCTTTCAATGTATATCTTGATTCAAAGAGAGTAAGCATACCCCGGTACTCATTGAAACAATTTTGTCAACATTACCACAATTTTACCTTCCCTTTAAGGTATATCGATAATTAAGGTTCTATAAATCAATGAAGCCTAACCATTGTATGTTAACTTGTGTAAAAGACACGAATAATGGGTTAAGTTAAAAACTACGGGTCCAACAAAATATGCCTATACATCACAGAAATATGTCTGTTAATTAATCCTCTCCTTCTTCAAAATATCCTGGTACAGGTTTTTCAAAGCAAGCTTTGGTAAGAAAGAATAATAATAAAAAGTACCTCAATTAAGCCCATGCCAGCATTGTACCTTGTTCCCCGTTCGATAACTGCATCAGAGTGCTTAAGAAAATCGCCCAAAACCGTCAGAATATATAAAAAAAACAATCCCCCTTTTAATCCATTGAAGTCCAACTATGCGGACCGCTTTTGTCCAGTCAGGGCCGTTTCTGTACCCCTCTTTTCAAAGTTTGACAAAGGAATCACTAGGCGAAGAAGCTGGCTGTCGCCAAACCGCGAGAGTGGTTCAGTTTTGAATGGTTCCCCTGCACACTGGGCGCACGTCGGTTGAACAATTATGGCACGCGACGGAACCCTTTGATGGCGGTTGCCTGGGGCGGAGTTTTTACGCGCGCTTTTTCCCCACTTGGCCCATTCATAACTTCAACATTTTTCCCGATTTGTAAAGTTTCGATATTGGCAGATCCAAAGGTAATAAATTATTATCACACTTTTTGTCAGTAGACAATGCTTATACGGCAGTAATTTACTCCTTTTTCTTTGATTTTTTATCTTCCAAAAAATTGCCGTTAAACCTGGATTTGTTAAAACATAACTAAGATTTGTTCAGTATCTATTAAGACTTGTTTAGCACATAGGCCAAAGCTCTGCCAGGACTTGAACCTAATTCAATAGATCAGCTAATAAAATATGCTACTTAGAAATTTGTTTCATTGTAGTACAGAAATGTCTAACTCAAATCACTTCAGTATTTCATCTCGGACGTCGGGAATTGTTTTTGGAGGACAGCTCAACGATTCACTGGTCAAAATGAGCTCAGTTGTAAAGAGGGAGCTCAGTTGTAAAGAGGGCGCTCATATTGACTCGCTCACATTGGCTTGATCACATTGGCTATGACTTGTGCAAGTAGCAAGTTGGTACTGATTTGGTTTCCCGTTTTCACTGTGATCAAAATAACTATAGGATACAATATACGGTCACAATCAACTACATAGATCTCCATACATTTTCAGACAATTTCTGTTTTAAAACCAGTACACACTTTGGTAAAATGTCTGTAACTGCATCCATACTCTATAACAATAAAAAAAAAAGTTACGTATAAAAACCAACATGGGAAAGTGTCAGCTAATGCCACTGCGTTGAAAACAGTGAAAATGCATCCAGATTGTTCGTATTCATTACAAAGTATTTACGTCTCCAGATTTTTATTTTTTTTATGCAAGTTCGCCCCAAACAAGGCTAAAAGCCACTCTTGGTAAGGGGCTACAAGAAGAAAACATAAAAGATGAAAATAACTCAGGGGGACTGAAGGTAGGAATTGATATTCCTCTTAAAACCGTCTAGATTGTAGGATGGAGGGAAACATGCACCAGGCAAGGAGTTCCAAAGAGATGCAGTACGTGGAAAAAAGCTGTTGGAATAGCTCTTTGTTCTACATCTCGGCAAAGCTAGAGTGTATGGGTGAGAACAAGCAGAAAGCCTGGTTTCACGCTTAAACACCCTGATAGGAGGAACCAGATCGGACACACTGGTGGCCACACATTTGCCATGAAAATATCTATAGAAAAGACAGAGGCTGGCTACAAACCTACGGTGAGAAAGAGGTTGTAACGATGATCCCAACTCTTCACCAACAAGATTAACAATACGCTTCTGCACTCTATCTAATAAAGATAAATGACAGGCAGAAGCTCCGGCCCAAATGTGACAACAGTACTCCATTAGGGGACGTATGGTTGTATTATACAGGTAGAGAGTAGCATCGGGAGGTAAGAACTCCCGATCTTGATAAAGACAACCAACTGGCATGGAAGCACTCTTTGCAATGCCTGCGATATACCTCTCCCAACTGGCTTTAGTGGAGATGTCAAGTCCGAGAAGGCGAAAATCTGATACCTCAGGCAAAGTTGATGGACCCATATGAATGGATGGAAATTTATCATCTCTAGAGCGAGAAAGAGACAGTAGTTTTCTTTGCGTTAAAGGTTACTAGCCAATCGTTCCCCCACTTCAGCACGCTCTCTAAATCATTATTCAGTGGGACACCCACCTCACAGCGAGAAGTGTTAGAAGAGTTAGGGGAAACACCGCAGAGGGTTGAATCATCAGCATACATGACGAGCTGAGACAAAACTTTATCGGGCAAATCATTAATGTAGATAAGAAAGAGAGTAGGACCAAGTACCGAGCCCTGTGGAACACCAGAATTGATAGAACGGGTAGGAGAAGATTGACCCTCAAGGACAACCTTCAACTTGCGGTTGGAAAGGAAAGCAGAGATTATGGATAACATTCTGCCTGACACACCATATGACTGGAGCTTGTGGAGCAGGCCAGAATGCCATACCTTGTCGAAGGCCTTTGAGATGTCCAATGCTACAACACGAGCCTCACCCCTGCGATCTAATGCCCCATTAAAAAAAGATGACGAAAAAGATGACGAAAACTCATTTGCAAAATAATGTGATGAATGATATTTTAAGCGAAATCACCTCAGACAGAAATATTTCCTTTTCACGAGAATACCATGCAATAGTGCTAGGCCTATTACACCGGTGTGAAGTAATTCATGTTCCCTTAACTGGGAGGGGTCCTGGCCCAGCTTGTTGTTTCATAATACTTGTAAAATGATTAATGCCTTTCATGTATTCGATAACCCTGTACATTTTCAAATCAATACCACAGACAACCACTCATGCCTGAGGGGCAACTCGTAGACTAATTCTAGATTCGGCAGCGGACTTCTTCTAAACACGTCAAACACAAAGTATTACACATAGAGTAATAGTTCATGCGAAACCGATGGAGCATGGTCTATTTTAATTCTGAACCAATCCAGGAGTATTTGTTCCCTTGTTAATACGGCAAAGTGGAACCTCCTTACTTTTCTGGTTGGTCAGCGACTGATCATTACTTATCACGCCTACTACTTTGTGCTAAATGGTATTTCTGACCAGCAAAACCCATGAAGGAGGTAAGAAGCGAATAAGAGGATTAAATTTTAAGTTTCAGGACCTCCATATCTACCCAGTAATCACAAGCCTTCGGCAAAGGTGGCACCGATCGAGTGCAAAGTACGTGTTTACCGTGGTGTTTATCAAGCAACCAGCACCGGCCGTGAGCGCACCATGCTACCCCAACTTGACGGGGAGACGGTCCTGGGATTGAGCCGATTGGTAGCGGAGGGCTCCGGGCTATCATTTGGAGTAAGGACCTGTTCAAGAGACCTGCTCTATTTCTGAGACCATTGTGGCACCGGAATATTGTGGTAAATCAATGCCTCTTCTAAAACTACGGGCTAAACTAACCCGTTGTCGAAGCGCATTGAGTTCAGATTCGAGTCCTCGGGGTAAATTTTCATAGGAACGACTGTAAAAAAGAGAAGAATTTGGAGAATTTAGAGAAGTTGGAATGATAATAAGAATATAGAGTATGCCAAATATAAACAGTCCCTCTTTGGTTTGTGTTTAGACATTGTAATGGGCAAAATTAACACAACAAAAACAATACATTTATGCATACATCATATGCCACTGTCCTATATTAAAATATGAATACAGGCATGCATAGGGAACCTCACGGTTTTGTCAACCCATGGTTACTCCTTGGTTGATTCAGGCAAAGATCGTATCATCCGTATTTAGTCTTTTGTGGATCAATAAAATGACATTCAAAGTTCTCTGACAGCAAACACTGCAGCAACGCTAGTACTTTGGCCCATACTGTGTTTGATCGCATGAGTTTCGGGTATTCATCTGCATGTATGGGTTTGTGTGCATTATTTGTAATTTGAATAAGAGATTTTGGTGTGTTAAAGAAACAGGATAGACCGGAAAAAATGTGGTTTTATTTCCACGTCTCCCGGTACCTTTCTTTTTTAAATTTGAAATTAATTTACAACTGCAATGTGACGTTGTTGTATAATGAGTACTGAATGAGTACGGCACTATTTCATTATTGTTCTATGATGGGTCACTTAACTATAAACATGGCGTCATTACTTCATCTCTCTATAAGCACACAGACTTAGAATCATTGAATCAGGGTAAACTCTTATAACGATCTGATCTTATGTCCTTTAGCAAACCTTGGATTTACACTGGGACGTAAGCTCACTTAGGCTTCGCCATATGACTGATACGGCCATTTATTGTTGTGTGCAGAAATTTTAATGTATTTAATTATTAACGTAGCCTTTATATCGAAAAGATGATAAAATCAAGTGGCAAGATAAAATATTTTAATGTTTAAACCAAGAAGGAATGATCACGTCACCCATATTTAAACTGTGAACGTACAATGATTAACAAATGTACATGTGCATCCCACCTTAAAGACCAATAAATGGTTTCAAAAACCATGCAGGCCATGAACTAGAACAGATGGACATTAAGGTAAAACTATTAAAGGGAAATAGGCCCTAACATAACATAAAATGGTGACAAAATCAAACCAGTTTGCCACTTTATAGAGTTGTGGGGCACGCTTTTGAGTTATCTAAGTAGTTTCTGTATATTGACACAAGAGCTAAGCAGGGCGTCCCTGCTCACAGTGTTCAAACAGTCAACCACACGCGACCAAGCACTGATAAAAAGTCCCCATTATCAGTGAGTAAAGTTTGCCCAAAGAAATCGCCCATGTTACCTTGAAGTACACACATAATGGTATAACGTCGCGTGTCCACAGTGTTTTGGTCTACCAAGCTTCTAGGCACGTGTATGACCGTATAAAAAACAGACTGGCGCCCGCCACCCTGTTCTTTATTATGCTTGTCACACACTTCAAGATTACTGAATCCACTCCAAAGGAAGTTTTTATCTGCCTCGCTTGGGATTTCATGAAGGTCATTTGGGGAATTATCTCTCCGTGAAACTTTTGGTAAATGGACTAAGACCGATATCTACCCCCATTTAGGAAATAATTAACCTAATTTTCACGATGGTTTCTGCCATGGCGTGGTTAATCACGTTGAAAAATTACACCTAAAGTTATTAATAGCTAGGCCAACATTATGAATTTGATAATGTATAGATTAGTTTTAGCCACTATTCACCCTTGGTATAATGTGTATAAATGCATACTTCATAAGAAAAAACAATTATGTCTAAAAACCAACCTTTTTTAGTTTCAGTTTATTGTGGCGTTAACGAGACAAAAAAAGTGAAAACGCATTCATTTTTAAACAAATTTTTTTAAATGATGAACGACCCATAAAACTCAATCTGTTTTTGTTAGTGTTTTTAACTATTACAAATTGTAGTTATGTCACTCATTTGAAGACCATCGCCCCTGCAACGGCTTAACATGGGAATATGCATGCACATTATTAAGTCCAAAGCCCTACGCATGTACTCCGGTCGTAATAATGTATTATTTTGCGCAAGCAACACACTGTTGCTGCAATATAACGAAAGTTAAGTAGGCCTATGCGTTCAACCTTCATTGGTTGGGACATGAGAGGTGTGTTCAACCCCAAACAGCTCTAAAATGGGGTCCTTCAAACTTTCTAACAATCGAGTGACCTTTTTTCTAGGAGATTCAACAATATTGAAGGCTTGCTTTGGAAATAACTATAATTGTTGTCATGGTTACTGAGGCATACACTGAGTGGATCACTTCAAGCAAGGTATTGTCCAATGGTATAATAGCGACACCTGCACAAAACACGAAATTGTACAAAACCGATTATAAAGCCATGCAGTATTGAGTTTAAATCCATAGGGATTTTCTTACATTTTTGCAGTTTTTACAGAGACTTTTCAACGCCATGGTCATACTTGTGCCCCTGTCTACATCATGCAAATATCATTGCAAAGTGGGTCGCTTATTAAGGTACATAACATGCTAATGTTAATACACTGCTACATTACGAGGAACACAAAATTCGGCCTATACATAAATATGTGAACGTTTAGGCTGAAATACTACACTAGTTTTGAGAGTTTCAAGTGAAAAAGCTATACAGATTTTACTGTTCAACAGAGGGCAGTATGTTTCACACTGAATTATCGTTTGTATTGTATTAACTTTTAAGTTAAAGGAAAGTCAAAGTATTATTTGAATGTTCTCAGCTCGCCTCTCTGTCATGATGGAAACATTTAAGTTATATTTATGTTTTTTTCTTCTTGTTTCTTAAATAAAACAGAAATGACATACATTAATATCTACCGGCACGCCCATGAGTTGCCAAGTTCATAGTTTGCCGAAGAAAGTGCCGTCAAAGACAAAAACGCGTCACACATTGGTACTCAAATAACGACAACAGTCAATGTGAATTTAATTGGAATTTTCTCAGCCCAAACTATGCTAACCATGGCCAAATGTTAAATAAACATGTTCCTAGATCTGTATTTTGTAAAAGGTTTTACTTCGATCTAAATCGTGACGTGTTTTTGTGAGTTTTTTTTCCCTTTCTTTCTCGTGCCGGGGATATAGGTTTCTACCCAACATCAATCAGTAACTTAATATTTTTCTGGTTAAAAAAGCCTGGTTCAAAGCCTTACGGCACAACGGGCCTAGGATCAGATTTATAACCTTAGATAAAAAAAATTCCCAATTCGATACCCCCCAGTAGTTCAATAGTCCCCTTTACCATTACAGCCCAGGTAAAAAACAGCTAATAAACAGCAGCTTCAACCTCACGTATTTGAGCCGACACAATGGGGAGTTTTACCTGTGTACACCTTTGCGATGCGGCACGCGAACTCACGTGCCTATGCACGGGTCTGGCACTCCAAAAATGCCGTGGTTACCACACAAACCAGATACCATTCGTGCGAGCAAACAAAGCATTTCCGGACTTGGTGCACGCCCCTTGCAGGGACCGGCCTCAAACGGTGTAAAATCGCTATTTTTATGGTTTCATGTGTATGGTCTAGCAAACGTCCCATGAATTCTGTACTCAAAGCTAACACAAAAATGATACTAATTCACGGCAGTAAATTGTGATTTCATTGCCTAGAACTGGCAACAAAATAGTAAAGCTCATTTTAAAGTTGTTTGTGTGATATAAAATGTTTCATTTTGGAAGCACGTGTACAAAGATTGTACTGTGTTCGAGGCTGAACGATCATGTTATTTCAGCAGTTTCAAGGCCTCGTCAAACAGCAAACATGTGAAATAAATCTTCAAACATTCTTCCATGTATGGTGGTGAATTTTCCTATTTCAATTTTCAAGAAATAACTATAGTAACCTGTCCATATGCAATGTTGTTGGTGGAATCATCACCAATGTGACTTTTTCATATCCAAAACATACACTTGTTGATTGTAAGTGTATTTTTATCTGATAATTTTGCCCTCAGTGCTGTGATGGGGAACTTCTATCCATTGAACTGCCTTGTTAATTTGGGGTTTTACCCTTTTACTTTAGACAAATGTATATAACAATTGAATGCCACTAAGGCGAACATGTAGGGCCTAGTTAGCGTTAACAGATTATTCTGTAATGCTTTTGGTGATCTCAGAGGAAAAAACACATATGAATGATCACGTATATGAAACTTATATTTAGTGTTAAGTTGACGATGGTATCAAACATCGGTTGAAATATTCTGTGTGAGGTGCTAACATTTACCCAATCATGTTTGACTTCCGGTGACTCAAACTCCACGTGAGAATGATTTCGACAAAGCTGAAATTATCTTGGCTGTTTTTCGTTAACGATAACATAAAATAACTTGGCCGAAACAATTACATGTTGATTTACATACAATATCGATTCATAATAGTATGGATGCATTTACAGATCAATTCAATTCAATCTTTATTTCATTTCATCAAAACATTATAGGCCTACGTATTTGAATGGTGAACTTATTGAAGAGCAGTAAATGATAATTAAGTGTATATACATTCGCCATGTTTTTTCTTTATATTTTACCAAATCAAACCGTCAGAAAACATATTGGTGTCAAAATGAAACAATGGTTTTGCGATATCTGATTAATCCAATTTATAGGGAATCAATTGTATTAATTATTACATATCCTAACTATAATAAGATATTAATATCACAATTAGTAATTCATATGATATACATTCGACTTAAAATGATTAAAGCAATCTTGGCTGATTAAAGAAAATAACTCGGATGTTCATTGGTCCTTTTCAAGATCAAAATAGGGAAAAAATTGAAGTATGGACCACTACTCACATTGTCCTTAGCACACCACTTTGTACGATTGGGCTTCTGAAAACCTAGTTTTATTTTTTTTTACCTGTCGGCATTTATTTTACTGATGACTTCGTCGGGACCACGCACAGTGGCCGTGACGGGCACACACGGCCGGCCAAACTTCACCATCAGACAAAGGGGGGTACGCGCGGCGGGCCTGCCTCGCACGGCCCGATGAAAACCGGAGAACTCATCGCGTCGTTTTTTACGCTCCATCGAACGTTTTACAAAAACTTTCCAGGTTTAGTTCTCGGTGTAATTTAATGGGCCAAGGTTGAGCTGGCAAACAATTGGCAGATTTTGATATTTATTACTTGAATAATATATGACTCACATGACAGGAACAGTTAATTTCGCTGTATGAGTTGTTTTTGTTCTGATTTGTTTAATTGTTTGTATAGAAACGGAAATATTTAACCCAAACCGAAAAAACAACAAGCACTAGCTGGTAAAGCTGAATTGTTATTCAGTATCTTTAGCCCATATATGCAATATGACATTCTCCCTCGTAAAAACATTAGGCTATTTGAAGAGGATTGTAACCAAAATATAGGCCTGCCAAGGAATGGTTTTGAGTAATATAAAAACAACACGGTCAGTCATTTGCTATTGGCAGTCACCATTCACATCGACTTTGAGTGATATCAACATGCAGTTGGAAAGTGGTATAATTATGATCAATCTGAAGTCACTTAAGATATTTTTAGTTTTCGTTAAGCCTTTAGTTGGCGTAAATTTATAGGAACTGTCAGTATTTTTATCCGCATTATACTTTTTAAAGTTCATCAAAGATTTATTTTGTAGTATTCGATCAAGCCTTTATTACATCTCTCTGCAATTAAGCTTTGGTTTCTGCGCATGACAAAAGTGAAGACAGAGTCCCTTACAATAATTGTAACAGCAAAGTCCAGCCATGATGTCATCGAGTAGAGCTACTGACGCGAGTTAGTTTCGTTTCCGTATTATTAAATAGTCATGTATCCGGGTTGAAAAACTGAAAATGTAAATCTTTCATAACTACTTTATGAAATTTAACGGCTATCAAAATGTGTCATGGTAATCATTTCTACAGTTCCATGTAACCCAAACATTCGTATGGATTAAAATCGTACTCGGCTGGGCAAGGCCTAGCCATATACCGTACTGCTCCCGGGAGTACCGTTGTTAAACTTAAAGACTGCCCTTATGCTAAAATTGATCTTAATTTGATTGATGACTGCATAAGTCTGACATTTAGACGTGAAACTCTATTACTTGTGGGATAGTATCCATTCATGAACATTTTTCCCTTTGTTGTTTTTCTTTCAACATCAATGTGGTATCATGCATGGATTGTACCCCAAGGTAACCGCAGACATATTCTCCCACTTTCTGTAAACTATGCGTGCAGGCGTGTCTGGTCTGGGCAAAGAATCAGCAGACACACGGCCTCTTTAATTTGGTCCAATCCACCGTCGGTCCCATTACTCCACCATCGGATCCATGCTCTTAATATGTTGTCAATAGTTGTAGGTATTGTATAAAACGGTTGATATAGAATTAGACTCATCAAACTTACTCTATTCAGTTAACTCATTCCCAGTTAAACAGACCCTTTTGTAAGATCTGGCTGACAGAAGCCCCACAACACTCTCAAGTTGCGAATTACTCGTTACACAGAGACCATTTTGGTTTGTAAATTGACAACATTATCAAGGAGACCCAGAACATGGCATCCATTATTTAACATCAGTTGGTATTTCTAATTTGATGGTTACAATGGTAGTTCCATTCGGAGAGACTTGGATTGAATCCAATCGTTCATTAGCCGAATCCCCCAAATTGTTTACTTTTTGCACTCGGGGTTATAAATACATGAACACACAGAGTATTTGTTTTCGCAAAATAAAATCACAAATTTAGTGTATAAAAATTTATCATAACTACCAATTAATGGCAGGTCCAGGGTCGGCGTGTCACTCTTTTAAATAATTATATATATATATATATATATATATATATATATATATATATATATATATATATATATATATATATATATATATATATATATATATATATATATATATATATTTATATATATATATATATATATATATATATATATATATATATATATATATATATATATATATATATATATGAAGAAAAACAAATCAGCATTATTTTATGCCTATAATATGCCTACTTTCACCCAAGCACGTGCCTCCTATAGCTCTGATGGTCGCCCATGGTCCGATCCTCAGTCTTAAATGATCTCTTTACTGGGAATTATTTATTTGGTTCCCATGGTAATGTAAACGTATCCAGTTCGACTGAAGATATTCCAACCATGGTCAAATCTCCTCAGGCTGCACATGACGTCACAATCAACATCCCCCAAATTCCCAATAAGGTTCCTGATCAGGCTTCTAGAGAAAACAGCCTCCTTTCTTAACTGAGTCCTTGATCCGCCCCTCACCCACCTAACAAAAACTCGATCCTTTTCAAAAATCCTTCGGGGAACGTAACAAATATGACCACGGTCCGAAAGGTCATGACCTCCAACGAATTAGCCTTGATAATACTAACAGCTCATACAAAATATCACCAAATTGGTTTTTCTATACATATCTTAAGCATTTTCTATTCAAACGCCTTTATGATTTTTTCCTTTGAATTTTTCCGAAATCAAAAGTACACCAGTTGAAGCACCCAGACGTGAACAACGACACAATAGAAGACAATAAATGCATAAACGTGCTTTTATTTTATTAAACTCTTAAAAAAATTTCGTAGAAAACAAGAATTGTATTTACATGACCTTCTACAGGTTTTATCATCATTTCATAATATACAAAGGAGACGAATAGGATCTGTTGCAATCAGTCTCATAACCATTATCAGATCCAAGTATAAAAATAAACTTTCAGTTTTGACTTTGACAATTGCGTTAACAACACAAATATATTACCCCATTTTTATTCATTTTTCAAGGAGTATTTCCTCATTTCGTTGAAGTTTTTCTTCACCAATATCGTAATTTTGTAATATTTAAACCAGACAATAAGATTAGTGTGCTTTGAAAGTTTCTGAATAATTCAACTGGATTGTATGCAGATCAGTACTTTCAGCCATTACATAATTGACAAGGAATGTTCTCTTTTTTGTTAGAAGTTTGGACGGTAATACCTTTGTGAAACCATTTAAATCCGCTATTTAAAAATGGCTGATTGAATACATGAATCATATCAAATGTCATCGGATGGGACAAAACTACCATCAGCATGTGATATGCAACCATCATAATGATACGTTTTTATTAATAACTAGGAACCCAGTACGTGAATACTTTAAGCCTAAACTGTAAAATTGTATTAATCTTAAAGTTTCTGATTACATCTTAATTGAATTTGTCAATATCCATATGATCAGGTAAATGTACACATTGAACCTGAATGAAAATGTTCCCTTCACCTTCGTTGCTTAATATGCCGCAAGAATTCCAATAATGAACGCATGATTTTGATAAATAAAATAATTCTTAAAGCACTAAACTTTTTACTACACTTTAAAACCCCCTGGGTAAGACCAACCCGGAACTCAGACTCTGCCGGAATCCGTCTCAAAATACGTTTCTGATCCGGATTCCGAGTCAGTCTGACCCATCACCAAAAATGGGTCTGGCAACCTTTAACTGGGTCAGTTCTGGACCACGAGATATTAGAGTGCAGGCCTATACTGATCATTATAATTTGAATTAATTATAACCATAAATACACGAATTTAATAAAAATATTTAAGGCAGTAAAAAGAATACTTAGCGGTAGCACACTAGATCATAAGCACCAACTTTCGCCTGTTCAAACAAGACTCGACTGACACATTTTCTTTTTTAATTTTGTTGGAAAAAGTTTGAGTGTAAGTGAAATCATGATGAAGTCAGACAAGTGCAATATATAGCAGCTCAAATGTATCCCTTAATTCAAGCAAAAACTGCAAAATGTCATATTTTTCTGAGTACAAAATGTATTGGTAAAATGTTTTATGTATAAACTTGTCGATGGCGTTCTTTCGGAACATAACCGAAAACTTGTCCTATACTAAGTTACGCTGTAGCAGTCTATATCACATGAACAGATTTCCCCGTTTAGAATTCCAAGTGAAAATTGTGAATTTTCGTTTTAAACTGGAAAGTTATTTAAAATATTTAAAAGTATATAAAAATATGTTATATAACAATGCTTCGTTTAAACTGTAACAACTCAATTTAGAACTGAATTTACACTACAATCGAATGCTGACACAGTGTGACGCGAATAATATGCGAATCACTATTGTCTCATTGTCTCATTACAAAGTATGGTTTGCGATAGAAAATTAAAAATGAATACACTTATGATATTTTACAAGTATCATGCTCTCTATCTGTACAAAATAATATATTTTACAATATTTATGATTATTTACATATATCGGAAGGCACGCTATGTATGCAATGATGAAGCAAATAACACGCACTTTATAAATTACCACTATGTTGTATTAAAAAGTATTAAATATTCAGACAGACGATTTATTTGCGTACCGAAATCATGCAGTAATTGGATTGGAAAACAAAATAATCGAAACAAGTTTTACTTCAAGAAAGTTTGTCCGAAGATATCAGTCCACCAACAATACAATTAAGTCTTTTTGAAAGAAACAAATATATAAACAAATTTCGGCAACGCGAGAGAAAGGAGGAGGAAGCTGAAGACAGTCAGTGAAAAGTCTTTTTTGGAGATCTTACGTAAAAACGGCGCCTTCCCTCCAAAACGGGAACACACTGAATATGTTGTCTAGCAACTACGTCCGCCATGTCTGCTCCGCGGTACCAGCACAGTCGTGAGCGGTGCATTACACCTAACAGCCCCGGTGGACTTTCTTTGTTTGGAACGGCCGTTCCCGTACGGAGCCCGGGTGTTTTTTGGCTTGGCTGCCGTGTGTCCGACGGTGCCTTGTTCAGCTCTTGTGATTGGCAGGACTATGCGCCTGACGCAGACACATCGAGTAATCCCATTGGTCACACCTTGCTGGAGACACGCCCTCTCCTGAAAAAAATATAAGAAAAGAAAAGTCTTAGTGAGGTATGATTGGCAGAAAAACGTGGACTGAGGTGAAGCTACCAGGAATCTATGGGCATATATTGCCAAAGAACAAAGACATAGGAAATGAATGCTGAGAATCACACAAACAATATGATTCAAACTTCAAAACAGACAACAGAGTGTTATGAATAGTAGAATGATAAATAAATGAATGTATATTCAGTATGAAATTATATTAGACATAATGAATATATTAACGGACCAGACAACTGTCATTTATACAACGTTAACTTTTTCCTATTTGCTTTGACTTTTAAATCAGAAATTGTCATATTCCCAAAAGTTTGGATTTTGCTCAATTACTGATCGTGCGTAATAATTTTATTTTATTCAAATGAATTGTTTTGTCAACACCAAAGGAAATTCAAATGAGTCCACATCGAAAAAAATATTTTTAACTAATACAATTCATACTCATACACTCACATTATTAGCACATATTTATGGGGAATACAACTATAATAAAATAAAAAAACACATAGCCAACTTTGTCAAATCACATTGACATAATCATATCACAACCAGTACAATCTGCATCAAGTATTATCATAATCAAATAAAAAAGAATTGCTGTAGTAAAATATAAAACTTGAAAGTTGCTTATGCTTCCAAAGCTCCAAATGCAGTTGTAAAGTTTTTGAAGAGTAAATCGGAATTTATGAGAGATAAGTTATTCATTTTGTCTCAAGAGCCACTTTATACGGCCTACGGGGGAAACAGCCTTTACACCATACAGCGGAATCTCGCAAAAATGGGTACCCGCATAAATCTGTTCACGACCCGATGCGTCAATCACCCGTTCACGCTAAATCTAAAACCAGAAATTATGAATTTTTGATTGAATAACTAACGGGGTACCGTACGTTTCGACACGTGGATCCCTAAGGAATACTAATTACTAAGGGTGTTAACCACAGCTGTAAACAATAACACGCGTTATTAAACAGCTTCCATTGATGTTTCGCAAGGCAATAAAACATTATATAGCCAGCCGTGTGCCGTTTGTTTTACTGGTGACAATAACTGCTAAATTGATTGGTGTACAATCTGGTATAGTTCAACGGTCTAAAGAAGCGCCAACAAGATTTTCATAATTATTTAGTTTTTACAAAAATATATGCATCTGGTTCGTTTAAACCAGCTCGGAACAAAATTTAATTAACAATCGGCCCTAAATTTGAAAGGGTTTTAGAATCAAAATTAAATTTGTTTCCCCTTAGGGATAATCAAGTTTCAAATCAAATTTGAAGTACATGCGCGGTCTATTGTGCCGATTTGGGTCTTGCGTATGGTTAGAAAAGAAAAGTAATTGAGTTGTACGGGGCCTTTATAGAACTGGATTTTGATTTAAGATAACTTTTCATAAAATAAGTGTTTAATTTTGTAATATTATTAGTTGATTAACAGCCAAAAGAAGAAAAACATTTAAAGTGTTCTACTTTATATAAACGTGATATTAACCTTCAATTTCATTTTACCTTTTACAGTTAATATCTTCTCTTAACGTGAGTAGCGGAAAAAACAACTTATTTCAGTTAATTTAATTTAATATTGTAATATCTTACCATATTAAACAAATTACATCAGTGCATATTTTCAGCAGGATCCAGCCATCGTAAACCAGTCCGTAAAATTAACAAGTTCTTCTTCCTCGGGAGTGAGAACTTCGCTCGGTGATGACTCGGGGGAATAGCTCGGTGACGGGGAACTTGTCAGTGAACAGGTTGATGATAGTGAACCGTTGAACACGGCATTGACAGCATCCGTTTCGTCCAGGAGATCCTGCAACTGCTTGATATAGTCCACAGCCGAACGCAGCGTCTCCACTTTGCTCATCTTTTTGTTTGCCGCTCCGTTTGGGAGCTGCTGGCGCAGACTAGCGAACCCGAGGTTCACGAGCTTGACTCTGTTCCGTTCTCTTTCGTTTCGTCTAGCGACAGCCACTGGTGGGGTTTGCTGTAAATAGTTGAAGTGAATTCGCCGCTTACAGCGCACGAGTTCTGGCTGAGAAGGATCAGATCTGTCTAGCCGTCTCTTTGTGGCCCGTTTCGGTAGTGCCGAGTTGACTTCGCTAACTAACTGCTGCACGGCCTGCTGAAGAAATTTTTGCGAGTTTTCCATGTTGCTGTGAAAAAAGTTTCTGTCGAAAAGTTCCAGAGAATTTAAAACCTGATCGTTTGTAAGAAGATTCTTTGACTTGTTTGGCTAGTTAAATTTGGTCAAGAGCGCAAGGGGTTCAACCTGGTCCACCAATGGGTGCATTTGTGAATCGAATTTACCCATGAGGTCTTACTGCATATATAGTTTGATGCTGCTCCCTGCATCGATAAGTCCCGCCCACTAATTCAAAACCTGCACCCCTCGACGACGTGGCTCGTGCGGGTTGAATAGAAGTTATAGCTCATTAAAGTCTTGTCGCGTCCCGTCGCGTGAGTAATTAGCATATGAATAGCGATCCTACAGTGGATTACTCCTGGCTGGGTCACAAAAGGATGTTTATCTAAATTATGGTACCGCCAAAGTTCCTCTAAAGTGTCACTCACGTGGACCGGAATATCACTGATGATTGTTCAACCATATAACAACAAAGTTCTGTAAGGTAAGGGCACCCCAAAACTCTTGTATTCACTAGGTCTGCCCGGTCGCGTGGGCTTCAGGATTTATCCAATCCGGGAACACAATAGCGACTATATATTGCTGACGGCACTGTTCACCTTTTGTCTACCCTTAAAATCCATTTATGGGCCGCTTCTCGGTAGCGCACGAACTTAATTATCTACCGCATACTGTGAGAAAGTAGTCTACTTTGGGTCCTGCAGTTTCTTCAAAGATTGGGTGTGTCTGCTTGGCAAAGAAAGATACAACCATTACATTCATCTGATTTCAATAAAGTTCATACATTCATTAAACCTTTCCCAGACGCTTTAACTTCAAAACTTGTATTTCTTCTCCAGAAAGAACCCTGCAACCTCATAAAAGTTTATTTAAACAGGGAATTGTTTAGGAGAGACTTAAATGAGGGAGTTGTTATATGCCATGGGTCACTTTAGTTGGTGTTCTATTTGTTGTTTTGTTTTCCAAAAATCGTGAACACATTATTCACAGAGTTGGAAATTAAATTAAAACACCTTTTATTCATTCTATTCTATTTTTACCTCCATGTTCTAACTAACACATAAATCTATGGACAGGTCTGCATTTACTGAAATTCTTTTGTCTGAGTCACTGAGCCCGCTCAGGTAAGCGGTGACCTGACAAACAGAGCCGCCCCATTGGCTTATCACAACGTGTCGCGTGTAGGTGAAATACAACGGACCAATAAGAAGGCTCCACGGTGACCTTGCAAAACGATTACAATGCGCTTGCACGTGCGGAAAACTTTTGTCTGCAATGTTAACTCAAACTATGATAAACAGGTAACGAGCCCGTGGCGTCGGTGGTTTGGCTAGATGCAGTTGTTTGAGATAACATTATTGACTTAAGCAAAACACCTTGACCCTTGCTAAGCAGTATCGGACAAATTCTCAGTTGTATTTATTCAGTTTAAATAATTATCCTTCACCTTCTGTGTTTAAGTTGTTATATTCCATCTTTTTATTACCTAAAACATTAAAATGATATACTTGAAAAACGACGTCTGGTAGCCACAGAAATTGAAAGCGAATCGAGCAAATGATTTGACAGTGGAAGTAATTTGTCATGCATTCGTTGTACTAGCTAGCCAAAGTGGTATGTTAGGATAAAATGCTGATCGCCTTAGATTACATCATGCAATCTGTTGATTCCTAGTTAAATTATATATTCAATATTATTGTGATACAAATTACTTTGAAAACATAATTCCCTTTCCTAAACCCCCGATTGTGTGAAAGAAAGACAAAAAACAATATAACTAAGAAATGTGTGATTATGAGGCACAATTTTGTATCCAAAAAGTGTTATCATGGACCTCAGAAAAGGGACCCTGGACCTCGAGGCTTCCACAGGGCTGAAACTCCTAGCGCACACGGTGCTACTTAACGTTAGTGTGCTCTCTACAAACAAGTTTATCCCTTCGCTTCGCTTATTGCTTTCTAGTCGTTGTTGATTTGCTCTTTGAAAGAGCAGGAGAGCTGTTTTTATTCCTACTGGCACACAATAAACGCATTAGTATTTCGTTTGAATAGCCATGCAGTTAATGCATGGACCACTGGTTCTACAAAGTGGTTTAGAAAAACGTACAAACGTACAACTTTGCAAGTCGGCAAAGCGCGTCACTATTCTTGTTTGAATTCACTTCAAATTCAGAGTCATGGCACTTCACTCAGGAAGACAAAACAACTTTCCTATATAAATAGTCCACTGCGGCAGTTTATAAACTGCATAACACGTATAGGAATCAACGTGTCTGATTGGGTCTTCACTGGCTGCCGAGTGAATGTCGAAAAAAATCAAATGAGTTTTGTTTTCGTGCATCTACAAACAAGAGTAGCGCCCTCTACAGATCGGGACTTATTTTCGTACATTATTAGACTTGACTCAACCCTTTGGTCCTCAGACGACAATTTGGGGAGTCGAGTACTTGATCGAATCTGTGCCCAGTTTCTGAATTCTGATGAATCGTTGTTTGCCGAGATCACAAGTGTAGAACCCATATCTTACGTCATGTCCGACCGTGATTGGCTCTTGTTGAATAATTATGTACCTGGTGCTAGCCCCCTACAAAATAACTGGATAGGCCCTTAATTAATCAGCCCAATGTGGGTTGAGAGCTATTGGTATGATTGTTCAGCCAGCCTGAATCATTGGGTACAAACTAGTCTTAGAGTAACAACTTGATGCTTGAGCCATGGTGAACAAAACCCTAGACGTTTTCCGTTTTGATGTTGATGATCGCCGACTACTTCGGGTGCAATGTTGATGAAACTTATCGGTACTGGTAGTTTGAATATAGAGTAATGACGGGTCTGACTCTACTGTACTACTCATGCCAATAACGTAAATATTCAACTCTGAATGATATTTTCAAACAATTATAAAACTACAATTTCATAACAATCAATCGTTAATTATTCCTTGCAGCTTCAAAATCCGCAGTGAAGAACGTAGCCATATATAAATAGGCCTATTCCTGATATAAATTCCTTATACATTTGAGAATTTCTCCTGCCGTATCGAATGCAATGACCATAGTAATAAGTAGTAATAAGTAGTAATAAGTAGTTAATGACGAATAGTCTAATGAGAGCCCTTAAAACTTAGGAAGTACCACCACCTTGGGATCTGAATGGATACGGGCGAAAGACTTCATAAGCAGTACGCCCTCTTGCAGTCTGATTGTTGTTGACCATACCCAACCTCTAGGGGGCGTTGTACATTCTATACCACATTCTGTTATTTAGATGCATTGGGCAATTACCACTGTTGGTTTAATGCTGACATGGAGCTTTCGGATATTAAATATACGTCTATCTCATAATTATTCAGCAAGCTTTATCTGCATATCTGCATTTCTCTCCTGACTGTTTGAAATTCCTGTTTGAATTCTAAGATAGTCATGCCGATCCGCAGGTCTAAGATACGGATTTCCTGCTGCAACTTGACGTCTTCAAGTTGGTTCTTGACTCTGGCAAGGAAGAAGAACTGAATACTACTTTGTAATTTAGCATCTCTTACTGGATTCATTTTGCTTGACATGTGTCTTATGACGTTCAAGGAATCTGTGCCAATAGTTCACACTTGTAAAAAATGAGTAAAATCATCTTCTATCGATGTGAAAATGGCAGGGATAAAAATAGTTTCTGTTGGGTGATTTCAATCAAAATCATAAACACAACCTCCTGACGTTTTCATTAGTCGCGGAGTATATCCAATAAAAGATTAAGTCCATCTGCCATGTTTGCCGGACTAGCCGAAGTGTTTGTTTTGCCAAATCCGCCATTATGGTTAGCCAGTAAACCATTTCACAATTAATGTTTCAAGACGTTGGCAAATCACTAAAAATAAGGTCTCAAACTTTGTGTTCAAATTGTGATAATTGCCTTAAGTTTGTGGTCCAAAATGTATAAATCTGGGGTTTGACTCGCAGTGCAGATATCATGTCATTCCATACATGGCAATATGAGCTTCGAAGTAAACATTTTTATAATGGATGTTGCATATATACAGTCATCTGCCATGTTTGCCGGACTAGCCGAAGTGTTTGTTTTGCCAAATTCGCCATTATGGTTAGCCAGTAAACCATTTCACAATTAATGTTTCAAGACGTTGGCAAATCACTAAAAATAAGGTCTCAAACTTTGTGTTCAAATTGTGATAATTGCCTTAAGTTTGTGGTCCAAAATGTATAAATCGTGGGTTTGACTCGCAGTGCAGATATCATGTCATTCCATACATGGCAATATGAGCTTCGAAGTAAACATTTTTATAATGGATGTTGCATATATACAGTCATCAACAAAAACAATTACCTGCTGTATAATTATTGTCCTAGTTGTTACGCATCGGCAGTTCTATTCATTTAATGACTGAAGTTATTGACCAGGCCTTAAGGTAATGACCCTTGCATTACCACTTACGTTTCAATCTTAACCGTCTGTTTTGTTGTTGCTGACGTATAGGTCCGTAAGTGTCTTGTTGTTTGTAACATTTACTGATAAAAGATGTAAGCAAGCCTTGTGAAAGTAAATAACTATCATACCCTGTAAACACAAATTATACACATCTCTTCCTTCGTCAATACGCCTCGAGAACAAACCAAAATCAGCACCAATTGTTTGTCTGTTTGTTGTTGGAATTTGCGTTTTCTCTCAGGTTGACTTCGTCTCGTGGATGTTGGCACTAGACAATAGAAGAGAAGATTGATAACAATAGGCTATTGATACATTATTCGCAATACTGAGTGGGTTATATTTGTTCCTGTTGGACGAATATAATTCAACCTCATGAATTTCGCCTTCAGATAAACTGCCTCAGAATGATGGCAATACTCCTTGACAATATCTGACAAAAATCAAAAACTTTCACAAATTACACTGAATGCATGGTTGAAATCACATCAGTGATTTGTTCTATAGCCTTAAAATTGGCTCTGTGTATTTTTCTCAACGGAAACAATTCAAATCTTAAAATTTTGATGGTTATAGTTTTGTATCATTATCCACCAATGGATAACGTACATAATAGGCCTAAATTATGAGTCAATATAGTAAATTTTGGAAAAAAAATTCAAGGGTATTATCCTTTTACGCTACTGCCATTTTTGTCAGATTTGAAAACACAGGACAATGATCACCCCCTCTGAATACATCAAAGGTGCCAGACCATTTTCCTACTAGCCTCGGTTTGGACTAATATGGAAGAATAAACATGATGACTGTATCTTGATGCCTTCAGCGTTGTTGCCTGACCGCATCCAGGAAACCACGGCTTTCAAGTTGTGTGTCATGACGTCCTAAGCAGGGATTACGCAGAGAAGGGTGATCCAATACTAACACTTTTCATAGATGATTAGATACTCAGCCTTAAGTTTTTGAAGAAGTGTTTTGATTGAAATGGTAATTATTCCACTCAAGGCCTTATCGGTTAATTTGACCATCATTTCTGACCATACTCGCGCTTTATGCGATTAGTAACACAGTCTTAATTTCCTTTTGTGTTCCAACAACCCGTACGGACTGTGAGGTGCCTGTCATTCTTCAATTGTTTTTCTTTCGTTTTGGCGTCCGAACGTAGATTGTCCGGCGGGTAAGACAAGAAATGCTGTAGCAAGAGAAGTCCGTGTTATTGCAAAACCCCAGCCCAGCTCACATCACTTTCCTACGGTGAACTAAAATATCCAAACATAATGTGGTGGGCTGATGACGATCAAGAGAATGCCTTCGGGTGCTTTACACTCGGGCGAGAATTATGAGGAGAGCTTTCGGCGGTTTTTGGTGAAGGCGGGATTTTCAAGTTTCTAATTGGATAATGTATCCAGAACAGCGAGAACTTCCATAAGCACTGAACAGTTCGTTGTAAATATGTCTGATGCCTTCAGGGGGAATGATAGTCGAGCATTCAGCAAGCAACATATTACCCCAACTTGAGCCCAAGATATCTCATGATTTGGAAAAATACATTTTAATAGCAACTTCGTTGCTCGTCGACAACAAAAGTTTAGAAACCAAGATGGCACGGTGTATTTTTACCCTACGCCAATAACCAAACCACAATGTTTAAACGTTCCATTATTGTACCCAAACCACATATTATTGTTTTAAATTGGTAATCCCCACACCCGATGTTCACCTGAACCGCTAGAGACCAATGACCTACGGGTGCGTGTGCCATGAGCAACCCCAAAGCCACCCGGCCATTATTGTCCCCGCCCGGTTGGGCTAGTCAGCTTGATGTGGTCAGATGTCCTGTAATTAGACTATTCAATCAAATGGTGCCTGTCTAGTTATTATCGTACCCAACGACCAAACCAAGGTCATTTTCGCATGGTTTTTATAGATGAATAATTCATAATGTTGATTTATCATTGAGGGGGGGGGGGGAACACAGTGGTAACACCGATATGGCCCGGGGGAAAGTCAACAACTTGATTGGTCTGTCGCGTCAGTCATTTGTTGTGCTTGCATTGGCTGTCCACAAGAAGGTGCATGATGCGAGGAGCACGGGACACGTATAAGAAAGTAGACGTCATGGGCATGTTGCTTATAGAAGGAGGGGGTAGATATTTGATGGTTTTACTAAGAACGGAACAATAACTTTGACATCTTGATGAAACGACACAACGATGCAGGAGAAGTCTGTCTATGGAGCCCAAAGGCTGCTCTAAATATACAATGGCTCCCTTTTGTCCCAAGTTTGAACTCATTTTATAAATAAAGTGTCAGTCGTATATTGTACAGCACAACATGGCAAAGTGTGTGGAGGACCCCCGCCCTACCGCCAACTCAACCCCGGCCTACTGTGATAAAGATTTGGGGGGAAAATAATTTTATGAAGGAGAGTTCCTGTAAGTGTTGAACATTTAGTGTTTTTTTTTTCTGTGCCAAGCATTTTGAAACAACATGGAAGCATGCACTTGTAAATAGGTCGGCAATAATGTTATAAATAATAATTATTAATACCCTTGAAAAACTTGATCTGGATGGTTGAGGGCTCTATAAATACCCCGGTTTATTTGAGAGCCAACGTAAATGACGTCATGTTAAGAAACCATCCAACCATTTAGTTAGTGTTGCGACATAGAACAAAAACGAAACAAAGAATGTGTAGAACCAGCCACCATGCTACCATGGGAACGTGATGTCATAAATATCACTTAGCTACATGTTGGGATTGGCTATGGAGTCAAGAGTTACCTGAAATTGATTTATTTAAAATACATTATTTATCAGGTTCCAAGAAGGTACCATCAGTTGGGTAAACCCACCATAGTAATCACCATGCTTCAGATATTATGACTACCAAACTAACTTCCAAGTGTTTGGTTGCCTGAAAGGCCTACAAGTTTTCTTAGTGTTAATTAATTTTCAAATTCCAGATCAAAATGAAGGAAACGTTTCACACCAAGTCCCTGGTGACGTAAAATCACCAAAAACTGCCACTCATTTTTATTTTCAGTCAGTTGAATAATTTGGCAGTCGTAAATGATTAGATTAATGAGCACTGGATTATTATCGCCTCTGGAGCTTTTCTCTGGAGGCCTAACTATTTTCTCTCTTTCCTATTCCTCTGTTCTCATTTCCGTTCACTCCGTACCCTTGTTGTTATTTCATTTAGCGTGAATGTATATAACACTGAATTTGGAGTTCTTCTCGAACGGTGTGCGGACAGAGAGCAGGCCTAGGAGAAGTCAAGCGAAACAGACGGCAGGTTTGTGGCGAGGCAGGGACGGTCAGCGTATCCAACTGTACCCCCGCACGTGCGTCTTCCGCGCCTCGGGCCCGGTAACTAACTGTGGAGCAACGCGCTAGCAAAGTCAGGAAAAACAACACGATTTGCTAGATTTACCATGAACAGGGTTTATGGAAAATGAATCAGTTGGCACGAATCAGTTGACTCTCAGGAGAAATAAGCGATGTATGAACTTGAAAGTACTTCAATGTTTGTTGATTTAACATTTGATCTAAAAATTATTGATCCAATTGCACTCTTAAGACAACGGAGTATCTTAGTGTTACAGGCCTGATTGAATCATACGTTGTGTTTCAAACGTCCTTGAAATGGGACGTAAAGTGCATACCAGATAATCCACCGTGAGTCTGTCATTTCATACACATATCATAATAGGGTTCCGAAGATCCGAAGAGTAGACATCAGCTTCCATCTGTCTACGAACAAATGTTTGCGAATCAGTATGTCAAAGAAGACTGGTGCCTATGATATGATGAACCACTTTGTATTGATCTTTACCATATACCCGTGTACGGAAATTGACACTGTAGCCATGATGTGAATAGACCAAATTGTCGCTGTCCCAGCAGCTTGCTTTACCAATTACATCCCGTTTGAGGGAGCCAACAATCCGAGACATTTTCGTTAGCCTAAATGTCTTTTCATGTATTTGTACTTTATCAGAACCAATAAATATTTTGACATCAATATGTTAAGGTTTGAGCAATTGTTTTTCCACAGAAAAGGGAGCAACATTGATTTACATTTCACACACTGGTCCATAGAGGGCGACATTCTGTCTTACTGCCGGAAGTCACCTACTTCATCCCCGTCTTTAAGTGGGACTCTTTTCTTATAGCAGACACGTGTTGTTTGGGTAGCTGCAAAAACTGGGATGTTAAAAACTACACGTACAACAGTGATGTTCATATAATATGCAACTCACAGTCACCATGGCAGAATAAAGTTTGACACCAATAGCACCCCAGGTTTGTAGTGCACTCCTTTTCCTTGTGCAGTGTACAGGCCTTGGCTCGGTATGTGGTTACGTAATTTGGAGGATTCTGGGTGTCAAAGAGGGTGTATAAACCCCCTTTTTGATCCACCCCTCCCCCAATTTTGCCATTTCCCCCGATTGTCACCCTGGATCCAACCTAGGTTACTGAGACGTTTAAAGTGTCTTAGCGATGTGCATTTCTTCGCTAAATATTCAATTAACATGACTTAAGTGTTGTAATATGCAAAGTTTCAATGTAGATTTGGGGACACCATCCAGTAACGTTTGTTTTGCATTATGGCAACAGAGAAAATCATTATCTATGTGTAACATGAATTGGACATGTATTGTCAGAAGTCGTTTATGGGACAATATCATCACGATCAGAGCAGACTTTCAAAAGGGCATGGAATCGGTGTCCTATAGTTTAAGATGAACACAGTGACTGAAAATTACTGGTTCATTTATGCAGCAGCAACGGTAATATGACCTTATCATGTGGGTATCATTTTCAGTCACTGAGTTAATCTAAAACTAGCACTCCGATTCCATGCCATGTTGATCGTGACGATACTGCCCATTTAACTCTGCTATTATGATTATTTAATCATTCACAAAATGTCATTCACATCTCGATTTACTGCATATGAGTCAAATTTTGATCAATGTGTCATTGTCATTTTACTTTCAACACGACGGGCATTCTGATTTCTCATTCCATTATAACACCTCCAATTGTATAGCAATAAACAAAGACAACTACTTTAACACTTTTCAATGATTTTGGTATAAAAGAAAGACAATTTGCGCGCTACCCTGCGGGTAAGATGTCTCTTTCGTCCCGTCATACGAATCACGCTGAACATGGTCCTTTTTATAATTTTTGCAGACCAGGCCGTTAACGCCCGACGGCGGTTCATCAAAATTCATACAGACATATAGAAGATTAGCTTTGTAAATCCGCTATGCGCTAATAGCGATGAATAAAAGTCATATTAGCACATACAATGAGCGCACAATGTGAGGACGTGTGGCCATAGATGGACACAATTGGCCCCCGAACGGCGAAGCCCCGTCATATTTTTGTTCCCCGAGAGTGAACAACGGTTAAGAGTTCCCCTCATGCATTATTAACGCCTTGTGCAATATGAACGAAAGAGATGAATCGGGACATATCCTTGCCTGCGAGCAATTCATTTGTTGCTGTTCCACACGCCATTTTTTCTCCAGCCATAACTTGATACACGAATCGACTGAATCCACTCTCTAAGTAACAGCTGACGCTATTGGCTGCCGAAGTACTTATGGGCGGGAACGAACTGACTGTGATTGGCTCACAAAAGCTTCAACTCTGTGACGACATCACTATTTCTGAGATTCACATAATACGTAAATATGACTGTAAGATGTCTCTATGCGGTAATTTTGAAGGTTTATAAGTCATCCATCTACCAAGAAAATGACATAGCTTACACACTAAATTGTGCGTTGATGTACCATGTCCATCTAGTCGCGAGAAGGCTGATGTCATTTAAACAAATACCGGTACATCTCCAGGGAAAATACTCGTCGGTAGGATAAAATCGTCACACGAGAAAGAGAAAGATTATAACGTCTTATATGACAACAACCAACAGTGGAACAACAAACAGACCAAGCATTCAAGACAACCGCCGTGTCATATCAAAGTGCGGTTGATCAAATCGAGGAAAGCATTTAACTAAAAGTTGCATTATTGACACTAATATTGACAAGAAATCTGCTTCATATCTTACTTTGAACACCATGGCTTTACCACATGTAAGTAGCGATACAAGCGACGTGTGTCTTTCACCAGCATCACTTGACGACTCTTACTCAAGTGATGAATCGTGCGATGACCTCCCTGATTCCCCGGCATCAGACGACAGCCAACACTCGCTCGCATCCTCGGGACCAAATGGGTCACAACAAGGCGGTGTTCGGACAAGAAGACGGGCAAGCAGAAAAGGAAACTCAGAGTTAACTGGAAAGAAGCATCTCCGACCCGCAGCACAACAGAAGGAGAAGGAACCACACTTGGTCGCCCGGCGAAACGCAAGGGAGAGACGCCGAGTACAGCTAGTCAACGACGGCTTCGTACGACTCCGGAGAAAGATCCCAACAGAACCGAGAAATAAAAAACTTTCGAAAGTGAAGACGCTCCGCTCGGCCATCAACTACATCATGCACCTACAGGAGACACTTAATGAGGCAGCGAATCGACAGACGAGGATGGAAGAGATGGAGAATGTTGGAATGAATGTTGCGCTGGCTCACCAAGCACAACCACACTACGACTCATGGCCGCAATATGACACGCAGATGGTAAGATATACCAATAATTATATCCTTAATCGTAATTTCCAATAACTCATCAATTTTCCAATTTGAAAATATGAAATTTTTCTCATGAAGTGTTATCAGTTAACTGAAATACTTCAATGTTTAGATCAAATATTAAAAATTATTACAAATTAGAGGCAAATCTTAACTTCCCGTTTACCTGCAATATTGCTTTAACGTAGAAGAGGGCGTGTCTCCGTTTTTCTTCGTCCACCATAGGATGATTCAATTGTTGATGCTGCAAAAAGAAAAGTATTTATGTTGTCACCAAACTATGTATAGAGGCTAAAAGCTCTGCATTCAAAGATCAATTGGGCATAAAGTTACCATATGCCAAAATTATTGTCATTTTAGTGAAACAATAACTTTTTCAAATCATGGAGCCTTTACCTGTGATCCTAAATATATATATATATATATATATATATATATATATATATATATATATATATATATATATATATATATATATATATATGTATATATATGTATATATATAGAGGGTTCTCCAATCGGGCCCAAACCTTTTGGCTTCGTAGAATGGCAATTGAAAATGCCATACATTTTTTGGCAATAAATTATATACATTTTTCTTGAAAAATAATTATTTTTAATAAGTGAATAATTCATCGCCATTGCAGGGAACGAAAAGCGCTCGCCAGGACAGAAATTCGGGTAATAGCTTTGATCAAAAACAAAACATAGGCCCATAGAAGAGTAAATTCAGTGGTGGCAATTACTATGTGATGGTTTGGAGGCGCAGTGTTACTTTAGAAAAGGGTCGTTTCGTAACCACAAAGAGCAGTTTTTTAAGCAAATTATGTTTATAACTATAACACAGGTCTTGGGAAGATTTCTCCTGTCTCTATCCAAAGATTGCCGAACGAACAAAAGCTCATTGTAAGTGAGTCATGAAAATGATGGGCAACTTGTCATAAGTATTGCAGAATACCACTACATTATTATTATGTAAACGTTTAGGGCACAAGGAGTTGCTAACATCTAGCTACCAATTTGCCAGCATTTATTTTACCCCCTTTTTAAATATTTATTTCCATGTGAATCGGAAGCACAATACACTCCACCAAACATGGCGCACAGGCAAAATTAAATAAATGGTGACGTTCATTATTCAATGTCGTGTTTATATTGGGTAAGTTGTCTAATATAAACACCACTGGTGTAGTGTTTAATAACATATATAAACACCACTGGTATAGTGTTTAATAACACAATTTTTGCAGAGTTTAGATGGAAGTCAAATTTGCTGAATCAAAGCAGGCTAACGTTTTATTAGAAAGATAACCAGAGACACAGAAGGACAGATCTGATTTACAAAATAACCAAAAGATTTCCCTCAAGAATCGTAACCACTAAACAGACCCAACGCCACCCACCCTTCAAGAGAATCAATGTCGGCCGTTCGTTTAAGTCTACCGGCGGGCTTTCTTTACCAGAGCCACACGCTAGTAGTGTTTCAACTCCCGGTTTTGTTTGCGATACACCGCGGCGCGTGCCCCGCTACCGTTTCTCATTCCTTGCCTGGTGCTTGTCGCGTGGCCCGAGAGGGGCCAGAGAATCATACCGTACTGGGGAGTTTCCTGAAGGAGAAACTACATCCCATGGACGGCAGCATCATCGTTTATTCAAGGGATTCTTGAAGTTTTTGTTCGAATGATAAGAATAATTGGTTTAGGTCAAACTTCAGCGAATTAATCCAACTGATTGACAGGCGAACAAGTGCAATGCATAGCCACCGAAGACGGAACGACCAAAACGGCCAAGTGCAAAGAAAAAATACATTGAGTCTAGTCGGAAAATTAATGCCTTTTTATCCACAAATGTCACAATGCAAATGTTCATTGCAATTAAATACAAAGAATACCCTGCGTATATATCACCAGTCGGATGGTTCTTGAACTTACATTAATTAAAACTTATTTCCTCAAAAGTGGCGGGATATTGCGTTGCAAGGGCAAATCTTTGACTCAGTGACCAGAATAGAGATGCATTTTCATTCATTACTTCATTGTACAGTCTTGCTTTTAAAATTTTTTAAACACACAAAATAGTCTGTCAACATTCATAATATACCTTAATATTTGTACATAATTACAAACGCTCTAGTCTCTAATTACAAACCGGGCTATGAAGAGATCACCGGTCTTTGATTTTTATTATTTCTTCGGGAAAAACATTCTATGTGATTCTTTTGAAGAAATACATTGGTAAGGGATATTTCGTCTATGTCCCCTCATTATTTGTTCAATCTGCATTTGAGCTCAATTGGACGATTCTCTCTCAATGCGACTCCCCTGAAACACACCCGTCTCGCGATCTCCGGTAGAGCAAAGCGGGACGCGGTCAGTGAACGGACAGGGGCCCTGTGGACGGTGAAACCCCGTGGGGATCCACGAAACATGAGGCCGTCTTTAGCAAACCACCATCATTTTTTAACCCATCGTCAAGTTTTGGGGCACGATGGCGGGTATGACGTGTCTGGCCAGAACTCATACTTTGTTGATTCAGCCGAATGATGTGGTATGCAAGAAATCATATACTATTCACATGGTAGACCGTCGCTCGACGTGATACGGAAGTTCTGCACAGTCGTGAATAACCTTGCAATGAATACAATTATTAGATGCAGAATTCAATAGTGAAACATACATGTTTTTTTCAATAGCCATCTCATCATTATCTGAAGAGTTCAGTAAGAAAATTCTATAATGGTCTTCATAAACAAACTATAATTATGCGTCTACATAATTGGCCTTTCTGTTCAGTGCGAGACAAGGATAGGATATTTTTCATTGACGGTTTAGGTGCAAGGGACAGGGAGGGTAAATGTTTTCGACAGTATCGCATTTGTAGGTACAGTCCCAGCACATAATCTTATGAGCACGTGAACTGCTTATAATATATACACCTTTAGTATTTGGAATTTCATACGTTAATTTGAACCATCTAGTTTTAAACAAATATATCATATAAACTAACCTATGTGAAAGTTTCGTCACACGGTTGCTCACGGTTTTGATCAAACAGCGACAAGCGTCTTTTATATTTTTATGTTTTTCAACGGCAGTTCCCGGATGGGAACTTATGTGAAAAAATGAGCACATGGAAAAATGCAAGAATTTCGACTGCTTATAGTTCCAGAATGGTGCATGCCGCCCTTAGGCCAAAAAAGTCTCCGGTTTCTGGTCATCGGTCGGCTTCAAAATTGGTGCGGTGACGCGGGGTTTTTTCGGCCATCTTTTTTGGCCAACAGGAAAATACGTGATACACTGTATACGCGGGGACCAAATTTCCCATATACAAAGTATGGTGGCTTAGAAAGGCCTCACAAATCGGGCAAACGTTCATACCCCTACGTGAAAAAGTCGTTTAAAGCACAGCACGGCAGAATTCCAACCGATCCAGCAATTTTGGATGCAATTGGACATCGTTTCATAGCAAAACAAAAAGAAAAAGAAAATTAAAAATGCCGACGCGCGGGTCTGACTCGGAGGCGACGCGCACGGAGACCAGAAACCGGAGACTTTTTTTTTTTGGCTTATAATGATACAATCGGCCATGGTTACCCCAAAGATCGACTGTTTCAATTCAGGGAACGAAATTTGAGGCAAGGTGTATACCCCGAGAAGGGTTTTATTGTAACCTTTTGTAGTTTTCCACTGTCACTTTGGTTTATGATTTGGTCCACTGGGTTTTTTATGCGAGTGAGGGCGTGTGCCTTGGCAACCCATCCCAATTTCCACCGCCCTGGTGCTTGGCGCCAACTGCTTCCGCTTAGAGAATATGAAAAGGTTAAATGATTCTCACATGTAGACTGCCGTAGACAATTGGGTTGGACCACGGTCATTATAATAGAGATCAGTTGGACAGACGCCAGCGTTTACTGGACTCTGTTTACGACATCATGGAGGTACAGAGCGGATAATCGGCACCCTGTTGTCTGAGAAATTTCAACAGACAGTTAGTTTTCTGATTTTTTGATTTCGAATAATATAGACACTGTATATTTTATGGAGTTTGCACACAGATTTACTGATCCATAAACCTAGTTTCTGCCGAATGTTCAAGCCAGCTAAAATGTAATGTAATTTTATATTGGAGCTAGGGATGGTGGAAAGAAAAGTATAATTATTTCTTTGTAGTTTTACAGCATAAAATTCAGCAATCATTTCTAGGCAAGACAAGAGTGAAGAACCCACTTCAGGGTTGCAAGACTCTGGTCCGTCTTCCATAATACACAGACTCAAGCTATGAATGTCAACTGAATAAATTTGGTGTGACAATATTACCCCACCAACTCAGCCGATACCGATCCTGGGTGGTATTAGAGGGCCCAAATTGATATTCCAGTGAACGTTCAGTTTATACATCATAAGTTCACTCGATAGATACTGAAAATAGGCAAGGGAATTGTGAATAGTGAGTATTTTGTCAAAATGATGGAAAACACGGTTTGTCATAATTTATATCATTGATTAGAGGCATGCTCATTAAATTGTAGGATAATAGCTAACTATGTTGCTTTCAGAAGTTAATACTGTTTTAAAAACCAAACTTTCCGCTGACACCAGGATGACTCTAAACCACGGCGTCCCCTTTCAAGCTCCAATAGCTAGAAGCTACTCAACTTGTGAGGCTGTGAATAGCAGTACTCTCACAAAAACATAAAACGAGGATGACTCTACGCCCATAACTGCTGCCTTTGTATAGGGAGTTTGCTATGACCATTGTCGGCACACTCGACGTTTATAATCAGGCGTGAATTATTAATTTCTCCAAGCAGTCCGAAACAATAAAATTATGATTATTGATTATCCAGCCATTACATGATTGAGACATGCTCTATAACCAAATGACATCCACCGGTCCTCTTTACAACATCAAACCAATTATGCCATTAACTTAGGCGCATCGTCTTCAACTCAAGTGTACACCCGTGTCGAGGTCCTCTCTTTTGCTGAATTTCGGCAAAAGAGAGAACTCGCTCCTGTTTACCCCCTGTGTGCACGATATTAATATTGGACAACACACTTGATTCACTCTTGGTTGCTTCGGCGTGAATACATTAATGGAGCTTGTTTTGTTAAGTAGGTTAAAAGCCATGAGAACCGTGCGAGTCTCACACTGGCCAGCCGGTGTGATTGCAAAGCCTGATGATACATAGATTCTTGTATGCATTTCAGGGTAGATTGATCAAGCGAGTGAGGGAACCATGGCCCAGAAAAACAGGCAAACTTATAATTTTCGCCATGAATAGCAATAAGCAATTTCAATAAGCAAGTAGTGGAACGATCTGAAATTTAATTTACTTAGTATACAATTTTATAAACATAGGTGCTGATCTTAATGAATGAGCACAATTACAATAACAATAATTACAATAACAATAACAATAATTACAATAACAATAACAATAACAATAATTACAATAACAATAACAATAATTACAATTACAACTAGACTTGAGGTGTTTGTCCTACGGACGAACACAAAGCTGTTCCATTGTTGTTGGACTATGATTATGACGCGACCCGATCAACCTAAGTTGTAGGTCTAACCCTGATCTTGATATTGACCATTGGGTTCAGGCCTTAAAGATGCATTGGCCGATTTTAGGTCGATTTTAGGCCGATTAGGTCAAAAAATAATTTAAATGTTAAATTGCTATTGTTAGGGATTAGGAAAAGTTATACAATAACAATAACAATAACACTAATAATAATAATAATAATAATAATAATAATAATAATAATAATAATAATGTGGACTTATATAGCGCACGTATCCACCAAACTGGTGCTCAAGGCGCATTATATTATTACCCCTGCTCATCAGGCTCATAAATCATTCCTGAAACTATCTCAGCTCCCTGGGGAGTATACAGCTCAATTGCTGCCATTACAGCGCATATAGGGCTAATCAAACACAACAACCAACTCTGCCCTTACAGGTACCTGGGTGGAGAGTAGCAATTATGGTAAAGTGTCTTGCTCAAGGACACAAGCACCCCAGTCGCGGCTGGGATTCGAACCCACATTCTGACGACTCAGCCATCAGAACACAAATCCGATGCACTAAACCGCTCGACCATGGCACTCCATAATACATTTCATAATACTCCAAGCACAATACATTGCAGGTGATGCTATCAATTTGGCTGCTATGTTGGTGCTCTTGATGTATTTGCTGCTGCTGTGCTGTTAAGTATATATTATGCTGCAGTGTTGCTGATTTTGTACGGCTTGCTATTCGATGCAGGCATATTGGTTTGTTTCCGGATTCCTCAGCATCTTATATCGAAATAGAGAAAGTCAAGTTAAACAATTAGGTCTACTTTTAACTAAAGTCAAAAAGCGCACACTTGATATAATATAAGGCTTAACAAAGCAAACATTCTACAACAACATCTCAAAATGAAATGAAATCATTTTATCAAATAATTATGTAACGAATGTGGGCCTAAGTTGAACGCAACGATTTTAGAAACTCTCAAGACAGTTTTACTCATTGTTTGCGATAGGCCTTCTCGATTTTGAGAAAAACTGTTTTTATTTCGATAGCTTTACGGATCACAAAATCGGTATGCATATGTGCTCTGATGCAAGCCGCACCTCGCACAGTGGGACTGCTGATGTGTAATTATGATATTGTAACACAAACAAATACCGTGGATAACCCATCAAGCTCGCCACCGCTTCAAGACGCACTTTGCAGTTTAAACAATCTCCCGTCGCTGTCCCAATATTGGCCACAATACGGCGATCGGAGCCTGCTATTGAGCGCCACAGGTGCAGCAGCGGGCCGGGACATACGGACCACCAGAACCGATCAATGCTGGAGTCACAAGTCAATAGCAGTTTTTTGGGGAAAACCTCCCCTCGAATGGCATAAATATTGGGGAAACTGCAGCCGCTAATCGGATCCGATTGAAATTAATATTCATAATTGTTATAGGCTGTGTGTTTTTATACCAAGGAACTAGGTCTGTGACGCTTTCATTAATATCACGGTGTAACGTGGTGGAAGGCGGTTGTTTATTGACGTTAGACTAGCCACTGTTTGGGCGTCTGTTTGTACGGGTGGCAGAGCCACACAGTTTAACAAATCTGTAAATTTGACAAAGGGGCCGTTTTGTCACTTTCTGATCTGGCGCAAGCTCGTTTAACAATAACATTTGCGTCCTAGTTTTGAGTTATAAATTACGTGATTATTTGTTGGTTAACAAAGGATTCCTCTGACGGTGAATTATTGCAATTGATTTTATTTAGCTGTATTCTAGTACTGAAATTCAATCACTGTAGTCATTTTGTGATAGATGGAATAAGACAATACCGTTAACTATTCATCCCTGCGTTATGGGACAATGATCAAACCACTGATTCTTATCACATAAAGGCATCACACTATTTTCCTGACAATCTCAGTTTAGTTGTAAATATCCAGGATTGAAGTGCTATCTGGAAATTTGTTTGCTGCCACAAAACATTCCTTACCTTTTTATTCTACCAAATTATCATAATCTGTTCAATACTTCAAATCACTGTTGTGAAACTAATCATCAACAAAATTAAAACAATATTTGGGGGTTTATCGATTCATCGATTTGCAATACTCATTCCCTCATTACAATTTGAAAGCAAAATGTTTGTTTTTACTTGAAGTGGGTTAAGTGGTGACGAAGACACGAACAGAATTCGTGTCACTAATGCCCTCAAAAACAATAAAGAAAATATATAGCCTAAATGAAATAAAACAAGAATAGCAAGTGTTTAAACAACAACACAAATGGTTTCAAGAAGAGACCCTCCGGTCTAATTCGGTATAATCAATATTCTCAATAACAACATTGAGTGGTTAAACTTACTCGGCTCATGGCAAGATGCAATGCGCCTTTTTTGGGTTGCCAATTCACCTGTCACATCGCGTAACGACAATCTCTTGATGTTCTCAGGGGCTATGCTGAGCCTATTGTAAGCATGAAAGCCTAGCAACGCTGTGTACTTACAACTTTCTTTTGTTCTTGTTGCCATGTAACAAAATAGCCCGGTTTTCAAAAGAGGGTGAGGGGACTCCCAAATTGTGATGAATAAATGTACTGAGTAAAAATGACATTTATTGTGCCGGTGAATTTTGACCAAAAAGCAAACACTTGCTCATTGTTATTCAGAGAGGGCGCATTTGACTATTGCGCAAACTGGAAGACCAGTAGACAGGCTGACTATAATATTGGTCTGAATCTGAGCTGAATATGGGTTCTATAAAATAATGACCTTCTTAATACTAACTTTTCATTCTTCAAAAGATATGGATTTAAACGTCACATAATACCCAGCATGCTACAGCTTTCAGACAGAATTCACCATTCAAAACGTCCAGATCTTCACACCGGGTATTTTCAGAACAACAGAAGAAATGATTTCATACGGTGTTAAACAGCAAACCTTATTTCGTTTTGAGTAGATAGTGAATACTTTTACTTTTTAATATCAGGAAAACAGGACAGTTTTATTTGCTCAGAATTTGTGTAATACAAATTATGGAGCACACATTGGGTGGACTTCATATACAAAACAATAAATATTACAAATATCAAGTTCTGACATAAATATACATACCAAAATAATGATAATTATTTAATAACAATATATATATATATATATATATATATATATATATATATATATATATATATATATATATATATATATATATATATATATATATATATATATATATATAGTCAATAAAAACGAGTGGGTATGATATGCCCCTTTAACAAAGCAAAATTTAGGCTATCCCAATTAAGCAAGAATATGTTCAAGAATAGGGGCATTTATTAAGAACCCGTAGAAATAATCATCAATCTTTCGTTGATAAGATCACTAGGATAGGCTCTACTTATAGCACAGACGAACTTGCCCAGCAATCATCAATGCAAACTCGGCCGATGATCGAGCGCCCTGGGCAGTATGCGTGTCCACTCGGTTGCGCGCCTCCCTTCAATATGGGAATCATGGCACTATGGGGACTCAAGTAAAGCAAAGAATATGTCTCCCCCATTACGGCCAAGTGTGATTTGTGTCTTGATGATGACAAGATCGGAGCAGTATCGGCTGGCCCAAGGGTGATGGATGGGTGTATCAATTAATAAAACCTATCATCGGGGATAACCACGTCAATATTATGGGATGTTATTCAAAATTGTAGAAAGTTTTTTTTTTGAACAGAATTTGAAAGAAAGAAAAATAGTCTAAGTAATTTCTGAAATATGCTAATTATATTAATTTTGTGATTTAAACATTATCCAACCGAATAAACCTATATAATGAAACATAATCACACATTCAAATTATAATGGCGAAAGCCAGGATCCTTGTCCAAATATTAAAATTTTTATCCCAACACTTTCCAAAATATGAAATGGTGGCACAAACAATGATAGACCTATGTTTGCCGCCAAATAAACAGATCAATTTGAGGAATTAATAAGGTCTTTTGTGAGACCAAATACCGATTTGTTAACAACACAAAAGCGAACAATTTTGAGTATTTTTGTATGTGATATGAAAGGCAAAATTAGGTCATGGCACATGAATAAAATAAAAAGGCGGCATAGTCTGGGAGCCGGCACAATGTCGTGATTTTTTATCTTCAAAATCTGATTTTTCCCTCCAGATCAGGGAAAATAATACCATGTTTGATATTCATAACCGGTACTACAAGTGTTTGTATTGTACGGGCAAATTATCTCCCCCATCTCAATACACGATGGCCAGTCCCGGTTTGGCATGGGCGGAACTATTAAAGAGATAGACTGCTCAGAAGCCGCCACGCTCCTAAAACCTAAGAAAGCGGGTGCTTTGAACTTTGAACAAGGGGCGTCCGTCATTCGACATGAAATTGTTCATCAGAATTGGCAAAAGATGTGATTAATCGGGACCCAGAGTTTGGTATTATTTGACAGATAGTTTCTACGCTTTTGATTGAATATGTGAAAGACGAGATAGGGAATTAGCTGTTTATTGCTGGCGTGTTATGATGGCGCAGTGAAGCGCCCATTCCACCTGCGAGTGAAATACATTATCGTCATTTAGTGCACCAAAATAGTCTCCATAAATCACGTACGGGGCATTAATACAAACTAGTTGTAATTCCCGTAGAAGCACAATTGAAGTTAATCCAAGCGTGGAGTGAACGGAAAGCCCATTTTTAGATTTCATATTTCTTTTATTCTTGGCGCGCGCGTGGCGAATGGCGCACTCATATTATATAACATGGATATTAATGCATGCTCTACAGTCTCCAAATTTTACAAGCAAATTGCAACAAAATATTATGAAGAACAGTTGGAACTTCATAAATGGTAACAAACAAAGACAAAACTACATGATACACTCAAATGTTTTTATCTGTAATTGATTTCTTTTTTTCCTTTTTTTTTAGGGTGATCATGAATGCAAACCTAGGCCCATGCCTTTTTCGGATATAATTTCACTGTATAGTACACTTGCATTGGCATGAGGGTCTTATTAACCCTAACTCCCTAGGCCCATTTGCTTACACATAACCTGAATCCTTCCTAACTCCCTAGGTCCATTTGCTTACACATAACCTGAATCCTTCCTAACTCCCTAGGCCCACTTGCTTACACATAACCTGAATCCTTCCTAACTCCCTAGGCCCATTTGCTTACACATAACCTGAATCCTTCCTAACTCCCTAGGCCCATTTGCTTACACATAACCTGAATCCTTCCTAACTCCCTAGGCCCATTTGCTTACACATAACCTGAATCCTTCCTAACTCCCTAGGCCCATTTGCTTACACATAACCTGAATCCTTCTTAACTCCCTAGGCCCATTTGCTTACACATAACCTGAATCCTTCCTAACTCCCTAGGCCCACTTGCTTACACATAACCTGAATCCTCCAAAATCCTTCAGTAGTAAAGCAAGCACATGACATGATGTATGCACACATGTGTTTCTAATCTCATGTACATAGCCAGGGACCCTCCCTGCATGCATGGAGCAATAAACAGTGTCCGCTGACTACAACAAACATGGATGTACATGCACCATAGAAAGGCAAGTATGCCTAATAACCTTAATCCTCCAAAATCCTTCACTTTAGCAAAGAGGATTTGGGAGGATTTGGGAAGGTTAGGGTTAATAAAACTTACTAAACATTTCAAATTTGAAAAAATAAATCAACTCTTTGACTATTTCCCTTTCTTTCGAGATCTACTTCCTCCTCTCCCCTCTCCCCGTTTGTCTTTAAACGTGGATACACTTTGTTACACAACAGGCTTACATGGTTGTCGCCCGCGAGTGGTAATTTGTTTTCCCCCGTCCCTGATATGCTACGACGCCCTCTTTATATACTTCGTTTTTCTGTTGGGACGGGCACCCCCTCTCGCATTTCTCCTCCCCCATTTGCCTCTGCTCTCTGTACCTCTTGTCTTCCTGCCACCAAGTATTCTTTCCACAAACAAAGCTGGTTCTTTGCAGCGTTGTGTTCGTTGAAGATATTTTTGGCTATTGAAGCCTGTTGATTTCCGGCAGTATTGTGACAACTCCATCAATTCCAGCCAGGATTCCCGGTTGTGCCCGGCATATCCTCGGCGGTTCTGACGGTCTCGAGACCGCTATGGTCCGCGGAACGCGGCTTACCAATTAATCAAAAGCTCTAGGACCGTTACAGGGTTTCAACGGACGGTCGAGAGACGTCCAAACCACCGCCTCACTGAGGCAGCCGGGAAGATCTTCCGAGTCTAGGGCTCAATTCATGCCAGTAACTTGCTTAGGGTCAAAAACCTTTACCGATACAAAGTCGCCGTCTTCGGGCCAATTCCTACCCCCTTCAGTCTTTGTGGTTGAATTGTTACAATGTATAGGCTATACAGTCATTCCAGCAGCTATTGCAATATATCCCTGGGCGGATCTTAATGGTTATGGTAATGAACGTCTTTGGTTATATTCGAAGTGACATGTAATCATTTGGTAATAAATCTGGTTGAGGGAATCCAAAAATGTTTCTTGCACATGGGCTTTGATGAAATAAAAAATATGTTCAGGTTTTTTTAAAAACCTATTCTCACATAAACATCAAGTGTAAGTATATTTTTCCGAGCAATTACTCATCGTGAGCCTAAGTTTGAATGTGTAGTAATCAACAACATCTAAAACATGGAATACCGTACGTGTTCTATGGACAGCCATTCTATACCGAACATAGCCAGGTATTAAAGTAACTAATCATACAATGATGAAATGAGCATTTGACAAAGAATTTAAAATAAATCAGAACAAATAATAGCAAGCCGACTGGTCAATTTCTTATCGGTAACACCTTTGATAAAAACACTAGGAGTTTTGACTTTGCGGTTATTTATTATATTATGAGCGAAAACATTATTTCGTTTTGAAATCGTTTTAGAAGAAAGACAAAATTATGTATAATCACACATTCGACACTCGGTGTGCACCAAGCTGGACGGCAACAATGATGACACAATGATGGTAAAATAAGGGGTGCATAAATAACGGGGTACGTACCCCCTTTGACACCCTTTGACACCCTTAGATCCCCTTAGATCTTGTAATTAGGGGTACAGGGGTTCAAATATTGGCCAACGCGACACTAAAAAAAAAAAACATTGGCCGTCTTGCCGAACGGGGGGACTGCCCAGCCTGGCCGCACAGACATTCTGACAATGAACGTATACAGATAAAGGCTCCGTACTATTAAGTAATAGATTGCAAGATTTGTATATTAAAAATCTCTTCATTGAACCCATTCAACTTAACTAAATTGCTAAATCAAACACAGACTCAAAAACTCGTGTAAACTAATTACCAACGTCCAAGGTTGTCCACTTTAAGTGGCATAATCATTACAAGCTAACAGATACTAATGAATATCAATAATATTTTGATGATGTATATTAAATCCGAAAGCGGATGACTGAGGCAGGTGATCTCACCGGCATGGACCGGCTAGGCAGGTGATTTTCCCCGATCCCTCTCGGCTCCAGCGACCACGCTGGAAATAATAACTCCGGAGATTCCGCAATATTTTTCAGAGGAAACTCATGAAAAGAAAATGCAATAGGGGAGAAAGGGAGAAACGAATCTGATTCCTAAGGAATAATACCGCTGGAGCCGAGGTTATATATTGACGGCGGAACTTTAGCAGGTGATTTTGGGACTCGTATCTATAGCTCTTGCACATTCGAAGCTGCCCGGGGCACTCTATTGATTTTAAACATTGTGATTACCGGCCTTAAGAAATGCACATCGGTATTGTACGTTAAGACATAAAATGCCATACTAGTCAGAAAGTCAAATCAATTTGATTAAAAATGGTAATGACGACTTCAAACGAGAAATCGTAGAATAGGATCCTCACTAAATTTAGTGTAGATTTTTGAAATCACGAATAGAGCTTCATTTCAATGAAGGTGATAAAAATAAGGCCTTTAATTTTCAACTTAAATGGGGCCTATTGTGTGAAATGAAATCTTTCTTTGAATGCACTACTTTTTTGCAAATCGGACCATAATCGTTTCGATATAATAGTTTGAGAAATGTAGACATCAATTAAACAAGCAAAATCTTAGTTTCATCTATACATGAGTTCTAACTAAGCACTGCAAAATCCAATCAACTTGGCCACGATATGAGCGGATACACTTAAAAAAACAAACTATTTTCCTTCATAGAGTTGCCTGTCCCATCCCATATAATCAGCCATTTCTTGTCGTATTGGCCTACCTATGACAATCATTACTTGCAAATTCTATTCAACTTATCATGTATAGAGCTAGGTTAATTAATTGTTTTGTTTTAAATGATCTTTTGCCGCCGCAACCTAGCTTTTAGACAGTAATCATTTATGGTAAAATGTCTGTAAATGCATGTACACTTTATAAGAATCACCATAGGCCCTCATGTATAAAGACCTCACAGTGTCGTTAACGAGAAAATAGTGAAAATGCATTCAGATTATTCGATTAATTCTAACGTGGACTTCAGATGATAGAAATTGATTTCTGAAATTATTTAATTAATATAATTATACTCAAATGACAGCACCTGGACAAAAATATTCCAAGGGATGTTTGATACCATTATAACTTTACAACAAGGTTTATGTAAAACTGATCAGTTATGATTTCGAGATTACTAATAGTGTATAATGGCTTTAACTTGCCACAACAAATCTATTTTTTCTCGGACGGCACAATACTCTGCTCAAGAAGCAATTGTAGCCATTGCCACTCGTCAGTCGCCGTGTCGTCTGCAGGTGCAAAGACACTCACGCTGTGCCATCAACTTCCGCCTCTACATCTTGCCCAACTTCCGGCAATATTTCTATAGCTTCCGGTCGACAGGACGAAATCTCTCATGACAGCTAATCACGCTGTGACTGTGTAGGGGTGTTAATAATTGAATCAAGAATGCGGGACTTATATATATCATGAACTTTATTTGATTTATCCTATAATGATGAAGCTCTTGATTGAATTAAAGATATAAGTAGCACAGGTAGAAGCAATACGGGAAAATGTCAAATGTTTGAAGATATTTCAGCTGAAAGTTTAGAACCAAGACCGCAGGTTATCTTTCTAATAATCGCGTACCAGCTCAACACGATGCAGTACACTATATAGAGGTCTACATGGTTGCTGGCTGCCCTCTTATATATACTGCCACTCATTTCCTTGCCGCATATTGAAATATATAGTATAATCTTTATCGTAATGCCACGCATATAGCAATGTGGCTCGTATGCCCGAGGAACACATGCGAAATGAAGACGAAAAAGTAATGTTCAGTTTTAGATGTTCGAGGAAGACTGAAGACAAATTGAAAACCAAATTCATATGACGGCTCCGGTTCGAGTGGGATTCGAACCCAAGTATACGAGGTACAAAGCTTAAAGGCGACGAACGTTAAACAGTCAGTACATTATATGCAAATACCACAAAATAAGAAACGGTATTAATCTAAAAACTTACATCGAAATAAAGCTTACCAAGTAGATAAACTGTGGAAAATCAACGTTACACTACAGGGACAACTGTTAAACCGATGTTTAACTCTTTTAAAACTCTTTTTTTCTTTCCTTTCTTTCCTATCTTACAGTGCAATGGATATGATTATGCTACAGAGAATCATCCTGGATATTACTACTGAGAGGATTCCATAACCATGGTAACACAGACAATGCAGAATGAAATGCCTTTTACTGTTCTCATTTCGGTTGCAAACAATGACGTTGTGCCCATGCACGGATTACCGCACGGGCAAACTGGGTACGTGCCCCGGGCCCAGGAGCCAATAGGGGCCCTTGGTTTTCAAAAAAAAAAAAAAAAAGCATAGTACTAGTAGTATTATGCGGGTGTATGGGCCCGTGGTGAATTTGTGCCCAGGGCCTGTGCTCATGATGATCCGTCCATGGTTGTGCCACGTGACTTCAAAGTTTTCAAACGGACATTCACGTGTGGACACGTCGGCTTAACGAAGGAGTATAACGAACATCATCAAAGATCGGCTATCTTCACATGCACAGGTTTCTGTGATGCAGTTTGCACGTCCTGGAAGAGGCCTGGACGGCCCGTGCTTTAACACTTAAAGCCACTAAAGGCTACATATGATCACAGTTTTACATAAAACTTACTTAATGACTAGCTGATGATGGTATCCAGGGGCCAATCCGGGTTGTTTTTAGGTGTGTGTGTGGGGGGGGGGGGGGGGGGGGGCGAAAGGTAGTTGAAATTTATTGCGTCGCAAGAAACAGTTCGCAAAATTAGCCCAACTTATAATTGGCCCACCATTTGTTACTACAAAACCGTGTTTTTAAAAGGAAAAACATATTAGACGCTTTGTAACATGGCAGCCAAAAGGAAGAGGGTAGGCCCCACTCCCTCTGGGTTCGCCCCTGGTATCAAACGTCCCTTGATATTTTTTGCTCGAAATACAACCATTTTTGGAAAATTGGTAAAATAATTTCCAAACTGGAATATCTATCCTCATGACACGAAGAATCCACGTTAGAATGAATATGAAACATGTGAAAGTATTTTAGCAATGTTCTCGTTAACCACACAAAATAAATGAGCTCAAACTTTCACAGGTTGGTTTCTGTACATCTCTCTTGATTCTTACAAAGTATGGATGCATTTACATACATTTTACTAAGTGTATACTGGTTGTAACACAAGTGTTGTGTCACAAGAGGGCGCCATTTTCAAGAATGTTTCCTTCATTTATTTAAATTGGGCTTTAATGGATTTTCAAGTGGAACACTAAAATTGTTATTCAAAAAAAAGGTGAGGTACTAGTTAAAATTGCCTTAGACCTCACAGATATAGACGATTATAATCATATTCAATAACTTTGTACATACAATCTGGCATTTACTGGTGTTTATTGTATACTTTTACGTGACATGTAATTTAAATTTAAATTAAATAGACATAATTATGTAGGCCTATTCATCGTGTTTTGTAAGGATCAGTGCAGTGGATATTTGCACGAGGTTGGAGAATGTTTTAGGGGTGTTTTTCAAAGAGAAATTGAACATCGGGACCTAAATGATTTATTGCGGAAAACTATGTGCCTAGTATATGGCATCAAAGACTTAACATTAAGCCTACAGAGTATTTTGCATTTTATAAAAGAAAAATGTTTCTGAATATTTATTACAGATTTTCCGATAAAGGTAAAAACAAAAACAATGTTTTATAATATTATTTTGACTGTCAGACCTTTGTAATCATATTGTCCACGGCCTCCTGACAGCCTATTAAAAATCACGTTTGAAAGGCACCAGTCTCTTTTGGCAATGAGCCTCGTAGTGATTCACATAGAAAAGTGCAATAAAAATGGATGCTCCATGACAAATGTATATTGGCTTTGTGGATTATCTATTGAATTACCCTCACACAAATAAAGATTCATATAAAAGGAACATTGAAATATATATATATTTAAATTTTAATGAAGTGTTTTACGTTCCATGTGCAACCATATAGTTTATACTTTGGCGAGATTTCATGTGCAGGACACATTTAATACTGTAAGTTTGAGAACTCCCAACCATGTTCAAGTTTTGATTCTAGACTTGATGTTTACAAATTTTTGAGTTTTGGCATCCCTGTCCAAAATGGAGGGAAAACGTGAATATTAGACTATAGACTATAATATTTTAGGAAAATAATATTCAATACAGCTTTGGAGACAAAAGTAGCACTTTTTGTCTCCAAAATATGTGAATTGTAACCACATTGTCTTCAAAATACGGTAGAGGACAAACTAAAAGATATGACAATGTACTTAAGTGAGGTTTGGAATCAAATATTTAGGGAGATTTTTGTGCAATGAATTTGCTTATATTCTGTTGTTGAGATGTTGGCTCTTTTGTCGTCTGCTAAAATCACATGCATAGATTTTGTTCACAAGTGGCGGTTGTGCTGTACACTCTCCTATTTTTGGTATAATAATTATTAACCTTGTTAAATTGGAAATAATACGAGGGCCACATACATGTATTATAACTTGTATATAAACGAAAGACATAATTATACACGATGTGCAATACAAGCTTTCTGGTGAAAGTAGACAGAATATACAAATGGAAACGTGTTGGTTTGAAGTTATTTTTTACAGGTGACTGGGCATGAATTAATCTAAGATCCGTGATTATTTTTGTTTTTATAGTCTGGAAATGGTGTATTATACTACTGCCACTGACGGCTGAATACTGCATTTTGCCTCTTCTTCACTGTATATTAAGCAACAAACATGGCACAGGTTATCGGCAGCCATTTTGTTTTATGTAAATCCTTGCATTTTCAACAACTAACGGTACTCACCAGTAAAGCATCTATCACGGGGCCGTTCTTATTCCATTATTGGCTTTCCTCAATAACTAACACAAGCTCCAGTTTTGATAATTTCTTTTCGAAGACGTTCGATTGTTTATTTCTCCATAATCCTTGCTCTATGGTTTCACACACGTACGTTTGTTCATCTATGCGGATACGTTACACTACAGCATCAACGTTTACTCGTAGAAGTCGCTAGACATCTACGAGTATTCCAATCTTACCGAGGAAAATTACCATCAATACTCCTCATTAAAACAGTATAACATACCCGTATCTCGCGTGTAGGCCTTCAGAGAGAGCAACTTGGTAAAACAATCCTTCAAATTTCCAGAAATGCTTCGAGTTTGACAACATAAGAAGCCTCAAATATTGATGGTTCGCTATCCGTGCATCTAACATAGCTCATTGTTATCCAAATATTCAACCAATCAGATCTCTCAATAGACGTTAACAAGAATGTCTTTGGCGGGAACTCACATTTTTTCTTTTGTCTGCAAAGTCAAACAAAATTGAGTGCACTGCTTTGAATAGCCATGGTCTGTTCTATGGTCCTTCCCCGGAGCCGCCCCACATCTACCCTGGGGATTCACAAAACCTCTTGGGTGGGAAATTCTTGTTTAAATCTCCACCCTTGGGCTTCAAAAATCTTTTTCAAATCAAAGTTTTGGGGAGCCTAATGCTTGAGTAGCGGCAGCGGCGTAGCCACAGGGGGCGCCCCAAATTTCCAGTGCCCCCCCCCCAAAAAACAAACAGAAAAGGGAAAAACCCATACCCCTGCACCCCCCCCCCCCCCCGAAAATGTCCTGGCTACGCCGCTGAGTAGCGGACTTGCGAGTGCAATGTCATTCAAGGCGGTGTCCGGGCCCGCTCAAGGGCCCCGAACATTTTTCATTCTAGGCGCTCTCTAATGCAATATGAGCGTTTTCAGAAACACGTTTATGAGGTATTCTGGCTCGTGAGGCCAATTATATTATTTTGCATTTCTTTCTTAATTGTTTAACTTTGCGACCCCCAAGCTGTTCCAAATGGAAGCTACCTGAAAAGTAAGAAATCAAAACAAAGGCAAACGGAACAAGTCAAATTGTTATGTGTATTCAAATATATTTATTACTGAATACTTTTGTACAAAAATGACAGATGGAATTAGAGTTTTGACCTTGTCGTTCATGTCGATCGGGTGTAAAGTTAATAGTATTCAAATGCCATTTCAAAATACCTTCTATTAATATACGTTTTTGAGTCAACCGGCTACATGCAATAATATTGTTCTTTAATCTAAATTCCATGAATCACAGGTCAGCTGAAATAAAAACAGTATCCATTGCTTACTCTTTACAATAAATAACGAGCCAAAAATATTTTAATTATTAAAAAAAGGACAACTTTTGCATCTTACAACACGTTAAAAAAGTGTATTTATTGATTTAAGGTTTAACACTAATGCGCAGTTATTCTAAATGTAATAATTGAAGTACTGTTTGAAACTAGTTTCTGGAATTTATGTTCACATTAATATTTTACACTAGGCATAAATTATATCATAATACTATATTAAAGCTTAGTTTGAAAAAATGAAACAAAACTGAGACATCGAATGCTAGAACACTGTTAATAACTAGTTTTGAAATGTTATCTTCTCTGGCTGAATTCCACAAAAGGTTAAAGGTCAGCCTTTTCCCGCCATTTATTATGCGGGGCGGAATCCTTAAAATAAGAATGTTTCACACTCTAGAACATACCAGTTGCAAACCCTGTACAGAATTATAGTGAATCAATGATTCAATTAATTTAAAAAACAGCAACAAATTACAACTAGATTTAATCCAGATGACGCTTTTATATGGTGCGCTTATCCGGATGAATATTTGAAAAGATTCAGTCAATCTGAATCCCGCAACAACAAGATTGGAGTATGCATGTCGTGTTTTTTTCCTTGTGTAAAAGGTATGCCGCCCTCAATCGTTGGAAAGATATCACTTTTTTGTGGTAGCAAGATAATTCTCTGTCCTGTACTGCCCGCATTTTTCCCAGTTAGGTAGCATGGAAGATTTTATTCTGAATAATAATTATACGATTTTTTTAAAAGGAATCTTGACATTCTATGAAAAATGAAATATATGCTGCCACATGCAGGTATTTAAGACTGCATCTGTAATTAATGTGAAGCTTCAATTACTTAGTGGAATATCAAGCATAAATATACACTGAATTTAAACCAGTATAAAAAATACTTCCAGTATAAAAAGTGGCAAAATCAAAACCAGAACTCCCAATCAAAATTAATTTCGCAAATAATGCTTTTAGAAAACTCAAATTCCATGTCACAAGGAATAGCGTTAATATAAAAATCCAATAAACCTCTCTTTTATGCAACAGAGCTAGACTGTAAAAACTAAGTTTTTAATCAAACCTTATAACAGTTCGGTCGTTAACAATTCTTTATAAATTTAACTATAACTTTCAAAAAGTGTTGAATTATTTAGTAGTTAAGTTAAATCTAACTTCATCAATGTCAATTAAACACTTTTTATAAGAAGGTTTAGGAAGAGTTTTCAATGACCGGACACTTAACAGTTTAATACAACTCTGATTTTTTTAAGAGAGTGAGTGGGGATGATTAGAAAACAATAAAAAATATGAAATCGTCCAGAATTTAAAGACTGCACTTTATTTTCTGGTCCCCTTTATTCCTCCTTGAAAGAAACAAACATTATTTCATTTTAATTTGTATGGCATGAAATTTCACCTTACAAATTGCTGGTTTTAGCCAAATTTAACTCTGGGTTTCACAGCATGACCAAAACACAATAAATGAACACAAAACCTGTGCAATTTGTGACACAAACTGAAATACACCAAGCAAGAATCTACCAGCAACACTGAGCACCACTAAGTCATTACATGAAGTACACCTTTTATAAGTTTAGGAAGAAGAAGAAGGAGGCAACAGAGGAAGAAGGAGGCAACAGAGGAAGAAGGAGGCAACAGAGGAAGAAGGAGGCAACAGAGGAAGGAGGCAACAGAGGAAGGAGGCAACAGAAGAAGAAGGCAACAGAGGAAGAAGTAAATCAAAGGAATGTGGGAAGCTTGTGAATGCAGGGAAATATAACTAACTTTGTTCAGCCTAAATCTGATATATTTGCATATGAACAGCTACACAGGAATAATGAGCTTTCTTAAAGACAATGTCTTGAAAGACAATGTCTTGAAAGACAATGTCTTGAAAGACAATGTCTTGAAAGACAATGTCTTGAAAGACAATGTCTTGAAAGACAATGTCTTGAAAGACAATGTCTATGAGAATATTGAATGGAATGCCACTTTAAGTATACATCTCATAACTACAACCCAAGAGATCAACCAATATGTTGTTCAGATGACATTTCATGATTAAAAATGTCTCTTTTCAGCAATATTTTGTGTCTTTGTAGAACACCTGAAATCTGCAAAACGAGGGTAATTTCCAAGAGCTACTAAGAAACTAATTTTGCTAAGCAAATCAACAGACAACCAGCTAGATTTTGTATGGAAAATTGGCTGTTAACCTAACAAACCTGCTGAACCTTTTTATGCTTAGAATGTCTATGAAACTGATCCCAATTCATGCATCATAACTAATTACAATAATTTACAGGGAGATATGGATACAAACTAATATACGTGACATTTGGTGCTCTTACAATGATTTGTTTGTTAAGATTTTTGTTAGTGATCGTTCAATCATACAAATGGGTTTTCTTCTATGCATGTGATGATGTCAGCAAGGAATAACAAAGATATTTTGCACAAGAAACATTTTGGTACAAAAATTACAGCCTCTAAATTCCACAAGTTAGACAAAAACAAAAGCCAGAATTACACAACAATAAAAAAAAAATAAAAAAATAAATAAAAAAAAACACCTAAAAAATAAAACCTAAATTGTACATGAAAAATGTAATATATGAATTAAACCAAACCCAAATTTGCATATTATCTTAAGATGAGCCCTATGGTTCCAAAAACGTGAAATATCATGTTATTGGAAAACAGCAAAGTAATGTTTTACAAATGCTTGGTCTCATACTTAGCAAAATTATTGCCAGTTTGTCTTACACAAATAACAATCACTAGTTTCACATTTACAATTGTCATTTATCAATTGTTTTGCATTCCTGCTTAACAGTATCTTTGCATTGTCATTGTTATTAAATTTACTGAGAATCTTAAGAAAAGCAGGCTCTCCAATGATGTCTATATTTTCTGATTTTCGGTATAGAACTGATAATTCAAAAATAACAATATTTTCAAATTGTAATGTGACTTGTGATGATGATATTAATCTTCCCCAGAAATAATGACTGAGGTGCTGTCACTTGAGATATGTTTGAGTTTGGGAAATAATTCTCTTCTCTAAAAAATGCCCAGTTTCTCATTAATGAACAAAAATGTAATGAACGAGAGTACTCATACTCATAGAAGCAGCTTTGCCAATATTACTAATGTTATACCTTCCCTTTTTAGCATTAAAATATGGGTACCATGGAGATGGACTGAATATTCCATTTTGTATCAGTGGTGATTCATCTGAATGAAGAGGGGTAACTTTACACATGTATTGGCACATCACTCCGGGCTGTCAGAAGACCCTTCTTCAACATAACCTCCTCGATGTCCATGTCCTCCTTTCGCTCCCTGCAATGTAAAATGGAACATCCGAAATGATAGACAGCAATGCATGCTAGGGCTACACCATTTGATTGGAAGGAAAGAAATGGGTAAAATGCACACATAGGAAACTATACATCTTAAAGTATGGATCACGATGAGGTTGGAGCATCTGGATTTTTCCAAGGGGTGAAATTACTTGAAACAGATCATACTGCTGTAATAATACACAATTGGTGAACACCACTTTTAAATGGGGGACGCAATGTGAATGCAACGCTATGGAGGATTGGGTAGGGTTGAGGAGAAAAGCTGGGTGCAACATTAGCAATTACCTAAACCCAAAATGGAACTTCACAGATTCATTCTAAACACATATCTTGATAGTCAATGAGTCTAGGACGACAATTTACCCAAGTGCACAACATGTGACTGGCTCTGGCAAAACCTTAAACATGGACCCAATTTTCAAAAGTGAGATTTTGCTATAGTTTGATTCTCTAGATTTTCCTCTTTCATTTGATACTAGATTTGTAGAAATCAGGAAATAAATGTAAATTACAAAGTCTAAAAGTCAAGCTGATCAATATATACCAGTCAATTGTATTAAAATTACCAATCAATTTAAAGGAGCAATCTCTTGACACCATTTGGCAATAAAAATACACTTGCTTTAAGGCATTTTAGTTAATCCTGTTTAAATACAGTTAGACCAAAGGAAACACATGCACAAATGAAAGATATCATGCAATAACAAAAAAAAGTGTATGGTGAAGAACATGAATGATTGTACACAGTGGTTTAATCCTCCAGTTATTGCAGACTTAAGTAGTTTATCACCAGTTTCAAATGCAATCATCCAATCAAATGCTTAGTTCAATCTAATATCCGTCATAACATTGGTAAACCACATGCAGGAAAGGCGTGAGGGAGGGGAATTCTTTTAAAATTATAATGGCAGTGTATTTAAAGGCCTATTTCACAGAACTTTAAGCAGAAAATTGTGTTTTTACAACATTTTTGCATTTTTACAGGTTTCTGCTAAATAGTTTTATGAAATAACGGCTTGATATGATGGTCTTGACAACTCAATATAACATTAAATCAAAATAACTCCATATTGGAGCAAGTGACTGCTAGCAGATGAAATGCAGGTTAAGTTGACCATCTCGGGTAGATGAAAGAAAAGAAAAGAAAAGAAAATTAGGGACCAATTCTTTTGATTCCTGAGACTGACAACCAGTATATTATTAATCCCAATGGTAAATACCCATGCTCACTATTGACCTGTAACCTGCAGTTCATGCTAAACCCACATGAGAATGACTGCTCATGCTCAGTCTAATTTGACCTCTGACATGTATTCCATGCTAAACCCTCATTGGAGTGACTGCTCATGCTCATTTCACTATGACCTCTGACCTGAAACCCGCAGCTTATGCTAAACCCACGTTAGAGTGACATGCAGGCAGGGTTGATGTTATTGGAGATTTACAGGAGAAACAAAATTAAACCAAAGAAAACAATTTTTAAAAAGACCCTTGATACAGCTTTTGCTTGGAATATACAAGTTGCATGAACCCTGTACCTCTACTGTTAATGATGTTAAGATTGAAGAGGGAAAACGTTCTTGAGAAGCCTTCAGACAGGCTAAAGCCTCCTCGGTGCTGAGATAATGGTGGAAAGATAAAAGAACGGAGGGGAATTATAACATTGTGGTTTCACAACTAATGGGAGAAGGAATTTTTGTTAATTCTTTCGCACAGCTGCTTGGCATGACGACACAGCAGACCAATCTTGAATGAAATTTACTTGGTTAGAAGGAAGGAAATTAGTTATGTCATCCCTTAAGATAAACAAAGAACCAAAGGAACAAATAATCTAGATATTCACAATGTTAAATGTACCTGGAAATTAGTCAAACATTTTAAACAAAAGGCAAAGTATACTTTTGGTAATTGTCCCAAATTCTTAAATCTTATCAAAATGTCAGAATGAAGTTTCTTTGGTGAAATGTATGCCAATTTATCAGAGACATAATATAGTATATATTATGCAAAACTGCCAATCAAAATCCCAAATTGACCAATCAGATTCATTGAGTATAAAATTATGCACATACCACATTGGCATTAAGTATGGGCATGTGTCTTTTTGCTAATGTTTTGTATCATGTACATGTTGTCTTGGTCAAAGTTTTCTCTGTGGGCATGGCATTGACAGGCCATTAGAGCGTAACTTTTCACAGATTGGTTTCTACATATATTTATTGATTCTCTAAAAATTTGAAAGTACATTACCAAACGTAAAAGTACATTTACCAAGGTTTAACAACTGTTTAGAGTACTTTTACTGCATTTTTTGTATGACTTCATAAACTTGCAAAATTTGAATATAGTAGGTGCATTGCAATTAAGATTTGTGTTATTTCAAAACAATTGTTAAGCTTTATCTATGTCACAAACAGAGAAAAGCACTTCTCTACACAAACACAAAAACTCTTGAAGAAGAAATATTTGACTTACTTGAGTCTTTCCTCTTCAAGAAGTGCAACCAGAGCATCCCTTTGCTCAACTACTTCTAGCATCTCCTCAAGGAGAAGTTTTTCTACTTCACGGTCTTGTACTGTCTTCTTGGTCTCTGTTGAATACACGACAAGAGTTTATTCCAATTATTAGTTTTTTTCAAATCTAAATAAATTTTCAAATTGCTGTTTTGGAGCTACCATGGAAATGTGTGTACATTTAATAGTTTTGAAGTATTATCAATCTAGGAGACCGCTAACCATATGATGGATTGGTTGGTTGGTAGAGCACTGGAGCAGTATTCTTCAAGTCCTTGGTTCAAGTCCCGGTTCAGTAAATTTTCTTTGTTTACTCCAACATTTAAAATGAAAAGTTTCACCTTTAAACCCTAACCCCCATATGGTTTTGGCTAAGAACCTTCATAAATCCACCAAAATCAAACACCATGCAGCAACACTACCACCCAACTGTTGGACTTAGCTGGAATTGGGACACCCGGCCCCATGTAAAAGTATCCCTGTCTGGGCTATACAGTACTGAGTCCATCAAAATACAACACACCAGCCGTTGGAGTTTGATGGGTTTGCGGTTGTTAGGGTTTCTTATTAAGGACATTCTTAACCTTTTAATGGCATCTACATAATTGTATCCAGTATCATTTTTATTTATAACAGAACACGATGAATTAGTTATTTTATGAGGGGGAGGATGGAGTCTAGGAGACTCTAGTGGGGTCTAGAAGTAATTGGTGTACATTCTCACCATCTACAGCCATGCGCTGCCTCAGCTCCTGCTCCAATTGGCAGTGTCTGTCTTCTAGCTCTAACTCTCGTGCCCTGACAAGTCAAATACAAAACATATGTTAAATCAGAAAATGGAAACATCTAAATTGAAAGCTTTTGTTAACAATCCATTGAAAATAACTGGAGCAGAAAAGTTGCAATACATTCAGCAAAACCTAACTGAATAAACGAGAACAAAGCAGGCAGGCATTAACTCAAGTGAACGTTTATTTCCTGGGCACATGTGAGAAACACGTGCCTGTATGAGAACAAAAATAAAATAAAATATTCAACCAACTTATCTGACACATACATCAAAAGAAGCAAGCTATTACAGTCAAGTGACTAGACTTACTGGACCATGAGTTCCGACTCGTATCTGACTAGGGCATTCTTTTCATTGACGAGGTTGAACCATTGCTGCATTAAAGTGCTCTCATCCACACTGCTAGAAGCTGAACACATATCAAACAATAAACATGTTATTATGATCAGAACATAACACTCATTACATCCAATGCCTTTGTAGGTTGCGTGTACTTTCTATGTATTGTTAGTGTTGATGCAGTGTTACTACTAAAAGCTGCTACATTCCATACCCAGTTGTTTTTGGCGTGTTTTTGGTGTATTATCGGTGTATTGCCAGTATTAAAATTTTGAGGCTTTGCATGGTTATATTATTGTTACAGATTACAGTTTGCGGTAATACCATGTGGTTTGGATCTCAACTATCGTGAAGTGAAATGTTACCTGTGTCTAATGACGCTCCACAGTGCTGTAAAGGTCAGCATGTCACAACAAACCCTGTCTATTTGAAAATTTATGGATGCCATATTCAGACACCAAATTACTTTAATTTAGCTTAAACTGCATCTCAGTTTTTGACACTGTCAAATACAAAATAATGCTGTACTAAATTGTACAAAACACATGCAGACGCCATCGAGACAGTGCATTTAATACATCCTCACCCCCTTCTCCTCGTAACGCCTTCTCGACACAGACGCCACGATTCTCTAACTCTCGTTGCTTTACTTCCACCTCCTGTAGTTGACGCTGGATCTCTTGGGCCATACGGTGGCGCTTTAGCTGCTGCTGATGGTGTTGACGTCGTGCTTCCCGTTGGACCCGTCGTGTCAATTTCTCATTCAGCTCCTCTTCTTCAACCTTACGTCTCTCCTATTTTGGATGAAATTGGCAGATAACATTTTTCAAAAGTAAAAACCAAGGTGCTTGGACTGTTAACACTGTTTATTAGCTGTCAGCCATTTTGGAATGAAAGTCAACTGGCAACTGATTTATAATAAATAGGATAAAAAGGTGTGTTTCTGGAGTTGATGTATAACAGAATTGAAGGAAACAAAACTTATTAGAACAGACCAATTTATATAATTCTTAGCATTTTTTCTTATCATACTTTATCGTAAACTTTTAAAAACTATGACACGGTAGGGGGATTGCCAACAAAACATCCGTTCCTACTCAAGTATTTTTAGGAACTACAACAACGAAATAATATAAATTTTACAAAATATTTTCAATGTAATCGGATAATTTGGCCAAGTTATATGAATTATTTCCAATATGGCTGATAATATATTAATCCCTTATACATGATCACAACAGGGTTCTGCAATGATGACATTTTGGGGGTTAAAACAAACGTTTATACCAAATCTTCCAAAAGTGTAAACAAATGATTAACGTTTGTTTACATCGCCATCTAGTGGTCATAACAAGGATTATTAGAAGTGTAACTTTAGGTTTTATTGTTTGTAGTACTTCATTGTTTGGGTCTGTGTAACTTAATTATTTCTCTGTATGTTAATCTTCAACATGATTGGCAATATTAAACATGTTATACAATGTGGGTCAGGTAGTTAAGGCAATAACTTTGGTAGAACAATTAAATATGTTAAATTCTGTTAACAATTGTTATATTATGACAACAAGTGAACAATGTCTTGTATATCTTGAGTATATATAATTCTACTATCTGATCAATCCAGATGCTGAGACTATAGTGAGTTGTTATCCTTCCAAGAGAACAAACAGGAGTCATCTCGGGAGAGTACCTAAAGAAAATACTGTCCCCCTCCCTCTGTAGCTGATTTTATCTGTACACAGAAATACAACTGCATAATTATGAGTATTCATGATCTCTTTAATTGATGCATTGAAAAACTCATATTTTGTCATCGTTCATTTCAATTTCCAAGATATAAAATACTGTCCAACCATCCTCCACCCATACACATTGTCAATCTGTATGCTAGCTTCTACAAAACATGACTACTCATGAAGTTTTCGTTTTATGTATGAACATACAATATAACAATTCATATAAATCCACAATATTGTCAGTGCACAAGTGCAGTTTAAAGTGTAAGGGGGAGTAAGGACAGCTGTTTCGTGCAACCGGTGTGCAGTGACACATGCTTGCAACAACCATTTAAAGTGGGTGTGTAGAGTGAGTGCACCAAGCCCAGGAAGACAATACAACTCATTAACAGGGCTATGTGGGTGTGGGCAGGGGGATGATGGGTGGACACGGTATACACTGGGTATATGAGTGGAGGATGAGTGGAGTGGAGGATGAGTGGAGTGGAGTATGAGTGGAGTATGAGTGGAGTGGAGTATGAGTGGAGTATGAGTGGAGTATGAGTGGAGTGGAGTGTGGAGTGGAGTATGAGTGGAGTGGAGTGGAGGGTGGGGTGGAGTGGAGGATGAGTGGAGTGGAGGGTGGAGTGGAGTGGAAGGTGGGTGGAGTGGAGTGGAAGGTGGAGTGGAGGGTGGAGTGGAGTGGAGGGTGGAGTGGAGTGGAGGGTGGAGTGGAGTGGAGGGTGGAGTGGAGTGGAGGGTGGAGTGGAGTGGAGGGTGGAGTGGAGGGTGGAGTGGAGTGGAGTGGAGGGTGGAGTGGAGTGGAGTGGAGTGTAGGGTTGAGTGGAGGGGAGGGTGGAGTGGAGGGTGGAGTGGAGGGTGGAGTGGAGGGTGGAGTGGAGGGTGGAGTGGAGGGTGGAGTGGAGGGTGGAGTGGAGGGTGGAGTGGAGTGGAGTGGGTGGAGTGGAGTGGAGGGTGGAGTGGAGGGTGGAGTGGAGTGGAGTGTGGAGTGGAGTGGAGGGTGGAGTGGAGGGTGGAGTGGAGGGTGGAGTGGAGTGGAGGGTGGGTGAGTGAGTGGAGTGGAGTGGAGGGTGGAGTGGGGTGGAGTGGAGTGGAGTGGAGGGTGGAGTGGAGGGTGGAGTGGAGGGTGGGTGGGTGGGTGAGTGGAGGGTGGGTGAGTGGAGGGTGGGTGAGTGGAGGGTGGGTGGGTTTACACTGGGTATATGGGTGGAGGGTGGGTGGACAGAGTTTACACTGGGTATATGGGTTAAGGGTGGGTGGACAGGGTTTACACTGGGTATATGGGTGGAGGGTTGGTGGACATGGTTTACACTGGATGTGTGTGTGGAAGGTGGGTGGACAGGGTTTACACTGGGAATATGGGCTGAGGGTTGGTGAGGAGGGTTTAGGCGGAGGGTGGAGGGTACTTTGAGTGGATTCACAAAGAATAAAGTATATTAATGGAGGGTGGGAGAAGATGCTTGGGCTGGGTATATGGGTATTTGAGTGGGAAGGGTTAAGACAGCTTCACAATGGGTTAGAAATGGATGAGTTTTAGCCACAGGAGGGTTGTAAATGGGAGGGTAGGGTTGTAAATGGGAGGGTAGGGTTGTAAATGGGAGGGTAGGGTTATAAATGGGTAGGGTTGGGGTAGGTCCATAATTGTTATAGCTTCACACTAACACAAAGTACTTTTGTTAACATTCCCTTAAATTTGGACTATTGACAGTGGTGCCTAGCCTTGCCCGAGCATAGAGAATTTAATAGTCATATAACAAATCTGATTGGTCAATAAGGATTTTGATTGACAGCTATCGATTGGCCAATGGTGTACTTCTACAAATGGAGGATGTAGGAAGTGAACGAACGAGGATATGGATGGGGGATTGAAGGGGAAGGGAGTACAAAGAACGGATGGCGTATGAGGGCGAGGGTGAGGGTGAGGGTGAGGGTGAGGGGGATGGGGTGTGATGCAAGGAAGGGAAGGCATGATTACTGGGTAGCTTGTTCACCATTTTGCAAATTTTATTTTGTTAACAGCATTTGATTATTTTTATTAGCATTTCAACTGCAATAGAGATTGTGTTCTTCTAAGCATAAAAGTACTTCTTAATGCAAACAGCATGAATATGAAAGCATGGGGAGTCTCTACACAAATCTCATGCATGATTCAAGAGTTTGTAATATTTAAATGAGGCTTCATCTCTTAGCAAACTACTAAAGCAGTCTATGCTACATTAACTACTACAGGTGGGAAGAAAAACAGGGCGGAGCATAACATCTGGTGAGGACTGGTCTACATTCATACTCATGCATTATTCATGAATCACATTATGATTGACATATCTACATGGACAACCCTCAGGTTTTGACTGACGTATTACAGGTTTTGCCAAAATATTTTGGCAGTGCAGATGTAACACAGCAATCACATCACAAAAAGGCTCAAAATTAACCCACTTGTAAAATTATAACTAACTCCTCCTAGAAGTGTAATTCACTAGACTATTATGTGAAACATTAACCCTAACTCCCTAGGCATTGTATTAAAACAATAAAAATCCTTCAAAATCCTCCAACTGGCTTTGTTGACTAGGGAGTTAGGGTTAATATTAATACAAAATATTCATGGCCTATCAATAAATTATGAGTAGAAGTTTGTATTTTCCTAGTGTCAGAAACAATATATCAGAACTGATTGATTTGTAAGGCAGAGAACTTGAGCAAAACTCCTGTTGAGTCAAAATATGAGGTTACTTGCTTGTACAAAGTATTTGTGGATTTACACTACAAATCTTTTTAAAATCTTTATTTAACTGTGTTTAGTTCAGCAAAATAGTCTTATTGCACATTTATATAATTTTATACTGCTTGATCTGGTGGGCTCAAAGATTAATTCCTTTTGAAAAAAAAAATTATTTTTATGTTTATTCTGTAATTCTGTAATGTTATCAACCAAATTATATTCTGGTTATTTTTTATGACTTAAGACTTAAACTACATGTATTTCAACCCAGTAAAATGAAATGAGTTATTTAAATGTTACATAAAGTTTGCCAAATTCCTTTAATGGTTACCATGGTTTTGGGTTAATTTTGAGCCTAAGTCTAACACTATATTAAAAGGCTAACACACACATCTTTTAGTCTTATATGAAAAGTATACCTCATCTACTTTGGGGGATTTCTTTGTTATAACCTGTAAATAAGCGGATGAATAAATGGGGTTAGCTCATTAGCATATATGCAAATTAGCTGGTAATTGCTATAGTAACATTGTTTTTTTGTGGTGGAATGCTTTATGATAAATGTACCTGGTCTACTTTGGGGGACTTCTTTAATATGACCTGTAAGGAAGTGGATAGATGAGGGTTATGCATTAGCATCATCAGATAGCTACTGTTTCCATAGCAACCAAGAGGATATGATAACATCAATGGGATGATTGAGCATTTCACTGTGTGTTATTTTGTTGATTTGTGTACATGTATGCTCAAATATTCAAGTATTTTCATTCAAAGGATGCTGTTACTAGAATTAACTAATCTTTTGACTCCTTTCTGTCAGTTACTCCTAAAAATAATTCTGCTGTCGATTTTTTTCAAGAAAATCTATACTGTTAAACATTTCACAGCCTCTGAACTTAAAACAGACTTGACTGTTATAACAGCCAAGTCCAGACCCATTGATGTTATATTTATTGTAAACCAAAAGCAACTGAAACTGCAACCAAAACTGCAAAGTAAAATGCCGTTATTCACAGCAACTGAAAACCAAAGCCAAAGTATTCGAGTGAAACTAGAAGCAAACGTTTGAAAAATTGCTAATATTTTAGGAAAAAAATAACCACGTTTAATATTCTCAGTTTTTTATTTTTGTTTCTCGTGGCTTTTGATCGAGACGCTGAAAAAAAAAAACCTTTTGAATTTAAGTTGCGGTTAATTCATTCATCTCATACAACAACAATTTTTAACAGAAGGAAACCTACTCTAAGGCAGGCAAAATACATCTTAAAGACAAAACACTGGGATGTTGGTGTTTTCATGCACATACTCATACCTTAAACTGTAGCACAAGAAGAAATTCCAACAAAGGAGTGCACAGCAAAAGGTTAAATAAAAACAACATTTCGTTGAAGAGAAACAAATATTTCCAATAAAATACTCTTGTGTTAGTACAGCACATGAAATACATTTTCTTCAGTTTAAACCACTATACACTATTGGTAATCTCAAAAATACATACAGTTTTGACTATCAAATATCCCTTGATATATTTCTATCATTTTAGCAATGTTTTAGTACAATTTCCAAACTGAATTGTTGTCTTTCAGGAACAAAAATTCAACTTTAGAATTAATATGAAAAATCTGAATGCATTTTCATTATTTTCTCATTAATGACGCAATAAGCTTAAACTTTCACATGTTAGTTGTTTAATGTATATCTTTCATTCAAATGAAGTAATGATACTTATACAAGCAGAATTGCCACAATTTGCCAATAGTGCAGAATAGCTTTAAAAGCAGTATTGAAATAACCAAAAAAGCATATTGATATTGACAACAATTAGTATCATAATAAAATGGGATATTCACTTTTAAATCGGTAATTAAAATGATATTTCATACAAATGTACACAACTGTTAGACTATCAATGCGGGAAAAAAATCAACTGTGCATCAAAAAGACACTGTAAATACAACAAATATGCCTCACTTGAACCAAAAGTGAAAAAAATTAAATGTTTATCAATGAAATTCAGGGACAAACGAGTGTTGCAAACCCTTGAAAATGTAAAACTAAAACTTCACACTTCAAACTTATAACTCGGTGTTAACAAATCATATTCTAACATAATAAAATCAATTTATGATGAATGTTCGTCCTGTTGCCAGAAAGGAGGTATAGTCCATTGTCACACAATATCCAACATCACTCCTCTTTAATAAGTTTAAACGTATTGAAATTTCGGATGAGCAATCTCAAAACCCATTAAAAGTTTAATAGAACACCTCCTTAATCCGTGCATGGTTGAGCTGAAAATAATTCATGAATATTCATGAAGCTATTCATGCATATCCATTTAGACAGCCAAATAAATAATGTATTATTCGGGAAGCACATGTGAATTATATGCAGTTCATTGACATTTCTGGCTAAGATAGTTGAACAAGCTGAGGGTCAGAGTAAATGTCACAATTGGCTGATGAGTTGTCTTATCATGGATTTGATTCCTAATTGTGATGTTCACTGTCACTATGTCCTTGAAAAGGACACAACTGTGTCCAGGAGGAAATGAGGACTTCTGAGATTGGGATGTTTTCATTGATTGATAAGCCATTAACACATGTTTGTGCACCATGCATTATGCTTGGCAGATACCATACTTGTCTATAACAATTGATGATTGCACTTACTCCAAAGGAAGATACAATGTTTTGGCCAGGAATGATTTATTAGTTCAATGACCCATACGGGAAAATAACAAGTGTAAAGCACTCTGGAATTATTCTGCGGTGTATTTTATAACCATGGTTAATTATAATGATAATAATTTCTGATATAGTGATAAATAACTCTGATTATTCATTTAAATTCTTTTGTTATGAACTTTCAACTACCATGTTTGGAGAAGATAAGCAGGTGTTTCTTAATTGATTTTCAGGCAATTGGCTGTGATGTTCAAAGACAGACTCCGCTCTCTAGCAATGGACAGAACCAGCTTCACAAAACATTTCAACACACAATCACTCATCAGAGCCTGCTCTAGGATAACAAGTCCTGTCATCCCAAATTGGTTTTTGTTTAAGTTGTCATAATCAAATTGGTTAAATCTCACTTTTTTGGTTTGATAGATGTTTTTCAAGACTAAATCAGACAAGATGCCAAAAATATTTTTATGGTTCTGTCAGACTGAAACAAACCTTTTTCGGATGTTTCTAACTGAGGACAAGGTCTCTTGAGGGTGTTTATTTTTTCATTAAGAATTTTTTTTTCTTACAAAACCTACACCGGGGAGGGGGAAGGGGATGTCACTGGGAAAACACCCTCTGAGTAGAGTCTTCCCTGTATGTGGTGATTTGAAAAAGAAAATTGTAATCTTTTAAAGACAACCAACAACCATTTTATAAATGTTTTTGAAGACTCATTATTTCACAGCAGGCCATGTTTTTCACCAACAACATTTAAAGTTATGTGACATCTGAAGATTACCTGTCTCAACCTCTGAAAAAGGCAATTGTGTAAAAAGTGAGAAAAATATATGGCAAGATGATATGAGGGACAATAATAAATATACAAACATGCTATAATGCAGTTGATAAAATGTCTAATTTACAAAAATATAAATAATTATATAGATATATTTTAAAAATATTTTTACAAAAATTGTGTAAAAAATATGTATTTCTCTTTTAAGAACATTGATGTAATACTGCACAAATTAATATTAATCAAAATTCCCCTTTGATTAATCTAAATCTGAACTATAGTACTCCGCTTGTTACAGGAAGTTATTTCACATATTTTTTGATACAAACTAGTGTTGAGTAGCACAAAAGATGTGTTGTTCTACCACAAAGCTTTGTGACATATTTTAGACTTGACCCTGAATTTTTTAATTCTTTTGATCCATAAAGCATGCGTTAGGTGCTTTTAAACTCTGCACATCACCAGGGGGAAGGGGAGGCGGGGTTCAAGCAAACCCCCTTTCTGGTCAGATTTTTTTTTTTTTTTAAATTTTGGGTGTGAGCAAAGATAGCACTTCTTTTCTTTTGAAATAACTATTTGTACTCTGAACTATATTTTTGATCCCCAAATCGCAGAGCTTTACAAAAACAAACCCCCTGAAAAAATATCCTGGTGATGCACAAAGAAACAACGTAAATTTGTCTTTAAAGATGGCAGCCAAGAAAATGAACAATTAGCAGCATAAGTTGATGACCGTACTGCAAGGACTATGGTAATACAATATCCAAACCACAGGATAAGACAAATACATTATCCAAACCACAGGAAAAGACAAAAACATATCTGTCTATATGACACTACCCTTTCCTATGCACTACTCATTCTATGTCACTACCTAATAGATCGTATATCATAACAGTGCTCATCGTCACATATACATACAAGCAAATGCTAGCAGGATGTACAGATATCATAGGTACAGTATCAAAGCATCCTTTAGATGAAAAAGCATTTGCTTTGAACTGTGTAGTCAAAGAACAACAGACAAAAAATAAACTGGAAAACATTTAGTGAAACAGAGAAGAAAACCTTTTGGTAAAGATTAAAAAAAAGGAATGCTTGAAAAATTTTAAGCCATACACCAGTCGTACTTGAAGTAACGCACAAGAAAAAGCCAAAGACGTGATTTAACTCTCAGGCCAGATACAACCCCAATATAAACAAATATAAAGCATTTGTTTCCCTCTCCCCCCCCAAAAAAAAAATAAAAATAAATAATAAATGAAATGACTTGATTGATCAGTTAAAAATTTTAATTTCCTGATATCATAAATTCAGACTAAGCAACAATGTGCATTGTTTCCTGTCTACATGGGGAAGAGAGGTTTTGCAAAGTCTAGTGCAGCTATTCTTTCATGCAGGAAGTCAATTACAGAAAATGTCTGCAAAATTTACAATCATGAATAATCGCCTACGCTCTTTTGTGCATAGAACTATAAAAGCTACGTTTCCAGAAAACAAGATTACTCAAGCGTAAATGGTCTCAATTAGAAACTTTTTTTACTCTCTATGCAGGAATAACTGCACAGACACATTTTCGTTTACGAATAATAAAATAATTGTAAGAATAGAAATTAATTTGTTTAAAATCCTGTTTCTTATTTACTTTGCATACAATTTTTACCCTGATGAAATCACATCTTGTGTTTTTTCTTGTCAGTCATTAGTATGATCTCTGAAACTAAAGTGCTCCCCCAACCAAGCTCTCACACGTACCTTGAATCGTTTTCCCCACATCCGTTTGGGTGACTTGGCCTTCCCCTTTCCTTTGGTCGTTTCAGGACTCGCCGCAGCCGCCAAAGGCTCATCAACAGTGCCCTCATCAGCCTCGTCTGTAGAGCTTGAGCTATCTAGATCCAGTGATGCTGACAAACTTGGATCAACACTCAGCTTACGGACTGTTTGGGGAAAATAATCATAATGACTTGTTATTTTCCTTCACTTTTCACAATTTTCAAAAACAAATAATTATAAATCAAACCCCTCACCCTCCCCTGCTCCCCCTGAAGTTTACCTACATAATAATAAAAATGACTCAAGAAAATGTACACAGGTCTAACCTGCTTGGGCAAAAAAATCTTACCTGACATAAATGTGACAAAGTGCTTTGCAAAATTGTTAAATTTTGGTCAAATGGGAGGCTTAATTTTAATGGTAGATATTCTCATATAACAACAATCATGAAATAAAAATAGACTTACTCAATCTTGGTAGCCGAGCTGCACTGGATTTTATATTTAGCATGACATCGGACCCTGGTCTTACAGATGTTCCTGGAGTATCTAATTCACCCTCTGCTGACATTTCATCTTCTTTGGATGCTAAAGGAGCATCTGAAGATTCAATAACCCGATAAGCTGCAGAACGATCTACGGGTTCATCTAAGGAAGACACAGATTTCGTCTTGTGTGACTTTTTCTTTTTGCTCTTCTTTCCCGTTGACTTGCGCTCAGCTTTCGGCGACTTGGTCTTGCGTAATCCATCCCGTCTACGTATGTCCCCATGAAGTCGACTGAGTCGCGATTTCCGCTCTTCAGACTTGGACTCCGATTGCGGAATGCCATCGGTGAACTGAGACGGGGAGTGGTCACTGAGTGGGGACTTTTCTCCTGGTGAAACTGAGAGATACTCAGATGGTGTTGCATTGTCTGGGGTGAAGAACTGATCACTACTGCTGCTGACGTATGGGGACTGACCCACACCTGCAATGCTTGATTCCCAAGGTACTTGCTTACTAGAGACAGAACCTGGGGTAGTCACATCAGGGATGCTGGATACTGAACTTGACTGTCCGAGGTATTCCTTCTTCTTTGCAGTCTTTTCTCTCAACAATCTTTTTGCTATCTCTTTATCTTCTGAGGTTACCCCACCTTGACCTTTTTCCTGTGACGGAACCTTTGGCAACTGCCGTTTGGGAGATTTCTTTGGGGACCCTGCTTCCTTCTTTTTAACAACCCTATCATGGGCTGTGCCCCCTGAGTAAAGTCTCTCACGCTTTTGGGTCATCGACAAGGTGTCCATTTTGATTGATGTTGGCCGTAAGGCTGCTGGGGGTGTTATGTACTCATTTGGAGACTCTGGACGGGTTTCAGTCTTCTTGTTTCGGTACACAACACCATTGGTTGTGTTTGCATTCTGGTCTGGCACCCGACCTTTTTTTGTATCCACACTTTTAATGCTGTCTAGAACCGGAATCTCTTTAAAGGAGTCTGAGAATGATCGCGACATGACTAATCTTGGACCACTGTCTCTTTTACTATACATAGGACGATACTTTGGTTTTTCTTTGGCTTTTATCGAGGGACTATTGACAGCAGACCCATTCTCTTTTGATTTTGTAGCTGCTTTAACATCTGGAGTAGATGTGTTGGTGGGTGTAAGATTTTCATTCAGTTCGGTTGGTTGCACATTTTCTGACTCCGTCGTTCTGTTATTTTTGGCATCAGCTTCTGTGTCTAGATCTAGGGCAACCTCAACGTTTGATAATGCAAGGTTCTGTTCCGAAGGCTGTTGAGGTGTAAAATCAATTCCTTGGTAACCAGAAGTGACTGAAAGATCCAAGTCAATGTCGTCTATTGATGCTTCTACTTCACAGGGTTCCACTTCATCTGATTCGGCCACAGGATCTAACCCCTTGATATCTTCAATATCGAAATTGACTACATCAGGGATCGTTTCATCAGAGTTCAGAGTTAGATCAATACCGTCGTCAGTGGTTACATCTGTTTTATGGATGCCAACTTCAGCCGACTGTACAGTTAAATCCAATTCCATGACCTCTTCCTCTGCAAATATTCTCCCGGAATCAACAGCATCTGTCGGACATGAGTCAACGAGGCTGCATAAGCTATCCGTGCTTACGGAACACACAGAGATGGATGAGAAGGAGCCACTCGGAGTGGAAATTGTGAAACTTGAGTCCGAAATCCCTGATGATGTTCGTGGACGGCTTTCTTTGTTACCATCCTCTTGAAGGTCAAAAATGTCGTATTTACTCTTTTTAATTTTATCTTTTTTACTGGATTTGTGTTTATTTGATTCACAAGTCCTGTCTGGAAGTGTTTTGGATGTTGCTGTATCTTCAATTGATGTTTCATTTCCTTTGAATTCCTCTGTATCAGAGGGCACTGACTGCCTTTCTGCTTCAGTAATTTTATCTTCAGATTTAAGATGCCGTCCGCCTTCATCATCTCCATCAATAACCCCTTTGGTAATTTTGTTGGATGCTTCATAAGATGGCTCTCCAATATCCATCTCAAAGACCTCATCCGAAGACAAATCACTTTCTTCATAATTTTCCTCAGCATCCTCATAACTAATTTCATCTTCCTCTTCGCTACTGGTTCCCTCCCCTGCGTCCAAATCAAGCATGGTTGCAACTTTCTCATCATCTGTCATCCCCTTGAAGCCCATCTCCTCAAGATCGGTTTTAGGGATAATTGGAGTCATGGCCTCCTCCTCAAAATCTGCGTACTGCTGTGCAAGAGCATCTAAATTGAACTTCAGCTTGCTGTTCCTCTTTTCAAGCTTTGCTTGCCTCTGCATGTCTGGAGTATTAATACCCTCCGTCTCCTCTTGTAACCTCTTGGTTGCTTCTTCCTCTACCTGCCTCTGCTCCTCCTCTTTCCTTATCCTATCCTCCTCAGCTTTTCTTGCTTCCTCTACCTTCTGTGCCTCTTCCTCCGCCTTCCGTGCCTCTTCCTCGGCCTTCAGTTTCTCTGCCAGGATTTCTTCTGGCGGTCTCCAGGGTGGGATTTCGGGTGCCTTCATGTTGTTCAGCCACTGCTGTTTCAGACTGACCACCCTGGTGATGTGATTGTAGCGAGGCTGCTCATCCTGTTCCTCTTCAACCTCTTCATCTTCCTCCTCACTGTCTTCATCACTTTCATCCTCCTCCGATTCAAAATCAGAACCTGAGCATCAGATTAGAAAAATTTAAAATAATGATTTCCCCCTACTATTTTTTGCATTTAAGTGTACATGGTATTTTTTATCATCAGTTATTGATGAACTATTCTCCTGACGAGCCCATGGAAAGAGATGAAGAAGGGTCCTTCACTTTGTGATTTAATATTTCAAACATTTTAGTAGCAGAATTATTTGCAGAAACACTGTAGAGATGTAGAGGATTTGATAGGAACAGGTGGTCTCCTCTACATTTCAACTAATATTGTTGTGTGCCCGGAAGAAAGACGTAAGCAATTAATGTGCAAAATTGTGTTTCAAGAAAATTGAGTGTGCAAGTTTGGTCGTTTTTCTGTCATTTATAAGTCATTGTAGTAAAGTTAAATTCCGCATGGGAATGGAAAAACGTGTCTTGGGAGTAATTCTAGCAACAAATATATATTACAGTTATTCCTTACTTTTTTTCAAAGGAGCCATTTTATTGCTTACGACCTGCTGGGACAAAAAGTTGTATTTTGTATGCCCGGAAGAAGGTCGTAGAGCCTTACGACCTTCTTCCGGGCACACAACGATATGCTCTGGTATTCTCATGATGATGACGAGAGCAAACTGGCTGACAAGCAGAGAAAATAACCAGTTCTTATCTGAACCACCACATCTTGTTAGAGATAGTCCTGACATAATGTTTCTCACAAATACTATTATTAATAATACTCCACTGCTATCAATACTCTCAAGTTTGCAGACAAAAATGTAAATTGCCAACCTTATGTCTACATGCCTAGATGAAAATAAGATTTCTTGGCCAACTAAAACTACTTACTGTAGTCTTCAGAATCATCTTCATCAGACTCATCTTCCTCATCGTCGCTACCCTCCTCTTCTAGTGCACCATCCGCATCCATCACATCCTTGGATACTGTTCTTGTTTCTGATGACTCCATCTCACTCTCAGATGACCTACAAACACAAATAGCAACAAGAAATTCACAACAGTGTCATATACGATTGAGAAGACGTTTCTCTGCTCAATCCAGAGATACAAGAATCTAATTTTCTTTTTTTTTTGCAAGTTTGCATTTTTTTTGTGATGCCAAGTCAGGACTGTAGATAACTCAACATCAAGCTAACGCATAAATATTACTAGGATATCCAATCTGTTGATAAGAGACCTTTACCACACTGCGACCATCTTTGTCAGATTCCCTGTTCGCAATAACATTTATGAATGCTAATTCTACATTACTTAAAAGGGGCCAGACTATTTTTCCTTCCAGCCTCGGTTTGGTCACATGAATTTCTATGGAAGAAAAACAATATGGCTGCAACATAATAACAGCTTTGGCTATGGCTAGATCACCATTTCTTTTTATAATTCAGCATTGCCACTGCAGCCAATAGCCATAGCCATAGCCACAAACACTACAGATATGGCTAGATCACTGTTTCTTCCTATACTTCAGCATTGCCACTGCAGCCAATAGCCATAGCCATAGCCACAAACACTACGGCTATGGCTATGGCTATGGCTAGATCACTGTTTCTTCCTATACTTCAGCATTGCCACTGCAGCCATTAGCCATAGCCATAGCCAAAAAATGCCTAATTCGGACACGGCATTATACAGTGCTTACTCGTCTTCGTCTTCATCTTCATCCTCGTCCCCAGAGGTCTGCAAGGAGGTTCCAAGATTGTATTTAGCTATTTCTTCTTCTGTCACTTTGACGTTCCCGGCCGCTATGCATGCCCTCATGTTCTCAAGCTCTGCATCAGTTTGAAGAAAATTGGAGATTAGTGGAAGAAATAAGACTCTCAGGCTGTAAAGAACGTGCTACATAAGATTTTTGAAAGGGTGTCTTAAATCCAGGAATGAATTTGTTGGAACACCCCTCACTATCTCCTCTATACAATGTATAGCACAAGTGTTGCCTAGCTATCTCCTCTATACAATGTATAGCACAAGTGTTGCCTAGCTATCTCCTCTATACAATGTATAGCACAAGTGTTGCCTAGCTATCTCCTCTAGACAATGTATAGCACAAGTGTTGCCTAGCTATCTCCTCTAGACAATGTATAGCACAAGTGTTGCCTAGTTATCTCCTCTATACAATGTATAGCACGAGTGTTGCCTAGCTATCTCCTCTATACAATGTATAGCACAAGTGTTGCCTAGCTATCTCCTCTATACAATGTATAGCACGAGTGTTGCCTAGCTATCTCCTCTATACAATGTATAGCACAAGTGTTGCCTAGCTATCTCCTCTAGACAATGTATAGCACAAGTGTTGCCTAGCTATCTCCTCTAGACAATGTATAGCACAAGTGTTGCCTAGCTATCTCCTCTAGACAATGTATAGCACAAGTGTTGCCTAGCTATCTCCTCTAGACAATGTATAGCACAAGTGTTGCCTAGCTATCTCCTCTATACAATGTATAGCACAAGTGTTGCCTAGCTATCTCCTCTAGACAATGTATAGCACAAGTGTTGCCTAGCTATCTCCTCTATACAATGTATAGCACAAGTGTTGCCTAGCTATCTCCTCTATACAATGTATAGCACAAGTGTTGCCTAGCTATCTCCTCTAGACAATGTATAGCACAAGTGTTGCCTAGCTATCTCCTCTATACAATGTATAGCACAAGTGTTGCCTAGCTATCTCCTCTATACAATGTATAGCACAAGTGTTGCCTAGCTATCTCCTCTATACAATGTATAGCACAAGTGTTGCCTAGCTATCTCCTCTATACAATGTATAGCACTAGTGTTGCCTAGCTATCTCCTCTATACAATGTATAGCACAAGTGTTGCCTAGCTATCTCCTCTATACAATGTATAGCACAAGTGTTGCCTAGCTATCTCCTCTAGACAATGTATAGCACAAGTGTTGCCTAGCTATCTCCTCTAGACAATGTATAGCACAAGTGTTGCCTAGCTATCTCCTCTAGACAATGTATAGCACAAGTGTTGCCTAGCTATCTCCTCTAGACAATGTATAGCACAAGTGTTGCCTAGCTATCTCCTCTATACAATGTATAGCACAAGTGTTGCCTAGCTATCTCCTCTATACAATGTATAGCACAAGTGTTGCCTAGCTATCTCCTCTAGACAATGTATAGCACAAGTGTTGCCTAGCTATCTCCTCTATACAATGTATAGCACAAGTGTTGCCTAGCTATCTCCTCTATACAATGTATAGCACAAGTGTTGCCTAGCTATCTCCTCTATACAATGTATAGCACAAGTGTTGCCTAGCTATCTCCTCTATACAATGTATAGCACTAGTGTTGCCTAGCTATCTCCTCTATACAATGTATAGCACTAGTGTTGCCTAGCTATCTCCTCTAGACAATGTATAGCACAAGTGTTGCCTAGCTATCTCCTCTATACAATGTATAGCACAAGTGTTGCCTAGCTATCTCCTCTATACAATGTATAGCACGAGTGTTGCCTAGCTATCTCCTCTATACAATGTATAGCACAAGTGTTGCCTAGCTATCTCCTCTATACAATGTATAGCACAAGTGTTGCCTAGCTATCTCCTCTATACAATGTATAGCACAAGTGTTGCCTAGCTATCTCCTCTATACAATGTATAGCACAAGTGTTGCCTAGCTATCTCCTCTAGACAATGTATAGCACAAGTGTTGCCTAGCTATCTCCTCTATACAATGTATAGCACTAGTGTTGCCTAGCTATCTCCTCTATACAATGTATAGCACAAGTGTTGCCTAGCTATCTCCTCTATACAATGTATAGCACAAGTGTTGCCTAGCTATCTCCTCTATACAATGTATAGCACAAGTGTTGCCTAGCCAGAGATGCCAACATTGAATTCCAAAAAAGAGTAGCATCTATTAAAAAAAAATTAAAAATTTAAAAAAATCGCAAAAATCTAACGCAAAAAAATGCATGTCCGGATTTTGGGCAATATCAGCCCGACTCGTGTGAACCCCGCTGGCGGTAATGGGACCGGGGGCAGAGTAAATTGGAGGAAAATACTCAATGAAAAAATTATAACAATGCTAGACGTATCTTATCTTAAAAAGCTCACAATAATGATCTTCCGAATTAGTAATACATGCATCAATCACGTTAGAAATGTTGATTATAATACTAGTAACTGTTCTGTTTCTTGGGGTCTCGAAGGCAAATAACAAATTGATAGCCTTAGCTAGGCCTAGCCCTAGCTCACCTGGGCCCAATTTCATGGCGCTGCTTACCACAGAATTCTGCGCTTACGGCGCCATAAAAAGCGTGTGATTCTATGCGCCGTATAAGCGCAGAATTCCGCAGTAAGCAGTGCCTGCATGCCTGACACTGAAGTCGCACTTGCAAAGAAGCTTCAAATTAAAGGTAATGCACGTGGCGAGCACAATTATGCGCGCATGTACACGTGTACACACAAGCTACCTCACAGACAACCTCATTCCCCACGGGTATGCTCATTATTCCCCATTATGTAATAGAGATCAATGGGTACGATCTTGCAAATAATGTACAGATGTACAGGCAGGCCGGGTACATGTGGTAGGTAGGCAGTCGAATCCAGAACGCTCGCGCTTGTGTGTGAATTCGCCGCTAATCCCGCTATCGTCGCTTTTTACCACCACTGCGGTTTATATTTAAAAGGTTGTTGTTTTGTTTTTTATTTTTTTAAATTATTTTTCATCACTTTTATTTCCACTTAATAGTTCATTCATTGTTTGCTTGTATTGTAACTGTATACAATTATACTGGGGCAGCTTGTTTAGCGTATTTCAATGAAGTATTATCGTAGAGTCGTATTCACGGCTCAAAATCGTATTTGCTACGCCCAAATCGTGTATGTTGGCATCTCTGCCTAGCTATCTCCTCTATACAATGTATAGCACAAGTGTTGCCTAGCTATCTCCTCTATACAATGTATAGCACAAGTGTTGCCTAGCTATCTCCTCCATACAATGTATAGCACAAGTGTTGCCTAGCTATCTCCTCTATACAATGTATAGCACAAGTGTTGCCTAGCTATCTCCTCTATACAATGTATAGCACAAGTGTTGCCTAGCTATCTCCTCTATACAATGTATAGCACAAGTGTTGCCTAGCTATCTCCTCTATACAATGTATAGCACGAGTGTTGCCTAGCTATCTCCTCTATACAATGTATAGCACGAGTGTTGCCTAGCTATCTCCTCTATACAATGTATAGCACGAGTGTTGCCTAGCTATCTCCTCTATACAATGTATAGCACGAGTGTTGCCTAGCTATCTCCTCTAGACAATGTATAGCACGAGTGTTGCCTAGTTATCTCCTCTATACAATGTATAGCACAAGTGTTGCCTAGCTATCTCCTCTAGACAATGTATAGCACAAGTGTTGCCTAGTTATCTCCTCTATACAAATGTATAGCACAAGTGTTGCCTAGCTATCTCCTCTAGACAATGTATAGCACGAGTGTTGCCTAGCTATCTCCTCTAGACAATGTATAGCACAAGTGTTGCCTAGCTATCTCCTCTATACAATGTATAGCACGAGTGTTGCCTAGCTATCTCCTCTATACAATGTATAGCACAAGTGTTGCCTAGCTATCTCCTCTATACAATGTATAGCACGAGTGTTGCCTAGCTATCTCCTCTATACAATGTATAGCACGAGTGTTGCCTAGCTATCTCCTCTAGACAATGTATAGCACGAGTGTTGCCTAGCTATCTCCTCTAGACAATGTATAGCACAAGTGTTGCCTAGCTATCTCCTCTAGACAATGTATAGCACAAGTGTTGCCTAGTTATCTCCTCTATACAATGTATAGCACAAGTGTTGCCTAGTTATCTCCTCTATACAATGTATAGCACGAGTGTTGCCTAGCTATCTCCTCTATACAATGTATAGCACAAGTGTTGCCTAGCTATCTCCTCTATACAATGTATAGCACGAGTGTTGCCTAGCTATCTCCTCTATACAATGTATAGCACAAGTGTTGCCTAGCTATCTCCTCTATACAATGTATAGCACAAGTGTTGCCTAGCTATCTCCTCTATACAATGTATAGCACGAGTGTTGCCTAGTTATCTCCTCTATACAATGTATAGCACGAGTGTTGCCTAGCTATCTCCTCTATACAATGTATAGCACAAGTGTTGCCTAGCTATCTCCTCTATACAATGTATAGCACGAGTGTTGCCTAGCTATCTCCCTCTATACAATGTATAGCACAAGTGTTGCCTAGCTATCTCCTCTATACAATGTATAGCACAAGTGTTGCCTAGTTATCTCCTCTATACAATGTATAGCACAAGTGTTGCCTAGCTATCTCCTCTATACAATGTATAGCACAAGTGTTGCCTAGCTATCTCCTCTATACAATGTATAGCACAAGTGTTGCCTAGCTATCTCCTCTATACAATGTATAGCACAAGTGTTGCCTAGCTATCTCCTCTATACAATGTATAGCACAAGTGTTGCCTAGCTATCTCCTCTATACAATGTATAGCACAAGTGTTGCCTAGCTATCTCCTCTATACAATGTATAGCACAAGTGTTGCCTAGCTATCTCCTCTATACAATGTATAGCACGAGTGTTGCCTAGCTATCTCCTCTATACAATGTATAGCACGAGTGTTGCCTAGCTATCTCCTCTATACAATGTATAGCACAAGTGTTGCCTAGCTATCTCCTCTATACAATGTATAGCACAAGTGTTGCCTAGCTATCTCCTCTATACAATGTATAGCACAAGTGTTGCCTAGCTATCTCCTCTATACAATGTATAGCACAAGTGTTGCCTAGCTATCTCCTCTATACAATGTATAGCACTAGTGTTGCCTAGCTATCTCCTCTATACAATGTATAGCACAAGTGTTGCCTAGTTATCTCCTCTATACAATGTATAGCACAAGTGTTGCCTAGCTATCTCCTCTATACAATGTATAGCACAAGTGTTGCCTAGCTATCTCCTCTATACAATGTATAGCACAAGTGTTGCCTAGCTATCTCCTCTATACAATGTATAGCACAAGTGTTGCCTAGTTATCTCCTCTATACAATGTATAGCACAAGTGTTGCCTAGCTATCTCCTCTATACAATGTATAGCACAAGTGTTGCCTAGTTATCTCCTCTATACAATGTATAGCACAAGTGTTGCCTAGCTATCTCCTCTATACAATGTATAGCACAAGTGTTGCCTAGCTATCTCCTCTATACAATGTATAGCACAAGTGTTGCCTAGCTATCTCCTCTATACAATGTATAGCACAAGTGTTGCCTAGCTATCTCCTCTATACAATGTATAGCACAAGTGTTGCCTAGCTATCTCCTCTATACAATGTATAGCACAAGTGTTGCCTAGTTATCTCCTCTATACAATGTATAGCACAAGTGTTGCCTAGCTATCTCCTCTATACAATGTATAGCACAAGTGTTGCCTAGCTATCTCCTCTATACAATGTATAGCACAAGTGTTGCCTAGCTATCTCCTCTATACAATGCATAGCACGAGTGTTGCCTAGCTATCTCCTCTAGACAATGTATAGCACAAGTGTTGCCTAGTTATCTCCTCTATACAATGTATAGCACGAGTGTTGCCTAGCTATCTCCTCTATACAATGTATAGCACGAGTGTTGCCTAGCTATCTCCTCTAGACAATGTATAGCACAAGTGTTGCCTAGCTATCTCCTCTATACAATGTATAGCACGAGTGTTGCCTAGCTATCTCCTCTAGACAATGTATAGCACAAGTGTTGCCTAGTTATCTCCTCTATACAATGTATAGCACGAGTGTTGCCTAGCTATCTCCTCTATACAATGTATAGCACTAGTGTTGCCTAGCTATCTCCTCTATACAATGTATAGCACAAGTGTTGCCTAGCTATCTCCTCTATACAATGTATAGCACGAGTGTTGCCTAGCTATCTCCTCTATACAATGTATAGCACAAGTGTTGCCTAGCTATCTCCTCTATACAATGTATAGCACAAGTGTTGCCTAGTTATCTCCTCTATACAATGTATAGCACAAGTGTTGCCTAGCTATCTCCTCTATACAATGTATAGCACAAGTGTTGCCTAGCTATCTCCTCTATACAATGTATAGCACAAGTGTTGCCTAGCTATCTCCTCTATACAATGTATAGCACAAGTGTTGCCTAGCTATCTCCTCTATACAATGTATAGCACAAGTGTTGCCTAGCTATCTCCTCTATACAATGTATAGCACAAGTGTTGCCTAGCTATCTCCTCTATACAATGTATAGCACAAGTGTTGCCTAGCTATCTCCTCTATACAATGTATAGCACAAGTGTTGCCTAGTTATCTCCTCTATACAATGTATAGCACAAGTGTTGCCTAGCTATCTCCTCTATACAATGTATAGCACAAGTGTTGCCTAGCTATCTCCTCTATACAATGTATAGCACAAGTGTTGCCTAGCTATCTCCTCTATACAATGTATAGCACAAGTGTTGCCTAGCTATCTCCTCTATACAATGTATAGCACAAGTGTTGCCTAGCTATCTCCTCTATACAATGTATAGCACAAGTGTTGCCTAGCTATCTCCTCTATACAATGTATAGCACAAGTGTTGCCTAGCTATCTCCTCTATACAATGTATAGCACAAGTGTTGCCTAGCTATCTCCTCTATACAATGTATAGCACAAGTGTTGCCTAGCTATCTCCTCTATACAATGTATAGCACAAGTGTTGCCTAGATTCATGCTATGTTATTTAACTAAATTTTTTAGAATGACTGCAAACATTACGACATTGTAAACAGAGGAGGCTGGGCTTTCTTGTGTCTCAAGGACCCTGATTATAGGAGCCATTGTTTGTGACTCACCAATGCGTTCTGGGGTGGCACGGTATCGCTTCTGGCTTGGCTCTGTTAAAAGACTGGAATCTCCAGGAAGTGGGGTAACAGGGGGTACCTTTATGTCTTCAGGAATGGTAGTAATGATGGGTGGAACAGGTTTGGTCAACTGGAATAGATAACAAGTACATTTATCATTATAATATGATGTGATGATGGCTTAATGCATTAACTCATGCAGTGCTCATTCAATTATCTGCATAGGAAATATTGATGAAGTCACACATTGGATTTCAAACCCATTATAAACCTGAATTTCAAAGCAAGAGCCGGTTAGAAATAATAGTAGTTTTTCTGAGCGCTGCTAACCTGATTTCACTTTTGATTTGTGCACTAGTCTACTTGAAGATTCCATAATGAGTGGGAAGTAAGGATCCTTGATTGTTCGTTAATATTGGACATGGAACAATAGAAGGTCCTTGGTATAGACCATAAACACTGCTGTGTGTATGTGACATTTTTGGGTAAAGTTGACATGGTGCTGTTTTGAAGATTCCTGCTTTCCATATCCAAATAAATTAATAAAAAAGTGAGATATTACCTGCTGTTCCAAGGATCGTTTTCTGTTTGTGGTTGGCACGTTATTACCAACAGTCGAAGGGTAATGGATTCTGCAGTAAAACTTGCCTGTTTAATGAGAATAAATTAAATGGTTAAACTGACAATTGTTCATATACAAACAGGTTTACAACCCTTATGGATTTTGTCCTAACTGTATGTGAGGTACAGTGTATGTGACGTGTATGACTGTACGTGAGGTACAGTCATAAACCTCAATTAGACTGTACGTGAGGTATTATTTCAGAGTCATTTACCTTTAGCTTTTCCTTCCATATCCCTAGAGAATGCATAGTTGCCAATATGTAGCATGGTCTCACAATGTTGACAGCGGAAACAATCTCTATGGAAAAACAGACCCTCAATGCTTAGCCTCTCCATTACATAAACACGCTTGCTACAGAAGAAACATATGTCACTGTGCTGTGTTTTGGCTGGCTCAAATGCTTTCAATTTCTGGAAAACAATTTAAAACAAAGATGGAAACTTAACAATTTTCTTTAGAATAAAAGTTCTCTCTTAAATTATGGAAACAAAATTGGAAAACAAATATGAACAATATTGTTTGATTTAGGATAGTTAAGGATATGGGGGCACATAAATATTGGATGAGATGGAAAATGAGACTTAAATCTCATGAAAGGTTGAACGTTTTTATCTCCAAACAAAATGAAAGATCATACTCACTGGTCTGTTTACAGGTCTATTATCATCAGTCACTGTAAGACCAGCAATAGTTCGGAACTGCGCTGTCAGCTGCTCAGCCAATCCACTGACTCGATTGGTGCCGGCAGGGAGCTCTGACATATCAACGGCTTTAATAGCGGCCCTCTCATTGGCTCGATCAGTTATCCTCTCTTGAAGACGGGCCTCGATGTTTGCATCTCTTAGTTTCTTCAGGGCCATTTCCTGAATGAAGAAAATTGTTTTTTAATTAACTTAAGTCATAATTAAGGCTCTGTATTTGACCAAAAATTAGCTCTGATATTTTCACATATTCAGTTTTTATAAAGATCTACTCTGTAACTTGAAGCATCTTACGGGTGACTCCCTGGTTTTAGCTCTTTTTGGAGTCACTGGGCTCTTGAGTCCTTCCTCATTCTCTTTGTTACCATGATGTGATTTCTTGTGCCGAATCTTATTCGATATTCTTGAGAGAAAGGATGACTTAGTAGTGGGTGACTTGGTCATGTGTGGAGCTTCTTCTATTGTTGACAGATTGGCTGTGTATTGAAACAGAAACAAGAATAATCAAACTCAAATGTGAAAGTGGATTGTCTGGAGATAGCACCCTCAAGGTAATAAATCATGTATCAAAAATAAAACATCATCTTGAAACAAGTCTAAGCAAACCAGCACTTGGAATAATCCCTCCCCTAAGAACAGACGCCGCCCCCTCCCCATTCCATTCCTCTTGCTGTACCTTTCAATGGAGGCGGTAGCTCATCTTTGAATAGGTCATAAAATCTTGAGATATACGCCACCATTGTTAGTTTGTCCGGTGAGTTCATCTCTGACATCTCTTTGCCTGTCATCGTTGGACTGATGCCAAAATCTCGTTCGGCCAAATCGAAGGCAAGCTGGTTGTTCTGAACAGTGTCTTCCTCTCGTAAAGAATTGAAGTCTCTGGTCAAGGGTAAAGAGAGAAAGTGAGGAATAATATTTTGAGAATGTAACAAATTGATGCTTTCACATCTACAGAAAGGGGCGCAACCCCTGGGCCACCTGACAGACAGTAAGTATATTGGACCACTTCTTATTTTTCACCACTAGAGAGTGGTAATAATGCATAGAGCAGACACTGCAACTCACATTAGATGTGGCCTGTAGCGATGGATGATTGCACACAATGCCAAGCCATTATGCCATGATGATGTCATGTTCTCCATGTGTACATTCTTGTAGGTGTCTGTGACACGTTGACACCACATCAGCAACTTACTGCTTCTTACTATGGACCCTGGGAGCAAAGACAAAGAGATAATATTACAGACCTTTATCACATTATCACCATCTTGGTCTGATTCCCTGTACTCATGTATCACTATAGCACTGATTATCAATACATAAAAGGAACCAAACTACTTTCCTTCAAGCCTCGGTTTGAAGATCTGGATTTGTATAGAATATATGCATCATGATAAAGGTATATTGTAAGTGCTAAATAATTTCAAGAGAATATTATGTTGATTTCAACATTTCTTCCACCTTAAGTGACTATTCCTCTTTCTCCCAGAGAAAAGCTTTAAAAATACACAATTTGGGTCAGTTTTAGGTCTGTCAGGAACGTCAAACTTAATTATTATTTTCTTGGCCAATTATTTGTCACCTTACCTGATCTAATGAGTGTCTGCCTCTGTATCTGAATAACCTTCTCCCATTTGCGTTTAACATCCTCATCATCAGTATCATATAGATGAAGTACCTCATGAGGGGCAGCAGCTTTGAGGTTTATATGAGGGTAACGAGATGAAGGAGTCAGACCGTATTGCTCGTAGATCTTACTGAGGTTCTCCGGGGTTGTCTGAGCAAGGAGGCGGTAGATACTCTCACGCTCTGCAATGACTTCTGGTGGAGACAGCTGATTGGATGACCAGTTACGTATCATCCAGGCAGCATCAAAGGCACCAAGAAAACCACGAGCACAACCTGAACCTGTGGGCCAGAAGGGCTGTACACAAATAAACAAACAAAATAGAACAATATTAAAGTTATGGAATTTAAGAACTAAAATAATTGGAGTTCCTTCAAAAGTTTAAAACCATTTTGCACAAAAACAAGAATACTTGATCAATATAACCCAGTTAATGTTATCTGTCAAATTGCATCAACTCTAAGCAATCTTAACTACTTGACAAGTTGAAAGCGCAGAAAATAAAGAAAACAATTAAATAAAAAACAAAAACAAAGCACAAAACAAATCTGAAAATTATACATAAGATTTGACGATTCCAACTTAACTTATTATCAATTACTTTTGACAATTTCAAGTACACAACAAATATCCAAGCATGTTTATGAGCTAACTTTCCACTCACTTCCAGTAAACTATCACCAACTAATGACATTAACAGTCGATGACCCTTTCGCTCAAGAACCCGGGCTGCATGTTCGGCCTGAAAGATTGAGGTGAAATCAAACATGGCGACGTCCGGTTGACCATAGTGATTCAAGGCAAAGTCCAGCCTCGGCAGCTGTTTGTTGGTGGAGAAGTCGGCCGCTTCCCGGGCGTAGGATTGAAGCTTTTCGTGGCTGTAGTTTTTACGAGCAAGAAGCTGTACTGTGTCGGCTTGATCCTACAAGAAAACCATTTCAAAATACTTGTAAGAGAACCTGGTATATCTGTTGCACTTAGTCTTTTGGGGGCAATCTTCATATGCAATTTCCAGAAAAAATGCAGAATTTTTAGAAATTCTTAGGACAATGTAAAAACAAAAGAAGAAACATTTAACCCCCGAGGTCCTCACCTTCAAAATCACACCCTTGTTTATCAGGCTATTTTTCTTAGCTGTCATGACAAAGTAGTGAGTGTCATCCCTGTAGTACACAATATTCTCCAAGTCAATACCGGTGTCCTCCTTGAGATCTTGGAAGAATTTCTGGTTAAAGATGAATGCCACGCCGCTAATCTCTTCCACCCTTGCCTCCTCAGTGCTATGGCGATTGATGAAGTTGGCTGTGATGGCAATGGCAAGTTTGCCGCGGAATTCCTTGCGTTTGAATCCTGTCAATAAAAAGAATTACAAATTGACAAGTTGAGAGAGCGAGACTCACAGTGGATACAGATCTTACTAATTACAATAAAAAATGGCAAACTCTACTGATTCAAAATTATGACACATTATGCTGCAGCAATGTATTTCTTTCTTCAAATTTTCAAACCTCAATGTCATAAGTTTCATATCATTTTCACTTCAGATTTTCTAAAAGATTTTCACAATTTTCACATTTAGTTTCTATCTTGCCTGGTGTAGTTTTCCCTTCATCAGGATGCACAATAACATATAACGTGAAACAAATTCCAAACATGGTGAGAATGACAACTAACCTGGTAATGTATTTCTCTTGCCGTCAGCACCAATGATAACATCAAATTCATATTCACATAGAGGGTGATCCTTGGGGCTAAGTTTGGCTCTCCATCCCACACCTTAAACAAAAAAATTAAACAGAGAAATTACTTGCAACTTTTTAAACATAATCCAATAAATCTGTTAAAACAAGAACTCACTACTCAGTAGAGGAATCTTTATTGCTCAAGAACCTTTTTTTGTTAAATTTCATAGCAAATTTTCTAAGCAGAAATTATTTATATGGAAAATTTTGAGTGACATTTTGCAATGCAATACAAGTGGAATTGTTCACTGATTGTGACTGACATCGCTTTTACTTAGATGAGTAAAAGTTAGTTCTCTAAACTGAATTTTTTTTTTTTTTTAATGGGGGGGCGGGTGATTAAGGTTCATTGTGAAAACAGTGGAAACTAATTTAAATAAAATATTTAAAGTATTTCATTGGTTTCCTTGACCCTCAATTTGGCTGCATCAGCGCTAATCTAGATAAGCCTTTGAAGTGTTAATTAAATGATTTTTCTTGCTCTATTTTTCTAGTGCTGCTGACATTTTAATTGACATTTTCATGGTCACAACAGCTGCAATATATCTCCCTTCACTTACATGTAGTACCTATCCAACCACAAAGGAATATGGTAAAATCATTAACCTTTGAATTAAAAAAGTATTGGACACAACCATAAAAAGTATCTATCACTTGATTACGAGAGCATATTTTGTTATATTATTGCTATGAATTAATTGCTAGTATTTCTTGGTCTACTAATCATGGACGGAATTGTGATTTCACCCATGACAAGGCTGATCATTTGGCCAAATGAACCCACCATCTGATCCATCTGACCATGAAGCTTACATCACCAGTGAAATTAACTAGAAAACTATTCAAGTAAAACCGATACATTGTCAGGCATAACAGATCTAGTAAAGTGTAATTTAAATTTCTAAAGCTAAAAGAGAATAGGATCATAAAAGGTTTTCCAACTGTTCGGAGTTGGTTGGTTGGGGGGGGGGGGGTCAAATAAATACAAACCAGAGCAGCTTCATACATAACCCATACCCAATTAATAGCATTTTGTAGGGATAAACAGAAAGTGAATTCATGCATAATTTATAATTTATTAATGGTGACCAGGTGGCGTTGCGATCTTTCAACAACTGAGCTGACAATTTAAAGGGTCTCTTCTAATAACAAAAATAGTCCTAGATTATGATGAAAAGGGTGTCTTGTTGGACCCGACATTACATTCTTGGTCTTGGTCTTCTGGTGGTTCTTGTAGCTCCTCAAAGGACACATTAGTGTGGACTTCAACACCAAAGAGGAGAGCTACCTTAAGTAGGATTAGCTGAAGCTGACGGATACCTGATGAGTGAAAGACATCAACATTTATACAGGATTATCTGCTGCTGAGGGCCTATGATTTTAGATAACCACTTGATCAGTAAGGCAATAATACTACATCACGTTGAGTGCGTACATGTATTTTGTTTCAAATTTAATTAATTTTTTTAAAAAATTCATAATGGTTTAAAATTGGCCAATGATCTAAAAAGCATACCCATACATTTAATCATGCTCTATCCGTACTATTTCTCACATCTAAAACAACCAACATTTTATTCTCAGTAAAACTTCAGACAATATCGGTCTCAGAGCATTATTGTTAGGTACACTCATAGGCCCCCTGTGGTACATACAGCTATAGGTTACCTTAGGGTAAATGGCTAATGTATGACACATTGATTTCCAGACAGATTAGTATGTGTTCATGTACATACCTCATTATATTCACAGAATCCGATTATATGATCATAAAGAAATAGTTGATGACCTTTCGTAAGGTCACTAGAAGAACAACTAAAGGGGAGATGTTTCATAATTCTTGAAAGTTATGTCAACACATCAACATACAGTACATTCTGCAATTCTTTCAACAACATTCGTTTTACCAACCTAAACATTCGTTTTATTTCCTACATTTTAATAAAACTCTTCTATTCTCAAAACCCTTCGTCTGTCATAGGGTTTTGAGGGATCAGATTATACATGTGATTTATTGAGGAAACTGAGACATCAATGCAATTTATAACCTTAATGTTGCGATTGGTGGCAAAGTTATGATTTGATATAAAATGATTTGTTTTCATTTGTTATACCTTGATTCAGAGATACATGTACAAGTTATGCAATGAATTTGAAATCTCTGTCACACTGTTGAAATACATCTATACAAGTAATGTGTCCAAGTACAGATGTATTGTAAAACACAGACCATGATTGGACAGCCTTGTTCAGATAAACAGTTAGATCAATGAGCAGACCACAATATGTAAGCATAGATGATTGGCACTGTCACCAGTATCATTGGTCATTAACTTCCTTCACACAATCCCTTTCACAATCACTCTCTCACTATGTCACAGATTAACTAATACAAATAGATGGCTTGGTAAGGCACTGTGCAGAGATTTAATCCTAATCCCTTCATTGTATATTCAATTAGGATTATGAGAGTTCATAGGTGAGGGGAAAGTATTATTGACAAAATATTTATAGAAATGTTAAGTAGGGCAGTCGCCCCAAAGAGAATACATAATCCTTTAGTGAAAATTGATAACAAAATCTGGAAAATAATAATAATAATAATAATGTGTGGATTTATATAGCGCACGTATCCACCAACTAAGTGGTGCTCAAGGCGCATTATATTATTATCCCTGCTCATAAGGCTCATAAGGCTCATAAATCATTCCTGAAACCATCTCAGCTCCCTGGTGAGTATACAGCTCAATTGCTGCCATTTCTAGCGCATATAGAGCAAACCAACTCTGCCTTCACAGGTACCCATTTAACACCTGGGTGGAGAGAAGCAATTATGATTAAGTGTCTTGCTCAAGGACACAAGTGTCACGGCCGTGATTCGAACCCACATTATGTTGCAAACACCAGAACTTGAATCCGGTAAGCTAGATAATTAATACAACTGACAGACAGGTTCAATGCACTAATGTTCATAGCTCTATATAGACATACATGTACCGTGTATATATACAGATATGACTAGGCAAATGATAGCCAGTTATGTTAACATACATAATGTGTACGTAATTACATGAAACCAACATCATAGCAAAAATTTGGCAAGTCTTTAAACAATTTCTCATGTTGGTCAATAGAGGGCAGTGTTTATTCAATATGAAATTTCTCCAACACTAATGCACCTCTGGAAAAATAATTATTCTCATGTTTGTCACTGAGATAAACATTTTTATGACACTTACTGATATGATCTATAGCACCAGCACAAAACTTTCCAAAGAACTTCTTAGCTCCTAGATTCTTAAGATCCGTGATAAGGAATGGCCAAAGATGCAGTACGTTGTTCCGAGAGAAGCTATCTCTTTTCTCAATGACTATACACTTAGTGCCAAGCATAGCACACTCTATGGCTGTACGTAGGCCTACAGGGCCAGCTCCAATGACAAGAACCTTGACAAGAAAATAACAGATATTGACATTAATTTAGCTTACTTCTACATATTTTCTACAATTGTTATCAAAATCTAAGTAAATTTTTGATGGATTAGGAGGGAAGGGAATTGGTTATATGAGAAAGAAGAACGTACCCGTGTGTTCGTGCATGCCTTTTCCTTCTTATATTCCTTCTTGTTGTACCTCTTGTCCAGCTTAGCCCAGAGTGACTTCGCTTTCCATGTCGCCACCTTTGCTTTGAACAAAGTGTAGAAATTCCTACAAAAATGCAAAGGAAATCTCATTTTAATCAAATAAAGCAGGATTTAAATTTTAAATGTTCACACAAAACACAGTATTTATGTACGTAGTCAGAGTCCCTTGTGGTTTATTTGACCACATGTATTGGTAAGATAAACTGATTACCAACTTCAATGGATATGGCTCAAGTGAATTATGATTTTATTTTTCAATTGAAGCAGGATAAGAACATGGGAGTGATATCCAGTACTTTTTCCAACTGAGCTATCCATCACTTCAGTTGGTGGTCTCCCAAATTGTCTTGATCCTTGGGGTGCAAGTAAGAAGCCATAAACCCTATTTTTTCTTTGCTCAAATGTCTTAACATACCACATCAGTTTCCCTATGTTTCAAATCAAATTGCTTACCTTTGTTCTTTAGGGTCTAGTCGCAAGTGATCACATATCTGCTGGAATGATGACATACAAGCACGGAAAGTACCAGCCTGCACAAAGCTGTCAAATAATCTTGAAATGACTACCTCGCTGGTTTGCTCTGGCATGGTGAACCAGTGACGGAGGGAACCAGTGATGAAAGAGACAGGCCAAGAGCCTTAGGACTTTGTAGGGTTGAACAAGGCACTACATGTATCTGAACTTGAAAATTGGAATTGTAATAAATAAAAAAAATCATGATTTTTAACGCTAGAATTGCACTTATACAGTGAGATTCTAAATCAAGATGGCCGTAGTGTGATATACATGTAGGTCTAATTTATCACTTACATGTATTCCAAATAATGAAACTTGTCACTCACGTGGGTTCACAATGTACGTTTGTATATGTACAATGTAGCATGCCAAACTGAACTAACAGCTAGGTAACAAAACTGTTCCATATATATACACACAATGAACAGACATAACAGCACAACCCAAACTCAACCCTTAAGCATTCAATCTTGCCAACGATAAAGCTATGACATGACTGTTATGAATGACAAACTGAACAAACATAAACATGTATATACTCTGTACATGTACAGTTTATGCAAGTCACCATTGAATTATCAGATCATTAACCTTTCTACTACAACAAGGGTCAAAATCAGTCAAAATGTTGATATACTTGCCAAGGTATATCTAGTGCACTTAAAAGTCAAACACTGTCAAACCTTACGTGTAGTAAGTACATATACAGGTCAAAATGAGTCGACTGTTTTTGACTGGTAAAAGCATTGTCTTGTATTGTTGAGGGTGGTCAAAATGACAGTAAAACCCTGTCAAAAATGCTCCTGTGTGCACATTTGTGTCAACAGTCAAAACAAGTGACTGATTTTGACCTCTATAACAACTTCTCACTAAAGCGCAGCTATAGTAGGAGGGTTAATGTATTGATTCTAAAAGTTAATACCCGAGCGAGATTTACTCTAATAAATATGGCTCGCACAATAAAAATAAATACTTGTTAACCTATGTGTACATGTAATTGAGGATATAATTGTCATTCCAAACATGCAAGTAGACACACTAATTGTCAATATGTCATATCATATACATGTACATGAGAGATAACACTATGGCATGCTGTACAAGATCATTGCCACTTGACTGTGTGTCATTCTACCAGGTTAGGGGGGCAAGCTTGTGACATGGTGTCCTTGTTACATACATGTAGGTACATGTAGATGTACCATTCATTATCCTTATAATGAGTGCACATTCTCAGTTGTTCTTCAAATTAGAATGAAATCAATCTTGTTGCCTTGAATAAGAAATTACAATAATGTTAATTAGGAGTCATAATAAATGATTTACATGTACGTAACAAGGGACACCTATCACAAAGCTTGCCCCAACCTGGTGGAATGACCTCTAGACAAACCTTTGTATATGTAGTTTCAATCAGATACCTGAGATACATGAACTATACATAATTGCCAAATGTACATGTAGATGTGACATCAAATAACCAGTCTGTTTGATGACAATACCCATGCTCAGTATCAAAACACAAGGCCTTACAATCAGGAACACATACATATAGGAAACAGGTATTACTCATGAAAACACCAACCATATGAGATATCGTCATACTTTTAGATTAGATCATAAATAACTGAGCTTACATAAAGTTTTGATTTGTGGTTTAAAATAGTTATGACACTAGTATTTTTCCTTATCAACCAAACTTCCTGACGATACAAATATCAAGGATACAAATATCAAGGATACATGTGTGAATCAAAGTCAACAGATCTGACAGAAATAAATGACTAAGACTGGTAGCCATATACATGTACTGACATGAGATTTAGCATGATCAACAATGCATGGAATCGGAGTGCTACATGTAGTTTTAGATAAACTCAGTGACTGAAAATAATACCCCACTGAAAGGTATGATAAAGCTTTGGTAATGATCAAAATAATGTTGCCGAGTTTCAATCTGAAAGCTAAATGTTTACAAACCTGTGATACACTTGTACCAATCGCCCTAAGAAATATGCTGTCATGCTGTCATCTTTGAGACAATTGTATATGAAGACCTCCAAAAACACAACTGATTTCGATTGCAACAATCAAAATTAACACAATATGAACATGCACAAAATAACTAATAAAACAGAAACCGTTATTCTCTGTTTTCTCGAAAACGTGAACACCGATTTTGATGAAATTTTCAAAGGTTAGTTTTATGATGTGTATTTTGAAAACTAGATGATTGGAATGAATGCATTCTTCAAAAAACCAATGATGTATCATACCTTTAATAAAGTCATTGCTGCTGCATAAATGAGCCAGTAATTTTCAGTCACTGTGTTCATCTTAAACTAAGACACCGATTCCATGCCCTGTTGAAAGTCTGCTCTGATCGTGATGATACTGACCCTTTAAATAAGTTCCTATCCTCTCTGTATTATTATATATGGCACTCTGACATGGAACAACTCACACATACCATAGAGAATAACGAAGCATTAAAAATGCAGCTTGTGTCAACTGTCAACCTTGCTTCTCTGTGGTTATTTGAGGCAAAAACAGTATACTGCCGAGTGCTAACATCTATTTATGTACATGCATGGATGACGTTAATGACACTGTAAATGTCCCATGGCCATTACAACATAAACTATCTATGCATTGTCATAAGTTTGTAGTGGGAAGAAAACTAATTACTCAGTAAAGGATGACCACACAAGCTTCATACTTGCAAACTGTGTTGGCTTCCTGGTCAAAGTACATGTACATACCTGAATAATCATGAACTCAGGAAGGAAGGAACAAGGTTCCAATAATAAATGATTGTGCTAGTACACAATCAATTACAAAAGATTAAATGAACTTTTTCACCCAATGAACTACAAAATAGTAGAATTAGCAGAGTGTGGGTTGAACATGGATGAGTGTACCAGAGTAACCTAGAATTAGCAGGGTGTGGAGTTGTACCTGGATGTGTGGGAAGAGAGTGAGGTAGTTTACTTTTTAAATTCAATATTTGTTGTTGTGTACTTTGTAATGGGCCATCACACTACAGCCATGTATGCCTTGTTCCCTGACCACTATCCACAAATCACCATGGACACATAACACCGTTTGAAAGGTACCAGTCTATTTGGACACGGGCCTCATTTTGAACCTCACACTAGATTGTCTAAATGTTGAATTTTTGTCAGATCTTTGAGATATCTCCTCATGTGCTTACCTACATGTATAGGTACCTGACATTTTCTGGAATGTAAATTTAAAAAGAAATATTTCAGAAAAGTGCCTAAATCTTACGTAATTTTACATAATGATAACAGATTTACATTCATGTACATGAAACTTACTTGGTGTAAAGTTGATGATGGTATCACACATCTCTTGAAAACTTTCTGTCTGCGCATTCCAGACTCTGAGGTGCTATCATTTGTAACAACACTCAAATGTTTCCCCCAATTATATACATCAGAATTTTAATAACAAACTGATTTAAAGTTCCATGTTATAAATAAAAAGAAGTTTATTTCAAGTAAAGACTGTTTGCGGTGACATGTAGAGAATGTATCTCCTGAAGACGATGGGAGCATACTGATTGAAATGAGTTGTAACTAACCGGTTCTTTTCAGAACTATTTACTCCTCAAAAGAGAATTTCTACATGGTGTCACCACAAACAGTCTTTACTTATCCTTTTCACCATGCAAAGTCTTAAGTTTATATTTGGCAATTGAAATTTCAGAATGCAATTTCACAATTATGTATTCTCGCTAATGACACAAAGGACTGACAGGCCAGTTGTTTTACATGTACATGTATTTATTCACATGAAATGAGACACAACAGAATGGAGGATGTTTATCAATGGTACATGTGTACTTTCCCCCTTTAAATTGATACAACATATCAGCCTTTGATCATGCCATAATCAAATAAACACAAGTCAAAATGTTTAACCTCACTTAGACTTCAGTGATTTGACCCCTTAGCTTTTTGTTTGTTTGTAAATGTTGAGATGTTTGTGTAATCCCTTATGTGCTGACCTACCTGACCTTTTCTGGAATGTAAATAAAATATATTTTACACTCTACAAAAAAGTGCCTACACATGTACATCACATATTTTGTATGACTTACATGTGTGTAGTAAATATACATTTAATCATGTAGTGTGCCTGTATGGCCTTTGTTTTAATTCATAAACAATTAAAAAAATTTAAATAATTTTAAAAATAAATAAATGAATAAATAATACACATTTTTAAATAAAAATAAGACTGCAATTTTTGCTTCTAAATGAACTTGAAAATTGGAGAAAATTTTTATTCTGACAAATATCAGGGAAAATGATGCTACTATTTTGATAGAACCAAACATTTAATGGTACATGTAGGTCACATCCAGTATGTGTGATAACTACTGACATCATGACAGTATTATTGTCATGACAACACTTCATAGACATCTGTACTTCTTAATTCTTGTGTACAAGTCTAAAGCCCTGTACAATTACCATCCTGTATATTAACATTGACACCTGTTTCCAATACACACAGAGGAAGGTCATAATTATACAATACATGTAGGTAACAGGACAGTGTGTCATCATTACCAATCTATTGCCTATACATATTTGTACATGTCATTTAGTTTGCAGTGTTTTAGGTCTGCGTGTGACAACTAAGTAATTATTGATGTACAGTTACAACATATTACTTCTGTATTGGATGAGCTGATGAAAGATACATGGGGTGATGGTCAGGGAGGAATTAAAATAAACTGAGAGAAATGTTGTGTCTAAAAGCTTAGATGGACTGGTAATGGTACCAAACATTGTGCCTTATTAACAAGATGGATGGAGTGTAACATAGGTAAACTGAATTTAGAGTATTAGGGGATGAAAACAGAAGATAAATTGGCATGACAAAAAAAATTATGTTTAAAAAAAAAAGTTTTAAGAGAGAGACATGTTTTACAAAATAATAAAATTAAAACAAACTCTTCTGCTCATGAATAAATACATACTTAGTTTTTCATTACCTATTTTTCTAATGTCGATACTAGCGATTATAAAATAGCACTTTAAGTAAACACAGCAAACATGTACATTATGTACATTCATGATGGTGTTTTTTTTGGCAAACAAGCTCATAGCAGGCAGTGGGGATCAAACTGGTTTGAACACAGTGCCTCAAAGAAACAAACTTCCCAGACATGTAAATTATGTTAAGACGACCAACCACAGTTCATCGTGGATAAGGGTTCAGTCATCCACCATCGGTAATAAAAATCAGTGAAACTCAACAAAAGATCTTTTATAATATTACCAATCAACAATACACCCAAATATATCTTTATACAAACAGAATTAGGCTCATACATGTCCATTATACCAGTAGCGTGCCTTTTTAAAACTTTTATAGTGATATTATCCCAGGATGTAAAAGAAAAAATGACAATGATGGATAACATAGAATTTTTATAAAGGAAGAGGTCAATGTGATGTGGGTCATAATGCCATCATTAACCCCCCCTCCCCCCCCCCCCCACAACCCTTGGTAGCCCACAAATAAAACCAGACCTGATGAACTTGTGATATATGTAACCTTAACTTTGAAATCCACTGTATTACAGGTGGCCTTTGCTGCAGACATAACAACTCCCTAACCTACAAGATTTTGTATCTGTTTAAAGTTATAGATACATGTATGTGAAACCATACAGTATGTAACAGTGTACATTATTATGTGAGGTCACATGTCAATTACAGAGCTGCCAACTCTTCCGGATTCTGCGGAAGACTTCGCGTATTTGACGGTAATTTACTTACTTAAAATATATGCAAGGAGGCCTCTCCTTTTGGCACCAAAAGGAGAGGCCTCCTTGCATATATTTTAAATAAGTAAATTACCGTCAAATACGGAAGTCTTCCGCAGAATCCGGAAGAGTTGGCAGCTCTGCAATTACAATTAATATTTTATTCTGTTAAACGGATTTATACATTTTGCTGTATCCCAATGTACTGTACATGTATGTCATCAGATACACTTCCATCATGCAATTTAAATTAAAGGTTAATATTCATTTGGATTGGTCACTAAATGGACCTGAATCCTTTAATTCTGTGTGTGTGTGTGTGTTCAAGCACTGGCCGCGTTATGGGGACAGAGAACAAAAGAGGGATCCGGAATTACTTAGCTGTGGGGACATTTTGTGTGTCCCCACAACGTTTTTAATCCCCAAAATCCTTTGTATTTTGTCCCCACAACGCCCCGTGCGGGAATGTGTGTGTGTGTGTGAACGTACACACCATTCGTTGTGGGGTCCAAAACACAATAGAACAATTGGACCCCACAAGGTAACTATAGAAAATCTTGTACCCCACAGGAGAATTATAAGGAAAAGGGATAATAGAACGAACAAAGGAATACCCCACAAATCAATGTGCGTGAGGGTGTGTGTGTGTGTGTGTGTGTGTGTGTGTGTGTTCAAGCACTGGCCGCGTTATGGGGACAGAGAACAAAAGAGGGATCCGGAATTACTTAGCTGTGGGGACATTTTCATTGTCCCCACAACGTTTTTAATCCCCAAAATCCTTTGTATTTTGTCACCACAACGCCCGTCTTGAGAATGTGTGTGTGTGTGCGTGTGTGAGCGCATTCAAACCGGGACGTATAACAAAAGGGACAATGGTCCCCGGTTGCTCTCACAATGGAGAACAATCCGTCCCCGTATTTTTGGACAAAGGAATTTGACAAAGGAAGTCCCCGAATGCCGGTGTTTACACACGTGTGTGTGTGTGTGTGTGCGTGTGTGAGCGCATTCAAACCGGGGACGTATAACAAAAGGGACAATGGTCCCCGGTTGCTATCACAATGGAGAACAATCCGTCCCCGTATTTTTGGACAAAGGAATTTGACAAAGGAAGTCCCCGAATGCCGGTGTTTACACACGTGTGTGTGTGTGTGTGTGTGGGTAGGCACTGGCAAGGTTATGGGGACTTAATAACAAAAGGGAAGGCAAGAACGAGTGTCTGTGGGGACATTTTCCTGTCCCCACAACGTTTTCGGTCCCCACAACTGTGTCTCAGAGCGAGTGTATGTCCCCACAACTACGGTGCGTGACTGTGTGTGTGTGTGTGTTCCAGCACTGGCCGCATTATGGGGGCAGAGAACAAAAGAGGGATCCGGAATTACTTAGCTGTGGGGACATTTTCTCTGTCCCCACAACGTTTTTAATCCCCAAAATCCTTTGTATTTTGTCCCCTGGCCTTGTGAAATGTGTGTGTGTGTGTGTGTGTGTGGGTAAGCACTGGCAAGGTTGTGGGGACCTATAACAAAGAGGGATGGCCGAATTACTCTGTGGGGACATTTTCATGTCCCCACAACGTTTTCGGTCCCCACAACTGTGTCTCAGAGCGAGTGTATGTCCCCACAACTACGGTGCGTGACTGTGTGCGTGTGTGAGCGCATTCAAACCGGGGACGTATAACAAAAGGGACAATGGTCCCCGGTTGCTCTCACAATGGAGAACAATCCGTCCCCGTATTTTTGGACAAAGGAATTTGACAAAGGAAGTCCCCGAATGCGGTGTTTACACGTGTGTGTGTGTGTGTTCAAGCACTGGCACGTTATGGGGGCAGAGAACAAAAGAGGGATCCGAATTACTTAGCTGTGGGGACATTTTGTGTGTCCCCACAACGTTTTAATCCCCAAAATCCTTTGTATTTTGTCCCCACAACGCCCCCGCAAGGAATGTGTGTGTGTGTGTGTGTGTGTGTGTGTTCAAGCACTGGCGGCATATATGGACAGAGAACAAAAGAGGGATCCGAATTATTTAGCTGTGGGGACATTTTCATTGTCCCCACAACGTTTAATCCCAAAATCCTTTTGTATTTTGTCCCCACAACGCCTGCAAGTGTGTGTGTGTGTGCGTGTGTGAGAGCATTCAAACCTGGGACGTATAACTAAAGGGACAATGGTCCCCGGTTGCTCTCACAATGGAGAACATTCCGTCCCCGTATTTTTGGACAAAGGAATTTGACAAATGACGTCCCCAAATGCCGGTGTTTACACACGCGTGTGTGTGTGTGTGTGTGTGTGTGAGCGCATTCAAACCGGGGACATATAACAAAAGGGACAATAGTCCCCGGTTGCTATCACAATGGAGAACAATATGTCCCGGCTTTTTTGGACAAAGGAATTTGACAAAGGATGTCCCCGATTGCAGGCGTTTACACACGTGTGTGTGTGTGTGTGTGTGTGTGTGTTCAAGCACTGGCCGCGTTATGGGGGCAGAGAACAAAAGAGGGATCCGGAATTACTTAGCTGTGGGGACATTTTCCTGTCCCCACAACGTTTTCGGTCCCCACAACTGTGTCTCAGAGCGAGTGTATGTCCCCACAACTACGGTGCGTGACGGTGCGTGACTGTGTGTGTGTGTGAACGTACACACCATTCGTTGTGGGGTCCAAAACACAATAGAACAATTGGACCCCACAAGGTAACTATAGAAAATCTTGTACCCCACAGGAGAATTATAAGGAAAAGGGATAATAGAACGAACAAAGGAATACCCCACAAATCAATGTGCGTGAGGGTGTGTGTGTGTGTGTGTGTTCGAGCACTGGCCGCGTTATGGGGGCAGAGAACAAAAGAGGGATCCGGAATTACTTAGCTGTGGGGACATTTTGTGTGTCCCCACAACGTTTTTAATCCCCAAAATCCTTTGTATTTTGTCCCCACAACGCCTCGCGCGGGATTGTGTGTGCGTGTGTGAGCGCATTCAAACCGGGGACGTATAACAAAAGGGACAATGGTCCCCGGTTGCTCTCACAATGGAGAACAATGCGTCCCCGTATTTTTGGACAAAGGAATTTGACAAAGGAAGTCCCCGATTGCAGGTGTTTACACACGTGTGTGTGTGTGTTCAAGCACTGGCCGCGTTATGGGGACAGAGAACAAAAGAGGGATCCGGAATTACTTAGCTGTGGGGACATTTTGTGTGTCCCCACGTTTTTAATACCCAAAATACTTTTTATTTTTTCCCCACAACGCCCGCAATTGTGTGTGTGTGTGTGTGTGTGTTCAAGCACTGGCCGTTATGGGGACAGAGAACAAAAGAGGATCCGAATTACTGCTGTGGGGACATTTGTGTGTCCCCACAGCGTTTAATCCCAAAATCCTTGTATTTTGTCCCCTACGCCCGGGATTGTGTGTACACGCCATTCGTTGTGGGGTACCAAACACAATGGAACAATGGTACCCACAGAGAATCTATTGAAATTCTGGTACCCCACAGGAATTCAATTAGAAAAGGGATAATAGAACGAACAAAGGAATACCCCACTTGTCGGCATGTGAGAGTGTGTGTGTGTGTGCGTGTGTGAGCGCATTCAAACCGGGACGTATAACAAAAGGGACAATGGTCCCCGGTTGCTATCACAATGGAGAACAATACGTCCCCGTATTTTTGGACAAAGGAATTTGACAAAGGAAGTCCCCGATTGCAGGTGTTTACACACGTGTGTGTGTGTGTTCAAGCACTGGCCGCGTTATGGGGACAGAGAACAAAAGAGGGATCCGGAATTACTTAGCTGTGGGGACATTTTGTGTGTCCCCACAACGTTTTTAATCCCCAAAATCCTTTGTATTTTGTCCCCACAACGCCTCATGGCGGGATTGTGTGTGTGTGTGTGTGTGTGCGTGTGTGGCGCATTCAAACCGGGACGTAACAAAAGGGACAATGGTCCCGGTTGCTCTAACAATGTATAAAAATCCGTCCCCTTATTTTTGGACAAAGGAATTTGACAAAGGAAGTCCCCGAATGCAGGTGTTTACACACGTGTGTGTGTGTTCAAGCACTGGCGCGTTATGGGGACAGAGAACAAAAGAGGGATCCGAATTACTTAGCTGTGGGGACATTTGTGTGTCCCCACAACGTTTTAATCCCAAAATCCTTTGTATTTTGTCCCCACAACGCCTGCAAGGGATTGTGTGTGTGTGTGTGTGTGTGTGTACATCGCCATTCGTTGTGGGGTACCAAACACAATGGAACAATGGTACCCCACAGAGAATCTATTGAAATTCTGGTACCCCACAGGGGAATTCAATAGAAAAGGGATAATAGAACGAACAAAGGAATACCCCACTTGTCGGCATGTGTGTGAGAGTGTGTGTGTGTGCGTGTGTGAGCGCATTCAAACCGGGGACGTATAACAAAAGGGACAATGGTCCCCGGTTGCTCTCACAATGGAGAACAATCCGTCCCCGTATTTTTGGACAAAGGAATTTGACAAAGGAAGTCCCCGAATGCCGGTGTTTACACACGTGTGTGTGTGTGTGTGTGTGTGCGTGTGTGAGCGCATTCAAACCGGGGACGTATAACAAAAGGGACAATGGTCCCCGGTTGCTCTCACAATGGAGAACAATCCGTCCCCGTATTTTTGGACAAAGGAATTTGACAAAGGAAGTCCCCGAATGCCGGTGTTTACACACGTGTGTGTGTGTGTGTGTGTGTGTGTGTGTGTTTTCATGTGAGAGTGAGTCACACACTGTACATAGACATTTACTGTATTTTCATAAAACCCTATAAGGCTGGCAATTTATGTACAGTATAGCCTATCCCCAGTGTCAATCCTTGTAATGTACATTGTACATGTACTGCTATACTTATAAACTTCAACCAGCAAGTTAATTATAAATGTAAATTACAGAAAAAGTACATGTACATGCTTAAGTTAAAAACGTCTTCAACCAGCTAGTTTTGAACAATAATAATAATAATAATAATAATAATGTATAGATTTATATAGCGCACGTATCCACCAACTAAGTGGCGCTCAAGGCGCATTATATTATTATCCCTGCTCATAAGGCTCATAAGGCTCATAAATCATTCCTGAAACCATCTCAGCTCCCTGGGGAGTATACAGCTCAATTGCTGCCATTTCTAGCGCATAGAGAGCAAACCATCTCTGCCTTCACAGGTACCCATTTAACCCCTGGGTGGAGAGAAGCAATTATGGTTAAGTGTCTTGCTCAAGGACACAGGTGTCACGGCCGGGGCTCGAACCCACACTCTGCTGCTGGCAACACCAGAACTTGAGTTCAGTGCGCTAGACCACTCGGCCACGACAATCCACTTTTCGTGCATTATACAACACACGGGACCTACGGCTTTACGTCCCATCCGAAGGACGAAGCAATTATGGTTAAGTACCTTGCTCAAGGATACAAGTGTCACGACCGGGGCTCGAACCCACACCCTGCTGCTGGCAACACCAGAACTTGAGTTCGGTGCGCTAGACCGCTATAACATGTACATAATTTTTTAATTTTTTAATTTATAATGTACATATATACTGTATAAATTTATAATGTGAAATACACATACACACTATACATCACAATAGATACAAGATGTATCTTTCATTTGTACTGCACCATATCACCAGTCACAACACTGTAGTTTTGACACATCAAAAAATAACCTTGTCATTCAATGTTTACAATCAAAAGAAAGACTTTTCATACTGAAATATATTTAATGCATCACACTGTTAAAGGTCACACTACATGTACTTCTCTATCATGTACACAGTACTGATCAGTGATCATACATGTACATTACATGTTGTACACATCTGTGTCAACTTCTAAGCAAACTCAGAAATGTTAATAATTAAACCTGCAAACACTAGACGTTCTAAAACATTGCAACTATTATCTGAATACTGAATTGCATCAAGGAATGTCACAAGAAAATATCTGTCTTAGAAGCTTCACTCATGAGGCGTCTAACGATACTTCACATTAGTACAAAAACAACATCCACCTTGGATGAAGGTCTGCCGTAAGGCTAGTCTCATTATTGATTCCAAAATTGAATTTGGCAGTTTTAATTTCCGCTGGTCTCTTCCGGTAACTCTGTCAAGAATGAGTTTTTCAGGTCAAAATGGAAATGTACAGACTCAAACAGGGAATAATGTCCAATGTTTAAAATTCAGATAAATGAAATCCGTCATTTTATTTTTCAAATGACTGATGTTGTTACCTTGTAAAGAAATTAAAAGAAATGATTAAGTAATTTACTTTCACACAAATGTGTTATAAAACTTGTGCATAGATCTATTTCCCATTCATAACATACACAATATTTTGTGTAGTGTACACTTAAGCTGGTCATGAAAAATGCAATTTAAATATTCACTTTTTACTGACCTACACTAAGTACACAATGTCTGTATAATAACAACAATGGACAACAATGAAGCTCAGATAGACTAGCAATAATGACCGTGCTTAACAGTTGAACAAAAGTACAAAACAAGCTTCTAGCTGTGGTTACCTGTACGCTGTAGTGGCATACCAGTTCACCTCTCTGCCATAACCAGCCTTTCCAAATGTGTCCTCCTTCTGACCGGTTCAATGCTTTTCTACGGCCTATATACAAAATGCTCATAATCACATCTCCTGTGTGGTTTCTTTCCTTCACAAAGCCCTTGCCACATAATACAGTTTCATAAGGGTTGCCTTTATTGTTATTTCAGGAAAATCAAATTAAATCAAACTCACCCACACCAGTGACCAATAAACAACATTAGTGTTTAAACAATTGTAATAATAGCATTGTGTGGTGTCAACAATTATCACCAAAGAAATTTCACTTTAATTCTCAGAGTCGGAAAGTGAGAGGTGTGTTTGTGGTGGGCAGGAAGGGCAAAAGATATCTGGGTATACAGGAAACTTGGTCATGTATTAAATATTGGAATTTGCCTATATCCATAATGATCATACTGTAATTAATTTATAACACTTCCTGTAACTTTGCCTGTTATTAAAAAATGTCCAAATCCAACCATGAACGTATGTATGTTGTATATATTGTACACTACATTTCAATATCAGTACGTCAGGAATAAATCAATTCATGTATGCATCCATGATCATATTGTTCACCCTGACGGTTTTAAGGAGCCGATCGCAAGGCGACATCGGTCTGTCATTTGATCAGACTATTTAATAACTTGGAAGTAGCGCGACTGACACGCTATCAAGGTTAGGCAATGTTTACAACATGTACAATTCAGTGCTCAGAATTCTATTCCATACAGGGGATCAATGGAAAAACTACAAATAATTGAATTGAAGATTGTCAGGCTGTCACCACAGCACCATGGCGCTGCTAAACACAGAATGTCATGCTCACAATTACCATTTTCTACTCACAGGTTTAGCACACAATTATTGCGCTAGTCTTATAAGTGGATAATCCTTAATTACACAAGGAACACATCTAGCAAAAATATCCTGAAGTAAGGAGTAAGGACAATATTTTCTACTGTAGTAAGTGCTGAATTTGCAAATACAGTATACAGAGCCATGAAAGTGGGCCCAGATCTAGAGGCTTAAGGCTCAAATAAGACCCAGTTCAGAACATTATTCAGTCAGCAAAATGTCTGTTCGTCTTCTGGATTGGCAATAGTCTTAAGACTTAAATGGTCTTAAAATGGATTGACAGCATGAACGAACTGAGGACTGCCATGCTGGATAAATTGGTCTGGAGGTGCCATATTCATGGAACCCGAGATGTCATAGGTTAAGACCAATATACGCCCTTGCTTTAGTAGTAGTAGTAAAATGGATTGTGAACGAGGCTTTCATATTTCTAAAATAATTAACTGGATTTCTTTATATTTTGCAGAATATGCAAACGAGGTATTTTGTCAGTGTATGTGTATATCTATTAAATTTCCGATCTACTTGAAGTACAGAAACTTCAGATCTGAAAGTGAGAATTGGAACTCTTCAGAACTACACAACTCGGTGTTAAATCGTCAAGTATGTCTATGGTATGTCGCATTGTACATAATTTACCACTACATGTACTGCAATCTTCATGAAGAGAAGGTTAAAGATCAATTGGTATTTAGAAACAAACATTTGTTTCCAGAAATATCATAAATTAGTACTAGTAGAGAAAACATGTTTTACAGGTTTTTAAGATTTTTATATTTTCCTTTTTTTTTAAATTTGACATAAGTGTACAGTGTTACATGTTAACAACTTCTTTTTCTGTTTGATGAAAGTATCTCAGATGGAATAAGTTCTCAAAATGATTGATATTTGCACCAACTTAACACAAAGGAAGTTTTTATACTAATGTTGTAACTTCCCTTCAAAAAATTATAAACAATCTAATTCTTGACATACAGCCCAAGACCGCAGTGCCAATGTTGTGATTGAAACAATGATCACATTGTGAAAAGAAAAAAAAAAAAAACATAAAACTAAGACAAAGATATAGAAGACAAAAACAAACAATTTCTTTTGTTATATTTATGTTTGGATAGGCATGGCATGGTGTGGGGGTTTCTTTTACAACCCAACCATTCCTCAATGCAACCTGCCAACAGTGTCAAATTACTTACCTTGGCTTGCGTTACAAATACAACTTACATGATGGTAATGAATGTAGAATCACTGATCTCTAATAATAATAATAATGTGTGGACTTATATAGCGCACGTATCCACCAACTAAGTGGTGCTCAAGGCGCATTCTTTTTTACGTGCATTACACAACACACGGGACCTACGGCTTTACGTCCCATCCGAAGGACGAAGCAATTATGGTTAAGTACCTTGCTCAAGGACACAAGTGTCACGACCGGGGCTCGAACCCACACCCTGCTGGCAACACCAGAACTTGAGTTCGGTGCCCTAGACCGCTCGGCCACGACACTCCATACTCTAGACACTCTAGACTCTACTAACTAGTAAACTGACTGAGCTGAATACTGTAATCCTTGTGAATCTTAAATAATTAAACGTTGCCAGAAGGGGGCTTACACATGTTGCTTCCTTCTTCGGTTCTTTTAATCAATTCCAATTTTTATAATAAACCCTTTCACGGTAATATGTGCCACATTTTTGACTGGGCAAAATTGTTTATTTTGAACACTCGTTGACCCGGCACTCGAACTTCACGTGAACTCCAGACGCATGTATAAAGTTCGATTACCGGGTTGCAGACGGCAACTAATGTAAGTGTTCGAAATATACAATTTTACCCTGTCAAAAACATGGCGCATATTTACCGTGAAAGGGTTTATTGCACAATAAATGTCAAATATGCTATTTATCAATTAAACTTCTGCACAAATAAACAGTTTAATAATTAAACTTGATGATCAACAATCAAATCATAATCGCATAGGCCTATGGCCTCACCAGCTAACGTCATGCATATTTACTGTCATAGTTCAGACTGTGTTGTGAAAACATTGTCATATTCTGATTTATAACGTGAACAATAACATTAAGCCAAGGTTAACCATGTTAACGCCTTATGTTTGAAAAAATGTTTTCAACCTTACCTTACTAACTCACACCATCATGTTCCAATAGATTTTCCGGAAATCATTATCTAGTCATGCTAGCTAAGATTATGGAGGAGATACAATAGTCAATAGACTGACAGCATTCATTAAGTTGATAATATACACACGACACGATTGACTCATCGCCTGCTGCGCTGACGTTCGTTAGAGATCGTTCAGCTGGCCATCGCCATCTTGCATGTAGGCCTATGTGATTAAATAAATATGAACTTCGAGGAACGGACATTTGATGTTGAATTTAATAACAGTTAGAATTTGGATTCTAGCAATCGTAGGGATAAAATAACATGATATAATACGTATTGATAAGAAATTGATTCTCAGTGGAAACGTTACGGAAGATGACAGGTTCCTTAGAAAAATATGCCCGCAAATGATTACACTACCATCTACAAGTTGTTATAAAAAACAACTTTAAACTTTAAAGATTGAGGGCGCTATTCATAAATAAATCCATTGGAAAAACACCTGCGCTACGTTTTTGAAGAGGCGAAATGGGTGGGGCGCATTATTTTCGTTCCATTATGATGGCAATGAAAGAACGTTCATAAATAAATATTATTCATTGGTTAAACATCGATTTTTTTTTTTTTAAGAAATTTCAAAAAATGTTTTTTTGAATTACAAAATCCGAATGATACGACATTGTTCTGGATTGTTGGCGTCAATGTAAAATCTCAATACCAAACTTATTTCTATAATACACCATTCGCTGAACACACCAACGGGATGTAGCATTAAATAGGCTGGACTTGTCTAGTCTGGATCAGTGAAGGGCGGATCCACATTTGCATTAAAAAAATTATTCATTTATTATTTTTTTTGGGGGGGGGGGGGAATGATAGCGCTACCCATAATTCGTTTAAATAATGAAGCACGTTGACTAATGCAAAAAGAGCATCAACTCCCCCATCTGCTACAGCAATAATAGTATATTATATACTACAGCAATATTGTGTACATTTCTTTCTTTCTTTCTTTTTCAAAGTATTTGTTTTTGGTGGTGGGGGTGGGGGGTTCCCTGCTCGGCTGGTTCCGCCACTTACATCGATATGGTCAGTGATGGTTAACCCCTGTTTTGTCTGAAGTGACGGCCATTAATCAGTTCTGAACATTGACACACGTATGCCTCAAATTGAAATAAGCAATGTCGACGCTGAACAATGAACAGTTATTGACAAAATCATTTTATGTACAGATTAACATCATTTTGGCGCCAAGTGAAGTTTACAAATTAAGCATTACTAATATTCCCGTATCAGACTTTCTTTAATTATACATAAAAGATAATCAATATAATTATGTGCCCTTCCTTCGTTTCAAATGTTTTCTGAAAATACTTGTTGCAGCCTATGCTAATTAGTCTCGTGACTTTATGTTATCAATTTAATGATTCTATTTGAGAAAGTACCGGTACCTGCTAGGTTCGAAACGTAAGGCCAATAACCATTATTTTGCATTTATATACTAAAAGTCCTTTATGATAGTAAGCAGTTTGCAACAGCTAATTCTCTATTTATGATTCTATTTTATGAGGCAATGACTTCTAATATGCCCATAGCAATTTGACTAAAGATGGTTTGAGAGATAACTGCGCGCATATTGCAGGATATCATTTAAAAAAATTGAAAAATTATCGTAAAAAAAGTTAAAGCTTCACTGTGATAATATAATATTACTTCCAACACTGTTACGTACCAGATTTTTCATTCCTTTGTTTTCTGAAACGTGTCACTTGGCACGACCGAATAATGAGCGAGATTCACTGCCTGAAATAATATCTTTTTTTTTATATTGTTCAAAAACGATTAACACAATATTATTCTTAGCTCAACACTAATGTGTATTTCAATATTTAGATATTTGTCATAGGCTATTTGATATTCATATAATTATTTTGCCGCCAAACCCTTTATGTACCAGGGACGGATCCATGAACAAGAAAAGTTTATTTGAATTGTAATATAATTTGATTGGTATGAAATTAAGTAGGCCTATCAAAAATTAACATAAGTATATACAATTATCACTGAGCACAAATCCATTTATTAAGTCCAGGCCCGCTCTAGAAGACAGCAGAATTATTTCTTAATTATGTCGGCGGCAGGCTTCCGAAGGGAGGGAGGAGTTTAACCCTCCCGACCCCTCGAATTGGATCCACCAATAGTCAGTCTACAGTCTTTATTTATTTGGAGGAAGCGATGTCTTCTCAGTCTGATTTCTTCCAGGCCGCCATTTTCAATTTGTAATCTCGACATTTTTTCTCGTAGGCTTCTTGGGTAAACAGCATCCTGGGAAATTTCTTGACGATGTAGGCTTTGGCTTGATCTATTGCGTCCGGATCACCTGTAAAGGGATTACGGGGGATTATTCGGAATATCCTGTTAGACTTACATGGGATCAACAGACAACATCGCAGTTACTGCTGCTTGCCAAGTTTACAACTTAACTAGACGACCTCAGATTGGTTGCATACTGTGATTATGGGGGTATGGAGCCATCGAACCGATCCGCGACCCTATGTTAATAACACAACCTCCATGAGATTTTCGTGTTTTTGTTTTGCTTTGAACGACTACGACGAACAACCGCTATAGTGAACCATTCGTATGGACCCCTCATACGCAATTATCGTTATACTAGCGTCATAAATGCCCACCCACCCTGCATTGTAAACATCTTGAAGTACTTCTTGTCTTCCTCTGTACGAACATCAATGTTGATATCAAATTTTTCCTCTAGACCTTTGTCTTTAACTCTTTGCCACTATGAAAATACAAATAAAAATGGCTCTCATCATAAACACAGACAATAAATCTCTGAAGTATTTTGATCTTTTTAAGTTTCAGTATACTGAAAATGCACAAAACTTGACGGGAAAGATCTTGACATACATTCTTTCCAACGACACATCCAGTGCAGTAATAAATAATGTAATACGTGAATGAGGCCTGGGGTGCAGCGTCACTGGTCCCCGCAACTTCGGTGGTGGGGAGCAGTGAAGATGCGGAGCCTAGTTCAGCAATCTCCGATGAGTCAGTTGCTGTGGCAACCACAGGTGGGGATTCGTGCATGGCTTGATTTGGTTCAGTCTGGTAATAACCAAAGAAATAATCACTTTTGTTTAAAATCCAGAACTGAAATTCATACTTGGGTTCGATGTAAATAATTGAGGAAGGATTTAGATGTCCATATAAAAATAGTTTGGGAATTATTTAAATGTATTTGTTGTTAGTTTATTACCTCAATATATTGTCAAATTGTTTAACTTACAAACGTCTGTATATTCGTTACATCCAAGGCAAGAGGAGCGGCAGTACGGTAGATTTCAGGAGTTGAAGTCAGCTAAAAGAGAAGAAAATACAGATAGTGCCTTACTTTAAAACTTAAATCTGTCATAGCAATTGGAACCGTTCCTTAAACCGTTTATGTTTGGCCAAAGCATAAACAATTGGCCAAAGCATAAATGAACATGAACTGAAATTCTTGCACTTACCCCTATTTGTATTTCTATTTCAGCTGCAGTGAGTGTGGCTGTAATCTAGCTGCCGAACTCAGAAGCAAAAATCAGCTGAAAATACAAAACCATATAAATCAAGGACCAACTTACAAATGTATTGCTATAAAGGTCATACAATTATAACTCAATAAGTGTATAGGAACGTTCAGATTCAGAAAAGAATCAAACTATAAAGAATAATAAAAATAAAAAAATAAATAAAAACAATTCTGTGACAATTTCATCTTAAGGGATGCTAATGTTGCTGAAAATATTATGTTATTGATTTTATTAAAAGATACGAAAAAAAATATCCCATGATTGACTGCTTTTGACGAAATCTTTACTCGAAAAGAAAGTACATCAATTATAACGTTGTTTAATGAAACACCATTTCGACTTTATGTAAGTTCGTCCTATTTAAAATGCTGATCCCGAAGTTACCCGAGTCTGTATATCAATTACAGCTGACGTTGAGGGCGTCTGATGGGTGGAGATTTCAGAAATGATCACTAACTACAAGCAAACGGGAAATGGAAAATTATGTATCACCAACATATACAAAAAATGTGATTGGAAATTTATGTCTGCATGGCTGAGAAGTTTGAAATTAATTGAAGTTGGAAATTCTGTTCTTGTTTGGAATTTGATGGACGATTGAATGAAAATCAAACCATTGGTCCAAAATATATTTTACATCAATATTTTGACAAAAGGAAGGTTCTTTTGTATAGTCTTGTAAGGTTTTGTACTGATCACCATACCTATAAGATATGTTTGTCAGAAGTGCTGATGTTTTTGCAGATGATTTATCTTTATAAACTAGTTACTTACGTCTGTTTTGTGTCGGCTATATTGGTTTGGATAAGAAGGTCAGGTTTGGCTTCCGTCGGCTGATAGACAAAAACACAATCAAGAATTATAGTACTTGCTTATGAAAAGGGAAGTTTGTCATAGTTTGCGATAGTTTGTCAACTCGATCTTGCGATTAGAGTATTCGGATCATCTTCAGGAGAAAATTTGTATATTGTTGATGCTGCCGGGTCTTGTAATAGCAATGAGCTTACTATCTCGTGAGAACTAAGGAGGAGATAATTTCATGTATTATTATTACTTAAACTGTAGACCTGATAGCGATACACATCGTTTTGCTATCATTAAGGATTTAGGCATACAGTTCAATGAAAGGATGGCAATGGGAATTTTTTCAAAAATCTAAACTCATAAAACTCACGATATGCTGTATATTTGTCACAAGCAGCAGGACTTTGGATGGCAGTTATGGTGGGCTCTTCCTGACAATAATGAAAATGTAATTAAAAAAACAGCATTATATTAAATCAGTCAACTTAAAAAATTACAATTTCTAAACGTAACGATGCAATGATCAAGTGGACTTACGTCTAGTTGAATTTTAGCTGTGGCCAAAGAGGTCTGAGTAGTACCTGATTGGGTGGCAATTTCTCCTCTAACCTCAGTCTATAAAGAAAACGGGTCAAAGATTTGTTGAAGGGGTTTAACAAGGGTTAGTAAAAAGAAAAAGAAAAACCAATACAAGACAATAACTATTAAAAAATATTATTATAACCAAAAAACGATGGCTGTAGATTTATATCATATGAATAATAACAAAGGCTATATGTGTTTGTTTTTGTCATATATCCCTGAAATGTTGATTGATTTAAAATGATAGGGAATGATTGAATGTATAATTATCTCACCTGGGTCTGGCAAGTTCAGCACTCACGCCCTCTATCGGTTCAGTCTGAGGAGCATCATGGTTCGTCTTTATGTTCTTGGACTGCTCCTCTCGTTTCCTTTTTAAATAAGAAAAAACAATAGAAGAGTTATGAAGCAGGGATATTGTCAAACTATTTTGAAAATTTAACAACAAAATACTATTTTGACAAAGTCTATAAGAACAGGCATACTTGATGTAAATCCTATGAAGATATTGGGCCCGGTCACATAATAAATTAATAATGCATGTCCTATAAAGTATAAGAATCTGTTTAACGATGGTTTAAGTCATAATTTTAAAAACAGTAAAACTGTGTCTTTCACTCACCGTTCTTTTCCCCTGTATGCATTAAGCACTTCCATGGCCAATTTGTATTTGGCTTCATATTCCAAAGCTCGTCTGGCGAGATTACTCTTACTGTACTGGGATAGGTGGAGTGAGGCAAGCTTCAAACTAGAACTGAACATCACAAAGAAATATACAACAGCAGTAAACTTTTTGGAAAAACTATTATATTGCAGTAACATAACATTCAGAACGGTTTCTTCGTGAAATAACTTTTCAAACGTCAAATTCAACTATACATAACAGCAAAAGAAACGTCACCCCAAAAAATATTTATTATTTTCATGTTATAATTAATATAATTTGTTCAATGAAGAATATTATGAGTATGGAGTGTAACAAGAACACAATGTGGCAAATTTGGTTGACCTCAAAATTCGTCATGCATGACGTCTGAGGACACATAAGCTAAACACGTTCTCAGACTTATCAAAATTTAGGGGGTGACGTTTCTTTTGCTGTTATGTATATATAAGCTAAGGGGAATGGTATTTTTGAGAAGCTCAAAAGGTTGCTTTTTAATATCGATGTCAAAGCTGAGTGTATGATATTTTGGTAGTTTGATATTTTAAAATGAAGTCATGACAAGTGGGCAGTTAAGATCGAGATCTTATAGCCCTGTGTTATACAAATATGTGGTTTTTACTCACCCATTTGCTGGCATTTTATTAATTCTTCTCTCATCAGTTTTACAGTACACGGCGCTCCTGATAAACTTAGCCCTGTAATGTCTCTAAAATGAAATAAAACCTTAAGGCCTACGTTCAGCTACTCAGCTAGCTAGCTCATCTCGACTCTACAACTATTATGTTTGTGTAAATCTAATAGTAGTTACACGCTATATACGCTAGTAAACAAACACGTGTCCGCAGGTTACTGTCTTTGTACTTCCCGCGCGTTTTGTGACGTCATAGAACACTGTTTTCAACAACGCTCGAGGGCGCTCAAAACAAGTACAACTGTCCAACCAACCCCCCCCCCCCCAACAAACGTTTCGGTGCCCGTCAACACCCCCTCACAAAATCTTTGATCTACCACTGCTGCATCTGTTCCCGAAAAGCCCCAAATAATAAATGTATATCAGACTGCCACATAATTATAATCAAACAAGTTAAAGAAACAAATTGTATGTTACAAGCAGTATTATTGGCGGAACAGGGGTACAAGGACGGGAGGGGGAGGGGAAAGGGGAGAGGGGAGGGGGAAAGGGAAGAGGAGGAAAGGGGAGAGGGGAGAGGGAGGGGGAGAGTAAAACATATAAGGAATCTTACTACCATATTCCACATCAATTTCCGAATACTTTTGTTTTATTGTTTTCACTTTCCTTCACTAGAAGAAAAAACAAATCTACTTAAACAAGCCAAACTACAGTGATTAACGTTTTGTTACAAATCCGGCAGCACCACTTAAATATCTTTCAAAGAAAAATAATTACAATCCAAAATGTATAATTCTACTTTGATAAATAACTATAAGTGATCAGCATTATTTGCTTTTTTTACCATTTAAGATGCAAGATTTATTCTATTATATTGTTTACAATAGTAAAACTACAATTCCAAAAATCCAGTTGAAAAGCTTTAACTAAAATGGACTCAGAACTCAGAATATTACGGTTTTCAAGCATTTGTGATATTAAAATCTTTATTGCTTTAAATTTCATCTTCAACATTTTATTTTTCAACTCGTAAAAATTTTGTAAAAATTATGAGAAAAAACCCAGTTCCTTGCTTATAATGTATACATATCAAACAGTGAAACTTCTCCTAATTAATTGATTTAAAGGTTTTCGCTTTTGTGTTAAAACTACTAAAATACTAAATTGTATCTACAATTATTACAATATAAATTGGTTAGCCAGTATTAGCAGTAAGCTTAACAGGAAATAATACAACTAACTTTTACACTTGCAGAAAGAAAGAACAAAGTAAAAATCGTAACCAAATACAAAAACAAATTAAACATTATTTGTTCATGTTTAAACAACATTCAAAATAAAACACAATGGTATAATTATTAACTGAAACCAGAAAGACACTCTGTGACTTGCATAATTAGCATAATTAATTTCTAAATAAATTAAATCAAAAATAATTGAAAGTATAAAGATTGAAATGAAACGATAATAAGCGAACTCCGATATTTTAGATGCATCAACCAATGATAAGTGATATTCAATATAAATACATATTACTGTTTTCAAGTCCAAATAATTAAACTTTGACAATTTGGGTATGACATAATACACATGATGAAAAAGAAGGCCAGCATATATACTGGTGTTGATCTCTATCAAGCTTTTATGAAAGTCCAGCACAATATACTGGTGTTGATCTCTATCAAGCTTTTATGAAAGTCCAGCACAATATACTGGTGTTGATCTCTATCAAGCTTTTATGAAAGTCCAGCACAAAATACTGGTATTGATCTCTATCAAGCTTTTATGAAAGTCAAGCATATATATACTGGTGTTGATCTCTATCAAGATTTTATGAAAGTCCAGCACAATATACTGGTGTTGATCTCTATCAAGCTTTTTTGAAAGTCAAGCATATATATACACTGGTGTTGATCTCTATCAAGCTTTTATGAAAGTCCAGCACAATATACTGGTATTGATCTCTATCAAGCTTTTATGAAAGTCCAGCACAATATACTGGTGTTGATCTCTATCAAGCTCTTATGAAAGTCCAGCACAATATACTGGTGTTGATCTCTATCAAGCTTTTATGAAAGTCCAGCACAATATACTGGTGTTGATCTCTATCAAGCTTTTATGAAAGTCCAGCACAATATACTGGTTTTGATCTCTATCAAGCTTTTATGAAAGTCCAGCACAAAATACTGGTATTGATCTCTATCAAGCTTTTATGAAAGTCAAGCATATATATACTGGTGTTGATCTCTATCAAGATTTTATGAAAGTCCAGCACAATATACTGGTGTTGATCTCTATCAAGCTTTTTTGAAAGTCAAGCATATATATACACTGGTGTTGATCTCTATCAAGCTTTTATGAAAGTCCAGCACAATATACTGGTATTGATCTCTATCAAGCTTGCATTGAGGATGAAAGTCCAGCACAAGATACTGGTGTTGATCTCTATCAAGCTCTTATGAAAGTCCAGCACAATATACTGGTATTGATCTCTATCAAGCTTTTATGAAAGTCCAGCACAATATACTGGTATTGATCTCTATCAAGCTTTTATGAAAGTCCAGCACAATATACTGGTGTTGATCTCTATCAAGCTTTTATGAAAGTCCAGCACAATATACTGGTATTGATCTCTATCAAGCTTTTATGAAAGTCCAGCACAATATACTGGTGTTGATCTCTATCAAGCTTTTATGAAAGTCCAGCACAATATACTGGTGTTGATCTCTATCAAGCTCTTATGAAAGTCCAGCACAATATACTGGTATTGATCTCTATCAAGCTTTTATGAAAGTCCAGCACAATATACTGGTATTGATCTCTATCAAGCTTTTATGAAAGTCCAGCACAATATACTGGTGTTGATCTCTATCAAGCTTTTATGAAAGTCCAGCACAATATACTGGTATTGATCTCTATCAAGCTTTTATGAAAGTCCAGCACAATATACTGGTGTTGATCTCTATCAAGCTTTTATGAAAGTCCAGCACAATATACTGGTATTGATCTCTATCAAGCTTTTATGAAAGTACCTGAGACTACGTTAAAAAAAAAAAAAAATGAAAAAAATAAACAAATAAAGTATTGCGCTGAATGAAATCTGCAGAACTGTTCCCTATGGGTTTATTAGTCACAAAAATGTTGCCATGTTTTAAGTGTCAAGAAACCATTCCAAATCTGTGTGTATGGACTTAAACACTTGCCCACCTTCCTGAGGTGGGCAAGGTCAGTTTGCCATTGGGTAGGTAAAACTACAAAATAGCAGTCTGGCTGGCAGGTAGCCAAATCCTTACAACTTTCAGATTGAATTTGATGACAGTGGCATGAAACTATTGGGCTGGTGGTAACTTGTCTGTTGACTTGTATGTTTATAGTGTTACCTGTCTGTCTGTCTAATGTCACAAATGTAATGCCCTGTGCATTGAGTACACATTGCAACTTGCAAAACTTTCTTGTGATAACTCATATGTACACCCCCCCCCCCCCATCAAAAAAACAAATACTGAAGGTGGCTTTCCTAGAGAAACAGGTATGCACATAATGAGTGATGATTTAGAAGGAAAACTAGCTATAATGATTAGTCTTTGTTTTAAGAGAGAACAAGTGCTTACAGAGCGGGGTTAGGATTATTACAGTAAATAAAGTTAATTATCTAAAATAGATTAAGGCACTTAATTGAACAGTATTGCTCATTGTTTGATAATTTCATTATACAAAATATTTCTTTTTGGCATTATTTGAGGGGTCATCAAATGTTACCTCTATTGTGTCAAACATACAGTGTACTCATTTTTCAAAAACCGTCCTCCCTTCAAAAGTTCATTCCAGAAAACGATGTAAAAAACATTTTTTACTGTTTGAGGCATAACATATGCAAGGATCTACCCCACTCCATACACCTATAATGCATTTACATTGTGTATACTTTCAAAAATGACAGGCAAAAAGATAACCCCCTTAATTGCTCAATTTCTTTCCCAATAATTCTAAAAGTAAATTCAATACTGATCACAGCAATAAGCCACTATTAAACTGCACAAATAGCTTATAAGGCCTGCATAGTAATAAATATAACATTTAATTGAATACACAATCACTTGAGAAAAATTGTTATAAAACAGAGAAAAATATTAGAAAAGTTCAACAGAGCTTTGGACAAAAAGGAAATGTTCTGAATACGGTTGTTAATTCAACTTGGACATTGGCCAACCCTGCACCTTCCTTTCCTTTTAGGTTGCTACTATATAGTAAAGCGGCCATCTTGTTTTGTTTGAATACAAGTCTACAAAGGTCAGAATGACAAATAGACAGGTACCACATGTGACCCAATTCATAATGACTCCTGCATTGATTTCACTTCAGGGACCAAACAAAGATGGCCACTGCATAAAAAAGCTTAAAATCTCTAGATAACATCAAATCTATTAATTGTGCATCAACATACAGTACAACACAAAATAAGTTGTATTTACCTAGGAAACATTCAACAGAATTTCTGGAGATAAACCAGACACAAGAAAGTTTTTATAAGATGAGAAGTGGAACTTGTTTACATTGGGACATGGTAGATTTTTGCATAGATCTTTGTTGACTGGGGGAAAATTGACTGACCTATAAGAGAACAAGCTATCGTAGAAAAGCATAAAAATCACTGGCACGCTTTAACATTAACCTTCCATTAAACCTTTTCTTCACACAAATCTTTCTCCTACCTTCCAACCTATTGTCACTGAATAATAAAATTTCCCAGAATTTATAAACGTTTGCCGATCTTGTTCCCTATATGTCAAGATAATTTCTTCTTTACATAAAATCTTAATTTCTACTCGCAACAATCCCAGAATTTCTGTGAAAAATATAGCTATAAAGTTAGTGTTGCTTTTATATAATAATTTGAAACCCTAAAATGTTACTTTAAAAATGTTTTTCTTTACTCAAAACACACTGCATATCACTGATTGAAATGGAAAGCACAGTAAGATGTTTACACACATTGTTGCTTATACCAGAAGTTAACATATATAAGGTTTTTTCCTTAAATGAAAGTTTAGATTTTATTAAACCTGTCAGTAATGTAATCAATTAATTATATTATTTAGAAAATATAATTCAACCGTGAAAATTCAAATTTCTGTTCCTGTGTATGAATATACCATGTCATCACAAGAAAAATGCGCATTATTTTCCATTTGCTAAAGGTAACAGGAATGAAAGTAACTTCAACAAACCCCAAAAATCTACTTACTATGTTTTTTACACCACAGTAATATTATATACTTTTACAATCATGATAAATTAAGATGCATTTTTCTCAAATTGTTCACAAATGTATATGCTAGTCTGTGGCATCTACAACAACTTGTATGCAGCCTAAAGTTATGATACAAGTGATATAAGTTAACTCTAGATGTAATAAGTATTCAATATCAAATGTTATATGTGCAGCTAACGTCTCCAAATGTGCACAGACTGCAAAACCCACTAATCTTTTTTACATCTAGTTTTCCTTATATTTTTTCATAGGGTGATAGAGGAGGAATTCAAAGGCTGCCCAATCCCACTAATTAACCCATAACCTACCTACGTTTAAATAGCAGCAACTATCGGTCCTTAAGGATGTGTTCATCTTGTTTGTGCGGTACACAAGTCTGGTATAAATCAAGCATGCCAGGAAGTCAAATATCAGATGCATATATAGACAGATTCTTGCATTTCTATCACGGTTTTATCATAGTGCAAAGACTCAATGATTTCAAACTTTGAAGCTTCAAAGAAAAAAGGTTCACTGCTCTCTGCAGTCATTTCATGACCACTAATGTGAATGTCAATATACGGTCAGGCCATGCATAAGCATTCATGCATTCTAAGATGGCTGCTCCCACAGATTGATATATATTGAGACCGTCATGACAGACATAATGATTTGCCAAGGGACTTTGCTGATTGGTCCTTGCTCTATGGTTTTATGAACAAATAGTTTAGAGTGAACTAAGACAAATTGACTAAAGCAGGACTTGAACCCTGCAACCTCCGGATTACCATACTGGTGCTCTACCAACTTAGCTTTTCAATTTCTATTGTGGTTTATTTGAATAGTTGCTTTATAGTGCACCAAAGCAATGATGTCACGTAATGAAAATCAATGAATCATTTTGCATCACAGAGAAAAACTAAAACAACAAATGTGTACAACAAGCCGCCATGTAAAAATGACCTCACACTTTGGTACTCTATGAATAAATAAAAGGCATGTGTTCAATAGACCTTTATAACACTGCAGACATTTTGTTTTTCTACCAAACAAGTCCATAAAACCAAACCGAGGCTTGCAGGAAAAGTCTGGCGCCTTTTATATAATGGGAATTAGAATTATGATCAATGTGTTGCATTCATGGAATCTGACCAAGATGGCTGCAGTGTGATACATGACGGTCTACAGACAACATATGAGAGGATACCTTTAACTCAAACTTTTTTCCTTTTAAAGGCCAGGAGTCATGAGGCTTCAATGATTGCTTCAATGAAGGCACAGTGCAGCCGTTAGCTACAGGAGTCATGTCTGCCCTGCAGTGCTGCTGTCAACTGCAGCCTAGTTAGACTTGATCTATTTACATCAATTTGTTTGTTCCTGTGGAAATAAGGAGAAAATAAATTAAGGAATATTAAAAGTTACATTGAGGTCAAATCACTCAGTCTGCCAAGGTTACATTGGGTGTATTTTTTTTATTTTTTATCTTGTGTGTTTGAACTTTTAAGGAAATTTAGTGTATATCATGTACACCCAATTCTTGTTCCATTATGGGCAACCAGAATGGCTCCAAATCTTCCATATAAGTAACTTTATCTGTGGTGTTTTTATTTTATGAAAGGTTAAGTAACTTTACGTAATGAGCTGAAACTTGTAAACATGTAAATCTTGATTCAATGAAAGTAAACAGTTTTGCCATTTTTACCAATGATGTATTGTCACTTTAACATTAACCCTAGTGACTAGACTGGTATCCAATAAATGTGGTATTTAGTATGAGACTTAATTCAGACTCCAGTCTGGCTTGAGAATATTTCTCTTATCAATGTCAATTATATTAAAAATATAAGTCTGGGGTCATTGTGCTCAGTTTATCGGACTGCTCTTGTCTCTTGCCCAGACAGATTCTCATCAACATATTTTGATTATCTCATCAGGATTATAATACTAAGATTGAATCTCTCACAATACCAATGTTATTTCTGTGACCTGTTCCCACAAAATGAGCATCAAGTCACACAACATTATTTGCCGGTATGACAACAATTCAACAACTGAACTAAAAATAATGCATGCCTTGCTCAAGCTTAATCAAAGTTAATGACAAGTACATCTCAAGTGTTAGATACCATTAGAAAGCAATTTTGGTGCAAAATTTTATACAAAAATACAGCTTTCTGTCAGTTTGTGGGTGCAGGTCATTCGCCCAGAAAATCTTATGGAATTAGACATGTAAAAACCAACCTAAAGTGACGAAGGATAAGATGATGAATTAACTTCGTAGGTTGGACATTGCCTTGTTTAATGCACGGTTCTCTTCTCTAGATCTGTCCAGTTCCTCATCCACAATCTCCAGATCCTTTAAAATTAATAAATGAATTAACCAAGGAAAAACATTACGCATATTACATACATAGATTAAACCTAACCACCCCAAATCCATTAAAATCCTCCAAGGAGCACATTTTTGGAAAATTCAGCACTTTCAGAAACAGGTACTTTCACCTCTTCAAATGAGGCAAAATTACTACCTGGCAAGAAGTACAGGCCATAAGTGCTGAATATGAAAAATCAACAGAAATGCACGGTGCATTTTGAAGAGAAGGGCATGTTTCCAAAAGTGCACTGATGGATTTTGGAGGATTCAGGAAGGTTCCTAGCTAGAATACCTAGGGGTTAGGGTTAAACATCTAATACTCAATGGACCACTAGATGGCACTGTTGTATTCATCTTATATGGTATTAAAAACATATTTTCTTAGATACTTCTTTGCTGGATTTGCTGATTATTACTAAGTTTTACACTTGGAAATGTTCCATTGTACAACTTGGGAGGGGTTGAAATTATGTGAGAGACAAAACAATCCCTGTAATTTATTTGATTTTACAAATCTGAAAATTGTGAGCCAATTGTAAATGTGCAGCAGTTTTTTGATGTCATTGGTTAACTTTGTTAATTGATTATCTTCACTTTGAGTAAGGGAAAATGAGCTGGAGGGATGAAGGAAAAGCAAAGGATGAATCTGTGAGAAACACTGTTGGTTTTAACCCTAGTAGTAAACAAATAATTCCAGACACTCTTGGAAAGGTCATGCCTCTTATATTCAATAAATGCATTTCAGTTATTGTTGACTAACAGCCAAAATAAACTTTCAATTTGTTGTGCAGATACTGTGGTTAACAACACATATGTGACGTGTTCTCCCGAAATCAGACACTTTTGGGCAGGTTATCAAAATTGAGTTAGTTATTGATTATGAAAGTAGAGATCCTCAGCTTTACAATGATACCTTTTTTTTTTTAAACTGGACTCCCCAAAGCGGAGTTACGTAATTTTTAGGTTTGTCTTTACGAAAATTACAAACGGAGATAATCGACTTTAAAGTTACAAGTTTCATTTGGTATGTTTTAAGTAATTAACTTGTTACAAAGATACTTCTGTTCCCCTAGCAACAGGCATGTCAACAGATTAATATTGCCTTAAATTGCTTTATTAAGGGTTACCCATTAATGAAATGACTTGCTGAGGAAAACAAAAAACATACTGCGCAAAGTTGGTAAATTTTGCTTCATTTTGAAACCAAATTAGAACAAATTCATCATTTTCTGAACTGACATGCCCTTCTAAATCGGTAAAAACTTGTACTTATCAATGAATTTTTAATCTGAAACTCTCACAAGATGTTATAAACATTATAAATATTGATAATTTACAAGAAACTCAAATTCCACAAAAAACACCCCCAGGCATATTTTTGCCCATTTCTCAGTTCCGAGCTCTGCCCAAAAGTGTCTGATTTCGGGAGAACACATCACATATATGCCAACATGTAAACTACTCATTTCATGTTTTGTATTTAACTTCATACATGCTGATATCTCTTAACTTTTGAACTGAAACAGTCAAGAATGTATGATGAGCGCATGAGTGAAACCATCACAACACGGTCACGAAAGGGTTCGCACTTTATCTTTTGACAAATAACATCTGATGTTCACACTGATAAATCAGTTGATGAATACACTCAACAGCTGTGAATGCTAAATAGCAATGGTATGATGTCAATGATGCCACTGGGGTTATACAATCTATAGGTAAATATACTTTGTATATGTGTAACACAATAAGGCTACATACATGTATCATCATAGGAATAATAAACACAAATTGCGTAGGCACATCAGGACCTTATTTGATTTCCTGAGTCAAACAGTTTAAATTTTCACTATATGAGATTAATAAGATTTCATTCATGACCTGCCATTGAAACCATCAACTGAATTCCCCTACCCTCCCAACCCCAAAAATATAGGGGGTGGGGGAGAGATAACTACCTTTGAAAAGAAGGTGGTTTCTAACAAATATTGTAATATTCAAATCATTAAAAAAAACAAATGGACAAATTTGTCATGGGGAAATATTTCTATAAAATCCAACACTGCCCCCCCCCCCCCAAAAAAGGAGAAAAACCCAAGTGGGACTTGAACCAAGGCCATCAATGGGGGACAGACAAGTAATAAGTACCACTATAACAATCTGACCACCCCTTCATGCTTATTTGTTCGGTCAGTCACTGAACTGCAAACTCACAAACAATACTTCAGCAATCAACAGAATGAAAACATTTCAAACATTTGTCAGATTAGAATGAAGACTACATGGTAAATACTCAGGCAAGTTAGTATGTACTTCAGTCAGTATATGGATTTCATCTTCCAAACGTGCCGTTTTCTCCTCTGCCTCATGTAGTCTCCTTGTCAGCCGTCGATTCTCCCTGTGTTCACGGTCATACATCTGTTAAGCACGGCACATGTTGGGGGCACACACACCATGCAATACATGCACAGGGGGAAATAACAAGAAGACAAAAATAATTTGTGACTTGTTAGGAAACACCGTAGGTAATTCAATAATAAAATTGACATCTATGTGTCTGGTATGTTCAATAACTACATGTTATGTATGTGTAGAGAGCAGGAGACAAATGAAAACCAAACTTTCAAAAGACATTACTGTAAATTGATAACACAGATCTCCAGGAAGACTTCTGGGGAGCGATAGATGGTCATGTCAGACTGAATATTGCCTCTGTGGGCGTGATCGAATCAACTGATGGCAACTATTATCTCTCGTCTTCTCATAAACTTCAGATTGTAAAGATGAATTGAAAAAGGTCTGCATATTTGTGTCACTCATAATGTTTCCCCTTTTACACAAATTATTACTGACAATAACTTGACTTTCCCAAGACCACCCCACAACAGATGGAGGCAAATTTCTGTTATTCTAATGACAGCAGACTGCCTTCCTAACTAAACCCTAATGTCTTCAGCTTCATCTTTGAGAAGCTCACAATGTCATTATGTTCTCCTCCCTCATTCTTCTCCCACATCCTACCCTCTTCCACTCCTCCGCTGTCCTCCCATCGACCTCTCTTCGTAATATTGTCCTTGGTGAGGCAGGACTGCTGGTATTCACTGGAGCATCAAGGCTCTCTCTACCTTGTCTCCTGTTAAAAGACCACATACATGTATTGTAAGATCAGTTTAGCATACTAACCAGGGATACACCTACATGTATATGTAAAATGAACAGTGTGAATATTTCATGTAATTGAGGGTGCAAATTGGAATCAAATCTATGGATCACAAAATATTCATTTGCAAAATAACTAGATTGATTGTTCTAAAACTATATCAGACAGAAAGAATTCATGGGATGTTTGAAACAATCATCAGCTTTACATCATGTAAGTTTATTGTAAACCTGTATCTTTCATGGTATGATCAATTATGTTTTTTTGTGAATAGGGGCTTAAACAATTCTTCCTCAGAAAGTTAAACTGTCTCCAAAACACACCCTCTTGTTTTCAAAATGTGTTTTATATGTTAACACTCATGAACCTCCTCCCCGCGACTTTGGTCATGTGTGATGATTTTTCACACATTTGTTCACATACATGTAGTCATTTTTGTAAACACCTGTCCCTACAAGCTATTGGTACATTGTCCCAATTATTTGTTAACAATGTCTTCCTTCAACCATGAAATCCTTTGAAAAGAACATCTTACAGAAAGGTGCTATGTTTATACATGAATTGATGTAGCATAATGTTTTCCAACTTATAAACCATTGTAAGAAATGTTGATTAAGACTTTGGTCATGCAAACAAATTATCAAATACATGTACTTTTCACACAATGTCATTTTCATAACAGTTGGTACATTTTTTCTATTCTTTATCAATGACATCATCCAACCGTTAAATTTACTGAAAAAGAAAAACCCACACAAATAACTTGTGCTGACGAAATGGATTCATCACCACGACAACTACACGACAGAAATATGTATTTCTCTTGGGGCAACACCACAAACATCTCGCAAAACACAAAACCACAGTACATGACCCCTGTGCTGGTTTTGAGTTTAAGCAAACATCAAAGTCCATTTTTTTACCAAATTTGTACTTGGACAAATTTTCAGCAGACTATCAGAAAAAGATAAGCTCACAAGAGCAATTTTATCTCTGGGTTTTTAATTCTTAACTTGTTTTTTGTTCAATCAGGATGTATCCATTGTGGTTGGTTTGATAATAAAGGAGTCACTGAGACTATGAACTACCTGAACTTGTCTGCAGAAGCTTGGTTATTAATAGATTAAACTTACTATTAAAAATCTAAATTTTTTAAATGGTTTTACAGGTGCATACATGTGTGCTACCAATTTGAAATGGTCCACATTGTACAGAAATGTGGTCACCCAGTAAAAATAGAATGTGTACTGTTATCATGTCAACTTAGAATAATGAACTTCCTAAAAACAATTCTTTTAAAATTAAAAGGACTTCCATGGACACAAAATTTATTTACATTTTGGTTGACCTGCTTTTTCAATTTGCAGCATATGGTTTTTTTATGGTAATTTCTTTCCATTTTTGTTTTATCTAGTGGTTAAATAAAAGGCTAAAATCTGAAGCATGCACTTACATGTACATGAACTTTACATAAGTGATTTGGTGTGTTTCTTTACGAGTACCTTGTAATTAAGTATACATGCCACTTCTATTTTTTAGTGTAATTACATGTAAATGTTTCACTTTTTATACTCGTTTATCAAAGATTGTAGCTCCATAATCTGTCTGGTATCTTAAATTGCTGTCCACTTAGAGTCCATTAGTGATCATTTGTTGCAGTTGAAAATGCTGTCCTGATAACAACTGTCAAATACATGTCTATGTATCTAGAAGTTGTTAATGAAAGTGTTAATGTATAAGCTGTTCAAATTTGATAGTTTTTGGAAGGGTCAGGGTAGGGAGTATGATTATTATGAGCATAGTCTTATCCAGTAAATTAGGGTGAGAGAGGGGTCATGTTTGATGTAAGCGTTAACGATGAAAAATGGAACGACAGCTGCAAGTTTTCAGCAAGTTTCCAGATTCTTTTGAATTTATATTGAACTACTCTGAATTAAAATCCAAGTTCCATGAGTTTCAATTAAGAGTGCTTGAAATAAAGGTACGTATTTGGTCAGAACTCAAATTTAAACTTTTAATTAATCCAAATTGTGTGATTTCCACCCACCGTCTAGAGCGTATCCTAGACCCTTCAGCACTGCCATTGGCTGACTCATCGTCTCTGATGGGCGTGGCTTGTCTTCTTTGAGTGGGGGTCTGTAATAGAAGTAAACATGATGTAATTTTTGGTGTATTCAATGCAATGCACCCGTCATTAAAACCCTTGTATAGTTTGATCCTTTGAGAATAGGAGGGTTTTAATGAATGCAACAGAATTCAGGACTAACATGGACAATTAACTTGACATGAAAACTGTGTTCCTTTTGACTAGTTGGTGTCATGACAAGTACATGTAAAATGCTTGATGTTGTACATGTTTACTATGCAGCGACATTTTCTACATGAATATAACCAGGGTTGTACAGTGTAGCTACGCCGGTCGGGTCTAACCGGCACTCCCTCTGGCCGACCGGCACCAAACGCAAATTGATGTCTTACCGACCGGCACAAAAATTGTGTGAATATTTCATTAAACAGTAATAAAAGTAAAAAAAAGTTCATGTATTCTTCATTTCTTTGTTATTTGCCACTATTTTGAGGACTTTAGTCCATAGATCAATTAAAACATCGTACGATATTATAAAAAAAATCTCAGTTTGTAGCGGTACAAACAAATACACTAATTAGCATTTATTTATGACGTCAGGGAAAAGACCTGGGAATCGCCATTATGATTGGTTGTTTGCGCCTGCACGATGAGCTAATGCCACTAGTCTCTACCGCGTGCAAATGATGCGACGTGCTTCGTAATGTCGATGTACGTAAATTTCAGGTTGGATAAGCGTGACTTCGTAAACGTCTAACACCTGGTAGGCCATACAGTAGTTTCAGTTTTTCTGAGCCAACATTGTTGTCAATTGCATTGGAGGGCACTCCTTCACATCATAAATTCTTGTATAATACTATGAAAATATCATACTATTATACAACAAATTATGTGAAAGGTGAGCCCTCCAAATCCATTCTTAAAAGCTAAAACCCAGGAGCTTCGGGGGGCTTTGCCCCCTCGACCTCGACCCCCACCGGGGCGGTGCCCCTGGACCCCGCGGGCCCCTGGACCCCCGGCCGTGAGGAGCTGTGCTCCGTTCGCTCCGCTCACTACGCTCGCAATCGATAAAATTAGCCGGCACTCAATTTGGTCTGGTGACAACCCTGAATATAACTACACCCACATGAGGTCAAATACATGAAGGAAGCTCTTTGAAAGGGGACTTCCCAAATAGGATAAACTAAAACATGTGGAGTTTCACTGTGAAACCATTCACAGATACAGTGAGGGTTCCAGTGCCCATTTAGAGGCCCCAGAAGCTCTCTTAAGCTTTTCCGCCCTAGTTTATCTACAAGTACAGTACAAAAGCTAATCAATGTTTATCTTTTCCAATGTCCATTTCTGTAAATAGTTGCAGTTTAGACCAATAACCACAGAGCACTACAGGATTAACAAGTAGGCATTTTCCAAAAGACTGCCTCTCGTAATAAGCCAAAAGGCAAAGGTTATCTTGATTGATGGCTATGAAACGGACATGCCTCAGGTCATTATTGCTAATTCATTATATCAGTAGCTATTAAAACCAATTAATTTTTTTAACAAACAAAGCATACCCTTGAGCAATTTTAGATGATAGAAGCTGTAGATTGATCTGCTTAATTTTTCAGATGATTTACGCTTACTGTAAACACTTCACCACTGAAGACCATAGAACACACAATCAACAGATATTAACTTTTGATTCTAAGGTCAACGGCCATGAGGCCATACCACTATTTGCGCAAACTTTGATTCAATTCTTTTCAGATTTTTCAAGGAATTAATTTTTTTTTTTTTTTTTTTAAATCCAGAGTACCCCAGACACTTCAGCCTGTTTTCCTACCTCTGCGCCCTCAGCAATACACAACCCATGTTAATGTACATGTATAAATGTACACTTCCTGCAACCTATAAAATATGTACTGTAAACACCCAACATGTAATTTCATGAACATTCTTTCTGACTGTCTATTCGCACCTTGCATGAGCTGTTGAGGGCACATGTTAGACCACTGTGGGGCGAAAGGGCAGCGATAGTGCATCACGTTTGAAGTTGATGTGCGTAAACGCAGAATATCTCCAGTGATCATTGGCTGGTAGAAGTACACGCGCGTGTAATACCATAACATACGCGCATAAAGTGTACGCATAATGCTCTCACACGACGCATAAGTAGCTATCATCAATACACTAGGTGCAAATTCACCACTAGAGGGGTACGATGTGCACTGAGCGGATACCTTTGTTCTCTCTTCAAATCCATGTTTACATTGAATTAGCATAAAGTTTTCTGGATTTACAATACATACACGTAATTTGTATCCATGTACATCCATGTTATTCAATTCTGTGACTCATTTTCAACATTATTATTATGAATGTAAATTTCTTAGATTTACACCTGCATCAAAAAGTACACATTGTACATGAACATTACCATATATGTACAATTGTAATGTTTGGAAGCAATTGCAACAAACTACAAAAATTAAAAACTAATGTGACATTTTGTTTGTATAGTACAACGATAATCCACTCCCCCCTACAAATTTTTTTTTTTAATTAAATAAATAAATAAAAATTAATGTACATTTACATGTATATTTGTATGTATTATGATTTTTGTTTATAAGTAAAAGTAAATATTAACATACCTGTAAAAATAACTGTTCAAAATAAAATCAGAGGGTATCTTGGCTTAAGTGTTCATGATTTGAAAAGTCTATTACGTAATGCACAACTGCACAATGTATCATCTGCGTACACTCTAGAATTAAGAGCTGTTTTTAATCACATACAGGTACAACATGTGCATACCACACACTATAACATTCACTGACTCTAGTTACAGTTTGATTGAACAATGATTGTTGACCTACAATGACCTTTGCCCTTCTCACTTGCATAGCTTGAAAGTTAAGATGTAATCAATATTATTTACATAGCATGTACTGGTAGGTTATTCAGTTCACTGTCTGCTCACGATGGAAGGAATACTAATGAAAATGTATTCAATACAAACTTCTGTGAAAAATTATTCTTGAGGAAGTGTAACTACACGTTTACTCTTCCTCAAGAATATTGTGTTAACATGGAGAAAGGAACTTATATGAATCTTTTTCATTTTTGTCATTGGTCAGGGTTTACAAACATAACACGGTGGTATTATCGGCACTTGTTGGAAAGCAAATCCGTTAATGATACAAAATATGACTGCCTGTATCTCTGCATCTACACAAAGTAAAGTGTGCACTTTTCCAAGAGCAAATGTGCATGATGATATGTATACATGTACTAAAACAAGTGAAGCACAGGCAGAGAAAGTGTAGGGCCAACTTGGTGTTATTACATTACAATATACATACATCGACATACATCATGTATTTTTTTCTCTATACCCAGTACAGATAACGTACATGACTATAGACAATATGTATATTTTTGCCCAATTTAAAAAAAAGATTTGTCAAGTTACATGTACATGCATCGCTGTAAACCTATGCATGCTGTAAAAGTAGCCTTGCTGGGGTGTCAACTCCAAAGTAAAATCCTTGTAACAGAATCCAATATAAGCAATTTGTGCTACTGATTTATGGAGATATTGACAGTCCTGTTTGTTATCTCAATGTAGGCTATATTCTGTCATCGTTTGCTAGGGTAACCAGTCAGATGCATGGCTGTATAAATGAATTCTCACAGTTTACAGCCATCTTCATGTTTAGTGGAGACACTTTTTATTTGTTGATTTAACCAAGCCCAGCTGCTACTAAAAGCTTGGGGCATTGACACAAGACAACTGGATATCACTTACGCCATGCCAGTCAAATTACAACCCCATTATCAGACTCTCACCATTTACAACCCCATAACTGTCTCATTTATTGACCTTAACCTGACCCTGGATGACCTTTGCTGACACACATTATATCAGGGGGTCATGACCTGGCTTAAGACTCCCCTGGAGGGCTCCCTTGATTTGTGAAGAAATGATTCAGTGACAACACCTTATAAGGGAAGCCAGGACTACAGCTGATTGCACAGTAGTAGTGCCTGCAGTGGTTCCAGCAAGACATCTGTGTGCACATGTAAGTGGACTCGCTTCAATATCAACTGGTACTTTGTAGAGTAATTCCTGGTATGTATGGTCAACGAGAGATTATGTTGATAGAGTCTTATGGATTTAAAGGTGCCAGGTACATGAAAAGTGACAGACTTCTGCACACAAAGTAATTATGTGATGCACTGGGGGAAAAGGATAGATGAAATAGTACTTGGAACTTGGATGCTTAAGTTCAATAAACTTTTCTGCCCTTGTTGACCACTGAAAATTACTAACTGTTGGCATACCTTGACACAGTTAAATATCTAACTCGGATGTCTCACCAAGAAAGCGCCGTTGCCAAATGTTTCCAAGATGCTGCAATCTTGGGCATAAATATCAATGGATTGACCTTGAAAGCATCTAGTGAATTGTTTTCTTCCATGAAAGACAGACATCAATTGCATAATTGCTGTGTCAAATTATTCTGGTATGTTTTTACTCAATTGAACCATATACATTATTTAGTTTAATTAATTGAGTAAAACATACATTTTCCAGAATAATTTGTCATAGCAATAAAGCATTGATGTCTGTCTCATGTGAGGGACAGAATTGGATCATACTCTGAGAGCCAAGTGTCTGTGTTTTTTTGTTACATCTCTGAAATATTTTTTACAATAAAAATGTTTTATACATGTATGACCTTTAAAAAGTAACAATAGCTGTTGGAAGACTGATACAAGTTTAGTAAGCTACCTACTTCAAAGCCTTTCAGCTCCCATCCTTCTATCCCGAACCTACGTCATAGATTGGTAGAAGCCAAACTGTGCCGGATCACAGGGGATAATTTTAAGTAAACAAATTAATTCCGCACATGATGTGTAAATTCAATTATAATTCCCCAAAAAAGTTTATACATTTTCTGGGCAAAATATATAAAATTGAAAATGCTGCCTGATTCTACCCTATACACGTACATGTGCAAGTATATCTTTTGTATTGATACATGCTAGGACTGAAACAAAAGCTATGCTTAGAAGCTTTTGTAAGCAAATAGCTACATGTACGGATTCATGTACGAGCTAAACTTTCATAAAAATGCATGTATTTTGAAATTGGGCCAGCTCATTCCAGTTTCAGTAATAATTTGAATACAAGTGAAGTTTACACATTTCTTCATGATTTGAAAACTTTAAATGTTCTAGAGATCAGAATTATTAAATGATCCCATCACTGACATATTAAGGTGATATTTTCTTCAATTCATTATGTCATTTCATGTTCATGAGAACCCTGACTGTGTGCAATCTCTAAGCTAAGTCACCAGAGCAGTATACCATTAATTTTGAGATTTGACAAATGACTGAATTGATTTATTGCATCTTGATGATTTACGTCACAGATTCCCAAGTCAGACAGTAATATGGTCAACAGTGTCTGGAAAAGACAGCTCCAGATTCAGTATAATTTGGATGATCATCACACACAGACTAAATACAAATCATGTTAAATACTGCATTGCTTTTTGTGCTTGTTTAGAGTTTTGTTGATGGAATAAAGTACATACATGTATAATGTCATGCAATGTTTATCACAGCATGTGATGGGATTAACAAATTGCATATAATGCATTTAGGGGTAAACCTTACTAAGAATGTAGTCCGTACACCGCTAGACAGATTGTAGTGAGACACTAAAACCCTTGTTACTTATCCCTTTTTCAGGACGAGAAAAGACTTGAGCCTTTACAATGTTATTATAGTTTCAAGTGTGGATTGACTTTGATAAAGCTTGTTCCACTTATCCTTTTAAGATGTCTTAAATTTTCTGGGATGCTCATTATGAGAGGGTTTATATAATTTTTTTTTTCTTTTTTAAATGCAACATCAACAAATTTCTGTCATCTGGTCACACAGGTTTGAAAATAGAAATCAACCCCACAAATTAGAACATTAAATGTCCCTTCCGAAAGTAAAAATACAATCTGTAAATCTCATGAGGTAATGCTATATTGGGAATGAAATCAATTTTGTCCTAAGGCAGTTAGCATGTACATATGTACGATACACAGATGTACACAACAAGCCAGTGAGTTATATAATGTAAATGGTCCATGAATAAAAAGTGCAGTTCTCCAAGCTTCACCAACACGTACTTTTGAACTGGTGTCTGTGATGGGAATACTCTGTTCAAATAATTTTATGAAGGAGACAGATACATCAACCTGGTTGGAGGTTCGGGCAGGTGACATTGCCATGGTAACAGGCAGCTGTTTGATGTCATTACCACAAATCAGTCAGATGGAATAATGGGTTAAACATTACTAGATCAGAGGGGTGGATAGTGAGACGGTGAAATTTAAGCCATATGATGCCTCATTGGTTGTGAAGATAATTAGAGCATTCAGCCAAGTTATTTTTAGTGACACACATGTACATTTGTACATTGTGGCTTACTGTGGAACTTTAAGCAATTAGTGCTTAAGTAAGCAGTAGCATTTGCTTGCATAGTGATTGTGCTGATTTATGCCGAATTAAAAAGGCAGTATCATCACGATCAGAGCAGACTTTCAAGAGGGCATGGAATTGGTGTCCTACTTAAAGATGAACACAGTGACTGAAAATAACTGGCTCACTTATGCAGCTGCATATCATGTGGGGTATTATTTCCAGTCACTCTGTTAATCTAAAACTAGCACTCTGATTCACTCCGATTCACTCCGATTCCACGCCCTGTTGATCGTGACGATATTGTCCCATTTAATGTATGGTAGAACCCGTCAACCATAACAACATACTGTAAAGATTCTACAAGGTTGCCAATATTATGTTTGTGGACTAGTGTTCATTGTGTTAGTTACTCCGAGCAAGAACAATTTATTTTTCATGAAACCCTATACTTCAACTTGCAGTAAAATGAATGCTAAACCACTGACCAAGGGGGAATGATAACATGGGGGCGCTTATCACAACAGATAGAAGATTTCATGACAACTATGACATCTTACACTCAATCTCATCTCTGGTTGGCAACACATATAATCCAGTGGGCCATGACATTAAGAAAAGCATGGCTTCATCCCCCGCGACGTATTCACACCGCACTTAATGGACAACATATTGAGAACAAAATATTCCGTGGATGTCAACTTGATTATCATGCCTAATTCAATATCTATAGCCGTGTTCGCACTGGACTTATTTTGGTAAAACTTACCGAGACGATGGGTACTTTTCCCATTTTAAGTCCAGTGCGGACAGCCTAGGACGTTTTCCTCTCAGTTACTTTTCCTGAGTCCAGCGGTTACTTTTACTGGCCAACTGCTGCCCAGGAAAACTTCCCAGTGCAGACAGTGCGAGTCGGTAAAAGCGGCTCAGGAAAACGAACATCCGGCCCGAGAGCAACGTCGTGCTACACAGGGACACCACGCATGCGCTTTGCTTTGTTTAAAACCGGCTCAGGAAAGCGTACATCCGGCCCGAGCGCAAGGTCGTGCTACACAGGGACACCACGCATGCGCTTTGCATTGTTTCACCGCACGGTGGGGGCGGGCCGGGCGCATTTAATGCATGTGCATGTGTAGCAAGTTTTCTGGGTCAATCGGGTCAACGTAGAAAGGTCACGCAAAGCGCCCTCATGAGTCATTATACTGACAGCTCGGTTACTTCTACCACGGTCTCGGTAAAATTTTCCCGTGTCGAAAGTCCAAGTGCGGACAGAGGTTAAATTTAACCATTTTTCATTTTACCATCGTCTCGGTAAAACCTTCCCAAAAAAAAGTCCAGTGCGAACACGCCTTATGAGTACGCTTGCTAACTTGGTAAAACATGTGTATAATACATGTTCCGTAAATGAACTGACATGTGTCATGAAATGATGTAATTACATTAATTTCATTCAGAGTTAGATCCACAATTGTCCAGAAATCATTAATTTCATCATTATAGACTTCATACATTATTTCTGCCAAGTTGAATTTCAGGGAAAAGAAGCCATTTCATTCAGTTACCGGAACAGAATGAGTTTTTGATGACAGTAAAATGCAAAAAGAATTGCAAATATGTTTCTCTTGCAGGCAAAGATGCAGTCATTTGTTTTAGTTTTAAGTAGACTATTTGCAGTCACACCATGTGAAAATTCTCTTTTCAGTAGTTAGTTCTGAAAAATGACAACTCAAAAGAGAATTTTCAAATGGTGTCACTGCAAACAGTCTTTACTTATCCTTTTCACCAACCATGCATAGCTATAAAGCTTACTTCCCCCGGTTTTGGTTTCTGATATATACATTTAACGACCGAGCGTTGTGTGTGTGTTTTTCAAAGCAAATAAGACTTTTGTATTCAAGAATTTTTTTTAGAAATATAAAAATCACATGGTGATCATGATGTTACTTGTCGTATGTTGTCTCCAGGAAAACTTGCAAAGTATATTTTTGTTGGCACTGCAACAATTTTCTGCAAGAATTGTTTAACTTATCCACATTTGAACTGTTATACACATCATGCAGTCATACTGTACCTCGTAGGAATTTGTTGTTCCGTTACCATGGTGGTCATGATCTGGCTTGGTGATCTCTTCATTGTAGTCCGTAGTTTCTTTAACACTGGCAGTGACGCTGGCTGTATCGTCATCCTGAATACAAGAGAAATCATTCAGTTAAATTCAGAATTGTTTTGGTTCTTAAAAAAGAAACACTTTAAATACTTTAGAATAAAAAATAACAATTTGGTGATACGTACATGTATCTACAGAAACAGAAGAAGACAAAACATATGAAGTGGAGACATTGCTATGTGCTTGAATGGGTTGATGTGACATTTCAGGCAGAACATGCCTGCTCTTTATTGGGTCAGTCACCTTTGGTGTTGCTGCAAAGATGACCACAGATCTATATCCCAGGTGCTACTGTTACCCTAGGGTATCTTTCATCCAAAGTGACACCCTTTTCCTACCTATGCTTCTGGACAGTCATGTTTGTCCAAGGGAAGATCCAATCACTGGTGTCAAAAACATCAGCAAACATCAGCCAATGGCTGGTCTGGGGTAACCACAATCCCAGCATCCCCATCTACCAGTAAACCAAGCTTGAATATGGCTTTGCAGGTCACTCAACTCCTGACTTATGTCCTGGGGTTACATGATGTTATTGTCATTGAACGCACCATGATAAGTCTATTTCAATTTGACAGCTAGGAGCTTGAGATTTATGGCTGAATGTGGCAACAGTGTGATTTTAAGATTTGTGATTTTAAGATTTGTAATTTGGAATAACATTATTTAGTCTGCATCCACTTGTTATAGGGAAGGTACAATCATAGCAAAGTACAATCATAGAGAGGTACAATGTTGCTAAAACAGCTTCTATGTGTAAAATGCTTACTTACATGTACTTTGAATCACATTCCTTTTCCCTGAAAGGTGACTGAGCACTTTAGACAGAATACTTTTTTCAGGAAGTTCACATCAAGTGAGTTTTCGGATAATAATTCAGTAATTTTGTTAGCGGTAATTACCAATACATTATTTTACCTTCCCTTTACTAAAAGATATCTTTCTAGAGCTGGGCATAACAATAACTATTTCTTTTGAGGATATTCATACACTGTACAAGGCCGGATCATTTCAAGTAGGATATAGTTGTTTTTACAGTGCATAATTGTACACATTTATGGGCTACCTGTACATCTGGCTAAGATGGACAGGCTACATGTAAATTAATTTAAAAAATGTATCATGTGACATTTCTGCACCATTACAAAACATCATTTAAATATGTTCTACATATGCAAATCTCTTATAAGGCAGTTTGAGAAATGAGACTGCAGTAACAGAACAAAACAGCCTGCCTTTCCCTATAATCTGGAATCTTTGCAGAAGCCTAGGCTGGTATGAACTATATGGTATGCTTTGTTGTGTGAGGGTACAATGTACATTTATCAGTAACTGTATGCCACTCAAGGACTTATGCATTGTTAAGCAGGTGAGGCTGTGTTTATTCTGTGCTGTCAAAGGGCTACTGCATTGATGAACTGGCATTCCAGAAAGGAAGAAATCTGTCTGCACTCTGTACCAACAATGCACTTTCATGAAGATGAACTGAAACAAGTGGAATCTTATAGGGAGAAAATGTACGCAGGAATGTATAAAACTCAAAGTGGAAATATAAGAATGTTTGTAATCATGCAGGTCATCGTGAACCTTAAGAGACTACATATATATGTACTAGATTACTGTGGAAGTGTTATAAGGAATGTATACAGTAAAAGTTGGACCTTTTTCCCTTTAACAATGACTGCAGGAGATCCCAATGAAGGTGGCCAAGACACTTATTCCTTCCAAACACTGTACAATGTTTGTCTATTTCTGACCTGTGCCCAGGTCCTTCCTTTTGAGGGACTAAAAAAAGGAGTGTACAATGTTCATACTTGTACATGTATTTCATCTCAGAAGACATTACAAGTTACAAAAGACACTGCATCAGGTGTACTTTGACTGTTCCAAGAGAGGTTTTCTTTGCATTTAAAGATAACATATTTCCCATCAACTGGTAATTTACAAAATGGTCAAGTTAGACCTACCGTACATGTATTAACTGTACTTGTCAAAAGTGTTGTTATATTTTAGAAAAGTGAGATTATTGTCAGTTTGAATTTAGGGAAGAGTGTTTTTTCCTTAATTCCACAAATGGAACATATTTTCACTATTTTCTTGTGAATGACACAACGTAATAAGCTGAAATGTTCATAATAGTTTAATGTATATTTTGATTCTAAGAGATCTGCCAAAACAAAGTGGTCATTCATTTAAAAATGCAAATTAAATTATAGCCAATGTGCCTGCTTTAATAATTTTTCTTAATGGTGTATTAGGAAAGAAAGAAGAAATCAAATACTTTCTATAATGGATGTAGTCTGGGCTATCTGTTCCCTTCATATTACCATATAACTCATGGCTTATATGACATAGGAAACACTTTTTAGTATGGACTCAACTCTGATACAGTGAGTTCTTGAACTAGTGGTGAATCGGACTCACGACTTGAGCAGGGCTTGGAGAGGTGGACTCAGTGATATCCACCCAACATCTCAGGTTTTCAGAATCATGGTATTGTGACCAAAGTTACGAAACAACTGCTATTTTGGACCTACATGTATATTTGAGCTTGACTTGGAGAGTTAAATTCAGCAACATATTGTTTTCAATATCACAGGTTTTCAATATCATGATGTGCCATTCTTTCTATCAGACAGGTTCTAAGAATCTCGGCAACCTGTGGCCAAATAAGCGGTCAGCAACTGAAGGGGACAATTGATCACTCATACAGGTCATGGGTGAAGGGAACTGGAGTTGAAATTCTTGGGTCCAAAGTGGTCATCCCCTGCTGACCTTCAAACTACAGACATGTACTGGTAAATGTCATAGTCAATACACCTTACCCTGATGGCTGATGACTCATTATCAGGAAGCAGTGAGATTCAAAACAGTCCACATGTAACTTTATCATCGCACAAATGCTTGGAAAGGAAAAACAATAAGAGTAACCATCCTTGGCACTAGTGTTGCACCTCTCTCAGTCTCGGTCTGTCCCACCTACCCAGCACTAGCCAGCCCCCCCCCCCCCCCCAAATCTTATATTTGTCAGTCACTTGTACCACCTACCCGTTAAGTACATTTGAATGATGTTAATACACTATGTACAGTACAGTGTATGAAGTATGCAATAGCTCCAGGAGCATACCTAGTGTAATTTCTGGGGAAATTAATATTATTAATTTAAATGATAAACCATGTCCCAAAAACACATGTTATGTCCAAGGTAAAAGAAAGCAGGGTTGATTTGGTACCATACATTATTTATACACAAACAACAGCTGAATGAGAATTTCATTGACCCCCTCCCCCTCCCCCCCTAACAACAAGTAACATGTACAAAAACTAAAAATATTTATTGCTAGGGGGCAGGGGAGTGAACATGGACATAAAGGCAGAATCAATGCTTTTCATTTTGGCATTACATGTATACCCACCTCAAGTACAACTACCCCAGTTCCTCGTCTTTTTTCCCTCTTTTTTCTCTGTGCAAACCTTCCAGCTTTAGAATCCGTTCCCTTCTTATCTTTAGCTTTACGGCTGCTGGAGCCTCCAGCAGCACCACGGCTCTCCGCGTCTGCTGCATCTCCGGGCGAGTCAGAGCCGGTTCCTGCCCGCTCCCTCCGTCTGGCCGCTACACGGCTATCTCCAGAAACATCCAACTTTGAAGGCGTCCCAGATGAGTCTAAATTATCTGCTTCTCCGTTGTTTTCGCTGGGGCTAAGTCTGCTGCCTCTGTCCCGATGTTCACGCCTTCTTGCTCTGAAATCCGCCATTTTGTCCTAAAGTTTGTGGCTGTGAGTGGTAGCTTGATCCAAAGTTCGAGTTGGTTACACAGTGATCGTGAATAGACATACAACACACGCTGAATACACGTACACACATACGTTACACTCAGGTGCAGATGGTGACTGTACATTCAGTAGTCAAGTTTCCGGGGCCTCTAGTGTCGCCCACCAAACACCCGTTGATTCTTACCAAGAAAAGAACAATAGTTTTGCTTGAAGATTTGAGCGATTTATCATCAGAAGGTGTCCAGAGTTCTACCTTGGAGATTACTCAGTATTCATAACAGGAAATTTCCAGCAGTTTGTTAGGGTAAACTGCCCCCGTATAGGACAGACAAACGCGTCTTTCTAGACATCTCAAGTCTCCACTGAGTTTGAAGTAATTGAATAGTCAACATTACACACACGCATCATACTATTACTGTTTTACACTCCAGTGCGTTCACATAAAACTGTTATCCTGAAACCTTTTAATTTAAACCGTTGAGGCCCTAATAATTATAAACTGTCTCATACAGTTATTCCATGTTTAATATTTATCTACTATTTAATCAGTTATTCACATTATCTTGTATATTAATTGTAAACAAATAAATAAAAGTTATAATTTTGTAAACAGTAAAGTGTACATTAGTCTGAATGGAATGCGTTTTCTTTGTTATAATGTTTACAATACCTACCACCAATGCATTCTGTTATTTCAATACCGGTAACATTCCTAACATGCATGTTATTGTTAATTTTAAACTTATATTAAAACGTTAAATATGTAGAGTAATTTTTTAAATTATTATTATTCATATATGGCCTTCATAGACTAGAAGTTTCCAGGCTTAGGCTCCCTGTTATAAAATTATTATTTTAAATTTATAAGCTACTATTTTTTTTCTTCATAAAGGCCTTTCCATTTCCCCATTTGTATGTTAATTTCTTAATTATTTTATTGATTCATTCCTTCATTCCCTATTGAGAATTGTATCATGCCATGTGTCATTAATTTTGTCATTATTATTATTTGTGTTATTATTTTGTATAAATAGTACCCGTACAAAAATAACTGTTTTGTCTTAAAATAGAGCCACATGATAATGACATAATAGTTGTCACAGTAGGATGTCAATGGAAGCTTCTTGAATGGCAAAAGCGTGACATCAACTTGTTCTTTAAATAAAAATGTTCTCAGCTTCGATGTGACATCACTGGCTTACCAATTGGACCCCCTTGGAGAGTTGTAGGGTTATCTTAAACGAGAAACGGTGGGCCTGTGGTTGAAAACATCAGCATTTTCTAAATTATTATTATGATGGTATTATTTAATAATAGCATTCATTTTTATTCGTTTGTTTTTTAATTTAGTTTTTCTTTTTGTTGGGAGGAGGCAAATAACTGGCACTTGATTTTGAATTCGCAAAATAGGCTAGTATTATTTTTGTTGTTGCGGTGGTGGTCATGATGGTGAGTATGACGATGATGGTGATGGTGGTGATGTTGATGGTGATGGTGATGGTGATGGTGATGGTGATGGTGATGATGATGATGACAATGATGTTGATGATGCTGATGGTGATGGTGATGGTGATGATGATGATGATGTTGATGATGTTGATGATGATGGTGATGGTGGTGATGGTGGTGCCTATGGTGATGGTGATGATGGTGGTGGTGATGGTGATGATGGTGATGATGGTGATGGTGATGATGGTGATGATGATGATGACGAACGACGATGATGATGATGCCCCATTTTAAGTGACGCAACACAGAATATTTATTGACCTCACACACCTCCATCCTCATGTATACCTCTGTCGATCCTCTCTTATCGGCTGCCCTCAGGTTCAAGGAGACAACTAAGACGATATCACCGCAGGTCATGAGCCAAGGAATGTACCGATGACCTACTCCGGGATAAGGTCAGCGGGATATGATGTCAGTTCAGAGGACCCGAATTGATGATATTATTGTCAATTATTAAAGGAAAGATACAACATTGGTACAACATTTGTTCATTTCATCCCTCTTGTTTTCAAGTAATATATCATAGTACTAACATGTGAAAAGTTTCACTTCACCATAGATGCTTACGTTTTTTTTTTATTGTTACCTGTACCTGTAATTTTTTTTAAATATCAATATTATATAACAATATAAAATATTGTTAATTTGATGATTTGATTATGCCAATGGGTGTATTTCTTCCTTTAAAGAAATAATAAATAATAAATTAATATCATTACTTTCACATGAATATTTTAATGCATCTGATTATATACCACAGTTTTATCTCACTGAGGTCTTGCATTTCTGAAAACCCATTGTAGATAATTATAAAGGTTATGCAGGAAAGAAATCTATACAATAAAATCCATCAATAGCCACATACAATATGTTTACAGCATCAACTTCGATACTATTGTGACATCATGATCGATTCAGCACCTGGTTTTGGATGCTAGTTCCTTGATAATTACCTCGTGTCTTAATGACGGTTGAGGATCCAAGGGGAGGGAAAAGGCTTCAGTTGGGGTTTTGGTTCAATAAGGGGAAGGGGGACTTCGGGGACCTTTGTCTTTCTTGGGGATATGACTACATGGGCAGGGGGTACCCGTGGGGCACAGGTCTCGGGTGGGGGACGACGTATTCCCTCCATATTCCTCACCCAATAGTTTTGTCATTGAGCTGAGAGAATTAGTTCCATACACCATGCATACACCTACATGCATAGCACAGCTATAGAAGGATTAACATGATAACCATTCTCCTGAGGACGATCAGAGCATACTGATCGAAACGTCGAGTTGTACCTCCAGTTCTTTTCAGAACTAATTACTACTCAATTGAGCATTTCACATGGCGTCACCGCAATTACTCTTACTGATTAACATGATAGGACAGCGGAAACGCACGATGGCGCTGTTTTGTAACAATTGTTATTGTTTTGTATCAATTAGAATTTTAAGCAGGATTCAGGGGGAAGTGCTTCATCAATGGACCTCTCACCCCCCCCCCCCCACACACACACACACCACATCCGGCTACGCAAGTGGCTCTAATTAACGCACTCCAAGTTATAAAGTTTTCAAAAATATTCTTTTCCAACCTTTAAAATGTGTTATGATAGAGAGGGCGCTCTTTCAAATTAGTATTGAGTCCAGTTGTTGTCCAACGTCGTACTGTATTTACCGTGTGTCAAATCAGTCGACATTTTAATTGTGACTGAAGTTTGGAACAATAAAGTAATATTTATGTACTGCCTGTTATTTTTCATCTGCTTATATGGTAGTTAAATGGTATTTTGACGTAGTTTGACATCAACACATCATAAATCAGAGCGATAAAATTGACACTTCATATATATATAATATATATTATAAACATCATAAAATAACAATCATGGACAGAAAACGAGCCGGCTTCTGACGTCATACAAAATAATAAATCGACATTATTTGCTTTCTTCTACCACATGCACTTCAGAAAGTACACTTTGAAATGCAGTCATGTTTGGTCAACACCCTTTAAGGTTTAGAAACATGTTTCTATTCTTGAAGTGCAACATCATTGAAGGATGGTGGGGGGGGGGGGTATGTTCTTAAATAATAACAAAGATCTATATAAATCGCTGTTATCTAGAAAAAAAAACTGTTCACTGCGCTGGTTTAAAAGGGGTTGTTAAAACTTCAACATACAAAGAAAAAACACTTTGTCATTTTTTTTCTCATATTACAAACATTTTATTTTTAAGCTGCAAATTTCCTTGTCTTATCTACCTATTATGTTATTAATATTTTTCCTCTAAAAGGAAAACAACATACATGATTCATAAACGTTTCATACAATTTATTTTAATATGTAGAAACAAACAATTTTGTTTAGTAATAACAGTCTTTGGATCAGTGTATGCTGCTACAGTTTATATCCCCTGCACAATGTTTAAAAGCCACTTGTCAACTGAAAAGTATGGGGCAACAAGCAGATTACGGGGTTAAAGGTTAAAGGTTACGCAAGAATACTAAATGCACTGGATCAGCCACGAATGCTTTCTGCATTAGCTAATTATAATATTCAGATTAATTAACCGTTCTTGTCCTATCACAGCAGTCCATGATCCCTTGAAACAGCTAATTAATATTAATTAGGCAAGAATTGAAGTTTCGGTTTAACATTCCATGAACTGATCACAGCCTGGTTGGAACAATGAAAACCGTTATTAAATAAATTAATACACATCATTAAAATTTAATTAATAGATTGAATACTTGAAGCCCAATTTACATTAATTAGTTCTTATCCCCAACAGATCAACTAAAGATTAAACACTAAGGCACGCCGATGTTAGGTGACGCTTATTACGTCTGTCTAAAAATGCTGTGTCAATTATTTCTGATTTTTTAAAGATCATCTTTAAGCACCGATCATCTTTAAGCACCGATCATCTTTAAGCACCGATCATCTTTAAGCGCCAGTCATTCGGGCTCATTTTTTTGTCTATTTATGTTGTCTTATCACAAACATTCCATGTTCCATTTATTCAGTTCTTTTACTGAATACGTCCAAGCTATCGAACGAAATCAGAACCAACCTACTAGGCTATAGTTCCGATTTCAGTTCAGACACCACTTCATATACTTCAACCTAACGCAAAATATGCTATGTTGACCTTATTGCGTTGATTGTCTTTACTGGAGAAGCCATTGAAACAATCTCATCTGGGGCCAATTACATCGAACTGCTACACAGAACAATTATTTGCCAGGAAGATTTTGCTGGTAGTCTGTTATAATACTTAGCAAAAATCAGCTAGGCACAAAATTATCTTCTTAGTAGCTCTATTAAATTGGCTTCAGAGCCTGAACAATATATTCTAACACTTCTATTTGTTTCACAGTATAGCAAAGTCATTCACTGTCTGGTTCCGGCGGTATATTATTCAACAAGGGCAATTACAAATGCAGTAAACTTCGGCAAATACCAGTCTAAAATAAAGTAACATCACGAAACATGTTATTTTGGTGAATATGTACTACGCCCTGTCGGGCAAACGTAATACTTGTTAGCGGAATTATGTGCCGAATGTTTGACACAAGCTGAAATAAGTTTAAGCAATATTACATTCATGTTTGAAGTTTATTGGTACGGTATCCTATGTGACCATGTCATAAGTTTATGGGATGAGAATATGGCACCAGGCTACATATTGCCATACACCTGCTGGCGTTCTTTCCGCCTATAATAAATAAAGGTAATTTCAATAAAGCCCCATCTTTTTGGTAAAAAAAAGTTTTTCGAAATTTTATTGGAATTACCCTTGTTAATCATAGGGGGAAATGCCGCTACCTGCCATGCACAAGCTGTATAATATAGGCCTACCACAAACGTAGATTCGACCCGTGGGATCGAACTAAACCATTCATTGGGGATGAGGTTGATTCGTGTCATACATAACCAACAAGGATACGATGACCAAAGGTTTTCATTTTCTTAGATTTCAACCTCTTGAACACGTTAATCAGTGACATCATTGTCAAGTTTTGTACCGTTGTATTTTTCTTCGCCCCACGGAGAAGCTATTTGCATTTGCATAACAATTTCTAAATAAGGCACAATAATAAGTCCAACTGCGAGTGACCACCAAAACAGTGTACTGGTATCATTTCTCGCACAGCAAAAAAAATATATAAGAGTTAACAAGATTTAACATGATGGGTAAAACTGTGAAAAGAAATGGTCTGATCCGAAAAAATACTGGAATGGCTAATTTAACCGATTTAGTTAAGTAAATGCTCAAACAGTGGCAGCTACTTTTTTGTGTCAACACACTAACCTCGGTATTTTAACATCAATCATTATATTATTAGCTCACACCACAGCAGGAATATTTGTGTAAGTTTATTCAAAGCACTACTACCCAATAAAGTCACTTCTAACAGCCGTTTGTTTTTTCTTAGAGAGCACAACTACCCAAATGAGGTGGCGGGAAACGTAACGCCAGAAATAACAGGCGGCTGTTTGCGACAGTTCTACTATTATACGAAAAAAAACTTCAGCCCACTTCCAAATAATTGTTTTCAGAATTCAACTATTGGTAATTAACACTCTGATTTGACAATCCAAAGTTCATTAAGGAAAAATTCATCTGATTTTCTATAATAGTATTCACAATGTTACAACGTATCCTTCCATCAATAAGCACACGAAAGGACTAAATTCAGTCTAACTTAACTTGTCATGTATATAATGTAGAGTTGTTTCAGTCGACCATCATTTATCTGAAGTTGTTATTCCAGTCTACAATAAATAAATACGGTAAAAATACAGTAACTTAATTTACATGGTAACCCTTCTTATAACACGTATTTGATGCATGCAAATCAGAATTTTCAAATCAGAAATCAGACTCAGAAATTTTAGGTTGGAAGTAAAAAAAAAATTTTTTAATTAAAAAAAAAAAGGAGTGGATATTTAGAGAAATAACTATAATTATAAAGTTTCGTTCTTATTAGAATGGTAGCGCTAACTTTTTCAAGTGCATCTTTCGCTCATGGCTGTTTGCATTGGCAGATTTTTGATGAGCGAGTTCATCAGTGCAAGTTGCTATCTTCTAAAGCTTGGGTTAAGGCGCCGCCATTTGCATTAACTACACAGCCACTACACAGCCTTTGCCATTTTGTTGGCCTTATGAAAGACGGTATACCTCTAGTTGGCCGATGTTAACAAGGAAAATAAACATGGTAGGCTGAAGTATTGTACAAACACAATAAGTTTGACGAACTGATAATATCATATGAACCAATTACATTTTTCCAGCAAATTAAAACCTTGGCGTGCGTTGGCACCCTTCAATGTCAACCTTCCCTGTATCTGGAATTATACTGGGTGCTGGAAAAAACATTTTAAACATGAATACTTCATCAAAATCAATCCATAATATCTGGTACAATATTACAAATTTGTGGTTCATGTTTGTAAGACCAATGGGAATAAATAAACTAATTCCTACGTTTTAGTTTAAATCTACGCATTGGAATTATCACATTATCTCATTGGAAAAGGGTTTAGTGTTGTATTATTATTTAACTTTTATTTTTTTATATAACATAACAGAAAAAGTTGAAGTACTAGAATCGGAGGGAAAGACACTCAGCCAAAAACTGAGAGAAACATACCAACACTTAGGAAAATAAATCGATGAGTCACATTGTTGTTTGAACAATCCGTCTATTAATGTCTTGAAATGGTAGTTTAAATGACTAAATGTGTCGGTTGACTAATTGCTACAAGCTTGTATAAGCCAACCAAACGTTTCAGCCATGTTACAACAAAGATCATTCAACCACAGCTACGCAGCCAGGATAAGATTTCAAAAAGTGGTTTCAACCCCCGTCCGTAGAGTAGTAATTTTACGATTGGAATTAAAGTTAAATAGAAAAAGTTGAGAGGGTGCTTCCAGTCATTCATGCATTGTGGACAAGATAAGACTGTGTGGGTCATGCCATATCTTATTCACTCTTTTGGAGAACATCACTCCTTATTTTTTGTTCCCAAATCATGGAAATAAAGTTGACTGGAAGGCCCTTCTATTCATCGAACATAAAGGAATAAACAACACCATGTTAATATCACAATCTAAGGCAACCGTACAAGCGTGAAATAAAACAAATTAGGTTATTAACTTGGGGAGACAGAAGTATTAATTCTATTAAAATACAATCTATATAGTTTGTATACAAATATACAAAAATACAAAAAAGGCAAGGACCAGGGAGTCGAGTTTCAAATGAAATAAAGTAAACTGGAAATATTGGCCTGTGTACTTTTTATAAGTACCTCATTAATATTTTGTATTGAATTTTGTTTTATAAATTTCTTAGTTACTTATTAAAAAACAGTTTAACAGGCCGATTTGCAATTAAGGTTTGACACCAAAAGAAAAAGGAATTCTGAAATAACCAGCTGACTACCTAAAGTTATTCTAGTCAGAATAATTGGTTAAAATAATAAGCAAGATTTCTAAATAATGTTCATCTCTAAAGGCGATGAGGTATAAACTATTTCATCAGGAAGTCTTCTGGATCGGCTGCCTGAGTCCACGGCTAAAATATCCTTCAATTCAGCCAGGGAAACCTTCAGTATTCCACTGACTTCTCCTGGCCATTTCTTCTCTCTGAAATATTTGTTCATCTTTAAAGAAGTATACCTACTCTCATATTAAAGTTATGAAAGCTACTTCCATTCAACAAAATCTTCAGAGGAGAAATTGAGCTACTCATAACCTTCAAACTGACTTGAAATTGGTTTAATAAGAGAAACCAGCTAAACAGAATCTTAACACATACGGGACCATCATGGTCAAGTTCCTAAAGTGTTAATAACAATCACCATAAAGGAAAGGACCACATCACCAGTCCATTTTGGACATAAGCCTCATCCTGACTCTTATTGACTTGTGTGAGAGAAAACCAAGATGGCCACTATGTGTTAATGGTCTACCATTACTAAGGAGGTTAATTCATCAAAATCCTATCTACATAACTAGAAAAAATATGAAAACTTACTGTATCATGGTGGCATATGGATAACAACTACAATAAATAGATCTATGTTTTGTTCAAAGTTCCAGATGCCATATATTGCACACATGCTAAATACGGTATGTCCCTTACAAAAATGACTTGTCTCCTACTGCAATAATGCAAACTCATCAGAGAGATAATGTACAAAATGTGAGACTTTTTGGAGGAAGGTAAGGTGAAAGACACTACAGTGGCAGTGCACAGTATCTAAATGTAGAGACAACATTTTTATGTCTGGTCCAAATAAGACTTGAGGGATCTCGTACATGGTGTGCTTATCCCACCACTGCCACCAAGTTTTGATCAATCTTCAAGCAGAATTGATTAATTTGGTATTTGAAATCTGCTTTTGACAGCTGACTGAATTTTAAATCTAGAACATTGTAATAACAGGATTGACATCAGCAGAAACGTCTTGAAACCATTCAGAACACATTTCTGCAGACCTGTGTAAGCATGTAATGCATCCTCAGTCAAATGTATCTGAATCCCTGGGAACAGCCAGCTTGACCAACCGACCCCAAAAGTCTAACATTTTTACTCACTTTCAAAATATAACAATACAACCCCTAGCAGAATTAGTCTACTTGCAATATGGTGTCACCTGAGGTCTTCACATGTTACTCTCCCCTGCCTACAAAAATGCTAAACATATTTTCTGTACACTTTACAAATAAACAGTTGAAAGTTCTTCTGTCAAAGTTTCCTTTAAACATTTTTTTTTCCTTTTATAATTTTTTTTCTTCATGTTTTCAGTTTGTTTGTTTCACTCAGACATGATTTTTTTTGTGCTATATACAAGTCACTACCGAAAAAAGCTCTCCTCTAATGAAATGAAAGTTAAAACACAACAGTCAAGATTGTTAAGCTAGGGGTGTGGACTGGTTGACAGTACCTCCAAGTTTGAAATGGTCGGAACAGTAACTTCAACTAGCATTAAGGTTCTTCAGTCAGGTATTTTGGCTTTGAACTGGAATTAAGTGAACATTCTGATGTGAATTTGTTTAAGCTCATTTTCTTCACCACCATTCTTGGCAAGAAGCTCTACTGCAATCATGCCAAGGCGGGAGAAGACTCTTGAGTCTTCATGGCCGAGTCATAGTTTTTAAGATTTGCTTTACGTCAGGGATCCAAACACTGAATAATGACGTCAAAGATATGTCTACTAACTACCATTATTTGATTTATAAGCCTTTGTGCATTCTTGGGGGGAAAATGCAGGGGAAGATGTACACCCTAGACATGTAAGTAGATCATGAATGCAATGGACACTCAATTATCTAGAAAGCTGTGTGAATGGCCAATAAACACAATCCCAATCAGAAGAACCTCAAGAGGAATCAAACTTGTTTCACTGCCACAGAAGGAGGGGCTATGCACTACGCTGTTCAATATACCTTTACCATTATATAATACCAAATAAAAAGTCAATGAAACTGACTGATGGAAACTTAGGTTATAGGTAATAATTGGGAGGTAGAGTCTACAGAAGTCCGCCATTTTTAGCTGGTTTGTAGGGATGTAACTTACTAAGGGTAAAGGTTACTGTAATGTGAGTCACCCTTAACATAGTAAGAGACCATTTTGGACATGAACTTCGTACTAATTTGCAGAAACTTGTGCGTAGGTAACAGCAACTCACCTATAACAACCATTTCTAAAAATGGCGGCCTTTACTCCAACACATCATATACAAATTTAAAACAAGATTTGATCACCCAGAGTGTGCTAATGAGTCCGAAAGCCACAATGACGCTTGCCTGATGAATGTAAATAGGGACGGCCTGTCTGCATAATTTAGTCACAAGTTGTTTAACCCCAAATGAACACTAGCACCACGGAGCTGGTAAGCCTTTATGACCTCCACAAAGTTTGTTTCATTGACAGGGTATCTGGTGAATATATCCGAGTCTTTAAATGCACAGCAGTAACTTGGACGGTATGTCTACTTGTTTCCACATTAATACCCTAGCGACGTTGATCCCGCTCAAACCCACAAATCCCCGATATCTAGGTCTGAACACACTAACACAGCATCATCTCATACATCCTTTTAATTCCCCCCTTTGGAAGCAAAATGACATTAAACTATGAAAACACTAAAGACACTACTGAGAGTGCGTCATCATTTGGATAGTTTGCTTATGACTCGTACTAAGGCGCCGTTCTCATCTTTCAGTCGTTGGTTGTCTGCCTTCAATTGCTCCATTGCCTACGGAGGAAAATAGAGGAAAGAATTCCAGTCAGTGTATTTGTATGATTTACCTGGCTAAGGAATACTGTCCAAGAAAAGGAATGCCACTGAGCAGGACAGAGAATGTCATTGTCTAAGACAAATACTATAATTGTCCGGGACAGGGAATGTGGGACAAGGAACACTAGTCTATGTCATTGAATGGCTTTGTCCATGACAAGAAATGTGTCAAAAATGAATACCCCCATCATAGTCAAGTTGTGTCCATTTACGCCATCACAGTGCAGTCTATTTATCTATCTACAAAGGAGGAAGATGAAATTGTCACTAGAAATCAATGACAAAATCGAAGTATGAATTTCAGAGAAGAAAATTCAAAAAGAAATTTTGAAAGAGCATCACAGAGATACATATACCTTCAGCTCTTCTTCAAGTTCCGATAGTCTTCTTTCTAATGCCCTTCTTTCCTAGAACACAGAATGATTAATGAAAATAGTATGAGTATGACAAGAAGTCTGCAAAACTACAAAGACTCAATCTTTAAAAAAGAAGACACATCAACAAGCACTGTGGTCACGTGCTAGGGATGGGTTGGCATCTCATCACAGGATTCCAAGCATACAAGTCTGCTCTATCATATCTATGGTTGAAATCAATTTGTAATTTTAGCCAAACACCAGCATATAACAACATCTATTAACAAAAACTCATGCGAAAAACTTACATAAAAGATGATTTCTAATAAATTACTTATAATGTCAAATCTATGATGATTTCTATTTTTAAGAGGGAAAAGTTCATTTGAAAACCTCTCAGGACTTGAAAAGTTTAAACTTACAATACTTTAACATGTGCATGGCAAATAAAGAAGGGAGTGCATAATTTACCAAATAGGGGTACACCCAGATGATATGGTGACTATGTCCATGTTTCTAATGTACTGAAAACCTCTTCTTACCCTTTTTTCATTGTCGATGGACTTTGAGTCGAATCGATCAGACTTCTGCTGGCTCTTCTCAACCTGCATCTTCAGCTCGGCAATCTGGAGGTCGCGCTCTTTGACCTGGTCCTGAAGCTTGGTGACCTGCACCGTCTTCTCATCGAATAACTGAACACAAAATAAAGTAATTGTGTCACAGACCCTTTTTTCAGAGATCTTTATCCTGATTTCAGATTATGTAATAGACATAAGGCCAATGTCCAAAATAGATTGGCGCTTTTCAAACTGTGGTTGTTTTCATAGTATTTCTAACAGATACTCCGGGGAACAATACAAATATGGCCATAGATTTGCAAGATTTTGTTTTGGGTAACAAATTTTTGGGGTCATCTGAATTAAGCAGGAGGTTAATTTTCCACTGGTTACATAAAACCACTAAAAACATTATTTACAGTAACAAAATTAAAATAGTGAACTGCGAATGTATGTAAGTTTCCAACCTTTTTGCAAGTCTGGCAGGGTGTCCCGGACGTCTTCTCACTGTCACGGTCTCGATCCCTATCTCTATCCCGGGAATAGCTGGACCCTGATCCTGTTCGACTTGCATAGCGATCGGTTGGAGATGATGTTGAAGAAGTATCACCATATCTAAAGTTTTACACAAATTTACAAATTTATCCTCCAAGCATAAAAACATTTTTGGGTTGATAGGCTTGGTCTGATATGGACTGTCAGTACTTTATGTTAGTAATGCTGGTATTAAGCTAATAGAAATGATTGACCCGCAAAGTTCATGAAAAGTTACATTATTTATCAATATCTGCTGGTCTTTGTTTGTATTTTAATTTGGCGTTCTACAAAAAAATGATAAAATCTATTGAAACAAATTATAATATGAGGTTGGTTTAACCCATAATTATTTCATGGCCTAGTAGACTGGTTATAATTTTGGGTTAAATAATATAATATACATTTTATAAAACATTTATGTTTTTGTTCTTCTACTATTGTTTTTGAAGAGGATCAAAATTTGTGGTGGGAAGCTGCCTTGTGTTTTGTTTCTCTTTTGTTTTGAAGTGGGTTGGAATTTGTTAGGGGAGTTGGGGTGGAGGTGGGGGCATAAATTGATAAGATGTGAGGGTTTAGTCTTACCTGCTTGATAGTGTACTACTAGGTCTACTGTAACGATCTGAAGGCTGAAAATCACAAAACAAAAAATATCATTACCAAGAGAAATACACAACGGAATGTGAATTAGTTGGAACAATCAACATAATCTGATAATTTGTGATATTTTACACGAAATTCTTTAATGCAATTTAATGAATTGTATAGTTTACTTTTGATAAAGCGTCTGTAAATGCAAACATAATAAGAATCAAGAGATATGTACAGAAAACATCATGTGAAAGTCATTAACCCTAACTCCCTAGACAACAAAGCCAGTTGGAGGATTTTGAAGGATTTTTATTGTTTTAATACAATGCCTAGGGAGTTAGAGTTAATAAGAACATAGTGAAAATGCATTCAGATGTTTCTGTATAGACTCTAAATGTGGAAATGGATCATCATTAAATTTATAATACATTTCACATTTTCCTAAAAATGGCAGCTTGTCAGACGTAATATTTTCTCAGGATGTTTGGTATCATCACCAACTTGACATCTAAAATGTTTTTAGATTGTAATTTGTATGTTATTTTGTAATAGATGTACACTGCCTGTATTTAGCATCTGTGCAATGGTTTTACATTTACATGTAATAAACACTTTAACAATGGAAATTTAATGGAAAAGGAATAATTTTAGGTGGGAAAAAACTTCATATTAAGATCCTTATTAGCTTTCATCTGCTAAACCCATCACATTTTCCACAGCTCACAGTTGAATAAGCATATTGGTCTAAAACAATCAACCACAAAATCGATATATCTTCATTTACAATGTCATCACATTCTCTCTTAAATATTTGCTTTTCATCAAAGCCTATTTTCTTCTTTATTTAAAGAAATGTGTTTAAATGCATCAATCAGAATCAAGAGATATGAATAAAAACGAACATGTGAATGTTTCAGTTTATTTCATGGTGTCGTTAATGAGAAAATAGTGAACATGCATTCAGATTATATTCATTCTAATGTGGAATTTATGTTATTAGATGACTAAAATTTATCTGCATAATAATTAGATTAATTGTACTGTCACAGCATCTCAGACATATTTCAAGGGATGTTTGATACAATCACGTAAATCATTGATCAATTTTTTTTGTGGGAGAATATCAATAATTTCACAAGCTTCAACACAAAAATAGCTAAAGATTCACTTCAATTATGCATGTCTTACTCTTCTAGTCTAGCATTTGCCTACACCCCCACAACATTCCATGATAATAGCCATAACATTTAATTTATTCCTATATAGGTTAATTTCATTCAAACATATAATTCCTTTGAAGGTCTTAAATCACTCATAAACCACATGTATTCAATAATGTACATGAATGCATTATATAAGCCTATGCAGTGACTACATGCCAACTATGTCTTTTTTTCATGATCTTGTACTGGAGTGTAGCATTCATCATGACATTTACAATAAAACCAGGTTGATTCTTCGTCCTTTATATTATCTTCCCGGCATTTTATTTATTAGCAACAACTGGTCATTATAAGTTCATCCATGGATTCCTGGCCCATCTGTCATCGGATTCTCATCTGTTCAGCAGCCATGGATTCATTACTTTAATAGATGATTCCATAGTTGAATTACCCATCTCATAGGCAACACCATATCACAGCACACCACGCCTATCAAATACCGACAAGCCTACCCAATGCATTGAACTCATCTCCTTCAATTATAAAGTACTACAGAATTTTTCTCAATAGAATCCCCCCAAAAAACTCCTTCATCTTAAACAAAATCGTCCCAAAACAATTCCATACCTTCAAGGTTTTAATGACTACATCTACTACAACACTGCAGGAACACAGCACACTACACGTTTATTTACCCGTCCGTACATGACTGATGATTCTGTTCCTATTCAAAACTGACTCATAGAAACCCTACAATAATTCAGATGCACCCCTAATAATATCCAGGGTTCAGCAGACTGGAGCACCACAACAGAGGCAAAATGTTAGCCTGAAATTCGTGTAAGCGTATTTTTTCATCACCATCTGCAGAAGCAAAACTAATAAAACATCATGGTCGGAACATTCCTAGAATGCTTTGGGATTGGATTTCTCACTAGTCTGGCAACCACAATGGATATCTTATTCAATTCTACTGAATAGACTGGTGACCAAGCCATGCTGCTTGAAGGGTAAAAATTTATGTTTGACAAGACTTCATCATTGCTTAAGCTTGAGCAAAATCATAACTGTAATAAATATTTAAAAAATTAAATTTATTTGTCTGTAATTGATTTATCTAAGGATTTTATACATTAATTCTCTCAAAAATATAGTATGCACTTTTTGTATACATTATTTCAATATAACTTTTAATAAAAACAAATCTTTGTATTTTTATTCAACACATTATCAAATGATAACAATAAAAAAAAATATGGATACATTTCAGCTGAACTATATAAAATAATCATAAATTAATTTTAAAAACCTGCATTATTAGTTTTTACAAAGAGGGAAACATAATTTTTTGTGTAAGATGGAGGTTGCCCACACTGTACAGTTGATGATGACACAACGGTGCATGCCTTGTATGGTATGAGGAATGTTTTCTCATCAAGTAGCATCTTGGCTCTATCTCTAAGGGCCAAAATAAGATCAACAGAGCCGCCGACTGTTATGATTAGGCAGTTCATGTTTTCAAGCAGCTTGCTTACCCTGTATATCTTGGAACCACAGAAAGCTTTTTAGGAAGAAAATGAAACTCTCATCATGTGTTTACAATATTGGTTTCATTTTAGTCTTAAATCCCATACAAAATTGAAAGAAATAAGAAAATGTTTGAGAAATAAAAGGTACACTCTACACCAAAGTGATACTCGGAGTTTCTAGACTGTCCCTGAATAAACATTTGCACATAAACATTGTATAAAACATCTGCAGAGAAGACTGGCGTTCCAAAAACGCTACCACACACTGGCACCCACAGGTGTACAAATTGCACACGCGTGTGTACCCTCACAATTTGCCAATTTTAATCATTTATTAAATTATGCTTTATCTGAATTAATTTTGACATCTGAAATTCCTAAAAACACAGTGGCAGCTACGGCTTCACAACCTACACACCTACTGTTGTCCCCGGACATGGACCTCATGTCATAACAACTTGCACAACATGTAAGCAAGGTTCAAAGGTTCTGCTGGCACCATGCCACTACACTACAAGAATCCTTGGCTCCATTATTCTTTTAGATAATCCATTATGAACATGTACAATCTGAAGGCCATATTATTTACAATTTATAAGCTCCTCAGAATGCCTTTTTCATTTTAACAGCATTCTATTGAAATTTAATGGGACATGCTTCTGCATTTTGTCAGACACTAAGCAGTGGGATATTAAGGCAATGAAAATAAAGTTATGTCCATGCAGAAGTGTAAATTTTAAGTGTTTTTCTCGTTTGAAATTTATGTGATTTTGATAAATCACTGACAAATTTCAGAGCACACAAAATCACCCAGTGATTTGTTTTCATTCTCCAGAAAGAAATCCCTTTAATGGACTACTGACAAAATTTATTCAGAGATGAATATATCAGCATATTGAATAATCACAACCTTTAAATTCTGCATCTGCTTCAAATTTAAATAATTTTCAATAATGTCTGAAAATTCCTTGATTGATAATCAACATATCTTGGTGGGATGAATACGGCTGTTGCATTCCTGTAGGATATTGACCTTACGAGGCTAAATACAGCATTTACAAGTAATTCCACTCAAATTCCTCAGTTGAGGAGGGAAATTACAGTCCCAAAGATAAGATTGCAGAGTTAATAAAGACATTCTGTATTCTTGGATTTAACCAGACAAATATCATGAGATTTTATTTTGAATACATTGTAATATATATCCCGTCATACATACTTGTGTAGACGTTTCTCTTATTTCTCTTATTTGTGACAATTGCAGTAATTTTTTGCTGTAAACTCTTGGCACAGAGCAAAAAGTATTGTACTGACATTTGTGGTGTTTCAGGTTGGAGGCTGTGAATGAATTTCCCACCCTTTACTTACAATTGTGAAACCTCAATGGTCTGACATATGTTCACTATTCAGTTTAACTTACTGTTAATGGAATTCTCATGTAGTCCACAAGGACAAATTTTACTTGGTACTGAAATTCATTTATGAGTGAAATACAAACTGATTCAAGCAGAAATTGAACCTGTGACCTTCAGCTAATTGCACAGGTGCTCAACCAACTGAGATAACACTTTTCATTGTTAAGTATGAGTGTACATAATGACTTTTTTTTAGGAATTGTGAACCAATCTTTTACAGATGCATTGCCCATATTCTTTGCTATTTCAATATCTGGAAATGTTTTTCATAATCAGAACACTGATAATTTGAAACGTCACAATTTGAAATGTGACAATTCACAATAAAAAAGGTTATGAGGTGCTCAAATGAATTTATGACGGGACCCAAACACCTTAAACTAATTTGGGGACATGTTTAAAAGCCATGCTTTCCATGACTATTTTGAGAAATGTTTAATTCTACAGCATTTGTTGTCCTTTCCTCAGGTAAATTGTGATTCAGCCTCAGGATTATTGTAGTTTTATTTCTTTTGATGTCCTCATCTTATCAAAGAAAATGACCTGCTATCATACATGGACCACACACTAGTTCATAGCCATGGGGCCATAGATAGAGTAATCATATATTATGAAGTCTCTCATAGCACTATATGGCAACATAATAATGCCTTTAGGTTCTGTTGTGGAGCTGTTCAGAGCATCTTGTCCTAATATGGGTAATAATCAGTTATGTGATCTTGTACACACTTCAAGGCTTTGCTTATGGTTTCTTTTTCTGGGTCAAAAATAAAATTCTTTTAAAGAAATATACTGTGATACTGATCAATAATTTGTTTTTTTGAAACACTATTTTTCATAACAAATTATATATTTTTATATATATATATATATATATATATTTTTTTATTATATAAGTGTAGTTCAATATTGATGACAATACCAATACTGATTTGACGAGGACGTCTGTTTAAAAAGTGAAATGAATCATCTCAAAGAAAATCTCAACCTTGTCAGTCCAAAATTTCAGGTACACACATTTTTGTCTTAATCTTCTGTCCCAAAGTCTACTCCAAAATAAGAGAAAATAATCATATTTAATTCTCCATACCTCCAATTCAACATTATATATTATTAATATTTGATGTCGTTCTAAGAAAAAAAAGCAATCTGGCAAAAAAGGAAATAACATATCAATATTCTTTGTTCTAAAAAAAGAAGAATCTAGCAAGTAGCAATTGCAATAAAGGTTAGACCTTTTTAATAACCATCAAATAAGGAAATCCTGGAAATAAATCTACTTCTGGAATTTACTGTTGATAAACTTGCGTCCTGCTTAGAGAAACTTGAACTTCCTGATATTTACTCAAGCTTGGGGGGGGGGGGGGTTGTGACCTCTTGCAGTGTTACTAAGGCAATAATAGCTGGTGCATACTTAATGCATACATCATTATGTCTGTAATATAATCAGTGCTTTATGATCCAAGGTACGTGACTTTAAATGAATAACTCAAGGGGTTTTCTTAAGTGCATGTGGGGCCATTACACCTGTTTCTATGTAGGCCCCTGGACAAAAGAGGCACCTGCTGAAAATGGGTGGCACTGATGGCCACAGAAATTATATGCATACATTTAAGAATATTGAATGTCCTTTACAGGTTTATGCTGAAGTGAGCACCCAATAGACACAAAGTAACAGCAACCAAAATAATACCAACGTGGGGTATAGAACTGACAGTCAGGTACTCACATTCCAGGAAATGTTTTTTTGCCTTAAGCCAAGAATGTTTTGTTCATGATCAAGGTAAAAAAATCAATAAATAAATGACCAAATGTTTCTTGTCAGTTTTATTGAAAAACATTCAAAAACCTGAAAAATACATATAGAGGAATATAATAAGAACTAGCAATTCTGATGAAGTAATCATAAAAAGAAAACAAAGTCTCTATTGTTGAAATACCAACATTGTTGACGTTAATACATGACTACTGGCTCACAATGGGGGAAAAACAACATCCCATAATAATTAGCAGAAAAGCATATGAATGGAACACAGATACTAAACAAACACTGTCTACCTTATCTCTACCATTTGTACAACTGAAGAATAGATTATAAGTCCTGATGGATCAATGTTATCTTATCATGTTGATCTGACTCTGGAGCACAGTCAGCCACCGTGGAGACAAAAGTTGCTATGAGAAAACGAAAGAATTGTCTGCAAAGAGCCGGGTGTCAACCAACCCTGGGGTCACATAATATTGGAGCCTGACACGCCAAGGTTCTACCATTACTTATCTCACACTCATACACAAAGAAGAGATGACAATGACTTTGACCTAGGCCTACCGAACAACATTGATGATAACATGTTTAAATGTTTCATTGGCAACGTGGCAATCACTTTATATTCTTGGTGGGTTTTATTTTTATTTTACTAATTATTAATGAAATTCGATAAAACTGCTTTATATTATATTTCTTGAGGGGAAGAAAATAAATTTCAAATATAACTTCAAAGTCTATCATTTGTGTAGATCACCTTGTTGAAAGACTTCTGAATAATAGTTTTTATATCATTTTGTGTGGATTCAAAAACATGAAGGAAAAATCCATGTTTCAAAACTGAATAAGAATCAGTGAAGAATATAGAAAAGTTGAAAACTCAAAAATGGAATTGTCATACATGTAAAACTATCCCGTGAAATAGTCCAACAGTAACATTTATCATTTACGAAACCATACTGCATGCTAATTTATTGCTGGGGTTAGGGGTAAGATTTATGGCCGTGATTTCATGGAGTGACACGCTATTTTTATTACCCAATTTCTTGTATTTCATGTGTAATCATTTTATATTATTAAATTGTTTTTCCTTTTTATGTTTCATTTATTTTGGGTTTTGATTTTTTTAATATTTTTTTTATTTTTATTTATTTTTCTGTGGGGGGTTGAAGGTCATCGTCATCTACATTGAACTAATAAGAGGTACAGCACGAATGCAAATCACAACCGAAGGTGATCACCATGCAATAATTTAGTGTAGTTTTCTCTGTTCCACATAATCAAAAGACAACGTCTACATGTAGATACGCCCCTCAATTCTAGCTAGTCTATCTAAGGTACTAACCTAAGGTTTACGCCCATTCTTACCATGAACAAACATGCCTCAAAAAGACCTTGATCACGCAGCGGCCATCTTTGTCAGGTTTCCTGTACGTAAGTATGAGTGTAGCACAATACATACAAGGGAATAGACTATTTTCCTTTCCAGCCTCGGTTTGGTCACATGGATTTGTATTGAAGAAAAACAAGATGGCTGCTGTGATCAAGGTCTTGAGTATATTGAAGGAGTTCCTTCTCTTTATACATATCAGGTTTCTAGCATGTCTTTAAGAATTTGAATCAACCAACTACGAGTAACGATATATTCTTCAATAACATCTCCCTTGAAAATACAACACCATTTTTACTGGGCAATTATAGCAACATAAAATAAAATACTTCATGTTGAAGATTAAATCAAGTAGGGCTCCCTCTTACACTGTAACTTCCGGTTCCTGAACTTCCCGTAGATCCTAATCGACCTGCTGAACCTCCGTAACGGGAACTTGAATAGGGACTTGTAGAGGAGTAGCTTGGGGTACTGCCATAACGTCCGTATGATCCGTATGACATTTTTGGTCAAGTTTATCTGCTTCACAGAAGAGATGAAATATCTTATCACTGATGAGATGTCGAAAAACTAAACCGGATAATCCAGATTGTTAATCCTGATCAACTGTTAACCAGGGTAATCTAATCCAGGCCATAGGTCATTGTAGCTGCTCACTAATTTAGGCCTTCAAGGAACTAACGAGGAATCACAGTGCTTTAAGATGTTCCTTGTTTGCCTTGTCAATATCTACAGACTTGTGAAGTCCACCTACTGATAGAGCATTCCATACATTTCCAGCATATTTTGTTGGCAGCATTTAGAGTCTATGACAATTCTTCACTTCATACAGACTATCAAAATCATGCAGACTTTCCACTATGGCGTCTGCAGTGAAGGAGATGTATCATTAACACTTGAAATTCCTATAGTGTCCAGGAAATGCTAAGGCTCCAATAATAAGAAATTAGTTGTTTACAGTGATGGTTGAATTTCACAAAAGCTGTTGATTAATGGACACACTGGTCATGGACATACATGTATCTATAATGTCAACAACTGATGGTCAGCTAACAAACACACACATGTGCTGGGTCACTACTTCAGCTATGAAGACTACAGGTTCAATCCTCTCACACAATTACATTATGCTAATGAGCACAAGGGTGTTCATGATAACATCTGCATCACTTAAACAAAGATAGCTGTCTAGTTTAATTACAGACTATTCCATGAGATGAAAAACTAAGGAACCTTCAACAACCCGGTGTCCCAGTACACTACAGAATTACTCAATAGTAATGGACTGTGATAATGTAGAATCAAGTGCGTCAGTGACTGCTAAAAATTGTTGCCATGGCTCTCATAGAAAAGTCATGCACAGCGTACATGTACATGACTGAAACCAGGGTTACATATGAACCGAGCTATATTTAGACACTGACATCTTTGAAAAGCCCACATAGGTCCTTGTATGATACTGCCACAGACTTGCATAGTCTAGGGTAGGATTAGCATATGAATCTAAAGTTGGTATCAAGTTGAACTGGTCTCACGGTTATTTATCAGCACTCTCTAGATGAAAAGAGGGCCATGTATGGACAGGTGTTGTGTTTTGTTAGATCATGGAAAAAATCCAGACAGAGGCCAAGCATATCAAAAATGCTGTTACTCTATTCGTAATTGGGAAAGATTAATCATTTTTATGATACATTCAATGGCTGGTCTGTAGCTGGTCTGAATTGTACTGTGAAACGTTCCTGGTGTAAAACTGATATTGGTATCAATCTTTCCTAGAAATCATTTTGTTTGAGGTGAAAATATTTAGTTCCAATGTAGGAAAGAGTACTCTTAAAATCCACCATAGAATGAATAAGCACTCATGTAAATAAATGGTTTTGCCAACATCAATGTTGTACTGGCATAAGAAGGTAATGAAGATATGCATTAATTGGCCAACATTTGAAATCACCAAAACATAGTTATAATTGGAGCACCCTCAAGGCAAAATTCTAACCACATATGGAAACATACATGTAGCCTGCTCATAAGCATCTTCAAATAGTGTACATGTGTTGCCATCAGAATTATGCAGTATTTCTTTTCCATCAATGCTTGATAAGTTCATTTTGATTATTTGTTAAGCAGTTTTATATTTGTTGTTTCACACTAAGTAGTATACTTTTTTGATGTGTTTTATTGGTTAATAAAATTTAAGAAAACTTGATTGCATAATAATTTTAATTAACTCATTTAATATTCTATATTAATTTCAATGAATAAAACACTTCTTATAAAACAAAAACCTGTTTGATTTATTTTTGTCTGAAAGGGCATGCTTATTTGATTATAATCATAATACCCAGACTCAGGTTACGTATCAAGAGACAATTAGTCACTGTATTCAGTCACGCACATGAAGAAATGTATTTTTATTTTTAGTTGAGTGCAAAAAAAGGAAAAAATGTGGGGGAGGTGGGAGGGTTGCTGAACTTTCAGTATTTTGGTGCAAATTTCTAACAAAACTACAATGGTATAAACATGATTACCATCAGTCAGGAAATACATATAAGCTACAGTGACATGTTTATAAAACCTACAAGGTTATGGGTCTAATTACTGTGCCCTAAGGTGCTCTATGTAAATAAGCATATTCATACATTTGGCTGAATGTTATTTTAAGGAAATGTGGGAGAAAGAATCCAGGTGCTGGAGTCAAGGTGAGATCACATGAGGATCATTCAAGACAGCACCATATATTATTTCACAGCACCTGTGGAGTTACTTGCAATAAATATATTTACCCAAATTTGGCATCCAAACATTTCCAAATATGTGAGCACATTGCACCAGTCAACAGTGGCATAGCCAAAGGGGTGTAGCCAAACAGTGGTGTAGCCAAAAGGGGGAAGGGGACGGGGGGAGGGGTCGCCCCCACCGCCCCCCACTTGTTGCCAAAATAAGGTCTGTCAGCAAATTCACAAACCTGATGGTATTTCTGAACTTCTGGGCATCGTGAATTCAATTTGTATTTTGATGTTTTCCACCCCCCCCCCCCCCCCGAAAATCCTAGCTACGCCACTGCCAGTCAAAAGACAGTTAGACACAGCATGTTCATGTCCGTTATGGCCCTAAACTACACTGTATCTTTCTATTTATTAAATATAAATGATTACCAAAACTTTTATTATTGTCTTCAGGAAGTACAGGAGAAAAATACTGAGTAATTTAAGTTCATCCATGGAGGAAGGATGCTTCCTCCATGGTTCATCTGGGGACATATTTATTTGATGAATCATCACAGTCTAATGAGTGTTACATTACCCCATGGTTCCAAACGAACTTTTCAACTGCCGAGCGGGAAACTTAACAGATGACACTTATCTGTGTACATGCTGCACTGATTGGTGATAGAGACAACTCATCACTAGATATTCTGCATACCAAGGAGCTGACATCATACATTGCTATGGTAACATGAAGCCAGGTGTCCCCAGATGCTTTTATCAATATTCACACCTTTCTTTGTACTTTCTTTTTATATCTCTAGGGATTCTATGGACAAAATGCATAATTCACACTAGAACATACACGTGTGTGATCTATGGAATACAACCTTCACTTCTTTATTTCTCTGATATTAAATAATTTGACCTTATCTATTATGTTACAGTCAGTTGCAATACCAATAGTAGCCATCTCACCACAAACACAATTAACAATGTGGTTAACCACACTTCTGATGATTATAACAAAATTCTGTTTACACAAATACTTTATAAGGTTCGCTCCATTCCAATTTTAAAAATGGTGATACAGGGTTATCCTTAAGCATCTTAGAATTAAAATAACAAGCTCTTCTTTATTCTTCAGCAATACATATTGTAAAGGCATTTTTGTTTTAAATCTAGGTAGGTTCTGGGTGGCACTGCTCCCAAACCATCATTATTATGTGTCACAAGTGGCAATACTTGAAATAATTAATTTCAATCAAAGTCTTACGAAAAAGGGCTATAGAAAAAGTATCCGAATTGTTCCTCGAGTAAATATTATATGATCCCAAGGAGACTGGAAGCATCAGATTACAGTGTAAAGATAAACAAACTACTTGCTACACACTGAACCAATACCAACCAACAGGGGGCGCTATTGCAAATTAACAGTGAGCTACATGTAGCATTATAATTATGCACTAGGCAGTCATACATTACAATTTTTTTTTAAATCCATTTATTATTTGAAGGTAGGTCTGTCAATAAGTTTATAACTCACATAAACAAAACATTACAAAAATCTTTGAAAATCCATCCTTTTGCATATAGGCAATATATCTTAACTTCAACGTAAAAACATACTGCAGTTTTCAGACACAGGGTTCTTAAAACAAATCACACAAGTAATAAAAACTACAAAAGTCACTCTTCATAAAAAAAATAATATAAAATACTTTCCCAAGTACCCTGTAGCCCACTTAAGGGCCCAAGAATCTCAGATGCTCTTCCTTTAGGTACCTACACCCCCCCTCTCTCTCTTTCCATACATATCACAATCAGAAAACACTCAAACTCTATGAACACTCTTGGTAATTGGTCCATTATTACGAAGATCAAGAAATAATTGAAGAAACCAATTCCTCTGAAGGTTTCAGCTCAATGCAAACACGCATTTTGGATAAACAATTTCACAATTTTGAATAAAAAAACATAGGTTTGTGCCATAACTTCTGCCCAGGCCAGATTAACATTAGACAATTAGGACAGAATAATTTCATGGATATTTTGTGACACCATGACACCACCATCTTGTCAGAAAATAATTCAAGTGTTCAGAGGTTTTTATATGATAAATGCTGACACCACAGAGTGATATTATTCTGGCTCATTCTTTCTTACTGTTGATGTCATTGGAAAAAGCTGAAGGTTCACAAACGTATTTAACAAAACAAAAATGTGAAAACTGAAGAGTCCATTTTAAGAAAATCTTGTATCTTACCTTGTCTTCAGGTTTCTCTTTGTCTTTTTCTTCTACTTGGGAGTCTGAGCCATCTTCATTCTAAATGGGATAACAAGTAGTCAAAATTACACATCCAATTTATGAAAAAACTGGGGAATAAAAACCACAACAAAGAAAATTCAGTTTGAATACAAATAGTTATTGGGTTGAAGCTTTGTGATGGTAACACAAAGCTTGGTTGTATTTAAAGCAAAAAATGATTGAGTTTGAGAGAAATCACTGATCTGATTTCTTCATCTTGTCTGGTTATCTTGAGCTGATAGAGGAAGGGCCCTGGAATGTCTCCCAACAAAATATTCCTTCAACAGGTGTTCCAGTTGTCACAGTACCTAACGGGAACATCTTGTTGGAGGTTGGAGAATGGAAATGTGAGCATGTGTGAGTGTGCAAACCAAACAATTTGACACAAAACAGCTTATTAGAAGATTTTTTTAAACTAAAAGCTACAGCTTAATGCATGCATTATGGACTGGGGTTTGTCACTTTTTGAGAGACTGATAAAAGCAGATGTTGGGTGGCACAGGAGGGGAGGGGGAAACATGATAGAAAGAGGATCTACAATGCGTGATTGGAACCCCATAAAGAAACTACCAAGACACATACAAGGTTTTTAAGTTTTTATTTATTCACATAAAACAAATAACAAAGACTTGTTGATATATTTTAAAGCATATCAAAACAGAAATATAATTTTGTACATAAATAACACAGAAGCCCCCCCCCGTAGTTAATCATTTCATCTGGTCAATTTTATTCACACTGCAGACAGTGTTGTGTAGTTCCCTAAGTCATGGTGAAGATAACCATGAAAAGTGTCAGCACATCATTAAGCACCAGACTATTTTAGCCTCATTCTGGATCTTATAAGTATATAAAGGATAATCACGACGGCCACCATATTTAAAAGTACAGATGCTTCGAGACTGATATGTTCCATGTCATCTCTCGTGCTACTAAATCTGACACACCTATTAACGGCAGGTGACAATTCTTCTAAATCATGAGAGATATGATCATTAGCAGTATATGCATACATAAGCAAAGCATTTACAGTCAGTTTGTTACAGCAATGAAACTCATGTCTAAAACAGTGAAAGATCGACTGAACAAGTCTATCTTTTCAATGTTGGCTTGCATAGCAGATCCTATTTATTTGTAGGTAGTGCCAATCATGTACTTAATTCAATTTGTTCTGGCTCCTAAATGGATTGACAAGACTGTAGAATGCCATTCTGAAACAAGGTTAAGACATTTCAAAACATAAATATAAGGTCACATGAATACTTCCAGTCATAATACAGATTCCTTCAAATTTTCAAGTGGACATTCCCCATACATTTTTTTCCCTTAAATTCTCATCTTTATTCATAAAAGTTGTTTCCCTCTGCTGTTAATATTTCCTCTATGCTACAAGACAAATAAAACTAATCCATCCTAGGCTGTTAGTAACCCAAAGATGAAACCCTTCCTTTGGAAGCAACATACCTCTTCATCGACATATATTACCCCAGTGGCGCGTCGCCGTTCTCTGGGCCGGCGACGTGTGATGGTGGTGAGTTTCTTTGGAGATTTATCATCATCATCTTTCTCCTTCTCTTTCTCTCGTTCTCTTTCCTTCTGTCGATCCTTCTCGCGATCTTGCTCACGCTCCTTCCTCAGATTATCCCGTCGCTCTTTTGCTTTGGCCTCGTCAGTATCTGGACCAGATAAAATACAAAAAGTTTACTTTGACTATTCTATATATTTATGAACAAAATTGTGACATCTCATTTACAACTTTTGACAAACACCAACAATAATTACAAATTTATTAAGCTGTGTCATTAAACAAATAAAAAATGAAATGATTACCTAGTAAGTACAGACTTTATATCAGACTGAGCTAAAGACCATTTAAAATGGTAAACATTTGAAGTACTTTTGCTGCTTGCGATCTTTGAGATCACTGAGAGCTTCCTTTATAAAAGCCATTTTGAAATAATCCTTTCTTGAGACTTTTATGGTTCTGTGGTGCTTGTTAGTTCAATTACCTTGAGATGGGAGTCTAGCTGTACGTGAAGAGCTTGCTGTATCGGCCGATGATGACCCAATACGTCCTGGACGTGCAGTAAAGGTTGCCGTGGTACTAGCTTGGTTATCCTGACCCGTACGACCTGACCTCTGCGGTGGCTCCGTATCCTTCAACAGAACAAAATCCAATTTGGAATGAACTTGCAGAGTACTTATATCAAAAGACTGGATATATTAAGAAAGCAAAACATAAAACTTATGTTCGGTAGAGTGGACCGGCGTATAGTTCACAGCAAAAAAAAAAGAATTAGTAATGAGTTTGATTAATCAGCAATAAATGGGATTAAAGATAGAATGAATATTCAAGAGGTTAGTCATGCATATTTATTCCTAACCCACTATTGTTGTTTTGGTGCAAGTTATAAGCATACAGAAAGTCAACCAAGAAAATAAAAGCTGTGCTCCTAAAATATCAATAATATTGATCAAGATCCTGCTAGAATCAATATGTCAGACCCTCTACCTTACCCAGCAATAATATCTTTTTTAAGAAATTGAAAAACTGATTCTGGACTGTGACTGTTTTAAAGCCAAGAGCTAACATTAACAAAATGTCTTATTAAAAAAGTGATTTGATTATGTACTGACCTAGTCTTATAGCAGACACCTCTTCCATCAGTGTTAGCGGACAGTGCAATAGCTGGCCTGTTAGTCTCCCCTGTGCTTCCACAGCTGAACATGTGAGTAATTTCATTAAACCCAACTTCTCTGCACTCATTTATTTGTGTCTTGAGATAAATACCGTTTTCATGTGGTCTGCTATTTTTGGCATTTTTTTTTATGGAGCAAGCGCATGTGTCCCCTGAGGGCGATGCGAAATTAAGAAAGTTGGCATGTTACTGCAGGATAACAACCAAATGAATATCACAGTCAGTTTGGTTACTCATGATAATTCAAGATCTGGAATTTTCTTTTTCTACAAGACATCTAACTTAGCTACGTAACACTGGCTATACCCATAGATAATATGCTTCGCATGATTGTCTTTGTCATGACAATGTTTTACATGTTTGATATTCAAGATGAAACTGATATTTGATTTGCCAAAATGAGGTTGCTTGATGTTTAACTGTCCCCCAATGGATAACCTTCCATACTTCAATGAGTTGAATTCACTGGGTGTGGTTACCATAATTATTCTTTTGGGTCATCCAGTCAATCCTTAATTTCAAACTCTGAATACATTACAATGTGTACAGTGATCTGTATGATTTCCTTCTAGTCAAAGTTTGTCGCAAGAACAATCTTAAATGGCTTAATTTCTGAATTTGACCTAGATATTTTATACCTATGAACCAGAAAAGATTTCAGTTAGGTCATAATTTCCCTCTTGTCCCCTGAAGCATCCCTAACCTTTTTCTTGGTATCCTCTTCAACATTTGAAGAACTTGATACCACTAATGTCTGTCAGACCAGACAAGATGCTTTTTTTGGTTTTTGGGGGTTCTGTGCGACTTAAGACATTTCTATCAGTTGGCGAAATGCCAAGCATTTCACATGCTGGGGGGGCTAACTAGATGAGCGGCAGTTAAGTACTCTGTAAGAGCGACGATGATGAGGTGGATGATGAGGTGAATGATGACGATGATGATGATGATGATGTTGATGTTGATGATGATGATGATGATGAGGCGTACGAGGCTGGGGGGGCACCTTGATAGATTTTATGGTGATTGAGATAGAATGAGGAGAGATGTGACCGAGGAAGGTGACTGGGGAAGATGATTTAAGATTTGAGGGGGGGGGGGGGAGGAATGCAGGGAGGTAGTGAGGGAAGAAAAGACAAAGGTTAAGGAGGGTGAGGAGATGGAGGAGGGCGGGGCAAGGGCTGGTTGGTAAGAAGAGACAGAGAGAAACAGATGGCATAAAAAGAGGAAAGGGTGACAAGGATTATGAGGAATAAAGGAAGGGAGAGATAGAAAAAGAAAGAGATAGAAGAGACAGCATATGCAAGGAACAAGAATCACAAAATAGACAAAGCAGAAATGTTTATCTGCAGTGAAGAAAACAAAGGAATAAGATGGGTTAAAAGGAAAGCAACTAAGAACAATAGAGACCAAATTCATATATTATGCTATAATGAGTCATTTATTGTAATTGTGTATATTTCTACGTATCCCTGTCCTTTTATTTATGGGATATAAATTGATATTTTCTTAATCAAAAATTTCAAATACTTTTTGTTTTCCATTTTATTTAATAAAACACCCAAGTTATCCCTAAAAAGTACAATGCATTGCACCAATGTACTTATTTGCATATCATTCATTAGTATTCTACCAATCAGAGCTGTCAGGGGCACCGTGGGAAAATGCCCTCAGAGGAATCTTGGATATGTTTGGTATGTCGGGCTGCACGTCATGCAGAGAGAAGGAAAGATGACTCTTGTCTAATTAAACAGCGACTGTCCACAAGTCAAGTAGACAGTAACTTAAAGGAACAATCCATTTTAAAGGGGCAACTCTGGTTTTTATGTGTTGCATGACAGCCTGCGATACAAGTGACAGCGGGTTAATAGGAACAAGGAGAAATATTAGTGGAAGGATGAGAAATTTGAATATTTAATTGTGAGCAGCAGCTTTTATGTTTAGGGAATGTAGATGTGTACATGCAATGCCACTCCGGATCAGACTTGTCATATTGGAATAATAAATAATCAATGATTCTTGCTTACTGAACAATAACCAAAGAGATTATTTATATCGAAACTGTTGGTACATTACTTCTGATTATAATGTTATCATTTGAAGTGACAAGGTTGTTTGTTTCCAAGACAAAATGTATATGTTAACTATTTCATGTTATCTGCATCGGTGCCACGTTAATGTATTTTGGGGCTGGCATGTAATGGTATTAAACCCCCCCCCCCACTAATATATAAATTATCGCTGTTTGTGTGTACGATATAAGTGCTTTTTATCAGTTGTCATCGTAGTGTGAAGGTTAGTGTCCTCCAGAGGATTAACCGTGATTTGCAAATTTTCTTTGAAGGAGAGAGCTATCACAGAATGGGGGAAGTGTTCATTGAAGGCCATCTTTTGTCGGCAAGCATCCTGATTACTTAGAATTGGATTTGCGGTTACAACCATGTGCATTGGTAACATTTGTTGAGATATTGGGTTACTCTATGAAGCATATGGCCAAGAAACACAGTAGCAATACATTCATGTTGATCAGTTTTCAATTTAATGGTCTAGCATTCCTAATGAAATTTACTGGGGCAAGTTCCCCACAATGCTAACTAGTTTGGCATGCTCAGTCTACTGAGCAGGGCAGGAAGTTCTGTAATCTCATGCTACTTTTTTGCTAAGAAACTACAATTAGCAGCTTACACTAAGATTAAAACCAGTATACTCTTTTGGTAAAATGTCTGTAAATGCATCTATATTTTTTAAGAAAATACAATTTTACTATTTTATAAGAAAATAGTAAAAATGTATTCAGACTGTTTGTATTCATTTGGATCATTCCAACGTGGAATTTCTGTCTTCGGCTGATTGAATTTCATTTTGGAAACTATTTCACTAATTTTACTAAAACTAAAACCTGAGACAGAAATATTTCAAGGGATGTAATCATTTGTTTTTTGAGATTACCAATAGTGTCTAAGCACTTTAATTTTGCGTTATGGCTAACTAAATTCAAATATCCAGTAAGCAAATTATGAGCAGGCTAGGAGCCAATTTCATTGTATTTACAGAAAAAGCAATGATTCTTTAAATTATCTGTAAAATTACAACATTAATGTTTTCTATCCCAAATAAAACATCCCAGCTGCTCAATGCAAATTGGTTTTGTCGTTAAAATAATTGACTTGGACATGAGCCAAGCTGAAGTCAGCCAACCGAAACAATATGAGCAAATGAGCCGAGACGATTAAATCTGACACAAATAAAAAATACCTCATAAGTGCTATTCCACAGATGCCAAGGGTTTTTGTTGCACAAATACAAAGTACATGTAAACACAAAGGGTGAAGCAGGCGTGGTTATAGACCCAACATTATTTGTGGGGAAGGGATGAAAGGCTACACATTTGTTGTTGGGGAGGGAGCCTAGACAGACTTTGGGTGGGGCTCAAGCCCTCCTAGGCCCGTCCCCCTTTAAGAACCACGCCTGGGATGAAGGAAGAGGTGCCTGGGTCTATTAAACTACAACCTAGCCTGAACTGTTAAAGGGTGCTGAATTGCTGATGTCTCCTCATTCAAATAACTGCACTGGGTGAAATCACAGCTTACCAAAGGCTTGCAGGCAAAGTCACACTAATCAAAGGAAATCAAGGTTAGTTAAAAGCCACTTTACAATCACTCATGCAGTGGCCATTTGTATTTTCCACATGCAAGTTTATTAAGACAAGGTACATGTAGCAAGCATGGTACCCTGTTTAATGACCAAATATGTATTTCAATCTATGCCATTTTGTCAGGGGACCAGACAAAGATTGCCACAGTAAGAATGACCAACATATTTACTCTTAAATTCCTTCAATTAATGGGAATCTGCCCGTCTTTTTTTTTTCAGAGACAGACAAAAAAGGTGATTTCTATTGTCTACCCTGATTTAGAAATACATGTGTTTTGTAGCTGATTTTTGAAATGATAAAATATATTTCAATGCAAGATAATAGCCAGAGGATTATCAGGGTGTTATTTAGACACTTTTCCACCAACAGATATCTTCTTAATTCCTGGATGAAACACACTTTGAAGTGTATTTAATATTTATATACAGATCTCCATTGTACATACAGGAATCACATTTGTATTTATTCCAGAGGAGTCACAATGACCGAGTATAAAGTCTGTGCAATGGTAAATCTCTTCAGTAATTAAATAACTGTTGTAATAAATAAAATGTATACATTCTATCATAAGACTCTGGCTAAGACCTTTCATTGAAGGAATTGCATTGGAGCATCACGTGTCGATAGGAATGATCTATAAATGATACACAAACTTTTGTCTCTCATAAACCACTGAATCTTTTTTAGATCCGCCCAGTTCTTGCTTAACAAACCATGCTTGAAGGATATGAAAATGAGGCAAGTGAAAACTAAAGACCTCTCCTGCTCCATTGGTTCCATTGGTTCCATTGGTTCCATTGGTTCCATTGGAAACATTGGAAACATTGGAAACATTCACACAACAAACATGCTTTCATAAACAGCATCATAGCAAAGCACAATGTCAAATGTTCACAGTGGAGGTTGGATGGCAAAATATAAACCTTTAGAAGTTTAAAACATTTAGCTCAATACCACAAAAATATTCATAAGAATGTTATGAAAAAGTCAACTGTTACGATTCTCTTTTACTCAAAATGTTTGCAGCGAAACGTAAACAAAAATAAATAATAATAATACACAGCAGTTGCAAATAACTTTCCATGAATGTGTACAGCTAAACATTTGCTAATTTATGCATTTCATTTGTGTGTACGCATACATCTTTACAATGCACATAAATGAGAATATTTTAAACAAATCAAAGCCAACCGTGAACATTTCACATGGAGGAGGAAATGGAAGAGATGAGAGGTGGGTGGAGAGAAAGGGCTGAAGGAAGGGATATGTGTGTGTGTGTGTGCGTGTGTATGTGTGTGTGATTAATAAATGACCCAGTAACATACCTCCTCATTCCTACTTGTAAATGATACCCGTCCAACTCTCCGTGCAGGCCTGCTTGGTTCCTCTTCTGTCTTATTATCCTATTAAGTCACAAATGTTTCTTACATTTATCAGGCCCCATTGTCATATTGAGGATTTAATTTTTTCTGTGGGGAGGGGGGTAAAATTAACATTTCTTTTACATACATGTGTACATGTAGAAGTTTACTTTGAAGAAAATTTGTTTGAAAATAGTTCAGTGCATATTGATTTGGTGCAGTCTTAAGAATGGCTATTATTTGTAATCCTTTCTACATTTATATGAGGATTTTTGTCTTCTCTCATTAATTTGGGAGGGGAAGGATGAAATCCAAAATATTTGAACTAGTTTACTTGAAAACAAATTCTGTTCAAAAAGGTTTGGTGCTTAATTCAGAATGATTTAGATTTGTAATTTTCTTGATAAGATTATGAGTTCATTGAAACAAAACAAATATCATCTCGCTTTCATAATTGAAGATAGGGGAGTATCAAAAGGCCAAAAATTGTAAAGAAATTTTTTTTAAATGTGCTATTTTAAAGTATTTGTTTTCCTTCCCTCAAGTAAAATAGAAGTGTATAGCCACCACCAATAGAGAGTGCTACAGAACAAGTGACAAAAAAGCGCTTTGCAAATTGCATTTCATTAAGCGATTTTTCTTGGTTATTTTTCAACAGACTGCTTCATCTTGATTGGTTTATTCAACAGCAGCGGAAAGAATTTCTGGTTAGGCTCCCCAGCTACATCAGTAACCATAGCAACCAATGAAAGCCAAAATGCCCGTCTTACCTTTTGGAGTTCATTCTTAGTCTCCTTGTCCTCTTTCTTTTCCCGAATCGCCGTCTTAGCACTTTCTAAATCTTCTGCTGTCACTCCCTAAAACAAAATGGAAAAGAATCATAAAAACTACATGTTCTTAATATTAAAAATATTTCTGCTCATAAATAAAACAGATTTATGGGGAAGTTTGGGGGTATTCTTAACCAAGCCAACCCCATTAGCATTGTTATAAGAAAGTGATAAAGTCAAATATAAGTACGACTTGCAGCTTTGCAAGGTGAAATGGATAATTAAAGACTATTTGCGGTGACACCATGTAGAAATTCTCTTCTTCTGAAGATGATCAAAGCATATTGATCGAAACTTCGAGTTGTCACCAACTGGTTCTTTGAAGAATTTCTCCATGGTGTCACCGCAAACAGTCTTTACTTCAAGTCAAATATGTATATTGCAGACACATGATGGACCAATGAAGTGATATTAGACAGGTGCCCAAAATATCCAGATGTATACGGTATGTACAGTCAAGCCTATGTACAGTACACACCCACCTATGAAAAAGTGTCCACATTAAGAAGGTACCTATAATGTCCAGATTTATAAAGTATGTATGTCTTAACCTGCATCTAGTGGACAATCAAGGGACCAATGAAGAAAATAGACAGGTGTCTACAACATCCAGGTTTACAGAGTTACTTTTTAAGTTGTTTTGACTGTTCTCAAAGAGCAAGTACCAATTATACCCATGTCGGAAAGTTTGAAATGATTATTGACGTACCTGAGTTGACCTCCGTGATGACCTTTCTCTTTTGGCTCTAGCCCTACGTTGCATTTCGGACTCATCATCCTTAGCAGGTGTCATATACAACCTATAGTAAACAATTAATCACTCATGGTTGAATTTATATAATTCCAACAGAGATCCAGTGCAACGTATTATGGAATTATCAGATGTTACAAGTTACTGGGGAGGGGGTGTTATTAGAAAAATTCATGATCGAGGGAGAAATTTGGATGAAACCGTTTTTAAATGCACACCACACGAAACAGTTTAATTGAATAACCACTCCAAAAAAAAGGAAAAAAAAGAAATTACTTTGTTTTATCATGAGGACAGTTGTTAACAATGACAACTTTCAAAAAACTGTTTTACAATCGTTTCAAGAACAAAACTGTTGGTTCACATCCAAATGTTGTTAACTTTGTTTAGAAGATGAAGGGAGAAATGAACACAGTAGAAACAACAGTGGGGTGTACGGTCAAGAATCAATTAAGATCAGTTAAGAATATGTTAATGTCTTCACTGTACAATTTTGGTAAATGCAAAGAATTAAAATTATCAAAATGAGATCAAAGTTTATTTTGATGGAGAGGTTTCTAGGCCAAATTATCAAAACAAAGTGTATTATAATTTGTTATCAATATGAATTTTTATTTTGGTCAGAGATTGTAAATGAAAATTGTTCTAATAAAGCTTTAAATTTCACAAGAAAGTTTAAATTTTCTTGACATACATCTTGCTCTTCACTATGTATGGATGCATATAAAGACATTTTACCAAGACACAAAATAAACAGACCATGGAGCAAAGATCATATTTTGACCAAATTATATCTGATGAACATTCTGTGCCTTCAACAATTGCAAAGCAAGTACAATTTAAAACTGTATTCCGTTATTTCATATTGGCTGATTACCAATGGTATAAGATACCTACAATAAACATTAATCAGGTTACAGCCATCTTTGCAAATATAGCACAAATTCTCAATAAATGATGGGGACCAACACTATTTTCCCTTCAAGCCTTGATTTGGGTCATGTGAATTTGTATAGGAGAAAAATAAGATGGTTGCCTATTAATATATGAGAGGAATTCAGTTCAAACAAACAGAAGGAAATATATTTTTTGTGTGAGAACACTGAATATGAATAAATTAAAGAAGGTTGATAAATGATAAGAAGATGGAGAGAGACAGATGATCAGACAGAATGACAGATGGGTAGACAAACATAGTAAGACTGACAGTGAGATAGAGAGGGTTTTATATAGCGAGATTGAGAGAGATAGGATTGGAATAGAGTATCTGTTCCTCGGAAGCCAATGAACCCCTGCGGTTTACCTTCTCCCGGTAGACGTAGTGGGCACGGTTGTTGTTGCCGTGGTTACAGGAGGGGTGGTGGAGGTTGTTATTGTTGCTGTTATGGTTGTATTCCGATCAGAATCCCTGCTCTTATCCTGGTCAGTCGTCACATCGGCAATAATGCGGCGTCTTGTGAAGGACCCACCTCGCGAGGAAAGTCCCGCCTCCCTAGGAGGGTGTTAACATGAGCATGGAAGGGGGGAAAATTGGAAGGGATGGTGGGAATCACACAGAGGAAAATTTTGTATTGCACCAAAACAAACTGTTGCCAAGATACCAACCACAGTGATTAATGTGATAAAAACAAACAATTTATAATTTCTGCCGTTTTAAAAATATGGCTTATCATTTCATTCTTCACAACCTTATATATATATATTTTTTTTAAATCACTTAATTTATTTTGCAAAATTTTAGTTAGCAAGTAACCTTACATTTCGAGCCCAGCAGCTTTCTTTATCAAAGGCAAAACATCATTATTTTTATTTTTTTATATTTTTTGGACAACAAAATAAGCAGCATATTGTTGCAACATCTTGGCTCACAGCATGTGTTTTGACAGACATGCAATATTTGATTCACAGTTTTGGGAGAAAGGGGGCATGCATATAACAGAAGTGTTGTCAGCAAGTTTAATAATGGGTTATCAGCAGTCATAGAACTTCATGCATTTGTCAAAGAAAGTTTTAAGTGACAAAAAGTATTTTATACCCATAAATTGAGTGACAATGAATAAATACCACATTATGGCTGGATATTATCAGGAAATTTGATAGGTTGTAGTTCAAAAAACAGACTCATTTAAAAATAGCAAGTTAAACATTTATTCATCCATCTTGGAGCAATCTTTTTTGTCATGAAATTTGATTTTTTTTTAAACAATACATTAATTAAAAAAATATATATGACTTAACTTGTTATTAACAAAAGCCTTGTTATCACTTGTATAAAAGGATTAGCACAGGATATCACAAGAAAACTACAAGCAGATCCACTAATTTATAAATCACTACAGTGGAAAACTACAAGGCAAATTAATTTTCCAGATAGCTTGAATCCTGTTAAATTTTGTTTGACAATCATCTTTGAACAGAATGAAAACAAGTTGTCCATGGGTAGCGGACTAATTGAGTTGTACTCTAATGAGTTGTACTCTAATGAGTTGTACTCTAATGAGTTGTACTCTAATGAGTTGTACTCTAATGAGTTGTACTCTAATGAGTTGTACTCTAATGAGTTGTACTCTAATGAGTTGTACTCTAATGAGTTGTACTCTAATCAGTTGTACTCTAATCAGTTGTACTCTAATCAGTTGTACGAGTAAAGAATAAGAACTCAACTACAAGTGCTGCATCTCAACACTCGGCTAAATACATTGTGAGTGCAATAGTTAATGTATGACACTCATAGTAGCAGTGTGGGTGAGCGGTGCGTACCGAGTACAGCTACAGCCGTATTAAGAGATGTTTCTGACATTAGATGTATCAGAGTCTGGACTCAAAATGGCTGGTTATGCTCCAGTGTACATGCATGGGAACAATGACTGTATGCACTAGTGTACATGAATCAGCAGACATTTTGAGTCCAGAGGGGCTAAGTTGTTACAACTCTCTCTAAACATGGCTCTGACTACAGCTAACCACTCCATGCATATCAATGCCACTAGACAATGAAAATGCATTGAATAGTACAGTTCCCTTCCCCCTGTTCTGTTCCCCCTCCCCATACGTTTTTCCTTTCTTCAGCAACTCATGCACATTGCATAAAAGCATTAAACTGAACAAATAAAATAGAATCTTAGACAAGATGCCATAGCCAAGTAGCTCAGTGCATTTGATTACGTTCTGATGGCGGGGGTTCGAAACCCCGCCTAGGAATGTGGTGCTTGTGTTCATTACCAAGACACTACACCAAGAAGTATAAATGGGTATACTTCCCAGGGAGCTGAGAAGTTTACAGGAATGATATTGGCCCCAGGATCAGGGCCAATAGAAATGTCAAGTGCCCAGAGCATCACACCATGATGAAGTTGTTGTTTTACTCTTTTTTACATGAAGACCACTCAAAATTGTTTACATTTTTTTCTTTTCCACAAAAATCATAGGAAGCTCAATGCTGCAGTCAATTGAAGAAACAAACATTTTAAAAGGAAGACAAATTTGACTACTGTGTATATGCATCAATACCCAATGGTTATAACATATGAATGTCACATGATATGCTGAGGACCAATCAGCAATGAGAGCTGTGATGTCACTGTATGAACTAACCTGCCGGTTTTATCCTCTGGCTTCTGTTCCGGTGTTCTCGCTGTTGCTCTTGTGTCGACAGTTCTTCCTTCTGTTAGCCTCCCTAGCCGGTCCTGCCGCTCATTGGCCGATTGCTGTAAAGAGAAAACAAAACTTACTCCGATTAAAGGGACAGTATCGTCACGATCACAGCAGACTTTCAACAGGGCATGGAATCGGTGTCCTAGTTTAAGATGAATACAGTGATTGAAAATTACTGGCTCATTTATGCAGCAGCAATGGTAATCATGTGGGGTATTATATTTGGTCACTGAGTTAATCTAAAACTAGCACTGCAATTCCATGCCCTGTTGATCCTGACAATATTGTCCCTTTAATAAATCATGCATAGCAACCAATTCCTCAGCATATGGGGCAAATTAAATAGAAAGAAAGGAGATTGGAAAGGCTTAGGTTTGAATATTCAAAAAATATTGAGAACTTCAATCTGTGATCAAATTTGAAGCAATTGACAGACACCCAACCCTTGGTCTAATGAACCAAAAACCTATGGGAGATGAGGTTTGTGTTTCACTTTTGAGAAGAGGATTGGTCAAACTTGCCTTGGCTCGCTCTTCTGTTGTCGTCAGCTTTGGACTAGACGAGGACCTGGCTATCTTGTCAGTTTCTGAGTCTGGTTCCTGCGTAGGCTCGGGAACTATGCTAGCACTGCCAGACTTCCGTAGGCCCTGTCGCCACGCTGGGGTAGTCTCCTCTTTGGAGTCTTGCCTTGGGGGCTGGAGGGGCTTTGGGGAAAAACTAGGAACCTGAGGAACAATTGATGAGGGAAGAGACAAAGTGGTTATTTACAAGCTACATGTATCTTTGCTCTCTAATATACAAGTCTATTGGAATCAAAATAGGACTCTTGTCCCTGTTGCAGTTTGTGACTTAAGACAACCTATAAGGAAGTGTTTGCAATAACTTTTTGCACATGCCTGTTAAATATGAAATGATCAGATTCGGATTTCAGAATTCTTTCATTGGCTTTTTTTAAGCGATCCTGCCGTGATAGATCAATAGACTGGTGCCTGTCAAACATGCATTTGTTTTCGATGTTGTTTTTGAGTGGCAGTCAGGGAACAAACTATCCATTCACTTACAGCTCATTTGGGGGAACATCCCGACCCAATATTCATGTGAATTACAATTGGGTAGTATCACTGTGGAAATATTCAAGGATTTCTAAGAGGGTACATACTTACATAGCATTCCTTATATCTATAATTTCTGAGAATACTGAAATATAGTGTGACCTTATCCCCCCCCTCCCCCCCCCCCCACAAAAAAGGAGACACAAAGGCCACATACCTCTTTCTTTGATGGTGTAGTTGGGGTGACAGGTTGTTGGGGTAGATTCATCATTCTATTAGCTTGCCTCGTGTTGACCTCCGCTGGCTTGTTGTGGTTCAAGTTGCCACGGTTCTTGGTGGGTTGGTTTTTGTTATCATCATCCGAACTCTCGCTGTCACTCTCGCTTGAGCTGGAAGATTGCATCGTCTTCTTCTCCTATTGCCAAGTTGGATGGTAAAGTTAGATGGTAAAATTGGATGGGTGTGATAAGGTGGGATGAATATAAAACATGTTGTGTTTATAAAGCAAGCAAGCAAACAATCATTGCAATCATGAGGAAGTTCTTGATGAATTTCAAACAGCTGCTAAACAGAGATATTTGCTAAGCAGAAAAGCATATGTTACAGGGTTACCAGCCAATAAACATAATGCTTTTGGCTGGTTGCCGGCTTCAGCTTGCTTACCATTTTTGCTAAGCACACTTTAATGCTTAGCTAACATTTTTTAAAGCAATATAATACAGACAAGTCTGTACATTTTATATGAATATTACAATACATTTTTAAAAGAAATTCTTGCTTTCCTGTGTATGTGTTTTTCAGTGTTTGTGTATTTTTGTCTTTGATAAAGATCTTGTTAGGTTCAATACCTAAGGCAACTAACTTCTATTTTATTTCTGCTGAGAAAATAATTTTGCTTAGCATCTCAATGAAATGGGTCCAAGGTATACAACAAGACTTACCTGAGAAACCAAAAGTAAAATGTAAGTGGTCCTTGAAACAATGTAATTGATTGGGACAGAAACAATAGGATTCTCTTTTTGGCTATAAATGAATGGTTTTGTTGATTTCCGTGGTTCATCGTGGTATTACAGTGCAATGTTAATATTGCAAACATCATGTATTCACACAAAATGAGCTCTATAGTGGTCATACATTACAATGATTTATAGCTGTATTGCTGATGTGCAAAATATGATCTTGGGGTACCACTGACTGCCAAATGTTTGGTACAGTGGATTTTGTTATAGCGACGTTGCCCTATCCTATTGAGAAGAGATGTTTTTCTTGACAACCAAAGGATATTCACTCAGTCAACAGCTTTGGAACAAGAATTATGATGAAATAATGCATAACTATTATTAATGTTCAAGTCACTGCTGTGAACAAGGCCGAGATTTGGTGAACAAATCCTGAGTGCATATAAAAAAAGTGCAGTAATCCTTGAATATCTCAATGTTTTTAAAAGCATGAATTGTTGCAGACAAACGGATTCACAGCAGCTACAAAGCACAAACCTCTAAACCGTTGTATGATATAAATAGCTTTTGTTCAGTTTTATCACATTCACAGACAAATATGAAATGACAGCATGGCTCTTATATTTATATCAAGTTTTCATAGAAAAACAAATACAGAATATGGATTTCTCACCATGGACAATAACAATGACCTAAGAAAATGATTGTAGCTTTTCTAAATAACTAATTTTAACTCATACATTCTTGATACCGGTCTTTTTACATATAACAACAAGCAGCTTGCTGACTATCTGTACAAAATAGCCCGCCCCTCTCTCTAGCAATTCACCTATATTCCTAAATGGGCACAATCAACTGGACAAAACAAACAATTGGGTGTAAAGCAACCTCCACCAATCCAAAAATTGTTGATTTATCTTTTATAAGATAGTTTTGTCTTCTTCCCTTCAATATTATTTATCTGCATTATCTTGTTGATGCACAATATTGATTTTCTGTGGGGATGTGCATGTACATGTACACATGTGTAAATTGGTCAACAAGTTGATTATAAAATATATCCAAACCATAGCTTCTGATCCTTTAAGACCACTATAAATTAAAAAAAACCAAATGATCCCAGTTTCTCATAAAACTTACTTAGTGTAAAATTGTTGTGTACAAAATCATCCCTTGAAATCTTTCTGTCTAAAGTGCTATCAGGCCTCAACCTTAAGGATTGAGACGGCATGGCCACTTTGGCCTTGGCTGCATCAAACTTTCAAGGCCAAGCAAAGAGGCATCACGGCCAACACAGAGGTGCACCACGGCAATGGCTGAGGTGGCCGTGGTTAAGATCGAGGCCTGTTTTTTAGTAAAATTTGTAAAAATAATTTCCAACTGAATATTCAAACTTCAAATCTGAATGCAGGTTAGTTGCTGTACATATATGTTTATTCTGTGTACAACCACGTAAAAGGCTTGTGTCCCGTTGTGTGATCCCCGCTACTGCCAGACCCAGGTTGCTTGCATCTGACCGGGGCTTGATCCCTGGCTACTCTGCAGATATGGTTTGGCCTCTGACCTGGCCCCATAGAGCAATAGATAATTGGCATAAGTGGACCGCCCACCAACATAGGGACTGGTTAGCTCAGTTGGTAGAGCACTCGTACGGTATTCGAGAGGTCGCGAGTTCATGTCCGACATCAGCCAATTTTTCTTTGCTCAATTCCTGTTTACACACACACACACACACACACACACACATATATATATATATATATATATATACATATATATATATATATATATATATATATATTGATTCATATAAAATATGGATGTATATACAGATATCATACCATAAGTGTATTCTGACTAATTCAAATCTTTAATTCCTAACCAAAGCCATGGAAGGTATCACACCAAAAAACATATGGAGGGTAAAACAGCATTGCAAATGTCTTCATGAATGATTCAAAAGAAAATATTAATGAGGATTGATGTGAGAGTCTGTAGTCTTGTTACCCCTCCCCCTCCCCCCATTTTTTGTTTAAATAAAATAAAATAAAATAAAATGGAATAAAATAAAACAACAAATTCTAGTCTAGATTTGGTTTGCCTATCTTACCAGTGAGACTAAAAATATGTGATCAGTCAGGCTTGGTGATTTGGTTTGTTATTTCTGACTTCACTCAGATGCATCACTAAGTTCTTTCGTACAATGCAACAAACCTAAGTTTGCGAGATGAAGCTACAATGGGCGACTTTTGAGACATTGGGGGCAGCAGACTTACTGGTCCTTTTCCCATTATTTATATAATTCTGAGCGTACGATATTGAGAACAATGGAACAGGACCGGTAAGTATGCTGCCCTCTAGTGTCTTAAATGTATCACATTGATATCTAACTATATCTTATATTTTGTAAGTTTCATACAAGAGGGTGGGTAAGCTGAACATGTGCAATATCTGACGATGTCTGTCTACACTTATCAATTTTGTTGAGCAAGATGTTCTCCTTTGAATTCAGAGGTTTAATTGTCAAACAAAGTTCAACTTTGAGAATCTGTGTGCAAAAGAAAACTGCAAACTTAAAGTTTAAAATTGCAGCTCCCACTAAAGCAAAGCAAAAAACATTTTGCTTTAAATTCCAAGAAGGCCAAATCCTTATTCACTGAAAAAACCTTGAAAATACACTTGCTCAGCAAACCAGCGTAAAACGGATTTTGCAGAATCTGTTCCGCTTGATGGAGACATGATATTGGTCTATGATGTATTTCTTAAATCACACATGTATGTTAGATTCCAGACACCATTTTGCACACGCAGCCCATCAAAGCTACAGCAAGATTCTACCTACCGAGGTCCCCTGATAGTCAGGGAAAATGGGCCGCTGTGCGACCCAAGGGGTTATCTTCCGTTTGGCTATACCTGCTTGCTGTAAATAGCAATCAATACCATTGCAAAAAACAAAAACAGAAAGGGTTGTAGTTTATGTACGCTCACCTTAATCCAATACTTGGTATTAGTGATATTAACAGTGACTCTACTTCCACAGAAACCACCGCTCCGTTTATTCATTTTGTTGTTATAAACCAAGGAAATAAACCCCAAATACCTAAAAGAAATCATTGTAAGCTCTCACCAAGAATTGTTCTTTTAAGAACATTTGAATGTCATAAACATAAGACATATATCTAAGACAAGATATTTATCATGTACATACCACAACAAAACACTACTAGTTCCTAGTCTATTCAAAAATAAAGGACATGTGACTGGCTTACACTAATGCAAATTATTACTCAAAAATGATTTCAAAAGGAAAAGATGGCCAAAAGGGGTGTTCATACGTCAAGGGAATTATGTCAAAAATTACGTGATGAAGCTTGATGTACTATTTGCTTTGCTTTCATATTGGCTTTAAGAAAAACTGTTTTTTTGTTTATAATAGACAGGTCTGGAAAAAAACTACCTCGCACAGTTGGGACTCACATACAGGGAACATGTTTAATCTTCTTCATAGTAATCCAGAAAACATTTGTTTTCAGTGGGAAAAATTTTAAAAAAATTCCAAGAATTTGCACTATAACCATCACCAGGTATTTTCTAATTTTTACTTATTTCTTTTTTGTGGGGGGGGGGGGGAGTTTAGAGGTAGCAGATAGGTTTCCCAGTGGGTAATGCTTTCTTGTATTGCTTTTGAAATAATCTTGTTTAAAGGAATTTGCTTTTGAAAAATTTAAAGTAAATTTTCCCCCAACCAAATAAAATACATCTACAATCAAAAAGACTTTTTAAACACAGTAAAAATCACAAGATCCATTTGATGACCAACATGAAATAACATACCGATGGTCCTCGATTCGGACCTGATGGAGCCTTCTGTTTGCTAACACTCTCAGGCTGTAATGTTAGTCAAGTCCAAGGAGGTAGGGAGGAGATAGGGAAGGAAGAAAACAAATCCATCAAAGAAAATCGCAGAGGAGACTGTTAATAGGATGAGAGATGAAAGTACAATTGGGGGTGGGGGAATGAATATTGATGAAAACCACACTGAAGGGATCTGAAATGGGTAACGGGCGTATTAATGTTTATCTTGGAGAGCATGGATTTATCATCACAGGATACAAATGATATATGAGATCAAATTTAAGTATAGAAAGGAGACAAGATGGAAAACAGTAAAGCAGAAAAACAGGAAAGATAAGAAAGCAGGGAAAGATAAGAAAGCAGAAAAGATAAGAAAGCAGAAAAGATAAGAAAGCAGAAAAGATAAGAAAGCAGAAAAGATAAGAAAGCAGAAAGGTAAGAAAGCAGAAAAATTGAGAGCACAGAAGAAATCAAAGCAGATGAGATGGAAATAGTTAAGATGAAAAACAGACATGATGGAGGAGAGGGCATGATGGAGTACAGAAAAGATGAAAAACATAACAGATGAAAATGAAGAAATGGAAAGCAGAAAAGATACAAGGCAGAGAAATCTAGTGTTTCAAGGCAATCTTGCACATAAGCAGAAAAACTACCAAGGTTAGGGTCATTTGGCACTATGTTGCAATAATTGGGAAAGAACCCTTCATAACAAGGTGGCAAGGGAGATTTAGTTTCCAGGAATGATGGAATAATTGTGAATGATGAAGGAAATCGCACTCAAGAAAACCTTGTACAAGCATACAATGCATCAATTTTAAAAAGTATTGAGGAGAAAGAAATGCTTTTCTGATGATTACCTTGTCTTTATCCATGTCCTTGCCATGGATCTTGAGTTCCAGCTCCCTCCGTTCCTTGGCCATGTCTTGATGCAGCAACATGTTACGGTCGGGAACACTAATGCGTGTAACGGAAGACCTGCGAGTCAGCGCCAGAGGGGGGAGAACAGGGTTGGGGGAAGGGGAAAACGCAAGATACGGGACGCACACACAAGAAAAAGATGGAGGGGAATAAAAGAAGCAAAAAACATTTATGCAAAAAAAAAAGCCAAAAAGGTCAGCCATGGTTTCCACCTCCCGTTTGTCTAGTCACCTTCTTATTCTTCATTTTATTCTTAAAGATCTTTCCATGCTTTGATTGGTCAGTAATCTCTGGAATCATGCGTTTTGTATCATCTACACAACATGGAAGATTCCTTTACCTCTTGTTTCAGTATATATTAAATATTTCACTCCAATATGTTAATATCTATTAATTTAGTGATAATATTTAAAGACTAAGCATAAACTTATCATTTACAACATAATTTTCAAAACAGAAAGTTCACAATTGTTTTCATCAATCCAAAAACCATTTCAGTTGCATGTGCATATATACTTTATTTCTAAACTTGCCGAGTCATGTAAATATATTTCACATTGTACACATTTTCAGTATCAATACTTCCTGTGTTACCTTTCATAATTTTTCAAATTTCAAAATATATGAAAAACAGTTTTAAACTTGCGACACTCCGCACAGCATATGTGTTGCAAATAAAAATCAACACATAAGCAAAATGGTCCTTTTAGGCAGTTTTAAATAATAATACAAATAACGTCTTATTTAAGAAAAAATAAGGAAGTCAATAAGATAATGAATGAAACAGAACTGAATTGCCATGCAAAGGATATGGATTAGTTGTGATGAGGGTTAATCAGAAGACGTAATGAGACTTTCCATTTATATTGATGCTTGCTAGAAACACAGCAGAGTAGATAGACACTCAAGTTTTTCAACCCTTTGCAAAAACAGCAACCTCTTCTTAGGGAATAATTTTAATTTAAAGATGTAAAGATATTTCCATGTTGTGGAGGAATGTGAGTGAACACCAAGATTAAAAAGACCCCTCATTACCCAATGTGATTGTCCGATAGATTCCATTTGTAAAGTTAAAAAGAAGGGTTTTTCCATTATCACTTAGGGGTGTTTTCCCCCTTTTTAAGTAAGTATTTCATGGCTAACCCCATAGGCTAAGCGTATGGTAAGCAAATGCAAAACTATGGTTGCTAAGTAACATTTCTGAATGGTTGTATGAGCTTAGTTACAGCAGCCCAAATAATACTTATTATATGACAGGAAACAAATGTCTGTAAAATCTGAAGGGAGTTCATTATTTATACAGGACTCTGTTCATGTTTTATTTCCCAAGATTAAAAGTTGTATTTTGCACCACGATCAATGGAATAATTTGGGGAACTACATGTACATTCAACTAAAGTGCTTAGATATGGATTTGGTTTTGTTTGTATGAGAATGGCCAGGGTTCTAAACTAAAACATCTACGGGGGCAGCATTTGCACAATGATAGTCAACATGTTCACCAGAGAGAGACAGTTGACAAAGTGAAAATAGAGACATGTGCCAGTCGACACATGTGTAGATAGATACCTGAAGTTGTTCAAACATCACTGAATTCACTGAATATATATGCATTGTTAATAGCAATGTTTAGTGCCCAATATTACCGATACATCCAGTGGCATCAATGACGTAGGAAGGAGGAGGAGGGAGAAGAGGGGGAGGGGGGATTTGCAATTCTATGTACACTGAATTTATGATGGAGTAAAGGGAAGGGTGTGGGGTTATCAGAGGGTGAAGGTATAAAGTTCTTTGGGGAGATTTTGTTGGATTACCACCTTGGGTAAATCATGACATCATACAATACTAGGTAAACTAAATTTTGGATCATGCCAAGAAACATTTGAACTTTATAGGGAGAGAGGATAAATCCTTTTCTAGGGAGAGGGGAGGTGAAACTTTGTTAGATTTTTTTTTACAACAAATCACATCATACAATGTACACTAAACCTTCCATAGGGGGTAGGGTAGGTATGGAAAGTGAGAGGGGTTACATACCTTCCATAGGGGGTAGGGTAGGAATGGAAAGTGAGGGTTACATATGTTTCTTAATAGATAGTTCTCAATAGATGACATCTTTACAGGCAACTTGGATTAGGTTTTGAGCTTCTTCAAGTGTTCGAATTTGTCTTTGCAATCAAGTGCTTCATCAAGTACCAATGATGCACAGAATTTGTTGCATAACACAAAGGTTTGCGATCAAAAATGGTTCTAAAGTAATTTTTCATGGTGTCGTCAATTGAAAACCATCTGCATGTGTTTGGGAAACATAAGTGAATACCACATTGATGCTTTCCATACTAATTAACATCCTACAACAATTAATATTAGGTGAAGCGTCGGGAAAGGACTAATTTAGGTAATACTCTCCTGAATGGAAGCATGCCAGGGGGGGGGGTGCATAGGGGCACCATTTTATATATGTGAATCATACAATGATACTGAATACACTGGCATTATCAATGGGGGGGAGGGGAGGGGAAGGGTACTGTACTGTATGCCACTGGATGCTTATCTATTGATAGGATGCTAGTATGAATGAAGCAATACCCGTTACCCATAACCAAAGTAGAGTGGCCACATAAACCTAGTATGTGTATCCAATTTTGTGAAATTTTCAAGATTTTTATTTTGTTTTAGAGCAGTATCTGAGGTTCCTGAAGCCAGTTTTTTTGGCAATATCAACATTCTGAAATCTCTAAAACTAGGAATGCATTGTAATGTTACGACAGAGTGAAATAACAGGAGTTCCAATCAGACATCATATCAGAGAATCGTTAGCCCAGTCGTACTAGCCAGATGTGACGTAATTACGTCATAACCAGACACAGACACATGCCATCGGCTTGCCTAGCAAGGCCAGCTGCTCAGCAAGCAAACATGTAACATTTCAAACCGATCCCCATGGGTCTTTCATTGGCTTGTATGTTTCTTAAATTCCTCTTCATTGCGATCGCCTCACAGTGGGGTCATAACCGGTATGGTTTAGTCATCTTTTACAGATGACGGAAACCCCATGCAAGAAGTTGATATTCAAGTTCATGGAGATCGACGACTTAAATTTCATGTATCAAAGGGCAATAACGCGGATCCTTTACCGAGGGTAACGATAAAGTTAACCTTTTTGAGGTTTGGCAGATACAATGGGAGGGTGCTTTTCAGAGAGGGTAAATCTTGAGTAAATGCAAAAGAGTCACCCACTGTAAACAATGCCCTCCTGTTGTGTCCGTCATACATGTACCTCATAAAGGCATATTGCTCTTGAACGACTTAATAAATCACTGTGATTGGTTACTGGTGTAACAGCTTTCAGTCCCGATATCTGATTGGAGATGTCATTTTTCTTATCTCTGTCTCAAGACGTCAATGGAAGAAAACATGATATTCAAACATTTAAAGAATGCTGGCTTAAATTTTAGCAATTGTTGAATTCTTTGACTATTCAAAGGCAATTTGAAAGTGTTTGACTTATTTTCTGATCAACCTGGACAATTGTGTAAATTTTGACATGTCTGCAGCCACAATGCTTTAATGATTATCTCACTGATTGACGTGCTACCAATCACTATAATCTTAGCCCTGCCCCTGCTTCCTCTCCATACAAAGACCACTGGAATTTTGCAAGTTTTTAAGAGAAGAAATTCAAAATCAAAGAATATCTACCAGTTCAGCTCAGGACGATTTTTGAGAGTACTTTGCGTTCTAACCACCAGGGTTGAGAACCAATAAAGAGAAGGCAGTAATAGAAAATGGAAGGAAAGAAAGATTGTCACTTGTTACTAGTGTGGTGCTCCTAAAATGGGAAATGTACTAGTTATGTGAATCAATTTAGATGTATATGTGATGTCATTTTAGTATCTACGTATAAAGTTTGGAAACAAAATGCACTTTTGAATCATTGTTTTCTGTGAATTGGGGGGGAGAATGAGGGTGGCAATATTAAGAGGAAGGTACAACACTGGTAATTACCAGATGAGATTAATGAATAATTATCTAAATGCAAACTTGGTGTAAACCTTCCTGGGTCCAAGTATCAATCATCCTGAGAAATGATTCCATCTAGAGTGCTTTTCAAAAAGTTTCCAACTGGCAACATAAAATTTTTAATGTAGTTTTCTCAAATATTTGTGCACCTATAATGATGAATCTTTCACAGGTTATTATTATGATATATTTCTTAGATTATAGACGCTTGAAATGAAGACTTATTTGCAAATACCAGGGTTGTACCTTCCCTATAGTAGAGCAATGCATTACGCTGATTACGTTATCTATATCAACTGTGATTTGAACATGCAGTTTAAACTTTGCATGATACCAGCCAATAACATGGGTTAAAATTCTAATCAAAAATATTTGGTTTCCCTGAACATTTGTTCAAAACCTAGGGAGAATTATTGGTATTAATAACTAGCTATTTAACAAAGGGTCTTGATAATGAAATACAAGTTTTAAGGGAAACCTTAATAATAAATGTTTTGGTTTTAAATGTTGATATAATTATGAATAAAAACCGTGCAAATTAATAAAGAACCAAGGCAAGGTAACTGTAGCCTATGCAATGAACTGATGGTTGTGAATCAACAAGTTTGAATAGAAAAATTAAATTCAACTACAAACGAACTAAATCTCCATTTCCAGCATGCAAAGCATACTCAAAAGTCAGCCATGTTGAAATCATAATGGAACAATAATTGGAAGCTAGCTGACCAAGTGCAGGGTGTTCAAATTGGCCAGTATTTTTTGTTCTTATTTTTCCTTCATGTCAACATGGTTGGCTTTCATACATATAACTACAATTAGACCAAATCTTTATAAGAGAATTTATAACAGTGTTTCTGATAATAAGTCATGTTGGCATTTAAATGATTAAAATTGTACAGAAATGGAGATATTCGGTTTGCTATAAAAGAAATGAACTAGAAGATTTTACGACTAAAATGGTACATGAAATTAATATAGGTATGGTTTGATCAGATAATATATGCATATATTTGCGAAGAGAGGACAAAATTGAAGTATCTGCTGAATTTGAATGCACTCAAACACAAATCAACAAATGCGATTGGTTGGTACTGAACCAAAAAATAAAAAGCCAAACAGTTACAGCAACAAAACAGCAAAGTATACTCCTTAACACGAAAAAAAGATAATTCCAAATTGTTCAACAACGTTTGCTTATGATCTTAGTGACTTAATTTTCTGTAAACAAAAACACTGTATTTGTTTTCAGTCTGTCTGAACTTTAACTAAATTGTCCATAGCTATCACCTTTCAAATTCTAAGAATCAAGAGAATAACAGACTGAGCTTGGGAATTTTTGGCATTCTGTTCTGTACAAAACTGAACTGAGCATACCTTCTTTTGAATGGAGGAGGGTTCTTAGCTTCAATCCTGGGAGCTGATGGTTTCTCTTCCTTCTTCATCTACAGAAGGAAACGGGGAGGCAGGAGATATACATTTTCGTTTTAAAACAATCTTACGGTGGATATCACCACAACAAAATGAAAATTGGGTGTAAATTGATGTACTTACTGAAGCTTGTTTCTTTTTGAGTTCTTCTAACCATTTCAACATATCATCATCAGCCAGGTCAAATGCTGTTTGACCCTACAACCAAAAATCAGAGGAAAAGTAAGAAATTCAAGTATTACAGGTGTATTTGTAAAAAATGCTGGTCACATGACCAGTTCTCTGGTACAGAATCTTATGAGGTTGCCCACCATCTTGGAAATGAGTCATGTGACTTAGGGATGAAAGTACCCTCTCTCTCAAGTAAAATACCCTACACAAACGAAATTAAAAGATGCACTCTTCTTGATTTTGTGAGCAAAATCTTGTCATGATTTTTGCATGTGCAATCATGGTGTACATTGGTGTACTGACTTGACTGTCAGAGAATCTTGCGGTCAAGTCAGGTGGTCAATGATGATTTGGACAAATACACCTGTAGTGTTTGACAATGGGGTGAAATATAGGTCAAAATGTACTTAATACACGCACGACGAGAGTGCAGTTTTAATGTTTCCCAATGCATACAGCTGGGATGGCGGTGTACCTACCAATTTGTTTTTATGACCCATCTCACATATATTCTCCCAATGCATACAGCTGGGATGGCGGTGTACCTACCAATTTGTTTTTATGACCCATCTCACACATATTCTCCACTAATGATTCAACAGCTTCCTTCTGGCCCCAGTGAGATGCTGCATGGAGCGGCGTCCACCCATCATTGTCTATATCATCAACATTTGCACCAGCTTGAATTAGAATACTGTAGAATGCAATCATTTGAAAAAGATAGAATTTAGTGGTAATTCACAATTCTTGCATTTTGGAATCAAGTGTTGATATTAAATTCATTTTATTATGTGCTTTTCTTTTTTCTTTGTAAAAAGGCTGTCAATTACTCTAAAATAAGACATTTTGCAACAGTTAGACGCATGGTTAAGTACAACACTACAACAACAAAATTACACACAATGTTCACTATATTGATCAATGTAATGTTCATATACAAACTAGAAACCAAGTCATGTTCAGTATTTAATGCAAATGTTCCTTAAGCTGTTTTCATTATAGGGTCTTTCTAGTGTATCTTTTAAAATTAAATTACACTCGGAGGTACATTCCAGGCCCAATCTTTATTATTTATTTTATTTTTTATTTATTGGTATTCAAAGACAAAATGACCAACAGCTGTAGCTGAAAGGGTCACTTTACAATGATAAAAATATTATTACAATATAAAAATACAATCACCCAAACATTAAGGGACCAAAGAGTTAAAAGTTAAATAGTAAAAAATTTAAAAGGCTTGGATAATAACTAATGAGCAAAACATGCTGGATTAAAAAAAAAAATTGAGACAATTACATTACCCATTAAAACAAAAATATTACAGGATTTTGACGAGTTGTGGAATGGTTGATTTCCTGTATCTCTCTGTGTTGCATTTAATTAAGTTTAAACCAGACATGTTACGTAAGACCTTAGAATTAGTTTCAGATTTAGAAGGTGGAAGCAACTGTCTGTGACGGTTTGATTTCAAAAGTTTAGTTCCAAAATTGTTAAGTAAATGATTTCTTCGTTCAGCCAAAGATGGTAGTTTGATCAAATCAAGAGCTTCATTGTAATTGTATTTCTTTCCAAGTATAATTTGAACAGCTCTTTTTTGGACAAATTCTATTTTCTTCGACTGGGATTGAGTAATGGCTGTATGCCAAACTGGAGAGGCATATTCTAATATGGGCCTTATGTAGGATTTGTAAACAGTAACCATATCTTGGATGGGAACACCTTTAACCCTAACTACTCCAAATCCTTTAAAGTCCATCTCCTGGTTTTGCCTGATTTTGATGGATTCAGTACTCCACAGTACAGCCCAGCGAATAGAGCATGTAGCCATGTGTACCAAATCCATCAAACTCCACTGGCTGCTTTTGTTGGATTTAGGACTGTGTATAGCCAAGCCATGGATGCTTTGCATTTGCTACTGTACCAATTCCATCAATGTCCAACAATTGGGGTACCTTTTTAATGCATGTTGATGGATTTTGGAGGATTTGGGATGGTTTCTAGCCAAAATGCTTTGGGGGTTAGGGTTAAACAAACTAACAATTTAAAAAAGATAAAAATATATAAAACCTGGACATTTGTATAATTCTCAAATTGTGAGTGATCACCTGCCCAGTTACATGTATCTCACCTCATAACTTTAATATAACCTTTTGCAGCAGCAACATGGAGGGATGTAGCGCCTGATTTTGGGTGTCTCTTCTCTTTGATATTTTTTGTATTGAGCCACTGGTTGGCGTCGGTCAGCATTCGTTGTTCTTCCTCATTTCTTGCATTTTCAACATCCAATCCTAAAAATACAATCAGGCCATGTTAATAAATAAAATAATTGGTCCAATAATGATAACAATAAATTACCTGAATCATAATCTCCTATCATGACCTAGGGTCATACCCATACATTTGTTAACAATTTGTTAACTCTCCTATAGGTTTAACAATCAAAGACACTCAAAATTTGTATGTAACTCCCAACCCATTGACTTTGTGCAGTGCACTCAAATAAATGCAAGGACATGTGGCTATGGTAGGAGGTCAAACCAAAACCACTCGACTGTATATGAGTCTGCTGCTAACTTATGCAGTACATACACAGCTCTGTGTGACTCTGCATATAACTTATGTAGGACATACACAAGTGTGTTTGACTTTGCCACTAACTCCAGCACTCTTAGAGAAAAATACACATGTGTGAACAATTGGCAATGCAACCAAATATACTCAAGTGACTGTCTGTGGGTGCGGTGCTTACTGGGCCAAATTTCAGCCTGGGCATAGGAGGGTTAATAATTATTATCTTAAATATCACAAGCCATCCCTCTCAACACCTAACTGTATAACACCCACCAATGCTGACACCCACCCATGCTGACACCCACCCATGCTGACACCCACCCATGCTGACACCCACCCATATACACACCCACAGACACCCACCCACACTGACACCCACTTATCCAGGGCCACACCTTACCCCGTTTGTCAATGATTTCTTGTAGAAATTCTTCCATTTCCTCTTCTTCTGCCAAATCCAGGGGGATTTCCCCTTCGTTATTAACAGCTGCAACATTGGCCCCATTGTCTATAAGAAACCTTGGTAAGACAAAAAAAAAGACCAACAAAAAAAAAGTTAAATAATTAAAATACATGGTGATTGATAGTGTTCCCATGAGTACAAATCTATGAAGCTCAGAAATACAGCTGTGAAGCAAACATTTCCATGTACGTAATACCACATGATTGTAAATTCGATAAATGTATAATTCACATAAACATGCACATGTAGTATGTTGAGAAATTAAGGTTGATTACTTTCAGAACCAGTTAGTTTCTACATTAACAGGAAGCTTAATCACTTGTCACTATAACAGACTAGCCTAGACAAATTAATGATTAGCCATAAATGCCTACACATGTACATGTAGCCTTAAGGCATTTTGAGCTGTTTTTCATTTTGACATTATTTATTTAACACCATAACGGGCTGTTAGAATCCATTTTAAATGATTCCACCCAAGCCTACATGTATTCTCCCTTGAGGTGCATGCATATTTCATGTCCAATCAACTTAGTCCATTTTGTAAGGTACATGAAAATGCCCAGGGGCCAAAATAAAAGTCTTCTGAGCTGTGCGCAAAGTACATGCTCCAAATAACACTGTCACGTATACTGAACAATACCAATTAACCAAAATTCTTAGCAGTGATTTCTGCTTACAAATTTAATATTCTTTATCAGTGATTTCAACTAACAAACTGAACATTTTTAGCAAGGATTTCTGCAATAAACCTGACATTAAGCAAGGATTTCTGCTAACTGCTTGAACATTCTTAACATGTTAGCAGGGAGTCCAGCTATAAACCAATTAGGAATTATCAGGACTAGCAGGGATTTCTGCTATAAGTGGATGTTTTTTTCTTAGTAGCTGGAGGTTCCCACATGCAACTAATTAGTAGTTGAAAGGACACTCTAAACTTTGTTGAGAAGATATCACTTATTAACATTTTGAGTGAAAAAGATGAATCTCCTTATTTGATGAGATGAGATTAAGTAAACATGCACAAACGTACAAGTGTACTAATGTTTAAGTTGTACATGTGAAACATCACCAATGCACTTTACAATATATGAACTTCAAATTGTATTACAAACCCCACCAAAGTACAGAACTTCAGAATAATGATTTTACTAGCTACATGTATACGTTAAGTACCAATGATCATAAGTATTTTATTTTGGCTAACATCTCAAGCCAAGGTTCAACCACATTGTCAATGGTTGCCCTTACCCAGATAAATACATGTTCTATAATAACAATACATCTGTAATTTTCACACTATTTACTTGTGATAATTCACACAAAGCGTATGAAAGCACAGTTGGGCAAGGTACAAATGATTAAATGCAAAGAGACTTAGCACAGCAGCTAAAAAGGTCAAAGCTATTTTTTTTTTACGGGAAGCTGCAAATACATGAATGGTTACTTGAGTGATCGTAGAAAACAAATCATGCAGTTTGCAAAACTAAAAGGAGCTGAAGTGTATCAAATTAAAAATTTTGATTGAAATCAATCAAAATATGGAATAAAATACCTGCAAAATATGATAAACAAATGTCCATTTTGGCCAGAAACTATTTACACGTAGTACCTTGAAAATAGTTTTGGTAATAATCAACCATGGTTGATTGATAACACACAAAAAATCAGAAATTATCCAACATGGTTTTCAGAAACATAACGTCCAACAGGGCTAAACTTTTGTGGTCTATATATCGTTAAAATCTTAACAATGACCTGTTATGAAAAGTACACTGTATACACAGGTTTGAAGACCAAAAGTCTATGTGAATGATTTATCATTTTAACACAAGGGGTTCTCCTATAGAAGAGTTCCATGAATTATGTTGAGGTGTACTTCTGCAGATTAACCTCAACCTCCTACATGTAGCTATTTTTGGCTAAGAACCTGCCTGAACCTACCAAATCCAACATCATGCAGTAACACTACAACACAACCATTGACTTACATTGTACATGTATGGAATTGGAATACAAGGCTACATGTACATATGCAAAATAGCCTTGGCTGTGCAATACAGTACAGAGTCCATTAAAATACAACAAAACCAGCCAAAGTTTGCTAGTTAGGGTTAACAGGGTCAGGAAACCTCTCCTTCAGATTTAGTAGGCTGGTAACATACACAAGTACATGTATGTAAACATTTATGTAATTCACAACAATTCTATTTACAAACATCTACCACCATCTCAATCAATCACACAGCCAGAATTTAACAACACTTTTACGAGTACAAATTCAAATTGATTTGAATTTGAATTGATGCACTACATTACTGTCTCCGGTCCTTCCATGGACCACTGTAGTCAAAAAGGTTTACAATCACAGCTCTTTTGTAAATCCGTGCTTATAAATATCTAATGGTGCACCACTGTGCTACACTGCTAACAGTGCATGTAACCTCGGAAGTGGCAGGTAGCTAGCATTTATTCACGCTCAGTGATCATTTAACTGATGTTTATAGTCAAAATAATCCACAGTCTATCCCGACTGCCTTGGAAATGTCATCCAATCAGCACAATGAATAACATCTTAACTTAACCAATGCTGAGAAATGTTATGTATTACATGTACAAGTACATGTATCTTGCAAACTATCTTTTTGTTTTAAGTGTGTGCACGTTCATACATGTACGTGTAACATGTACACACTGAGTCTGGCTAGATGATTCTATTTTCTATCAGTTTTACTTACAAATTTTCCAATTTAAGAATCACCCAAGAAAAAAAACCAAACGTAATATCCAACAAGATACACAAAGTGGCAGTATGGAACAATTTTGTTTGCATGTTTATCATACTGATTTTGTATAGCAAATGTTTAATTTTGTTTCACAAATTGTGAAATTTTCTCATTCAAACGAAAGTAATACAAACGAAATCATTCACTGAAGTAGTCATTGAAGAACACTGAAACTGCATATGGCTCTGGTTTTTTTAACATATACCAAAAAGCTTAATGGCACTTTGAGAGTCTCAAATTTTGTAAAGATACAGAACTGGAAACCAGTTTTCATATTTTTTTGAAGCATGGACCTAGATTGATCTCCCATAGCTTAATGAAAATTCTACAAGTTTGGTTTATGTGTGTGAGCTATCGCTGAACAGCCAAATGTTAACGGAATTTTGTCAACCAAAAAAAGAGACCAGATTGTTTTTAGCTGAAACACAAAAATGCCAGAAACAATATAATTCTTTCCTATTTACAATGAATGAGTATGAGTGGAACTTTAAGAAAGTGCACAGCAACCCCAAGTATTTGGACTATTTTGATGGAGCGGCTCAATTGAAAATAGTGTTTCGGACGTTACATTTTCCGTTAACAATCTTACCCTTATTTGACTCACTAGGACTACAATTTATTTATATGATATCAGTATTAAAATCCACTTTCTGGGTACCCCATTCCAATGCCTAAAAAGAAAGTAACATTATGTTATTGCAGTGACGTTGTTTAAAATTTGTTCATCAAATAAAAAAGTTACCTCATTTTCCGTAAACAATTTGGTAACGTCCGAAACAATATTAATTTTGAAGTATCAAAAAATACAGGAATTGTAAAACCTATTTATTATTTCATTTTGAAAGAACCTCAAGGCAGCTTACCATCACAGCATAAATTAATGCTGTATCTAATTGCATTATCATTATATCAGCAAAACAAATTTTCCGTTAACAGTTGTAACATCCGAAACGACTGTAACGTCCGAAACAAATAATACCATTTCTCAGCTAATAACTCAAAGTTGATGGTACCCAAAGTGATTTAATCATCATAAAATAAAACACTTATTACTAAAACAAATCTAGACATGAATTAGATCATTCTTGTCCAACAAATTTCTCATGACACAAAATATTTGTTTCGGACGTTACACAATTTGGTTGTTAACACAAAATTTAAAATTTTTAATGCTGTTTTTATTCTATCAACATTTTATGACTCTCCAATTTCTTTTTACATGTCAAGAAAAATATTTCATTCATTTCATTCAGTTTTAACATTAAATACAACATGCATTTGATGCCAAAATAAAATTTACTATCAAATTTAAAGCTTTCTACAATACCAATTGGCAACAATGAAATTTTTAAAGACACTGTATGTGATGCATGACATTGCTAGATTGTTTTGAAATAACCTCACTTTTAATTAAACCAAATCAATTTCAACTAGAACTGCTCATCAGAATTATGGAGCAATATAAATAATACTTTCTGGGGTATTGTAAACATGTTTCGGACGTTACGACATAGTGTTAACACACATTTCTGCATGCATGCTGATCCCCCTATGAACGAAATAGATGACTTCAGTTCCACAGTAATTATTGTGGGATATAATACAGTACATTTGCATATAATTTCTATAAATTATATGCAACAAGCAAGTCCTGGCCATGACCTTGAGAAGCCTGCCTGCTACATGTAGCTGCAGTGTTTAACCCTAACCACCCTATATCCTCCAAAGTCCTCCAAGGGGCACTTTTTGGAAAAATTCAGCACTGTTGGAAACTGGTACTTTCACCTCTTCAAATGGAGTGTCGTGGCCGAGCGGTCTAGCTTACGGACTCAAGTTCTGGTGTTAGCAGCAGAATGTGGGTTCGAATCCGCCGTGACACTTGTGTCCTTGAGCAAGACACTTAACCATGATTGCTTCTCTCCACCCAGGGGTTAAATGGGTACCTGTGAGGGCAGAGTTGGTTGATTAGCTCTATATGCGCTGTAATGGCAGCAATTGAGCTGTATACTCCCCAGGGAGCTGAGATGGTTTCAGGAATGATTTATGAGCCTGATGAGCTTTATGCGCAGGGGTAATTATATAATGCGCCTTGAGCACCACTCATTTAGTGGATACGTGCGCTCTATAAGTCCATACATTATTATTATTATTATTAGTAGTATTATAAATGGGCAAAATTACTACCTGGCAAGAAGTACAGGCCATTTAAGTGCTGAATATGACAGATCAACGAAAATGCATGGTGCATTTTGAAGATACATGTACATGTAAGGGCATGTTTCCAAAAGTGCACTGATGGATTTTGGAGGATTCAGGAAGGTTCCTAGTCAGAATACCTAGGGGGTTAGGGTTAATAAACAGTGAAGTTGGGTCATTGTACAGCACAAGTGCATGTATAGCACAACTTTTCTGTAAACTATATGTATAGAAATAAGCAAACTTCTTAGGAGACACCTGCTGCAAGTAAAATCAATGTTTCCTTTAGCCAAACATTTTCTTTGGAGTCTTTTTGATCAATAAAGTCCATTTAACAGGAGGTCCAAAACATGCAAAAGCAATTTTATGAAATTCATACCTGTATAAACTAACAACCTTATAGTTTTGAGCCAACGATACGTTTGTTGTATTCAAAGATCTTGAACCATATCAGTTTACTGTTAATATTGTTGTATTTCTGCAAGTTTTATTCTTAAATTGTGTTAAATGCACTTTTTCAATTATAACATGATATACTACAACTTTACTCATCTGGATTTGTAAAAAATAATAAAGCAAACAGATTAACCAGTTCGCGTCGGAGGCCGTGTACATGTATACACGCAATTTTTTTTTGGACAGCGGATCGGAGAGCGTCTAAACACGCCACAGGATTCTCGGGAATATTTGTATAGATTCCCGGTCGACGTGGCAATGAGCCATAAGCATACAGTGGAAGACGCGGTCTCCCCGGTCACGCTCTGGTGAGCACCATTGGTCGTGTTTGTGCGGTAAAAATAAACCCGCCACAGGGTTCGGAAAAACTTTTTTATTCCCGGTGCGAACTAGTTAAACTTTAGCAAAGTTTGTTATCTGATTGAGATGTTAACATCATGTAACGTCCGAAACAAAAACAGGCCATTGTCTTTGGTACCATACAAAGCCTACATGTAGTATGCAGTTCAGTGTATTTCAGGTTTTCTAAATGATTACCACCTCAATCAAGTTCATATTTCATGCAATTTTACATTACATGAACAGCATTTGGAAGTATGTAGATCTAAATTAGATGGATTAACTTTACAAGAAGTATTGTAGTTGAGAGGATACACTGGTTAGCAATTTGTATGGTCATTTGAATACAGAGTTTGCATTTAAATATTAATATGTTAGTATATTTCCTTCCTGCAAATAAGCTGACAGACCACTGAAACCAAAGCAAAGCCATAAAAATGAGAAAAGCTGAGATGTTAACATAGTGTAACGTCCGAAACATAGTTAGGGTTAAATCTAAAAAAAATTCAGCCAATGTACTTTTTCAATTTTTTTTTTCATATAAGTATTTTGCATCGTCCATTGTTTACATGCAATAAGTTTGACCCCAAAAGCCAGTCCTACAATGCCAGACAAAAACTTTAAATAGTGAAACCCAGTATTTTCGGTTATTTTTGATTTTAAAGCAATGTAAAAATGCAATTGGTTGTGATAGAAACTCAAAAATTGGCATAAATAATCTCTGAACCATGCTCTTAACATTAACATTCATTGCTAAAGTAGGCAAATAAAGCATGAGTTGAATTTCACAATTTTGAGATATCAACAGTTTGTAGTAAAACATAAGAGTGTTGTTAATGTTCAAGTATGTTTCACAAGTTTAGAGATAGATTTAAGCTCAGGCTTTTGAATTTCTCAGAAATATAAATTGTTTGGATGAGAAAAATACATGTTTGAAGTGTGTTGACTTATTTTCATTTTTGACCCTCTTGGTTGACACAAATGGTATATGTTAAAAAAACCAGAGCCATATACATGTATATATACATGTATCCGTAGAAATAAAATGCTCAGTGTAATTCAGAGTTAATATGTAAATGTTATCCTGTTTGTGGTGACTGCCCAGTGACATTTAAGTCCACTTTAGCATTTACATTATATGTAATTACACAATTGTGGTTTATCAGATTCACTTAACAGTGTGCAAATCACAACATTGACGTCCACCCATCAGAACATTTCGTAATTATGGACTAAAGAGTGCCCCCTTGAGGCCGGAATGTGTCAGGCATTGGGTAACTGGCATCCATGGCATGTCAAACATTCCTGCTAACCCAATGAGTCATGGCTCACTATGTATACACTTCATAAATCCACTATAAAGATCAAAATATTATATTGCATGTTAATGTATCCCAATGTACATTAGGGAAAAAAATGATGCATTATTACTGACCGAGTCTGTGGGAACTTTTTTGTGACAACAAACAAAGTCATTCATGATATAAACATACACATAGTTTGGTTTTATGCTTTAGTACACATTATTTCTGCAAAAGGGAACTTTAGGAAACAAATTGCCATAGAGAGAAAAAGACCCAATATTGTATTTTATATAATTACCAATACATAAGGTAAAAGAGTTAAACACATGCTTCAAACATTGACCTCAATAAAGGTAGAGGTCAAAGTTAAGGTCACCTTTCCCAGTCCCCCATCAAAATACAATTGCCAATGTTTTGCAGAGCTTCAGAAAAATTGCTCTGTTGCACATTCTGATATTTTTCAACTATGTGGACCACAGAACATGATCTAACATTCGAATTAAAGAAAATACAGGAATAAATCCATCAGTTATAAATTAAGCCTCAAGTTGACAAAGAGTTCAAGGGTATGCATCATTATTTGAACGGACAGAAAAACAGTATATCAATTATCTTTAGGTGCTTGTAGTGAATATGTACATTTTGAGATATTTCAGATATTTTTCTTTTTATCATTGATAAAAAGAAACTTCAATTTCTGTAAGAAAATTTCCATTTCCACTACAAAACATTTAATGTGTACTTCATGGTTTCTTTTGCGGAGATTTAAATATTTTTGTTTACCTTTTTCTTTTGTAAGGCGGTTTGTATAAATCTACATTTACACAAAAAAGAAAATGCCCTGGTTTAATATACAGTATGATAGGTAGAAATCAAACAAAAGTCATTTGACTTGAGAGATAAACCTTTGTCCTTATAATAAGAAACACTGCACCAATACATCAATGTTCACATCTGACCAGGGGTATGAGTGCTTTTTCTTAAACATGCTCAATCAATCAACAAAACAACACAAACAAGGCCAGAAGGGGCCCTCCCAGAAAGAGGACAGTTTTTCTGGTCAGACATTTGGGAACTTAAGATGGATGTAGGGTTACTGCACTACAGGAAAGCACACTGTCCGAATGATAGATTGAAGTGTTGATTTCAACCTGGTTTAACTGCAGTCAATTAAAAAAAGCTTTAGGAAGCTCTGGTGAGGTTTGTGAGGCATCCCGCTGGGCAAGGAATCTTATCCTTGATGAGGCTGCCCACCAAGATGTTTTAAGACACTGGAGATTGTCAAAAGGGCAAAACAATACAACCATACAGACAGGCCAGAGATATCAAAACATTTCCCTTTGATTTTGAGGAACATACCGCTTGTCATTTTACTTTTGAGACATACCCTGGGAAAAACTCTTCTGTCTGTTATGCCCTTCTAATGTTGTTACTGTTGGAGTTCTTGTTTTAAAAGATTTGATTTTGAAAGGTTACAACTGAAAACTACAGTAACCTTTTCAAATGGCTGTTAAAATATGCTGAGCCTAGTAATTTATTTGAACTGTGATACAAAAATGTCAACTGCAAGTACATATATAATTGAATTTCTGTTCATTAACCCTAACTCCCTAAGCATTGTTAATGAACAATAAAAATCCTTCAAAATCCTCCAACTGCCTTTGTTGTCTAGGGAGTTAGGGTTAATTAAATATTTACATTAACCCTAACTCCCTAGACAACAAAGGCAGTTGGAGGATTTTGAAGGATTTTTATTGTTCACTAACAATGCTTAGGGAGTTAGGGTTAGCATGCGTTTGTTAGGCTGTAAGCACCACCATGTACAAGTTTACAAATTAATACACTGTACGTGTTCAATCATGAACTAATGTTGGCATGTCAATATTGTCTTAGAATGCTTCCTCAGAGTCAGACCTTTTGTACAGTATCACACAGAGTAATTTCCAAAGGGCTGGAATTTCATTTTTGAAAAGGCAAAGCAATCTGTCCTTGATGAAGGGCACTACTGTCAGAAAATCAAAAAGTCTTTGGAAACTTTTCAAAGTGGCATAACAAAAAATGCTTCCCAATACATTTTGGCCTGGAATTTCTGTCTGTCTTTTCTATTAGAAAATCAAAAATGTCTATGGGAACATTTCAAAGTGGCACCAAGACCAGGGCGATACAGCTGTGGCAGTGGTCTCTGTAATAGTCAAGGCCTGTTTGTATTCACTTTTCTGCAAAGTAAAAGATTTCCTGGAACATATTCCTTACATAATTAAAAAAGAAAATAATTATTTCCACATGACTATGCCATTAATCTTCATGATATTCAGGGGCTCTAAAACAGGCTTTAATCAAATTTCTTTAAACCAAATTTGACTCAAGACACTTTGAGAATTTACAGCAAGTACATACATATTTTATGTACATATAATGAACCCCTCCCATCCCTTGAGGCCCCTCCCATCCCTTGAGGCCCCTCCCATCCCTTGAGGCCCCTCCCATCCCTTGATCCCCGGTCTAGAAATTCATTGCAGTAGGGGAAAAGCCACTTTTCCTGAGTAAAGAGCACTTCCATTAGAATATCAGAATGCCTCTGGGAGCATTTTTTTAAGGGGCACCAAGGCCAAGACCAAGGCAACAGAGACCATGGCCTCTATGAAATACTATGCCTGCCCCTACCCAATACGTGACACTCATTCCCGTATCAAGAAACTTTGGCATGACAGGTTAACTACTCATCCACAGAATATGCCCAATTGAAAAAGTGTATACAAGGAGGTCACTTCCTAATTAACTGTGGTTCAACTTTTGTGCTGTGAACTTAACAATCATAAATACCACAAACCACAAAAGTTTTATGGTCAAAAGTCAATTCAAAATCCATAAGTAGATTCTTGTTAATGACAACAACAACAGTAATCAAGGTCCTTTGAGCTGTTAGTCATCACTCATGCAACCCCAGTACTGCCCGTGCCATCTTCTTGGCAAACCAGAAAAAGGTCATCATTTCCAAGATTCTGCGAATCAACGGGACTCCTGATATAATCGGGCTCTTGCTGTTTGTACCTTAAATGTCAACCAGTGATGAGTCAATGTACCGGCATCAACAATTAACCCTTGTATACATGCAGTCTCCAAAATGCTGCAAAAAAAAACAACTGCTAAGTACACAATGCTTTTTCTATGCATGCCTCAAAATATTGCATACTGCACACAAGAATGGTACATGGATACCCCAAATGCCCCTGTGTCTGGGACAAAAACAAAGTGTTCTGACCTTCACACAGTATGTGTATACCTCAAGTTACTGCACTGGTTTATTTCAAGTTAGCCTTGCAATGAAACAAAGCAGGTGGCTGCTTCAGTTTACCTCATCTCTCTGAAGAGCCTTGGGGTATGCCATTAATCTTTAGATAAGAAAGTGTGTACCGCAATATGTCCCAGTTGAGACATTTTGAAGTATGGGTCCACTTTGTAAAGAACAACACTGATAATAGGAGGGTTAATCACTTCTAATGACCATTAGTATAATGACAACTTGTGACCAAGCCATGGAATTATCATAGCTGTGTTGCAAAAACCAGACTTTTACAACATCCTTTCCGATTTGATTTTATTATTTTGACCATTTGAAACAGAGGGACAGCTACATTGTAATCAAGTGTCCCAAGTTTTCTTATACATGTAGCTTTTGTAACAAGACTATTACAATCTCCCTTTCAAAATGTGATCATTTTACCCCTTGGAACAGATGGACAGGAATAAAATCTAGCACCCTGGCCTTTCTCATAGTTTGGTTGAAGGTAACCAGACTATTACAATCTCCCTCTCAAAATGTGATCATTTTACCCCTTGGAACAGATGGACAGGAATGAAATCTAGCACCCTGACTTTTCATGTAGCTTGGTTGAAGGTAACCGGACTATTACAACCTCCTTCCCACCATGGCAACATTTCATTTGTTGCCCATACTCACTGTGCAATATCTATGAATCCACAAGATGCGGCAGCGTGGAGTGATGTCCAGCCTTCGTTGTCTTGTGCCTCGATGTCTGCCCCATTCTCCACCAAGAACTCCATTATCTCCAATTTCTCATCAATAACAGCCTGTCAACAAATAAATAACAAAGAATATTGATTTTTAAAAAGTTCCAAATTTAATATTGGAATCGATGGAATTATTAATTTTTTTGTTCAAATGCTAGACAATTATGAGATCAGAACCCTGAACCCCAAGTTTGCCTCATGAGTTTTCTATCACATACATGTAAACTACAGGTAACCAGTCATACATATATGTAGTTAATTAATCTTAATGGTCAACCTGTGTACGTGGTTGGGGAAGGGATGGGGGAAGGGATGGGGGAAGGGATGGGGGAGGGGACCATTCCCCGGAACCCCCACTGTGATGAAAACAACAAATGCTACAACATTCTGGATAGCATCAGAAGCAATGCTATGTTGTCCGAGCCTAAAAGTGGTAAGGTTGCTGTTTTATTTAGGAACAGAGATATTTATAGAAGATTTATAGAAGATGAAGACTTGGAAGTGAGACAGAGACAAGGAAGGACATGTTCAGGAGTAAAATAAATGTAATTTACAATGCACAATGTCAAGAAATTTAACCAATTGTGATCATAATCATTTATTGTGATCTTATGATTCTATCATTGGACATTTGACACATTGCTGGAGGACCCCTTTCCTTGAACATTAATGTACAGATAGTAGATAATTGATGTAGTATTTTAAGTAGTTGGAGAAAGGTCATTAAGAGTTCAATGATAAAGGGTTGTGAAACAAACAAAAAACCTTCATGGTACAGACTATTAAATGATTTTATGAATAATGTACTTATTGTGCATGGAGTCGAGTACATGTGTGAACATCAATATTCAATTTGCAATGAATACTTGTTATGGATGTGAGCTGAATAAATTAATACGCATACAGTATGTCTCCCATTTATTTGGCCAAACCAAATCCTGCATGTATACTGTAATAATTGTCATATTTGTTATGTACAGTGCAAATGTTCATGCTCCATACATGTATACAGCAGTACATGTACATGTATCTACAGTAGTTAACAGACAAAATGCATCCATGACTGTACACTACAGACATGTAAACTCAAGGATAAAACAGAGTGTGTATATTTGTAATGGTGTCAGTTTTGATACTATGCATGTACCTACATGTACATGTACTGTATATGGTCCAAAGTGCACTACAACATGGAAATGGGACATGACCTTTCATACATGAAGTACCAATATGATGTGATGTGTTATCATACAAATATGTGTATGTACACATCAGGTCAAGATTTCAGAGTACATGCCCTGATCCTCTACACATTATGATATACACATGTAATGTAATACTTATAATGTAATATACATGTGTACAATGTTTATTGTAAAAAGTCTGGAATTGTACACAATGTACATGTACATGTACATATTAGTGTGCAATGTACACGAGTATGCAGTATAGTACACTTACACAAGACATACATGTATACATGTATGAAGTTAGTAGTATACAATTGGCTATGATATTCAATCACTATTCTTTACTTTCAGCCTATGGTATGTATGGCTATTGTTAAAATCTTGAGCCGAGATAAACTGGAATAAGTACTGAATGAATACAGCCCACAACTACAAACACATTTCCATATCACTGGACCTTTATAATGGGACAGGCATCAGCAATTCTTGAAGTAGCATTGGTTTGCTGCAGGAATGCACCAAGCACCCATACCACTTGTTTCAGTTCTTGTTCTCCATTATCTGAGAGATGTCTGTTACATCTAGTACATGTATGTCCAATGTTGCTCTACAGTACATACGTGTTATCATACAATGTTCACTTGCTAGTGCTACCATCTTTTGCCAATACTCTCTGTTGACTGTTCATACTTTTGTGCATTCCAAATCATGGAATCAATTTTATAGAATTTAATCAGTCAAGCAAGGAATTGTGATTCAGTTCACTTACATGTTCATTTCAAATATTCCATACATTTTCAGGGCTTTATACTGTGGGAACCTTGTATTAACAAACATTAAGCTCAAACCTTTTTTTTTTTTTAAATCCTGGAATTGAAAGCTCTAGGAATATTTCCAGACCATAGACATGTACTCGTGTTTTTCCATTCACAACACTAAAAGGAATCGTTTGGGCCCGCATTATACTAAAGAGTGAATAGACCCATGAAGGGTGTAAGCCTATTGTTATAATAGAAACCAGCAGTAGCTTAACAGGTATGGTGAGCACGGCCACTATATGATACAACTATAGTGTCGTGGCCGAGCGGTCTAGCTTACCGGACTCAAGTTCTGGTGTTAGCAGCAGAATGTGGCTTCGAATCCCGGCCGTGACACTTGTATCCTTGAGCAAGACACTTAACCATAATTGCTTCTCTCCACCCAGGGGTTAAATGGGTACCTGTGAGGGCAGAGTTGGTTGATTAGCCCTATATGCGCTGTAATGGCAGCAATTGAGCTGTATACTCCCCAGGGAGCTGAGATGGTTTCAGGAATGATTTATGAGCCTTATGAGCACGGGTAATAATATAATGCGCCTTGAGCACCACTCAGTTGGTGGATACTTGCGCTATATAAGTCCACATATTATTATTAACTAGAGCATGGAATTCAGATCTATACCTGTGTACACAGGTGGGGATTATAAGTAAAAGTGCATACACAGATGACCACTCCTCATGCACCCTGGGTACTATAATGACATGCCAAATAAATACTGTTCCAGTTCTCAACAAACACTATGCCTTCTGATTTACATCCAGCAGTTGGCCGTTCAGATTAAATTCACCAAATATGCTATTCATCCCTACATGTATGTCAATTTGCCTGTAGTTTTATCCAACAATGCTGGGGGTCATTGAACTGTCCCAATCTTAGGGTAGTGTAGCAGTAGACCTTTAATTAATATGGTGCAGCCATCTTAGTATTTTAGTCCATACAAATCCATGTGCCCAAACCGAGGCTGGACGGGAAAATAGTCTGGTCCCATGAATGCATTCATCTCTGTAATCATACAATCAAACACACGACCCCAATACACCATTTAGAGATTGTTTTCGCAGACGATGTGCATGGTACATGTAATTCCCCATAGACTGGTACACGTAAATTGTACGGATTTTGAGTTTCCAAAAATTTATCAGTAAAATGTTCACAAGACAATAGGGAATAATCAATTAAAGCACATGTATTCTCCGGTGGACATCTTGAATTTTGCTCCTATCTTAAAATAAGTCTATTAGAATTAGAATGACACTCATGTCTAAGATATAATCTGGGAACCTACTTCATAGTGATCTTCAACATACCCGTCCCTTTAGAAATCTGAATAAATGATAGGTTTAGTGTGACATTTTTTGATTGGCTATGATATTAAATATCACGTGTCAACACCAAATGAGTAAGATGTTAGCACATAACATTAATTGGTTATGCTGAACCCAACTAACAAGGTACTATATGCAAAAAATATTTTTGAAATTATTTTTCAGGTAACAACTTTTAATTTTTATTTATTTCAATATCATCACAATACAAATTACCAAATGGTAAGTGAACGTATGAAGCTAGATAGTAAAAAATATTAACAATAAAAGGTGATGAATTAGCGACAAAAATTTATGAACAAGGAACACAGGCTAAGGCAAAGGGTTAAATACAAGGTCTGACTCCATATTTAACGGATGCACATGCAATTATTAATATTTGCGCCTTGAATGTAATATTTGTATTATGCAAAGGCCTAAGATCTTAAGTTTTGTATTTTGTATTTTGTATTAAGTTTTGTATTTTTTTTTGGGGGGGGGGTTCAGATTGTGATGCAAATGTAAAGTTTCATGTTTACTCATTCATTAACCCTAACTCCCTAGCCTTAATTACCAGGTACCTTCCTCAATCCTTCATAATCCTCCGAAATGTGTTTGTGCATGAAACTCACTGCCTCAATCCTTCATAATCCTCCAACTTGAGTTTATGCATGAAGCTCACTGCCTCAATCCTTCATAATCCTCCACTATCAAATGCACGACCCTCCTCAATCCTCCATAATCCTCCAATTGGTGATTTTCGAACGTGCCTCATTCCTCCAAAATTCTCCAAATCCTCTGGAGGATACAAGATTATGTTTCTGTCAATCCTTCACAATCCTCCATAATCCTCCACATTCATCCAAAGTAAATTTCCATTATGCCCTCAATCCTCCACAATCCTCCAGGATCTCTTTGAACCATGCTTCCTCAATCCTCCACAATCCTCCACTATCAAATGCACGACCGTCCTCAATCCTCCATAATCCTCCAATTGGTGATTTTCGAACGTGCCTCATTCCTCCAAAATCCTCCAAATCCTCCGGAGGATTATAGAGGATTTAGGAGGGTTAGGGTTAAATTAAAATATAAAAATTATAAAGTATTAAACGATACAATTTATTAGCATATTTAAATATTTTACCATACAAAAATCTCACATACAAATCTCACACACATTTTACATTTACTTTAACTGTGCCACACAACTTGCTCTGATGTTCTGAACTTCAGTATTTTCATTTATTTGAAAGTTGATGTTTAAAATAATATTGTTCATATTTGTCAATGGAAGAGATTTTGTTTCTTCATCACTGACTGTTGGTGTTATCCCTTACGTTGTTCATATTTGACATACCAGACAGGTCAGCCAGTTATATGTTATGTGTCATCTTCACGCATAGAGCAATACGATTCAGGGCTCATCTTCTAAACATGATGGCTCATGAAGAAACAAATACAATGTGATACTTACATGTTGCTTCACTTGCATCCACAGTATTAGCAAAAAAAATTGGTAAATGGACACCATTTTTTTTAAACACACAAAAGTAGTGTAAGTGAAATATTTGGAAACCCTGTTTTTTTATGTCAGTTTCCAAATGCTGGCTAATACTAGACTTGCATCAATTTGAGCAATGCATTCAAATCTAATTTCCTTTTTAAATTATCTTTTTTCAAGTTAATATCATGTTTTGGAATTTACATGTATCATTGTGAATAATTTACAAATAAAATCAACATACAGAGGCACATAGTGTTAGCCAGCAATCCCTTGGGGGTGTCTTTTGGATGCTGTGTTTGCTAAATGGATGACACATTTTATTTGTAATACACATGCAATTTAGTATTTATGCCTATTTAGGTTGGTGAAATTCTTGCGTCGTGAGATAAACAATTGATTTAATTTTGCCCTACACCGACGCGTGTATAGCACTGTATACTCAGTGCTTTCCGAGTGTCTGTGAAAAAAACTACACAGGCGACTCAGGCGGGATTCGAACCCACAACCTCCTGCTCACTAGTGCAGACGTCTTAACCTCTCGACCATCGGGCAAGCTCGGTGGTCGAGAGGTTAAGACGTCTGCACTAGTGAGCAGGAGGTCGTGGGTTCGAATCCCGCCCGAGTCGCCTGTGTAGTTTTTTCACAGACACTCGGAAAGCACCGAGTATACAGTGCTATACACGCGTCGGTGTAGGGCAAAATTAAATCAACAATTTAGTATTGTTAAATTATAGTAAGTTAAACATTTGGACACCCTGTTTTTCAAAGAATAACATATTTGGATGCTCTTTAACCAAATCCCGTCTTGTAGAGGAAACAAATTAATTTTATTTGTTAACCTTCCTACTATTGCTGCACTTTAGTGGAAAGTTGCTGTAGAGGTCAAAACCAGTCAACTGCCTGTTTTGACTGTTGACCCAAATGTGCACACAGGGGCATTTTTGACTGGTTTTTACTGTCATTTTGACCACCCTGAATAATACCAGACAATGCTTTTACCAGTCAAAAACAGTCGACTCATTTTGACCTGTAAATGTACTTACTACACGTAAGGTTTGACAGTGTTTGACAGTGTTTGACTTTTAAGTGCACAAGATATAACCTTGGGAAGTATATCTTTGACTGATTGTGACCCTTGTAGTAGTAGGAGAGTTAAAGGTAAAATGTGCACGTACTGTAGAGTGTATGTTGATTCCCATGTGAACTTGGACATGTACGCTTTCCTAAGTTCTTCCCTTAAAGCATATACATAGAATTAATGTTATTATAGATTGCATGTAATTGTTCTGTTGAAGGGACAATATCGTCACAATCAACAGGGCATGGAATCGGAGTGCTAGCTTTAAATTAACTCAGTGACTGAAAATAATACTTCACATGATGTCATATTACCATTGCTGCTGCATAAATGAACCAATAATGTTCAGTCACTGTGTTCATCTTAAACTAGGAGTGTCGTGGCCGAGCGGTCTAGCTTACCGGACTCAAGTTCTGGTGTTAGCAGCAGAATGTGGGTTCGAATCCCGGCCGTGACACTTGTGTCCTTGAGCACGACATTTAACCATAATTGCTTCTCTCCACCCAGGGATTAAATGGGTACCTGTGAGGGCAGAGTTGGTTGATTAGCCCTACATGTATATATGCGCTGTAATGGCAGCAATTGAGCTGTATACTCCCCAGGGAGCTGAGATGGTTTCAGGAATGATTTATGAGCCTTATGAGCCTTATGAGCAGGGGTAATAATATGCGCCTTGAGCACCACTCAGTTGGTGGATACGTGCGCTATATAAGTCCACACATTATTATTATTATTATTATTATGACACCGATTCCTTGCCCTTTCAAAGGTCTCCTCTGTCCCTTTAAGTACATCATTGCATGAACATTCATTCTCTGCAACATTTTGTCAGGAAAATCCCGTCTCCTACTGTAACACTAACAGTCCTTGAATTTCATTGACATCAGGCAAGGCAATTTACCCTTGGTAAAGGACACTTCCATTACAAAATGGGAATATTTCAAGAGGCATCAACTCCAGATGTATGCAAAGACCAGGTGGCAATGGAGGTACATTGCCTTCATACATTTTAAGGGGAACCATTACCCTTTACACCAACCCCAAGACCTTGACCTCCCACCCCCTATATCTTCACCTTGTTTTCCTCTTGAACATTTCCCTCTAAAACGTGTTTACCCTTATCCCCCTTGGTACCTCCCTAATCAATGAATTGGATTTATAATCAATAATGTCTATGATAAATGATGTTCCCCAGCCAACAGGTGTGGGTGGTTTCCCCTTATCCCCCTTACTATTTGGTACCTCCCTAATCAATTAATTGGATTTATAATCAATAATGTGTATGATAAATGATGTTCCCCAGCCAACAGGTGTGGGTGGTTTCCCCTTATCCCCCTTACTATTTGGTACATCCCTAATCAATGAATTGGATTTATAATCAATAATGTGTATGATAAATGATGTTCCCTAGCCAACATGTGTGGGTGGTTTCCCCTGTCTGATGAATGACCATCTGGTCTCTGCAGACTGCTTAGCAGCCCAGGTCAGCTCTGAAGTGCCTTCTTGCAGCTCATAAACTTTCAAAGCTTCTACTTTCAATGAGTTGCAGAGAATCCTAAACATTTGGAATCAAGATGAAGTTCCTAGGATGAGACATTGCATTCCTAATTTGATTTAAATAAAACTGCAACAACAGTTAAAATACACTCTTTCACTCAATCAGAGGGGATCACTCAATCACATCGAAAACAATAGGAGCCATTACATCAGTTGCGTACTGTGTTCTTGACTGTGTTCTAGTTGCGTACTGTGTTCTTGACTGTGTTCTAGTTGCGTACTGTGTTCTTGACTGTGTTCTAGTCTTGCATTATATTGTACATGTCTACACGGCGTGAAGTGGAAACAAATTTGAACCGAAGACTTTAAAACAAGTGATCAAGTTTTGGGGTATTTAATGATGTATTTTTATTAACTACATTGTACACTAAATGACATTTAAGTAAAATGTATGTTTTTGTACTAGAGTATGAAAGAAAAAATATGTGCTTTTATTCCATGTCCATCACTTCGTGAATAAAGCAAATTCTGCTATGTAATTGACACAACTGGTCTTTGACTTATGGTCATAGGTCAGCTACAAAATCGGTGCGGTGGCGTGCTTTTCTTTTTTGCCAACAGGGAAATACGTGTATACATGTACGTGGTGACAAAATTTCCCATATACAAAGTATGGTGGCTAACAGAGGCTTCACAAATCGGACTAACGTTCATGTGAAAAATTTGCTTAAAACACAGCACGGCAGAATTCCAATTGATCCAGCAATTTTGGTGGCAATTGGACATCGTTTCATAGCAAAAAAAACAGAAAATTTAAAATGCTGATGCGCGGGTCTGAGGCGATGCGTCCGGAGACCAGAAACCGGAGAATTTTTTAGGGGCCTAATGAAACCATTTCAATTATCATCACTTACAATACAACGCTCAACGTGCAAACTATGAAATAAACAATGATGCACAATTTTCCACATGGGTTGGCACATTTAAATAATATAATAATGGACACATATATTGTGCCGGTATCCGCCAAGTTTGACGCTCATGGCGCATGAACATTATAATAATATAAATAATGTGTGTTTGTTAAATACACCTTGTGCAAGCTGGTAAGTTACCCAGAATACACTGCTTCTTTTCTAGATCTTGTACGTCAGTAAATCTGTGGAATACAACACCATAAATTGAATGGCCAACATCCATTGTTCTTAGGGTACTATGCTGTGGAATAGATTATCACAAGACTATCACACTTCGTGTATGTAATAGACTTGTCCCACAATATTCATCCTTTTATAAATTAAATAAACCCATGACTTTATGGAGTCCGTCTTGCAATGTCAGAGTGTAACAACATAGCTGTATTGTCATTTGACCCATTTCAAATATGCCCTCCATGGATAACTGTTTAGATTCTTAAGTTTCAAGTTTTAGCACTTAGCAGTGTGCTGTTTTTGTACAATGGTTCTCTATATCCATCCCATACATTCTACACCTACTCTGGGGATTGTCACACATAGATTGTCATAATATTAATAAGTATATATGAGCCACTCAAATGTGACAATCCATCATGGTGGGAAACAATATACAAATATTTTTAACATAGGCTTGGGAAAATAATAAATCAAAACAAAATGCTATTGTTATGGTACACATCTGAACCTTTCTTATAAAAAAATTCACTTGGAATGACTGATTCAATCCCTCAAAGGAATTAGGAAAGCATTAGATAATTGCCAAAATAAATGGTTTTTAAATATGGAATATGCAGTATTTTTCTAGCCTACGGCAGCAAGATTAAACTAAGATAACAAAATAATATGTAATGTGTAAGATGACAAAGATCAGCTTAAAGTTAAAAATCAGATAAAATACAAAAAGACAGTAGGCCTACAGGCTATTATTAACTAAAAGGTACATGACTCAACTCATGTATGTAACTTATGGCCCAACGTTATGCCTAGTATAGTAAATAGTATAGCCAGGCTACTGATATTTAGTGATAATATATGTTCAGTGTTTTGGGGGTATAAATCATAGTCATACTAACGTTACACTGTTAATATAATTCATGTCCAGACACAGTCAGGACAATTCTACATTATGACCAGATATTTAAAAAAAAAAAAAAAAAAATCAAACATGCACAAACAACTGAACTGTGTCAGTGTGTGCAACGGTGGAACTGACAGACGGCCATTTTGAATATGGAAATGAGCCAAAGGTCATCCAAAATATCTCCTATCCATAACTGTCATACAGCGCAATCATGGCCCCTATCACTACAAATTCCAATCAGACCGCTAATGCATACCTGGGGGAGACCCTTCAGGTAGTCTACCAAGGACTCACATGTTCATAGTATTAGTAAAGTGCATTTACTTACTTGATGGAGGGCGGTCAGACCGTCGATATTTGCATAATTTATGTCAGCTCCTTTCCCCAACATTTTCTTCACCTCGTCCGTGTCGCCGCTGGCACACGCCGCTAGAAACACACATCCTCGGTGAAATTTCACTTTTATTCTCTTAGGATCAACGTAATTTTTTTCCTTATCAAGTTCCGAGCCTTTCCAGCGTTGCAATTGTTCATGTCGTCTCATTAATGCCGATTTCGGCCTAGAACCGACGGGACTATCGTCTTCGGTGTCCGCCATCTTTGCTTATTCTTCACCTACCCATGATGCAACGCGCCATTCGTCCCAATCACTCAAAAATTTCCTCGGCACGTGGGGTTCCAGTTGCTTGGACAACGGATGACGTAGCCTTTTATTTTGAGCGTTTCCAGTGACGGCCGTTCCTCCCCGAAGGCTGCGACAGATATGAAATTGTATCCGCAAAGTAGAACCCGATGTCTGACGATGTCTGTTCTGCAAAATAAATAGCAACAGCAGCTATCAGATCCGCCTGATTAGTTGTTCATGTCTGTTCTTTTTAGAAACCTCTATTTGGGTTCGACAATGAGTTTAGGTCAACCAAAATTTTACTTTAAATTCGAAGATATATAGATAAATTCGATTGAATTTGTTCATCTCCTGATTATTATGGGAATGACTTTTAAACATAAACAGAATTGTTCGATGATAATGATTGATTGATTAAATGATAAATGTATGGTTAACCTATCGATTGATTGATCGGCTGATCAATCGATTTGCTTATTGGTTGATTGATTACTCAGTCAATCGATTGGTTGGTTAATTAATTGATTGATTGATTGATTATTTGATTGATCGATTGATCAAACGATTAATTGAATGATCAACTGATTTAATTGACTGTCTATTAAATCGAGTTGAATTTATTAAATTGATCAAGAGATAGATCGTTTGGACCGATCAATGATTGGTCAATTGGTTAAACTTTAAGTGCATCAATCTTTTGAAAACAAATAATTATTCCTCTTCAATAAACATTTTGAATAATTGGCTTGTATATATACACCCATGCAGACCAGTTTACTGACTACCGCCTGCAGACGTAATTCCTATCACAAATAGTTAAATTTGAGGCTGATGCAAATGACGTCACCTCAGTAACCAAATTCAGCGCCAAACCCCGTCTGTGGTGAAGTGATTAAATCACGGCGACGGACCCTCACTCCATGGCACTCTATTCCGGGCTCTGACTGGCTGCCCTATAAGTGGAACCAGGCCCTTGAGAGGGTATTCCCTTCACTGATGACTATCCCAGGTTATATTTAGATATCTATATTAAGGAGCAGAACATCAGGTGTGATGACTTTACCAGATGTTGTGAGTGCATCCATACACACCTTGACACCTGTGTAAAAACAAAAAAACGGGAGAATTTTATATATCAGCTGTCCTACCAGAGACAAATTTCAAAGGCTACTGTTTGCTAAGTAAATTGTTACATAGGCTACTTGCAAACAATTTGTCAGTCATTGGTTGGTAGTGTAAATCTATTTGCATATATTCAACTGAAATTGAAATGGCAAGCATATATATTGACCGCATGCTCCCGGCGGAACCTGGTGTCGTTGATGATGATGCTGAAGGAACTGGTATTCCCTGCCCGACTGGAGAGAGATGCTCAACTGGTTGGAATAAAGGGAGGAAGCCCAAGACATCGAAAAGCCTCTAATCATCATTACCATCGGCCATATTTGGACAGCCTGGTTTGAGAGATACACAGCTGTTCCAGCTACTGTACCTGCGACAGGGCTGCCTCCAATTCCATTCCCTTATATAGTGAAGATATTCCGCGGCCTGACGTCATGCCGTAGATTGTACAGCTTGACGCAGGGGGCGGGATGCCAATCAGTGGAATGGCATATGCTATAGAGGGCGCTATGCATTTTCGCTGCGGTGATGCAAAAGTGGCTAAGCATAGCGCTTTTCCGCCAAATTATTAGTCGCAAACGTACTCATCTCAGTCTGGTTTTAGTCATTAACAACACTTACTTGTTTGTGTGTCAACTGCTGCAATTCAAATGTTTCAAATCGCTGTTGTAGCGCTACACATGTTTTGCAACAAGTGTATTTAGTCATTCTCCTAATGACGATCAGAGCATACTGATCGAAACGTCGAGTTGTAACGTCCAGTTCTTTTCAGAACTAATTACCACTCAATAGAGAAATTCACATGGTGTCACCACAATTAGTCTTACTTGTATTTAGTCAGTCACACTAAAACTAATGAAATAATTGCGGTCTAAACCAAAATGAAACCTACAATGTATTAATTAATTAATTCACTTTATCATTATCATGGAGCTGTGTATGAAAAATGATACAGAACAAAATAGAGTAAAACAAAATCAAATCACTTATTTAGGCCAAAGAAATATTTCACTCCATTTTTTAAAAATAAATATATTTAGAGTAGGACGGAATGATGTACAGAGGCGGTCATTGGAATTTGAATTGTCCACATCCACACATTAATTTGTAAACAATGAACTGTTTATTAAAAGTGATTACAAAAAACAAATCTGATGTCTTCTCCTTCAGAGGAAAAAAGGTAAAACAAATAAATATTTCTCCAAACGATTTCAAAGTATCCGGCAGCGATTTTTTTTTCTTCTGCAAACAAGTATACTACCACTGATCGCCTGTGTTAAACTTCGTGTGCTAAATTGAATTTTGGGCATACTTTTGGAAAAACATCCATCCACAGCCGTAATTATAAAAAAGGGTTTGCTTCGGAATACATTTTGTAATTTTAAAGATGTAAAGGCAAAAAGAATAAATATTTATAAAAATCTGTCCACACGTGGAATTGATCCAAGTCCACTTCAGTGAGAAGTGTTAAACCACTATACGCTACCGAGTAACTCTAAAGAGTAAAGCTTGAGTGAATTAATTGTAGAAGTACATCAGTACCAACAGAATTTTGCTATGTACGCGTACGGCAGTACTATTATCCAAACCTGTTTTCAGAACTAGAACGCAACATTGAACACCGCCCTCTATTTTTTAGGCATTTGATGAGGCAGCTTCAGCATTTGATACGACGAGGCTATTATTATTGGACTTATTCGATCCCTGAACAGCCGCTTTATCGAATACTGCTAAATAAGCCTCCGAATAGCAAGGAAGCTATCGACTACAGATCGACCCAAATCGAATGCCTAATGTCCAAAATAGAGGGCGGTGTTCAGTATCGTTTATTATCATGACGTATTTAAAAACAATAAAATAATGAATTCAACCATATTTTGTATCTGCTTGGTAGCAATTATTCTTATTATAATTATTATTTTTTATTATTATTTAGAAGGCCTAATTAATTCACGGACGATAAGAATAATGTGGCCCTGAGAATAATAATAGGCCAAATTAAAAAGATAACACAACAGTGAAAAAAAAACACCAAATATAAACAAATTATACAACTAAAAATACATTAATTAGACAAATTGCAAATTCAGTTATAATCAAAAGCCGATGCTGATAAAAAACTACCAAAAAGTAAAATAATAAATAATACATTAAAAAATAATGAACTGAAATAAAAACTTGTTCACATTTAACTAATAATTTAGACTTCGCACTAAGATGAAACCTTTATCTTGATTCAGATCAAAGCAAGTAACAAATACTGAAGCTGTTTTGTAAACATTACCAATATTTCAGAGAAAACATGAACAATATGTACATTTAAAAAACGTTTTTGCCAAATGATATTTTATTTTATTATTATTATTATTATTTTTAGCTTTAGGGGTACAACATAGTAATTATGCGAAAAGTGTGGGGGTGAGAAAGATGGCTTGATTCTTTACCATTATTTGTAAGTGGCGCCCTCTATTATGAAATTTTACACACCCAGCATTTAACATGATCCTTATTTTCACTGGTTCCCGTTAACCTGCGTGTAGATCAACAGGATCGGTATTGGATACCACTGTGATTTAAGGTCATGTTTATAAAATTAACAATACACAGCTAGTATATGTCTGCTGTGTAGCAAGGACGTCTATACGGAAGGGAACAATAAAATAAGAAATTAACAATCAGCTGATCAGATTGTCGTCATCAACATGCTTGTGGACTCCAAAATAGAAGCATTTCCTTTGTTGTCGCTGGTTGAGTTGGATACGGATGGGCAGATGTCCATATTTTTGTCGTGGTATGTATATAATTGTTACATGATGTAGGCCTATAACATATTATTACTAAACACACACACAGGCTAGCGCTGTGTGTAAGCAGCTTCCTCCATGGTGTAAGCATGGTCTGAGAGTGAGAATGAGAGCGAGTTGTTTTAACATTGATATTTTCCCTCAGATTTGTTATGTTTGTTGTAGATTTTTGTTTAGATGATTACATCATCATTATGATTAATTATGTTGATTGTTTATGATAATAATAAATTTAACCACAACCCTATTTGTATAATACTACAATTACAAAATTAACATGCCTTTTTAAATAATTTAGAGTTATATAGCGCACATATCCACCAAACTGGTGCATTACATTATTACCCCTGCTCATCAGGCACATAAACCATTCCTGGAACCATCTCAGCTCCCTGGGGAGCATACAGCTCAATTGCTGCCATTTTGGCGCATACTGTATGTGCTAATCAAACAACCAACTGGGGTAGAATGTCATATCCGACCGCCACTTTTTCTCATTCAATATAACCAATAATGGGTAATCTTACCTACCCATTAAGGTGGAGAACATATGGATGTTGATGGACATATACTTCAAATTATTCCAGGATATTTATTTCATGAAAAATCAGGCATTTTTGGTATGATGACTTCCTCAGTCATGTCAGTTTGATCTTGTCAACTCCCCCGTTCTTGACCGACACAGTCATTGTTCATGCGCAGTGGCAACTATAAATGGATCCTTCTTAGAAGTTCTATTTACTGAAGGGAGGATTTTTTTTAGAAGGGAAATAAAGTCCGAAAACCATCATAAAAGTGGATTTTAAAGATAGGTTTCACTTTCTGTACCCCCAAAAATCGATAGAATTATTTTTTAACTGGTTAGTGGTTGCCAAAAAATTCCAGAAATCCGCTTAAAAAGTGGCGGTCGGATACGACATTCTTTCCCAACTCTGCCCTCACAGGTACCCATTTACCCCTGGGTGGAGAGAAGCAATTATGGTAAAGTGTCTTGCTCAAGGACACAAGCACCATGGTCGCAGTTTCGAACCCACATTCTGACGACTCGGCCATCAGAACACAAATCCGACGCACTAAACCGCTCGACCATAGCACTCCACCATGTTGTTAGATAGAAAGTAAATAGACTGACTCGCTAGTCTAAGTATTATTTATTATTAAATTCACATTAACCTTCCTACTGATAGACCATTTGAAACCATTCAAAATTTCCACTTTCAAAAATGCCCATTGGTTTTGTACACACATGGTGATACCATTTGAACAGTGTTGGTAGCAAGCTTTACTACCATTCAAATCCATTCAAATGCATAGAGGGTCCATTGATTCACCACTTAGAAGTATCCAAACAAGGTTTTGTATTAGCTGTACTACCATTTGGAAAGATCCAAACAAAGTTTTGTATTAGCTGACCTACCATTCAAAACCATTTGGGGAAATCAATACTGTACACAGTTATTTCACCATTCAAAACCACAAAAGCGAATGGTTTCAAATGGTGCATCAACTTGTATGAAAAAGGTACTAAAAGTAGGAGGGTTAAAGGTGTATCACAGATACAGATTTTTCATCAGAGCATTGGTGATATCCTTTAACTAAGAAAGGAAAACAAATATTTTGTAGTGTGATATTTCACAAAATACATAAAATATATTCACTTTAATTATGTACCAAAATTATTCTGTTGAAAAAAAGTTTCTCTAAATCGCTGGTAAAATAGTGAAAAACATGGATGATAACCTCGTTAATCTAAGGACCAATGATGTCCTGTTGCTTGCCAGGTTATTGCCTTCATCAGGTTCATGTAGTCGGTAGGATACAATTTATATGCAGTATCTGTAATAGCATGTTGTAAAGGATATCATACATTACTTTAATTGTGAATGTGTGTACATTGTTAAGACCTTGTCCATCCATGTCATTAGAAGACAGTAATGACCATGCACTCAATATGTGTATACTGTATTCTCAAAGGTTTTGTCATTGGGTCGAATTAGACTGTTACATAAGAAATTAGGGAGACACTCGGGGGAAATTTGGCTCCTTTTGAAAAATATTTCCTTAATATTAGATGCCTTTCCTCTTCACAGAATGCACCTAGATACTCCCTATATTATTTGAATGGATCAACAACGACCAAAACCGATTTGAAATGCCACAAATTTCACTCTTTTTGACAGAACAACTCACCTTGTATTATGAAATCACCTAAGCCCAATTGTCTGGAATCCATATTACAGACTGTATCTTATCATATGAATCAATCTGTGTAACCGGTCTATTTTGGCTAGTGTACAAAGAATGGGTCTCCCACATTTCCTATGTAAAAGTCTGTAGCTCTAAGGTCTGATTCGACGCAATGACAAGACCTTTGAGATACAATAACTGCAGCATGTGGACCAGTGAGTTAATTTCTAAATATGAGGGGCCCTTCACTTTTGACTTTCTTATATTGTAAGGTCAATGATCTTACTGTACAGAGAATGATTTCCCAGAGCAAAATTCTACACCAAATTCACAAATCCACAACTAATCCACAACTAATCCACAACTAATCCACAACTAATCCACAACTAATCCACAACTAATCCACAACAAATCCACAACAAATCCACAACTAATCCACAATTTAATACACACATTTCAAGAATTGCTAAATTGAATATTTGCATTACGTGTACTGTATACATGTACGTGTATGGATCACCTACTTTAAACATGTACATGTACCTCATTAGGGGCTGTCCAAAATACTTTTCACAAATTAAGTAGAGTACCATACGGTAATTGGCAGGTCACTTGAGTTCAATGCCCACTCAATAATATTTTTGTTGTGCACTGCAATTTTTTGGACGATAAAACTTTCTTATCACACCTCAATAATGGCAACAATTTATGGGTATAATAAGACAGGAATTTGGAAATTGGGCATCCAAAATTTGTATTCTTTGAAAACAGGGTATACACAAATACAAATGAAACAGTTTAGTAATCAAGGCATCCAAAAGACAGACAAGAATATTGCTGGTAGAGTTACTAGCGGAGTTACGTGTCTTGTTTTATTTGAAACATATTGTATTATGGAAACAAGACAATTGAAGGATAAAACCACCTGTTTAAAAAACAATATGTATATGTGCACAATCACCAAGTATGTTGTGTGCGCTGGAGCCATTTTGTCTGTGCTGAAATTAAAGGTATGCAGAAAGTCAGAACTTACATAAACACCAGCCTTCCAGTCCTCGGGATGCAAGGTTTACTAAAGAATCAAATTTGCAAATCCTAACCAAATTATTTACATGTATACATGTACTGTTCCGGCATGCATTAAACAAAATGATTTTATATTGTAAATTATATACAGTGTCATTACTGATGTCACAATTTAAGGTTTCGTACAGTCTCATGAGATAGATTCTCAAGTCACCAAAATATGTGTAATTTGCCTTTTCTTTTTGACTTTGTTATTCAATAGCCACTGTCACTCAGTTTCAATTGTATCTTGTATTGCCTAATAATTCAACATGCAGTTTGGGTGCCGAGGGCTTTTGTTTTCTTTTGTAAAAATATTCCATGGATTTCCTTCCTCTGTTGTCCTGTCCCTTCCTTTAGTTTTGGTTTCGGCTTTCCTTTGTTTGGTTTAAGAAAATAACAGAAAAATATTGGGAGCAAAAATATTGTCATATATGTATGTTATCTCTTTGTTTAAGGCTGAATTTCAGTAGTTTTTAGGCCCCTGCCCTTAGAATATCTCCAACACTTTGTCTGTTACCCCTGAATGGGAAGAGGGACACACCTCTCCCTCTTTCTTCACAGGGCATGCATGTGGCATTAACCCTAACCACCCCATATCCTCCAAAATCTTCCAAGGGGCATTTTTTTGGAAAAATTACACACTGTTGGAAACCAGTACTTTCACCTCTTCAAATAGGACAAAATTACTACCTGGCAAGAAGTACTAGGCCAGAAGTGCTGAATATGAAAGATCAACAAAAATGCATGGTGCATTTTGAAGATAAGGGCATGTTTCCAAAAGTGCACTGATGTACTTTGGAGGATTCAGGAAGGTTCCTAGCCAGAATACCTAGGGGGTTAGGGTGAATATATATGTAGTCATGATGAGTAAGCATTTAGTACATAACAACAAATCCGTCATCATTTGACTGCCTAGAATCTACACTCTTCTAATTTGTTAAATCTGATCAGTGTTTACTGATCCATATGATGCTCACGATTCACAGACTGTAACACGGACAAGTGTTAATTGAGTGGGAATTCATGCTAAAAGTAAAACAGTTTGAGGCTCAGAAACGAACGCTTTACCCATTGCATGCGTATAGTACACGTATGTATTTGCTGTGAAACCTTAAGGTGCTGACCTTGAAAATGCCATTTACTGTTGTCCTTGTCTTCTGGGTATTGTCATCAGAAATTGTGTGCTTTGTAGTTCGCTTTGCTAGCCTTGCATTTCTGATGTAGCTTGAGGCCATAAGTGAATTAATCTCCAGAGATAATTATGATCATTCTCTTGAATGATGGTAGCTTCATTTCTGTATGATGGTTATATCATATTGATACTACAGTTTTCATTATTTTGGTACATGATAGTATGAAGCATCATTTAGGTATGATGGTGTGCAGATTTATTTGTAAATGTTATTTCAATGACCCAAACCCTGGATAAGGTACATGTATGTGATGGTCAATACCCATTGGTCAAGATCAATGTAAGTTTCCTATGTGATATAATGAGCATCATAAGAATGATAGTTTCCTTTGAAAGTGATAATTTGTACATGGACATTTACACAATGAATCCTACAAAGTTATTTTCTTTAAAAAAAAACAAAAAAACATGTATACATGTATTGACAGTTTGTTTTGGCTATTTTACTGGTTATGTCCGTGAATTTTTGTTTCATTGGAACAATGCTTTTTTTACTTTAGGAAAGGATAACGACTATTTTAAAATGACACATTGCTATGAATTTATGTTTGAAATTAATTGTGGCACTTTTTACTGTACTTTAAAGATGTACATGTGTCACTCATATTTATTGCTATTTTACTTGTAATTTCTATGAATAGTTGTTTTCATTGAAACATTGATATTGTATAGTGTGTACTAAAGGAAAAGAAAACAGATCTATGCTATAAAATGACACATTGCTATAAAATGTTCATTTAAGGAATAGTTTTAGAGTAATGCTGAAATGAATTTATGGTGGTCCCATCATAAATTTATTCTGCCACTTTTTTTTTTTTACTGTTAAACAAAGATTTTGACAACTGTATTGTGAAATTTTCAAAGTATTTGTTTTTCTTTCTAAAAGGATTCTAAAAGTAATTTGTAGATATGAAAACAAATGAACAGCAACTTTTTGTAAATTCGACAATATATAATTATAACAATTCCTGATTTTTTTTCTAAAAAGAAAGCACTTCAGATGAAATGTTTTTTTATTAGAATGATTTATCGTCTATCAATTTTACATCAAGTAAGTTTTAAGATAATAATTTGTGAATTTTGATCATTTGTTAATAGCCAAAGTTGTACCTTCCCCAAGTTCCCTTTAATGTTTGATCTGTAGACAAAAAAGCAGTATAAAACTACCTGTGTACAATCATGAGTAAATCATAGCTTTAGGGTAGTAGGGGGAACATGACTGGATAAAACCAATTCAGCCATTCCTTTCTTTCATTCTGCTGTCATAACCAAAATGCATTGAATGTACACTCTACATAATTAATGACTGAGTGTCCCATTGTGATGATTTTTATCAGGATCGCTTAATACCTGAACTATGGTACCAGGTTGTACTCTGTTTACTATGGCTGTCTTCACAATGGCTCATTATGTGGGGAATATATGAATTTAAAGCTTAACTGTGAATTATTGAGTTGGTTTAATTCGTTTCCAAGAAATAGAGGTCGTGTTAAATACAGTATAGACCATGTCTGTGTATAGTGGGAATATATACGTAATGTAAATTATGGAAGGCATTGGTGTGTATAATACATCATGTACAGTAACCTTAAATGGATACTATCATCACGATCAGAGTAGACTTTCAACAGGGCATGGAATCGGTGTCCTAGTTTGAGATGAGCACAGTGACTGAAAATTACTGGCTCATTTATGCAGCAGCAACAGTAATATGACCTTATCATGTGGGGTATTATTTTCAGTCACTGAGTTAATCTAAACCTATATGTAGCACTCCGATTCCATGCCCTGTTGATTGTGACAATATTGCCCCATTAATATCTCTACATAATATCAAATATTGTAAAATTACAGATGAATACAATTAGAGATGTAGTGCCTTACTGAAAAAATATCAGATTGAGAATAAATAATTTTTCACCTAACAAATATAAGATTTGATGGTGTCTGTCATACATATAGTCGGTTTACGAGACAGCATTTTGCTGAACTCCTAAGAGATTACTTACATGGTGCTACTACAAACCTTACTACTATTGTGTTTATAAATTATGTACAAATTAGAAACAAAAATCAACAAAACTTACTGAAACAAAACTATTCATTTTGTAAATAAAATATTTAACTTTTGTTTCTTTGATATTTTTGTGATAGAAAATGTTTTAATTTAATAAATTTCTTCAAAGATCTGATCTGACCAACCCTGGGTACAAAATTAGTCTGTGTTATGGTACATGGCATGCTACAGATCCATCAAGTTATGTACATGTACATGAGTACAATGTACATTACTCTGTGTACATGCAAGTCATAGTTTTCATGATTTGCTTTCACAGTACATGTACATGTACATATCAGCTATTCTTCCTCCATGAACAGACTAAGTTCTCAGAAATGTAATTGACATGGGATAGAAAGCTTTGCATGGTAGGGAGTACACCATGTACTATGTACATGTAATGTGTGTAATCTCTTCTTGGAAAAAAGTGATGGCTATGAAAAGAGTCAGTTAGTTTAATTCATTGTTTAACTAGTATGTTCTAGCCTTCATCATGAGTCTGATGTATGGTATTCACACACTGTGACACTAGGTAATTTATATAACTTAATTGACCTAAAATGTTTGCATTCATAAGAAAATTAAATGATGTACATGTAATTACATGTTTAGCCATGTACATGTATGTATATGTATGTATACATGTATAATTGTATACATTGTACAAACATTTACTATCTACGCGTATGCTTGCATTTAATATTGGAACAAATTATAAAGAATCATTCACAAAAACAAACACCACCTGTTTGGTGTTTTGCAATACTACCTAGCCTACATCGTCTCTATTATAAAGCTATATATAGCACAGTTTGACAATGATGTCAGAGACACTGCTTCTACTATCAAAACGGACACATTTTGTCTAAAGTCAACCCACTTTTAGAAAAAAGATGTGTTGGCAAACGATGCTATTAACTCGCAGGAGACATTAAAATATATACACTTTTCAAAAAGTTTAAACAACTTTATTTTGATTAGTGAAAATTTGGGAGATTAAACTCTTGTTACCATAAGTGTTGCGATTAAAGGTACCGGGTGTGGTGGGGGGTGGGGGGAGATTGGCATTGTCAATCTCATGTATACAATCATGGACGTTCGAGCCTCTATGCTTCATGTACATACATGTACATGTTGAGTCAAATCACAATGAGGAGGAAGTAATGTACATATGTACCTGTAGTAATGTATGTACTTGTACAGTATGTAAATTACATTTATACAAATGTAGATTTTACAACTAGATCTTGATCATTGAGCAGCTATCTTTATCTGGATCTCTCCCTAAGTACAATCATTGTGCATATTTTCAATACAGTAAAGTAGTCAGCCTATATTTCCCTTTCAGCCTCAGTTTGGTTACATGGGATTGTACTGAAGAAGAGCAAGATGGCTGCAGTGCATACTATTCGCACCGTATATGAGCCGTTGAGGGCACATGTTGTTAGATCACTGTGGGCGAAAGAACAGCGATAGTGCGTCGCGTTTGCCGTATTTTGCAGTTGATGTGCATACGTGTGGAATATCTCCAGCGATCATTGGCTGGTAGAAGTACACTCGTGCTTAGTACCATAACATACGCGCATAAAGTGTACGCTTAACGCTCTCACACGACGCAAAAGTGGCTATCATCAAGACACTGTGTGCAAATTCACTGCTAGAGGGCTACGATGTGCACTGAGTGGATACATTGGCAGAGTAAAGGGAGGGGCCAGGGGACGTACCCAATCATGTTTGCTGATTTAAGTTCATTGTATTCTTACATGATCCCAAGATGTTCCACAGCTATGTAGAACAGGTGTCTTGGCTTTTCGTGATTGGGGAGAAAACTTGGGTCATGATCTCAATCAGTTCAGCAATTAGATTCTTAGAAATGTTGAGTTTAAATGTTGCCATATGCTAGATTAGTCATGCTGTTTGTGATATATTGATGTGTGGTAATGATTATAAACCCAAGAGGTACATGTAGGATTTCAGTGTATTCATGTGCAGTATGTCTCAGAAATGATGATTCACACATGATTGAAAGTACCCGTAATCTCTATTTTTAGGTTTAACTTTTGTCTCAATGTTTTGTTTTTGCTCCTTTAATGTTTTGTACACATGATGTGATTTGTAGTATACATGTACACATATGTATGTAGGTTTCATATATTTTTTAATCTGTGATAGGGGGTCAGGAGGAGGGGGTCAGGAGGAGGGGGTCAGGAGGAGGGGGGACCCCCTCAAAAGAATAAGTACCTTTTTGAAATATGTGATTAAAATAGTAGATGACAGAAAAAATAAGGAATTTTGGTATTGTGATAATAAGAGAACAAGAAACTCAACACATTAATATTGTGACATAAAATGTACCGATGTTTACGATGCTATCCACATCATTCACCTGAAATGTGCCAATTGCAGTCATAGACAAACAAAATTACTATAAATTATAAAGAAAGAAAAAAATGAAAAATCATAATTCTGTTTGTGGCTCCATCAGTCCCGAATCATAATTCACCGCAGGTGGTCGGCTGGCTTGAAGATCTGTGGTCGGCTTGACAACAACCATGAGTAATGGCAGAGGGAGTGGACAGATAATGGGCTATTTAGAAACCACAAGTATACAGCATTGCCATAACAACATGTCTGCCACATAATTAAAACCATTTCTGCAGTATGTTCTCCTATGGCCCCCCCAGACTGATACACGTATATTGTACATGAATTTAACATTGTAATTTTAGGTTTTTCTTACTTATTTTTTACTGGAACAGTGTGGTTTTTAAATATGTTTTTGGTTAATATGCAATTCAATTAGGTTTTCTAAAAGTTTTCTAAAAATATATCATAAAACCTTCCCTTTAACAATCATTTTTAACACATGTTCATATTCAGTTAACATAATTTATTGATTGTTGATTTACTTGATTCCTTCTCTTTGTTCATGTATAAAAGCATGCTATGTACAATGTATAAGTTACTTACAGTTTTGGTGCATAATTTTGATATTTTCATGCACTTAATTTAAAATTTGTATACTTATGTCATTTAATTTACCCAAAATTTGTTGAGTTTAATTTTGTTTTGAAACAAAAAACATGTAGTGTTTGTGTGGAACTTTGAACTTATTTGCAATTTTGAAATCTTATTTCCCTGTTCAGATACAATTCTGACATTGAAAGGCATCTCGCTGTTAGATCCCAAACTTAATCATTCATTCAAGAAAGATTAACCATAATCAGCGATCATCATGGGCAGTACGTCGTCCAAGTTCCGTAAGGCGCTGCAAATCGGCGATGAGAAGATTGCAGAGGAGCTATACCACGGGAGCGTGGAGTTCCAGAAAGCATTTGATCCCAATGCATCTTATGGGGAAAACTACCATCATAACACTCCACTTCACTATGCAAGTAGATACGGAATGCATAGATTAGTTAGGTATGTCAGTCAACACCCGTAATCAGTGACTGTTTGTTTCCTTTTCTCTGAATCTTGTGCAATGTCATTTTCATTTGATGCTTCAAAGAACACTGTTACATGACTTCCTCAGTGTTCTCTGAACTACATGTATCACAATCAGTATCACACAAATTCCTAGGATGCTAAGTATATACATACACTGTCATAGTTTTAACAGATCTTTCTAAATATTTTGTCCTTTGAAATGATGGAAACCCAATATGAACCAATCAAGTCTATGGGAGACTGTGTGCACCCCTTAATTAAGCTCCAATTTTACATTTATTTCTAAAACCTTCCTCTCTTATCCTGTTCTTCTATTTCTCACATTACCACAAACTTCATCTTCTTTGCAGGATTTTTATACAGAGACATAACGCCAACCCCAACAAACGCAACGGTGACAACCAGACTGCCTTGCACTGTATATGCATGGAGGAACAGATCCGGCCTCCAACGTCCTCATACAGTTATTCACAATATTATTACTCACAGCCACCGGAGAAGAAACGACTGGAGTGTGCGAGAATCGTCTTAGGCTGGAGGGGAATCGCTATGGGTCAAGGAGAAAGAGAACAGATACAGATTGATGCTGAGGATATGGTAAAAAGCACTTTATCATTCAATGATGATGTCATCATTTGTGTTATTTATAATTGGGCGGATGATTTCTGCAGGAAGCTTTGTGGTTTCTTCCTGCACACTGCCTCACTCCTTGCCTACATCCTGTTTCTCCAGTAGCTCTTACCTACCTCAGTTCAAAAGAAATTTTAATAAATATCTTCTCTGTGACTTAAATATTATTTATTTCTCATTTGTACCCTCACCTTAATGAGTGGCCTTTTAGCATTGTGGCAGCCAACCTTCATAAAACAACAAATGTAAAAATTAATCAAAGCCGTTTCCCACTTATGAGTGAGACATTGTTATTTGAAGCTTTGAATTCTAGAAGTGTGATTCTAAAAAGAACCGGTGATGAGGATAGCTCTGAGAAAAATCATTACTACTGATAACAATTGGTATTTACCTGTAAACCTAATCTTTCTTATGAGTGAGTCCTTTTGTGAGTCTGTCAACAGCTAGAAACCTTACACTTTTTTGACCTAAAAAACCTCATACTGTATTTGCTTCAATAAAGTATGTAAACATAACAAGACTTTGTTTCTTATAGGATGGAAACACTGCCTTACATTACTCAGCGGAGTCCGGTTACCTGTCTATAGTAGAGGTAAATGGTTGTTTGTAGTTATAAGTACACTCGGACATAACTATACATGTAGGTACTGTAAGTGCATGTTCAAGTGTGAAATCACTTCACAAGGTCAGGTAGCGTACGAGTGGTTTTTAATGCTTGAGTGGGTACCAGTATTTCTGCAGCTTGCACTTTCAGAGGTATCTCAGCTATAAGTTTGCACTTAAAATGGACACAGATTTTGATTGTGTGATTTTCATGCTTGTTTTGTGTGATAAGTAGCAATTGAAACAAAGTAAAAGGTTTGTATTTTGTCATAAAATTTTGTAGAGCACAGATGATTTGGTACAGATGACTTACTAAACATAGAAAACAAAATTAATCAAGGGAATTGTTTTCTTTTCTGTCATGTACGTGTATTTCTTTTTTCATTGTCTACTCATGACAACTGTCTTGCTGGCTGTTTAGTGTGTTTATCTGGTCTAATTAGGGACGACCTTAAAAGTCACCCATGGCTTTATTTAATATTTTTGATATTTAATATTTTTGTACTGGCTGAAAGGTAATTTACTTATTTTTATCATAAAACCATCCATGTGTACATTACAATTGAGAAGAAGTATTTTTCACTGAAATAGAGTTGGGCACTGAATAAATAATTGAAGAGTAAACAACAACAAAAAGTAATTTTCTGTTGTATCCATGAAAAGGCATAATTTCCTAACATTATTGAATTTTCCTGAATTATCTCAGCTCACAAGAGAATGAGGATAAGAAGAATATAACATTGCAACATTGTTTTTCAGCTTATTCCAGTGAAAACAAAATCTCAGTTTTATGTTTTTTTAGTGGATTATTTTCTTTCTTAGATGTTACTCGAGCATGGGGCTTCAATGTTTGTTGAGAATGATGACAAAGATACACCATGTGACTGTGCAGAGAGACATCAACATATTGATATAGCCCAGCTACTGGAATCTAAAATGGTCTTCTCGGTTAGTTTGGCAACTTCCAAATCAGTTCAATTCAGGAATCACAATGAGCAGGGAATTTTCTGGAAAATCAGACACTTTCTTTGCTGGTTAGAGAATAGTCAGGGGTCATTATTAAAATTTGAAACTTTTAAAATAAAATATGGATTCATTCGTAAATTAGTACAACTTTGTGATGGAGTCCATATAAATATTTTGTTACTGATTGATTGATTGATTGATTGTTTTTTTTTTGGGGGGGGGGAAGATATGTGTGTATACTCAGTATGAACCAATGGAATTTTAAAAGCAAAAATCAATGATATGAAGGAAATTTTAAAAACCTTTGTTTTCAGGGTTTTTTTAACTTTGGGTGTTAAAGGGAAAGTATCGTCACGATCAACAGGGCATGGAATCGGAATGCAAGTTTTAGATTAACTCAGTGACTGAAAATAATACCGCACATGCTGCTGCATAAAGTGAGCCATATTATCAGTCAATGTGTCCTTAAACTAGGACACCGATTCCATGCCCTGTTGAAAGTCTGCTCTGATCGTGACTATATTGCCCCTTTAATAGAATTCTTGCGATGTCAGGGATGTATTGAACAATTGTTTCTTTGGTTGAACAATTGATATGTTTGTTTGTCCTTCAAACACACTGAGTGTACAATGAAGATTTATGTTACTGAAGGGCAAAGTCATATCAACTATTGAACCCTGAGTTGAAAATCACTCCAAGATCTCTGACAAAATAACACCCTGAGAATACCTTGAATAACCGAAAATTCTTTCTGTGTAGCCAAACAAAGAAGATGAGGGAACTACGGAAGAAGTCTGTGCAATTCAATATGAAGAGGTAAGATTCTCGTTATATCTGAATTGATGGGAAGGAAAATCAAGTTATTTTAAGTCCACAATGAACGGTTCCTTACAGATCCATTTTCATTGTTCTAAATAATTGATGCTCAGAATTACATGAACAATAATAAACAAGGTTAGTTAGTCACAAATGATTCCTATTGTGCCTTGTAATTACCTCTGTTTTCTTGTTCAGAGTTACTCTGGCTTAAGACTTCAGGAGCTACAGGAAGCTAAAGATCTTGTTGTGGTTGAGACGGCAGATATGCTCCGAGTACCGCTCTTTACAGCTGAAGCACTACTGAGAAACAATGGTAAGGGTGATCTTAAGAACTTCTTTTATAAATTACATCCATTCACTTATTGATCTAACATTATAGGTTTGTTCGCAGATTTATTTTCACTCACAGGAAATTTGGTGTGATGAATAAGATTTGTTTAAAATCTATAAGACTTAAGTGTTGAGCTTTGCATGACATTTAAGCTTTAGTTTTTAAAATGTTATAATTTAAAAAGATTTCACAATAAGATTTAAAACCAAAATTTAATTAATCTCAATTGTTAGAGTGGTCAAGAGAGGCATTATTGGAGGAATGGATCCAGAATCCAGTGGAATGTTGTGACAAGTGTGGCGTCAAACCCCCAGAAAACCTGGACAGTTTTGCCGAGGAACATCAGCTGACCTCACTAGAACCCAAACAGATCACACCCCAAGAAGAACAAATCATGGTATGATCCCTCTCAAACACTGACCTTAAAGGCACAATATCTTCACAATCAGAGCAGACTTTCAACAGGGCATGGAATCAATGTCCTAGTTTAAGATGAACATAGTGACTGAAAATTACTGGCTCATTTATGCAGCAGCAATGGTAATACAACCTTATCATGTGGGGTATTATATTTGGTCACTGAGTTAATCTAAAACTAGCACTCCGATTCCATGCCCTGTTGATCGTGACGATATCCCTTTATCAGGCCCTGACCTTCACAGAGGCAGTGGATGTAATTGCCTCCATGTCCCTGGTCTTTACCTAGGAAAAACCTTAAAATACTCCCATAAACATGTTGATTAATCATACACACCCATAATTGAAGACCTGTACTAAATACCCTATTCTGTATATGACCCTAGTAGGTAAACCCCCCACCCCAATCAGGAAACAAAACAAAACAAAAAACAGGGTCAAACCAGTAACATCTCTAACCTCCTCATGCAATTTTCTTTTTGTTTGCAAAATAATTGTTATTAGCGTTACGTTCGAATATAGCAGGTTCTTTCTCTGCCTTTGAGAAAGAACCTGCTAGGTTTGAAACATAAGGTCAATAACTACTATTTTGCATTTATACTACAGGTCCTTTAGGTTAGTAAGCAGTTTGCAACAGCTAATTCTCTATCTATTTTGTTTGTTTATATTGGTAGTGTGATATATGTACGTCTACTGTACCAGCAGAGGAAATAAGTAGCGATATATCGTGTACACATCAGTTCTGCAGAGAATGCTGGGAAAGGTAGGAAATATTCCATCAGTCTGTCTGCGACCAATTTAGCAGGAAATAATACTTCACAATTTTTGTTTGGTTACCATGGTAATGTGTATACTTTGGCTGGGTGTATGTTGCTTTACAACAATATATGCAAAGGAAAAAGCACCAGTCTATTCCGGATACAAACCTTATTCTGATATTCAAAGATATGGGTGTTGGTAAAACAAGATGGCCACTGGATGTAATAAAAGTCAGTTAGTGCTTTTCACTTGTGCTGTTGTCTCTTTTAAAATGATACTTTGGAAAGACACTTTGTTGATGAATGAGAAATAATATCTGCCAATGGCTATTTTCTATTACTTGAATCTTTATATCTGCTGGTACCAAAGGTGAGTGAACAGGGATGTATTTCTTATTTTTATTTTTTATTTTATTTCCATTTTCAAGTGGGCACATGTCATCTTTGCCTATTATTTACAGCCTATTCATTATAATTCTGATTATGTACTGGAACGGTAGGTTATGAAAATAAAATTATAGCTGTAGATTGTTTGAGTAGACAAAGTAAAGACCAAAGCTGGATTTGGAAACTTGGACCTCAGGATGTGATGTGACTGTCTTTGTTTTATTCTAGGTATCTGAGTGGTAAAATCAAGGAAGGTAATGCCCACAATATTGTATGTCCAGCCTATGACTGTGATAGACTAGTACCAGTGGAGGCCATTGAAAGACTGGTATCCCGTGAGATGGCAAGACGATACCTACAATTTGATATCAATGTGAGTTTGCCAATAAAAAGGTGTTGTAGATTTAACACAGTTTTTTCTTTAATCAGTCCCGATACTCTTAAATGAAGATGGTGGACTAATAAATTATGTCAATGGTTCTTTGCTGAAGATTGACACAAAACATCTACTGAGAGAAGAAACTCTGCCTTCAGGGTTGGTCCATTAAAGTGCATCTTAAGGGAACATAGTTTGCAACTGAACATGTTTTTTGGCTTGTATTTGATTTTTTCCCCAGGCTTTTGTGGAGAGTAACCCTAAGCTCAAGTGGTGCCCAGTTGCCGGCTGTGGACGCGCCGTACAATTACCACAGCAAGAGTCTCCTACATCATTTGCCACAGGTAGTAATAGACCCAGTGGGGGAAGCAGTCCATCTTCCCCACCCTCTATATCACATGCTGTTGACTGTGGGCAGGGACATATCTTCTGTTGGTGAGTATTATTATAAGTCAGGATTTGGAAATTTGTTCTTTGAAAAAATGTAAAACGTTCTATACTTTTGCATATGTATTACAACTAAAACAAGGTGTCCATTTAGGAAACTTGGCATCCTAAAGATGCTCAAAGGTTTTGCTGGCCAACTACAATCTCTGTTTTTGAGGTTTGTCTATAAGTGTTTGACCCTTCTTTTGTGGTCTTACCCACAGGGATTGTAGTGGTGATGCCCATGAACCATGTAGCTGTGAGAACTGGAAGAAATGGCTGGACAAGATATCTGAGATTAAACCTGAAGAACGTAAGATGATTTGTCGTTATAATTTAAAAAGGAAAGTTAATTTCAAATAATTGTTTCCATCATTATACCAGAACAGCAGTATTATACCTTGATCTTAATTTTGTGTATTTATTTATTATTTTATAAATGTTTTGTTTTATTTTAATTTTTATATTTTTTATTTATTTATTTATTTATTTTTATTTTTTATTTTTTTTTGGGGGGTGGTTTTTTTTTTTGAATAATAGTGTTATATTTCAGCAAAACAGAATTGAAAACTTGTCTATAAACTGATCTTTTGCCCCGTAGCTAAGTTGCCATTGTTTTTATTGTTATTTCTGATTTGATGAACTTTGAGTAGAATAGGACTGAGTTCTTTTTTGAGAAAGTGATTGATGTTAGATTTTGTTTGCATTGTGTGCGTATAGTTGCAAGTACAGACACTGAAACGGAATTTGCTGCTAACTGTCTGTGGCTGGTCACTAACTCCAAGCCATGTCCCAAATGTATGGCACCGATCCAGAAGAATGATGGATGTAATCACATGAAATGTACAAAGGTAAGATAGGGAAGAACAAAAATGTACAAAGGTAAGATAGGGAAGAACAAAAATGTACAAAGGTAAGATAGGGAAGAACAAAAATGTACAAAGGTAAGATAGGGAAGAACAAAAATGTACAAAGGTAAGATAGGGAAGAACAAAAATGTACAAAGGTAAGATAGGCAAGAACAAAAATGTACAAAGGTAAGATAGGGAAGAACAAAAATGTACAAAGGTAAGATAGGGAAGAACAAAAATGTACAAAGGTAAAATAGGGAAGAACAAAAATGTTTTTCAATTAACAGATACAGAAAAAAGGGTCTTGTGTCTTGAAGCAGTTTGAGTATTTTTCAGCACATTGATATGTAAAGATACAAGAATACATTATATTGTGTTACTGTTTTCACAACACAATCTTACCAGATTAGTATGAGCACAGTATCCATCTGAATTTGTATTGTTACATCGCCATTTGCTTAGCAATAAAGACAGATACGTTCCAAAAGACACCTTTTAGCACTTTAACCTGATATCATGTCCATTATTTTTTTAAAGATTATTTCTGAGTTGAAATCATGAAAGAGTTTCTATTATCAAGTCATCAACCAATTATTTCCTTGCCTTTCATCTCTGTTATGTAGATTTGATTTTCAGTCCAAACTGTTGTGTTCATCCCAGAATATTTATCATAGGTTTTTCCTTTCTTCAAGTGAGGAAATTGATGGTATCTTTGATTTCCCTGGTTTGTTTTCAGTGTAAACATGATTTCTGCTGGGTGTGCCAAGAGGCATGGAGTAAACACAGCTCAGAGACAGGGGGCTACTTCAGATGTAATCGCTTTGAGGTTGTCACTAAGGTTGAAGAGAAAGCTGAAAGTCTCCTGACGGATGTAAGTGCCAAGATAGCTTCTTATTCATATTGAATCATTTTGAATAGTCTTGACATGCATAGGATAGTACAAGACCTTCTAAACTGATGTGCGCCCTCGCTCAGAGTGTCATGGGAGGTAATTCATTAGCTCACCTTGAAGAGTCATGGCTGAGTAGTTTAGTGCATTAGACTTGGGTTTTGATGGTTGATGGTACCATTATGATTGTATCCTTGAGCACGACACTTAACAATAATTACTTTCCTTCACCCTAAATCACTACAGCAACTCAGGGTTGTATACTCCATAGGGAGCTGAGAAAGTGTAAGGTATTATATATTATGACCAGGGGTTATAATACCCCATGGAATATCACATTGTGATGGATTTAGTACAATAGACCCCATTATTATTATTAATTATTATTATTTAGGCTGAGAAGAAACACAGAGACATGCAAGAGTTGAATCGTTTCATCCATTTCTACACTCGCTTCAAGAACCACGGCCACAGCCATAGTCTTGAGGAGCCTCTACTCCGCAAAGCGCCCATCAAGATGAAGAAACTAGCCTCACGGTCAGGAACTACAGGTTAGCATTTCCTAGCTAGACCCAGAGGTCTTTCTTGGACCAAGCCTGACATTAGACAGGGGACCGATTTCATAGAGCTTTTCTAAGCAATTTGAAACGGACAACCAGCACAAGTCTGATCATTTTTGTATGAAAAATTAGCTGGTAACCAAGACAACATGCTAAGCAAATTTTATTGCTAAGTACTTTATTTGTTGTTGAGGCACCTTAGGGAATGGGGTATTTGTTGGGGGGATTGATATCACCCCCCCCCCCCATCATTGTCTTGCTAGGTTCATACGTGTTTCACTGCTATGAAAAATGCTTCCAAATGTTCACATGCTTTTTTTTCTTTCAAAGTTTCATTTTACAATTCTGACTTTTTCTTCTCAATGTCTAATTTCAAAGTGCAAACAAATTCTCAAACCTTAAAGAAATAGAAATTTATTGTTTAGATAATTTTTTGACAATTATATCTGTGCACACCATTGATTGTACATCTTCATCATCGATATTATTGATATTTGATTTGTTCTTGTCAAAGGTATTGACTCGACCAAATTCATTGGAGAGTCAATTCAGGAGCTACTTGCAGCACGGCGTATCTTACGTTTCTCCTATCCCTATGGTTACTATCTAGAAGACAGGGGAGGAAGCAAACAAATCTTTGAATTCATGCAGGTATGTGGAGCTAAACATTGCTTGCCCACCCCCCCCCCCCCCACCTTCCTCAATATATCAAATTCCATCACAATGCAGTCACACTGTCACCCAACCTTTGAAATTCGATGGAATAGACAAGTCCAAGCTTTTTGTCTTATGGTTCCCCCCCCCCCCCATCCAAAAACTTGGTCACACCAGCTGCGCAAAAGCAAACTGCTTGACCAACATAACAACAGTAGTCATGGAAAGGCTTAATCCGTCCCATTTAATTGACGTACTGGATGGATCTGTTGTGACACTTAGCTTCATATAAGGCATTATGGACCAGGCTATACAATACTGAATCCATCATATCCAGCAAAATAAAAACAATCAAATCAGAAAAGAATTTCAGAAGTGAAACAAAGACTGATCATTTTAATTTCAGAATGAGCTTGAAGAAGCCACAGAAACTTTGTCTCAGATGGTGGCACGGCATTACCTCCGCACCCCAAGGCACAAGATTGTGCAGGCTGCCCAGTTGGTACTACGGAAGCGTCATGAGTTTCTCTCGGCTGTCAGCAAGGGCCTCCTTCCCCCTGACACACCTCCGCAACCGCCACACCGGCCGTCTAATCACCATCAGTCCAGCTGGGATAGTGACTCGGATGAAGAGGTAAGATTTTGTCTTAGTAACCGGTTTAATATTCTCCGACCTGCCTTATCAATCATACCATACTGTTGTTGTTCTGGTTTCAGAGGGAGATCTTGTAAAATAATATATTTTGTGTACTCGATAAAATAAGGAAAATGGCCAACCACTTTTCAATTGTATATGATTCCTCTGTGTTTAGGATGAGGCTCTCCGACAGGCTATTGAAGCTTCCTTACAGGAGGCTGTTGCCCAGGCAGAGTCATCGGCCGAGCAACAGGATTTACCCCTATCATTCTTGGACCTTCACCTCAAACCTCGGAGCAAGAGGCATAATTCAGGAAACAGAGGTAGAGAAATCAGAGAGTCAAAATGTTCCTTTGCTGTTGTACCTTATGGTTTGATTCATTTTGCCACAACCTACAGGTGTGAAGTCAGCGACGTATCAAACATCTTGAAAAATTATTCTGTTGGAATTGCTTTCATTCATTAAGATAAAAAGGGAAAAATAAATTTATTTTCAAAAGTCATCATTTATGGTGACTTTGGATAGTACTGCCCACAATTGAAACAAATTATGCCCTCTGTTGAACATAGTGAGATATGTTTATTTAACTTTGAAACTTTCACAAATTGATTTTTGCTTACATTTCTGGATCTTTATAACATATAAATGCATGTTGAAATTAAGTATTGGTCATATTGACAAAGCTGTTTCTCAAAGTATCCTTTCTTTTTTTGAATCAAGATATACATTAAACAACCAACCTAGTCAATAGATGCGGTGTTATTCATACCCATAGTGGACAGTATTGAATTTAGGACTCGGCACCAATTATTAAATATGAACTTCAGGTTATGGGCAATAGTTTCATTTTTCTGTTGCTCGTCCCTCAGACAAAACTATTTTTTAGGGATGATTGATGTATCAGCTCTTAAAATCAACAATTTGGTTATCTTGGAATAGTCAATACTATAACTCACTTTTGATCAAAGGTGTTTTTTTGTTTGAACAAGATTGGGAATCCTAGGCTGGTCACTCTGGGGATCCTAGACTGGTCACTCTGGGGATCCTAGGCTGGCCACTCTGGGGATCCTAGGCTGGTCAATCTGGGGATCCTAGGCTGGTCAATATGGGGATCCTAGGCTGGTCAATCTGGGGATCCTAGGCTGGTCAATCTGGGGATCCTAGGCTGGTCACTCTGGGGATCCTAGGCTGGTCACTCTGGGGATCCTAGGCTGGTCAATCTGGGGATCCTAGGCTGGTCAATCTGGGGATCCTAGGCTGGTCAATCTGGGGATCCTAGGCTGGTCAATCTGGGGATCCTAGGCTGGTCACTCTGGGGATTCTAGGCTGGTCAATCTAGGGATCCTAGGCTAGACAATTCATATAGAGACAAGGGAATGGTAGCTACATTGTAGATAACTACTTATGGATTTGATCCAACAAGACGAAGAACATGAATGAAAATGTATTGTTTTCTTCTGTAGATCCAGGAAGTATGACAGAGGGTCTACTCCGAGCCTTGGAGATGTCACAGCTTCTTCTTATGCAACAGACTGAGCAATTACAACCTCATGATTCCAGCACTGGCACAACAACCACCAATAGCAGTACCAGCAGCAGCACAGCGATTGCTTCTAGCAGCGGAACATCTGCTGGGTGAGTATCGGGTTAAGGGTTTGTTTGTCTCTACAACCCAATGGCTGAAGAGGGCGCTATTGCGCTATTTTCATGCCTGCATAATGATTGGAATGAAATGTGGAAAACTTTGTGAAAGAGATCAGTGCAGAAGTGTAGATTGTAGATTCCATTTATTCGTCATAAAAACAAGTAACTTATTTATTGTTTGCGATTATTTATTTGATAAGGCATTAAACAAAAGATTAAGCTTTTATTTCCCCTCAAAATCATGTGATATAATATGATACCCCCCCATGAATCAAGACTATGCGGAATGGATGAAGTTTGTGAAGAATGCAAGGGGTTAATTATTTTTTGTAGTTATGGTTTTTTTATTACTATTTTGTCTGATTGTCTGATGAAATTCCTCGTTCCATCAATTTTAGCCTTTTGTGTAATGAGATCTTTTGTCTAGTATACCAAACTTGTCCAATCATTATTGTCTTCCCTTCGTCATTATTAAAACTTTTTAATATTTCCAATTACTTTTGGCATTTCTGTCAGAATTTAATGAAGTTGTTGTGTACTACCAGGCACATGTACACAATGTATGTTCAGGCAAATTTATCTGACAAAGTGTTTATAAAAGTGGGGGAAAAGTAATAAGCTTTAAAACATCGTATATATTGAATTATTTAATCACTGCATCATGATAGAATCCATGAGCTAACAATTTTACAAATTATTTCTATCAAAAAAATAAATAAATAAACTAACAGGATGTTTTAAAAGTATTTTGAGTTGGGCTTTATGTCGTAATGAAGGAGTGAAACCAGAATATTGTGTACTGTAATTTTAAACCACTCTACACTATTGGTTGTCTCAAAAAACATTGGAGACACCGAATAGTGATTATTTTTAGAAAATGTCAGTGGCCATTTTGCAGGCACTTATGAGTTTTGAACAGTTCAAATCTGTAGAAATACAAATGAGGAATGTTGAAAGCCAAGAGTAATGGTTGTGTTGGTCGACAGAGAATACTGTAAAATTGTGGAATCACCAATTCTTCATTGTAAGTTCAGTTAGTAGAGTGCTGGTATGGTTAGATGGAAGTACCAGGTTACGTCACTGGGCAATTCTTTTGGTATAGCAAATAGATAGTTTTAAGTGACCAAAAACCTTTCAAATTGGTTACTTCCACTTCCCTGTATACAAAAGACATCCATCCAAATCAATGATTGTTGTAGCTTCATATAATTTAAAATCCTATGCAAAACACTTTACAAGTTGTTTTGTAAACTTTGCGGCAAAAATAGGGTGACAGATAATGCAATTTCTTTAAATATTTCAACTTGAGAAATGCATTGTTTGTCTGTTGTATGGACAGAGCAGTGTCCAAGTACTATCCAGCAAATTGAAGTGATATGTCAATAGACATCTTGAGTAACTTTTGTCTGATGTTTGTGTTCAAGACCTTAGTCACGCATAAACACTCAGGTGAAAATGCATTCAGATTTGTCTTGTCCATTCATACATGTGATTTCTGTCTCTGGATGACTGAATGTAAGAGGGTAGTATGATCTCTTCTTGCTGGAAATAAACTATAGAGAAAAATAATTGGGCAGATGTGAGGCCATGAATACAAGCAGAATCTTTCCAATTTAGGGGGAAAAAAAGAGTTTTTTTGTATGTATGTTTGAATGAAACTTATCAGGTTTGCTAAAGGTTTTCAAGAAAACTTAATTCCCCCCCCCCCAATTTCCAACCCTAATAACAACACATCAACAGAGGTAGTAGTGAAGTACTTGCAGTGAAGTAAATCATTTAGAAATTTCAAGTAAATCATTGAGGAATTTTGTTTACTTTCTGTCTTCTTGAGCCAAACCCGTGGGAATGTTTTTAGCTATTGAATCCTTGATTGAGTTGAAAATCTATCCAGAAAATTCTTGAAAATTTCCCCCGAAGGAAACTTTAGAAAAGGGTCCCATGGAACTTGTACACTACATGTGCAATGTGCATTAATTTACTTCTTCATAATCAAGACATGTGAGTTCACAGGCCTTATGGTGTTTTAACATTTTCCCCAAAAATGGGGACGTTTGTTTCGGTAGAAATCAATCTTTGTGAGTTTTTTCCTCCACTGGTGTGCATGCTCAATCTCATTGTCAATTTATCTTCTCAATATTTATGACATTCTGTATCTAATATTGAAGTACTCATTGTGCATACCTAATCCAAAAAGCGCTCTCATTGCTCATACCATGAAAGTTCATGATTGAAATGTTACCATGGATACAAATTGCCATAAATTGACAGGAAGAAATGTCAACCTGCATGGTAAATTTGTTTAAATCAATTTCTTGAGGAAGATTCTAGTGAAAATGTAGATTGTTGTACTAGTAAAGAATCAGTTAATCATGACTGTCACTGAGCTACCCTGAGTTTCTGAGTCAACCAATCAGGAGCAGGTGGTCTTGCTGAGAAATACAGACAAGATAAAAGGAAGTCACAATATTGGTATTTTTATTGCAACTATTTAGTTTTCAGGAAATATATCATAAAATTAAACCTGTGAAAATTTCATCACAGTAGGTGCTCACATTTTTGAGAAAACAAAGAAAAACTGTTACATGTTTTTTCTGTTTTTTGTTGTTTTTGTAAATCTCTGTAAATTCCAATTCCTCTTTTCTCTAAGATCAAAGTACATGTATTTCAGATGAAATAATTTCTCAGGATAATTGATAGTGTACTTTGTTTACACAAAGTAATTTTAAGATAAAAATTCTTAAATATGATAATCTTGTAATTACCAATGTTTTGCCTTTTAAATTGACTGAAACAAGAACATAATTTAATGTCTATAGTAGCTTGTGTAGGCTTGTTCTAAAAAGAGAATAAATGTTCAACTGCAAAAGACAAGGCATGATGACCCTTAGTAATCAAAGACTTTCGTGACTCTACATTTCCTTTTGTTGACATAGTCACATCGCTAATATGTAAATAAGACCTTCCCTGGTGTCCCTGTATATTCTCAAGTGCTAATATAATGTCTGTCCTACGGGTGGTGCTTGTTCAGTGCGTTCTATTAACTACACCTATCTTCATAAACATAGTCACATCGCTAATATGTAAAAGTTCCTCTCCCTGTCCCAGATTGTGGACACTTGAGTATAGAGTCCATGCACATACTCCAGAAGACGGCCTGTTTCAGCATTTATAAACATCCTGTCTACAGCATTTTTGTTCTCCTTCAGAAAATATACAGAAACGCTGGTTATTTCCCCTGAAATAAATATTTATGGTACTTTAATCTCCCATGTATGATTCTTGACATTTCCCATGTCTCATTCAGTTATTCTTGTTGTATTCTTCTTCTGTAATTAATAAATGGACATTTATGCCCACAGGTTGTCCCTGGCATACTTTAATTTTTTAAAGTGCCTTCCCGGTTGCTTTCAGCAAAAGCATCTCAGCCCTGCTTTTGTTCAGAAGGAGCCAGGGGATATAACCTTCATGGACTGGGGTTACTAAGAAAAAAATATAAAATAGGAATCGGCAGGCTTCAAGCCCCGTTCCAAAAAAATATATAAATTCTGTATTTTCTTGAAATGAAAAACAAAATTAATAAATATTTGTTTACAAGATTCCTTAGAGATACAAGTTGAATCTTTCCCAAATAGGTTTAATTTATCAATCATATTGGACATATATACAGGCATATATATCAACATTGCAAAACAATATCTTATTTTTCTGAATGCTTATAAATTAATTGGGTCACATAAGTTGTGGCTGTTTAGAATATAAATGTCCATTTTCCTAAAATCCATAGCCAATCTGTGTACATTAGCACTTGAGCTGTGCAGACAACCAACAGTGCGTTAAATTGAGTGGCCTAATATTTCATGGATTTGATTTTTGTTCGATAGTTAGCGTCGATTAAACAAATAAAGGGGGGGGGCGGGGAGGTGAGGTTTTATTGAGAGTAATAAGGGAAAGGCGCCAAGAGAAATGATGCATGGATTGAAGTGGGTTATTATGATTTTCCCTTATTGTTTGTGCTGTCATTGCTGTGGCAACCAGCTGCTGGAGGCGGTACGGTTCCTTACCATAATTTTCTAGGCCTAAGTCTCGGTTCGTGGCATTGAAACATTTTTTTTTCTTCTAGAAAACATTACAGTATATTAGCTTTAATGCTACAAATTTCAATTATTCAACCAGCATAACTTGGATATTCACAATATCTGGCTAATGAATTGCTGCTGATAAAACATGTGATGGTCAAAATAATTCAAATTAAAAAAAACATTGTTAACGACTCTATCCTGAGATTGGATGAGAGAGGCTTTCAAGCCACAGTGTTACAGTGTTTAAGTACACTTTTGTTTATCCTGACCATCCCCTCCATTACTCTCCCTCCTTCATCTATCTAATGTATATGTCCTCCATCTCTTTCTCTTGTGAATATTTTTCCAATGTGCTTTAAATTTCCATTTTATTATTTTATATACTGATTAAATCTTTTGTTGATGTTATTTTCTGAATAAATTCAATAATAATAATACATGAATGTAATTTCTGTCCATTGCAGAAACTGAAACTGAAAACTAGATTTTTTTATTTTATTTGTAATTTAAGCTATATCCCTCAGAGATTTCAACTAACCTTATGTAGATTAACAAAATTCAAAATCCAAAATCCAATTTGCCCAATTGTATGTTTTCCTTGGATCACTCAAAAATCTTGTGATCCTTCCTGGGACCTTTTTGTATTGTAGACCTTCAAGCCCACATTGTATTCAGTTCACTCGAAATTAGGACTCATTTGGAATTCTTTGCAGCCGTGGAACAAATTTCTTTGAAGAAAATAATTGTAGTCACTGACCACATTTATTAAGTCCTGATGTAAAATGTTCTCATTTCCTTAAGTGATAATGATTTTTTTATAAACCTAAGGTGTGTAAAGCTCAGTCCGTGATATTAGATTCTTGTATCCTTCAAACTGATATCCAGCAGTAGAGAAATCTGTTTAGAATTCAATTCCAGATGTTGAATGTTCACATTTCCACCAGCAAAATTGATTATTTGAACCTGCATGAGTGTCAAGTCCAGATTGTACATGTAGAATTTACATGTAAAATTTCGCTGTCTCAGTTGATTCAGAATATATATAGACTGTAATTGGATTCTTGTGACCATGAAACTAATATCTCACGTTATAAATCTTAAGTTTAGAATACAAGTCAGGAAATATGTTAACCTGATATTTATATAGATCTTCAAGTCTAGATATATTCACATTGTCTTCAGTGAAATTTTGCATTAGACTCTTAAGTAATTTATGCTTCTGTGTAAAACTAAAATATTGAGATATTGCAGTTTTTTAAATTTCTCCTGAGGTGTGTAGTCCACCTTTAAGTCAGTATATCAAATATTTTCATAACTAGAATTTAATTTTTACACCATAAATTAACTATAAAAAAACTCAAAAATCATCTTTTAGCTTAAAGGGACAATATCGTCACAATCTTTTTTTAAAGAGAAAATCTAAAGTTATTTGTTGTCCACACCAAATACTTTGATTAAAAGGCAGAATACTTTGGGATTCTGTAAGTGCAGTCCATACATTTTGAGAATCAAGAGATTTATACAGAAACCAACCTGGGAAAGTTCCAATAGCAAAAATGTATTCAGAGTATTTATAATAATAATAATAATAATAATGTGTGGACTTATATAGCGCATGTATCCACCAACTAAGTGGTGCTCAAGGCGCATTATATCATTACCCCTGCTCATAAGGCTTCATAAGGCTCATAAATCATTCCTGAAACCATCTCAGCTCCCTGGGGAGTATACAGCTCAATTGCTGCCATTACAGCGCATATAGGGCTAATCAACCAACTCTGCCCTCACAGGTACCCATTTACCCCTGGGTGGAGAGAAGCAATTATGGTTAAGTGTCTTGCTCAAGGACACAAGTGTCACGGCCGGGATTTGAACCCACATTCTGCTGCTAACACCAGAACTTGAGTCGGTAAGCTAGACCGCTCGGCCACGACACACGACACTATTTGTATAAAACTAAACAAAAATGGATCATTGGCTTATGATACATTTCAGATTAAACATAATTTACCATTTTCCTGTTCTCATTTTACAATTTCACGTTATCATTTTTAAAACTTAACTGTTTATAAATATACATTCACTTACACTATTACAGTGTATATATATATACAATACATAACATGTACTCATATGTACTGAAATAATGTTCATTCTTTGTTATAAGCACTATGCAGATACTTCAAATTCTCCATATTGGAGTTTCGTTCAAATTTCGTGTCACAATTCATTTAATTTATAGCCCAAGTAACGGATCAAGCACTCAGGTGACGAACAGCAAGTCTTTGAAACAAGGTCAGCTCAGCCAATCAGGTAAGTTCATTTCCCGAGGAACTCATTCATGTACATGTATAGTCCATGAGCCAGGGCCTGGAAATTAATTTGATGGTACCATCTGTCATCTGTTTTTAATCGCCAAAAAATCCTGCTGAAACGGTAGCCGAGTGTTCGTTTTCAAACGATTGTTGCTGTTGAATTTAAAAATGCTTAACAATGTTCAGTAAACCACCCCTACTACTGTTTAATGATTTAATAAAGTAGTCTGAACAGTTCCCATGCTTTTTAATGCAGTAAAATAGTTAAGGTAAATGGCTTATCAAACAGCCGTTGTACATGTTGTGTGTCATTTCAACAAAAGAAGTAACGATTGGAACAGTCATCAACGAGGCATTGGACATTTTTCTCTTTAAATTATTCTGATGAAGATAGGCATGTTCCAACAAAAGTGTACTGGAAAAAATGAGGGGGGTGGGTGTTGATATAAAATTTCATCATACTTTGAAGGCTTTTGGAAAATAAATCTGACATTTTTAAATAAATTTTTAACCCCCTTACCATTAGATATATGCACATGTTCTAAAGTACTCAACCACATCTGAGGACTGTCTTATATAAAAGATAATTTATGTGAAAAACCTGCCAGAATATTAAAATCTGTTGACAGAAACAAAGTCCAGTAGAGTAAATAAACACTTATAATGCTGAGTTCTGTCCTGCATGTTGCACTTTAACTGTCTTATTATTTTATGGAGTTATTCTAAAGCACTGATCAACACCCATTTTTCATTGTGTGTTATTTGCAGAACATGTGGGGAGCTACATGTCTGCTGTTTTAATTGGCTATTCATGTATTGTTTTCACACATGTCCCTTTTTATCATGCATGTAGTTGAGGGTGACGTGTTGAGTACGTTTGATGAGGACTTTCGAAAAGCTATTCATTTGTCACTTCAAGAGTTAGAGAGCGGTACAGGTGAGTTTCACTTTAATAATTGTATTAGTAAAATAACATAACTAGTTCAAGGGACATTTGATACCATCATCACAACAATTTCTGCCAATTTTCAATTTAAATATTGCTGTTTTCGTTGTATAAAGACAAATTTATACTTGTAAATTACACGTTTTATTAAGTGAATCTGATGTGTGGTAATTAGTACATTAGTAATTCAGTCATGGAATGAATTTTTTATAGGCCCCATCATAAATTCATTTAAAAATTAATAACCATGTTTTGACAATAATAATTTGAACTATTTTAGTTGAAAAAAATTTGTTTTTCATTCCTCAGAGAAAATGTCTCTTTTTAGATGAATATTAAATTTCTGGAATGTACCTGTAAAAGTTTGTATCTTAAGAAACATTTAATTAAAAAACTCCTGAACTTGTATACTTAAAAAACCTGTCTGTTTGTTTGTGTTTTTGTTTTTGTTGTAGATATTTGTTGTTTTTGTTGAAAGTTTTGTATTAGTGGCCAGCCTTTTCACAAATCTCGTGAAACAGAAATTGCCTGATCCAGACTTAGTTTTGTTCAGCACAGTTGCCATTGGTAACACAGATTCAGTAAACTTGCCCTGTGAATATACATGTATGTGGGAAGTGTTTGGTTTCGTAACAGCTGTTCACATCGCATGTGAAACGTATGTTGACTTGGTTGTGTAAAGGACACAGGAAAATATGAAATGCACTGCTGATAACTGCATCATTGTTTGACTGTTATCAAGGTTCTTTGTACAGTAATATGCTGGATTATATATGCTTTGTTTTACAGATAATATTAGACATGTTGATTTAATAAATGACTAAGTTTATGTTTCCATTGTACAAACATGACTAGTGATTTCATTAAGCGAGTTGCTACTAATTTATAGTGTAAGATAAAGTTAACATGCCAACAAAAGTAATTCAAGTACTTGTTATCAATTGATTGGAAGAATCTGGGGCTATAAATGCAATTATTTGCTTTGATTTTTTTTGACCAAGAGCTTGTGGCTCTATCACTTGTATTACATACAGGAGAAAGTCACTAAATAAAAACAAATAAAACCCACATACTCTTTCTACTTAGTCAATGTTTTGCAATGCATAATTATAACAAAATCATTCCTGTCTACTGTCGTATTATTATATTTTCTTTACGTCAGTACATTTCTATTTTCCTTTCAGAAAGGAATTAAATTATTTTTTAAAAGTCATTTCACAAAATAATTGACCAGAGCATAGCTTGATAAATTCATTTCCTGTCAATAATTGGCACCTAAGTGCTGTTAAACCATTGACGCACACGACGGTCGCTAGCAACCGCCAAAAACACGTTAAAACAATAGAATTAATAGAATTTAATCTGTGCATCAAAGAGTTAAACCATTGATTATTTATTTTATCAAAATAAGTATTTTACTTTCCTTATACAAGAAAGTTAACAACGTACAATTGTTTTTATCTTAAATATTTATGGTAATATAATGATTCACACATAATTTTAGTGAGATTTATATTATAATCAACAAATTGCTCAGATGTTTCCCATAACCAATTATGTGTATTCCATTACTCTGAGAAGGACACTGGTTTTGGGGGGCTTCTAAAAATGTATTTAATGAACTGTAAGTAAAAACTGTTTGCGGCGACAAAATGTGAAAACATTCTCTTTTGAGTAGTAGTTAGTTCAGAAAGGAACTGGTGGTTAGAACTTTACCTTTCAATCAGTAAGCTTTTTAATGAGATTTGGAGGGGTGAACACATGTTCTAAGATCACATTCAAAAATGCATTATCTTTTTATTTTTATTTTATTGGTGGTGGGAAGCTTATGCAAGAAATTTAAAAAACATAGTGTTATCTTAGCTGTTGTTAGTGGATATATTAAATCATGAATAACATTAACCTTTTTCACAGTGGATGTCATTGTCCACTAATTTGCTTTTTATTGAGTACACATGCCAGCTGAACATTTTGATCCAGGGCAAATTGAAATTACTGACCAGCCATTGAAGCATAGTATATAATGTTAAACTTTGGCTGGTATCCTGTTTCATATTCTCAGCACACATTTCTGCTCGTTTTTCATCTATCACGGCCATCTTGGATTTATAATTCACAAGGCTATGGGAGTCAAATGAAGCTTATATCAACCAAAAACACACAAAAGATGATGTTTTTTCACATGTCGTCATAGAACTACAGAAATATTGTGTCCACATGGTGAAGGGTTATATATGCCCATTAGACTTGTTTGTGGGAATTTGCTTCTTCTTCAAAAAAATATTTTTATAAAATAAATCAGGCCCACAGGAATCTTTAACAGGAGGACAACACTTAGAAAGTTGTGTTTGCTTTTTAACTTCTCGTAAGTACATTGACTGAGTATTGTTCAGTCAATCAATCAGTCAATCTGGAATTTTGAATCATCCCTCCTATTCCCCGTGCCCCCCCCCCCCCCAACTCTGTCAACAATTTTTTGTCATTCATGGCATCTGCTTTTCATTGATGTGACAGTACCAGAATTCACCTGTCTGTGGCTTCTGCAGTAATATGTTTCAAGTAGGTAGTGTACACCTTTGGGAAATCCAGGAGAGTTATTTGCTCAGCTCCTCTGAAAATCCTAGCCAACAATCAATGTCCATACATCGTAAATGTCATTTCTGTATCTCACACATACATCTTGGTCATCTTGCTTGAGGCTTGCGGCATACTGATTGTTCACTTTTGCCTGTGGCAAATGCTGATTTTAACATCTTGATGTAGTGGTAAAAACCAACTGCCCACTTTTATTCATTTTTATTGAAAAAGAGCCAGAAAACTGTGTTTGTCTCATGCATAAAAACAGCTGGTGCTTGACACGCAACATGCTGGTTGGTCTTTATTATATTAATGCGTCCCTACATGATTATATTTCTTCTAGTCAGATCCAATTCACTGTCTCGGCTATTAATTTCCTTAAAGGCCAGGTGTTCTGATTAGTATATGAACGTGGCTATTCACCAGCAATCTTTATTTAGTCTGGTATTGATTTGTGCTCAGGTAAAGGTAAAAGGTTTGGAGTGAAAAATCCTAGAAAATTATGAATTGGTTTTGAGCTTAACTGGTTGAATGGCACAGAATGAAATGAGACAGGGCAAACAAGGAGAGGATGTAGTGGGGGTCTTTACGAAGATGAGATTCACTGTTAAAAGCCAGTGTACACTTTTAGTAATTCCATCAAACATTAATTTCTGTTTTCGGATGACTGAAATTATTTCACAAATTTGACTAAAAGGATAGCACCTGAGACAGACATGCTTGGAGGGATTTTTGATACCATCATCAACTTTACACCATGTAATTTATGTAAAACCGTGATCAGTTTATGTTTTGCGAGATAAGCATTAGTGTATAGGGGACTTATTTCCACTGAAGAAATAAAAACACCAAATGGACTTAATGGAATAAGCAACTTTTCTTTCAATCAAGTGCTCATTATTTTGTGCAGACATGCAACCTATTTACCATTTAGTGAGTTCCTTTCATGATTGAAGGCCACGTTTTTGTCCCCATCTGTGTCCAGAAATCCACCTGTCATTCCCAGATTTCTTATCCGCAACAGAGACCTGTTACCACCCCTTTTTCTCTTTTACCAGTCAACAAATTATGCTACCTTCCAATTATCTTGTGCAATCGAGTTCATAGCTTGCAAGAAGGCTAATTGGCAAACACAGTACAAGTAGTAAGTTGTTAACATGAGGAGAAACAGGACGTGGTTGCAATGTTGACCTTCGTGCATGAGCGAAATCTAACCTTTCAATGGTTATCTTGGTCTCATGGCAGTTTGAATTTTCATTTACTTCATCTGCACGTGACTTGATTTTCACAATGTTTTTTGCTCTTTCGTTTAAGGTCAGAAATTAGGTTATTTCTTCATTGAAATTGGAAAGCGTACATCATGTTTGACCTCGCTTCCCCCTCACTTCCCCCTACCCCTCACTTCCCCCCACCCCTCACTTCCCCTCACTTCCCCCTCCCTTGCCCCTCCCTTTCCCTCCCTTTCCCCTCCCTCCCCCTCCCTCCCCCTCCCTTCCCCCTCTGTGATTTTTACAATGTTTGTTATTCTTTATTTTTTTTATTCTCACAAATTAGGTAATTTCTTTTGAAATTCAAAAGTGTAATTGGGAGTGGGGACCATTTGAATGGTAGAACTATTCTTGCCTTCAACTTTAGTAACCCAAGTTCAAATCCCTACCCAATAAAGATAAAAATCGTGGCTTATTGTTTTTTGGGTGTGTTTTTTTTTTTTATAGATACTGATGCATGCCAATGCGATCCACAGTTGAGCCAGAAGCTACTAAGAGACTCTGCCTACCGCATGAAGAACGACCCCCAGACCACCACAAGGACTGCCTCCAGCAAGTCTCGCCGTAAGAAACTCATATCAGCCAGGGATGCCAAGGGCTTTTCTCGTATCGGCAAGTCAGGTCCTTCAAGCAAGACATCTTCAACGAGCGGAGACCTACCAGTAGGAGGATTGCTAGATCTTTCCCAAGAGCTTGAATCAGAATTTGAAAGAATCAAACGAGAGACACTGTCTCCGGATGAGGACATCCAGGCAGGTGAAGAGGAGGCCGTGAAGACCCCGTGGGAGAGGAAAATCGATGAAAAGAAGAGAACTCTACCCAAGACACTTCTACTACAGTATCCTTACAAGACCTCCATGTCCAACACTAAAAGAAACACTGGGTCTCAGCTGATTAGGAGCACCCTTTTCTCAACCAACATCGGCAAGATTCAAGATGAAGCACAGGCTCCTTCTAAGAAGAATGTGGGAAGTGCAATATCTTTAGATAGTGGAGATACTGTTAGATCTGTCAGGGCATCTAGTGACCCTTATGCTCCAGCTATTAAGAGTTTACTTACTCATTTAGAATCCCAGAGGGCGTTTTCAGCAGAGCATGTCAGCAAAGAAAAACCACAACTGTCAAAATCCAAGACTTCTAGCTCTGCGTCACCAAGTGACAAATCTCAATGTGCAAAAGAAGGTCTCAATGAAAGTAAGTCATACAGAAGCCGTCCTATGGCCTCTAAGCCAGCATCAGGCACTTCCAAACCAGTATGGCTGGAAGGTCCCCTGCTTGCAAAGGCCAAAACTGGAAAAGCTTTGGACGAGACCTCAAAACTATCTGCCAGAAGTGTATTACCTAAGGTAGCTAGTACGAGCATGAGTACTGGCAAGTCCAGTTTGAATATAGAATTATATATGTCCAGGAAGGCAACGCCTGAAGAAGAATTAAAACGAGAAAGAGCCTCAAAGACCTCGCTTCTTATAAAAACTGACCCAGGAACCCCCAAAACAAAAGCTTCACTACTGGACTCATCAGATGTGGAAATCACTACAGGTGGTGTCTCCCTCAAAGAACAGTCTGACGTTGGTGTTGTATGTGATCTTGAATCTACAGGTGCTTCTCTCAAACACTCTAATTTATTGCAAACCCAAGGCTTACATATAAGATGCGAACCAGGGAACTCAGAGCCTAAAATAACCATTACAGAACCCGTCTCGCCAGATGAAGTGTCTCTACAGGAAGTGTTAAGCAAAGAGACTTCTTTGAATGATATTACTGGTTACAATGAGACAGACTCAAAACTACAAGAAACTGAGCTAAGGTCTTCTAAAGAAGATGAACATTGTGCTGTTGAAAAGAGTAAAGATATCAGATTACAGGCAGCAGGTGTTCAGAGTATTTTATCAGTAAGAGAAAGAGATCTTCAAAAGCCTGCTACCAGTATAGCAACTACGGGGTCCCCTTGGGAACTGTGCCTAGACAAGTCAGGAAAAACGGAAAAAGAAACAAAAACTAAAGGCCCAAATGTAGATATTGTGAGCAACAAACAATCAACTGTAGATAAACTGAGTGTGAGAGCTACAGTAGACAAACCAGTCTGGGAACAAAATGAAATGAGAGATGGGTCTGGACTGTCGCTGCATTGTGACACTTCTGCAACTGTTAGTGACAGCTGTGACACTTCTTCTGCATCTGCTTGCTCAAGCAACCTTGAATCAACTTCAGCAGTACAGTCCTCAACTGTAACACAGACATCCAGAGATGAGGAAGATCTGAAACAAGATTCAGCAGGAAGTAACCTGATGACACCGGCTGCAACCGGATCTGCGTGCACAAGGACAGCTGGCTCTGTTGGAGAATGTGAGGACAGCAGGAATCCAGGCAGTGAAGGGGAAGAGAGTGAACAAAAGGTGTGGCAAATGGTTATATAAATGTAGATCTTTTATCACTTATCTCTGATTGTTTACCTGCAGTGCTCTCAATGCAGCGGAAAATGTAAACAAAAATTATACTGTTGTTCTATTTGGGGGTAAAAACACACAGAGAATTTTTAAATAAAGCCAGGTGTAGGGCAGAGGGGTATAAAGCCAGGTGTAGGGCACAGGGGTATAAAGCCAGGTGTAGGGCAGAGGGGTATTTTATCTGAGTGATTGTGAAGCTAGGGTACTGAAATGATTCATGTAGGGTATTCTAGATTGGATCTAAGTAAGGGTACTCTTTTCTGTCAAGGGGAGGGGAGAGGTTAATTCTGTTTGTATGTACTTATCTGATACAATGTTCTACTTTGTCAATTGAAACCATCAAGTAAAAGTAACAAGTCAAAAGATGGTATTAAAAACAGTGTGGACATGCATTCAAAATTATCCCACAATAATATCAGTGCCCATGTTCAAGTATTCTTACTGAAGATATTAACATCACGCATACACATGATTTATATATAGACACTTGTAATTTATCAGTATTAATAATAGGTTTATTGGAGCTTATAAATAGGAATTTGTTTTAATAATCTATATAGATTTTGCTGCAAACTCAATGTACACCTTAGAGAAGTGGTAACAATTCAGTAAGCTTCGCCCGATGATTGATGTCCAAGTACAGAGTAATCTATTCATAACATTGTTTTCTTCATTGTTAACATGGTCTGCTGCAAACAAAGAACTAGCTACATATATGATCCATCTAAAACATTCCCAAGTGCATTTGTTTGTTACAGTGATTTGTTAATGCAATGCAATTAGAAAACTGGATGCAAAGATCATCGGTTTTTGGTGGTTGAAGTGTTTCATCGTACCATGATTGTTCCAACTTCACTTGACTCCACCTACAGTTTATTGCAACATTGCTCTTTGTAGGTGACAGCTGGGCTGGTCCTTAATTGGATGCATGTTTCAGTAATGTGTCTGGTTTACTGACCAGTTTAAAAGTCACAATGAAAAAGAGCAACATTTTGAAAGGTATCAGTCTATTTTGAACCTTGGTCACATTTGGATTCTCATACATTACAAAACCCCAGTTGTCTTTTCTAATGGATGGTGTGTTAACCCAGTAACAATCAATCTCATATGGCAGGTTCCAATCCTGCATGAGCTCATTTCATTTGCTCTTAAATTAATGACTTATTGTAAACATAAACACAGTGTAGGCCTATACAAGTACATACATATAAATTATATATTCAGAAATGCATGCAATATATTAATTTTTTATTATAGTTATTGTTGTGCAAGATATTATAGTGTAACTTGTTCCAATGCATATGATGTGTATAACAGAGAATGCAACTGTATTCATGTCTGTTTGTTATAAAACAGGAATTGTAGGTATTATTGTGTTTGGCTTCATGTAAAAATATATCTCCTCTGTAATCGTTTTACAAATGATTTCTAGAAATTGTTGTTTTTATTGCAATATTGATTATTTCTTATTGGAAATATTTCACAAATGATTTGTCAGAAACTTGGTTGAACAGTAATTAATTGCCCAAATTAATTTTATGATAGGACCCAGCATCAGATAATTGTTGGATAAAACCAAGATCCTCAGATTATTTTGAGAAATGTGTCATTTTAAAGCATTTGCAACGAAAAACAAAAATGCTGGTAAAATTGCAAAAACATGTGAGGTAACTCTTGCAAGCCAGACTTGGCTGTAATTTAAAGAAGGATTTATCTTGATTACTTTCATGTTTTAATGCATAACATTATTCTGTTAAATAGAACTTTTAACGGTCATACACCATTAGTAAAATGTCATTATGTGCATGAATATGAGTATCAAGAAATGTGTATGATGTATGGATACCTGCAATTCTCAACAATAATTGTAAAAATGTATTCTTAATTCTGTCCCGAAGCCATTAAGCCTTGTTAAGGTACAGTGTATAACAAATACACACCAATGCAGGGTCCTGGTCGAGTCCACCATGTCCAAGTCTGAGTCTGGACAGTCTAGGTCCGGAGTACGGACAATCTGTTGTCGAAGTCCGACTCAGAGCATTCCGAATCTGATTACAAGTCGAGGCAGTCGAGTTTGAGTCTATGTCTAATTCTGAGTAACAAATTGACACTGATCAAGTTGAACAACATACATGCCATGCAATTTAAACCAAAATATTATCTAGATCTAAATTTCTTCAATATACAATATTTCTCAATGCTCTCTTTGTTCATAGTACTTAATGATAAGCATGCTGGAGCCATCGAGGTACCATTTTCTGCTGATTTCAGCTGGCCTGGATGTGGACATTATTTCTTCAAACTGTTTAATACCTGCAAAGTGCAAATTGTCAATACAAATTGAAGCATCTTATCTGCTTGTTCCATCTCATGCATACATACAGTGTTTAATTATACATAAATGAACGCCATTTTAACTCCTAACAGTGCCTTACTCCAGAAGACAGAATTAAGGCCCATTTTTCACGTATGTGACTGTCGCACGATTTTGAAGGGAAAAACCCCACACCCAACGGATAGATAGATAGCTATAAAGATTTTAAGTCGCGCGACAAAGTGACACATGTGTGACAGGTCTTTTTGTGATGTAAACAACATTATAACAATTGTTACATTTGTGGCTTCATTAGCATCAAGTATAAATCAAGGATCAGAGCTGAACACCATTGTTATAATGTTTATTTATTATTATTTCAGGCAATAAAAAAAAAAAAATTACAATCATAATTGGAAAACCAAACAAACAATTCAAAAACCGAATCAAATCACTATCAAATTTGTTCCCCTTAACCCAAACTGCTAATCTTGACCTCACCAAATGCAGCCACTGACATTTTGAATATCGATATATTTGTGCATGCAAATATCTTTATTGTGTTCTTTTATACACTATGATATATAGTTTTTTGTATTTTCAACTGAACGTGTATGAAAGTACTATAATCTAAATGACAATCAATTTTAATATGAAGAACATTATTCATAAGAAGTCAATCTTTTCCCTGATTACGGAAATCTGTTAAGATTTCCCCAGTGACCAATATTACTCTAATCCACTTAATTTGTGTACAACTTCTGAATGAAATTATGATACAGTTTGTTCTGCTCTTAGAAATCCTATCCCCAAGAAACCTAACATTTATGGAATTCTTGATTTCACTGAGGAAGGTTTTCTTGGATTGTATCATGGTTTCCTGCTGAGTATTGACGTACCTGCCTATCAATATTTAGTAGCTATGTTCTTGCTAGCATAAATATCATTCAGCTTGATTTTAAACTGATACGTCATCCATACTATTTAACTTGAATATTTTAGGTTGTATGAAAAGTTATGTAATCGTTCCAAGCAACATGTTACTTGGAATGTGTTGTTGACCAATCACAGCCACAGATAACAACTGTACATTCTGGGAAGTTAAGTTGACCAATCACAGCTAAAGCTATAACTACTATAAATTGGGCTGAGCTATTCGACCAGTCACAGCCAGAGTTGAGAAACGAATTCACAGAATGTTGGTTTCTTACCATTAGGATGTAGGGCACCTAGTTTTTATACTTCACAGTCCAAATTGTAATATGGTGTGATATAAGAAGTTCATACAGAATATAATGACCCAAATACACGTTTTATTTCATGGCTGGTTTGGGTTTTTGAGTGTTTCTTTTTTATTACACTTTTTTTTAGATTTATCTTTCAAGGCTTTTATTTAATTGTGTGTGGTATGTTGTTTGTATCTTTTTATTGGTTGATATTTGTTTATTAATTTATCATGACAGAAGTGCAGTTGTCTTTTTTTGCAATTTACAAATCATTTTTTCCCCCCAAACATTGTCTCTTTGAACGACTCGAAGATAAACCCACTTAGTCTTGTCTTCACATGTTTCGCTTTATCCCCGATTACAAGCTGCATTGCTATAGGTACTTTTGAGAAATCCTTGGTTTCATTACTAGAAAGATTAACAATGTTATTAAATCATAACGGTAGGTAATATAAATTAGCGTGTATGATTGTGTAAGAAGTGATTTTTAATTCGCCCAATTGCATGTAATATAAAGGCACCTGATTACAAATGAGCCTAGTATTATCCATGCAACCGTGTATGATGTAATTATTAAGCCTTGTGTCTTTATACTGTAATATGATTGGCTAAATTTTACGATTGCCGAGGACAAATTTCAAGTTGTAAATGTATGTAAGATAATTATAATAATGACAATATCGAATTTATAATGAATGCGAATTTAATGTCACTGTATGGAATTCGACTATACAATGGAAATAAATCTGAAGATGGTGAATGATAATCAAATATTCAGATGGGAGGTTGTCTCTCGGTAAATATTTTTGAGCTGTTTTTTTGTGTGGTCGGTCGGGTGGCTGGTTTTATTTTATTGATTGTTTTTTTCCTAGTTTTTTACGTTTGACTGCCTTGTTTCAAACGCTGAAGGCACCTGACGGTCCAGTCTTCAGAAAGCTTTGAACCATTTTAAGTGGAATCTTCTTCTGATTAAAAAAAAAGTGATGTGGAGAATAGTAATGCGAGTTTCGATTGATGGACATCTGTGTTTGTCTCCATGGTAACCAAAATATTCCCGTCTGTTGTTTTTCTGGCGTGAGCCCTGGTTTGAATATCTTCACTCTCTTCATCGTGATTATGCATCTAGACAACTTAATTGACATATTTGCCAAAAGACGAATCAAGCTTTTCCAATATATGATGAAAGGATTTCATACGATGAAAGCTTTTTCGTTCTTTGCCTCAAGGATCAGTGAATCCTAGCTATTAACGGCTGCGCTATATAAATCTACTCGTAAAAAAGGTATTTTTAGCACCTATATCATAGTGACTTATTGGATGCATGCATGTCCGGACAGAGCGGTCAGACCAATATCCGGGAGATAGTTTGTGATATGAAGGAATGAATGTATTAATTATAAATCGTTCTGGTAGGAAAGCTTTAAGTAGGATTTGAGACTGTGTAGGAAGATTGTACCACTGCCAGCACCATGTATTAATGACTCTAATATGTTGTAATATTGTGTTGGTTCAGAGAAGAACTTTATTAGATATGGTGAACCCGGTAGAACTGACCAATTTGTTTTGAAGGAAAAAATGTGTCCAAAATGCACCATGCAGTCAGAGTCGAAAGTGGATTTGGGTATACATTTCACCTTCTTGGTAAATATTGGATTTTTATACCATGCTCGATATGCGGCAGAGTGCAACCCCAAAATGTCCCCTTGCACTAAGATTCCTGGAACACAATGAAGACACAATGGGAGGGGGTGCACTCTGCGAAAATGAGTCACATGGGGGTGAACATAATTTTTTAGTTATATACATGGCTGAAAAGAGCATGCAATAAGCTTCATTTTGATATCTGTTAAACAACTGTGGCATGTCCGGTTCAAAAGTTATCACCTTTTGAAAATATGTATTAAGTCAACAATCGAGTAAACCCGTATGGAGAAATTGCCTATTAAAAAAAACTGTAAAAACCCATGACTTCAGAAGGTTACTAATAAAATGTGCGTAGTTACCAATATGTTCCTTAAAATTTAATGCTAGCGGGGTTTATATTTTTGCCAAGCACAATCAACGTAAACGCAGCAATTTATAGCGCATTGTAATGGAAACAACGGACGAAATGAAAACAAAAGGCACACAAAAATCATCATTTATTCCACTTTCTTCATACAAATCAGCTTTTTTGATTTATAAATATGAAAATACAGATACTAAAGAACCGAAATAATGGATAATCAGAAAATCAATTTCCAATTTTTTTTTCACCCTCCAAACATTCATCAACCCTGTACGTGGAAATAGGCCGTGCGAGAAGCGACTCATTTTCGCAGAGCCCGTCACATAATGTGGATTTTAGTGCTTGTGTTTCCGTCTAGGCCAGGGGTTCCCTGAGTTCTAAAACTAATGGTTATTGTTGAATTACCGGCACCATGTCCTTCGCTTTATGCAATACATTTAAGAAGAAAGCTTGATCAAGTCGTATTCATCGGAGAAACCCTGTGAGTTCTTGAAGATAGGATATACAAGACACGTTCTCTTGACCTAAACTTAAACAACATAAACCTTTTGGCATTGTTAACAAAACGATAACCTGCATCGTTTATGGTCGTCTTATCCTACAAACAGGCCTATCACTTTGTATGCCATCACACAAGGCATCACTGCTGATGACCATAAGTCCGTCGTTACGGTGAGAATTTCTAGCTTACCGGATTCAAGTTCTGGTGTTAGCAACATAATGTGGGTTCGAATCACGGCCGTGACACTTGTGTCCTTGAGCAAGACACTTAATCATAATTGCTTCTCTCCACCCAGGGGTTAAATGGGTACCTGTGAAGGCAGAGTTGGTTTGCTCTATATGCGCTAGAAATGGCAGCAATTGAGCTGTATACTCCCCAGGGAGCTGAGATGGTTTCAGGAATGATTTATGAGCCTTATGAGCCTTATGAGCAGGGATAATAATATAATGCGCCTTGAGCACCACTTAGTTGGTGGATACGTGCGCTATATAAATCCACACATTATTATTATTATTATTAATTGGTTTCGAATTCCATCTCGTTTGTGACAAACAGGGACGTGCACAGGGTTGTAGAGGGGCAGGGGCTCAGAGTCTGAAAAGGGCAGTGTAATTCCATACGAGCGCGCGTAGCGCGCGAGCTAAAAAAAATTTGGGCGTTTATTTAAAAACGCATAATATGGTTTTTAACATAGGTCTCGAGTGGGAGCGGGATGTCAATTTCGTGTTTCAGTGACAGCGTGTGCCTGCCTATCAAAGACGTATAGGCGCGCGCGGCTATGCGTGAAATCTAGTTTCGCGGAGGGGCACATGCAGGCCCGTGCACAGGAATAGTAAGGGGCATCTCTGCTGACCTAATATTTATTCTAATTTTATTCTATCCTGACATCTTTCAACTAGGCAGGGCAGTCTATGCGCAACAGGAACTTAATAATTCATTCAAAAAAAAAAAAAAAACCTTGGGCTAAAAAGGGCACTTTTTATACTAGGCAAAAAGGGCAGGGGCTCAAGCACCCTTTGGGACCTATGTATGCACGTGCCTGGTGACAAACAAGCTACAGCTAGCATTAGCGCACCCAGGAGGGGGATGTGTCACTTTTTTATGTATTATATCAATTTACTGAGATACTTTTTGGTGTGCCCCATTTTTACTCTTCGATATCATAGACCCGCCCCTGTCAGCCGGTAACAAACACTCTGGCGAGGAGGTGATGAAAGTTACAAGAACTAGATAATTTGATGAGCGGGCATTTGCATTGGACAAAGATGATGATCTTCACTGGTGCAATCCAACGTGGCGATAGCAATAATGTAATCCGCACGTCGTTGTTGACAATAGTTTGATCATAGAGGAAGGAACAAACGATAACTGGGAAAGGGGAAGAGTGTTCCAATTTATCCGCTATGTGCGTATCGATAACCCAAGTGGTGAAATTGCAATTTTTCACCTGTCACAATAATGGTATGGCCTACAATGCGCGTTAAGCCTCTGATCATATGAGACCCCTCTCCCCACCCCCCCCCCCCCCGTGTATATCAACTGCAAGTACGCCAAACGCAATGCACTGTCTATGTCCTATCATAGAGCAAGCCTAGTCCTTGCTCTATGGTCCTATCGATTAACAGTGAATCTGCAACATATGCCCTCAGCATATGCCAACCAGCTATGGAAAACAAATTACAACGCTCATTTAGCAAATACAATGAAGAGTTTCTTCTCTTTTAATAATGGATTAATGGACAAACATAATATCGAAAAGATCGTACAGGAAAGAAAATTGAGGGTTTTTTAGTTGTTGAAATTCTTCGATTTGATTTTCAAGAGGAAATGAAATATATATAATTCAATGTTAATAAGACCTTCGAGATACTTATAAAGGTACCACATTTCTAAGTTTCCCTCATGGAAAAACAAACATTCAGCGAACCTAAAAAAATCCTTTCTCCTACTTTGGGCTGAGAGTGGGGTAAGGTTGAAGTCTGTTGACTTCAGCTTAGACGCTTGACGGAAGGCAACAATCATGAAAATGGCATCTTTTAATAGTATCTCATTTTAGCGCGCTCATTTGTAAAGTAGTGTATTTTACTCATGCTTTGTTCGCGAAGGTTGGAACGCCGATCTGCTACTGCGTAGTGAAGCACTGGCTAGACTACGCAAGTCTAATTCGCCCTGCATCATGCAGTGAGGGTGTTTCTAGTGACCCAGTAGTAGTTTCGCGATGGATCACATTCATTCTAATGTAGCAGTGCAGGACAGAGTGATCCGATAGCGCCAAACCCAAATGGAAATCTGTATACCGTGGATGCAAATATTGCAAAGAGAAGATGCATTGGTGGAATACTTCATTGGTTGACGTGGAGTTGCTGTGTTTCTCTCTCCCACTGTACCCACCGGGTCGGCCGTTGGTTACAGCTAACGCAAAACCATGTTTTCCTGTATTGGACGAGACACTGGAACTCATTTTATACTCCATCGGTTGTTTGGTGAATCTCTTTACCATAAGCCTGATTTTGAAGGGAAGCAATCGTTCCAAGCCAAGCGGGGGAGAGAGCGTGCCAAGGTTCCTAGTTTTGGTACTTTGCGTGACGGAACTGGTGTTTCTCATGTTTGGAGAGACAGCGTGGCTGGTGAGCTTCATAGCCGGGATGTGGACTGGGGGCATCCCTGTCTACCTTTATGCTGCCTTCGTGGTGTTAACCTGTAGTAGGCTCTCTAAATGCATTGTAGTGGTGATGGGGATTGAGCGCTATCTCAGCATCAAGAAACCCTTCTTCTATGATAACTCAGTCACGCTCTACCGCATCGGTGTCGTGATTATCGGTACAATTGCTTACTCCGTCTCACTGTCTGGGTTCTTTATTGCCGGTGTGACCACCAGAACTTGGCAAATTTGCCCGAGTCTGGCTTCTGATCACCGGGACTGCTATAAAGCGAGTTCTGCTAACTCAAGCATTCACCAAAATGAAACAACCTCCCTCTATGTCTTTTCCTCCGTAGAAAATGCTTATGATTCTTTTACTCTATTTGAGAGTTTTTGTATGACAGTGATTTTAATATCCTGCAATGTGGTGGTTATTCGATGTATGCAGAGACTCAAAGCTCACTTAGCACTTGCTTGTCCAAGGAACAGAGAGGAGTACATGAAACAGATTGACATGATACGGGGAGCACCAGCTGATTTCTCCCGATTAATGGTAGCTGTGGCGGCCGTCTTTGTAATATGCATACTTCCATATGAGGTGAGTGTTTTACTTTCATGAAAACTTTGTAATTTTGTTTTCATTTTGTTTTAATAAGTAGGGCGAAGGCCACTATCTTGAATTTTAAAGTGATGAGTAAAATGTCGACATAATTATGCGAACTTAATAATTATGCGTAATTGCTTGGGACAGGTAACTAGAAACAAATTTTTCATGATAAATCTGACGACCTTGGATTTTGTTTAACCAGTTAACTAGGACGTCACATTAATATAAATAATACTATGATGCAAAAAACAAGACTACGGATCCCTTCTCTTCTTTGTTGTTGGTTCTAAGAAGAACCGCCTGGTGAGAACTCAGAGCTTCTCAGCACCGGTTCTTCTTAGAACCAATATTCATTACAACTATTGATTTAATTGTGCCCTACATTCATTACAACTACTATATTTTATATGGTGCTACCACATACCTTACTTCTAACGTACTTCCACCTTGCAAAGCTTCAAATTCTACTTAACTGAAGATTCTACTTAAAGCCATAAACATTGCTCCTGGTGTTTTGTTTCGCATATACTTGCCACGGGTGTAGATACAGAGAGGGCACATTGGTTGCAAACAAACAAAATATTTAAATAAAATAATTTAAAAAAAAAACCAAACAAACAAAGTATAGGCTTAGACACGATATACGCCGTATCTCGATCTATCTTCAGTTACGACTTATAGAACTCTCCATAGATCTGCCGTTTCACTGCGTTTGACATGGGTGGAAATAATTTTCATACCTAACTAAATCAACAGTAAGCCTTGATTCTGCTCGACTGGCGTCAATCCAGTCATTAAAAACCCATCCCATCTAAAACAATAAAATACTTAAACTGCAGTGGATGAGGTCCAATCATGTGACAGATCAAATTAAACCTGTGATCTATTTTCAATTTCCGGTGGCCGCTATCGTATAATCCCCAACTGTTTATAGTCAGCCTTGATGCATGGTGTCGCAATCGTTAAGCCGATGAAAGTCACATGCGATGCACGTTTCGCACGTCTTCCAAATCAAATTTAAAGGGCGAATATCGTCACGAGTAACAGGGCATGGAATCGAAGCGCTAGTTTTAGATTATGAACTCAGTGACTGAAAATATTACCCCCAGATGATAAGGTCATATTACCCCCAGATGATAAGGTCATATTACCCCCAGATGATAAGGTCATATTACCCCCAGATGATAAGGTCATATTACCCCCAGATGATAAGGTCATATTACCCCCAGATGATAAGGTCATATTACCCCCAGATGATAAGGTCATATTACCCCCAGATGATAAGGTCATATTACCCCAGATGATAAGGTCATATTACCCCCAGATGATAAGGTCATATTACCCCCAGATGATAAGGTCATATTACCCCCAGATGATAAGGTCATATTACCCCCAGATGATAAGGTCATATTACCCCCAGATGATAAGGTCATATTACCCCCAGATGATAAGGTCATATTACCCCAGATGATAAGGTCATATTACCCACAGATGATAAGGTCAGATAACCCACAGAGGATAAGGTCATATTACCCCAGATGATAAGGTCATATTACCCCCAGATGATAAGGTCATATTACCCCAGATGATAAGGTCATATTACCCCCAGATGATAAGGTCATATTACCCCCAGATGATAAGGTCATATTACCCCCAGATGATAAGGTCATATTACCCCAGATGATAAGGTCATATTACCCCCAGATGATAAGGTCATATTACCCCCAGATGATAAGGTCATATTACCGTTGCTGCTGCCTAAATGAGCCAGTAGTTTTTTCAGTCACTGTGTTTATCTTAAACTAGGTTATCAATTCCATGCCCTGTTAAAGTCTGCTCTGTGATCATGACGATACTGTCACTTGCTAGAACCATTGATAATTTAAACCTACATTATTTATATAAATATCATCGAATTCAACTGGAAGTTCGGTATAAACCGAACGGTAATCACGATTACTTGGTGTGAGTCTAATATGATTCCATAACACCGATCATTTGCCTCTCGAAAAAACAAGAAAAAACATTTCTCTGAGCTAGCCATTGTTGGACTTGACTCCGTTGCATTACGACAGAGCCCTAGTTAGTATGAATAATTGGTGTAAGAGCTAATAGCCTTGTTTGGTTGTTTTCCAGCATTCGTGCTCGAGATGAGCATGAAATTACAAAATCTTTGTCTATTTAGTAAAGTTATAGTTATATATCCATAGGGATGTTATTATTGGGCAGACCGACTCCATTTTGGAATAGCTTGTACAGCTACGTGCTAACATAAGAGTTTCTTCATATTATACAAATGCAAACGCCACTGCGCTGATGTTTATTTAGTAGGCAAAGAACGTACAGCTGAAATACAGGGAAAGAATTAGCCTATCTTGTGTTGGCCTTAGCCTACCCATATAGCATAGGCCTATCTGTCGTAATGCAGCCACGGCGGGTCGGGGGTGGCAAAGGGGCATGTCCTTCCTTTTATCGCCGTGTACGTAAATTTACCATACGTTTCTGAGTTTGCCCCTTTTTTGCAGTGTGCCCCGCCCCCTTTCGAGACCCTGTATCCGCCCATGATGCAGCCATTTTAAGGAAGTCCAGCCATGGCTACTCCCTGGTATTTGCATACTCTTCAATAAACTGCAATAAACTAGTTTTAAAAAAGTATCACTTTCCGCCATTTTCTTACAGATTCGTAGGTTTTCAAATCAACTTGACCTATGGCCATCTTCCACCATGGACTATATTGCCGTGCGTCTGTATTTTAGTACGTGCGTTATCAACCCACTGATGTATGGAATATTTCGTCGAAAGGTTCGCAAAAAAATCAAGGAAAGAACAATGAAATTCCTACGGCGAGTCTGCTGCTGCTGTAAGACCACAAATAAAGTGCGACCTCTAGAGTCGATAAATCTGGAACAGTGGCAGCTTCCACCAACCGTTTCTGGATCATTGGTTGAGTCCACTGCCACGTGATCGAAACCTCTCAGAAACTTTCACCATTTCATTGACCATATCCAGATATTGTATTTCTGATGTATTTATGTTGATCAAAGAAACGATCACCAAAATTCAGTTTCAACGCCTTTGGCGTTCCATATAGAACAACTGGCTACAGAAAGGATCGGCTTGTAATGTCCAATTTTTATAATCACATGTAGTTTTGCCTACACCATGAGAAATCCTTCTCTTCAACCGTGTATAGCTTGGGTTTGATTTCGGATCATTGTTGTGTAGGCAAAACGACAGGATTATTTTATAGAAATTGGACATAATACAAACCGATCCATAATGTAGCCAATTGTAATAATAATAATAATAATAATAATAATAATAATAATAATAATAATAATAATAATAATAATAATAATAATAATAATAATAATAATGTGGACTTATATTGCGCACGTATCCACCAAACTGGTGCTCAAGGCGCATTATATTATTACCCCTGTTCATCAGGCTCATAAATCATTCCTGAAACCATCTCAGCTCCCTGGGGAGTATACAGCTCAAATACTGCCATTACAGCGCATATAGGGCTAATCAAACACAACAACCAACTCTGTCCTCATAGGTACCTATTTACCTCTGGGTGGAGAGAAGCAGTAAAGTGTCTTGCTCAAGGACACAAGCACCCCGGTCGCGGCTGGGATTCGAACCCACATTCTGACGACTCAGCCATCAGAACACAAATCCGATGCACTAAACCGCTCGACCCATGGCACTTGGGTAATAATTTTTTGTGGTTGTGCAATTTTGTGATTTGGTATGATATGAAAAGAAATCTCATGAGAAAAAAACGTTTCATCGAAGATTTCTCTCTCCAACGAATTTGTTCGTGGTGAAAAAAAAAGAGTTCAGAAAAAAGTGTCTGTATGGCTAAATATGTATGTGTTCTGTCCGGACGTCTACGGATATTGAAACCCAGTTACCGTACACTATGGTTAATGAACATTATTGTTTATCAAAATTACATCCCACATTGTGTACAGGCCAATTATTGTCAATTTGTTTGGTATTCTGCTCGTTCGCATGACTTATTGGCTGCAACATGAATATAATTGAGTTCTGTGGAACATTCGTCCATTCGCCTTATCAAATCTGATGTAGGCCCATAATGTACATTCGTTTATTTTTTCTTCAAAACTATATTCTTCATGTTTGACAAATGCACACAATTGGAAGTTTTTTTAAATATATATTTACATGATGTTTTAATACAATAAACAATAAATGGTGGTGAAAAAATTTGGACCTTTGTTGAGTTTCTAAACATATCTTAAAATATTACCTCCATCTCATATGTATTTAAAGGGTATTAAATATTCCCTCAGTGTACGTTTTGTAAACTAGTAGCTTTGTTTAGATCATGGGGTGAACGAACCCTTTAAGTTATCATATTACTCTGTGGCTTTGTCGCAAAAGTTGGACAAAAAACTGGTTTTAGTTGACATGCGAAGTTAAAAACAAAATAAACGGCATGATAAACCATTGTGATTTACAAATTTCATATATATATATATATATATATATATATATATATATGTATATATATATATATATATATATGTATATATGTATATGTATATATATGTATATATATGTATATATGTATATATTATGTATATGTAAAAATGTAAAAATGTTGATAATATACAATATTCTCGTCTGAGGTTTAAATAAATTGGAGAAACCGTCTGTCGATTGTCTGCGCCTATTCGTGTAGGACGCACTATAGCCTAGGTCTACAACAACAATTTGATGAAATTTTATAACTTTTATGATCTTGAGAATCAAATGGTAGAATGGTATAGACTGGAAAATTAACAGCGTTTTCAAGGTTGTCCTCTGCACGACGCCGTCGTCATAGCTGGCTATTCATTACAACACATAACCTCAAATTTCCTGCGTTTTACGGCCTTTTGTTAAAGACTCGGACGGAGGCATTTAGAGCCGCGTTTGTTGTTGACGCTTTGCCCGCGCCATGTTGGTAAGAACCATGGCCGCAATTATCTCTTTCCAGTAGGTCTCTTCAGCGTCAGAGCTAAAATATAAGATGATCAAAAGGAATTCACATCCAGTCTTAAGTCCAAGAATGAGTGGCGTGTATTTTCGAGGGTTTGCACAATAATTTTAGCGAGCATATATTTAAATGAAAATTTTTTTTAAATATTGTTTTCAAGAGAAACTCCAAACCCTCCAAACGTTCACTCCAACATTTATAACATTCGTTCATATGCATAGGCCTGGCCTAGCATGCGTTTGTATGTTTATGCGAACTGATGAAATATGTATAAAGACAGTTTGGTCACCACCAAAAGGCTTTTGTAATATTTAACTCACGTTTGATACATGGCGTCTTTGCTTTGGTGCGTCTGACTGGCTGACTTGTAATGCCCAGGAATACCCACTTCTGAAAAAATGAATAATTCCATATGAAGCAGTTATCATAAATATTCCCTTGATACAGGACTATACTTTCTTTGGTAGTATAATGCACTTATATTATTGTAGGCCTATCATTGTGTTTCGAAGTAGAATAACATGCTGCAAAATTATTATCAACTTGAAGGAAATTTCAAGAAATATTTTTTTAATAGTAGGATCAAATTAGCATCAGTCCCTTCTAACGTTCAAGCATTTACTGTATTTCTCAAAAGTATCGAACTTTTCAAGTATTCCACTGCAAACTGACAACTTTGGATTGCAATGACATAAATTTTTGATGGAGTTAAACAAATTACTGAACTATTAATTTCAAAATCATCTTGTAGTATCATTATAATAGTCATACCATATGAGTAACACCCGTCTCGGAACAAGGACCGGGAACCGTCTCTCACTGAACTATTGCTAGAACTACTCGTTACGTCCTCGTAATCATGCGAACCAATCGACCCGGACTCATTAAACATCTGCATCGTTGGGGGCGTCTTTTCCTCAATCAGGTGGATTCCGGTCTGGTACTCTAGTCGGTGATGCTGGATTGAATCATTGAGGTATCTGTGAAGAATACTTTGCTTGAATTTATGCAAATGCACCATCTCGGCGGTGAACGCATCGATTGGAGTTGGAGGCCGAAGGGCACGTTGAGTGTCTACATTCACCGTAGAGGGCGTGATGGGTGAGCTGGATTGGTTGTTGATAGGCGGACATGGTTCAACTTTGGCTTGGGTGATGATGAGAGGATACTGTTGTACAACATGGCTGTCTGTTTCAGTCAAAATTAATGATAAATGTGTGTTAATTAAAACGCCTGAAAGAGTCAAGTTCAACATAATACTATAATTATAGGCATATTTCTGAATGCAAATCGCATTTTTGAGTGTCATGCAATTTCATTCAGCTCAAAATAAGGCGACGAGAACATAAATAGACTGGTATCTTTATTAAGTGTTTGATCCACGTAAACGTTATACCATGATGTCCGGGGACATGACAAAGGTGGCTGCCTTAAGTGAGTTTGACAATGAAAACATTGGCCTACCACATGTTCCCATATTTTCTGCCTCGTCGTCTACCGACCAAGAGCTCATTACACTAGGCCGTTCTGCATCGTGTGATGCTTGCTTGTTGTATAGCTTGGTTCTCTTACTCCAGGTAAGACCAGGCTGACGTACCGTGTTCTTCAGACGGCGTCTGGCGTTGGCGAACCAGTTGGAGACCTAAAATATATCATGTCAAAATATTTATTGTACTATTTGGTAAACATTTCTTTTCAAAGCCTTGGAGTACTTTCAAAGACTTGGAGTCTGTGAAGAAATTTAAAAAAATGCTTGTAATATAACTGCAACTGCATCGTACCCGGTGGTGTCAATTTTATTCTTCCATAATGTTCATAATTGGGTTGTGATTGTGTTGGGTGGCTTATTGGACCCTAGTCCGGGAAAAGTGTCCACACAGGTCTCCCTATCGACCGAGTGCGTAATTTGGGTGTGCATTGCTAGAAAAAAAAATTCTGACTTTTGGTGTCATGCATGTATGCCAGACGTCATCGTCAGGCGATCTTTCATACATAAACAGGAACTCTCGTTGACTGATATCAAGATACAAGCACGCGTCTGCCACAATCCATCAACAATTTGCATTAGTCGAAAATTGATGAGTATAGGATTTGACGTACACTAATCGTCTGAATGGATTTCGGGTTATTTGGATATCAAAATGATTGACTGTCTAGTTTTGAATTACAAATAACAGGGAGCTAAAAAAGTAGTGTTTTTGTTTTTGTTTTAGTTTGTTTGTTTGTTTGTTTGTTTGTTGTTGTTTTTTTTAAAGTAAAGTGAATGGAAAATATTTATAATACTGTGGATTAATGGCTGGGAGAAGGAGGCTATGAACATATTTTTGTTGAATTTGTAGGAGAAATGTGCCAGAATATTGTCTGTTTATCTCAACGAATCTCATCAAAGTGCTTGGGTCTTTGCCTCATGTTAACCTTGATGACTCCTCAAACTCAAAGTCCTTCAAAATGTTCATATCACTGTTATTATTCTCAGCCTTTTGGTTGCGGTTGTCTTGAGTGAAGTATGGAGAGGAGACGGATGCGTTATTCCAGTGTCATTCTTGCTCGCAAATCGGGAAAATTCAAGGATAAAAGCTTCCGTTCGCGTAGTAAACGAAGCGTGTTTTTATTTAATACCTGTGTGAGAGTCATCTCTGAGCTAACAGCCAAGGCAAGTTTCTCCTCCTTGGTCGGGTACGGGTTTTCTCTGTTATCGTATAACCAGGACTTGAGCGGCTTCGTCATGTCATGTAGGGTTCTTCGCCACTTATGGCTTGGTTGGTCTAGTAGAGTGCTGTGTCGTCTTTTACAAAATACCCCCAACATTAATAGAAAATAATTGAAATCTGTTAATCAAAAGTGACATTATTTATTTCTGGGAAAGGGGTATGGGACATTCGAAATATAATTTTTTTTTTTTTTTATCAGGTTTTGTCTGCGGTGTTTTGTGGTACGATGGTGACAATTGTCAAGTAACGGAAACGAGTACTGGACCTACCAGGGCTAACTGAAACTGAGCGGGGGACACAGTGCCTCGTGCCCCACCCATAGTTACGCCACTCTGGGGCCACAGGGGCACTGAAATGTGAACCTGTTGTCTTTGAAAGTTCGAATTTTCTGTGGAGCCACCAACCCCCACCCAACCCCGTACCCTCACCCTCCCTCCCCATCCCGTAGCTACAACAATAGTCGGCTATTTCTTTTCAGCGCATTCTATGGACACCAGAATGGTAGATTTCACAATCACTATATTCACTGCAAATGTTCCGGTCTTCTTAGAATTCTATTCTGATAACAGTGGTTTGACCTCTGACGACCAGTTCCAACAAAAAGAGACTTTAGACCTTTATATTCTACGTGATCGTTATATCTTGCTAGCGGAAGTTTTAACTCCACTAGGAACAATTAAATTGTCACAAACAGTTATAATTATGTCTATTGTGTGATCGTGAAGATATAAAGCATTATACTTTTGAGGTAGCCACAGCTTAACACAGTATTCTGGTAGATAAAATTATACTCACCACGATTTTAGAAAAACTCCAACTATGATTTCAATAATTTATTGCGCTAGCTAGCATAAAAACATAACTCTCCGGCCGTATCGGTTGAGTACTTATACGTGTCCGATGTGTTGTATAGTACTGCAATTGATATGCACGTGATCAACTACACTACAAACACTACATACACCATTGGTGTTTATATTAGGCAACTCGCACAATATAAACACCGTGGAAGAATAAAGTTGACATCACTATAGTGTTATTTTAACACCTCAGTTTTTGCAGAGTACCAGCAGACTACTCCTCCCAAGATTCAGTCACAACGAATACATTATTAACGACCACACAATTTAGCTATGATTTTACAGGGCTATTTGATGATGATTGTTTTGCTCACCTAAAAATAAACAACAGCAGAATATCACTTCATTGTCCTCAATATTTCTGTGTAAAAATGTCCTACTATACATTGGGATTTACATTGTTCAGTATACAAGTCAAAACTCCCACGGGGCTAACGACGGGGTTTCTTCGGAATTAATAAATAAGTTTGTCTCAAAACGACTTCAACCACGCGAACCATGCTTTGCACCAAACTGTTTCCAATGTCATCATTGATAACACTCATGTAGTCTGATGACGGCCCAATGGCCGGGCCCCAGACGCCAGGTAAAATATGATGACGTCTGAGGTTTCGAACATAACCCGTATGAACAGTAAATATTACAACACCTGCGCGCGCAGTTTATATGAATTCCATCTGTAAACTTCACTTAGTTCTTAAAGAAGTTTCAAGTTTACCTTTTAAAATATTGTTATTGTTGTAAATACAAGTGTGTCCCGTTTATCCGTGAGTAACTTTATGTATGGTGTATTCTGAATAAGTTTTGTGATACAGTGCTTTGAAAATTTGCAAGATTTAATGACCTAAAACTGTACTGAAAGTCATCGGAATTCTGGTAGTAGCATTCCCATGTTTGACTCTCCAAGTTCACTGGTCCCCTACTAACGTACAGATACTGCCGTGTTTTCTCAACACAAGAAGGTGACTCTGAGGTCGACTAGCAAGGACTTTAGTGTATTTTTAGCCCCCTACGCTCCATCTCTATAAAAAATGTTAATGATAATCGTCATCTGAAAACAAATATTTCCTTGGATATTATTACGCTGTTATGCTTTCAATTTGTGAAAGCATGTTTATGGTAATTTATTTGACCTGTTCTGTCTGCAGTTCCTCTGCTCTTTGTTTGTTTGTTTGTTTCAACTAATATCTAAGGAAGGAGTGGATATTGTCGTACTTTAAAACAATGGAAACACAGCCGATTAACAAAACAAAGAACTTTCAGCCTGTGAAACATTAAATAAGTTCGTTGCAATATACACCGTATTTCATATAAATGGAAAAGTATAAAATGGAACAGTTTTAAAGTTTGGAATAACAATCTTCTAAAAACAACCATGAAACAACATTGAAAGTTCATGTTTACACAAATAATACTGTTTGTTTGCTTGTTGTTGTTTGTTTGATTTGGTAAGTTTAAAAACAAATACCTGCATCCTCGTGTACTGCTCCTAACACCTGCTAGCTCCTTTCCTCTTTCTTTCTTGACATGGTTGAGATCATGATTTATACAGCTAGACTCACACATTGACAAGTCATCATGCTCATGACTTTCTCTGGAAGTTGAATTCAGCGTTTGTGGTCCTGTCGGTGAGTCACGGAAGGTTTCGTAGCTTATGTTCCGTTCGTGCGGTGATTTCGTTTGCGATGAGCAATATATTCTGTTGTGCGTCTCGACGTCTGACTTGGGCAATATCTGAGACTGTTCTGGTTCATTCACAAGTTCACGGTGATTGATTCCACAAACTTGTTGGATCAGCTGGTGGGTCGACGACTCTTCCACTGCAAACATCTTTGGGCTTCTAAGTTTTATTTTGCTTCGCAAGAGTTAACATGTAGGCCTAGTGAACACGGACTCTGTCTGAAAGTTGACCCATGAGTTGAAAACTACGGTCACACAATTTGAACGGTTTATATCATGACTGAAACAAGTTGTCAAAATAATTAAGTGTGTAGGCTACATAATGATTGTTTACACACATGTGTTGTTGACAAATGAAGACAGTATTCTCCCATGGAACAAAGTCTGATTCCGGTTTCCAGCAGTTAACAAACAACTAACTCATGTAAACAGCGACAAGTTACAGGCGTATGTACATGTACATTATGTACATGGCCATAATGCTGCGGTGTGGTGGAATGCACTGCTACGAGTCACAACAAAGACATTGTATTGGAATGAGTCAACTGATCATGTGCCACAAACTCAATCCATATCACTCAGTGGAGCTGAACTGTCAACATGATTATTACCGCCGACCTCATTGTTACAGGACTACAACCAGAACCTTGTGTCTAGTCTGGACAGGGGCTGCATTATTATTCAACCCTGCATTAGGTTTATGTTTTCACAAACAAAAGTTATGATTAAGTTTTTCAGCGGTTGATTTTTATTTCAACCGCCATTTTAAAGTGAATAATAATAATCATCACATCATTTTCATCATCACAACCACCACCGCCATCATTATTTTCATCATCACAACCACCACCACCATCATCATTTTCATCATCACAACCACCACCATCATCATTATTTTCATCATCATTGTCTTCACCATCATCGTCGTGACGTCATCATCATCGTCAACATCATCATCAGTTTCTCATTATTGTACCAGTGGAGTTTCTTATTTTATCATCATTTTATCGTCGTCGACCACATTACCAACTATCTTATCATAATTCTTTCAATTTCTCCGATTTATCATGCGACATGTTTGAGGAAACACTTCCACTTATTGAGTAGGAAGTGAGAGTTTGCCGGAAATGAAGACCATATAGCTGTTTTAGCTATGTATTCGATGTAGCTCAACCGTCCATGTATTTTGTATGATTGTTTGTTTGTTTGTTTGTTGGGGGTGTTTGTTTGTTTGTTTGTTTTTGCTTGAAGGTTGATTGCATCCTATTTTGTTTGTTTATTTGTTTCGTTGGGAGACTGGGGACAGTACGGAAGAGGGCATCAAAACCATATTATGTGAACCATCATGAAATTTTCGTCATTTATGTGCGTACAAATTCACCATGGTTTCGCATAGAATCTATTGTTGACTCTTAATATATAATAATAACACTCCAAATGGTTCAAATTTTTTTTTATTATTATTATTATTATTATTATTATTATTATTATTATTATTTATTCGGCCATATATCAAAGTACAAACAACATACATGTTGAGATATCTGCTACAGCTGCATGTGTTGAAACAAACTGGGAAACTTCTAAAATCAAACTGCAGATAAACCCTTTGTGTCAATGATATGATAAAGTGAAAACATTATTGATTGATTGATTATTGATTGATCATTCATTGATTTGATAAGTAAGCTAAGAAAAGAGGAGTCCTGTTTTGAAGTACGCCCTCCACGGTAATAGTTCCATCCTGTTCTGTTCTCAAGTGGACGATAGAGGTCGCTGTTAATCCTGCACTAATGCATGCAGCAGCTAGCTAGCTGCAGCGAGCTAGCTACTGTAGCTCGCTAGCTGTGTGTACTAGCTGTGTTTACTTTTTGTGTGACATTTGCAGAGACACTGAGAGTGGACACAAATGGATTCGTGACTTCATTATTTACCATTTCTGTGAAGACAACGGGATCCTTGGAGCCAGAACGTCTAACAAGGTAGTATTTTTAAAAGAACAATTTCAGTTCACTTTTAGTTATATGTTTGTCATGTTCGTTGGGAATCCGTGCTTCTCACTCAGTCTCAAGTCTCAACGGCCATGATAATTAATAATAATAATAATAATGTGTGGACTTATATAGCGCACGTATCCACCAACTAAGTGGTGCTCAAGGCGCATTCTTTTACGTGCATTACACGATATACGATATTATCGTCTCAATATGCAGATTTTTTTAATATATGAAAAATGTATGTATCGTACATTAAACGACATTGGACACTGAAATAACTACTTTTACATGCAAGCTCTACGAGTTCTTAGATTTTTGCCGCTCGGTGCGACACACATTTCATAAAAAAGAACTCACCGTGACATCCATAAACAAACCTGTGGTATATAAATACCTACAGTTTCCCATCCCGGCCCAGAGCTGAGAATGAATAGGCCATTGATCGATCGTGCACACACAGTTCAGCTTCATCATCCATGCTTTTATCCTGGTATCTGACATCTACTGAATGTGAGCAACCGTCCACATGGCAACCAGGAGCACAATGGACAAAAAAGACCACACACTCATGAGCATTGCCGCATCGTGATTTCAAACTGTTTTTTAGCTCTTCACGGTACAGTAACTTCGTAGATATTACTGTATAATGATATGAAATTTTGAGACAATTTATCACTCCAGTGATATTTTAACTATCATCAATATGTAACTGATTTAGCCGATAATCTTTTGAATATCGTATCGTTATATCGATATCGTCCACCCCTAAGTGCTAGTAACCATGATGTCGTCATTGGCCGGCTTTAACAATTGGATGTGTGCAAATCTTGCGTGGTTGATTCAGCTTGTAGCAGGCCTGCCGCGATAAACTGCACGTCAAAAATGTTAAAGCCTACCACTAGTGATGCATCATGGATACATGTAACTGGCAAAGTGATTCGGTGACCCAGTTTCAACTGTGCGCATTGGAAAGTGATGAGTAACCATCCCTTCCCACTCCCAGAGGGTAGGGTAAATCATGCTGAGGTTATAGTCGGTAATGCCTAGCCTAGGTGCCCATCTCATATTTAATTGGCCTGGAACCAGGGTAAGACAAGTCTTACACACTATTATCGAGTGGCTAGCTCTCCTTAACAGTCCCTGATTCTTACCCCATTGGTACTCAATTAAACTATCCCAAATGGATGTAAGACTGAATCGACCCTACCAGGATTCAAACTTGGGTCTAGTCAGTGATGATCAGTGTTCTATGCTGACTAATCTAATCCTGGCTTATAGAAAACAATCAAACAGATTGTCAAAAATAATGTAAGTACATGTATGTATGTCTACAAGAACCATACATCTGAGATGGTAATATTGGCTTATGTATGTCCTTCTATTTCGTAAGACCAAAAACCAAGGTTACCGTAGCTATGGTAACTGTAGCTCTTAGTTTAATTATGTACCCCAGATGTCGTGTCAATTATTACATTACCAAATAAGGTCATAGTTTGCCAACCGTGTCCTGCATTGTTCAGTAGTTTAATTTACAAAAAAATATGTTAAATTATAAGTACGCAAATAGTCACCCAGTCCAATCCAGGGGACTGTACAATACATTTACCAATCTGTCAGTTTACATTTTTCTTCTCCATTTTAATGTGCAGCTAACTGTGGTATCTGTATTTCTCCAAGATGCCTTGAAATATATACACACAAGGGATCTACTTACTTATTTAAGACAATGAAGGATCGTAAGATATCAGAGGTAAGTAATGTTTAAAATAAGGATATATAATTTTCAGCAAGTTCTGTATAACTTTTTTTCTACATCAGTAGGTTACCATTGGCAACACTACTGAAAAGTTTGATAATTCCAAAATCTCTCCAGAAAAGAGTTTTGTCTGAGGTGAAATTATTGGCCATAACCTTCCGTTTGAATTTAAGACTTGATACAGAGTCTTAAAGGTCCTGTGAAATAGGTTTTTTTTCATTGTATACAATAAAGTATGCCTACTGGAACATATATTTGTCATTTGTAAATTTTTACCCTCACGTTTATACCATAAAAAATATTAATTTTTAAATTTAGGGGGTGCGCTTCGACACGCCCATACCCCCTCATTAACATAAAATTCGTGACGTACACTGAGGCGATTCCCGATCCGCGATCCACAGCACTTGCCCAAGTATGCGTCGTATACAGCTTACCACTGCATGCAGAGTGTTGCTAGAGAAAAAGTTTCCTCAAGTTTTCTGTCAGGTTTGAAGCTTATTATTTTCGATAATGCCATCGAGGTGTGTCGCTGCAGGTTGCAGCAACACCACCAAAGACGGTGTTAGTCTACACCGATTTCCGTCTGATCCAAAATACAGACGTATTTGGACGACTAAAGTGAAGCTGACCAGAGCGAAGTGGTCGGGACCGACGGAACACTCATTCTTATGTAGACTTGTAGTGCACAGTTCGAGCAGACATGATTTGAACGGGGCCTTCACAGCCAGTTCGGTATGGCTTATAAGGCCATGCTGCTACCAGATGTAATTCCAACAATATTCCCGCTAAGTAAGAAGGCTGGGAAGGCTCCAACGAAGAAGAGAGGTGCTTTTTTAAAGCGAGAAAGACTCAGGGTAAGTGGCCATTTAATAATACTCCCATGCATAACCCAGTCCACTTCTGTGCAAAACGACATGTTCACACCATGCTCACCGTTTCAGTGTTCACGGCATGAAAACATGCCGTGATTTTCCGCATTAATAAAAACATCGTGTCTGATTTTTATATCCTGGCAAGACAAACATAAAAACATTAAACCTTTCTCATTATGCCTGCGCTTGTTTTGAGCTTTTTAAATGATCAGAACTTTGACTCAACTGTTTCTGTTATTTCATAAAATAACACCGTAATGTTAGCATTGCCTTCGGTGTGTTTTCCGACCGCATGATGGGGGCTTGCGCTGCATTTCACGGTACATAGAAATTCTCTGCCTTTGTGTACGTCACGAACATTTCGTTAAAACTTCGAAAATTCGGGTGGTCAATTTTCTCCCAAATGAGTGGATTTACCAGAAACTTTCACAGGTTAATTGATCTTGATTCAAAGTACTTAAATGCTACATGTTTACCTGACATTTATAAATGGTGAACATATTCAATAAGTTAGAAATGGATTAATTCCACAGTTGCAAACAAAGTGGAAAACAACTAAAAGAAGGGTAGATTGGCTCTAAAAGCAAATGGTAAATTCTGATTTTGGGTACTTGGTAAAAATGTTTAAATGGGAATATACCCTTGACCCTCCTGGATATGGTTAAAGTATTCATTATATTGATATTTTATGAAACTTCATTACAGTTTGTTGTGATATTTAAGTTATTCTTAAGTAAGACTAATTGCGGTGACACCATGTGGAATCTCAATTAAGTAGTAATTAGTTCTGAAAAGAACTGGTGGTACAACTCGACGTTTCGATCAGTATGCTCTGATCGTCCTCAAGTTATTCTTGAAAGAAACTGTTTCTTTCTAATGGAAAAACCAGCTAAAATCTGTGCACAAAACACCTGCATACTTCAACCATAGAGTATACCACTACTGATTTATTCATCTGCATGTAACATGACATTTCAGTCACTCGATGAAGGTGACAATCTCTAGCTTAGAAAACTTAATTAGAACTTGAACAGAGACCCCTAGTACACAACTGATTTAGCAGGAAATGTAGGTCAGGTTCACCTGCGCATATGGATCTTGATTTTAAATCAATAATGTCTTCATAGTTTACTTGTATTTGTGTGTTCTTGTCAGTCACTGCTATCACTGTATCTGCTAGGATTCAGATATAATAGGGCGTCCACAAAATGTGTTACCAAAGTGAAATTTTTGCAGGATGTCAATTTAGCAAACAGAGTCTCTCAAAAGACTTGCTAGTTCTGATTCCATGCCCTGTTGATTTGATGATAGTGTACCTTTAAATCAACTAATAAAAAAAATCAAATGGTTACCATCAGTTTAACACATTCACGGTTACATCATCAGTTTAACACATTCACGGTTACATCATCAGTTTAACACATTCATGGTTACATCATCAGTTTAACACATTCATGGTTACATCATCAGTTTAACACATTCATGGTTACATCATCAGTTTAACACATTCATGGTTACATCATCAGTTTAACACATTCATGGTTACATCATCAGTTTAACACATTCATGGTTACATCATCAGTTTAACACATTCATGGTTACATCATCAGTTTAACACATTCATGGTTACATCATCAGTTTAACACATTCATGGTTACATCATCAGTTTAACACATTCATGGTTACATCATCAGTTTAACACATTCATGGTTACATCATCAGTTTAACACATTCATGGTTACATCTTAGATCAACAACGTGGGTGGAATTATAACATGTTTGCATCCCTCCCAATATTTTGATTTTAATAGATTTCCATTCCAATCATCTACATTTTTCACAATAAACAGAATTAATCTTTGCTCAGTAAACAAGGCTAAAGTGCTCTCTAAAAACATTTTGTAAATGTGTTCACCAGAGACGTGTCTGATGACAAGGTTAACTTGTCAATGGATCTGTCACGGTTTGTGAATTACAGTGTACCTACAATTTGAAAACTGAGCATGAAGGTTGAAATGGGTGTGTCAGATAATTTATGACCTGGTTTCAAGCCAGTACATGTACTCTGGGTAAAAGGTCTGTTAAAGGAAAGCACTTGGTGATGTAAATTCATTTCAATCTTAGTTTTCAAGAACTGCATGTATCTTAAAACTAACTTATGTCACAATTATATAACATGTGCTCACATGTTTGAGAAAAAAAAAAAAAACTGTTACACGTTTTTTCTGTTTTTATGTTTACAAAAAGTTACCTTTCGGCAAACTTTTTTAAAACTTAACAATTCATGTCTACTCTAAGTAAAATCACTTCAGACTGAAGCATTTTTCAGGATAATTGATAATTGTGCTAGTTAAATTTACACCAAGTAAGGTTTTCGTTAATGTACTTTGTTATTTTGAGTATATTGTAATTACTAATGCTGTACCTTCCCTTTCAAAAAAAACTAGTTTTGTCTTGTATATATCAGCATCAATGTGTACATTGTATCACAAATTGATGAGAGAGTGGTAAATCTTGTATTGAAAGGTTAAGTTACAAATTACATACATGTACATGTACATGTGTGTATCAAACCACCAGTTCCTTCCAGAACCATAACTACATATATTTACAATTTGGCGCTTACGTATTTCAACTTTTCATTTTCACCTGCAAATACCAGCACAAACATTCCCTGCTTGATTATAAACTATTATTCTCAATACCTACGTAAGCTTACACAAGACTTTTTCATTGTATGTGAATTTATGTTGTTTGTATTCAACAAAATTGCACGCTCTATTGAAATAATTTGATTGTGCCTCACCCAAACTACCCAAAAATATGAATTTTGACCTTCAGTGTCACACTTTGTTAAGTAATGTCAACATGCTACTAGCAGCTGAACATTCATTATTGCATGGTGGTTTGTGACCATAAATAGTTAACTACATACTGTTCACATCAATATACCATTTAGGTGTACATTAAATATCAATATGAATTTATTAAATATATTTATTAAATTTACAAAAAGGAAGGACATTTTTTAAATTGATAAAAGAATGAAGTGGCTATCCTTACTGGGCATTGCAGAAAACGATTCCCTTAACCCTAACTCCCTAGACAACAAAAGCAGTTGGAGGATTTTGAAGGATTTTTATTGTTCAGTAACAATGCTTAGGGAGTTAGGATTAATTAATTTTTGCATCTTTTTTAGGCAGAAATTTGTGTGTGTGTGTCTAATTCTCATTTTTTGTAGAAATGTTTGAATTTTGATTAGCAAATTGTAAATTTTGTGTAGCATTTTGTTGTTGTTTTTATTCTCTATATATACTAATAATTTTTTTTTAACGAACTGTATCAAAATTCCACATTAGAACAAATACAAAGTTTGTATCCGCCGATCAAAATTAATTAATGTATTTTATTATTTTCGCATAAACGACACAGCATTAAATTTTCACAAGTAATTTTTTTCACATGAAATGAGTCACAGCAGTTTACCAACAGTATAAAATAATACCTGTACCTGCCCTTTAAAATATCTGCATTAACAAGTGAATAGCTTCTTGATGTTAATTTGTGACCATTGTGTACGGTTTTCTTAGCAGGGTGGATATGTGCGCGTTACAAATCTTGATTATTATTATTATTATTATTATTATTATTATCCTTTTGTTAATTTACAAAGGCTTAAGGCTGTGTGTTCAATCTAGTTATAGTTCCCTCGTTTATCAGCGTGTTTTTGAATTTGCGTTGTCATCATTGGTATAAAAATTTATTTCTGAGCGGTAAATTGTATTCCATGTAGAAAAAAGAGCTTGTGACATAAACGTTTTATCAAACATACAATTAAGTAAAATGTTTGTGTTCTTTTCTCAAAAACTTTCACTGGTTAGATTTATGATACATATATCACTTTTGTATCTTTTTGTTTCTATGTATTCTGAGTGCCCATTAAGATGTTCTAAGATGTTCTTAATCTTAACTTAGTTTGTACAATGTGTAAATCTGCTATGACATCATCATTATCCTCATCATCGACATCATCTCCTTCATTGTCATGGTCAACGAGGTCTTCTTGTATCTGTTAAATCTGCTCCTATCAGTATCATTCGCCATACAACAATGAGAAGAAAAACAGAAGAGAAAATAGAACCAAAATGTGGCAGTTATATCACAAGAACAAGAAATTATGCCAGAGGCATATGGAATTCCATACTTGTAAGATTTAATGATAAAAAGCATGTTCACATATTTTTATGTACCATATATCTGTAACTTAATCAATTCCTTTGCTATACGGCATGTAAGTAAATTAAAAAGAGAAAAGTGTTAAATACGAATGTATACAGAAACCCAAGGACAATCTGCTGACAATTAAGACTCCTTCCAAATAGCTGTGAAGAGGATGTTACAATAGACGTAGGCTCACAATGAGTGACAACGGATGCTAGCCGTTACAAAGAAGAGGAAACTAGCTGAAAACCATCCATCTACGACTGATAGATGAGGAATCTAGGTTTCCTGTAGTTATAGCAGGTCTAATCTTCATTGGTTGGTATCATTATCAGACTGATCAGTGAGTGAGTGAGGCAGTGTGTGTACATGTATGGAGAAGAGAGATGCTACAGACTAACACTTGGCTTGGTGCTTGAGTTTTCCTGCAAACATTTATTATCTGTGGATTGTGGAGGTAATTAGTAACTGTTTTTTCACATTGTCATGGTTTAAATATCGTACCACATTTATGTTAACAGGCAAATACATGTATTTCATGCAAAAAGTTTGGAAAGCAAAATTTGTAAGCAGAAATATTTTGTGTGTAATTTTCAATTTTGATGAGCAAATTGTGAATTTTGATGAGCATATTGTGAATTTAGATGAGTTAATTGTGATTTTTGTGTAGCATTTTGCTATGTGATATAAGTCAAATCATTGACTGTAAGTAGAGTCATTCAATATATACCCAGCTGATTCTTTTCCTTAAATTACAATACAAGCACCCCCTCCCCCCCAGTCCTCCAGAAATAAACAAAACTCCAGGTTTTTCAGTTTTGTGTTCATTCTCTACTGTGGTGCGATAACACAGCCATTTTAAATTCTCTTTGTTTTATTCACAGTTATTTATATGCACCATCTTGTGTACATTACATAATTAAATTTCCACAAAGAATGCTTGCCAAGCTACGACAGCAAACAGTAGAATATAGTAGTCATCAATAGGTTTGTTTGACCATCTGTTCGCATTCAGAAACGCTTTATTTTTCCCATACAAGTTAGTGCACATTTGATATAAATGTTTGCTGCTATGGATGTTACCGTATCTGTTGAACTTTATGACTGCTTCTATGAAAATGCTTACTCTCTCAGAATCTATACATTAAAGGGAAGGTACAACACTGGTAATGTTGGCATAACTGCTTCTATGAAAATGCTTACTCTCTCAGAATCTATACATTAAAGGGAAGGTACAACACTGGTAATGTTGGCATAACTGCTTCTATGAAAATGCTTACTCTCTCAGAATCTATACATTAAAGGGAAGGTACAACACTGGTAATGTTGGCATAACTGCTTCTATGAAAATGCTTACTCTCTCAGAATCTATACATTAAAGGGAAGGTACAACATTGGTAATGTTGGCAAACTGCTTCCATGAAAATGCTTACTCTCTTTGAATCTATACATTAAAGGGAAGGTACATGTGTAACATTGGTAATGTTGGCATAAGTGCTTCTATGATAAAAATGCTTACTCTCTTGGAATCAATATACATAAAAAGGAAGGTACAATATTGGTAATAACCAGGTTATCAAATTAACAATTTATTTATATAAAAACTTTCTTTTGGTAAAATTATTCTGACCTTAGAGAAAACAGGAATTCCTGTCTTACTGCAAGTTGTAAAATATAAAAAATATGCACAAATTTTTGGTTGTTTTTGGAAGAACATTGATATATTTCTTGAAAACTAGAGGGTTTTAATGAACATATACCAAATACCAATGTTGTAACTTCGCTTTGACCAAAGTTTCAGCTTTATCATATGTCCTAATATAGTGAAAATACATTAATTTATTAATTTTGATGTGGAATTTGATGTGCACCCATTCCGAAAAGGACTCACTGGCAAAAATTATAACAAGTCAGATTTACATTTAAATTTGTCCATTTGGTTAATAATGAATTATCATTTCAGAATTCTATACCTTACAGGTACCTTTAATTCTTCTCTGAAGCACCACCACCATGAGTAGCTCTGACATTTTGATTTTAGGAAAACCACCATCCAAGGCCAAATGTGGAGTGTAAATTGAAATGGTTTTCAGTAGTCACGCAGCGTACATTGTACATGTAACTTTAATTGTGATGTCACATGCATTATAATGGGATTTTTTGGTATTTTTTCCATTGAATGATGAATTCTAATTACTGGCCCAGGTAGTTTTCATACATATAATTCCAAAGACATGTACATAACTGGCAAGGTCTCATCATCCGCATGAATTGGGGTTTGGTATGAGGGCGTCACGATTTTCATTTATTGTAATTGCCTAGAAAAAATGGAAGGATAGGGAATTCTTATGATGCGTACCTTGTAGTGTTTATACATGTATATTGTAGTTTTGACCATACATTGTACAGTATGTTTATGTAGCTTAGATGTTTGTTATCACAGAATGATTTCATTATAATATTTTGTATTTAAGCAATATTTTTGGTGATATTTTTTTGTGTATCGTATAATTTGTGAATTTTTTGTAGAATGTTGTTATGGGATACAAGTGAAATTATTCACTGAAATATTCAATGTGAAATGTCTCATATTTGTGTATTCACCTTTTGCTGAAATATTCAATGTGAAATGTCTCATATTTGTGTATTCACCTTTTGCTGAAATATTCAATGTGAAATGTCTCATATTTGTGTATTCGCCTTTTGCTGAAATATTCAATGTGAAATGTCTCATATTTGTGTATTCGCCTTTTGAGGGTATGCATGTACATGTGAAGCCTAGCTGAATTTGATCTGATTTAAATTTGTAATTTTGTTTTATTTGTATTTATTGGGTTTCATAGCTTCTGACTAGCACCCCCAGAACAAAGATATTGACAATTGTGAGACCGTGTTATAGTACACACATGTACAGGGCTGGATAGCTCAATTGTAACCCAGGGGCCACAAGTTTACATCCAGCTCCAACAAATTTATTTTCAAATTCAAAGTAAATTTAACTGTTCTATGTTCTGTATGAATGTGTTACAGTGTCTCTGTCTTTGTAAAATTGGCAAATACTGATTGTGAATCTAGTTGCACAACTAATTAAGAGCATTAAGCCAGTGACATGTGATACACCGCTGAATTTCAAGGCTAACATTTCATTATAGTTTGAAAGTCCTTCTTCGATAATTAAATTATTCCATGTGAGTTGTTCATCACTTCATCACTTATCTTCAAAATGCACCATGCATTTTTGTTGATATTCAGCACTTATTCATATTCATATTGAGCACTTATGGCCTGTACTGCTTGCCAGGTAGTAATTTTGCCCCATTTGAAGAGGTGTACAATGTAAGTACCAGTTTCCAACAGTGCTGAATTTTTCCAAAAAAGTGCCCCTTGGAGGATTTGGGATGGTTAGGGTTAAGCATCATTAAGCCAGTGACATGTGATACACCGCTGATTTTCAAGGCTAACATTTCATTATAGATTGAAAGTCCTTCTTCGATAATTAAATTATCATTCCATGTGAGTTGTTCATCACTGGAAGGTAGACCAATCTATCTACTCAATATATACATGTACGCATTCTCACAATCACAATTCAGGCGTCTTAACTAACACTCTTCTCAGCACACTGTTATAGGTGGATTCCTCTGTATTTGATCTGGTCTGGGCTATACAGGTATAGTATTAGACAGTTGCGGAGTTTAATTCAATTGTTTCAAACATAAAATATGTATCTTTTATATCCTCTGTTTTTCTTTTTTGATTATTAACAGTATTAGCCAGCAATTCCTTTGGGTGTCTTGTGGATGCACTGTCAATCATGGTTAAATGAACATCCTGTAGTTTTTGTAAGACACATTATTCAAATGTGTCTTAAGCTCAAGATAAGAGTACTTGTTTTTCTGTAGAATAAATTTCTTATGTCTAAATCATGGCTAATGTATATATATGATTCCTATGGATGTGTATCAAATGCCTGTTTTATGGACATTGCACATTCCATGCAATGCACATTACTGTTTTTGAGTTGTTAAAAGATATATTTATTATACATTGTTTTTCCCCAAAGGAAATTGTCTTGTCTCATCTCAGTATCCTTTCTTAGGCAATTCCAAAAGATTTGTAAAGGTATTCCTTGGTCACCATTTAATAATAATAATAATAATAATAATGTATAGATTTATATAGCGCACGTATCCACCAACTAAGTGGCGCTCAAGGCGCATTATATTATTATCCCTGCTCATAAGGCTCATAAGGCTCATAAATCATTCCTGAAACCATCTCAGCTCCCTGGGGAGTATACAGCTCAATTGCTGCCATTTCTAGCGCATAGAGAGCAAACCATCTCTGCCTTCACAGGTACCCATTTAACCCCTGGGTGGAGAGAAGCAATTATGGTTAAGTGTCTTGCTCAAGGACACAGGTGTCACGGCCGGGGCTCGAACCCACACTCTGCTGCTGGCAACACCAGAACTTGAGTTCAGTGCGCTAGACCACTCGGCCACGACAATCCACTTTTCGTGCATTATACAACACACGGGACCTACGGCTTTACGTCCCATCCGAAGGACGAAGCAATTATGGTTAAGTACCTTGCTCAAGGATACAAGTGTCACGACCGGGGCTCGAACCCACACCCTGCTGCTGGCAACACCAGAACTAGACTAGACCGCTCGGCCACGACACTCCATTTAACCCATTATATTGTACATTTCTAGGAGTCTGCCACTAACTCGATGACAGCCAGGTTGCAGGAATTCTATGAGTCCCTTCCCAGCCCTACAGAGCACTGGGAGTTGCTCGAGGCGATTGGGGAGGGGACATATGGGGGTGTGTTCAGGGTGCGGAATCTGGAGACAGGGAAATATGCTGCAGCCAAACGTAAGTCCCCCACTTAAGTGAGTGAGACATGAGTAGGGGATTAAGAGGGAGGGGCGAATAACAGTGAATGCATTTTACTGCCATTTAAAAAAAATGAAATCCTTACCTAAGCTAGACTTGTCGAGTACAGGCCCCGCTTATTGCATTGTTTGTAGGACTTGTAATGGAGAGATCCCACTAAAATCCCACTAAAATCCCACTTTTTGGATTAACCATAACACAACCAAAGTTTGCAGATGAAATTCCCCAGGGAGTTGTGAAAATTTACATCAATATTGGCCTAATGGTGAGGTTAAACTTTGTAGTGCTTTATTGCTGCAAATGCTGGCTTGTGATGTTCACCTGAAAATAAGATATTCCTACTTTTTTGCGGGAATTCTTGGTGGAGTCTCTGATTACTCTCTGGTCTTTTCTTTATAGTTATGGATGCAGTTACAGACATGGAAGAGGAAATCGAAGCAGAATACAAGATTCTTAAGAATTGCTGCAACCATCCCAACCTGCCACAGTTCTTTGGTGCTTATTATAAAGTCATGCCGGGTACCAAGCTCAATCAGATCTGGCTGGTGATTGAGGTATGTAATATTTATGCTTTATATGATGGAGTATCGGTTTCGGTTTAGAATTATAAAGCCATACCGAGTACCAACATGGTTCTTATCAGGACTGCAATCTAACTCTTTGATAGTTGAAATAACCAGTAACCATGGTGTAACTGCAAACTGTCACCGGTTTGTAACATTGTCACTGCTAATAATGTCAATAAATGTGATAACAAAAAATTGATGTTGTGTTAGAAATCAAATATTCAAAATTCAGAAAACAGTTTTCCTATTACTATTAAAACTTTGCGTCTCATTTATATAGCTATGTGAGGCTGGTGCCGTGACTGATCTCATACGTGGTATGCTGGAAAGACGGGAGAAAATAGATGAGGTCGTTATTGCTTATATACTCAGAGAAACATTGCAGGTCAGTTATGTACATATCCACTTGGCTTTAAGAGATACATTGCAGGTCAGTTATGTACATATCCACTTGGCTTTAAGAGATACATTGCAGGTCAGTTATGTACATATCCACTTGGCTTTAAGAGAAACATTGCAGGTCAGTTATGTACATATCCACTTGGCTTTAAGAGAAACATTGCAGGTCAGTTATGTACATATCCACTTGGCTTTAAGAGATACATTGCAGGTCAGTTATGTACATATCCACTTGGCTTTAAGAGATACATTGCAGGTCAGTTATGTACATATCCACTTGGCTTTAAGAGATACATTGCAGGTCAGTTATGTACATATCCACTTGGCTTTAAGAGATACATTGCAGGTCAGTTATGTACATATCCACTTGGCTTTAAGAGATACATTGCAGGTCAGTTATGTACATATCCACTTGGCTTTAAGAGATACATTGCAGGTCAGTTATGTACATATCCACTTGGCTTTAAGAGATATCACTTGACCAGCAATGATTTGTTCCCTTCATTTTTATTTACATTCTTGTTTCATTTTATGTACAATGTAGCTTACAAGTCTTCAATCAACTGTAAACCTTGTGTAGGAACCCCTCCCTCCCTCCTCCCTCCCCCCTCCCCAACTATAAGTCTACATGTTAAAAACTGGTTCCATGTTTCTTTTTATGACCAAGAGCCTGGCTCAAGTAAAACTTGTGTACTCTGATGTCAATTATGTCCACCTTCTTCAACCCCATTTACTTTATAGTCATACCAGTTTCCACATTTTATTCATGGTTAGTTGGCTTGTTTAAGTCTGTCACCTCTTTGTTATCAAACTTGATCCATGATCCATTGTAACACATTACCAACCAGACACCTGCTGATTCTACCAACTTCATTGATGTTTCCATGACGATAGGACTGCATCCTTCCGTAGGTCTGGTGCTACTGCGTGTATTATTTATCAAGTTATGCATCATTTGTTTGTTAATTATCGAACGTTATGCAGTGGCACTGAATTACATATACATTTAATGCATAGAGTGTCTCTGATGACATACAGTATGCATGAAAACAGATATATGTTTTTATATCAAACAGTGTTAATACGTTATATGATTGTGTTACATATTTCCAGTTTTGCTGAATTGACATTGTAAATGCTTACATGATAGACTAATTGATGTGATTCATTAAATACATGCATGCATGAACATTGTAGTCAACCAAACGTACATATACATGTAATTAACTGACAGTACATGTACTTAACAATTGACAGCCAGTAAAAACAGAAATGGAAACCAAGGACAGTTATTTAACATTTAAAGGCAAACTATTTCGTCCATGGTAGCTATCTTGAAAAGCTATAAATTAGTTCACATTTGCTGGCAGAAATATACATTGTATGTCAAGTTGAGAAACAGTGTATGGGTTGGAATTTTTGTAAACATGAATCTACCTCTTAGCTCTTATTTTGCATTGTTTTTACAAATCTGATACTGAAACAATTTTGTGTATGGTCGTGATTATATTATACTATAATGACCACAATGTCATGTCATAATCTCAATTTGAATTGTGAAAGTAAATAGTTAGTCTGGGTTCAAAATTATCTTTACTTCCTGAAATACAATAATCTAAATATGGTAACTTTACGTTTCTCAATAAGAGCTTACTCAAATTATAAATTTTAGTTCAATATTCACCTGTTTGCTTATTAAAATGCTTGTCCTTTCAGTAGTGATTATGATAAATTAGAGAGATCCAAAGATACAGAGCATCAGTAAATGTTCCATTTTGCCTTTTAAAAAAACCTACTTGGTTTGACAACGTAAGGACATTAACTACTATTTTGTAAATATTCTTATTCACTTTACAGGCCCTGCATCACCTGCACAGTCATAGGGTCATGCATCGAGATGTCAAAGGTCATAATGTCCTGATGACCTCAGATGCACGCATTAAGCTGATTGACTTTGGTGAGTTCTTCAGCATCATAATAAGGAACTTTACTAAAGTCATTGACATAAAACAGTAAAGGTCAAGGAACTCATGATATCAACAAAGGTCTTAACATCAAAGTAATTTACTTAGCTTTTTGCTTGCATTGGCTGGCTACTTCAATAACAATTTTATTCGCTACTTTACAATGTGTGCTGTGATAACGCAGTTCATTTAGCCTTGTCTTGTATTGATACATGGAAACCCTTTCTAACATGAAATGCATTAACTTCTAAAAAGCATTCTTGAATTTGATTGAAAATAAACAAACATAGATTGTACAATAGAAGAGCTTGAAAAAGATCAATATTGATTTAGTATATAATTATTAAGCCTTTGAATTAAATGCATAATGGGCGTTATGATGACAGAAATACATGTACATTAACCAGTTCGCTTCGGAGGCCGTGTATACACGCAATTTTTTTTGGACAGCGGATCGGAGAGCGTCTAAACACGCATTCCGATTTTTATGTGTGTCACCGGGAGACTTGTCAACACGCCACGTATACACGCAATCGTTTCTCGGAGTCCATGGGGTCACGGTTCGGTGGCCCCGGACAAAATGCACTGCAAATACTGAACAAGTTCACTCTTTTCGTTGATTTTTGCCTAATCCCTTTATCCAAGACCTGTTCCTTTGACGTACCAGCCAGGGATTTGTAAAGAGGATTTATATCCATTGTTTACGAGGCATTCAATCTCTCTCCAGGTATGCCGTTTTTTCGACCGGGCGCTGGTCGCTAATAGGCCGTTGCGTCGGGGCTTGCCAACGGTCTAATTGTGCTGAACAAACACAACCGTAATTAAAAAACTAGCCATTTAATTCTCAAAATGTCAATGAGTAAAGGTGTTTATTTGGGTGTCCGAACTTAGTTTCATTGACAAAAAATTTTATTAATGGCTAGAAATTTTTTCAGATTTTTCACTGAAAATAAACCCGCACGGGGGACCGGAAAAAAATAAATATTCCCGACGTCAACTGGTTAAGCCACTCAGAATTAATCAAGGTTGACTTAAAGAAAGGAATTTCCATGGTACTGACATTTTATAAATAACTTCTATTTTACAACAAGATGTAATACTGCTTCAACTTCAAATACTGAATTATTTAAAAAGATTGATCTTAGTGATTGTGAACAACTCGATTTATATTTTGAGAATACATTTCATAAGAATGGTTAGGTTTATGAATAAAACCATGTGAAATAATCTATTCTTGAAAAAAGTGTGGTTCTGAAAACGATTGGTTGTGAGGTTAGGTCTTGAAGTTTTGAGCAGTGTTCTCTCTCTGTCTTCTCTCTCTGTCTTCATGATTGATATTCTGTAAAATATACAAAATATAAATTTGAAAATATACATGCCTCAATATTTTCAACCAGATATAAAATACATGTAATGAGAAATCTGCTGCAACATAACGATATTTTTGTTAGTTTGGAGACTCAATAAAATACTGACATGGGAAATTGTGGGTATAGCTATAAATGGGGCATTTTATTGCTCGACAAATGGTTGGCAATTAGACGTTGTATTGGTTTGTGGAATCTAGATAATTACCATCGATTCAAAATAGGCAATGTCATTGTGACATATAACCCATTATAAACAATGAATTGTATTGTGTTGACAATATCAGGAGTATCCGCAGTATTAAAGGGACGCAGTAAACGCAATACTTCGGTTGGTACCCCGTACTGGATGGCACCAGAAGTCATTGCTTGTGGCCAGCAACTGGAATGCTACTATGGAATTAAGTAAGAATTGTTTTATCAGAGAAATACACAATGATATCCAGTAACGCACCCATGATTTCTTCTTTGATACAGCTTTCACCTTTTCACGTAATCATTTGGGGTACATTTTGAAAGGGATAAAGAGGGAAATGTTTCAGAGGCTGGCATTTGTGTCTCTGTTCTGTGCACGGAATGCCAAACTTATAATAACCTTTGGACTATTGTGGCTTTTCTATGGCTAAGGAAGTCAACCTTTTTAATAAACCCAGGTTGCCACGCCTACTTACTTGCCTCCTTGATTGAACCATAATGTCCTCACCACTAAAAGAAAGTGAAGAATTTCATGCATTGAGTACTATTATTTGATTTAATATCAAATTTCTTTTCTACAGAAGTCTTGCAAAATACAGATTGTTTCAAAATATTTAATAATTGCTAAGTTTCAAACCTGTTATGTATGTTGTTTTTGTTTACAATGTTTACAGAAGTGATATTTGGTCACTGGGAATCACAGCTGTGGAGCTAGCTGATGGTGAACCACCGTTGAAGAACTTACATCCAATGAGAGCCCTCATGAAAATACCCAGGTATAATAATCTACTTAACGTCTTAATTCAGTCTTAGAGCCGGAATATACTATTTGTTAAAGTTCATTATGTGAATTCATACCTTATGAAGATATTAAGAAACTACATAGTTAATATCCAAACAAATGTGTATACTAAGTATTGGTATTTCACATTATTTTTGATTGACACAAATGTGGGTCTTTTGATAAACATATTTATTGTGAAATTTCTTTTCAGGAATAAGCCCCCAACAATTCAGCACCCTGCCAAGTGGTCACAAGAATACAGTGACTTTGTTGCAAGGTAAACATCTGAAATGAAGAAAATTACATTAAAAAAACATTTTAAAAAAATGTATGATACTAATTGTCTACATTTGTTAGGTTCCAGAATGCAAATCCAAAATCACTATGAAAAAAAATATTTTAAATGCACCAATCTATTCTGAACATAAACCTCATTTTGATCCTTATAGACTTGTATATTTTAATAGAAAATCAAAATGGCTGCTCCATAAATAAGGTCAATTGAATTGAAAAGTTGCAAATATTTGTTTATCCTTTTGTCTCTCTTCTCTATCAGAAATTATTTCTCATACTTTGTGTTCTTGTTGGTTTCGTCAGGTGTCTTGTCAAAGACTGTGAGCACAGAGCCGATACGACTGAGCTTCTGTCTCACCGGTTCCTGGCCAAAGTACCAGCCAATGTTTCAGTAGTAAGATCTCAACTGACTGGCTTGATTGGACAGTTTATAGAAACAGACGGACCCACACATGTACCTGAAGTCACTACAAAGTAAAGCAAATATGCTCTTTATGTCATTTGTTTATCTATTTATTGTATTTCGCATGTATTTTGCCTGTGTTATTTTCTATTTTACAAACAATTTTGTTTTTATCTTTAAAAAAATTACAAATTTTAGTGATTTTTATGATCAAGTTATTATTACAATATTGAAAAAGTAGTGAGAAATATTGCTTAAATGATGTTTCTAAATATGTTGTATTGCAGACATGGTAAACTGAATCCTGTTCGGACACGAGGCCTCCATAAATCCAATCGAAAAACACCTGATATGGTGAATGATCTAGCTCAGCTGGAGAACCTTACACAGGTAATGTGTCTCTGTCATTGTAGGGGTTTATGTGTCTGTCTGTAGGTCGGTCGGTCTGTCTGTAGGTCGGTCGGTCTGTCTGTCGGTCATGATCTGTATGTATTTCCTGTCTGTCTGTGCCTGAGTGACTTGGGCTAGGTGTCTGTCTATCTGTGTACCATACTGTCTCCATCTCGGTCTTTCTCTCTGATTTCAAAGTTTCAAGGATAACTTCCATCATAATGGATTATTATGGCTGTCATCGAGACAAAGATTGAATGAAATCATTACATTGAAACGTGACATCCTTGAGCCAGCATGACTGGTAATACATCGCAAGTATAGTAGTTGTCCCATTAGTTGATCAATGATTGGATAGAGACAAGCTCTAAAGGTCTATCATGATTGTATCATGATGTATAAGAACATTTATATCATAAAACAAATTTGCTCATTTTAACAATGTGATACATGGATGGATGTGTATTTTACTACATGCTAGAACCAAAGCCTCATTTAAAAAAACCTCAATGTAGATGTGAATCTGAAGCAGTTTTGACATCATACATTCGCCTAGAATGATTGATGGAAATAATTAATGTTAATCTCGGGTTTTTGGCATTGCAGTTCACTTTACTAACAGAAATGAGGAAGTTTAAATTCAATAAGTGCTCTTCTTTTCCCCCGTTTTTCTAATTAATTATTATTTTTTATTAAAAATCAATATAAATTATCTAAGCACATTCTAAAAAGGGAGCTTTCTGGTCGTATAATACATCCCTTACTCCATTATTTCAAATTTAAAAATGGTTACCTTTGGTGTACATGTGTATACTATCTTTGTGTTCAGCAAGATGTGTAGAAATCAGTTTTTGTTAATAATTTTAGAAGGGTAGTTTGAGGTTGATGTGGCTTAATCTTCTTGTATTTGGCAGGACTGTATCGTTCAACACCTGTTTGGACGATATATGAAGGGTCAGATCTACACATTTATTGGAGATATTCTGATTGCGGTCAATCCATACACTCAAATGGCTATCTATGATCAAAGTGTGAGTAATTGCTAAGAGATTGAATTATTATTTTTTTATGTCATTATAGATAGATGGGAGGATTTGGTGTCTGATCAGCATAGATAGCTGTGTTTTTCTTAAGATTTTTTCCTAAGACGTTTTTTAGCAAACTTGATTTGTTAGGTTTTTGTAATTTTTAATTCCAAGGACTGTAGTTTGAGTAGGATATTTGTTTGAAAGAGAAAAAGTAAGTAAGATTTCATTAAGAAATATGGAGGTGGGAGGAACAGTAAATTTGCCGGCAAGCAGACAAAAACACTGATTAGAAAACAAGAACATCTAGTGTTTCATCAAAGAATTCTTCCTAAAATTGCAGCTTTTTTCTTTGGATTACTTCTTATTTAGTTGTACAGCCACTCCAGACTCATGAATTATTCATAGATTTTATGCTTTATTATTCAGTTCTCTGAGTTGTATAGACACGCCTCCAAGCAGGCCAACCCACCCCATATCTTTAGCATGGCAGACAGCACTTACCAGGCACTACAGTTTCATAATCACAACCAGGTGAGATACATATGCAGATTTCATGCTAATTATGTAGGTCAATGGTTAATATATGCAAATAATATGCGTTTTGAACTTTCTGAGGTTCCTAACGGATTTGCTAATGATCTGGATGAATGATCACCGGATGATAGGCACCAGACTGTTGTTGGACACTAGCCTCACTCTGATTCTCATAGACTTGTCTGTAGGAAAACCCAAGATGGCTGTTGCATGATGAGTCTATTTCAATGGGTCATCAAACCAAATGGGGTCATAATATAAGCGTTGTTTTTATTTAAGACCATATAGAACTGATTCCACCAGATCATTTTAAAGTCTGGTTTAGAGCTAAAACGACAAATTCTCAGTCAAAAAATAAATGTAAATCAGGGAATAAAACAGTGTTTGGAACCAGTTACAGGTATAAGAATAATTGATTCATTTGTTTTTGATACAGTGTTTAATTGTAAGCGGAGAGAGTGGTGCTGGGAAGACAGAAAGTGCCAACCTTCTAGTCCAGCAACTTACAAAACTAGGAAAGGTACATATTATACTGTACATTACATGTCTAGTATCAGATGTCCACGAAAATATATGTACCTCTCTCCAATAATAGGGTGGTTTCTTTCAATGAGTTTCAGAGTTAGCCAATTAGTCAAACATTCTTAAGGTAGAATTTTAGTTGTTGACATTTTAAGACTGTTCTAAAAGTATATAATAGCTTAGTAAAAAGATCAAAAGATCAAATCTTCTGAAGACGATCAGAGCATACTGATCGAAACGTCGAGTTGTAACCTCCAGTTCTTTTCAGAATTAATTACTATTCAATTGAGAATTTCACATGGTGTCACCGCAAATAGTCTTTACTTATCCTCTTCACTACGTAAAGCTGCAAGTTTTGCTTAAAAGATAACATCGTACATGCCTCCGTTACAGTGATATGAATAAAGACTTGACCTCATAACCATGACCTTTGAATCATGACCTCTAATAATGACCTCCACTGCAGGCAATAAATAGATCCTTGGAGCAGCGTGTCTTACAGGTCAATCCTCTTCTAGAGGCATTTGGCAACGCCCAAACCGTCATCAATAACAACTCCAGTCGATTCGGCAAGTTCCTAGAGTTGAAATACACAGACAAAGGTCATGTGATGGGTGCGGAGATCTCGCAGTACCTGCTGGAAAAGTCTCGAGTCATACAACAGGCAAAGTAAGTAGATTAGCTTACAAGACAAGAATGGATTGAAGTAGTTGCTGACTCTGTGTAAAGAAAGAGTACAGCAACCATTTTTACTTTTACTTAGTCATTTTTTGTTCACAATAAACCAACATTGCATATGTAACTTTGCTAAACATTTTCAATTGTGTTTATGTTATTCTTTGTTGGATTTGTTTTTTCAGAGAAGAACAAAATTTTCATATTTTCTACTACATTCTGGCTGGTCTAGCTGAGAGTAACGAAAGCAGCACCTACCATCTCCAGCTTGACAAGAAATACAGGTAGAAATATATATTTATTCTGTTAGTTTTATCAGTTAATATATGACATGGAGAGGGATAATGTTCTTTTTGAAATTCCCCCTTATGTACCGAAACCATCTTCAATTAACATGTATTCACCCCTGATTAACAGTAATTATCCAAACATGACCCCATCCAAACATGTTCCCATGGAGTGCCATGGTCGAGCAGTTTAGTACATCGGATTTGTGTTCTGATGGCTGAATCGTCAGAATGTGGGTTCGAATCCCAGCCGCGACTGGGGTGCTTGTGTACTTGAGCAAGACACATTACCATAATTGCTTCTCTCCACCCAGGGGGAAAATGGGTACCTGTGAGGGCAGAGTTGGTTGTTGTGTTTCATTAGCCCATATGCGCTGAAATGGCTGCAATTGAGCTGTATACTCCCCAGGGAGCTGAGATGGTTTCAGGAATGATTTATGAGCCTGATGAGCAGGGGTAATAATGTAATGCGCCTTGAGCACCAGTTTGGTGGATACGTGCACCATATAAGTCCACATTATTATTATTATTATTATTATTATTATTATTATTATTATTATTCTGACCCGACCCTCATTTAACCCCAAAGGAAATAGAAACAAGAAAGAAATATTGAAAAAATAACTAATTTTGTTTTTGATACTGTAACAGGTATCTGCATTTGGGGGACAATACTGCTACTGATTTAGAGAAACTTCCTGAGCTAAGACGAAGATTTGAGGACATTCATAACTGTCTTCAAACCATAGGATTTACTGATGTGGTATGGGAACACTTATCAGTTCGTTTACTTGCATGATATGCTGTAGACCTGTATACGACTGGTTCCTTGACCAACAATGAAATATCATTTGAAAGAAATCAGTTTTGAAAAGGCACCAGTCTATGTTGTACATGAGCCTCATTTTTATGTCCATAGATTTGTGTATGAGAAAACCAAGATGGCTTCTCCATAATAAAAGTTGATGAAACTGAAAGGCTGTGTGCTGGATAAGAAGTCAGTTGAATAGTTTTAGAAATAAAAAGAAAACGTCATTTAACCCTCCTATGGTTTGACGTTTCAAAACCTTTCAAAATCTGCTTACGGGCCAAAATGGCTATCAATTATTATGAACCCTTTAAAACCCTCCAGAATTTGTTGCTACTGAACAACCACACCTTTCAATACCCTTTGAAAGGTATTGAAACATTTCAACACCAGTTTGTTCAGAGAGTTGTTACACCTTTCGAAACCTTTCATAGGTCCCTTTTGTCAGACAGTTTTCTCACCTTTCAAAACCCTTCAGTACAGCAAACTTGAAAGGTTTTGAAAGGTCTGACAATTCTATGGCAAACTGCACTGTACATTAGGAGGGTTAAGGCTATCCAAGGTATCTTTGAAAGGATTTGGCTGATTAAAAAAACAAACTAATAATAATGTTTTGATTTTGATGGTTTCAGGAGATAAGTTCCGTTTATAGCATCCTTGCTGGCATCATTCATCTTGGGGAGGTTACCTTTGAGGAGGCAGAGCAATCTCACAGCGTTGATAAGAGTGTCATCACAAACATCACTGAAGTCTTCAAGAGTAAGAGTATTACAACAAAAGCTTGACATCTGTCACGGAAGACAATTTGTATTGCTATCTTTGACCTGCAATAGTCAGTTATTTTGAAGAAGTTTTTTGAACATTTGATATGTTTTGGTTTGCGTTCTGTTCAGCTAGTGAAACGAAAAACAAAAACTAAAATCTTTCATGGTAGAAATCTTTATTGGAACTTTGACCTGTGACAATCAATTTTAAAAAGAAGTTTCCTAATTGTTTTGCATGTCCATGGGTTGCCATGTTCAGATAGTTGTTGTTGTCCTCTTTCGGCTGCTCCCCTGTTGGGGGTCGCCACAGCGGATCATGATCCGCATATTTGATTTGGCATAGGTTTTACGCCGGATGCCCTTCCTGATGCAACCCTCCCATTTATCCGGGCTTGGGACCGGCACTAAGCATGCACTGGCTTGTACATCCCCAGTGGCTGGGGTTCAATTCGGCCCTCGCAGCAATTATGGTAAAGTGTCTTGCTCAAGAACACAAGCACCATGGTCGCGGCAAGGCTTCGAACCCACACACTCTGACGACTCAGCAATCAGAACACAAATCCGATGCACTAAACCGCTCGACCATGGCACCCCACCATGTTCAGATAGTATACTTTCATAACAAAAAGGTTCATGGTAGAAAACCTAACTTTCTTGAAAAGAAGTTGTTTTGCTCAAATGTAAAGAGAAATTGCATTGAAAACATTTTTTGAGTTTCTTATGCAATCCAAACAAGTTTCCACTTACAAAGATGATTGTCAAGCAGCACTTTGAATTATGGTCCTGACATTATTGGGGTTTACTTCATGGTATTCCCATTGGCCATAAATTTATGTCCATATCCATGTTTCTCTAAAAAAACATCTTTCCCCATTGGTCAGTCTAGCCAGCTGTGACTGGCATAAGCCTATAGTACATGTACATCCTGTAAGATTGTTTCCTAAAATCTTCTGCTCAGGTAGTGAACTTCTAGGCATTGAGAAGGATGATCTATCTGAAGCTATCACTACCAGCAGTGTAATCGCTTGTGGTGAGACCATCGTCAGGCAGAACACTAAAGACCAGGCTGAAGATATCAGGGATGCTTTGTCTAAAGCCCTGTATGGAAGACTCTTCAACTGGATTGTCAACAAGATAAACACACTGCTCAAACCAACCGAACAAGGGGGGTGAGTCTGAAGTCTTCAGAGATTCATTGTTTGTCAAATGAACCCCCTCTGAAATACTGTGAACTCATGGAATGTTGAATTCTCACCTCTCCCAATATAACCCTCCTCTCTCAATATAACCCTCTTCTCACAATAAACCCCCACTCCCAATGCCATCTGTGAATACATAAACAAACCCATCACTTTTCATTATAAGCAGATTTACCCATTATTATCCCTTTCTAATACATTTTGTGAATGTTGTCATCAAATGGTTGTATAGATCATGTCACCTCCTGTGTTTCCATATTTGTATGGTTCCCCAACTGCCTATCACAAACCATCATAATAAACATCACAATTTGAAAAGCACCAGTCTATTTTGGACATGAGCCTCATTTTGATTCACATAGACTTGTGTATTAGAAAATCAAGATGGACGTTCAGTTTGATTGTCAAAGTGAGTAAGATTCTTTTGAGTGGTCAGGTTGGATTCAGAGGATGCATACTTGGAGATAAAATAGGTGGTGTGGTCTATAGAAGCATTTCTTAACCCTAATTTAAAAAAAAATCTGAAGTTGTGTTGTTGCATCTGTGAATGTGATAAACAGATTTTTCTAATCTAAACCATTTTGGGCACATCTTAGTTTCTGCCTAACTGTTATCTAACAATCCATACCAATTTCATTTGACATCTTATCAATTAACCCATATAATAGCTGCATGGCATGTGGTTTTCATCTCCTAACAATCTCACCTAGGGAGGGTGGCCAGAGAACAATCTCTATACTTGACATCTTCGGGTTTGAGAACTTTACCGTCAATTCCTTTGAGCAACTTTGCATTAACATCGCCAACGAACAGATCCAGTACTATTTCAACCAGCATATTTTTGCCATGGAACAGGTGATAAGCTATTAGCAGTTGAAGATTGTTTGATAATTGATTGAACATTAGACTTAACAATCTCAAACTTAGATCAGTCATACTCATCAAGTAGACGTTTCCGTTATACTTTAATACCCCTAATTAATACATTTTTAAAGTTTAGCTATCATTCAGCTCGTTTGAGAGTCTCTTCATTGATTTATACTAATTTGTGTTTTATGGGCGAGGAATTCAATAACTTAATACCAACAGATTACTGACATTGATTGATTGATTGATTGATTGATTGATTGATTGATTGATTGATTGATTGATCAATCGATAAAAAGTCTTATATTCTTTGTAGTATTTTACTTGTCAACCTGTATGTTTGATCTCGTTTCAAAATGTTTGATCTGTTGCCATCTTTGTCAGGTTCCCTGTATACACAGTTATGATTATAGCACATACTCTCAATGTTTACAAGGGACCAGACTATTTTCCATTCTAGCCTTGGTTTGGTCACATGTATTTGTATTGAAGAAAACAAAATGACTGGGCTAAAGGTCTATTGGCTGGACTATTTATCTTGCATTTCTAATTTGCATATTGATTGCATGGAATTCTTATACATTTTATTGCAAGTTTGAAATTAATATATCTTGTGATTATCTTGGATGCATTATGAATGTTCTGCCTTGATAGTTTACCTTCATTTATGCATAAGAATTTGCTTAATCATGTCTCTTCCGGCAATTGTGTTAAGAGAAACTATGTTTTATAAATAAAATGACTTTTGAGAGTAGTCAAACACAGCAACTGTTAACGTTAACATTATTCAGGAGGAGTATAATACTGAAGGGATTAATGCTACCATGATTAGTTACCAAGACAACCAACTATTGCTGGATCTCTTCCTGCAAAGGCCCATGGGAATGTTACATCTCCTGGATGAGGAAAGCTGGTTCCCGCAGGCTACTGACCAAACCCTTGTTGGTAAGTCAATTATACAAAAGCTTGGAACTTGTTATTGATTTTCATAATAGCTGACAGTAACTTTTGCAACACGATTTTTAGTTCAAATATCTTTGCTGTAACAATTATTCATGTTTAGCAAATCTTACAAATACAACAGGGTAGTCATAGTAACGTGTTTCTGACAGAACTTGAGACAATCTCAAGGTTTAGTTGTAAAAAAGAATAATAGAAGGCAACCATGAGCATCGTTTTTATGATGGATACCGGCGCATTACAAATGTTCATTATTATTATTATTATAATTAACCAAGTTTTTTTGCTTCTTGTCTTGTATTCATACAGAGAAGTTTAGTCAAAATATAAATGGAGCTTACTACTGTCGATCACCCCATGCTGGTGGATTAGACTTTGGTATACAGCACTATGCAGGGAAGGTTGGTAATGGTCTCTTCTTTGCGAGTCTGAGATATTGGTACAAGCCTGGAATTTCATTCTTGTAGGGGCAAGACCATTTTTCCTGAGTAAAGGGCACTTCTATTAAAATATCAGAATGTCTGTGGGAACATGTTTAAGGGGCACAAAGGCCATGACCAGGACAATGGAGGCCATTGCCTTCGTTGCTTGAAATTCTAGGCCTGTTGGTTTAGGCCTTTTCAAGCCTTTTTTCCTTACAAATTTTTAAATGGATCATGGCCATGATGCATTTTCCACATTAGAATGATAAAAAACAAATCTGAATGAATTTTCACTATTTTGTCATTGCTGACACTTTGAAATGAGCTTCAACTGTCACAGGTTGGTTTTTGTACATCTCTCTTGATTCTTGTAAAACGTACGGATGCATTTATAAACATTTTATCAAAATGTGCAATCTTTTTAAAAACAAACAAACATAATTCCTGTTTATTCCTGTAACCAGGTGATGTACTGTGCTGACAGTTTCCTGGCTAAGAATCGAGACACCCTCGTCATGGATATTGTGTACCTCCTCCGTTCCTCCAAGATGCCTCTGACAAGACTTCTGTTTGAGCAACATCTCAACAAGACTGGTATGATTCCTTAGCAAATCACTCATCCACAGAGAATATCGTTGGCCCTTAACGATACTTAGAGAAGAGTAACACATCAGGGCAAGAGGCATGTGATAACCACTTGCGTTTACAGCATACGCACATTTTGTTTTCAGTTCCACCATGTGTCTATGCTGTAAAATGTTGCATGACGCTCACTCAACATTTGCCTAATTTTGGCATACTTTGGAAACTTAAGCCTGAGAAAATGCCCTGTTGAGCTCAAATCATTCAAGAGTTTCTTCTGTTGATTCAGAGTATTATTTCAGCTTGAATCTGTTATCTGTTGGGCTTTGTTTCAAAACTATCTACATTTACTTAGCTCCTGAATCACAATGAATAAATAAACCAAGGTGTTAAGATGTAATGTCTTAGAGGGAGCATCATAGATTGAATTGAGGTTAATGGTACTTATTTCAGGCAACTTGGCAAGCACAATGGGTCCTGTACAACGCAAGGCACTGCAGATGAAGGAAAAACAACTCTGTCGTGCTAAGTCATACGCACAGATATTCAGAGAGGTAAGAGGACAGATTGCCATGGAAACCAGAGGATTTCTGTTGAAGGAGAATAAATATAGACAGATTCAGAAACCTCCCTTTACCCCTCTTGATCATTTAAAAAAAGATTGAACAAGATTTCCAACCTTGAGGTCAGAATAATATGTACCATTAAAAAATAAATGAATAATTTCACAAAGAAAATATTGTAGACAAATTATAAAATGCTTCTATTTCAGAAACAAAATGTTTAATCTGGGAACTGGTTTCATTTTAGCTGAAGAAGAATTGAAGCTTTTATTTTACAATGATGGATTTTTGTGTATTGTTTTTCAATTTGGATATTAACTGATTATTTTTTCCATTTAGGATTTTACTTTTGCAGGCCATGGCTCAGAGGTAGGATTCATATCAATAGAGGGCGCCCTCTTGTTTTACTTCCAATAGCCTTATTATAGAGAGATTTTGGTCCAGGATGCAGCACAAAAACACATCTAAAAATCATTTTTTATTTAACTCAAAATCAGTTTTTACTGTGAGGAAAAAAATGTTTTGAGCAATACCAATAACAGTATCGTTGTATTTTTGCTCGATAAATTGGCCTAATATTGGTATCTCAAGTAAAGTTAATGACCAAAATCTCCCTACCTATATAAATGGCTTTGTTATCTCCATGCCTTTTGTCTGAAAGCGTACTGCTTTGAGAGATTTTTCTGCAATGTGAGATAATTCATTTAACTTCTGCTGCTAAGCTCAGCTAAATCAACTCATCATGGCATTATATGCATGTGTTCTCATACTTTGGCCGTGTCCAATTCCACCTTATTGTCCAGAGTGTTTGCCTATAATTTTCAACATTGCTGCTGAAGTCAATTGCCATAGCTAAGTATGTCTGATAACCAGTAGCTGGCTCTACTTGGTTGCAATTTTCTGAAGACAAGTTTTCCAATTTCATCTTGTTTCTTGCTTGTCTTGTCATCTTAACTGTTGTTGATTACTTTGTATTTCTCTGCATATAGCATAATGATGATTCAACACCAAAGGTAAAAGAAGCAATGCAGCATTCCTATAACACTAGCACGGTACGCACACTAAGCACTGTCTGTCAGTGTTTGTATGTCCCTGTCTGTCACTGTTTGCTTAAGTTTTCTATGTTTTCTGTCTGTCGGTCAGTCTGTGGGTCAGCCTGTGGGTCAGCCTGTGGGTCAGCCTGTTGGTCAGCCTGTTGGTCAGTCTGTGGGTCAGTCTGTCGGTCAGTCTGTGGGTCAGTCTGTGCGTCAGTCTGTGGGTCAGTATGTGGGTCAGTCTGTGGGTCAATCAGTCAGTCAGCTTAACTGTCTGCAGGCCTTCAAAAACAACCTGTGAAGATTTATAAATAGCTCCATTGGTCCCAAATCTTCATACAAAGATATTTTTTCTTTTAGAATAATTTGCTTATTTTTTGGAAGGCATTTCTGTGTTTCTGTCTGATGGTGTCATATTATTTATTGCCATTCATTAAATATGCTGTCACTATAAGAATTATTTGTCATTTCATTGCTGGTTATGTCATGACAAACTCATTAAGAAAAGCCTATTGTGTTAACTTGCAGCTTTAAAAAAGTCATTTTCATTTAGCAGTTTAAAAGTTAAACCTTATTTGCTTTCTTTTAAAATTGTCTGACAATGCTCTCTGCACAATTATTTTCCCACTTTATTGTTGAATTTGTTACAACACATTTCTTATGTATTAGAGATTTGTCTTTGAAATTTCTTGAGAAAAAACTCTGGAATGATGATTATTTTGATGGCTTGAGTGTGTACAATAGCATTGTCTTGAATTTGATGTGACCAGAATTGGTTGGGGTGAGGGTTTGGGTTCACCATTATCCAAATGTCAACAGATATGAAGTGGGTAACCACATCACGCCACCAGTCTATTTTAAACACAAGCCTCGTTTTGAATCTTATAGACTTGTGTTGATGGAAAATTATGTCTAAAACTCAAACTATTTGTTATTGTGCTACGTCAGAATTAAAAGTAAATCCAGTGATGATAACTTACGTGACATTATTTGGTTCTTGATTTATCTGTCCCCAAATCTGACTTTTGTACTCTGATTATGAGTGGTTTTTCCCTATTTTTTCCCCATTCAGGCAACAAGTAATAATATGGCAAAGAACAGACAGACTGTGGCATCGTATTTTAGGGTAGGTACATTATAATGGAAACAATTTTCTTACATCTTTTTATGTTTTAAGAACATAGCAATACAATTTATTTTAAGTCCAGGTTGGGGAGGAATGAAACAATTTATATGGTTTGAAAGTATCTTGCTCCAGTGCAATGACGTTCCTGGCTAGGATTGAAACCTACATTCTGAAGACTCATCCATCAGATCGCAAGTCTGATACTCAAGAACACTCAGCCATGGCACTCCATTTCTCATTTTTCATTCAGTATTCCTTGCGGGAGCTTCTGTTTAAGATGATAGCAAGCCAGCCCCATTTTGTACGCTGTATTAAACCCAACAATGAGAGGGTACCGGGCCAGTTTGATGAAGAGAAGGTGTTGACGCAGCTTAATTACACTGGTGTCCTGGAGACAACACGGATAAGGAGGCAAGGGTACTCGCATCGTATCCTCTTCGAAGAGTTTGTTATGAGGTTTGTTACTTAGAATTATTCAAAAAGTTTTGATTTTTTTTTCTCCAAATTTATGACTGGATTCCAAAGAATAAGTTCATATAATTTCTGGACATTTAGATTTCCTGTGTAAAATAAGCACCATTTTGTCAAAGATAATTTAAAAAGTAAGAAATTTAAAAAAAAAATTTTTTTTTAAATTACTAAACATTTCATGTTTAAGTTCCTCTAAATTGAAACTATTTCATGACTTCAGACTTGCTTTTAGAGAACTTTTCACTATTTTCACATTGATGCTCCTATACCTAGAGCTTAGAGATTATGTTTTCTTGCAAACTCTTGTAAGTTATTGAGGCAACTTTCTTGCTCTATTACAAAGGATGTATACTCCGTTTAAGAACCTTGTCTTCCTGTACTATATGTCCTCATGTTTAGGTACAAGCAGATCGCCTTCCCTATGACCAATGAGGTGGAGATGACCTCAGCTACTTGTGAGGTCATTCTCCAAGTCTGTGACCTGACAGACTGGTTGCTGGGAATCACTAAGGTATGTCTCGGTAGCGATCATTTGTAAATCCCACTGAGGATCTATTTTTGCAGATTTGAACACTAAATAGAATTTCGATATTGTTATTTAGATTTTTGCTTCAAAAATATAATATTTGCATAAGGCCATTGATATGTTGGGGATCATCCTTTAAAAAAAAAGCTTGGGAGGAAGGAATTTTTTCGGTAAAACTTGTAGATTTGCATGGTGAAGAGGATAAGTAAGACTAATTGCGGTGACACCATGTGAAATTCTCTATTGAGTAGTAATTAGTTCTGAAAAGAACTGGAGGTTACAACTGGAGGTTACATGGTGTCACCGCAATCAGTCTGTCTTAGGAATTTTTTCATTTTCCCATTCCAAAACACTACACTTAACTGTCATCTTATTCAGGAGAAAGCTTATCTGCTGGTGATATTTTCTGTTCCAGTATGGTTATTATATGCGGAAGATTCAAATGTTGGTAGTTTTTCATAATCATAGGGAATTTAAAGGGAAGGTACAAGTTACAAAACTACCAAATTATTATTGGAAAGCTAACTTGATGTATGTTGGTTATGGTACCAATCATCTGCAGCAAATAATCTGTCTAAAGTGCTCATATATCAGATAAAACACATAAAAGCACATTTTTTGGCAACTTTCGAGTTGAGCTGAAACTTTCACAGGTTGGTTATTTTAGTGTATATCTTGATTCAAAGAGATTATGCATACTCATAGAAACAGTTGTGCCAACATTACCAGTGTTGTACCTTCCCTTCATTGTATATCTTGATTCAATGAAATTTAGCATGCACATAGAAGCAGTAGAGACTGTGCTGTACCTTCCCTTTAAACAAACTATTTTTGTTCACTAATGTCTTCTTTAGGCACTTGTTGTTGGTCTGATGGTTTTAAACTATTATTCTTGTTCTCTGCACAGGTCTTCTTAAAATATTACCACGTTGAATCACTGGACCGACATCTTGAGAGACACCACCAGCTGGCTAACCGCATCCAGGCCATCATCAAGGGATGGTTGGCAAGGGTCCGATATAAGAAGATCTTGGAACAGAGACAAAATGGTGCTATAGTTGTTCAGAAATGTGAGTGTCTTATTTCAGTGTTTTCATTCCAAAACCTATTCAGATTTTTTGTACATGCAAGAGATTTTAAAAATGTTTTATTCTTTAAAAAATCTCACCTCTGAAAAAATATTTTAAGGTATAACATCAAGTTTTAAGAAATTTATTTTGTTGAAATTACTAATTCAGTCGGTTGCTGTTGGCCATGATGCATCTTTAGTTGAATGTATTCAGATCGTTTATCTCAATTGTGTATTACGTGGCATTTGGTTTATAGTGTTGTTTTGTATATTGCGCACACCTAATTTATGATACATTTATGGCAGTCATGACACACCTAGTGTTGCACTGCTGCCGTTAAGATAATTATGTCTACATAATCCCAATCATCTTCCAATTCTCATATATTGTTATTATTTGATTGTGATAATACAATGTTTTTAAGATCATTATTGTTTTTACCATTATTTTTTCCTCATCAATTTCAGGGGTGCGTGGTTGGGTAGCCAAGAAGAAATATGATAGGGTGAAGCTGAGGCGATTCACAGCAGCCATGGCCATCCAGAGAGGTAATTATACCAGAAGGGAGTCAGAGAAAAGGGTTGGGGAAAAGGTGCATTTTATGTACTTCAGAAATCAACAGTTTAAGCATTTATCAATCTTAAACACTTTTTCCATTCTTGTCTTGAGAAAATTTAACTCTACAAACTCTGTTACCTCCCTGCATCGGCAAGTTCTTATTTGATATTTTCAATTTGTTCATCTTCCTATACTTTACAGGTCTAAGACGATACTTGAAGCGCAAGAGGGAACTTAGAGAGCTAGCTGAGAGACAAGAGAAATCAACTGTAAAGATCCAGGCTTGGTACAGAGGCAGTAAGACAAGACAGAAGCTAAGAGACGAGCAGAGATACAACAAGATGGTTGTATTAGCACAAGCAGGTAAGACGAACATCACTTGTCTTTGTATGCATTTATATGGATGGTTTGAATCCCACCCAGGTAGTCCAAGAGTTTTGATTTGTGAGATAACTTCTAGACTGTGTATTGATTTGTGTTCCTGCATGAAGATGTGTGATTTACAATGGCAGTTTGGCATGATTGAGAATGAATGATGAGATTAGTAGTCTGCCCATTTTGATGCATTGTATAATGTGGTGAGAAGTCCAGGAACAATTATTGTTTTTTAAAGGAAATAAGCAAGATGGTTATATGCACTTTAATATAACGTACATACAATTTAGAATTTATTAAATAAATTCTTCTTTTATGTATTCTTTTTATTGTTTTGATTATGGTTTTTAATATAATTAACAACAGAATGATATTTATTCACATGAAGAAGAAAAGTCAGTCAATTACTTTCAAATGAAATATAAATTCTAAAATAATTTAATACAAAATAAACATAATATCAATAAATTTAAGGGAAATTAATGTATATAAATGGACTTAATGCAAGGGTACTTATGCAGGCATGCATTAATAGCATGGTTTGACAATGATGTCACAAACACTGCTTCTATCATAACAAAGCACATAAAATGTGTCCGAGTTCAATCTGTTTATAGAAGTAAGATGCGTCAGCGAATAACTCTATTGATTTCCATCTTATTCTTTGTGTCAAACTGAATGGTATATTGGGATAGCGCCCTCATGTGTTAAGTTATGAATAAGTGATTGAGGTACAAATAGCCTATTTGATTTGACATGAAAGCTTACTTTTATATCAACACTATGTTATAGTCGAAGCAGGGGTGGATATAGAGGGGCGGATATAGAGAGGCGGATATAGAGGGGCGGATATAGAGGGGCAGATATAGAGGGCAGATAAGAGAAGGGGTCCACGGATCCTGACCCTCCCCTTTTGGGATTAAAGCTTCCTGGAGAAACCCACAAGATGTATTTAACAAAGCTACTAATGTTATTTTCTTTAAAAAAACATGGTTCTAAGTCCTGACTAGGACACAATAATTCAAAACAACCTTGACCCCCTCTCTCTTTCAAAAATCCTAGATCAGCCCTAGTTAGAGTTGGGATATGATAGTGCTATATACATCTGAATATTTACTTAAAACTAAAATATTTATTGATAGGTTTTCTGGTTATTTTATTGTTAATTGCCAAAACAAATTGTGAAAACTCTCTTTTTTAAGTAATGGCGCATGTCATGAAAAATGTTACTGACAGTGACATTGTACCTGCGTGACATTGTACCTGCGTGACATTGTACCTGCGTGACATTATACCTGCGTGACATTGGTACCTGTGCACAATCACCTACGTAAACACGTTCACACTGATTGGCGAATCACAGTAAAAAACTAGAGCTCAGTTGTTTGTTAAAACACTGTGTTCGTGTTAACTTCCGGTTCAATCAAATTATCATCGATGATGTCAATCATATTTTGCAAAGGTGTATCATCTTTTATTATAAAAATATCAATTTCATATTCAAAAGACCTATCAATTTTGCATTAGAATGTGTTGAAATTGAACTTCCTGTTTAGACCGGAAGTAAAGGTCAGATCAAGTGATTTGAAGGTCATATATATATATTTTTCTATGACGCAATAAAACTTCCTCATGGTCATAAAAAATAACGTTAGTACCTGATTTGGTTCAATATCTGAGATTGGAAAATAATCGCTTTTTAAAAATGCTGCTAGGGGGCACTCTGAACTTCGATGACATCGCCAAACATATTTTTTAAAAGATAAGATGTCACTAATCACTTTATTCACAGAAGTCAAATTTCCTATGGTTTTTGAGATTATAATTATTTTTTTCCTAAACCTGCCACCAGAGGGCGCTGTGACAGGTGATGACGTCATCAGTCACATTTTTGAAAAGGTCAGGAAGGAAGGAGAGGTCAGATTGGGTCATGTTTGTGTACGAAATATCACATAATTCAAGATCTGTAAGATGATGCAAAAATTGTGTAAATATCTTTTGTGGTTCATGAGATATGATCTTTTGAAATATTAAAATTGGATTTTAGTGTATTTCGATATCTGATGACATCACCATGACGTCACAAGTTTACCTGAAACTGTACATGTATGTCACAACTTTATTGACAACTACATGTTATGGTCTAAGTATGTGTAAATTTTGAAGGCCCTGTGAACTTTGGAACTATGCTTTTTTTGTTCGACAAATCTCATCGAGAAGGATAAAAAAAAAAAAACGAACAATTTCAAAGAGGTGTTCGCGCTGTCGCACGAATACCTAAAAATTAATCCCAGTAAAAAAACAATTGTTGGAATACTTTGTTCTTAAAATAGTAATTTTGAAAAGTGCTTTTATTGCCTTGCTACAAAGAATGCCAAAGCAGATTGACAGTTAGATAACAAAAAGCAAGGGAATTGCTTTAAAGGGAAAATACAATGTTGGTCATGTTGGCAAAATTCTTTCACAAGTACCCTCATTGAATCAAGAAAGGCTGTGCTGAATGAATATTTCAGCCACACAAATGGAAGTCTCTGATTTTTTGTTAACAAAATATAATAATAATAATGTAATAATGTATAGATTTATATAGCGCACGTATCCACCAACTAAGTGGCGCTCAAGGCGCATTATATTATTATCCCTGCTCATAAGGCTCATAAATCATTCCTGAAACCATCTCAGCTCCCTGGGGAGTATACAGCTCAATTGCTGCCATTTCTAGCGCATAGAGCAAACCATCTCTGCCTTCACAGGTACCCATTTAACCCCTGGGTGGAGAGAAGCAATTATGGTTAAGTGTCTTGCTCAAGGACACAGGTGTCACGGCCGGGGCTCGAACCCACACTCTGCTGCTGGCAACACCAGAACTTGAGTTCGGTGCGCTAGACCGCTCAGCCACGACAATCCACTTTACGTGCATTATACAACACACGGGACCTACGGCTTTACGTCCCATCCGAAGGACGAAGCAATTATGGTTAAGTACCTTGCTCAAGGATACAAGTGTCACGACCGGGGCTCGAACCCACACCCTGCTGCTGGCTATGTGTGGAGAATGGGGACACTACTAGTTGTTTTTAATATAGAGGCGGGAAATTATTACAGTAAGTCCACATTTATTATGACTGTAATAAATCAAGAGAAACTTGTGTTCATATTGGTTATTTTATACATTCGGGAATATTTATGTGTTTTGACAAAATTGTTTACGGGTACCCGGGTTTACCGGGTACCCGGGTACACGGGTACACGGGTACCCAAAGATTTCCAATTTTGGGTATCTGGTTCCTGAAATAACCCAAAATGAAGAGCCTTAAATCAAGATGCTTTAAACAAAATATCCAGTGAAAGTTTCATCTTATTACTTTGTGTTGTTAACCTAAGAATTATTATTTTGTAATTACATATTCTATATATTGTCTTTAAACTACATGAAGATCCACCAGTGAATATATTTAATGTAGACTTATACAAAAGACAGGAAGTTGATTGTTAAAACTGTAAAGTTAACTTACAGTTATAGGGAAGGTACATGTACAGCATTAGTAATGTTGGCAAAACTGCAATTCTATTTCCATCAACATTATTCTTGGATCAAAAGCCAAATTCTTCGTCTTCCTTTTGACAAAATATATTAATAATAATGCACTTTGTTATTTAAAAAAAAACAATTTAAAAGTCATACAAAATATTGTTCTGCCATATCCAGTGATGTTATTTGAGGGTCAGGAAATGTCATTTTTACGGAAACATGAGCACATCTGTACAGTGTCAGTTCCTATATCCATATCAATATTACCATAAATGGGTTTATACATATATACATGTAGTGACATTGAACCAACTGTGTATATGGCCTTAAAATGTGACTTCTCACAAATTGTGACGGGACTAACTCCTTTTAGCCGAAGAAATTATTGATTTTTTTCTTGCAATCTTCGTGAATTTTTCAAGGAGCTTCCTAAGTCATCCATTAGATGCATGTATTTGAATACTGCAAAATAAAACAGTGTGCAGGACGGAAAAGCTTAAATGAAGTGAATGGCAGTCTACATAAATGCATAGGATCTGTGTTGTGAATCCATGTACATGTAGGTAAATCAAGTCTACATTAGTCATGCTATGGTTATCTTTGTCAGATGAATGTAAGACAATTAAGACAGAGCTGATTCTCAAAGGGAAGGAGCAAGGGTAGATCTCGACGAGGGGGGGGGGGGGGTTGGGCACACTGCCAAACCAAAAAAGGTTTTGTAGATTTACATGATTTACATGAATTGCAATGGGGGGGGGGCACATGATGCCAATGATCAGCCAATAGATTCTCAATCCATGCATTAGAGGGGCCAACCTATTTTCTATCAAGTCTTGGTTTGATGTCATGGACTTATATAGAAAACAAGATGGCTGAATTATGATCAAGGTCTGTTATTATAGTGTGGCAATAAAATATCCAAATGATTTTATATGATGCATGTTTCTTCACGCGATGAAACCAAATGACATATATCTAAGGTCATTTATTTGAATTTTGATAATTGATAATATTAGTTGCTGGTAGAGTGGTATTTGTACAGTGTACAGTGTATGGTACAGTTTTATGGATGTACATGTATGTACTTCTGTTCATGAAATAATGAACACAGTTCTGTTCACAAATATAATATTGAATCGGTTCATTTATTTTCTCATTACGGATTACAGCTAAAGAGGGCAAGATTTAATACTGTGTTTGAAGATGAATAGAAAGGTTTTAGAGTTTATACGATTCAGTAATTTTTGTTAAGATGTACTTTCTTAAATTGACGAAGTTTTGTTGACGACATCAGATACACTTACAAATCCACTAGAGACATCGGAAGACAACTTGACCTTGAAGACTGGCACTGATACAACATCTTCATCAGGAGAAAGGACAAGAGACGATGCTTCTTCGGATGTCCCGGAGGTACAAGCTGAGAGTACCTTAATGTCGTCTTCAAGCCGTGAAATCACTGAGCATCCTGAAGTGATTTGTCCGACTGTTGGGGAGGAACACTCCAACGGAAGTGCCTCCAAGATCTTAATGGCAACTGCAGATGGAACGGATAACATAAACCAGGGACACTTTGAGATGCCAAATGACAAACAGGGTTCCCCAGGGGGCTATTCTGGGACCTCTATACCAAATTCAATAGGAAATAGCATGCACTTGGATGCCCGTACACAAGGCGATTTGGTGGAGAATGGAAGCTGTAGGAGGACTATGGTGCTTTCTGAAGAGCAAAGTGCAGTCAGAATTCAAGCAGGTTTGACCGATATTGTGGTGTATTGTTTGGTGATATTAGATGGACATTTCTAGTTCATTGTGTATCATGCATGACGGTTCAATTTTGTCATTTGTGTTACAGTTCTTGTTTAATGTGGTGTATTACTGAATTGAGTTTAAAAGTTTTGTTCCATCCTAAGCATGCAGCTTTCAGTGTGATGCAGCATTTAAGTTCTCAGCAGTGTGCATGAAATCCTTTGTGTAACTTTTCAATATGTATTTGCACACAGTACTATGCTGTATAATGAATACTACATTAACCGTCCTATGGTTTGACCTTTCAAAACCTTTCAAAATCTGCTTACGGGCCAAAATGGCTATCAATAATTATGAACCCTTTAAAACCCTCCAGAATTTGTTGCTACTGAACAACCACACCTTTCAATACCCTTTGAAAGGTATTGAAACATTTCAACACCAGTTTGTTCAGAGAGTTGTTACACCTTTCGAAACCTTTCATATGTCCCTTTTGTCAGACAGTTTTCTCACCTTTCAAAACCCTTCAGTACAGCAAACTTGAAAGGTTTTGAAAGGTCTGACAATTCTATGGCAACTGCACTGTACATAGGAGGGTTAATTAATAAGACGGTAAAGACAATATGATTGGACGTGATCTCATGAGGGTGCATAACAGCATAAGACTTACGACCTATACATTTATTGTGATATTGACCGACCAGCAAGTATGCGTGTAAAACACCATCTGTTATGGGTGCTCAATACAGGATTGAACCAGTGAGAGCATAGAAGTTTTTATTTGCGTCACAGGGACTCACGGATAAAGTTGGAATTTCAGCTGTCCCAAATGCAGATTTGTCGTTGTCTTTCTGGCTTTTTTTGTGTGTGTGGGGAGGGGGGTACCTTCTAAAAAGTCTGAAATATCACATTTGTCTTGTTTCACCTGTAGTATTGTGCACATTTCTTTTTTTTTCTTGTATTTTTTATTTCTTTTTTCTTATTTAGTCGGAGGGAGGGTAATTGGGTCACCCCCTTGATCTACCACTGTAATACTGTTGCATTTGCAAGTAAACTACAAGTGCAGCTGCCAAACAGCAAGGGGCCACTTTCATTTATAATACAACTACGTACTTAGCAAGAGTAAATGCAGTACAAAGAAAGATTGCTAATTTCCATGATTATTTATGAAGGGGAAGTGGGAAGTGGGAAGGGGGAAGGGGAGAAGAAGGGGCATGACACTCAGAATGACTGCCTGAGATGATGTGAAAGACCTTCAAATTGCATCTCCTTCAACCTGATAATTTATGTACACAAATTACTCTTCAGTAATTGTCTCTTTGAACTTTGATGATGCCGTTTGGTTAAAAAAAAATCCACATCAAACTGAAAAACCTGTTTTGACTCTCTGCCTTAACCATTCACCCAACCATAATTCCATAAGTCCAACTTGGCGGATCTCCTTTGAAGTCCAATTTCAATTGTTTGCTCCATCGTCTTCATAATTTTTTTGCACAAGCTAAAAGAGAAATCCAATTAAAAGATTCCACTATCTGCTGCTCAGTAAGAACAGGTAACATTCAGAGTTTCAATAGAAAAGTTTTTACGCCTGTGTGACCTCCAAGCCAGGGGGCGATTGGATGTGATGCACCAGGCATGCTTCAACAAGTTTTCCCCTTTGGACAGAACTGATGTGTAAAAAATTGGCCGTAAATTGATATTTAATTCAAAACCGAAGGGGCGTGAAAACCGCCACAAAACGGCCAGTGATTTGGAGGTCTTTAAGCCTTCCTCTGACATTGTATAATGGTATTTTGTTAAACGCAATAAAAGAACAAAAAAAAGCGAGTATGGTTTGCCTGGATGGAGTCTTTGTTTGCGACAGGAATCCCATCATTTTGGAGCACTGAGCAGGAATAATGCTGAATTCATTACACAGGAAAGTGTGACGTTTTAAACGTCCACAACAAAACCAGCAGACAGCAGGGTGTATAAAGCTTTTGTTAAGCGAAAGCGCTGAAGAGAAATTTCCCTCATGTTGCCTGAAATGCAGCTCCTTAATGCAATCCTATTTAAAGACATCCTGTATTTTCAGCAGTTTATTATCATTAGGAAGTCATGTAAATTGATTTTTATTCACAGCAGCGAAAAAGCAACCAAGAAGAACACAAGAGTCAATGCAAATTGATATTTGATTAACAGGAAGCAAATAATCTCTCTCTTAAGTATGGAACACAGCAGATTTACCAAAGAGAGCTTTCCGATTTCATGCTTGAATGGCACCTCATTAGATTCTGGCATCATAAGCGAAATTTGACACATTAAGAAGTGTTTGTGGAGCTGACCACTGGATCTTTAATCTCTGTAAATCGCATGCTAGCTTGTGTTTGTTTATAGCCCTGTGAACAAATAAATGCAGTTTTGTTAAGGATACTAGATGGCAGAATGACCTAAATAACTTAATAACTTACTAGTTAAATGGGTCACCCATTGTATATAGTACTGAGTTTTGAGTGGACTTGATTGTGTTGGTTACTTGTATACTGAATGTATCTGTTTTTGGTATAGAAGTTTTTTGTCAAAATTCTGTTGTGGAAAAGTCATAACATCAAACTCAGTTTGCAGGACTTGAGATAAAATGTTATCAGAATCATCTACAAACAGTAAAAGTGGCACTTTTGTTTCTCACAGAACATAATGCAAATCTACTCAGAGTTTCAGAGAGAAAAATTTGTGACATAAAAAAAAGAGAATTCTTCTTTGTTTTGCACATTTTGGATGAAATGTCTAACATCAATTTGTGATTACCAATGCAGCTCAACTACTAACAAAAGAACAAAGTCTGTCAGCACAATTGTTCAGACAAGGGGTTCACTCCAGTCTCCAGTCCCAAATTAGATTGGCGTGCTACCCCACTGTGAGAGTAGGCAGTCAGCGTCATTGAATGACAACTGTGTCATATATTGTTGTGCCTTATTGATGCTTTGTAAAGTTACTATTATTCAAGCTTGACTACACTTGTGGTAAATTATTGTAAGCCTTCGTGTATTTTCTGTATGAGTATCAAGAAATACACGTAAATAAAGAAACCAGTCTGTTAATGTTTCAAGGTTAATGGCAGTTTGAATTTGTCAGAAATTCATTTACGTACAGTTTCAAACCAAAAACACTACTACAGAAATTATCAGTTGGAGATTTTGTATTTTGTTACTCATTATTTATTTTTATATTATTATTATTTCAGGCATTTAAAACAAAAACAAAACAAAAAACAAACAAAAAGAGCCTGGGATTGCACAAAGGTGAACCAAATCACCATGTAAGAAGACACAGAATTGACTAAATAGTGACAGCATGGGATATCACATCAAATAATATTTTAGATAATTTTTTACCAAAGGTGTTTTTAGTCTTTTGAATTCTCCCTTTTTTGCTGATATTGTCTTCCGCCCTTAGAAAAGGGAAATCTTTGAAAACTCTTCTTCACCTTTCATTCTCACTGCACCATTCTCAGTCTTTTAATCTTGGACACTCTTGTAAAACTTACCATTTTTGTAGATTCACATTTAGTTTCAGGACACAAACATTTGTATTTTGTGATCTCTGTTTAATGTTTTATTTAATTATTAATCTATCTGCTGTTCTCAATACCACGCTTAAGACTGAAAAAAGTTATTTGCACATATTTTGTTTTTTTTTCTCCATTTTAAATCATAATGTGAAACTTTTGCTGGTCACCAATTTGATGTACTCTGCGACATTTTGACCATTTGACCAATCATGTGCTTTCTTTTGTCATGCAGTAACGAGAGGTTTCTTAGCGAGGAGGAATTACAAACGAACCAATGAACAGCGTCGATTGACAGCAGTGCTACTGATACAACGATGCCTACACATGTGGAAGAAACGATCTCTCTATAGACAACTCCAAGGTCTTATATCACAACAAGAGACTCAGATGATCTACTTCTTGTTGCAGGTAAGTTTACTCAAATATGCTCTCAATTTATAAATAATTTTAAACCATATTCTCTTTCCAAAAGCCACCGCAGTCTGCCAACTTTGGATTAGTATTGCCTGCTCTGGGAAAAAAAATATCTGCCCTCTTGACCAGTATAAGATTCTGAAAATGCTTTTCCATATTTTCTTAGAAATTCCTTGATCAACTGAGTTGACGCTTTCACAAATTGATTTCTGTATGTTACTTGATTTTCATGAGGTTATGAATGCATATAATGGGTAGTTATAATCAGCTTAATATTATACAGCTGTGTAGTAAACCAATTTGATAAGCAGGTTGGTTTGTTTACCAGCCAAACTTTCATACTGATTGTGTATACTTTGGCTGTTTAAGATTGCTAAGTAAAAATCTCTGCCTAGCAGCTCTATGTAATTTGTCCTGAAGCAACCTGTAATGTCTTGTATTAAGAAATCAAAATATGAATTTGCTTTGATGACAAAGTAGGGTATATCTACCAAGATTTCAAAACTGTTAAACTGAATTTGATTCAGGTTGATCACTATGGCAAAGAGTTGTACCAATCATCTGAGAGGATCAATGATCCTGTGTGCATAGGGAACATCAAGCTACAAAAAGTCATCAAAAGTGGCCAGACAGGACTATCAGAACAACGTCTCAAACATCTGCAGAAGTCGCATGAGGTCAAGACGCCATACTCGCCTGAAGATCTACCATACTATGATAGTTTTGGGGATGGCAGCACATCTGATAAGGTGTACAGACGAAATGGATCACAATCTGGGTAAGAATCTGCAGCAAAGACTATTGCTTGCTTCGAGTCAAACTACTCTGAAAGCCCTTACAATCCAGTACCAGATCTACAAGCATGATCAAAATTGTTGGAATGCTTATACAGTACCTCTTTGCCCCATTCAATGTTGAGAGCTTATGCTTGTACTCCTTGCGCAAAAATGTTGTACAGGGGCACGAGGAGTACAAACGTTCCAAGTAATTGCGACCATGATTGTGTAGATATGGGCACACTTAGCACCTCCAACCCTCACAAACGTTCCAAGTAATTGCGACCATGATTGTATAGATATGGGCACACTTAGCACCTCCAACCCTCACAAACGTTCCAAGTAATTGCGACCATGATTGTGTAGATATGGGCACACTTAGCACCTCCAACCCTCACAAACGTTCCAAGTAATTTCGACCATGATTGTATAGATATGGGCACAATTGGCACCTCCAACCCTCACAAAATGTTCAATACGTTTAGCCTCAAGTCTGAGGCCCAAAAGGAGATGAGGCTTTGCATCGAAGCCTGTTGTTGGCCAATTCCTAGATCTGTCACTACCATTCATCAACCAGCTTGCAGTGTCGTTAAGTAAAGGAAGCCCAAAAATGGTTCGCACTAAAACTGATTTTGTTTTTATTTTTGTATCATTCCTAAGTTAAAGAGACAATATCGTCACAATCAACAGGGCATGGAATCTGAGTGCTAAATTTAGATAAACTCAGTGACTGAAGATAATACCCCACATGATAAGGTCATATTACCTTTGCTGCTGCATAAATGAGCCAGTAATTTTCAGTCACTATGCTCATCTTAAACTAGGACACCGATTCCATGCCCTGTTGAAAGTCTGCTCTGATTGCGATGATACTGCCCCTTTAATACCATATGGATATTAATAAACATGAAGACATTTCAACAGAATTAATTGATATAAGCCGACTTTCACAGGGAAACAATTTCTTAGTCGTTTGTTCATCCCTCTACAGGGAGATGAAAGAGATTAGTCCATCCAACGAGAGTGATTATTACAACCGTATTGTTAATGAAGTCGACCAACAGACACATCATAATGAAGTCAGCCAAGAAGTACAAATCAGTGACCCATCTGTTATGAATCATGATGAAGAGTAAGCATCTTTACAGTTAACAGGAAATATAAACATTGGTATTGCAAAACAAAACAGCAAAACATTATTTTAATGCTATTTTTATGTCAGAAGTTGTAAACCAAAATTATTTTCAAAATGTGGAAACCGATTGATATGAAACATAAATATGTGTATTTTTGTACATATATATGTACATTTTTTATTGAATTTTATTAAATTTGAATGCATTTAAAACATATTTATTTCAGTCTACATTGGCTTTTAAAGACTAATACTAGTGTGTGTATATATATATATATATATATATAAAAATTAAATCGGGAGGGTGGCCTTAGCTTTCGATCCAATCCGGACCTTCATCAGAGGCTTTGACAAAGTACAACATAAAAACTCATCCATTTATAGGGAAAAGGAAAGCAATAAAATATATATATATATATATATTAAATCGGGAGGGTGGCCTTAGCTTTCGATCCAATCCGGACCATCAGAGGCTTTGACAAAGTACAACATAAAAACTCATCCATTTATAGGGAAAAGGGAAAGCAAAAAATATATATATATATATATATATATATATATATATATATATATAAGGCAAAAGCTGAATTTGAAATAGATTTTGCTTGCTGCAACATGGAATAAATGACTCTATTTTTTTATTTGTCAGTGATTCAGTTCATGGGATGCTTCATGGCTTTGGATATCATGACACTGACGAGACTGCAGATTGTCTGTCATACAATACACCTCACCAACAACCAAAGCAGGTAATACAATGTGTTAAGTTATTAAGATTAGATCTTTGTTACGCTTCAGTGGTTCTTGAGACAAACATTCCGGCGACACTTTATGATGAGGCATTTGCTTGAGGTGTCGTATGCCAAAAGCTTTGGTTTTTCTTGAAAGCAGTCAAGTGTAAAAAGTGATATAAATATAACAAATTTATATTTGACTTAAAGGACTGTTCCGAGAGGAATAACTAAAGCATATTGGCAAACACCCCACCCTGAATCCCCTCCCCATCGTAACCCCTTCCTAAATCCATTTGAAGATTGAATCATTTTGTCTGTTGTTCATATGACAGCAATTGGCAAGAGATGAAGAATGGTATCATCAATCAAACATGAGTACACCTAAGACAGACAGCTTTGTATCTCCACCATCCCAACCATCAGACAGTGGATATCCTCCAAAAACTGACAGCAAATTCAGAATATTGGGTCATGAAAACATTTTAATGGATCATGATCATGAAAGATCAGGACAGGAACAGAAACATGTTCAAAAGCAGCAACAGCAGCAACAACAGCAACAACAACAACAGCAACAACAACAACAACAGCAACAACAACAACAGCATCCATCTTATCCTCCTGAGCAAAGCCATCCACAGCAACAACGGATGAACATGCATCAACAACACCACCACCAGCAGCCGCAGACACATACAGATAGCACACAGCTGCAACGCCCGCAGAAACCACCCATGCAGCAAATTAAGGACAGTGTGCAATCAGGTCTTGTCAATGGACGTAGTAAGACCAGTGGATGTCCTGCCAGTGATACAGGAAGCTCATTAGATGGGAAGCACTCCCCAAGGTTCTCAAGAAGGAAAAGTATCCCATTTGACCATGAAGATACAAGCAGTAACAGAGCAACTAAAAATAATATGTAAGTTTTCTTTTCTTAAATTGGTAGAACTTGTAGCTTTGCATGGTGAGGAGGATAAGTAAGAGTAATTGCAGTGACACCATGTGAAATGCTCAATTGAGTAGTAATTAGTTCTGAAAAGAACTGGAGGTACAACTCAACGTTTCGATCAGTGTGCTCTGGACGATCAGAGCATACTGATCGAAACGTCGAGTTGTACCTCCAGTTCTTTTCAGAACTAATTACTACTCAATTGAGCATTTCACATGGTGTCACCGCAATTACTTACTTTTTCTTAAATTGTTTTATTTTTTTAAATCTACTGAAAAATGCTTGGTGTAATGTACTGTTGACTTTAAGGAATTGGTGGTGTTGGCAAAACTGCTTTTACTAGTATGCTTACTCTCATTGAATTATGCATCCAGATTGTTCATACTCATTATTATTCAACTCTGTTAAACCTACAGGCCATCCATACTTTTCATCCATTCAAAAAAGTCTAATTTTCAAAATTATATTCTTTTCAAAATGACCTAAAATTCCCCGTTCATGGATAAATTATCAGGTGTAGTGATTTTTTCAGTATATAGGCTATTGAAATGAAGATTTAAAAGACATTTGAAAAAGTCAAATTTTGGTCAAAATTTGAGGAAAATGCAAGGCTTACCCCTTGCGCATTTCTTCATTTTTGGCTCAAAATTATTTCTTTTCAAAATGCCCTAAAATGCCTCATTTATGGATAAAATCTTAAGTGTGGTGATTTTTCGATCTATAATCTATGAAATTGAAGATTTAAAAGACATTTGAAAAAGTCAAATTTTGTTAAAAATTTGAGGAAAATGCAAGGCTTACCCCTTGCGCATTTCTTCATTTTTGGCTCAAAATTATTTCTTTTCAAAATGCCCTAAAATGCCTCATTTATGGATAAAATCTTAAGTGTGGTGATTTTTCGATCTATAATCTATGAAATTGAAGATTTAAAAGACATTTGAAAAAGTCAAATTTTGTTAAAAATTTGAGGAAAATGCAAGGCTTACCCCTTGCGTTTTTCTTCATTTTTGGCCCAAAATTATATTCTTTTCAAAATGCCCCGTTCATGGATAAATCATAAGATGTAGTGATTTTTTTCAATATATAGTCTATGAAATTGAAGATTTAACAAATTTTACAAGTGAAATGCTCTTGTGAGAAATAAAGGATAATTTTTTTTTATCCACATTAATTTATTCCAATGAATATTGAGTATACAGTCATGTTATTACATCAGTTTGACCAGTGGTGTGTGTTCATAATCATTGTAGGCATTCATAGCAAATAAAAATCAACTATCAGTGATCTGCAGCTGCCAAACTTACCCCCAAGGCAAATTATGAAGACAGAAAGATTTCAAGAAACAAAGGAACCGTTGATTTCCGATTGTCGGGGAATCAAAATATGGTCAGATGATCAGAGATTTGGTTGCTGCCTGAAGTTGGATGAGACAGTTGAGTCAATGCACTGTGACATAATGTCTTGACTTGGTGCCTGGAAGTCATTTGGAAACTTATGTGTAGTATCTTATGAATCAAAATACACCATCAATTCCAACAAACAATAATATAATCATCATACAAGTAGGGGTTACAATATGATTAAATATTTGAAAATGCTCAAAGAAGTTCGTGTTAACAAGCTGTGTTTATTGTCAAGAATATAACAGTTTATGATGAAAGAAATGCAGTTACTTTAAGAGGATTCATTAATGTGATTTTGTATTTGTATTTTGTATACATGTGTTTTTGCCTATAAGTGACATAGCTTAGAACTCTATACTCCTTGCTTTCCATTAGCACTTGAAAGCACTGAATATACAGTGCTACTTAGCCACGTCAGTGAAGGAGAAAATTATATTAATTATGTATTCTCTCCAACACTAGAATTCCATCAATGAATGCAAACTGCACTACCTGCTGCTATATAGAGATCTAGCCGGCTTGTAGACATATGGCAAGCTCATTGGTTCAGAGGTTAAGATGTCTGCAATTGTAAGCAGGAGGTTATGGGTTCAATTCAATTCTGTGGATGTTGACCTTGAGAACAATCCAATGCTGAGATATGTCTGTGAAGAGTAAAATCTTCAACCTGTTAAAGGAAGTGTCCACCACTGGTAAAATGTCTTAAAATTGCCTTCATACTTTATTAGAAAAGAGAGATATGTACTTTGAAACAACCATGAAATTTCAAACTTACTTTGTTGTGTTGTCGCCAAGAAAAGGCATTCAGAAAATACGAAATGATTTGTCAGGGTGGTAGGTACATCACCAACTTCAAGATTATAATTCAGTTATTTTGTAATCAGGTCATTACCAAAGGTATACACTCCCTTTAAAAGGATTGCAATGAAAGAATTATGATCAAATCTGAACTACTTTTGAATAAGTTATATCTTGATCTCTCCTATAGGTCTTCTACAAGCCAGAAGAAACGCAAGGAAATATTGGTATCTAATGACGGCACTTTTGATGTAAATATCCTCCTAAGGAAATCAACCAAGAGAGCTATACTCATGTCATAAAATGTCACCAAACAGAGGAAAGTGTTAAAATTCTAATTGAATTGCATGGTTTTATTGTCAAAGAAGAACATCCTAACCTGAGCAGATGCTGGAAGATTGATAAGATGACAAGGTAGACCATGAAAACCAGGCTGCTTCTGCATCAAATAATGATAATAATAATTATATTATTAGTACAAATCATTTTTGCAAAGATAACATATCTTTATTTCCATATGCCTAATACAGCAAAACAATGCATTTCCTATGTATTTACAGTATGCCTTAATACTTAAATAAATATTATTATTAATGGTCATATATTGATCAGTACAAATGTCAGTTCTTGCTAACATTACAAATATCAAGATATGTGTACTATCAGTGAATGATTTTGTTTGTGTCTCATAGCAAAATGCTGCATAAAGATTCACAATTAAATTCACAATTGGCCAATCAAAATTAGCATAACACACAAATATTTCTGCCTGAAAATTTTGCTATGCAACTGAAATGTTTAATAAAATCGTTCCCTGTGTGTATTGAAACGACCTGTGAAAGTTTTAAATGCAGAAACTTAAAATTGTTAAAAATCACAATTTGGTCAGTAACCATTGAACCAGCACCGTAGACTGCCTTTGAAGTATGTATGTGTAATTTTGATAACATGGCTGAATAATTAAAGGGAAGGTATACACCATTAATAAACCTCCATTAGGCTGTGTCTCTCTTCATGTGAATAAAGGTATATATAAAACAACTAACCTGCATTACATTTTGTCGTTAAAGGGACAATACTGTCACGATCAGAGCAGACTTTCAACAGGGCATGGAATCTGTGTCCTAGTTTAAGATGAACACAGTGACTGAAAATTACTGGCTCATTTATGCAGCAGCAACGGTAATATGACCTAATCATGTGGGATATTATTTTCAAAACTACCACTCCGATTCCATGCCCTGTTGATCGTGATGATATTGTCCCTTTAAGTTGATAATAGTGAACAACAAATGTTACATAATTGGATGTAATATTTGCATATTCTTAAAAACAATAGCACCTCAGAGGGAAAGATTCTATGGTATATGGTGATTATTTATCGGGGTTTTTGAGACTTTTAAGATATTATCTGCCTTTAAAGCACTGTTGAAATCTATGAAAACATTGTTGTAATATACACATCTGAACATGTCTATTTCTGTAGAGTAACAGTTGTATATATTATTCCAAAGAGAATGTTTAGTTCTCAAGTTAATAACGCCATGTGAATTGTTATTGCAACATGTCATTTCATTCAATATGCAGTTTTCTTTAAAGTCACTTAAATTTGTTTCACTTATAATATATGAGAGATTTATATATTCACATGTATTTATTTTAGTGTTAATTCGAGTTGGTTATCAATCAATTTAGGAAAGTTTGCATTTTGGACCAATCTTTAAAGCAAAAGAAAACATTTCATCTGAAAGTACATTTCTGTCAAGTCCATGATGGTCAGATAGTAAAGAACATTATAAAGTTGGTAACTGCATCACGGGCACCAGTCTTACTTAGTCACAAGCCTCATTCTGACTATTAATCTTTTGCCTATAAATTCTAGAATGTTATTGGTGGATTTGTACGTGTCATGTAATTGTAAATACCACGGTATAGCAAATTATTACAATTATTTTGCAAAATATAACAAAATACATCACTTAAGTGCAATTGGTTGTTAGTCATGAGATGCAATTTCATTACACTTGGTAATATAAAAAATGTACATAATTTACAGCACAAATATCTTATATTTATAGTGATTTAAACATGATTATTTAAAAAACCATCTTACTATTTTTAAATTCTTGTTTCATTGAATTTTACATGATATTTCTGCGATGTGTTTTTCCCCTTCTAATTAAGAAGTCAATTTAATCTAGCCCACTTCATTTGTAATTATATGGTATGTGCTATGAATGTTTTCTAATGAACGTAAGGGGTTTCCGGTCCTTGACAATAACTAAGACACCGAGTCAAGTATGCCCTAAAGGCTGAGTCAAAAGACTGGCTTAAGGACAATGCCTGATTAGGTCTAATTCCCTGAAAGTCAAGTTATTAAAGTGCTATAACATAGGCATATGCATTTTAACAATTTGTAAAAAAAATTATGGCGAAGGGGCCGAAGCCCTAAGATCCACTCCCGTGTTTGTTGTTTTTGTTTTGTTTTTAAGTCAAACACATGATGAATAAATTAACAACGACTTGAAAAATGTAAAAATATTTTCTCATTGTAATTTGTTTGTTTGTGTTATTTATTTGTAAGGGATTTGAATAAGGAATTTAATCATCATCTATTCTTTGTCCTGTGAATATTTTGACCTGAATGCACGAGGGCGGTGGTGTTGTATTGTCCACTCGACACGTGACTTTTCCGCGTCAACATTTTATGCCGAAAAGTCAACCGATTTTTCAACAGGATGATGAATATTTACGGTTTTATAATTAGTTATTTGTTTTACTTACTTTTTCCGCAGTGATCCTTTTGTTACTGTCACTTTCAGCGTTCAATATTGTGCTCATTTAAAAGCCTGGTGAAATATCATTTCAAATCTGTGGGAAAATATAATTATGTATAAACTGTCATTACTTATAAAAACAGTTTAACATTAGCTTTGTTGACAACATGCGCAGGGATATCATGATTGTATCCACTAATCTATCTCGAACAAATAACTCATATTTGGCCGATGAAATCCACGCCTAACGCCGTGAAGATATTACATTTGAAGGTCATAAGCTAAGTGCACCCTGAACACATTGTAATAATTGATAAAAATGGGCCAAATATTTGAGTATAGTAACCGCATGTCGCGCGATGCCCATTCATGCAGGAGGAAAACAAAATTAATTTGGCAAGAGAGAACAATCATTTTTCAATTCAAGTAACAATAAAGCAAGAATGCCTATTTTAACGTATAGAGTAGTAGAACTGGCCATATAATTATTTTCAATTCGTAAATTCGGTTGTTTGAATGACTATTTTATCCCAATTCACACATTCAAAATAAGTTATTATTTTTATATAAATAGACTTTGTATACAAACTCGATTGGAAAATTTTGTCCGAGGTGTTTCCCAAAAAAAGCTATGAAACGCCTAACGTTGATAATAAATACATGTATCATAACCAAAGTGGAACTCATTGAACGCGAAATATTTATTTTCGCTTGCCCTGAAAGTTCAGATTCCCAGACATTTTCCACACGATTCACAATAAAATGTGTATACGCATACAGAACTGACATTGTCATTAATATTGTAATGAAAAGCAACTTTTAACTTCACCGCTGTTACATGCAGTTTGGCGCATGTTCAGCTTTTGCCACTTCAAAGATGAAAGTCCTGCCGATTGGAATATTTTTCCGTCTCGGATCGAAGGCTCAGGTGGTTACAATGTAGCCTACAGATTTATGTCAGACGGCGTATTGTATCTAGTGTGACCTAAAACCCCGAAACAAAAACAATCCAAAAGCATCTCTCGGTCTTTGTCAAGAAGATGTACCGAATTCCATATTTATGTTACACAAATAAAGCTCTGAATGTCTTCTTTCAAAGTTCCGAAAATCTGAGTGAGATCATTTTGATCTGCTGTATCTAACACAAGACCATCGCTTTTATGAATTGCTTAATGGCATTTCACGCTGTAACCTATTTCGTTGAAAGGAAAGATAAACAAGAGTTTGTTCAGAGCCAGTGTCGAGCTGTTCCGTATTATGCACCGACCCTATTTTCTCAGATGTTTGCGAAATATGTAAACAGTAATCTGCCCATCAATTGGAACAGTTGGCCTACTTCAAACTTTATCTTAATCATCAATTATGCCAACAAATGTATGATAACATGTTCATCTTTCCTCGTAACGAACCATTTGCCTTTCAATAGGAGATTCATTGATGGAGACCTATACAATGAATAGCTAAGTGCGTCTTTTGGTTTCGTTGGTTGACAATGGAAGTAATTTCATCCATTTTGTACAAATCTTTGTGAATTTTTATCCCTTCTGGAAAAATAACCCTTTTATTGAATTATTTGCTATCTGCTATTGCAATAATATTAAACAAGTGTACAGCCCATGGGCACTTCATACCACAGTGGCTGACTACATATGCCTTCAATAAATATTATATTTATTTTATTTCCTTCTCGTTTAATTTTGATTATTTATTTTTATTTATTTATTTTTATTTATTTATTTTTATTTATATTATTTTCGAATCCCATCCAAGTCACCTGTGGATTTTTTCCACAGACACTCGGAAGGCACCGGGTATACAGCACTTCATACATACGTCAATGTAAGGGCAAACAGAAACATTTAAAAAAAATACAAAATAAATTCATCAATAGATCAATATTCTAGTTTTAATGTTTATATATCATTTTACATGCAGTGTTATCCAGTGTAATAAATTTGAACATTTCCCTATATTCTCTCATTGTATTCTAAAATTTAAAGTGAAGCAATATATAATACAGTATATAATAATAACTTTTATAAATTAATTAAATTTCGTATGTTGAAATCACAACATGTTTAATAGTTTCAGGATTTCCTTGATCTTAATTTGGTTTCACTTCCTATCCATTTCAGATGATGGTTGTGTCAAGGGTCATAATATAATTTCCTGTTCACCATTGAAGTTCTACACGTCCACCACGGATGGAATCAAAAACATTGGTTTGGGCTGGGAAAATTGTGGGTTTGGGCTGGGAAAATTGTGGGTTTTGTCATCAAATGAAAGTTAGCCAGCGAAGTGTATCGGGATATAGACTTTGGTCTTCGCCAATTTTTAAAGGTAAAAATCTTCACTCATTTGGAAGTTTAAATCATAATGTTTGTTTTAATTAAATACCGGTAATTGACAATAATTTGTTCATCGTCTTCTTCAAAACATTCGACTCGGTACTCGGCGAAAATGCGTTCAGATTATTCGTATTTATTCGAACGTGGAATTTAGGAAAGAACTTCTGATAAACAAACTGAAATTTATTGGCAATAATTTCTCTTTTCTAAAAGAAAACGAGAGCTCCTCAGACAAAAATAATTCTAGTGAAGATTGACACAATTATCAGCTTTACATCAAGTATGTTTTATTGAAATTTGACGTTTTTTGTTATTATTTGTATGCCTTAATTTTTAAAGACACACACATCATTGAAGGACCGCTATGGGAGAGGGAGGAGCAAGTTCTATCGGGTGTTGCGTGACTTTTACTATACTGTGCGTGATCACGCTTATCACGACTCTCGTGGCACTGTCGTATAAAGGTGTGGAGTATTATGAGGTAAAGTAACAAAGGAGGTGCAGCATGTGTTTAGTTTAAGAATCACATTTGATTTACTGTGATATTCATGTGTTAGTTTAAGAATCACATTTGATTTACTGTGATATTCATGTGTTAGGTTAAGAATCACATTTGATTTACTGTGATAGGCCTATTCATGTGTTAGGTTAAGAATCACCGTTTTGATTTACTGTGATATTCATGTGTTAGGTTAATAATCACATTTGATTTACTGTGATATTCATGTGTTAGGTTAAGAATCACATTTGATTTACTGTGATATTCATGTGTTAGTTTAAGAATCACATTTGAATTACTGTGATATTCATGTGTTAGGTTAAGAATCACATTTGATTTACTGTGAAAGGCCTATTCATGTGTTAGGTTAAGAATCACATTTGATTTACTGTGATATTCATGTGTTAGGTTAAGGATCACATTTTATTTACTGTGATATTCATGTGTTAGGTTAAGAATCACATTTGAATTACTGTGATATTCGAACTGTGCAAAATGCATTCAATATATCATTTTGTTTGGCAATTACTTTGATATTCACTGTATAGGCCTAGTTCGTTATCAAAATTCTCTAGTTAAACATTTTGGAATAATTTGACTATTCACGAAAACGTTAGTTTTATATAAAACTGATCATTAATGTTTTTGAGAATACCCTAGGTAAATACTGCCTTTATCTGAAGGGGACTCCGTGGTCATATAATGCACCCTTTACACAGGTCATTTATAAGCAAATTATTTACATTGTTTTGTTTTTCTTCAAAACATTAGTCCATAATTGGATGTGTTGAAACTTGAAACGTGTCGTGCTGCTTCGACACTTTCTATTCATTGACTCGCAATTCCGGGCTAAAGGGCGCCGATTTCGGGCCTCCACGAATCAATGTTTCGTCAGTTTGTTAACTTATTTAAGTTAATCCAGTGACCGTTTTCATCTTTCACCAGCTTGGACTTGTGAGACGTAAAACTACGGGTGAAGTCTTCACAGATGACGTGTACGAAGCCGGGCATTATTTCATAGGACTCGATTACGAATTCAAGGTCTTCAGAGCCGACGCCCACGTAATCGATCTAAAATCGCTTTCTGTGTTCACAAGGGACAGACTGGAGGTACGATTGATTTAGATTTGTTATTTATTAGTATTTACCTATCTATTGTGGCATATACTACACAGGCCTCTATAGTCCATGTGAATGGACGACATATTGACTAAGTGAAAACGTATCGAGTTATTTCCACATGAACTATTATTCAGTAAGTCTTTATTGTATATCGTTATGATGATCTTGTGTAGGTGAACCTTAACTGTACCTTCCAGTATTTCATTCGCTCAGAAGACCTCAAGGATCTTCACGATACCTATGACATATATTACGAAGAAACCTTGCAAAACAGCGCCATTGACGCCCTGAAGGGAGGCACTCCCGATTTCTACACCAGTGAGTTTTCGCAGAGCCGGGCTCTCATCGAAGAGGCTCTGTTCGATGCCGTGAGAAAACGGCTCGGTGGAACATGCTGCAAGCTTGGGTGTGACAACCTACCGGAAGGTTGGTGGTTTAACTGAAATTTAAGTCAAAATCTAGGATATATTCCGATGGAGTTCAAACGTTTGTGGAGATACGGTATCAAAATGAAGAGTGATATGGTTTTTGTACCTCAAATCTGTACAACTGCACATATAAACATGCACACTGTTGCCTGCCGTGAAATAAAATACATTCCAAGTGTAAACATATGACAAGGTCATGATGTCATGTGCCCCCCCCCCAAAAAAAATAGCAAAAAGCAAAACAAAACAAAAAACAGGAAGTCATATAGAACCTTTATTTCATTTTTGTAAAACAAATAGTTTACCTGTTTTCACGCACATCTAGGTTGTGAGCCCGGATGTAAGAAACCTCAGGATTGTACGCAGGAAGATAAAGGATTCTACGTAGACGTTCGATACTTCCAACTCCGTTTCATTGAAATCCCTCATATTGTGCTTAGTCGCAACCTCCAGACGCTGGTACAGCTAGAGGATGGTATACAGGAGACATACATACAGCAGGCACAGCTCGTGAGGAAGACTACAGAGGAGAGAGTAAGTGTATTAATCAATTATTAATTAGTCTTGAAAGTAGAGTGTCATTAATGGTTCTATAATCTTTGCTTGTTTGGAGAACACGATAGTCTAAGCATGCTTTACTATAATGGCCCTGAATGGACATAACAAGTTGTAAAACTTATATCATGTTATTACTATAAAATTATTTCCAATTTCAGGTCAGAGATATTCAAAATGCCGCCGAGGAAATCTCCCAGAATGCAACATCCTATGCAAGCCTGATTGATTCCCAGGCCAAGGCCCAGGCGCGCTCTCTGGTCGAGAGTGCGCACAATATGGGACTGGCGCAGATCTACATAGATCTGAACATTACTGTGCAGGACCACAAGGCATCGCTGAATTACATCCGTACCCTTAGGGATCACCCTACGGTCATCATGTCCGTCAACTTTAACTCTCTGATAACAGGTCCTGTCAATGTGTACTCAGGTGGCGGGAAATAAGATTATGTACCAATAACATAACAATGCAAATTCCTGAAATAAATCTTACGAAATGTATACAACAAATACACACTTAAAAAAATAATAATAATTAGCATATTTATCCTATTGTTATTTTTGTATACCCCTACTTATATGGTAGGCGTGTCATTTTTGTATACCCCTACTTATATGGTAGGCGTGTCATTTTTGTATACCCCTACTTATATGGTAGGCGTGTCATTTTTCCATGGCTATGGCCGCAGCCTAATGTTTCAATAGTTGCAATTTCACTCAGTCTTGAAACCAACACGAATGTCATCTATTTATTGTATAACTTTAATAGATGATGCAGTATACTGCCACCACTTTTCATTCTAAATATAACAATAAATTAACTATAGAGGACACTTAAAAGGGTGTAAAAATCATGTGAACTATAAAAGGGGAGTAAAATGTAATCAAGTGAGTTAGGAAAAAGTACTTAAGGGAGATTTTACGTGCATATCATTCAATGTGTTGTTTATTTTGTCGTACTACACAAGTGCATCGACTTTGTGAATACTAGTGGTAGCTGACTTAACTGCACTGTTTCTCCTTGTATATTAAAAATAGTCTTAAAATGGTGAGTTTTGTCTAATATTGAACACGAGTTATATATCTAAACGGTAATTATACACAATGTTCTTGTCTTTATGGAGTCATGGTCGAGCGGTTTAGTGCATCGGATTTGTGTTCTGATGGCTGAGTCGTCAGAATGTGGGTTCGAATCCCACCCACGACCATGGTGCTTGTGTCCTTGAGCAAGACACTTTACTGTAATTGCTTCTCTCCACCCAGGTGTAAATGGGTACCTGTGAGGGCAGAGTTGGTGGTTGTGTTTGATTAGCCCATAATGCGCTGAAATGGCAGCAAGTGAGCTGTATACTCCCCAGGGAGCTGAGATGGTTTCAGGAATGATTTATGAGCCCGATGAGCAGGGGTAATAATGTAATGCGCCTTGAGCACCAGTTTGGTGGATACGTGCGCCATATAAGTCCACATTATTATTATTATTATTATTATTATTATTATTATTATTATTATTATTATTATTATTATTATTATTATTATTATTATTATTATTATTATTATTATTATTATTATTATTATTATTATTATTATTATTACTTTGGGAAACATTTCGTTTTAAATGGGAATGATAACCACAATTATTTATATCGATTCACGGCGAAGGGTAGTGTCGAGGGAGGGAAGGGCCACAATTCTCGAGAATTCTCGAACTTTATACAAAAACAAACAAAATGTAAAAGTAATAAACGGTTACATGAATATACTGAGGACACTATTGGTGATGAGTTAGAGTTTATACAATCGATCATTTTTATGCCAAATTGTAGATCCCATTCCTTTCACCACCTGCCATTTCCTTTGAATACTGATAACAATATGTTCACCCACAAGTATGTCACCATGAAACACAATCTCCCAATCAGGAAACTCCTTGTTGACCACCAACTATAACGTGTGGTGAAGGACGAAGAAAATAATTGAAATGAAAAAATATAAAGGGATTGATCACAGTGTTAAATGAATAACTGATAATGTCCTCATAAACTATATTCATCCTATTTATATCTAGTTCTTGAACTGATTTTATTCAGATATTGAGAAAGAACACAATAATGAATCAATTTCATCAGACGAAACGCTGAAATACTGCCTTCCCATTAATGAATCGAATTATTTATTTTCCTCACAGGAACATTTCACTTCTCAGATAAGTTGTTTTTCCCGTTGGCACGACTGGATAGCAACCTAAAACCGATATTCCATAATCTGCTTTCAAATGGCAAACGCACGCCGACAAAATTTCTCTTCTTTACCCGATAAAGAGAGCGGGCCTGGATTACTAACTTTCCGCATCATCGCCCGTCAAAAGTGGAAAATTTACGCGGCGCTGCGCCCGCTTTGACTGCCCTCTCCTCCCGGTCAAAACCGTCTCTTTTCTCGCTGCTCTGTTTCTCGCCGACTTGATTGTCGGATGCCGCCTTCTGAATTTCAACTCTAAGCCTAGTGTCTCCGCCCGCATTTCTTTGTCAGCGACTATCTACGTCTGGCTTGCTCGGCAGTTTAAAGACATGTTTCTTGTTTTAAGTTTGAATGAAATTTTGGAAGAAAATATTATATTTTGTTCATCGTAGATGTAAAATTCATCATAGATGTTTTGCTGGTGAACAAAATCTTCACAAAAGATAATTATTGCGTGCTGCACATCAATCAAACAAAGCAACTAAGGAACGAATGTGTGATCCAGATTCAACAAAGGATAACATACCGTGTCAACTTAAAAATCCGATGAGGGCGCCCTCGACAGAAACGAATAAGCTTCGAGTCTTGTTGGAAACATGAAACTAGCTCAAATCATAAATTGTGATGAAATATCATGGGAATTAATTGAAAAAAAAACCTGTCTGGAATAGGGAGAAACACGTTTTTGCTTGTTCAGACTGAAATCATAGATCGCAGAATCCCCCTCAAAAGACGAGGCGGTCTTCATTTGTATAGTTGAAGCGATGTTCATTCCCCCTGTGGGATATACAGTGCAAGTAGGACCCTGATGATTCAACCGAGTGATCTAAGTCCTCACCCGTGGTTTCCAAGTAAGCGGCGACCCTTTGATCTGCGCTGTTCTCTACTGATTTAGTTCCAATCCTTTGTATCATCTAAGCGCGTGATGGACTGGGAACAATAACTATACTGCATGCCTATGCCGCGTTGAAAGATCGCCGCGGAGTAACTTAGCCGCTTCCCCCAGTACAAAAGCCCGAGTGATGGGTAAAAAAAATATATACAGACAGATCAGTTTTGGAAGAACAAAAATAATAAAAGGACAGCGCAATAGAATTTACTATGATGTCGCCGATTGTCAGATTTACAATATTGAATTTTTTGTTCATGGTAGTATTTTTTAATTTTTATTGCGGCATTTTTCTCTCCTGGGGCACAGCGGTTAACTAGATTGTCGACCGGATAGTACATTATTGTACGACGCGCGTGTGTTCATGGTATACTCAAAGCTCTTCAATCCAGAAAAATGCTGGTTGTTAAAGTGTAAGATTTAAATAGCCTGCATCCAGGAAATACATATAATGTATATTGCTTCGTGTGTACAATACTCGAAACATAAGAAGAAGAGAAATGAGAAAAAAGACCGAGATTACATCGCTGAAGACGACGTAAATTAAAAAACGGTTAAATCCAGCGAGGATGGGAAGAGTATTATAGCAGCAAGGCAGTTGTATAATTTATAACATGCAGCCAGTACTTAAAACCAGGGTAAATATTTACACTATTATGCACCTTTTCGAACCCAAAAATATTAATGTTACTTGGAGTAGAATTTGTTATTAAGCAGAATAGCATGAATAATTCCTCTGTTGGAGCTCTCACTTGAGATAAACCATTAAAACAAATTAAATCACAATTATGGCGCCTTTCAATTTGTAATATTATCCGATATGAGAAAGAATACTGACCAGTAAGAGAAACTGTGAATCAATGTGATAATTTTTTGTCCAAAAGAAAAGATGACGCAAGAGATGAGACGGACAGTGAAACGACGAGAGGGATGATGGATGGAAACAGGAAACAATGAATGGAAGGATAGAAGAAGGGAAATATGCGAAGTCGAGAGGGGAGAAAAGTATTAAGTGAAGATGGAGGAATAGGAGGAGAACACGTGCAGATAGATGTGCGCCCAATTTAATTATAAACCAGTCATTTATTTTACTCGCCTTTGATCTTGTTACGCCTTCGTTCACTTTCTCTTTTCTTATCACAAAATGTCATAGTTTCTGATCATTGAATACACTATTGGCGCATGGATAAGTGTGAAACTGTGGTTACTTAAGATGACTCATATAGGCCTAAACGATTTTACTATTCATACATCATGCATGTATACATTTGGTAAGATGTCTGTAGACTCATCCATATTTTAACAGCATTAAGATATTATGCAACAAAGCTAGTATTGACAGTAGTATTGACATAATCCTTGAGATAACTTCTTTCTATCAAGTACACTTCGTTCCCTTGTTCTTGTCTTCTAATTTCAAAAAGTGGTTACTGTTCTTTCAATATAATATTCACATTTTGATGGGTGTGGAAACTAGGGATAATTGCAAGTCATAGGGGTGAATATTGTGAACATCTGCTGGGTATTACGCGATCACGAGCTGGGTGTCCGTTGACCAGGATGAAGGGCTGCCGACAAGTATTGTTTCGTGCCGTAGGATTGCAATGAATGATCGTGAATACGGCTTATTCATTAATCAACCAATATTATTTTTTGCTAAAAGGAAAAATAATTAATTTTGGAAAATGCCTGAAACTTTTCATTGCCATTCTGAACAAAACGGCGATGGCAGCACGGCTCATGTAAAGCCTTTCTCGAGTGTGACCACTGCATGGTCATACCATGGAGCTATAAAACGGACCGTTTTATAGCTCCATGGTCATACACACGAGGAAGTCGCCATTCACCTGGTCATAAGCGGTCAAAGTTAATCTTACGATATGCCCTAGAACCTTCCAACTGTCTGTCTATACCCAAGGAGATCAACCATCTCACATGAACAACAGCATCACTGTCAGCGCGTTGTCATGTGTAAGAGGAGCGTGTGCTTCATCACTGCTCACAGAAAGAGAATTTAGACATCAATATTTTCTTTTATTCCATCCACTGGAACTAACACTATCTTATAGTGGGCTATAAGATAGTCTTATATGATTGATAGGTTTTTATTTTCTTTGTATTGAGAGATCTCACTGTGTAAGAACCAGGGTGTCAAAGTAACACTAGTGGTGCCAACACGGAGACCGTACTAGGCGAGAGTTAAACAAAACTGGTGTAGTTTTAACACCCCAGTGTATAGTAAAATAATGATTTTTTTTGTTCTAGTTCTGCCGCTTAAATGTTTCTGAATATCATTATATTGTTCAGGTCTAGTGCCCTTTTCTGAGCATTAGATATAGAAATATTCCCTTAGTTTGAGACCATCAACACATCATTGATTATTTCTGTCTTAGAATAGACAGAAATTACATGTAACAGGATAATTAAGAATATACAGTCAAGTATATGATCCCACGAATGCAGATTTTTTTTATCAGCGAGCTTTTTTAATAAGAAATTATTATTGAAAGTTAAATATTTGGAACAGTGTATAGTAAAATAATGATTTTTTGTTCTAGTTCTGCCGCTTAAATATTTCTGAATATCATTATATTGTTCAGGTCTAGTGCCATTTTCTGAGCATTAGATATGTACATTTCCCAACCTAGGCATATATAGAAATATTCCCTTAGTTTGAGACCAACAACACATCATTGATTATTTCTGTCTTAGAATAGACAGAAATTACATGTAACAGGATAATTAAGAATATACAGTCAAGTATAATGATCCCACGAATGCAGATTTTTTTTATCAGAGAGCTTTTTTAATAAGAAATTATTATTGAAAGTTAAATATTTGGAAGAGGAGAGCAAATAAATTCAAAATGTTGGCATTCAGCAAACGTCAGATGTACTTACAATGCATGCAATTATAAAGAATACTGCCCTCTATTGACCAGCATAAGAAATGTAGATTAATACTGTACATTATAAATGCAAGTTTAATACATGTACAGTTCAAGTAACTCAGAAATGTGCCTTATCATCGAGATGAAGCAAACAAAATGTACTAGAGAATGATATTATCATTGTAACAACAAAATCAAACATTCAAAGAACTTTTCCCAACGTAATGTATTTTCCTCAAAGCAGTGTTAATGAACGTTTAAAAAAAACTATGTTGCCGAGGAGCATATAATAATCATGAAGGATCCCGTTCCCCAACCCTGGGGTTAATATTTTAATACACAAATTGACTGCGGAATCACTTGAATCCCGAACTCAGGAAAGCCAGGAAAGAGTTTGAAGTACAATCACGCGGATGATGGAAGCAAAGCCGCCTCAACAGCAGCTAGGGTTCCGCAATCACAGCCCACCGCCTTGGCCCGTCCCGCGCTGAATCCAAATCGATTTAGGTATAATATCGCGAGATCGCGCGGCAGTTTGAGCGTGATCAATCCACACCTTACGGGGAAACATTACCGTATCTACGGGGACAGATGCTTATCTAGATGTGTTATCACAACAAAGTGCCGACGAGAAATGGCGAGAGAAACCATCACTGCATATGCTGCGGCTATGGATATTATAAAAGTAGGATTTTAAAGTGCCTTTAAAGGTGCAGTTTATGCTGCACTTCTACATGTATCAGAAATGTCTATGCAATGTACGATGCCAAAGTGTAATATTTGTGTACAGCCTAATATTTTTACAGCATTTGTTTCGTCGCCATAGTTTACAATGCATGAAATTATGTCCATGATGAAATGTATAATTATTTCTGGAGTGAGCAAAAACAAATTTACTGAGGCGGGATTTGAACCCGTAACCTCCAAATTACATTGAACAGAATGTGTTATCTAGCAGTAGATGGATGTCTAAATTAAATGCGACTAGCATAATGAACACCGGATCGGCGCGACAGATCATTAAACGAAAATTATACAGAATAGCATAGAAACATTCAGCCAGATTGGTCCGAACTTCCCGCTCCTGATCCACGAAATCATCGGTAATAAGTCAATTTAATGTATGAAGATGTGGTCAAATCAGCCAAAAAATATATATTATTTATATATGAAGTATAGGGAATCATTTCCTCAAAAAACTAAAGAAATAAATATCAAGCTCAAAACATATTTTCTTAGTAATATTTACACTATAATAATTTAATTTATTCAAAAATATTTACGAGCAAAATTAACATTATATGCACATCAACGGTTCAAAAAGAAGAAAAAAATCATATTTGTGATGCCTTCGGCAGTCTAGGGATTTTTGACATTTTCGAAGATGGTAGATTCTACCAATACTTAAAAATGAATAAATTTATTTTGGCAAAAAAAAAATTGGCAAATATCGCTGTGTCAATCAACCACAGCGGGATAGAAATTCAATGATAAAGTCATTCAGTTTGAAATGTGGTCGAGTTGAAATACAAATGTATAAAAACACGTGCATTTCTCAAAACATTGCAGCAGTTATATGACATGATTGTCAATCAAAATTTGCACTGATTTAAATCAATACATCAATGATGTAAATTTCAAATGCTCTAGATTTTCAGCTGATTGAGAATTTGTTTCTAATGTTCAAAGTTCATGAAGTCACATCCAATATCTCATCTTGTAAATCGTCGTCATCCTCCTCAATGGATTTAGAGTTCTCTGTCTTCTTCAAGGAATGAGTCTTAAGGTGTTTGGCAAGGTGGTCGCTCCTCATGAATCTCTTGCCGCAGTCGGGGCAAATGAAGCGTTTCTCCCCGGTGTGTGTGCGGAGATGCCGCTGCAACTCGTCGGAGCGTGTGAAACTCTTGCCGCAGAAAAGCCAGTTACAGACGAAGGGTCGCTCACCGGAGTGCCAGCGGAGATGAGCCTTCAGATGGGATGTCTTACCGTAGACTTTCCCGCAGCCTGGGATGTGGCAGATATGCTCCTTTCGCTTGGTGCGTTCTCCTGAGTTGCTTGCGGTCTGGCAGTTTGGACACCGGCATCGTCGGCACCGTCTTGCCGTAAGCTTGGCTAGAGACGACTTGTGTTCAAAAAGTCCAGGGTATTGATAGGGAGAATACCCAGAAGATGAAGTGTGCTGGTGAAATATTGGTCCAGCATAGCTACAAAGTCCAGGGGATGGGGGTGTCAGCGGCGAAGTGGGCACGGGATGGCTGGGGCTGGAGACACTCCACCACGGTATCTCCTCTGTAGTCGGCTGAACGGAGAGCGGGACGTGAAGAGAGTGTGGTGGGGAAAGCATCCCGGCCGTGGGGAGGTATGATGACAATTGTTCTAGTCCATGACAATGACTGGTAGTCAGTCCAGCAGAAAACTGAGGGATACCCATGGGGCACGTAGTTGCTGGTGGGTGGAAAGCGTTGAAGTAAGCAGCAGCTGCGGCCACTGAGTGTGGGCAGAATGCACCTGCCGAGTAGTGCGGCATAACACTAGGCATGCATCCAGGATATGGCTCTGCCGGTGGGGTAGGGGGAAGTTCACACCTCCCTGGTACTGAGGGGTTAACTGAATGACGAGGAGACATTACCGTTGTGCCGTAGATTTGGTTGGACGAGGGCTGGGCTGGACAGTAACCCGGGACTCGGTCGGATTGGAGTTGCTGGGGAGCTATTTGCTTGAGCGGGGCATCAGACTTGGAGACAGTGGGGTTGGCACCTCCAATCTTGTTGCATGTAGCCGCTAAAAGGGCGAGTGGGCTCGGTTTATTGAGATCTCCGGGACATTTATCCGGTAACTGGAGGAAGAGAAAAAATTAAGAAATCATAAATATTTAATTGAAGAGCAACAAATCAATGATACATGACAAAATAGCCTTTTCCATGAACGCTTTGCCACTGCTGAGTACTTTTACCAACTGGTACTCAACAATTCCTTTGAAACCACGAGCAACCAGACACTATTACATTTCTTCCGCATGGCCTTTAAAATATGATCAAACAAATGTTGTCAAAAACTCTACACATAATGAAGTAGGCCCCTGTTCTTAAATGTAGATATATCCCATATTCCTTTCATTATGTACCACAAGTTCTATAAATTATTATCTATTAAATATCGTGGATACTTGTCCGGAATGATTGCAATGAAAAATCGGTACTACTGTTAGTTGATTAATATGTTCTTATACATATTTTATTAAAAACACTTCCGATGTTATAATTAATTACACTACCAACCTGCAAAAATTGCGAGGAACACTCCTGTTCGGGCATGATGAACCAGGAAGGTTGCCAAAACAGATGATAGTGTACCAATCAAATAACGTTGTAGCACAGCAATAAGTTCAGTACAGTAGATCGAGTGAGTAGAGCCAGCAACGATAGTATGTTACTGCAAGCGTGAGTCTGTGAATATAACCCCACGGCGCACTGGGCTCGTCCTATTTGTATAGCGCGTGTGAATGAGCGGAGAGCCACAGACGATCGTAGAGTGTTTCTTTCATGTACCGCGCACCAATCAGCCGTCAACTCGTTACGCTTTGATGACTGCCGATAGCCAATCAGCTCGCGCAGCGGCCGTGCTGAAAGGAAACCGGACCCATTAGCCTCTGACAAAGATCCTGCTGGGTATTTGTTGACACGAAAAATAACGTTGATTATGAGGAGGGACGGTTGAGGCGGGACAAAAGGCGGGCAAGTTAACCAAGTAATAGGTCCGCACCACTTTTGTGTAAACAAATAATTGGATTGGGGGGATCAAAGGCGAACGAGCCGACATTGGATGGTTACGATTGGTCAGGAGTGCCAAGTCTGCCTGCCAACCCGTAATGATATTCCGTGACGATAGAGAGAGAGTAATAATGAGACGCAGGGGTTGTGGGGGTGTACACAGTCACATACAATTCTGATAACCCAGTCATCGTGTTCCCGAGCTGAGACATAATGATTTTTGATAAGCTGACCGTCTGGGTCATTTATAACCTTTTTTCAATTGGTCAATCCTAGGATATTTTAATTATTATATAGTGGACTTGGCTCCAGGCAAGCAAAGAAGACTGGTTTGAGGTCACTGACGATGCTACTTCTTATGAAAGACAATTTTATGAATTACTTGTTTATGATAAACGAAATGCATTTCACCCAGTGACATACATAGTTATCAAGAGTATAGAGCCACACTCATCTCACAATAATCTATATGATGATATGACCGCAGATTAAAATGGTTTTGTTTTGGTTCTTGGAATTGATATAGAATTGAACAAGAGTTTAAAACCATAAGAGGGAATGGAAACAAGAAGTCGGCTTCTCTTTGAATTGATTATTCATAGATTTTTTTTAATCCTGGAAATATGTTTCGGCAAATTCGATCGGCTTACGCGGACCGCACCAAGGCCGTCTTACCGCCGTAATCCGAGGCTCTGGTTGTTGTATTGGTGGGCAGCTACCCCGCCGAGTTCTGCTCTGAATCAACTGTCTAATACTATAGCATGGGCCCGCTAGGGTGTCGACCTCCATATCTATGAAAATATTTTTCAGGTGGATTTAGGAACACATGGTGAAAAATGCAGTGCTTGGGATAAATAAAGCTTATAAAACCTGAAGCAAACATTTGCGTTTCTTATTACCGATTCCCCTTCATAATTATAATAACACTACGTTATGGTTTGGTATAGTATTCGAAGAAAGGGCTTACGGAAAGATTTTACCATCATACAAATACTTTTTGTACAAAAAACATCTTAGAAACTTCACTTATTATTTTAGAGAACACATAAGTGAGGTGGCACAAGCTTATTAGTACAGATTTCAGTACAGGCCATTTCAGTACAGATAATAACAAGAAGATCTTTCCAAAGAGATGACTGATGCAAGTTTCCATATACAATATTTAACTACATAGTCTTGTTAATGGGAGTTCACCGGGGTGACGGGTCCTGATTTATAACGTCAGTCACTATTTCCTATGTATATAGTACCATCTCGTAATGGTCCTAAATGCATCGGCATTACATGCTGTTCCATATAGCTCTGTATGTCAGTATAAAGTTATTTCTATGGAGGTGAAACTCACCATTTTCATATATTTTGGGATATTCCGAAGACGTCTTACGTTATAATGAAATCAAACCACAATGATTCACCAACTTCTGACCCAGACGGTGTGGATACTATTTCCGATCATCAAGTCATTGGTCCATGCAGACACAACCCCCGCACTCAATCCAACGCCATCCAGCCTGGATCCCGCTGTCCTTAGGCCCTGGCTTTGTACCAACAAAGAGTTCCAGCTCGCTGCTTTTGCAGGAACCCAACCTATTGTCCCCTACAACAAGCCTAGTTATCAAGTGACAATAGGGGGGCCGGGCTGTCGGCACCCTCAAAGGGGTCAACTCTAGACTGAATACCCGCGTTTGTTGCGCGGCGGTACCTCTATGTGGATTCCTTATTTCAATAGTCCAAGGAGTAATTGACAGCTATGGAATCGTGGGCATTATGCCCCTCTATTGTCCGCTGGACTGAATAGCACAGGGCAAAGCCATGACAGCAGAATTTCACTCCGTTCTGTGCCCCGCTGTGGAAATTGTCCAAAATGACTCACTGGAGCTTGAAATAATTTCATTTTTTCAAAGGGGCATTGTGATGTGAATTCTTTCTTCCCTTCTCGTTAAAAGCAGCGTTTATCATTAGTTCATCAGTTATTCTGTTTTTCAATGACAACAAATTATTTTATGGCAAGTTTGGTGTTGTGAATGGAGCGAGATTTGACCTCTCGTTAACATAAAGGAATGATAACTGGATGGAATGGAATTGGATGGTGTTTAATCAGGCATGGAACATACAAACATATCGTAAATAATATTTCCATTGAACTATGTCACAATTTTGCCAAAATTGGGTGCGGCTTGTCATTTTCTCTCCGGTCCCTTCCATTCATTTCAAAATAGTATATACTTTCTTATTTTTTCTTACATAACGAATATGCCCATGCATGTTTCACATAATTTGTTGACATAATCCTGATCAGACAATATGTTTACATAATCCCTTCCTCTCAATATATCAAACTGAATTTGCTATCGGCAAAACTGTCTGAATTTAAAGATCATACAACTAACGGAAAGGCTAATGACACAAAAATCCGAAATATTAAAATTCAGCTTAGTTGTTTAATACATGTACATTTGTAACTTGAAGTATGGGGTATGCATACTCGTAGAGGCAGTTTGCCATCATTACCAATGATTGACATTTCCTGTTAAAGTATACCTTTTTTACAGTGACTACCAACTATCTAGTCTAAGCATGGAGGAAGGACTAAGAGTTAACCAAAATGGGTACAAGTTGATCAAAATGGGAATGAGGTTATACTAGGTACGAGTTGATCCGTTTTCTCTTATTATTCAACCCTGACCAGTGAACCTCGTCCCCGAATAATTACAATACACCATTGCTAATCGCACCAATGACCATGAAGGAATGACCCACTGACTCTGTTGTAAATCCATGGTCAACCTAATTTACAGATATGTCATTAATTACATTCTGCCTGTCAATTAGCTGGTTGACTATAGGGGCCACGACTCAAACAGAGACCGCCTTGCGAAAAACCCCAGGATGCCATAGAGAAACATTTAGCCGACAGACTTAGATTCTTCTGGCTTCTTTAATTATCAAGATGAATGGGCAGATTGACATGTAGGGAGGCGGGGTGAATCAACAAAGCACTTGATGATGCCATTACAGTCAATATGGACAGAGAGTTGTGATGTTTCACGCGAAGGCTTGGCACTTGGTTTCGGTTAGGCACGGGCAGCGGAGCTCGAGGATTGATTGGTGGGAATGAAGTAAAATGTAGTGAGGGTCAACCATTTTTAATGAATGAGCCCAATGAGGTCATGAGAAATTACTTATTGTTTTAGTGGTTTTCCATTAATGAAACCGTTTTCTATTTTTCTACTGTGGTAAAAAATTTAAAAAAATAAATAAATAAAATAATTCCGGTGTAAGTGAAATTCGTACGGTCGATGAATCAACCGGGTCGAAGTCCAATAGTCTTCAGCATTACTGTACAACTATAATGTATAAATATGTACATAATTACCACGTAACTTCGTACGGAACACATTCCAATGCATTAATTTTGAATTTTATTTAATTGGCGTTAGAGGATTTACATGACATACCTGTCAATTAAGAAGAAACTAATTAAATCAATTTAAAGCCAGTCAGAGAACTGAAGGAGCCGCTTGTGAAAAACCCATGTCTCAGGTCTGGGTTTAAATCCCATGCGTGGGCCGCCGGGCACAGGATTGCTCTATGTTGTCCATTAATTAGCTTTATCATCAGAGTTGTGGCCGACTACAGCCTACTTGTAACTCGAATGAAGGCCACATTTCTCACGTCTGGTTTATAGACTCCGCGTTTGTGAAATAAATGGGGATTCAAATAAACACATGGTGACAAAACACGGTCCGTTTCTATTCTAGGAAGACATGTGGAGTGCCATGGTCGAGCGGTTTAGTGCATCGGATTTGTGTTCTGATGGCTGAGTCGTCATAATGTGGGTTCGAATCCCAACCGCGAACATGGTGCTTGTGTCCTTGAGCAAGACATTTTACCATAATTGCTTCTCTCCACCCAGGAGTAAAATGGGTACCTGTGAGGGCAGAGTTGGTTGTTGTGTTTGATTAGCCCTATATGCGCTGTAATTGCAGCAACTGAGCTGTATACTCCCCAGGGAGCTGAGATGGTTTCAGGAATGATTTGAGCCTGATGAGCAGGGGTAATAATATAATGCGCCTTGAGCACCATTTTGGTGGATACGTGCGCTATAATAAGTCCACATTATTATTATGTACACCCTCCCTTGTTCAGTAACTTGTGTCATATAAGCCTTACAGTCAAATAAACAATGCATTTACATGTACTATCTAACCTAGATTATAATTCATTTGCTTGCTCCAGTCAATAATGTATGTTTTTGCCTAATGCTCCTTAATTTAGAGTGACTATGAACTGCAATTTTTAAGCATATTTTACCAAATATCCATGGGCATTAAAAAGCAAAATTTGAAATCTTGTTTTGATATATAGAGCCTTATAGGCCTAATGGAAATAATTAGTGTACTATTTAAATGTGTATGCCTATCCATTACACGCATACATGAGGGTGCTGTTTTGTGAGATCACATTAGGAACACCAAAAAAGTGTCAGAAATTGGTAATTTAAAGGAAGAAAAGTGATGTCAACATCTATATCAAGTCGTGTATAACATTTTAATAGCAGATAATTCCTATTTCATGGTCCCTTTAAACTATCTGTTGTCATACTGTTTGTCGACCCCAAAAATCGCCAACACATGTAACAACTAACATGTATAATGGCGAGTCCCGTGCTGCTCAATGGCCTATTTGAACTGTCACTCTAAGAATATCATCAGTTGGGTTTTGACTGCCTTATAATTAAGTCTTGAATTAAAACCTCATGAATACTTGTCATTTTGGGGAAGCAATTATAGCTTTACTTTCTGGAGCACCAAAACACAGACGAGCGCCGCCCGTGAAAAACTTCCTATCACTGAGCCTGATTACTCCCTTTGCGTGTGCCGCTGGTCCACCCTCTTATTGTTCTCTTCGTCAAGAGGGTAATTATCGGTGACAATGAGTGTCACTGGCCGGTGACAAGGTGTAAAATGCACTCATGTACCTTTATGCATGTACTAACAAACGTGACACACAGCATCCCCAACAAGAGGTAGAGCTCTTAGTGTCATGTGCCAATAATGCCGGTTTAAACTAAACTAATTTGATGACTACGCACTTGCAGGCAAAATCTGAACCTAAACTTTGAAACAATTTCCAATCACAAAAACGACACATGGCAGTACAGCCGAGTGTATGCCTACGATACTGCTATAATACCGCACGATAATATTAAACCACAAGGTGGTTTGAATTTCCCCCAAAAGCTGGCCAACTGACAACGTACATTTTTTATCTATTTCCTGTGATGACCAACCAGAGTAATAAACCCCAGATCTAGCGGCAAGACCATAAGCTTTGTACTGATGATGTGCCGGTGTATTTCTAATTGCCGATAGCAATTAGCCGATTGTCTGCATACCGACTTCGGAAATTAATTTCGGCTCGGTGATTGCTGAACGCGCGCCGTGGATCAATTCCTTCCTGCTCGCTTCCCAGCCCGGTATATGACGAGTTATTTCGGCTTATTAATAATAATATTTCGTGTGTCAATACAGCCGCCCTGTTATCAGAAAGGACTGTCAGGGAAATAACACGATGAGCTAGCATAGATTGATGCGTTATTTATTCCTTAATTTAGTTTAATCACAGAGTGAACCCTTCACCCACAAATATGCTCACTTGTATTTATGCACTGCTGTAAAACGGTCGAAGCCAACCGAACCATGTTCATTTTTTCGAGTTTAATATAATTAACAATTATTCAGTGACTGAAAGAAACGTTCGGTTAACTTCTGATCAAAGTGCCCCTTTTTTAAAACAAACAAAAAATGAAGTCGTGGACTATAGACGTAATTTTTTTAAATGAAATCGTTGACCGAACTGTGATTGAATATTAAAGTTCATATGAACGATGACTGGTATGCTCCGTATCATTTACAACATGTATTTTCTCAAATAATAGGCCTATGAGAATAACATTGTTTGATTGCATGGTTGCCTCAGAAAAAGCATTTAAGTTTTGGAAATATGGTTTTATCAAAGCTACATAGTATTATATGACTATTATTATTATTATCCAGTATTAATAATAATAATAATAATAATGTGTGGATTTATATAGCGCACGTATCCACCAACTAAGTGGTGCTCAAGGCGCATTATATTATTATCCCTGCTCATAAGGCTCATAAATCATTCCTGAAACCATCTCAGCTCCCTGGGGAGTATACAGCTCAATTGCTGCCATTTCTAGCGCATATAGAGCAAACCAACTCTGCCTTCACAGGTACCCATTTAACACCTGGGTGGAGAGAAGCAATTATGATTAAGTGTCTTGCTCAAGGACACAAGTGTCACGGCCGTGATTCGAACCCACATTATGTTGCTAACACCAGAACTTGAATCCGATAAGCTAGACCGCTCGGCCATCCTGACGATTACTTGGTGTGAATGTAGTGAAAATATCAAATATTCTGGGAAATATGTCTGCGGGAAGTTTGATTAAAATATAAATCGTGTATTTCCCTATTTCAACCTCGTTTCCTAGTTTTGAAACACATAATTTTGCGAAGCAATTTCCACCTTACATGTCACGGTTTTTCAAGGGAGAACGGAAAATAGTTGTGTGTAATGCTAGAATGGACAAGAAAGCTTTCCCAATACAATTCACCCAGTTGCACCATTTCAAATTTAGTTATACACATTTCATGGTTTCTTTAAAACGACAATTTCTCAGGATGTTTGGTACCATCACCAACTTTACATTAAATACATTTTAAGATAATAATTCAGTTATTTTGTAATTTGAAAAGCACACTCTTAAAAGTACTGCATTATAGTTCATTTCTTGATATGTCAGGCCCGTGAAACATATTTTCATTTCCTAATTCAACCTCTTCAAAATTCATATCAGCAGAAACTAGTTGACATAGGCTATCCGAGTATAGCTACGATTTTTATACCCAAACTGCATGTGGATTGAGACGGAAATGATTTAATATCAAAAATAGAATTTCTTTAAAATATAATTTTGTACACAGGCCAAAATATATATGTAATTTGTGTTTTGCCCATAACGGATGTGTCTAATCAGAACTGTACTCCCAATTCGCTTGAGTTTGTGTAGTCGAAAAGAAATAAAATGAATGCACCATTTTATTTTTTTTTCAAATCAGCAGTGGAACCAGACATAGACTACTCGAAATGAGAATCCATGGTCCAATTTACCACCCCCTTACAGCAGAATGCCACACCCCTTCCTATCCTTGATCCACCACTACCTAGATGTATATCATGTGAATCTTGTCGTTACACGTTTAACCCCATCATTCGGGTATTTTGTTGACCCCATCTGTACCCAATATAACCCAGCTTCCACTCTCATAATGTGATTACTTGAGCAGAGGTTTTTTTCTTATTCCACGCCATCATTTCCTAGTTAGCGCTTTATTTGTTAAAAGCTAGAAGTTAAAAACTAAGTCATCGATTCGCACCCTTTTGTCGTGTTCAAAGCCCGTAAATCCTTCACAAGTAACTAATCTTCGGGCGGCTAACTCAAGGGGACTTGCCTATTACGAGCTGACAGCACCTACGACTTGGGGTTCCAATGGGTTGCATTTCATCAGCACATGTTGCAGACAAAAGCATGGTTTCTTTCCAATGAAGCCCCTGAGCTTTAACGGCGAACATCAGAGGCCGGGACTAAGTCAACATCTCCACCCGGGGATCAATTGCCACCTGCATAGGTCGAGTGTCAATCAACTGTGTGTGGAAGGTGGGTGGTGGGGGGTGGCCCTGACAGCAGAATCAATCAGGTGTATCCGCGCTGTCCTATCAACGTTAGCGTTAGTGCCATGTGATATGTAACATGGCAAACCATTGGGCAATCACATGATAATGTTTCGCAGTGAATGGCTGTTAAGTTTCAAGGGATCACAGGATGTAGTGAGTTGATTGACGTAAAATGAGTAATTAGGCGCAATTTGATGCCTATGTCTTAGATTATGGACATAATTAACAGTGCACTGATGACTGCTCAGGATACAGGTATGAATCTATGGTCCATCCAAGGAGGATTTTCTTCCCATCCAAGGATGGGACCAAAACACCAAAGATTTGAGAGTCATTACAAAACATATTAAGCATAAGTAGAAGAACAGCTTGTTATGCTTACGGAAAACGAATAACCATCACAGTTTAAATAACTTTTAACGAAAGTATTTTGAGTGGTGAAACTTTGGAAATCATTCAAGTAGGCCTATTGCTGTCCAAGTTAATTAATTTAATAAAATTAATAGTTTCCTTACTGTATTTCCTTCTTGAGACGAACCTTCCATGTTATAGGAGATAATGTTGTCATGTTTAAGAAAACGTGAATGTAGTACACATTCAAAATGGACCACAGCTGTGATCCAATTCACACATACATGTACATACAAACAAACCTTAATGCATTTTCCATTATTTTTAGTTATACAAAACAAAATAATAACCTGAAAATTTCACATATTTGTTTCTTCACATATTCCATGATTCTAACATACAGTATGGATGTATTTACATACATTGTTTTTTGCCGAAAGTACGGGCTTTAATATTATTTGTGCGCCCCACCATCCAACCGGGTAGGGCCGGGCCTACCCTATAGATAGCACACACACTGTTCTGCTAGTGACTTGAAAACACGGCCTGACACTTTCGGCTCCAAAAAATAGATCACCCTATTAAAACGTGGAAGTGGTTGACACCACACCACCAAACTAAAGCCCAGAACCCAAGCAGTGTCAAAGTAATTCTAGGTCCTAGTAATTGCGGGGCAGGACCCGCGGTAATTATCCTTAATTGTATGCTGCCTGCGTAATTGCGTTTACTGATCAAAGCTTACCGCCGCAGTCAGCAGATAGCACATGCACCGCGGCTCTTTACAGCTCAACCCACATCCGTTGCCTTGGTCGGACTTTAGTAGGCCTATATTGTTGGCTTCGATTTTCCTCTTTTTTTTGCCGAGTCCCAACAGAGCTGTGTGCCCGAATAAATAATGCTGTGTCTGCCAAGCTGGCAAGCAGACTCGACAGTCAAATTTCGAAGAGTGGAGTTAATTTATTCAGCCATACGATGTTGGAGGCCAAAATATTCAAATTAACGGCAGAAGCCACATAAAAGAAGAATGTGTACACTATTTAAAAAATAATAATCTTTGTAGTATTTCAAGTTTGATGGTATCATAAAATTATACACTGGCTTTAAATGGAATGTATAATTATATTGGTAATGTTGGCAAAACTGCGTCTACCATGCATACTAATTACTCGGCTTTCAATCAAAAGAAATATTCACTTTATGGCGTTGTGTCATTTACAAGAAAATACATTAAGATTTTTCTTATTCATTCAATTCAATTTCCTAAACCAAAAATAATAAACAAAATTCTTACACCATCATCATCTTTACACTGAGTAAGTTTAACATACAAAATTGACAAATAATGAGCGTCAAACTTGGCAGATACCGACGCAAAAGTGTCCATCATTATCATTAAGTGACATTTTTTAAACTACCAGTCATACAACTTTACCTTTAATCGATCTTTCTTGTGTCCATGAAATGACAACATAATTAGTATAATTTTAAAATGTTATTAAAATTTAATATAATCTGCGCAATAACCGACGTGGCTCGCAGTTTATTCGGTGCTTTCATGACAATGTCTGGTGCAAGTGGACTATATCGTCAATTGGACTCACAACCTCCTGCTTCTAAGAAATCTTCACCTAGCTCTCGCCCCTTCAGTTTACCCGACTAGATGATCATATGCACCTCCCAACCTTTCCTTCAATAACACCACCCTGAATTGATTTTGGTATTCCAATCATACATGACAGCTTCAGTTGACAAAAACACAAAATTCAAATTAAACTTACATCGTTCACCAAATAAATACTAAAACTGTGATATACATGAACAAACCACGTATAAACAAACCACATATTTTCAGAGCAAGCCCTTTCCCCTACCGATCAACAAAATGACCAAGAACCATATTACCCATTATAAGACCGACTATGCCTCAGGATAATCTTAGTCCCCGTTGCGCAAACATCTCCTCCCTGTGCTGTGTACCATACGTACCCGGTAAAGCAAACCGACAAGCCCCGGGGCCCCCATGACGCGGCCTTATCCAATGCACCGCAAAGCAGCCAAAAAGACCGCCCAAGCATAGCGGTCCCTTTGATGTCAGTCGGCTCATCGACCGGCCCTCTTTGATCCCTTAAGACCTTGATTATGGAGGAAACAACGGGGTCTTAATGACGTTTTGGCTTGACAAGTCAGCACCACTTCACGGTACTTTGCCAATCATATTTAGATTTGTGTGATTTGAAGGAATAGGGGCTTATTCTCAATCAGCTAAAAAACTAATCACTTATTCTCGTCTTTTGACAAACTATTTTTTTAATTTTATATTTCATGTTTAGTTGACCCCGCGCACTCTTACTACAGTGTGCGTGATTTGGTCGTGGGCTCGTGGTGGCTAAATAACATAAATTGCGTAGGAACATGGAAATATCTGGATCATACTCAAAATCACTCGGTTTGACATGATTTTTGTGGCTTAACATGTGAAAAACTACAAACATTCGATGTTTTAGATAGAACAAATATCTCTTTTTCAGTGGTGCAAACCGAATGCTTTCTGCCTTGAACAAAATTGGAGAAGTATGATAGGGGGTGGGGGCGTTAGAAAGACATTGAAACACTCAAAGACTACTATAATACCATGAACATTACACAAAATACTTGAGTTTACAAGCTTGGGGGGGGGGGGGGGGGCTCACCGTTGTCCCAGCAAGTTGCAATTATGACTCATGAACAGCAAAACACTTCTACCATCAGACAATATCAACCAAACCCACCTTGATATTTGTCGAGAAGACAGTATTTGTAACAACCAGGAAATAAAGTCAAAGCCACGAGATCTATATATCAAAACCTGTAATTGTACCAGTTCGTGCTGTTGTCTGGCGGTCTTTAAAAGTATATTTGGCTGAACAGCAGAGGGCACTGTTCATGATTTTCACTCGTTCACTCGGACCATGCAGCCTTTTCTAGTCATAAGAGGGCGCTGGTCATTATTTACAGTTTAATCGTACTGCTCAATGGGGAAGCTTTCTCGTATGATTTTTCTGTTCCACGGATAATTTGTATGGGGACGGACCCTCCTGTTAATTTAGGAAAGATTGAGTACACAAACAAACAAAAAATAAAGAAAGAAATGTTCACTATTTTCTCTTCAATGACACAATATAATAAAACGAAACTTTCACAGAATGGTTGTTAATTTAAGAGAGTATACTCCTACTAGTTTGCAAACATTGCCAATGGTGTACATTCTCTTGAAGTAAATATTCCTAAATATGTAAAGTTACCAATAATAAAAAGTCTATCGTTGACCCAAAATGTCTTTGCTTTGGCGGCCTCTTGTGTTCAAGCATAAAAATGATTGTGTCCTACAGGACAGGACTGACAAATTTATACAAAACTATGATTTTTCAGGTTTGAAACTGAACGATGTTCACAATTGTCTTTACAATGGAAGCTTTCCCTGAGTTCGCATGTTGACTCATATTTAAATATTCCATGACCTTCAGGAAGTATGAATGAGCAAGGCACTTTACCATAACTGCTTCTCTCCACCCAGGAGTAAATGGATACCTGTGAAAGTGGATACGGTTTTTGTATTTGATAAGCCCATAGAGAAAATCATATCTATAATGCACCAAAACAGCTGCAATAGACCTTATGCTCGACCACAAGAGAGCGCTATTTAGTGGGTCAAATGGGGTCAAAACAAGTTATTAGACTTCTAAAAACCAATTAATTTACACATTTTGTGTTTTTTTCAATGAAATCTTTAAGAATGCAAAAAGCGTAAGATAGAATCCGTAACATCTGCTCAGAAATTTTGTCTTATTAATGTAAGAAAATTGTTTATCGCCAAAATGTCATTACTACTGCGCCCTCTTGCGGTTGAACATAAGGTCTATTGAGCTTCCCGGGGAGATGAGATGGTTTAAAAAATGATGAGCCTGATGAGCAGGAATAATCAAGGTGCCGTGAGCACAAGTTTGGTAGATAAGTGGATAGGTCCATTAGCTTCATCATTATCTTTAAATTATGTACAGGTCTTAATTAAGATGACTGCAACCACTTTCAAAAAGGTAATTTTTTTAGTTGGTCGATGAAAAAAGCCAAAGACAAAGAAATAGCTGGGTGGATATAAAAAATACCGATCATGGAGGTAATAAGATGAGCTTCATTGTCTTAATGGGGATTTTATAGCTTTGTGCAATACACGATAATAGGCGTAGATTCTTCTTGTATTAACAGTACATTCAAACATACGAGTATTAACATTACATTGGTTTAAAATCCTGAATTAAACATAACAATAATAAAATAATAACACAGAACCTAAACGCAGTAGGCCTATGTATGTTTTAAATATGAGCAAGTATTATTGACCTTTCTCCATTTTGAAAAGGTTTTATCATAATGAAATACGACATTATATTTCTGTATTACCTGAAGTCATTTCCTCTTTTGTCTCGAATTCTGACAAGCCTGCATTATATCAATATAGACCTGTAACTGGGGTAAAACAAATTCCCCCTTTATGTTTAAAAATCGCTTTTTTGATGTCATCCTTGCAAAGTCATCCCTTCAGTGGACAAGATCACCTCAGAATTAGCAATTTATTGTGTAAATAACAAAGAGGATGTATGTTCTGCTGTATGTAAACGTATAAGATAGACTATTAATTTTGTTTCCCCAAGTATACATTATGCTTTTCTGAATTTGAGCTAAAAGGTCGGACGAAATGACATGTTACAATATTTGACCTTGGGTTTAGATATAAATAAAACTTATGCTGATTAGTTTCCGTGTGACATAACCTCTCTTAAAATAGGAAAATGATTTTGTTTAGTAGGCTATTTCCCTAGACCCCCTTTTTAAGTTTAGATAAACATATTATATTGGTAAGCGTTATCTTTACATTTGTCAAGGCGCACATGGCAACCCGGAACACAACGCCTGAAAAAGACCACACACGAGTGGTGAAACCAAGATCACGTTTACCAATTCAATTCAAATTCAGTTCAAAATATTTATTAGTCATGCATAAAAACATGAAAATCTACTTCCCAGGTGTACAATAAAAATAGATAAAATATGCAAATTGAAAAACATAAAAATAAATACAGTCTGTTCCGAGGACGCTACTACTTAATTATTCATAAACCTCCAGTATAATTTATGTATGCAAAATTTTTGTTAACCAATCACTGTAAGCAAAACGTTGGGATCGTGTATATTTAATCAGTTGATGTCGTATCAAGTTTGTTACCTTATGTATTATGCATTTAAATTTTTCTATCAAATCGATAGATAAATATAAAGAAATCTAGATATAAGTTTTTGTCACAACAAAAACTAGGTGTTCGGTTGAAGTTAAAATGATGACGTCATCAATTTGAAGTGTTGCAGAAAGTCAAATGTTAACGTCTGTTGAAGTTCTCGCGAGAAGTTTATTTGAATACAATACAATACTGAATTTAGAAATTATTTTAATATTAAACTTTGACTTCCGGTTTGGACAGGAAGTAAAGGTCAAATTGGGGTCATGTTTTTGTAAATACTTTTGACAATTAACAATCTGTACAATGGTGCAAAAAATGTCAATTTACCTCTTGTGGTTGTTCAGATATGATTTTTTTAAATATTAAAATTTTACTTCCGGTTTGGACAGGAAGTAAGGTCAAATTGGGGTCACCTTTGTGTAAATATGTTTCGACAATTAACAATCTATACAATGGTGCAAAAAATGTAAATTTACCTCTTGTGGTTGTTGAGATATGATTTTTAAAAATATTAAACTTTGACTTCCGGTTTGGACAGGAAGTAAGGTCAAATTGGGGTCATCTTTTTGTAAATATTTTTTGACAATTAACGATCTGTACAATGGTACAAAAATTGTGAATTTACCTCTGGTGGTTTGTTCAGATATGATTTTTTTAAATATTAAATTTTGACTTCCGGTTTGGACAGGCAGTAAGGTCAAATTGGGGTCACCTTTGTGTAAATATGTTTCGACAATTAACAATCTATACAATGGTGCAAAAAATGTCAATTTACCACTTGTGGTTGTTTGAATACAATACACAATACTGAATTTAGAAATTATTTTAATATTAAACTTTGACTTCCGGTTTGGACAGGAAGTAAAGGTCAAATTGGGGTCATGTTTTTGTAAATACTTTTGACAATGAACGATCTGTACAATAGTACAAAAATTGTGAATTTACCTCTTGTGGTTGTTCAGATATGATTTTTTTAAATATTAAAATTTGACTTCCGATTTGGACAGGAAGTAAGGTCAAATTGGGGTCATCTTTTTGTAAATATTTTTTGACAATTAACGATCTGTACAATGGTACAACAATTGTGAATTTACCTCTTGTGGTTGTTCAGATATGTTTTTTTTAAATATTAACATTTGCCTTCCGGTTTGGACAGGAAGTAAGGTCAAATTGGGGTCACCTTTGTGTAAATATGTTTCAACAATTAACAATCTATACAATGGTGCAAAAAATGTCAATTTACCTCTTGTGGTTGTTTGAATACAATACAATACTGAATTTAGAAATTATTTTAATATTAAACTTTGACTTCCGGTTTGGACAGGAAGTAAAGGTCAAATTGGGGTCATGTTTTTGTAAATACTTTTGACAATTAACGATCTGTACAATGGTACAAAAATTGTGAATTTACCTCTTGTGGTTGTTCAGATATGATTTTTTTAAATATTAACATTTGACTTCCGGTTTGGACAGGAAGTAAGGTCAAATTGGGGTCATCGTTTTGTAAATATTTTTTGACAATTAACGATCTGTACAATGGTACAAAAATTGTGAATTTACCCCTTGTGGTTGTTGAGATATGATTTTTTTAATTATTAAACTTTGATTTATCGTAATTCGATATCTGATGACCTAATCATGACGTCACAAATTATGTTTCATCTACGTGTTATGTTCTAAGTATATGCCAAGTTTGAAGTTCATGTGAAATTTGCAAGTATGTGGGTTTTTTTTGTAGACAATCGATCCGGAGAAGAAGAAGAAGAAGAAGAAGAAGAAGAAGAAGAAGAAGAAGAAGAAGAAGAAGAAGAAGAAGAAGAAGAAGAAGAAGAAGAAGAAGAAGAAGAAGAAGAAGAAGAAGAAGAAGAAGAAGAAGAAGAAGAAGAAGAAGAAGAAGAAGAAGAAGAAGAAGAAGAAGAAGAAGAAGAAGAAGAAGAAGAAGAAGAAGAAGAAGAAGAAGAAGAAGAACCGAACAAAAACAATAGGTGTTTCGGGTGCATACCCGAACACCTAAATATAAGACCACAGAACGGACTGGTAAAGGCACTCGTGTGCGTGGTCTTTTTTCGAGCTTTGTGTTCTGGTTTGCTGCGTGTGCCTTGACTAAAGGCTAGAGTTATATTTGCCTTGGTACAACGACTGCCCAGTCATTTACATAATCATTTAACCAAGGCTGTATTCCAATATATTGCTTGTCTTCGCTATTTTTACGTCACTCAGAAATAACAAATTGAATCAATTAAGCTCTATGACTACACTTCGACCCATGATGCTTCGACCAACACCCAGAACGCCACGGCTACAACTAGATATAAAGGGAACGTGAAACATTCTCTTCGTTCGATCTAACTTTCCTTCTAGGGAATCTTTGAATATCGACACACGATCAGGAGAACCGTGGGCTAAAATAAAAAGTGTTTATCTTGTTGTTCACAGAAATAGATTGAAACGACTTTCAAAGTGAAGTTTGAAAGCGTAATGTCTGAAGCGCAATTCGGAAAAATCAGCAATAAAAACGACATCATTAAACTGTATTGTACATGCCTCTTCAAAACATCGGGATTCCACTTGAAATAAAACATCATGATGTACCGGTACTCTTTGGCTAGCTTTCTCATGGTATTAGGAATACTGTACATTGGTATCAGCATGCTAGGGGCAAGAGCCCAGGAGATGCGGACGACTAGTTGGGCACACCGAGATTTCAAAGTCAGTTGTTACGCGGGGACCCGTTTGACAGGTCACACCCTTGAGGTGATCTATAAGGTCCAGTCTAAGTCTCGATGCCTGACCCGATGCTTCGCTCAGCCTGAGTGTCAGTCTATCAGCTACTTCTCCAAGATGAAGGAATGTCATCTTAGCAGTTCCTCCAAAAAGACCTCGCTGGTGAATATGGCTGAAGATGAGAATTACGTTTATTGCGGACCAGAGGATAATGAAAAATGGGAGGTAGGTATATAATTAATGCTTTATTGTTCGTACTCTGGCTGACGCCACCAATAAAATGGATAGACCATTTTTTCCCTGGGATCTTAATAAATGAGTCTCCAGGTCCCCCAAAATAAGATGAAACTGTCAGCGTCTTCTCTTCTAGATTTCTATGAAATTCATGATATTTATATTATTACTGCTTGATCAATCAGGTAGGCCTATTTCCCATTTGGGGCAAAGTGCAAGATAGTTATAATTTTTTCTATAATATAGACGATTGATCCCAAATTTTGGCTTTGTGTGAAGTTAGTCCCTGAAAAGAGCAGTGTCCCTGAAAAGAGCAGTGTCCAGATTTAACCAAACAATTATAGGAAAATGAGGATTCAAATGGTATAAAAATCAATTTCTTTTTTTTATCATGAGAAATGATCATCATTGTAATTACCCTCGTTTATCGTTAGAGGGAAGACACACCCAAACCGTATACTAGGAAATGAACTCATGGATGGGAAGGTGATGAAGTTGGGCCAGGGGAATGTTCTGTTTGATATGAACGAGTAATAACATCATTTCTATCCTTTTCATTGAATTTTTTCAGAGGACCGCTCAGAAAGAAGAGCTACCCGGTAAGTCTCAGAAGCAAACCTAACTAGAGATTGATCATTGTTGATGTCTCAATCATTTATTTAAATGTCTGACATATTTTATTATAACAATAATAATTTCATCTTCAAATGACCTATTAATTGTGCGTTATAATATGCTTAATTTGAACTTCCTGCTTCAACCAGAAGCAATGATCAGATCAGATGTATATGACTATGTGAGAGAAGAAAATAAGAATCTTTCTTTTTTGAATTCTCCCAATAAACAAACTTTATATAAATGAGCCACCAATATATTCTGAAGATAGGCACATGCGTGTTCCATCTCTACAAATCAGGAGTGAATAAGCTAATGTTGAATGCATCCTCTAACAGTTTCAGTTACAAAGCCATGTTTGAAATGCTCATAAAACCATAAGAGACACATAAACAAATTTCGTAAATTTTCATGTCAAACGTAAATTGTACTTGGAAAGGTTTAATCCATGGATTCAAAGTGTTATTTCAATAGGAATGGTAATGAGAAAAAAGGGGCAAGCGAAACGAGGAAGAAGATCATGATGGATGAACATGTATTCCAAAATAAACACTTTTAAATAAACACATTAAGAAAACACTTAATTTGATATATATACCTGCCGTGAATATACACAAGAAAGCTAACACAACCACAGTATAAGGCAAATTGGTTATAATTAATTTTTATTATGATTACTAACATTATAACCATGTAGGCGCGCCATTCCCCCACTCAACACAATGGGAGCGAGAAATGCAATCATCCATACGATCATTAATGAGAAAACGTTCTCGGTGGCACATCAATTAAAGCTGTCAGTGTTTTATTGTCGATCACAAAGAGCAAGCGAAACGACGGGAGCTCGTGATGGATGAATATGCATTTTAAAATAAAAGGAATACAGTATGATATATTTACATGTCGCCAATCTACAAAAGATACCTAGCCAAAACAAAAACAGTCTAATGTAAATTATGTCGGTTATAATTAATTACAGTGCCATTTTCATTACGAGATGTACATGCAGCATCTGTTTGAATGGACGCAAGGTGTTCGGGTTTTACCAGAAGTAAAGGTCACCTATTAAGTTCATGTCACTGTTCTGTATGATTGTCAAAAATAAATGCATTTTTGTTTATTTATTTATTATTATTATTTTTTTTTGGGGGGTGGTAAGGCTTTCCGTATTATTGGATTGGTATACATGTAACTTGATATTCTCCAAAACGTAACTTCCGGCTCAATTACTTGACTGCGTTTATACTAAAAACGTGTTTTTGTCTAAGGCCAAAAAAGTCTCCGGTTTCTGGTCATTGGTTGGCTTCAAAATCGGTGCGGTGACGCGCTTTTTTCATACCTCTATGTGAAAAACTTATTTAAAGCACAACACGGCAGAATTCCAATCGATCCAGTAATTTTGGCTGCGGGCGACGAGCGAGGAGACCAGAAACCGGAGATATTTTGGCCTAATGTTAAAGTTCTTGATTTTCATATAGGTTTAAACCTAACCAATTTACGTTACAGTGATTATTTAATATGAACTTCCTGACTGGAACATGAAACAAATGTCATATGAAAAATACATATAATTTAATTAGACACATTTAATTCGAGGTTCGCAAGTAGGGTACAAGTTTTGGAGGTGAGTTGGGTGGGTTAATAACAAGATATTTGTGAAGGTTTGAGTTTTTCTATCCTAATTGATTGGAAGGTATTTAAATTAAGGCACATATTTAAACATAATGTAGATCATTATCGTCACAATATTCTATGCCTGATAATACACCTAGCGATTTCCTTCATAAGACTTTGTGAAAGCTATTGTGCATGAACTTGTAACGGTTCCAGTATAATCAACCGTATCTATAACGCCCTCTACCGGCAGCTTAGAGCTAGCAGTTCAGAAAAAAGTCTTGAATCAAGCACTCAAGACTGACCACCGATGGGCACAAGCGAAGACTAACCACAGTATGGCGGACTGACAGGTAGATGTCACTACTTGACAGATACGGTAGGAGGGCGCTGTTTAAAGTTGGCGAACTCTTGATTTACCCACATTGTGTCTGTAAAAGGCTTATGCAGTCCACTCTATTTAAAAAAAGTCTTTGTAACTCCAGGGATGTTTTCTTCAAGTATGTTCTCTTCTTTATGAAAACAACATACATTCTTTCGGCAATATTTCAATTTATTTTCTGCAGATGAAGCAGTGTCTTTAGACTTGTATTAAGTGTAAGCGGTTTCTGTGATTTTAGGAAGGTAAATATTATCGAATGCTTTTTACACTTGCTTTGTTCAGATGTTGATGACTGTACTTCTAATCCATGTATGAACGGAGCAACCTGTGTGGATGGTGTATACAGCTATACCTGTACATGTGTTGCTGGCTACACGGGAGATACCTGTGCCACAGGTAAATAATTTCCTCAATCGAAAATGGGTGGAGTTGATGTTGTTTTATCGATTGTAGACTAGTCTTTGGTCAAGTCGTCTGCTTACAATGTTCAATTGTTTTATTTGAGATATCGATGACTGTACTCCTAATCCATGTATGAATGGAGCAACCTGTGTGGATGGTGTGGATAGCTTTACCTGTACATGTGTTGCTGGCTACATAGGAAATACTTAAGAAATTTCCTCAAAGGAAAGGGTGAAGTAGATCTTAATTGTTTTATCGATTGTAGACCAGTCTTTGGTCAAATAGTCTGCTTACAATGTTCAATTGTTTTGTTTAGATATCGATGACTGTACTCCAGATCCATGTTGGAATGGAGCAACCTGTGTGGATGGTGTGGATAGCTTTACCTGTACATGTGTTGCTGGCTACATAGGAAATACTTGTGCCACGGGTAAGAAATTTCCTCAAAGGAAAAGGGGTGAAGTAGATGTTCTTTATCGATTGTAGACCACTCTTTGGTCAAGTCGTCTGCTTACAATGTTCAATTGTTTTGTTTAGATATCGATGACTGTACTCCAGATCCATGTGGGAATGGAGCAACTTGTGTGGATGGTGTGGACAGCTTTACTTGTACATGCGTTCCTGGCTACATGGGAGATACCTGTGCCACAAGTATATGTAGGTACCAGAGTGTGGTTTAGAAAAGGGAACTTCAAGCACTTTGAAATGATCCAATTGATTTGTTTTTAATAGCATTTTTACTCATGATAGAGGCCATCTTTACAGGCAACTTGGATTAGGCTTACCCAGGTTGTACTTTCACCTCCGTGTACTACAGTGTATACAGAGACGGAGTCCATATTATATGGGTTAGATTAGGCTTTGAGCTGCGTCAAGCGTTATGTTCGTCTACGCAGTCAAGTGCTTATGCGGAACGCTTGGGTGTGCCTTCCAAATTCCCGTAAAGATGGTCCTTTGTGCATGGTGTGATTGCAAGTGATTGCATCTATAACGAAACAAATAAAGACCCCATAGATAAATTTAATCATAGAACATTGTTTACCTTTTGTGAAAGCAATTCCCAATATTTTTTCATGGCGGTTTAAGAATTTATATTTTTTATTTTTTTGTATTGGTTGCAGTAAACCAGAAGATAAACTTGGTCGACTAAAAAGGGGACACGCGGCCATGCAAGAAGCATGTCGTCCCCCCCCCCCCCCCCCGCCGCATAACCTTTCACAACATTGCATAGAAAATCATCACTTTTCAAGACGTTTCATGACCTTTCAGGTTCACCATACTCGTGTGCGTACAATTGTTTTTGTTTTTATTAATTTTCAGATCAGTTAATACGTCTAGTGAACGGTGCAGGGCCATACGAGGGAAGGGTCGAAGTGTATCATGACGGTCAGTGGGGTACCGTGTGTGATGACAATTGGGACATTACGGACGCCAACGTTGCTTGTCATCAACTAGGCTACCCGTACGCATCTCAGGTCTGGAGTAGAGCATACTTTGGTGAAGGCACAGGGCCGATACACTTGGACATTATAGCCTGTGTTGGTAGTGAATATGGTCTACATGACTGTCTACATTCAGGCTGGGGTGTGCATAATTGCGGTCACTCCGAGGATGCAAGCGTGAAGTGTTTCTTCATTATAAGTAAGTTGATTTAATTTTGCCCTACACCGACGTGTGCATAGCACTGCATACTCAGTGCTTTCCGAGTGTCTGTGAAAAAACTACACAGGCGATTCGGGCGGGATTCGAACCCACGACCTCCTGCTTACTAGTGCAGACGTCTTAACCTCTCGACCACCGAGCTTGCCCGATGACGATTGGCCGGCTAGAATCCCATATAGCGGCGGGTTCCGCGATATAGATAGGTTGGTGAAATTCCTGGAAAGCACCGAGTATGCAGTGCTATGCACACGTCGGTGTAGGGCAAAATTAAATCAATTGTTTATCTCCCGACGCAAGAATTTCACCAACCTATCTATAAGTAAGTTCTTAACAATTAGTGATTATCACTTTACGGCCAAAAGAAATGGTTGTGTTTACTGTCACCTACCCCGACAAGAAAACTTCGCTAAACCTTAGGCCAAAAAAGTCTCCGGTTTCTGGTCTCCTCGCGCGTCGCCTCAGACCCGCGCGTCGGCATTTTTAATTTTTATTTATTAATTTGTTTTTGCAATGAAACGATGTCCAATTATAGCCAAAATTGCTGGATCAATTAGAATTCTGCCGTGCTATGCTTGAAACGACTTTTTCACATAGGGGTGTGAACGTTTGCCCGATTTGTGAGGGCCTCTCTTAGCCACCATACTTTGTATACGGGAAATTTGGTCCCCGCGTATACAATGTGTCACGTATTTCTCTGTTGGCAAAAAAAAGATGGCCGAAAAAAAAGCACCGATTTTGAAGCCGATTGATGACCAGAAACCGGAAACTTTTTTTGGCCTTATTGTTTTTATTACAAAATTACATTTTTTTTAAATACATAAATGAAAAATAATACAGGCAATTCATATTTAATCAAGTTAACCGTAGCGAATCAATAGTGTTTTCAGACATAATAATAATAATAATAATAATAATGTGTGGACTTATATAGCGCACGTATCCACCAACTGAGTGGTGCTCAAGGCGCATTATATTATTACCCCTGCTCATAAGGCTCATAAGGCTCATAAATCATTCCTGAAACCATCTCAGCTCCCTGGGGAGTATACAGCTCAATTGCTGCCATTACAGCGCATATAGGGCTAATCAACCAACTCTGCCCTCACAGGTACCCATTTAACCCCTGGGTGGAGAGAAGCAATTATGGTTAAGTGTCTTGCTCAAGGACACAAGTGTCACGGCCGGGATTCGAACCCACATTCTGCTGCTAACACCAGAACTTGAGTCCGGTAAGCTAGACCGCTCGGCCACGACACTCCACATGGCATCAGTCAATCACTGTTTAGTTACAGACAGGCTTTCAAAATAAGTGGATTTCCCCTAACGTTTTAAAGAAGACTTCTGATTCTGATGATCTGACTGCAATCATTATCCTACATATGAATATTCTTATTTGAAATCCACTCGTAACATTATTTCTCTGTCTGAGGAAGGATTGGGTAGCACCATGTACTTCTGTTTTTCGGGTTATAAATGATGCTGGTTCTGAGCAGAATCTGTGGTTTAATTTGCAACTCGACGTTTTAATCAATGTGGTCTGACTGTCTCCAGGAGAAAAAAAAATGATCAAGGAACACTGACAGAAACGATGAGTTGCAAACCACCGGTTCTTCTCGGAAACAATATATTTAAAACTCAAAAGAGAAGATTTACACGGTGCTATACTACAAACCTTAGGATGATCGGGGCGATGAGGAGGATTGAGCCACTCCTCATCCATGAAATGTCCCACATGATCAGCGTCTCAAATAGCCTATCCTAATTCAAACTCCTACTGCCCGGCTTCATGTGCCGATCCCCGTTTAGAACTGTGGGCAGGGGTGTGAAGGCGGGTTTCTGGCGCCTTAAAATCAGTTTCCTCCGGGCAGGTGGAGCTCGTTAATCCATGGGAGGTAGTTCACCTAGGAGACAGTAACTCTGATTTCAAACTCGGGTTGGTGGGGCTCGCAGCCTTGGACGGCAGCCTACCTAGGAGAAGGAAAACTCTGATTTCAAACACCCTAATGGGTCAGCTCGGCTGCAGGGGCTGGCAGCTGCAATCACGGCGGGCCACATTCTTCATGTAAGTGTCTCCGGCATGTTGTAGCAGACCAACAAGCGGAGGAACTCGCTTCTGAGTCAACGGTTGCTGGTCACCTTCTTTCATCCCAGCCGTCATGCCTTGCGTTCCGCTGGTCCAGATGGCTGTAAGGTCCAGAGGGGAGCGTTTGTCCTGGGCAAGCATTCGCTCTCGATAAGTTTGGCCCCGGCGCTCGGCGCCCGGCGCCCCACAGTCATGATTGTACGCCATAAACAGAATAAGCGACTGGCAAACCGGGGGTCATCCCGTTCGGGGACTTTCGTTGCCCGGCAAGGATCGTGTTCCAGGCAGGCGCGTCCGGGTCGTCATCCTGCTACTGCCTCCCTTGTGTTAGCTTGTTGGAATGTTCGCTCCCTGGGTATTCATACAGATCACCAAGCCCACGAAAGTCTGCGGTGATCGACCTCGAACTCACTCGTCTGGGCATAAGTGCCTGTGCCCTCAGTGAGACTTGGCTTACCGGCAGTGGCTCAATTCGTGAGGCAAATTTCTCCTTCTTCTGGAGTGGCTACCCAGACAACGCAAGACCTATGCATGGAGTTGGCCTTGCAATTCAGAACTCTCTGCTCCCATGTATCGAACAACCTGTTTCCCTCTCTCCCCGACTCATGTCCATGCGGATTCGCCTCAGTAGTGGCTTGTCACTGTCATCTCTGCGTACGCTCCTACTCTGATGGCTGATCCGTGGAGAAGGACGAATTCTATCAACAACTTGACGATACTTTGCTTAGTATACCAGCCGGGGACAGCATTGTGCTTGCCGGAGACTTCAACGCACGCACCGGATCTGATTACCGGTCCTGGAGTGGTGTGATTGGTCCTCATGGCCTGGGCAATATGAATGACAACGGGCAACGTCTCCTTGAATACTGTGCCGGCCACGACCTGTGTCTCACAAGCACATTTTTCGCAGGCTCACCTCGCTCCAAGGCCACCTGGATGCATCCTCGTTCACACCGCTGGCATCAACTTGACCACATCATCGTCAGGAAGAGGCAGCTGCGCGATGTTAAACATTGTCGTAGCATGTACTCTGCAGACTGTAACACTGACCATGCCCTTGTCCGCTGCAAGCTCAGAATGCAACCCAAAAAGTTTCATCAAGCTCACCCGAGGCCATCCCCTGCAGTTGACACCACTGCTACTCGGGACATCACCCGCGTCACCAAGTTCCAAGAGCTTCTCACCGATCAATTCAATTCATCTCCTATATCTAACACTCCTGGTCCCGCATGGTCCAGGCTTAAGTCTACAGTCACGGACTGCGCCCTCACCGCCTTTGGTCGACGTACTCGAACACAACCCGACTGGTTTCGTGATAGTGCTGACATTCTGCTCCCAGCTCTCGAGGCCAAACGTGCGGCCAGAACCAAAGTCACCATGCTTCACACCCGCTCTTCATCGTCTGTGCTTCGTGCTGCTAAGAGTAACGTTCAACGCTTAACACGAACTGCCCTGTGTCGCTACTGGTCTGGTCTCAGTGCTCGTATCCAACATTGCGCTGACTCTGGGGATCTTCGTGGCCTCTACAACGGTATCAAAGAAGCGATCGTCCTACTCCAAAGAAGAGCGCTCCACTGCTGTCAGCTTCAGGTGAAATCCTGACTGATCCATCAGCACAGCTTGACCGTTGGGCAGAGCACTACAGCTATCTCTATGCTAACGACGCTGAAGTGATCACTGACGCATTAACCTCTTTGCCACATTTTCCCATTCTGCATGAGCTTGATAGCGATATCACCTTGGATGCAGTGAAACGTGCCATCAGCGGGCTAAAAAAAAGTCCCCTGGTGCAGATGGCATCCCTCCCGAAGTTCTGAAGTTCGGCGGTGTTGCTCTAACTACTGAGCTCTTCAATGTCTTTCTGCTCTGCTGGCACTCTCACTGTCTTCCACAAGACCTAAAAGATGCAAGCATAATCACCATCTACAAAAACAAAGGTAACCGCCAAGATTGTAACAACTACAGAGGTATTTCTCTGCTGAGCATAGCCGGCAAGGTCTTCGCCCGTGTGCTACTTCCAAGATTGCAGGTCATCGCCAACAGAAAACTTCTTGAGAGCCAGTGTGGGTTCCGCTCTTCTCGTTCTACTGTCGACATGGTGTTCTCTCTCAGACAGCTACAGGAAAAGTGTGTTGAGCAGCAGCGCCCGCTTTACGTTGTCTTTATTGACTTGACGAAGGCCTTTGACTCTGTCAGCCGTTCAGGCCTGTTCTCCATCTTGAAGCGCCTGGGGTGCCCAGACACGCTGTTGTCCATCCTCATGGGATTCCACGACGACATGCAAGCCTCGGCCCAATTCAACGGCTCCAAATCTGAGAAGTTCCCGGTCCACTGTGGCGTCAAGCAGGGTTGTGTGCTCGCTCCCACCCTGTTTGGGATCTTCTTTTCGGCTCTCCTCCATCGTGCTTTTCCTGACCCTTCTGGTATTCTGCTCCATACTCGCAGCTCAGGGAAGCTCTTCAACCTCTCTCGTCTCCGTGCCAGGACTAAAGTCAGACGCGTCCTTATTCGAGAACTCCTGTACGCAGATGATGCTGCTATTGTCGCCCACAGTGAAACAGAGCTCCAATTCCTGTGCAGTTCCTTTGCCAAAGCCTGCTCGGAGTTCGGTTTGAAGATCAGTCCTGGCAAGACAGTTGCTCTCTCGCAGGGTTCTCTAGCTCCTCCAACCATCTACATCAACGGGAAAACTCTGAGCGTGGTTGAGAAGTTTCCATACCTTGGCTCTACCATCTCCAACACCAATTCCCTTGATGCTGAACTCGACTGTCGCATTGGCAAGGCCGCAACCACATTTGGTCGACTTCGCCAACGTGTTTGGAGCAACAGAGACCTCTCCATCAAATTGAAGATCCGCGTTTACGTGGCCTGTGTGTTAAGCATCCTGCTGTACTGCAGTGAGTCATGGACCACGTACCGCCGCCAAGAGCGTCGTCTCAACTCCTTCCACTTCCGATGCCTGCGATCCATCCTTGGTATCTCCTGGCGCGACCATATGCCAAATGTTTCCATCTTGCGGCTCACCGGAGCTACCGACATGTTCACCCTGCTGAGACAGCGCCGTCTTCGGTGGGCTGGCCACATGCACAGGCAGGTTGATGGCCGAATCCCCAAGGACATCCTCTATGGCGAACTTGCTGAAGCCCCCCGACCTCGCGGCCGACCCAGACTGCGGTACAAGGATGTCCTGAAACGCGATCTCGCCGCTTTTGGGATACCAAACACAACTTGGGAGTCAACTGCCAGCAACCGTTCTCGTTGGCGTTCTGCTATTTACAACGGTTGCTCTACTTCTACCCAACTGTACATAGATGACTGTGAGAGTCGCCGTCTCCATCTTCGCTTACGACGGGATGGGCCATGATGATACTGCAAACCTTCATTTGATTGTTCTTCCAACCATTCCAAGCTTCAAAATTACCCCATTTCCTTGTTATGTATTCTTCTAGATAACAACATACGCCTCGTGGGAGGTCCCCGCCCAAACGAAGGCAGGGTGGAGGTGTTGTACAACGGTCAATGGGGCACAGTATGTGATGATGGTTGGGATTTAATTGACGGTAACGTTGCCTGTAAACAACTTGGCTACCCGTCTGCTGCTCAGGTCTTGGGGTCTGCGTACTACGGACAAGGCTGGGGGACAATATACTTGGATGATGTACAGTGCACTGGAGTGGAGACTAGTCTATGGAATTGTAACCATCGTGGGTGGGGAAACCATAATTGTGTCCACAGTGAAGACTCGAGCGTAAGGTGTAATCTCACCTAGATGTTGAGTTGAGTTGAATTGTAACCTCTAGTTCTTTTCAGAACTAATTACTACTAAATTGAGAATTTCACATGGTGTCACCGCAAATAGCCTTTACTTATCCTCTTCACCAGGCAAAACTACAAGTTTTACTCACCTAGATTTGTTTATCTGTGGTCAAACTGCATTATTATATTGACAAATTATTCAATTTAAATGATTAATTACATAGGTTTAAAAAAACACTTTGAAAGGTATAGTACCTTTCTTGAAAGCATAACAGGATTAATATAAGGATTTGAAGTTTTGAGTAACAGAAAGTTTGCGGTATCACCATGATGTGATATCTCTAATAAGTTATAATAGTGTGCTTAAGATGATCAGAGCATACTGATAGAAACGTTGTGTTGTCAAACCACCGATTCTTCTCAGAACCACACACTATTACATCTCATTAGATATATTCCATGGACTTATATATATATATATTATTATTAAAACGGTGTTCCCTTTTCCATGATACTTTTCCATGATACAAATACAAATACATTATACGGATAACGTGAACTATGCCAACAGTATAAGTGGTCCAGTGATATATAATGCTATCAGATGATATATCGCTTAATAGCGATGATGGCTTGGACGAATTGACCGGCTGGTGGCGCTTTACAGCATAGCTGCTCCCATGCGCGCGCAAGGATAGTGTAGTGTGATATAATCACTGGCACAATTATACTTTGACCAAAACGTATAACCTTTCCTGCTTATTTCTGGTGACTGGTAGTTGAATAGGGTGGAAATAGTAAGAAAAATAAAGACTAAAATTAATTTCGCACATGTAACATGTCACCCACTCAAAGACTTAAAGGGACAATATCGTCACGAGCAGACTTTCAAATCAACAGGGCATGGAATCGGTGTGCTAATTTAAGATGAACACATTGACTGAAAATTACTGGCTCATTTATGCAGCAGCAACGGTAATATGACATTAACATGTGGGCTATTATGTTCAGTCTCTGAGTTAAGCTAAAACTAGCACTCCGATTCCATGCCCTGTTGATCATGATGATATTATATTGTCTCTTTAATGTCCATTGAGAAAATAGTTTTTTAAAATGCGGAAAAAAGTATGCAAGTTCATTCTATGTGGAATTCGAAATGGAAATGATTTCACTTCCTTAACAAACCATGTTAGTGTGTATTTTCGTTTGGAGCCGTCTCTTTGAAATATCAGATATTATGTCATTATATTATATACTGCATGATTTTTTCAGTTTTTGGACTTGAATCAATTCTATTCTGTAAAATTTGCCTGAAAAATAGCACTTCTATAATGGCTTTTAGTATTTGATTTTTTTAAGGAAAGGTATAATATTGGTATTTTGGTAGCGTCCAATCAACCTCCTAGTTAGAGGACAGAAGCGTCATAAACTTGTGTTGATCACAAGTAAACAGTGAACATGCATTGTATTCATGCTAATGTGGTAATTAGAAAAGAACATCTTATCCCTTAATAATTAGAACTGGTTATTGTGTCACGTTTCTTAAAAATACTATGCAGCATCTCTGAAACAGTTATATCTATGGAGGATTGATACAATCATCAGCTTTACACTATGTTAGTTTTACAGTAAAATTTTACCATTTTATTATTTTTTAATTTGCAATCATACACCTTACATTGCCCAACATTGGGAGTAAGTAATTTTGCGCATTTCTTTTTCTTGATGACCAGGAAAAAAATTGTAGTGATGTCAATATATTCGTTTTAGCACCCTCTATTGGCAGGAAATAGTCAGGTTACTAGAAACTTCTTAGGATACGTTAATCAGGTTACTTGATGTTCTTAAGATAATGTCATATCAGCTTCTAGAATGATGGAATGTGTAAACATCGTATTAATTGTACACACAGTTGGAAGTTTCTGGAAGATGTTCATCATAGCCTAAATGCAAGCTTGTCCTGAGACACTTGTTACGATATAAATGAGCGCGCAGTGCATGATATGGCATCAGTTTGGCCTGATGGCCCAGTGAATTGAGTCACTGATCTCTATTACACTAACTGGATAATCAGTGAAGCCATTGTGCGTCCATTTTACCACTCCATATAGAGACCACAACATGAATGCACAAAAGGAACACACACACAAGGAATGCACATATAATGGGGAGACTGATTCTAATTCTCTGCGTAGTGTTGCAATACGTTGTTTGTGAGAGCAACGGCGTAGCCAGGACTTTTTCAGTGGGGTGGGGGGGGGGGGCGGGGAGGGCACAGGGGAATTGCTTTTCTGTGGGGGGCCCAGGGGGTACTGTTTTTTCCCTTTTCTTTTTCTTTTCTTTTTTTGGGGCACTATCGGGATTGTTCGTGGAGCACCTGGGGTAAACTGGAAATGTGTGGGGGGAACGTACCCCCAGCCCGCCCCCCCCCCGTGGCTACGCCACTGTATGGGAGTGGTAACATGGCAGCAAGTGGCTTCGTGTGCATTATCCAGTCAGTATAATAGTGGCCTGAACTAACAAATTACCAAGTTGACCGACACGTTTGTACTGTGTGAATGTGTCTGACCTCACGGCCGCGCCGTGCTGAGGGGAAGATGAGGAATGGTTATGAAAAAAGTGCGCCACCAACGCTTCCACTTGTTCACAAACGCTGACGCGAATGTTATTTGCACATCGGGGTTAAAAAAATAAGCGTATTTGTATACGAAGAGTAATGTAAGCTAGGCATCCTGTTAATTTATAAACAATGGCCTAGCCCAATTATCACTCACACTAGGTTTAATTATAACATACACAACAACTGTTTACTTTGTAATAAACAATTAACCACTGTTGAACCATTCTGTCAATCACTAGCTAATCACAATCTAAATGTCATGACCTTTTAGCTCTCTCTTTCTTGCTCGCACTTCTTTCTCTCTCTCCTGTACTGCTAGTCCAATAACTTTGTGACCCTACAGTCAGTTTTGAGTATAAGAATATCTTTGTAACAGCCACGGATAAATAAATAATTATAGTTCTGATATAAGCCCAAAGATCGTCTTAGCCTGTCTCCTTATTGTTCGTCTTTTCTACAACTCTATACGGCCAGCTCAAGTAATACATCAAATTCTAGTATTACATTTGGTGGCAGCGGTGGGAAAGAAGTGCGAGTAAGAAAGCTAGAGAGCTAAAAGGACCTCAGTATATAAGGGATAGGGGATAGGTCACTGACATTTAGATGGTGATTAGCTAGTGATTGACAGAATGGTTAAACAGTGGTTAAATTGTTTATTACAAAGTAAACAGTTGTTGTGTATGTTATAATTGAACCTAGTGTGAGTGATAATTGGGCTAGGCCATTTTTTATAAATTAACAGGATGTCTAGCTTACATTAACATTAATGTGCTTTTGCACGTACGTAAAATGCTTGTTCAAATAGCTAGGAGGCGACAATACATGCACTCAAACGTACACGTGCACATGCACATACGTATATTATAAAGGCTTAACGACGACAACATTTTCTAAATTATATAATTTACATTAGAAATCCAGTAGACTTACATTGATAAGGGGCAATAAACAGATTTCCGTATTATACTCTCTTGAAAGGTAAATCAACCTTATTTATTCAATTAAAGGGGAAAAGTGACAGGGTCAGCGGTACAATTTTGACGCTGGTTTCTTTTTATCTTTCTTTGGGGGGGGGGGGGGGGTGCAATTCGAGGATGTAATTTCATTGTGAGGTCCTGTAAAAGAAAATTAAATGTCTCCGCGTCGTGAATAAAGAAACACATTCATCTTGATCCAAGACTTACAATTTTCCCGCCTGGACTGGTTCTGAGATACCAGCAGGAAATGGTTATGATAGCTGTATTTTAGGCTTCAAAATTCAACTGTGGAATACAGAATAAGTCCAAGATAAGACCTTTTTTATTAATTGAAGCATTCTAGCACTGGAAGTTTTACTGGACTGTGTCCAGGAAAATTACAGTGATATTAGATATCGCCTGTTAAAATCACCATTAAAGTCATTATATTCCAATATTGTAAGCTTAATCGCATTGTGTTAATTAAACAATTTAATTTATTTTGGTGTTGCATTTATCGAGTGTGACTTTGTTTTATTTCTTTGCGTCTACACATTTCTGGAGTTCGTTCGTGCCTCGTGGACATAGCATATTGCATTGCTGTGGGAATTTCTAGCCTTAAGAAGAATAAACCCTTTCACGGTAATACGCGCCATGTTTTTTACGGGGCAAAATTGTTTATTTTGAACACTCGTTGCCGTCTTCGATCGACCCAGCGTTCAAACTTCACGCTTGCGTCTGGAGTGCGCGTGAAGTTCGAGCGCCGGGTCGCGGACCCGGACAGCAACGAGTATTCGAAATAAACAATTTTGCCCCGTCAAAAACATGGCGCATATTACCGTGAAAGGGTTTATTTGCACATTTAAATAGTATTATTGATCTCCACATTTTTGAGAAAATTGCATGGGCAATAGCACTTGTACCAATTAGTAATTTTAGAACATTATAGGCTATATCACATAAGAACAAATATCCTGGGATTTAAACTGGTGTTCTTGAACCAGTGTGCACGTGTTTACGTAAGGAGTGGGTACCAATATTCCCCAGCATTACGTCATTGTCAGTGACGTATTTCGTGACATGCGCTGTCAATTAAAACCCACACTGGAATGAGGAATGTTCGTTCCCACAACGGACATTATGAGATACTGGCTGTCACAATAATAAAAAACAATATTCATTCCGTTTTAATTTAATATTTCATCCTTTCTAGTGTCTGTGTTTATGCTAAAAAAAGAGTTCAGATGAGTGTAGCTATATGCTCAGTGGAAATGTAACCTATATCTTTGCTGTCGGTAAAAACAAAATAATCATGATAAAGTGTATTTTATATGAAATGTTGAAGAAAGCACTTACTGTACTTGATTAGTACGCAAGATTCCCGAAGCATTGATGGGATAACGGTCGCATTGTGTATTGCGGTTGATTGAGTTTCACGTCAGAGGTATCGATAATGAAAACAACAACGTTAAACCATGGAGCTATAAAAAAGAACTAAGTTCATTTTTTGTAAACGCGTCTTGTCTTCCCAAGTGTATGAAATGGTGTTATGTCAACAAATCAAATTAACTAAATTAAGTCTGCACTCATGCAAGGGTGTAGGCTTCTGAAGTTGTTTTTCAAAAGTAACTAAATAATATAAAACAATACAATTTCATCTTATTTTATGAAAGACGATTGATGATCAGTAAAGGTACCGTAATTTAAACAAAACCCATTCGATGATTTTGTTAATTATCAAACACAACAGAGGTAAACAATGTAAACAAAAGTGACAATCATATAACTTTCGCACAAACATACTATGCCCCAAACAATAAAAAACAAAGAAAGCATAAATGAGCATGGTGCCGAAATATTTGTTCCTCGCAATAAACTCAATAATTCCTAAATCAATCAATCAATATTAGCCATTATCAGACTCGATCTCAAGTGGAAATAAACAATGAGTAATTGTTTTTCTTTTTTGCTATCAACTTTGATATCACTGTTAAAACAAGTGTTTATGTTTAAACATAATATATAAACGCCTTTCTGCTATCACTTAATAATGGATACATTATTAAGCGTTTATTTTCTAAAGCTAAATCGTTGATTTGTTTATTTTGTGTACCATAATACGTTTGTATACTTGAATTTAGACACAAAGACACGCCGGTACGTTAATTAATTTGACCACTACACGTTTATAGGGTGACACCACTTTATAAACACCAATAGTCGTTTATTTCAATAGGTGCTTATAAATTAACACAAAGATAAGTTTATAATGAATGTTTTTTCATACATAAATTATGTTTCAGTCTTTCTGTATTTTCTATCAAATCTAGAATCTGGCTGAAGGCATGACGGTGATATTAAGCTTGATTAGACAAAGTTAATTGGCGATCTCCAGCCACCCATCACACATCCATCTCGAAGTAATATTGGGGCTTCGATTTTCCTCCAAGAAAACAATTTTAATGATGACAGTGTTTTACACATTCCTAATGTTGGCAACTCTGATTGAAAACTTTGGTGTCACATGTAATTCTCAGTCATGCAAGCTTCATTTGGTGGGAAAACAAGACATATTAAATTGATCATTGGAGGTAACACAAAGGGTGGGGAAATGCATGAAGAATTATGTAGTCCTTTCCACTTTTTGGATCAAAATTAGATTTCATTTACGAAATGAAATACTACAATCTAAATTATGTAAAATTTCAGAAAGCAAACAAAATGGAACAGAGATGTCAACAAATCATTCAGCTATTAGGCATAGGCCTATTTGTCGTTATAGTGAGAACTTGTTTGAATATTAAACGGTTGCTATTTAAACATTGGTAGTTTAAAACAAATAAATCGTCAGGGTTACACCTGAAACTTATTGTGATAGCATCAAACACATCTCTTAAAATAATATAAGGACAACCAACAGTTTTTATTTATTTTTTATTACATTTAGAATGGCTATTGCAAGCGCGGACCACTTGAAAAACAACTAAATTTGAACTGTAAATGCCTATGAGCTAGGCCTATACTTGCATTTCACAAGACTAAGTTTGAATATACCTTTCTCATTGTTTTCATGACTGAAGTGTATCTTGATTGACAGCCAGAAAGTATACGTGCAATCGTCGCGACTGAGTTGTGCTAATGCTGAAGTGTGGCTTTAAAAATTAACATTGACAACCTTGCTCTATACTCTCTGAGTGTCCGCAGACTCAGCCCACGCAAATCAACAGATTTCATTGCAGAAAACCAGACCGGTGATCGTTATTTTGAAATTTCATTTCAACCATTTTCATAGGTTAACATTATGCTCCAGTGGCTTCAAGGATTCAGTTCCTTCCTTAAAATAATAATAATCTCCCCATCTCTGTAAACCTCAGTTCTGAGGAGGTGAATCCAAGATCAGAGGTCAGATTGGTGACGTGTGTGTTACCCATATAGGTTGGTGCGCTGTTACCCATGGTAACCTCTAAAATATCTGGTATACAATGTAACGTAAAACTGAATGAATTTAGTGCCGGTTCTTAACGTTAAATCCCATAGGGCCTACTGCTATAGAAACTTGCCATAAGCTAGACATGTAATTTGCGTGCATATTCCGTGTAATATTAACGACATGAAATAACGAGTTTCACTGATAGGAATTACATTCCAATTCCTGCAGTGTATAGCCTATAATTATGCACAACACCTTCCAAATCATTGGCGACTTTTTGGAGACTTTTGTTCCATTTACAAATCCTTGAGGGTTTAGCGAGTACAGGATAGCTATAACTCTTCATTTACATGATTATAATCCAATGGGCTTCACATGCAATGCAGGATAATGTACAAAAAAAGAGAATAATGTGACGGCGACGTGAATTGCACGCCAAACGTTTTTTATTAAATAGACTGTCGAATATATTTGAGATTGTAGAACGCATTCTTCAATTTAAAATCTAAAATCTTAAAATCCAAAATCTCATATAAGTATTGTGCTTATTTTGCGTGTCTACCGTTTTATCTGTTTTTTATAACACAAATAAATCTGATTATCAGGACCCTTTCCTTTAAACAAAAATCTGGATCAACCCCTGGATAAAATACGGAAGTATTTCTTGCAATCTATGTCAGATAAAACATCAAATGGGCAAATACCATATGATGACGCTAATGATTTAGGTGAACATGATGATGATGATGCAATGGATCAAGAAATTATTCATTCATGCAGAGTCCACCTTTATAGATTTTCCCGAAATCTCAGATGTTCCTGTTTTAACTGTAGTTCACCATGCATCGGTTCTTCTCAAAACTAACAATTATTACAACTCTTAAGCGATTGTTTATATGGTTCTACTACAACTCCTACTGTACTTCCAACATGCAAAACCTCAAATCCTATTTTGTTCTTCATATTGCATTTGAGCGATACTGTGTACACCCTTCCTCGGCTCTGCTAAATGCACCACTGTTGTGCGCATGTCATGAATAAGAGCTAATATATTAGCATATAATTATACCAAAAAGTGCATAAATGGTACTAAAACATCCCCAAAATAGCAATTAAAAAGTAGAAAAGTGATGTAAACATACACATTGAGTTGTCAACATACAAAGTTGTCAACATACACATTGAGATGTCAACATACACATTGAGTTGTGCCAAATTCGTCAATTAAGCAGCCAATTTCAACGCAGCGGCAATCAATTTTGGGCGAAACTGATTGCTGCCCAAAATCACCATTAAATTTGTTAAAACGATAATTCAATTGCAATTAATGAGCATGCCACCGTATTCTTGTGTCATGAAATTTAAAAAAAATCAGCATCCAATTTCAAAATACTCAGACACCAACACTGAGCTGTATTCAATTTCGCATAAGCTTCCTGCGACGTACACTTAGTCATTCAAATGCGTTATTGGGCAATCATTTGTGATTATGTGTGCAATGGAATTAACACTGTTACGCTTGTTTTCCGTGTTTGAATTTCAAAGGACAAAAACAGAAATGGATCAGCAAACAGTCGTACGTAACTTAATGCCCCAAACTCGCGTGCATTGAAACCAATCTGGTAATATTATATGACGATTTTGCACCACGAAAATGAATGACACAAATGCAGCATTGAATGTGTTAGCGCACAAAAAATGTCCGTGTCTGAAAACGACATTCAATGCCTGAATTCTTACCTTGGTAGCAACTGGATTAGCAAAATCTCTTTAATACGAACACACGAAAACGAAGTTGAATGCTCAATTGAAGATTTTGGCAAGGAAAACCTATATAATGTTTTCACGTGAACAAATTTCTATTCCTAAAGTGACGGTACAACAGTTCACCAAATTAACACGAGATAATAATCCGAGAGCTATTTTGATGTTAAGTTGGCAAAGGTACAAATCATCGTTAAGTGATCTCAAAGAAAACACCAACAAATATCTACATTTTAAAACAATTCCCATTGTTTTCTGAACAAATTGTGAATGTTTGTTCATATTTTTCTCATGGCTTAAACTCTGCATCCCCTTTAAAGGTTATGAACTGAATTTATCAACAGAAACCCAAGAGGTTATATAACTTAGTGAAACCCGGAAAGGAATAAGTGCACAGCAGGGCCCTGTTTCTCTTCTCATTAGCAGGTTGCTTTTATCGGTATACTTTGCTTTAATTTTTTTTTAATTTGAAAGTAATTTAGGCCTACAACCTTTTACACAATTTTTTTAAATAAAAATAAAAGGACTTCGAATTTAGAACAATTCACAACATCAACAAACAAGGACACACTAAAGGAAGTACACAACAGTAAATTTACATGCCCACCCCTTCCCTGGATCCGCCAATGAAATCACTGAAGTGGTATCATGTGACCAGAAATGAATTGATGACGTTGTGTCATTATTACTTCACTGAAGTATTAAACCTAGACTGGTTCCCTGTCTTTATCCTCAAGAATAAAGACAGGTTCCTGGTGTACCATTCAAGGGATTTCATTGGATACGTTGTGTTGAAGATCTAATGTCACGCTTCGAGGCTCGAGCGCTAGCTACCAACCAAGGTCAAAGTTGAAAACATGGCAGCTGCACGGCCAGTATCTGGCGTAATTCACGAGCCTCAAAGTGTGTCATCAGATGTTCAGGCTAAACCATGATTCGGTAAATTGTTTTGTAAAATGATCCTATTTGTATAAATTAATCCACTTCCTTTCTACGAGGAAACTATCAATGTATAACACTTCGAAAACATGGCTGTAACATATGGCGAGGAACAGTTTTATACGGTGTTGATTGAATACACATTAATTAAATATATTAGAAACTTGATGTGCGGCCCTGAATGACTAAGACTAATGATTGTAAGACTCCATTTGACTCCCATACATACACTAATTAACTTTTATAACACCGTCACAAACCACTCCATGAAAATAAAATAGATTTTGAAATCAATCTTTCAATTTGGGATACTACACAAACTGTAGTGTTAAAAAACTACGGTACATCCTTTGCCCAATATGAACACCATGAAAGAATAAAGCTGACAACATTCGTGTTTTTAAACCTCGGTTTTTTAAGGGATACAAGCCACTCGAGCCTCATTTTGAGTCTTAAAGATTATAAAACAAAGATGGGTGCATAGTGTATTTACTAGTATCCAATCAAATATGACGAGGACATAATAATGACGTAATAATGACGTAATAATGACATAATAATGACGTATAATTTGAATACAGACTCCCTTTGAAAGCCCTTATACAGTATTAGTAATCTCTTAAATTATCACAGTTTTACATAAAACTTACTTGGTGTAGAGCATGTGATGTATCTGAGGTGCTATGATTTTTGACTAAATTAAGTCAAATTATCTCCCAACTGAATTGTTTTCTTCCAGAGAGAAAGAATACGAAATTTCTGAATGCAATTCCATTATTTTCTCGTTAACGACACAGTGAAATGATATGAAACAGTCACCGTTTGGTTTCTGCATAATTCTCTTGATTCTTATAAAGTATAGAATCATTTACATGCATTAAAACTACTGGCTTTAAGTGAGTTCTTCTCCAGCCGTGCGAAGACGAAAACATCGCCCAAATAGCTTCTTGAATGTTTTCCTGAAAGGATCGTTTCTGGTGTAGTATATGACAACATTCCAGAGGCTGTTGAGAAGAAGAAGTACTTGAGATATGAACGCCACTGCTTCTGGGACAGGCTCGTCCTGAAAGTTCTCCCATGCAATGGTTGTATAATACGGCAACCAGGAGACGCCAGCAACGACCGCCATGATGAAAAACGTCATGGCCGCTTTGGTGTCCGCGTTGTTGCGTGTCGAGTTGGCACGCCGGCGGGAGGAGGGAGGTTGTTGATTTTGCTCTGTGGCGATTTCTGTGTCGGGTGGACGGTTGATATCTCCGATAGTTATGGCATCCACTCTTGAAGCATTGCGTTTCACTAAGAAGAATAACCTAACATGTAGAATGACTGTGACCAACATCGGTACGGCAATAAAAAGAGTCATACCAATTTGGCCTAAAAGGTCGTCCCCCTTATCGGCGTCGATGAAACATGTACTGAAGTTAGGATAATAAAACACGGACCGACCTGGGACCAATAAATATAATAAGGCCCACAGTAGCAAAAACGCTAAAAGGACAACTTTGGCGGTGACTGCTCGTCGGATGGTGACAATTGTTGGGTACCTGAGTGGCCAGACAACGGCTATGTATCGCTCGATGTTGATGGCCAGTACGGACAGGCCAGCATTGAAATACAGTGAGTTGCACATGGCCATGACGTAACAGTAAGTGTCCCCGTAAGGCCAACCGTGTAATGCTGTAGATCCAACGACAGGAATCCCAACAAGCACACCAACCAACAGATCACTGATAGTGAGTGACACGAGGAACAGTTTGGTGACAGGATGGACTCCGTTTTTCGTGCGGCGTAGAACTATCAAACACATGGAGTTACCAAGAAGAATGAGTATAGTAACTACACCCAAGACGCAAGCCTTGATGACCGACACGGCAGTGACATCGTACAGACTTGTTGCAGGACTAATCTCACCGGTCATTGCAGTGGTTGGAACCCCCATCACGCCGTCCATATTCGTGATCGATCCCGCGTGGACTGAAAAATCAAACCAGACTACGTATTGGCTGATTTGCTCTCTTTACTTCTCCGTCTGGTCAAACTGAATATAAGCCACGTTTGTACAATCAACACCGAGCGAACCTCCAGTTTGACTTAATATTACATTTCTAACTGAATACACTCTTGATTGAAGCAGAAGAGATTTCTGTTAATATTAAACGAATGATGCACCGCCGACTGACAATACTGTACTGTCCTCAGATTGGCAAGCTGTCATTAGTATAACCATGGAGGAAGGAACCGTTCAACAACTAGCTGTCATTTACCCGCCCGTACACAGCCTCGCCGGATCTCGGAGTAAACATCAGTCACAGCGCTACACAGTTTTAAAAGTGAAACTACTAAGAACATTTTTCACCGCAGGCAAACAATTTATTACAGGAAAGGGAAGAGAACAATATAGTTGACATTTCTGTAATATAAATACATTCACTTGACAGTATCCATATTGAAGTTTCTAAAACTATTATTGGGCAGTTGTTTGTTCATGATTACATTATTTTAATTGTACAGTGCAACAGGCCATAAACACTCCAAATGCACATTTTTGGTTTTTAGGCTGTAATTCAAAATGGGTTATTCCGGTGAACTTGGAACTTTCACAGTATATGCACATAGGTTAGGCCCACCTTTCCCCAATATATTTAAGAAATATCTCATTTGCATCTAATTTGCATATCATTCAAAGTTTAATTATCAAAATATGATGAAAAGCCTATGATTTCCTCATCTTAACAGTTTTTACCCCATTTCTTTTCTAGAAATGGGGCTAAATATATGACGTGCATTTTGTACAGAATCAAATTCAGAATTTGTACTTGTTTGTACTGATTTTAAGGCAAAATATGCAAATTTGATGACTGATGTTGAAGGCCCATGATATCTTTATTTCAAATACAAAATAAACAGTCATTACACTGAATCAAAGTAGACAAGACAAGGCATAAAATCTACAAAACAGAAATTTAATATGTATTTTCTATTTCCTATTGGACAAACTGTGAAAATCCTTGCTATGTAGCTTGCATGCATCAGGAGTTATGGGAATGGGTAGCATGGAGTGTTTATGGCCTGTTGCACTGTATTAAATGTCATCACGCCAGGCAGTGGCGAAAATTGTGGGGGATGATATTGTACAACGAAGAACTACACCGCACAACCAATCAGAATCCCACAGCTATAACAACAACAACAACAACAACAACAACAATAACAACAATAACAATAATAATAACAATAATAATAATAATAACAATAATAATAATAATAATAGGGTTTATATAGCGCATTTTCCGAGGAGTACAATGCGCTTTATAGGACAACTCCAGAAAAACAACAACATGCAGCAAAAATTCAAAAAGGGAATTATTATGTAGATGAAAACAAATGTGTTTCAGTTTACCGTTAAATTGATTGAGTGAATTGATGCTACGGATGTTGTATGATAAAGAATTGCAGGATCTGGGACCAGCGGCTGAGAATGCCCGGTCTCACAGCCTTGTTGAAGGTGCGTGATGGGATAGGCCTATATAAATTTCCGATTTAGTTCTAGCTTTCAGAATATTATGATTAAAAAAATATAAATGATATTTCTTTTTTTAAATTTCGCCAAACATGCAAGTTACGACCTTGTTGCTCTTGATCGACGATATGTCCTTTATGTATTCATTGTTCAACTGTGTGTTTTATTTGTTGATGATGTATGTGGCAATAAACGTTTGTTTGAATTCAATTAAATTCGATTGTGTTTACTGTAAGTAAGTTATGAGCTAATGTAGCTTAATAAACATAAACTCCACATACAATTATGGTTGTCATGGTTGTGACATTACAGTTAAATTTATCAACCGATACATTACAATTAAATAGGACATTGACATAATTTAATTACCTCAATTAGCTATTTTTTATGCTTTAAGTAAATATTGGCTAGCTTTATTAATATAATTTTCATAGAGAATTTTGGTTGCTATGGTTGCGTCCTTGGTTCATACGAACAACTATAAATTTGTAAACAACAAATGGACTTTATGTTTGAATCGAGCACGGAGGTACATGGTTATAAACAATCTAGATTCATTCCCTCAATCACAAATCATTTGAGTAATAATCATGAAGCTTATTTATCACTGAATTAAAGGGACAATATCATCACAATCAGAGCAGACTTTCAACAGGGCATGGAATCGGTGTTCCTCGTGACTGAAAATTACTGGCACATTTATGTGGAGAATTATTTTCAGTCGCTGAGTTAATCTAAAACTAGCACTCCGATTCCATGCCCTGTTGATTGTGATGATAATGTCCCTTTAATTAGTAGCATTCGTGAACGTTACACTTAGAATTAAATAGCCTTGAACGCGAGAGGGCGCTATACCTGTGTGAGCTACAGAGCCATATCAGATGCAACAACTCGGCCTCTATGAATGGAACGTTCCATTATTCAAGTCACCTCTTTCTCTATACACAAGTAGCTCTACATAGCCAGGCAAGTATCTTAAATTGATGACAGATGAAAACCCCTAATTGTTTACAACACTCCTATAATTATGGGTGGCGATACTAATAGCAATGTCCCCTCCAATAATTATCGCCCCCTAAAAGAAACCTTACTCAGAGCACACATATTATTAGTGTCCTATGTATTTTTCTATTACAGACCCCTCTCCCTAAGCCTTACAATTTTCTCTGTGCCTAAATCATAAACTAGTAACGTAGAATTAATTTCTCCGGAAGACAACATTTAATTTGCAAAATTTGATTTATAGTGATAAATTATTTGAATTATTTGAAAGAATGTTTAGTACCATCGTCAACTTTACAACAAGTAGGTTAAAGAAACAACATCGTCACGTCACGATCACAGCCGACTTTCACCAGGGCATGGAATTGGTGTCCTGGTTTATGATGAACACAGTAACTGAAAATTACTGGCTCATTTATGCAGCAGCAACGGTAATATGACCTTATCATGTGGGGTATTATTTTCAGTCACTGAGTTACTAATCTAAACTAGCACTCCAAATCCATGCCCTGTTAATCGCGCCGATATTGTCCCTTTAAATGTAAATAATATATATGTTATTGACGATTTCCGAGAAGACTAAACAATGTATGGGGATTTTCATGAATAGAAAAGATGCTGAATTACTATTTTGGCTTAGTGTAAAAACGTTCAGGATACGTAACCGTTATGGGACACCGTAGAAATATGATGTCTACATGTCGTCACCTATCCACATTGTAATTCATTCTACCGCGTCGGACTATTGCACTATAATGAGAAACGACAGCCCTAGAAATCCGATACTTCCCCTTGTGTGACCAGGCCTTCCGCTGGGACCCCTAGTCCCCCTGCCTTTACGGTGACCTAAAGGCGGTACCTTCCTATGAAAGTGGCGGGGGAAAATTACCCGCCTGAACTCGCGTGCAAACGACTGTTTTATGGTCGTCTTTATTAATACTGAAATGTTAACGAATAATAGTCTGGATGTACTGGTTCATGGCCTTGCAGAGGTATGCAGAGTGAACACTCCCGACCCCAGGGGGTAAAACCAATGGGGTCATCCCCTGGGTGCAGGGGAAAAAATCAGAACCGTATGGAACTGGTGAGTGCATTCAAGGCCACAACAAGTAGGCTATGTCGTAAGGAGTAAAAAAGCTAAATTGGAATTGAAGGTAGCCTGCACGCGACATTATACAACCCACAGTGGCGGATTCAGGGAGAAACAATTCGATGCTTGCTTCAATTAACACAGACCTCCTCCCTCCCCCACATGTCGTGGAGCACGTTACACCCTTACCCATTTCAGCCACCCATGAATATATGCCCCAGACTCAATTGTATACCAACATGTTTTTTAATACCAGGCTTCATCGATGGTCTGCAAGAAAAACGTACACCCGTACTCATGAAAAAGTTCTCAAATACAACTCTATAGAGTTCGAGTACTCATTGTCGTATTCGAGTACATGTTTCTGTACTCGTACTCAGACTGATTTATGTACAAATTTATTTATCCTCGTTAAGTATGAAAAAGCTTACAAAGTCATTTTTACTGAACGTGCACTTGGGGGCTGTAAGATATATATTAAATGTAAGATAATACATTGAATCAAGATATACATTAAGCAACCAAAATTAAAGTTTTGCTTATTACATTGTTTCGTTTTCGAAAAATAATTTTTCATATTAATTTTAACCTTGAATTGTTGTCCCCAGTGGACAACAGGTGTAGTTGGGAAATAGTTTCGATAAATCTACTGAAGTGATATCACCTCAGACAGAAAGATTTCAAGGGATGTTTGATACCGTCATCAACTGAACACCAACTGTAACGTTTCGTGTTAATTTGTTATAATTTTTTAAGAGATTACCAATAATATAAAGGGACTTTGAAGTACTGTCTTGTCTCCTCTTCGATTGACACTGTAGGATGATGACTTATATGTCACTGATCATAATATAGAACACTTGGGGGTCAGTCAAAAAGATAAACGGTAGAAATTGGGTTGGATTTCCAATGGGTAAAATTGAAATGCCAGGCGAAGGGCATCATTTTTTGTACACGGGTTGTAGACTTGTGTCCTCTGACTAGGGATGATAATGTGGAATACAGCATGAGTCATGAGGAATACATAAACATACATCATGTATGATACATGTATGACATGTATAATACATGTCAATGACTGTCGTGTGATGAAATAAGAGCAGAATTGATGCGATTGTGTATTTGCCGTGGTCATTTGACGGAATTGGGTCGCCATGGTTGGCAGAAATGAAAACCGTACAGCAAATACTCTCTACGTGATGGGCATAAAATGCGAAATTCGGCAAATACACCTAGTATGTGATTCTCTCAGGTATAGTGTTCATTAGGTTATTATCACATTTATTTCTTTATTTTGTCAAATAAATCATATCCTATTTATTTATTTCTATTATGACCATCTTTCTGTTAAATCTTTTGTTATTCAGCAGCAGTGAACTAATAACTACCAGCCAATATATTAATTTAATTGTATATTTGTATTAGGCTATGCGTTACATACATTGACATAGTCATTTACTGTCTCCTGTATATTTCAATTATGAATTTTATTTTCTGTAGTAACACGCAGTCCAATAATTCGAAAGGGCGACCTCTATCGACTAGAAAAGAAAGATTAAGAATGCAACATCAGTCGTTGACTTGTAGGTCTACTTAGATTTTCAACCAGTGATATGTTAGGAATTTACTTTCACATAAACTTTATTCTATCAACCAATCAAAATTTATTCGTGCAAAAACCAGAAAATCGGTGACCGCACTGCAAAGAAGGCAGTTGCACAGTAAAATTTGAACCAATGAGATTGCAGCTTATATATCAAACTCAAACTGAATATATTGCAAAATATTGACAGTACACATGCAGTTACAAGAACACCCGTGAGATTAAAGGGTTTGTGTAATAGGAATACTTTAACTTCAAACCATAACTAGTGTGTTCATGATGGCCAATTTATGAGTGTTTTAGCACTATTTTGTCATATGTTTTGCATATTCGCTGATGAAAATGTGCATATTAATGAGCACATATGTTATGTCATAACAACATCACGGTTGTTTGGTTGGTTCACTTAAGTTAACTGAATAATTCCTTGTCTTTTCACGTGTCAGTTCTCTGAAGTTTTGTCTTTTCTCGTGTAATAAAATAAGTGTTTGTCTTCCAGTCCAAACAGTTGTTCAATCGAGTCAGTGACTTGCCTTGAATCTGACTTCAAGTCACAATCGCCTTTTCTTTCTGGATAGGAAAAAATACTTGTTTTTAACTTTTACTATAAGAAAAAAATACTTGTGACTTGACTGTCTTGTAAAATAGGACTTGTAACTTGATTTGACTTGACTTGAAAAGAATTACTTGTGACTTGACTTGGTTACAACTCTGGTAAACCAGTGAAGTAACCAATGATTCCTTCAAGATTAGGGACTTTGTATTTTGAACACGTTTAATACTGCTGTGACAATGAGTTCTTTCTGTGATCTCCATAGAGTTACATATAAGAACATTATATAACTCTATGGGGATCTCACAAAACAGCGCCCTCTTGTGTCAAAGAAAAACATGAACATTTACAATAAAATTCAGAACTAATTACTACTCAATTGAGATTCCACATGGTGTCACCGCAATTAGTCTTACTTAATAAAATTCAACTTATTCACCCAATATTCTTCAGTGTACATGTATGTCAACACATTTACTTCCCATTTTGTAGAAAAAATAATGATTCAGGAGCACGAAATATCTGCAAAAAAGAAGATCTGTAAAAAATATAAGGACCCTTAAACTGCAGGGCACATGGCATTTGAAGAGAGGAGTTGATCGGCGGGAATAATTATGACAGCAGGCTGACCAAACATCAACTCTAGGGGGCGTGGCGTATCATCTGTCACACGTTAATACGAATTGACACAGAATGACGTCAACGGCTGTCCCATTTTAAAAACGTACCCCCTCTGGGTCTCTCTTTTTACATGCCGAACCCTCGACTTAATAATAATAATAATAATAATGTGTGGACTTATATAGCGCACGTATCCACCAACTAAGTGGTGCTCAAGGCGCATTATATTATTACCCCTGCTCATAAGGCTCATAAGGCTCATAAGGCTCATAAATCATTCCTGAAACCATCTCAGCTCCCTGGGGAGTATACAGCTCAATTGCTGCCATTACAGCGCATATAGGGCTAATCAACCAACTCTGCCCTCACAGGTACCCATTTAACCCCTGGGTGGAGAGAAGCAATTATGGTTAAGTGTCTTGCTCAAGGACACAAGTGTCACGGCCGGGATTCGAACCCACATTCTGCTGCTAACACCAGAACTTGAGTCCGGTAAGCTAGACCGCTCGGCCACGACACTCCAACAGTGTCTTAATAAGAAATGGTCATTGCGAATCAAATTAAATAAATATACATTTGTACAGGAGCTAGTTTGTGAGCGACTTGAAATCAAGTTCAGAATCGGTCTTATTTAAGTTTCTTATTGTATTGAAAGTCCACCTTATTTTGATGGTTGACAATGATCAATCCTTACCTTACACTATGAAGCTTCGTTTGCGGACACAATTCCATTTTCACAGACTGACATGAAACTTACTTGGTGTAAAGTTGATGATGGTATCAAATATCACATGAAATATTTCTGTCTGAGGTGTTACCGTTTTAGTACAAAATTAAAAGCTGAAACTATCACACATTGATTTTTATAAATATTTCTTGATTGGTATAAAGTATGAATGCATGTAAAGACAATTTACCAAATATAACGAAGACATCATGTAATTATATCTAAGTGCTAAATTTGATTGCTTAAAGGTGGTTGACGCAGTACGTAAAAGGTATCACTGTCAAATGTGCACTGAAAACAATATCAGCTATGAGGCTGTTAGCTACTATCCAATCAAACTGCTGGATATTATTTTCATCTTTGATGGTTTCTGTCAAAAATCTAAGAAACTATCGGGGAATGATGACACAATGTGATTATTCTCATAAATTTATAATATTTCTCAAAAAGGCAACCAAATAGGCAGAATTTAACAAAATTGCAACCTTAAAGAGGAACCAATCAACGCATTTCATACATCAATGGTTACTAAGCAACGCCAGTTGAACAATTTGCAGGAGCAATCTTCTGAATGTTGGTTTGATCTAGGCCCGCAGAAAGTTGTTCCGAATCATACAATTAACCTGTCAAAAGATTGTGTGTTATGATCACCAACACATACAAAACCGATCAATCAATTAATCTGATTCAAGCATCAAATGTGTACAAGCTCAATCTCATCAAAACATATAAAAGAGGACATTTTCTGACCTATGAAGGAATCCAGATTCCCAAGAACGTCCGGACAAATCCGAGATCAAATCTATCTTAATTGTGGTTTTGGCATATAAATTAATTTGAGAAAAGAGGGGGAAAAGAAATAATGGTTGAACATCTGTCACAAGTTATGAAGCATGAAGCTATATAATTATTGTCCATAGTGCATGCACATTATAGGCCTATGACCAATATACGTCATTGAAGCAACACAAATTCCAAAATGGTTTAAATAGTTAATAATTGGTGTGATTTGTGTCTTGTGTAATTATGAGTGCCGTTGAATGTATGTCGATTCATCCCCATTCATTTCAAATGTCATAGATCAGCTTTTTAATTAACCGGGTTTAAACTTTCCCCTTATTTAAAGGGACAATATTGTCACGATCAGAGCAGACTTTCAACAGGGCATGGAATCGGTGTCCTAGTAAGAAAAAGACAGTGACTGAAAATTGCTGGCTCATTTAGCCTATGCAGCAGCAACAGTATAATATTATGACCTTAACATGTGCGGTAGTATTTTCAGTCACTGAGTTAATCTAAAACTAGCACTCTGTTGATCATGAAGATATCTTCACTTTAATATAAAGCAAATGTGATGGTGAATGGCAAATAGACAAGGTTTAGAAGATTTTGAAGATTCGAGTTAATTTTTCCCATTTCTCTGAAAAATAGCTTAAATATAGCCCAAATGACTTAGCTGAAATATGTCGAAGCTGAAAAGGAAAACAAAACACAAATCAAATTTTAGAGGGGGACAATTTTAAAGATGTTCAAAATGTTATGGTATTCCAGAGTAAGTAATTGTAACATTAAACGGACAGTTTTACTTAGACCACAGAAAATCAAAGCTAAGCGCTTTTTCCACATTTTCTTATCCCATAATTCAACTGTCTTTAATATAGGACTATGTCATTTATATTAAAGCCTCTTTGACTATTAAAATACCTAGAAAACCTACAATAACATTTAATGTCGTCTCCACATAGCCAATAAATAAAAAATAATGAAGATAGTTTAATCAATTTCCTTCTGCTTCTCAGAAACCCTGATTTGTTGGTGGCAGATATATTTACTCAGGTCTACATATGAATATACGATAATACCATTATGTTTCATATTTCCATTTGGCGCATGGATATCTGTAACAAAGCCAGCATGCGTTTAGCATCGTGATTGTTAGTGCACTTCCTGTCTTCCAATCAAACTCACGCCATTTGGATTGAAACAACCCACGTTTGGTGGTGCTCAGTGGTTGATGCACAGTCAAGCAACCCTCCTGAGATGAACTGCGCCATGACGGACCACGCTAGGGATAGTATAACCGAGTTTCATCAGGAATTATATATGACTTATAGATCCCTTGAACCAATATTGTGACCAACAATCATCTGTGAAGAAGCCATTTATTTAGGTCCATTAATTATACAGATGTGAGTATGTACTTTAATATTCGTACTATCTAACGAAATCAAAACAGAGTTTCTGATCAACCAACGACGTGGTTTTTCACCAAACTGTTAACCAGCCTCAAGTATATAAAGTGAGTCCAATGTAGGAATACACTAATCAAATTATCACTGTTATCTGTACGAAACTCCCGTTTGTTTGAGATAAACAAAGAGTGCATAATCCAATTGTCAGTAAATGATACAAAATTATTTTGGAGATTAATCATTCATATGAAGGCCTGGATTGCTTGCTTCCTTTACACTGAACAACTTTTTAGCAACTGAATGAAAACAAATTACAAGATAACGAGTTTCATCGATTTTCTGAGTCAAACAACATTCTATTTTGATTTTTTGATTTTAAAAGAGGAAATGTTGTGAACATTTTTGTTGAAGTGCAATATTGTCCCCTTTCGCAATAACATGCCTGCGGTAAAAGTCACAAGAAATCATGTCCATGTCTTCAAACGACATGCAATTTCACTTAAGACTGCGATAAATATTGCATATCAAATTTTTACATTTGGACTTTCTTTTTTAAGTTGTTAATGATATCATAAGCCCTTCCAGACAACAGACCCTATAATCATTCCACACTAAGACAGTACCTTCATTACCAATTTTGACTTTCAGTAATATTTTGATCAACTTAAACACAGCCTGTAAGCAGACATCTAATCATTATCACTAATATTGATTATAATTATAGGAAAGTTCTAAACAACAGTATTTACATCTCTAAATCGAATGGTTCTTTAGCAACACTAAACAAAGCATAATTTTGTTTTGACTTTCTTGTATTGATTAATACAGCTCGTGATAGGCCTTGTTAATCAACAAATTCCATATGCTATTATCTTCAAGACGATGGTCCGCCATCTTGTCGATGTAATTTGTTGGTTCCAAAGTAATAATTGTATATTTCGTTTGGTAAAATAACTGCTGGTATAATTATGATGATTATGTAAGATAATTTAGTAAGATACTGAAATTATTACAAATATAAATGAATTTACTTTTGAATCTGAGTGTCATTTTAGAAATGCGTTCAGATTAGTCATATTTGTGTCGATTGATTCCCTTCTAAGATGTACAGTGCGATTCAGACTGACAAACTAATACAATTGCCTATGCGATCCAAACATAGGTCTGTATATTTTCCCTAATATCATGAAAGTATTTTTGTATTTGTAGATTCAGAAACGAAAAGTATGTATCCCCAAGCTCTGCTAATTCGGGGAAACATCACTGGCAGTTCAGTTGATGAAAACGTGGATAACAACGGGTTAAAAGGAAGGTTTTGGTATCACCATGTAAACCGATCGATACGTCGATTTGTGTAACCAACGGTTATTCTAAAAACCAACGTTATTCCAACTCATTCGAGATATTACATGATGCAACCGCAAACTTCTTCTTACAATTTTCCACAATGCAAAACTTCAAATCATGCTTTATAACAACGGATACCATATAGGCCTACATGATGCTATTTTAACGAGGCGTTATTTCCAAAATTGTCAAATAAACTTCCACTTTCTGAAAGATTTTCAAAAAGTAACTCATGAAATCTTCCGTGCAATGCATTCACAAATACTGGCAAGAGAGTTGTAATCGGTGAAGCGGCCGAATAGCCTACATAACGAAAAACAAATCTCATCAAACACGATAAAAAAAAAAGGTAAATAGTTTCATGAATGCAAAATGAAATGGTCCGTATACAACGTAAAAAGGATGAATATTGAGTTATGCATTCTAGGCTAATGTTAATTAACGTTTATGGTAATAATGGAAGCATGGTCCACCAGGGCCCTCCAAAATACCGATACCGGGTAAAGGCGCGTCTAGACGGTACAGTTGGTGACACAGATCCCACCAAGATTCGCCACTGATGTGGTATTTGCGATCAAACTCCGTGTACAAAATGTTGCACAAAACGCCATGCCTAATGAGAATAGAGTTATATTTATTCCAAACTGATAATTTCTGATAATTCGAAGAAACTGGGCTTGTATTTGTAATAATCAAAGGGCAGGTGATATTTATGAAAAGATTAGAAAGCATGTATGTAAACATGATTAAATTAAGTTCTAACCCGTGTCAGGCTGTATGGTAATTGTACCATACTATTATTCAAATATTATCACCATTACCGAGACAATTTAACATTTCTGTAACAAAATTTCCATCAACAATATTCTCTGTGTCAGGACTAATCAGTGGCAAAAGGGTTTACGTTTCCTAGGCGCGAGAAACAACAAATTAAGTCAACTGAACGTGACAATAAGCTCGTCGGTTCTCACTCCGCGAGAAGGGGCACCATTGATCTGCCTATAATTGTAGGACAACTTAAGTTGGAAATGCGCATGAACATTTTAATATCACAAGACAAATACTATTCCACGATGATAGGCGGACTGTGCTTAGAGATGCGACAATTAGAGACACGACTTCAAAGAATGGACAAGATTTATTATGTATAAACTTGTTAATAATTACCCTTATGTGAAAATCGTTCACTGAATAATTCCACAACAACGATGGAATCTGACAATCTTTGTAGGTATATTGGATGAATTCTGTTCACTCTATACTTGCAATTTCATGCTCAAATAATGTATATGGTCTTTTGTATTGTATAATATTACATTTGCAATAGTTTACATCATGGACAAGTAGCCAACTATTTCAGAACTAACGAATATGTAAATAAATCAATTTGTGAATATCTTAGCCAAGTATGTTTCCAATAATTACAAGAAGAGTGTTATATTTATTGTTTGACCGGGACTGAGTAGAACAGGAACAACTTACTTTCTTTTTTGGAATCATAACAACCTTTACAAAAAAGTTACTTCAACTATAACAATTTGAATGGGGAGTCATTTATAATAGTGTGAACTTCTTTGAGTAGGCCAATGGTACCATGTTGTCTCTACAAACGAGACCGACTGGCTACAACTGTAGCCTACTAATGCGTTTTTGTCTTCTCGACATCCAACTTGCAGGTGATACAGTAGAGACACTTCTAGCAATTTTTGGTAAACAAATCTTGATTTATGACAGTTTTCATTTCCCGAGGTATTAAAAGATTCCAGTCAGCGAAGGAGGGGATCATTGATCTCGACTGAAGAAGAAAAAAATGGTTGAGATATCTTTAATACTCCGGGAACGTTTTGGTTGTGTAAGCCTCTGGCGGCTAGCGTTGAGCCGTAGATATTCCCCGATCCACGGTGAATGTTGTTCACCCCGTAACAGTGAGGATTTGGCGGACATCTACCATCTCAAATCTACCGAGGCGATTTTGTTCTGTCCCCCGGAAAGGGATATTTCATTCCAGATGAACGCTTGCAGGTGAACCCTTGTAGGCCAGAGAATGTCTTGAAGGGAAATTCATAAAACAAATTGAGACTGTCAGGATTTAAGATTTCCACCAGTGCATTTGGCACCGTTGGCGGGGAAGCTCCCGGGTCAACGCCACCGGCTGACTCGGCAAAGACGTTGCTGATCTTCTCGATTGAATACAAGAAAATCAATTAGCTAGTGATCTTATCTGAAGAATGGGAAAAGACTAACCTTGTCGAGTTGCTCATGTCAAAAAATATGATTCACTTAAGTGCCTAGTTTTCTTGCAAGAAATGTAATTTCCTTGCAGGGGGTTAAATCTTTTGTGCCAACGTGAAAAGAACCGCGTAGCGGTCTTTTGTTAGGCAGGGCCTGAAGAGAGAATCACCCGGTCACAGGTGGGGATTAGGCCTGCTGGAGGACTAAGGCACCATATCCGTATTCTTGAACCCATTTGACGTGTTTCTTACTGTGTTTCTTTACAAACCCTTTTTGCCGTCAAACAGCGAAACAAAAAGAATGGCACTTCAATACACATAAGAAAAATTTCGATTTATAAAAACTTCTAAAATATAAGTTGGCACGACCGATAATTACGATAGAATTCGTGTTCACTGTTTCATCAGAGTGGTTCAGCGGTCCGATTAAATGAAGCTCATGACGACAATGTTTCTAGTTAAGAACTTAGTGACTAGCACACCAAAAAAGTGTTTTTGATTAATTAAGAACTTAACACAAGATATAAAGTTGTAAAACCCCTCAGGATATCACCATAAGTCGTCTTGTTATGTATAACTCGTCATTCTTGAATATGGAATCGAAACAGCAAGAATGATACATTACAAGAACATAATACTTAAACATCAAATAAAGGTTAATGTAATTAGACAAAATTCACACAAAAAGAACCTTCGTTCAATTTTATCAAATGGCATAGTATGTTTTACGTGTAATTTAACTCAACAATAAGTGACTAAAATAATCGAGTTTGTTTGAAATACCGGTAACATCGCTCTTGGGCAAAAACCATAGCGAAGTACACTGTAACAATGGTGTTTAGAATTTAAACACATTTCTAAACACTTAGCTTGTACTCACGTTTTTTCACATGTTTAGCCTCAAACATGTTTAAATTGTGTTTTTTCTGTGATGTGTGTTTGAATGTCAAAAAGCTAAGCACATTTAGCTTTGTATGTCACAAGAGGATGGCCGTTCAGCATTTAAACGCATTCCTAAACGCGTTTATTTTGTGCGTGTTGAAATTCTAAACACCATTTTTATAGTGTATAGGGCAAAATTAAATCAAATTATTACCCATCTGGTTTATGTTTCTGCAACTCCAGATAATGTCAAGTTTTTCTCTCAAGAAATATTGTCATTAATTTAAAAAAAACAGTTTGCACTGGGTGTAGTTTATCCATGGTGACATTAAAAGCAATACACTTTTGGTAAACATGATGCAAGTAGGATCGATCTGAAGTTTTATACATGGTGGAGGTACAACAGGAGTAAGATTTTCGGTATCTATCTCTTAGATAGGCCTATGAAATGTAATAAGTGTTGGTTCTGAGAAGAATTTGTGTTGAGATAACTCGACGGTTCGATCAGTTTTAAGGAAAAAGACATTATGTACATGAAATAACTTGATGCTGAATAACACACTAAGTTGATAATCATTATTTTAAAACAATTCTATAGAAATTTACATAAATAATAATTGTGTATAAGCTGTTTGTATCATGACAACTTTTCCACCAAAAATATAGGCCAAGTTCCGTCTGATTATTAAAGTAAGTCAACATATTTTTCTGATTCTCATAACTCATGATGATGCATGCACAGAGTAATACTTTACCAATAGCGCATATGAGACATTTTATGTATTTGGATTGATTTGAATTGGCCCAATTACTAGTGGTAGATCCAGGCAGGAAGGGGGTGGAGCCCCCTTTTTTGCCTTTACGGTGCCCCTGATTTTCTAGACCCTGGATCCGTGCCTGGTAATAATATTCATGCGCCAAGAACACCACACTAGGCGGAAACCAGCCCAAGTGTATATTATTATAATGTCCATGGTGTTTTTCTCAAATCTTTGGAAAGTCTAAATTTTGAAGCAGATTTATATTGAATTTCCTGAATATTACAACATGCCTCCCTCCCTTGTATTACAACATGCCTCCCTCCCTTGTATTACAACATTCCTCCCTCCCTTGTATTACAACATGCCTCCCTCCCTTGTAAATGCAATAGTCATGTCTTTCATGATTTCCTGACAACCCGCGCTAAAGCAAAATAAAGTTATATAAGCCTCAGAGGCCGATCTTAGTTACTGAACATTCTTTGACTAATGGACACGCAATATGTATAAGTATATTTATTTATAATAGAATGTATTAGGTCAGAGTTCAACCATCGAGAGTGAAACATTCCCATGACTGACCTCCATATTTGAAGTCAACATCGTTATGTACCTAAAGTCCAAGTTGAACTGAACAATCCGACAACTATACATGTGTTTTAAGAGTGCCGGTAACAATTACTGCAGGACATTTACCCCTAACTTTGTTCCAAATATTTCATGGGTCATACGTTTTATACTTTAACTAACATGTAGTGTTATAACCATGTTATTAACCTTTGTCTGGTAGGTGTCTGGCTTTCGTATACAGCTATGTAATGTCTGTCTGTCCAAGTATTTTACATCAAGGAGAGGGAGAACAAGACTTCTTGAGTGAAAGATTATGATCCGTTCCCATGGTCTGATTAATGTTAAGAACGACAAAATAGCAGTTGCATTCGAATGACTTAGCCGTGATGATTGAATCAGTCATTATCTGATTATAACAAAGTTGCTCAAACATTCTGAATTAAAAGGAATCTTGAATTAATGGGAACGTTGGTATTGGCAGAACTACTTCTAAGGGTAAGAAGTATTTGAATCAAGATATACTTTACAGCTTGTGTTGTTCAAGAGAAAAAAAAGTGAAAATGCATTCAGATTTCTAATGTGGAATTTCCAAATTGTAAACTGTACATTATTTATCATTTCTTAAACAAAATTATTAATAAGGCATATTTGTGCACATTTTTGGAAAACCAATTATATTTTCCTTACCTTTAAAAGTGATATATATGATTGATATAACCAAATACAAATGGTTGAAATTTACTTGGTGTAAAGGTTACAATGGTATCATTACTCCTTTAAGAAATATTTTAGTTTTAGGTGCTGACATTTGTTTGAGAAAAGTGAAAATTAATTACTGCCAATATGTTTATCCGAAGGAGTACACTTTCCAAAACTCTACATTAGGGATGTAATGAATAGGACAAATCTTAATGCATTATTTACTTTCTTTTCTCGTTAAAGATGTATCGCCATGGTTTTTTTTCCCAGCAATTTACACTTTCATTGCTATTTTACTTGAGGAAGGAAAAACCAATTTAAATAAATCGTTGGAGCATGATTTATACTAAAGCCCTGATATGAATTAATGGTGGGTCACGTTATATATTAATTTTGAAATTGTTTTACTGTTAACCTAAACTTCTGACAACTATTTGTGGAATATCTCATTTCAAAGTTTTTTGTTTTTTTTCTTAAAGGACATTCTCAATCATCCAATTAAAACAAACATTTCCAGACATTGCCGGTAAAAAAAAGCGAAAAACACGGGTGATACTTCTGTAATGACAGAACGAAATAGGGGTCGAAAAAGCTTTTAAAAATCCCACTAGTCTGCTAGTGGATTAACACAATGACTGCTACATCTGCTAGGTTGGCTAGTTTGAGGGGATTGTGTTCACAAAATAGCAAAAACATCATCACAATTCAAACATAAAAATGTGGCTGACAGCCACAGGAAGTTCTTTGTCATGATAGAGAACAACTTTGAGAAAGAACCTGCTAGGTTCGAAACGTAATGCCAATAACATTTATTTTGCATTTATATTACAGGTCCTTTAGGTTAGTAAACAGTTTGCAATAGCTAATTTTCTATTTATTTCACGGTATAAACTCGTTAGAATGTGTTTGTAAATGGTGGAACTAATTTTAAAGCTCTATTTTGAGACATTAAACTACATATGAAATTAAAACAATAACTGTTTTTTTAAATTATTAATACAAGCTCTTTGCATTGTTGTTTAATGACCTTTCAAAGGGCTACTAAAAACTATGGGACTAATGAACACGTTTTCAACGATGAAGCATTCTCTCTGCCCATAAAGAATAATAAAACTTTGAAGATGTCAATTAATTAAAAGTAACTAAATAGTAGTGTAAAATGTACTTGGTGTTATGCTGATGATGTTATCAATCTTCTTTAGGCATTATTTTGTCGGAGGTGATGTCATTTAAAAAAATATATTATTGCTAATAAGTTTATCGAGAGAATAATCTTTCCTAAATTCCATATTAGAGTGCATACACAAAATATGAATGCATTTTCACAATTTTCCCATTAAAGACACAATTTAATAAGCTGAAAGGATTACAACTTGGTCGTTTATATTGATTGAAAGAGAGTAAGCACACGCGTAAAAGCAGTTTTGCCAATTCCAAATGTTGCATACCCTCCCTTTAATACATATCTTATTTACAAAAATTACCGACAGAGGTCGCTGTTTGTCGTCACCACTGTTACCGTGTCACCATGAGCTTGTATCGGTCAGTTTGTGCATCAAAGGTAACTGTTGTAGCCATGCAATCCGTACATTTTCAAAAGCAAATCTATGCAGCCAAAGTGTAGGTTTCTAGAAACTGTATATATTGTCCTTGTACTTAAAGCCATTACTCACTTATCGTAAAATGTATGTAAATACATACATTATAAGAATTAAGATATATGTATACAGAAATTTAAAAACCAACCTGTGAATGTTTGAGTTGAGTTGCTAACAATTAAACAGAGAGAAATGCAATCAGGTATTAATTCCAACGTCTGTCTCTAGATGACAGAAATAAATTTTAGAATTTATTTCACTTATTTTACTAAAATGTAAAAGCATCTGAGGTAGAAATCTTTCAACGTTGATCATCGATCATCAACTTACACTAAGTTTATTGTAAAATTGTGATAATTTATGTTTTTCAAGATTTATCAATAATGTATTGTTGTTACAGAAGATTAGAAAACATGTGAACATTTCGAATATTACCAATATTGTTTAGTAAACCCTGAAACAATACTATAACTTCGATAATGTAAGACAAATACCAATAGAAATGCATATTCTGTGTTTCACTTTTTCACATGTATTTTCCTTTTTAATCGATATATTGCACAAAGCCACCCATTATTTTATTCACTTAGGTATAATATCTCTCTATCCATGCCGCAGTCAAATTGTAAATATCTTGAAATGATTTCATTTATTTCAACTAAAGAAAATAGCAATTTAAATATTTAACCAAAACTGTCGAATTATCCGTACCGAATATTCATCTTTAAATAAAGAACTAGCTTTTGAAAACTGCTTACCAACCCCAAAACTTGTTTTATAAATGCAAAACAAAAATAGTAGCACCAAATTGGACTCGTATTTAGACTCTAACAGATTCTTTCTTTAAGGAAAACATAGAGGGTCTAAGTGTGAGGCCACCTTCTGTTATCTTTGCAAAATTAACCACAAAACTAGTGAACCTTTTCTGTGGTTCGAACAAATCAGACGGCTTGACGCAAGGCAGGCGGAAAGAAGGGTTTTGTTTGAATTAACAGCGCCCTCTTCGGAAAGTTAACATCCACGCTGGTCAGGCTGGTCAGGCTGGTCACGTGGTGTGGGGTGGGTGAGAATGGCGTACAGGAACTTCAATCGATCGCTTTGATTATTGTACGCTCAACAATGATCCTAATTTTCTGATCTCACCTTTTAATAAATATAAATATGCAAAATATTAATTTTAAGATATAAATCGAATTTAAGACGCAACCACATGTTTGGAATTCATGAACAATTTATCACAAAGGTAACTCTTCAAATCACATCAGTTGGTGATTCACTTTCCTCACGGTGTCATCCATTATTAAATGAATCTTTTTCTGATTATTATTACCGTGGCAACAGTCGTTACTTCCACACCTACCATTCACCTCAACCTACTTACTGTCCTCCCAGATAAATGTAATATCGCATCAAATGAAAAATAAATCAGAAAGTCGCACTTAGGTGTCAAAACGCGGAAACCAAATACCGAGTCATATACAAGGTCCGTGAAGACTTCGAGTCGAGCGTGTTTGGCAAGGGCACTCAGGGGGAAGTCTCCAACATAAGTGCGGCATACCCAGGTGTGATTTTCCCGCCTGGAGCCGGCCCTGTTGACCGCCCAGCACAATCCATTCACCACCTTGGTTCGGGATTTTCTCAACACTTTTTTCTACAATTTTGTATTAATTTAGAAATGGATTCAGTTTGTATCTCTGATTTCATGAAGTGAAATTATGATTTAAAAATACAAATTTGGGATATCTGAAATATAACTTAATATCATTTTAACCTAACACTGAAAAATATGAAAGCGTAGATTTATTCAGTAGTACTGTATTCATAAAAACATATGTAGCATTTAAAGTATTTTAAAACTGAATTCAAAGAAATAAATTTGCTGAAACTGCGAATAAACTGTTACGGCGCGTGCAAGGCCTAGGCCTATGTATCGATGTATAATTTAAAATGGCCGTACATTCCGGCCGATAGATTCTTTGTACAGTTAGGTAAACACGATCATACCACGTCAAACCCTTCTGTTTATCTGATGAGTTAGATCAAGTTGCCTAACCTGCAAAAACTGAGGTGTTAAAATTACACCCATGGTGTTAAAATTATACCTATGGTGTAAATTTATTCGTCCATGGTGTTAATAGAATAAAAAACCACTGGTGCTGTTTTATATGGTCAGATTGGCAAAGGATGGTTACGAGATCATTTTATCCATAACACCCTGAATTCCACTGAAATGAAGCATTCCCTGTGATCTCAGCTGAAGGACAAAGCTAAGATTTAACTCAGCAATGATGACCAAAATTATACTGTCTTAAGATCTAGTGCACTTAATAGTACTCTATGCTGTATGTAGCAGAGGACTCCCATAGATAGATAGATGCTGTAGCTATTACCACCTGTAACTAATACGGATGACACATACGGTATTTGACGCAAGGCTGAGAAGTACAGACAGGGGACGTTGGAAGGTATAGACAAAGTAGGGGGCCAGGGGTGTTCACCAATCACATTCAAACTGATGATTATTGTTTACAAATTGTTAAATGGCAAAGCTCCTTCGTATATCCGGGATATGCTATCAATCAACAAACCATCTTGCACCCTTCGTTCATGTAACAAATATCTAGAACTACAAGAGCCTAAATCACATCGCACATGGGGGGATAGATCAATCTCTGTTGCAGCACCTCGCTTATGACCAACTACCTATTTATATCAAAACTTTACAAACGATCCAGACTTTCAAACATCTCTAAATACACATCTCATGAAATAAGCTTTTATGTATACGTTGAACGATACCAGCAATGAGGTTTTACTGGTGGCTCTGGAGGCAGTTCAAGGTTGTCTCCAGGGTATATCTGATGTGGAAGCCTACTGCTTTTGATCTTTTTCCCCCTATATTTCTGATTGTTTTATTTTGCCTGTAATTATTTTCATATATCTTTTACGGTTATTTATTTAGTGGGTTTGTTAATTCTATATGGCAGCCGCTTTGTAATTAACACCTTGTGCGCGTTTTTGGTGGATACGTGCGCTTTATAAATTCCTATCATTATTGTTATATGGGTTTCAGAAAACAGATGTTGAAAATGCCGTGTCAAATAGCTTTTGTATTATACACTGCGGCTTTATTTTATTTATTGAGGTTTAACCGAGTCAGAATAAAGTCCATCTTTGACAATGACCACGCTCGCAACTGCCGCTAGGGGCGCTAAATCCCAATAAACGTCCCGTTGGGTCCTAGGTAAAAACATCATCCTTTGCATATCCCTATATTTCTACCTCTTGATCATACGTCTCCTTTGCTCTTCTAAAAAAAATTTTTTCGCGCGTAATTAGAATATCCTGATACCATTATATCTTGGTCTCGTGGAATTCCAGATTCGAGCTTCGGACTCACTGTCAAGACACTTCATGAGTTACGGCACCGTTGATGTTGCGTGGTGAATGTCACTGACTGTATATGTATAATGCGTCGTGACAACCGACAAAATGCAGATTTAGGGACAGTGCAGATTTGAAATTTTACTTCGGCGCGGCTGGGTGCCGTCAGCCATCATGGAATTTATTTTAATCACGAGTCCGTGTGTCAATCGACACAAAACAACGAGTACGGTGGCTTATCGAATCCCTAGTTAATAATCCATGAGGGGTTGCATGTATTGTATATTATTTTCTGTCCTGTTGAGGATTTAACAAATGAATGTCGCTTAAAAAATTATGTCCAGTGAAGAAAATACACAATATTATAGTAACATATCGCAGAGGATGGAGAAACTTGACAAGCTAGCCGGTGCGATTAATTATCATACGGTTCGCTTTGACACTTCATGATCCAAACCATGGTTGCTTGTCAGAGTAAAAAATATTGCTAGGAAAAACAAGTTGTAAATCATGACCTCTTAAAAACATGAGGCCTAATGTCAGGACACCGGATAGCTTTGAGATATAGTTTTGATTAAAGATATGAGGTGATACACAAATATTTTCTCCTTTCTTGCAGACTGCGCTCCTGGCGCTCGCGTAGTCATGAAATGACACGTGATGCAAGATGATAAGTGTCATGGTGGGCGTGTCTACGACCGTGACCCCGAGAACTATGACGTCATAGGGTCTTATAACCAGCGGAAATTAAACTTATCAAAATTCACGTTGTGTCAGAGTTTTACCATGTTGTGTTTGGGGCTGAATTACTCGGAAATATTGAAAATGGTGGATGAACGAGAATTGAATTAAGAGATCATTTTTGTATGGAAAGTTGGATTGGGATAATGTTTTATTTTTAACCCTTCAAAATTTGAACTTTCACGCACGGCATATTATACTCATAATTTATTGTTTCCAAAAGGTTGAGATAAAAAGGAACAAACAATCATTATATGATAAGACTTGAGGGGGCGGAAGGAACTGGGGATAAAGTGGGTTAAATAATAACTTAAACGATGATGAAGTACAGATTTACCGAAAATATTTTTTTTCTTTTTGGTTTCTTTTTTTTTCTTCAGAGGATAACATTAGAGTTTCAACTGACCTAATATACTTGTTGGTTTCATTGTGATGTGAATCGCAGATTTGAAAATATAATAAATTTGATACATCCTTGGCCAAATCGTAAGGTTCTGATTTGACTGACATTTGGGCACAATTCTGAGTATCCATTGTGCGTCCACATTTTGATACTTTAGCGGCTTTAATAGGATAACTGTTGAGGCGCTGTCTCCAGTGCATTCCCATTTCTTCGAAGGAAATGAAAAGTACACAAGCTGATGGTACTTCGTGCATGCGAGTTTTTGATTGGTTGACATCCTAAAATGTATCGGGTCATGCGCCCTCAAGCGTTTTAAAAATGAAAGCCATATGGGTGCACCCAACTAAATAAACTTCCATAGTAAACAGTGTTAAACACAAAATATTCAAAAATCGTTAAAAAATACTTAAAAGTCCCACAGTTTTTAAAACCAAAAGAAAAAATATTGATCGATATATAACCTTTTATTTTCTTCTCTATTTACTGTCTAAAGTCCAGGTTTCCAGGAAGTTATCCTCATCCCAATGAAAACCACCCTCTACAGTAGTGAAAACGTCCACACTGAAAAACAGCCATTTTGGAAAAAGGCCTTACGCTTGAAATCAAATTAGGACCACTTTTTCAGGGTCTAGTGTGTCCAAAATACTCAAAGTTGAAAGCCAAGGACCCCCAGGTTATGATATTGGGCCATTTTTACACAATCCATCAAATGTATGGGCCTCAAATCTTTGTTTTTCAGAAAAATTTGAGGACATACACTTTATGATAAACAGCTTGGCGCATGAATTCCTCACTATTTAGTGGGGTGCACCCATATAGGCCTACGGCATTAGGCCAGTTAGACTGATCCCCTGTCTATATCCTATCAAGGATATAGATAGGCTCCAGGCGTACCGCTCAAAGGATTTCATTGGATACGTTAACGCGTTGTGCTGAAGATCTGACATCACGCATCGAGGCTCGCTCGCTAGCTACCAACCAAGGTCAAAGTTCAGCATCGGGAAAAATATGGCGGCTGCACGGCCAGGATCTAGCGTAATTCACGCGCCTCCAGTTCAAAGCGTGACGTCAGATCTTCAGGCTATAGGCCAGTACACTGTAAAGAGTAATTTAATGTTACGCTATCTGGTTTTATTGCGAATATTAAAAGTTTGTCAACGTTTTATCTGTTGTGATATTATACAAGTTTTTGAATGTTTTACCCTACGATTAATACACATAATTTGGTTAATAGTTGGCAGTTTTCCCATGATGTTTGCCTGAGTGCCCCCGAAGTGTAAACTTATAATACGGGGATTTCAAAGGCAAATTGTTCTTGACGATGATTGTGTTAATATTATTATATTAATATTATAATAATGATAAATAATACAAATAAAATAAACATACATTCTTATACAATAGCCTTTGTTCCTGAGCCTTTTTCTACCCAATCATTTTTTCGATTATCAAAATCTACAAAGACATTCTAGAAAATGGGACAAAGACGTCGGCCAAGGGTTGAAAGGTCAGAGAAGATGAAGTGTACTTTTCATCAGTCATCAATGAAAATGTTAATTAACACGCAGTCACGTATATAAACCATTTATTATGTCTCGCTATGGGACATGAACTTCTCTTAGTACATCTATATCTGTTTGAGTATTCCGAATGATGATAATTACTCATAATATTTGTCTCTAAATGACACGAAATGAAATTCAGTCCAAACACTGTTTGGTATCAAAGTTTGCCGACAGGTCCGACGAATCACACAAGGTGTTTAGTAGGTGTTATACGAGGCGAGGGGTAGTTTACGGCAGTCGTTGAGCGAGCAGCGCGAACTCTGGCGAAAGTGCGTGGGAGATAAAATGACTTTGATTAGCTGAACTTTAAACATTAGAAGCGAGGTAAGGTCTTCAAATGGGGAAAATGGGTGAATGTTTCACTTTTTATGATGCTATGGCTAACAGACGGCTGACAGATGGGGCGGGTTTTATTGATTTCTTTATGTTCACAAATAAACTATCCTGAGCTATGAGGAGAATCTCCAGCATCAACATTTATCGAATGCTTACACATTCTAGGGATTCGATTCTCGATGTTTAATTGTGTCAGTAAGGAACGAATAGATCTGCCTATGCAATCTGTGGTTTGATATTTGTATGATTTATGCATATGCATGGTGATCGAACTCATTGACCTGATAAGTTGACTGGTTGGTGAATCATGATATCCCCTATACACTATTGGTAATCTCAACACACACCTTTACTTAATTGGTGTAAAGTATACTGATCATATATTGAAATATTTCCGTCTCATGTTCTATAGGTATAAAATTAAAGACTGAGATAATTTCCAAAATTAATTTCTGCCATCCGCAGGCAGAAATTCCACGTTGAAATGAGTACGAATGAATGCATTTTCACAATATATTTTCCCGTTAACGACAAACAAATTATCAAAAGTGTATACTTGCTTAAAGGGACAATATCGTCATGATCAACAGGGCATGGAATCGGAGTGCTAGTTTTAGATTAACTCGGTGACTTAAAAATATAACCCCACATGATGCTATCGTTGCTAGTGTGTTCATCTTAAACTATAAATGACACCGATTCCATGCCCTGTTGAAAGTCTGTTCTGATCGGCGATATTGTCCCTTTAAATAAGTATTGACGTCATCCACACGTGAAATATGAAGGCACATGGTACATGGTGATGTCGGGACTTTTTCACTGTAATATATTTTCAATCAGTGGGAAATATGAAATGTTTTTTTTATTATAACTCACTTCATAAAACCACAACTCCTGCTTGAATAGAATTGAAATCTACCCGACTGTGGGTGATAAAGTTCACTGGTTCTAGTAAACTCGCCATTCAACGCCAAAAGAGGGCGCTCTCATAGCAACCAGGATAATCACTTTCTCCTCTGTCATCCATAATTATGTGCGTACACACACTATGCTGACATAGCCGTAGCTGTACGTACACAAGGAGACAATTTTACGCGTCTTTTTCGATGGCGCCCCGATTCTCTTGGCATTCACAAACAGCGGGGATCACCTATCAACACCCTCAAATGATAAGCCGCGTTCGCTGAAAACTCATGTCGTGCTTCATGTACATCGCATGCAGACTGCTATTAATACTGCACAATATATACTTATTGGTCACAAATATGGTGCAAATTATGACAGTATAGTGACTTGATGACGAAACATTCAACGAAACATAATATAGGATGCCTGGCGTGGCACCATAAAAACCTGATACACTAGTATAAGGTCTATGCTAAAATGTCATAATAACATGATTACATGGTACTACCACAAACCTGCTCTATTAACAATACCAATTTATACTCTTGCTTTCAGTGACACATTTTAATGTAGGCTCTTTAATGGCATTGGTATACACTATAACAGTTGCAATTCACTCTGATTGCTCTTTTGAATTCTTCAGAGGAAACTTTGAAGATTGATACGAGAAAAAGGCCAGACGCCACCAAAATCACACCGAGTATAGAACTACTAACAACGGCAACGCGGGGCCCTTGTTCGGGCCTAGACGCCCAGTGGTTTGTCCCATGCTTATCACCATCAAAAACCCGTTTCCTTGTGTTTCCCGTGATGAGAGGGACACTGATTTCTAGTACGTGCGCGTGTACACCATTTTACAATTTTAATTATATTTCGCCGCTTCAGATGTAACAACAAGATGATCGTCTCTGGTTGGGGTCTGGACCCCTGACTCTATAAAGCTACGAATGAACTGGCTTGGATGTGATACAGACTGGACCTTCCATTTTGCATTGGAACCTCGACATTACAGATATGGAAATAATAGCGCTCGGTGCTCGATAGGGTTTAGGCTTAAAATAGCTTGGTTGTTTTCGATTTCCCTTAGTTATAATAATTTTGGTGCGAAGTAAAGCACAGAGTTAGCACCCTGAAATACACCGAAGGTACATCAAAATACAGACTAATAGTGATACCAGAAATGATAACAATAGCAGTTATACGGGAAGTATCTTCATACTGACAATAATGATGTTGAGTATTAAGTCTGTCAGCTGCATTCATAAAAAGTATTCACTATCTGGATTCCTCCAAACGAACATGAGCCAAAAAAAACAAAGAACTTCATTAAGTCATTGGGTGTCGTTTCTGACTGATGTGAAATCCTTTAATGTTGCATTTCCGTCTAGAACAGGTTGTTTCGTTTAGGGAGGACTTGCCAAGTAAGCCATAATCCGAGGGATGGTGTTGCTACTTTGCAGACTGATGATGTCTTTATCATCATTCTCAGCTGCGAAACCATTTTGTAGTGATTCATATTATTCTACAAAGTTTACCGAGACACGCATGCGTCACCCAGTTGCATACATTTTATAATTTGTCTATTTGTGGCAATAATGCCGACCTTTTTTGTTTTTGGACACACCACATTGGTAAATATGCATCGAAAATTGTCAAGGTACTAAGGCCTACTCCATCGCACTTTCTATGGGAGTCTTGACCGCAACCGACCCCAGGTCTCTGACCCCGACAACAGTACACAGCCAAATTGATTACCGTTGGGGTTTGGACAACTTGTAATTTCATAATATTAACGTTATTGACCGGCAGAGTCTACTGGCTGGTTAATTGTCGGTCTCGTGTTATGATCTTCATGTACCGGTACACTAGATTGTTAATTACCTTGCAACGCCTTAGTCTGGCCCATAGCTTTATCGGCGAAAATTCATTTACAGCTTGCGGTCTGGAACTGGTTATAGGAGACAGTTAAAGGGACTGTACAACATCAGTAATGTTGTCAAAACTTATCCTAGGAGTATACTTACCCTCTTTGAATCGAAATATTTTATTAAACAAAGTTTATGTGAAAGTCTCAGCTGATTACGATGTGTCCTTAAACAAGACAACAGTGTAAGGCATTCAGATTTTAGTGTGATTTCTAATGTAGAATTGAGGAAAGACAACTCTTTCCTAAATTCGAACTGAAAATTATTATTTCACATTTCTTAAAAGTGATGGCACCTCAGACAACCTTATTTCTACGGAAGATAGATACCAACAACTTCACATCAAGTTAGTGGTATCTCAATTCGGCCATTTGGCTTGCAAATCGTTTAAAATGTGGAGCTTTTCTATTTGAAAATATTGGTTTGTTTCGAATGTTTGTATGGCAAAACATTTTCAATTTTTTTAAAACATTTTCTAAATTCCCCTTTAATCTTCAATTAATGAATTAATAGTAAATTGAATTAGTGTGGTATCGTATAAATAATTAGTATTATATAATATAATTGTCAACCACGCGTTATTAACTTAACTTTCAGTATTAACAAAGGAGACAATAACATAATTTTGAATACTAATATTATATTTTGCTTTTATACAATTCATTCAAGAGAGGTTCAGTCAGTGACACACCCGCTGTCACGCCCATGAAAGGCCTGATGGAGATTGCCACATACAATGTTATTGCGCCTTTAAGCAGCGTGCGTTCACCCCAGAAACAGCCCTGAAACTACCTCTTTCGCTGACTACGTGAAATATTTGCCACTCCGATATATGATGACAATAACTCTTTGGCCATATGTGTCCTTCACAGGTAGACTTAACCGGTCATTCGCCCGAAACGTACGAATACCAATGAAGGGCATGCAAGTTGGGCAAATTCAAAATGAAGTTTTATTTACATGGGCGTGTGTCCTTGAGTTTATAATCAACCATGCACAAGATCAGTCTTATCATTAGATTTTACCTCATCTTGACTCCACACATATCCTTATTCAGACCCGCAGCCATGCAGACAATTTTCAACCTCACTGCGGTTTTTATCCCAATATGAAAACTTACACTGCAATTCAAGAGATTCAATTTAAATATTAATATTTCTGCCTTGTGTTTTACATATTTGTTTTGAGATGTAAATGAACTTCCTCTCAAATGACGATCAGAGCATACTGATCGAAACGTCCAATTGTCAACCACCCGAGTTCCGAAACCATTGCTATTTGCAATTCATTAGAGAATTAACATGGTGCTACGGCAAACCTTTTTTATGAACTTGTTATATTCAAACAAAACAAAACCTTAAACAAAGGGTGAAGGTCAAACCAAACAATCAACAATATTTTAGCATAAATGAAACATATCAATACGTAGACGATAATAATGTGTGTCTCTTATGGGCCTCCGTAACGACAACGTTATGTCCATGTCCGTTGAACTGTTCATTAATTACCAACGCAGACGATTTATTTTGGTGGCGGGATTAAGGCGACGGGAAAGGGAATTTGGTTCAATTTTCAATGTCTGGACACCAGGGGTTTCCTTTATAAATTGAATTAGGCAAGGGGGAGGTGACCAGGCCAATCGATCCCGTTACAATTTGGTTCGCAGTTCGTGAAAGGAAATGTGTTGCCAAACCAAAATGTTACATTAGTTAATTGGGGATAAGGCATCGACCTGTATGTAGTGGGTTCGATCGGTTGGCCGGTTAGCCGGTTGGCCGGTCAGACAGTGCTTGATTAGAGGTTTGTCGTGGCGTTGCGTTTTGTCCTGTTTAATTAAACCTCGGTGGATATGGGTCCAGCCAATGACCTGTAAATCAATCATGGCAAAATAGACACTCGCGGACATTTGTTTTTTTGCCTAAGCCGAAACAGCAACAACGAAATTGACCGCGCTCGAGGTAAATTACCCAACAAGTTTCGCCTGACTGTCTCCAAGCTTTGGTGCCAGATCGTGATGGTCAGGTCAGAAATGATTGCGAACAAAATCTGGTGATTTAAGCAGTCTGAAACTGAGCATGACTTTTTCCGAATGTTTACAAAAATGTTGAGTTTAGACCTCAAATGAAGACATTTTTATATTACTTTTGGTGTTTAATTTTTAGGGGAAAGTAGGTCTTGAAAAAAGAGAACATTTTGTAAACTCAAATGACGAAACAAATGGGTGTCTGTGCGACCCTACGGTGGACTTCGTATCTCGTAACGATAGTTTTTTTTCTAGTTTAAGAAAAATCATTAAATTAACTAGAAAAAAGGTTCATCACAAAAGCTGATCACGTTTTTAAGAAAATGACGAACAACTGTTACTTGTTTTTATGTTTTGTGTTTTTACAAAAGTTGCCAGAAGGCAATGTTTTATAAATTCGACATAAGAATTCCTTGTTTTCTTGAAGATGAAATCATTATTGATACATGTACTTACTTTATACGAAGTAGTTTTTCCACAATATTTCGTGTTAATTTGATCATCTGTTTGTTACCAATGTTATCCCTTCCCTTGAGGAAAAAACAGCAGGCAGTTGACAATAGTTCTATCTATCAAAATAACGTACTTTATGGTAAAGAACACTGCCCTCTAATGACAGTGTGATGTTGAATTGTTAATAAACTTTCCCACTGTTCTTATCAGTAATCTATGCGGTCTATTTGAGCTTAACCATTTTATACATTAGCTTCTATTCCATTTTGATTAAGATATGACTACGACAGACTCGCCCCATTATAGCCAACACGCCCCCTGGCCATTTAACTGCTTCATACATTTCGGGGTAGGGTATATATTATGACATATTATTATACAAGGGTTCCAGAGCTAATTTTGGCTGACGTAGCGATGGGGCATTCAAAAACAGAACATTCTTGACACTAATGCCAATGTTAATCGATCGACAGTGTGTGTGTATAAATAAACACTTTCCCACCTTAGCTTGTGATCCCCCTCCCTCCCCCCCCCCCCCAATACAATCAGACAAAAACACAAGTCATGAATCATCGTTCCAATTTGTTCCTAACTGACACACTTATAGAGGCAGTGAAGTCATCTATTGAGACAAGATACCGACTGGGCGTTTCCAGGGGCTGAACTTTCCAAGTAGCATCCTGAGGAAATTGGGTGGCGGGAACGAAACAATGCATGCCAGCGTGTCGGCAGACGACATCTTTGACAGCTTGCCAGATTGTTTTGACATTTGTGCGGTAAAACGATAGTGACAGAAAATGTGGATCCACAGCCAGGTGCCAAATAATTATGTAAGGGGACTTATTTAAATAGTGTTTATATTCGATGATAAATGATGTGAATTGGCTTACTTTAAATTATTTTATTTATTAAAAATCACAATGAATGAGATTCCTTAATATAAAATATTAGGAACGATATAAACATAATGTTGAAACTACTTATTTTGATCAAACCAACCGGTTTATGGCTTTAAAATAAGCTGTCTTAAATTAAAAAATAATTCAATAATAACCATGGTAAAATTGGTTTGGCACGACGGAGATGAAAATGTACCAAACATGAATGTTGTTATAATTATTAGGGATTCTTAATGATATTTGAATGTGTGTTTCTTGTCTTGGAAGAAGTTTGAGTGACGGTATTCTTATTCACCAAATACCGTTCGACAGTAGAGGGCGCTTTGTTTGAAAACTGTCACAAGCGGACATAATTGAGCCTTTGGGTGATCACTTACACATAATAGTGAAAGTAAAAATAAGGGGTCTATACTAAAAGTATATGCTTTAATATTTTCCACCGCTCACAATACCAGTAGGCCTTTGTTCTATTGCGGCCATTTTGTCAGTTTCCCTGAAGACAAGACTCACAGCGCTGATTTTTAATGTATTAAAAGGGGGATAGTCTCATTTTGGGCTCGTGTATTTGTATGAAAGAAACGCAAGATGGTGGCAACGTAATACAAGTACATAATTACATTGGAAATTGGGAGAACAACATATCCAAAGGCGTCAAATAGCAAAATAAATATTGTTAAAAATAGCTTGGACGGACTGGTTGAATATAATTGTCAACTTTAGATAATTTTGTTGAACCACTATTGGTATAGTCATGTCTCAATCTATTTCAACAAGCACTTCTTCACCCAGTGACTTTGCACGACGCTCCAACCCGACTTTGACCCAATTTCTGCCGAGATCATTGAGCGTGCATCCCGCCTGGCGTGCCGTCGAGTCAACGGCCGGAGCCTCAAGTTCACGGTGAAACATCTTAGAGACAGTCAGCCATGCAGTGAAGTGACGTGTAAGTCACCAGCCCCTAACGAATTCATTTCCCACTCCCGGGGAAGTTGATGCAGGCAGCCTCCTGATTTTGTTGCAGTGCGTATATATTGTGTCCTGTGCTGAAATATGATATTTCCGTGGGCTGTTATTAAGTCCACCTGTCCTAGTAATAAACCATATTTAGTCTGGTTGTGGTTTACTTCATCTAGGGCTTTAGAGTGAGTTAATGTGAGACGGAACCTTGACTGTTTTCATCTTACCATATCCAATATCGAAGATGAAACATTTCTGGCTATATCAAGTGATTTTTGAACAGCATTGGGCACATTCTTCATGAAGATTTCTGCTTTTGAAAGACCTCACGTTATATTTTTCAAGATAAACAAGGATTGTAGAAGGGTCGATTTAAACAATTAATCGTGATAATTTTCAGGGGTAATCAGACGACGTTCTCCACACCGTACGGTAATTGTTGTATTTAATTAAATTGTCTTCAGTTTAATCGCCACAAAGTAGACCGGTGGATTACAAACTACACAATAACGTACATGCAGGGAAATGTAAACGACTCCTGTACGACTTAAATGTAATATCATTATATACAATTGTTATTTTCAGTCATGCAATGAGTCTTGGTTGATGATATTTTCATTTTTGCCTACAGTCAAAGTGTTTTCAAGAAGGTCATCTGCTGTTATGCTCCAACTTCTGTCTGTATCAGCCTGTCGTGAATACTGAAAATTCACATGGTTTTAATCTGGATGTTGGCGAGTTGCACCATGTTCGCACATGCTACGTATTAAGAACCTCTCTGAATTTGAAATATCAATTAAATGAGTTTAGACAGATCGACAAATTAGAGGATATTGCCTGTCACAATAAATAAAGATAAAATATGGCCCTGTGGCTCTTTCAAGTTTGAATGGGAAACGGCCACTGCTAATGGTTATTGCAACGGACCTCGGCTAGTCGATGACGAGTGACACCGTCTCCCAAACTCTGACCACTCGAAAATCAGTTTGGGACCAAAAGGCAACCTTTCTATTGCCACCAGACCTCATATTTTGAGGTCAACTTGTATCTGATGAAAGCCTGCATCAACAACAGGATTTATTGGAAAAAATGTGATTTATTATTTACTTGGAGGATTTTAGAATACTGGTGAAGTGATGATAAATAGCAATTTCAAAGACCTCTCCACAAGACTGGAGAAACTATGAACTCATATAAGACACTCCAAGCGACAATTGATGAACATGCCCTTCTTGTAATAACTCAAGATGTGTTGCATCAATGCTTTGTCTGCATATCTAGTCTAAACTCTTGAAACAAAATCTGGCAATATACATTAAAATCTGTCACCACTGTAAAAGAAGTACAGCCGTGTCACGTAGGCCAATTTTAGGTTAAACAACAATCCTTCAAAACCTGTTCCACGAGACTGGCACCATTCTGTCAGTTTTTACAGTCAAAACGTTTTGCTCCCATTGCGTCTTGTTAAAAGATTACAACCTCAAGAACGTAGCCTTCTTATGGGACAGGGGGTTACAGTACCAAGACTGACTCCCTGTAATTCCGCTCCGGTCAGGAAGAACATGCGACTGACCCATCCGAGATCTAGACGATATTATGATTAACTGAAAATAATCTGCAGAAACATTACAGACAAATCATAGAAAAGTTGTTTTCAAAGAGCCGTCAGGTAAATGGGCGTGCCAAACCACATTGGCACACCGCCACCGTAACCACCCATCGTGATGTGAGTAGCTGACATTTTCCGATACACATAGATCATGTACTTGCAGAGTATTTCTATTTTTACTTTCCAAATATTGAGGAAAGTTCTGTGTCTAATCAGCAGCACCCTATGAAAATGCCGGATGTCGTGATATTTTCAAGATACACTCCATAAAAACTAGGCCTCTATCAAAATGGCTTTACTCCATCGGCTGATTCATGATGGGGGGTTTAAGAGCTGAATCATCCTCCTAGATCTTTTGTACTTATGCCCCTTCATTCCCCTGAAAAATCTGACTTGAAAAGACGCCTTCCCACTCCTGAACTCTCACTGCTGGCATCTGTGACTTTATCATGTAATAATTAGCCTATAGACAATCAGCCCCTATACCATGTGATTCCTGCCCATAACTTACTCAAATTGCACATCAAATTCATTTATTTCAGTCTTATATTTCAGTCCGTATATGCTCTGGCAGAATCATTTGAAATCTACAATGTATATTAATCAATGTCTAATCAATCTATATAGAGAATGTCTAGTTACATTACGTATAACAACACCCAGCCAGCATAGGCACTGTGCAATGCAATGAATTAGACACTGCGGGATCAGAACGGGTACCGGTATGTTGTATGTAGAGCCCGCCATCAAACGGTGAGTATGAGAAAGGATTGTTGTGCAGACGATTCGTGCATGATGCAGACAAAATAAATGATTTCATTTGATAAAAGAAGCGAAGATTTATCGCAATTTTGAGGAATTGAAATGTGTATAAAAGCCTAAAGTTACAATCATGATTTAACTGTTGTTCTATATGGCTTAAAATGACATATTTGCAATAAAAAATAGCCAATACTTATTATAATCAATGATATTGGCTTAATAGCAAGATGAACGAAAAAGGGACTGGTCTCCGCCCCGTTAAAGAGGGGTCCTTTATAAAAAGTCGAATTTATTAAAATATCACACTTCTGACTGTCATTAAGGCCCTTTTGAATCAAGAACTCGATCATCAGAAAGGATCATTAAGGTCTTTTGCTCACTAAGTGACGGAATTAAAATGTCCATTTTGATGGTTTTTTGGACCATCAGGACCACAAATTGGCCGTAATCGAGGATGCGGTAAATTAACCGAGCTGATGATGTTTAGCTCTCGTGCTGTCATTTGTTATTCATGGAGTACGTCGGACTAACGGCCGTTAAGGAAAGGGCGCTTTTACTTATCGCTATTAGAGGTGTTGCAAGGATTGAGTATACTCTCCACGGTTCTTAGAGCCGGGGAGGACAGTTTTATTCAGCGGTTTCACATGAGTGGAGCGTTACGGCTACCCGGTCATGTAGCCAGCCCACAGACGATACACCAGATGTCCCTGACTGATGTTGGGTAACATTTTTTGAAGGGATGTCACGTTCTGTCACCGATTAAACCTAATTTGGTGGAGAGTGCAATGACGAAGGCAACACCTTGGTTTACCCTGCTTTGGAGGGTTCACTCTCCTTTTTGTATCGTGTAGACGAGGCGATGCGATGATGAGCAAAATACCATTGGTCTTTTGATGGTAAACCATTGTCCCGAACTGTAATGATCTACACGGCTGAAAGTTAAGATCTGAATGACGTAAACTTGGCGGGAAACGAGACCATCCAACAAGACACGCATTTGTGGCGTGTCGTTTTCGCTCCTCTGGGAGGAACAAATTTCACCAAATGCGTGTAATCAGCTATTCATTAGTACCGCCGGGAGAAATTCTCGTTCCTGACGGTCGAAAATATCGCGCCTTTTGGTGCGGTGAGACGGTGGAGCGGAACGGCGGAGAGGCCATGCGGTGCGCGCGCTCTGCCTGTTTAAAAATTGAAAAGTCGTTAAAATATGTATCCACTATCACAAGTGTTCCCTCCCTCACGTCATGAGGCATAATGAAGTCGATTAATTCAGGTAACGGCCGACTGGGCAGAGAAATAACAATCTGGCACGAAATAGTACGTGTGCGTGGTAGCAACAGATTCATGTTCAAATCACGTAACGAGGACTCGTCTGCACAGGGAGGGTATCCCTAGAGCGTGTTGAAGAGAAATGAAGAAACGAATAAAGATTTGGAAACATTTTTAGAAGAAATAAAAAACTGAAATAGTTCAACTTAAGGGAACTTCGTTGATATGATGGCCTTATAAGTACTTGTGACAAGACAACCATTTGTGGCAAAAAAACATAAAAACCAAATAATAAAACCTTATATAGCGCTGGTGTCGAGAAAATCTATTCATGGCGCTTAGACCTGAAAATTCATTAAAAAGTTTGATTGAATGCTACATCGGGTTGTGTTTTGAGAGTTATTGGAAGACTGTTCCAGAGTCGTGTGGGATGCACCAAAATAATGGCGATTTGGTTTGGTTTTCCTGTTCCCGTTATCAGTTGTCTTTTTGTTCTTCGTTGCATGTATATGATGATTATGAAGTGTCTAATGATAAATTAATAACACAAAAAACATAAATTTATTGATGAGATTCTTGCGTAAGGATAATAAATAATTGAGTTGAATTTTGGAAAGCACTGGGTACAGTGCTGCATATAGATGTAGGTGTAAGACATCAAATCGGTCGGTTAGTAACAATGATACTTTGTGGATTAAACACATGTCAGAAACAGGGGAAACTTGAAATCAGTAGGTTTTACAATTCTCAAAAACATTGTGGAATTTATCTACAATTTCGGATGATAACAAGTGCAAATTATAGTGAACTGTATTTTGTTTCAATTTGGATAACTGTTGGATCAAAATTCTTTCACTGAAGATATATTCTCACACTCTCTCTAAATGAAGCATAAAGGTTTGATGTTTATTTTGTTCTTTTTAAACATTTCCCACACTTTCTTTGTATATTTTATACTTAAACATTTCAACTCTCTTAAAATTCTGCAAACTTATATTAGCAGTCGACTTTAATTCCCCCGCTCAAATTATGTGTCCATCTCCCATCCTATGCTAATCTTTCATTCACATATCATGCTCTCAAATTCAAAAGGTTGTATTAAGATTGATGAGCCAGCCTCAATTTCAACATTTTTGTCATTAAAAGTGGGTATCTTGACATTCCCAGAGACGTATGAACCATGCATTTTTATGAACTGGAAATCTGAGTAGAGCAATGTAAGCCCTGGATATCGTCAATGTTGACTTGTATTCGGAACGAGAGGAGTAGGTTTGTTTTGATGCTACTGTTCTCCTCTAGTGGATTCTGACTTTTGCTCCATCAACGATTCATGTAGAGTCTTTTATTTTCTTGGGGTTTTTTCTTACTATATACAGACACAAAAAGACAACGACAATGGAGGACATAGATATAAAGGCCTCAAAAAAGTCTCCGGTTTCTGGTCTCCGCGCGCGTCGCCTCGAACCCGCGCGTCGGCATTTTTTATTTTCTTTATTTTTTGCTATGAAATATCTAATTGCAGCCAAAATTGCTGGATCGATTGGAATTCTGCCGTGATGTGTTTTAATTGACTTTTTCACATATGAACGTTTGCCCGATTTGTGAGGCGTCTGTTAGCCACCATACTTTGTATATGGGAAATTTGGTCCCACGTATACAATGTATCACGTATTTCCATATTGGCCAAAAAAAAGATGGCCGAAAAAAGCGCGTCGCCGCACCGATTTCGAAGCCGACCGATGACCAGAAACTGGAGACCTTGTTGGTCTTAGGGAACTTATAGGACAAAGACACAGTAAAGCGAGGATAGACATGAAATGACAGCGACACTGGAGGATTCAGAAGGGGTGAGGAAACACGAGGGAAGACTATCTCAGTCTACCTATGGCGATCACCGATCACATTTCCCGTAAGTTATTGTGTAGTTGGTAATCAATCGATCTACTTCGTAACGTTACTAAACTGAAATCAAACAACAGAACAAAATCATGCCCAACTGTTGTTGAGTACATTTAAAAACAATATTTGGGGAGGTATGGCCAGTAGCTAGACCAGCATGCATTGCGAAAATCGGCTTGCGTTTGCGCAAAGAAGATAACAAGGAGGAGACGGACAACTTGAGTAGGGCATGTATGTTGGTGACATGAACAAAGGAGACATACCAGGGGAATACAAGAACATTGAACAGAGAGAGACGATGGAACAGAGACAGAGTTGACAACGACGACAGAGGGCATGATTCAGAGACACTTGACAGCATGTTAAGTGTGACAATGTATGACAGAGATAATGGAGGTCACGGGTTGAAACCCGCGGGTAAGGCTAATTAGAAAATTGGAAGTAGACCAGAACAGTATAGGCCTACTGGTGAAACTGCACAGGGATACAAAACAAAGGCAAGAAAAGGTTACTCCCGCTGATAACACCATCCAATCTCTTATATTTCAAGACTGATTCACAGCCTCCCAATAATTTATTTTACCCCCTCCCAAATTTATCCCAACGTATTTTTGCCGAAGTAAACATGAAACACTAAACGTGCCAGACCATGAGAAAAATGTGTAAACGATTGGAAGGAAGCCTCGACAGCATGATGTCCAGAGGCCTGGGGCTATAGTGCTCGTGGTGTATGTTGGAGTTTGTTGGTGACGCATGCTTTTGTTAAAGCAGTACATTTTTGTATTAATCTGATCTCATTTTGCAATTATGAAGATATCAATTTGAATAGTACTTGTTGTTAGGGTTGGTATGTGCAATACACGTCTGAAGTGATTCCTTAAAAATAAAATTTAGGCCTATAGGTTGTAACAAATAACAAATATTATCAGTAGGTGACATGGATCATCTCATAGGCTCAATTTCACAGCTCTGCCTACCCTAAGCGAAAAATTGATGCTTATTATGAAAGCAGAAAAGTATGCGCTTAACGTAAGTGTATTTCACGAGTTAGCAAGGAATTTGTTTGTGCGTGTTAATGCGTATTTCGCGTCGCTAAATAATTCACCACTTAGACTACACGGCTAGCGCAAACATTCTGCGCTAACCATGTAGCAGGGAAATGATGATTGGAAGCGCGAAATTCCTTATTTCGCAGCGTCATAAACTTGGGCCCTGGTCAGAAATTGCTTAGCACGATTTTTGTTATAATTCATTATTAATAAGCTGCATCTTTCACAAATCAGCTTCAGTATGTCATGTGAACATCTACAGATAATATTAAGACAATGCCTTTCAAAATATTATTTTTTATTATTATTTATTCATAATTTTGTAAAATCACTTACAGGTCTTGAAAGGGGAATCAAAAGTGGGGAAAAGGGGGGCAGTGAAGCACACTGCCCCCTAAAAGAAGAGGGGAACACAAGAAACATATGGGGGTAAAGGGGGTAAATGGGGTAAAGGGGCATATGTCCCACTTTAACCCGCCCATGGATCAGCCATTGGATAAAGTAAAATTAGGCTAAATGTTCCAGTATAAAGATCATGTGATAGACCAATCACTCAATTTCGGTTAGAACAACTGTCGAGTAAAAATAAAATCGATATTGGGTATAAGCCCTGGCGCCAAGCAACAAGCGGTCATAAGAGTACCGCCAAACATATGATGATTGCGAGTTTTCAGCCACTCATCCCGCCGTCATGTGAGGAGATTGTCGGGCAGGTAAAGCGCAGTGCATCATCGTTTTGTGTAACATCACTTCGAGTTGTTCTGTGCATGCATAACAGGTTTGACGGAACTGACAAACTCAAGGTCATGACGACATAATCCCCCCGTCAATCGGCGCTGTTATGTGACAGATCATCCAGGCGACAGAACAGACTCGTCGGGCGAAGCTCAGATGTATACTGGTGAGTCCGCATACGGCACAACTCTTGTGACACGCACAACAGCTACCAGTGAATGAATCTGCCGAGTTTTGGCCTGAAATTTGGAAAGGAAATATCAGTAACTATCCCTTTTTTATAGTTTGCATGGGCGTCAATCGCTGCTAATTGCGAGAAAAGGAAATGAGAGTTAATATAACGTGGGTCCCGGGGCTCCGGATAATTTACTCTGCAGTTTCCTCTGAGCACTTCGTTACCAGTTTTCAATGAAAACTATCCAAAAATGAAAACATGTTTTTTATATTACCAAATTTGATTTTCAAATGACGTCGAAAAATGGGAGGATATTCAATATACTACCCATGTGCCCCTCTCTAAATATGGACGAATAAACCCTTTCCTTCCCCATCAACATGCACTGGTATCCAATTCATGGACAGTTAACCAATCTCATCCAAGACAGACAGAAAATCTTGATGGGGAAACGTCCAAAAAGTGGTTGTGCATATCACCAAATTTAAGCTTGGATTCACTAAATCTTGATTTAGGGGCTTCATTTCAATAAGCGAGGTAGAAAAAAAAGGAAAATAAATGTGCAAGAAATCTACAGAGAGAAAAGCAGGAATACCGCGTGTTGATATTCAATAGTGATTATTTTAGATTCTACAACAATTTAGAATGGCGATATTGGGATTCGAATTAAGCCACGGTGCCCTAACTTCATGAATTCCAACTAGGCCTAAAAATATTTGTTATCTGTTATGTATATCGATAGATACCAAGGGCGCAACCACTGGGGGGGTCGGGGGAGTCACGACCCCCCCCCCCCTACTTTTATGTGGACCTCCCCAACTTCTGGAACATTTGGTATTTTATGTATACATGATCCTAGTAATGTCATTCATGACATCACAATTATGCAACACTTCCATCAACACGCTGAAATACGTGATATTGAACCAAGACCCCAGCTGCTAGTGGCGTGCTCGCTTCGCTCGCCCGCAGATCACGTTGCTATTGGCTGCTTGGGACCCCCCCAACTTTCAACACGTGGTTGCGCCCTTGATAGATACTAGTTTTACTAATGCTCATAATATACTTTCAAAGGAAACCGCAAAAGAAGGACTATATGAGTGTTATAAACGTCTGTTTCAGAATCGATTCTGCTTTTGACATGGACTTGAGTGATAAACCTCAAAAGAATCACTCTAATAAAAAGGTTCGCTTAGATTATTTCGGCTTAAATGCAATTTGGTTTTCAGCCACAAACTGTAAGATTCGTATTAACCTTCAGGGAGTATTGAATATGTAAATTACAAAAGTACTCAAAATGGCGACCTCTGGCCACCGTCGAGACATGGTGGTTTTGTTGTACCCGGCTAGCAGACGATAAGTCATCTGAGAATTGGCGCGAACTCTCAGGAACAGGACGCATGTCCCGGAGAGATATTATCTCTTGCTGTCACGTTGATGTGAGCATTGGCGAGATTTACACTGCTGATGTTGAGTAGATGACAAGATACCCGGTTTTTCTCGCTTGTTTATTTTATTCAAGGTGGACAAATCTTTGTTAAGATTGGGTAATTCAGTGCAATTTGTTTAACTCTGCTACCAGAGTTTGGAATATTAGGAAGGATTCGCCATTGTTCCTCTTATTACAGATATGTATTGGAACGAACTACAATCCTTGCAATTATAAAGTTTTGTCACTGGTTCAGCTAATTGTTGAATAATACGAGTGATAGAATTGAAAATGTACTTCAATGCAACGAATTCACAATGTCATTAACGTATAAGTTAAATTTTCAGTTGACCAATATGTGTGGTCGTCAAGCGTCTCTAATAAACTTTTATTAATAAAAATGGTCCTTGTTCTTCATGTTTCCATTCAATTTGTAATTCATTGCATATAGAATCCGTACTGATAGGATTCAAAGTAGTTTTCCTGTTTTTCCTCAGGAACTTTGATCGTCTGCATCGGCCAAAAGTCTCTATAGGTCCTATATTTATGTTTTAAAAATGCATGGGCGAATGAACCAAATGATAAATGAAGCCAGGAGCGCGCCTGACCCCTCTGTTTTGGGGTTGTTTTTTTCTATGTCAATAACGCACTCATATGCTTACAAACCCACAACATTCACATCACACATTACAGTTCATGGCTTGACATGGAACTGTTATAAGCAACGTGGCATGCCAACATTTGACCTTTGACCTCATGACTTGGTTTGAAACTAGGAGAAATCACATCAGCAGGCACTGAGCCATCATGTCAAGTAATTTTTACACGTCAACTGTTTAATAAACCTATAATCCAGGCAAGTCTGAGGGATGAAAGGCATTTTAGAGAGATGGATTATGTTTTCAGAAACACTTCGGGATTTGTTGGAGCACAAGATTACAGTTTTACAGTGCAGACACGAAAAGAACAAATTTGAAAGATTTGAAATGGCGCCGCCATATGCAAGAAATAGGCAAAACAAATATTGAACAAGGCCGCCTGAAATAGCTATACAAAAATTAATAAACATTCAAAATAAAAACAATTATACAAAACCTTATTTTTTAAAAGAACGTGAAAAGAGGAATGCTTGGTTGGACTTGTAAATTGCAAGGCCATCGAGAACAATGACAAACAGACGGCAGCCATTGAGGCAGTACAGGATTGCTTCATGTGTTTCTGATTTATAAGTTTTCTTATAGTTAATTTTTTCGTCTAAATCAGGAAAAGGGTTTATCAAAAGTCTTTCAATATTCAACTATCACATTTGTTTCGAAAAATACTATGAATTGAACTTCAAATGATTTGAAAAATAATGTTAATTATTCTAACTTTCCGAGAGAAAAAATGTAATAAATTATGTGAAATAATCAAATGTTCGTATTGAGGAGTTTTGCAAACATTTCACCTAAAGCTTGAAATTTAACATCTACAATCATTGAAGATAACACTAACTGCTTGGATCCATCAAACGAACTGTTAATCTTTCTCATCTAATAAACAAAGTCAATAAAAGTGTTAATTTCTTGTTCATGTAATTGTTGCACACTACATGGATTGCCTACGGGTTTCAGCTGTACAACCTGAGACATCTAAGGGGGAGGTATAGCACATCCATGCAGGAAAGTAAACATAAAGGCCTGGGAAGTAAAGCTGACCGTGATGACATGAGAAAAAAGGACAGGAGAAAAACCTTTGTGATTGTAGAAACATTTAGTCAGTGTCCAACTCCATCGCAGTAACATACAGCTTAAATATATCTTAACAATTTGTAAAATGTAGTATAACGACAAAAATATTAATTAATTAACGCCCGTGTTTTCGGGAATTTTCTGCAATTTTCTTTTTCATCAGCACACTGCTATTTTTTGCATGAGGAAAGATAATTAAATGTTTTAAAATTACATATTTCTCAAAATAATCACGATAAGCATAGTTTTACAGTAAATATGTCTTGACATATTTCTATAGTGGTCTAGCCTAACCTGTTTGCCTTGTCTTCGTTATTTAGCAATTTTGAATTGTCCTCCCTCATATCAATCGATGTTATGAATTGTCCTCCCTCATATCAATCGATATTATCTTCTTTGAAATGCTTCAACCATTACCAATTTGATCATATAGTTAAAAGTCGTTTCATTTTATTCAAGTTAATTAATTTAAGCCTATCCAAAACGATCACGGTGTTTTGACTAGGGGTACATGTACCGATATCGTTTGTATTTCTCGTAATTATTTAATTATTATAACAAATCATACATCATAGGGCCTATAACATGCATATGCAAATTTTGTAAAATTGTCGCCTTTACCTGAGTGTTATTACAGTAAAGAGCATTTTCAATAATGCCTAATCTTTTATTGACTGCAAAAAATCTTATATGTTTTCATTAATTTAAAAAGTTAACCTATAGTTTGTGTAATTAACAAGTTTATAATTAAACAAGTCATGTTTTTCAAGCCTTGACAAATGTCAAGGTAAATATGAAATCGCCATTTAACTTCCGTATAGCATTTACGCTTAATAGCTAAATACAAAGCGTCGTTCACAGATTTCGCGAGCCTATCACGCACGGTCATAACGAAATACAGTTAACTAAGCGGATGATTCATCAAATAATGGCTTTTCGGAGCTCAATAAAAGCTTAATTTTGTGTTTAATCTCATCCATAATACATATATCTTGAAGCCTTGGATGTGACAATTCGCGTTAACGAGGGCCCCTCGGAGCGTACGTGCTAGCGGTCCGCTGTTGTCGTCGACACGATAAGTGCGAATATTTAGCGCGTGGCAGCGTGGCAGCAAAGGGGAGCTGTGCATTCAATGAACGGCCGTGGATGGCGTCGCGGTGTCGCTTGCTCAGTTCCCCTTTATGACGTTTAATACAAACCTGACTTCATTTGGCATTCATTGAATTTTTTAATATTTCAAATGAAGCTTCAATTGATGCAAATTAATTCAAATTACGTCCGTATCGTATTTCCATGAAAACAAAACTGAAATGGAATCGGATTGGCAAAGAAATAAGAATTTAGAAAGTTTTTTTTCCATTTTGTATTTCGAGTGACACAGACTAACCTAGCTTAGAGGGAAGAAAAATTTGTATTTTGGAAACGAACGTTTAATTTATCCCTTTATTTTTCAAGAAATATATCAATAAATTAATATGTGAAAGTTTCATCACAATAGGTGCTCAGTTGTTTTTCACAACCAAAATCTATTGAATGTTTTGTTATGATTTTATGTTTTACGGCAAATGTTTGTAAATTCGATATAACAGTAACTTTTTTCTCTAAGATTAATGTTTTTCAGACGAAATTATTTCTCGAGATAATTGATACGTGTACCAACCTTATAGTAAGTAATTTTTGGATAATAATTTGCTTATATGATTACCAGGTAATTACCAATATTGTACCTTTCCTTTCAGCCCTTTTGACATTTCAAAGGCAGATTTTATTCACGGTCAATTCACTTCAAATTTAAACTCAAATCTGACTTAATAGTCAGAGTTATATTGAATATTTGCAACTTCACAGAAATATGCGAAATATGCGTTGAAGCCAGTGTAGTTTTGGTAAAGTACATGTGGGATGCATAAAAACTTTATAAGAATCAAGATATATGAAACCAACCTTTGAAAGTTTCAACTTATTTCATTGTGTCGTTTACGAGAAAATAGTGGAAATGCATTCTGATATTTAGTTTTCATTCCTATGTGGTATTTATTTGCACAATATTTGTACTAAAATAATCGCACTTCAGACATAAATGTTTGAACTTAGTAAGTTTCATATAGGCATATTTAAGAATATCAATAGTGCAGGCTAAACCCAATATCTCGCAAAACATAAACTGATCTGCCTTAGGTGCTATCAAGTTCAGAAAAACATTATTTCTGTCTTCATGAAGACAGTAATTCCACATGGATCCATGAAGTATGGATCCATGGACAGAAGTTTCACAATTACAATGAATATGATCAAATGTAACGGCGATTGTCAATGCATAGGCCTATATAATTAAAACTATATATTGCCTACAATTCTGAAATGATAGAGCGATATTGCTGAATAAAATAAATAAAATAAAATATAATAAAAACGTTTTTATTTTAAAATAATTTTTTTTTTTTTTAAATGAATAATACAAGGAACAAATGGGGTTGCATATTATGAAATGATGAAGTTTCGAGAAAGCAGATGTTTAAAATCACGTTCATTCATAAATAACGTTTGGAATGTAAACAACTAATTATTTTATACTCGAACGAGTTAGTCTGGTTGATGAGCTTAGATTAATATAAAACCTGATGCACTGACGTAAAAGTTAAGAAACAACAGATATTTCACCGGAATGTTTGATACAACAAAATGTAATTTAAAGTTATTTTTAATTGTTTTGTGTACATATCGACCAGCAATTATTATTTTCAAGTCTTTGATTGTCGACCTTATCAAAACTTTCATCAGCTTATTTTATATGAATGATTAAATTTGTATGAGTCTGTAAGAGTTTCAGCTAGTTCGTTGGTAAGATTCTGAGAAAACAATAAGCTTTTGTATGCACAATCTCAAATTAAAGCTTTCTGCAGTAAGTATACAAAAACCACTTTCGAAAATTGTTTAAAGCCTAATATTTCTCTCAATAAAGGATTTGTACTTCAAAATAACCTACATGGTCGAAATTACAAGTAAAATTATTTAAAATGATGTAATAGTTTCTCTCAATAACAAAGCTTTACTTCAACAAAGGATATATCGGCATAGCTGTACCATCATCACTTTCATACATTGAATACAATTTCCATGCATTTTTAATTTGGGCAATATTATTATTAACATTAAGCGGGCGGGTGTAAACCCCTTTTCATTCAGGGAAGAATGAAGACATCCACGGCACATCCCTCAATCTCTCCTAAATATTTTGAAGTCGTATTTTAAGGAGGACAACAGTATTTCAATGACAACTATTCTAATACTTTGCCCGAAGCCTCAACTACAGTTGTTATTGTTTGTGTTTCTAAAAGCTTCTTTCTGAAAGATGCAACCATCTTTGTATAAGAGTGAGAATCACAACACCGTAAGTCAACCAAAACAGTATCACAAGATGTACCTAAATTTGCAAGGATATTTTCGAAATATTTTCCCATCAGAAAACTATAATATAATATTATATACATATTGTATCTGAATTTGTTATAGTTTAAGTCATTATAGACGATTAGAAATGTTTACAAAACTGATGAAACGGTATTCATACTTTCTTTGAATCAAGATTTATATTAAACAACCAACCTGTGTAAGTTTTTGTATTTAACGTTGTGTCGTTATCGAAACAAATGAATAAGATTTTTTGAATCTGAAATCAGAACGTTGTTTATACAATTGGGAAGTTTTTTTGTTTTTATTTTACTAAAAAATGAAAACACCTCTGACACAACTATTGCATGTTTCATACCATCATTTACTTTACACACAGAAAGCTTCATGTAAAACTGAGATCATTAATTTTATGCTTTTCGAGGTTACAAACATGTAAGCCTGAACACAGTTCAATGTAACCTCACCCAAAGTGAGGGGTATTATTTATGCAAATATGCCGGTTAATTAAGCCTATTGGCATTTTACAGTTGTTAGGTGACCTTTGGGTATATTTGTTTTTGGTTAGTGTTAGGTGACCTTTGCGTATATTTGTTTTTCATTTACACATTTCGATGCAGGCCAGAAAGATGTCATGTAAGTTATTGTTTCTTAGGGCTAGGTTTAGCTTATGCTGCCATTTCATGAACTGAAAAATGCAGGCAAAGTGCAGTGATTACATAAATTATTAATTGTACCAATTACAATTTCCGTAGTTTCGTGCACAAATACCACTAGAACTATTTTTAAGTTGACTTAAGTACTAAATACTTTCAGTGTGATTTCTAACGAATTTAACATTGTTATGGTAAAACACGTCCCGCAGACAGCCTGGAGGTTTAGACTGTATCTTACGTGATACAATGTGACTTACCAAGCGACGGGTTTCAACCCGCTTTGCAGAATTTTCGATGCGGTTTAACCCGCCCAAACTGACGAGGAAAAATCCCCCTCTCAAAAGTGGCTATTGCGTCACCGAATCAACACCTTCTGTGAGCTTGAAAATGGCGTGTGAATGATTGGCTTTCTCTGATGTATTCCGCACCGCCATCTTTGGTACAGGAGCAACCATTTCGGGACAAAAAGCCGTTGAATTGGTTAACCCCAGACTACTGCGCCGGCAACACCACAACAAGCACATCACAGAGCAACTGACCAACCCAGCACAGCTGAACGCCCCTGCCGTCGCCTGTTTATCCCAGCACCCATTAGCATCGACCGTGCTTCGTGACAACGTATGGTAGCTCCATGAAAACTGATGTTAAAAACGCGTCTGAACCCATGTGTTTTAATTTCCCCTGAGTGTTAGATCCAAAATGTTGCCCATAAGGCACATGGGGTAACATACGAATGACACGTTCATGTTTTCTTTCAATTATGTCGGTGGGAAATCTAAGTCGGGGCAAGCCGGACGACCGTATGGCGTTGGTGAATGGAAGGGGACGCACCGTTGATTTCGCTGGGGTTGGCAGTTCAGACATTGCCCTCGACTGCCAGGCAGAAACGATGCTGAATACTAGTAGTTGTATTTTAATAACTTCGACCGCGATCTATGTAGAGAAATGTCACGTCTGTACACTATCATAATTTGTGGTATGTACTTAAATGTTTTCATAAATCCTGTTTTAACAATAACGGGGCACTGGTTTCATGCACTGCAGAAGTTTAAGTTCGGCATCGAATGTAGAAAGAACACTAGCGTATTAAACCGCCAAGGAATACAAGAATAACTTTAATATAATTATATAAAGCCACAAAATAAACAATATCCACAAGTAGCAGGATTGGGCATATAATGACAACAATAACCATCTAGATTTTCATTTGAATCTGTCTTACATTAAAACAATTAATAAGTAGTATATGCAATGCTCAGTATGAGAAGCCTCTTTATTATGTGTTGTCTTAAGAGTAAAAGACAAAGAATATTGTATTGCTATAAATGCTGCAAATGTCATATGAATATAGGAACATTTAGGAATGCTTGCATGAGTAGGGCAAAATGATCCGTCTGAAAACTATGGGTAAGTTATAGTTCTTGAAGTTTGATCTTAATCATGTTTAAACGACGAACCGCATATGCTCCATACACATAATTTAGAGGAAAGTGGAAAATTACAATTATTAAAGAAATATACTTATGGCAAGAAAGGTTAGGGCATGCAGGGTTCATGCCCTATGTTTCTCTGAGTGTGTATGTAAAGTTAAAAGAGGACAGTGGTGAAGCACATTCAGTAATGAATCAATAGCGAAATATAACACAGAAATAGAAACGGAAGCAGAGAGAAATAGTTTTGGAGAAAGAACCAAAACTAGCAACAAACTCCAGGGGAAAAATAACCAGAAACAGAACAGGAATCTATTTTTAAGCAAAAACAAACAACCAACTGGCTCTTCTCAGAGCCACCACTTCTTCCAAGAAGAGATTACTACATGGTGTACCCAAAAAACTTAATAATATCTATCTCCACCGTGCAATGCCTCAAATCCTACAACACATTACACACAAAAGCAACACGAAAATGACTAGAAACATGGTTTACGTAAAGAACGAATAATACTCTATAGTTCAAAGTACATGTATAACCCCATGACATAAATTACAGTTCGTGGCCCGAATCATCTATACGTTATAGTTCAGGTGAATGTTCCGGAAAAGCTTCTGTATCAACTATTACTAATGCATGAAATTACCCATTTTGAAATTAACTTAAAAATTATTGAGCAATATAAATTAAACGCATATGAAATTTTTAAATGGTGGTGGACAAGTACTACAAAATCTTTAAATCAAAAGTTTTAAGAAAATGGTTCTTACTTTTTAATTCAGACAGTTATCACAATAATTATAATTAGCCTATAGCGGCAAATTTAGATTATAGCCTTTTATGAAACATATATAGGGAAAAACAGACATATTTGAGTCTTTAAGGAATTATACTGAGTGGAAAGAATTGATGAATATTTATCCCAGCTGAGCAGGCAAATTTACCATTAGTATAAAGGTGACAACCGCAACAACAAATTGCCACTGTCAGGGTCAAATGACAAACGATAATGACTCCACCCACTTTTCTGTATGTAAACAAACTTATAGCCAATGGCGGCAGGATGTGTTGAGAAAAGGTATGACCTTCATCAATCAGCTGACCAATGACTATGAACAATCTTGCTTCTTAAGGTTAGTAAGCTCAAACCACAGATGATTGGTTGTTGGCATGGGGTATACAGACACGCCATTCAACCACATTCATAATAAAATGTGAACATTATTTTCTTTAGTGTAATAATTAAAATCGTTGTGCTGCTTTGACAAAAGCCAAATTTCTATACTTAGTCTCAGGCAGTCACAACTTCAACAACTCCGTTTGCGGTCAGGGGTTATAGCATTCATGCAAATTTAAATTGCATGTGATTGCGGTTTGGTGAAATAATCTGAGGGTTGATATTTTACGGGTCATGCATGGGTTTTAATACCTTCAGACTGACCGCGATACGGGTCGTACAGGCTTACTGCTACCTTCGTTTCTTTTGATGTTTGGGCAACCGATATGTGAAACTCATGGATTGGTATAGATTTCATAATTTCCAGATTCATTTTTGTCAAATATATCAGAATACATGTAGTTAAGTATGTTGTCATAGAAACCTGAAAGAAGATATCACTTGCCAGCATTTGCCAGCGGCCAGCATTTTGGGTTCTCAAATGTATATCACACCTGCATAGTTTCCAACTTATTATCCAAGTTATAGTTGCTAACCCTTGACCATGGTCAGTCATGCTAAGTGACCAATTAATTCTATATCGCTTATTTTCCTGTCTAGAGACTTTGATATTATACAAATTACTTAAATACGGGTGCTATAAGCATATGTATCATACGTAAATCCTACCTGGCAAAAATCACATATTTACTTCAAATAAACAATGCGTAAACAATACAATTTTGTATACTATCACTGCGTAGTTATTTCCAGAATATGACCCATGGTTGGGGTGGCGGAATTGGGTATTAAGTTTGACTATCATGGGATGTTGAACCCAGAATAGATCTAATATTTACAGGCTATATGTAGCTTTAGTTATGGCTGTTATCCAGCTTTTTTGAAAGCTTTCCCCTAACGGGTCGTATACGCTCATGTTAGCGGCAGTTGTCAATGGCGGAAGAATTCCGTTTTGATTTATTGCAATCCACTCAGTCAAATAAAAAAGAAAAATCGGCTTGGGTTGACGACCGCCATCAGAAGCATAGTGGAGGGTTGACCCAGTCAGTGTGACCTCGACTCATGGGAGTTTTGGCGTCCCTACAGTCCCCCTATTTTGAATCCCTGCTTGTCGTCTGGCCCTCCCCTCGTGCCTTCAGGACGTAAGTGTCCCAACACAAGATATATGTCAGCATAATGATGATGAATTGGGCCATGTCCCAGTCCCAATCAAGTGGTTCCCCCTTGCCCAGTCCAAAACTTGACAACGTTTGAGCCGCTGTGATTGGTCCGATGACTTGAGCTTTTGATGTCCAAATGATTCAACAAGAAAATAGCATCTGTAAAGTATTGGGGGCAATTTAGCATGATAAAGTTATGATGTTGAGAGTTCATATAACTTAGTGAGCTAGAGTGGGGCAATGACCGTACCTCAAAGGTTCCGCGGAGCCTAGCCCATTCCTACGATCCCACCTCACGGGAGGCTTGTATCAGACGGCCCATCCGGGATTGATAATATCGATGCGATTTTATAAATCGATACATCATTAACTTACAAGACGGTCTGCAAACTGAATGATAAACAAAATAAACAAAATAAACAAAATAAAGGACGCCCGAACAAAGCTAAACTTTTCACGACACTTAATACTTTACTGAAACAGTTTATCAGCTCGTTGAGGGCGCGCTTTACGCAAGCATAAGTCTCGCTTGGGCATGTAGCATGTCGCCGGTGTGCGCTGTTGAATCTATTTACATTGAACTGTTACCAGGAAAAAGTTTTCCTGCTAATTACGTATACGTGTATGCAATGAGGTTTTGTACACACACAGTGCCCTAGACACCGAGACCGGATGTATTTTCACCGATAGAGGGCTACAATGTGTACAAAGCTATAAACCACACACACATTCATGCTGCAGAAACAGGCAGAGTCACTTAATAAATTCAAATCTTTCTTTGTTGATTAACGTTTTATGACATTCCTGTTTTAATTATTAATAATTTTATCTCTGCTTCAAATTTATTTTGTATACAAATTGTAATATTCCTGTTGTCATCTTTGTTTATATAGAGTGGTTTCTCTTTCATATTAATTTTGATTTAATCACTTGTCCAGCTAGTCCTGTATTTTAAAGGCTAATTTTAATTATTTTTCCGCCCTTTTCCTTGTATTCTACATTCTTAATACACATTTTCTTACATACTGTTCTTTTATCTTATTGTAATTGTATTGTTCTTTTCTGTATCCAATATTGTTCTTTTAAACTTATTTTAAGTGTATTATTTATTCTTTGGTCCCCCTCCCCTTCGGAGTTTTAAGTTTTAAATTCATAAGTTTTAAATTCATTTTTTACATTTTATTCATTTTAGAACATTTTGCTTTGTATTTTAATATCTACAGTGTTAATAACTTAAATTGTTTTAGTTTTGATTTTATAATAAGTTATGTTCATAAGTTATGGAATTTGTTATATCATTTGAATCAGGGCCCTCATGGAAAGCAGTTTGTAACTGATAAGGTTACCCTGTATAAATAAAACAGCTAAAAAAAAAAAAAAAAAAAAAAAAAAGACAGTTGTTCCAAAACCAATCCAGAATGAACTGATCAAGAGAGGGCGCTTGTTGAATCTTTGAACCAGAAAAGCTGCCTTGTGTTTCCCTGTAGTGAGAGGTCCAGTCATCTTTCCTTTCAAGCAGACGAAAGTTGGCACAGAGCCAACATTGTACCCTGTTCGTCAATTCAATCCATAACACTTGTCATCATTCGCTGTTAACAATTGTCTCTTGACTCTTGACTCACAATATCACAATATCAAAATGTCTTAAGAACATCCGACAAGGAGTCTTGTGAACAATGGTTGTCAGTTTTATTTTGTCTCAGTCATATACCAGAAAGTCAAAGCAAACTGACTTCGTTGATCAGTAATAACGGACCTTCTGCGCAAATGGTTAATGGTAAAACTATAAACCTGGTGCGATGATTTATAATAATTTTTTAAAATAAATAGTATAAATACAAACAGATTTCAATGAAAATTATTCTTAGGATAATTGTCTCTATAAAAATTACTTAGGTTAAGGCATAGCTGTCATTGTTTATTAAATTCGTATTTTTTCCAAGAGCTATATTTGCTTTACTGAAAAGGAAAACAACAAAGCAACCTGGCTGTAGTTTGGAATGAGTGAATCTCCCAAGACCATCAGAACAAAAATTACTGTCAACTTTGAAGAGATGACCAAGAGCACATCGCATCCATAAAAGAATTGCGCACGCGCACACCACCTCTGCTCATCCCGGCCCCGAGGTCAGAATGATCCAATCAGATTGATACAAGTGATAAGCGCTTGCCTGGTTCTCCTGCGCTCGACACCGCCTCGGATGCGGTCGGTAGAGAAATGACGCCTAATGGAGTGTGCAAAATGGAATAACCTCCGGCTCGTTTGGCAGGATTGGGAAGAAATGGCAACAAGAAGAGATTTGTTGCCACGATATTTTGTTTCTTATTTAGCCGATAATAAGGAACGGGAGAAATCAATTTGCATCTGAGACTAATAGAAGATGTTAACTGAACTGCTGCTCATTATCAGCCAAATTGTTCGGACAGTTTGGGAGAAATTAAAGGAAGTTAAGCAACTTTTAAACAGATGACATTACCTTTAACACTGTACTAACCCAGTTTACTGCTAATTCGGCTTACCGCTAAACACAGTGTTATGGGAGGGTACAACTAGTAATTCTGACAAAACTATAGATAAGCATTAAACAACCAACCTCTTAAAGTTTCAGTTCAATGTGCATGGAGTTTAAGTCATACAAAGATTGAAAAAGGCATTCACACTTTTGATTGGATCAATGATTTGTACCTTTACTAACTTTACACCAAGTTTGCTTTTGAATTACATTGTACTATGGGTGGATTGTTTCAAACAGTGTATTGACCATTTTTGTGTGTTTGTTTAATCGAGTCGCAACGGATATCTCGAAACTTGGGAAAGATTCCACAAAGATCAAAGATGAAAATGTCAGTCCTGGTCAGTCATGGTGAACCCAGGGTAGCTGAATAGGAGGATACTCGGTCAAAAAAGGAGGCACTGTAATTATAGGAGAATGTGATAATAGACCATTATTTGTTGTATCCCATTGTACCCCATTGTACCCCATTGTACCCCATTGTACCCCATTGTACCCCATTGTACCCCATTGTACCCCATTGTACCCCCACTCCTTTAGATCCGCAATTACATCAAACCTTTAGGCTACATAGAAGTATAGCCGTTAGGGATACCACATTATGATATTATGGCATCCTGTGTATGATACATCCCCAACAAGATTTGGGCTAGGACCACACTCTGTGGTAATCACTACAAGAAAGACTAATGAGAATATGTAATCCTCCTGCTTCCTTAAGATACTAGAGGGAAATGAATGGACCAACGCGTATGTATATCTTCACTTGGATGGTATTAGGGTGAGGTTCGGTTTGGATAACCTTCTTATGCATTTATCCCATTACCACTTCAAATTGGTTTATAATTTAGAATTAAACAACATTTCTAAGCCGTTTTATAAGCTGTATTTTATTCATGTTCAAATAAATGCAACGAAAAATCATTATGCTCATCTTCTTAATAACGTCCTTTAGAGACGTTGTCCAATTACAGAGTGCGGAACGGTACAAAGCGCTGACGGATTACTGCACCCCGTTCACTGTAAATGCAAATCATCTATGGCCATACGATACCGAGTTATGAAACCAAAACGTCTTCAGTCTGCTTGGAAATTAGCTCTTTAATTCCCCGTTTTGGGCATCCCTGAAGAGCCGGTTTCACGGGTCGGCTACCCCAGCGTTTCGGCTGCCGCAAGATGCGCTCTGATCTTATAGTTGCAGACCGCAGTGCATCTAGTTAAATATTCTGATTTGTGACGAATAGGCTGATGGGGATACAACAGATTCTCTATTATTGAAATATATATTATTCAAGGATCTCATTTTAGAGCGGAAAACTACGTTTTTATCTCCATGTTTTGGCTCATGCAATATCAGCTATGCATTATGATTTACCTTTATGATATAGGCCTACGTGAATTTCATTGCAATCATAGCACATGCCTATGGTATTTGCTGCATGAAACTATTGTTACAGCTCTGTTCCCTCTCATCCAAACCTTCAATGAATGATGTGTCGTATAGGCCCCTATATAGGAATTATATGGTGGCCCTGAAGGGACATCGCATTTGCGAATATTTGCGCAAATATTCGCGATGTCGTGAATTTTTTCGCGAATATTTGCGCAAATATTCGCGAATGCGATGTCCCTTCAGGGCCACCATAGAATTAAAAGACAAACAAAACTTCACATAAATATGTGGTTTCTCTCTTTAAAAATACACATATTCATTAGTTCTCATGCGATGAAAACAGTGTTTACAAACAATTTTGATGAGGATTGAACAATCTGCAATTACTCTTATCCTTGTTATACAGGCCTATGATTATTCATTGAGAAAGTAATAAATACAGGTAAAAATGGTTGATCAAGTTTAAGATATCTGGAGGGAAAAGGTTTGGGTGTTTAAATAGGGAATACATTCGAGTTTAATACCCATTCTGGTTGATTTGTTTTCTTCGATTAACGGCTATTTTCGATCCAATTAGGGTTTTGGTGAAAGAAATTTCAGAACATTATATTTTTCATAACTCTTTGTTTTCAGTCTGAATACAAAACATGCTTACATAGTTAAATTCATCTTGAAAATGACAGAACCTTTATCACTTCGCGTGAACGACTAGATGATCTACTATGCAATTAAAAGCTAATTTTACTGGATATAAAGTCATTATTAATGTTGCTCTTAAATAATAAGTATTATAGCGACAGCATTCGATTACACATCAAAATCACATTATAGTCAAATTATCAGTTTCTCTTTATCCACGAGTATATTGCCCAGACTTCCACTGGGGATGGAAGACAAAATATTGACTCAGTACAGCTCACATCCTCCTAGGTAATTCCATCCCAGAGAGGAAATCTGGCCTCTACGCTAGAAAATAAGATGTGAGACCTATCGAATGTCTGCTTATAAGATGGAACGGTTGACTAGAAATCCCCGCGTGGCGGCAACCTGAACCGTACCGTAATTTGGACGGAGCAGAAGCGGTGATCCCTCGGTGGGGCGGCCCACCGTGCCGGGCATCGGGGAGATGCTGCCTTGTCCGCCAAGGTGCGAATCGGGGGAGGGTTCAGCGTTAAGGAAAACATTATCGTTTGCAGATGAGGTGTCGCGTTAGGGATGTCCGTGAGAAAGCTGGGAAATTATCGTGATGATTGAGATGACTTGATGGAAAACGCGCTGATGTCCAGAGTTCGTTACCATTATATTCTTGACAAAATTCAAATTTACAAACAATGGATTTGAACTATATTGTACGAGCCTTTACTTAAAAATTACATGACCAGTTAAAGAAAATTTAAAAGGTAGTTTCTTAAAGTGTCCTCCCGTTTGGACCCTGGCAGGGTTATTTCTGCTTGGGTCGATATTAAAATAAAATATTTTTTGCATTTATACTATGTCCTTTTGATTGGTAAGTATAGTTTGCAACATGCAGCTAATTATGTATTTATTTAAGTACAGGACTAAAATGTGCAAGTAACTGTCAGAAAATAGATCTAATAAAGGAAATTCGAGTTGGTTCAAACTATTGATCAATATATTAGGCCCTATGTACAAGACGACAACTGCATGATACGAATAATTTCCTTGTATTGTATAATAACAAACACTCCTTTATACCTACATAGCGCAGTATATAGATATATATGTAAGTATTAAGGTTCTTGTCCAAAATAGACACGATCAGAGCAGACTTTCAACAGGGCATGGAATCGGTGTCCTAGTTTAACATGAACACAGTGACTGAAAATTAATGGTTCATTTATGCAGCAGGAACGGTGACATGACCTTAATAATAATAATAATAATAATGTGGACTTATATAGCACACGTATCCACCAAACTGGTGCTCAAGGCGCATTATATTATTACCCCTGCTCATCAGGCTCATAAATCATTCCTGAAACCATCTCAGCTCCCTGGGGAGTATACAGCTCAATTGCTGCCATTACAGCGCATATAGGGCTAATCAAACACAACAACTAACTCTGCCCTCACAGGTACCCATTTACTCCTGGGTGGAGAGAAGCAATTATGGTAAAGTGTCTTGCTCAAGGACACAAGCACCATGGTCGCAGTTGGGATTCGAACCCACATTCTGACGACTCAGCCATCAGAACACCAATCCGATGCACTAAACCGCTCGACCATGGCACTCCATATAATGTTGGGTATTACTTTCAGTCACTGAGTTAATCTAAACACTAGCACTCTGATTCCATACCCTGTTGATTGTGATGATAGTGTCCCTTTAATAGTATAAATTGTTTGTGGTGATTTCAATTGACAGTTAGTGAACAATGGAATACTGGCGGCTATGACGTGATAATTAAGGTCACAGGTCTTCGAAGCTTCAGAAGAATTAACTTGAAAGAATTATCCCCGATATATATTTTTTTAGATAAGCAAAGGAAAGTTGGCCATTGGTCAACAACGATTTTGTTGTGATTAATTTCATATATGTGAATTAAACAAGTGAACTTTAAAAGTTTACGATCATTACGTTGTGTCGTAATCATTACGTTGTGTCGTAATCATTACGTTGTGTTGTAAGCGAGAAATTCTTAATCATTCTAACGTGGAAATTTCGTCTCACGAAATCAACAATTAATTTGGAAAATTATTTTATGTTTATACCAAAATTATAGCATCTCAGACAAAAATGTTTTAAGGAATGTTTAATACCCTGCATGGTTAAAACTTACGCTGGTTAAATTGTGATTATGTATGATTTTTTAGGTTAACAAACATGTAATCTGCCTGAAATCCTTAAATAATTTGGTGTAAAGTTATCTCAAATATTAAATAACATCAAACGAAATAATCAGGGTTTAATTTCATGGTTCAATGTTTTAGTGGAGAAAGTTATGCAGCAATAATACTGCCATTACCTTTTACATCATATTAATATTAATTTAACATTAATATTCATTTGAATGTATGAGTTGTGATTGACCCTGTGGTTAAGTTCTTGACCATAACAGCTTGACATGGCTGTATAACCTGGATAGGCCTATGTATAATGTGATCGACCGTGTCAGGATGAAATGATCCATCGAGTTCAATGACCAATTCTGTGTGAGTCTGCGGTTATCGCTTGATGGTAATTAAATGCCTCCGATGGTGCGGCTCAAACTCCCCGGTCAAAATCATCTGGCCTCATCAACATCTTATCATGGAGACGGTGTTGTGTGGCGACTGACGTTGGCCAACATTGTGCTGGTCGATCGAAATACGAAGTAAACGAGATATCGTCTTGGAATTTTGGTGCTTTTACTGAATAAATTATATTTTTAAGGTTCAATGTTTCATTTTGTACAGTGTCAGGGACTCAAACATGTTTTAGTTAAATTAATTAATGTAAACAGCTGATTAGAGTTGTCTTACTGCAAATGTATCCAATATCACATAGGACTACACGGAAATCTCCAGAATTAAAATATCGGCAATCTGGACTGTGAGGTCAAATGGCCTAGTTATGGTGACGCTGGCTACGCGTATACGGTGACTTTCAAAATGCTATTACTGTCTATTAGTCTTTTTACGAACAAACGCGATTTCTTAGTAATTCTCCCTTCTTAATCGATCTCTTGAGTCATCTTCTCAGACAACCAGACAACCTTTGTATGAAGCTTAGCCGGCCTTCAAATGTATGTTACCAATGGTCTATGGGCACGAAGAACAATAGACAGACTTGCGTCAATTATGTAAGGTGTTCTTTTGTTGGGCTGTTGAAGTCAGGCGTGAAGCGGCAGGTCTTTTCGAAGGAACGGTACCGCCAATTTTATTCACGGTGCCTTTGCTTTTTGATGGGAATAACAATAGCGTTAAGTAGTTTCAACTGCTTAATTAACCGTAGTTAAAAGTTGCCTATTAAAATGATTGAAGGAAAGGAGGCTCTTAATTCAGAAAAATCCACGATACAGCCTCCTATCTGTTCCCTTTTCCATGTTACTTTTTTAAAATTAAATTTAAGTTGTTATGTTTTTTTATTTTCTTCTTCTCATGGTCATAGCTTATTCGATATTAATTGTTTTTCATTTGTTGTTGTTCAAAACGTTAACTGTTCGAAGAAGACAACCGTTTCTTCTAAGAACCTCTCTTTGTGTAGATATTTTATAACCGTTAATTCACACAGTTTGTTGTTGCAAGCTGGTGCTTTTCGGCATTTTTGTTGAAATCAATATCATTGAACATATCAAGGGCATTTATTGGGATAATGTCACTTCAAATTGTCACCAGACGGTAGAAAATTCGGGTTCAAGGAAAACCCGATAAGATATCGTTTCTTATTGACCGCAATTAACCTCTAGAATTTTGTATAGACACCCCGAAGTGTTTGCTGTTCAGTTATAATTATTATTAAAATCAAATGAAATACTGTTTACATATGATTTCAACTTTTTAGTAACTGTTTATTCTAACAATCAGTCTTTCACAAATAAAACAAGGCAGTAAAAAAGTAAGATAGCAGTTACTCCTAAAATCTTAAATTATTACGGTTACATGTCAATTTTAAAAGTTACTTTCAATATCTTTTTACAATTACACATGGGGGAATGTAGAAACGCATTGGCAATTGAAGTTTGAAGGTTAAGTGCAGTGATGACTATTTTGAATGCTTTGAATAGTAAAATGAATATTTTCCCCTCAGTAAATGGGTAAATTTTTACGACGAGAACTTTCATAGGCCTATGGCAATTTTGATATAAAGTTCTTTATGCCCACGTACGTTTGTTCACAATTTACCTTAAATGTAAGTTGGGTTTCATTCATATGATTTTGTCGAGGAAATCCTGTTAAATATTGACTTTTCTGATGTGACCGTGAGAGGGGTGAACAGGAATTACGAAGCTTCATCAAAGGGTTGGGTTGTTAAGGGAACCGCCACAAAGCAACAATTGTTGTAGCGCCTAGAGGGTCTGTGAATGCACACAACAGTCAAATTGAATATGTTACAAGTTCTCTTGGCGAAGTTTAGGCGGAGCCTTAGTGTCCTCGTACGGACAGGCAGGGCTGCGGGCGAGTAAATCACAAAAGCAAAGGGTGACTGACCGCTGAAAGACTCATTCTGTTGCCTCTTCCGAAGTTCGTTACCTTGCTTGAACAGACTAGGAACCGCCTTGCCGTGCCCAGGCGGACAGGGAGAAATGGCGGAGCCGACGTGATCGAGCGATGCTCCCGGTGCCATTCATATCGGCGCCCCTGCCTTTACGTGTCTCTGGGGGTAGCACAACTCAAACTTGTCCTCGTGTTCTCCCCCCCCCCCCCACTCTCCTGTCGACCTCTGGGAATGTCAATACTTGAGGCGCGATGGCTCAAGATGCTGAGGGAACTTCAACGTTAAATTTACAGTTTCTCTTCTCCCTGGCCAACCTGCATATCCAAACCAAACCAACCCTTTTGACTCTCTCGTGTCGTAGCCAGCTGGCAAATAGTAAACACCCCGCATCCCTCCGACCCATTCGCACACATCCAGCAACAGGGTGACCCAGTGGCGAAACAAATAGCGACTGTTTCTAAATCGTGTTCTGCTCGGGGCAGTCTCTCCTATGTGACTCAACGGTTCAATCCGTCGCCTCGTACCCACATCTTCCACCGTCTGTGTTTTTCTTTTCTCACATACACATTCTTCTTTATCTACACATTGATGCCTTTGGTTCTGCCGGGTTAAACAGTAGAACAATGCCCCCAACTGATCCCCAGTGTCACCAGTTGTTATTTCAACACTTTTGCATTCACCGTCAGAATCGACTTTAATTATTATGTTCAGTTAATGCGGGTAGAAGGAATACCTTACGGACATTTATTTTCTCTCTTCCCTTCATGCGTTCCCACTTTTCTTTGCACTCCTGGAGGAGTCATTCACTGGCGACAGATTTTTAGTTTGATAAGTGAACGGTAGAAAAGAACTATTGTCCGGATCATCAAGTCATTTTTTCAGACGATCTATCTTGCGTGGATTAATAAAGCAGGCGACAATCAGCACTTAGCCGGTTTAATTGCTCGTGTGTGTGTTTTTTATTAATGATATTCAATCCTATTAAAACGCGGCACTCAAACTGAAGGAGGTAGAGCTATGGGTCAATGTTTGAATTTGAATTTCTGCATTATCAAGGATATTTATATACACAAATATATATTCAAATCACAAACCCAAAACGTGTATCTGGATGTAAGATTTATAACCAGAATAGGTCTACACTCTTTGGAGAAGGTCAATACGGTGCATCCAAAATAGATAATCAGGAAATATGTATAAACCCATCAGTCTTCACTAAACAACATACAACAAATTTATTCACAATTTCAAAAAGGAAAATCCGTGGGTTAAGGTAATTTCTTTCGAAATAAGATTTGAAGTTTTTCATGGTAGGACGAACAATCTGAGGAAGGTTTGCGGTCGCACGGGCAATAAATAGGCGTAGCATTATCTCTGCATATATGAGTTATGAAAAATTCAGAAGACTCGACTCACAAGAGACTGACAATTCTTTTTCAAAAACAGAGAGCCAGAATAACTACCTGTTTTAATATGTCAACTTCCATTATTTTCAATAAACAACTTTGTTGTAGCATTTGTTTTATCAGTGAAAATTACAACAAACAACTGTTTCGGTCAGATAAATTTTGAGAAAATTATAAAATGAACGGTCTTTCGGGACTCTAAAATAAAAAAGAGAAAACGGAGATCAGTCAAATTAATACAGTTCTTTTAACTGCCTGCGTAGAAAACGATATCAGGTTTTTTAAATTTTAAATTCACATTTGTATGGGCATCAAATAGAGGATTGAGTTCATTTAGTAGACTGTTCCCTTTTTTAGATCATGAACTTAATGGTGATTTTGATTGATAGTCTGGACTCCAGACCATTAATGCAATGCAATAATGATCTTTATTATAGATGCATTGTAACATATACTATAGTAACATTTTCGTTTTCAGGAAAATAGAAAGATGAAATTCAATGTTTTTAAAACTTCACATAGGATCAACTAAGGGAATAAGTACCCTCAAGATAACACGGACCCCTTGGTTCATTTTGCATTACGTTATTATTTATACATAGTGTCTGAAAGTATTCACTGGAATGCAGAGGACATCGTAGAATGCAGAGGACATCTTTTTGGTCTAAATGTCTTCATGTGGACTCTTGAAATATAAATATCGAGATATTACAATTACGTTTTGTTTAATTACAAACATAGAACAGTTGAAGGGAGAACTCTTGATGTCTTCAGCGTATGACCGGCTGTACACGTGCTAATGCCCAAACCTAACAAACAACTCAGTCGAATACCACAGCAGCTGGCGGGGTGATTCAGAGCCCAAAGCCCCCTCTCTTGTCAGACCGTAACAGGTGAGGCTTGAAACACGGTAGACCTAACCCCAGCGACGGCCGGGGCCGAAGGAAACAAACGCAAAGTGCAGGGACGATTCGAGCGTTTGATTGGTTGCTTACTTTCCCACGAACATTTTTATGTTAGACTTCTAAAAACTAATATAATAATTTATAACATAATATCAAAGATGAAAAACTGATAAAAGAAGAGTGGTTTGCTAATTTATCAGGTATATTGACTGACCTTTTCACTTGAGCAAGTTTTTCTAATATCGAATTTATTTTACCAATTTATCAAATTGCCTGTATCGATGTCTATACAAAACAACTTATACAAACATCGTAAATAGGGCCTATAAAATTACTATGGTAATATTACAATGTCAACGGCCCTGCAATTCTACTAAACTACCAGAAATATTATACTTCAACTATCAACCATTCATAGTAACTCAATACCCATGCGATATCTCAATTTTGCTTCTTTCAAAACAATATAAGATAGTCAAGATCACAACTGGAATGTCAATAACGGAACTGTTGGATTTTCTTCCGGGGATCACGAGACCTTTGACCCCGGGGCGGGGCGCCCCCAGCGTCTCTCCGTCATCAGGACACGACCTGATCAAGAGGCAATCAGAACTTGTGTCTTTCGCCTCGGGGGTAGCTAGCTAGTTCAAGGGGGTCAGTGAGGAGTATTAACTTTCGGTGGGGAATCATTCTGAACATAAGAAAGTTGACGAAACAAACATTCTTGGTCAGCTTCATTCACACAACTGTGGAAAATCCGAAAGCCTCAAAACAAAGATGTTTAAAAACAAATAGGGAACGTATCTAGAACTGGTTAGAATCCGTTGACACAAAAACCAGTGTTACGTCGATTCAGAACATAGTGCTGCTAGTGTAATGACGATAGAAGTAGATTTTCGTCAATGATCAAATATGTTGAAATGAAATTAAAATATTACAAGTGAATACATAAGGATATTAAAGAATAACCTTTTATGTATCATTTTCAAGCGTGGGTTACATCAGTTACACAACTGCAATTTCAAAAAATGAAACAATGCAAACAATCACTACCACCCAGACAATCAATGGGCATTGTTTTTGTGTCTTATGGTAATGTATTTGAATGCATCAAGAGATAGGCCAGAGTATAAAACCAAACTGTGACAGCTTACTTGATTGTGTGTCATTAACAAGACAATAGTAACACCGCGTCTTCGGAGGCTAAAAATAATTTGGCAAACTTCAATTATCAGGCATTTGTAGAGCGCCATCATTCTAGTTGCCTAAATAAATTGATTAATTGTACCTGAGACTGAAATATTTCACAAGATTGCTAATACTATCATTAACTTTACAGTAAGTTTCATGTAAATCTGTGATCATGGTCTATGTTCTTTTAGAATACCAATAGAATGTAGGACTCAAATGTATTAATTGATGTGCCCTATTTTAAAGCGGGTTCATGATTGAGTTCAAATGATTAAATTTCATACAATTTGTGACATCTGGATAGATTATCAATATTTTGAAGTCCAGTCTTTAGCTTGAGAACGATATTTCAATAACAGCCTGATGATGAAGTTATATTTCTGCTCCTGAAACCTAATGATATTATGGATAAAAAGGACTGTTTCATTACAGAAATATATCTCAATGTTCTTGTACCGACCAAACACATAAACCAAAAATTACAGTATGTAGGAATTCAGGGTCTTTGTAAAAAAGAAATATAAATGACGAGGGGCAAGCAAAGCAGAAATTGATTGTGATTTACAGCAATCGACGCAGTAAAGGGGTCGCATTATTTAGGTCGAATAGACTGGCTAGACAGGCCAATTTAGGATGATTGCTGACCAGGAAAAGTCCAAATCCTTCCCAGATCTTCGCCACGGGCGAATAGGGAAGGGGGCACAAACACACATTGCGGGTCTCATATCTTGGGATTTGGCGGTGGTTAGGATTGGGCGGCTCAGTAGGAGTTAACTAGACACGGATAAGTCAAGACGACTGTTTTATGAAGTTTAAGTACAGCTTTGGGTTCCGAGAGGTTACAAAACAAATTATCCCTCACCATATACTATGTAATAAATGATCGATTTTATATTTTAATTTGATTAAAAAGTAGCACAAACACTGTTTGATTGATCACTTCTGAGGCTTATGTTGTTTTACTTTGTAATTATTGCGAATTAAATTACATGTACCATGGTTTCAATTATTCTATCAAAAACAGTGTTGGTTATTTCACATACAGCTATAGAGATATGTATATGGGTAGGCTATAAGGAAACAATATGGACATATATGGATGATACTTTACAGTGTTATTTCAGATATGCAGTTACTATTTGTAACGACAAGATGTGTGTGTATTTTGAGATACTTTCTATGTTACAGCACTGAACTTTATAAACACAAATTAAACCAGTTTTTAAGGGTTTTTTAATTTGTTTTTAGATTTGTTTGCAATTTAATTATGAAATGTTTAAGAATTTCAAATGTGGTACCGATTCTATCTATCTGGCCTATTTTGTTATCATTCTTATCTTACCAATCAGTTCATTTTTTCATGGGCAGAAATTTGGGTTTGCACGAATTTCAAATTAGTTACTTCCCTATACATTAACGAAAGGTCTATATTACTCATTGTAGATAATACAGCGTCTGTTTAATATCAACATTACCATTCTGTATATAAAGCGACAGTTTTGGATGGTTCTTTCAAAAAATGGTTTTATGTGTCACTGCAGAAATGTTCTACTTATAAATTCTGGAACAAACTGCCGGTCCATAACTATAGAATAATCTACCCTTCCGCATACGGTCACTGGATACATTATTTGAGAATAATATAAACACTCATCTGTTTTATAATAGCCCTAGTGTTAGTTATGTTGTAGCATACTCAAAGAAATCGTGAATTAGTATACTCTGTGAATGATTAATTACATTGTGTATCTATCCTTTATAACAAAACAAAACAATTAGCCACGAACGTCTACGGTCAAATACTTAACTGCCACTCAGTCAAAGGCAATAATCTAATCACAACGTTGTAAAAGAAACTCTAAACAATTCGCAATCGTGGCATAATTTAAAAACATTATTTTGATTGGTGACGATACAACGTGGGACCCTTTATAAAAGTTGTCTTGGTAAAATATAAAAGTTATTGTCAAAATAACCAATACATGGAAGTTTGATCCCACATCAGAGCAAACAACCATGACTCGTATATGAGGGACAGCATGCATGGTGAAGAGGAATAATTTCGATTACTGAAATTAAAGAACTGCGACAGAAGGAATTTTTTCCAATGGCGATAGGGCCTAACTAAATTTAGCTACTTCATGTATCTAAAGGTGCCGCGTCTCCGATCCATGTGGGCAAACAGACGGCTGGCGGTGGGAACGCTAACTGCAAGACATACTGGCGGTGTAATCTTAAGGGTTCTTTTCCTACAAATTGTCACATGTTTGAGTTCTTAAGGTTTTTATCTGTCCTGTAAATGCGATTTTGAATCACTTTGAATCAAATCTGAAAGGTTATGTACTGTTACTCTCATCGAGAGGCCTTGTATTACCCAACGTTCAATTACGAAATAACCTCACCCAGTGGTACAGAGTTTTGGGCGGATATGCCTTACGCATCTCCCGCCGCCATCTCAAACTTGCTTATTAATAATGTTTCTACCATAACCAAAAGAAGAAATATTTTCTTTAGCGATAAACAGGTCGCATATATTTCATGGATAAATAAATCATTTGTTTTTCTTCAGAAAACAGTTGTTGATCTTTGTGTATTTTTCGTTTCTTTGTTTTAGTTTAGGCTATTGGAATTCTTCTTTTTTTTCTTTTCTTTTTTTGCATTGTTCAACATGAATCAGTCGTTGACATCAAGTCTCCACTATACCAGTTAGTGATTACAGCACACGGGCGCTGAGTTTGTATCAACACGGGTTGATGAGGGTTTGGTTAAGGGGCGCAGCTCCAAAACAAGATGAAGCGAGGAGTGAGACCGTCAATTGACGCTCTAACGAGGGACACCGACTGCTACCGGTGTCAAAACATACGAAATCTGAAACTAATTCCACACACACCTTTAAAAGTTGACAGAAAAGGTGTTCCTGGTAGTCTGCTTGTTTACTAAGACGTGTTTTAGTTTGTTGTTGATGTGCAAATCGTGAACAGACAAAAATATAGTTTTGTAACAAGGTTTGTCCATGATGAAGAACTGTGAAGGCAACGAGTGAGTTCCCCTAGTTCGCGAGAAAACTTAACAAAACAAAGCTAAAAACCAACAAGAACAGTAAAGTAAAGCGAAGAGAAGTTACCCAAAGAAAAACAAAAGTACTGTAGAGCAACTATAAACAAAGCAAAGTAAAGAAAAACACAAATTTGTCAAACAAATGTTTTAAATAAAGCAATAGAAAAAAGGTTTCTTTTGGCTTGTCGGGGCATACCTTACTTACCACAACATCCATACTTTTCGTATATTATGTTTTGATGTTTCTTTGTTTAATATATTCTGGTATCTATATTATTTATTTGTAAATAACTGTCATAAATAAATTATATAAATTAATTTGGTTGTTGTTGATTGATTTCAAAAACTAAGGTCGGCAGGCAAAACGTTTTGTTTTACATTTCAATATTCTTTGAACCGCTTATTATAATCCTAAAAAATATCACTCGTGCTCTTCATAACTCTGCCAATTACACCTCTAGCAGTACATTTTTCGAAATGTTCCAAACCATGGATATTTCGAACGACAGAATATGTTATTGCCAAACTTTTCAATAATGAATGGTGAACTGAAAAATGTGTTGCCCTCGACGGACACCTGAAAATTGTTGACGATTTAACAATCGTCCCAAACGGGCCATTATTAGTCACATGGGTCATTCGTTGCTCACTTCGTGTCCTCGGTCAATGCCTTCGTGTCTTGATTACCTGGCCTATATCTCCTTTGGGCATTACTATTTTCCAATTTACTTTACTTTCTTAAGTCATGTTTCACGACAAAGGAATTGTTTGATCGCTTCCGAATGATTACTTTTGCCTTTTTTAAACGCATTTACTGGTGTGCTAATAAAGGCCTGTTCTGTGTAGAGTGAGAAGAAGTAATTATACGACTGTCTTATTAGGTGTTTGTAGGTGTTGGACCATCTACAAGTCTGTTTAAAACCATAGTGATGATGATGGTGTTGAAGACGGTGAAGCCTAATGGGAGATAAGGACTAGTAAGATTAGTATTGAAGTAATGTATTGGATAACATAGGTTTGTACTAAGAACTGAGTATCGGCTGTTGATGATTGTGATCAGTATATCTTTTATTTCAAACTAGCCAGCTGATTGGTCATTGTTCTATAGTAACCCCATCATCTTGGCATGACACATGACGCTAGAAATATACGTTTGACCTATTGCCTACATTGTTTACAACACTAAACATTACTATGAAATTTGTTTTGAGGTACATTAAATCAATGAACAAATATAGTCCAAAAAACAAGAAAACTTTAATTTATGAAAGAGTGTTGCCATATACTGATCATGGGAGTCGGAAGCCAGAGCATTATTTGCCTCTTATATTAATACGATAGACTGTACAACGGACATAGTGCCTAAGTCAGCCGTGCAATGGCGTTGATATTGACCCTCATCAGAGTCCATGGTAGCAGTGATGACAATATTAAAACACGATGATAGAGTCGGACGCCAGACTGTATTTTACCCGCTATGTTTACGGTAGATTGGACGACGGGCGTGTTCTCGGAGTCACCGCGTGGTGACCCGGTACCACCGCGACTCCTCCTAGCTCTCAAGGGTACGGGGCTTGAGTACGATCACCAACCCCACTCGATGCGCTTGCAGGCACGCCTCGCAAACTTTTAGGTATATCACTTGGACCATTGCCATCTCCGAACGAAGATTTAAAAAAATGACAATGCGCATCGACCTTGCGCATCGACCTTGCCGCCGAAGGGTTATAAGATAATTTAAGGCTTCTATTATAGGGACAACTAAATGCCTACAAAGGTTCAGTTCACAGTAAGCAAGCATTCAGTTGAATCTAAATACATTTTAATGTAGGCCTACAGTACTAAAAAAGCTTCCTGGTTTTGGTGAGTTGCCAAAACCTCACTCAAGTCACGTCTAGCATAGATATTTTCGTCTACTAACGATAGTAAAATTATTATAATGGCATTGCATTGAGCTCGATAAAAGTAGGGAAGGTAAATGAACAACCAAATAATCCTTCCTCACCTTCCTAGGAGGAAAAATAGCGAGTCGGATGGGTGCAATGACCGACACTTGCATAACTAACCGAACAGCCTCGATTTGCAGATTTGTGGATTATGTTACTCAGGGGTCTGATCTGACCTTTGACACGTCACTGAATTTAGGTCCTTGTCTGTCTGCGCAAACTGCTTTCCTGTGGTATTTTGCAATCGATTTGGGAGGAACGGTTCCCAAAATACCGTCAGGTCCAACGAGTAGTTCGCACTGAAGCTAAGCTTATACATGCCCACAATAATAAATCTCGCATTCACTACGTTGTTAATTTTGTGACGTGCCGGCCAACACACGCTAAAATAGTTTTAGGGAATGATATTTAACGAGCCACAATAGATAACCAGAATCAAGTTCAGATTTCAATCATTTTTCTAACATTTTACACTGCAAAGATTTGGTGTAAAACTACACCATTGGTGTTTAGTATGGATTGCCAGCCAAATTGTTTGTGCGTATGTGTGTGGGGGTGTGTGGGGGTGTGTGTGTATGTGTATTTAAATTCGCTACCTTGTGGAGTCCTATAACAAAAGGGAAAGGCAAGAACAATTGGTCTCCATAGGGGAATTCTAAAGGACTCCGTCTCCACGAGAAAATTTGTACCCTATGAGAAATTGTTAAGTACAGGGACAAAGGAAAGAACAATAGATGTCTCCACACGCATGCATATTTGAGAATGTGTGTGTACGTGTTTATGGTGTAAACCGAGGACATATAACAAAAGGGAACAATATGTCCTCGGTTTGCGCAAGTGTCCTCGGTATGTAAACGTGTACAAATCTAATGGGAGAAGCCTCAAAAAGTTAGTCCAACAACAAAGGGAACAAAAGAGGGGAACAATAGGGTGTCAAACGGTGTCCTCGGTTTACACCATACACAAGACTGTGCGTGTGTGTGTGTGTGTGAACGTACACACCATTCGTTGTGGGGTCCAAAACACAATAGAACAATTGGACCCCACAAGGTAACTATAGAAAATCTTGTACCCCACAGGAGAATTATAAGGAAAAGGGATAATAGAACGAACAAAGGAATACCCCACAAATCAATGTGCGTGAGGGTGTGTGTGTGTGTGTGTGTAAAAAAATTGCCCCTGAAACAAAATTATTTTTCTCAGAGTTTTTTTAGTAATTACGGTATTAATCTATATACACTGATAAAAACTACACCCACTGGCGTTCATATTGTGCAGTACTCAATATGAACACCATGAAATAATTAAGTTGACACCACTGATGATATTTTAACATCCTTGGTTTAGCAGGGTAAAACAGAAAATACTCCTTCTAACAATTTGAAAGAATCAAAGAAGCTTACCAGTATTTCCAAAGAACTTGATAACTAAAGCACAACTGACGAAACTGAAGTAATTAACTCAAGAACCGTGATATCGTCTTGGCTGTTGAAATAAAACAAAAGGTGTCATCTTTTCATGAAAGGAAAGAAGTAAACATGAAATGCAATACAGTAAATTAACGAAGTTTCAATCAATAATTAAGTTTGTCAATTTAAGCTAAGTAAATCCGTTGCATTTAAGAGGATATTGTTAAAAGCTCATCAGATAAGGCCTACAACAATGACAGGTTTGATCACTGTATGATCGATTTAACCATGAAAAGATCTTGGAAGAACCCCCTCCCCCCCCCCCCCAGGCTCCCCCGCCAGAAATGTATGTGTTGTTTATGAATGTGATGCTTGGAAATTGCGGGTTTAATTGCAGTGTATCAGAATTCTTACAAATTTTTAAGTCAATTTGAGATTTCATTGAAAATGTCATGTATATTTTCTTAGTTTTCCCGTTACTAATATTTTCATTAAAACCGGTAGACATTTTTGGTAATTAGGCTATTATGAAAATGCATGTGATATACAGAAACATTTATGAAATATTAAAATGCATATGTCTATATACTTTTTAGAATCAACTGATAAGAATAAGTTTCAGCTAATTTCATTGTGTTGTTCGTATTGACGTTCTATCGTGAAATTTGAGTCTCCGAAAGACAAACATTCACCGGCAAAAGTTATTCGATTAGTTGTGCTAAAATGACAGCACATCAGAGAAATAGTTCAAGGGTATTTTGTACAATCATCAACTTTGCATCAAGCAAGTTTCGTGTATATCTGTGATCATTTATATTTGTTGAGAATACCAAGTGTATAGGGGCTTTTAGTATACAAGTATGCATTAGGTCGTCAAAGATACCTCTGAAGAGATATATTATATGATATACTTGAACGTGTTTTAGATAATGAATATAGACAAATTGGAAACGTATCTCATAAACGAAAAACTTCCACACGGTCGATCAATAACGAATTTCCCTAATAGAGCTTTTAATTATGAATGTTAGTGGTTCCAGAAGTTAAAGCTACACATATAGTTAAGGGTTCTCCTGAGGACGATCAGAGCACACTGATCGAAACGTCGAGTTGTACCTCCAGTTCTTTTCAGAACTAATTACTACTCAATTGAGAATTTCACATTTCACCGCAATTAGTCTTACTTAAAGTTAAGGGTTGTTTAGTTTTTAAAGTGCTCATCGGTAAATTCAAATTTGATAGATTGATATATTTTTGTTATTTCAAACATATTGTATTTGCAACCAATAATTAAAAGTAACTTAAATTTCTTTATGTTTCCTCACATAAAGTTGTAATTATTTTACCATTAGGCTTATTTAATAAGTGTTTACTAATCCCTTTGGTATTTGAAATCTAATAGAAGTCAGTTTGTGAGCTGCCATTTATTGTTCGTGTTACAATATGTTTTCGTGTAGGCCGAGGACTATATTTTGACTTTCATTTTAATTGTTATAATCTGCTGTATAAATATCCTCCCAAGACCGATTTATTCTGTTCCTGACGGACAACAACAGCCAACAGGACAAAACTCGACCAGAGTTTTCATTCATCGCCAGGGCAGTTCAGTCAGTCAGTCAGCCAGGAAAACAAATCAGTCGGTTTGCCGTTTTGTACAACTCGTTATTAATGACATTGTGAGTTGGCTTGCTCTGTTCCGCGAGTCAGGGTCAGAACTAGCCCCGAGGGGCTCCGGGGCAATGCCCGCTCAAGTGCCACCGGAAGGATATCCCGACAGTCCCACACTCTCGCCTGTCTGTACTTTAAGATCCGCAGGGTGCGGGAAAAACGCATTGGAGAAGCAAGATTTGTAGGCGATTGGAGGAGCGGATGAATATGGATGCAGGTTCCTTGGTGAGGGGTGAGCTGGAAAGCGAAGACTTTGAGTCTCCCGTAGCAATGACCGCCCTTATTCAGAATTATGATATTGCTATTTAATTGTTCGCCAATGCAGAAATTGCACAGATTATATTCAATTCTTAAAATAAGTATTTGTCATGAGTACCATATAAATACAGTACTTCATTGTTTAAGTAGAGACATAATTATGTTATTAATACAGTAAAATATCTTCATAAATATTGGGATTACGTCAGCTTGAATTGTATACGTGTACTATAGTGAAATCATATTCATGATACATTGATAGACTAGACGGTTATGGGTTTATTTACCCAAACCCCAAATGGCAAATTGTGGTGCAAATGCTTTCTTGTTGGTAAGGATTTTAAACTGAAAACTGAAAAAATTAACCATAATTTACAACTCAAAATATTTTGGAACGAACCTTGGGAGATTAAGAATGTGTGATTTGATAATTAAAGGGACACTGTGGTCACGATCAGAGTAAACTTTCAACACTGGCAATGGAATCGGTGTTTCTAGTTTAAGATATACACAGTGACTGAAAATTACTGGCTCATTTATGCAGTAGCAACGGTATATGACCTTATAACGTGGGTATTATTTTCAGTCAATGAGTTAATCTAAAACTAGCACTCCGATTCCATGCCCTGTTGAGCGTGACAATATTGTTCCTTTAAGAATCAAGATATACCGGTACGTACACAAACCGACATGTGAACCGACATTTTCAACCGACGGGTTGAAAATACTTTCAGGTTGTTCGTGTTCATTCTGTATAACGTGGAATTTCTGTTTCACTAAATTCAATTTTAAATGACAACACCTGAGATAGAACTTCCATTTCAAGGAATGTTTGATACCATAAGCAGCTTTACACCAAGTACGTTTTTTGCAAAACTGTATGTACACTGTAACAACGGTGTTTAGAATTTCAACACATTTCTAAACACTTAGCTTGTACCCACTTTTTTCACATGTTTAGCCTAAAACATGTTCAGATTGTGCTTTTTCTGTGATGTGTGTTTGAATGCTAAATATCATATGAACAGGTGTCAAAAAGCTAAGCACATTTAGCTTTGTGACATGTACAGAGGATGGCCGTTTAGCATTTAAACGCATTCCTGAATTAACGCGTTTATTTTGTACGTGTTGAAATTCTAAACACCATTTTTACAGTGTAATAATTTACCAATTAAAGGGACAATATCATCACAATCAACAGGGCATAGAATGCTAGTTTTAGATTAGCTCAGTGCCTAAAAATAATACCCCACATGATAAGGTCATAGGACCCTATTGTGTTGCTGCTGTATAAATGAGCCAGTAATTTCAGGTCACTGTGTTCAAGTATAGGACACCGATTCTATGCCCTGATGAATGTCTGCTCTGGTCGTGACGATATTGTCCCTTTAACCTACACCAATGGTGTTCATATTTGCCAACTCGCCGGATATGAACAACATTGAATAATACACTTAACACCAGTGGTGTTATATTAACACCCGTTATTTGCAGGGTAGTGTATAGTAGTTCTGTTTTACTTGATTGTGAAGATCTAATGTAAACCATTGTTATCATAGGATATGCGTGGGCTGCACTGTAGCTCTCATATCAATACATTATGGTTTATACGTATGTTTTGAGCGTAGCATTCCTATGTTTAATATTGCTTACCAATGTGTTTTCCCCATTTATTGTATATACACAATATTCTAGATCACCGTGGATGTTTCAATTTCCAGCCGGTTCAACCCGCCCTCCAGAACCCGTCCCTATTTATCCAGACGCCCGGTTTTTTGTCCATCTTCGTGATCATGATGATACCGGACGGTCGACCTTCACTCCAGTAGCAATGACCGAAAGTTGAGACCGTTGAACCGGGTCGACGGTGTAACTCCGGTATTTGCGACGCCGTGTACGGTACGATGACGCCAACGTTTCTAGGAGCAAGCTGTTTACCATCCAACGAGTTTAACTTTCTAGGTGATGGCTGCTATTTCAACATATATAAGTATAGTTCCTTATCACCTGTTTCAACGAGGGAAAGTACAGAAGTACCCGATTTAACATGGATTTAAAGGAATTTGATAGGCCTCCTAACATAATTTCCCCAACTTTCGTTGATTGGAATATAACCTGCAAAGTTCAATGCTCGGTGAGAGGTTAATGATCACATTGACTGAAAACGAAACAAAAACTTGAAAATTGCTGAAAATGAAATAGGGCCACGATGAAAAAATACCTGCCTGACCCAAAATGCCGGCCCAAAAATGTGAGCTTTTACGGTGTGAAAGGTTTCAAAGATTATCTAGATAGTAAGCTGGTCTAAAATTGACCAGCACATACTTTCGCGTAAAAATTACTTGATTAAGCATGACATTAAAGCAAATTTATAACGAAGGAAAGATTTAAATCAGATGAAAATAATACTTGTTATATTTATTTTCGTCTCCAGTCCTTTATAGTAATCTTTGATATATTTGAATGTAACTAATCGTAAAAAGAGACACGCCCTCTTTGCTTTCCCCGTCAATCATCGCATTTGGAAATTTCCCCCTACGTTACACTGCAGAATTGGGGTGTTAACATTACACCAGCCGTGTTTATATTAGAGAACTCGCATAATATAAACACGAAGAATAAATATGACACCACTGGTGTCACCAGAGTTTTTCCAACCATCCACCCATCAAAATATTGATCCAAATTGTTCCATATATATATATATATATATATATACTATATATATATATATGTTGGTGGTATATATATATATATCCATAATTGGCATAAGTGGACCGCCCACCAACATAGGGGCTGGTTAGCTCAGTTGGTAGAGCGCTCGTACGGTATTTGGGAGGTCGCGGGTTCGAGTCCGGCATCAGCCAGTTTTTCTTTGCTCGCTTCACGTTTATATATATTTTTTTTACTTATTTATTTATTTATTTATTTTTATTCCGGCGGATGACAATGGAAGATCGTGAATTATGAATTATTTAAAAAGGATTATTTTCTAAAGAAAACAAAAAAATATTTAAACAATTTATGAAACCGTCCAATGCCACCCAACGATACAACCGAAATGGGCATGGAGTCCTAGCTCTTAAGACCTCGCAAAGACCGGACGTTTTGTTCATAAAAGTCGTCAGGTGCCCTAGCTGTCTATCCATTCATACACCCCCACGAAACCTCAGCTTCACCGTATATTATCAGCCTGATGCCAGCATCAGCTATATAGATTCCATGAATGAATGGAGGCCTATTTGATGAAACATTTTCTAGAAATAGTCGGTGGGGGCTTTTAAGCGGCCTTGACTTTGGTATAATAAGGCAACAACTCGTTAGGTATTGAGTGAAAGGTAGCGACAGGTATGGCACTTTAGTCAACTGATTACATAGCAGGCTATATTATTTTGTTTAAAAACTACCGGTACTGAAAACGGTTTCTTGATCAATGCGGCTGTTGGTAGAGGAACACTACCACAACTCAAGGGGCCCCCTTGTGGTCTGCCACATAATGAGAATGATGGTACGCCTGATTAATTGTTGTCAGCTGTAAGTTCTCAATTGTCCTTTGTCAATTGTCCGCTGACCCTTGTCAGTTGTCAATTGAAATTGTCAATTTCAGATGTCGAATGTCATCTGTCAATTGTCCATCTTTTAACTCTCAATTCCCCATTCCCTATTCCCAATTACCAGCTTTATTTAATATTACTTGAAACTGCAGCTTCTTATTTCAATTTTAATTTCATATTCAGTTTCAATTTCAACTTTAAATTTCAATTTGAGTTTGCATCAATAACGAGAGAAACATACACCACTGGCCAGTGGACAAACCACTGTGAATAAGAAAAGTGACAGAAACATTTGTATGAGGGAGGTAATCCTTATCTAGTAAGCTATGAGTCAAGTGTTGTGAAGATGTTTGATTGTCCAGCGTGAAGAGTGAACGGTGATATGACACCTATGTCATTTTATTTTGACCGTGATTAATTTTTGATTTAGAGGCAGAAGTATTAAAGCAATTAATGTGTCAAGCAATGGACATTCGATAGTCCTGACGAATCAAATTGTTGAGGATATATTTCCTGGTTGCTGCTAGCAAGACAGCTCGTCAATTAGCGACCCGATACTGATGGAAAATTAATTATATACGGCTATTGGATGCAGAAACCGTAGAAATAACCACAGACTTTGTCAATGGAATTTCAGAAATATTTTCATAATATTTATAATTTGTTTGCTTTCGGTTGTTGTCAAGGTTTATTTTAAAAGAACGGTCGATAACATAATGACAACATATTGTTTCCATATATACTAATAACTTGCCATTACTGCTCATCACTAGACAGAGAAAACATTTGAAAAACCCCGGACAATTTTAAGGAGGTGTTCAGGAGTTATCGCAAACACCTAATTACACCTGGCGACTATCCAGCATACTGCACTGACGAATATGCATTATACTCCCACCACTTGCGTTCAATGCAAACACAACAAAATGGCTGACTTGGTACTGTATATAGATATATACACATAACTGCTGAATACTCCCATTAATATTGTTTTCAGACTAAGGTCGTCTAACTTCCGTCTTGTTAAATGTGTCCTCCTTCATCATACTGACAGGATAATTCTTAACAATCAGTTTGGCGGTTATATTTTTGCCCTCCACAGGGAAGTTAGGAGTATATTTCTGTCTTGGTGATTGAGGGACATGGTTTTCGTACATGAGAGCACCTTAAACAATTATTCTCATGCTTTTCATTAACATCCCTACTCCTTAAATACACTTACCTTGTCCATATTTGTATCAGGTTACTGACCTTATGGTCAAGAGAGGTCATCTTGGTCGATCTTCGTCAGCAATCTCACAGTATTTATGCGATGGTTTAATCATTGTAAAATGTCAAGTCAGAATCGTTGTTTTACAATTCCAGTCACGTCATTTCTCAGTCTGAAATGGTCCTGATTAGAATGATCCACGGTTCCAAGACAGAGTTCCGACAGAAAAACGAGTAACATCAGTCTTTAATAAGCGTCAAATATTTCCTTTTATCCTGGTAAATCCGGAAGAAATTCAAGAATTATTGAAATTTTCGTGTATGTTTTGCCACGCCTCTTACACACGATGCTGTTGTTTTACACGTGGATTGCAAACATGAAGAACATTGGGTTTAATGGTATGTTGATGGCATTGTTAACATCCCACATACCTTTATATATTGGTGCGTGTGACACGCATCCTTCTGGCAAAAGGCATCTTTGTTTTGAGTCAAATAAAGCGCGCGCAAACTTCAATGTTGTCTGCATCAGCCAGGTGCTTTTAGAGAGAGTTTACACAGTACACACTTAACTTCACTCATTTTGTAGGGTTGCTTGACTACCAATCCGTATATAACTATGAACACGGCCCAGTTTGAAATGGTCAAATTGGCAAGCATAGGGACGGGGACAACAATAGGATAGTTTACAAATGAAGAATTGATAACTTGTGCATTTTTTTGTTGAAGGTCATTTTTAAGAGCTGCGGAAATGTGATTTCATAATCTAAAACAACCATTTGATGTCATATAAATTCATCTGTTGGGTCGTTTTCCCATAGGCAAAGTGCTTCAATCCAAGGTATCACTGCTCGCCCTGGGACCCAATCGTTCGACACCTAGGCCGCTACATCAGTGCCACCTAACGCACCCCGTGCGTACACCGCCGTCACACTCGGCGCACTAAGTGGGCCGTGCTACGTTTATTATTCATCGTGTGCTTTACGCCGCTTCATTAGCTCTTAACCAAGTTAACAGTTACTCACCGCGGCGATTGTTGTGGTTTTAATGCTGCAATAATGCATAATGGGCCATGTATTATGGTATGTGGTTCAATCACTTTCTCGAATTCTCTCGGTAATAAACTGATGCTGGGATTTAATGGACACAGATGACCAAGTCCTAAGAGGAAGGAAAGTGTTAAAGACGCGTGACCCTCTGGCCCCCTGGCTGACTGGGTGTCCAGCTATACTGATTTTCCGATTCTTCACTCCCATTCATCCAAATACATTAATAACCAAAAATCAAAATAAAATTGTGTCGTCACATTGTTTCTCTTTTGTAAACACCCCCACCACGAATGGAATTTTGCTTTGTACAGGTATATATCACTAATTAACTCATTACTGCTAAAAGTGCGCTCTTGTGAAAATCAAATAAACACACGGTCATTATAGAGGGATCGCACTAGCAAATTAAACTTGTTCTTATTTCTTTAATAGATGTATTATAAGGGTAGCATTGGAAAAATTTTGGAGAAAGGGGGGTGTCCTACCTACCGCCTGTCATATCATAAAAAGCATTAGAAAACTAACAATTATTGATGATGTATTTAAAAACAAATTGGTCAATGTTTACCTATATATTTAGTCGTGTCCCCAATCCCAGATTAAACCACCCCGGATCCGCTCTTGAGGTTGACAAGTGTCATTTTTTCATCATAGGTTTTCGTGTGTAACTCCCCCCCCCCCCCCCCTATGTTGCTGCAAGTTCTCCCTTTTTGTCGTTTAGGCCTACTCGTGATGACCCCAATCACTATCAACATTCACCAACCCTAAATATTTATGTATATTTCCAGTAAATATCACTCGATTCATATAATTATCTTTCACAATGTATGAAATTTCTCCCAGATTTCAAAATCCAGCCATATATTTAAAGGCACGGTCAACCATGCACTTTACATAGGTACATCTTAATTTACACCGCCCCTTTAAGAATACAAACCTCATTCTCAAGACATTTCTTCTCCGTATATGGTAAGCCGACCTGATCGTATTGGTATCATCAAAGAGTCATGTCATGTCACCGTATGCAATCTCCATTGCCTCTCATGTGATGCCAGGCAGATGCTATCGAGTCTAACACCTCAATCAACCCATGGGACACATTCATCGGACAGTCAACACAAACTTATGCCTGCTGTTTATCCTATCTGACTTTCATATCGGATCTTGTTATGGGTAACAGAGTATTATACGGCAGGAATAGTGAAAGGTAGACAGACGAGTCGTATAATTATATCAAAAGGAGAGACGAACAGTTTTAGATGAACACACAGGCTGACGAACAGACAGACAGATAAACATAATCAGACAAACACACCTATACACAGAGAGACATTGGTGGGTCCATGGGAAATTGGGAAATTGCCCCCTTTCTATCCCCATACATGCAAATGTACCATACGTTTTTATAAGTGCAACCCTTTTTTAGTAGTTTTCCCTACCCCAGTCACCTCTCTTTGTTTACATTTTTGTATTTGTTATTGTCACCCTGGATCCGCAAACAGTCAGAAAGTCAGTAAAATACAGTCAGTGACAGACAAACAGAAACACTAAAACAGACAGATAGAAATACAGCCCGACAGGTGGGCAGACAGTCTATGTTGAACGAGGTTAATTTTTTCATAAAATCATAATTTCTAACACTTTAAAAAAATGTCAGTTTGAACAATTTACCCTCTTCCATCATACGAACAAAAATATGCACATCGGTAATCATACATGTATGGACATATGATATGAAAAGTCCATATTTTGACATAGGCTAGCTCATCTTATAACAACCCACAAGCTTTAAACAAAAATACATTCCTTGGACAGTTTAATGAAGAGACAGGGAAAAGATCGTTGATTTTGTTTGAGAACTAATCACATTAATTAGACAAAAACCAGTATTTACACTATAGGACAATCATTTTTTTCAACATTTATAATATTAATAGTATAGCCCCACATTTTATAGTTTTAGTAATTATACACTCTTACATTTAAATATATACAGACCTGTGGGACAGGCTCATAATATGTGCACTGATATAATATTTCTCGTCATTAAAAAATGAAATTAAGACAGAATACACCGAAAACAAATTAAATACTAACAACGCTTTATAACACCTAGTGTTCAAATACAGCGATTCAAATACGATACACATCTAGCATAGCTCTAAGTGTGACGTCATTCAAAAGAAAAATGGCGGACGAAGATGAACAGTGATACTGATTTAGTGACAAGAGTTAATAACAAATGGGTATGGCTGGTATGTAAATGGGCTATTAAATTGATTATCCAAAGTGAATTTTATAAATGTACGAACGTGCAGAACTTTGACAAATTACCGATGATTCACTCTTCCTAAATTTGAACGAACAAATTCCAAGCAAACTTAGTAAATTTGTATCTCCTATAGCCATACCATAGACACATGTCTTTTTGTTTGATGAGTGGATAAAACGAACAACTCTGCCAAAACGTAATACAATTTTAAATTCTTTCTAAGTACATTTGAATTCCAATTTTGAGGGCGCCAAATTCATGTTTATATCAACACTAAATGGACTGGTATATCAATACAAATTTCGTCCCACCTTTGCCAGCCTTTGCAAAGCTACAGAACCGCAGTATGAAAATAAACCAAAGTAATCATGGAAAATCTTAGCTGTAACAGCATTGGCCCTTTTTCATACGGTACCACAACAAATCTTCAGAAATGAAATGAAACTGTTATTGTTACTTTATTTCTAAATGGAAATTAAATGTTATTCCCTATTTAGCATACCCTGCATGAACAATCAATGTCCTGATAAAAACAGGAACCACTAAACTGTGTGACAATAAAAAAAAACACTGTTTTATCGTTCATAAAAACATTCCATAATGATCTGAGATTAAATTTTACGTTCGGCCAGTCAGTCCAAGTTGTATGGTTAAAATCCCATTGTCGACGCAAGAGGGCGTTGCATTTGCCACAATAAAGAAAATTCCTTCATGCTTACTGGGTCATGGTTAAACTTATTAATTAACATAATATTATTATAAGACAGCCACAACGATCACAGTAGGCCTATGTTTATTTATTGGCAATTTTAACACTTTATCATTACATGGGAAGTAACATATAGTTATAGCTGTCTGTGTATCAAATTTTACTTATATACAATTATAATACCCTGTTTTCCGTCAAATCGGCCATTTCGTGGGACGGTCATAATTTTTTTTTTTTTTCTGATACGCAGTATTTGAATCAAAATGAGGCACAAGTTCAAAACTGACTGGTGCCTTTCAAACTTAAACATTTACATGGTGATATTCTATTAACGGTCAGGAAACCAGACATATATGAATAGTGAGAGGCTCGGTGCAATATGATGCCGTTTGATTATCAACATATGAACATAATATGACGTGTATATAATTCAGTATCTTCATAGGTTTATTGAGTATCCCTGTGACAAAATGTTACTTTTTGGCAAAGATTGACAGTCCCTCGTGTAGCATACAAAACGGAAATTGGAACGATATATTTGTGAATAGTTTCATTTTGTTACGATCGAACAATTGTGAAATATAATAGAAGCAACATTAACATCATTTCAAAAGATTAAATATTACTCTTGAAATCTTAAATTCATAGACAAACCAGGATGTTTTAACCATGTTGTATATGACAACAGCAAGGCAGACAATCAGAGTTTGCCAAAAGTTAATTTCTTTTTTTTCCGTTTAAAACTTAAGATAAGTTGTATCTGAGGGTTAATATTTTTTACCATAGCAACAGCAAGGCAAACAGAATTTGCTTGATGTTCAGTTTGGAATTATCGGCCATGCAAATCCTTCTTTCCATAAAACACTTAACATACTTAGACGTATATCAAGTTGAATACTTTAAAACAGATATCAAAAACAAATCTACTAAATAAATCTTTCTAGTTTAACAATAAACTTTTTGCAAAAATCAGACTTGTCTTTGAGACAGTTGATAGCAATTAATACTTAAGGAGTTGCAATATTTTGTTTGTATAACTATTAATGCATTGATGAAGTTGCTGCATTTACCAACACAGTGTGAAGACAGCGTGGAGTGAATACAAATTACTTCACGTGAACTGCTGAGAATGAGGTAGAAATACCTTTAAAAAGCTACTTATAAAAAAATAAACTTAACAAAATAAACCACAAGAAGAATTTATGGCTATTTTGTTGCACTTAAAGAATATTCCAGCACACACTCACAATCATTGCCTTCCTTATCATACCGTCTCTCGTACAGAAATTTTGAGAGTTTCTTAGCTTTGGGCATATACTATTTTGTTAATTTGCCAAGAACTATGTTTCTTAAAGCAAACTAGATAATTGTGCCAAGGAATTTTCTTCTTTTCGTCTTGTGTCGGTAGAAACATACCGGTAATCCTCATTTCAAAAAGAGATTTTTAAAACTATACATGAATAGAAAGAATTAATAAAGATAGGCATAGTGCATTGTTCTTTAAAGATTTTAACAAGCATATTGGGAAGTCCAAAATGACATTGTTGGTTGTAGGGGCATTAGATTACATCTTTGTTTTCATTATACCGTATGCGATAGAGGCTGGTTTTATCCACTAACAACTCTTTCCTACTTGTTTAAAATAAGATAGGAATCCACATATAATCTCAATCAAAAAAAAATTATTGTAAATCGTGTTATATTTCATTGATAGAAACTAGGGCGCCAACCATTATGTTGGCAATATTAATTCAGTCATTTTAAAATTAATGCGTAATTATTTTGGTATATTCAACATTCATAACAAACCCCGTGTAAAGTTCATACTATCTAAAATGTCTAATTTAACATTTATCCTAAAGGTATAAGACATTAAAAGATGATTGCGGAGTTTTGTTTTGTGTTCACTTAGAGCAAACATGATTTCACAATTGTCTTTAGGGGAGTGGCAAGTATGTTTCCAACAGATAATGTGGAGAGACAGGTTTGATAAAACATAAAGCCCATAGATTTATATACACGTCATTTACACACAAAATATTCAGTCATTATTTACTTGCTGTAGTTGTGAACGGAATTGGCGCCATTCCACGATTTAAAACTTATTTGTTGCTTTACAATTGTCCTTAGACAATTGTCTCGATGAATATTCATAACCACACACTACATTTCAGGGTTTTGGCGAGACTTTGCGCCATGAGAATATATCAAGACCATTGCGGGTGAATACAAAAGTATTTGTACTGCAAAGCACTTTTTTCTGAGTTTTATCTCTAAGATGTAATCATTTTTACCTCTGTGTGCTGGGATGTGGTTGTTGAGGAACTACTGTTCTTTGCGGGAAGCGGTGATGTGTTTCCCTCGCTGCCGGGCTCTCCCGGGCTACTCTCTGACTCGCTCACACCAGCAGGTTTCTTAGATGTGGATGTACTAGTGTTATTATTTGTGCTGCTGCTGGTGTTACCTGTATGCGTTTTAACATGTTTGCTAAGGTGGTCACTACGCATAAACCTCTTGTTACACGTTGGGCAGGCAAATCGCTTCTCCCCCGTGTGCGTGCGTAGATGGCGCTGTAATTCATCGGATCGTGTGAATCGCTTTCCGCAGAACAACCAGTTACAGACGAAGGGCCGCTCGCCGGTGTGCCATCTAAGATGAGCTTTCAGGTGGGATGTTTTCCCGTAGACCTTACCGCATCCAGGGATGTGACAGCTATGAGTGTTCTTTTTATGTGTAGGCTGACCCGCTGCAGCGAGCCGCTCATTCTCCTGACAGTTGGGACAGTCACATGTCGCACGGCCGGTATACCGTCTGTTTGCCCGAGACGACAGCGACAATCCGCTGAAACCGTTCGGCGTGAGGAATGGAGAGCGCATTTGGCCAAAGTTCATCAGATCACAGCCTGGTGGGACTAATGATCCGAGAGTGTCGTGTGTAAAGAGAGGAGGTGCCGTCATAAAAGGGTTACTACTGTGGGAGCTGAACACAGGGTGTGCCGCGTTCAGCGCTGCGCATTCAGCGGCGGCGTAGCTTGAATATTTGGGTAACTGTGAACTGAGAGCCACAGCGGTACTTGGGTGTAGGTCTAGCCAACTTGACCCACCTCGTAGCTCCCACCAGCTAAGGGTGGACGCTGTGCTCGAATCCCGAGCAATACTGGCAGCTACTGCACTGGACGCCTTTAACCATGAGTCGTAAGGATGTGGACAAACGGGCATACCGGGGCATACATTCACTAAATGGTCTGTTGTTGTACCATGAAGTTTGTGTATTATCGCAGGTTGGGATGCAGAATCCGTGGAAGACCACGGTATGCTTGATTTCAGTGAAGTCCTTCCGTGCATTATCATCTCATTGTAAGCTGCCATGGCACTAGAATTAGTCAAAGTAGAGTTGTGTAACGCTACGGCCGACGGTATGGAGTAAGGGGTGAACCCGTTGGCTGAAGCTGACACGATCGGCATCCTTGAATCAGTTAAAGCTGAGGAAAGGTCTGACATGGAGGATGTCTTCTTGATGAAGGGGTGGAAACCTTTGGCCTTGGGAGTGGCGACGTCGTTGATGGACGGGGGTGGTGTCTTGGTACCAATCTTATTACAAGTAGCAGCTAGCATGGCCAATGGTGTCGTTCCAACACGTGACTGATCCTGCAAATAAAAACAATTAAATAATTAAACGTCAAAAAACAAATTTGTTTCGTTTTCTAATTTCAATTCCAGGTTCTATAATCGATAGAATATGAATTCACTATCGATATGTTAACTATTTCAGATATTCCGTACCGAGGAAGTTCGGAAATTTTACTCCTAACCAACAACAAAAAAACCGATGTACCACTACACGTGTTCCCTTGAACGTACTAAAGATTATTATTGTCATTTGAGGAATTTTCTCCCCAAGATAACGTGCTGTCCGGAATTCCCGTGACCGAGATAGATCCGTCTTTCTTAGCACCTCTCGCTGAGCATGCACAGAGTCTGTCGCAAGTTTTTCTTGGTTTTTTTTTTTTTTTGGTTCACAAACAAGATGTAAGATAAATCCCAACTATCTCTCATCATACGACAATAAACCTACAGAGGGAACAGTCATCAGGAGCCGGCGACTATGGCCGATGTCTCTGTCATCATCACCAGTCGCTGACTAGCGAGCATCAGTGATGCAGTCCCTGTACCTTCCAGACCTAGACTAGGGATTGTGATCGTGCGTCCGCTTTCCACGCCTTAGTCACATCCCAGCCCGAACTCTTTCCCCTTGTTTTCTGATCACGGTCGTGTGCGCGCGGACAGCCAGGGCTGCGACTTGCCGGTAAATTGACTGCGGTGATTAAAGCTATCTAGCATTAATCAATATATCATATAGAGCCGTGTGTAAGACTATCCATATTGCGGCACACATCTGCGCGTTTCATTGGCTGAGGCATTCTGTGACGTCATTGACGATTTTTGCGATCGGGAAGTCTAAAATTCATTGTATTGAAAGAATAGGTAACTTGGGTGCAGTTGAGAAAGTATTTTATGTAGAAAGTGTTTTATCCAGCAATCATAAAGTCGGCGAGAGGTAATATCCTGGTCACCGAAAATAAACTAACTTCCTTGTTTTCGAATCGACTCTAACACCTTTTAATCGACCTGCTGGTCTTTTTCTTCCTCCATGGTCAAACGGACAATTAGTAATCGTTAAAAAGAATTTAAATTGCTGGGAAATTACATGAACAAAAATGAGATATATTGATCCCAATTTGTGATCATGTTCGAGTCTCAAGCCACATAGCAACACCTTATCAATGCATATACCAGCCAAGCTGGGAATCATTGAGACGGCACAACCGCCATTGTCGAAAGAATAGATCTTAAATTCCACTGTTTTGGATTTAGTGGTCGGCATGGGAGGGAGGGAGGGTTACTTTGGAGGCTGCCGTCTGGTCTGCTCATAACGCCCGGTTAGCCAACAGTGGATTAGTGTCCACAGGGGGGTCATAACAATTGGGGCCAATGACCGGCGATAGCTAGTGGTTTGGCCTTAAACAGCGCCATCAACGGCATCACAACTACAAGCTGTAATATTCATGGCAACATGCTCATACAGTCTTGTAACTTACTGATAATATCATTGATAAGAATTATGTCACATCTGGGTATGGGAAATGTGGAATGGGTTGGAAAGGTAAAAAAGTATGGATTTATCAGAATAAAAAAACTGTTCAGCTGGAACTAATTCTTGTTATATTTCCATTTCGATAAATATGTTTATCAGAAAAAAAGAATATGCTTTATGTTCACTCGGTATGAAAAACAACAAATTTCGCCAAAAAGAAAATTAGATATAAATTCTGTAAAGGCTGTTGGCGTATATGCACAAGTAATTAGTAATAATTATTTGGAAATGATGGAGATATATTGACTCCCGTGAGCTTGTAAAGGTTGTGATAAAACCCGTTATAAATCATGTCTGTCAAAAGTGGGGGTTTTTTATATAAGAAAATTAATCATATGTGTATTTTTGTAAGCAAAACTATGTTTTAGACACTAAAGTTGGTTTCACAGGTTGGTTGCTTATATGCTTATTTGTGTTCTTATCAAGTAAACGTGCGCATTTTCAATACTGTGCAAGGCCTTTAAATTGAGCGCATGTACGATATGCAGTATGACAACATACAGCCTAGACATATTATACAGCGTTGCGATGATTTTACACCACATAAGAAGATGAAAACAAAGTTGTTTTAACTTTTAACTCGCCCATTTAATGCACCACGGTGAATTGGAAGTTAATTACATTTCTTGACGAGAATGAAGTGATTACCAATGCACATGCGTGTTTATTTTCGTCTCTCGAGGACCCCTCTATGGATTTCGTATCACTCTGTCAGCCACAGCTCGGTCCAACAACAAAACAACCGTGAACCATCTTCCCGCCAATTCTTGCCCCGCTACGAGAAATTATACTGTAAAAATACTCCGATTGTCGGATTTTACATAATTCATTGGAGGGACTTCCATCCTTCGCCGCGTACGCCGGGTCCTTCAAGGAAACGACGACGGGTTGTTGGACGGCTTTCGGTCGGTACTTGAAAGCGAGTGCACTTATCGGTATTTTTGTAGCCCGAGTTTTGAATGTTCATCATTTGCTCTTTTAGAACATTTTCACCACTTCCACAGCAAGCCGAGTTTTCTCCTTGATGTACACTTGATTTGAAAAAGGAGGGGGCCGGGATAACTTTGGGCAACCCCGGTATCGTCATAAGATTCAGGAGTGATGGGCGAGCAAGCGGTGCGACAACAGCTGTCATTTAAGTTCACCCAAGATTGCTGTCTTTATATTTCTCGTTCCTTCTCGGCCGTATATGTCGCTGCAATCACCGTCAAATTATGCCCGTTTGAAGGCAAGAAGTGCAGCAGTGCGCCGATAATAAAAGTTGTCTTTGACTTAATTACGGGACGCGCTTGCGAGCCTCTAATGAATCTCAAGGAGAAATCTGCCAAAATTGACGGCAGGTATGAACGGAAGGTTAATGACCACAAAATCTCCCAGATAAATCTCCTATCCAAACGCGGCTTCACTTTTTAAATTCACTTCTTATAGTAATAATGTGCTTGTTAGTGTCACTCTGCAAAACAAATTGTGTGAATAGAGTGAAGGATTGTTCACCATAAATTCGTTGACAATGTAATAGAAAAAGTAGTAAATAAACACACAAAGAAATAAACCACAACAAAAATCACTACCAATAAAAAGTCTAATCAAACAAGCAAACAACCGAATGCTGACATCTGACAAGTCAAATAAATTAAACAAATAAATAAATATTGATATTAAAAAAATAGATTATCAAATCATCTTTGTTCGATTATAAATTTCACTTATGTTGCAAACTACAATCGTGTCAACGCTGGCGTGAGGTCAGCCAACGACGTGAATAGTATTTTTGTGGGATTCATATATCGTCGAATTACCACCCCAGCCCCACCATCAGTCCACTACAGCGAATCGGCGCCACACTATTGCAGTGAAAGATATATAATTATTATAGTTTGCTTCGTAAATGGTAGATGAGTTTAGTGTGGTAAGTAACCATAAAGGCGATCGTAATTGCACATTGCACGCGCATCCTAGTAATCGGCACTGACATGAGCTGAATGATTTGTCACTTATTAGATGCAACATGCCGAGTGTATTACAAATTATCAGCTGTCTTTTATGACTATTATATAAAAATAATAAACCGCTTTGGCTGAAATATTAGTTTTAGTAGAGCTCCAAATATTTCAGAAAACCCCAAACATTTTAGGTTCGTCACCAAATATACCGCAGTTGCGAAATTTCCTCAATAGTAAATATTTAAATAAGAAAACTTTTTTCAAAGTTGTCATTTTAATTTAACTTGTTAAATACTGAAATTCATCTTTGTGTAATCCACATACAAAATCTAAACTCTGAATAAATGTTCATAGCTCGCTTTCACTTTTTGTTCTGCACGTCAAAAAGCACAGTAATACTACACGAATACTGTCATCCATTGCCTAAACCATACTTCAGTATAATTAAATTACACATCACGTCGATAATAATCTTGACGTTATCGACAGATACAGAGAGATACCCCCAACGTCAAATCTCGCGACCTCTCGTCAGTTGAGACCAGAGATGGGGGCTGCGTGGTCACGCAAGGTGACCAAGATGATCTGCGTGATCTATCTTGATTGACACGCTAGACATATTCACCCGGACTCAATTCACTGTGCTTGCATTCCCAGTAATACCTGCCGTAGTCGCTGTTGTCATTTGTTTTCCAAGTCAAACATCAGCCGTTATAACAGCGTGAAGATAAATCCCCGCCGGCCTAAGAAAACTTAGGTTTAGGGAATAATCGTATCTGCGGATCTGTATTCTCACAAGAATTGGAACCTGCGGCGCGAGGGAGTACTGATGCCCCATTGATGAGCAACGGAGCAAGCTGTGGCTCACTTTACCCAGGGTACTGCTCCGAGCAAGGATGAATGCTCCGTCAGCCCAACTCGTCTTGTTTTACACGACAGGGTTTTACGACGAAGTATTAGGTTTTAGAAAAGATTAGCTACACTGGACCCTGTTTATCGCTGTAGCCTTAAGAGTCTGCTGATTCCTAATAACATTTGATGTCACATTGGCTCATTTTAAACATAGATAACTCAAAAAGGTTTCATTTTATCTATCTTTGACAATAATACAATAACATGTACAATCAAACTTAGGGGACAAAGTACCGGTCATTTTTACAGGATGATCATAATGACGATACATGAATTTCTATAAAAAAATATTTTTAAACATCACTTATATATAATAAAAAACTAATTTAAATAAATTCAAATCAGTCTAAAATTATCACTATCAAGTTAATTGTAGCAATGAAGCAAAGGCATACAATGGAATCCACGGGATAATGTGACAATTGTAGACATTTGAGGGATTTCTTCAGACAGCGAATGTTTTAAGAGACAAATCCAAAAGGTATGGCCACATAATAGTACATGGTTATATTATTTTAAATGTCTTCGAATCATCTTACGATAGTAATGCATTTGGTGACTTACAAGAGTGGCATGAAGTATTGTATCTCGTATATACAGTGTGTTATTACATCCTGTTTCAAGCACTTTTCGACTGATAATGAGTCGGTTTGACGTAAGCCTATATTATTTATTATTACTTGTTCGTATTCCGATTGATTTAACTTACTCAGCATTACTTTCGTCTTATCAAATATTTCAAAGTGATATTCCAGCGTGATATTGATAAATGTGCTTGATACTATGACAGCCATATATTCCAAAACCATGTGTTTTAGGCAATATTTCTCACATTTTCCGCATGTTGACTACGACGCCCGGAGCTCATCTTGGATAACACAAACCCAATTGCCCTTCGCGAGGCTTTGGTGTCTTCAGGCTATCTCCCACCGGATTTGTCGGAATAATCGCCCATAGAGAAAACAGCCTTCGCGTGATCAAAAAGGCACTAGCCAAAACAGCAAGAAATGCCAATTTTGCGAGCAAATAATAAATCTTGGTATTAAAAAAACCAGCGCTCTATCTCAGTGCAAAGCAATCGTTGTTCACCACACAGTAGCAAGGAGGAAATCCACGAAAAACCCCGCGGGGCAATGTGTATAAAATTGTAACTATACAGCTCTGATACACAGCCCGTACGGCATTGGCGGGAAATGCGCTCCTAATACACCCACGTTCGATTTGATGTTGCATAGTATACAACGGACGCCATGTAAAATACACCGCAGGGTATAACATACAGTATACGGTGTAGGAACTGCCTCAAGGGTAGTCCTTAGTAACTGCAAGCTCGGAGGTCTGGGCGTCGAAGCGAGGAAACAGACTCGAGGTCTTTGACCATCACTGTTCTGGCGCTAATGAAGATACCCTATCTCCACCTCATTGCTCCAGGATTCATTTCAAAATTTTCACAATCTTGACAACCTTTTCCGAGCATATAGCGGGAGCAATTTTGCCATAATTACACTATCCTGGGTACCCCCTGGTAATACTAGTGAGAGCGCCGGCCAGTTTACGGGGGTCTGGTATATGTGAGTAACATATGGAAGATTTATATTTATATCGTAATCGCTAAAGGAGTTTTACCCTGTTTTACAGATTTAAAAATGTGTGAGTTAGTAACAAAGGAGTGACCACTTCGTGGTCATCGTGAGGATTTATACCCAACTTATATCATTTAAGTGCTTCAACAACTATATAGCTATAATCTGGACACTACACTATTTTGATAAGTAAAGACTGTTTGCGGTGATACCATGTGAAATTCTCAAATTGAGTAGTAATTAGTTCTGAAAAGAACTGGAGTTTCAGAACGAATTACTACTCAATTTCACATGGTGTCACCGCAAACAGTCTTTACTTATCCTTTTCACCATGAAAAGCTACAAATATAACACTATTTTGGTAACATTTTTAGACGGGCATGCATATTACGTTTAAGTGCAACGCCGGGCTTTGAGGCGCAATGCATTATAAATATGAATTATTTCAAACTTATTCAAACCAGTAATTCGCCGAATAACCTTATTAGAAATTTCTAAAACCGCGCAAGCTTTATCAATAAAACGGTTATAGGTCGTACGTATTAATGACACATCAGGAGTTGGTTCAAACATGTTTTCTCTTTAGTTCAAACAACTTTATCAGGTAGGCCTACGTGACACGACAGTGCATACAATTATTCTTGGGTTTCACTGATAAATATCTTATTCGCTTTTTAGATGGTATGGAACTTACAAGAACATACAAGTCATGAACAGCTTTTAACACAATACATCATTTAACATGTTACAAGGAATGTAATTAGCGTTACATGATCATCATTACAGGATAAAACAATCAGTTGGCTAACTCTTGCTCCCAGAACGCATATTTAATGAGACTCTAGTAATACGTATTGACACCAGAACTGACGAATAAAAACTCATGAGATAGCAAAATTTAAATAAAAGGTGATTTCGAAAAATACACTCTATAATAACCACTTTTAAAGCATAATTTCAAGTAATCCAACTGATTATTCCAATTAATTTTGAGCAATTTCTCCTGTAAATGTTTTTGCGTTTATTTTTGCACGTTCCTGAGACAAAGGCTATGTGAAATCTCAAATAACTGATAAATATTGAGAAGTTTCAAGAAAAATAAACAAAAAGAAAACTGTTAAAAAGTGATAGTTTACGTGTCAATGATTGGCAACAATTTGTGATTCGAGTTAGCTTTAAAGACTTGTACCCACAATGAAAGCCGACATGCAATAACTATAGTTTATAAGGACTCACTGCCAGAATATGAAACAACACATCCGCTCAAGACTAAAGAGTCGAAAAGTATGAGGTTGACACTTTAATTTCCACTCTTCTGCTCTCTTTTTTCTCCTCCCCTTTAAGGCTGGACTCGGTTTGTGATCCATTGTGCCCAGATCAATAATACAGTGGCTATTGTACTGCATCATTACAGCCTGTCACTCATTCAGCACAGCCCGGGGAGCACTAGAGAGATACCAATCACACATCTATGCAAATTGCAATATATATACTTATTATCCTCTATCAAAACCCGTTGATATAAAAAAAACAGCCCGTTATCCGTCTCCCACAATCAGTGGCGCACCCAAGGGGGGGCGGCTTGGGGGGCTCGAGCCCCCCCCCCCAAGGGCCCGCTGATGTTTTATTATTTTTTTAAAGAAGGAGCCAGGAAAGAGAGCAAAATCTGAGCCCAAGTCTTGTCTACAGAGGAGTTCGGCAAGGAGTATAGGCCAGTGGTACAAGGGATGGGGACTCAGGAGACTCAAGCTCCCCTCCAAAAGTTTTCCATTTATTCCACTCACTATTATATTTTACGGCGTTGCGTATGCATGTGCATGTAAGCTTGAAGGGCCACCAGTATATATAACAAGCATTTTTACACATTCTCCCCCCCCCCCTGCCATGGTGCACCCTGATCAGGGAGCAGCTTTACTTAATTTTATTTTCATTTTCTGTTGTCCGTTTCTCTTGTTGAGGTCGTTGACTGTTGTTGAGGTTACTCGTAAAATTTAAACACGCCCGCATTATAATCAACTCCTTTCCAGTTTGTACACAATGGCCCAGGATTGGGTTTTAATTTACAAAGATTATGTGACACTCTTTTAGCAAACACCGATTGGATAATATTGGGATTTGGTTTTGCCGCCAAATTCGAGTTTGAAAAATTTTAGCTCCGCCCGGAATGATCACAAACTTTACGTCCACGCAATGAAAGTATTTAACTATAGAAATCTTGCAGACGAAACAAGCTCAAGTTCTTTACATTAAGAGGAGGAAATTATATGGAAGGTAAAACCCTACGAGTCCGAATCATGCCATAATGTCTTCTTTTTATGACTAGAAACCACCAGGAAACATTTAACATGTGCCGTAGGTTCACTGACGAGCACGACTAGGGACATGGCTGCAGCCGCGCCAGCGGTTATGGTTTGGGTCAGCCATGTCTCACCCCATTATTGGATTTCAAATAAAAATATTTTGAGCGCCCCCCCCCCCCCATCAAATCCTGGGTGCGCCACTGCCCACAATGCATTTCGACGAGAGGACTCCAACACGTCTGCATTAGCAACTGGCCCGTTGCCCACACTTTGGCCCATGGCAGTAACAGAACGGTGGGCCGATTTTCCGATCGGGAGCCTCCGCAGACGCCCCTTTGTCAAAGCTCACGAAATCACAAAAAGTGGGGAATTATGTAAATTATGCAAGTATGTCTCCGCCAGCTCTGCTGTATCTCAAGGTCTTTTCCTCCGCCATTTCTCCCGGCCATTGACCCTAAGATGGGGTGTGCTGAATGCAGCCTGACTGCAGCCTTATTCTATTCATGAGAGATATGAATGGTGACTGTAACCTCGCTATTAAGCAACCCAACCTTGGGGTTACGGTATCCATGTGGAAAAGTGCACCCGGCCTGTGTCGTGTAATCAATAGAAAAGAAAACCTTGGCGGGGATCAGCCTGGGCCGGCCCGTTCAGATCAGTTAGGCCGTCAACACACTGCATCATATTTAGGAAGTTGACCATAATAAGACAAATCTTATTGTTGTTTCTTTCGACTATTCCGTTAAGTCATCAACGGTGGCGAGGGGGCGAGGGGGCGAGGGGGCGAGGGGGGTTACAGGCACAAAATTAAAGTTCATATTTATAAATTTAATTTGTTAATACAGAAAGGACACATCGTCGCGTTAATGTGATCCAAAATAAATAGAAAGGCAATATTTTTTGTTAATTTGTTGAAAGTGGGGAAAATACCACATGCTACACGTGTTGATTGTACTTTATATTAAAGATGTTGGATACAATGATTGACATAACTGACATGGCGCCTGTCCCCAGTTAAGGCCATTGGTGCTTGGGTTGTCCCTAGGGTTTGCCCTTAGACGGACATATTTTACCACTAACACCAATCAGTAATACTAATAAGCCAAAGTAGAGGCTCCACAACTATGGAACAAGCTTGACCGCAGAGAAAAGACTACAAGGGATCACCACGGTCAAGAAACTTGTCAGTGACGATGATGTGTGAGACAGTAAGAAGTGGGGGTTGGTCAACAGGGTCTGATTTAGGTAGGTAGTCTGACCCACTGCTCTAACGAGGCGGATGATGAGAGGAATGATCGAGAGAGGACAGCCTACCTTCGACAACAAGTGAGGGCTTATAAAAATCTCATAAGGACAGCTTCAGAAGTTCATAATCGTGACTCACAATACTATTCATGAACTAAAGCTGGATCACAGGGAAATATTTTTCATATTGCTGCATTTCTTGAAGAAAGCTCCAGACATTCAAGGAATTTTTAGAAGTAAAAGAAATAACTAACCGTAACAAACATTTATAACGCTTGCATGCACAGTATGCCTATCACAAGATAAATCAACCATTTAAAATATGTTTAGTAAAATTATATTACTTTTGGCGGGAGACTTCTGTTTAATACAAATGGGAAATAAACCGGCGGAAGGCGGGTTACTTAGGTGAGTGACACAAATCTCATGACCTGCCGCAGCTATCTCGAGCTCGTCAAAAATAGCTCTGAAATATTTACCATATGTCACCCGGAATCGGCATACATCACCCACATAAGCCTACATAGCATGGTTAATCATTCGTTAATAACTAGAATATGTTATGATTTTAGTTTCATGTTCGGCACGCATGACGTAATCTATGATGACTTTTTAACGTGATAAAGGTTGATTATTTAGGTCAAATGTATGGGTGATAAGATATCAAGAGCAGGGTTTGTATACGATTGACATATATATGAGGACCCATAAGGTTTGGTTGATTCAATACAGCCATATGGATAAACAATCAAAATATCTATGACCAAGACTGTTCCAGCTGTAAATCCAATTAAAAACTCTGATTTATAAATCCAATTTGTAAAACTTATTTCGCAAAGAAATCTATCAAATCTATCAAATCTAAGAACTATTTGATGTTTTTGCACAAAACTGTATGGCCATGCAAACTTGTACCCTTCCCTCTTTCTCGATTATAACGGCGATATATTCTGCCATTTTTCGTTAGGTTAACACAACGAGACGCAATAGAAGTTATGCGTAAGAACCTCTCTTGCTCTTACTGTGAAAACACTACAGAGCATTGAAAGCACTTTTGATTCTATCCGCGCTGTAATACACAGTCGAGGGGAGCGAATACGTTTTGTCGGCCTGCATCCGATGATAAGGGCGCACAAAATAAGAAATTGACTCCACAACCGCGCCTTTGTAAACCTGCGTTGTTCTTGGCTTTGGTATGATATAATTGTGTCCCAGTGGGGTCAACATGATGAATGGAGAAAACATCATCTTGTACTAACAGCAAATGGTAATGTCCACGGGGCTTGTGGAGCGTTGATACCGCGCCAGACATTGCGTTTTCATTATTGTTGTTTTTCACTGGATTCAACCCACAATTATTCTTTTGTCGTACATGATGTTTACTTTAATACATCCGATGATTATATTAGTTATTACTACGGATACACTCAAGAGATGTACTTTGTTAAATCACAGGGCTCAAAAGAGTTGACTAAATTGTTCAGTAGTCTTGCTTTCTTTGCTCAGCATTGATGACTTCGTCACTAATTTTTCTTCCTTTTCAAAGAATACACAGAAAAGGAAGGTGAAGGTAAAAGTGTGGTGGCAGAGCATAGTTTGAACTGTGTCCCCCGTAACAGACACATTAATGTTATATTTAATGTTATATTTAATAAACCGCTTTGTAATTACATATTGAAATATCTGATGTATTAATTTGTTTTCACTGGATCCTTTTAAAGGAATATGTTTTTCGATGAAGTGTCGAGAAAACGGAAATTGTGGAGGAAATGACGAGAAAACGGTATGTTTTGTATTCACTTGCGGGCCCAAGATAAAGCCTTGAGGAGACCGCTCGCTCTTCTTTTGAAGAAAGCTATTTGGCGCCTTCGTGAAATCGTGTGCATTCAACTTCATTAGTGTCCACCGCAAAGATGACATTTTATTATGAAACGGAAACCAATATTTATTAAAGGTTCAAATCACTCCACCATGTTCAGCGGCTAATAAAAAAATCTTATACATGAGTGATATAATAGCAGGAATTTGACATCGTCGGTACAGTGTGCAGATTGCACCTTCCCAACCGACTTCAATTAAGCCGCGTCGGAAAGGCCCAACTGTCAAGAAAACAAGCCCCAAAATGGTCAAACTATACCGCCCTTTTGTGAAAAACACCGCAAATCGAAGGGTGCGGTGCTCCGACGGCAGCTCCGACAGGCAGGGGGAAAAGCCGCGTTGCTTCAAGTTCCGCCGGCGCTTTCTGAAAAAATGGTGCAGGTGAAAGGGGCAAGCGGTGTCAGGGTCCTCAAAGACGGCCTTCTTCAGCTGAGAGGATTCACGCCTCAGCTAGGAGGCATCCGCTGTCTGGGAGAATTCAATTTCTGCCGCTAATTGATAGCATCTTGCTCCATTACTTCAACGTCACACCTTTTAAGTCCGAAAAAAAAACGTGGTATTCTTTTCTCCCCGAGCAACCTGTCCGGCCCGAATGCCTTGAAGAACTCAAGCAGTATATCTAAATCAACTAAGTACATTTTATTCAGAAATCTATCAACTAAGTACATTTTAAACAATAATTCATAAATAGCCTACACAAATTTAAAATGCATTTCCTTGTCTTATTGTTTTAATGCAACCGCTATAATTTAGGCCTACTTTATATAATAATGTTAACACAAATTTTATATCAGTTTAGCTGAAATATAATATTTCTTTCTGACAAATTTTATTTTAGGCCTATATATACATATTGGTGATTGTTATTTGGATATTTCCTTTGTTTTTAAGTGTATTTTATTGTGTAGGCTATTTATATTAATGTTCTTTCCGCTTGAGCCGACGACGGTATAAAATAAAATTTAAAATCAAATCCAAAAAACCACAAAGGAAATTATAAACTGTAAATCCTATATAGTTTTACAGGTTTCAATGCCATGTTGTTTTGTACACTGCAACTTAAAAGCCATGCTTAATTTGTTGTAGTAACGCCGTTTCTTAATATATTCATAAAACTAAATGAAGCATGTATTGCCATAGGTCTGTGCATATTTTACTGAGAGTATTTTCATTTTCAATAGGCCTAGGCAACATTTCCATCCGCAATTATCGATCTGAAACCGTCTTGACAGAGGTTTTTATTATGTCCATATTTACTGGCTTATTGTGTAAGTGGAATCACGTCAAAATAATTGAATTACAATATCCTGGTTTGAGAGTTCCATACATGTGTGACTGAAACCCCTCCCATAAAGACAATTCCTCTCACCCACATCCTCCCAAAAGCCGCCAGTACGTTTTATGTGACAGCTGGTTGATATAGAAACAGGATCACGTGATAATGTCTGAAATGATTTGCATAAAGCAAAACTACTATTTAAATGTTAATGAACTTCATTTGCGAGTCTTGCAGTCGACTGATGTGGATTATTTGTTATTCAGCTACAAGATTATTACCGGTATAGCCACTATTAGTTAGGCTATCTCAAAAAGCATTAATGATCAGTTTTAATAAACGTACTTAACGTAAAGTTGATGATGCTTTTTCATTGAAAGAGTTTTGTGCTATACTTTTAATACAATTAATCAATATATTTTGCAAATGAACTTTTGTCTTCCGGAGACATAATTTACACAATGAAATGAATACAAAAATCTTAATGCATTTTCATTAATTTCTCTTTAACGACACAGTGTAATAGGCCCAGGCCTTAACTGCTTGGTTTTTGTAAATAGGTCTATCATCTAATACTTATAAAGTCATACTTCGTTGCTTCATAAGTTATAGACTGAATAAAAAATATCAATATCAGTAACATTTACATTATTATCAAAATTATGTTTTGAATTGTGATCAATACAAATGCGGTGGCGTTAACATTTTAATATTTTGGCGTCTGTCACGTCTGAGTCTTAACACCCGTCACAGCACCACTCAAATACGTGGGTATATTATAGACTGGTTTACATCCATCCCCATCTCCCAATCATCATTGTTTTGCACATGAGGGGAAGACAAGAACTTGAGACGTGAGTGGATGTTTGTTTGTTCGTTTGAAGAGTTTGTTTACAGTCAGGGGAAAAGTACATGACACCTACTTGATCGCGGCAATCGATTGATAATCGACTAGTGTCAGAAGTTGCAGTTTTAACAAACAAAATCGAAGTAACAAAGCAAATTGTCAACTGTGCAGGAGGAACAGTTTTAAGACGGCTGTTGCAAGAAGTGGATAAATAGACCTTTGTTTCCGACTCCTCCACTTGTCAGAACCACTAGAGTCCATCAATCCCCTGATTGCGTTGAATCTTCACAGTCCAATTACACGCCTTCCCGGCAGCGCAATAGACACTCACTAGTAGGAGCAGGTACCGAGTGATAACCAGACGATCAGACGGCTCAGACACGCTCACAATCAGGGCCAAAGACCGCTCTGCTCACTCACCCAAACAATATTATACAAAAATCCGTGCTCGTTTTCATTATGAAAGGGCTTTACATATAAAAGAGATATACCAAGAGTGCGACAATAGGAGGGGCCGCCAACCCTATAAACCAACAACTCCCAAATAATGACACAAAAGCTGGGTAATTTCGAGAAGGTTGGCCGGCCTCTATGATTTTCCGAAGTAATTGCAGCTCTCATTTTCAGCTTGAACAAACCCGTCCCAAAAAGTTACGACGGGAGTATCAAGACTAGGCAGGGGTGCCGACACCACTGGAGCCCATTATTTCCCTGCCATTGACTTTTCAACCTATAACATCCCATAGGCTTCAGTTTTTAAAATTATCACAAGTTTTTTAGTTTTATTTTTGAACTGAGTGGAATGACACGAAGTAACCCCAGACACCGCTTTGCATGTAATGTTACAATGGCAGGTTTTTCCCCATGATGTAAATGACGACTTGGACACAAAAGCATTTTAAGAATTGTTTGATTGCCTAGGGGTGGAGAATTGAGCCTACCCTTTATTGTCCACTGTCATGTTGAACTTCCAACCTGCGATTCATCATTGAGCAAAATAAAGTGGGCTCTTTAACACATTCAGTTTGACATCGGAGCAGACCTTAATACAATGTAACAAAAATAAATGAATTTGGAGCTCCTTCTAACAATATGAAATGATCACATCACATTCACATTTGAAGTGCCCTCTAACAATAGGAAATTACACGTCACATGTATTTACATTTAGTGCTCCCTCTATCGGTGTAATAATTTCAAAGCAGGCAAAATTGTGTATGTCAGTATGCAGTTTTTACATTATTTTCTAGAATATTCTGTATATTCTAGAATCTGACAATCATCCGATATAATTATTATGAATAGCCTGGTATACAAAATATTGTATACGGTCTTCACAACTGATATCATTAACGTGTGTGCTTACTGTTTAATATTATGGATGGTGTTCAGAATTTACAACAGAACCGAGGCGTAGCCGACCGCCCGATAATTGCTCAGACGTCTATAGAAGGTACAACATTGGTGTTAACGAATGTTCATGAATAGTATCATACACATAACCCGTGAGAGATTTATCACAATTGCTCACATTATCAACGTTCCAAAACAAACAAAAAATCTGAACGTTGCCAGTGAAATACAGGCTATAAATCTTGGATACATTTACAGATATTTAAAGTGTATACTGTCTTTGAATTGGTGTGTATTGAATTTATTTTGATTTAGGTTTGTACGTATCTTCTGTTTTACATAGATGTGCAAGTGTCATATTGAAACTATCAAAAAGCTATTTATTTTTATTATGATGTACATCGGGGACCATTTATTTATGTGTTAGGGGAATGGGGTTATTTTTTTGGATAAAACGCACATATTGCAAATAAGACAAACATCGTGTTGAACAACAGAATCGCGACATTATAGTAACAGCACTGTTCGGCACCACTTAAATGTGCGTGAACTGTCCATTATAGAGGAAGCATGCAGATGGCATAAGGTGATAGAGTCAACTCATTTATAGTATTGGACAGCCCTTGTTAAGATGCTCGTCAGCATCGGACAACGAGCTAGCGGTCATGCACCCCGATAGCCTTCCTGTATGTCCGTTCTCCCGTGCGGTCATCGTCATTAATAAATTAAAAAAACATACCCATGTGCACTTGGCCCGATTCATTTATACAAAAAACCTCAATCATATTGCCTGGGTTGTTCGCGCTGATTTCGTCTCCCTGTCTGTTCCGTATACCCTGGAGCTATTCTGATTGTACACCTCCAACGTTATGGTGTAGAACTTTCCCCTCACCCCAACACCACCACCCCCCCCCCCCCCCGCTCTCTCTCTCTCTCTCTCTCTCTCTCTCTCTCTCTCTCTCTCTCTCTCTCTCTCTCTCTCTCTCTCTCTCTCTCTCTCTCTCTCTCTCTCTCTCTCTCTCTCTCTCTCTCTCTCTCTCTCTCTCTCTCTCTCTCTCTCTCTCTCTCTCTCTCTCTCTCTCTCTCTCTCTCTCTCTCTCTCTCTAGTTCGATTTTGATACGCTTCTCGAACTGTATATTGTCGGACAGTACGCTATTTACGCAATCACTCATTGGCCTATGCGGCCAAGCAATCATAGATCAGTTTTGCAGCGCACAGCACCCGGCGAGAAAGGACTGACCTCCGAGGACGGTTCGTCCCTCTGTTGATTATAAAGGCTAATCAACAACAACGAAATTATTCACCCTCGGCAACAAATTGCGACTATGTGTGGAACTGTGGGATTAGGGTAGTCCCCTGAAGTCATGATCAATCTTCAGAATCGAGAAAAGAAACAAAGAACTATCAGAGATTGATCCAGGCTTGTTGATCTAGGAAGACTGCCTGTTTGTTTGGTTGTATTTGTTCCTCGTTTCATCCTGGTACCCGGCCCGCGCAACTCACATTCCATTCATACTAGACAAATATTAAAATATTTAAAAGCAGTATGAAGTTTTCTGTGCAATTGTAAGACATGCAAGTTTAGAAAGAATGAGGATGATAAAAAGGACTGAATCTGTTCTGTTGGTTTGTAAAAAAATAGGCCTACTTGAATAATACACTAAATAGAAAATAGATAAACCCGGTTCTTAGATAATGATATTATTGGTGGATTTCATATTCAAAAAGCCAAAATTTTAACGACCACCGCGGTTTTCTCTCCTACCAGAACGCCTACCGATAAAACGGGGTCCAGTCGGTCACCGTACACAGGGTCACATCCTAATGGGTCAAACCGCCTATAATAAACAATTGGCGTTATAAGGAAGAAATAAAACCGCGACTTCACACTGCAATACTACTCATTAAACATATACAATTGCAAGGAGAAAAGCAGCAAAACCACGCTCATAAGAGAAAAAACCTTGGCGCCTGCTCTGCCTCAGGCTTTGAGGTCTGACTTACAGACGACAAGGCTCTAGTAGGAAGCTTCTATTTGTGCCGAGCCGCTGGTGCGCAAGCGGGGAAACGAATTACGTTCGCCGTTGACCTTGGCAATGACTCGAAACCGATCAAAGATGTACAGTGTGGAATATTACTGGTGCCTTGATGCCAAAGGTCAAAGCTGCACAATTTGACCTTTGTGACCCGAGGTTATAAGAATGGTCATAATGTTAGCTGGAAATCTACAGCGTGTTATTACAGTATAAACAGCCATTCTTTTTGTCCTGAATATGTTTGCTGCGTGATTGCGCCTTACTAAAAACGACTTTTGCAAGTCTAGTGACACAAAGACTAAACAAAGACATGGCTTAAAGTTTTCAGGTCAGTCTTATAATTAAGAGTTGTACCCCCAGTTCTTTTCAGAACTAATTACTACTCAATTGAGATTCCACATGGTGTCACCGCAATTATTCTTACTTATCATCCTCACCATGCAAAGCTACAAGTTTTACTTATAATTATACTTCCATCATACCTCATCCAACCCACATCATGCAGGGTTAAATTAATAACATGGGGCGTTGATTACGATACCAAATAATGCAGTATTATAATTATAAAAGAACCCCGACAAAAGATTACCTATTTTAGGTCATGCATTATTTTGTTATAACTTCAACACTCCCCAAATTATGAAAAAATAACAATATAAACCACGGACCTATTGCTTTAAATGGGAAAAGCAAATAGCAGTGTTCAACAAAACCTTGTGTATATATAACTTCTATCCGTATCGACCAGGCGCTTGCATCTCGTCTCAGATTTTTCCATAAACTTTGAGGCGCGGGTTGGCCAAGCCCCATTCATTATGATGACATCGATCGCCTGGTGGAGTATGGCCATCGAACCCAGCGACTCCCCTCTCTCCACCAATTGCCTTCCCAAACGATGTTTGTGTCTGTGTGAATTGGCAGTGGTCCCCAACAGAAGGCATGAGTCCCATTGTGGTACGGGTTGTTTAGAAGAGGGGTGCGAGTAGTATTTCGACACTTTGGTATTCATCGTAACGCCCTCGTGATATCGACCTATGCGATGGTACACAATGGCTTGTACTGGAGTAAACTCATGTAGCAGACGGATTTTGGTTATAGTGCAACAACCCGAGGTTTTGTTGATGTGACATCAAGTATGCCTTATTCTTTTGCTAACTATACAGCATAATGTAAATTATACAAAATGCGGAACTCATCAAGGCACAACGCATGTTCATGTGTAGAGAGAAATATTCGAGCATATTATTATAAAGCATTTTTTTTTAATATAATATTTAAAAAAACAGCTTTCTATCCCATGGTGTCGTAACATTATGTCTACTTTGACAAATTTTAAAAGTAATATTAAACATAATGTTGATAATGATGATTGTGATGGTAGATGATAATGACGAGTAAAGTCACGACAACGACGGCGTTAGCGACGATGCTGAAGACGGTTTATGACGATAAAGATAAAGAAGACAATGATGTTGATGAGATGGAGAAGAAAGATACTGTTTGATGTGCTAATGATGTTAATGTCGATATGAAATATGAAAATGACATACAATGTTTTATACATAAATGCACTCACCGGATGTTACACTTGATTTTTATTTCTGCCACCGTTCACTTTTTGACTTAATATCACACCACCTCGTACATCTTAGTTGAGTTACATAAAACTTGTAGAATAAATGTTACGTTTGCCACTGACAAACACCACTTTGTTTAGTGTCCAATTAAGGTTTTCTTTAAATAAGTATGTCAAATTGCTGTGAATTCAACCTTACGATTGTCCTGATGCTGCGACCAAGTAAGGATGAGATATGCTCCTCATCCGGGCTCCACTTGATGCGATACGATCAGTTAGTACTTAATTCAAGCGCCATTCAAGTCCACGCCAGCTATCCGCTATGGTGCCTGCGTTTTGAGTTGAGTCGACTCTCAAAACTCCCAAGTCACGGTTTCTACGCCCGTCAACGTTCCATTCAAACTGGATTGCAATTCTTGCGCCTGACTGATTCGTCTCAAACCAGAAAGACTCGCATTTTCCAATGCACAAAGGACAGTACATGTAGATGATACTGAGAAGTCTAGCCGGACTGTTGTCCCATAAGACTTCTTCCCGGCGCATTGGGAGCGTTCCCGGGAGGGAGGGGCCTGTTTAAGGACTCATGATGCCTATCGATCGCAACCTGGGGTCGTCGTATAGCAAAGGGGGGAGAGAGAGACGAGGCCTAAATAACGTTTCATCGGCTTCCTCGCCTCGTTGATTCCGGATGATTATCAGTCAATTTGAGTCTGTCGAATCTTGGCTAATATGGATGGAGCAGGGGATGCATCAGATGCTTATTGAGCGTCAAGGAGATGCTTGGTGTACAGTTAGGTTATTAAGGTGTCTGTATATGTCGAGGGGGCTTTTAAAGAAATACTTAAAATAACCTTTATACCCATAATAATAATAATAATAATAATAATAATAATAATAATAATAATAATAATAATAATAATAATAATAATAATAATAATAATAATAATAATAATAATAATAATAATAATAATAATAATAATAATAATAATAATAATAATAATGTGGACTTATATAGCGCACGTATCCACCAAACTGGTGCTCAAGGCGCATTATATTATTACCTCTGCTCATCAGGCTCATAAATCATTCCTGAAACCATCTCAGCTCCCTGGGGAGTATACAGCTCAATTGCTTCCATTACAGCGCATATAGGGCTAATCAAACACAACAACCAACTCTGCCCTCACATGTACCCATTTACCCCTGGGTGGAGAGAAGCAATTATGGTAAAGTGTCTTGCTCAAGGACACAAGCACCATGGTCGCGGTTGGGATTCGAACCCACATTCTGACGACTCATGCCATCAGAACACAAATCCGATGCACTAAACCGCTCGACCATGGCACTCACCAAATGGGTATTAGTGGGTTATATGCTGGTGATGTAATGCCGTACGTCTCTTACCCTATCTATATCTACCTCTGTTCATATATAGGACTAAGCCACAAATAGGCAAATGTACTATTTGATATTCCAATGCGGACCCATAGGAAAGATACAGAAAGATACCGATAAATCAAGGGAGCGTTATGGAACTGAAGACAGTGTATAAAGGCTAAGGAGTGAATATAAAATCGTGCTAATCAAAAAAATTATTATCATCATAATCATCGTTTTAATCATCATCAACTATACTCCATAAAATGGCATGCTATACTGGGCATTACGTCAATGGCATAATTTTTTCTGACAGTGACGTCATATAAAACATGAACAGATCAGAACAGGCACTGGAATTTCAAATACGTGTAGGCCTATGTTGAGTTTAGAATATTTGCTGCTTCAGTAATAACATAGCATATGCTCTCTATTCATATCTTTATTGTGTACATAACTTCTTATTCCAGTGCGTTCTTTGTATAGTAAAAAGGTATAGGCTAGATGTGGTAGGTATTCAAGAAGAATGTGTACATTCCTATTGTGTTATTATCTTGCAGGTTTTGACAAGAATAATGGTGCACTGCAGCGAACTATATGCGTCATATATTACCATTTGTTTTCTTTCCATCCGCCTGTGTCTTTCTTCAAACTCCCTTCCCATGTTTGTGTTAAGCTCTCTTCAATATAACTTTACGTGAATTGTTGAATTGGTTGACATTTTTCACATTGTTCAAGCACGAATGTTTGAGCGTTCGTTGCATATACAGCGAATGTTAACAACTTTCCATAGCACTTATAAGTCTACGACACCTATTTCTACTCAGAGGACCTATAGGCCTACATCACGACGAGTTATCAGTAATCCTTTTACGTTCATGTTGGCCTTGTGTTGTATAAAGTACAACAAATTTAAATATACATTTCTGACGAAAAATATGGCTGGTTTAGTCGTCTATATTTTGTTGCCATACACAACTGACAAAGTCATGTTTAGTTCAACTTGGAATAGCAAACGATACACAAGGTTAGGAAGTAAAATAAACCAGTGACGAAAAACCACAAGACATCGGCAAAGGGGAAGAGATAAATGCTTGAGGAAGACGTAGTTTCTGTTTTGTATAAAATAAGGCAACTGTTCAAATAGAGTGGTTAGTGATCAGGATAGAAGGAGAGGTTAAAAATAATTTATAGTCGAGGCGGTTCCTTTCAAAACGGGAGCCGCAAATGCAGTTCGTATTTCTTTAATTCATTCTGGTCATATTACTCACAGTTATTAGCCAACTACATGTTACAAATAGGCCAGCCACAACCACCAATGATTAAAAAAGGTCTTAATTTCTCAAAAAGTATTCCAGTGGTTCCAAGTGAAGAAGATCAGCCAACTATGACTCACCTAATAAAACGCAAGACATGTAGACCTGGCCCTAACACGCACGGGAAACCCTGCCCCACTGTAGTTCCACATCTCTAATCGCTATATATCCCCCCTAAAAATGATGACCATTTTGAAAATGATGAATTTTCACAAAATCATTATTTTACCCTTTGTGGTGAGTAAGGTGATCCACTCCCGCCTGGGAGTATCTTCTTGCGTGAGGCTTCGACCCCAGACAGACAGGCGCTGTTGGGGCGAATGCCAGGGAAAGGGGACACCGTGAAGAATATGGACTAGCATACACGGGGCTTAAGTCGGAGAAGTAGATGGCTTTCAGATTTAAGCATTTTTTGTGGAAGAAATCGAGCAAATGACGGTGGTAAAATGTTAGACAAAAGACAAAAGGGGAATTAATTTCTCCTTGAGAAAAATATGGTGAGATTGCATTCAATCTAGAACGGCCTAGGTTTACATACAATGATTTACAGGCTTGCATTAACCAAATACTTGCGCAAGTTATAAATGTTGGGCCTGAATGTTTATTTCTAAACAAAAATAACTTTTCCCCTAAATTAATTTTGTTTGAATGGTTGACCGCATGGGTGTCGGCCCTTTATTTGCTTTACACTGTCTACCATTATTCACAACAATCGGCTCCTGATATCTCCCTATTTGCATAATTCAGTGAACTAGAAAAATAATATTTTCGCGTTACAGAAGAATATACGAAAATCCCTAACAAAACACACATGGCGTACCATTTGCATAATACTTTACAAATTGATGGATCCCATGATGAGAAATGGCAAGGATAGGTGAGCACGAGGTTAACATGCTGCTGTATGATACACGGAGATATCAACCATCAATCACAACAACCGTAAGATGACAAGTAAACACGCCATCCGTTTCCATTTCTGAACGAGCTCTCGAATGCAGCTCTTTCTATCCAAAGGTTAACCACGTGTTAATGAAATCCTACTCAGGACAACCCATCCAAAGCCTAGCATAGCTTTGTATGCATTGATTACCAATCCAGCCCTGATGAACAACGCAAACTTCTTGCGCTATGCATCACTTACGCTACACAGTGTGGGATTATGTGGGCAAATCGACTGGAATCAACAGACGAATGTTGGTTTGAATGCTCCAAGCTCCAGCGCTGCCGAGTAAATCTATGTGTTTTCTTTACTCTTTTCCAGTCGAAAAGATTTAAATGAAACGCGGGAAACACTTGATATTCTTTAGATATCCCCCAATGAGAGACGCTGGCGGCGGGAGACACTGGCGGCAGCAAACCGTTACCGGTCTTTTCTCATTGTTTTATGGAATTTTGACATGTGCACAATATTGAGAACAATGGAAAAGAATCATGAAGTCTACTGCCCTCTAGTGTTCAAAGGTCTCCCATGGAATTGGCTACTCAAAATATTTTAAAATAAACGTCATTAGAACAACTTGCAAGAGCCAGACCAATACCGGGCAATACCGTATTTCTTCACCAAAGATGTCCCGGTACCATGCCCTTTGATAATGGTCTAAAGACATTTCTTTTGCTATGTCACATCGATTTATTTTTGACAGTAGTCTCATTTTGATAGCCACAGCCTTTTCATTAGAAAACTAAGATGACCGCTACATAATTATGGCTTGAGAAGGAACATTTCCAATTTGTGACATTTACCACCAAAACAAAATCACATTTTGGGAGCAATAGAGGAAATAACCTTAAACGTTACGACACCATTGTTTACAATCACGTCACACCGCATACATGATGAATCCACCTCAGTCCAACGACCAAAAGAATATAAACGAAATCTTAAAATAAACTTCGGACTACAACACCGTATTGAATTACTGAACCGTCGGATTTAGGCTACTGGGAACTGTTTTTTTTTCTTCATTTTAAAACTGACGAAAAACAAGAACAACGTTAGTTAGTTGAGCAGTTACATCCAGACATGACTCGGGGCCAGGGCTTCTCGCGAGGTGACTCCTTGATCGGTACAGCGGGGTTGGAAAGGCAAAGCCGTAATGATCCTTGTGCTTTTTGATTCGGAAATTCATGGTTTTTATTCGGCCTTGGGTATTGCTCTATTCAACCGGCCTTATTTGTGTGCAAGACTGACTGAGTTGCCAGCACATTAGAGGTAGTGAACACGGCTAATCTTGGCAATCCCTGCGCCCCAGGATGATGGTTATGGATGGGCCTGGCCGGCGGGGGTTAATTCCGTACACGGAGCAACGACCGGGCTGCTTTGCTGTGCGAGTTGTCGTAAATGCCAAACAGGGGCTACCGGTGGGTGTTTTGATGGTGTCGAGAGGTTGAAACTGATTCTGGCTAAAGTGGTCTGTCCGATTCTTGAAATACGAGGAGGAAAACAGAAACGCGTGAAAGGAAACGAGTGCAAATGTTTCCTTTAAATTAAGTTTGTAATCAAATTAAATTGTGATAGTTGTGGCGAACCATGTAGGAACTGGGAAACTAGAGGTGCTAATTTTGGGGCGTGGCCGCATGGGCGACTGTTGGCGTGCTGATTTCAGATATTAATTCTGTATGCATAAGATTTCACGGGTTTTTGTATGTAATAATTCAAAACGTGCATTCGTATAACCCAACTGAATTATAAAGTCCCGAGTAGGGATGGATATGGACGACAAACTTTATACAAAATAAATCAAATATAAGATGCCTGAAATTCAACAAGTAATTTCACTGAAGAGTGACGGCCCTCAAGTGATATTGCACCATTACACCACCCACATGTTTTAATAGAGGACAGCAAACGGTGCTTGTCTATACTTAGTCGTGTGTGAAACATGTAATATGTCACACGCACATAATCATAATTAACTTCATATACCGTACCGTAACTCATCATTCCACCTTTTTTGATCATCTTCGCACGTTTTAAAATAACTTGAATATAAATGTTCGTTTATATACCATCTACCTTTAATGTGTTTCAGCTTCAAGCTTTGCAAAATAATATTCCTTTTTCCAATCACGTTTTTAACGAGATGCTAGATTCCAACGCTGCCTACGGTATTACACGAGGACCCAACATTTTAAAGTTCTAATTCCCTCAAAAAGTTTTGCATCTCCCAATTTTCTTGGTTAGAGGGAGTTACCCTCTGACATAATTGTTGACGGGCAATAGGTAAAAAGACAGCCTGAAACGAAAAGGACAAGGGAAAGACAGATCCGGCTAAGAGAAGGGACAGGGAGGTTTATTTGCATATAGATAAGCTGAAGACAACCAATTAACCGTTAGCTTTTGGCGGTTAATCTGAAGACCGTTGTACTGCAAAACAGCACGTAAACAATCCACTGCCCCGGTATAGGACCAACATTTCAGTGTGTAAGATATACTAGTGTTAAACTTTTAAAGGTTCATTGATCGTATCCATGTACACCTTTAGTAATTACCTGATTTCAAATTGACTTATATATTATCATAAAAGTTGAAGTCAATTTGTAACAAATTATACTGGAAAACGATTCCGTCTAAAGTGCTATGATTTTTGATAAACATTATAGTGTGTGAACCTATTGAATTAAGGTCGAAATCTCATACAAGAATTTTCACATTTATCTCATAAAAAGTGGACGTACTTAAGCAGGTTAGTTTGTATACACATTTAAGAATAGGCTAGATGCATATTACGATCTTTACCAAGAGTGTATTCTGTATTTTGTTATACATTATTTGGTATCGTACTGTCATATAATATCATTACGTTTATACCACTGAAATTTGACTTTATTTAGTCAAGCGGAGAAATAAAACAAACCCAGATGATTTTGGTTGGTAATGTTTATCGTACAGTGCTTTGGACAGGTTAATGTTTATGGTACAGTGCCATAGACAGGTTTTCGTTTAGTTTTACAGGCAATAGGATACCATAGTACAGAAAATGTCATGTTTATTTGCAAAATGTATGTTTTCAATTAGGCCATAGACCCCTATTTCATTACAACAATTAGCCCAACTGTAATTATTTCCATCAATTTCAGACATTGGGCTACAGCCATAAAGCATGCTAAGACATATTTGTGTATAATGCACATAGGCCTACATTATACAATTTATATTTACATAATGGGGAAACTGTGTGTGACTTTGGGTGCTGTTCTGATGATATTGCCATATGACTCGTGTACAGGCATTGCAATATGGCCCAATAAAGCTGGGGTTAGGCATAATATAGGCCTACTCCAAGGAACCAAACACGCAGTGAAGGGAAGGTGTAACATTGGAACCTGACAATCTTGGTAGGCCTATCCAAAAATGTGAAACTGGTAAAAGGTAGGGCCTATATATACCCATCCTGAAAATAATTATCTCTTAAGTGCTCCCAAACAAATTAGCGCATCTTCAAAGAGTTGTAATATCCAGAGTTGAGATTACCATTGTATGATACGTTCCTTCAAAAGTGTATTATAAAAATCTGGTTTTTGATACAACTTTATTAACATTTCAAAATGCTATAAATGTGTCTGCGTATGCACATGGCACTGTGACAGAGATTTAACTTCAAAAGTTATTACATATGTTACCATATAGAGTCCATCTATCTCAATCCTTAAAAATGTTGTGTTCTTGTTATTGGTTAATGTCCTGGCTTGCAGGTCGTTCACCCCATGTACTCATACATGAATAATTCATGAGCCATGTTTGCGTCCACGAGCCTTTTTATGCCGGCCTCGGCAGAGAGGCTGAGAATGATCGATAGAATGTTTAACCATGTTCGCCTGGCAGTCGACAGCTTGCATAATGTTATCGCTGTGACTAATCCTTATATACTCTTCTTTGTAAGAGTTGCCATGAGCACGCTAATGGCGAGAAAATGCTCACGGATAAATATGGTTGTAAATCCCCCTAAATGATCGAAACTTCAAATTTAAAACATTAATTTGAATAAAAAATGATTAGATGAAATTATAACTTGCTATTAATTTTTAAAGTGTATTTCTGCTATACAAGTTTAATTACAGATGTTGAACGGTGTCATGAAGCACTAGGCATTTCTTCCCACGTATTTGTATTACTGTAACTGTAACTTTTTCCGTTTGTTTACTGATACCATACATAGTTTTATACGACTTCGTTGATTTTGTGGATGAGTTATCTATGTACCCTCTGTTAACTCTCAGCATAGAGCTCTCAGTTAACCCTCCAGCCTTACGATACTTATTGTCTTACCAATTGTACTTCCTCTAATACAGTGGCGCACCCAGGATTTGATTGGGGGGGGGGGGCTCAAAATATTTTTATTTGAAATCCAATATGGGGGAGAGACATGGCTGACCCAAACCATAACCGCTGGCGCGGCTGCAGCCATGTCCCTAGTCGTGCTCGTCAGTGAACCTACGGCACATGTTAAATGTTTCCTGGTGGTTTCTAGTCATAAAAAGAAGACATTATGGCATGATTCGGACTCGTAGGGTTTACCTTCCATATAATTTCCTCCTCTTGATGTAAAGAACTTGAGCTTGTTTCGTCTGCAAGATTTCTATAGTTAAATACTTTCATTGCGTGGACGTAAAGTTTGTGATCATTCCGGGCGGAGCTAAATTTTTTCAAACACGAATTTGGCGGCAAAACCAAATCCCAATATTATCCAATCGGTGTTTGCTAAAAGAGTGTCACATAATCTTTGTAAATTAAAACCCAATCCTGGGCCATTGTGTACAAACTGGAAAGGAGTTGATTATAATGCGGGCGTGTTTAAATTTTACGAGTAACCTCAACGACAGTCAACGACCTCAACAAGAGAAACGGACAACAGAAAATGAAAATAAAATTAAGTAAAGCTGCTCCCTGATCAGGGTGCACCATGGCAGGGGGGGGGGGGGAGAGAATGTGTAAAAATGCTTGTTATATATACTGGTGGCCCTTCAAGCTTACATGCACATGCATACGCAACGCCGTAAAATATAATAGTGAGTGGAATAAATGGAAAACTTTTGGAGAGGAGCTTGAGTCTCCTGAGTCCCCATCCCTTGTACCACTGCCCTATATACTCCTTGCCGAACTCCTCTGTAGACAAGACTTGGGCTCAGATTTTGCTCTCTTTCCTGGCTCCTTCTTTAAAAAAATAAATAAAACATCAGTGGGCCCTTGGGGGGGGGGCTCGAGCCCCCCAAGCCCCCCCCCCTTGGGTGCGCCACTGCTCTAATATCCTCATTATCACTGCTTCATTAACCATCTACTCATAATAACCTCTATCTTACTTCCTTCCCTAGCTATTTTCTCATCAGTAGTTCCTTCATTGTTGTCTGCGTCAGATGCCTTTTTTCCATTTCCAAGTTGAGAACAAAGCATTGGGACCGTCTTAAGACTCATCTTGCTCGCCCCAAAGAGCAGGAGACACTCTCAGTAAATTAACTCCCACCGTATCATACAGGCACCTCTGGCTAAAAACCCATCGAATAGGAAGCAAGTCTCGAAGACCGCAGTAATCTGGATTAGTGTATGAGGGAAGGCTGGGTTGTATCCTGCCCACAATCTCACCGAACGTACGCCTGCCTAGTGACTTAATACCTAGACTCACGACTTGCACGGGCCATGCGATACAGAGGGCACACTAAATGCTCGCCTTCAGCGATTTATGAATTGCAAATACAGCTTAGTACAATGATGGTATCTGACTATAGTCGTCCGCATTGCGTCCGCACCATGCTTTACAAGCACAATTCTTTGCCCACAAATTTAACTATTGTGTCAGCACAGATTCCAAACTCCACCATGTTTAATTCCTTGTAGTTAATCATATAAAACAATATAGGCTAATATTACTTGTTGTCAGAATAAACTTCCACCTAAGAAATTGTGAACACAGTGAATTTACATTTAATTTTCTGTGCTGTTTTATAATTATTCAAAAATCAACACATTTGAAGAATACATGTTTTCGTCATTACAAGAATCCCGAGGTATCAAATGCTTGCAGTGGTGTCAAAGAGGATTACCGTGCGGTGTCTATATTTGAAATGGAATTAAATAAATTACATTTAATTCGATCTAACAAGTGAACCGCGTTTAATCATGACAATGTCGGGCATGTTTGTGCCCGTGAGAACACTGATGCCGTCCGCTGAAACCCTCTTTAGACACACTGTGTGAAAGCATCATTAATTTCAGAAGTAATTGTATTATCAGGGTGTCTCAATAAAGCTTGTCTTGTCAAATATTCCAGTATCAATTGCATCTAACATCTAATAACCAATAGGTTGGGGGATAGAAAGCATTCCTGTTGCCACAACAAAAACGTCGGGTTTGGTAAAAAGAAATTAATTAGATCTCATGACAGCTACGATGCTTGGCTAGGCTTAACAAACCAATAAAGATGAACAATAATTGCCTAATGTCTGCTGTTGTCCAACACCAATCCAGATTTAATTGGCACGCAAATTGGCTTTAATCACTCACATTATGCCACCACGAGGGAGCGGTTTGTATTTCTTGGTTTATTGTTCGCAGAGTGCTGCTTTAATAAAAGAAGAAGCCTTCATTGAAAGATTAAGGAGTCAATGTACTTTTTGTAATCACTATAAACTAAAAGCTAAGAATGACATTTAGTTTAAATAAATGTGTACATAGGCGTAATTGAATAAGCGGTTTGGTCAACAGTATTAGAATACAACCGACAGCAAAGCATACAAATATTAATTACTGGTAAATGTGAAGTCAAGTAAAATTGGTAAAGGTTGAAAGCAAGTTATGTCAGAAGGAAATTTAAGATACAAACTCCAATTTCTGCTGCGGTTACACACCCACCCCAATGACACAAAATCGGGTGGTTAGTATAGGCTGGTCAAAAATGTAGATATATAAACCAAGGGCCCCAAAAAGTTTCCGGTTTCTGGGTGAGTTAAAAACTCCCAGCTTTAAAACTGGTGTGGCGACATGGCTCTTTTTCTTCTTCTTCTTCTTCTTCTTTTGAACCCACATTAATGTATGAGTCTCGACTATTCTTGTCAACACAATAAATCAGCAAGTTTTAATTTAATACACGTAAGTAAAATGTGACTGTAACACATCAATGAACAATAATGGAGTTTGATCGTGAGCAAACAATTTGATAAACGCTGTCGTGGGGGCGTGTGGGTGACGCTAGCGGAGACCTGAAACCGAAGACAATTTGAGGAGGGCGTGTGGGAGGGGACTGAAATGTACATTACCAAAATATTGTGGTCCTTGCTACGTCAATGTGGTAAATATTCAATCACGTAACAAAGTAAGCTCAACTGTTGCAAAATATTGTCAATAGATGGCGCTGTTCATACTTCGCTGTAAAGCAAGGGCGCCAGGCCAACATTGAGCCTGGGAAGCTCTTCTGCATGAATCTGAACATATTTTGACAAACAAAACTAAATAAAATCATCCACCGTAATTTCGTTTAGTTTCCTTTCTTTGTTGTTATCAAAATGACTGATGTAAGAAAGCTTCAAACAAAATCTTCCAATATTTATGTTGATTTTGTCAAGTCTTTGTCACACTATAAACAGCTATAAATGACGCATTTCTTGATTTGAGTCTCCCTGAATACGATGACTGACATGGCCTTGCTGGCCTGCAAAACGCGATGTTATATCGGGTCCCTCTTTGTGTGTACATAGAGGACTTTCAGCCTTCGGCTCCAACCTCTAAATCCTATTGTTCCTTCAACCATCTTTGTTGATTTGGCATTGCGTTCCTTCGCCCCTCGATCCTCTTCCCAGTTCCTAACTTCTTCTCCCACGGGTACAATCTGCGATAACTATCAACAAGATACCTGCTTGGTTAAACGTTTACAGGAAGCAAGGGGTCGTTGCTCTGCGAAAGAGATACCGTAGGGCGGGGGTTGGGTCTCAGGGATTTAGGCTGCGTTGGCACGGTTCGACGTGACCCTGCAGTTTAGCCTTTTATGTTGATTTTTCCTGACTACAAAATAGAAGGGATTTGTCTCAGTCTCATCCCCAGGGGCAAAGCTCCCGTACTATATCAGGTTGTTTTGACACGGTGAACGAGGTTCACATGGGGTGATCTGAGCTGCCATTTTGTTTGTTTTGATTTTGTTTGGAGAGCAATACAATCAACTGAAACGTTTACAATCATATCTGTTCTCCATTCTGATGTTTTACAATGCTCCAGTGGCGTAATCCGCAGATAAGTCTCGATCACCTCACCTGCCTCAATTTATTCATTACAAAAAAGTTATCGAACTGTTATATCGATGACAACAGATTAAAAGCTGATATAAACCAACTCCAGTAAATGATTACAATTTGCCAAAAGCATGCATTGATTTAAAGATGCATTATGATGTTTTACAAATGTTGTCATAAAAACTCACTTTCTGATACAAAAGAAGAAAAGCTTTTCAAAATACGCAGACCCAGAGGTCTATATACATGTGGTGTACATGGTGTGACGATTTCTGATGAGGCTATAAAACCAACGTTGCTATTTATTATATGTCTTAATACAAAGGTGACCACATGATAACCTTACTCTTAAATTATGAATATGATGGTAGGTCTACTGTAAATATTAAATTAATTTGCAATTAAATTTGCCCTTCCACTAAGTGGGCATTCTCAGATCATAAAATACCCTTATTATATATTATGGTCTGTTGTAGTTGTCGGAATTAATTAACTTGCCCAACCATAATTTGTCCAGTCATAACCACAAGAGCTTACGGCTTTTCAAATTCACAAGAGAAATGGATTAGATATGTTAAGTTTCCTCAACATTGGCTTGCATAGCTCTAACAACTTACTGGTCATTTTCACATTATTTACGTTATTCTGAGCATGCGCACAATATCGAGAGCAATGGGAAAGAACCAATCTGCTGCCCTCTAGTGACTCAACGGTCTCCTATTGAGTGTCCCTTTGAATTTGAACCACAATACACAAAAACACTTTCAATAAATATTATATTTTTAGGTAAAACTTGTAGCTTTGCATGGTGAGGATGATAAGTAAGACTAATTGCGGTGACACCACGTGGAATCTCAATTGAGTAGTAATTAGTTCTGAAAAGAACTGGAGGTACAACTCGACGTTTCGATCAGTATGCTCTGATCGATTCTCCTGAGGACGATCAGAGCATACTGATCGAAACGTCGAGTTGTACCTCCAGTTCTTTTCAGAACTAATTACTACTCAATTGAGATTCCACATGGTGTCACCGCAATTAGTCTTACTTAAATATATTTTTAGAACATTGCAATCGTCAACATTGGTCGTGACTAATAAGATGGGCCATTTAATATCATAAAAGTTTTACTCTGTTGCATCGGATGTGAGACATCGTGACTCGTTCAACATTAAGCCTTTTTTTCGCACTGCAATTGAGAAGAAAACTTTGCTTCGTGCATGCGAAAGTAACAAATAAACAATTACATCTAAAGGGAATCTCTGTGCAGATGACAAGATAAATTAATTGAAAAGCTTATAAAGATTGTCCTGTGTAACAGCTGACACAAGTTTGCGCCAAAGAATACTACATGCATAACGTTGGAGACATTACAGGGCCTGTGATATCAAAATGCAGCCGTCGGTTTGCATTAATGTGCCGTCGTAAAGACCATAGATGGTAAGACTGTGTACGCAAAAAGCCCGACCGTTTATGTCCCACCGAATGGTACAATGAACAGCCGTCGATTTCCACTAGTTCTCTTGTCCATTCAATCTTCACCATTTACAAAACCAGACTGTTTTATTTCACGGAGATTCGAAGCACCTGCCTAACGACATGCTACCGTATGTACTCTTATGACAGTTCCACTGTAATTACTGGTATTTATAACTGTCGTTTCGAAGTTTTGGTGATAGCATCAACCAATCAGATGTTACTAAGTATTGTTGCTTAGAATCGTGCCCTTTGACTCCGCATGACACATACACATATGACATCATGAATAAGTGTGAATTACTGAATTGCCATGGGTAAACTACAGTGGGAATTTTATACGTGTTTTACCACGCAGGTTAACCTATTCATTCAAGAGGGTCAATCATTATAAATCTAAGAGATTACTCACTCTAAACAGCGCCCTCTTCATGTGTCTGCCAGACCTACAAAGACTTACTGAAAACTAAACAAGAAAATAATTACGTGAGAATCGCTTCCCAAGTATTTCAAAGTATTTGAAGACAATATTAGGCATAGTTGCTCAGCTTTAACCTCTGCCCATTCATGGCCATTGAAAAGACAATGATCGCAAATTCAAACAATGTCGTCATTTGACAAGGTCAAGCACACTTCTATCGAGAAATACGATGGCTTATAGAGACCAACCAAATGGATATTTCAGCTCAACAATTAAGAGCTCTCTTTACTGAGAAATAAATAAATTGTTCACAGTGTACAGGGAAAGGTACAATATTGGTAATCTGCAAAAATGCTTCTACGGATATACCAACTATAATATATGAATCGAAATATACAACAAACATGTGAACGTTTCTGCTTAATACGTTGTGTCTTTCACGAATAGTGAAAATGCATTTTAGAATTGTGGTTTTCATTCTAACATGGTAAGATTTCCCTTTTCATTCTAACATGGTAAGATTTCCCTTTTAAACTGGAAATTATTAAAACATTTTTGCAAAATTATTTGTAGGGAAGATTAATACCATCAACTGAGGGCACTTTAGATGTAAACAAGTGATATCATTGTGTTACAGCATTCAAAATTAGCATGTTTTACTGTTCTGTGATCGTATTTTTTAAATTAAACATGACGATTTTGTTAAAATATTGATTTTTTCAACACCAGATATCTCTGTTATATTAAGTATCAAAGTCCCTATATACACGACTGGTAATCTAAAAAAAACATAAATAAATAAAACTTACTCGGTGTAATGTGGATGATGGTATCAAACATGCCTTGAAATGTTTGTATACATATATATTGATTCTTATAAAGTCTGTGTGCGTTAATTACAGACACTTTACGACAAATGTACTGCCTTTAAACAGAGGTTAGTGACTCGCCCATACGTTGATGATGTCATTACCGAATCAACCCGTCCACACAGCACATTGACTACCAAATAATGTCATCTAACACCCATATCTGGCTCATTCACAGCCAAACTAAAACACAATCTCAAGGACCAACATGACTCTTCATTTTCCCGATTAGCATAAACTCGACGACTTCCAGCCAAAGAGGACAAAAAACGGAAAGGCTGTCAGTAGACGGTTTAAGCTTTTAACATTCAGAATTTCCAGCGATTCTATAGCTGTGCAGCCGTACATGCACGATGATTATTCCGGAATGGTTTAGTTAGTTTGATGATGGTCATACCTGATCAATGAGAGCGAGGGGCACAGTTATAATGATGCCTTAGGCGGGTTCGTAGTTACCGGCCATTTTCCACACACGGGAAATTTGTTCCTCCGTCCCGGTAGGCTACGGCGCGGCGGCCGTGGCGGATCGGGATGCGAGTTCAGTGAACGACTGGTCATGGGGTGGACCGCGTATATTATAAGCACGGCCAGCGGCCTCATTACAACGATCGCTTGGGCCCAACCTGGCGCCCCGTCACAACTCGCCCCGAGTTAAAAGCCCCAAGAACCAACGAGATTGCGCGGACGGGAAAAGATACCAGCTTCTGCTGGTGTTTCCATTTAATATGTTTACCAGTGTAAGAGCCTTGTAGGTTTGTTTAGGGGAACCTTAATAAAGGCTTATTTTCCTCATATTATTTATTTTGTGGAAGCTTGTCGGCGAAATGAGAAACACGGCAGATTGAGAGCTCGAGGCAGCAATGTAAACGCTCGCATGGGCCGATCTTACTCTGCTAGATTTATGTTTATTCATGGCAAATAAAATATGATGCAATTTGAAATGGAAGAAATAATCGGACGCCATATGGTTATCATAAGTTCCACAACGTGATGGTTATAGTTCTGATGTCAATAATTTTATAAGGAAACACCAGTAGTCTCATAGTAGAGGAGTACTGCACATCAGTATATCAACATGGTCTTCATTATGATATTTTTAGTTTATGAATATATGATTATGGAAGCTACTCATCAAAACACTGCACATGTGGGGCGTGTTTCTCTTCGAATATAATCTCTGGCAAATATATGCCAAGCATGCACGCGCATCGTCATAACAGTTCAACTTCTAGGATGCTCGTGTCACAAGATAACAGACACTTAAGACTGACAATCGACTTAACAAAGTTTCGCTGTTTTGGCAAACATTTTTAAAACATCATACTTCACAGAAGAGAGTTAATGCACTCAACAAATAATTGGTGCTGCTTCAGACCGTGTTTGGTTGTGTGTATTCAAGGTATGTAAAGTGACACAGCTCTCACTTAGCGCGAGCAGACGATATCAATGTTTTACTCCCATCCTCCGACAACAAAGTTTCAGAGAGTCTACCAGCGTTTTCCCCATCCCCGATCGAAAATCCGTCTCCTTGAGTCGTCGCATTTATTTGCTCAGGGAAGAATGATGTCACCTCTAATGGTCCGCTCGGCCTTTTGGGACGCAACAGGCGAGGTGTGAAATATAGCCGATGAGGAGAAAGGGAAGAACTCGATTTGAGAGAATACGGCCGTGGATGAGCCACCGTGCCAACTCGTTGACTACAGCTCCATTAAAATTGACTGATTAGAGACCAAGTGTTTATTTTGTAATCTACAGCTGTTTATATACTGCCAAGTGTGCTTTTGTAATTAAATCATTGTCGACAAGAGGTTTTTTTAAGTGAATTGTGCATACAGATAATAACACCGTGTTGCAGCAGTGAGGTGAGAAATGGCTGGCCGGGTCCCGCACGCGTCTTTGACGAGGTTTGGACGTGTTGGATCAATATTAGACCGGTATTGATACGCCGTACTCAAAGCACTCACTACTGTCTGCCGAACTGTCGATGGCCGCACAAGATCAACGTTCGTAATATGCCACCATGTTCTTTCAAGTACTCCATCTCCTACCTACTCTACTCGCCGCTTACAATGAGCTCCAAAAGCTCCAATTTTCTCCATTCACATCCTGGAGATGATAACAGAGAAGGCCAACTGTTCAAACATAGCTACACAGTTGTCATTATTCTTCGTGACAAATTTGCGAGGGCCGGCTAAGCGAAGCGTGCAGCGATTGGGGAAGAGTGGGGGCTTTGCTGCCTCTGAAAGCGCCATCCTCGCACATATTGGGCAGTAATGAACGGTACAGGGATCACAACTTACCTGCAAATGGCAACACTTGGCACAAGTTAGCGGGCGGCACTTATTGATCGCCAGCCATTCAATTCCGATTGGCGACATTTATTCCGGCCAAGCGGAGCATAAATTGGGGGCTTGATTGGCCCTTTGAAGCGAAAGGAGTAAAGAATGGACCCAAACAGATGTATAATACCCCCATGTCAAACGGTCCTTAACCTATCACCAGTAAAAGGCACAAGCATCGCTCAGATCAGACAGACAGACAGACTTCAAATCCCATTTTATTTCCACATGAATACTCCCGTAAAAGCCGTATTCTCGCTCTCAACAAAACACAAAGCTTGTTGTAGCCTCCCCCTGCGGACTTAAAACAGGCGGCTGATGCAGTGCTCAAGATTGTCCCCCGTACTCGCACTCAATAACAGACAAGAAATCGTTTCCACAAAAAATCCTATTGAATGGTGTCCAGTCCTATATGAGTGGCACTAGAGCCGTAATCCAACAACTGTCCCGCCCAGTCTTCGTAAAGACAACGGACAGGGGAACTATGACAAACCGCCTTGACTTGGCAGTCGGACAAAACCATCCCGCTGTGAGCTATTGACGGCGATAGGGAATCAGACGGGTTAGATATGCCATAAGTCCGGATCAAGGCAAGAAAATGGGCCTTCAATATTCGCGTGTTCGTTGTACCAGAATAAATGCTATTGTAGATGGGACGAGAAAAAAATGGGAGAATTAGGTCGTCTGAGGCAGGAAATTTAATATTTTTCATCCCAATCTGAGAGGAGCAGAGTAAGCTCAACGGATAGTTGCAAAACGCTATAGTAAGACAAAGAGAGAATTTTGTTGGATTTTTCTTTTTCGGGGAGATAAAAACCGAAAATGTTTCCCATGTACTTTTAAATTATTTAAAAATCATCCAGCTTTTGGTTAAATTAATTTATACACTCAATATTATCAACATTTTTTGAAATTTGATCTATTTTATGAGTAAATTTGAGAAACGAAATCCATTCTGGTCATTTGAAGACATAGTATCAAATGTATCAAATGTGACACATTTTTTGTTTATGATGTTTTTTTACTGTAGCTCTTTAAGTAATCCTTTGCACTCCGATGTCAACACAATGAGTACAGGGCCCAGGATTTGAACTAGTGTGGTCTCTGCCTTACCGTATCTGGAATAACACTTGTCAAGTTGGCACAGTTCGGGCTGAACCGAACTGGTAGCAGGGATACGGTATACAAGTCAGTCTCTCTCTCTCTCTCTCTCTCTCTCTCTCTCTCTCTCTCTCTCTCTCTCTCTCTCTCTCTCTCTCTCTCTCTCTCTCTCTCACGACGTTTCCTTGACGAGATCGGGTTGCGTGAACAACGCAAACAAACGCTCTTAACTAACCCACTCTGGTTTCTGTGCCCCCTCACGTTGGACATTTACAGGTTACGTGATGTGCCTACAAGATTTAGCACAGAAAATCACAAGATTTTGTGAAACACAAAGAATATGAGTAACTTAAATGAAAGGTATATCATTGGTAATGTTGGCAAAACTACTAATACGAGTAAATGTTTACTCTCTTTGAATCAAGATAATAAACAACAAACCCAATGAAATGCAGGGAAAATAACCCATAGATAATCTTCCATTCTGCTCAGTCCATGTAAATAAAGATGTATATAAGACAATTAATCTGAGAAGGATAAAGATGTATATAAGACAATTAATCTGAGAAGGTTTCAAACCTATTATGTTGTGTCGTTAACGAGAAATAGTGAACATGTAATGCAGTCAGATTTGGTGTATTCAGCCTCTAACATTGACGTTTGGAAATAGTCCTCTTTCCGGTAAACATATGGGCGATAATTTCACTTTTCTTTAAAAAAACAGCACCCTGCCTTCGGACAAAATTGAACCATTTGGTTCGGCCTATGTTTAGTTAACAATTCTATACCTTTAAACAGTATACTACAATTTGCAGAGAATTTCAGATAAAACTATATTGTTTTAATTTATTTGATTAACATTTATATTTCAGTACTTTTAAATTCAAGTAAAATATTTAATTGTTTTGATTCTATCTAAAGGTATAGATAGATATATTTACAAACGGTTATCTCAAAATGATTACCGATAACACTAAATACTTTTATCGTCAAACTAAATGATTTCTTCAAGATAAAACACTATTATGGATGTGTCAAATCATTGATGGTATTTTATAATGTTAAATAAGATTCAAACGTATTTTGGGCAAAAACAACGAGCATATACACCACCAGGTGTAAGAAAGTTCATAATCCTTGTCTCACAGCTTAATACTTGTGAACGTTTAAACTGTATGATAGTCACAAATAGACATACTATTGTTGACATAATCTAATCCTAGTGTATAAATCCCTTAATCACCACGTAATGTGTGTTATCTTGTGGTAGGGAGGAACGACAAAACACACATTTCAAGGTGAAGATATTATGAATGTTGTGATGCTATTTCTACGGGCCGATAGTGTTGATCATCGACAACCAAACAGCATCGAGATGAATGGCTCACGGACAGTATCAATACGTTAGTACACCTCTCTATCCAGCATTTCGCTTTTTAATGCTTCCAACAAATTATATTTAATTACTTCAACACTTCTAGCCTACGTCTACACAAAGATGTCATTTTTTAAAGCATTTAACTCAAGTTCTATCTGTGAAAAAAATATTTATGCGTTCAGTAAATTGTTACGACGCTGTCGCCATCATGGCCGCCGGGAGTGGCTGGAGGCCACTGCGATATAAGCATGGTTATGTCAAACATAAAGCTGGTCTTACGCTGGTCTCACAGATACTAAATCGACATCAACACTAATGATGAAACACAGACATTTGACACCCATAATTATACATGTCTACTCCAATTATAATTATATGCATACACATTATAAACAGATTATAAAGTTGTCTGTGCTGTTCTGAGTCACACTATGAGTGAGAAACAAACTTGTACCACACCAGTGCTTTTGACATTTTAACACCATTGCAATAGGAAGTAGGCCTATCTCTCTTAAATACTAATATATCTTACATTTTACACTGTTTTGAAAATCTTGAAGTAGTTTGTCCGCTGTTTGGTCTCTATTAAGCATAATTGTTCAATATTTATCGGGTGGGCCTATATTTTAGTTTGCACGTGGGCTCAAAATAGTGCTACTGCTTTGTTTAGTCTTGGGTCTAGTGACGGGGTCTAAGATCAACATGTACTCGACTGTATATGATATACGGTAATACTTTATTTTAAGAATATTTCAATTCAATTAAATTACATTACTTTTGTTTCCATACAAACAACAATTTGAATCTTGTGTCAAATAAATAAGCAAAAATGGGTATGAAATGATTCGCAGCCATTAGTTCACAGAGATATACATTCACTTTTGTCGAGTTTTATAATGAGTTTACTGTACAAATAATGCCATGATACTGTTGTGCGTGTCGAGGTAATGTTATTCAGCGTCTTTACGCAAATTTGTTATATTCGAAGGAAATTCGGTCCAGCAAATATTTTTTTTAAAGAAAATTTAACTAGGGTGTACTTCAAACTCAGACATTAGCCATATTATACATAATACTTGGGATTTAATATGTTTTTTGCTGAGATTATGAGCATGGATTCACCAGTCCATTTTACCACATATTTTGTCTGTGCCAAGCTTCAATCGGTAACATGTAAATATTATAGTCTAGACATGTAAAATAATGTATGTCTTCAAAATATTGGAAACAATACAGACGATTTTAAAACAATTTCTTTAACCAAAAGAAAATGACTACTCCTTGAGCATCACTCGTATACACTCAATGGATTTAGACAATGAAAATGCACACACATGAGTTTGGTGTATGTTTGTATATATTAAGCAGGGTGGCCAGATTGTGATCCAAAACCTAGCAAGCCAACGGTTAAATAAGACTGAATCACCTTTCGGGTCTCCCTTAATCCTCATGTCCTTAATCCTCAAGTCCTAGGTCAATTATTTCAACTGTCATTTTGGACTTCAGCCGAGAGGATATGAAGAGAAGAACTGACGTTGTAGTTCATTTATAGAAGGAGTTTCATGGGTGTCTGAGAGTTATATGATTTCAAGCTGTCGGTCGTGATAGTTTCGAAACCCGGTCAACACAATATTGTTATTTATGCTGAATAAATTCCATAATTTTGGATTACTCTTGTCAGTTTACATCTAGCGAAACGAAGTAATTGATATGTGTTTGTACAAATCCTAATGCATTCTTCATTTTTCATTTGAGCTCTCCCAAAATGATAGAAATAGGTTATTTCAAATGTTCTCAATAAACATCCGTTGATGAATATTATAAAAAAATATAAGAAATGTTATCGTGTAAAAATATAAGGTAGATAATTGCCCATATGTGAACAAAAAGAATTTCAAATACTATTTATAATATTTTTACACGGATTTAATTCAATTTCTTGGCTAATTACAAATCCAGTTATAATAGGTTTGAATGAATTTGACAGCATTTGCTCAAACGCCAAAGCCGCGAATTCATCCTTTGATGTTACCGAGAATAAAATAATTAAATTTTCAAAAACATGTCATGAAAGGTTAGCCTCAATGTCTTCAAACAAAGTAACGATAAACAAAGATTTAAATGAAATCAAAATTTATGAGGAAATCAATTTATTGGAACATTTCACAACATCTGCTAAAGAAATTCAGAGGACATGTGAAGGTAATGGAAGCTTTGCGGCGTGAGTGTAGCATGTCGGTTCATGGCCAGGCGGGAGACGGTTAGCTGCCGTGAAATGCGTTGTCTCGACGGTTGCATTGGCCGACTGTCACCGGTCCAATCTGTAGCCATGAGTTTACACTGTGAGCAGTTACTTCGTTTGTCGGCATAAATACCTTGTGTTTTCAAGGCTAAGGACACACCAAAATCGTGTATGAATTAATTTTGTTAAATTTATGGCCATATGGATCGGCAATCAGACAAACTAAAGAGTAAAATGTCTAACTAAGTCGAGCGAAACATTTAGAAACCGTAGGCACATGTACCGACTCAAACGCAAATCGTGCCACCGGCAATATGCGACAAAATACGGTTGAAGACGGTGGCCAGGAAAAGCCCGTTTGTCTTGTCAAAATCAGATGAAAATTTTTATTTAAAAGAGGGAATTTCTGCTGAAATTAATCAAAAAACTTACCCCAAACAGAGAGGTCATGTCCAGGAAAAGCAACCAGTATCAGCCTGAAGTAGTTTCTGGTTTTGTTCTGTTTTAAAATGTTCAGACAGTTTGTTTCCTTTGGTCAACTAACTCCGTGTAAGTGTCCGTTATAATGCAATGATGATACGGTTAGCATAACTAGAAGGTTGACGTGTATCGTATGAGATGGTCAAGCGTTGATAATTCAGCGTACACTATCGATGCCTGGTCACAGTCTACGGTGATGCTAGCAGTGCACCCTCAGTAGACCGCCTGACGCAAGGAGCTCTCTCGGTACCGCCGGACGGACGGGTTACAGAGCACCGAACGGGGAGGCAACGTACCGTGACGGGGAAGTCAATAGACGGGCACCTTAACCGCCTACCTTCGCTCACCGTCAGCTCCAGAAAGTAGTCAACTAGAAGAATTATACACGGAGTGATTGCTCGGAGCGGAGACATTGGTATGAATAGCTCCTCCCACCAGTGCCTATAATTACAACCCTTTGTGCTTTGAAGAGCCGCTCTGTGGCGGATCTGTCAGTGGCTTCTCAGCCCTCCGGCGGGCAAGAAAAAGTGACAGCGAAGTGATGCCAGAAGATGCATCGAAAGCGAGGCTGTCATAAAAATACACTAAAATATGAAAAAGTCCAGAGTCAAAAATCCCATCTTTGTTTTACACCGGGGGAAAATGGATCATACTGGATGAATCTTAGAAATATGGTACACCCAGGATACAATTAAATATTCTCGGTAGCAGATAAAAAAGCACTGAGAACATTATTTATTGCAAACAAATTTTCGGACCCCAGGACGTTCCATTAAACCACTGAATCTGTTTCACCACCACTGGTAAAGTTATTTTTGAAGGGCAGTATGAAACCAATTCATAGTATGTTTGGAACAACCCATGTCAGCACAAGAGGGCGGTCTTTATGAATTATATGAACAGAATCTCCCACAAGGAGACGATAGTTTGAGTTTAGCTTTTGAGCACATAGGTTAACCAAATGTTTTAAAACTCGTAATATTCTTTTGATCCCATTTTGTTTATATTTCTTAGAGCTATTCAAACAAGTTTCTGGTGCGAATCATACTCTTTAAAATATACTACGGATTTGCCCCTCAACAAATTAACTGATATTGCTCCTATGGGATGGGTAGTCTTTTACTAAGAAATAAACAAGAACTTTAAAGGAAATAATACACGATCATCCACGAATAATGAATTGGTAAATAAAAGGAACATTAATCATTATGTCGCCGTTAAACAATGATAGCCCTCTACCATTTGGGAAATGTTTTCGGTGCTTTAAAATTTGATGACTAACAAGAAGGATTTTTTATTAAATTTTTATACAACATTGACATCTACCTTGTGGCCAAGTACTCCATATCCATCTTTAGGCTAAGATTGATATACACGTATGCTGAAATTCATTCAATATTAAGAATCTATATTTTCATTTTCATTCAGTAGTCCTCACTATGACATCATGAGTGTTGCAGTAAAATTAACATATGAAAACAAAATTATGTAGAATGTAACCATAAAACTATCTGAGTAAAAAAAGTACTGAATACCATTAATAAGAAATCACAAAGCCTTAAATTATATCACTCGCATCGATCAGTTTTGCTAACGGAAGTGGCATGAATCATGGGTATTTACAAAAAGCGTACGAAATGTATAGGGTCAGAGGGTACAAAGGTCATCTAATAATTGCTAATTTCCTCACATTATGTTAGTTTCGTCATGGTCACATGATCACTCACGTGGTTGTTCGTCACTGCATGACAACATCAATAAGTAAGTAGGCAGGCATGGGTCATAGGTTATTCGAATTCTTGATACCCCACGGCGCAGTCTGGATAACATGCTGATGCAGGGATGGTTAATTAAAGGCATATAATATTACTGTACATGCATACATACTTTATCAAAATCAGTCAAGAGATGTGTACAGAAATAGTAGGCCTACAGAAATGTATAAACAAATAATTTGATTGAAATTCCTTCTAACCGACTAAAAGTAGTCAATAATTTGTATCTAAAAGATGTGTAGGCCTACTAGTTTCAATCAGTCAGATAAAATATTAATAAGAAGGTTCTGCGTCGAAACATGTGTGGGAACATGATTCAAACAATCTCTGAAGACTAATTGCGGTGACATCATGTGGAATTCTCAAATGAGTAGTAATTAGTTCTGAAAAGAACTGAAGGTTACGACTCGACGTTTCTATCAGTATGCTCTGATCGTCATCAAACTGTTGAGTGCATAGAATATTAAATCGTACAGATTTCCATAAAACAAAGAGCATGTACTGTATAATAAAATTGCCTAAAATAAAATATAATTTAACGACTTAAAATTCCCGCTTGTACACACAGGCCTTTATCTGTCCTATAAACCTTTATCTATACTACAACCATTTTTTTCTTCCATGTTTATGAATCAACGTTACCAAAACGAGTTTAGCAGGCTGGCTGGCCCATTTTTTATGTATTATGAGTCGACGTTTTTTGTGAACAGACAACCAGACATAGCTGGCTTCAGAGTGGTAAAGTTCTATAATCAACATTAATAAACATGAATACTAATTCCTGCCAAAGACATTACTATAATGGTATAAAATTCTACATCGGTCGGATTTGTTTTACTGTAAAATCAAAGGCATTGACTTTCTTCAAATCAGAACTGCATTGCGCCGAAACATGATTCCGCTTCCGCGGCTGCCATTATTAGAATAATGAATGAATAATAATCGATCCAATAAACACAATTTGATTCATTTGTTATCATTCCTTCCTTGGGTTTAACGCTTTTTCTAGCGGGAGTTGAATAACCTCGCCGGTAACTTCTCCGGGGTATGATCCTGAACCGATATTGCCGCCGGGCTTTCGTAGCTTCAACCTCCACAAACCTTGACGGTGTTATATTATGGCGAATTATTGTGGTCTAGGCCTTACCTAAGACACGCTATCACTTCACGGAGCTTTCGCCTTTCATCAAGGAGGGGGAAATGGAAGTGTGTGATTCCTGAAGGTGGTATTCAAAGAGAGTGTTCCGTCAACATGCAACACTGACGATCTACGGTAGTTGTTTAATAATTGTCAACGAGTAATGGTGAAAATTGACACAGGCCTACGTTTAGCTGCAACTTTCATTAGTTATAAATAGATCATATCCATCTTAACTAAACTGAGTATAAACAAAACCGAAGACAAAACGAACTGCTGAAGTGAAGTATTCATTTCGGACGTGGTTCTTTCTGGGTGTTAATATCTCAAAGCCTTCGCCACCACAAATTTAGCCAAAGATTTAGCCGATAATGGAACAACTGACGTTTTCGCAAATACCTACGTTTTAATTGACTCTAGGCACCTAAACTTTTATATTTTACCATCTTGTTAATGGAAGCTGATTTACTGTGTTGAACAAGACTACACGAGAGGATATCAAATTATATATACGTGCGGTGATAACGGTCAACCGTGCCTCAAGCATAAATCCTATCATGTAACTGTCACAAGAGAGGGTTTCACTATATCGATTTACCCACCTCTTTATCTTATAACAAATTATAATTTAAAAATTACTCATAAACCTTACCATTCGCCCATCAGAAAATATCGAAATAGCATAATTCGATGAGATGGAATTATTTACCTTGCGAGGAATGGGTTTCTTTGGAGAGCTTTTGAAATTAAAGAAAATGTCCTGCAGTCAAATGTTGGTTTGTCCTGCATGGACCAGCATGTCACATCACAAACTTTATAACTTAAAGGTTGTTAGAGTTAAAGCAAGTATACACTTGTGTTTAAACTTCTAAGAATCAAGGGATATGTACAGAAAACGACCAGTGAGCGTTTCAGATTATTGTGTGGAAGTAATGTTCAGATAATATGTTAATAATACAGTGCTTTGGTTTAATGATAGCAATCATACGAGGCTCAAGTTTACACATATAGAAGTGCACATTAACACACAAACTAAACTTAAAGTACAGTTTAAACTTTTGGTAAAAGGCTGTAAATGCATCCATATACTATAAGAATATTAATAGGAAGAATTAACCTGTGAAAATTTCAGCTTTCAGTCGAAGCATCAATTGAGAAATGTTATCATTTTACCAAAAAAAAAATTTTAAAAACCCGAGACAGAAATATTTAAATAGACGTTTTTGTACTATCAAATTCATGTAAAACTGTGGTTAATCAAAGATTTTGAGATTTTCAAAAGTGTATTTTGGCTTTAAACTTAACAAGCAAAACGCACCTAGTTTAACTGGGGAAATCCAGGACTGGAGAGTGGGCTTATAAGCTTTCAAGCCAGAGACTTGCATTGAACAAGCATGTTTATTAAGCTCCCTCGTCATTACCTGAGTAATAGCACCTTATTAATCCATCTTTTCGTTTCAAGAAAAACCTCCTGAGGCTTCTGATTAAACTCTTCTTAAATATTTTTCCCGCTAAGCGGTGGGCTTGGAATTCCATCATCACATCACTCCTGAACGATTGTTCGGTCGCGATATTGTCAAAAAATCTCAATTGTGAATGTATGCGACTTAAGCACGTGGTGATTTGATGCTTAGTTTAAAATATATATACTTAGAAAACATTTCAATATTTGTTTGGTAAACGTTGTTGTTGTTTTTTGTATGTTTGTTTGTTTGTTTTGTTTTGGGTTTTTTGGTATTAATGAGCCTAATTTCTGAGAATAAAATTAAAACATTTCCAACAAAGGCAATATCCCAAAAGCTATACAGTGTTAAATTCAGTTAAATTCAATGTTCGCAGCTCTGAAGAACACGATGAAAATTATTTCCAAAATTATTTCCAATTTTAAAACAAAACGCACAGAAGTCCTGGGTTTGTGTTTGTCTAAAATTCACATGCAGAAAAATATGTACATCAGATTTATTTTGTCAAATATTTATTGTTTTGCTTCAGGTTATTTGAACTGACTCGTTAGACATACGGGGCAACATAATTATATGCCTCATGATTTCCCAATATTTAACTTACTACTCGCTAGTTTTTGCAGTAATCAATTCACATTTTATATATATTATATTTATTGTGTTATAGTTATTTTAAGGGAGTAAACATTTTTTTAATTATTAAAACAAACGTTTTATGTGTCACCTTTCATTCAAGCAAAAGCAGAAAACTATAGCCTAATGTTCACATTCCCAAAAGTGTTTTGAACCGACTCTTGAATAACAATGAACAGTGAAATTCAAATCGATTCAAAAGGCAAATTTGAATCTGTTAATTTACACATTGAACCGGATTCCAAACTCTTGCCCCGGGGATCACCTGAACTGTTCCTACGCGTAAGCGTTGGGTAGTGATGAGCTAGTTAGGGTGAAAAGTGGCGACGAATTTCCCCCTTTTTGTAAACATGGTGCTCCTCTTTTACTTAAAGAGATCCACCTTATCGAGTTTATATTAAGATCAGTCTGAAAAAGAATTGGGCATACATCTGAAAGTGACTATATTATACGACAAATACTTCATCAAAACGATTGGAGACAGAGATCCAAACAGCAATATTGTGCTCCGTAGTGAACATTTCCATCGTTTATACCAACACCGCGGTCTTGTTTAAGTTTAGACTTGCATGAATTCGAGCAAACAAGGTACAAGTTTGCACTTGCACATAATTACGACAGGTACAGTTAGGCCTATGTAGGCTAATACGGTCCGATTTCGTCTATGTGTAACAAGTGTTACGTTTTTAAGTATTAATTATTAATAGTTCAGTCTAAGGAGCGACTTTTCACTAAAGTGAAGAAAACATGTATGAAAACATACATGGTCGTAAACTTTTAGATTTATACAGAGACAACAAACAACCAAACATTATTTCACATAATAAGTCTTTGCTAAATTATTGCATTTGGGGAACAATCTTATTATATTATTGATATTTGTCTTTGTTTCAAATAGCTTTAAATTGTTTGGACATTATGTACGGGCTACGCAGCCGCTACTCATCGGAAGAGTATAGGTGGTTGAGGAGACCCGGCAATGGAGCTAAAAGACGGCACACGGTTTGCCCAAAGAGAGGCCAAAGCCATTGCCTAAATGGTAACAAAATTTGCAAACATTCGCGTGTTATTCAGATCTTCTCAATCATGACCGAGTTCACCACTGCTGGGATAACATCTGCATGGTTCATTGCATCAGTACGATTGATACGATATGCCCATTAATCAATTCCTGTACCTTCTTGATCTAATATAAATTTGACTTATAGCTTTTTAAAATAGCTTTTGCAATAAAAGATTATACAAGTTGTCAGGCCTAAATTGATTTGTTATTTTTTTACCTAGTATTTATATACATCTCAGATTTAATAACAATATTGCAGTCATATATTTATAGCGCGATGTGATACTCTAAGACCTTTACGTTGTTCCCTTACCATTTCCTTAATCTCCCTTAATTTGTCTCCCCACATCGTATTTTCTCATTTTGATAAGCCTAAAAAAACTGTATCATTGTTCCTTCCAATATTTCAGGAGCCGACGAAATCAATGCGCCAATAATTACAGTTATGTCGGTTTGTCTTCATCTAGTGATTGAACGAGCAACTCACCTGTCTTCCGTTTTTTCCTCTGCAATGATTATGAGCACGATGTCCCCGGTGGATCTTCGATCTTCAACGCTAACTTTAGATATCCCCCAGTGTTATCTCGTCCGTTTAGTGGTTCGCGCCGGATGCTCCCGCGGGGACAACGCTGGCAAGTCCGCAGTGAAGAGTCCCCCTCTACCAATTACCGCCGAGCATTGATGTGAAAATTACTGGATGGTGAAATGAGAATCTCCGCTGTGCGTACCCGAGCCTCTTCGGTGTTGCTGGTGGTTGAGATAGCAACTTCCTTGAAGGCGTTTTCAGCTCCATGGAGGCACCATGGCTGATGCCTGCAAGGGTAGAAAAACACAGACTCTGATAGATACATACACGAGGACAAAAGCCACAGCTACAACCACCCACCTGTGCCCAGGGCGAAACTGTCGCCAGTATATAACCCCTGGTTCTGTGTACGTAACGCGCAGCTACACCGGGGTCTTCAACTCAAATTCAAAAGATATACTTCCCGCTTGTGGGCCCCCATCCCGACTAACGATCAAGCATGTATAACCTCTAGTTCGTTCACCCCCTCCATGTTTTCATTTTCGATGTTTTACTAAAGAAGTCTCATTTTTTGTTTATTTTTTTCCTTTTCTGCTAATCCGAACGAGCGTTCACTCACTTCAGTTAAAGCGGTCAGTGACTTCGTACGTCGCGCAGAGTTGATCATGGGCCCCAGCCTGTGAGCGAGTGAGCGCCTCGCAACACGGGAGAACGACTGACGAGCTTTTTCACAACGCCCCGGGCGACCAAGTTGAATTGCAACAGTTTATACCTAGCCGCAATGTCCGCTATGAAAAGGCCAGGTTGATGCCTCTGGAGAAGGTGAAAGATGTTTTTGTCTTCCCCCTCCTTTTATGAAGGAGAGGCGAGAAGACAGGTTGTATTTAGAAGCGACAGACTTCCGTCTCCCTGGTTGACGCCGCTTTGTTTGTCCCGAGGGGTGACAACTAGAATCAAACCCAGCGTGAATAATATGATACCCAATACATGGTATAGTGTCTATAAAAATACCACCAAAATTGCCAAATTGAGCATGGGGTCATAACAGGGTAGCCTAAATGGTTACAAGTATACCTACCCCCACCCCATGGCAAACAAGTGGGAGGGGTAAGTATCAAATCATCATAATAACCCTATTTAATATTAACACTGGGTGGATTCATATTATAACAGTTAAGACATTATGATTCGTTGAGAGCTGCTCACGTGATTACGTTTAAATTGATGTCAAAGCAAGGGGCGTGGTATTGAAGTTCATGTCAAAGTTCACCAGCAAAACATTAAATATTACATTGGTCAGAATGCACACAAACGTGTTCCGTAAAGCAAATTTAAATTTAAAGACATTTTGTAACAAGCAACAAAATAAATTAGGGCTTACAAAATAAATTAAAAATGTTACGGGAATACACTATGTACCTTACAGCGTCACTTGTCCTCAGACACAGCTAGTATTCAAAAACAGTAAACTACATAAGGAACACGTACAAAAAACAATAAAAACATAACTGAATGGCGGGAACTGGAAAAACGAACCATCATAATACGTAATTGCGTATAGATGACTTGGAGATAAAAGGGTGTTCTACACTGTACAGCAAAATGCAGGCAACTCTATTTCCAACAATTTGCTGAATTACAATTTTACATAACAAGTGTGTTAAACTGATTTACACAATTTCTGTAAACGCTAAATAATGAAACTGCAGTACGTTTCTATATTTGTTTGTTTTACTCATTCTGATTCTCTTTTTCGGCCCTCAAAGAATATGTCCAAACAAATATGGAAACGTACTGCAGTTTCATTATTAAGCGTTTACAGAAATTGTGTAAATCAGTTTAACGCACTTGTTATGTAAAATTGTAATACAGCAAATTGTTGGAAATAGAGTTGCCTGTATTTTGCTGTAAATTTACATGTTTTTTTTAGTGTATAAATATTAAGCGTTTCCAATGAGGTTCATGCAAACGGTCCATGGTCCATGAGTACTTAGCAGACTAAGTAGTCCAGTACTTTTTCATGATTACGACTATACTAGTACAGAAAAATGTACTCGAGTACCAGTACGAGTACGAGTAGGCTATACAAGTACTCATACTCCAACTCTAAAATTGTAATCGAGTACTTTTCATGAGTACGAGTACGAACGCATGTACTCAAGTACGAGTACAAGTATACCGTGACAACTCTGAAAAGCAGACAATTAACTTGAGCAAACAAGAATTCGAACCGGGGTTTAACGGGAGTGTACACCTGAATTATAATCTAATTACTGAATTATAATTGAAACATTTCCTTGAAGTTGGTGCCAAACATTATGAGAAATTATTTCTGTCTGACATAAGATCATTTGTGATCACCCCCATGCAATCCCCTCTGTGCGAGGCCAATGTAAAACAAATTGTTGCTGCCTCCCACGAACAAGGCCAACTGAGTTGCCCCTCCACATACTTAAGTTCAAACTCCTGGCTACGAGCCTGGGTGTATAATTCCTTTAATTAGGCCTAAACAGTCAACTGTTGAATTTAGAGGTTATCGCGAAGAAGTACAAAGTAGATGGCTACTGATTCGTCCATCATGGTTGAATGATTGATGAAGATCACATGATCTGACCGACATGTTTCTTTTACAGTACATCCTTGAGGTTTAATTGAATTGAAGAAAAATATATAATGTAATGGTTGTCGCTCATCGCAACTATCCTTGGTTGTGCAATTGACAACATAGAGTTATTAACTTGCTGGTAATTTGGTTGCTCAACCCACCAAAGAGCCGACTTGATTGCGCTATTGTGCCACACCAATAAAAGTCGGCAGTTTCTTCGCCAATTACGGAGAACCATGGGATAAGGGGTGCTTGGGGCGTTCTCCTCCGCCCTCACACTGCTGTCAAGTGATCAGATTAGTACCTATGAGTATCTCTGTTTGAATGCGTCTTGTATGGAAAGTTGTTTGTTTGGGATCAGCGACTTAGAGTGCAGGCCATAGGCCTATTAGTTTTGTCCAAAACCAATGCTTGTTTGCAATTAATATTGTGTAAAATGTGCAGGAAATATTGATCCGATCTTAAGGTACCAATTTGGACGGTAAACTATCCAATGGGGGAGGGAGACCCCGCCTCTTTTCGAACACTAACAATAACATGTAACACTTCCAAACAAACATGATTTGTTGCGCTTTGTTAAACAGGTTTGTTAAACAAGTTTTTAGATTACACTCGTAGACGAAATCCTTCACTATACTCGCCATGTATGTATAATAAGCATTTTATGCCGTTGTGCCAAAGACATATCTTTGGTCTCTCCAATGATGTGCTTCATTACCAAGGTTTGTTAAACAGGTTTTTAGGTTACACTCGTAGAAAAAATCCTTCATTTTTAGCAATTTACTCGTCGTTATACTCGCCAAGTCTTTGGTCTCTCCAATGATTTGTGCTTCATTACCCGAACTCAGCATAAATAGGGCCTAACTCACTCATGGCTGCTCTCGTTGGTTTTAATCTCTTCGTCTGCTAACTAAGCTTCAAATCTGTCCCTAAACTAATGTTTAGAAACCACTTGAAACTCTCAAACACCAAGCCTTTCAATTCTTCAACCATCTTCGTATATCGATAACGGTTGTCAGTCTCATGGTTCTTATATTTACATTCTAAAAGACTTCTTAAATTAATCTCAAGAGGTAGAGCATGGTTGTTTTGTCAAACAGTTAGGCGGAATCCCTGACGTTCTATGACGCTGCCGGAATAAAAGGGACGTCCCAATTAATCGAAGGGGTATCACTATCTATTGAAACACTCCAATCAAGCATACTGCACTGGGAGTGCCCATCCAATTATAATACACAACATCCTCCCAACAAACTTAAATTACCCCCATAGCGAAAGGGGGGCTGAATCTTACAAAAGAGCGAATGGGTTTATTTTTTTACGGTGACTGGAAGTCTGCAGCTGAACATCACTCATGGTTTAGGCACTATAACTATTTTCTTCAGAAGCTCCTAACAAGTGCCTTAACATCTTACAGACTTGCCCAAGATGGACTTCTACCTATATAAGTGAATACCGAGAGGCAGTCGAGCGATGTTCAAAAATTCACTTTTACTTCTGCCTGTATATTGTGCTAAGGTGGAGGGTTAATAATCAACATTTTCATATATTGTAGGGTATTTGTATCCTCCTGATGTAAATAAAAGATGTTCCTTCAGAGTCTTTAAAAAGACAATATCGTCACAAACAGAGCAGACTTTCAACAGGGCATGGAATCAGTGTCCTAGTTTAAGATGAACACAGTGACTGAAAATAACTGGCTCATTTATGCAGCAGCATATCATGTGGGGTATTATTTTCAGTCACTCTGTTAATCTAAAACTAGCACTCTGATTCCATGCCCTGTTGATCATGACGATATTGTCCCTTTGAGTGGTTTCCAAGGTTTGAAACTTTGAATGATTTTAATTATTTGATATTTTCTGACAAGTGTGACATCTGAACTGCGTTTCAATATTCTTTTCAGAACTAATTTACTACTCAAGTGAGAATCTCACAAGGTGTCACTGCAAACAGTCTTTACTTATCCCTTTCACCATGCAAAGTTACAAATATTAGTTTCAATATACGTCATTCTCCAAATGCGTACCGGTATATTATATATTATGCATGAACATTTGACCTTAGACCTACCAATAATGTGCCATACATTGAAATGAAATGTATTGTTGGATATAAAGAAGGGAATGTGCCATGCACTAACCATACATTCTCACACATAGAGGTAAAAAAGCTGGTCACCGTAGAATGGACAGACTTACACAACTAGCACTCCATCCAGCCTTACCAACCCCCAGCAGTGAACTCAACCACATCAACATAACTTCAACTCCAAATGTTCACGATGAGTCTAAACTTCAGCTCTGTGTCTTGAATACTCAATCCATATGTAACAAATCGGATGAATTTGTTGACTTTGTACTTCAAAACAATTTGGATCTTGTTGCCATAACCGAGACATGGTTTAAACCTAATGATGACTTGCCACCCCGTGAGTGTACTCCTGCTGGCTACTCTCTCCATCATATCCCCAGACCAATAAAGACCGGTGGAGGGGTTGCACTACTCTTTAGGTCCAGTTTATCTGTCAGTATGAAAAGTGTTCACATTGACTACCTAACATTTGAATCTCTGCATGCTGAGGTAACGTGCAACTCTAGATCTGTTCGCCTTGTTAATATTTATCGACCAGAAAGGGATGTTGATGGTAAACATGTAAACTTCTCCAGTTTTCTGCAGGAATTTGAAAAATTAATTGTCGATTATCTCTTACACCCATCTGACATTATTTTAACCGGCGATTTTAACATTCATATGGACATTATTTCAAACAATTATGCAAATCAGTTTAAAGATCTGCTCTCTGCTCATGGACTTATACAGCACATCACAGCACCCACTCATCGGTATGGTCAATGTCTTGACCTCATGATAACGCGTGAAAATACTTCACCTCTTATCTCGAATATAACTATTCATCCTGGCTTATCTGATCATTATGCAATCATGGTAAATTTGAACCTTAAAAAACCTCCCATACCTATCATTTCTGTAACTACTCGCCACTGGAAAAAAGTAAATATTAAAGATTTATGTCATGATATTGAATCTCAACTGGAAAATGTAAACCTTGAAGATGGTGAGCTGGATTCTTGTGTCAGTCTATTTGAATCTACTGTCCGTAACATCTTGGATGATCATGCTCCGCAAAAACTCGAACTGTTAAACTACAATCTGAATCCCCCTGGTTCAATGATGATATCCGTGCTGCAAGGAAAATCCGCCGTCAACTTGAGCGAAGATGGCGTGACAATGGGAAATTTGGAGTACATCGGCAAGAATACTGTAACCAACGTGATATTGTGAAGAACATGATTAACCAGGCAAAAATAACTCACTACTCATCTCTTGTGGAAGATAGCTCTGGTGATCAGAAAAACTCTTTAACATTGTTGAAAAGCTGCTTCATAAACCCAAAGCTCCAGTGCTTCCATCTACACACTCCGATCAGGACCTCGCAAATGCTTTTTCAAACTTTTTTGTCACAAAAATTGAGAATATCCGTCGTTCTTTTCCCTCAGTACCTGCCATTCTATCACAAACACCATCACGCAAGGATCCACAATGTAGGCTGTCCATGTTTGAGCCTACTAGTGTTACGGAGATCAAGAAACTCATCATGAAATCGCCATCAAAATCATGTGAACTTGATCCAGTGCCAACTTCGCTAATAAAACAAAATATTGATGTGTTTGCTAAGTATATCACAATTATTGTAAACAAATCTCTTTCTTCCGGTTGTTTCCCTAATAGCCAGAAGGTTGCTCATGTTAAACCACTCCTAAAGAAACCCAATTTGGACAAGGAAGTTTTCAAAAATTACCGACCAGTAGCGAATTTAAAGTACCTTGGAAAAACAATCGAGCGAGTTGTTTCATCACGGATCTCTGACCATGTTCGTGCTAATAACCTGTCGGACACATTTCAGTCAGCCTACAAACCATTTCATGGAACGGAAACTGCTCTTCTTCGCGTCAACAATGACATTTTATCTGCCATGGATGAGGGGAAAATCACTGCATTAGTTTTGTTAGACTTAAGCGCCGCTTTTGACACTGTCGATCATAAAATCCTTCTCTCCCGCCTTCAATATCATCTTGGAATACGTGACACAGCCCTGGATTGGTGTAAGTCCTACCTTTTAAATAGGCCTCAGCATGTTTGTATTGGTAACGCTATCTCCGAGCCTGTTACTCTTGACTATTCTGTACCCCAAGGCTCTGAGCTCGGCCCACAGTGGTTTACTGTATATACCTTTCCAGTTCGTGATATCATTTTGAAGTATAATTTAAATTACCATGTTTACGCTGATGACACGCAGCTTTACATTACTTTTAAATCCTCTCAAGAACCTGCCGATTCCTGCATTACAACACTGGAGAAATGTATTCAAGAGATTCGAAGTTGGATGAGACAAAACTTCCTGAAATTGAACGATGAAAAAACAGAATTTGTTCTATTTGGATCACGTCAGCAATTGTCTAAAGTTTCTCTTCCATTTATTACAATTGGTGACTCGCAGATAACCCCCTCATTACATGCACGTAATTTGGGTGTTATATTTGACTCGACAATGACTTTAAAACCACATATCTCCAACATTGTTCGCATATCATCATTTCATATCAGAAATATAAGCCGAATTAGGAAATACTTGAATAAAAGTGCTGCTGAACAAATTATACATGCATTTGTCACATCACGGCTCGATAACGGGAATGCTCTCCTTTACGGTCTTCCGCAGAATCAAATATCTCGTCTTCAGCACATACAAAACTCAGCAGCTCGTGTTGTGACTTTGTCCAGAAAGTCATGCCATATCACGCCAATCTTGAAAGAACTGCACTGGCTTCCTGTTTCACAGAGAATTGTCTTTAAACTTATGCTAATTGTTCACAAATCTTTTAATAACATTGCTCCAATTTATATTTCTGAACTACTTAAAGTCTACACTCCATCACGCAATTTGCGCTCCAGCAACATGTCACTCCTCAAGGAACCAACTTCAAAACGGAACTGGGGTGATAGGTCGTTTTCTGTCGCAGCTCCGAGACTCTGGAATCATCTTCCAACTAAACTCAAATCTTGTCATAGTATAACCAGATTCAAGTCGATGCTTAAAACTCATCTTATGTCACAACTCTTCAAAGATGATGTATATTTGTAATTGCATTGTAGGTACATGTATCTCGGTACATAATTTGTTTTCCCTATGCTATCATTGTATATTGTTTGTATTAATGTTTTTCTTTGTTTCCGCGCCTTGAGCGCCCAGCAGGGTGGATATGTGCGCGCTAAAAATCTTTATTATTATTATTATTATTTGTTGGCAGTGCCCCCTCCCCCCCTCCGCCAATCTTCCCCTGGATCTGCGCACGAGGAAATACAGGCCTATAACATTGGCAGTGTTTGCAAACCTGCGTTGATTAAAGATACATATTTAAGGAGTAACCTGACAAGTTTCATCCTAATGCAGGATAAGTAATGAGAAAAGAATGAAAAGGCAATTTTTATAAAAACAGCTGCCGTCTGGCGACTCTTTGAAAATGTGAATAATTATTTTTTCGTGTTTTCTCTTAAATGACAGAACTTCAGACATCATTTTTGTTTCAGGATGATTGGTACTTTTACTCAGTGGCGTATAGCCAACGGGGCAGGGGTGATAGCCAACGGGGCAGGGGGCAGCTTTCCCCACTTGTTGGCAAAATAGTGTTTGTCGGTAAATTCACAATAAACTTGGTATTTCTGAAATAAAATAAAAAAGAGAAAACGGATAAGAAAAAATGGTATGCATAGTGTTGTTTTAAGCGGTGTATGGGAGGAGGGTTGAAAATAACCCAGGAATGGGTGCAAAAATATAATTGTCATATCTAACTGTGGTGTTCAAACCTACACCATGCAGTGGTGTTCAATAATGGGCAACTCGCACAATATGAACACCATGGAAGATTGCAGTTGACATCACTGGTTTTGACACAACAGGCCTTAAAATTATACACATTGCCACACATTGCCACAACTATACTAAAATAAAATTTAATATGCTATAAAGTAGGCCTACTTAAAATGTATAAACCACCTGATGGTCGTTGATAATATTTCAGGTGGAAAACAACGACAAAAGCAACCAGCATTTTAACAATCTAATTACTTATTACTCCTCAAATGGCCTCGTTAAAGGGACAATATCGTCACGATCAGAGCAGACTTTCAACAGGGCATAGAATCGGGGTCCTAATTTACAGTGACCCATTTATTACTCGCTCAAGTGACCCTATTTAATACCAATTATTGCATTGTAAATTTAATCTATATGTATAAACGAGTGTCTATTTACAAATGATTGCATTGGAAACCTCTTCTGATCGTGTTCCCTACTACAAAACAAACATAAAACCATATTATAAATTCCACATACATTTATCTTTATTTTGAAGTTCAAGTCCCTGTAACCTTTCCACTTGCCTATTCTCCACCTTCCCTTTTCGTGTTTTATTACAAAGCAATTATGTTTTATTACAAAGCAATTTATATGTATATAAATGCTTTGTCAGATTTTAATAAACCATCAATAATAAATAATAAAAAGTCAAATTGTTGATTGCATTTAAAATAAGCATAAAGCGTTCAGATAATGTATGACTTCATGTATTCGAACATCGCAAACTACATTTTAGGGCATAGTAAAGTTTGTATAAACCTTTAACAAAATAGTCTATATTCAAAGATGTGTTTAACCAAAACTTAAATCAAACAAATAGAAAAAGACCTAAGGATAACGAAATTAAAAATGTATCGCCAGTGATTTACTGGCAAGTTTCGAATGTTTGTGTTTTCAATGGAACATCAATTATTTCCTTTTAGAAAGGAAAACAAAAACCTACTTTGAAATTATATAATTATTACACAAAAAAGTTGGTTAAATATTAAACAAAAGTGTCAAAATTAATTTATGACGGGACCCACCATCAATTTATTTCTGTACATATTTAAGTGTAAAACCATGTTCTCCCAATTTGAGAAATTATGTCATTTTACAGCATTTATGTAAAATACCAATGTTCCATGAAAATAAAAATTTCCGGAAAATTCCGTTGAAATAGCAAAAAACACGGCGATATAGGCCTATCTTAAAAATGTTCAATGAATTTAACAAATACTTTTATTTAATATTCTTTCAAATACCAATAATTATTATCACCAAATCTTACTAGCCTACTGCAATACATCGTACAATTATCTTCTTAGAGCGTCATTGGACAACAAGTTGTGGATGCAAAGAGATGCAGCTCGCGCCTAATGGACTCCGAACCCATATTCTCACATTAACTGTACTAACTAGGATCTTAAAAGCTCTCTTTCTCCACACCCATAACGCACGAGCACTTTCCCTGAAGGCTGAAACGATTATACCTAGGCAGGCTCCCAAACAATTTCGTTCGAACATAATACTCAAGTCTTAGATTACTGCTTCAAGTTGCAACCTTCCCCACCTAATGTCAGGAAATTGGCCCGATTGTAAAGCGCGGTTTATGGGGAGGAAGTTTCCGCGGTGCACGCGAGGCGTGAATGGGCTGCTCGCAGGGCGCTGTTGGGCAGACTACATGCCAAGAAATTGCGGCTCGAGCTGCGATCTGACGGCCTTGAAACGTAGGCGTATTCTATATGATTTCTGAGGTGTAATTCAGTGGATTAATTTAAAGAGGACAATATTGTCTTTTCATGGACCTTTTGCATTATCTGCATTCGAATAATATTCGACTCCAAGTTTGACACAGGCCTAAACCAACCAAAAATATCCACAATTATTTTTCCATCAACAGTAAAAGCCTATTGACATTTTGGAAATTACAATTTGTTCTTCCTCGTGCCACTTTGTGTTAGGTCTACTTGATTTTAAAAAAATAATAAAAATAAAAATTAAATGAATAAAAAGGTTGAGTCGTGGTCTGTAGCCCCTTGTGACTGACAGAACCCCGACTGGGATTACACTTAACTCCCTGTCGTCAAATTGTAACCAACGGCTTTTTTCAATTTCACGAGAAATTTTTATTTTGCACGGATCATATAATGTTCCCATTTTAAGCAATCAAATACACGAACGGGCTATTACATGGTGCTAATGCCTAAAGGTATTCTACAAAATGAGAAGAGGATTTAGGATTCCTGCGAGAAACAACTCTGTCCTAATGATAAAAGGGTTAGGGCTGGAACACTTAAGCAATATGTTTCAGGCTTTACGAATTATCTTTAAATAAAGGCCGCACAAACATCCCATCTCCCCGTAGAAAAGGCTCCTAGGGCCTGACTCCCAATTCCTTTCTAAAAATTAAAGTGCCCAAATTGTTGTTGTCTTATGTTACACGTGAATACTGGCATACGCTTCTTTGGAGAGGTCTTGAAAGTGATATATTTTTGTACATTTTACAAAATGATGTAAAATTGTTTATTCCTACTATGTAGCAATTGGTTCACAGTATAAGCACACTAAAATCTCCTTCTACAGCCGCCCCCCCCCCCCCCACGGCTGGCAAAAACAACCCCTTTCTTACAATTGTGATAGATCCACCCCTTGGTGGAGATTAGGAATTCTTTAAAAAAAGTTTTGGTTTCACAACACGAATACTTTAAAAGGACACCACCCAAACAAAGAAAATTGCCTTTGAAACATCATCAATCAAGCGCGCGTACCAAGACCTCCTAAACATTCAAGGATTCTGGAGCGAAGCCATTATACTTAAATCCGCCAAAATAATTTGTCATTTCGCTGTACACTACGATACCCACTCTACATGACACCAATTACAACACCGATCAGTGGACAGCCCTTATTGGACAACAAGACCTTGAAGGGAATACACACAATAACATCACTAAGTCTTTAAGTGTCGCCAATTATCCATCCAATCATTCCAAATTATTCTTGGACTGCAACACTTAATACATTGCTTTAATTCAAATTGGGACAATTATTTTTTAACAAATTGACGTCAATTACTTCAACTCACTACTTGGCCTTTGATAACCAGAGATGTGAAAACTCTAATGATTCAAAAATATTTATAAAATAATACCGTTGGCTTGAAGACATATTAATTTTTATGGAAAATGTATTTATATGTGGTCTGTTGGCCAATAGCGTTCAAGGCCTCATTAAAATAATCAGTTTTCACAATAGAAAATTGGCAAATGTGCCAAGTTTCGTTATACCTTTCGCTCATTATTACGGTGACTTGTTATAAACGTTGCTATAAACATGCACCAGCAAGGATGTACAGTTTACAATATATAAATTACCTTTGATGAGAAATGTCTTGAAATGGCCGATAATTATAGGCCGATAGCACAAGAAGGTGGTCAACGAATTAAATCTCAAGAATAGGCATAGACAGGTGCGGATTCTGGAATCGAGGACAAAATTTGATTGAGCGTCCGCAGGCACAGAACAAGTCCAGTACAAGAAACGTAATGATTATAAAGGCATACAGTAAACGGATTTTTTGGAACGGAGTCTTAAAGGGGAAGTAAAACACTGACTGGTTATAATACGATTACAAAATTACCTAATTATTATCCAAAAGCTATTTTGATGTGAATTTGGTATAAAAGGTATCCATCATCCTGAAAAATAGGTGTTCTCTTTTTAGAGAATACACGAACAATAACAAGTGTTTACTGCCAACATTACGAAAGCTTTTTCACACTGTTCTCTTGACTTTATACAAAACCGCATTGAGCTCAACTTTCAGGTTTTTTTTTTACCATAATGTTGATTAAAAAAAGTAAGCATAGACTATTCCATAGACTGTAAGCAGTTTTGACAACATTACCAATGTTGTACCTTCCCATTAAGAAAGGTTAAAACATGTCCTCCTGTGGATTCACAAAATGATATTGATCTAAATAAAGAAATGAAAAGAGTGATTGATCCATCGACCGAACATGACTCAAGACATCGACTGACCAACTACATTATTTTGTTTAAATTCTCTTTAAAAAATGCACTCCCCAATAATGGGTGACACAAAGGCCTGTATGTAATTTTGGGTTAAACTCTTTGTTTATTTATTAAGGCAAAACGGGAGAACAATATAGGACAGACTTTCCTTTGACAGTTCATCAAATCTGCGATACTCAGTAGAATAATAATAACAATAACAATGTGGACTTATATAGCGCACGTATCCACTAAACTGGTGCTCAAGGCGCATTATATTATTACCCCTGTTCATCAGGCTCATAAATCATTCCTGAAACCATCTCAGCTCCCTGGGGAGTATACAGCTCAATTGCTGCCATTACAGCGCATAAAGGGCTAATCATACACAACAACCAACTCTGCCCTCACAGGTACCCATTTACTCCTGGGTGGAGAGAAGCAATTATTGTAAAGTGTCTTGCTCAAGGACACAAGCACCCCGGTCGTGGCTGGGATTCGAACCCACATTCTGACGACTCAGCCATCAGAACACAAATCCGATGCTCTAAACCGCTCGACCATGGCACGCCATACAAGTCAAAAAGCACTTACAGTCCAAAAGATTTTTAGTTTTTTCCGGCCCCAAAACACACCAACAATGTGGTGTGGCCTTATGTGGGCTTATCAGTGCATTCATGGGAGATGTTCAACCTTACTGTGCATATAGCAAGGATAAACTTGGTTCTGATGACCAGTACCGCATAATGCTGTATATTTGAAGACTGCCCTCTGTTGTCCATATGACTTGTTTCTGACCTTAAATATTTCTGCAAATATTGTTCAAAAACGTGTGACAAATTTGTGATGAAATTCTCTGTTTAGTCTCAATACATATAATTATCTTTTATAATCATAAAGTATAGTATGATCTATAGTAGTCTGGAAAGAAAACAATTTTTTTTTTTTTTTACTATAGAACGGTACAGAACTCACCGTAAAAGAAAGAGGGCGCTAAACCTAAATAGCGGCCTAGATCTTTATAATATGACCTCGCACATAAAAATAATAGTCTGACGCTATTTATTCATACTTATACCTCAACAGTCCCACCGGGGATGGGGCGGACATTGTACCGACATTGGGCCGACGGGTACTCTTTGACATAGGACTACAACCAATCGGCCATAAAGGCCGACATTAAACCAACAAATTGTCGACTTCCCACCAATGGTGGGACCAACATTTGTTGACCAACGGGTAATATATTTGGGGGTACCTGTATGACCCGAGCCCAAGTCATATTTATAAACAACGCCCTCTATCAATTGAAAGACATGATTCTGCACAAGTTTATTCAGAATCATTTTTATTAATATGCATGCTGGCCCAGGTGACATTATAGAGGCAAAACAATTAAACCATTAAAGAGAACTACAATTTCATATGATACACTGTGGTGGATACAGGATTTAATCAACAGAATGGTACATGTTACCGGCCCTTATCATCCTATGAAAGGCATGTACTAAAAATGTAGACACAAATGAAGTTCCTGGTTGCACCATAATCTTGTTAATCCACTACTTTATAACCAGAGAAATCACAAGAAGAATTCACAATTTGAAAAGAAGCTGGCAATGTCCATCAAAAAAGCTTACCTGTCTTAATAGTGGAACTTATTGGCGTCTTGAAATGTACAGCTCCATTTGAACAAATGCCTGGGGATATTCTTCGACATGCGTTGTAGGCTGCCATATATCAACCCGCGAGTTGGTTCGCTTTACTTGACTCGTTCGTAGAAAATCATCGTTTACATAATTTTATTGCAGAGTCCTCCAGTGTTTTTGAAACCACCTGCAACAATGAGGCGTGAATTTGAACCCAAATACCGTCCAGCTTGATGTTCTAAATCTGCAGCTTATACAAAAGTTATCAGTTGCAGGTTAATTAATGTATGAACGTGTACTGCTGGAATGCAAACATCACCGTTTGAGACATTCTTGTTGTCACCTGTCGTCTGATTATGTGCCGTGTTCATTGATTTGACAAAACTACCGCGACAATATTACGTCTACACGTTTCAACCAATTGGGGCTGAATGATAATTTGCATAAAATACCGTCTGTCATTTGGGTTCAAATTTTCATCGGTCATTTTCATCTGTGTAATAACGGCACCTAAAGACAAGCCTATACCTGCCCCTGGAGGTGGGGCCGTTAAACTAAATCATATTTTAATGGAAATATTAAGATTGTAGGAAAATGTCACTTTTTCCTTACTTTTTATGAACACAGCAAAGACCAAACTGAATATGATACTCATCTTTTTCTTTAATTTAATGTAAGTACAAATTCAAAAGGTACAATATGTAACCATTTCTAATTATTTTGGATAGGAAAGATAGGGTTCTATTGTAGGGGCAGTTTTTAAAGAGTTTTAATTTGAGGGTCTTATATTTTAATTCAAGCAGTATCTCTGTTAAGGGCAAATCGTCTGGTTCGTATTCATAAATATACACTGACATAATAAACTAGCACCATAACTTTAAGTTAAAAATATGAATAACCAGAGCATTAAAAGACAAAACTTTACTAATACTGGTTTGGTATGTAACTACTTTTTTGTTGTTTTTAATCTGAAATCTCCACTGAAAAGCACCAGTCTATTGTTAATAATAGCCTCACGTATGTATTAGGAAACAAGATGGCTACTGTATGACAAATGTATATCATATAGGACATGGACACTTTCTGAAAGCACACGGATGAAAACTAAACATACAACACTGGTAATGTTGGCAACACTGCTTCTGTAACTGATTACATTCTTTGAATCAAGATACACATTAAACAACATGACATTTTCAGAAAAGTGTGAAAAAGCATTCCCAATTTTTACTGAAAACACCTAGAGCAAATACTTGTTCAAATTTCATGTTTTCTCTAAAATGTGATCTCTTCAGACAGGACATTTTTTAAAGGATGATTGGTACCTTTACCAACTTCACATCACCACTACATGCATCAGGGCTATAGCCAGGGGGGGGGGGGGGGGTGCGAATTGTAATGACCGAGGTGAAGTAAATTTTGGGGAAAATTTCTCATGCCTACCCTTGTCCAATGTTTCCCCCCCCCCCCCCCCCCCCAAGATTACACCTCCCTGACATGTATATCATTTTTGGAATGTTCATTATTTTGACAGAAAGTTATAACAATGAACCTAGTCATGAAAACAGAAATAAGACAAAATAATGCAATATATATAATGTAATGATACTGGACATTCGTGGTTTCACCAGATATGAATGACTCCAAAGAAAACTTGATAATTTTTACAATTTTCCGTCACATTAATTTTCACCTGGCATTGTTCTCTTTACAAAGATCAGATATTTTGTACAGAAGTTCAGAATTTATGTCTCCAGATGACAGAAGTTCATTTGTAAATTTAATTGATTGATTGTACTAAAATGATAGCAACTCAGACAAATATTTCAAGGGATGTTGGACACCATCAACTTAACAACCAAGTAAAGCTCATGTTAATCTGTGATCATTTATGTTTTTAGAATACCAAAAATGTCTAGGGGTTTAAAGAGATATTTCCAGCCATGTGAAACAAGTGTCAGACAAAGGTTGTGTGCATCTTTAAAGGGATTGATAACCTTTGACCTCATGGTAACCCTAAATCATGGCCTTTCTATTTTAGAAAGTGTAAAAGTCAAGTTCTTGAAGATAAATTCTAGAAATTACAGATAAATTATTTTAAATACAGATCAATCATACTAGTTTAAAAACCACAGAACCACCACAGATGAACAATAATATTTCATCTGAAATTGATTGAGAACATGCAAACATTTCAAGTTTAAAAGCAAAACAGATAAAGCACATCAACAGAAGAATAATGGTTGTTTCTATTTTCCTTATAAATCAACAATACCATATTTTATACAAACACTACTAAACATTTATCTGTTCCACAGAAATGCTAAATCAGGAGACAAATTGCAATCACTCTCTTTATAAAATACATCCATTTCATCCCCTTTTGGTGAGAGTTATGGTCTCCTTTCTCATATCAGATCCCTTCCTCATCCAACACCAAATTATTACCCGCTTAGTATCACACTGTGAAGGCATTGACACTTTCTCTTTTACTAATGACCTATCAGGATGGTAATTCTACAAATTTACCAGTACAGGAGAAATGTAACCAGACTAACATTAACATATCATTAAATTTGGTCAGAATTGTGCAAGAACTCTAAAATATTACCTGCTAATTGGGCCAATTAATTAATAATTACGGATGGGTGTTAAGGTGTACCCCTCTGTGTATGTCAATGTCTCAATGATAGTGGAAATTCACATACCAGTCGTGATACAAATACAATGAATGTATGTATATAACCACAGATATAAATAAAAGATCTGTATAACTGTGTTAATAGTGACTATATATTTGCAGAATACTGCATTTTATTTTCTTTGAATGTTTTCATCAATTCCTCAATGCACTAATAATCTTTAACTTTTTGGTAACCTTCACACACAGGATAATCATGCTATAATGAACATCAGGGTACAAAATGTTTATTAAATGGGAAATATCGTCACGATTAACAGAACATGGAATCGCTGTGCTAGGTCATATTACCGTTGCTACTGCATAAATAAGCCAGTAAATTTCAGTCACTAGGACACCAGTTCCATGCCTGATTACAAGTCTGCTTTGATCGTGACGATACTGTCCCTTTAACCCTCCTATTATCAGTGTTGTTCTTTACAAAGTGGACCCATACTTCAAAATTTTGAGGTACACACTTTCTTATCTAAAGATTAATGGCATACCCCAAGGCTCTTCAGATAGATGGGGTAAACTGAAGCAGCCACCTGCTTTGTTTCATTGCAAGGTTAACTTGAAATAAACCAGTGCAGTAACTCGGGGTATACACATACTGTGTGAAGGTCAGAACACTGTTTTTGTCCCAGACCCAGGGGCATTTTGGGGTATCCATGTACCATTCTTGTGTACAGTATGCAATATTTTAAGGCATGCATAGAAAAAGCATTGTGTACTTATCAGTTTTTGTTTTTGTGGCATTTGAGACTGCATGTATACAAGGGTTTTTAAATAATCATTCATTTAGTGATTCATAGCTCCAATACTAAATGTTGCCCTAGTGAAGATACACTCAGGCAACTAGTTCATGGTTAAGATAGCTGCTTAAGTAAATTGCGCCTTCATATGTCAGCACACCAAGCCAAATGTGGTGTTCTACACTGTATTCACCGTCATGCTTTTCAGGAACAATTATGCAAATGAGATGCAAATTCATATTTGTTACCACAATCCTTCCCGCAGAAATTGCATTCAAATGGTGAATGAAAGCCATGAGCTCCACGATGGATGGTGAAGAGTACATTATCAGGAAAGGTGATTTTACAATGGACACAGCAGTATTTGGACTGATTTGGGGTAGTACCACCACCTCTATTTGTGGATAATGGTATAGTCTGTGTCGATGCACTTGCTATATTGCTGTGTGTTGTAGTGGGCGATGGCATGTCAAACGGGGATGTGTTTTCTCTTGCAGAGACTGACTGCCCAATGCTGCCATCATGGCTTGCTGGTCTTGCGCTATCATGACCCTGATTCTGCAGGTTTGGAAACATATTTTCCGAGGTGGAATCCGAGCCAAGCCTGTCCCTTTGTGATACCCCATCATTTACAACCCTGTGATCCCTACCAGACACTGGCAGCCAGCTCTCCTGCTGACATTGTGATGTAAGCAGTCCTTGTTCTTGTTTCACTGGTACAGGTGCAGCAAAGTCATTCTGAGATATAGCAACAGGCACAGGGGACGTGTCCATCATGGATGATTGGTTAGTGGAGAACGTATAAGCCACACTGCTGGAGCTTGTGATATTCTCTTGGCGAGTGCCTTCTTGTTGTTCTACGCTTTCCTCACAGTTCTCACTTTGGTCTAAAATGGTTCCATCAGGGTGATCAGTCATCATATGATTCATAAAGCTATCTTCGCTTGCGAATGTAGACAGGCAGTGGTTACAAACAAAAATATGACTATCACTCTGTTGCAGTTGCTGCCCATCTTGCTTTCCCTCTGCGGTCATACTGACCCCCTCATCATCATCATTTTCAATAATTTCAATGACTTCAGGAGGGTCGTCGAGTGGGGCAATGAGTGAGCTACTCGCCAGAAGACTGTGCTCTGATAAGTCATTCAAACTTGCTTGTCTGATAGCTTTCTTCTCTTGCCGAAACTGGGTCCGACCAGCATTCACATTTGTTGTCCACATGGAAGCTGTCGATGCTGCAGAATTAGCTGTCCCGGGAGACTGCGAAGATCTTGGCATAACAAGGGACATGGTCAAGTTGTTGTTCGGGGAGAACCCATTGTGCTTGGGCTTAATAAGTTTATACTGCGTAGCTTGCTGGACTTGGGGTGCGGCAGCTCTGTTCTGATGGGAATGAGTTTGGACAGGCTGGGGCTGTTGCTGCAGCGTGCTGCTGGTGCTGATGGCAAAAGGTCCACTTTCAACCTGCACAGGGTGGTACTCACTGGTTGTGGGTGCAACTGCGAACATACCATCAGGCATATAATTAGGATTCAGATAGGGGGAAATGTTCGAGACCCTGGATGTCTGGTGGACTTTTAAGAGATGAAACATGAGTTGGCATTCACGTTGGCAGTGGAAGTTACGGCACTGGAAACAACGATACTGGCAGCGGTCTTTGTGTTTAATCTAGAAATAAACAATAAGGAAAGGATTTTATTGATAGGTAAAAGGACTGATCAATAATTACAGGCTTGTTGTAAGTTGACAACTTTTTCCCGGAGAATATAAAAAGCAATTCAAGTAAATAGTTACCTGAACATGTTGACGAAGGGTGCTACTCTGCACACAGCAATATGTGCAGTACTGACACTTATGTGGTCTCTGAAATGTGTGCATGCGCCTGTTGACAAAGTGATAGAGACAGTTAAAGTAATTGAACTGAGTGAGTTAAGGATGTGCTTTCATCGCTAACTCCGGTTGTGCAAACAACACAGCCCTAATTGGACAGGGGTCATGCCTATGTTCCCTCAGCCCTATGTTCCCTCAGCCCTATGTTCCCTCAATGCCTAACATTTTTTTAAATCCAAATTAGGCCCTATGTTCCCTCAACCCTATGTTCCTCATCCCAAAATAGACCCTATGTAACATAGGGAACATAGGGTCTATTTTGGGATGAGGGAACATAGGGCTGAGGGAACATAGGGTCTATTTTGGGATGAGGGAACATAGGGCTGAGGGAACATAGGGCTGAGGGAACATAAGGCTGAGGGAACTTGAGTACGGTCCCATTGGACATTACCAACTGCAGTACTATTATCATCCATGTTTTCCGCTATTTTACTGGCAAGTTCTGGAATTGTTTTTGTTTTCATTGGAACATTGAAAATTTCCTTATAGAAATTAAAACAAATACAATGTATCTTGAATTGCCGTTTTCTCAAAAATGTAAGCATCAACTGTGCTGAAACTGTCACAGGTTGGTTTTATGATATATTTCCTGAAAAATAGATGGTTGAAATTAAGGTATGTTTCAAAAACCAATGTTGTACCTTCCCTTTAAACCAAAACAAAAGTTACAACATGAGATACATACTGCTCATGCACTTTGCAGTTACTACGAGACTGTGTGCTGTAACTGCAGTAGCGACATTTGAATGCTTTCTCCTCGCTGTGGTTTCTTATGTGGTTTTTAAGCAATGCCATCCGTTTTGCTGAAAATGAACAATTTGGGAAGGAACACTTGAACCTTGGAAATGCAGACATCATGGAGCCGGAGGTTGACCGGTTGTTCAGCTTCATCTGAAAAACCAATGATTTGATTTTTCTAAGTGTTCTGCAATTGAAAAAACATCTCATATTTGTCTAAAACATAAGTAGTTGTTCACAGTTAATGCAGTTTTTTTATAATCAAAATTTGCATTTTTATTTGTGTTAATTGACATTTTTAATAACCATGTATCACTGTAATAATGACAGTACCTCAACAGACTAAGCTGGGATATTTTGCAATAACCAACTGTTTACAATGTGCATTTATGGTATCGTGTAAAATTGGTTACAAGTAACCAACAACGTTCTAGTTGTGACTTTAATTGTGACTTTAATTGAGGTAATTGAGCAGCCAGAGATCTGGACTTGGACCGTGTAAGGATTTTACCTAGTCTAGTTTGTCTAGATTTAGCCAAGGATAACGATTACTATCAGTCCTTCCAGCTAGTCCAAGAATATGGTTACTGTAACACTAACCCTGTAACCCTCCTACTATAGCTGAACTTTAGTGGCAAGTAGCTATAGTGGTCAAAATCAGTCAACTGCCTAACTGTTTTGACTGTTGATCCAAATGTGCACACAAGGGCACTTTTGACAATGCTTTTACCAGTCAAAAGCATTCAACTCATTTTGACCTGTAAATGCTTACTAGGCATACATGTAAGGTTTGACAATGTTTGACTTTAAGTGCACTAGATACCTTGGGAAGTATATCAACATTTTGACTGATTTTGACACTTGTAGTCACAGAAGGGTTACGTCAAGTACATTGGAAGATCAGGGAGGAGGGGGGGGCACGTAAATTTACTAAACATTTTTTATGCCCCCTTTTTGGGTAGTGTTCTGTCAACTTTTTTGAGACCCTGAAATCGCCCTTGATACAGTTCAACACATACATGTTCATGCATGTGTTCACTCAGTGAATCACTGCCATGTTCAAGATCAAACAATGGGATTGCACTTATGTGTACATACCTGTGGTGTATGTATGTCAGCGAGTGACCTACTTTTGACCTCAGTGAGGGTGCCCTTTAGGCCTGTGACATCATATGCAACTGCTCTATTATAGTAACAATGGCAATGCTCCAGGACCAGGGTAAACAATTAAAAGATTGCCAAAACTCAGCACAAAATTATTTCAAATGACTAAAACTCCAGATATTGAGCACCAACAAATTGACTATATCCCCAGGTAAAGACCTCAGGCTGCGCAGAAAAAGGTGCATTACAATTTGCATACATAAGTCATGAATAACGTAACACTGACTAACAGCGCAAACAAAAAACACACACACGTCCCACACACACAAAACATCAGAAATTTCTGGTCGGAATTTAATACCCCAAATTGACCCAAAATTATCAAGCTTAACATGAAGGAGCGAACATACTGCCATTATCTGTTGGCACGCAGAAAAACCCGCTGCACAAAATTGACAAAAGACGGGAAACACCAAGCACGCCGAAAGCTCACTTTACATATAGCTGGCCGTGTATGTTATTTGTGTAATTTTGTGTATTGAATTTCGTCCCCAATGGTCTTGCTCATTCACACGACAATAATAGTGGTCTCAATCATTATGAGGACGAGGTTGATTGTATTGCATTTCTCTTTTTAGCGTTATAATTCGCCCACATAGGCTGCAGACGCGCCCAAATAAATGACCTTTTGCCTTGACCCCCGGCCTACATTATAGTCGTTACCGCACTGCTGGTACCCGCCAAGTACGTCATCACGTAAAGATGTGTTAAAAATTGCTGTAGACCACCCGTGTTATTCATGGCCGACTGACTTCCGAGCCACCATCGGGATAGTTGCAGTAAATCAGGCTCCTATTCTCAACACTTCCGTTTTCCTTTAAACATGACTGTGGGTCAGATTTCCATCTGATAATCAAGTACCGGGTTATCCAGAAATAGCAGCCCAGTGGAGCTGTGTTTTCCGGGAAGTGAAAGGTTGTATGAGGCGGTCAGTGAATCATTTTGTAACTAACGTTAACGTTTAACGCACGCATTGACCGTGGTCATGGAACATTGAATATGTCGAAATCTGCGTCGAACTACAGTCAGTACAGATTGGACAATTTAATGTTAGGCCCTTTTTATTAATGCAGTGAAGATATAGCAGAAAACAATAGCCTTTACAAATGACTAATTAAAGTTAGTACTCCAAATGGCAGACCGTGTGGTCATGTACTACATGTATGTTGTAACGTTGGTTATGAAAAATGGCTGCTGCACAACAGGCTGTATTTAATAATCAAGCTATAGGCCTACCACTACCAGGAGTACGACAACAGCAAGAACAAGTTACTCAACCAAGTCCAAACAGGATACAGGAAGAAGATATCAAGAAAAAAGCATTGTGGTAAGAATGGTTTAGGTTAACTCCATTAACTTACTTGAAATAACGATGTGCTGCATGCTGTAAATTACGGGCATCCAAACCAAGGCCAAGCCTTCCGACTTCCAAGCCTAATCTGAATTGTGTGCAAGGACTTGTGGGTAATTTTTTTTATTGCCTCGACACCTCACGGTGTGGAATATTTTTAAACTAATTTGTATTATGAAAAAAATTATGGAAACCTCTTTTGGAAATTGAGTAAATCATAAACAGAATACTTAATTATTATATCTAATTAGTTTCAAAAACTTTGTACAACCTTGTACGCAAGGGAACAAATTTTTGCCACACAGTGAGGTAGTCACACAAGTCAATGCGCATGTGTTCATGCGATTCCTAGTAATAGTATTAGGAATATTTAAAAACTAGCTTCCAGACTACCCATCTGATAAAATTAGTCTCATTCCCTGTAATGTTTAACCAGGGAGGAAGGAAAATTTATTTTGCCGACTCCATGGTTGAACATCATGTATTGTTGAGGTTGCTGTTCCAATCAGAGCCACTCATTAAATATCATGTTAATAGATTTCTCATTTTCAGAAAATCCCCATGTTTTACTTGTTCAATTCAATTCAAGTACACAAAATTTATTACCATACTCTTAATTATACAGAATAGAAATAATTTGCACATGGAAGCAAAGTCCAAGAAGCCAGAGGCTTGTAGCAGATTGCTTTTTGAAAAAAAAATTAGTTTTCTACCTGCAACATGATCCAGTTACTATTTGCTATCATTCAGTTTGTTCACTTCTTTCAAGAAATATAGACAAATCCGTCTCAGTTTACTCGGCTCCGCCATAACTGCGGTGGTACCTACATTCTGCGTCAAGCAATCGTTTTCTACGCAGTCCAGTGCTTCTTCAAACAATCTGAGCACTACTTTTGGCGAACTGCGGATTTAAGAATGCATGTGACGCGTGCAGTGTGGTACCACTGCAGTAATGGCGGAAAACAGTGGTCGACAGATTAGTCATTCATACTGGTAAAATATACTCTCAAAATGTAGATCTCTTCATGCTTTCATTCAACGTATTTCCGCATTGACACTATTTGACATCTGCTACAAACTCGCTCCTAATGATGTGTGGCATTACATTGCAGGGATTTATGCAATGATGTTGGACCACGGGTTCAGTTTATAATGTAAATTATTAACTGTGAGTGTACAGTTCATGTGAATTATATAACTTCTTGATGCTGAAGTTTATGAAATGTGATACATGTACATGACACGACAGATAATAACACAACAGTAAATCTTTGACAACAGTTCTTAACCACCACCTTTAAATTTAAGTTTGTATGAATGGTCTGCTTCCATGATGCTGTCATTGTACAAGTACATCCTCGGTCCCCTTTTGAAAACTACGTCGATGATGTTAGTCCTTGACTGACATTTGTAGTCCCAGTCTCCTCATATGTGGGGCAGGTAGGATGCTTACTGTACCATGTGATTAAGATCTGGGCCTCTAGCCTCCAAACACGTGAACCTCATGTATTCTGGTGTAGTAAGGTAGGTGTGGTAAGTCGTTGGAAAAAGCAGTTGAACAAGGGCCATGATTGACTGAATTCTGGTCAAGATTCCATTCTGTGCCCCACAGAGCCAAGCTTCTATAGACCTGTATTAATCTATGCTGGTGGCGTGGGGAAAACGATCTACACACATGTACCAAAGACCATGTACACACTACAACCACTATCTGGCATACTGACCAAGATGCCATGCACACTAATTCTTTTTATACTACAATTTAGACTTGCTGATCACTCAAGCACGGCGCTGCATACCAAAAGGACTCACCCCATACAAAAGTACAATTGTAAAGTAAAAGACCTGATAAATGGTCAGTTGTAACAAACTATTATTATGCAATCATGGCCCTTGAAAGAAAATACACTAAAAAGCCTTTTAAAGCACTCAAACTGGGTCCAATGTGACAATGAACAATTTAAAGATACTCAATATTGGGCATCATTGCCTGATAAAAAAAATGCCTGTTGTATGACAGCATCATTTGATTATTTTATCAAATCATGATTTTCCAAGGTCTTATTGATATAAATGCAGTCATATGAATGTTATCACTGCAGTGATTTACCTTGGTGGTATTTTGCAACAGAAGCAGTATACAAAATGTATATACATCTTGATGCAGTAACTGTTCCTCTAAGATCTTGTCATTAGGGATGGGGATGATCTTAGAGGTGCAGCAGTGGCAACAAGTCATAAGGGAAACTTGGGGGCCACTCAGGGAAAGATTGGTGCCTTTTTAGGTCCCTGTAGTCTGCACAGAACAGTGTTGGAGCGAAGGCCGGGTCCAAGGCCAAGATTATTATTATTATAAAGCAAGTCACATCTGTACAAATCACTGGTATACATGTAACAACAAAGAAACTAAAATTTTCAAATTTGATATTGTTTTTTTTTAGCCGAACAGATGTTTATTTCCCATTTTCCCATTGTTACTACTATACCAAAGTGTGTAGACTGGATGGCAAATACATATTTAGTTTCTTTGTTACATGTATATCAGCGATTTGTAAAGTTGTGACTTGTTTTATAATAATAATTGTAAGTAAGACTAATTGCGGTGACACCATGTGAAATTCTCTATTGAGTACTGAGTAGTAATTAGTTCTGAAAAGAACTGGAGGTTACAACTCGACGTTTCGATCAGTATGCTCTGATCATCCTCAGGAGAATAATAATAATCGTGGCCTTGGCCTTGAAGGTCCTGGCCTTCGCTCCAACACTGCCACAGAATAAACTTTTGATAGTTCCTCTATCAATCATTATAATGGATCAACAATGTCAAAATGTTCACACTTTTTTGATGGAACAACTCACACAGCAGTATGAAATCCTACTGAAGTGCCTAAATGAATTTATGATGGGACCTATTACTTAAATAATTACTTAAAACCATCAATTATTTTGTGAATATGGCATTTTTAACCTTTAAAAATATCTTAGCCATGTTCCGAAATAATTGATGGAATACCAAAACACACAAGACAATAAATCTTTATAAGGAAGATACAACATTGGTAATTGTCAGATTATCAAATTAACCAACAATTATCTTAAAGTATACTTAGTGTAAAGTTGATACTTATCAATAATCCTGATCAATTATTCAGTCTGTGAAGTGCTTTCATCTGAGAGAAAACAGCAATTGTTATGTTGATGTAATAAAAATATTGCCATCTGACAAATTTTTGTAAAACATAAAAACATTACAGCTTTTTTTTCCCCCTAAAATGTGAGCACCTACATGTATTGTAATTAAAATTTCACATTTTAATTTTGTGATACAGTTCTTGAAAACTAGAAGTTTGAAATTGAACGTATGTTTCCAAAAACAATACTTTCCATCCCTTTAACCATTTTATACAATGAAACAATAAGTTCACCACAGAGTTAACTTGAGTGGCAAGCAGACCAATGTCAAACAAAAGAAAATTTAATTTACTAAATGATCAAAACAGAATAATTTCTTTCCGGTAACAGAAGAAACAAAAGCTCCAGATGCATTGTTTGTCACAGTTGGCAGGGAGTTCTGATGACATTTGCTTATAATACAAATGCATGACATCTGTTAAGGTCAACTTTGCATGTATTTCCTGTTTTTGCTAATAACTCAACCAGCCTCATGGAAGCTGTCCTTGAGATCAAGGGGAAAGGGTTATGGCAGAATGTTTTCTAACCACGTTTTATTGCTGTACCTGGTGGAAGTTATTGTTCTGTCCTGTACATGTAACTGTACAGTACAGTGTTTCAGGTTTGCCCAAACAGACCTTTACCATGGTTCAGCTATCTTGTTTTTCTCATTTAAATCAATGTAAACAGAGGCTGGAAGGAAAAAAATAGTCTGGCTTTGTGTATAATGATTATCAGTATTTATGGTTGCTGTTGTATACAGGGAACATGACAAATATGGTGGCAGCATGATAAAGATGCAATTGGTTAATGTGTATGGTTCCTTGACTGTCTGTACAAAATGCATGTTAGTTTTAAAAGTTTCTGTCTATTTTGGACATGAGCCTCATTATGACCTCCATCTATAGACCTTTGTAATAGAAAACCAATATGGTAGCTCAGTCAAATTGATTTGGAGATGTAGTCTTATTTGCAATTTAATGGTATGATCATCATACATATCATGTAGATTAGTGGACAATTTCATAGAGATACTAAGCAGAAAACATTGCTTACCAGAAAGTTTTGCTTAGCAGATTTCATTGGTTACCAGCCAAACTTTCACACATTGTTTATACAGGTTGGCTTGTAGTCCGTTTTATATTGCTTAGCAAACATAATTGCTTAGCAGTTCTGCGAAATTGGTGTCGGCTCTTCATTGGGTAATTCTTTAAATCTACACCCTACAAAAACAAAGTCACAGTTACATGACTCACTTTGTCTTATCAACTTCCTGCTGGAAGTGTGAAGATTTTATTGAAATGTTTGGTTCCTGACAAACACCATCGTTAAGTACATGTACAGTGTATACATGTACGTGCATGTTTGTGATTATGAAAAAGGAACAAAATAGTGGAGAAAAAAATTTCCTGTATAAACTTCATTTTAGATATTAGAAAGTTTAAATGAAGAGCATTGATAGAATACTGTATGCTATAGGAAAGAATCCTATCTATTGAAATTGTATGAGAAAGCACAAAAGAACCTTTGCATGTAATGACCTTTAACCAACATTGTATTAAAGTCACTGTACCCTTAAGGTCAAATGTACATGTAAGTCTGAAACCAAATTGTTAAAGTTTCAAACTTATTTTGCTTTATCACTAACAAGAATATAGTGAAAATACATTCAGGATCCAATTTCATAGAGCTGCTTCGCAGATAAAAATTGCTTATTAGAAAAAATAGCTTAGCAGATTTCTTTGGTTACCAGTAGGGGTGACGATATTGAATTTTTTTATAGTCAATTATCGACGGCCGTGATATCAGCGATATACTATATTATCGTCTCAATACGCAAATTTTGTTTAAATACATAAAAATTGTATGTATCGTACATTAATGACATTGGACACCAAAATAACTACAATGTACTTTTACATGCAAGTTCTACAGGGAAGTTGCATAGATAATAAACAGTTACTCCAAACAGTCGCTCCAAAACGATCCGAGTTCTTAGATTTTTGGCCCTCAGTGCGACAAACATGTCATAAAAAAGAACTCGCCATGACATCCATAAATAAACCCGTGGTTTGTAAATGCCTACAGCCCCCTTCCCAGAGCTGAGAATGAACGGACCATGGATCGATCGCGCACGCACAGTTCAGCTGCCATCATCCACGCTTTTATCCTGGTATCCAACATCTGCTGAATGTGAACAACCTCACAATGTACACCAGTGTGGTTATTCCAGGAGAGTGTACCACGTGATCCTGGGACTAGCCTTTAGTTAAGGCCCACACTCGCAAGAACGGTACTGTAACTTTGTTGATATTACCGTATAATGACATGAAATTTGGAGACAATTTACCACTCCGGCGATATTTTAACTAAAAAGAGTGATATAAATTTGATATCGGCTATATTTTTAGAATATCGCCAATATGGCGATATTTCGATATTTTCAAAACCATAACTGATTTAGCCGATAATTTTTTGAATATCGTATCATTACGATATCGTAGTTAATATCCCTAGTTACCAGCCAAAATTTATTACAAAATGTATGCATTTTGGCTGGTACATTTCAGATTTGAATTTTATTCACATTTTCTCAAAAATGACAATATGTCAGGCAGAATAACTTTTCACAATGTTTTGTATACTGTACCATTTCAATGTCAAGTTATTAGACAATAATTGACTCAATTAGGTGATTACTAATGGTGAACACTGAACCATCCCCTTTAACACAATATGAAATCACAACCACCCTATTAAAATAACACTTTTGGTAATTTAAGGTTATTATGTGCAGTGATGCAATTATATGTGTACATGTTACGATTGTTGTGCATGTATATCTAATGTCCTTTCTCTATGGTATATCGAAACCAACCGGTGGAAGTTTCAGCAGTTTTCGTCAACACATTTCCACTTTCAATTGTGAAAGAAAGAGATTTTAGCTCAGAATGGCATTTTTGATAAGGCACAGATCCTCTGTTCAAAGGTGTACCGTGATTATAAATCATTTATTTCTAAGGAATTTGGAAACTTGAACATGTAGTGTATGTATTACATTGCTTTTTGTTTTCTCCCTAAAATATGTCCACCCCCAAAGAGAAATAATGTGGGCCTGTGATGTATTGATGGAATTATTATGTCAGGAAAATTAAACAATGATATAATTTTGCCTTGCTTTTACAATGTATGTGGCTTTGCACTATGGAGTGTCGTGGCCGAGCGGTCTAGCGCACCGAACTCAAGTTCTGGTGTTGCCAGCAGCAGGGTGTGGGTTCGAGCCCCGGTCGTGACACTTGTGTCCTTGAGCAAGGTACTTAACCATAATTGCTTAGTCCTTCGGATGGGACGTAAAGCCGTAGGTCCCGTGTGTTGTATAATGCACGTAAAGTGGATTGTCGTGCGGTCTAGCGCACTGAACTCAAGTTCTGGTGTTGCCAGCAGCAGAGTGTGGGTTCGAGCCCCGGCCGTGACACCTGTGTCCTTGAGCAAGACACTTAACCATAATTGCTTCTCTCCACCCAGGGGTTAAATGGGTACCTGTGAAGGCAGAGATGGTTTGCTCTATATGCGCTAGAAATGGCAGCAATTGAGCTGTATACTCCCCAGGGAGCTGAGATGGTTTCAGGAATGATTTATGAGCCTTATGAGCCTTATGAGCAGGGATAATAATATAATGCGCCTTGAGCGCCACTTAGTTGGTGGATACGTGCGCTATATAAATCTATACATTATTATTATTATTATATACTTACTGAATCTCTTTTAAAATCACAATTTCAGAAGGGCAAAGGGTTTTAACATGGACCTATAATTCCAATCGGTTAAATTGTAAGACAAAAACAATTAGAATACAATGTTGAAAATAACTTGAGGTGTAAGACAATTTATAACCTGATCCAGCATTGGCAGTCCATTGCTGCATACTTGACCATAACAATACTGGCCAGTGGTCAAACCAATTTTTCAATTACTTTTTCCATCAGGGCCAAAACTGCTCCATGCATTCTAATAAAAGGTAACCAAGTTACTGTGGTCACTTTTTGATCTGAATCAGTCTAACCATATTGGATATGACTGTAGGTACATGTAACACAATAATAACCTCGGCCAGTTTTGATTGTTACCTGCTGTATAGCAAGGACAGGTCTCCCTTAGTGTGAAGGTATCATTCCCTCTTGCCCTACATACTCAGTGCGGTTTCTAGGAACTCAACCAGGCTCCATTTCACTCATTGACGCACTGTTGTCAATAGCAAAGAAATGCTGAGCAGACCATACTAATGCATTGCCCAAAGCAGTTTTGGATCAGTATAAATAGGGCACTGTGATCAGAGTACAACCTTTTTTTAGGATGCTCTTCCAGATACATGCATTTATGTTTGAATCAGATGGTAAATAATATTTGTTTTGGACAAGAGACACCTTCCATTGGATTGTTATGAAGCATTCATTATGAATATGGTAAGGCCGGTAAGTTATTCTTATAAATGGTACAGTTTTGTATTTAATGTCTTGATAATGTGTATTTTGCAACATATTCTCCTTAGAACTATGACAGTGATATGTATCTCAATAGAGAGCTTAAAACAAACATTTGGCGGATATGCATTTTTTTTTTTTCAGGAAGTATTTTCAGGAAGAAGTTTGTTCAGTGAAATTAAGGGAAGTCCCCCTTGGATTGCCCCAGGTGGCAAGTTTGATAATAAAAAAAAATTGTGGGGGTTTACATGCATTTTTTTATATTGTGGGGTTTTCTTTTACTGCAATATATCATTTTAAAAGAAAAACATAGTTAAAGGGACAATACAGTCACGATCAACAAGGCATGGAATCGAAGTGCTAGTTTTATATCAAATCAGTGACTGAAAATGATACCCCACATGACAAGCAGAGGTCATTACCGTTCCTGCCGCATAAATGAGCCAGTAATCCTCAGTCACTGTGTTCATGTTAAACTAGGACACCGATTCCATGCCCTGTTGAAAGTCTGCTCTGATCGTGATAATATTGTCCCATTGCTTTGTATTAAGATTCATTTAAGTTAACCATTAGAAATATAACCTGTGAAAGTTTCAGTTCATTATACATGTAAGTCATGAGAAAAGTATCAAAAGAAGACGTCTGTTTCCTTCCTAGACAGAATTTTAAACATTAATATCATTAGCTTTATCAATTTGACATCCAGTTGCCTTTCAGATAATAATTAGGGAAATGTTGTTATCAGGTAATTTGTTGTTATCAGGTAACCAATATTACCTTCCCTTTAATACAAATTTGTACTGGCCTTCATTTGAACCTTTGTCTAGGCCTGGATAATATCACAGTAATATCGTAATGATACAATATTCAAACAATTTTCAGTTCAATCAGTAAAGTTTTTGAAGATATCTATTTATTATCTAGATGCAACATCTCCCCTACTTGCATTTAAAAGTAGTTTATAATTCAGTGTACATTTTTGCCATTTATGTAAAAAATATATCATGACCGACGATTATCGACTATCAAATGATTTCAATATCGTCACCCCTACCTTCAACCAAAATTCTTGCAGTTTATCATTCAAAAGATTTTACATTACTCTCTAATTGTCAGGGTCAGCCATATATTTGATAGTTAATCCAGATTTCACAGAAAATAGAAACATCATAAGACCTACATTTTTGTCTTCATCAATGATAGCAAGTATTTTATAAGTAGTGGAATGAAGACATGTAGGTTCATTCTCTGCTATGTCTGCACACTGTGCAGGCCAGTGCAAATTCTAAGAAATCCATCTGGGAGTCTGGGTTTTGAATGCTGTACATTGACTTTGCATATTGCGTACAGGAAGAACACTAACAACAGTGCAGCAGAAACGTCACACAGTTACTGTTGTCATGCCTGTTTATGTCTGCATTTGGCAGTCCTTTTTGTGGTAGTATCAAAACAGTTTTCAACCTTGTTCAACCAGAAAGACATCAATTTGATTTACTGTCAAGTTATTCCGAGAACTCTACAAGAATCTGTTCAAAACAGGGATTCAACTCACATACGTTGGTGTACATTGTAATTCAAGTTGACTGTATTCTACAATGTGTATGTCTACATGCAGTGTACCTGTACAGCATGGACAAATATTTATATACATGTACATGTATAACCGGGGATATTTTCAGTAACTATTAGTCCACTTTCAAGCGCTGGTATGAGAGGTTCTCTGCACTAATGTGTGTAAATTGCAAAGCCACAGGTAAAAATATGTGAAGTTGTGAACATGTTCTATGTGAAAGTTATTTTTTTAAATTTGATTTAAAAAAAGACATGTAATGTACACACACCATGTGTAATTACTTAACAGTCTGCAGGCTGCAAAACAAAACTTGTTCTAGCTCTATAGTTGTACAGGGCATGTACCAGTATACAAGTTGAAAACAAGTACAGTGTACATGTACATTATGTGCATTTGGTAATATATCTGTAAATGCATCCATTAGCCTAAGGTAACATCTATACTTAAGAATCACCACATAACTCTATAGTCACTAGCATTCTGATTTTTCATATTGTTTCCAAAATGAATTTACGAGTACGATTTTTTGAGTACATGTACATGTAGAAAAAATGTATGAGTACTCCAACTTTGTATTTGAGTAGTTTTTTTACAACAAGTACTATATAAAATGCTGATGGAGAACCACACCTTAGTGGAACGGACAATTACATATCTTATTGCTTTATCAGTATGAGGTCTGTTATTTTGTACATGTACAAATGTAAATGTAACATTCATAGTCATTTATATACAGTATGTCGTGTGTACACACAATGCTCATGGCACTGCACATGTACACATGTTATTTAACCCTAACCCCCTAGGTATTCTGCCTAGGAACCTTCCTGAATCCTCCAAAATCCATCAGTGCACTTTTGGAAGCATGCCCTTATCTTCAAAATGATTTGTGAGTTCCAGTAAACTCTTTGAATTGTTGAATATTTGCATTGTACATGTACATGTAGTTGCTGTCATCGGCATCATTGCAATTTTAAAATTCAGAAAGTTGGTAAGTTCTCACTTACATGTTGTAAGTCCACGCACAATTTTAGAAGATCACCTATAATACCATACCTTTAAAGAAGGAAAGTCAAACGTTAGTCCTGTATGATAGATCAGTGTACCCACATCCTAAAGGCTGGTCTTCATTGGAATGTGGAATATGGCATTGTACATGTAGGTTAATTTAACCCTAACTCTCTAGCTATTTTGGCTAAGAACCTTCCTGAATCCACCAAAATCCAACACCATGCATAAACACTATCACTCAACTGTTTGATTTTGCTGGAATTGGCACACCTGTCCCCATGCAAAGTATCCCTGTCAGTGTCACTTTTTCAGGGCTATACAGTACCGAGTCCATCAAAATCCAACAAACCCTGCTATTGGAGTTTTAATGGTTTGGGGTAGTTAGGGTTAAGATGCCAACTCAAGTTGACTTTTGCTCCCTTTTTGGAGGGTCAGAGGAGGGGGCTGAATAGTTTCAAAATCACCAGTAGGGGTGAAATATAATTCAACAACCATCTTTCCATTTTAGAGATTAGTTTAATTTCCCTGACATAACATGTAATAATTCCATTATACATCACAGGCCCATGTACATGTACAAGGGTATTTCTCTTTGGGGTGGACCTTTCTAAGGGAGAAACCAAAAGCAAAGTACATGTAACACAAGTTTCCAGATTTCAAACAGAAGTACATACATGTGCACATAAAGTCCACTTTTGGAGTGAACAAATTAAGATCTAAGATCTAAGATCTATGAGTGAGGATTCTGACCTGGGACTTCTGGGTCTGAGTAGCAATGATATACAGATCTAGGCATCACCAAATAGTTTGACTAATGTGTGTACCAGATGGCTTACACTACATGTTCTGTAAGTGAATAGTCTTGAGAATGTTTGTGGTAGCTCTGTAGGGTTGTAAATATGTTGGTTTCTATGAGTCATGTTGTAAATGTGTACATGTAGGTTCTTCTCAGAACCAAAACATAAACAACTCAACTCATACATTTTGTATTACAGAGAATTACATGTTACATGTATTATCACAATCACAAACCTCTTAGATTGTACTTTCCACTTTGCCAAGTTTCATGTCTTATGGCAGTGTACATGTAGATGGGCTTGCTCAGAGGTTATAGTACTAGTAGCCATTCACAGTGAGTCATATGCATGACTTGTATGAGAGGATATTTTTTGTGGTCTTGACTATGGTTAAGGGCACCTGTGGTTTTTCCCCTTCAAAGAAAAAGAAACAACAATTATTGCTTAATGAGATGTGAGACATTATTAGTCTAGACATTACACCCACACAGGCAGATAAAATGTGTGTAGGCAAGGATAATTTATGAGTGCAATTTAAAAGGTTCCCTTGGTTTTCTTCTCCGTAGTAGAAAATCTGTGGATTTTATCTCATTCTTAAAGAGAATGTATACCTTCGGTTTACAAAATTGCTGAATTATAATCTAAAAACTTACTGGTGTGAAGTTGGTATTGGTACCAAACATCCCAAGAAATTATTTGGTGTGATAAAACGTGAAATGTATCAAAGCCATGATCCATTTTCCCACATTGAAATTTATACATTTTCTCATTGACACCATGAAACAAGCTCAAACACTCAGATTGGTTTTTGCACGTCTCACTTAATTTTTATATAGTATGGATGCATATTAACATATTTTACCAGATGTTAATTTCTTGAAGAAAATCCTGAGCATGAGTACTGAGCAGTACTTTGGGAACTCGGTTTTGAGAATGGTTTGTCAGTTTGATAAACTATGGCAACATTTTAAGACTTCATGTACAGTATGTATTTGTATTAAAAAAATACATATTGCTATGTGATTTTTAAAAAAAAATTTTTTTAATGCAATTCGCCCCACACAAGGCCAGTGGCCACTCCAAGGTGGGGGGGCTACTCAGTCATTGAGTTGTTACAACGACTCCACACTGAAGAAACCAGCCCCTCGCACCGAAACAAGACAAGTTAATAACCAGCCTCTTCACGGTGCGAATAGGACTGGGAGGGGTAACTAGTCCAGAACAAGGCAGTTGTTAAACTGCCTCTGCCCCTATAAGCAATTATGGTTAAGTGTCTTGCTCAAGGACACAAGTGTCACAGCCGGGGGTTCAAGCAAAATTATTTACTGCGAGGTGAATAGCTATAACTTAACTTGAATAGAACTGAATTATGTCCTACGGTAAGATCAAATTCCAAGTTAGATTCTAAAAAAAGCAGTTTTAGCAACAAGTTGTACTTCCTCTTATTTTGTATGGGTACCCGCTACCCGGGAACCGGATCATTACGGCAGCCAGGTACCTATGGATGCACTGAACTAGCCAGGATTGAACCATGGAACAACACACAAAGGCTCAGTAAATGTTTTGTCATGTGTTTAGTAGAATGGGGCATTCCCAAGTTCATGTGGAAATATTGGGAATTTCCAAGTTTGACTATTGTGTGATGTTTTTGTTTTGTCTTACATGTATCTTTAGAATTCACATTGCTAATTTCATTTTCGGTTGAAGAGCAATACCTATGATATACCTCAGAATAACTTCAAAGTAATGGGACAGTAGTTAGATGGAAAAACCAACAACTTAAAATAACGCCTGAATTATGTACATATAATCAGTGTTGTGTTGTGTGTGTGTGATTTACATTATATAGTTTGTATTAACTCAGGACATGGACTTTGGATGAGTATAAATGCATCAAAATCCACCCCTTGGATTCAGTACTGTACATGTACATGTACGTATAGCCAAGGGAATTGAGCATGATGCCATGTGTACCACCAAATGTTTGCTCTTGAAGGAAAATACATTTAAGACAATAATATTTAAGGGTGGGTGGGGTATCTTTACCAATTTCACATCACATTAAGCTAGCTTTTGGGTTAAAATTCAGTAATTTTGTAATCGGGTAATAACCAATGTTGAACCTTCCCTTTAATCAGTTTAATACAATGCAAATATTTTGATCCATAGAACCTCTGGTCTATCAACAAATGACATTAAAGACCTCTAGAAAAATACCAGGAAACATAACCAGCCTGGTTGGAATACTGCCAGGGTTTATGCATTAGGGGGGTTGCCTTGGCATTCTTCCTATTGGAAGGATGCTCATTACCAGGAAACTGGCCAAGTTGGAATGTGGCAGCGCAAGCTCCATAACTGGCTACTAGTGCATACTTGTGTGTGGACTGTAATATGATTTTTATGATTAGCCCCCCCCCCCCCCCCTTAAAAAAGGAATCTGGTTTCTGTACCCTGTGCACGTCACCTCCAGACCCCCATCAGTGTTCAGTTATTGTTGATGTTATTGCTAATATTAATGTTATTTAGCTAGGAAGTTAAACATTTTACACAGGCTGAGTTACCCGATCATGATCAGGTTTTTGATAGTATGTAAAAAACATAAGGAAGTACATGTAGGTTTTGATTATGTGAAATAAAATATGTAGGGTTGATATGAGGTTTGTGGGAATGTGAGAACTTTTGGGTAAATGTTTCGGAAGGTGTTGTACATAACTGCAAAGTAGGGTACATGTACATGTACATCTGTAATACTGGGCTAGCCAATTAATGTCCACCTAGACAAGTCACACCAGCTTGCAAGTTTTATGGATGGGATGACCCAATTGTTAAGATGTTTGACGAGACTCTCTTTGTATGTCCCTTATACTTTTATAGAATTGCTGAAAATGATGTCAGAGAGTAAAGTATTCCAGTCGTTTACGGTAGTTGAAACTTCATCCATTGGCTTTGACCATTGACTGACTCATATGATGCTTGATATGTGGCAGAGTACACCCCCCTCCCATTGTGTCTTCATTGTGTTCCAGGAATCTTAGCAATTCTTTAGAGTATTTTTAGGGGGGGCAGAAGTCCGTTAACAATAGAACAACAGTGTGTTAGTGTATAGGGACATTTTTGGGGAGACACTCTGCTGCATATCGAGCATGGTATAGACTCACTGACAAGTAGAGCGGAACGCATGGTATTAGGGTCTTACAAATAAAAAATAATAGTTTAAGGAGTTTTATGTGAGTTTTTTTTCTTGTTGCAAGAAGTAAATGGAGGAAGAAGTTGGGTCAGTTTCATTGTAATACCACAACATAGGGAACAGAGTTGACTGATTTACAACTGCTTACTTCAAAAGAGGACAAGAGGTACATGTACATGTATGCGTGATTTAATTTGAATTGGAGAAATAATTTTTCATTCTTCACCATCATTTGAAATAATTTAATTTCTTTATTTGGACAAGACCAAGGTCGTGCAATATCAAAGAGTCTTATTCATTAATGAAAACATAAACAACTACATGTACATGTACATTGTGCAAAATAACACTGTATACTTGTGTACAATTTTGACCTTTGAACATTCTGGATTATAGCCAGGATTTCATAGCAGGGGCTGGGTGGGTTCAAACTTGAAGGGAAAAGCAAAGTAACTACAGACCATTTGGGCCAAGCGAATGTGCAGTGCTGCAGTCTTTAAACTATCACAGTATTTATTATGGTATAGAATTTCTGTCCTTGATTATGAAAGTGAGTCTCAATAAGCAATCACACCTACTGTACATGTTCTTTGGAAAATCCTGATTGTAATTCAAGAACTGGATATGGTTATTTCAAGGGAAATATCTTCCTTATTTGCACAGACTTCCTCCCTGCCTTTTTGTGATTTCTTTTTACCAGGAAATGCAATTGTAATTTTTAATTGCATGCATGTGCACACGTCCGGTTGTTTCTACCCAAGTGCAAAGTGCCTTCTTTATTATTATGACTTTAAATAAGATTGACCCCTGACCTACAGTTGACCTTTTGACTACACAACAAACACAATGTCCAGCAGAGCAGTTGGGTTCATGTAGAAAGTACACTTTTGAGTTTAGACAAATGATGACTTACTTTTATATTACCAATAGTGTATGGTGGTTTTAAAGATTCCTTACACTTTTGGTATCCCTAAAAAAATACTCAACAGGTTGCTTGTGTAACAGGTTGTGTACATGTAACATATTCATTAACCCTCCTATGTACAGTGCAGTTGCCATAGAATTGTCAGACCTTTCAAAACCTTTCAAGTTTGCTGTAATGAAGGGTTTTGAAAGGTGAGAAAACAGTCTGACAAAAGGGACCTATGAAAGGTTTCGAAAGGTGTAACAACTCTCTGAACAAACTGGTGTTGAAATGTTTCAATACCTTTCAAACGGTATTGAAAGGTGTGGTTGTTCAGTAGCAACAAATTCTGGAGGGTTTTAAAGGGTTCATAATAATTGATAGCCATTTTGGCCCGTAAGCAGATTTTGAAAGGTTTTGAAAGGTCAACCCATAGGAGGGTTAAATAATTTACATACATACATGTACATACGTGTACACATAATGTACATTTGTATGTAAATCCAGGAATAGACACTACATGTGCATACAATTACAATATATATATTATTTAGTGGTATCACTAGGGTTTTGTATTAAATTGAGTAATAAATTATCGAATCTTATGAAATTTTGATAGAAATAAAAGTCCAGAAATACCTACACATGTAAATGTAGAAGCAGTTTTGCCAGAATCACATGTTGTATCTTCCCTTTTAAGATTGTGTGTTTGTCACAGGGTCCATACACATTGTGAATTGGGTAGTATCCAATCAGAATAGGTAGGATTTACAATTTATCTTTGTTTATTTATATATTTTTTTCATTCACTAATTTATTTTGTTTGTGAGAAAACTGTCAGGTAATTTTAGCGGTTGTATTTCACTCTCTGACACAGTAATTCATTGGACGTACATGTACATGTATGTAGAATGTACACACATCTTCAGAACAGTTATTTTTGTATCAATTTACTAACGTAGACGTAGGCACGGATCACCCTATTTCATTATGCTTTCTCATCAACAACTTGCTCCTCAGAGAATTTCAAACAGAGACATCAGGCAAATTAAGAATTCATTTCAGACAGCGTCCCTGACGTAAGATGTTTGTTTGTGCTGGGTCTCAGGCTGAACTTGATCCATTCTCCAATCTTTGTTTGTCTGCCACTGTAATTAAAAAGGGACTCTTTCCAAGAAGTTGAGATATAAGAGGATTGGGGGGGGGGGGGGGCTTGGCTTTGTTGCCTGTCTGACTGACCCCGGAACTGTGTGTGTCCATGTACTTTGAGAAGCTGTGCGTTGCTGCAGGATCGAGCAAAAAATATCTTCTTGAAGGAGTTGACTCACATAGTGTTATAGTTATGAACATGTATAAGTACAAGTACATTGTACATATGTATTTGATTATTTTATTTTTAGCCTGCATGTGCATGGACAGTAAGTTATATTTAAGAGAATTTGCCAATCAGTAGCTATCAATCAAAATCTCTGGACAAAATATACATCCAACAAGCTCACTGGGTACTTGTCTTACATGTGTTATAATAATCGCACGTTGACTTTGTCAGAATTTCACCCTCTCTTCCCCACGCTATATATTCTTTGGCAATCTGTTTTTACTTCATGGATTTGTGAAAACCGCTTGATCCGAGACCAGTGCATGTTTGTAATGAATTAAATAGGTTTTCCTGCAGAAGTAAATACTTATTTGTGTTCATACATGTACACTTGTACAAGTGTCAGTTTTTGAGTACTGTATATAATTCTATACATATTTTTATGTGCAAATTATGTGTTTTTCAGCATACATGTATGTAAATTCACTTAAATGTTCAGAATACTGACATCTGTATGTTTTGATGTCTGTATTGTGTACATGTACAGTAATCTCGTGTTTTGTACGGGGTCATGCCTATGTTCCCTCAGCCCTATGTTCCCTCAATGCCTAACATTTTTTTTAAATCCAAATTAGGCCCTATGTTCCCTCAACCCTATGTTCCCTCAACCCTATGTTCCTCATCCCAAAATAGGGAACATAGGGTCTATTTTGGGATGAGGGAACATAGGGCTGAGGGAACATAGGGCTGAGGGAACATAAGGCTGAGGGAACTTGAGTACGGTCCCTTTTGTACAAGATTCGTCAGTACAGTAACTTGTTATCCTTTCCCCATTAGCTCAAGTGTTTGTCTGCTCTTGGGGGGATCGTTTCCGAGAAATGAGTGGAATTTTGATGAGACCATTTTCTCGAGGGTAGACTGCTCGGTGTGACTTTGATGAGAAAACGCACACTGTAGATGAAAAACAAAACCTTGCATTACACGTCAGAGGACCTGATTGGATTATTGTTATCTAGTTGACTGCAATTCCATTCTAACGCATTTACATGTTAATCATCCAGTTCTTGTGCAAGATTGGCCATGACGCCCACAAGGGGGCGCTAAATCCCAAGATAATTGCATAACATGTGATAATTACATTGTACCATACACTTAAAACATGTAATGAAACTAGAGTTTCCAAATAATGTACATGTCTCTTCTCTTTAAGCTGTACCAGATCGATTACTCATGCGTTCTTTACGTCATTGATATTAGATAATTATCGTTCAGTGATACCGTAAGCAACCTTCAATTATCTTTTCATATATTGTACAAGGATTGCACACATTATTATCCTAGTTTTATGAGTAGCCTGACAGTTGGCCAGTCCATCAATCTGATCTAGTTTGTTTTCACTAGCCTGGACATTTTCAAATGACTGGACATGGTGTATGTAAATGTACAATGTAATATGTATCTTTTTAATATATTAAGATATAATTTTATGGTGAATTTTGATCATGTATGTACATTGTTATAAATAAAATGTAATTTATACAGCACAAATTTGACATACCAAAAACTTACTAACCTGCATAAATTATAAAAGTCCGTTAAAAGTCGGTTACAAATTTGAATATACATGTACACATACTACATGTACATGTATGTGTACATGTACATGTTTAGATACTAAAAGATAAATAGCTAATTAAATATTAGCTAATTAAAATTAATTTTCGATCACATTCTACAGTGTACAGTAGCTGTTGGTAGATTTATTGACTCGTATAAATCATGGGTTTTGTATGCAGTTTTACAAAGAGAATCTCTGAGTAGTCCTTGACACATGTACATGTATACATTATACACATACACTGTATTATAATTAATGACCGAGTCATACCATTTTACACACTAGGGACCCTAAGCTGGAATGTTTATGTGTGCATATCAAACTATTGTGTTCATAGTAGAAGACAATATGTGTGAATGTGACATCATACATGTATGTACACATTTACGTTTCAAACAGTCTCTAATACGAGAAGGGTTTTTACCAGGTGCAAATTACTCCAAATCTATCGTCCTTCGATTCCTCAATATGAAATCCTTTTGTTTTCCTTTTTCAACAGGCTGAAGAAAAAATTTGTAGAAGGCCCCATCAGTGGTCCATCCAGTTTGAAAACCTACCGTGAAGATATTCGTCAAATCCTGTTCCAAGAGTTCAACAGCCCAGTGACCGACAGTGATATCAGCGAGGTAGCAAGCAAGGCATTCCCTAGTCACAGCCGCAAAGGGAAATACTATTTGGGGATAGGGACTGCAAACACTAACTATGCTGATGAGGCTGGAAGAACGATAACAGAAAACCTGAAGGTATAAATCCTACAGTAATCAGCAGGCTGCTGCAATTAGGCTTGGGCGATGACACGATAATATCGAATATCGCGATATGTTTTTTTACGCGATTATGATATCGAGAACTTTTTAAATCATCGAGGTATCGGCAGATCGCGATGAAAAAAATATATCGCGATGAAAAAAATAATAAACAAAATCCTCGATTGCCACTTGGGCCAGACATTCCATGGAAAAAACTTAGGGAAGTCTTTTCAGCTTTCGTGAGAAACAAAATCGAACTACTTCTGTAGTAAACCGACTGTCAGATCACAAAGGAGCCGCCTGACAGGGTGTTGTTTAATAATCCACCGCCACTCAAAAGAAATCTATTAAGACTGATTTAAGTGTGTTGGGATTGAATGGGGTATTTGATCCAACAATGTGGAGACAATGTTTACGTCTCACTGTCTATCCATGGTGGTCTGTGACTCTGGCTGACGCACCATAGGCAAGTATATTATATCATACATATTTAAATATATATGCAGAATATGGGCGTTGCCTTAAAAACACATAGTCTTGAATTAAATCAAAGCATGGATCGGCAGCGGCTCGATCAAAGTTGAGGGATTAGGACACTATTCTGTTGTACCATACTGGGACTCTTGTCTCGTGTGACAAAACACACATTATTATGTACTCTTGATAAACCATGTGACGTTTTTTTTTAAATAGTGTGACTACAATCCACATTTTCTGAATCACATGGTTTTATTCTCCACGGCACTATATGCAGGAATAAACCTAGTCACGTGTTTATACTATGAGCCAGTCATGTGGAACGCGAATCACGTGAACTCGGGTTGATGATTTGATTGGGACGCACGACACAGTAACCGTCCCACATAATTATTATGCAAACGATTTGCCAATGGCGATGGGTGAGTTTTTGCGACCGTAACCAGAAACATGTTTGGGCTTTGTCATTGGTTGGGTTTTCGCAAGTTCGGTTGTGCTGCGATGACATCATGGTTCGACCAAACATAAACCGAACTTTAGCTTTGTGCATGTGATCGGTTACGCTTAGTTTGAAGATGGCGGATTGTAAAAAGTGTTAAACATGATTTCGTATATTTCAAGTTACTAGCACTCACGAGTAAGTTCTATTTTGAGAAACGTTGATGACTGAACATGTCATAAACTGAAAACAATTGTCTGGTTACGTTTGCATTTTCGCGTAACTGTGCCGTTTTGTTTCTGGTTAGGGAAAACCCGCCCCATATGTTGCACTCGTGAACGGCGCAATTGCACGTGTCTCGCAGGAAAGCACTGGCAATTTATTGTGACGTTTGTAGACGGGTACATCCCCGTCATTACCGGCTCTAAAGCACTAATGCGTGAAAAACAAAAATAATCGCAATATTATCGAATATCGCGATATATGTTTGACGATATATCGTGGATGAAAAAAATCGATATCGCCCAAGCCTAGCTGCAATTTTGTTCCGTAAATATTTTACAAATAACCAAAGTTGAGGTATTCATCTTATGCAGGGTTGTAGCTACGCCGGTCGGGTCTAACCGGCACTCCCGCTGGCCGACCGGCACCAAACGCAAATTGATGTCTTACCGACCGGCACAAAAATTGTGTGAATATTTCATTAAACAGTAATAAAAGTTTAAAAAGTTCATGTATTCTTCATTTCTTTGAGTTATTTGCAACTATTTTGAGGACTTTAGTCTATAGATCAATTAAAGCATCGTACGATATTATAAAATAAATCTCAGTTTGTAGCGGTACAAACAAATACACTAATTAGCATTTATTTATGACGTCAGGGAAAAGACCTGGGAATCCCCATTATGATTGGTTGTTTGCGCCTGCACGATGAACTAATGCCACTAGTCTCTACCGCGTGTAAATGATGCGACGTGCTTCGTAATGTCGATGTACGTAAATTTCAGGTTGGTTAAGCGTGACTTCGTAAGCGTCTAGCTTTCCCCGCGATGTGCTCAGCAAAGGAAAATTATTCACGTCGTCCCTCCGCCCATTCATGAAAAGTTTTGTGAACGTTTTTGGAAGTGTTTTGATCAAAATAATTATGTCGCACTCAGAAAAGTATCACCAGCTTTTTCTCTTCGACCACTAAACTCAAGGGCGGCAGTGATAGACACGGCAGCCGGGTCAAGCGAGAAGCCGGCAAATTCGAGACATTCTTCTGTGACCACATCTTCGTGTTCGAGTACAACTGACCGGGAACTGATCACGCTACCGAGTCTTCGCCACTGTGGATTTAGGCCAAAACTTCGGAGCTGCTATGCCTGACGGCCCGGTTGCTCAAGTGTTACCTCATCAAAAAAACAGAAGCAGGCATCTAAGTTTAATAGCGAAAAGTGGACACCTGGTAGGCCATACAGAAGTTTCAGTTTTTCTGAGCCAACATTGTTGTCAATTGCATTGGAGGGCACTCCTTCACATCATAAATTCTTGTATAATACTATGAAAATATCATACTATTATACAACAAATTATGTGAAAGGTGAGCCCTCCAAATCTATTCTTAAAAGCTAAAACCCAGGAGCTTCGGGGTGCTTCGCCCCCTCGACCCCCACCGAGGCGTTGCCTCTGGACCCCACCAGGGGCCCTTAAGTGGGCCCCTGGACCCCCGGCCGTGAGCTGCGCTCCGTTCGCTCCGTTCGCTCCGCTCGCAATTGACAAAATTAGCCGGCACTCAATTTGGTCTGGTGACAACCCTGATCTTATGTCTTCCGGTGGGATTTATTGAATTTTTTTTTCTTGGGTTTAATTGAAAATGACATTCCATTTATTATAATATGGAGTTTTGTTATTAAGGGAATTACCATCCATGTTTGGGTCACCAGTCACTGGCCATTCCACCCCCCCCCCCCCCCCCCCCGATCTCTTTTTATCCAATCAAATTTGTCTTAACAGGGTTTTTATTAATTATAAATAAGAAACAGAATATAGGTACAGTTCCTTCTGAACATGTGTACTCTGACAACCTGAGAGGCAATGAATAATAAGATAGAAACAAAATTAGCAAGTCAGGTGATTTCATTGGCTGAAGTATGTAATGACATCAATAGTAGGAAGACGAAAGAGGCAACAGACAGCCACCCCTCGAGTAAGGATTATCCTGAGAGCTGTTTTTGTGAGAAGATATTTCTAGTTCTGTTGGGAATTTATTACAGTATAGAAGAAATGGAGATGCCCCCTTACAGCCTTTCCACCCACACCAGAAACATCCATGGGGAACTTAAAACCATCCACTTCCAGAGGGTTTTAGGTTTTGGAATCATGTCCTGAAATATAAGAAGGTTCCATATGATTGAAGAAGTTTCATCATGAATGAACACAACATACTATCTGCAGATACGTAATCTGTGCCGGATCTGTGTCAATGGGTGAAAAATCGGTAAAAGATTCTGTGTACATTGCAAGAGTGAATGAATCTGCTTGACGGTATTGTTTCGTTGTTACAATGTTACCATGTGTTTATCTGATTGTCAGCACTGTGTGATTCATGGTCTACATGTATCATTTCCCCCTGTAGAAACAAAGTCATTTATGTGTACATAACATTTATGCAGGCTTCTTGTTCATATAGACTGATGGATATTAGTGCTGGGATGGTTAACTGGTTAATCGGCCAAAAATGCACTAACCATTTATCCGAAACCAATATTTAAAAAAAATAAATAAATAAAAAATTGTCACCCATTTTGTTATAGACATTCTTTTTTGCCATATTGGGTATTAAATAATCATTGCGGGAAGTTTATTGAATCTTTTTTATTAAAAATGTATACACGTTTGCTGCCTATCTAGTTTGTGTAGCCATCAGTTCTGACTTTCAGTTAACCAGTTAATCGACTGTGATCGTTTCGAACTACGGTAACTGGAAACTCTCACCATGGGCGGACCCAGAATATTTTGGGGGGGGGGGGGGCTGAGAATCAAGAACGATTTTTCAGTACTACAAAAATTACAATGAAATAATCAAAGGGAGAGGAAAACAAAGCACAGCGAGGGAGAAATGAGGGGAAACATGAGGGGGAATACCTTACCGTTTGTATCTGATTCTGGTTTTTTTTTTAATTTTTAACGATTTTAGGGGGGGGGGGCTACAGCCCCCTTAGATCCGCCAGTGCTCACCACTAATGGATATACATGTACATGGGAAATGAAGGGAATTACGTTTACAGAAGGGATTTTTCTAAATCCTTTATTTTCCAAGGGACATGGAACTGCAATGAATAAAAATGATGCATTTGTGCAGGATTACCAGCTAATGAGCTACATGTACATGTACAATGTAGAATCATTTGAATTTGTTCTAAAAATATTTAAATTTTAAGAAACATTCTGCCCAAACATTTTTACCTTGAGTGGTTTTTACCAGCATGTGTGCTATTCATAACCAGTGCATAAGGTTATCTCGGGTATAACAAGGTTGCACTTAAAACCTTTGCCATGTTATTGTTGTACAAAATGAACATGCGTATTGATGTTTATACATGTACATGTAGCTGGCCAATTGTCATCGGACTACATGTAGCTTGGTTAAGACGTCAGCAGGAGGTTGTGGATTCATGCCCTTCCTGAGTCACCTGTTGAATGTTTTTTTGATGACACTCAAAAGTATACAGTGCTGAGTTACAGCATTGACAAGCAAAATAAAACAATGTTCTGTCATGTACAATTGTATGATACATCTACATTGTACATGTTTACATGTACATGTAGATCATGCAGAAAATGGATTTCTGATTTGACACTTGCGTCATGCCATGAAATCCTTTTCAGAAGTTTGAAATTCCTTTTCTGTTGTTTTCCTTTGTGATGTTATTTTTATATTCATGTGTACTATACATAGTGCAAGCAAGTCATCCAGTTGATTCTGTTTCCCATATTGAGAGGTAGGACCCTGACCTCATTTGAGTGACGGAAGCCTAGTTTCATGTGTGTGGGTGTGTTCTTTGTATCTTAATTTGTCATATACCCATGTATATACCCAGAACCTAGATCTGGGGAAAAAGTTTTCGCTATTTTAACAGCAATTTTCAGCAGTGTTTCTTTTCATCGGAACATTGCTGTTTGACTTACATGTACATGTAAAAAAGGGAAAACAAATGCTTTAAAATTACATTAATGTTTTACACTTACACAGTAAATATGTATCAAAATTATTTTATAGTGGGACCAGTCATAAATTAATTTGGGCACATTTTTCCTTTAAAAAATTTTTATCATTGTTCAAATGAAAACAAAAATTCCCAGAAATTGCAGGTAAAAAACATGGTCAATACATCTTTAAGACGTGACGTACATGGCTATTGTATTAGTCGAGATTTCACATCTCATGTAAAAGATGCAAGGACATTTTAACACTGCTCTCCCTTGAGATTTCTTTGGATTTACAATCTATGTACATGTTAATATCATTTGAAAATCATCACAAGCATTCATATTTATTGAAGTCATGTTTAGAGTGACATTTACAAATGAGTTGTTCCAAGCATGCAATTTACATGCACAAAAGTTAAAATATTAAATAATGTATCTGGAATTATTCATAGACTTACATGTATGATTTGCCATCAAATTTTGATTCAGTAAAAATATTGTACCAGAAATGATGGCTTTTCAGGGATGTTTGTACATTATATTCCCTTTAAATCCTTGCATGGGTTACTCCCACGCAGTTATGAGAACAGAATCAAGACTCGCCCACGTACAAATCACTTCAATTCTATCCCCACGCATGTATTTCATCCTAGTGCAATATGTACCCTACATACTTGCGTCAAGCTTGTTTCAAACCAAGATTTACTGGCAAAGGTAATGTGTCAAGTCTGTATTAAGACAAAAAAACACTATAATGTTGGGACAAGTGTACTGTTTGGTGTATTGTGTACAGTGTTAACTTTTTACTTTGGATACATTGTAAAGGAATGAGGGTGTAATACACCCCATCCCACCCCCCCCCCAAAAAAATAAAAATAAATTGAGGATTTATTATGTAAAACCGTCCTTGGTTTTGAGATGATGATAATGGCACAGCGTGAGAAGTTTTTTCGTCTGTCTATCATGTTGTTGATAAAACAATAGGACCATTTCAACTTTGAAATGAATCATAAGCTGATGAAGCTTGGTTTCTGTACATTCATGTATCTCTTGATTTTTACAAAGTACATGTATGGATATACTTAACAGACGTTTTGCCCAAGGTGTACACAGCCTTCAAAGACAAGCTGTATGTATTGATGGTTCAATCATATGTACGTAAACAGGCCTTGAATTTGGGTCTTGTAGGGTCAAGGCAACTTTCCTGTGGTAAAGGGCAAATTAGAAAATCAAATTATCTCTGAGAACATTTCAAGGGGCACCAAGGGGCACCAAGGGGCACCAAGGCAAAAACAAGGGGCTGGAGGGATATTACCACTGTAAATTTCAGGTCCTTTATAAAATTATGAAAAACAATCTGGATGTGATGTACTTTATTTCAATCAATAAATCACCTTCAGACAGATTTTTTGTTGTTTATTTTACCTCATCACAACAATCACATTTTTTGATAATATTGTTTCCATCAACTGACCTGTTAACACATTGTCAGGCAATTAACATTTTATTAAGAATATACATATGTTAGGCCAGTAACATTTTATTGAGAATATATCTACATCTACATGTAGTAGCTTTAGAAGGCTGTTAGTTAAATACATGTGGGGCTGAATAGGCTTATAGTAAAATACAGACCACCAACTTGTCATTGATAATGTTCCATTTGAATATTTGTTACAGCCTGTTTGGCATTGTGGAACACAATGCAGTAATCTTCTTTCTCATTTATTGTGTACATACAACCTTGCCCTTCAGCACAAACAGGTACAGTGGTTAATGGCAATGACATACATATAGACCTTGTACAATGTATGTATTTTACGTACGTAATACTGACGACATTTGAAAGGTGGATAAATAATGAATATATAGGTACAGTGTACAATATGTTTAATACATATGTACAGTACTTATAAATATGTGAACAATACACGCACATGTACATATATTGTATACATTGTTTTCTATTTAAGGAATTGCTTTCTCTCATTGTAATTAAAAAGAAACTAGAAATCATTGCTTTAACCCTCCTACAGCTGAACTTTAGTGGCAAGTAGCTATAGTGGTCAACTGCCTGTTTTGACTGTTGACCCAAATTGTGCATACAGGGGCATTTTTGACAATGCTTTTACCAGTCAAAAATGGTTGACTCATTTTGACCTGTAAATGTACTTACTACACGTAAGGTTTGACAGTGTTGGACTTTTAAGTGCACTAGATAAACTTTGGCAAGAAAATCGACAAATTGACTGATTTTGACCCTTGCAGTCATAGGAAGGTTAAACATCCAGTACTTAGCCTTACAAAGAACCATGCAGACCCAATTCCCTTTATGTTTGATTTTGGGGAGATTTGTTACGTTTAACATGAAAGTTTATCTTTTTTAAACTGCTTTGTTTAAATAAAACAAAGTGTCCTTTGAACCTTTTTCAACTTTATAAATTGTGACCATTAAACAAACATACTGTACATATATTCTGAGAATTTTATTGGAACAAAACCTTGATAAAGGAATTGATAATGAAGTCATTTCTTACAAAAAGAATCCCTTTCAAGATTTCAAGACTACCTTGAATGACTTTCCACGACACTCTAAAAAGTTTTTAACATCAGAAATAAACACCGACATAATTTATAATATCAGTCTCTACACATAATGTTGATAACACATCTTTGCTTGCATGATTCTAAGGATCCTCTTTGACAAGGTGTAGAAGGAAAAAAACAGCCACACTGAATTTTGTATGTATTAATTGCAGTCACAGCTGTGTGAAAAATCACAAGGCCATTACGTCAAGATCGGGACAGCTCTGTTTTGATCCGTGAAAAGATTGAAAGGAAGACAGCAATGAAATTGGGGAACGAGAGTTGGTGACGTGAAGCGCCAACACAAATGTTAACGCAGGCGATGATAACTATTAGTATCACACACACACACACATACACACAACAGAAAGCTGTGAACTTTAAATGAGCATACTAATCTCTTACAGGTTGCCATGTTATGGCTGACCTTTAGTGTTTTTTTTCCCTGATGATTGCAGTCATTGATGACCATACAGTCCAACGGTGAGAGCAGAGAGTCATCCCCAGTGATGCTGAAACCGGTCAAGAAGCGCGCCATCCAGGCATGGAAAGAAACAGAGAATGGACAAGCCTTTGCTGCTGACCAGGTGAGATACGTTACATGTATTTATCTACAATGCAGAATGAAATATGTCAGGACACGCCCTTTTGTCACACTCATACCAGGCCTCGATCTTAACATTGCCATGGTGCCCCTCCGAGTTGGCCACAGTGCCCCTTTGGTTGGCCTTGAAATTTTGATGCAGCCAAGGCCAAAGTGGCTGTGCCCTCTCAGTTCGAAGTCTGTCATACTATGTGGGTCAACTAAATTGTTATCTAGATACATGTAGAGTGGCCCGCCATTATGGTGGTACCACATAACGCACCCATGTAGCATGCGTAAATGTACCTAAATATGTGGGCAATTAGTCAAAGAAGCACTGGACTGTGTAGAAAAACAAACGCTTGATGCAGCAAATTATTTCAGCATAGTTATGGTAGCATGGGTTGGTACATTCCAGCTTCCTAAAGTGTGTGTACACTGTATAAAACCCCCACATGATAAGGTCATATTGCCGTTGCTGCTGCATAAATGAGCCAGTAATTTGCAGTCACTGTGTTCATGTTAAACTAGGACACCGATTCCATGCCCTGTTGAAAGTTTGCTCTGATCGTGATGATACTGTCCCTTTAAATGACTGAATATTTCAACAGTATAACTGGGGAGGGTTAAATGTCCCAAGAATTTTGGACCTGAATTATTACATTAATCTTGGTTTTCTTGTACACTATGGGAATCAAAATCAAGCTCATGTCCAGCATAGACTGGTGCCAGTCAGGTGATTATACAATGGTGATTATACATTGGCAGTCAGAGAACCAGATAATAAATGGAAATTACCAGCCATTAGAGATACAGTACTATGCAAAGAGAAAGTAAGGAAAAAGAGAAAAATCAAAGCTGCAATGAAAATATTAAGTTTAAATACATACATGTATTCAGGATGGGAATATACACATGCTGTAGAGGAAATGGAACATTTGATTTGGGAATTAATGTTTCCGTTGTGTAAAAAAAAACACGAAGGATGCGGAACTATGCATACAAATATACATGTGTAACGGGGGCGGGGGGGTGGTGGTGTATAATGTTTAGTGGGTTTCTTGTGGTAGGATGGCCTTGTAGAGGTGCTGGTCACCTGTTCTATCTTACCATTCACTGGCTTTGTTTAAAATGAATTTTTGTGTATTTGTAGTATATTAGGGGTTGGTTTTATATTTAATTGATGTAATCTGATTGCCAGTGTAAAATGTAATAAAATAAATAAATAAAATAAATTATATATATATATATATATATATATATATATATATATACACAGTACATATACATATACACATATACATGTACATGTTCACATGTAGTTGGTAGTTTCCCCAAATTTCTCTGATTGTAGCAATTCCATACAGTACAGTACCTAGATAGAATCAGTATTGCCAAAACCCTTCCCTTTAATAGCAACATACATTGTACATGTATTATCCATTAAAATGAAATGGATTACTAGTCAGTTTATTGCATAAAACTAAATGTTTTATTACAGATTCATATTATTATTAATTTTTTGTTACATTTTATGATAACCTTATCTGATTCAAATGACCTACTTTCTTCATCTATGATTGCATTGTCAATTGCTTTCAATAATTGTAAACATTTTGGGAGCGAATTCCAGCTTATCTACATGTACATGTACTATACATTTACATTCAGGTACGTGTACAATTACTGTATTCTGATTACCTTTGGATGGTTATGTACACCAACAACATTTGACAACTTAAAATAGACTTTAAACCATTTTGCAAGTTTTTATTTTATTAATGTTTTTTTTTTGTGAGTTTTATGGCCTGCATTTGCATGTGGAGTCCAAAGTCGAGCATTTGTCAATACACTTTTGGACCTACTTGACTAAACAATTGTCTGTTTCAATGTGATATTCCCCTCCATGGCTGACTGTAAATGCACTTATAATTTCATTTGCGAACACTGCGTGTGTGGTGTGGGAGTAACCAATTACATTATTGTAAGAAAATTCTTTGAAAGAAGCAAAGACTCTGAGTTATTGACAGAAGATTGTAATTTGCACCGAGTCATTCAGAGAACTCGTTATGGATGGATTAATAAGATTAGCCAGGATGCATCAGGTTTGTGTAAACTATTATTATAAATGGGAGAGTGTGTACGTTTTGTCTAGTACATCCACGCACATCCACGCACATGGTGGGTCAGGTGTTCATTGGTTGATATGCTGATATTAAGATGGCAGTGTACTCATATCCATGAACTTGTCGTAGCTACATGTACATCTACTGGATAATAAAATTGGGTGGGTGGGTGATCTTGACACTCCATCAAACCCACACCTTACTTACATGTATTTATATACATGTACTGTACATACATACATGTACATGTACTGTACATACATACATGTACATATACATACATACATACATGTACATACATACATGTACATGTACATATGTACATACATACACTATGTACCTTTAAGGACTGTATTTTCAATGTTTTGAAAAAAGGTACAATATTGGTATTTGGTAACACATGTTCATTTCAATCCACTAATTTTCAAGAAATGTATCTTAAAACTAACATGTGATTTTTTCATCTGTGCTTATGTTTTTGAGAAAATGACAAAATACTTTGTCATCGGCTGATGACTCATTTCTACATTAGAATTAAAACAAATCATATTTATGCATATTCATTAGAATTAAAACAAATCATATTTATGCATATTCATTAGAATTAAAACAAATCATATTTATGCATATTCATTAGAATTAAAACAAATCATATTTATGCATATTCATTAGAATTAAAACAAATCATATTTATGCATATTCATTATAAGGCCAACAAAACACTCTGGTTTCTGGTCTCCAGACGCATCGCCTCAGACCCGCACATCAGCATTTTTAGTTTTCGTTTTAATTTGCTATGAAACGATGTCCAATTGCAGCCAAAATTGCTGGATCGATTGGAATTCTACCATGCTGTGTTTTAAACGACTTTTTCACATAGGGGTATGAACATTTGCCCGATTTGTGAGGCTTCTCTTGGCCACCATACTTTGTGTATGGGAAATTTAGTATGGTTCCAATAACCACGCATATCATGTACACATGTTTCACTGGTTGGCCAAAAAAAAAAAGATGATCAAAAAAAAAAATGTGATTTTGAAGCCAACCTATGACCAGAAACTGGAAACTTTTTGGGGGGCCTAATAACAAAATAGGCTGGTTTCTGTTCATACATGTATCTATAGTATACGTGTACATGTGTACATGTATCTCTCCATTTTAAAGTAGTGGATGAATTAACATTTTAACATAGCTGTATACTTGTTTTGATCATGTACATATAAATCTATCTACATGTACGTAGTTTCAGCTCATACTGTGAATGATAACAGGTAAGAGGAGGAAATCTGCTCTTAGTGTGCCGTGATTAATCACTTAAAATAGCACTTAAATTATTCCATTTTTACCTAAAATGCATCAATCTTTTTTAATAGTACATGATACACGTCTTAAACTAAAATGTGACCATCCATTACACACACACACAAAACGGCTTATTTTGTCACATTATATGGAGTTTATTCAATGAAACAAGCTGAAACTTTCACAGGTTGGTTTTTATACATACAGTACATGTTCATCTTGATTCCTAAGTTTCAGCGTTTTCTGGATGTACATGTCACTCTCTGTAGGCTTTAACATGTACATGTATGTAAAAGCCTACAGAGTGGCATTTTAACTGACCATTGTGAACATTCTAAGTTTGTCTACACCAGTGAATTTTGAAATTCTTAAAAGAATAAATTATTTAAAACAAAAATATTTGTTTTCTTCAATTCTGTAGATGATCCGTGATGCCAACAGCCAAACATCTGCTCCTGTTGTTTCGGTGGCTAATAATGATGGGGTTGTACGTCCTCCATGGCCGCCGATGTTCATCAGGCTTCCTCACCCACTCCATATGCCACACCGAAGTATGCTGTTCCAACCCGGTACCATACCAGGAACGATCCCAATCCCAATCCCTCACGCTGCTATGGCAACCAGTGAGCCTAACAACATCATCAACCGGAGTATCCCATCATCAAGAGGTGGCCGGAAACGGCCTGGTGTCAACCCAGACATATTTCAGAAGTTAAACTATGGGAACGAGAGAGCAGGAAAGAAACCACGTAAAGATGGTGCTATGATTGAACTGTCCTCTCACAATGGACTCATTGCAGAAAGGACAAATCTAGCAGCCATGCACATACAGCCGATTATATTAGACTTTGAGGTGCCACCGCCAAAACTACCTCTGCCCAAACCTGCCAGCGAGAGTAGATTAAATGACTTGGGTATCAGAGATGAAACTAATGCATCCACAAAGCACAGTAAATCCAAGGACGTGTTATCCAATGCAGCTGCAAACACATTGAATAGGGTACCAATGAGCCCGAGGGCAGCCGAAAGTGCTGAAGGTCCTCACTCGATGGACAGAGATCCTTACAACAAATCCTTAACAGTAAGAAAAGCACAGTTGATTTTTATTATTTAATTTGTTTTTCAAAATTTGCCGGATTTTGTTCAAATTTTGTTTAAATTCTGATATGAATGTTTTTTTTATATTATTTTGTTTAAATTTTGAGGGTTTTTAATTGCATATTTTTATCTTCAAAACCTCAGGTTAATTCAGTTTGTCTCCAGGGTGCTTTCTCTTCAAAAGTTCATACATTTGAGACCAATAAGCATTTAAATTTTTTTATAAGCATCTAGTATTTTTCATTCACATTTTCCTTACTGTGGATTAATTCAGAAGGTGTTTACTCAAAACAATTTTTCCTGTTTACTTTTACAGTTACCTTCAAGTGACCAGGACTCAAAAAAGGTTGGCGATCCATTCAAGAAACCAGATATTGATAACTATAGAACTAACGTTTCTGCTGGACGCTGTTTAATGTGTCAGAATCCAATTCCACCAAATGGTAGAGACGCACCTGTATCCATTTGTGCAAAATGTACGAAGGTCGCTATGTCAGGCTCTGAAGCTTTGAAGCCTGTTCCCAAGTTCCCCTTCGCTTGTAACCCTAAGCTTGCACCAAAAACTGTCTATGTACCTCCACCACGAAGGCTTTTCAGACCAAGACCACCTGCTCCGAGTGGGCCACAGAAAGCTGTGGGAATCCGGCTTTATCCCCCAAGATCACGTTCCAAATCATCATCTTCACAGAGAACCTCCAGTACACCTGTACAGTCACCTCTAGCACTCCCTAGCTCACCAGGTCAGTTGTCGATACCAGGTTCACCAGCTCCTAGCTTACCTCTTGGAAGTCCCCAACCACTTTCACCAGCCGTTATATCACACAGTGCTCCTCCTAGTCCCATGCATGCATCAGATGCAGGACTTAAAATGACAAGCCACTCTCTACCACCAAGTCCGTCCATGATCTCTCCACTGCATCTGGCAACACGAGCTGCCAGTGACACGAGAGAGCCTGATGCTTTGCGGAATAGGCCCTTACCCTTTGCATCCTTACAAGTCCCAAGTCCTGCATACAGTTCAAGTCCCTCAACACCAGGTGGAAGGGACTCCTGCTCCTCTGAAAGGCTCTTTCTTCCACCAGGAAGAGAACAGGACGATGCAACCATTAAGGCACTCCTTCAACTTGGACGAGGTGTGGATCGAGTTCCCTCGGAACATGGCACAAACAGCACACCCACTCCTTCTCCAACCAACATAACTGATAGAGACTCCACACCACATCCCTATCCCTCTAGTAGTATTCCCATACCTCATTCACCTGTAACGTTGCCTCTCAGAGCCATGTCTGGCAGTCTACCTGTCCAAGCGGGAAAGGTTCCTATGATTCCATCAAATGCGGGGGTAGTCATGGGCCCAGAAGGACAGCTTCTACCCATCGTCCCAAGTTGGCCATTTGGTGTACCCACAAGTGAAGCTCTTAGCATGATATCGCAAGGAGTATACCCACCAATGCCTTTATTTATTCACTCCCCTCTGTCAAGAGAGTCATCAAGCCCATTAGTATCTACCCCCGATCCAGTAATCTCAGACATTAGATCTATAAATCCCTTAATAGACCCCCCAAAGACATCAAGTGTTGGACCTAGTCCTGAAAGCCATACTTATGATATCTCCCAGCTGAAACATCGTAAGGGTTACAAGAAGTCAAGGCTAGCAGATAGAATGTCAAACTCCCCAACCAGGAGCATTAGTTACGGAACAGAAAAAACACACGGGGATAAATCCAAGTCAAAACAGTCAATTGTTATAGTAGGGACAAACTGTGATGGATCATCTTCTATAAAACTGGGCAATGATGGAAAGGAAGTGTCATACCACCACCACCAGAAGGAGGTGTCAAGAGATGCGGCAGAGATGTACGGGAAACCTTTCAGCGCATTCTGCTGTCGATGCTCTGGGAGAGAAATTATTCTCATTCAGTGCACCGACTGTGACTTTGTATGCAACAATAAGTTTGGGATGGAGCTCCATATTGCTGCCCAGCGTCATGCTGAGAGTCACAATAAGAGCACGGTGCCAGAGGTCATAACCAGACATACAAATGAGGCAGACGACAGGGACGAGATTGCATCTCAGTCGTCGGTGGAGACCCAGTCAGCTGACACTGACACAGATGCTGCATCACCACCTCCTACAAGAGACCGGAGGGAGGTAATAAAAGGCTGACATTTAAATGCAACAGTGCGAATGGTTGTCAATCACAAATGATTGTATATTACTTTTTGTGAAAATTAATAGCTTTTATTGAGCAGTCAAAAATCGTCCACATATTCATGAAAAACGTATTCAAGATCCAATTAAGCAACGTTATGATGTTCCAACACTGTCACATTGAAGAAACCATACCCAAACATTGGTTATGAAGCAGTATTTTATTTTAAAGAAAAGAGTTATTAATTTTTAGAGAATTTCTGCTAAATTGTCATCCTGTAAAATTGAATTTAAAGATTTTATTTGGAAATGTGTGCACTTTCAGGTATGTCGTAACATAATTCTTGATTCTCTCACTAAATTATTGGGATACACTGGTTCCTTAATCTTAGAAAAACTATTTACTACTGTTTTACTCTTCCATAGGCATCTTGGTCAAGAGTCTCAGAGACCTCCACACAACTACCTCTTACATCCTGGCAGGATAAGGTATTACAATTCATACCTCCCAGTCGCAACATTCCCCAGGGGATGGTAACAGTGAGGGCGCCATCTGTGACGAGTCAGGCCAGCTTTATTACCACCTCGACTTATGGTAGCTTTGGAACAGTAACTGAAAACACAGTACCTCTTGATCTCAGTGGTCGGACTTTTCAACCTCGGCCATTTTTTCCAGTCATTTCCTCTTCTTCATTTCTGACAAAGGAACAAAATGGGGATAGGTCTTTTGAGGAATCAAGTCCATTAGATCTGTCTGGTTATAACCGGTCCCCAGTCATGTCCACGATGGGAAATTGTAGTATGCAGCAGTTTGTATCAAATCAAAGGCTTGGTACTCAAGGCAGCATGACAGCAACCAAGACCCCACTAGATTTAATATCCAGCCATCACCCTCTACCAATACCAACCATTATGTTGCCATCCTTGGCCAGTAAGCGGACAACACAGCCCCCACCTCCAAAAACTTTCTTTGATCTGATGCGACTACACAACATGCCAATCCCGACATCAGCCGTCACATCAACTTTAAATTCTTCTAAGAGCATGCAATCGCCAATCCAACATTCAAAGCTCTCCTTTGTACACTCTTCAGTTGGAAGGACTCATTTTGAGAACCCATCTAGCCCAAAATCCTATCCTGTAATACCAAGTATTGTTTTATCAAGTAGTACATCCACATCTTCTAGTGTCCCTAAATGTTCACTTCCAACAACTGAGCTCACTCGTCCACCTCCAGGGATAATAACCGCTCCAGTTCTATCACAACCACAGTTTCTGAACTATCAAGGAGGAACAATATCCATTAGGCCAACTGTTCCATTAACTCAAACTCATGTGTCATCAAAAACTGTTCCTGTGCTTTCCCCCTTCCCTCTTTCTGCTCCTGTTCTTGCATCAGCCTCTGAAAACAGACATTCTCCAGGTCGGGAATCTGTTATGTCAAGAGTGTCAGATACTTCTGGAGAATACCCTAGCATGGATTCATTGAACGTGAATGTCAGCTCACCAAATATAACTTTAGGATCTCCTAGTATGGGCTCATTGAATTTTCAGGAATCACCAAAAGGGAGGCAACGGTACAGTGCACTTGAGTCATCAAGGGAATATTCCAGTAGAAAGGATCCATCCCCTGTTCAATCTCCTCAGCCATTGCATATCAAGATTGAACCGCCAGACTCTCTGCAAGAAGAATTTAGTGAGAAAACTGAGCAAAGATGGCAGGATGAGGCAGAGAAGCAGGCGAGAGTGCTGGAAGCTAGTCTAAATAGGACAGTCCACAGTTCACCTCACAGTCCTGGATTCCTTGGTGGCAGGAGTGGGATAGGCAGAACATCATGGAGTATCACATCAAAGAGCTTACAAATCAGGGATAATTCATTTGTCAACACAACGACAAGCTATCCTGCCCAAATGCAGCTAAGTCCCAGCACTGATCTGCATAATGGTCCTGATGGATCTTCTGAATCTTCAGGAGTACAAGGAAATGATACTTCATTAGTTAGACAGTCCTCAGTTCCAACATGCATTGCTACTAATCCAACTACAGAAAATCACAAAGAAATATCCAGGGAAGCTCTCAGAGTTGAAACAGACAATATACTATCAGGTCATCTTGCCTCTATGAAAGACAGATCTACGGACAGTATTTCACCAAATACATCACAAAAGGACAAGGGTTTGGACATTTATGAAAGCGGAAATAAAAGTGGGGGTGTGGAAATAGAACCTGTAAGTCCAACTGCCTGGCACATCAAAGAAGAGAAGTAAACTGTAGATCTTCAATCTCTTTGGTAAGATTAACTTCTGAGAATGGTATATTGTTAGCACTGAATTGTACTTGAAATATTTCATGACTCTGACGGGTGCGTTATCACATGCCTTTACAGTGTACTATCAACATGCATATTTTTGAGGTCCACCACATGTTTACTTGATGCTGTATAATGAAGCTTGTTTTGGCATGCACTCTGATAAGAACATAACAAGATTTTGAAGACCAAGTCTTAAGTATTAACTAAAAGATCGCCTATAAAGAGATATTTATAAATAATGTCATGTGCAACCTGAGGATTAAAAACCCTGGGTCCCGCCTTATATTAATGAGTTTTTAATTTACTAATCAGTGACGGAATTTTCATTCAATGTCTCAAATGAAAGCTTATAACTTCCAAAACCACGGAAAAATAGCAATTCAACATTTAAATCTATTTTGTACCGTCAAATCACCAAACGACGGCGATACATCTTTCAGATAAGTGATATACTTATACTTATAAGCATCTCTTGCCCTTCTTTTCAGTTATGTCACCGATTATGAAGATAGAACATCAAGGTGCAGATGACAGGAAGAAATACAGTTAGGATGAAACCAAGATATGATTTGTGTGCTTTGGTTAATGTACATACACTTAAAGACAAGGTCAGTTTCAACCAGTGTGCATGCAAGCAGTGGTATGCTTACCACTGGTTTGTATATATGCTGCCACAACTAGTTGTCCAAAGAAGAGCAGGGTCATGGGAAGATGTCAGGTGTTTCACCATTTCGACATCCTCCCTGCTCCTTCTTCACTCTTTCCTCGTAAGGATGGTATCTGTTGTTTTCCTTTATGTTAATTGGTTAACAAGGAGGAAAATAACTTTTGGGCTTCCGATGTTTGATTTGTTGTCCTTCAATCAGTTCTTCATAATGTAATGGACTACTTAACTAACTTGTCATTGTTATCATATTAGTAGTTATTAGGTCCATACTAATAAGCCAGTCTTGGGGGGAAACTACCAAAGCCTCAAGTTCAAACTATTAAGGTATGGAACTTTGACACAAAATATCTTCCATTGTACATGTAAGAATTGACTAGCTGATGATGTGTAATGAATCAACAAATTATCAATGATTTATCAAAGCAACAAAGTCATAATCTTCATTGCATAAAGAAGATATTATCAATGCATATCAATTGTAAATCATATATAATTGATGACTATTCCCACATTTAGGAACCAAAAGTGGTTCCTATACATTCACACATCACCATGGTAACGTACAACTTTCATGAATAATGCAATCAGCATTTACCTGCTTTAAATATGTTTTTAAGCTGCATTTCATTTCTGTATACATGTAATATTTTGTTTTGTTTTCAGGTACAAAGTGTTGTTAATTATTCTGAAATATATTTGCCAATTTATTTAGCTGAACCCCGAGATTTAGAACTGTACATACAAATGATAGTTCCTTTGTTAATAGCTGAAACAGTAGAACATTTATAACTAATATAATATTGAAAGTAGATTGTTCCTATTAAATGAAAATGAGTTTCTATTATTTACCTATTTCTTTGTAAAAAAAGGAAATCTTGCATGAAATTTTGTATAAATTAAGTTTCAAAAAAGTTTCTCCGGATAAGCAGATTATGTCTGTACTCACAGTATTTGATTCCCATGAAATGGCGCAATTTTATGAAAGAAATGTTCATGTCTTAGAAAGGAGTTTGTACGATCATTTGATTTAATTTAAAAAAGGTCAAGAAATAGTTCTAAATGACACCATTACATTTGTATATAACATAGAAAGACTGTGTATACTTTGAAAATGCTGATTACAAGATCAGTTGCCTGAAATGCTGCAATTTATGATTTGTTTTTATCCCAAAATGGACAGGAAGAAACAGCTGCATCAATTCTTCAGTGGGTAATCCAATGATTTGTCCCCCTTGGGTAAAGCTATTAAACACTATTATGCTGCCAAAACTGCATCTAAGAGTATCCTGAGTTTACAGGCAGCCTCTGACAGTTTCAGCTTATTTTTGGGTTTTTTTTGTCATCGGAAGACAAACATTCAGTCAGGAAATTTTACTAATTTGACTTAAAAGATACCACCGCAGACAGAAAGATTTCAAGGAATGTTTGATACTATCATCAACTTTACACCAAGCAATTTTAATGTAAAACTGATCAATTTATGTTTGTTAAGAATACCAACTGTGTATAGTGACTTTAGGGTAACTATGCAAGTAGCCTGACAATTACGCCTATTGCACCTCCAAGCTGCATGTGAATTTTATTTTTATACAGTTGAACCTAGGCCTTATAAATCGATGTTACTAATCTCTTTGACCAACCATATGAGTTTTTTCAAACGCTTATTTATTCCAAATAACCAACTATTTAAAATAGAACATGTATGCATAATGTACAGTGGTTATTTTTAAATGTCTCATGATTTTTTCACATGCATAGCTGTAGCTCTGAGCTCAAATATGTTACTAAAATCAGTCATTTTTATTTTTCCATATTTGCTGAATTGAATATAATTTGTGCTTTTAAGACTTCCTGATTTATTATAAATGGCATTTTGTTTTACATTTGCCAAAATAATGGTTAATTAAGAGGGAATTTTATATCAAATGATCCCCCAGATTGTACATACAACTCAACAATTCTAAATCATGATATCGATTTCTTGTGAATTTAACCGGAATTTTTAATCAGAAACTAACCATAATTAGTTGATGTATATACATGTACAAGTAATTGTACATTAAACATTTGCAGCCTGCAAAAGATATATATATATTAACGTACTTGTATAAATGTGTCAATGTTTATTTTAAACTAAATAGTGGGCATTACTTCTCTCAAAACTGCTTTTTGTATTAAACAAAACAAAAAAAATTTTAAATGATAAAACCAGAACATATTTTTATGATTAATTTCACCTATTTTCATATATTGCATGTTGTGTACAGCCTACGCGATGGAACAAGCCGATGTTTTAAACAAACTGTTAAAAAGATTGTGTACATATTTAAATCAAACCAAATACATAAATGCTGGCATTAGATATCTTTAACTATTATTTTCTTTATTTCCTAATGTGGCTGCTGCAACGTTAAACATTTAATGCATTTTCCCATCTATTGCTGCATTTCTGTCCTCCCATCTGCCAGCTCTATCGTGAAGTATCCAGAAATGTCATCCGGCTCCTGAAGTTGTAACCAGAGAAAAAGGGCTATCCAGATGCATTGAAGCAGTTTTGTCTTGTAAATTGACACAAGAATCTGGACAATATACTGCTTAAATAAAACACATGAAAACGTTACCTTTAGCCAACGGCTTTTGTGCGACTGACATTTTGTCGGGATGTATTGATCCGTGTATTAGGGATACTAATATTATTTTTGCTAATCACTCCAATCTTTCAAAGAATCGGGTCATCAAATATACAATTAGAATAAATTGATTAAACTTTCTATAGTGTATTTGCTGTGATACATAGTAGCCTTATGTAGAGGTTTTATCTTGCAGTAGCCCAAGCATGTATTTAAGACTACTCAACACTAGGACTGGTAGTGTTGTTAATTACTGCAGAATTGTGCCTTCGTTGTATGAATAAATATGCAACACTAAGGTGGACAAACTTGAAATATTGACTGTGTTAACTTTGTTTTATTTTTGGAAAGATTATAGGAATTTCCCATAGGATGCTGTGTAACTACACGTACATGTATCTTTAAGAGAACACCTGTAAGATGAGATTCTACAGGAACTTGGGATCAAGAGAGAGTTGTTGGGGAGGGTCTTCATCAACAAGTGTTCAAGGAGCCTTTATTAATACCCCTGCTCATCAGGCGCATTCCTGAAACCATCTCAGCTCCCTGAGGAGTATACAGCTCAATTGCAGCCGTTTTGGCGCATATAGGGCTAATCAAACTACAACCAATTCTGCCCTCACAGGTACCCATTCACTCCTGGGTGGACGGAAGCAATCATGGTCAAGTATTTTCATCAAGCTAGGATTGGAACCAACATTCCGACTAATCATACATTAGAATACAAGTCTCATACATTAAAGCGCTCAGCCGTGGCACTACATACAATGGACATAAAATGAGTAATATAAAAATCTTTGCTAGTGGTGGATTAAAGGACAGATGGCAAGAGGAAGCCCTTACAGATTGATAAAAATCATATCCTGGTTGAGTGCAAGGACACAACAGACCAGGCCAGAGCATTGTGGAGACAGTGAACCTCCTTACTGCTATCCACACTTGCAAGGAGCATGAAAAAACCGAATTTAAATCGGAAGAATTAGGGGGAAAAGTAAAAGCATGAAAGGCTTCTATTTTACCAAATGTTTTGTATTCACCTATAGATGGTTATCAGCCAATTACTGAATTATAGAATACTTGATGTCAAGTCAGTAATGGTACCAAACATGATATATATTGGATGCATTTTACCAATGGTGTATAATTCCTTCAAACTGGAGAGGACACCACTTAAAGGTTCAGTACCATCATAATCAGAGCAGTCGTTTAACAGGGCATGGTATCAGTGCCCAAGTTTATGATGAATACAGTAAGTGAAAGTTACTGGCTCATTTATGCAGCAGCAACGGTAATATGACCCTATCATGTGGGTATTATTTTCAGTCACCAAGTTAATCTAAAATTAGCACTCCGATTCCATGCCCTGTTGATCGTGACGATATTGCCCCTTTAAAACTACATAACAAAACCAAAACTCACACCAGCAAGTTTAGAATACTATATAACAGGTACTTTTATTTGCCAGAAGAAATAAAACCCAAGCTCATTCTCAGAGTGATTACACAGATGTACAACACAAAATGAGGAAACAGTTTACAAAGGTACAGATAATCAAATAAGGTCATATGATATGCCTAATAATACAATAATTACACTTTTAATTTATTAAATTAATGGCAGTGTGTAGCATTATATAGCCATGCAGGATTTGGGTAGAATGTCGTATCAGACCGCCACTTTTTCTCCTTCAATATAACCAATGAAGTAATCTTACCTACATAGTAAGGTGGAGAACATATGGACATATACTTCAAATTATTCCAGGATATTTATTTCATGAAAAATCAGGCATTTTTGGTAGATGATGACTTCCTCAGTCATGTCAGTCTGATCTTGTCAACTCCCCAATTAGTGACCAACACGGTCATTGTACATGCGCAGTGGCAACTATAACAGGATCCTTAAGTTCTATTTTCTGAAGGGGAGCATTTTTTTAGAAGGGAAATAAAAGTGGATTTTAAAGATAGTTTTCACTTTCTGTACCCCCAAAAATCGATAGAATCATTTTTTTTAATTGGTTAGTGGTTGCAAATTTTTTTCCAAAAAACCCTTAAAAAGTGGCGGTCAGATACGACATTCTTTCCCAGGATTTCATTAGATACACTATACAAGCAATATATAGGCCTTCATTTCGATGGTTTGCATCGAAAATAGAATATGCAAATAATTTTTGTTAATTGATTTTCATTGTTGAAACTTGACATCTTTAATCACCTGAAATGCATAATACTGAATCTGACTTGGAAGTCAACACACAACAATTTGTGGAATTTTTTAAAGCTCGTCATTTTGTGTACTGCACACTTTTATACATAGAGGAGAAACAGTAATAGCAGAACAAACTATATTTTAATGGGGGTCTTTTTGTAAATATTTTGTAATAACTTAAATAGATATTCTGACGCAATCTTTGTTAACGTTAGCGGCAGCGTGATTCGGACCGGCCGGCCCGGACTCGCACCACATATATTGCATTGTTACGACAACGTTGGACTAGACTGTCGGTTGTATTCATGTTCAACTAAAGCAAGGCCAAGGAACGAATAAAATAAGGACATACCGTTCGTTATTTCATAGAAGTAGCCTGCAGAAGCTTGTAGTCTGGCTGTAACTTTTTACACTCTTCTGTTAAATGGACACTGCATATTGTAGACCAATATGTCAGCTTGTTTTTTTTTCTCACGAACATGCCAACGTCTGCTGTATACGAACCGGGTACAACACGTGCAGCTATCTATGGGACCTGATTTTATTCCTCCGATGACGTGTCGCATATGATTTGCATATATAATGAGGACAGGTGCATTTTCAGGCGCGTTTTTTTATAACAAAAAAATGTTTTTCGAGTTGAATGTTCGGTATAATGGATGTCTAATAAGTCATAAAATGTGAATTAAGTCCTATGTCTTAACAGGAAAAATACATGGAAAATAAGGAGTTGTTTTGGTAACTTTCTGGCCAAATGACAAATTGAATTTAGCCATCACAAAACATTCCTTTTTGTTTTTACCGAGAATCATGTGGATGGATCATGAAGTACTTAATAACAATATAGATATGCTTTACATTCTTGCAAAAACATTTTTCAGAACGACAACATCAAATTGGAAGAAAATAGGACATATTACTCTTAATTTTTATCATTCTAAGTTAATAATACTTACAAAGCTTTGTTCAAGACATTACATTGTCATCAACATGACTGATACTTTACATACAATAAAAGAATTCAAAACAAAAAATGAAATTTAAATTACAAAAGAAAAATATACAACAAATAACCAAAAATATATAACCCTTCTCTCAAAATTTGCATATCAGTCTTTTTCTTCTTTCTTATTGTTTTTATTATGCCAAAGATTAACATGTAACTCATACTATCTACACCACATGACAAATATTTCTTTTTTTCTATTCAAAACACAAATTTCCGTTTATGGCATCTTTTTTTTGAAACTAAATGAATGGGACGTTTGTTATCACAGGGTTTTGTTTTATTTAGTTGAAACAAATATTTCTTCTACAACAACAAAATGAAGAAAAAAGAATTCCTGAGATTCTGAACAAGGATGCTTGTGCAGATATGATAAGTCTGATATACCCTAAAATGGAAGAATTCATTTCAAAATAAATGTCAAATCAAATTAGGTTCTTTTAGGTAATATTTCAATTTTGTGGGGGAGGGGATAGTATAATTGTTGTTATACCAATGTTGGTGTTCTAAATTAATCAGTAAAACTCTCTACTTGTAGAAGTAAGTAAACCTTTGATCTGCTCTTCACTGACATCGCTTTACAGCACAGTATACACAGTGTTTTCCACATGTTTGTGGGAATTTGCATTAATAATACAAATAATTTGCATTAATAATACAAATAATTTGCATTAATAATACAAATAATTTGCATTAATAATACAAATAATTTGCATTAAACTGGTGAAACCTATTTTGGTCATAGAATATTATTTGGTTTTGAAGAAAAAATAACAATTAATAAGATACCATTTTGTTATCGATATGTTGTTAATAATTGAAACAGTAACTCTCTGACAAGCCACAGATGAAAGTACAAAAGCATATTCACTACTTATTAAGTTTATACAAAAATAGTATGGAAACTAAGTATCATGAAACTAAGTATCAATCACAGTAAGTAATACGTTTTTATCAGCCATACACCATGCTTGATTACAGTGTAGGCCTATGCAGCAAATTTAAAAGAAAATTCTCTATTTATCTTAATTTGTTATCATTTACTTTATACGTTTTTTCCATTAACCTAAAATAATGTGTGTGTGTGTGTGTGTGTGTGTGTGTATGTATGTATATATATATATATATATATATAATTGGCATAAGTGGACCGCCCACCAACATAGGGGCTTGTTAGCTCAGTTGGTAGAGCGCTCGTACGGTAATCGAGAGGTCGCGGGTTCGAGTCCGGCATCAGCCAATTTTTCTTTGCTCGCTACCCGTTATATATATATACACATTATTTAAGATTTGTCAAGAAATTATAATGAAGTATTTCTATCAATGACTTCTTGAGTACTGTTTGAAAGTATTAGGCCCAAATAAATGTTTCTGATCTCCACACGCGTCGCCTTAGACCTGTGCGTCAGCATTTTTAAGTTTATTTTTATTTTTGCTATGAAACGATGTCCAATTGCAGCCAATTGGACATTTGCCCGATTTGTGAGGTCTCTCTTTAGCCACCATACTTTGTATATGGGAAATTTGGTCCCCACATATACAATGTATCAAGTATTTCCCTGTTGGCAAACAAAATTTGAAGCCGACCGATTACCAGAAACCGGATACTTTTTAGGTGGCCTTATGTTGAGAATAAGTGAAACTCATATCTTCAATTGTGACTTTTACCATACGCTGCTAGTTACAAGCTAATACACTGAAACATACAAATTATAGTAAATTCAAAAAGCAAATGTACACTTGAGTATTTCTTTATATTAAAAATATTAAACAAAAAGTACAATGAGATTTCTTTTTTATTTAATTTCATTTTGTAGGACTTCCTGTGTATTATAGATGACTTATGTTGGAGTCATCAATCATACTGATACAATGATTATTTGATTATATAAACACAATGGACGTAGCGGTTTACTTCACTTCAACTTTTCTGTTGTAACATGACATCATCTCATGATAATTCAAAATTAATTCATAAATTGTGAGCAAGTTTTACTACTACTCATATTGCCACAATTTTTTTTTTTTAAATGAATAAAATTTAACACAACACAGAGTGTCTTAAAATAAATTCAAAATGTTTCTACAAAAGACACACTTGCATAGAAAATTACTCTTGTTGTGTCTGTTTCTGTGTCTGTTTCATTCAGGCAAATATTACAGAAAAACTAAACTCATTATAAGCACAAATTTTTGGAGTGAAGTCATTTTCAAGTTACAGTACTGGAGTTGTCACTTTAAAACAAAAACAAATCTGCTAAAATTACAGCACCCACAAAATAATAAAAAGTTGTCACTTTAAAACAAAAACAAATCTGCTAAAATTACAGCACCCACAAAATAATAAAAAGTTGATGTTACAATAAATTTACACTGCTTACCCTATCCCCTATAATAGGTAAAATTACATTTCCATTACAGTTTCATATAACTTGGTCTGCTTCTGGAAAAAAATCTCTGCGCTTCATAAAATATTCTACAACACTGCACACAGATTGTTTTTAAACTTGAAAACCTAAAATTGCAATGGTCATTTATAAATGAAACAATATTACACCAATTAAGAATAAAAATACATAAAACAGGTAATATAATTACGTCCTTAATATACAGGGCTGTGTTTACAAAACATGTGGCCTTCAAATGTGAAATTTTTCAATAACTAATGACAACAGGATATGCATCCTCATTATTTTGATACAAATGTTAATTGTCAAGTAGTTTTTTCTTTCATCAAAAGAATCATGTCGGAGAGCTAAGCCAAATTAAAGAAAAATCATGTTCTATTTTTAAAAATGATATAAATAGCAATCATAAGTGGTGTAAAAACCTTTACTTGATGTACTATGTTGCACCACTAATTTAAGTACATTTTTCGATTAAAACCATATTTTTAATTTACAAAATAACAATTTAGGAGGACTTAAAAAATTAGCGGAACCTTCTGCAGTTAAAAATCATAAATATCTTGCGTTTTTTGCTGAGCAACATATTTTTTCCCCAACACATGATGCACAAGGTATCGTGGGTAGGATTACCTTCCCAGAGCATTATGGGTAAATTACTTTCCAGGGGCATTGTGGGTAGTATTACCTGCATATGGTCTTGATGACGACTAGAAGATGGACATTTCAGTATCTCTAATGTGCATTATTAGGGTAATGTTAATGTAGCAGCCTTTCTCTCAGTTTCACAGGCACTGTTTGTTTTACTCAAAGAAATGAATCAGGCACTGCGTCCACCATGATATCCTATGCTCCAAAATGCACTGGTTTTCCCAATACATTGCCAGTTTTACAATTTCAATCCATTCAGCATTTCAACACTGGATGTTTAGAATTTTTTCAACAAAATGCAGCATCACTTTGCATATCTTTAAAAAAAAAAACTTGAGATGCAAGTGTGCTGCCTCTTAAATACTTGTCTCCCCACTGTAGCCCAAAACATCATTGTTCACATACTCGTGGTCCAGTTCATTATCACTAGTGGCACCAGAAAGTCTTAAGCCAATACTGCTACTTCCGTTACTCCTTAACGAGCTCCCCGGCCGACTGCTGGAGTGGCTAGGTGAGCATAATGGTCTTGGTTGTTCATCAGACATCAATGATTGAGTCTGTCCCATCTGATCTTCATTCATATACCTTGGCTCGTCTTTAGACACCTGGGGCCTCCATGGATCTGGCGTGGGAGCTGGTTGGGCGGCCGTTCCGAAGAGAGCGTGGTATTCCAAGTTATCCACGCCAATGCCGGTGTTAGGAGGGGGTCCTGAGGTGCTGTCCTTCAGAGGGAGGTAGCTATCATCAAGAGGGGGCATCTTTTTAGGATCGTTCTGGTATTCTGGTTCTTCAAAGACGGCTGTTGAAAATAGGGATGAGGTGGTGTGAATGAGACTTTCATTAGAAACAGGGTTTGAAACTGCACTCTTTTAAATTCACTATGACCAAACCTTAAGTCTTATAAAATAAAGGTGAACATTACTTACGTCTTTCTTTTGTGAGATCATGGTAATCAGACTTGATACTTGGGGTCAGATAATCATCTTGATCCATCTGTATAGATGTGGCTCCCACTGGACCACCTAAAACATTGCAAGGATTAGTCAACGTTAGACAACAGATCACACGACAATACTCAGTTTATTTACAGCACCATTCATCAATGCCAATTGCACTCTGGATTGGCCGTTCAAAGACCCAACAATTAGAATTCCATGGAGATAATTATAAAGTGACATGAGGGTAAATTACAACTGCGAAGCCAAATAATTTGCTAAGTAAGTTTATTGGTTACCAACCAAACTTGACACACAATGCACATAGACTTTAACTGGTTTAAAATCACTTGCGTAGTATCAGCTGAGCATTCTTTGTTTACTTTAAATAGAGACACAGCTGGGCTCTGTTCACTGATTAGGTGGTCAAGGAAGCCAGATGGACCAATAGGTAGAAAGTAGCAACACTTGACAAATAACAAAAGACAGAAAGATGGATCTAGACAGGGACAGCCTGACCGATGGACAATCGGATTTTATCTTACCATTTCCATTACTTTGTTGTCTCTCCAGCTGCTTAGCAAAGATAGGGTCTGGGGCGTAGCGAAGACTGCTGTCCTTCCGTGTAGGGGTCTGCTTGTTAGGGGGTGAGTTAAGGCTATATGGGTAAGTGGGGGACATTGGCGGTGCACCTGCAACAAAATCAGCTCCACTTCCCTAGAACAAACAAACAAACAAACAAAATGAGAAACCCAGACTTCATTGAGGAGTTCTGTAACAATTTGTCATAACTGAACATGTGGCTACACACTAGACAATCTCAAAATGAGTGAAAGTAGTTTACCAAAACTCGAGATTCTATTATCACTCGATTAAGCTGGAAAAAAACTTCCCAATGACACTTGGGGGTGACATTTTTCATTTGTCTTTGGGAGTTTAATTTACCAACATAAGTCAATCCTTGAGATCAGATTCAGCGATAACGAGCCACAACTTATTCTACAGATTTATCCCAGCTATCCCACGCTTACCCTTGGGAAAAACTCGTTCTGATGTTCCACGTTATTGAAGCTCATTGGCTGAAGATACTCATCCGCATCCATGAAGATCTGTGATGCCGTGGCACTGTCAATCTCATCAGTGATCATGGACTTATAGAAGTCACTTGGGACAGGGCTAGGCAGGGCAGCTAAGGAGCTCTCTCCATCATTCTAGGCAAACAGGCAATCAAAGGAGACACATTTTAAATTCAATCCTCATCCACAAAATGTCCAACATGGATTGTTTGCTGATCCCGAAAAAATGCAAGCACCACCTCAATAACATCTTGAAATGGTTGGATGTTTAGTTTCAGTTTGGGAACGATGCGTTGGGTGCAATAGTCCGAACTAGACTGCTTTATAGTATGTACTGCTGTGGTCAGTAGTAGTTAGAGAGAAGAGCAATTGAAAAATAACCAATTACCATTGCATTAATATCATTCAACCTAGTAGTATCAAGTGGTGAGTACAGGGGATCAATCAGCAGCCATCTTGGATTTTAAATCATAAATCTATGGAAATCAATCATTCAACCTAGTAGAATCCAGTGACGAGTACAGGGGTACAGGGGTACAGGGGATGGATCAAGGTTGGGTGGGGGGTCAAAATGGCCTAAGGGGGCGGGGGTAGACACACAAATTGTAATATTGCATAACAATAAAAAGAGGAGGTATACATAAGTAAAAGCACATATCGTTGTGTGCCCGGAAGAAGGTCGTAAGGCTCTAACGACCTTCCAGGCACACAAAGTACAATTTTTTCCCAGCAGCAGGTCGTAAGCAATAAAATGGCTCCTTTGAAAAAAGTAGGGCATAACTGTTATATATTTGTTGCTAGAATTACTCCCAAGAAATGTTTTTCCATTCCCATGCAGAATTTAACTTTCTTACAATGACTTATAAATGGCAGAAAAACGACCAAACTTTCACACTCAGTTTTCTTGAAACACAATTTTGCACATTAATTTCTTACGACCTTTTGCCGGTCACACTTTCGTTATGTCCTTCCAGGCACACAACGATATAGTAATTTACATGCAGGATAATACAAACAAGCGAGGGGGCACTTTGGCCACTTTCTCCCTGGGAGGATTGGTTGCTTCATGACTGACCTTTATAACGAGAAAACGTGTTGGATCCTTAGCCATACGTCCCAGCTCATCAGCAAGTTGCTGAAAGGCTGGTCTGCTGTCCTCGTCCAACATCCAACCTGATTGTAATGATCAAATTACATCAATCAGCGGCCATCTTGGAAATCAAAGTGAGGCTCACATCCAAAATAAGACTGGTGCTTTTTAAAGTTTGATAAAAAATTATGATTTTTAATTGGCGACAAGGAAATAAGACAACTATGAATAACGGTCTTCGCATGTTTTCTCAACTTTTCACTTCATATATTCCTCTTTTTAATTATTTGTTGTTTTACTGAAGCACAACAATGACAACATACAGAGTAATATTCAACTGAATGCTGTGAATTGTTTGTAAAGATAAAATAAAAGTTTCACTCGGTATTCACACACAAACTGATGCTGATAAATTTCCACAGAATGCTGTGAATTGTTATAGTGCATTGATATTACATAACTTACATTTGACCATGAGCATGTAGACATCAATGGTACACATAGGGGGTTGTGAAAGTCGCTCTCCTTTCTCCAGAAGATCCGGTACATCCCTTGCTCGGACGCCATCATAAGGCTTACCACCAAACGTCATCAGCTCCCACATTGTCACACCTTTATCGATCAATTAAGGATGTGGCTATACATTTTAGTTCTCCATCTTTTATTTCTTCATATTTATTTGAAATTTTTGGACATTAATATTTTGTAATTCAGCAGACCTTTATCACAGTGCAGAAATCTTTTTTTCCATACAAATCAATGTGACCAAACCAATATATGATGCTCAATGCGGCAGAGTGCACCCCTGCCCCCTTCCATTGTGTCTTCATTGTGTTCCAGGAATCTTAGGAATTCTTTCGAGGATTTCGGGGGGATAGGTCCGTTAACAATATAACAGTGTGTTAGTGTATAGGGACATTTGGGGGGGGGGGGGGGGGGTGGCACTCTGCCGCATACCGAGCATGGTATACAAACCAAGGCTGGAAAGAAAATAGTCTGGTGTCTTAAAATGTATTGAGAATCAGTGATATAAACATACATGTGCATAGGGAATCGGACAAAGATGGTCGCCGCATGACCAAGGTCTATAGATGGTTGGGTATCAAGAATTTGAATCTTACCAAAACTCCAGACGTCACTCTTATGTGAGAATCGTCGGTGATGTATGCATTCCAAGGCTAGCCACTTAATAGGCATCTGTATAGTAACCAAGGAATAATAAATACAAATGTTTACTTTGTATAGCGCTTCAGTCATGATCTTATTATGACTTACCATATGTTTTCGTAACAATTACAATAAACACACAAAACAAATCATGAGATGTTAATTAATATACACTTGTTAATTTCGTCCTGTGAATTGACAGTCACACAACAATATTGCCCAATCACATTGGCAGATCCAAGGGGAGTGGGAGGGGCTACTGACCTTTCCTCCCTGTGCCTGGAACTCATTCTCATCAACGTCAAGGAACTTGGCTAGCCCAAAGTCTGTGATCTTGACCTGTTGGGCTGTCTGGACAAGCACATTACGTGCCGCCAAGTCTCTATGGATAAGATGTTGCTCTTCTAGGTAGACCATACCCTGTAACAACACACACAATGCAAACACTCAATTCTATAATACCACAAACCCTGAACATTATTACAACCGTATTTGTCTAGTTCCCAGACTGCCAGTTAAAAATCACAAGGAAATCAGTTTGAAAGGCACCAGTCTATTTTGGACACAAACTCACTTTGAATCCCACAGACACATGTTAGAAAACTAGATCTCCACTCCATGATAAATGTCTAATCTCGTGGTTTTCTTTACTGGATATCGAAAAAGTCGATACATGAGACTGACCACTCATAACATTGATTTCAAATCATGCAACTTTAAAAGGACATCACATAAATCAGGGGTGACATTTGACAAAAGTAAAAAAATCCTGCAAATTGGGTAGCGGGCCTGGGTCACCCTTTGGTCTAGAGGATAAAGCCCACTGAATCTCCTGGATGTTTAATTCTGGAGGATTTACAGACTCATCACCACAGACTCACATCACCACAAACAAGTAACTAGAGACACAATACAGGCTACTTCTTTCTTTTCTTGTTGGCTACTTCTTTCAAGAAACAATAGAGGTTAAAGGGGAGATTTGTAACAAAATCCTGAAATCAGGAAAAATCCTGAAATCAGGAAAAATCCTGAGAAATCACAGGCCTGATAAATATCTCTTCATGGAAAAAATGTTAGTTCTAAAAAGTCCTTGATTCAGTTTCAGCGGATATTGGTTTTACTCAATGATTGGGCAAGTATGCTCTACCTGTCAACATCATAAAGAGTGCCAAATGCATACATTTTTCTTCCCATAACAAACAAACTCTGTGTATTACCTGAGCAATTTGGAAAGACCAGTTGAGGAGATGATGTGAGCCAATCTTGTCTTTGTGTTCTCGGACGTAGTCCAGCAGAGCTCCGAGTGGCATGAGTTGAGTTATAAGCATCATCTCCTGAGCCATACAGACACAGGCAAGCCGCAGGAGGTAGGGGTGGTCTACTGATGCCATCACCTTGGCTTCCTGTTTATATCACAAACAGTTAGCAGACAACCAAGTTATGGGGGCGGTCATGAGACATTTCTTTGTTTATAAAATTCTGCAGCATTTTGGTGGCCACCAGGTGTCAAAAAACAAACCACATTGGTTAGAAACAGAATTTGCCTAAAATAAAGCACTTGTGCTCTTTAAATTTTATTTTGGTATATCTGTAACCATTGTATGATGATGTTTGCACTGATGGTTACTCATTTTGCTAGAATGAGCAATATTAAATTCAGATTATACAAAGAGAAACTGAAAACTTAGTCTACCAACGATGGTCAGCGAAAAAACTGTCACAGTTACATGGCAAAAGAAAGGTCTTTTAAGCAGACAATTTTGAAAAATTGACAGATAAAAATCAACTTGAGACATACCTCAAGGAGTTCCTCAGATGCTGATGGCGAGAAGTCTCTTAAGACTTTGATAGCTACAGGAATCCGGATCTTAGTCTCCCCATCAGGGATCCAGAGGCCACGGAACACAGTGCCAAATGCCCCCGAACCAAGGATACTCCCTCGCTTCAATTCCGTCTCTTTGATGATCTTAAGCTGGGCTTGGTTTGGGGCTGCTCCACTTGGGGTAAGAGGCTACAATGATATGTCCCAAATAACACATTTTATTTTGTATAGTTCAGTAACAAACATGCCCTTCATGCTATTTTATAAATTAAATATTAAAAAAAAAGAACTTTCAAAGTCTTTTCAAAACTCACCCCATTGCCATAATTTGCACCTTGTAGGTCCTTCAAAGCCTGCATATAATTAAAGAAAAGAAACAAATATCAGACAACTGAGTTATTATACGTCAACTTTGGAAGGTGGCATCGCTTAAAAAACATTTTAAATAATAAAGACTGAATGAATGAAGTAAATATATACAATCACCGGATTTGATATCGTAACTAACTATACAAGTCAAGATCAATGTATTTTGTGTTAACAACTCACCAATGCAGGTATCATCAAGTCACTTCTGAAGTGTTTGCGGTACATGATAAAACCGAAGACAATTAAGACAAAGATGGATAGAGCTGCAATACAAATCCCCACAAGAACACCGGCAGAGATATCACCACTGCTGAAAGAAAAAATTAATAGTTGATTCTACAACTGATTTATTAGGAGTAATTACATATCAAATTGATTTTTTGTATTACTTTAATCTCTTTTGTGTTTTTCCTCAAGATAACTATAAATATGAGTTAAAAGTTATAATTTGAAAGATAAGAGTGCAGTAAAGATGCCATGCAATCTGCAACTGTGAAGGTAGAGTTAGTGCATGTGATAGGAAACAAATGATAGCACAAAATACAAAATAGTTGGGAAAACTAACTCATAAAACAGACCCCCTGACCCCTGGTAAATGTTGAAGGCCAACACTTTAACTCTTCATGTGTAACAGTGAACTGGGGAGTGGGGTTGTTCTAACTTAACATGGCCAAGACTGTAGACACTAAGAGCTGATACTATAGATGGCTATGCAGCATCTTATTTTATCAACAGCAATTTGGCTGGAAGAACAAGGGGCGAGCCATTAATAGGGTGGATAATCTCAGGATTGCTTTTAATCATTATCCATTTATTCTAATATCAATGTTCATATGATTTAGAGAAATAATAAATAAAAACAAACTTGCGAGATTATTTGGAAGAATTAGTTGCAAAAACAGAAAGCATACACTTGCGGTTGGTTTGTAGAACCGGAATTGGGGTCCTTCATGCAGACTCCGCTACTGTTATTAAATCCTTCCGGGCACGATGACAAGCACTCAGTGTCATACTTCACATTCTTGCATTGAAAACAAGAACTTCGCCGGTCATCAATGCAACCACCTAGGCATTCCATGTGGCACGGCGCGCAGCGGTTGTTGTCCTTGTTTACGAATTGATCCTCGGAGCAGTTGGCGACACAGAAGATTGATTTGTCTGTGTAAGGGTGATCAGCCGGGCATTCTTTGGCACAGTATGTCTATATAGTTTGAAACAAAAAGGACTTATAAATATCCTTACACATGCCTTCTTACTATTACAAAGAGAAACATGACCTTTTTTTTTCATGGCCCCGTAAAAAATACTACTCGTTATCAATTGACCAATTTCAATCCAAAGAATTCTATTTCTTATTGTCACTTATGCAACATAATTAGTTTTACGCATGAAAAAAAAATGGCTCACAAACTTTCATATGGGTTGTCTAAAAGATGTAGCTTTTACATTTCCAACGGATAGATTCTTATACCAATCATGGCGTCATCAAAACCTACCACATTTTCGTTGACTAACACCTTGAAGTTCTGGCAGTTATCGCAGTCATACGGCGAGCTCCCACCCCTGCACCCTCGACACTGTGGATGACAATCCCAGCAGGTGTTGTTCTCATCATGGTACTGGTTTGTGCCACACTTATCGACACAGTGCTCGCCACGTTTGTACTTTAAGCATTGCTTGCAATTGGAGGGCCCTGCCCCGATACAACCCAGACAGTTTCTGTCACACATTTGGCACACCTGTAAATCAAATAGAACAACTACCATGATATAGCCAATACTATGCTTCAACCTTGACTCTAACACCTGTAAAGGCCAGGAACAGCTCATGGACAGACTTTTCCCTTCTCACAAGGGAGGTGGGTGGGGGGGAGGGTCATTATCAATTATTACGTTCTCATATCTGGTGACTCATCTTTTTCAAAGCCCTTTGTTACTAGGATACTTACAGAATAACCTTTGAGTTTATGCTTGCTGGACAGTGGAATATGGTCCGAGAAAGAATCATTATTGCAAGCTTCTCCATCTGGCATACACTCCAACTGTGAAAATGAACCGAAAGAAAAACAACTTTTAAGGATTATAACCCCAAAATTGTTGAGTGCATCTGGATAAATTCTCTAACCCTAATACAACCAATTCATTCAAATAAATCAAACTTCATTCTTCCTGGAGCTCAGTGACTACAATATTAGACAGAAACATTAGAAATTGTTGTATCATTATTAGAATAGAAATCATCAATTTATTCAGCAATCACGGGTTATACATTGAAAAAAATAGATGGGTTTTACTGCTGGGATGTCATATCGCCCTCAAGGTTTATTTCTTTGTATAAACATGCAGCCTTACCATTCATGTGTTAAAGAACAAAGTCACATATATACACATAATGACTTCAATGTTAAGTTAGCATAATTATACATGTAGATCTTAGATAAGAGTATACGCAAAGACAAGCTTAATCTCTGCGATTACTTAAATTTATCATTAAGTATTTATGAATACCAAATAACTACTATCTCTCTATTCATTTGCTCCTGAAAATAATTCAAAATCAAACAAACCTTAAGATTTTGTGAAAACAAAATAAAACACCAAATTTGATAAGATTCAACAACTTGTTAGGAACAAATGTACTTATCAGGCTAGGAGAATGAAACTGATCATGTGTTTAACTATTCGTGTAAGCCCACAGAATGGGGTTTATACAACTCCACCATGACCATGCAACCTAGCTGTTGCTGATTCCATGCACTATGTTTGTAGTAATCACTGACGTAGGAATCATCATGATTATTTATCTGTCACATGTCCATCAGAGACAGATTACATGCTATCTCATGCATTGTTAGTATGTTATTTCTCTTTTTCCACTTCAAAATGCATTTCCTAATTCTCTCTCAAAATAACCATTATACTGGAATCGTCAGAATCAAATGAACTGCTGGTGACAACCCCCCCCCCACCACCACCACCACCACCCCCACCCCCCCCCCCCCCCCCCCCCGGATAAAAATCGTGTTAAAGCTTTTGTGACAAAATACTAGTAAAAATGTCTTTTTGCAGTTTGTCAGGGAGAAAAAAAATTAATTTGTTAATCCGATAGAAAATACAACCCATGACAAATCTCACTGACCTTATAGTTATATAACTCATAAGACTGACTATTAACAGAGAATGGGAATTTGTAGTCATTCATTCAAGACAAGGGAAGGTTATAATGCAGGCAAATCAATATGCAATCAAGATGCAAGTGATGGGCATTCTTGGTCATTTCTTACATCTAGAGAAACACTGTCTTGGCTTCAATATTCACTTATTATCTAGAATTTGATTTTTAATGACTATAGACTCTAGTTGGTCACTTAATATGAAGTATTTTTTGTTCTTTTTCCCCCAGCTCTGGCTGTGATTGGTCAAAACATACATGTAGCTGTTCCTGCTCTACCTGTGATTGGTCAAATGACTTTCCAAACATACATAGGTATGGGTGGCTGATCATTCAAACAAAAACAATTCATTTTTACTCTTTTAAGAGGATTTTGACATGTTATTGTTTTATTTATGCATTTATTTAGTTTTTCAGAGCAAGGGCAAATATCAAAACTTTTCATTAAAGATTGTGGGAGTCCATTCTATGGGTACTCAAACAAAAATAGCTGTCTACACTTCTCCCAGCCCACCTCTAGGAACTTTACTGGGTTAGCCAAGACAATGTTTATCCTCCCTAGCATGGATAAATCACAAGTCTGCAGTCCAATGCATTCTACAGCTAGAGTACCTACCGAGAGTGGTGATAAAGCTGGATACTATGAAAGGCATGGCGGGAAATGAGCATGATACGACAGAGAAAGTCAGTTAATACAGGGTTAGGGTCTCCAACAAAAAAAAATCAACACCACTAGCATGACTTATTTCATGGTTTGTTATACTGTACACTGTAAACATAAGTTAGTCATTTGTGCTCATAAATTAGTCAAAACGACTAATTTAGATTAGTCAAGTCTCAATGACTAATTAAATCAACGTAGGACTAACGTTTAGTCACAAATGACCAATTTAGGTTAGTCATTGCTGATGTTTGTGACTAATAAAAATAAGTCATTCGTTATGAACAAAACTTGATTATTTCAAGTTTATAATTGCTTTCAGAATGAATTTTCGCTGGGGTTTATTTCAAGTCATTCGGACTTATGATCTTTTTCATTAACACATATTTTTAAACATTTTTGTAGTATTAAATTCATATGAAAATGGTCATGATAATTTTTTGTGATACATTTTGTGTACCATTTGATTCATTCAGTGATAATTGAATGTTATTTCTTTCAAATCGGTGACAAAATCACAAATAATTTGCCTGGATAGAACATTATTACTTCGTCAATGACTAATGTGTCTCGTCATACGACTAAGAAAAACGAAATTGGTACGGTTATGCAACTGCTAAGTTCCTATTGGTTGAACGCAACTGGTAGTTTGCGGTTTGCGTATTGTCCATGCATTGAATGGGTACCATTGAAATTGAACCGCGCCACGTTTGCATTATTGGCCGCCATTGTATCGACGTGTTAATGCATTGTGCGATTGCTTATTGTGTGCAAAGCGATATTGTTTGCTAGAACGCTGTCATAATCTACTGCAATCTTGCATTCATCAAAGCCATCAAACATCATAATAATGTCAACGAACTCAGGAATGTCATCAACTGCAAGGTAAGTCCAGTTTTCGTTGTATTTAAGTGAATGTTTTATTAGTTGAGGCCTTATTTTCGGTCACACTATTTAGCGTCAACTCGACGGTTTCACGACAACTCAATACAACTCCACGACAACTCAAGACAACAAGTTACAAAATACCTTCAAATGCGGTATTTATTGCCAGAGTGTATCTGGAAACACGGCTCAAAATTATTTGCACTTTCATGCATACTTATTTTTCAAGGAAAAAATAGTTTTTTTCTTTGTAAAAATAACCGATTTTCTCCGTCCGAAGATGCCTGCGCAATGACATCAGACCGCACCATTGTGTTAGGTTTTTGTCACTGTTTATGTTTGTAGGGGTTGGGAATGACCCACATTATAATCTTGCTTTTGTTTTTTATTATTTCTTAATTTCCTTTTTTACTCATTTCTTTATTTAACTTCCTTATTTCCTCAATTCTTTATTTGATTTCTTTATTTAAGTTTCTTTATTTCTTTATTATTTTCTATTGTTTTTATTTTTTATTTCATTAGTTTTGATAAATACATTTGTTTAGCTTGGTCAATGACTTAGAAAAATTTAATTGCATAAAATAAATGTAAATATAATTGTTACTGTTTTTTCATTAAATAAAGAAATGCAGACTACTAGGCCTACTACTTTTATGAGCTTTATATCGCTTCCATTTAAAAAAAAATGTATATTCAGTCAATCAGTGCTAAAAAGCAAATAAATATTTATTACAGAAATAATAATAAAATGATTAAATATAAAGTGGACATTACATGTAAAGAGGCCTGTAACTTAAAGAGCAAATGTGGGTTTCATATTTCGATTTGTAATTTTATTTTATGTTTTTTTTTCTTGATTTGATATTAACAGATGCTATCCGAGTTCAAGAGACTGCAGGGAACAAGAGCTGGAGTAGAAGAACTTCTGGATGAAGGCCTGAAGAAGTATGAAAGTGCCATCCTGAAGCTGTTTGGGTCGGCCAGGAAATTAGAAGACTTGCACCAGAAGGCTCTGGATAACATCCCTCTGCAATGGGATGGAATTGCTAGAAAAGGTCAGTTGGTTTTAGGATGATAAACCTAGTTAAAGCCCCTATACAACATTATTAGTTCCACTATTCCAGAATAAAATAAATGTAAGCAAGTCTTAATTGATGTGAAGATTATGTGATTTAAAGTTATTCTGCCTGAAGTGCAGACATTTAAGAGAAATTATGAAAATAAGATTCAGACAGAAAAACAGAATCTGCGAAATTGCTGTTTTGCGTGATTCACCTCAACAATCACCATTTCAGTTTTTCTAGGTTTTTATCCATAATGTGAGCACATTTGCACTTGGGTGAAACTTAAGCATGGTTAGTCAATCAGAGTTGCCAAAATAATATTGTAGAGGGGCTTTAAATAAGAAGCTTTTGTCAAATGATTGATTATATTTTTGTACTAAATGTGGTCTTTTATAAACATTGTTTCAGAGGCAACTACTGTCGCAGTCATACTTGGTATTCCGGCTTTGTTAAGAGAAAAGACAAGCAGTATGTTGCTACTTGCTAAGGAGAGTGTAAGTACATAATGTGTGTTGTGTTTGATATGCAAAGAACTACAGTGTAGCTTGAAAATATTGTATTGAACAAATTAAACATTTAAAAATAAATTGAGGCTTCTGTAGTTTATAAACAATCTAAGGAGTTTTCGGGTACCTTATATGCAACGCTGTGAAACTGCATATACTCCTTTGGAGTGAAGTGGTTTTGAGAATTTTTTTATATTTGACATTCCAGTCAGTATATTCTGAGAATGCTTATACCCAATTTGAACTTTTTACAGCAGTGGTAACACCAGCCCTGTAGTTCATGGGCATTCCAGCAAGATTTACTCTTTCATGCTTTTACACCTCAATGAGGAGCTGTCTCCTGATTCATGTTGAGAGCTGTTCAAAAGCATAGTGGCAGTTCAACCACTGGTTTTTGGTTGTGACCTCCTTTTCTGCTACATTGGAACTGGAGCTGTTACGCTCACAAAACATCTGTTGAATATCATTTGCCTAAAAGACATCATTTGCCTAAAAGACATCGCACAATCTAATTGTAAAGTATTTTTTGGTTTTATGTTCTCATTGATATACAGGAAGATGGCGCACCATACATTAAATGAGACGATTCGGACCTCTCAGATACCTGGCCTGTTTTTATATTTTCAACTTGGCATATCCAGCAAGTTTTAAGAAGACGCTAACCTTCTTCTAGAAAGTTATCCTGAATGTACAGGATAATGTGAAGATCGAGCGATGCAGTGGTCACATTACTTGAGAGATTAAACCAGCATCTTGACAAGTAATGTGACCAACAACATGGTTTTAGCCAGAGGGTTGTCTTGGTGTCTTTTGAATTCACTGAATGTGTGAAAAGAATTAAGACTCCCTGGTTTTCAATTTACAACACATTTGGAATCAGTTATGGTGCTATTCGTGAGATTTATTCTTGCCTTTTTCATTAAAACAGAAAATCACTTGCCAAAATATTTGAACATGGTTTTTATATTTACTGCACAAAATTGTAAGTTACTAAATTTACTTGCCACTAAGAAACCTGGAAACCTGGATTGCAAAAATGTATGTACTACTATTGTGTGTGTGTGTGTGTGGGGGGGTGCGCTTATTATCTCCGCCTTTGCTGTTGCAACCCAACTACTGGGGGTGGGGTAATAAACAGATGTGGCATATATTCCTCGTGTCTACATTTGTTTTGCTGTTTTGCCAACTTATTGCAATTTGAAGAGATTCACTGAAGCTGAACTTGTGGATATATTTAATTTACTTTTTTTACTTTATAGTTATTATGTTTTATTAATGTACTTTTATTCAAACCAAAGAACAATACTTTGTATTACGGGTTATACCTCGTTGAGGTATCATGCAGCTTTAAAAGTGTTTTTTTTTTTTTTTTTTTTTTTTTAGATACCGGTATGTGATGTATGACACATCACATATCTAAGAAAAAAATACACTTTTAAAGCTGCATGATACCTCAACGAGGTGTAACCTCAATACAAGGTCTTTAATGAAGATGCAATGTATTCAAACTTTCTTTTAAGAGTATACACATTTTGTTACACAGTTAAGTGAAGGTAAAACCCGATTACATTGAAATAAATATTTTTGACAAAATTATGATTTAATTTGCTTAATTTCTTTTGTTTTTACATTAAATGAAGCCTTAGTCGTGTGACTAATGTGATTAGTCATCACTTTGAATGACTAATTGCAAAAGTCAGATGACTAACGTTTAGTCATTTCAGACGTTTTTGGATTTAGTCAGATGACTAATTAAAATAAGTCACATTTGACTAATATTTGTCTTGTATTTGACTAATTAATGTTAGTCATCTGGCTTGTCTGACTAATTTTTATTAGTCATTTCAGACGTAGGGCAGGACTAATTTTTATTAGTCAAAATGACTAATTTATGTTTACAGTGTATAATTCGACTGAAGCGTTCCAGTTGCTGTCGTTTGGGGAAAAACCTTTAAATCTCAGGAAACAAGTGTGGGAATTAACAACAGCGAAGTATAATTTATTAATGCAGCTTTTAACAAATGGCGTTATCAAATTTTTAACATTGAAATATTTGAATTTCAAAAATATATGTTTGCAAACAACATTAGTAAAGTAGAATAGCTTGTTGTTATATCTAGTTAAATAATAATAAGATTCTGGATGTGAAAACTGTTAAAAGACAACAGGTAAAAACCTTCAAAAAATGCAACCAAAAAAAACACACAAATTGAGCATGAAATGTATCCATCCCATTCCCCCAAAATGTTACTTTTGTCCCAAAGATAACTTACAACTGTCTCGTCTTCTACTCTGACTTGGTAGCAAGCATCACAGCCACCAGGCCCGACATTGTTATCCGGTCCTGTGCACCTGGACAAATTTAATGAAAACAAAGGGAAAATATATGGTTCATGTTGTCTTTGCATCAATTTGCCTTCAAAAATGCCAGTTTTGGTTTTGAATTTGAACACTATTTTTGCCATACATATGATGCCCCATTAATAATAATAATACTAATAATAATCCATTCTTATATAGCGCATTTCACATAATGTCCCAATGCGCTTTACATTACTTCCCCTGGTCACTGGATACTGAGCCAATATCATTCCTGTAATCTTTCTCAGCTCCCTGGGGAGTATACAGCCCATGTGCAACCTTTTGGTGCCACAGGGCTAATCAAACACAATCACCATCTCTACCCTCACAGGTACCCATTTATACTCGTGGGTGAAGAGAAGCAATGCTCAAGGACACAAGTGCCATGGTCGTGGGCAGGATTCGAACCCACATTCTGACGACACAGCCATTAGAACACTGATGTCCAATGCACTTAAACGCTTGGCCAATTGTCTTGGATTTGTTTACCTGGTATTTCAGAGGCACAAATGCTGTTTGTGCTTCAACAATTTAGTGAATAAGAATGCTACCAAATATATACCACTATAATCACAATGTGTGCCATGAATGTCCATTTTATTGTGAACTTGGAAATGCATGTATAGCACCAATGTTACAGAACTGCATCTGTTTCCATAACTAGTGAACCAAAACTAATGAATGTTTCACACAACAATGAACAAGAATTGGTCAACATTTTTCTGGCAAAATATTTTGGTAGTTTCAAAACTTATCAAATTACAAACAAAAGGGGATTCAAATAAGAAGATCAAATCAGAAGATCAATTGTTAAGTCTCGTCCGAGATTTGACTCACCCCTCCTCCAATTTGCAGTTGCTATGGCATGGTTGACAGATTATGTTCTCATCAGGATATTTCACAATGGGGCATTCTGCTCGGCAGAAGGGGCCATCTTTTACATTCTTACATAATGTACAATTTTGTGGACCCTTAACAGAAGCAAAGACAAGATAGTTTTCAATTAAAATGAAGGAAGTGTTACATTAGATATCAGTGTGCTCTGAAGACGATCAGAGCATACTGATCGAAACGTCGAGTTATAACCTCCAGTTCTTTTCAGAACTAATTACTACTCAATAGAGAATTTCACATGGTGTCACCGCAATTAGTCTTACTTATCCTCTTCACCATGCAATGCTACAAGTTTTACCTAGATAAAAATCTATTATGGTGTACTGTCCAAAGCACTTTACAGGTATAATTTGTTTTATTCTTAGATGAAATTATTATTTCATTTTAAAAAGGAAAAGAATTTAGGAATTTGGAGGTTCAAAACTGCGAGCTCTGGATCATTATGAAAATGAGAAATACTACATATTCTTCATCAATCAAGTTAATAATGAATTTTGAATTCAAAATTATTTTGTTGACATTTAAGGCCCTTCACCACCTTGCCCCAGATTACATTATTGATATGTTGCACGTTAAAGATAATTCCAGCTATTCTTTACGTTCCAATAACAGGTTGCTTTTAAATTATCCTAAAGAAAAAATGAAAAAATCTATCGGAGACAAATCATTCTTGCAGGCTGCGCCCACATTATGGAACAAATTGCCCTCAAATATCCAATCAATTCGGTCTCTGTCTGTCTTTAAGAAAGAGCTTAAGACTTTTCTTTTTAAACAAGCATTTGGTTAATTTATTTACTTTTAAGTGTAACTTTGTTGTTTTTACATCTTTTGACTTAATGTATTAATCTGTTTGTTTTACTATTTTGTGCTAGTTTTTAAGATTGTAATGCGCTTTTGTACATTTCTATGGGAAAATGCGCACAATAAATTCATTATTATTATTATTATGAGCTGTATCCTTACCATTCCATTGCAACTGCCGTAGCATTGTGGATCACAATGGGCGCACTCAGTTGGTTTATCTTCTGTTCCTGACACAACGTATCTATAGAGACAGGAAAAGCAGATTTGACCAAATGTATAACAGCTGGTATCTGATACGGACTCGAGCCTGCCAGCAGCGACTTCAGGATCAGTGTACCAATTCTCTACCAACTGAACTACTAACAATAGTAATCTGGATATTTCAGGTTGATCTTGCATCTTTATTTATTTGTACATGGGCTTTATTTTGATTGTTTATAACAGGAACACATAAATAATGAAACTTTGGGTAAATTCAAACTCAATTAAAATATGGCTTTTATCTCTATTTTTTATCCACTAATTGGTCTTAACCCTCCTATGGTTTGACCTTTCAAAACCTTTCAAAACCTTTCAAAATCTGCTTACGGGCCAAAATGGCTATCAATAATTATGAACCCTTTAAAACCCTCCAGAATTTGTTGCTACTGAACAACCACACCTTTCAATACCCTTTGAAAGGTATTGAAACATTTCAACACCAGTTTGTTCAGAGAGTTGTTACACCTTTCGAAACCTTTCATAGGTCCCTTTTGTCAGACAGTTTTCTCACCTTTCAAAACCCTTCAGTACAGCAAACTTGAAAGGTTTTGAAAGGTCTGACAATTCTATGGCAAACTACACTGTACATAGGAGGGATAAACCATAGAGGGGACAGAGTCCAATGACTTACTGAGACAACCCGTCACATGCTTGTATACACATGTTGTTAATCTTTGCATTACGACATTTGGCGCACTGTTCTGGGCCTGGCCCCCAGCAGCCAATTTGAGCGCACTGTTCATCACACACACGACCCAATTCAACTGTTTGAGAAAAACAGATCCATGAAGTTGTTAATAACAAGGAAAGTAAGTGTTTTATTGAATAGTGTGTTATTATTTGTCCATACAATGTCTATCAGATGTTTTTAAGCTTTTACATATTAACCACGATGTTTGGATACCCTAATGATGTAAAACCAGTTATGCACAAAAGGAATTGATTCATATGTAAAATATTCTCAGAAAAATATCATTTGCAAGTTCTTAGAATACGGTAATTGTTATCTTTAACAATGTATTATCAAACTACATGTATTTTTCACTGAGAAGAAATAATTTATAATATTATTATTATAAATTGTTCAAAATGTATAAATGAATACCACTGTTCTGGGAAAACCTAAAATTTGAATTTTGTTAGTAACAACTTTTGCAGGGGAGAGTAAATAATGAATATGGCATACTATTAAAATAGCTTAATGTAATAAATAAGCCAAATAGATCAGCAATATGTAATAAATAAGCCAAATAGATCAGCAATATGTAAAACAGGTTTATAGTACAACATATTAGCTTTAAAGGGACACTACATCACGATCAGAGCAGATTTTCAACAGGGCATGGAATCGGTGTCCTAGTTTATGATGAACACAGTGACTGAAAATTACTGGCTCATTTATGCAGGGGCAGCAGTAATATTACCTTATCATGTGGGGTGTTAATTTTAGTCACCGAGTTAATCTAAAACTAGCACTCCGATTCCATGCCCTGTTGATCTTGATGATACTGTCCCTTTAATTCATTATGGCACGCTGCATATATTGATTAGTCCACCCAAATGCTTAGCCATTTATAAATTCTCTAAGTACGTGATCTTCACAATTTCTCTTCAAAAATTATTTTCTATTTACAGGCACAAACCAAACTTTTCAGCAATAACTAGTCAACATTTGTGACAATGCTTGCCAAAAATGAGTTGAACAAGGAAAGAAGGTAAAAGAAGACATTATTAGAAACATTAGAGAGAGAGAAGTAAGAGATGAATACATATGGTTGATGGTGACATTCTTACTCACAAAAGTAACTTTTTTGCTCACCTGTGAAATACGCTTATGCTTAAGCAAATTTTTCTGCTATAGTTAGCACAAAAATTTGCTTACTAACAAGCAGCGCTTATCTTAATGCCCCCGGAGGAGAGGAAAGGCAACAATAGATAAGTAAATGGATACAGTGACTATGAGAAAGGAATAAAGAATGAGACAAAATGATAAATGAAGGAAGAAGGAATAAGGATAGAGTGAGATCAAAGGAATGAAATGAATAAATTAATAAACAAAAGAAAGAATGAATGAACAAATTTATACTAATCAATCAAGACCAAGCGCGGGAATACAACAGAATTATTTTTTTTTTAAATTTAAAAAAAAAAAAATACAGTCAGACAGAAACTGTTAATTAAAGCAGACTTAAGCAAATAACAGAGAGCTAAAAAGTCACAAAGGTTGGAAAGATGAAGGAGGGAAAAAAGCAAATAATTAAACTGAGATGGCGGCAGGGTGATGATGCTCTACAAAATGGAGTATATGAAATTGAATAAAAATAATGAATAAAAAAAAAATACAGGAAATTACAATAAAATGATTTCAGGAAAAAACAATAAGAAAAAAGTAGATAGATACAATATGTTGAAAACCAACTGAATTAATTTTATATTTAAAAACAAATTTTTCCAGAATTTTGTATAATTTTGGTCATGTTCATAGACTAAAATGAAACAAAAAATAATATTAACAAATTTGCAGAACATGAGTAAAAAAGTCCTTTGAAAAAAGATTGCTACCAAGCTATGGGCTATGTACAAAAACCATCTAATAACAAACTGCATGTGGTTCATTAACCCTAACTCCCTAAGCATTGTTACTGAACAATAAAAATCCTTCAAAATCCTCCAACTGCTTTTGTTGTCTAGGGAGTTAGGGTTAAGCATTCATTTGCCAACTCAATCATTCAGGTTATAAGCTTATAAAAATGTGCCTATAAATTCTCTCATTTACACTCTTAACACAAATTGACATGATTAAATTGGCCCTTAAATACTGGTTTCGGTAATGATTAACCACTAGAATAATGTCAGTGACACTTCAGCAAGTCAGTGTTAAGTTCATATTTAAAGTTAAACTCCATAACAACTCCATTGCTTTCAACACAGGTGCATGCTCTTGCATGGTAACCTTTAGGAAACTGTACGTGGTACCTTCATTGTAAATTGTTTATCTGCATTTATGTAAGATTTTTCCCCTAAATCAATACAGTGTGTCAGTCAAGGAAATTCACATTTGAACATGTACTTTTTGAGACACTATATGGCTGCAGAATTACTGGTTCTTTTCTCATTGTTGTCAATATCACGACATAAACAATGGAAAAAGAACTGGCAAGTCTCCAACTGACTTGAGTCAGTGGTCTAGACATAATTCAAATGAAGATCTCATGAAGCTAAGTGAATATAATGACTGCTGTAGATGTTACTTAATATTTTATAATAAGAGAAGGTCACTGCCTTGAAGACTCGCTCATTCATATGGAGACAACACACATATGCTGCATTCCAATCACATCTTTCTATCTACACTTGCAGCGCATTACCCTTCTTCCAAATCATGAAGTCAAGTTAGCATTGTACCTTCCCCAATCATGACTTGTGAACAGAGATATACAAGGAATGCAGCAAGACTAAATTTGTTTTCTGTCATTTTCAGGTCATAGAAATTCACAGCAATGGCCGTTACCATCATTTTGTGTGACTTACAACCAGTATAGAGATTTCAACTTCTGGAAGTTATTATGCAGAATAAATGAAAATACAGCTGACCCGAAGAATGAAGAATTATGTATCACCACAGCAGCATATATAATATATATATATATATTATAGAAAATATTGCAAACATTACAGCAACAGACAATGGCACACAGCAAACTAGCTTGTATTCCGATTATCCTGCTTCGCAAGGTTATGATATCGTTGTAAGGAGCTCTTCAGTTGGAGGCAGGGTGGCTATTTAGCATAGCAACAGAGAGCATCAGTAAGAGATGATGAGTCGCCTGATGAGGAAGCTGTGTGTACCTGTGTGAAAAGAAGAAGGGTCTGCCACAGTTTTCTTAGGGGTGGAGCAATATTCAAAAGGAAACGATTTGTTTCACAAGTAATTCACAGGTCTGTTTTCTTCCCAAATCAACAGTTGAATATCAAAAAAATAGCAGCCTTCCAGTATAGTGTATAGCATAACATTCAAAACAAAATTCAAGCAATGGCTGGACAGATTATGAGCCAATTTTAAAAATTTGCTTATTCCAAATCAAAAATGCAGGGCTAATCCAATAACAATTTGGGCTGTTGTTTTTCCAGTGTTGTATAAGTACAATGTGGCAAACCCTTTGGAATGGGAATGAGGGGGGGGGGGGGGGAAGAAACCCAGCCAGCTCTGTTGGTTGGTTATAACAATCAAGTTGTAGCATAATCAGTTATCAGTCTCCATGCAATTTTTGTATTAGGTACAACATGCATCAGGCAAATCAGTTAGGGGAGGGGGAAATCAGTCACATCAGGCAGGGGAGGGGTCAATTTAGGACAATGCAAGGGCTTCTTGGTGTATCAAAAGAAAGGCTATTTTTGAAATGATGCATTCAAATTTTTTTTTTTCAATAGCGCACATTTTCCGTATGTTTTCAACTGGAAAAACTGTTATTTTGGAGTTTTCAGTTTTGAAAAGCTACAAATTTCCAAGAAGTGAAGGATTTCAAAGTCCCCCATCCTTTAAATCTCAGATTTCAGTTCAAGTTTTCATTTGAAGAAATGATCAAATCTAGGGGTTGATACACCTCATGTGAAAGCTCTTTTTCCTTGGGTTAGATTTGCTAATTAGACAGGCAATATCGTTAATAAATCAATAATAATCCTTTGGTATTCACATGAACTTGTTCACACATGAATTATCTTGAGTCGTTACATTACTACTAAGTATTTGTAAAAGTTACCGAAGACAAATTTACTGAAATCAAACAAATATCTCATGTCACAAAGGATTTTATTTTTTTGTTTTGTAATATTGGTCTTCCTTTCAAGTATCAAGGAATTCCTTATAATAGAGTTTCCCTTCACAATAGATTTGTTATCAGGTAAGTTATGACTGAACTATCCACATGTATTCATAATTACTCTTATTTTTTCCATTTTCCCCCATTTTTTCTTTTTTTAAATTTTCTTTAGAAGCTGTTTAAAACATGTTTTTGATAAGACTATGGTATTCTTACATTCCAGTCAATTCCACACAACTATTTATTCCCTCTTTTCATTTTCCTGCGCAATAGTGTATTTGTGGTTTTCCTTTGGAAGCTTCATTAGACAAGGTACACTTCTTGTATGAGGTCTATGATGGGTATCAAGAAAAGTAGAAGCCAAACTGTGAAATTTTGTCTAAATGGGAGCTTACATTTTTATGGAAACAATTTATCCATAGTTTCAGAACAAAAACAAAATGTTTATGTCCTTGTTTGGGATGCATATTATTTCACAGTAGCAGTTGGACTTAAAAATTAAATATTACATTTTTTGAGTAAACAAAGACTATTTGATTGAAGCATGACTCGAACCTGTGACCTTTTGGATTACCATACCAGTGTTCTACCAATTGAGGTATCTAGCCCGATGGTAAGCCGTCTCTTAAATCAATATTTTGTTCTGCCATTTAAATATAACAACCCATGTATTCATCACAGCCAGTTTTACATGTAACTTTTCATGAAGAATTTGAAATGATTTTAAATTGGTTTTGAAAATTACAAAATAGTGTACCATGCCTTTAATTGTTACCATACGAATTCAAAACATGGCCTCTTCTGTTGTTTTACAGTCGGAGGATTTTCTTGCCATAATTAATATAGGGGTTTACTCGCTAATTTGATACAATCCTTAGACCTTGAAAGCATATGGACTTCATTTGATGCTTGAAAAGTCAAAGAAGACAATAAAATGAGAATAAATTATTATGCCGAATCGCCGATCAACATCACATTCAAGAGAATGTTTCAGTTTTTAGTTTGAATGAGTACATGCACTTCAACTGTATGTTTAACACTCTGAAAGTATAGCTATTCATTTGTCAATATTAAAGGTACACAACTCCTATGTCGGGAGCAATTCACAATACACGATGTACATAGCAGGAAATATCTTTTAAAACAAGTATATATGTATAAAATCTCCTAAAATCTGTTTCAATAAATGTTTCTTTGTTAAAATTTTACTAAATAAATGTTATATGATTGTGTCCACCGAACAATTTCAGATACTACAAATATGTCTCAGGTTAAGGTGGCAAAATAATTTTTTTCTCAAATTTACGAGGATTCTTTGATCAAAGTTTCTGCAATTAGTGACAAATCAATGACATTTCTGTTAGATTATCTTTCAGAATATTAACATGCTTCAGTCCAATCTCTAATTATGCACCAGTCATTAGCAATTCCATCACCGACACACCTACATTCTTTGAGGGGAAAAGACACATTGTTTGTATGCATGATAAACCTTGCATGATTCCTTTGGTTATTTCAATTATTTTGAATTCATAAAAGTGTTTAAAACAAAGGTTGTAAACATTATGAGAGCAAGTGTCCCTCAGGGAGCCGTATTGGGACCACTTAGTATCTCTTGAGCACATGGGGATTGGGAATCCTACAGAAGGAATGGTAGTGTGTCCAGGATTGCTGCAGTCTGGTGCTTAGTTGATATTAATACCTGGTTATATGTTACATGTTACATGCCTCACTTGACTCAAGAAGACTGTAAGATTTGAGGCTTATTAAATAAGCATCATCAAATATTCCACATCATAAAGTATCCAAGTGAAGCATATGTAACATACAATGTATGAGACAAATTAAAAACAATTTAAAGGCACAATATCATCACAATCAGAACAGACTTTCAAACAGGGCATGGAATTGGTGTCAGTTTAAGATGAACTCAGTAACTGGAAATTACTGGCTCAATTATGCAGCAGCAACAGTAATACGACCTTGTCATGCGGGGTATTATTTTTCAGTCACTGAGTTTATCTAAAACTAGCACTCCGATTCCATGCCCTGTTGATCATGATGATACTGTCCCTTTAATATATTACTAGTTCATATCAGTCATGATTACTAAAGATGCATACATTCCTTTGAAATGTAAAAATTTAATTTGCATACATTAACATTAATTTGCATACATTCCCGTGCATTGTAGTCATGTTATACATTCTCATTGTTAATACATGTACATTCTTACAGGCAATAATTAAAAAATTAATCAAAAGTAATTGTTAACCTGCAGTCTCAAACCTCACAACTGTTATGGTTCAAAATGATGTCTGAATTTAACAACAAATGTAACCTTAGCCAAATTACTTCATTAAAATAATTTTTTTTAAAGCATTTGTGTGAACTTGAATAAATTTCTTAAAAGGTGAACCATGTTGTATTTCAATGTTTTTTTTTTTAAGTCTATATTTGTATGTGTGGGTTTAAGGTTATTTGTTTTGTACATTTCAATTAAATTGTGTTTTTAAATTGATTAAAGATGACATGCAAAGACATACAAGATAATAAGATGCCTGGTTTTTTTGTTTATTTTTTAAGTTTGACTTCCTGTAATCAGTGTATGCTGTAACGGTTGATTATATTGAAGATAAAAATCACATATAAAATCATATGGATTGGTGATTATTCTGATCATTACTACACAAACCAAGCACCTGTATTAAGTTAACTTTACCATACATAGAGGCTAGCTGACAGAGCTGACAGAGGCTAGCTATAGAGCAGGGTTCAGTCAAACAGAAATGATATTTAAATCTCATGGAAAGCTAATTTAGGAAAGAAACATTTTACTGCTTGTTTCTGCGACAGAGAAGGGGGAGTTTATCTAAATTAGCTTCTTCAAATATTAATTTAGAATCAGAATTAGGATAAAAAAATGAAAGATTATGGTAGGAATTATTAGCGACTAGATTTATTTATTCGGTTATTTCTAAAAGATATGATTATGATTGGAAAATCAATTTCAATGAATGTTTTCAACGAATGTTTCCAGGAATCATAGTAATGATGATCCATTTTCAAGTACTCATATGCGGAAATCAGCAAAAGGCAGTTTTAGCATATTGAATGTGGAACAATGTCAATGTTTTCCCAAAATCATGCAAAAATGTTTAAGCTGAAATTAATTTTGATGGAAAAAGGTGAAATTTTTGTGTATTTATAATTTTTTTCCCCCAGTTATCACAGTACAGTTATAATGAAAGCTCTGCTACCTGCCTACCAGTGTCGCAAAGTTAAATGAAATGAAAATGACAGAATTAGTTAGTATTGTTTGTTAAAACAAATGCAAAACATGCTGTTTATTAGTAGATTGTTGCAAGATGATTAGGGTGATAATGGTTCTTAACCACCCAGCTTATAGGGGCAGAATGAGTTTCATTTCTTGTTTCAGATTTCCAAGAACTCTTCATTTTAAAATCACCAACTGCCCAAAATCACTAGCTGTGGTGAGTATTCGCATACATTTCTATCAGCTGTACATCCAATTATTATTTGACCATAGGAAACTTCAAAGAGCTGCAAATGTAAAGATTTGCTAAGTTAGTTATGTGTTGTTGTTTAACAGAAATATTTGCTAAGCAAAATGTTCTGCATAGTGATTCAAAGACTGGACATGATGAGTGAAATACATACAATGTATTATGACATTAAAAGTGGGCCCAAAATCTCAAATATGTTATGTACAATAAAGTTTTTCAAATGTTTCACGTATTTTCTGAAAGGGAATTTGTCTCAGTGAGACTGATTTTGTTTCTGGCAGTTCATTCATTTTTACTTTTGGCTCTGTCACAAAATACTTGACAAAAAATGAATCGCAGCTCATTTCTGATTACTTGCTGGATGGTTATGTCCCATTCCTAATCTTATGAGAGCTGGGCTGGGTGAAGTTTGACTTAAGGGAGCATGCAAATAAGGGCCAGGGAATGGACATAGGACCGTCAATACTTACCACAGCGATCCTTCCCCATGTTTCTCGCAATTGTAACTTTTCTATCACCTAAGAGCTCTCTGAACATGGCTTCTTCCACATAGCACATATCCGTATTCCATTGCAAATTCACTGTGCCAGCTTCAAGTCTTTCAAGACTAACCAAGCCCAGAAATTGCAGAGTGGTGGCTGTGACTTGCAGTGAGTGCTTACTATACTCATTCATTAAGGTACATGTACATCAATAAAAAAACAAAGGCATTCGGGGGGTTAGTAATCATTCATCATGCAAGTTTTAATGACCTGGGTTGAAGCCGTTTGGAGTATTTGGTCCCCATCCTAGCATCTCAAACTTCTTGCCAACTTCTGAATCTGAAAGTGTCACATACATGTAATCATGGACTGCTAATCCAATATACTGCTATAGGAGCTAGACTTAAGTGTCCAAACTTTCATTTTTAGGCATCGTTGGCATCAGGATCAACAAAGAGCTAAGAGCTATAAGTCAGCAAGAGCTTTGAAATGTCTAGGAATTTTCTTTAGAGAGGACCAACATGCTCTCTTCACGGTGCACCACAACCCAGGTAGCACGCCGTACTTACTACATGTCTCTGGGTCCATATTTTTATACAGTTGCACATTTCGATCATTACGTGGCTTGATAATACTCTCAAACATGGACTCGGCGGCATAACAGAGTTGGTCACTCTCGTAGAGAAGAATGTTCCCACTGGATATGCGGTGGAGGGAGGTCAAGCTTAGTGACTCTAGTGATTTACTGTTAATGAACAGTGAATACTGCTTCGGTCCACCGATGCTGGATAATGATGGGGTAGGTTGGATGGGTACAAAAGTATCAAACATGAAGCTGTAATGAACAAGGATATTAACTGATATTTCCATTCAGATCTTATTTCTCCCATCCTCCCCCCCTCTCTCTCCCCTCAAGATCTCTCCCCACCCACTTTCTCAACATCTTCATCTGCCAATCTTTCTCCCCTCACTTCCATCATGTTACATCTTATCAATTCTTCACAAGCTGCTTAACATTATTAAGACTTGATCTCCTCCTACACTACGTATCCCCTTGTGTCCCTCTTCCTACATCTTAATCTGCCACCGACTCCCCTGTCTCTCCCTGATTGTCTCTCCATAGTCTTAACTCTGCATCACCTCTCACTGCCTCATACCTCGTATTTGCATGTTATTAAATAGCAGTTTACAAAACTGCATGCAAGTAGGATTTGAAGCTTTGCACGGTGGAAGAGCAGTAAGAGAAAGTGTACGATAGCGCCATGTCATATGTCTCTAATGAGTTGTAATAGTGCTTTGGGTCTGACAAGAATCGGTTGTTTTGACAACTCAATGTTTCTATCAGTATACTTTGCATGCTTTGAATTTACTTCAATTTAGGTAGAAGAGCATACAATGTTCCTTTGCCTACATGTAGGACATCCATTACAGGTGTGTGATTTGACAAAAGTAAAAAATCCTGAAAAATGGGTAGCAGGCCCTCTGAATCTAATGAATGCTTAATTTTGGAAATTTATAGACTCTGCATCCCCACAAACAAGAAAGTACAGGTTAAGACACAATACAGGCTACTTCTTTCTTTCCTTGTGGAGTGCCATGGTCGAGCGGTTTAGTGCATCGGATTTGTGTTCTGATGGCCGAGTCGTCAGAATGTGGGTTCGAATCCCAACTGCGACCATGGTGCTTGTGTCCTTGAGCAAGACACTTTACCATAATTGCTTCTCTCCACCCAGGGGTAAATGGGTACCTGTGAGGGCAGAGTTGGTTGTTGTGTTTGATTAGCCCTATATGCGCTGTAACGGCAGCAATTGAGCTGTATACTCCCTCTATGATACTCCCCAGGGAGCTGAGATGGTTTTCAGGAATGATTTATGAGCCTGATGAGCAGGGGTAATAATATAATGCGCCTTGAGCACCAGTTTGGTGGATACGTGCGCTATATAAGTCCACATTATTATTATTATTATTATTACTTCTTTTCTTTCAAGAAGATTCCGAGGCAAAGGGAGATTTGTAAAAAATAATAATAATAATAAAATTCTGAAATCAGGAAAATTCCTGAGAAATCACAGGCCTGACCATGAGAAAATAACAAAGATTATCAATGTGACTACAAGATGACAAATGGTGACTACAAGATGACAAATGGTGACTACAAGATGACAAATGGTGCCTTGGTTGAAATCAACCATACTTTTGCTACATGTCCAAATTTGAAATGATGATGCAATACCTGTAAAAACACTTGCTGTAAATGTAGTAAAGACCAACATTATTACACATCCATCACAAAACAGTTTATACAGTGGTCATTTGTTATAGTTATTCACGGCTGCAATGCAAATACCAACATAGAGAAAGCAATGAGTCCATTAAAACCAGTTGTTTAATACAGCAATGTCCATTACTGCGGCATTGTACTGGCAAACCAACTATGTATTTTCTAGTGTATTTTTTCTAGTTTGTGAGGGGTCTTTCTTTGATAATGCTAGCATGGTCTAAGAGGCATCTTTGTACACCACCCCCCTCTCTCTCCCCCTTTTGACCTTCTTTCCTCAACCCAATCCACATCCCGTCTCCCTAGCCTCCTCCACAGTAACTAAAATCTTCCTTACCCATACAACTGTCGCCCAGAAATCTTCTTGAGATTACGTAAACACGAGAGGTTGGTGAAATGTTCGTGATGTCCCTGCACGGTCAGGTAACCCTTGATTTCCAGAATGGTGGAGAACTTTTCCAGTAATTCCAACGTCACTCCTTCATATCCTTCAAAAGGATCCCTGGGAAAAACAAGCAATAGTGAAGGTCAATTATGAAGAGTTTCTTTTGGCTAAAAAACCTTTTGCAAATTTTATTTGAATAATGTTTGGTGAATTGACTCAAGTCAGTAGCAATAGTGCTTTACAATGTATTTAACCAGTTCGCGTCGGAGGCCGTGTATACACGAAAAAAAAAAATTTGACAGCGGATCGGAAAGCGTCTAAACACGCCACAGGATTCTCGGGAATATTTGTGTAGATTCCCAGTCGACGTGGCAACGAGCCATAAGCATACGGTGGAAGACGCGGTCTCCCCGGTCACGCTCTGGTGAGCACCATTGTTTGTTTGTGCGGTAAAAATAAACCCGCCACGGGGGTTCGGAAAAACTTTTTTATTAAAACTTTTTTATTAACTGGTTAAGGACAAGCTCTTGCATAGAAACCTTATAGTTATTACCACGTATACATAGATTACAGTGAATGTATATGGTATAAAGATACTAAATCTTCCCGAGCAAGAGGTCGCCATGCAAGAGCTTGCATGATCCAGCTAAAGGTTTCTTTTTGTCTTAGAAACTCACATTTAATAAATATGCACTTGCCACTGACATTAAAAGTCAAATAAGCATTGTATAGTATATGTCCTGTCCATGCATATCTCGCAATCACAATATAAACCCATCAATACATTCAAAGTCTTGCAAAAATTTATTACACATTAACCAAGCATAAACATATAGGTAATATGTAGAATTGAACAAATGAGACAATATATACCATAATTTCCGGAATATAAGCCGCGCGGTGTATAAGCCGCACTACCCCAAAATCAGCAAAACAAGATTCATGTGTTAACATATAAGCCGCACCGCGTATAAGCCGCACACACAGAGGCCCGCCAGACGCCACTCACTGTCGGTACATCACCACAAAGGGGGTCATTGTGTTGCATTCGAGTCAAAATGTATTGAAAGAGACAAAATAGCATACCTGCCAACCTTGACAAGTGAAAATTCGTAATACTAATTAAGTTTGGCACATTTTAAGCATGTCCGAAATACATGTGCATGTACAGGAATCAACGGCACTGCTGTGCGATTGATGTTTCTTCGACTCCACGTGTTTCTTGACATCGTTAAGGCCACCATGGCTAATGCAGAAATCCGTGCTGCATATTTTACAAAATGCGTGAAGTTCCCCAAGTTTGGAGGCAGCAATAACTGGGTAGCTTTCTGAGTATTTATCTCGAAATTTCTGCACCGCAGCTTTCTGCGACATTTTTTATTTTGCTGTTCCGTTCCCGTATCACTATTTACGGCATTCGGGAATGTCGAACGTAGTCCCGCTGGTTTACCTGCTTTCTGCACAACGTACATGTAATCACTACAACGGCAACCAACGAAACGATGACTCATCGCCTGCCACGTGTAACGAATTTTCCTATTGGCTCCTTCCATAGACTACGATATAACGAATTTTCCCATTGGCTCTTTGGTACATGCATGGCATAGACTACGATCTACGTCGTGGATTCTGATGTCGCTGGCCGGCGCTAAACGTTGCAACGGTTTTTTCAGAAGTTTTGAATAAATCTGTGTGTATCGAGGTCCGCTCACTAAAACTGACAATGACCAGACCATTTTCGCTACGAACAATAAAGGTTTTTAGGTTTCTGTTTCTGTCTGTTTACCAACGATTTTTGCTTAATTGTGCATTGTGTTTTGTTCTTCAAGATTCATACCTCGGCATATAAGCCGCACCGCGTATAAGCCGCAGGCAACTTTTACCGTGTCAAAATCAACGTATAAGCCACGGCTTATATTCCGGAAATTACAGTAACTAGATTATTAAGTGGTCTACACAAGCACAACAGACGCATTACAAATGCAACCTTACTCAGGAATTAACCACACACATAAACTCACCCTTCAAACGAAGATGTGCCGATGAAGATATTGTTTCTAATGATAGTACAGTTGTCTAATTTTCCATTAGCAAAGCTATCTTTATAAAGCATTTCACCATCCTCCAACCCATCACACACTATGTTGAACAAGAATCAAAACATTCCAGTCAAATCAACAGTTACATCATATTTTGATTAATTGCAAGAATTTAATATCTCTAAATCATGGTTGGCAATGCTTAAGACTTGTTTATATGCATTTTTCGTGCTTCGTGTTTTTTTTTTTTAAATCAAACTTATTTGGCATTTATTAAAAAATAATTATACATCTATTATTAAAAGAAAGGTCCAGCATAGGTATTTGGTAATGTTCATTTCATGTTGTCCCTTTAATAACAATTTTCCCAGGTGATTATTTTAATCAAAATCATTCATGAATATTCAAAAACAGTGTCTTGATTAAAGTTTCCTTAAAATGTGTTTTTTAAAAGCGCTTTTTGAATTTATAGGTTTTTGAAAAATATATCAACATTTTACAAAATATTTTCCAATTTAAAGCAGAATCAGTTATAACATACATGTACGTAAACACTGCTTCCCAATAGGCCTATGTCACTCCGAATGAATGAAGAAATCATCAATTTTATTTTTTTTTAAATTAAATAAAACTAGGGACTCTTTCACATGACTTACTCTTTGGACAAGGGCCGTCGCAGTCAACACATTTATTTTCCCCTGGAACTTTGCTTTCTAATTTTCCGGCAGGACACACGTTTATGCAGTTATCTCCATCTTCAAGGACATTGTCTGTATTGTATTTACAAAAATAAACACAGAATAATAACAAAATAGTATGCAATAATATCTTTTAAAAGTGATAAATCTTCTAGGAAACTTTCCTCTTACACAGAGGGCAAAAGGAGGTATCACACTGGCTCATATTTGCACACAAGAGTGTGCTGACATTGCTAATGGATCTAAAAACTACAACTGTCGGCCATCTTGGGTTTCACCATGCAAGTCTATGAGAACCAAAATGAGGCTGGTGTCTACAATAGACTGGTACCCAAGATGTGGTGATCCATTTCATAATGATCAGTACCCGCCCTTTGGGAATTTGACAAAGACAACTGTGGTGTAAAAAAAAACAGTATATGAGTAACAAAACCAGTAGCTAAGATCTAGATAGCTAAGGTCTATATATCCTTACCCGGACAGGAAAGCAAACACCTTGGCCCGTAGGAGTATCGGAAGTCTGGATTTATATCATTCTGAAAGGTGCTTGGGTTGTATATATACCGTGCTGGGCAGGACTCCACACACTGATCATCCATGGTAAACTTAAGGCAAGCCTGTCATAAAAGAATATGGAAAGACCGAGTATTAACCAGTGCCTGAAATGCATTGGTTCGGTCATGTTACATCATTTACCATTCACAATTCATACAATATAAACAGTATGATAAAGCTATGTGGCTTGGTATGTTACCCTGACCGCAAGGCCAAGATCATAGCAATAAATCCAATTACATCAATGGGGCCAGACTATTTTCCTTCCAGCCTCTGTCTGATCATGTGAATGAAAACTAAGATGGTTACAGCATACTCACCAAGCATTCCCTACTACTGGGTCCTGTACAGCCAGCAGCACAACTACGATGGCAACAACCAGCCTGCGTCGGCCCATTGCATCGATAGTCACATGTCCCGCTACAATTATTACGAGTTACTGGTTTCAGGCAATGAAAAGTAAAATCAAGAAAATGTTATCATTACAAATAGTGTACAATTTACACATTAAAATAGTTTTACTTCTGGGAAATATATAAACTTAATAAATAAATATTCTAAATGTTTTCAGAATACATGGAGGGCTATCATTTGATAACTAATTTACTTTCGTTTCTTTTGTTCCTTCTACTCACATATAATTTCACATTGGTCTTTTGCTATGGATTGTTTACAGAGATAATTAATGGAGTCACACAGATGAAACTTTGGAAAGTGGTTATTATTATTTTGTTGAGTTTAAATTGTTAATGTTTTTAAAAGCACCATTCGTTTTTTATACTTGACAATGATTAAGAATGAACAATATATCTTTTTTAAGGTAACTTATTCAAGGTAAAATCATCCGGAAGAATTTTTTTTTTTTGCCAACAGGGAAATACGTGATACATGTATACGCGGGGACCAAATTTCCCATATACAAAGTATGACAGCTAAGAGAGGCCTCACAAATCAGGCAAACATTCATACCCCAATGTGAAAAAGTCATTAAAAACACAGCACGGCAGAATTCCAATCGATCCAGCAAGTTTGGCTGCAATTGGACATCGTTTCATAGCAACAACAACAAATTTTTTTTTTTAAATGCTGATGTGCGGGTCTGAGGCGATACGCATGGAGACCAGAAACCAGAGAATTTTTTTTTTTGCCTAAGGGTAGGTTATAATACTTACATTTTTGACACATATCGGAACCTTTACCCCAACATCCACCAGGGCACTCTGGGGAACAAACATGCTCTGTAGGATCAAATAAAAATTGTGATGTATTTCAAATGGATTTTGTTTTATTCAGAGTGTGATTTGTTTGTTGAATTTTGTGTGTGAAAGTTTATTTTGAAGAGACCATTTTTCCATGCTAATTTTGACATACATGTAGGCACAACTCAGGGATCGAAATTAACACTAGTCCGAGGCTAGTGGTTTTAGCAGCGGGACTACTAGCTGCTGGGGTTTGGGTAGTCCGATGGGCTAGTGAAAAAAAAATGAAATAAAAATATGCAAAAAACATTGAGTATGATCTCAGCATGATCTCAGCAAGAACATGTTGCTCACTAGTTCACGGTTCATTTCTTTTTCTTGTATTTATATTCACCTTTTTTCAGGACTACTAAAAAATGAGGACAAGTAAAATTTTGACATAATTAGTCCTGTGGGCTACCATCAAATTCAAGTTAATTTCGATCTCTGCAACTACTTTATATATGGGTTTTGAAAAGAGAACTTGCATTCAAGGAGTTACCTTCAGTACAAGACTGGCCAGTTCCAATAAATTTAGGATGGAGATCCTTCCTCATATCAGTCCAGTCAATGGTATGCAAGTAGCACAAATCACGGTTTTTCTGAATCGTCACATTTCCTCTAACGATCTCTGCAAAATAACAACGGAAGAGCTTATTTAGTATGCACAAAAATTGTTTCACATTTGTGTCAAAATTTGTTTTTATGTGAAACGAATGATAAATTTCATGAAAAATAACAGATTTTCATTCAGTTAGGATCAGTAAAAAAAAAAAATGGGTCCAGGGAGGGCAGAAGTGGGAGTTGGGTGGGGGTTGGTGGAGGGTAGGGGAGGTAAAAGTTTCCATAACACTCACCATGTAGATGTGGAAACTGAAGCTCCCTCAACCCAGTGTTATTATCTTTGTCATGATGATTAAGTGCTATGTACAAAGCGTTGCCCTCATACAGCTCATGCCCACGAATCACACGAAGACTTGGAAACAATATCGTTTCAGGATACAGCAGTAGAATAATAACATAACCCGTCACTTCACGGATGTCCTTCAAAAAGGACATATCATAGTTTTGTTGGCGGAGAAATTTTATCTCTAGATTTCCCTCGACATATGTACAATCTGTGACCAAAGGAAATAAACAGAAATCTCCTCTTTATAGTATAGACTAATTTATCGACCAGTTCACTGGGTGCTGGCATAACTGCGGTGGTCCAGTGCTTCTTCAACCAATCTGGGCACTCTATTTGACGAAATGCTAGCGTACTGCATATTTAAGAATGTGATGCGCGCAGTGTGGTACCACCGCAGTAATGGCGGAAAACAGTGGTCGCCAGATTAGTCGATATATTCAAAATGGAAAAAAAAATTCTTGTTTTCAAAAGGAGCAAGACATGTACCTGAGGAAAAAAATATGATTTTGGTAGTTCTTATTCTCGTCTTGTTCTAATACTTGTTTAATTTGTAAAACTGCAATTGGGTATAAATGCAATGCAAGGGCAGCACTGAAATAAATGTAAAAGTGTTGAAATTGAAGTACATATATATACAAGATGTGATTTTAAGGGTTGCAAGATTGTGTAAAGGTCAGTTTATACATGTGCTTCCCGCAAATGTGAAAGTGAAGTGGCGTTGACAACGAGATCTGCCTTGTTCACTATTGTTGGCGTTGCAAATATAACTTCACTTAAATGCATTTGCGTAAAGTACGGGGGGTGTATGTCCCGACCTCGAGGCGCCTTTAAGTTCAAATGGGTAGCCTAATAAATATCAATGTTGATGTACAGTTGCAAATTACCAATTCATCTTTAGTTAAAGGTTAATATGTGCATTTAAAAGCAACTAAACACTATTGGAGAAATAAATAAACAAATGATAACAGGTTTACAATAAACTTACTCGGTGTAAAGTTGATGATGGTATCAAACATTCCTTGAAATATTTCTGTGTCGGGTGATTTGATCATTTTTGTCAAATTATTGAAATAATTTCCGATATGAATTTCTGTCATCCGATGTTGGAGTGAAGAAAAACAATCTGAATGCATGTTCACTGTATGTTGGGTTTATATCCAAATTGCTATTGACCAATTAGAATTGAGGATTTCAGCAAGCAGGAAAATAAATAATAATAATAATATCCAATCTGCCTTCAAAGACTACAACTTTACACACCTTCATAGCGTTCCTTCAAGATCTGGTACATCATATGGTCATCCTCAAGTGATCCTGGAGCAGACACACCGTTGCTATAACCGACGCATACTGTAACAACAACAAAATTACATTTAAGAAATAGTCATAGAAAATCTTCCATGTCTGTTGTCTGTGATTGTGAAGTCCTGATGAGTAAATAAAATCACAATGAAGGTCTGATTTTAGCCAAAATTTACACCGCTTTAAATTAAAGTTTAACCCTAACTCCCTATTAGGCCCACTTGCTTACACATAACCTGAATCCTTCCTACATGTAACTCCCTAGGCCCACTTGCTTACACATAACCTGAATCCTCCAAAATCCTTCAGTAGTAAAGCAAGCACATGACATGTATGCACACATGTGTTTCTAATCTGGGATACATGTACATGGCCAGGGACCCTCCCTGCATGCATGCATGGAACAATAAATAGTGTCCACTGACCCAAGCACTGACCTTGCAATCACTACAACAAACATGGATGTACATGTGCCATGGAAAGGCAAGTATGCCTAATAACCTCAATCCTCCAAAATCCTTCACTTTAGCAAAGATCATGTAGCATGTAACCTCAATCCTTCAAAATCCTTCACTTTTATAGCAAAGAGGATTTTGGAGGATATGGGAAGGTTAGGGTTAATATGCTAAGTGGCTCAATGAGAATGACTGAGTGCTTTCATAATGTCTTTATTAGTACCAGTAATTTATTCTGATTTTACCTGTAAAGACTTTAACTGATACTAGCACCAGCCTTATTAGAATTGAGCCTTCTTATTCTGATTCTCATAGACAGTTTGAAAACCAACATGGCAACCAAAGTGAATACAATAATCATCCCAGCCTCACTATGATTCTCATAGACTTGTGTACAGGAAATGTAATACAGCCACCGCCTGAAACAAGTTTTTAATCATGCTTTCATCACATATCAAATACCACCAATGACATTGAGAATAAACCAATACCAGACAAGACATCAAGACCTAGACTACATAAACACTCCACAGAGACATGGCAATGCCAGCAGACCCAGATGTTTCAATATCTTCACATTGATCAAAATAATTCTTATTGGATGACAATACTAATGTAATACTGAGGTAGACTCTGACTGACTTAAAGTCCCGTTGACAACACTGGCATCCCGCAAAGGAATGCAGGACATGTGCGTAAACAAAATGCAACCGATGAAATGGCTCGTTGCTGGCATACCAGGGGATGAGACAAGTTGAAACGAGTTGAAAAGCTGAGTCATAACTCCAAGAAGAGATTTGAGGATTTGAGGAAGACGTGAGGGCCATGAAAAGGCACCGTCTGCCCGGTGGATGACCCTAGAAGGAGGAGATTCACTCTGCTGATCATGAACCTGCTTCATTACACCTGGTCGCATTTGTTATATCAATTACACCTCCCTTTACTCAAAATATATACCCACATACTATTAACAACACATGTGTCACTTGAGAAAGGTCCCGTTATTAATCAAAATATCAGACCCTTATAACTAGACACTGTGGCCATCTACGTGTATGTCAGATTCCCTGTATGCAGATACAATCATAGCACTGATTCTCAAGTAGAACCATTCTATATTCCTGCCAGCCTCAGTTTGGTCACACATGTTTGTGTATGCAAGGAAACCGAGAACCTTTTATTGTTCTTCCATTGTTGGACTCTGATTTTTTTAGTGATGTCCCATTGGCCTACATGTAAGTGTGTGTACTATTATGAAATTATAACAAATTATCTCACGAGAATGCCGCTTTAAATTAGACTCAAAAAGGAATAACACCAGACAATATTGGGAGACAATTTGTCAGGACAAATTTTAGCAAAACCGTCTGGCTTCATTTGAGCATGAAGCAAGGACTTCAGGAATAATTGTCCATGTGTGCTTGATTCGATGTAATTAACTAGTCATATTTCAAGTGAGGCCAGGCTCCGAAAAAAAGATTATGCTTGTTGGAAATGTACACAGGGCTTTTGATCTTAAAAAATTGACCGACTTCATGTCAAATCGTTAGTGACTTCACAGATAATGTGATAAATTAAAACAAATCGAGTCTGCAGACAAAAAATAGAGGTAGGCCCCTCCAAAACATCCACTGAATCACCAGCTTTTCCTTTTAAATGTCCCCCCCCCCCAAAAAAAAAGAAGTTACCCACACCATTCTTTAATGGTACCCTCCCTCCCCCCCCCCCCCCTTTACACCTTTATCAAGAAATTGTGCCAGGATAAAATATCATTGTACAGTTCATGAATGGTCTTGTAAAACTTCTATACATACATGTATACTGTATAAAGAGTATAACAAGTACAGTGTAGAATATAATATTTCTGATTTTAAAGGCTCTTTTCACATGCCTGCAAATAACCAACCGAGGATGATTCACACATTGCCAATGATCTACATTGTAGTTTTCTAGCACAGATCTAGCACAGAATAGCTAAACATTACAACTTGCCCCAGATTCCAATTACTTTCAAGGAATTCACACCGTGTAGCAACAGGTTTAAACCACAGTCACAATTACAGCATTCAACACATTAAGTCAAAACCCTGTCAAATATGAACTTTAAATTCTGATATCTCAGCTGGGCTCTTAACAATTCCAAGTAGCACTTAAAAAATGTTCTTGTCCACGAACATGTCCAAAGTACATGCACAATTGAATTAGCGGTAACAGCGATTTGGAAATTGCAGTAATGAGAAAATTGCCAGAATCACTGAATATCGATCTTTATTTTCAGTGGGAACAATTTTCCTGTGAGCGTAATGCACACCGACGGACTCGGTATTCTTAAGGAGGAATCGGAAGGACCCCGCTGGGGGAATTTACTTTGCAGACTTGGGCGCTCAATAACTCCGCTGGGAATATGAAAGAAGGCTTTGTACCAGGACTGACCCTATAAGGATATATATAGTGCGAGTTAGCCTACAGCATGCAGTGTTCTATTCACACGTACATAACGTTGACTGAGACTTTTAATTCCCCGAGACAAGAACAATTTCTACAAGAAAACTAAACATATTAGAAATGAAATTTGTTGTAACATACAAACAAAAACAATCATATCTGTATAAACATAAAACAAAGAAACAACAACTGGTTTGATTTGTGGTAAAAAAGCAAACCAAATAAAAACTAAACCCAATTTCCATCAAATTAGTTCATTTATCAGTATCATTTGGCACAGTATAATAAACCATGTATGTGTAAGAAACTGTGTCTTGTATCATATACATGTACTATATGTAACAGAAGAAATATATTTCTATAATCAATGATTTTATCCCAATAAACATTGATTGTAAATCAAAGTAACGGTAATAACAAGCCCGATGTTAAGACATGTCAATGCTACATGTATGTCAATGCACTACATGTACTTCACTACCAATAAATGACACAGATTCCAACACAATGTGAACATCTATAGCTTGCGTCATGATTGACGACCACGCTGATTTTTAATTAATGATCGTGGTGCATTATTAATATTAGGATAGCAGTTAAAAGAAGACATGCAAGATGGGCAATGAGACAGGAACATAATTAATATCATTAATCAATAAGACAATGGGGAATTACAGTGTGGCTAGCATTATACATCAGGATAGTATTTCATGATACATGTAGGTATCGGCGGTTCCAGTGCATGTAGATTAGGGTACTTTTTTTAAATTATTTGAGGGTATGTTAGCTGTATGTAGAAGGTGTGAAATAAAAGATGTTACGAAAATCCAGTCTGGAACATCATATTTCCTTCCCGCCTTCAAATATTATAAAAACCTGCAAGGTACATAACAGGTTTTATGTTACACCAGGTAAAACTAAACAGGATCTTCTTTCTGATTAACGGTCCTATCTCAATAAACATTTCACATATCAATGAACAGCTAGCATACAATAATGTATTAGGTGGGCATACTGCCATAGAATATAAACACACATTGTCCTATACTAGCTGTAGGTGTTGTGATAGGGCTTGCAGCATTATTATCCCATTTCCTCAGGGAAAAGGGAAATTAAAACTGGTTCATGATTGATATTCTCCCCCTTGTCATCACTCGGAAAGAATGAATTATTCAAATCGTTTATAACGGTCTAAAACAATCCATGGGGATCGAAGGCCTACATGACATTGTATACCATTAATAAAGAAAGTGAGAAGTCTTAATGACGATATTGCATACAACATCTGATAGAGAAGTGTAAGTTCATCTCCACTGGTGTTGAATAAATTAACCCTTCTTTGACTGTAAGGGTCAAATTAATTAGTCAAAATGTTGATATACTTGCCAAGATATATCTAGTGCACTTAAAAGTCAAAAACTGTCAAACCTTACATGTAGTAAGTACAGTGTACATTTAGAGGTCAAAATGAGTAGACCATTTTTGACAGGTAAAAGCATTGTCTGGTATTGTTCAGGGTGGTCAAAACGACAGTAAAAACCAGTCAAAAATGCCCCTGAGTGCACATTTGAGTCAACAGTCAAAACAGTCAGTTGACTGTTAGCTACTTGCCACTAAAGTTCAGCTGATAGTAGGAGGGTTAATGTACTGGCCTATATTTCCTTCCATCTCCATGTACACAATTTTGCAATTAGAATCAACTAGATCAAACATCACTTAACTTATTATACTCTAGGTTAATATTCTCACTCCCCCACCCATTCTTTAATAATCTATATGTGGTGAATCAAATTACTCGGGCTTGTAACACTGTCCCAGTGTCGGCCGAAACCGGAGGAGGTCAAACCTTGAGGCCAAAACACTTGAAAATAGCCTGACTAATGGGGGCTCCCAACTTCCCAAATGATATTTTGTTCATGATTACTAGAATTCTGATGCTTATCAGAAAGAAATTATCCTTAAAAAACAAATGTGGTCAAAAGAAAAGCGGCCTTTATCTGTGGTTGCTCGAATCTGATATTGAAAGGTTTTCCCCCTTTTTTTTCTTGGATGATTGTGACTACATGTGTAGATATCTGAAAGTGATATTCCATTATATTTTGTTCAAAATTTTAATATGATTTACACTAACCATGAATAATGCAAGAATATTGCTTTTACTTGGCTACATGAAATAAAAACATTTCAAGGTGGAATTTTTGTTCCTTTATTTGGAGGATCATGTGACTAATTTACATATAAATGAGTACATGTATGTAATATTTGTCATCACACAATGCAGTAATATGTAGTCTTGTTTAAATTACTCACACTATCAGTATGCAGCAGAAGAAACTATGATGATCATTAAAGAGGTGTAATTTCTCTTGTACTGATTTGAGACACTGCTGGTGAGAGCATGTGCAAACATCATTTGCATGCCGACCTTTGAATGAGGGATGGTCGGTAAATTGTGCAGTCTGTTCAGATGTGACAATGATGATTACACAAGCTGAAGCCAATATTGTGTCAGACTGGGGTCAAACATTTGTTAAAATGTACATTATAAGCTCTCAAAAAACACAACTAGAGTGCATCTTAATTTATTTACTGTTTTTTCCCTTTACTAAGAACTCATGTCAAACCACAACCTTTACCACTGAAGCATGCCAGGCTTAGCTATACAACTCAAGGGATTATATAAAAGCAGCAGATCCTAATTTGTTATTGTGTGACTCAAGTGGATTTATAATGAGAAAACCTGATACAGAGAGAGACAGAGAGAGAGAGAGGTGGGGCTTGGCAATGGATGTATACCGAAGACAGTTTGGCAAAGAAGATGGTTTGGTGTCTATCACAGACAAGAAGTTTGCTCAACTGTCCTACATACATCTCCCTCCAGGGAGATGAAGACGTACTCGGACACAGAACACTCATCGTAAAGTTTAAACAATTTCAAATTGTTTTGTTTAATGGATAAATATTATTAAAATAATTTGCAAGCTTTTTAAGAAATTAAACAAACCTTTTCCCCAATTTGTAAATGAACTGAAATTAATAAAGGTACTGTGTGTGATTTCAACATTTCAATTAGTTTTTTAATTAATAAGGGAGAGAACTGGCTCTTTCTAAGAGTATGAACTTTGAAAGCATTAATCATCATTACTTGGAAAAGGTTACCAGTTGGGTAATTGGATAAGTGATCAATGTACAAATGGTCAGGAACAAGGTCAGTACATGAGTTGTATTAGGCATGGCTATTAGTCATACACTGTACTTGGCATTCCATACATGCATACTGCAATAATATTGCATATCATATTTACTGTTCTGCCTACTACATGTACACGTGTTGATTGCTTCATGTATCTGTACACCATGTACAAAATACATGTATATGTAACTGGAGCACCAAATCAAATACACGTGTACATGTAATCCTATCGACAAATGTAATTTACAAATATTAAAACATTTGTGTCTAGCTATACTTTCAGTAATGTTTGTGTTACATTGTAAATGAATTAATCAAGTATGTCGGTAGGAAATAACTGACAACCTGAAAAGCGTATATACTGGTATTTTGTGAGGGGGTGGAGGCACACATCGACAAGGAAGACCAATGCAAAAATAGAGGAATGCACATGTAAATTTACATGTATAACTGTCAAAACATGGGAGTATACCAGCGCTGATCCACAGGGGTTCTCTTTTGGCTGTAATTTATTTTTAAATTTAATATTATTATTATTTTTTTTTTGTTAAACGCGGTTTAACAACCTGAATCCACCTTTGGCCTATGCCCCATCTGACCCCCCACCTACTGGATTCACCAGTGCAGGTCTAATGGATGCAACTGAAGATACAAACCCAATGATGTATGACTGTATAATCATATCGTATATTCCTCTATTAATTGCATCGGTACTCCACACAGTTGGTAAACAGGGTATCAGAAGAACGGATGAGCTAGCATGAGGAGATGATTTCTTGTGGTTTTAATAAGTGTCCTTCTCAGAACGACTCTGATGAGAGTCCATCAACAGAGCATGAGCACTTGGCTTGTAATGAGTTAAACAAAACCACACAATGTTAAGCTCAAACTAATCCAATGGTTTAGCAGGAACTTGAATTACTCTGGGGACAGAAATTCTTGATTGGGGGCACAAGAGAAATACAAAAATTCTGAATATTGCATGACCAATTATTGTAATGCAAGTGGGCTGCACTTTGCCTCAAATATGGAAGATGATGTAAATTAATTTTTTTTAGTACAATATGATGCATTATCGCTTTGCCTTCACCCATATCCACTCTAGCTCTAATAATAACTACCAACCATCCCCAAAATAGCCATCATTGCGGGCACAGGGGGGGGGGGGGGGTTAAGGTCAAATGAAGGCAGTCTGCCATGAAATACATGCAGAAAATGACTGTCAAATTAACATTTGTATATCAAGACTGAAGTGATACTGAAACATTCCCTTGCCTTCCCCAAAACTGGTCTAGTTCCAAAAGCAACCCTTCCATCAGCCTCCTCAAAGCAGCCAGGTTTATTATCAACATAAGTTCTTGGTTTACAACTGAAGATTTTTTTTTTAAAGAACGTAGTGATCAATACAAATGTTCTCAACCCTTTAGGCAAGAATCAATTAATCACTCCAGCGCTTCTCTTCGATAGCAAACCATCCATACAACCTGATCAACTGAGTAATTCCTTAAAGCCTAGAAAACCAAACTCCTACAAGTATTTGGAATAATTGCCTCAATCATAACACAAAATTTACACAACACCCAAGAGCCCTGTGACTGTTTTTTCTGTAGTTTTGACGAATGTATTCAGGGTATCGGGTAGTTTTTCTTATCAAGAGCAAACATGATAATAGATGAGTCTATCTATCACTGATACAGCGTTGTATTGGAGGCATACCCGCAAGGTGGACGTAACTCAGCAGTGGCAAAGTATCCGGCCTTCCGCTCTTTCAACAGGGTTATACAGCTGTTTCATGTTTGGTTTTTCATTTCTTTTCTTTTTTTCCCCCAATAATTGGGTACAGAGTACAGAGTCTGTTTAAACAGAAAGCATATTTCAGTATTTGTTTAGTGCCCAATTTAAAATAAGTCATGAACAACCGTTATATGTATATAGATCATAAATTTTGATCTTATCTTTCATTTATTATTTTATACATCACCACCAACTCGAAAATACACACACTTTTGAAACACAGGTGCTATTTGCGGCTTTGCGCTGAAAAAAAGAACGCTCATTACATGCTGAATGCTCATTCAAAAAATTGTTACTTTTGTTACATTGTCCCAATGTGTATCTTTAGTATCCATTTGATCATCACCATTTTCACTTTGATTTCAGCCAAATCTGATGACATTTTCAGAGAAACTAAGAAAAGAAATGGGCATCAAACATGTATTTTTGGCAATATAATTGTGGAAAATCTTGTAGTTGTGAAGTTACAAGAAACCAAAACAAGAATAATAACTAGGGACACCATGTTCCTTCCTCCAAGGGGACACCCTGTACGTAAAAACAATAAAAAAACAAAAAAGTGAACCCCTTTCCCTACAATGAAAACTAAAAGGAAACCGTCAACAAACTTTCAGAAAAAAGCCACAGGGATGCAGATATGTACAGTGCATCATGTTCCACAGGAAGTTGTTCTGCTTGATAAATGAGAGGAGAGGAATTAATTAAAGGCTTATTGTTCTATGCTCACTGTACCCCCCTCACTATATCACTTTCCACTCACTGCCCATCCACTCACTGCCCATCCCTCTATGTCTCTCCCTGAGACATAACCTGAGCATTTAGTTTTGAATCTTGTCTCCTTAACTGTATTTCAGTTTTAAAATTAGTAAACTTAGGAACCCCCTTTCCTAAATGTACCCCATTTGTTTTTCTTACATTGTATTGTAATGTATTTAACAAAAACAATATAAATTTTATATGAAAAATATAAACAAAACTACATTTTTTTGACAATTTGACAGAAATTCTTCTCCAAAATAGTGTCAATGATGTCCATTTTGATTGGTTAATAAAGACTTGGAAGGTCTAAAAAGTGATAAATTTTTAGACATTTAAAGTGGATAAAAAGTTGTCAGGGTGAAAAACGCACCGACATCCAGTGATGGATTCATCACTAATTGAGCCTAGATGGCTTTAGATCTCCAATCAACCTTGGTCGTGTTGGCAATATTCCACAAACAAACAAGCTCTAGACAACATACGTACATCACATTTACAGGCACGACAATAATCTGCAGTGTCCATTAGCCCGTCAAAAACCCATTATCGATCTACGCAGAAATATTAAAGTCAATTTACATTGTCTGAAAACATTCTACTGTTCAGGGCAGCTGAGTGAAACAAGTTTATTCACACATGTGGACTTATTAGGATCCAGGGGAAAAGTGATCAGGGATAAGTGTAAGAGTTGAAATTTTATGATAGACTGCAGAACCATTAACAACTTCATTAGGTTTTCGTATCATAAGCAAATGTCATTAAAATGAGCATGAATAAATTAAAACTGTTAGTGGGTTGGTGTAGGGGTTAATAGATCTAAAACCTCTCAGTGGTTGGTGTGACCTAGGTTCAAATTTCCTTCCAGGTCAACATGTGGTTTGAATTTGCAGTCACAGCTAACTGACCAGGTGGGATTCCAAGTTCACCAAATTCTCTTCCACTTTTTCTCCCCTCATTAAATTAAGGCCTTCCTTTACTTCATCACAATGGCACTTCTGGAGACAACAGCACTGAAATCGTTCCCATTTCAAAACAGAACTAAATAAATAAACACAAAATCTGGTTCTGAAAGGGTAATCAAACATTTAAAAAGGACATCAATATCTTAAAGAGGTGACCCACAAACAACTGAATTCCTACAACTCAAAAGATCCGTTTCTACATCATGTTGGAAGAGTGAATTGTCCCACTTAGTGTTGATTAAATAAACATTTCATTGTACAAACCCCACTGATCTCATATGGGATTTTGACAGGTTTTATGGATTTCTTTCCTGTGCATTGCAGGATCAATATGGTGGGAGCACCAGCGGATGTGATAAAAGTGGGGAAATCAAATGAAATAAAGGGGGAAATCAAATGAAATAAAGGGGGGGGGGGTAATCTTGGTGGGAATGGTCTCTTTTGATATGACAGCCAAAAAGTCATGCAGTCCGAACCGATTGATTTGGGGGAGTCTCGATTAACTAAGTGAGCAGATGTCACAACATGACAGAGCAAGTTCTCCATTATATGTATAAATGCACGAAGAGTGATTTGAAAGGTGGGTATCCATTTGTACATCTTATGACTAAATGTATTTCAATGGCGCAGTACAGCTTTAAATATATATATATTTTGTTCATTTTCGTTTTATCAACTCTACTCAAGATCCTTTTAGCTATTTCAAAGATTCACCAAAATGAATGAGTGAAATGCAACTAAACGTCCTCGTCAATATAGCAGCCATCTAATTTCTTACAAATAATTCTATGGGAATCAGTATGAGGCTTAGGTGGAGAAAGTAATGAAGGGATGTCAGAGGATGGGAAACAAAAGCTCAAAGGACTTGTCCTAGTATAACAGCAATAAAGCCAAAACTCTACCAAATGTTCAGGAGAATCAAGCCACACTTCATTGGTTGATCATGGAGGGGGTCAAAGGGAGCCCCTCCTTTGAAAATCTACCATGTAAACAAAACAAAACAAAAAAATTACCATCTAATTTTAAATTTGGATCCTACCCCCCTCTTTTTTGGCAATATTGCCCATCCCCCTTTTGCTACCCTAGGGCTGTCCTTGTTACACTCTTCACGGTGGAGTATACAATACTATGGTTAATATAAACAGTAATGAATTCAAATTATATTCAGTTTGCTGGATGATAAATTTGTCATTCCATGTACAGTATATTCCTCCAGGCTGCAGATGGCTTCAGTTCTGTGTATCATGTTATGCATGCCCCACTCACGTACATCCGTACATGTCCACAAACGAGTCACGTACTCCAATCGTAACACATTTGTTCACACTGTACTCACGCCATGGTGCACTGTTTAATCCATGATTTAACCAACACTGTCCAACAACGATATAGAATCTGTTTTCGGCAAACACACGGCCAGCTGCTCTATTACACGGAAGGCATGGGGTGCACGTACATGTACATACATACAATCACACATTCATGTACAACAAACTATGAAATAAACTATACCTTTCTACCCGTGTTTTCCTGAATTCAAACTGGTTATTATTTCACTTTTAATAAAAATTACTGCAAAATTATTTCTAGGGAAGATTAACCCTCCTATGCCCAGGCTGAAATTTGGCCCAGTCAGCACGGCACTCACAGACAGTCACTTGAGTATTTTTGGGTGCATTGCCAATTAGTAGGTCAAACCACAGTCACACAGAGCTGTGTATGTACTGTTGAGTGGTTTTGGTTTGACCTCCTAGCCACATGTCCTTGCATTTATTTGAGTGCACTGCACAAAGTCAATGGGTTGGGAGTTACATACAAATTTTGAGTGTATTTGAGTGCACTGCACAAAGTCAATGGGTTGGGAGTTACATAAACATTTTGAGTGTCTTTGAGTGCACTGCACAAAGTCAATGGGTTAAGAGAGACATAAACATTTTGAGTGTCTTTGAGTGCACTGCACAAAGTCAATGGGTTAAGAGAGACATAAACATTTTGAGTGTCTTTGAGTGCACTGCACAAAGTCAATGGGTTAAGAGAGACATAAACATTTTGAGTGTCTTTGAGTGCACTGCACAAAGTCAATGGGTTAAGAGAGACATAAACATTTTGAGTGTCTTTGAGTGCACTGCACAAAGTCAATGGGTTAAGAGAGACATAAACATTTTGAGTGTATTTGAGTGCACTGCACAAAGTCAATGGGTTAAGAGAGACATAAACATTTTGAGTGTATTTGAGTGCACTGCACAAAGTCAATGGGTTAAGAGAGACATAAACATTTTGAGTGTCTTTGAGTGCACTGCACAAAGTCAATGGGTTAAGAGAGACATAAACATTTTGAGTGTCTTTGAGTGCACTGCACAAAGTCAATGGGTTAAGAGACATAAACATTTTGAGTGTCTTTGAGTGCACTGCACAAAGTCAATGGGTTAATGCGGCGTTCACACAGTGCCGATTATGGCTCCCGTTTGAGATCAGACAGCGCTACGACACGAAAAGTGAAAAAGTCGGATTACTATCCTCAATGATCTGGAATGTCCTAACATTGTCTGAACGCAGTCGTATACGTTCGTAACAGAGTCCTACGGATCGAAAGGTCCAGAGAGGTCGGCCAAGCACTCCCGACAGTAGGTGCGTCCCGTAACATTCGGGAAACTCAGCCGATTTTGTCTAGTCGGATTACAATCGTGACTATGTCGTGACAGATTCTGCTGTATCGGATCAAAATCGTAACAATGTCCTGTGTTGTCTGGACGGTGTCTGGACAGTGTCCTGTGGATCGGGACGCTGTCGTGATGAACGGGCATGATTTGGAGTGAGAATCCGCCGTTTCGCACGATTCTTTTAGGACCGGACTATCACGTGACTAACGGTTTTCTAACGGATGTCTTCCGTCAGCGTCGGTTCACTGTCCGGTCACTGTCTGATCTCTGTCGGATCGCATTCGGGAGAATCGGGACGCTGTCGGGACAGATTCGGTCGTTTTTTACCATGCTGAAGATACAAATCGGATCAGATTCGGATTGAGAACGTGAAAATCGGGACGAATTCGGCTGAAAACGGCTGAATCGGGACGCTTCCTGAACAATATCTGATTGTTGTCGTGATTAAATAAATGTTTTTACAAATTTGTGAATTTCCCGCCACGAATCACAGGATCTTGATCAGACTTTTGACAAATTTTAATCGGGAATGGTCCTATCAAGGACGGCAGTAAAAATCCTGAATGTGTGACTGAGGCTTAAGAGAGACATAAACATTTTGAGTGTCTTTGAGTGCACTGCACAAAGTCAATGGGTTAAGAGAGACATAAACATTTTGAGTGTCTTTGAGTGCACTGCACAAAGTCAATGGGTTAAGAGAGACATAAACATTTTGAGTGTCTTTGAGTGCACTGCACAAAGTCAATGGGTTAAGAGAGACATAAACATTTTGAGTGTCTTTGAGTGCACTGCACAAAGTCAATGGGTTAAGAGAGACCACCGCTGCTTGCAGAGTGACAAGAGGTTTGTGCGCATGCGCCTTTTTCTGCTCTGTATAGCGCCCTCTATTGGTGTTGTTTCACCAACTTTAAACAAGGTCGCGTCTTTTGAAATTTGGCAAATCGACTGGAGGTGTACGATCAAAGTGAGTGCAAATGCCAAATGACCTCAATGAACAAAGATCACACATCAATCTACAGTCATGGCTTTACAAGATGACACGTTTCTGGGTGAATTCATCGAAACCCGCGAAGTGTAAAAAGCGTCTTCAATGTGCATCAAATATTGAGCATCCGTTAAATTTTACAGATCGCGAGAAGCTAATTATTGGTCCATTTTGACGTTGTTAATACGTCTTTTGTGAATTATTTTCTTGAAAAATCAAGCATAGGAGGGTAGTTAAACTCACGAAGAACAGTTTCATGGTGATTATACCTTAACAAACCCAAGTAACGTCCTCTGGGCAGCAATTCAAAAAAGGTGAAATATTGCTATTGATTACATCTTCGCTGTTTAAATAATGGATTTGGAGTGCATAGAAAGGAAAAAAATCCTTAAATTAATTTAAAATGGAAGAGTGAAGATAATATATGTATTAAATATTGGTTCATATTGGCTTATAAACTCAAATCATTCCCCGTTTGTTTTATATTCTAACGTTATTAAAAAATTATGTAACCCCCCTTACACTGAAAACGCCCACAATCTAATCCGTGTGTGTATATGCACGCATACACAATGATGTCATCCCAAAACGTAACGGGTTCCCCAGAAATCTTTTGTTTAACAACGCTAAAGCCGCAGGGGAATCCCTCCGTTTAAAAGTTAGCTACTGGGTTTGCTGAAATAACAAAGTAATAATTAGTTAAAATAAGAGTTCTTTCACCTACCATACTTTTTATGTCTCAAGGAAAATTCACCTTCAGGAAGAAAATCCGCTTTGAAATATTACCTTTTTCAGCGTGCGCGCTCTTGTCAAGGGCCAGAGTTGTGCACATAAAAACTTCAAGGAAATTCGCGCATTTGCCCATATTGCTGTAATGTTAGTTCAATATTTGCAGACGACATATTCTTTCTAATCCTATTGGTTACAAATTCTCTTTGAAATTAATTTTCAGTATGTAACAGGCGTTTTTATCAATGAACTCCGCGACGGAAAAAAAAGTAAAGGTCACGTTATGAATATGCATTTTTGTATGAACCTTCAAAATTCTCGCGCATGCGCCCAAACCACATGTCGCCTGCAGAGCATTTTGAACAGCGGTGAGACATAAACATTTTGAGTGTCTTTGAGTGCACTGCACAAAGTCAATGGGTTAAGAGAGACAAACATTTTGAGTGTATTTGAGTGCACTGCACAAAGTCAATGGGTTAAGAGAGACATAAACATTTTGAGTGTATTTGAGTGTTAAACCTATAGGAGGGTTATTACCATCATCAGCTTTACATTAAGTTTTACAGTAAAATTTGACCACTGTGTTATTTGGAAAAACCAATTCTCCACCTGAACCAATTAATTAACCTTGTTTTGACTACAGACTACAACAACTTGACAAAAAAAGTCCAGCTCACCGAAAAACAAACATGGTAAAGGAAACACTATGAATGGCCTTCTGACAACCAATATCCTCAAGATACATGTAGCCATGGAGAGTCAAAATCTGTGAGATAACGTCATTTCTCTTTATCCCCTGTGTAAATTTGCTCTTGGGGTTTCCCCTACCCTTCAAGTATTTTGTCAGGTGAACATTGTGACAATAAAAAACAGGCTCTCTGCACCTGCCACATTATTGTTTAATTTTGTAAGCGCTGCCTTACCCACTCATGTCACAACAATTGATTGTTGAGACACTGACAGGAACGATTGAAATATATTTTTTGGAGTGACAACTGCAATTTTGTAATGCATTATTATTTGATTATTGCTAATGTTTTATTTTATTTTTGTTTGCTTTTTATCAAGCAATGTTTGATCAAATATTGATGACAACAAATTTCTCACCCCCCCCCCCCCCCCACTGACATTTATCATAGTGGTATTGTGCTACACTTTTAAAGAAAACACACATTCTACTAAAACCCTGTCATATCCAACAAACTCCAACAACAACAGAGTGCAAAGCCTGATAACTGAGCTACAAAATCCAACAGCAAAAATGTTGGGTCTTGTGGATTTGAGCAGAGTAAGATGATGCTTTATCCATTTGTTGGCCTAGCTCTAATGGAATAACGTCTTTATCCAAATGTCTTGCCGCAAATTGCTAATCTTTTTTTTACACTACAGCAGTCGGTCAGTCAGCCACAATGTAATAACGCCTACACACACACACGTAATCATCAAGCAATGTAGTCTGTGTGAAGCGGTCAGTCCAAGAGTAATCGGTCAGTCCTCTTAAAACCGTGTCCCCATTTCGGCAAATCAATGGCTCACAAATGAAATTGTAACAATAATCTTTTAACCAGCTGTCACTCTAAAATGACACAGACAAATTGTTGTTTTGGACTACATGTAACTTAGTGCGAGAGAATGCATAATTTACTATACAATCTTTCTTTTTTTTTAATTTTATTAACATTTAAGGTGAAAGAATTACCATCTTAGATGCATATAGATGGAGACGTGGGTGTATAGGAAATGGGATGTAATCCTTTTAAAACTTGAGGGAAATCACTTTTCCTATTCCAGTGTCTCCCATCCGAATGTAATCATATTTAAAGGTGAGTGGTTTCACAGGCATGGGTGAAGCTGATTTCAAACCGTGGTGCAAATCAAGTTGGCAACAAATGAAGCTCACAGAAGCCTAAAGGGCCATATTGTGTGCGGACACTTGCAGAAACACCTGGCCTAAAAATATTTACCTTATATAAAATTCTAGTAACAATGTGTCTTTATTTCCCCATCTTATCTTTCCTGACATTCAGGAAGTGTACTTCTTGCAACCAATAATGCCAATGAAATGAAACCATAATCAGCGAGTTATTGAACGAGTCCTGTGGACTTGAATATAAGTTTACCTTTTTTAACCCTCCTACAATCAGTGCAATTTTTGAAACAACCCATTCAGGCCACTCCAAGCCATTAGCTGTTGCCAGTGGCCTCCTACATGTATGGTTACCCTTCTGTGCACTGTCACACCACTGAGATTGCAGTGTAAGGTGGTCTTCCATTGATACATTGCAGGCCATACTAATATGTTCAAACATTTACAGTGGCCTTGGGTGGCACACAGTTGATTTTGTAAGATTACTTGGAAAGGACAGCAGGCTTGTATGTACTAAAGGTTGGTGAAGAACATATTGAAAATTTAGTGGATCGGAGTGGCCTCCATGTGTAGGAGGGTTATATAAAGAGCTCTATACATGTACATGTATACAAGTATTTTATATGCACGTGTGTGTGCATGAGGAAGGATCAGTGTAAATTTGTTCAAGGGTGGGTAGTTCAGCTGATTATAACAACCACAACCAACTCCTCATAGGCACCAGACACAAACAACAAAATCTGTGAAATATAGTCATAATATTATAATACAGTGTAGACAACACAACATGTTTTTATTTTGTTTCAGAAACCTGTGACAGCGCCCTTCCCAAAGCCAACCCAATATTCTTAGCTAGGAAACAAAATTGTGGTCATCTTCTAGTTCTTTCAGTGGTTTGTCAAACAAGATGAAAGTGTTTCATGGTTAGCAATGCACTACAGATGGACTGTACGGTAATTGTAAAACAAATTTCCAAATAAGGTACAGATCTATAGTACATGTATTGAGGCTGTAATAAAGTACTATTTTTTTAGCCGACTTCTCCCAGATTTATTGGGTGAGTCCTGGGAAGGGCGCTGTCTCTGGTTTCTCAACCAAAATGGCATTCTAATGCTAGGTGGCCCTTCATGAATCCCTGAGGGACTACTACTGTTTAATGGTTGCCCAACCTTTCTGACCACAAATTTAGAAACTTAGGCGAGGTGTGTTATGCATTATTACTCATTATTATGTACTTGTTTTTTTTTCCTTCTTTTTTAAAGAAAGTCACCCATCACAAGGCACTAAAGGCCACTCAAGGCGAGGACTAAACAATAGAGGGGATAAGAAAAAAGAGGGATATTAAGAAAAAGGGGAATTCACAAATAAGAAAGATAAATATTGATTTTGAGAAAGAGATAGATAGATATTGCTTTTGATAACTTTATCAGAAAGGGCATTTTCTACAGCTAGGCAGAGTCTACCTACTGAACAAAGAATTACGAGGGTCTAGAAAAATGTTGACAAATTTTGTCACAACGTTGTACCCTTGAACAGGTGTCTTACTGGAACAGAAGAATATGGAGAAATTGAATATTTGTGCTCGCTTTGTGCATTTTGGTTTAAGTGATCATGATTTGCATGTTGACCTTTATAAAACAGAATAAGAAAGATCTGTCTTTTATAAGAAAGGTCTGTCTTTTATAAGACAAATCCATTTTGCTTTATTATTAATAACTTAAGTTAGTTACTGAAAACTATTTGAAATATACTGTAGGATGCTTCACTAATTTGTTCTGCTAAGTGACTTTGAACTACATATACACATTGTCAATGGATGACCCTGCTACAAATCTGTCTTCCCCATCAGACCTGCACACATTACCCTAATGTAACTATTGTCAGACAATCTCTACCATTAAATTTTACGAGTCTAATAAATCAAGTAAACCCCATCTGAAGACAACATGTCAGGAAAGGAGAAAAGCCAAGCCTGTAATAAAAATTTATAATTTGTTCGTGTCTGGATTATGATCAGGATCCTTTTAATGGGTTTTGTGAGTGATAAAAAAGGTGTTTATACACGTAGGGCTACTGTCTATTATTAAAACACAATTTTGGCGTGTTGCTGCAGGGGAAAATGCATTAAAAATTACAGATCTCAAATTATAGCTTAAAGCCATAAACGTTTAAAGGCAGTATACACCTTTGGGAAAATTGACTGTATGTAAATGCATCTATACTTTAAAATCAAGAGAAATTTACATAAACCAATTGATGAAAGTTTCAGGTTATTTCAGTGTGGGAAAATAGCACAAATGCATTCACATTTATTTTTCATTCTAATGTGTAAATGGATTAATTTCGGGTTATTTCATTATAAAATGCATTCAAATATTTTGTTTTCATTCTAAAGTGAAAATGGATTATCAACTGATAAAACTAATCTGTGAAAATCTCATCACAATGGGTGCTCACGATTTTGAGAAAAAGATGTTTTTATAAAAAACTATTTTTTTTTTCTCTTTAGATGAAGGTACAAAATAATGTCTCAGAATAATTTGATACAAATACCAAATTTACCCCAATAACTTTTTGACAGAATAATTTGTTAATTTAATAATCTGGTAATTATCAATGTTGTACCTTCCCTTTAACACAGATTTCAATCACTAGATGACTTTAATACATGCACTTACACTGCACTGACAAGCCATACATGATTAGTTGGTAATTTGTTTTCATGTCATCTTGTCCAATAGCCAGTGAAAAAAAGGAAAGATTAATTGTTTTGTTTTTGTTTCAGGACAGGGTACATGTAGTTGTCTGAATGAACTTGGGCAGAAACAATTCTCTAGAAAAACATTAATTTGAACTTGTCAAAAAGAAAATGCCAATTTATAGTGCATGTAGCTGTAAGTCTGTGAGATATATAGCATGTACATTAAAAGTGACCTGGTGTGACCTCAAATGACCTAATGACCTCACACCAGGACACTTCAAGCCATTGTTTGTGTACCCTGGTCAACACCTGGTATGCATGTATGTGTAATCTACAGCTAATTCACACATGTTCCTCAAATGACCTGATGACACATGAAGCAAAGGGAGGGTTTAGTGGAAGGGTTTACCTATTGCAAAGGTAATGGCAACAGTTATCAATTTTAGACAAATATTGGAGTTACAAACTGTCAGTCAGTTGTGCCAAGGGAGTGATTTACTGTGATATGGGTGGTCCATGTGGAGTTCTTCTCATCCATCATCAGGTTCAGTTTTTGTCTTGCAGCAGACCAAGGGCATTTGTACCAATGCACAATGATGTATACTAGTATTGTCAAAACAGCCACATCAAGTGTCAGCAGACCAATTTTAAAGAGCTGCTAAAACATACATGTACCATTATGCTAAGCAAATATTTGTGTTAAATAAAAAGTCCACCAGCTATAGTCTGTAGAAATATTATTAGTAACCAATAAAACTTGCAAAGCAAATCTGTAGCTGTTCAGCAAATACTTATTGCTAAGCAGCTCAATGTACATGTAATTGGCCGCTCTTCACTCAAATTTTCTTAATGAATGACAGGCTTCTGTTTGCTTCAATAATTTTTTGAAACATGTGTGCTGTAAATGTCTGCTTAAATCCCAATTAGGTTGATGTTGTACCAAACCTAGACTCATGCATTTTGTAAACTTCTAAGCACATTTTGTAGTGGACGAGCACTTACATGCACTTTAAGAGACAGCCCAATACTCCCCCACAAATCCTTTCATATGTATGTAAATTTATAAGAGCTTTCGCATGGGATTTAGATGGATGGCCAATTTCCCTTTCAGCGACCGAGCCCTATCTAGTTTGTCCCGCATTATGTTTAAAAAGAAAACAATCCATTGCACGTTATTGAAAGCAGTGCATGGCAATTAAAGCAGGAGTTAATGAGCCCATTAATCCATAGGCATGGGATTCTTTGATGCTATCCGTGAATGAAAAGATTTCCAGGAATGTTTCTACTCATTTCTTTCAATCAACATCTAGGCTACATATAGATAGCCAATAGCTAGAAAGTAAAGTACTAGTGGATGATGATGATGAGAGTGAGGACTGATACCGTCTGGTGCCACAAATCTGGCACAACATTTAAGGAGGGATCGAGGAGTGGGTGCACTGGGATGGCAAAAAGGTTTTCATAGGAGGTACATGTAACTTTATTAGTGGAACTAAAATGTACATGTAACTCTCTGTTTTTATTATTTTTATAAAAATTAAATTTGTATATATCTGTTAGACAAGTTGAATTTGCAGCAGAGACTTTCCATTGGGGTGTTTGAGGGGTGGAAATGAGGCACCTACCCAGGGCTGCCTGTGAATAGCCTATAGCTATTTCACCTCATCACATCATGCATCCTGTCACAAACACCATTTCCCTTAAAAATATATTAAGTGATGAGACCCCTCCTCCAAGGAAAAAAAATTCCAATGTACACAGAACTTGAAATAAGACATCAAAACGTATCACTCTTACAGGCAGTACAGAATAAGCATCAATTTAGCATCTTATTTTCAGAGAAGAACATCATACATTCCTGCATGCCTCACAGACAACATCCCTGGCCGGAACATTATCATTGCTACCCTCTCCCAGCCATCCCTCGCCACGAGTAATTTCATTATGATTTGTTGATCCCCTCGAGGGAACACTGGTTCACGTATGTCTGCAAGAACAGCTCTACTAGAGGGAGAAAATACTGCCAGGGGTGCGACAAGGGACCAACAGAACAGACACAGCGGGCCGGTCAACCCTTGATCATGATGCAGACGTGTTTAAAATGACTAACGGTGTAACACAGAGATTTTAAGCCGGATCAGGCCTCGGTAGACTAGAAGCAAAACTGCCCTGCAGTAAAGTGTGATGATATTATTGGGCGAGTAATTCAGAGATGAACTTTCAATCCGTTCCCTCTGGCAGCTACTGTAAGGATGTGGCGACCGGTGGCACTTTAATTTAGTAAAAGATACAGCAACATTTAAATAAATTACAACCGTATTCCAATGTCATTAACAAACGAGTATACAGTGTACGTATGAATTTTTAAAATGCTTTTCATGGAAAGGTCAGACACTTGAAAATAATATCTTTATTCCCTTGCAAAGGTAGCCAAACTGGCATGTATTCCATCTGAAATCTCATTAGAGGTATTCAGAAGACAGAAATAAAAATTATTTGCATGTAAACATAATGTCAAGAACCTAATCCGCAAAGTGCATCCCACGGTTACAAAGGACATGGAAATATATATAAAATAACTTGCTGTAATACAATACGTAGCAGTATACAATAGTGTACATGAAGGCCACTGAACTAAAACAGTGTTAGAGATGTCTTCTATACAAAATAGTTCACTAAATGAATTTACAATGCAGAATGATACAATGTGTAAATACATTGTTGGTAAAAAAAAAAAAATGCTTTTGTCAATAAGTTTGTGAAACATCTCATTTAAAGGTGATCGTCTTCCTTACTAGTGTATCGATTAAAACCAAAATACAGTTTAAAAAAGTCAAACAAATGGTACACATCTTTAATTATACGCCCATTTATAAGTGTAACGTATATGTACCTACATTTTTACTGTACAATGTGTACTATTTATTTATTCCCAGCTGATGTAACAGTGTTATTCATGCATTTGTTCTTACAGTTTGACAAGGGCACGAACCAAAAGTTTAAAACTCATCTTATGATGTACATGTAGTACAGTACTTGGCAATTCTTAAAATAAACTCTCCGAGTACGGTGAGAGAGGCTTTATCGAGTTACACAGCCTTTAAGAATTAGATTTTCTATGAAACTAATCAATGAGTCTCCTGCAACACTGAAGCCTTCTTATTGATGTCTACAAGGAGTCTCAAGACAATCACTTTAAGAGCTTAAACTCAATTCTTCAAGGACCAGGACTTATTAAAATTAAATTTCCCAGTATGTGTAATTAATTAAACATTTAATAAACAGGGATGATATTTCTATTCAAAATTAAATGTAGTTTTTAATTCACAAAGATTATAGAGTCCCATGTTAGGTTTCTGATTAAATAACAATTCAATGTCTGCTTGTCATCACAATTTGGTTAAAATTGTCATATTTTGATAGTGTACTTTTAACAACTAATTATATTTACTGTATGTGTGTGTGGTTAAAGCAGCAGAAGTTACACTAAACTTTACAAAAAGAGGACATTTTTACTATAACACAAACTGGATGTTGAGATTTTGGCAAGCCTATCTTTAACACTACTTTTTACTTGTCCGCAGGGAATTTTCTCAAGCTATTTCACAATGAGCTGAAGCTAACTGAACCCTTTCAGTGATGTTAACAGGTTTACAGTGTACATGTACAAATTATTCTGCAATTTTACTACACATGAGAAACACGACCATTTAAATTAAAATGAACAAAAAAAAAAATAATAATAAAATTTCAGGTCCAAAAAGAATCCTTAGGCACGTGCAATTGTGATTGTACAATTTAAGGATAAAATTAGTCAACATGCGAGATGTTTGAGCCCATAAAATTAAGACACTAAGACATTACTATCCTGTCATCTAATTCATCATTTCTTTTATGAAACCTCATTCTTCTCATTCCTAACGGGCGCAGGAATGCTAACCCGAGAGACATGGGATAATTTGTAGCTCAGTCACGTATGCACGCCGTCCCGCACTCCAGGACCGAACTGTCTTCACCCTCAGTCCCCTGATCAGGGCTCACGCTGTTATCGCAACGAGCCCCTCAATCAGAACCCATACTGTCAATAGTTTGAAACCGATGTCATGACGAATCAGATGTGCTATGCTGGTAACATGTGACTGCCCGTGGATGTCGAGAGGAACAGTCAGACAGTCAATCAGATGGATGGGACTCAGATCTCGACAGCCATTTACAAGTAAATGTGAAGATGTCGCATTCCTTGAATCAATGATGATTTGCTGTTCTATAACGGTATACATGTAGTGATAAAACCATTGGCAAATATTCAATGTACAAAATTACACTCATCCAGAGTATGTATGTAATTCATCAGCAAGATTTTGTAATAAAGACATAAATAAAGAAATAAATAATCAGTTTTGTAACTTTTAAAAATTCAACTGGTAATCGCCAGAATACATGATTTACAATGTTTAAAAAAAATGTTTTGTTTGGCATGAAAATCTTACTTCTGACTAGCGCCACCCAAAACAAAGATATTGATAAAATGGGAAGGTCGCCAATGTAGAGCTAGATGCCTCAGTTGGTAGAGCGCTGGCACGTTCATCCGGAGGTTACTAGGTTTAAACCCTGCTCTGGTGAATTTTTCTTTGTTCACTCCATACAATGTAATTATGTACCTAGTCAGTTTTCTTTAATTGTGGTTTATTGGATTATTTAATACAAAAAAATGGAATCAGATGTAGCTTTGTTTGCAAATTTTTATGCCATTTTGTTATAATGCATGCATTTTTATAAAGAATAACATCTTAATATTCTCAGAATAGAACACAGTATCATGTCATTTTATAAAAATATATGGCCTTATGACTGGAGTCTGGTTCTGCAATCAATGAACAGACCCTTATTATTCTCCAGGTTAATAACATTTTGTTTATAGCTTTTGATTTTGTCTTTGTGATATTAATAACTGACCTAATTAAATATCATGCATCACCTATTCTTCATGTGTTTTTGGTGCATTATCATTTGGTCGACGTCGCAGCGCAAAAGCTGTTAAAAATTAATGCGTATCGATGTCAACAGGAGATGAATCCTGTTTATTTGTACCAAATATTGTCAGAGGTGTGTGTAGGTGAACCGAGGGTGGGTGGGTTATGACAAAGGTATCTTGATATGTAAGGGTGTAGACTTGTTATTCCAGACCTGGTGGATTTTTAATCAAGAGGGATTTCCAAAGTATACACACATCTAGTTATGAGTAGCTCCTAAAATGTCATCATAACCTGATTGCGGAGGTGTGTCATTTCAGAGTAACCCTGTGGAGGTTTGTGTTTGTTTTGGGGGACATGTGGGTGAACAGTCTGTTCCGTATCGTGAGGGATTTTTCTCACTTTTCTCCCTTCGTTGATTACATGATTTTAATCTAATTACTTTCAAAAATATAGATACAAATTTTTAACAAACCATTCCTGTAACAGGAGTGCAACTGAATAAAAATTAAATAAAAAATTTAATGTTTGGATTCAGACTGCAAAGCGCAAAGCAAATGCAATGTGGGGTTGGAAGGACCTTCCTTTCCACTCAAGGTGCTCTGTGGTACATTCTGAGCAAGTTTTAAGGAAAATGTTTTTTGTTTTAAAGTGGAGTGTCGTGGCCGAGCGGTCTAGCGCACCGAACTCAAGTTCTGGTGTTGCCAGCAGCAGGGTGTGGGTTCGAGCCCCGGTCGTGACACTTGTATCCTTGAGCAAGGTACTTAACCATAATTGCTTCGTCCTTCGGATGGGACGTAAAAACCGTAGGTCCCGTGTGTTGTATAATGCACGTAAAGTGGATTGTCGTGGCCGAGCGGTCTAGCGCACTGAACTCAAGTTCTGGTGTTGCCAGCAGCAGAGTGTGGGTTCGAGCCCCAGCCGTGACACCTGTGTCCTTGAGCAAGACACTTAACCATAATTGCTTCTCTCCACCCAGGGGTTAAATGGGTACCTGTGAAGGCAGAGATGGTTTGCTCTCTATGCGCTAGAAATGGCAGCAATTGAGCTGTATACTCCCCAGGGAGCTGAGATGGTTTCAGGAATGATTTATGAGCCTTATGAGCCTTATGAGCCTTATGAGCAGGGATAATAATATAATGCGCCTTGAGCGCCACTTAGTTGGTGGATACGTGCGCTATATAAATCTATACATTATTATTATTATTATTATCTTATTTTTGTATATATAAAGAAGTTTTGCATGCCTGCTATAATTTTATATATATATATATATATATATATATATATATATATATATACCCCATATTATATATATTAAAAATAATAAATATAAATACAAAATCTTTTGCTTGGATGGATGTGTTTCTGTGCAGCATGTCAAATATAATAACACAAGGCAGGACTCATCACTAATTAATTTTGAGAAATATTTTATGTAAAAACATGCTGCTCAGAATTAGTTTACAAAATGTGTATTTGAAAGAATTTGTTTTCCTTTCTGCAAGGTACATGTAAAATAGCAATTTTCAGATGGAAAAGAAAATTACCGGGAAAAAGGCTGAAATACATTGGAGACTCAGCAAAACCTGTTACATGTATTCATCATTTGAGGTTAAAAAACTTTTGCCATTTGGATTCTTCAATTTCAAATGATCATGTGCAAATGGGGCTGCAAATGAGATTGAAAAGTGTACACTATAAATAAAGACAACCAAATAAACATTGATGAATTCCTCCCAGATGCTCCTAATGTTACAAATGACCCTTTATGTACATGTCCATTACAAATTGTAATGACATGCCATCAGGAAGACGCCAACAACCTGAATGACGTTGTGATTAACAAATTCATCAAACAAATTTAATGGGAAGAGAGTTTGTTCTTGGCTCTTGGAAATTACATTTCAGTCAGACTGACCGCAGGGAGGCTGGCAAAAGTCAATAATATTTGTGAGAAAATCTCTGACAAAGAGGGGCATTTTCTGCAGTGATGTGAGATGAATCGAGATGCATCACACATCATCTTTACCTACTTTGTCAAAAAATATCTTGTTATCTGAGATGAGCCCTCCACAGGACAATTTCCTCATAATTAGGCAGCTTGATTAATTTTCATAGAAAGATGAAAGTCTCCCAACTAGCGCAGATTAGTCAAAACGTTGAGAACAAACCAACTGGCTCTTCTCAGAGCCATCACTTGTTCCAAAAAGAGATCATTACATGGCGTACCCGAAAGAACTCAATAACAAGATGAAAGTCTACTCTTTTTAACTTATTTGTTATAATGTGTAAATAACAGAATTGTGTGCTCAATAAAAGTTACATTCAGTTCAATTTGGCAATTTTAAACACAAAAGAGAGAATTAAGCTTTGATTTATTTATTTATTTATTTGGGGGGGGGGGCAACACTGAAACCATTCCAGTAGAATTGTGAACTTCTGTTTATTAATCAATATGTGTGTTGAACATCTAAAAGAAATATGATATATTGAGACAGAGTTCAAGCACTAGAATGTATAAGATTGGATTATATAAGAAAGCATACTGTAGTACTACCTGTATTCACACACTTGAATCATCATGTAAGCCTATGTCACATTAGCCAAATCACATCTTCCATCTACTTCTTTCCAGTTCAACCAAAATGTGTTTTTTTCCCTTTACACTGAGTTAGCTGCCCCTTGATAAATGACCAGAGAAATTACTCGCCCCACCAGATAGATAAATAAAACTACTTGGGGGAATTCTGGATGTGTTTATGACGTCAAGAAAGCTATTAGCAAAAGCACTTATATCGAGTTTACAATATGAATTTATATGGTTTCTTGGTTCCCTCGAGTGCGAACTCTAATGCAGATTTTCATGAATTAAATGAGAATTTTACAATGACAGCACCACTTGAACTAACAACCTGAATGCAGAATTTAAGACACAGACACTTACAAAACTTTTGTGACATAAACTTTATCTTGTGTATTTAATTCTCATAGGGCCATTTTTAACAATTTGTTTCAATAAAATAAGGCTACTTCAAATAAAAAATTCTTGAACAGTAATCCTTGTTGGCTGTGAATGTTTAGACTACAGATTTTTCTGATCTCAAAAAATACTTGGTTATCAATAAAAAGAAATGTGAGAATACACAGCAAGGGTATTCACAGCTTGGTGTCGAAACAAGACAAAATTATCAAAACAGGAAACAGTAAATATGATTGGGGTGTACATCATGATCAACATGGTAACATGGGCAAAATGTTTTGGTGAAACATAAGAAAAACATTAAACAGCTTTTCATCATTTTCTCAAAAACATCAGCACCTAATTCACAATTCCCTTTCCTTTAAGTGCCATCCAATAAATAATATGCACTCCTCCCCCCCCCTCCCCCCCCCCCAGAAATAAATCTTGGACAGTGAGCTTTTCATATCTCCAAAACCTAAATGATCCCTGCCCTACCACATGCATGTATGTCCATGTATGTATCAGTGTCATTACATTAAACGCTTTTAACGTCTTGACTTTTATTTTGGAAGTTCATTCATGTACAGTTTCTTAACCTTTGAGATATGATCAACTTGATCGTATTCCCCAGTGAAACTCAACCTGGGGATGATGTTATCATGTAGCTATTATTAATATTCAGAGCAAAGGTTTGGTTTAATGCCAAGGGCATTATTGTCTGATGCCCAAGAAAGTACGTAATGTTAATACTCAGGTTGTTGTTAATCCTTTGTTTCATTATGACGACGCAATGGAGATGCACACATTTCAAAATTTGTCTTTGCTTATTCCTACCGATTTGTTTGTTTGTAGATCCAGGAGAGTGGGCGCTAACAGGGTTACAATCACAAACAGGGCAGGTCCATGGGCTGGGGAGGGGGGGGGGGCACATAGCAAGAAAAGTGCACACTGCCAAAAAGGGGGAACTTGAGAACATTCAAGATCAAAAAAGGGTACAATTACCTCCCTGTTTGTGCCCACCCGATTCCTCAATCGAACCTAAACCACAAGAGTAATACTGCCACTGGTCGATTTTTACCATTATCCCTAACTCCCTAGACAACAAAAGCAGTTGGAGGATTTTGAAGGATTTTTATTGTTCAGTAACAATGCTTAGGGAGTTAGGGTTAAAGGTTTGCAGATTACTGGAAAGCAGTGACATAATCAAATCAATCAGAAAGATACACAACTTTACAAAAGTTGTCATAAGGATTTATGATGGCCCATCTGACTTTTCAGAGCCTTGTTCAGGCAAACTGAAAAGTGAATTTGTTTGGCCTCGGGGACCCTGTCCACAGGCTGGGTAATATACATTAAATTTATAGCTTTAACCCACCTTGAATGATTGACCCTAATTCTATCAAATCCAGGCGATCAAAAAATGACTCAAAGCGGCTTAGAATGACTGAACATTGAGAATAAACAGTGGGGTAAAATGGAAACTGGCAGATGGCTTCTCAGCAAGACGCTCAAATTCTGATTTACAATGTACATTCACATGCATTAATAAATGTGGTCTGGACACAGATACTGAATATCACCGAGGTACCAATGAAAAGAACAATGATCTTTACTTCAGTACTGACATTGGGAAAATGCAAGCTTTGAATTGTTTCTGATTAAAACACAGAGCGGATATTACATTATGGTGTCCATTAGGGTACAAGTGTATCTTGACGAAAAAAATTCTGGATGATATGGGCAAAAGCTACATACATTGTACATGTACATTCCAATTACCTTTTAATTGACAGTGTTATTCAAAAATCTGTGAGATTAATACAAATAACTCTTCCTCATAAAAGTGAGTGTATACTTTTTGACATCAACCCATTCAATCCCTGTTTGAGTCTAGTGTACAAAGATAAAACAAAATTGCAATAAACCTCTGTTGTTCCATTATACACGTACGTGTACTGTACAAAAGTCAGGTACACTGTAAATTAATATTAACCAAAAAAAACCTGATAGAAATATATTACATGCAGTGTAAACTTGCACCTTTAAGATCTCAAAGATATAGATTTTTGTGTTTTTTTGCTAGTAATGTGACAGCTCAAGTTATTTAAATGACCTGTAACTTAGATGGTAACCTTTTAATTTTTAGTTCATTCTCTGGTGTATCTTGGGTATAATGTGTGATTATTTGTTGGTATCACTCACAATATCTGCAGGCAAAATAAACAAGCACTTCAATTGGTTATAGTTAGACACAGCAGGACACTGCAGAGTGCAGTGGGCAGACAATATGACATCGACAACGCCGGTGAGGAACAAAGACAAGAAATCTCTCGGGGGGAAACAGGCAATTCGATTGTGCCGCGTTGATGAAAAATCAAGTTTGTGAAGAAGGGGGCCATGGAAAGCTGAGAATGATCAGAATTTGTCATGGCTAGGATATTGAAGCTGACAAGGTGTGGGAGAAAATAGACATCTTGATGATGCTCGAGCGTGGCACTGAATTGAATCAAACCTCTGTACGCACACAGCCGTCTACTTTTACTAGTACCAGGGGACTATCAAATGAACAGGGATGAATTGGGATGTAGATGCCAAGTACAGTGTGTGATGCCATAATGAAAACTAAATAAGTTTATCCCGTTTGGTTACATATGAATGCAAATATTGCCTTGACACAAAGATAGGAGACGCATGCTTTGTACAGGTCTTTCTATTTTTGTATTTAAAAAAATTTAAGTACAATGAATACAATGTACATGTAAGTACAATTCATTTAATTGGATTTCAGATTGAAACTTTTTCTTATCATGTTCAGAGTCTGAGGGTGCACTGTGAAATTGTCTACATACATGTACATGTAGGCCTACCTAGATTTATTTCCAAAACATTATGTTTTACCTCAAAAATAAATATTACACAAAATACATACATCTGATTGATATTTGACTTGGCCTAATGACAACCGTAATATTTAAGGTACCAGTACATACACTGTACATGTATTTCCATCTCTAGAATTACCTATAATTTGATGTCTTTATCTAAAACATATGGTATATTAGCAAAACAAATTCCAGATTTTGTTTTTGCCTCAAGCAAAAACTCCCACATATTGTGTTTCCCAACCTTGTCTGTAACAGATATTATGGGGCAAGATTTCAATTGGATTTCCTTACAAATACAGTAACAGATATCAGTTCTCTGTGTTTCATTCTAAATTGTTAATAGCTTTTTTGTGGAATTCTTAATCCACTTAAAAATAATCAGTCCATGCTTATTATGTTGGTGATTTAAATCATTCATGATTCGATGACTCTGCATGCGAGGTTCTGATTTCATGAAAATCATATTTTTGGCTCCAGTGAACTTAAGACTTTACGGATATCGGACAAGCGAGCAGTTAACCCTATTATTGATCAATATAATACTGAGCTCTCGGATTTATCGATTAATGTGTTTATATTGATCACTGGTGAATGATGTAGCATTGCATAATCTCCCCTCCCCCCCTCTATATTGTCAGTGTATATCCAGACAGATGGGCGTCTTATGAAACACGGATCTCTGTATCAAAGAGTGTTTTTCATTAGAGCACGACACAGACATCATAGATCATGCAAAACTAGAGCAAAGAACAGACTGGATGTAATTTTGGCTCAAGGGAAAAATCAACAGAATATTTTACTTTTCTTTAATGTTTCCTCCTTATTTATTTAAACAAAGAAATATAAACCTGCCCCTTCCCCCATGTTTTTGTATGTCTTAAATTTACCTGTCTTTTATCATTGATGGTATACATGTTCGTAAATTTATATTTTTTCTTTCAAACAATCTTTATTTATTTTATATTTATTGTTATGTTTATTTTCATTGATGTTCACTTTCATCTTCAATTTAAATGCATTTTCACTAATAAATCTTCCTACCAGAACCAATAAGCTACAAGTATACACGTACTATAAAAGAAGTTAAAAACAAATACAAAAAATACATATCCTCCTATACCTGAGAGTTTAGGGTAATTAAGGGTGGAATTGACACAAACAAGGTGTTATTATTGTCCAAATGTCAAGGTGTAAATGGGATTAATTATCATCCCTTGCTCTAAGGCATGAATGGTATTATATCCAGTGCCACGAGAGGGGTTTAATCATTCAGATCTTGTCAATGTTGTTGAATCTTAAGGTAAAGACCCAAATCCCCTGCTGACCCCGAAAAGACGTCATAAAAAACTCGGATACAGGTATAAGACACTGTAATAACTAGTCCATGTGTATATGTGGCATTGGTAATGTCACAAGAGCAGCCTCTGACCAACAAAAATGCATCAATTCATTTTGGATACACAATACACACTGGACTCTTCCAACAATTAGCTTGACACTATTTCTAATCGATACGAAATTTAGTTGTTCCCCCCATCCCCCTCCAACCTCCCCATTGACTCTCCACATACCTCAAGGCTTCATTTAATGCACACAAACATAGAGTACCCATACATGTATATCACCCGTTTAACAGCAGGGAAAAGTCCAATTACTGATGGAAAAAAAATCAGATAAAAATCAGTGAAAATAGCAGACACTCACCCCCAAATTCATCGGCTTGACCGGTCAGTCCGAGATCACACTCTGACATCTGGCAAAGAGTAGTCAAGATGACAAAGAAAAGCACTGAGAAACACATTGGGACGAGATGGGTACCAAACCTGAGATGAAAAATGCCTGCTGGAGTCTTTGTTTGAAGTTCTGCACTGCTTCAGCAACACATGTTAGCAAATGTCTTGGTGAAGACTACAAATATTAAATCCCTGGATGAAACAGAGATACCGTCGTCTTTCTGAGTTCAGCTTATCTGAAGGTTTTCATCTCAAATTCACCTTTCATAGTTAATTCCCTGGCCCTTGAGATGCGCAATTAAACTAAAGCTGACCAAAATATCCTCAAGTACAGAAAATCCTCAAGAAATTAGTTAAACTCTATTTATCTTTAAATAGTACATAATTTTCCACATTCATCAACTTGAAACATTTTTGGTTTTAAATATACCTCTGAAGCAATAATTCAGTCCAGAAAATTGAAGATGGTTGTCAGTTAATCGGAAGAGATCACAAAAATATCACCAAGTTAAATTCCGATACCGAGCTGCACAGATGATGCTCAGATGTAAACATGGACACACATATCCATCCATGATTGAGAATTACTGCAGGATGATAACCATTCTGGGAATATCAGATGCCATTTCTAATTCTACCAGAAAAGTCTATGGCATCTCGGCTGGGAAGCTACTGCGAGGCCCAGCAACAACATGACAGGCGCACGACAAGACTTCTTGCTGAGATCTGTCCTCCAATCGCAGTTCAATTTCACTCGCTGTAAAGCTTGCCAATCTGTAGTTTGTTAAGTCAACACACAAAAAAGAAGCTGGATTCTGAGGCTGAAACCCCTAGATGGCTGCTGAGGTACTCAGTCCAGGCCCCTATCAGCATCCCCTCCGTCTAACAGCCAAGGGCTTTAAGGTGATGTGATTAATAACCAGTGAGGTTTTATTTCCAAAATAAGAGCAATGTGTTGCATCCAAGTAAACAGATCGTCAAATGTCACGTGAAAGTGTCTCACATTACACTGTTGAGTCTCCAAGACGTCTGAGGTGTTAGATTAACCACAGAGTGTTTAATTCACCCCTTGCTATTGACGTGGCCTTTCTGCTATCTTCTTTTAATTTGAACAGGGTTGAAAGAAACATATATTGTACAAACTAGTAAGCTTCTCTCCAACAAATTTAAGGTTGTTTTTCTGCACATCAGAGGGTATTAAAGATGTACTTCATCAATCTTTTGACAAGATTCGGCTGGCCACCTCAGCCGAGGATGAACAAAGTAACTCAGCAGAAATGTCATGAAGCACTGTATGCAGATCTGACTAAAACAATTCCCTGTTGTATGCACCTGTACATGTATATGCCAGAGATTACGAAGACACACTTTTAATTTTCTTCCAATCTGGTGATTTTATCTAATGACCGATGATAACTCCTTTCATGGAGAGGTAGAGGAAAGTCAACACCGGCACAGTAGTAATCAATCAAGAGGTTTGGATTGTGTTTGCCCGCCTGTACGTTAAACAAAAACTGCTGGCTGGGCATTGGACAGGTCTCATCTTCCATGTGTACATGTATCTGCCGGGATGCATTCGTATTTGCGTACACACTCCGAGCAATAGAGAGTAACTATAAGCCCATCTACTATTGCCTCACTATATTGCACTGATGGGTCGGGCTGCATTGTCATGCGTTGGTGGTAAACCTAAAGTGGTGTCTCGTAGCCTGTCACTTCTTCTGGCCAGCCAGCCAATCCCGTCCGCCGCTAATTTGATCAAGTATTCATAATGCATTAAAACCATCAGCTTCATCCCCCCTGCAGGCCATAATGCATGTGTAATTGCACTGTGTGTTATGACGAACATGTGGGCTTTCATCTGGTTCGGGTAATTACTAAGCTCAACCGTACATATGGTATATATGTACATATGGTATATTGTTTGCAAACACAGTCCAGTGCCTAACAATAGAACATCAATGTGGTTGGTTACGGCAGCTTGTGTTGTGTGTGATCACCTTGTATATCAAAATGCAGTAAATAGGTCACTGGAAAACGGCAAGACCTTGATTCTAATTTGGTTACTAAAAAGTTACCTTTATACGTGTAGATAGTTTTTCAGCTGCTACAAGGAATTAACATGTCCAAGATGCCGTCATTCTTAAGAAAAGTGAAATTGTCAATAAATGTATCGGGAAAAAAAATACTCTTTCTGAAATTCCACAAAAGAATGAACACACAAAATCAGAATGCATTTTCACTATTTTCTCATTAACCCTCCTATGTACAGTGCAGTTGCCATAGAATTGTCAGACCTTTCAAAACCATTTAAGTTTGCTGTACTGAAGGGTTTTGAAAGGTGAGAAACCTGTCTGACAAAAGGGACCTATGAAAGGTTTCGAAAGGTGTAACAACTCTCTGAACAAACTGGTGTTGAAATGTTTCAATACCTTTCAAAGGGTATTGAAAGGTGTGGTTGTTCAGTAGCAACAAATTCTGGAGGGTTTTAAAGGGTTCATAATTATTGATAGCCATTTCGGCCAGTAAGCAGATTTTGAAAGGTTTTGAAAGGTCAAACCATAGGAGGGTTAACAACACTTAAAAGTTTTGTTTTTTTTACCAACATTACCAGTGACTTCCCTTTAAAACAAACAAACACTTCTCAGAGGTGATAGGCTCACTTTTGAGTCTGACCTTTGATATGTTCAGAGTAACATCTTCCTTTGTTTTGGTGGAGTTTGTGTTGGTTTCGTTTGTAAGCCACGTATGGGGGGAGTATTTTTGTTTGATTTGATGGTCCCATAGGCCTAAACAGTTTGTGAAGCTCAGATGTACCATTCATATAATGAAAGCTACACATGTTTATCAAGGGCAAAAAGTCATGCACCACAGTGATTATAAAAAGGCCAAGTATACACTACATGTACATGTATACTAGGTACGTGACTATGTAAAGGTAATATAATCATCAGCAATGACCTTTGAGGCACAAAACTGTAATAAAATTATACTCTTTTAGTCAATTTACAGATTCAGAAATTGTCATTGATCTTCAAATTTAAAATTTCACTAAATGTAATGAATTTGGCAAATGTAAAAACATTTCAAACCTAAATAACAACATGGTAGAATTTTTGCAATTTTAAAATTGGATATTATACAAATATTTTTTTGAAAATATCATTGTCTATGACTCCAAGGGTCATTTTGATAGAAGCTTCACATGACAGCATACAAATTTTATTTGTAGCCAGTTTCAAATCCTGCCATGAAAATGTGTAACATTGGTTATTAACTGATATTGATAACAACAATTACTGTATTATTATTGAAGCTATAAATTTGATGTGCAGTTGGTAAAAGGTACAACCAACAATCCTAAACAATGACTTTGTCTGATGTTCTCTCATTTAATCCTAACTCCCTAGACCCATTTGCTTACACATAACCTGAATCCTTCCTAACTCCCTAGGCCCATTTGTTTACACATAACCTGAATCCTTCCTAACTCCCTAGACCCATTTGCTTACACATAACCTGAATCCTCCATAACTCCCTAGGCCCATTTGCTTACACAAAACCTGAATCCTCCAAAATCCTTCAGTAGTAAAGCAAGCACATGACATATATATACACACATGTATTTCTAATCTATGATACATGTACATGGCCAGGGACCCTCCCTGCATGCATGGAGCAATAAACAGTGTCCATTGACCCAAGCACTGACCTTGCAATCACTACAACAAACATGGATGTACATGTACCATGGAAAGGCAAGTATGCCTAATAACCTCAATCCTCCAAAATCCTTCACTTTAGCAAAGAGCATGTAGCATGTAGCCTCCATCCTTCAAAATCCTTCAAAATCCTTCACTTTAGCAAAGAGGATTTTGGAGGATTTGGGAAGGTTAGGGTTAAGAGAAAACATTTAAAAAATGCCAGCCGACAATGCTTTTTCAAACTTTTCTCATGACTTGCATTGTAAGCCTCCACATTGAGCTGAAAGTTTCATAGTAAACATAGTAAACAGTTTGCCAATATTACCAATGTTGTACCTTCCCTTTAATGTATATCTTGATTCAAAGAGAGTAAGCATACTCATAGAAGCAGTTTTGCCGACATTACCAATGTTGTACCTTCCCTTCAATGTATATCTTGATTCAAAGAGAGTAAGCATACTCATAGAAGCAGTTTTGCCGACATTACCAATGTTGTACCTTCCCTTTAATGTATATCTTGATTCAAAGAGAGTAAGCATACTCATTGAAGCAGTTTGCCAACATTACCAATGTTGTACTTTCCCTTTAATGATTATGGAGTGCCATGGTCGAGCGGTTTAGTGCATCGGATTTGTGTTCTGAGTCGTCAGAATGTGGGTTCGAATCCCAGCCGCGACCGGGGTGCTTGTGTCCTTGAGCAAGACACTTTACCATAATTGCTTCTCTCCACCCAGGAGTAAATGGGTACCTGTGAGGGCAGAGTTGGTTGTTGTGTTTGATTAGCCCTATATGCACTGTAATGGCAGCAATTGAGCTGTATACTCCCCAGGGAGCTGAGATGGTTTCAGGAATGATTTATGAGCCTGATGAGCAGGGCTAATAATATAATGCGCCTTGAGCACCAGTTTGGTGGATACATACGCTATATAAGTCCACATTATTATTATTATTATTATTATTATTATTATTATTCAAAGAGAGTAAGCATACTCATTGAAGCAGTTTGCCAACATTACCAATGTTGCACCTTCCCTTTAATGTAAACTCCTCAAAAAAAGTTTTGAAACTCAAGTTTGACTGACGATTTCTCTCTTGTTACCAACTCATTTTCCTTGCAATTGGTATCATTGGAAAGCCCTGTTATTCCTCTTTACAATGATGTGCCATTTGTTATGATTATGCAATTGGGGGATGTGCAGCACAGCTGAATATGGGGGTGGGTGTAAAGTGAAATGCATTGCTATTGTCAAAAGTGTATTGACTCTTGCTGTTAGGAGTTGTTTGGAAGATGGGTGTGTCTTGAATGATTGTCTGCTTACTAACCAATATTTAAAGGTTGTAGGCCATAAATGTGCGGAAAAAGTTCAGAAATCCACATGGCCTGTCACAATAAGTTGCCTCCGGGATAGCAACACTGTTGTTAATGTGGTTGAGTTTCAAACAGAGTAAAAGAATTTGTCATTTTCTGCACTCAAACACCCAGTAATTCTCCATCAGTAACAACAAATCTCTCTCACAGTACAATGAAACTCTCTATCACTAACAAAAGAAAAAACAAGAAGTAAGGAAAGTCTTTTTTTCTGGTTTAATCATTGAACAGCTTCCTTCATTGAACAAACAATGATAAGTCAAGAGCCTCAGTAGCGGGTGGACGATCCGAATGCAGCCACAACAGCCTGGCACCTCCTCCTCATACTGGTCACGAGCCGGGTCACACGTTGCTGTGGGATGGCGTCCCATTCATCAATCAGGATCTGTTGCAGATCCGCCAACGTGGTTGCATCAGTGACTCTTGGGCGTACAGCACGGCCGAGCTGATCCCACAGATGCTCAAAGTCTACACTCCATCTCCATCACGCAATTTGCGCTCCAGCAAAATGTCACTCCTAAAGGAACCAACTTCAAAACGGAACTGGGGTGATAGGTCGTTTTCTGTCGCAGCTCCGAGACTCTGGAATCATCTTCCAACTAAACTCAAATCTTGTCATAGTATAACCAGATTCAAGTCAATGCTTAAAACTCATCTTATGTCACAACTCTTCAAAGATGATGTATATTTGTAATTGCATTGTAGGTACATGTATCTCGGTACATAATTCTTTTCCCTATGCTATCATTGTATATTGTTTGTATTAATGTTTTTTCTTTGTTTCCGCGCCTTGAGCGCCCAGCAGGGTGGATATGTGCGCGCTAAAAATCTTTATTATTATTATTATTATTGGGTTAAGGTCCGGGCTGCTGGCAGGCCATTCCATCCTTGTGATTCCCTCATCCTGCAGATATCTTGTGATGATCCTGGCTCTGTGGGGGCGAACATTGTCATCTTGGAGGATGGCATCCGGGACAATAGCAATGCATTTTGCAACATTTCACTTTACTCCCACCCCCATATTCAGCTGTGCTGCACATCCCCCAATTGCGTAATCATAACAAATGGCACATCATTGTAAAGAGGAATAACAGGGCTTTCCAATGATACCAAATGCAAGGGAAATGAGTTGGTAACAAAAGAGAAATCGTCAGTCAAACTTGAGTTTCCGAACTTTTTTTGAGGAGTTTATATCTTGATTCAAAGAGAGTAAGCATACTCAAAGAAGCAGCTTTGCCAACATTACCAATGATGTACCTTCCGTTCAATGTATATCTTGATTCAAAGAGAGTAAGCATACTCATAGAAGCAGTTTTGCCAACATTACCAATGTTGTACCTTCCCTTCAATGTATATCTTGATTCAAAGAGAGTAAGCATACTCATAGAAGCAGTTTTGCCAACATTACCAATGGTGTACCTTCCCTTCAATGTATATCTTGATTCAAAGAGAGTAAGCATACTCATAGAAGCAGTTTGCCAACATTACCAATGGTGTACCTTCCCTTCAATGTATATCTTGATTCAAAGAGAGTAAGCATACTCATAGAAGCAGTTTTGCCAACATTACCAATGGTGTACCTTCCCTTCAATGTATATCTTGATTCAAAGAGAGTAAGCATACTCATAGAAGCAGTTTTGCCGACATTACCAATGGTGTACCTTCCCTTCAATGTATATCTTGATTCAAAGAGAGTAAGCATACTCATAGAAGCAGTTTTGCCGACATTACCAATGTTGTACCTTCCGTTTAATGTATATCTTGATTCAAAGAGAGTAAGCATACTCATAGAAGCAGTTTGCCAACATTACCAATGTTGTACCTTCCCTTCAATGTATATCTTGATTCAAAGAGAGTAAGCATACTCATAGAAGCAGCTTTGCCAACATTACCAATGATGTACCTTCCGTTCAATGTATATCTTGATTCAAATAGAGTAAGCATACTCATAGAAGCAGTTTGCCAACATTACCAATGGTGTACCTTCCCTTCAATGTATATCTTGATTCAAAGAGAGTAAGCATACTCATAGAAGCAGCTTTGCCAACATTACCAATGATGTACCTTCCCTTCAATGTATATCTTGATTCAAAGAGAGTAAGCATACTCATAGAAGCAGTTTTGCCAACATTACCAATGTTGTACCTTCCCTTCAATGTATATCTTGATTCAAAGAGAGTAAACATACTCAAAGAAGCAGCTTTGCCAACATTACCAATGATGTACCTTCCCTATAAAAATTTCCAACAATGCTCAGGTGGGCCTACATATGTGAATAGAACAAACAAAATGTGCAATCAATCTTTCTTTAGAAGAGAGCAATGCAATTGAACAGTACCCATAGCAGCTCCAGAATTTAACATGGTAAACAAGATCACAAAAATGTCCCAGAGATTCACAATTTCTCCAAGCTGAGTCTTTAACAGTTCAATGTGTTCATGTACACATGTACATGTATGTATGTGTCCTAAATCTAAGACTTGTGGTGTATGATTGATATACCAGCCCTTAGAAAATAAAAAGGGTTGTTTTAATAAAAGCATATCATTTTCAATTAGGATTCAATTCATCCATCACATTGTCAGAGTACATAGGCCTATGAACTTTTTTCATAAAATGTGAATATGTACAATGTATAACATGTTTGCATTATTTCCTTATTCCCTAAATTCCTTTTTGCTACTCCAAAATATACTACTCAAAACAATTTAGGGAACACCGGAATAATCTCAGTTAAAGCAAGATCATTTATTTCAGATAAACACAATGTTTCACAGAATTGATGAGAAACAATTGCACAATGAAACAGACGATAAAGGATGCATGTAATGATTACACATTTCATGACATAACTACTGAAAGAGAGAGGGGGGGGTTGCAAATGAAAACCCCGGTTCATGGAACATTTCAAACCTATTTGATGTTAAAAATCCGGTGTTCCCTAAATTGTTTTGAGTAGTATACATGTATGACATGAATCACGGGGAAAACTCGTGTACATTTAACATTAACTGCCTTTATGGAAAGTACTTGCACAAAGCAATAAATATCACAATACTAAGTACTACACACCGTATTCATAATAAGAATGTGACAAGAAACACGATGTCATGGGAACATTTGTACGACAGGTGACAACCTTAACACTGCAGCCAAATTGAAATCAATGATCCGTACACGAGCCTACGTGTACGCTCATTCAAATTAAATATGAGTACATTTTGTTAGTATAGACTGTAATAAGGACTCAAGTTTGGAAATCAACATCTAATTCTACATCAGCTGGAAATGTATACATAATCCCCAGGGTGCTGAAAAAAGATTATGATATTTGCCAGGGGAAATAATGTAGTGTCCTAAGCTTCAAATTGTGTGCATTTGGACCTACTAGTGTAATACATGTATAAAACTACTTCAAACTCATACTCATAGAATTAGCTGTAATTATTGAGCCATAGTTCTCATCTGACAGGCCAGCGCATCATTTATGAGATAGTTATCATGTTTCTGTAATTTCATAAAGAATCACGATCAGCTAAGTATTCAAAATATGTTGACGCCAAAAGCTAATTACAGTGGTACTTTACAAATGATGTGAATGCAAGACAGATGGTTATCTCAGTCTCATGCTTTACATTTACCCAATATGTTTTATGCAATAGGGAATGTTGAGCACGGTGGCTGCTGTACAAAATGTATAGATCTACAGACATGTTCATGTAAATTTGACCGACAAAAAATTTGCTTGAGGGCGCTATAAGAGTATGTACAAGTATATGGGGTATTTGTGTATCCTGTTTAAAGCGTGTATCCCCCTTGTTCCAAGTGTACATGATACTCTGAGCTGTGGCATTCATACTTTTTAATGGAATAATCTTTCGTTTGATTTATAAACAAAACCATTTCACAAAATTTAAAGAATTGATGCATCCTTACTAACATATTTATGGTAATGTAGCATGCACATTGTGTATTGTACTAGATACAAAATAATTTTCAGCGTTTGTGGGGAAAAAGAGAGAAGATAAACGCCACTTCAGAAATTTCCGAGAGTCCCCGGAGACAGGACATAATCAGATGCTATCTATATGTCCTTGCAGGTGTGTTATTCTATACAAGTATGCCCTTAATTGCATTATGATGAAGTCCTATGAGTTCACCAAATTTGTAAACCAGGTCAACATCCTCTCATATTGCCTCTCACTTAAAGAGAGAAACTGATGCCAACAGTGGCCCTGAATTACACCTCTACCCTCATGCGACCCGACCCCATGACCTCACCTGGACCCTGTGTAAGGCCTGGGTGATAGTGATAGTCTCTGGGAGAAACTTTTGGGGGAAATGATGCTGGGGTCTCCAGACAGGGAATGACAAATGTCTGACACACGGTTGTTATGACTTTATGACTTTTGGTGTCTCTGGGGTAATGGCTTGCTGACAAAATCGTTGGGTGAAAACATGTTTGGCAAATGAAACTCTGGACAGTCCAATTTTACGGAATGTGGCGTTGTGATGATAGGTTGTAAACATGTGTAAGAGTATACCTTTGACATTAAATCACAGCAGAACAAAAAACTGTTTAACTCATTTTGTTTCAAGTCATGTTTTAAAAAACTCAAACAATTTTCTAACTCAAACAATCATTCAGCCTCTAGGCTGCTCCTCACCCCATTTGTGGTTGATACTGTGTATGCAAAAAAACATACATAATAATTATATTCCTATTTGCATCAAAGCAATAATTTCTTTGCATTGTTAAAGGTGTTAAAAAATGAATTATTTCTGTCCCGTTTTCCCCGAAAACATGTATGTGAAGAATGAATGAAGGTGTGTTCTGGCGCTCTATTTAGATTGAATAAATCTACATGTAGAAAATTATAGGGACTTCCCCAAATTGACTCAAACTTTCCAATCACCAATTTATTACTCAAAGTGTGCCTTTCTACCTTCAGTGATAACAAAATGTAACCCATGTAACATATCTTGCAGGACTGATAACTACTAATTATTTATTTTCTTTCTTTTTTTGGCGGGGGGGGGGGGGGACTTACATGTATTCTGAATGGTACCAGCTGCATGATGTACATGGCAAACTTACCTGTTAATAATTATCTCAAATAATAAACAAGAGCGCTGTTATAGTTTCAGTTTTGGATAGCTATTCATGTATGAAACCATGTTTTAAAAAAGCAATTCATCAATACATTTACTTCTCCTTCTATTAATTCAATCCAACTCACTGCAGTCATTGGCCACAGGCTCTGGTACAAACGTTTGTGCACAACCTTTTCAATGAAGTGAAACTGCGTTACATTTTCTTAATCAATTCTCCAGAGGTATTTCCTGTCTCTGAACACTGTCAATGTGCACCTGGTCACAAACGAAATAACAACTGAATAATTAAGTCTTGATTGGCAAAAAGGGTCCTGAATTCTATTTAACTGAAGCCCTCGTTTCACAAAAATAGTTCACCAAAAGTATTATTTTATGCATTCTCCTGCTTTTTGCTTATTTGTATTGTGAGAAAAACGATACAAGTCTGACTGTGGAATTACCTGTGGATGCACAGCACTATTGTGGACTGAGAAAAGAAACCTCAAGTTGATTTAGATTTCAAGTTTAAGCACCTCATGTTGCTGAACTTTTAGCACCTCATGTTGATAAATCTCATATCAACAGTTAACATATCACTACTTCCTCAGATTCATTAGACACTACCTTTCTTGACACACTTATTGGATAATATACCTCAAGCACACTGTAGGATTCTTACTGTAGGATTCTTACTGTAGGATTCCCAAGGCTGTGCTCGCCCTATACTTGCAAAAAAATAGGATTTCATTGCCGACAATGAAAGTGTGCTGTATCCAAGTTAAGTGTGCAGGGCAATATTTACACAAATCATTGGAAATATTTTTAAAATGTCAAAAACCAAACTTCCAGTTGCTGTCAACATCAAAACAAATTTTTGATTGTGTTGTTATCCGCAAAAGTTATTTCACGAAATTAATGATATTTTCCATATATGGTAATCACTCCTCCATGAATGTACCAGTATTAAAAACTTAAGTGCTCAGCAAACATGTACGTGTAAATAATAAGCTTGTTATTTTGGGGGGCATTAAGGCCTCTCTTCCATTTTGACCTGATTGGACCGGAAGAGAGAAAAACCTTTTAGCTGGATCTCGCTTGGTAAATTTAGCGAGATAGAAAATGCCATTAGGCTCTGCGGGACTCTAAAGAGATAATGACAGGTTTACAAACAACTTGGTTTTTTAATCATGAGATGGTGCAATTTCACTGCACTTAATTAATAATACAGAATGGTAGTTATCCGCACCATGCATACGCTGTTGAGGGCGCATGTTTTTAGATGACTGCAGCGATTAGTTTGTTGCGTTTGGCTTAACTTGGCATTTGAGGTGTGTACATGCATAAGATATTTCTAGCGATGTTCACAGAGCAAAACTGATGCACAAATATCTTTTTCACTAATTCTTGTAAATTTCAAAAATTTAATTGCAAATTGTGGGGAACAAAAAGAAACTGACAAATTGACAAAACTCAATTTTGGTACCATCAATACTAACCACGGATTATGTACATTAATACATGGTTGGAGAACAAAAAATAAGCAAAATATAGTTATTTACATTTCTTTTCTTTTTTTTACAATACTTATCTTCTCTATAAATGTTTTTTAAAAGGTTCCTTTCTCTGTAAATATGTTGTTTTTTATGCTTGTCACTCTCACTCTGGTATCTTTCCATCCTTCAATAATTGTGTACTTGCTTCGTGAAATTAAAAGGCCAAAGTATATCCATCATGCAAACAAATTCGTCTCCTCCTAAATTAATGAACATGTACAAACAGCCTTGCATTAAACACCATGATGGAGAATATTGCTTTTGTTTGTTCCTTTTTTTCTGTTTTAGGTTTTTGTCAGAAGCTTCAATCTTGTTTCCGGCAGCAAGACGACAATTACTTAGCTTCAGTTTGTACAGTAATTATGAAGCGGCAGTTGTACACTTCCCCTGGTTCCATTCTGTCTGTTCTAATTAGAAGGGTAAATTTGTTTGCAATCCTTTTGTTTATTCATTCTGTCACTAATCCTTCATCCATGACTCTAAGTTAGACGTGTAACTATAAAGAGATTATTGGTCATCAGATGAAGGCAGTTTGTTGAGATCCAATAAATTATTCATACCTTTTATAGGCCTCCGCCTCCCCCTCCCCCAATCCCCCACCCCCAAATTATTTCAGAAATTTGTTATAAATAATGTACGCTACAGTGTATATAACAGAAAAATGCTGGTTACTCTTGTAACATGTATAAAAAGTTGTGTTTTCTCTTATATAGCGTACATTATTATTTTGTGCTAAGGTCTGGGTATGACACTACTGTGAAAAAACTAATAAGGGAAATATATATATTATTATGGCATTAAAAAGTACAAAACCTCAAAATTGTAATGTAACCATGAAATTGCCCTAATGAATTCTGCAAATTCACAGAAAACAACCTTCACCGACAATTGGCTTGAACTATAAAGTGTATTAATTACTCAGGTGTAATATAATCAGAGCAGATATTTAAAATGCCAAAAGACATTATGCACAATGCTTTGAATGATATCTGAACTATAAAACTTTAGTACTTGAAATGGTTCAGTGAACACGTACACCACTTATTTTAAAGAGAAGTACACAACAAATTTAGGCTACATGAATTTCAACCCTCTAGATTTCTAGACATACCATAAACTTATCTGTGAAAGTTTAATTACAATAGGTCATCATGTTTTTACATAAAAGAATATTAATTTTTAACCCATATCCGCCGATCTACGTGATAACCCGTAGATATGTAAAACGCTACAAACGCCGACCTACGTGATTTTCCGTACCGTGTTTTTGTCCAATTCCAATATACTACGTTTTTCCGATGACTGTATTTCATGATTACAGATATGAAATTAGACAAAGCTGACATCATAATAAAGTGCATGTTCTCCTCTTTCCATCAGTAGGCCTATATAATGTGTCTGTGTCAGTGATTGTAATATTCTCTAAATAAGGAATCTTTCTGATTGTGTGCAAAAACAATGTATCTCTGTGCGGGGGCTTAGGCACATACAGTCTTTTGTGTGTTTACATGGTTAGGCGGATATGAGTTAAAGGTTTTTTAAAGTTTTTTTATTTTTGATGTCTTAAAACATGTTAATTTTCCTTTAAGAAACTAATATAACTACCGATTAAACCACAATGAATATTTCAGAATCGTAAAAATCCCAGCTGTTACAACAGTTAACAAGAGTTCAACCCTAGTGATGCATCTCACAGGGCAGTCAGGCGTGAAGGATCAAGACACAGAAACAACAGCAGTATCAGGGTCCTTTGCAATGGACGCTGATCCTTTGGGAGCTGTGCTTGCAATGATGGTCTGCTGCATGTACATGTACGAGTTCAATAAGTCAACTTATTGAACTGCAGAAACAAGATGATCTTCACGTAAAAATGTAATAATATATCACTTAAAGAGATACATGTAGTGTCTTTACAAGAGAAACAGTCAGGAACCAGCTGTTAACTTTTTCTAAATTTATGAATTTGTTTATGAATTATGTCTAGTCTCTGCATGTCCTGCCTTCACTGTCACACCACTTGAACTTAGAAAAGACAGTTCTCTGATTAAAATGGCCATTTTTTCATGAAAGAGCTTGTTGTTTACAATTTATCAACCAAAAGTAAATGTCAAAAGTGCTTCTTCTGGGGAAAAAAAATCATACAAATTGTGTCTAAAAAGCATAAATAAACAGAACTTTTCAGATTTTTACAACTTTCCATGGGGAGGTATAATGTATAATTGTACATGTGTATGTTTTGCAGTGACATTTAAATAGTGTTTTCAAATTTTACAATTTTTTATTTATTTATTCAGTAAGGACCCTGAGGTGTACATGTATATATATGTAACTGTGTACAGTTATCTAATTAACAAATAAGCACCTCTAATCTTTGGGGATCCTTGGGTGATAATGATATACAGTGTAAGCCTATGGTGTGTCTGTATTTGATAATCTTGACCAAAGAGAAAGGATGATTTGACCAGACCCACAACTGACTCTAGGTCTGTGGGCATTGGACGATATATATATGATGTGACTAACCCTTACAGAAAATTAATGGTGCCCTTGCTCAGAAAGTAAAAGATGCTAACTCATTGCTTCATGCATGAATGCAGTGTGCCTAAAACATGCAATCTCAATGTTTGTCCTCGTGTTAACGTCAATACATCACCAAGTGAACAAAATGAGATGCTTAGCAGACAAAATTGGGTAAACAGTTTTTGTTACCAGCCGATTTTTCAGCTATAGACTTTGGCTGGTTCCGTTTTAGAATGCCTACCTAAATATTTGTTTAAAATACAAAATGAAACCCAATTTCATAGAGCTGCTAAGCAGAAAATCATGCTAAGCAAATATTTTTACTTAGCAATATAAAACAGACTACCAGCCAAAATGCATACACTTTGTATGAGTTTGTCTGGTAACCAAAGAAATCCGCTAAGCAAATATTTCTAGTAAGCAATTTTGTCTGCTGAGCAGCTCAATGACATTGGCTCCTGATGTGGGTACCTATTTTTGTGGCAAAAACAGACAAGATATTCATTACCACAAGAGCTTCTAAAGGCAGTAACCAACGTAACAAGGAAGCAGACAACTATTTCTGCTAAATTAAATTTAGTTTTCTGTACTTGGCCCCATAATTAGGGATAATTTCAAACAACTTCCAGTGAGCAATCTGCTGAGTAATTTAGTTTCCAGCTAACATGTAACTCTATAAAGTAAGTGTCCCCTATGGCTAACTGTCAACCATATTTTTTATATCAACAAAATTATCTGTCAATTAAGCTAAGCAACTCTGTACAACTTACTGACCCGAGAAAGTTGATATGATCAAAAAATGCCTTATGTACATTTGAATGATCTTTCAAATATGCTGGCTGGCTTGTTCATTACGTATGATTAAAATCACCACTGTTCATGTGTGCAGTGTTCTATTTTCTTTGTTTATTGACCTACATTGTCGTGACATCTTCTGATTGCTAAAACATATTTTCATGATGAATTGTATCATGCTAGCAGGAAAATTTATCTCATTTTTTGTGTGTGCAATAGGCTTTGTGCAAGCATGTGCAGAAACTATTGTTAGTTTTCTATCAAGTACATGTACATGTACATGTACACTTATTCAACTAATGCATTTAACCTTCCTACAATCAGTGCAATTTTTGAAACAACCCATTCAGGCCACTCCAAGCCATTAGGTGTTGCCAGTGGCCTCCTATGGTTACCCTTCTGTGCACTGTCACACCACTGAGATTGCAGGGTAAGGTGGTCTCCCATTGATACATTGCAGGCCATACTAATTAATATGTTCAAACATTTACCGTGGCCTTGGGTGGCACACAGTTGATTTTGTAAGATTACTTGGAAAGGACAGCAGGCTTGTTATGTACTAAAGGTTGGTGAAGAACAAATTGAAAATTTAGTGGATCGGAGTGGCCTCCATGTGTAGTCACATTCTTAAGGTGGCAGTGCATACTTAACACATCGTGAACACATAGTGTATTTGTTCATTTTATTTTCTAATAATATTTTTACATTTTGTTTTAATATATTGCCATACAACAGCCAAAAATTTAAAGATTTCAAATTATTTGTTAAATACATGTCATGTACATCAGGGAACCATAGTATGCTACTGCATGGCAAATGATTATTTCATGAAATGTGGTAGCAATCATAAAATTGGTGCTCAGTCGACAGTCTTCCTTTCAGCAAGTATTTTCCTCACTCTCCCTACACCTCTGACCTGCATTACGGTATCACTCCACAGATTGTAATTACAATCAGCATCTAACTTTAAAGGACCCAGATTGTTCTAGGTTGTTATTTTACAGCCAGTTTAAACAGGCAACAGTTCAGTTCCTAGTTCTGGACAATTGATAAAATAGAGTACACTGTGGAGTACCGTACATTTACCCTGCTCATGAAGTATACAAAGAGACAGTCACTGAGGATTTGTATTCCAATTGTTGCTTTAAGTGGATACCATTTTTGTGACGTTTACTCTTTGACTCAGTCACAGTGATAGTAATATTTAACCCCCATCCTCGCACCCGTGTCCCCTCCCACACCCTTACCCCTCGCCAGAGCTGTTACAAGTCATACCCATTACTATACATCGCAAGCACAATAAACACCACCACTAATAACAAAATAATCAAATCATCAAGACTTTTGATCACACCATATATGCAGTTGATATTCATGGATGTTTACGTGTGATACGGTACGCTACATTGCATATTTTTCATTAAAGACCTTTCCTTTGGCCAAAAGCTTCACAGATCATGACCCAATCATACTCTTGATATATCCCTGGGCAATTATGAATGCCAGAGTTTTTAAGGCCGCACTGATGTAGTATCAATGTACTCTAAGCACTCGTACAATAATAATATCATTAGAGCTATAATAATACATCAAGGGGCCTGATTTCACTGGAATGGACGATCAGACTAATATCGAAGATTAACGCCTCAAGAAAGGAGACAGTCAGACTATTATCAGGAGATACAAAGAATGGTTTAAAGGAACAGTAATCATCACGATCAGAGCAGACTTTCAACAGGGCATAGAATCGATGTACTAGTGACTGAAAATTACTGGCTCATGTAGCAGCAACGGTAATATAACCTTATCATGTAGGGTATTATGGCAGGCAGTCACTGAGTTAATCTAAAACTAGCACTCTGATTCCATGCCCTGTTGATCATGATGATACTGTCCCTTTAACTCTTTCAAGACCAGTCTTTTCTGTCAAATGCCTGGACATCATTTTTTTAATCTGGTGAAAGTTTATCAAAGTTGAATTCTAAGATTTTTGCCAATGAACTCTTTTCTTAATGCCTAGATGTATTTAATTTACAATTATCTATATTCTGGGATGGAAATCTGGGATGCTTTAATATTTTATATGAATAGTGGAATACAAGACAATGGCTTTATCCTGACAAGGGAAGGGGGTGGTGTTGGAAGGTCAGTAATAACTATTCCAAATGATGAAACTTTTTCTAAATTTATGAATTTGTTTATGAATTATGTCTAGTCTCTGCATGTCCTGCCTTCACTGTCACACCACTTGAACTTGGAAAAGACAGATCTCTGATTAAAATAAAGAGCTTGCTGTTTACAATTTATCAACCAAAAGTAAATTGTCAAAAGTGCTTCTTTAACTCTTTCAAGACCAGCCTTTTCTTGATAACCACTGTCAAATGCCTGGACATGAATATTCATGTTTCACCCTGGAGACATGTTTTTGTGTCAGTCACTTGTATACATGTACATGCTATGTATTAGAAACAGTTCACATACAGTACATCAAAGTTTGTCAAACTCCTAAGTGTCTTCAGTACGTGTACGTGAGCAAATGCATGATGACAGTATGACTCATTTTAAAATGAGATTTGCCTAATAACGCTTGTCACGAAACAGGTCACCGACAATGCTGGAGAATATTGGTACATGCACACATTCACCAACATAAACATAGGCACACTGGTTCATGAATCCCAGTTTGAATCATGTTTGAATGTGACATACATGTAAAGTTCTTAAAATAGTAGTCCTGACAAGGGCTAATTGGAATAAGCACTGTCGACACTGTTGACATGTGAATTTAAGTATTCAATTCTGAGTTACTCAATTACTTTCATGAAGTAAAATAATAATAAATATATTATATACATGTACATGTATATTAAAAGATTATTGTTTCCCCTCCCCCCCCCCCCCCAGATTATCTAAGACAGGTTGTTTCAGTGATGCAGTGAACCATTGCAAACTGGGCCATTACCATGCAATTCACAACAAAAACACATACTACATGTGTATATGTCATAACAGCAGAGTTTATCCTCATCTTACACCCATGTGTTCCGAACATGACAGTCAAATGACACTGGAGTCTAGACCAAATTCTTGCAAATAATAAATTCTGACTAAATGGAGGTAAGACCCTTTTGGAATAAACAAACCAAGTGCACGTCACTGGATATTTTCATGATGTAAACCAGGCCCTCATGGACGTGTTAGGTTTACCTTGATTTTAATCCTTGAATTCTTTGTGGAGAAGTCATAGGACAGTGCATAGATACTGATTTGGATGAGCTCATTTGTTTTCCTCCAATATCTTTACAATGAAATTAACAATATTGAGAAAATGTTAGAATAAAGAATCTTTACTGATACATCAAAGGATCTTTTCCAATGGAATTATATATATTTAAGTAGGGATACATCCTGTAATGGATGAATTATGCAGTTTTAGCCACAACAGAACTAGAACCAAAATCACGTGAGGGCAGGCTTCACTCATCCAGTACATGGCCAGGAAGGAGGAATGAATTATCAGATGAGAAAACAGTCGAGTCCAGGCTCTTACAGTCAATGTCAATAGCGCCCTCTTGTGTTTGACATATTAGAATTTGTTTTTGGTCTAACCACATGGTTAATGGGTGTGTGGTTGCAAAGAAACCCACTCACTCATGTGGAGCTAAGCACTGGGTGAGTCAACACATGTACAAATAAAGTTAGCAACCCAAAAAGTTGTTATTCATTATCAAAATACTACATGTAGGCATATTACCATTAGTATCCTGTACATACCAACATTTTCTCAGAAATACAATACATGCATTAGGTATGTGCGTATCCACGCATTGTCGCAAATCTTTTCGGCCGCGGCCTCAATCTCGGGTTGAATCGCCGTGGCGAAGACACCGTGGAGATAGCGCTTTGTAACGTTTCGCTGAGGCCGTTCTTTTTGACGTACAGGAGATTTTTTTCAAGACGTAGATCAAATATTCTACTTCAACCTCGTTCTCAAATTTTCTGAATGCGGCATCTAGAAGTTTCCAAAAAATATTCTCGAAATTTGGGTTCGCTCTTGCTCATCAAAACCATCGACGATTTACCAAAAGATGAGTAATATCACTTATCAAACCACAAATATCATTTTTCTATACTTGTTTTCTACCTCTTGGCCAATTTTGACGGCGATTGAACGTCTCCCAGTTATGTTTTTTTGACTCCCCAAACATCAATGTCAACCAAAGATTGTATTGCGCCGTGTTCAGCGCGCTATAGACCTACCAATTTTCAGTCCGATAAATCGTCCGTTTAAACCTATAATAAGTAATATACATCGGCGTAACACAATAATATTAGTTTTCATGAACTTATTTCATTTTTTTTCTTCATATTTCCAGTCCAATATCATTTATTGTTTTTTATAAATATTATTATGTTTAATTAAATCAGGGATAAGAATTTCTCGCGGATTTCAGTATAAATATTTAAAATTCTCAGATTTGAGTAATTTTTTTTCTCTATTTTTTAAAATCTATTTTCATTAATTTGTTTTATATTTCCAGTCCAATATAATTTATAAATTGTTTTAATATTAAATTAAATCAGGAATGAGAGGCTTTCGAAGATTTTAGTGTAAAAATATGAAAACAATCCTCAGATTTGAGTAATTTATTTTTTTTCATAATTTTTTTTTTTTTTATTTTATTTTTTTTTTTAACACATTTTTTTTGTATTTCTTATTTGTAAATCAGCACTACAAAACAAACTAATCATTGAATTAGCCTGGAAATAGGTTATTATTCTTCCTCTTTTCCCAAGCATTCCAGTGATACCAACCTTTTGAAAATCGGACAAGAATTAAGAAAGTTATGATATGGAATCCGAGAAAATCTAGGAAACGGGTCACAAGTCAAATTTACATTTCTTTTGTTTTTCCTTATAAAATAATTGCCATTTACGGGCCTAAAATTGCCGGATTCAACATGTCATAACTTCCTTATTTTTGGTCACAGGAAGATGATCCTTATATCATTGTAATCGTCTATTCAAGACCTTGACAATGATACCAGTTGTATTGGAATCTGTTGATTTTGAACATTTTTGTCACATAGCTACATGCATCCTTTATCATCTGTTTCATTGTGCAGTTGTTTCTCATCAATTCTGTGAAACATTGTGTTTATCTGAAATAAATGATCTTGCTTTAACTGAGATTATTCCAGTGTTCCCTAAATTGTTTTGAGTAGCCTAGTATATTTACTTTTTTAATGCCAAATATTCCATCTCATATTTCAATAATAGGATTTTTAGGAATTATGGAAACTACATGTACACGTATAATGGCACACCTTTGGTAAAACAGGTCATTGCATAGCCAATCAAGAATCATTAAAACACTGCCCTCTATTGTCCTTATAATGATTAGTTGTCAGATTTAGTTAATTAAATCATTTTCCCTCAATGGTTGACCAACTGAGCGAAAACTTTCATGGACTGGTGATTGTGGAATTATGACCTTTCATTAAAAGTGAAATTGGGCTGCAAATAAAAAGTGCAAAATTAAAAGCAAATTGACACAAGACATCCTGTTTAAATGGCTTCTTATTTATCAAAGGAATTTGAGGAAACTTTTTTTTCACTCCAAATTGATTGCAACACCAACATGCAGTCAGTTTCTGTAATAAACTATTTAATAATGAAATATTTTAGAAATTTACAGAATCATTCAAAAGAGTAGACCAAATTGGTATTACACATGCATCACAAATACATGTATTTCTGCATAAAATTGTTTATAAGCAAAATATTTTACTAAGAAAAAAATTTCTCCAGAGACCCAATGAGAACAAACTTTGCCAAGAGGATGGGTTTATCACCAAGGTGAAGCTGCCAAGTTGTGGCATGCAATGTCTAGATAATTCTTGGCTCAACATTCTTGTAAAAACAGCTGTTAGTCCAGGAGGAAATCTCATGTCTCAGGAGACCATGGAGAAGGATAAATACTGCCTCATTAACAAATAGTTAACCCTTGAGGTCTTCATCAAAAGGGATCACTTGAAAAAATATGTCCCCTCCCCACTTAACACAATACTTGTAGATTTACCATACTTTTTGGGTGCTTTTTGGGGTGGGCTGGGTTTCCTGTGAGGTCTTCATCGAAAGGGGTAACTTGAAAAAATATTAAAAGATACCTACAATTCATCACTGGTGAATCGAGAGGGACAATGGGGCATGTCCCCTCCCCACCTAATGTAATGTCCCCTCCCCACCTAATGTAATACCCCCTCCCCTCTCCCCACACACACGCTAGATACATCCCTGCAAGATTATCCATTTTTCAAATTTCTTTTACATTTTGAAGTGTTTATTTTCTATTTCTTTTTAAACTATTTTTGCATACACTTTACATTGTGTACAACAAAGATTTCATCCCTCACACTGTATATGTACAATAGTCTTAATAAATTGGAAAAACTTAACTTATGAACAGTTCACTCCAAGGTGCATGTTGTCTGTTTTGGTTTTATTATTACTAAAACTCGAGTCAATATCACTCTAGCGTTTCCAAGATACCAGTTGTCCTAATGGCACCTTGCAAGAAGCAGTGTCTGTGAGTTTCACACTTAAAGATTACAAATAGTACATGTACATGTATGTATTAATTGTTGGTGGTGTATCAATGGGATTTGATGGGAGGGGGGAAGCTGAGTGAGTGCATGTGGTCAAAAAAAATCCCTGTCCTTTAAAGTGTTCCACTTGTTTGACTAAGAATAACTGATTTGGTTATTGCCCATTACTGACACTGTCTACTCAGTGCTTTGAGTGACTCAGTGTCCGCAAAAGAAAGAAAACAGAGAAGCACTAGAAATAATTGCTCTTACAATCTAAGTACAGAGGCTAGTGTTACATTACATGAACTGAGAGTTGCAACTGCATGAACAGGTTTTTTTCAGACCAACAAATATGAACATGATTGAAAGAACAGTGTACATAAATAACATCTTCAAATAAATTACTACTCAATTGAGATTCCACATGGTGTCACCGCAATTAGTCTTACTTAACATCTTCAAAGTTAATTTTCCAATTTGTCTGAAAAAATAAATAATAATAATAATAATAATAATAATAATAATAATAATAATAATAATAATAATAATAATAATAACAGATAAAATTTGTTTTGTTTTTGCAGCCAGTATGCACATCCTCGTAAATGAAATCATCACATATTTTAGATAAGAATCAAATACAATGTAAATATCCGGTAGTAAACACAGTTTGATTCATGGGTCCATGTTTGAAGTGTATGTGGTATTTGCACAATTTATGAAAGGAGTATGGCAACGTCGTAAACCTTGATCATGAATTACTTACTAGTGAGTAAACAGCCATTTTGGATATATTCATTATCATAAGCGTGAAACTTTCTGTACTATTAGTACCCAGTTAATTAATAAGAAATCTGCATTAATTAAGTGTCTTAACAGAACATCAAAGCGATGTAAAGAAAATATCAAAGAAAATCAACTGCTCTAATCTGATTGAGTATATTTCTACTCAAAACAATTTAGGGAACAAAACAATTTAGGAAACACCGGATTTACTGCAAGAGGTGGTCACACCCGTTATTGAAATGTTCCATGAACCGAGATTTTCATTTGCAACCCCCTCTCTCTTTCAGTAGTCATGTCATGAAATGTGTAATCACTACATGCATCCTTTATCATCTGTTTCATTGTGCAGTTGTTTCTCATCAATTCTGTGAAACATTGTGTTCCCTAAATTGTTTTGTTCCCTAAATTGTTTTGAGTAGTATATATTGAGAATGTTATTGAATGAAACAAAACCCAAAAATATGTTGCAGGTCTGTGGGAATCATATATTGTATGATCTCTTGGCCTAAAGCCACTAAACAATGATTATAAACGTCATGCTGATCTTCACACTGTTCAACGTGCACATTGTGGAATTTACCTCCTCTGAAGGTCTAAGGGACCAACAAGACAAAATTAGTATCTATATGTGTTTGGAAACCACCTTTATTTTCAACGTCTGATATAAATATATGAGATCCCTGTGTTAATGTTGCAGGTTACTTTGATATTCTCAAAAAGCATAAATGATCCCAGTTTGACATTCAACTTACTCGGTGAAAAGTTGATGACGATATCAAAACAACCTTTAAAATTTATCTGATGTGTCTCATCGCAGCGCTATCCAATGTTATCCTCCGATTAAGAATGTCAGAATTTTGATAATGCACTGTATCAAAATTCCATGCAAAGTAAGAATTGCCAATCAAAATCTCTAAATGCCATTGCACTAGACACAACTTATAAGATAACAAACTATCCAAAATTCCATGTACAGTAAGACTTGCCAATCAATTCCATTTCACTGGACACAACTTATAAGATAACAAACTGTATCCATAATTCCATAGAATGAATAAGAAACTTGTGTTTGCTGACATAACATACGTAATTAGCCAAGACATTTGATATTTTTGGGGATAGAAGTTGTACAGCAGAATAATGATTTACAGTCCCTTAAAACTGTTAAGTACAGCAAGTGCCAGACAGACATCAGTCTTTCCTTTCAATATCTTTCACATCCCGCTAAGGATCTACATGTACATACATATGTACAGGAACCATGGTCCAGTCCACTAAGATGAATCCATCTAGGGACTGCATTGTAAACAAAATAATCAATCATGTAAGAGCCTTGTGCAAGAGACATCTGAAGATTTGTTATGGAAATGAATCAAGGAGTTATTGACAAATGAAGGAATTAACAGATGCTAGACTCCTCCTTGTATACAATAAAAAGCAATTTAGTGAATCATTTGGCAATGAAGAAGTGGCTGTCCTATGCTACTTTAGCTCATCAGACCAGTGTTCATCTCCAGTTTGATTTTTGTTGTCACGAAACGACTGAAAATATAAATTTAAAATCCATCTGGATAGGATGCCAGATCTCCCGAGGTTACTTCCCACTGCTGGATATATGTCCTGCACATCCGATTATACTCCTGGTTTGAGAGAAGCCATTATGGTAATGTCTTGCTCAAGGACACAAGCACCGTGGTCGCTGCCAGGATTCAAACTAGAATTTGAACTGATGACTTGGCCATCACAACACAAGTCTGATGCACCGAATAAGATCGGATGACCATGGCACCCCAATATTGTGAATATATCGAATTATTCATTGTTAAAGTGTGAATGTTGTTTTGAAAAATTGCAAGAAGTGTTAACATTGTTTGAACCATCCCAGCCAAAACCTTACTGTCGGCATTCAGTACAGTATCTAGTATTATTATTATTTATTATTATTATTATTAATCATTTCTGGTAATGAAACCAAGGGATGCCTCAGAAAAGCGCACTTAAGCACTGTAAGCTCGAAAGCCTGAGGAAACCTGTAAACAAGGGCGCTTGCAATGTGAACCAGAAACACCGGGGTAAACCCCTTACACTTCCACGATAAGTGTTCTGGGTTCTTTTATGTGCATTACTTAATCTAGTACATGGGACCTACGGCTTAACGTCCCATCCGAAGGACGAAGCAATTATGGTTAAGTATCTTGCTCAAGGACACAAGTGTCACGACCGGGGCTCGAACCCACACCCTGCTGCTGGCAACACCAGAACTTGAGTTCGGTGCGCTAGACCGCTCGGCCACGACACTCCACATGGAGATATAATTTCTCAACAGGGTCCACGAGTACAGATACATGTGTAGGCATACATCTATGACATGTACTTGACTTCAAGACATGCCAATTTTACTCAGCATAAACCCTAACCACCCCATATCCTCCAAAAATCCTTCAAGGGGCACTTTTTTGGAAAAATTCAGCACTGTTGGAAATGGTACTTTCACCTCTTCAAATGGGACAAAATTACTACCTGGCAAGAAATACAGGCCATAAGTGCTGAATATGAAAGATCAACGAAAATGCATGGTGCATTTTGAAGATAAGGGCATGTTTCCAAAAGTGCACTGGAGGATTTTGGAGGATTCAGGAAGGTCCCTAGCCAGAATACCTAGGGGGTTAGGGTTAATATCAGGGTCTACCAGCCGACGGGTGGGACAATAAGGTCAAAGGCAGACCCTGGAGTTTAGTGGTACCAGGTGACATGTAAACATGCACACCTGGTAGAGATGATCATTCTTTGAGTTTTATTTAGCAATCACTGAGGGATGGCTTCCGACAACTCTAGGATTAAACTGCTGCGTGTGCAGCTTCCCTCTGCGCATTCAGCCCTATTTGTTAAAAACCAAGCAAGGAGCCTGACCTGGTTGAACTCTCAGTGTTGACAAATGGGCAACTCCCAAGAATGCTGGTTTGTTTTATATGTCTAAGAGGGACCATCTCTACACAATTTGTACAACCAGAAACAGTATTAGGACTAATTATCAGATTTAAAAAAAATTAAAAAAAATCAGTGAATAGGTTCTGATTATGGTTTACAGGCAGGTGCACTACACATATGATTTTATTAATTTTATTAATTTTATTATTTTTACTTTATTTATTTTAGTGCCATACTATACGTTGCACCATGGTTGAAACTAGCAAAAATGCCCAAGCCATTAAAAAAAAACAATTATTTATGGTTTTACCTTAAAATGCACCCGAAGCAACTTAAAAATATTATTTTTTAAATTGTGGTAATTCTCCTGATATATCCGATGATACAATTATCGACAAGAAAAGGTTCCCCTATCTACAGACATATTTAAAATTTATTTAATTCATTAAAAAAAACATTAACAAAATATTCACTATGGGTTCATTGAGGAAGCTTTTTCGTCATTATCATCATCATTCTTACATTTTGAAAACCCAAACTGAAATAAACTCATCTTTTTTTTATTGGCAATAGCAAATAATGTAACGATTAACATTTTATTCCATCAATATTCACATCTTTTCAGATACTCCACCTTTGTACAAGGCCATGCCCTAGGCCATGCCCTAGGCCATGCCCCAGCCTCTAGCCCAAGCAGCAGGCCAGGGTCATCAGACACCAATGTTTTACAGATTTATTATCACTACACTTAATAACCAAGACAGAGGAATGAACACTGGACATTAACATGGCTGGTCAAATCTTGAAAGTTCTGTCAAACTCAATTGTGTGACCTATGGTGTGACATACTACTTACATGAGACTGTACAGTACCAGCCACATGCTGGTGGCCTGTATTTTTCCAAGCAAACTGTTCATGTTAAAAAAAAAAAAAAAAAATTGTACTGATCACACCTTGCAGTATTTTGACACCAGCTACATGTACATGTACACATACTGGAAATTACTTAAGAGTCATTGTTCTTATGGTGGGACATGACATGTAACAACATGGATAGATTCACTTACCCACTTTTTTAAATCGCTTACTGCCTGAAAAATCCATTTACCTCTGGTAAGTGGGTATGGGTAATCCAGAACGTTGATCCTCATACAGACTACATGTTGTCTAGTGTCAAATAAAAGCATGTTTAGAATTTATCGAGACCTACAGTCATCAACATTGTGTAGTTGGCTGCCTTGTCCAATTCTGTAACACTACATGTATACATGTATGTATTTAAGGTACTTTTCAAGACTGCCCTAAAACAATTAGTAGTACATTTCAACACTTTCCCTACTTCTTTTCCCACTTTCTCTGCATTCTGAAGTGTGATTTCAAGCAGAAATTAAAACATGTGGTCAACTTTATTTGTTGTCTCAGTAGAAGTACAAATACTTTGAAAAGTTTCACCAATCATAAACAGACCCATAGTATCTGTAAATAGGGCAGGTAACATGTACTGTGGGATCCCATAATGGGAAAACAATCATTCAAAGTGTAGCACCAGTGAATTGTTACAAGGGCACACGAGGGAGTACCAATGAAGTAGTAAACACAACATCCAAGAAAAACTATTTATTGTTATAACAACAAAAACATATTCCCAGATCTGAGGTCAAGGTATCAAGTGTCCAGCAGAGAATGTCTGGGATACAGTACATGTAGCTTGTAGTAATTTTATTGTTGAAAACCAGATTCCCAGGGTACAGTATGGACTTGAACAACCATACAAAAATTAAGCTGGAACCCTCCCCCCCCCCCCCTATGAATAAGTGAGTTCTGCTTAGCGTGCCAATTTAAATGTGCATACTTTTTGTTTTCTTTTTGGAGAAAGTGGTAGTTTTTAAAAGTGGAACTTGATAAACAGCAGGAAGTAATGATTAAAAAAATTGTTGGTAGTGTCCTATTTTACATGGAGGAAATTACAAACAAGTTGAAAAGTTCTTCCTGCCTGCCTATTTTTGAGTTTCACTTAAAAAAATTTAAAAAAAACCTTTTCCAAAAGCAACTGCACTTTCAAACCAGCCTACAGGCCAACATGTAGCTGATATGAGAAACATGCTTACCACTAAATTGATGGACAGTAAAGATGTGTTTATGTCATTGCATTTAAGCACTGTAGCCTGTAAGTCTAGCAAATACACAAGAACCCTGCAAACTACACATGTACGAACAAACCACTAAGCGCTGAGAAATTGGGTCCCACTATTGTGATCAATCTTAACCTCTACTGTAAACTGGTGTGATCATAGCATTTCTTCTTTTCTACACTGATTAAAACTGACAGGAATTCCCATCAGGTAAACAAAGTGTCAGTTGTGGTTAACAGCCTTAGTAGGTGAATATTGGCCATGTATGGGAAAATGGAATGTTTTATTTATCCCCCTTCCAACAATTTGATCTCGGCAATGCTTTCAATGGGTACAAGTACAGGCAGTAAACCAATTTTATGAGTTCAGACTTGAGTACTATTTCAAAACTCAAGTTTTAAAAGTAAAATCTATTATTAACTTTTTGATTTAATTCCAGAAATGGATCATTGCCACAATTATCTTTTTTTAGTTTAGGTGCCAACATTTTTTTTAAATCAATGTTTAATTTCTGTAAAAAAAATAATATTGTGAAATAATCACAAGGGAATACTGTGAATACTAGAATACTATATACAGTACCAGAATTAATTATAATCATTTGGTAAATTAAAATATTTTTTCATATTAAAAGAACTACCTTGAGCAAGACACTTAACCATAATTGCTTATAGGGGCAGAGGCAGTTTAACAACTGCCTTGTTCTGGACTAGTTACCCCTCCCAGTCCTATTCGCACCGTGAAGAGGCTGGTTATTAACTTGTCTTGTTTCGGTGTGAGGGGCTGGTTTCTTCAGTATGGAGTCATTGTAACAACTCAATGACTTAGTAGCCCCCACCTTGAAGTGGCCATTGGCCTTGTGTGGGGCGATTTGCATTTTAAAAAAAATTAAAAATATTTAAAAAAACAAGGGATGAGTTACATTTTCAATGTTTTAACTCTTGTTTTTATTCTTCATCCTTCTGACTCTCACTTTGAGGTGAAAAAAAGGTTAGACAAAAATGTACTTTCCCTTGAATTTCTTCTCAATGAAACTGAAGCAAGGACCCCAGTATTAAATGCCAGGAAAGGACACAGAAGGCAAACACCAAGGAAAAACTACAACAGTTGTGAGCAAGAGGCCAGCGGAGGCCCCTGGAGTTGCTCTCTGTCCTCCCAAGGTTATCAACAAGACAGAGAAGGATTCTTATGTTTGCATCTATACATTCCCTGGATGTACAACACTGAAGGTGTCTTTAAGTCAACAACACTCTCCCGATTGGGCCATTGGTATCCTCAATGGGAGATAAGCTTCAATTTTGGATTAATGTATCTCCCAATCGGGGTCATGTGGGCACTCGATTTATCCCGATGTGGGTGGGCCTATTGGTTTCCTATAAGGAACATATGTGTACTTAGAGAAAGATTCCAAATTAGAATAAAGTTCCACATTTTGGATAGTTAAGTTGAAAACAACCTCCCACCCTGCCCCCACGCTATTACCTGTTTGTCCCAATTGGGTCCTACTGATATTCTCACTGGGAGAATACGTATTCAATCATGGGATAGCTTCATTGACAACAATTATGACAAGTTTGACCCAATTTGCGCTGCATTACTATCCTCATTGGAAGAGTAGATCCATGTATTCAATCATAGTTTGACATGTTTGACCCAATTTAGGCCCATTGTTATCCTCATTGGAACAGTATTGTTGACAACTACTCCCTAAGAGCTATTGCTAACCTGGCACTTCTATGGTGCATAAAAGAACCAGGGCCCCTACAATGAGTATGGGGGGAGGGGTATATTGTGGACAGTCACTGTGGATGAACTAGTGTTACAGTAGGAATTGAATACCCACATTCCATCCATTCAAGGATAGTCCAAGGATCTCTATCTACTACGATCTGATTTCAGACCATTCTTATCTCTTCTGCAATGTACAGTGCAGAGCAGATAAGGAATGGCCATATCCTTGTGGTAGTGAATACGTACAGTGTATACTGTACATGTAGATGTGTTAACCCTCCTACTGTTTGACCATTTGAAACCATTCAAAATTTCCACTTACCAAAATGCCCATAGGTTTTATACACACATGGTGATACCATTTGAACAGTGTTGGTAGCAAGCTTTACTACCATTCAAATCCATTCAAATGCATAGAGGGTCCATTGATTCACCACTTAGAAGTATCCAAACAAGGTTTTGTATTAGCTGTACTACCATTTGGAAAGATCCAAACAAGGTTTTGTAAATAGCTGACCTACCATTCAAAACCATTTGGGGGAATCAATACTGTACAAAGTTATTTCACCATTCAAAACCACAAAAGCGAATGGTTTCAAATGGTGGATCAACTTGTATGAAAAAGGTACCAGAAGTACATGTAGGAGGGTTACTATACCGTTATATTAATTGCAATGTATACCTTTATGTAATCTCAAAAAGCATAAATGGTCAATTTTACATTTAAACTTACAAGGTGTAAAGTATTTTTGTTTTGCTTGTTGTTTTTAATGTAAAACAAGATGCAATTTTGCCTTTGGCAACAACATCAATTTTGTTCAATAAACCAAAACTATAAAATAAATGATCGAAACATCCATATCAAACATCCACTGACATATTTCTACCTTGGGCGTTCATTATGTACATCAGAATTTTGATGACAAACTGTTTCATGATTCCACGTTATTTAAGAAAATAAAATATATATGACAGTATATTTCTGTCCGAGGTGTTCATAATGCATAGCAGAATTTTGATAACGAACACGTCATGTTTCGCCGATTGAAATTTCTGAATGTATTTCACTAATTTCTTGCTAACGAAACAGCGTTATGAGCTGAAACTGTCATGTCAGTTGTTTTTTAAGTGAGAAATGTTTTTGAAGTTAGCCTACATGTAACTTGAAGTTAGCCTACATGTAACTTGAAGTTAGCCTACATGTAACTTGAAGTTAGCCTACATGTAACTGGAAGTTAGCCTACATGTAACTGGAAGTTAGCCTACATGTAACTGGAAGTTAGCCTACATGTAACTTGAAGTTAGCCTACATGTAACTGGAAGTTAGCCAATGGTATAAATGTGAAAATATGGCAAAACACATTGATTCAAAGATTTCATTCCTGTAGAAGTTGTACAACATGTTTGTCTTTAAAAAAAGTAATGGAAACAAAACACCATGACCTGAATACCTACATGTACATGTACATAACAGCCATCAAAACTAAACTTAAGTGTTGTTTGAATTGAAATAATAAACTCCTCTAACCTTGAGTTTACAAATCAGGACTAGTTTTAGTCTATTTTCAGGCAAAACCAACAGTGATTTTTTTAAATAAATTTGGTGCATACATGTAGGCAATCCTTTTAATTGTTTATGCCATAAATCTATTGTAGCTCACCAACCCATACATTTCCAATACTAGACATAAAACCAAACAATTCCACAGGGTCTAATGACTCCAACAGCAATCCAAACAAACACAACCAAATATTACAATACCTATTGTTTTCATCTGTGAATGAAATTCAAAGAAAACATGGGCATGAAAGAACTCCAGTTTGTAAATTCATTCTATGTAAGCTGTAGGGTCTTGAATGGAATCCAAGGTCCTTTGGAAATGGCAGGGTGAACATCACTACAAATAAATAACCCAGAATTGTTGTTCAGAATTGTCTGACAGAGTTCACTGCCAATTTAGTGCTAAAGTCAACAAACCTTGCAGTTCATAGGAATCTAATACACTAGAGGGTTCAAATTCTTATTTGGAAGTACTCCTTACATACATGTACAATGCAACAACAACAATTGTAATGCAAGTCATGTTTTTCACGGAATGTTTTTTTTTCTTCTTCTTTTTTCTACAGAACATTGTTAATTTCCTTTTAACCAGTTCGTTTCGGAGGCCGTGTATACACGCAATTTTTTTTGTACAGCGGATTGGAGAGCGTCTAAACACGCATTCCGATTTTTGTGTGTGTTACCGGGAGACTTGTCAACATGCCACACGTGGCGTGCCGGCTGACTTGTATACACGCAATCGTTTCTCGGAGTCCATGGGGTCACGGTTCAGTCAGTGGCCCCAGACAAAATGCACTGCAAACACTGAACGAGTTCACTCTTTTTATTGATTTTTGACTAATCCCTTTATCCAAGACCTGTTCCTTTGACGTACAAGCCAAGAATTTGTAAAGACGGATTTAATCCATTGTTTACGAGGCCTTCAATCTCTCTCCAGGTATGCCGTCTTTTTGACCGGGCGCTGGTTGCTAATAGGCCGTTGCATCGGAGCTTGCCAACGGTCTAATTGTGCTGAACAAACACAACCGTAATTAAAAAACTAGCCATTTAATTCTCAAAAAATGTCAATGAGTAAAGGTGTTTATTTGGGTGTCCGAACTTAGTTTCATTGACAAAAAAAATTATTAATGGCTAGAAATTTTTTCAGATTTTTCACTGAAAATAAACCTGCACGGGGGACCGGAAAAAAATTAATATTCCCGACGTCAACTGGTTAAAATGGAATTTAACAAACTCTTAAAGGGGCAATATCAGCACAATGGGCATGGAAACCAGAAACTGGAGACTTTTTATGGGGGGGGGGGGCCTAATGTGATTCTTTTACCTTTCCTCAAGTAAAAAAGCAATACATGTAAAATACAGGGAAAATACATGTATCACAATTTGCCCAAAAAATAATGAAAAACATGAGTAAAGTAAATACAGTATGGATGATACAGCAGAGTGATGTCGTAATTCTGAAAAATTTATCCATTTCAAACTTTTTATAGAAACCCATGTTTTTTTTTCCATAATCACTCTAACGGAAAGCCATAGAAAAAAATTTAAAGTGTCAAACATTACTCTGCATGAGATGTTAGAAAAGTCCAAATTCACGTCTGTCATAATGATTTATTAGAAATTCAGCGGTTTTACATTGTTCACTTCCAACAAACCAGCACTGAAAAGAGTGAATGCACCGCTTTTATCAAGCTTCTGGGTAATTGAGTATGTGTTATGCCTCCAACTTTTGTCAAAAGAAGCCTGAACCTATTGAAGGAACCCTGAACCTATTGAAGGAACCCAGCATTACCATGCTGAGGTTAAGGCTTGTTGTTGTAGGGTTTTATTTATTAAATTTGGTTGCAATGGTGCCAGGTGTTGACACTTCAGATGTCCAAATTCTATGTAAATGTGTTTTGAAACATGTTAACTCTCTTAGGACCAACCTAGTGACCTACATTCTTCAAGCTCAGCTTCCCATAGGCCATACATTTCCAGTAACTTCAACTGAATGTACAGTACCTGTGTGTACAATGTACATGTATGTTCTCCCTATTGTACACTTTTGGAATTTCCCAGAAGTTCAAAGTTTGAAAAGTAATTTGACATGTATACATTCATAATATCCCATAATAAAAAACCCATAAAATGATTGTCAGATTAGAATAATAGATGGTCTCATTTTCTGACATTGGAACACTTTATGACAATAGGTGGAAGCAGAATTACCAGTCCTTTTTCCATTGTTTCTTCTGAGCATGCGCATGATATTGTTTAAGTTTACTTCTGAGCATGCGCATAATATCGAGAACAACAGAAAAGGACACCAAACTTCTGATTTTTATTTGTTACTGTCCAGCTGATTATAAAGCTTTAAGATACTTTAAATTAGATAAATAGAGGATACTCAGTGCTTTCAAGTGTCTGCGAAAAACAAAATTAACAGGTGACTCGGGCGAGATGCGAACCCGAGACCTCCTTAGTTTACAGTTTTGTTTCATCAACTATAGCAATAGAAACCAGCACAGATAATAAAATGGCTAAAGTGTTGTCTACATATATATATATACTTTCACTGTTATGCCTCGACGGGATACTCAAGCCCTAAACTATAAATTTAATATCCATGCAGATTACACCCAAACCCAGAGAACTGTGACAGCAGACATTTAATATCGCAAAAAAATTAACCCCGAGTTGTTTTGTTATTTTCAGTTTCTTACAGTGAGAAAAACAGCCAGCATGGTGGCTTTCCGTGATCAAATTCTGGAAAGTAACTGTGCATGACAGTCTGTGACTTCGTAAAAACTCATTACCATGCCAACACGGTACATGTAGGTTCAACAGTGCATCATCTGTTCCAAGACTGAAACCCTGTAAAGACAGCAATTAGTTTTTCAGTGACACTTACATGTACTGCCATCTTTAATTCAGCATTAGGTTTTAGTATCTGGCTTTAGTGCCTATTCTTGAAGATTAAAAGCTTGACACTTGAAATGAGTCATGCAAATTCGCTTTTACAAAAGTTATTTTCTTAAGAACTTCAAAGATCTCCCAGACCAGGGCCAAAGACTCATTAACTAGAGTTAGACAATCAATACCACTGGAATGAATGTTTAGGTAAATGACTTCCATGGGGCTGCTTCTGGTCAATTGATCTTCATTGTGAACAATAAGGTCAATTGTGTGAAATGAATACTTTTTTTATTGAATTGGTGACCTGAGTTTGGCCCGACACTAACTTGCTGAAGCAAAGTCTGGACTAATTCACATGATCAGGAGTGTATTGCATCTACATACAATGTTTAAGCCCTACAAGTACATGAACTTTTTCATCACTTTGGAGGAGAAAGTCTTGATATTCAAGGAGAAAGCATTTCCCTACATCCTGATGTACAAAAGCACAATGTTCATCTTCTTATAATGACATACCGTACATATACATGTTAGATACGAGGACGATATGTAATTGGTGTTGGGGGTGGGATGGGGTGTAAAACCTCTGCAATAAAGTCCCGCCTGTTGTAGTGTAGAAGCTTGACCTGTTAAATACTTGTAGGGTAGGATTTCTACCTGTGAGTCAGAGTGTAGGATAGGGAAATGCAGTTAAGAGCCCCTTCTATTCCTGAACTCTTCACCTAGTACAGGAAATCTACAGTAGATTTTCCCCTTTAGTTCATTCTGAATACAGCTTCAGTTACGATGAAACTGACAACGACACCACACTGACGCACAATATGTTTACTGAGAAAACGGTGAAAGTTTCAAACTTCTGAGTCAGAGGGGGGGCCACGTTATCAAGAACCAGATGTGATGAATTATAAAATGTTGCTCAGGGAGCATAAAGTTCATACCGACTTGTCCATACATGTATGTCTTATTTTCATCATCTTCAATCCCACATGAGTTATACAGTGAGATGATGCTGGTATCCAGCTGTGTGTAAGTCAGTAAGGAGAATGAGAAGAGCAATAGATGACCCTTAGTAATTATGAATCAGCTTGGTATTCAAGAGATGTTTAATACAGATGAAGATGATGAAGTTACCACAGCTGTCTTCAACCAGTCACAGTATAGACCATACAGTACATTAAGAAAAGGGTGTAGGATATATGCAAGGGGATTATTGTGAATACTTTTTGTATGTGTTTTGTACAAGTGAATACCGATGAGTGACAAGTACAAATGTGCAAAGTTCTTGTACAGCAGGCAGGGTGAACTTGTCATTAACCCTCCTACTGTTTGACCATTTGAAACCATTCAAAATTTCCACTTACCAAAATGCCCATTGGTTTTGTACACACATGGTGATACCATTTGAACAGTGTTGGTAGCAAGCTTTACTACCATTCAAATCCATTCAAATGCATAGAGGGTCCATTGATTCACCACTTAGAAGTATCCAAACAAGGTTTTGTATTAGCTGTACTACCATTTGGAAAGATCCAAACAAGGTTTTGTATTAGCTGACCTACCATTCAAAACCATTTGGGGGAATCAATACTGTACAAAGTTATTTCACCATTCAAAACCACAAAAGCGAATGGTTTCAAATGGTGGATCAACTTGTATGAAAAAGGTACCAGAAGTAGGAGGGTTAATAAATAATAATAATAAACAATTTATATTGTGCTCAAATTCAATGAAAAACATGCTCAGAGGCATTTTGACAAATTAAACAAGCAAGATTTAGAAATGAAAAAGACCCTAAACTTCTGTATAAAAGGTTTGTACATGTTGGTTCAAAACAGACAGGATTAAAAGTAAACAAGTTTCTTTTTAAATACTGTAGGCTGTTTACATTGACCTTGCAAAACGTGACCCATTGAAAATTGGAATAATTTGCCTGGCCAACCCTAGTTCAGTGTCTTTATTGAAGGACACCAGAGTATAGGTTAAGCAGGAACTGGGAGCGAAGCTAGAAGGATGGACAGCCATTTTGTGCGTGGTTATTAAAACCAACACACCCTGTTTAGAACATAGATCTGTAGGAAGTACACAATTTTACACACTTTCTGTCTACGGATGGATGTTGGTATCGGTACAAAACTACAAATACACATTGCAAAATGTTGTTTCAAAATCCAAGCATTAGATCATTATTTGTTTGAATGGTTCAAAATAAAAATTAAATTTAACACATACTGCACGTATGAAGCACAGGTACCATTATTTAATATTTTATCAATATAATTAATATGTTATCAATTTAAACATTCTTTAGAAATTAAACATTTAATAAGAATTAAATTTAAGAGTAAGTAAGGCAAATTGCGGTGACACCATGTGGAATCTCAATTGAGTAGTAATTAGTTCTGAAAAGAACTGGTGGTACAACTCGACGTTTCGATCAGTATGCTCTGATCGTCCTCAGGAGAAACGATCAGAGCATACTGATCGAAACGTCGAGTTGTACCACCAGTTCTTTTCAGAACTAATTACTACTCAATTGAGATTCCACATGGTGTCACCGCAATTAGTCTTACTTATCATCCTCACCATGCAAAGCTACAAGTTTTACCTAAATTTAAGAGTGTTGTTCCTAAATATACTGAGATGCAATAGAAACTTACTACTTGTTTTGGAATAGCATAAAATTGTAATGGTTCAAAATAAGACAACACAACAATTTGGATTAGAAACGTTGGCATTTTATTGAGGAAATGTCCACGTTTTGTCCACTGTTCTCGATCCCATCTGTATCCACTTCACCACGAGTGCACATATTACATTTGTGCATTGTGATTACTGATAATTTAAGGTCAAAAAAGTGGTAAGTTTCTATTGCGTCTCAGTATACAAATAAAGTAATAAAATATTTTTGAAATTCTCTGTATAATTTTTGTGTACGTTTTTTTAAATATGGTACACGTACATATGCACATGTATCATGTATACTTTGCACAAAATGGATTTTAATTATTGTTTGCGTATGGTACAAAAGGCCAGATTTGTATCTGACCATAAGGCTCTATGTCAAGAATTCCAAACCCGACTATTAAACTTTGAACTTGCACACAGAGTTGTAAATGAATTACAGCTTCAATGGAATGTCCTCACGCATACATGTACATATTTCTATTTTATTTTGCTTAGTAAATATTTCATGGGAGTAAAACACAAGGTTTAATTAACATCAAACAATCAGAGAGGAGACTGTAAAAACCAAATAAAGCTGACAAATTCTGCATATTTTTCAAACAAAAAATGAATTTATTTGTGTGAACCCATGTGTACCTGTATGACTAGATTTCAACTTCATAATTAATTGATTTTAATTTTATTTTTAAATGTTCATTTGCAAAACAGTTTTTCCTGTTTCCAAAGTACAAGTAAATGTTTTCTTGAAACATGTTATTCCACATTGTTATTCCATATATTTCATCACATTCTTAATTTCCAAGGCATAATCTAGTCCTTGTAAATTATGAAAGTAACATTGGTCAACACTTCACATTCTCCAAATGCCACTTTTGCAATTAGGGACATAATTGAGTTACACGTCCTCAGCTGGGATAAGACATCTCACCTCAGAAGGTCCTTAGAATTGAACACTTGACATTGACAAGTGATATATATAAATATTTACTGTAAAATGTGACTGCCTTGTGATCATCATCTGTGTTATAAATCTCCCACTTTCTCGAATTGAAATGGCAACTTTGATCACGTCAAGTAAACAATTCGTGTGAAGGAAATTTAATCTTCTATTTGTAAATAATGAATTATGGCATAAGGTATGAACATTTTCAATTCTCTCCAAAATTATCATAAATTACTTACTGCAAACTGACCCTTTAAAATTAACAACAAACAAATTTTTGTAGTTTCAAATTCTGAACATTTTTTTAGCAAAATGTCTTGATCTGGCATCATAAATACTTAATTGGCAAAACGCATAATTGTCAAAATATTTGCTATGATTTATAGGCTTATACTATACATGTCTTTCTGAATTTCTGTGTCCTGTAGCCACAGGAACACTGAATACAGTAGTCCAAAATAGATCCGTAAAAAGAACAAGGCACTATTTTCAAGGTAACTGTTTTCAGATTCTATCCAAGATATTTGGGAATCTGTTTATCTAATCTACCAAGGGATTGTGCGTAGGTTAGATACCACAATCACCAAGTTGAAGCTACCAGTTTCCTATGGAAGGAAGGAAGTGTAAGAGAGTCACCGTTTTGGTGATTTCAAGATTTCCAATACGGACTTTTATGACACCTCAGGAAATGCACCTCTTCCAACCAGTGGAAGGATGTGGAACACTATTAATGGTTTTTCTGAATGGTGTTTGTGTGGTAGCATGGTGTTTGTGTGGTAGCATGAAGTTTGCAGCTAACTGGTTTCATAAGACAGTAGTCATGGTTGCATTGGTTTTGTATACATTGCCCACTTCCATTGCATGACTAAACAAATGTAGAAGTCTAGACAATCTGGAAATGACGTTAAAATGAAGCAGACAAGGTCGCTGACCAAGTTTCCCAGATGAGGAATAACTTCATAATATTGCTCTGTATGAAAATAACTTCTCAATTCATATTTTTATTTTTAAAATGCTCTGATAAGTATAAATTTAGACTAAATAAAAAGTCATGCTAATTATAAAACAACTTTCCAATTTTTATAATTGTTTTCAATTATAAATGATATGCTATAATTAACCCTAACCACCTCAAATCCTGCAAAATCCTGCAAAATCCTCCAAGGGGCACTTTTGGGGGAAAATTGAGCACTGTTGGCCAACTGGTACTTTCACCTCTTCAAATGGGGCAAAATTACTACCTGGCAAGAAGTACAAGCCATAAGTGCTGAATATGAAAGATCAATGAAAATGCATGGTGCATTTTGAAGATTAAGGGTATGTTTCCAAAAGTGCACTGATGGATTTTGGAGGATTCAGGAAGGTTCCTTGCCAGAATACCAAGGGGATTAGTGTTAAATAAAATTTAAGACTTGTGAACTTTTGAGTTTTAATAAGATGACAGTCATTGATTCCAATATAAATAATATCTTAAACTTTAGCCAATAGCTACATACTGTACAGTTGAAGTCAAGCCAAGCTTAGCTCCAACATAACTCCTTCATCCATGGATAGCCTGTTGGAGTCCCAATAATTCCTTGTACAGAGGTTAACATTAGATTGGAGGAGTCACATTAAGGCTAGGCCAACCATCATGTCGATCCTAGCCAATTCTTGCATACAGTCTCACTTTTATTAGAAAATCAAAACCAGAAATTACAAGAAATTAACAATCCTTATATTTTTGAAAGAGCAAGATCTATCAGCATTTATGCGTGTACAATAAAAAGGTACATGCCACCACCATCAAACAATCATTTCTGCTGGTATTTTATTAATTGAAGCAAACATTTGGCATGCATAGTTTTATAGCTTGTTAAACCAAATAAGAATGTCTTGCGGTAACATTTTAAGAACATTTTCATTTTGCTCTATTGAATGACGAATAATAAAAGGTTAGGGCCTATAACATTTTTTCTTTAAGAACTTCAATACTGTCGAGCCTCGACCACTGAGCTCCATAAAAAAAGGCTGAAAACACAAACCACCAGCCAATAAAAACTTGTTGACACAAAATCAAGCCAGATTTACACAATTCTACTGACTGTGTTCATTACCCATTGACAAAATATGCGTAGTTTTCTTGTACAATGATGTACTATACCTGACTGACCTCAAGCCATTGCCGATACAGACCAGTTGTTATTCAATGTGGCTTTTTATATTCTATGCAATGTGCCATATACAATCACGCACTATTTCATTTGCCTAAACATTTCTTTCCTAGTCAAAATAAATACTTCATCTTAAATCTAACCACAAACTTGAGATTATTTTCATCTATAAACACAGAATTTTTTAGTGGATACCTTACAAAATATTTGTGTTATTTCAGATGAAATAATTTATCAGGATGACTGATGTGTACAAACTTTACAGAAAGTATTTCTTTTTAATAATAATAAGTTGATAATCTCTGAACAATTATAGAAAGTGTGAAATTTGTTTTGAGTGGGCAAATTGATTAACGTTGATTAAAAACAATCTATTATTATTAATTTAATTAATGGCCACAATCTAAATAGCTGTGATGAACTTACAGCTGATCACAAAACATTTAGAAGTAGGCCTAAAACGGAACTTGTATCAACAAAATGATGTTTATTCCACTGTGCAATAAAAATCTCATCAAAAGAGTGACACAAATCTTGAAATGATTACAGTATGAAACCAAAACTCACAACTGCATCGATTGGAATGATCCCGGTACCCGTGTACCTGTCCACCTGTCACCAACTAATAAATACTTACCTATCTCGTCCTTGTTGGCGAGGATGTCAGCCCGAATTTCACTCAGAAATAATCCACACAGAAGCAAGAACACCAAGGAATATCCTGCCGTCATTTTGTATGCATTCAGTCTTCACTCGAGACAAATAAAATCAGTTCAATTGAGGTACAAAAATTATTACTTCAGTTGTCGAAACTCGCCATAGACTGCCTTCATGATCAGATTCCGGAAATGTTTCGTAAAGTTTGTGTAAGTAAGCTCACTTCGTTCAGCTCCGGCTTCCAGTGAACGATCGTGATGTGATAAGCATAGGTGACTGGTATACTATTAGTTGATATGGTTGGATGAACACTATGCATATGCGCATGCATGGCGGGTGCCAAATAGACTCCCGGCCCTGCCTACGTGCATTGCGACATGAGTGACATGATGCATTATGAATCAAACTTCCAAGAACTTTGGTCTCTGAACAGAGGGCGGGCTATAACTTTTCCTGTTCGGGGCCGGGGCATGCACGGTTGGATATTTTTGTCACTATTTTACCGGCAATTTTCCTGAAATTTTATATTTTTATTGGAATATCGATAATTTCCTCATAGAAATAAAACAAATACTTTGAAATGAGATATTTCACAAAATAGTAGTAGTCAAAAACTAGGTTTATCCTCAATTTACCCTAAATGACGCACCTAAGGTTATATAATCAACTGGACAGTAACTTACAAATGAAATTAGCAGTTTGGTGTTTCAGTTTGTTTCAGTGAAGGATTCTCTTGTAAAATGCGGAATTTCAATGCATGGTCATACGCGTGGACGTCTTGAGCGCTTTTTTGAGACGCACAGAATTGTAGTCATCAGAAAATTGATGTTGGTATAATAACTCACCCCAAACTGTTAAAGTTTATGGGGGCACAGAAAATGTACCCAAGAAGAAAAACAGTTGAATCATGCTTCATCTTATCCCAGATGGTTGTAAAATTGTTTTTAATCTTGAAAATAAAAATATTGTTTTCGATTTTTAAAATAAAATGGTATAATTTGGAGAAGCTCTCAAAACTTTTAATCAATATTCTTGAAAGACCAATAAAATGGAAGGTGGTTAAAATTTTTGCAAAAAGTACTTTAAAACTTTGAAATGTGTAAAAATGCTGTTAACATTTTGTCAAATAAAAGATTTATTTTCATAACCATGATATTAATGTTTCATTTTCTCAATAAGTTTCCACTACTGTCGAAATAAACACCAACAAATTAAGTAGCTAGTCCGTTTATTCGTTCGCTTCTTCTATAAGGAATACGGTGTCCATTTTGAGGATCAGTATTTCTTTAAAAAATCATTGCCAATGCAAAGCATTCATATTTTGGTTTCCACAGACAACAGCTTGTTGACAGCATAGGACAATAAAATCACAGATGTTCGTGAAAAAAATTTGAGGTCATGTAAATCTCTTACTATTTGTATCTAGTAAAATCAGTGGTTAAACAACTTTTTCCACTTTCACAAGCACTAACTTTCCAGTAAATCATACAATTTCACTATAATTTTTATTTCTGTAACAAGCACGACTTAGATAAGTTTATGCAACCAGTAATACGCCATAATTTTGTAAGTTTTCCGAGAAATGCTAAGCCAAATGTAGGTGCGTCATTTCACGAGTGCGGCGAATTACGTACATGGACGATACCCATTCCTTCCTCCGTGGTTTACCCATAGAGCAAGGACCTTACTCTATGGTTTACCATAGCCCAAACATGGAATCCGTCTCCGGCCGTATACACTGAAAAGTAGTACACGAAGCTAAGTAAGCTTTACAAAAGTGCCTAAATGAATTGACGGAACCCACCATAATAATTTTGGGACATTTTTACTGTAAAACCATGCTTCTCATGATTATTTTCTAAAATGTGCCATTTTAAAATCATTTGTTACCCTTTCCTCAAGTAAAAGAACCAATGTTCTGATGAAAAAATACAATTTTCGGAAATTGCCGTCAAAAATAATAGCCAAAAACAAATGTGATACATTTTTAAGTGCTGGGAGTGTTGGCTTTTGAACCTTGGAAGTTTCTATTTTTAGTTGTTTCCTTTTCTGTGATCACGGTTGTGTTTCCTTGTTTGTTATGTTGTCTTGTTGATTTTTACCGAAAAATCACATTAAAATCAACATTTTTTAATGGATTATTTGATGACTTAATATTTAATATAATTTTGTTTTCTGTAGAACTATGTTTTAGGAGCTTATGGCTTAAAGGGACAGTATCATCACGATCAGAGCAGACTTTCAACAGGGCATGGAATCGGTGTCCTAGTTTAAGGTGAACACAACCGTTATTATGCAGCATCAACGGTAATATGACCTGTGGGGTATTATTTTCAGTCACTGAGTTAATCTAAAATTAGCACTCCAATTCCATGCTCTGTTGATCGTGACGATTTATTGCCCTTTAATATTATTACTAGAGAGCTAAGCTCCCTGGCTTCCTATTTGGAGCATTTTGGGAAAACTAGTCCTTAAAAAGATGTCAAGCGATAGAGGGTTTTTCAGAATCTCTTTGGGGAAAAACACTGGTTTAAGTTAATTTTCTTTGGTTTATGGGGGCACTGTATAAAATATTATATAAATCACATAAATTTAAAATATAGATAATAATGAGACAAACATTGTATTGTGATAATGATGTATCAGGTCGGTTGGTTTGAAATGGGTGGTGTGTGGCATTTTAGAAAAAGTGGAACCTTTTTTAAAAGTAGAGGATAAAAATTGTCAGGAGTACAGTAATTTTTTCAACGAACCTTTTAAAACTTTTATTCACGGTGAACGTAACTTACTTGTTGGGGGTTGCATCAGCGCTCTCGCCAGGCATACTAAGGCATGGCGGGCCCGCTTAAACCTTTCAATACGTTCAGATTTAATAAGTCTGTAGGATCGACCCTTTTTGAAATTTTGTTTACACCACCAGTAGATCTATTGAAAAAAGGTAATTTGGTACACTGGTAAATGGTCTGATAGGTCATTAAATAAAATACCACTCTCAATAAAGCACTATATCAGTAACCCTAATGGGCCAATCAGTGGTTCACAGCAGCTTAGGAAAATGTCAAAGAACTCTGTACTACTTCAAGAATCTTTTAAAAGGTGTTGATGCAGGTGACTGAATACCATTATTGCTGATCTCTCCAACTACCGGTACATTGTCTGGGAGTCTGTTCTAGATATGGACCGCAGTATGGATGAAGGTCCTGCCAGTGGAGTAGGTTCTAGAGACTGGTACAGTGAGTGCATGGCTTGGCATGGGTTGACAGGGAAGGGGGCGGGACATAATCTAAAAAGGGGCTCACAGCATTAACATTTGAAGGACAGGTGCTCATTCATAAGGCCTCCATTTTTCAACCTGGTTTAGCTCATGTTTTTGTTTCCTGTTATATTAATTTTATGTCACATGTTAAGTTTTAAAATTAACTTAATAACAGAGAAAAATATATAATAAAATATATAAATGTTACATGTACCTTAACAATAGGCCTATACGTTTGCAAACAACTTAATTTACTTGCTAGAATTATGAATCTGTGAAAGAAAGAAAAAAAAACATTCTATTGTTGTGGATCATGACAGTTTGCAGCCCTTGTCAGCTTAATTATACTTTGTTAAAGTTTTTGTCTCAAATTACTAGAAATATTTATAAAATTTACGTTTAAAGTTAATTTAGTTTATTAAATTTGTTTAAAGCTTCCTGGCGAGTAGTATGGTAGATGGGGGAACTGGGCCAAGTACCCAAAAATAGGCGTATCTGCTAAGATTTTTATTAAAAAAGGGGAGGGTGGAGGATGAGATAAAAAAGAGGAGGATGATGATGAGGATGACGTTATGACGTCATCAGAAAATCGATGACGTCACACTTACACTCCCTTACAAGATTGTTGTGGGTAATAGTAGGGGAGAATATGTAAATGTTGATTATAAAAAAAATCGCTCAGAATAAAATGTCTAAAAAAATATCACCAAAAAAATTGATAAAAAGAAAAAACGAAAAAATTTAATGTGGGTTAATATTGAAAGAGAGATTATGGAAGAAGTAAGAATAAGATATGAAATGATAACGCCAGTTTCAAAAACTATGCCTAAACATCGCGTCTTGTTGAGTGATATGAAATTTAAAGATTATAACCCAAACGCTGATGCTACGAAAGAGATTAAGAAAGACAAGGACTATGATTTTTATTTTAAAATTAAATCGGGCTATACGTTTAAAATTTTAATCGATATTTTAGTAGGCATTGAGACAAAAGCTCATTTTAAAGTAGATGAAAACGGATTTTATTATCGCGCGATGGATCGAACGAGAAGAATACTAATCGATATAGTATTAAATAGAGAAAAGTTTTTTGAATTTAAATGTGAAAGCCCATTTGAATTTATGGTTAATTTAAAACATTTACAAAGAATGATTCATAACATTAAACGAAAAGTTCCAATAATTATTTACGTAAAAAATGAACGATTTCATATTGAAACTTGCACAGTTGAAATGTGTGGTCAAAAAAAACGAGAAATTGACAGCGTAAGCATTAATACGACAGTTGACACGAAAACAATTGAATTACCAGATGATAATTATGCATATCCTTATATAGTTGAAAGTAGCGATCTTTTAAAACTTTTAAAAATATCGCAAGTAGGTACAAAAATTGACATCAACATGCACAATTTAGATTACATTAGTTTTTATAGCGATAACAATAGTCTTTTTACCATAGCTTTAGAATTGGGCAACGTGGACAAAAACCAAAAGCCAACTTATACGGCTACTTTTGCGGTAGCTTTATTTAGCGTTTTATTAAAAATTTCATCTTTAGACAAACAAATACAATTTTACGCGCCTAAAATTGAAGAATATTCATTAAAAATTGCCGCGTCGATAGGTAATTTGGGGAAAATTACCGCCTATATTAAAGACGAAAGCTTTTTAGAAAACGAAGAAGGCGTTTCAGAAATATTACAAAAAAACTCACCAAAAAACTCACTAAAAAAATATTACCAAAACAATTTATAAAATAAAAAAACGGAAAAATATTATATAGGTGAATAGTGAAGAGAAAGTATGGAAATGAAAAAAAAAACGGAAAAATATTATATAGGTGAATAGTAAAGAGAGAGTATGGAAATGAAAAAAAAACGGAAAAATATTATATAGGTGAACAGTGAAGAGAGAGTATGGAAATGATTTTAAAAAACGGAAAAATATTATATAGGTGAATAGTGAAGAGAGAGTATGGAAATGATAAAAAAAAAAAAAGTGATCGTTCCTTGCAAATGGCTATTAGTTGGTAAAACAAACAAGTGTTGTATACTTAGTTCACCAAATGTAAACTATTGCGCTTTACATCGCGGTAGAATAAAACGTGGAAAAAGTATACCGACAGAGTGTAGAAGATGCAAAAAAGGTACAAAAACTTTAATAAGTTTATGTACAAAATGCGCAAAGATATTAAATGTGCAAAGTTTTAAGCAGGTAAAAGGGAAAGCTAGACGAGATTATAATTTAGTGATGAACGAGTTGGTTGAAAAGACTCGCTGTTTATAAATTAAAATTATACGGGGGAGGTCTATTTATCGTTTTTATCCGCTCCGCTACTTGCGAAGCTGGTTTTTGAACATTATAAGATTTATTTACAGACAAGGCTACTTTAAACTTAAAGGTTTTTCTATAAGAATTTTTTTTGTCTACATTTACATTATCGGTTTTGACCTCTGTTTTAGCCGGCAAAGCTGTAGCTTTGCTAGAATTGTTACGAATATTTTCTTTCATCGCAGAGTACTTTTCTCGCTCTTTAACGATTAAATTAAATTCTTCTTGGGTAATAACACCGTCTTCAATCGCTTTTGAAACGTGATCGTTGATGGTGTCGAGTTTACTTTCGGCTAAAACTCTAATTTCATCGTGTTTTTTAGCTTTTTTAAACAATTTATATTTTACGTATCTGAGAGCAAACGCCGCACCACCCAACGCTATAAAGCTAATCCTTATAAAGCAAATCCTACTGGACTCGCTATAACAGTGGCGATACTGGCGATTCCAATGGCTCCTGCTCCCATACAGCCTAATTCAACGATAGTTTCTACGATACTACAAGCGTTGATAATTTTATTATATTTTTTATATACAGCCTCGAGTTCGTGTCTCTCTTTCAAAATTTCTTTTTGAATGTTATCTATTTTTTGTAGACGAAATGATTTACCATCATCCGTCATAGACGGTAAATTTGGATAAAGTACATTCGTTGATTCTATAGGTATGCTCATTGTTTTCTATTAATATAGTAAAAGATTTTAATTTAATGGAATACTATTAATTTTCATATCGTAACAGACTCCTGTATCTAGAGAGCCGAAAAAAACAAATTGAGCAAAAACTTTTCTATTGGCCTTAGTGTTTTCTATTTTGAAGCAAATTCCGCATTCTAAAAACTTTGGTTCATTATCAAACATAAATAAAATAGTTTGATCTAAAAAAAACTTGGCCCATGATTACGCATATCAATCACTAGTTTTGAAACTAATGATTGTGTGTTATTACTATAGTTATCTTATAATAAGTTGTACAATCTGTTATCGGTGTAAAGGCATTAAAACCTATACCATTTTCACCATACCACTGGAACCAAATTATATCTTCATATTCATATAATGTTTCGTCTTCTAAAACATTATCGATATGTCCACTTTTTTCAATAGTGTGAGCACTGTTAACTTTATCGGTTACGTTAGGTGTAACAGACAAAACTTGCTCACTCGTTCGACTAGGTCCATAAATGCTCGCCATATTTATAGTATAAAATTTAATTTAATTTAACGGTAAACTCGCTATTTTTATTTTAAAACAGATTTTAGAATTTAGCGCGCCGAAAAAGGTTGCCTCTACAAAAACATTTTGAACACCTCGTATTTTAAAACACATTTCGTATCTTAAATGCGACATTTCATCATCTATAAAATAAAATTTATTATTTAGCGCTGGAGAAGGAATATAATAAATATCAGCCGCATAATCCCGCGTCGTTGAATATGAAGTAAAATTATTAGCTTTTGTAAAATGTACAAAAACAGAGCAGTACGTTGGCGCTTTGTTAAACATGAAAAAGGGTAGTTTAGACGTAGCCCACCATCCGAGTACGACGTTGTATTTTTCGACTAGAGGTATTCTTTGTAAAATTTCATCTCTGTTGATGTATCCGTGGTGTTCATAAATTTCGCTAGGTGATGTTCGTACAATTTCGTCTTTAGCAGCAGCTACAACGCCGCTCGTTCGAGGAGGTCCATAAATGCTCGCCATATTTATATAATTTCTAGATTTAAAATAACGGGGAAACCGTGATTATTTATGTCTCTACCCTTTGAATCTTTAATTTGAAAGCTCAATGCGTTAAAAGTACCGACTTTTAATTTTTTCAACAATGGATTTTTATATTCCATCCACATACTTTCTCCGAATGATTTACCTTGCAAGGGAAAAGCGTTTAAAATAGTACAAGGTCTACCGTTGTAATAATTTCTAGTCGTAGAAATTTGATCGCAATGAATGTATAACATTTTAAAAAGTTGTACATCAATTTTTTTACTATATTCTCCCACAGTTAGAAATTCGTTGTGAAGCCCGAGTAAATTAGCTAGCCCTGACGTAAATTTAACGGATTTGTTTTCTTGAATCAAATTTAGTAAGAATACACCCGTTGTTTTATCGATGATGAAGGTGATCCAAGGCGCATCTTTTACTATAATATCGATAATTTCGTTAATGTTGTAAAGCCCCGCTTCGACAAATTTTACGACATCTTGTCGCTCACCCGTCGTACGATAAATTATTCTTTCTTTTTTACGCACGTTGTAATATCCCACCCAAATGTTTACGCTATATAATATAATCGATTACCCTCGCGATTATCGATAACATCGTTTAATTGAACCGACCCACCATTTTTTTCAATTTCGACTTCAAAGGTATGATACATTTTATTATATTAAAATTATAAACTTTTAATATTAAAATGACGTTTCCATTAGCGTTCAAAAGTAATTTATCGAAACGGTATCCACAATCTGGAAATTTTAACGCGCCTTTGAATTTTAACGCTATAAAAATTTACGTTAACGAGAACGAGTTTATTTTAACGTGTTTGATAATAATATAGACGTAAGCGCGTATAAAAAAATATGTAAAGAATTTCACCTCTCAACATTAGATAATTGGAAACAACAAGTAGATAAAAGAACGTGTGGATTAGGCAAGCTTTATTATTACGATGACTCTAACGTGAATCGACCTTTTTTGGCGAAGCATGTCGACCCCAAATCAGTGCATAATTCAAGTTTGAATGAGTACGACGTGACTGATTATGATAAAATATATACGGTAGGTTATATCGAACAATCACCATCTACAGAGTTTGCTTGGACAAAATTTATAATCGGCTCGTTGCAAGACAAAAAAATTGTTCGGCCTACGGGTAATTTTTCAGCTTTATCACCAAAAGCATATGAAACAGCTGAAGCTCAAGCGAGTGTAGGGGGTACGTTTAACGCAAGCGCTCAAGGTTTTACGGATGTCGGTACAGAACGTATAAACGATTCTATAAGAACGTACGTTTACGCGATATTGGGAGCTCAAGCGCAAGCAAAAAGTGGATTTTTAGCGGGTGGTACTGGTTTAGACGCGCAGCGTGAATTTATAAATATAATAAATGCTGAGATTGATTCTCCCGTCGATTTACAATCTTCTATTCAACGATATCAAGATGTTTTACAATACGCTCGTTCTCAATTAAACTTTGCTATCGGAGAAAATTTATACATGATGCCGAGTGATATGAATTTACGAATAGGTACGTACGTGGGATACAACAATAATATTTTGATCGCGACGAGTGATTTATCTTTAGGTTCAAATTTAGATACAAATTCAGAACCCGTTCCTCCTCCTATTTTACCTTTACAATCACCACCGTCGTTAACCGCTCAACAGGCTCACGCTGACAGCCCTGTTGAGGCTGTGAAAGAATCTAATGATCTAGCATCTGCGAATATAATATCAAGCCCCGCAACAACGAGTGTGCAAGAATCTCCCTCTACGCTCCGTGCCAGCGCAATAAAAGAAGACCCTTTAGAAGAATCACGCGACAGCCACCAAGAAGAAAAAAATGCTTTAATTATTGGTTTTGCGATTTTAACCGGACTCGGCGTTATGATTTACGAATTGCTATTTTAGAGTTTTTTCTGCACGTATGTTAAAACTAGTATTCCAACCCCCGTCAAAGCTAGCCATAAATGTTCCGCCGTCCACGTAACGATGCTGGAAGCTGTTTTAAATAACCAACTTACTATCGATCCTATAATAGCCGGTAAAGTGGCTAAAGCTTTTGCTCCTAGTTTAGCTAATACACTAGCTAGATTTTTTAATGTTTTTTGTATCCACTCTTTTACACCTCCATCGCTCGGCGTAGGTTGTGGTGTGGGTGGTGCGGGTTTAGGAGGTGTTGGTTTAGGTGGCGCGGGTTTAGGCGGCGCTGGTTTGGGTGTGGGTAGCGCGGGTTTAGGTAAAACTGAACTTACTGCATTGCTGATCCATTCAACGATCGCAGTAACGGTCATAACGATCGCTATTGATATACTAGCGATCGTTATACCTTGTTCTTTAAATAAAGTTTTAATTTTTTCACCCAACGTTTTGTCTATATTTTTTATTTTATATAACGTTTCTTTAATTCTATTAATTTGACTTTTACTCTTATCATCAAACTTGTATATTTGTTCTTTAATCGTTGATATTTCTTCTACTAATTCACGTTCTCGTTGTACAAGTTGTTCATTCGCATTTTCATCTCCTACATCATTATTAGCGATTCTATCTCTAATATCGGTTAATTCTTTGTTTCGCGCGTGCAATTCAGCTTCAAATTTTAATTTATGTCCTTGCGTTGTTTTCAAGTTCCACGTAACCCTTTAATTCACTGTATGCATTCATTTCTTCACGAGTTTCCGCGATTCGACCGAGAAAACTAATAAATTCTTCAACCACATCTATCGTCTTATTTGCTCGTAGATCACTCATTTCAATATCATTGGCGTCGTAAAACTGTTCTTCTTCTTCTTGAGGTGGAGGTGGTAACTCGTGCGGTATATCTCTACGAGGTGGTGTTGGTAGCTTTCGTCTTGTTTTTTTTCTAACTGATGGACTTTCTATCTTTTTAAAAGTTTTACCCGCTCCTTCTTGTGCCTCAAGTGATATTTTTTTGGTTTTACTCCAGTCTTTTATACCTAATTGTTCTCTCATACACTTAACTTCGCTAAAACCCAGGATTCTAGCTCTACCGGCTATTGTACTCAACGCAGCAAATGTTCTGGGGTTTTTATCAAGCGTCAACTTGATGGTTTTACCATCGTCTCTATAATATATACCGTCGTTAAGTACGTGAAATTTTTCCCAATCCGGTATTTTGTTTAATTTCCAGCCTTTTTCTTTAATAATAGTATAAAAATCATCAACTCGTCGACTATCTGACGATGTCAACGTTAAAGAAACATCATCCTCACGTAATTTGTTTAATCTTTCTAAATCTTTTTGTCTTTCTGATTCAAACGCTGAATTATAATCTTCTACACTTAATTCATTATCATCTTTATCGACATTTGTTTCTTCTTCATCATCCTCCGCGGGGTATTTAAAATTTGGATCAGCATCTAAATAATCATACCTTGTTGCCATTTTACAATTACTTTTTATCTTTTTTTAAGAATTTATAACTCGCGTAGCCCACTATACTCATTCCTATTACGAGAAATAAAATTTCTCGCGTTTTTTGATTTTCACTAGGAACGTAAAAATCTTCTAGTTGTGGTTCGTTGTATAAATCTTTCGGTAAATTTATTTGTTCATCCGTAACTCGTGAATATTCTCTCATCGCTTCGTTAATGTTTTTAAACGTTCTTACGGCGCTCGATTCTTTTTGTATTTTTTCGTTTAAATAATCTAGATATTTTAAACGCTTTTTACTAAATTCGTCTCTGGCTTTCGAAAGTTGTTCTAGCGCTAAATCGTGTCTTTTTCGTTCTACTTCAGCGTCGTTGTTTTTACTTAAACTACCAAATAAAAAATTTGATCGAGTAAATGCTAACGCGTTAACTAGCGCGCCTCCAATCATCATCGCTATAACACTAGCCATTTTACTTGTACTTTAAAAAAAAAAAAAATTATTATTTAACAACTATAAAATATGACTAGTAATACGTACGGAGATGTGCTCGATCCATACAGAAGAACGAGAGAATCTCGAGGTATAAAAGGATTGCGTCAAAAAGTCGTCATTACAAACAATCCGAGTACCATTACCGAAAATCAATTGTTGACGGTTCGTTTTCCAAATTTAGGAATAAACGACGTCATCGTTCCAAATACGGTTCGATTAGCTTTCAATATACAACTTGTTTCCGCGGATGATGATACGAGAACGATGGTACAAAATAAAGGTAGAGCAATCGTAAAACATATAATCATTAAAATGGAAGGAAATGAAATATTTTCATTAGACGATGCGGATGTATTCAATTGTTATAAAGACGAATGGTTAACCAAAGCTCAACGCGACAATCTAGCGTATCAAGGAATCGAAGATGCAAACGTGACTAAATTAAGAATAAACGCTAGCGATAAGGTTCCCGCCGGTAATGGAGGAAAAGATAAAGCCATCGCGGATACGTATCAAAATAGATATTACATTCCGCTCGATTTTGAATTGTTGACCGATCATCAGCCCTACTACCAATCGGGGATCGGGGATCGATTGACTTATGAACTCGTGTTTAATAAATTTTCAAACGTGATTAAAAGCACCGACGATAATGCGAAATATATCATAAGCGGGATTTCTTTAGAATTTGAAATCGTTCATATGCCGGAACTCGCTCGAATGATTAAAAATCAATATAGCAACCGGTTGTCGATATTGTTTGATCGCGTACTAAGACAGAGCGTGACCCCGTTAAACAAACGCGATACGACGTGGAATATAAATTTAAATACCCCCGCAAAAAGTATGAAAGGAATATTGTTTTTATTTAAAGAACCCGACGTACAAGAAAGCAATAAGTTTTATAATCCAAAAATTGATAAAGTTTCAATTACGATCGAAGGCGTCCCCAATCAACTCTACGCGCATGGAATGAGAAGGTATCAACATTGGGAAGAAATTCAAAAATATTTCGGCGATTCAAGCAAACAACACGCTATACAAGTCGTTAAAGCTCTAGATTTATCCAACGTCAAACAAGCCGATTATTTATTCGAACGATACGGTTTATTTTTTAGATATGAGAACGAGCACCGACAATAAAATACACGGAAGCGGAAGACGAGTACAAAACTTATCCGAAGGAATTACCATTCAAATTGATAAAGAAGCGGAAGCTCCTGGTGACTTGTACATGTACACTTTTATTATTATGGACGCGCAACTCGTTATAAGAAATGGTCGTTTTGAATCTGTCGATTATTAGTATTAACGACTAATACTAAAAGGGAATGTTGCCTAAATATCCACACGCCGCATTAATTTGTGGTCAAACCGGATGCGGAAAAACTGAATTTGTTTTAAATTTATTAGAAAATGAATATTTTAAACATTTCGAAATGATTATCGTATTATGTCCCACCATCGGCGACAACGACGCGTATCAAAATAGAAAATGGATTTGGAACGACGAGCGAGTACTGGTTGATGATTTAAAAGATTATACGTTAAACAAAGCGATAGAAATGTATAGCGACATATTGAAAGGAATCGAGACGTTGTACATCATCGACGATTGTAGCGCGAGTAAAGATTTACGATATAAAAAATGTTGTCAAGTCGAGACGAATGCATTGGTACACTTGGCTTTTAGTGGTCGACACGCTAATCACAGCTGTTGGGTCATCTCACAAAAATATAATAGCGTATTAAAAGATTTTAGAGAGCAACTCAAATGGATGTGTTTATTTTATTGTAAAGATAGAGATTCGTTCAAGAATTGTCTTCGAGAAAATGATGTTATACCAACGGCCGAGTTACGAGAGCAAATGTGTGAGAAATTAAAACGAGTTAAACATTGTAAATTGATTTTAAAAACGGATCAACCTACCGATTATGAAATACGTGACTAGGTTACTTAGCAATTACTTGTAGGTTACTTGTAGGTTATCTTTTGGTTACTTGTTAGGTTGTAGTAGGTTACTTAGCAATTACTTGTAGGTTATCTATAGGTTACTTGTAGGTTACTTGTAGGTTACTTAGCAATTACCTATATAGGTTACTTGTAGGTTACTTGTAGGTTACTTAGCAATTACTTGTAGGTTATCTATAGGTTACTTGTAGGTTACTTGTAGGTTACTTAGCAATTACCTCTAGGTTACTTGTAGGTTATCTATAGGTTACTTAGCAATTACTTGTAGGTTATCTATAGGTTACTTAGCAATTACTTGTAGGTTACTTGTAGGTTATCTATAGGTTATATATAGGTTACTTGTAGGTTATCTATAGGTTATATATAGGTTACTTGTCAGGCACGTGCATACATAGGTCCCAAAGGGTGCTTGAGCCCCTGCCCTTTTTGCCTAGTATAAAAAGTGCCCTTTTTAGCCCAAGGTTTTTGTTTGTTTGTTTTTTTGAATGAATTATTAAGTTCCTGTTGCGCATAGACTGCCCTGCCTAGTTGAAAGATGTCAGGATAGAATAAAATTAGAATAAATATTAGGTCAGCAGAGATGCCCCTTACTATTCCTGTGCACGGGCCTGCATGTGCCCCTCCGCGAAACTAGATTTCACGCATAGCCGCGCGCCTATACGTCTTTGATAGGCAGGCACACGCTGTCACTGAAACACGAAATTGACATCCCGCTCCCACTCGAGACCTATGTCTTACAGTTAGCCTACTTCAAAGCAACTACTACACTTACTTCATTAGGTAGGTAAGCTATTTGCCCCAATACATGTTCATTTTCGGTTTTGTGTTATTGGTGCACTTTATGATTGTTTGACTAGGCGGAGCTCCGTTTTCTTGTGCAAATATCAGGTGATATGATACGTTTATTATAAATTTGAGACTTAAGGGGATAATTAGACTTGGTGGACTTGGTCCTTGACTATAGGCTCACTCACCACCAGATCAGATTGTAAATGAAAACCAGTCATCAACATAATCTGATCTGATTGTAATGTTAAAAACCATATTATGCGTTTTTATTAATAAATAAACGCCCAAATTTTTTTTAGCTCGCGCGCTACGCGCGCTCGCATGGAATTACACTGCCCTTTTCAGACTCTGAGCCCCTGCCCCTCTACAACCCTGTGCACGTCCCTGTTACTTGTAGGTTATCTATAGGTTACTTGTAGGTTATCTATAGGTTACTTGTAGGTTAGTGTTTTTTGTTTGTTTTTGTTTTTTAATATTATATGATCTATTAATGAGTATGAATACTAAACAAGTAAATGATATTATATATAATCTTAAACAACTTACTAATTCTGAAAAAGGTCTACTTGTTAATAGAGATCCTGAAGAGGTAATAGATCTATTAAAAAATATAAATGTAAAAGATCTATAAATATAAATACTGATCGAGTAAAAGATTTATTAAAAAATATAGATACTGAACAAGTAAATGATTTTATATATAATCTTGTACAACTTGTTAATACTGAAAAAGGAAAAGATGAACTAGAACAATTTTTAAATACCACCGCTGAATTTAAAATAATAAACCATTTGTTCTATATCGATAGTAAACAATTTATAGAAGAACTCGTTTTAATTTTAAATAAATATAAAACAGAACGAGTTATAGAAGTAGTTGTTTCAATGTTAAATAGTAATAAAACGTTACAATTGTTAGCTTTTTTAGATAAATTAAAAAATATAATATAGCTATTTAATAAATAAATGGAACAAGTTCACAAACAATTAAACGAAAATCCATCCATGTTAAGCCCACCGTCCGCGGATGATGTTACGAGCGACAGCTTGCTGTTGAAGCAGCAGCAGCAACGAGATGTACGACTCTTATCCGTTGTAGCGGGAGGAGATTCAAAAAAAAAATTGGTAAAGAGTATTCCATCAACGTCATTGAAGCTTTGTCTACGGAAGAGCGAGATGTATTACACGCGCAATATGAAACTAAATTAGGTCGTGATATAACGCAGTCTTTAGGTAGCGCCATTCTAACGCTATACGCCAAATTATTAGGATTTAGTTTAAATCGTATTGATTTATACGGTCATCATTTTGAAATTGACGATGAAGGTAAATTAATTTCATATTTAGAAAAAGATCCATTCATTTCGAGCATGCTTTCTACCGTAGCGTGTGAAATATACTACAAGTACGGCATGTTGGTAGCGCCGCTCTCAACAATGTTAATTACGGCAAAACATTTAAAAAGAAAAGAAGAATCTTGTATAGATAATAAAAGCGATGGAGACGAACGAGTTGGAGAATGCGAATCAGACGATAAACGCTTCACCATCGACGGTAACGAAAACACCGACTAAAAAAGATGTAAAAGATAAAAACCCAAACAGAGTCGCGGCTGGAAAAAGACTCGCCGAACTTAATAAAAAGAAAAAACAAGAATTAAAAAAAGGTGCGCCTCGCGGCTCAAGCGCGTCTGAAACTCGTTATGTAGCGGATAATCAAAAAGAAACGAGCTCTGGAAACTACTAGTACTACTACTACTATATCGCTATTGCCTTGACCGTTGGGGGTCTCGCTTATTACTTTTTTAGTAAACACGCTAGCGAAGCAGAGCCAGCGCCGCTAAAACCTATACCACCTAAACACCTAAACCTACGCCACCCACAACCACCGTCAACGAGAAAACTCGCTGTTTTTGAAATGGAATAGCCGTGGCGCCGCTAGAGGTAAAAAAAAAAAAAATTCAAAATATTTTATATTGACAAGTATAAAATATGATGGATACAAAAACAATCGCCGATTCAGCTTATCACAGCGCCGTTTTGGGACTTTTTACCGTTTTATACAGCATGCTCGGTAAAAAAGTATTAAGCGTAGAACCAGCCAATTTAGGAAAATTGAATATAAAAGACGGACTAAAACTCACCGCGACCGTTGCTGCTGCTTCGATGACGCCAATGTGGTTAGTTCAACAAGGAATTTTACCAGACTCTGTTATGCCTAAAAATTCTACGGAATGGAATATATTGTACAATATTAAAAATGGATAAACGAATGAGACTAAAGCTACAAAACGCGTATTATAGTCCGAAAGGATATTACAAAGGTCTCGACGCGATTAATAAATTAGCTCAAGAAACGAGGGTAAATAAAAAAATAGATTCACGGTGGATAAAAAAGCAAGCGCTGTGGCAAATTTATTTACCCTACCCTAAATACATTCCTAGACCTACCAGTTCAAATTCAACGTTACAAAAACCAAATGAGGTTCATCAGCGGATTTATTGTTTCTTCCGCACGATAGTATAGGTAAAAAGACGTACAAGTACGCGTTAACCGTTGTGGATGAAGCCAGCAGATATAAAGAAGCGGAACCATTAACCGATAAAACTACCGCTCAAGTCGTTCTAGCGTTTGAAAAAATTTATAAACGTTCGTTGCTCACTTGGCCAAAAATTTTAAAAGTCGATCCTGGAAAAGAATTTATGTCAACCGTCAACGTATTAATGAGTAAACATGTTGTAAAAATCCAAAGAAGCGAGGCCGGGAATCATAGAGCTCAAGGTATAGTAGAGCGATTCAATAGAACTTTGGGTGAAAGAATATTTTCTCATCAATACGCGCAAGACATAGCGACGGAATCGCGAAATAGAGAATGGGTTAAAAGATTACCCGCGGTCGTAAAAGCATTAAATAACTCAACGACGAGACTCATAAATTTAAAACCTAAAGACGCGATTAAATTACCCATTGTCGAGCAAAATCCAGCCTCACCAGTTATAAGCGGTAAAAAGAATGAAAAAAGAATCCCAACTAGCAGTTTAGTTCGATATTTATACGCATCTGGTGAAGCTGAAAAAGATACGAGACGTCGCGCACCGATCCTATATGGAGTATAACAATTTATAGATTAGCTAAAACGATGAAAGCTGCGAATCAACCCATCTTGTATTATTTAGAAGCAGGCCCCGCTCGTAGTTTTACAAGAGAAGAATTACAAATTATTCCTCGAGATACAGAAAATCCACCCATTAAACAATTATAGCGCCGCTAAGGCTAATTCTGAAAGACTATAATGACCGTAAGAACAAGTATGTATTCCATCCTCTAAAATATATCTCTTTGTGTCTAAAGGGGATAGTGATATTTTATTTACTCGCGTTGTATATAATCTATGTTTTTCATTTCTAATAAAATTCATAGGGTGATGTAATGGTTTTAAATCGCATAAAACTTGTTTATAGTTTTCGTGTTTAATTTTCTTTTTTAAAACTTGTTTTTTAACACCCTTAGCTTTTTTTTTTTTTTTCTTCATTCGATAAAAGTATCGAGTACATTTTCGGTCTTAAACCGACAATTTCGGAGATTTGAATTCCTCCAGTCTCGTCTTTCATTTTACCAATCACTTTTTTATTTTCTTCAGAAAATAGAAAATGACCTTTGTAATCATTAAAATCGTATAAATCTTTAGTTTTTTTCATTTCTTTATAAACCTCTCTCGATTCAATCTCAAGAGTGCAACTGTCTGTATCCGTGTAAAGTACTTTTACTTTATCGTTGTATTTCTTTTTTAAATGTTTGTAATAAAAATTATACAACTCGCTATTTTTTTCTTTTTCTTTAAAAACCTCATTCGTTTCAATCTTAAGACGCGCTTGCTCGGATTCGCTAGCGTCAGAGTAATGTAATTTTACCTTGTAACCATATTTATTCTTAAAATAATCTTTGTAATGACTAAAATCGTATAAATGCTTGTCCTTTTTCATATCTTTATAAACATCTTGCGTTTGAATCTCGAGTAACAAGCTATCCGTATCCGTGTAAAGTAAATTGCACCTCTCGTCGCCATATTTCTTTTTTAAATGATTGTAATAAAAATCATACATGTAAGCTTTAGATAAATCAAGAATGCTCATTCCAACGTAAACTGGGCGGTTGAGTACTAGTTTTATTTTGTGCATGTGAATCGCCGCTAAATCGTTATCAAAAATCCTAACCTCGGCAAAATTTGATTTCGCGATTAATGCAAGAATTTGATTTTCTGCTTTTTCATCGTTTAATCGCTTCAAATTTACGTTGACGCGTTTTCGTACATTTTCCATCGTTTTTCCAAAAACTGAATTATTCATTAGTTTGTATAAATCTTTTTCAAAATCTGACGTTGCGTTTTTTCTGAGTTCAGTGTTTAAATCAATGTATGACTTCATCCATGGTGATTCATCAAATGTTAAAACGCGATGAATTTTAGTTAGTTTCATACCGAGTTGTAAATACAATTGTAAATTACGATAATGAAGCACGTAGTTGCATTTGTTGTATAAATTAGGAACTAATTTATAAACGTTTGGAGCCGGTTTGTCGTTTAATAACGCTCGTTGAAATTCACTCATCCATTCTTTCGGTACTTTTAACGTCTCTGGCGCGAGTGGATATGTATCGTGAGAATCGTGTAATTCTTTAGGGTATTCCAAATCAACTTCTAAAATGCATCCTTTCCCACGTTTTAATCCTTTGTTTGAGAGTCTGTAAATTTGTTTACTAGTCATCCATTTAAAATTACCCGTTGGTAAAGGTTGACTCATTGCATAACCGTACAAATTATTCGCGTCTAAATACATAATGTAACTCGATGGTCTTGATGGATCGTAATCGTCTAAATGTACATTGTTTGCTTTAGAGTATCTCTTACTCGACATACACGTTCCTCCTCGTGTGCCTTTTTCTATAAATAAATGCATGTCAACATCCGTAAACAATTCTAAAGTTTGTTTCGAATGTTTTAACAAAGCGTCCCAACTTAATCCTGGACTCGTATAATAATTAGCTGGATCTAAATCGTATTGTTTCATACAAGTGGTACGAAAATTGTCAAACACGTCCGCTAATAAGCAAGTATCCGTACGCACGTATAAATCGTGATAGTCTCCTAAATTTTTACAATCAAACTTGTTGAAAACATTCTTTGCATGCTCGTATTGTTCTTTAGTAATATGTTGCTTGTTTAAACGACTATAAAATGCTTCTTGTAAAGGAAGTTGTTTTTCTTCAAATCTTTCAAAACTATCCATGTACTCGTAAGGATAAATACCCTTGCTTTTAGCAGGATTAAATTTTTCTAAATCGGGTTCAAACTTTTTAGTAATTGGAAAAACGTCGTTTGATTTTACGAGTTGTTCCAACGACGCTAGTAAAAATTGAGCGCTATCGATAAATCGTAGTTGCCCGATTGAAAAAGATATATACTTTTCTATATTATTTGGAATACACGTTAGATTTCCTCGCGTAAGACTCGCGGCTTGCATAATGAGATGAGAATCGTAGCCTCGCAAATTATGAAATACGACCGGAATAAAGGTTTTGCCCGGTTTTAAACTTAGTTGCAAGTTACATTTACTATGCGCCGCTCCTCTATATTTACCGGTGACGTGACAATGATCTCTAACTTGTTTAAACTTGTCATCGCCTTCAAAGAATCTCTTTTCGCATATCCAACACTTGCTAGCATTTTTTAAATCTTCTACATCTTCTTCTGTCATGTACATTTTTTAAGGATTTTTAATCATCTCGTTAATTTTTTAATTTTTTTTTCTAATTCGTTTAAAAAATGTTCCGCGGCATCTTCTCCTCGGTATACAACGGGAGAACAAGTTTCACCGTCGCACCGAACGACAACGTATGAATAACCGCAAACGACGTGTTCTTGTAGTTTTTTAGTATTTGTAGAATTCACATCGTCAAGATCTTTTATAATACTTTCAAAGTCGGCGTATATAACGAAAGGAACTTTCATCTTTTTATGAAAATTTATAAATTTTAGCGTATCGTTTTTTCCGTTTTCAGGCATAACTACCATTGATGGTCTGTCGTTAATTCCCTTACACATTTTTACGTGGTTTTCAAGATACGCTTCCGTTGAAAAACCCTGTAAACATCTCAAACAAAAATGTTTACGTTCGTGATATTTCGTTTGATCGTAAAGTAATTTATTCACATCTTTAATCCAAACGTAGTGAGATTTAGTACCTTCTTTTTCTTCTTTACTCTTTGCGTTAGTGTGAATTAATAATAAATTAATACGATCTATATCCGCGGGTTGATCGCTAAGTTTGTAAACTAGTATTGATTTTGATTCGCAACCAAAAACGTTTATCGCTAAATCATTTTGTTTCTCTACTCGCTTAATCTGACTGATTGGTGTAGGAGCGTTGATATTGTCAAAATTTAAACCATCCTCCGTCGGGTATGTTGAGAGTCTATATGAATGTTCTATTTTTATTCCTTTTTCTTTGTTCATGTGAAAACGAGCGACACGAAGCGCCCATCGTAAACAATCGTCGTCTTTGTTTTTTACGTTGATGCACGCTTTTTAATTTTTTATGTAAATAGGTAGCTCGATATAAGAACCTCCTCTCAAAGGTTGATATCTACCGTAAGTTATACTCATATCTACGATACGATCAATCTCCCACCCAGAACCCCTTTGCGTCCATTTTTCTAACATCTCTTGAATTTGTGAAAAAACGGTATTAAATATATTTTCAATGTCATCCAAATTTAATAAAACAATTTGCCTATTATTATGAAAACTAAAAACCTCGTCATCGATCGTACCGTCTAGTTTTTCTTTAAGTAATTTAATACGTATATATATCATAAACTTGAACGACTTGTACTCTTGTAAGTCTAAAACAAACTTGGCTTTAATTTTTGGTTTTACCGCCTCCCAAAAAATGTTTAAATCTTTTTCTTTGCTATGATTAAGCGGAACGGTCATTTTTCGTTCACGTAAATATTTTCTACCGTCAATCTGTGCGCTAAATCTCAACTCTTCTTCTTGATTTAAAAACCTTTTAATAGCGGCGATGTAGTCTTTTTTTAACAACTGACCTCTGTTTCCTATACCGCGTACAGGTAGCTCAATATTTTCAGACGCTATACGTTCTCTCAATTCGACTAAATTTAATTTATAACAATGGCTTTTGTTTATGACGACGGAACCATCTTTTTACCGCTTCGTAATAAGACCGTTTATTATTGTTTTGTTCTCTCGTCTCGCAGTATACAAATTGGTTTATGCTCGCGGGTAAAATTTTTCAATTCTTGCAATGTCCATTTTGATAAATATCTTATTCTTACTTCTTCCATAATCTCTCTTTCAATATTAACCCACATTAAATTTTTTCGTTTTTTCTTTTTATCAATTTTTTTGGTGATATTTTTTTAGACATTTATTCTGAGCGATTTTTTTTATAATCAACATTTACATATTCTCCCCTACTATTACCCACAACAATCTTGTAAGGGATGTAAGTGTGACGTCATCGATTTTCTGATGACGTCATAACGTCATCCTCATCATCATCCTCCTCTTTTTTTTATCCTATCCTCCACCCTCCCCTTTTTTTATAAAAATCTTAGCAGATACGCCTATTTTTGGGTACTTGGCCCAGTTCCCCCATCTACCATACTACTTGGCGACACCATTTTACGTTTTTAACAAAGCGACTGTTACTTTCCTTCCTTCTCCAATCCATCCCCTAAAAAACATAGTTTGGTGTAGTCTTTGTTGGAACAAGGGACGATTGCAAGTTGGGGCTTATTTTCGTAGTTTCTTATGACAACAGATTCCAATCATCTAGACCCTCTCCATTCAAAAATCCCGGATCCACCCTATTTAAGTACTTGACTGTCATTTTAAGAGAATCTTTTATTTATCTTTAAAGTTTTTGGTCGGATGATTACTTGCATTTCCTGGTTTGGTCTATTTATACTTTGCGTACATGTACATTATCGTACATGGATTGTCGTGCGGTCTAGCGCACTGAACTTAAGTTCTGGTGTTGCCAGCAGCAGAGTGTGGGTTCGAGCCCCGGCCGTGACACCTGTGTCCTTGAGCAAGACACTTAACCATAATTGCTTCTCTCCACCCAGGGGTTAAATGGGTACCTGTGAAGGCAGAGATGGTTTGCTCTATATGCGCTAGAAATGGCAGCAATTGAGCTGTATACTCCCCAGGGAGCTGAGATGGTTTCAGTCATGATTTATGAGCCTTATGAGCCTTATGAGCAGGGATAATAATATAATGCGCCTTGAGCGCCACTTAGTTGGTGGATACGTGCGCTATATAAATCTATACATTATTATTATTATCTTATAAGAGCGTAATTCTCAGACTGCCTCTTTTGTGTTTGTCGTAAGTGTTCACCAGTGCCTTGGGGTTCCTAGGCTCCAGACTTACCTCCAGTGGCGTGGAAAATCCCAACAGTGTCATGGATTTCCCCCACCCTTAGAAAAACCTGGTGAGAGTGCTGGGTTCCATCCCCTAAACCTTTTCCATGCTTTTAAACTTGTATAGTTTCAATCTTAGGAAATAAAGCGCATGACAATTCAGAGGCCCATACAGAAATGAAATGCGAGGGGGGGGGGGGGGGGCGAAATGTCTTTCCCAAAAATAGTTGAAGACCTTCAAAATCACTCCACGGCGCAAATAATTAAAAATAAAACCTACAACTGAAGGGCCTTTTGACATACTTTCAGTGACCCCTCCCCATATCAATCAAACATACATTTTATGCGGTGAACCGCTTACTTATTCATCTCTTATGACACAAAAATGTATGTGCAAAAATGGGAGGCCACACCAAAAACTTTAACATTAAAAACAAATTCTAAGTTTCACACTTGGAGTAGGGTCCCAACTACGGTTTTCTAGATTGCGAGTGCGCAATGTTGGATTTTCTGATCCCCAAAACCAACATTTAATGATTTCTTACTTAAAATATTTTTTTAAATCTTGCACTATAACTCCATCTTATAATACTAACCGGTGCCCTCTTTTGGTGAAGCTATGCCATGTTAACAAGGATCCTTGAGAGTATCAGGACTAATCCATAGCAGGCAGCACGGTGTATGTTTACACGTGAAGTTTTTAAACCGTTTCCCCTTTTTTCACATAATATCAAGCAGGTAAATGTATAACAAGGCAAGTAAAATTTGAGTGCCCAACATAAAGATGTATATTTTTATCTCAAATCAAAGATTTGACGTCGTCTTCCATAGACTAATTTAGTGTTTACCCATCATATTTTGACCTTGTCTTTTTTTGTCAACAGTTAAGTGTGGATCCAGAGTCTCTAAAAAAAAAAGGGGGGGGGGCACACTCCCAAAAATGGGGGACACACATTTATTTTTAACTAACAAAAGGACATGACACTCTGAAACAAGAAATACACTTGGAGCACTGACTTTATTGTATTACTTTGCCACTTCCTACTGGCATTTATTAATCAAACCTTTGCAATTTGAATACTGTTCATTTTGGTGACTTTTCCCGAAATTCTTTGTTACAATTTTCCTGACAGTCCATCATGAGGGTTTAATTGAAGACGCACAGATGGAACACAGTTGCTCAAATAAAAGTGAAGCTGATGTTGTTATGGGCCAATATTTATATGGAGAAAGATTGCCGACTTTAACGACCACCAGTACCTGCACCACCACCACCACCACCTGGTCTTGGCTGCTGTCCAGAAGCCTAAGGAAAGAAAGACAAAAACAGGAAATGAAAATTAATATCAAATACAGATAACTTTACAAACCAGTTTTTCCATGATTTTATATAGCATATATTTCAGACAATGCACTTTTTATCCTTCTGTTGTGTCTCATTTTGAAGTAATAAACTTTTTTTAAATAAAAAGGACAAGTTACAATTTTCTTTGTTATGGGCTCCAAAAAATTTGAAACAACTTCTCAGGATTTGAATGACTTTCAAGGTGTAGGAACTCTTAGGTGGATGCACTGTTGATGGACTGCTCCTTTAAATGTTTTAGTAGGGTTGGGAAGTTCACACAAAAATAAATTCGCTAAACGTTTTCAAATTCATGAAAAGTCTAAATAAATCCTACATTTAAAAAATGGAACCGTCCATTTCCACGATATTTATACAAGTGCGACCAGTGGGCTTGCTATTATTATATCATGGTTTCCAGGAAAGTCAACTGAAAATTTGTTTTTAATTTAATACAACCAGGATGTTGTTTTGGATTTTGGATGATGTTTTGTGGCAGACTTGGATTTGTTTAATCTGTGCTATTTTTGTCTGAATCCGTATTGCCGTTTTTTGGGTCATTTTCTGTCCTAAATACAGACAATCATGTCATTTATAAGTGATAACTATAATCGTTTAAACATGTACACGGTCACGTCACGGTCACGGTCACGTCACGGTCACATGTACACGGTCACGTCACGGTCACATGTACACGGTCACGTCACGGTCACATGTACACGGTCACGTCACGGTCACATGTACACGGTCACATGTACACGGTCACGTCACGGTCACATGTACACGGTCACGTCACGGTCACATGTACACGGTCACGTCACGGTCACATGTACACGGTCACATGTACACGGTCTGTGTCAAAACCTATACACGTTTCACAAATTAAATGCAAAATGCCAAATCTAGTATTTAGGAACACTTTGTTTGAGCTATCAGGAGACTGCTTTTCACCAGAAAGACCCCCCCCCCCCCCTCTCCCCATTGTTAAATTCGTCAAAATGTTCTCCAACTCATGCCCCAGAACAATGATACTCATGGGGAAACCACCGACCATAAGATAAGACAGTTTAGTGGGTAGAATACCAGCACGGTAATCCAGATGTCACAGGTTTGTGTCCCGCTTTAGACAATTTGTCTTTGTTCATTCAAATTTCCCTGGTCATGTTGATGCAGGGCATGGGGTACTTACCATTCCGGGGCGGAATCGAGGAGGGGGTGTCCTGTCCTTACGAGCCTCCTTGGATCTGTTACGGACAACCTTGGAGTGAATGGCGCAGCTTACACAGTAGTGAAGTTTTGCATACAGCTTAGGCAAAGCATACACTATTGGGATACAAAATCAAAGATAACATTCAGTGAACAAATGACAGTGTTAGGGCAAAACAAAGTCTCTGGTTTCTTGTCTCCGCACACGTTGCCTCAGACTCGCACATCAGCATTTCTAGTTGTCTTTTTTTGCCCAACCGCCACTTGAGAATAATGTCTTGGCATGTTTTTAGATGATAAAATGGCCAACATCTAACTTAAGTGTGTCCTCTATAATCTTTTAAATGAAAATCTGTGATATTTTGTCATATTTGGAGAAAAAAGTGGCGGTTGTATTCTACATTCTTTCACTAAATAAATATAGACTATTGTCAATGGAAAAATAAGTCACATGAGTGATGACCAGGGGTCAGAACATCGACTGCACAAGGGTGACATAGGACTTACAGCGATTTAAAGAGAACTGTTGTCAGTGCATTGTGCACGTATACAACACCCAAATGTTGTACATGGCACACTGACAACAGATCCCTTTAAATCGCTGTAAGTCCACAATCTGACCCCTGGTCATCGCTCATGTACAATATTCAACATGAATGACAGAAAAAGTTTGTACAGAGACTGGCCATTGTGCTGAGAAATGTCGGGGAAAAAAATCCTCTTTTTTTTTTTACAGATCTTTCAGGAACAATCGTGTCTCCAAGAGGCCCTTGCATTCCCTCGGTTCAGCCAATGGAGATGGGTAAAAGGAGATAATTCAGTGCAAACTTTACAGGTATATGACTGAAAGTACTCTTGGTCAGGTCCCTAATTGGATGTGTACATTGCACTATAGATAGGGTCCTATCAGGGCTAAACTTGGCCCAAAGAATTTGTTTTGTGGGCAACAAAACAGACTGAGGAAAATGTGATATTCAGTTAGTGTACCCATTCATGCCAGTGGCAACTGGCTGATTTTATTTAATTCCCATCCTGTTCATGAAAGAGGGAAATTCTATATAGCTCAAGCCACTTTTCTTTACCATCATAAACACTTGCGTCCTGGATATCTCTGACTGCGGCAGCCTCAACGATGTTCCTGATGACGAACTTCTTGATGGCCTTGTCCTTGGGCACACAACGGGCGCAGTTTGTGCAGCGCACAGGCCGTACATGGCCACGGCCCTTCTTGTTGCGTCCGTTGTTCCTTCGCTTAGCAGTCTGTATTGAACAAAAACTTTGTATTGTATTTTTGTGTTGTATTTTTTTATTAAATGACATGACTTAGTTAATGGTTTGATTTGTCTTTGTGCAAGATACTGTTGAAACATGAGCCACCATTAAAACTTGCCAAAAGAAAGCACTAACGTTAACTATTTTGAACTTTTCAGCTTTCATTTTGGTTGTGACCCTAAGAGCTGATGTTTTTGAGTATAGTTACTACTTGGTACAACTATAAAATGCAGAGATACCCGAAGGTTACTTCTTATAAATTTACGTAATCTGACTTAAAAATACACAGGTGCGGTTCCTAGGTTAAATTCAGAAAAAGGGAAAAATTTGGCCCTGCATTCTATAGGTACTCCACTACTTGAAACATTGTTTTCATAAAAAGTGAAACTATATCGAATAAAAAACTGGGAAATGGGGCAATGACAATTTTTATGATAGCGCCCTCACGCAGTGTCGGAAAAACATGAGTAACCATTATCTGTGTTCAACGTTCCCACGTGAAACGAAGTTAATATTAATTTTGTCGCCGTTTTTTAGCAGCAAAATCCTTATTATTTGGTCACGTATACATTTATCAATGCATATATAATAATATGGAAGAGTCAAGTAAATATATTTTAAGTTCTTTAAATTGTTTTTGGACAGATTATCGGCGAAATTTTGCAATTTATTTTCCGCTTGGTGCTAGGAAATCATACCATTTTGACGGTGGCGAATGAAAGAGAACGTCTGGCTAGCTGGTGTCCATTAACCGCGTACACATAATTTAATATTGAAAAACCGGGCAAGGTACCAATCAAAATACTTCGGTCTGATTCCTTTTTACATTTCATATAAGTACATGAGCTTTACGGATTACTACCAGACTATCAGATCATGCCGCCGTTCTTTTTAACGATCTTCCTCCCCTAAATAATCATCTAATTATTGTTGTCATTAATATACCAACATTAATTAAACCGAGATAATCCAACAGAAATGAAAAAATATATTTATATTTATTGTGTATTTTATTCAAATTTGTTGCACTGATCTGTTTGTATATTTTTGGTAGAACGTTGTATTTGACAACAGGTACACTCAGAAATTCTTTAGAGGGGCTGTACATAATGGCAATCTACTCATTTAAGTACCTTAAAGGGGATAACTTTCCGATGGTAATTAAACTTAATCCGTCAAGAGAAATAATCATATGCAGGATTGTAAGCAAGGCCAATCAACAAAAAGAGTTGATCATACTTAGGAAAGTTTTGGCTATCACAAACAATACACTAGATACACCAACAATTATCAGATGTTCATTGTATCAAATAAAACAATATTATAAAAAGGGTACTCAATTGTAGGGTAGTCAATTTTAGTCAATTTAATAAAATAAATCAGTACACTTGTATAAAATGAAGATACACTTTTATTTTCAATCAAATGAAAATGAATCTATTATATATCAAAAGAAACTTTTTCAGTTAACTTTGATCCCAAAAATAAAATAACAAATAAAGTGCACTTAAACATCCAATAAACTTCAGATACTGAGATTAATTAATAATGGAGCAGCCTGATGCAAACAAATGTGTTTTTCCCACCAATGTTTGCCCACAAAAATCTACTTCAAGTAAGTGGAAATAGCTCCAGTTCCAGAATAAGTGGCCCCCCCCCTAACACATGCGAATTTTTTTCACATGCTTATGGGACTGACTGACGGGCCCACCAGCAGGCAGGACTATACAGGCAGGACTATACAGGCAGGGCCGGATTTAGACCTTGAGGGGCCCGGGGCACTTCAGGTTCGGGGGCCCCTCGACATAGAAATTAAATTACATGACAAATAAAAAATGAACTAAAATGAATGATAAACCGCATTTCTTCGAAAAAAATATAAAACTAATTTTATAATTATTACATTTTTTTTATAAAGGAAGTCCTTAGTCTGGGGCCCTCTGGCAGGGGCCGGGCAATCCCCTTTCCCCTTATAAATCCGGCCCTGTATACAGGGCCGCTTATAAGGGCAAAGGTGTTGCCCACGGCCCCAGGTAAAGAGGGGGCCCTAAAAATCTGTACAGTCATTTTTTTATAACCCGCGATTAATCAAAATCCAATGGCTTAATATGCATGTAGAAGGTATATAGCAGCACTAACACTTTTTCCGGATAACAATTAAGAAATCGGTGTCATTGATTGGTGGGCCCCCTGGGATCCGATTCGCCCCCCCTGGCGAACATAGCCAGCTATGCCACTGGTCAAGAGAGATCTAGCCCTTCCAGAATGGCAACAAAGAGTAGGGGATCGACAAGCCGCGCAAGAAGCAGGAATGAACATGCAGGATTGGAGATGTGATCGTCTGATGGAAGTGGCCCAAGAAAACATTGGACAAATTACCCAAGAGAAGTGTTCCCGGTGGTATAACAATTGCCAAACATACATGCCACGATGTCTTGCACGTCAAGAGATTGATGGGTAATTCAGCTTACAAAACCAGAGCGAACAAGAGGCAGTAAACAAACGTCAAAGGGTTAAAAACATGTCAGCATAAAGATGCCCCTAAAGATTTGTTAACACTTAAAATCAAGTAGAAAAGATCAACAGTTAAAAGAAAACCCGTCCCTTTTCGTTTAATTATTTCGTGAGATCGTTATATCACACATGTCTGTTTGATAGAAATGTTTAAGACACACACATTTTGAACCTAAGCAAAAACTGGTAACTTTATCCATCAATTTTGTTTTAATTTGAATGGCCAAACGATGAAAACGATTGCACATAAACGAAAAAGAAAAGAAAAGTATGGTAAATATGTCACATGCTCACCAACAGTCGTGAATTTGAATGAATTAACCGTCAAAAGATAGCAATAATTTAATTTAAGAATGCTGCGTATTAAGTATTGTGTGCCCCAAAACGAAATAGAATGCCCAAAACTAAAATGAACGCTCCGGAAAATAAAAAGGAGTGCCAGAAAATCTAAATTGGATGCCCAGCAATTAAAAAGAAACCCAAATTTGATCGGATATGCAAAGATCAGGCGAAATAGAATGACTGATAATGAAAATGATCATAAAAATTCGCAAATTCGCCGGGAAAACCTATAGTATAAAACATACATATAAAATGAAGGATATAACTGCAATAAAGGTTTGTGTTTGATAATGGAACAGCCTTGTGCTAAACAATGCTCATTTATCTTGACTGGCTGATTCTTATTCATCTTCTGGCTGTGTCTGTAAATCAGTCTCAGGGTTGAACATTAGTATCTCGTGCTGTTCCCACTGCTCCATGTGGTCGTCAAATTCCTTCCCCAGGGTCCACAGTTGTTCAAGGTCATAAAGTGCTCTAGTTTCATCCAGCATGAAGTGAATGACGATGTTCCCTGCCAAGATGGAAAATGAGTGTGTGAAATATGTTTTAAAAGAGGATGCTTATCTCCAGAAGAACCGCTACCAGCCACGAAGTGCTATGTTGTGATAGTAGTGTTTGGAAATAGCACCCTCTTGTGGTGAAGATCAATGGAATCATTAAAATTACATCGTCTTGAACCACAAGCAAATGTGTTGGCAAACGACATTCAGTCTGGGTTAACTTGTCATGTCTTTTGATTCTGTATTTCACTTACCAAAATCAAGGCACATCCAGTCATCAGTAAACTTTCCCTCCACGATCAGAAATGGATCACTTTTACGTTTCTGCCGTTTGTACTACAATAAAGAAATTTAATGACACAAATTCAGTACACATACATATCACAGTAATCCCAAAATAAAATGGAAAAAATATACATCCAATCAGTTCAGGTTTACCAAATTGTCTTCTGTCCTCCCCTCCCCCCCCCCCATCCTTCCCCACCCCTAGATCCCACAGATTTGAAGTAAAACTAAAAGGAAATGCCTGTACCGCTTTATTGATGTACTGCGTCATGGCACTGAGGTGTCTTGATGATCTACCTGTCACCACGATGAAATAATCAACATAGTTTTTCTCCGGTGGAACCTTGATGATGCAGATGTCCTGTGCATTTTCTTCTCGTAGGATGTTTACAATTTCAGCGATGTTGTAAACAAATAATGATTCACCTGATGGTCAAAACAAAAATTAATTAAGAAAATCAGTCACAATTGTCTATATTTATACAGCTCTGACCCTAATCCATGGCATAGAGGCTTAATAATTCCTTCTGGATTGCATTCTAACTTGTCACGCTAGGAAACACTTTCACTATTTATTATAAGTTTAGGGAAAAGACCATATTGATGTACCAGCATTTCTTGAAGATTTCACAGGTGACAAATCCCCTGCATCCTTTGAATCTTTCTTCAAATGAAGCTTATCATCATTTGTTGTCATGGCAACAAATCCTTCCTTTACAGTGTCATCCTCACTACTGATTTCATCTGGAGTGAAAAACTCTGATGATTTGGTCATTGTCCCTTCTGACTTTGTTGCTGCGTGGTGGTCAGATTTCCCAAAATCAGATGCAATCTCACAAAGGAGTGAGCGCAGTTCTGGGTCTTCACTGAATGCATCTTCAGTTCGGGTACCTGGATGCGTCCACTCAATTTCCTCGTTGCAATCTTCATTCTCACCAGCAGTTGTTGCATCAGGCGAACAATTTTGTTCTTGACTTGATGATGAACTACTTTGATATTTTACATCAAGTGGATCAAATGAGGAAACATAAGATGTTAAAAAAGGCTCTTCAATTCTTTTTGTTATAACTCTTGTAACCAGTTGTGAATAGTTCTTATTTCTGATTGATGCATCACTACATTGGTAAATCCTTGGGTGTAATGTCCATGTGTTGTACGTTGACAGTGTGCACATTCGTGGAGATGGTAATTTGCCAAGCCCAAGTCCAAGACACAACTTTTCACATTGTTCTGAAATAGACCCAGTGATACCTCGAAGACATTGTACTGAAGTCGCAGGGAGCCTTGCAGTCCTTGAATAATGAATAAACTTGAAAAGATTCATTCTTAAATTCATTCAATCATGGAGGAAAAAGAAATATGAAGTCAGTACAAAGAGCACGACCAACAAATATACAGACTGGTACCTTCACCGTGCGTGTATTTCTACTTGTAGGAATATGCGGGTGTCTTGGTTCAAGACTTACTCGACAACTCGTTTTATTTCGTTTCGTCTGCTTAGTGCTTGTTGTTCGGTCCCTGGTTCTCATCAGTGATGTCATATGATGTAGCGAAATATCCGAGTGTTTTGCCTATTATATGTTCTCCTTGTCATCTCCTGGTACGTGTCGAGTGCAAGAAGGTGTCTTATTGCTGGAAAGGTATTTTCACAGGATGCAGACGTAATTTCCTTAAAACTAGTTTTGACTTTATAACGTTACACATACACGGTACGTACTTGGTGGTGCACGATTGCCATTCATGGAATCATGGTTATGTGGTTCACGTGTCCTGTTTACACCATGACCGCGCGCTTATTCCATGAAAATAACTTATGTTATAATAATAGCCTATGTATGTGTCGTGTGTTATTAATATTAATCTGTTTTATTGCTATATATTAAAGTCTGGTAGATTAACAGTGTTAGGTTGACTGCACTTTACTTCATAAGTGTTGGGTTGCACTTTCTTTATCTAATCCAGGAATGTTTGGGGTAGAATGTTGTATCCGACCGCCACTTTTTCTCATTCAATATGGAAAGAATGTCGTATCCGACTGCCACTTTTTAAGGGTTTTTTAGAAATTCTTTTGCAACCACTAACCAGTTAAAAAATTATTCCATCGATTTTTGGGAGTACAGAAAGCGAAAACTATCTTTAAAGTCCACTTTTATGATGGTTTTTGGACATGATTTCCCTTCTAAAAAAAACCTCCCCTTCAGAAAATAGAAGGATCATATTATACTAGTTGCCACTGCGCATGTACAATGACTGTGTTGGTCACTAACACTGTTAGTGACCAACACGGTAACAGGGGAATTGACAAGCTCAAACTGACATGACTGAGGAAGTCATCGTATACCAAAAATGCCTGATTTTTCATGAAATAAATATCCTGGAACAATTTTAAGTACATGTCCATCATCATCCATATGTTCTTCACCTTACTAGGTAGGTAAGATTACATTATTGGTTATATTTAATGAGAAAAAGTGGCGGTCGGATACGACATTCTACCCTTCAATATAACCAATAATGTAATCTTACCTACCCAGTAAGGTGGAGAACATATGGATGATAACATAAGGCATTTTTAGTATACAATGACTTCCTCAGTCATGTCAGTTTGATCTTGTCAACTCACCTGTTAGTCACCAACACAGTCATTGTACATGCTTCCCCAAGTAGACATTGTGAGATTGGTAATTTTTGGTGAAATTCTAATTTTATTGATTGATTTATTTTTTTATATTTCAAAAATGTTTCCAAAATTATATTTCTTTTTGGGCAAGGTTACCTAATCACTAAGTTTTAGGTTGTAATAATTAGCAGGTGGATATGTTTTAGCTTCGCAAACTTGGATTACCTTTTTATTCCATTATTCTATGATGTATTCATTTGATCATTATTTTTACACTTTTCCAGATTAAATTTAAGATTTAACAAGACCTACCAGCACATAAAAAATGTCAGATGGAAGAGACTTGCCATCAACGTCAACAGCTGTAGCAGCAACTGCAACATCTACTGCAGACACAGTGACAGTAGCAAGCCACATTCCATTTGCAGAGCTCACTGGATTCTTGGAGAAAGTACAGAAGAAACATGGGGGTGAGGCTAAGAAACAGATGTTTCGCGAGTTCCTTGATAAGTGGCGTGAGTTTCACAAGCGTCTCCACAAAGATGAAGCTGATACGGTAATGATACCCCGTCTTTTACTTCTCTTGTCAGTAAAGCATACTTTTTTATAATAAAGTATTTTATAAAGTTTTAAAAAAAAATTATAAATTAGTGTCTCTGTTACCCATCGCTGTACAGTGCAGTATGATATATTATTATTATTATTATTATTATTATTATTGATGTTTTATTAAAATCTGACAAAGCAGCCGGTGGGCTGAAAACAGTCAATTTACATAGTTAAAAATACCATAAAAAGTTACTATAAATAAGTATACGTATAGATTGCTCTATAAAAAAACTTAAGGAAAAATTAAAAACACATAATTGTACGAAAAGGGAAAGCGGAGAATAGGCAATTGGAAAGGTTACAGGGAAATGAGAGAGGGGGACAACAGGGAGGCAGGCTGGGTAACAACAAAAATATGATATATAAAAAACAGGGGGTTGGGGAAAAGATACCCCCCATCCTTCCCTTTCTTTGTGACCATACTTTCGCACACCCAGGATCTGCCCATGCAATAGTGGATATTTACTTGCCGCAATGAAGTCTATTAAATCACACCGATCCATATAGACAAAATTTAATGTGGTCAGCATCCAGGCATAGTAACTATTTTATAAACTTTCCACACTCGCTTGCGCATGCCTGATGACTGCCTCCAACCATTTTTCCATCAATATAAAATATTTTTTTTGTTTTGTAGCAGAATTTCATTTTTATGTTCATGCTACTGTTCTACTTCACAGAAAGACAATTTTTACCCTGTGATGAGGTTGTTGCTTCCCCAGCTGGAGAGGGAAAGAGTTGCCTATGGAATCAAAGAAGTTAGTCACCTTTGTCCGCTATTAATCTATCGCCGTTTATAACTTAACCACACCCCTAAGATTTATTTGTAACCATCTATTTTTTATTATAAATTAATAGTATGTTGTTTACATATCTAGTACATTTTGACAGGGTTATGAATGGTTTGGTGGGGTTAGAGCATGACAGATAAGACATGCACTATGGAATTACCCTGATGTGTTATTTGGTTCTTTGTTTTGTAAGATTGCATGATCGAGCAGGCTTTTAATTCAGTAAACATTTTCTGTTTGTTCTCAATGATTCTTAATCCAGTTATTCATTTCACTTTTCACAGCATACACTAGCCAAACTCTATATCGACATCCTTGGCTTGTCGAAAGAAAGCCCCGATGCCAAAAAGTTGATCAATTATCGAGCACCAACGGCAAAACAGGTGAAGAAATTAACGTTGTATGTTTGCGAATAGGCGTTACTTTCACAGATATATCATGGCCATTCATAATCTATTGCATGACATTGAGAGGTTCGGTCATATATATGCAATAGTACATTTAGCCAGAGGTGTCACAAACTCTGCTTCTGACATAATCACGCACACCAAATTTGTTGGAGGTAAATTTGTTTATATTTTGTTTTATAAGATGCAATTTGTTATAACAGGTGTGGTGTTTTAGTGTTTTCTGTCATAAACAGTTTTTGTTATGGTTAAAATACAAACATTTTTATTTTGACAATGAACCTCCAAAGTATATTTAATAACAAAGATTTCTTGGCCATTAAGTAAAAAAAAAAAAACATTACTTTTAAGTGACCACATTTTTGTATTCGTAATGGCCGGAAATTAAGTAAAATAACATTTTGTTTTTCTTCTTAATCAGGAAGCCGGGGACTTTGCCAGTGTTGCATATTTTGTCCTCAGGAACAGATGTCCAGAGAAGGGAAGGTGTGTTTCAGAACTTTCAAATATTTACTCCTCAAGCTCCTGTGTGTTAGGCTATTCAAAAGTTCTAAGTGTTACATTTTGTATCATGTCATTACAAACGGATCATAATTGGGGTTGTTGTTTATTCATGGGATGCAATGTTAGTGCATATGTTCTGATGGCTGAGCCTTCAGAAGATGTGAAATTGAATCCTGGCCAGTTAACATAGTGCTTTTGTGCTTGAGCAAGACACTTAACCACACTTGCTTCTCTCCACCCAGGAGAATAATTGGTACATGTAAGGTTTAATCTCAGGACTGTTGATACCTTGACTTAGCCAATCAGCACTATTGCATCTCAAGGCTTTACAAACCCCACGGGAGCTTAGAATGTTTAAGGAATGATGTTGGCACCTGTGACCAGGGATGATAATAACGTATAGAGGTTTGAGCATCATGAGACTCCATTATCATTTGTGTTTATTTGTGTTTTGGTAGTTTGAGCATTCGGGATGTTAATACCTGTCTTGACGCCATAGCGGGAAGCAACGCTGCCAAGAAGAAGGATGTCGTCAAAAAAAATCTTATGCATTTGTTGAGGAACACCAGCGCACTGGAGCAGAAATGGCTGATCAGAATGATCATGAAGGTATAGAGACAAGACCAAACAGAAAAACACATGGACAGATCATGAAAGGCTAGACAGTCAACCAGCCCAAACAGACAGACAGACAGACAAGTAAATACTTTATGTAGATCAGTACAGTAGTCATTCTATGCTGGTAACAGATCACAATTCCAGTCTATGTACTTTCTATTGCCTCAGGAAATGAAGACCGGTCTTAATCAGCTGTCAATCTTCCATGTTTTTCATCCGGACGCTGAAGACTTCTTTAATGTCACAAACAACCTATCCAAGGTAAAATAACACATTCATAAAACCATCTGCTTAGTCCATCAGTAACATGCATTTAAGAAAGCCATCAAAGTTGCATTCCCTCATTGTATTTGTAATTTTGGAGAAAAACAATGGGGGAGTTGACATAAGCTGCGTACATCAAGACATGAAATCAATGATGATAATAATAATATTTCTCACATCAGAAGGAGTGTTTAACACTTAACAGAGAGTGTACTCAGACATTTTGATTTTTTGATTTGATTTTCTTTCAAAGTCGTCGTTGTTTCTTTCCGTTGTAGCTCTGTGTAGACTTAAGGGATCCCAGTGTGAGAATGAATGAAGTCGGCATCAGTGTTTTCTCACCATTCAGTCCGATGCTGGGCATGAGAGCCAATACAAACCAGGTAAACAACTCATGTTAAAATTTATGCTTATTCATGAACAGGGATAAATTTGCAACAATTGGAACTTTGTCAGTCCTCCCATAAACAATCTGATTGGATTTTCACTATTTTCTTGTGAAAAAACTGAAACTTTCAAAGGTTGGTTGTTATACATGAATCTTATAAAGTATACATGTATGCATTTATAGACAAAAGTGTAAATAGGTGTTACAGGGTAATAATTTATGTGGTGGATGAAGAGGCTATATATGAATCTCGCTTACTCCTGGTATTCGATATTAAGTATTGATCAAAGCTCAAGACAGTAACCTTTGACCCTTTCCAGGTTGAGAAGTTAATGGAACACAAACCATTCTTCATCGAGACTAAGCTAGACGGGGAGAGGATGCAACTACACAAGGAAGGAAACTCCTTCAAGTACTTTTCAAGAAGGTAGATCAACCGTGTGAAAACTTAAAATTATTTTAATTACAGATTTTTTTGATTCACCTAAATTAATAATTCACCTGGATTGTAAAATCTGAACTTTTTTCTTAATCTTTCAGATCCCATGATTACTCACGATCATTTGGTGAGACGCCAGAAGACGGCAGTTTGACGCCATACATCGCGAACTGCTTCAAAAGGTTCATAATTAATAGATATACCTGTTCAATGTTTATATCTTTCTAATAGTGGCACATGTAACGGATGATTAAATGGTTGAAACCATTGGTGGATTCCCTCCCCCCAATCACCACCCCTGTCCCCATCTCATGTCAATTCATGATTGTTTTTTATTCCAGTTTTCATGATTTCACTGTTTATAAAAAACAATTTTTTGCTGGCAAATATTTCTTGAGCACATCCTTTTTCTCTTTGATAAAGTTTGATTTTTCTCTCCCTCTCAGGGATGTCCGTAACTGCATACTAGATGGAGAGATGCTTGCCTATAATCCAGACACCAAGACATTTATGTAAGTCATCTTCTACTTCTTGGTATCATCAATCACATGTGATGAGTACCTCTAAGGAGCCAGTAAGAGGTGGCTCCTTTCACTTCAAGACATCATATTCTATTTATATTTTGTTTTCTCCATAATGTGATGATCAGACCCTGGGAAGGGGATTTTCATGATTATTAGTGGATTCCCCTCTTCAGTTTTGTCCATTAACCCTGACCCCCTTCAGTAACTTGCTGGACACCTTGCTCAATGCAACATCAATTGCCAAAGTGTGAAGGCTGCTGAGTGCAACAAGATCAATCAGCAAGAACAAAGGATCTTTTGTTGTCTGCTACGTTTTGAAATCTGACAGATTTTTACATTTGTTTCATTAGGGTTAATACCCATGGCCACAGTCCAGCTGGCTAAATAATGGGTTGTCAAATGTTTGATTCTTTATTCAAAGTTTCTTATGCAATATTTATTATGATTTAATTTGTATTTATCTTAGGACAAAGGGAGAGAACTTTGATATTAAGTCTATGAAAGATGATGAAGGTGAGTGTATGGTAGATTTGTCATTGAATCATCACATATAATGTATGAATCAAACAAATTATTCTCCCCAGAGCATACTAATCGAAACGTCGAGTTGTACCTCCAGTTCTTTTCAGAACTAATTACTACTCAATTGAGATTCCACATGGTGTCACTGCAATTAGTCTTACTTATCATCCTCACCATGCAAAGCTACAAGTTTTACCTAAATTATTCTTCCCCTAATGGACTTTCTTGCAGAAAGTACTCCAAATGAAAAAAAAATCCAAAGACATGTAGTGACAAAATTCATTTGAATTTTCCCTGCAAAGATATTTATTGAAACAAATATTTTGTAAGTTGAAAACTGAACTATTGCAGCCTTATAGGAGTGATGGTCTTGTTAAATTTTTAATTAATCAGAAGGTTGCGAGTTTAGATCTGGCTGAGTAACCTGTTGAGTTTTACTGCTGGAATCCAATAGAATTTAAAGTAGAAACTCAAGCAGTGATGAGCATATTGTGCCCAACATCTGCTACCATCTTATAAAAAATCACAATGCAGATTTAGATACTATGTGTCTGTTTCCAATTCTTGATCAGATCTTCAAGTATGTTACTGTGTGTTTGACATTCTTCTGTACAACGACAAGAAACTGGCCAATCTTCCACTCCATGAGAGGGTAGCATTTATCAGCAAGTAAGACAAATGTTCTCGGTCTTTCTGAGGAGTAAGATGGTACCATATGTCTCTGCCATACATCACCTAAGATAGATCAAGAAGTTGACTACGTAAAATAGACATAAAACTGCCTTAATTTATATTTAAAAAATAGATAAATGTAAAAACACAATTTCTTTAAATAATGTCTATGGTATTCCTTGTAGAGAGGAGAACCGCCATTTTCTGTGGCTTCTATAAACAGTGTAACACCTGTACACAGATAACAATGTAGCAATTACAAAACATGTTTCAGAACCAAACATATCTCAAGAGAGATTATATTCACATGACGTCACCACAAATCCACAACTTTAATGTAGTAATTTGTTTATACTTTGTAAATGTAGGTAATAGTTTTATTGATTTCCCCCTATTTTACAGAGTTTTTAATCCATTAGAAGGGAGATTTCACATCGTTGAAAGAAGGGAAGCAAATTCAAAGTAAGAGGAAATGTTTGTTGTATTATTTTTATGTTTCTTTCTGTGGAATGATAGCAGTAATTATAATTATAACGTATCGGTTATTTGTACGGCAATTTCATTGTATTATTGTTAACATGAAGTGTCTGTCAAAAATGTCACTGTAAGTGGTCTTGGCTATTTCCATGGTAGCTCAGTACAGTTTCCATGGTCGCTCTGTACAGTTTCCATGGTAGCTCGGTACAGTTTCCATGGTAGCTCGGTACAGTTTCCATGGTAGCTCGGTACAGTTTCTATAGTAGCTTGGTACAGTTTCCATGGTAGCTTGGTACAGTTTCCATGGTAGCTTGGTACAGTTTCCATGGTAGCTTGGTACAGTTTCCATGGTAGCTTGGTACAGTTTCCATGGTAGCTTGGTACAGTTTCCATGGTAGCTTGGTACAGTTGCCATGGTAGCTTGGTACAGTTTGGTAAAAAGTTGTATTTGAAATGTTTTATATTCCTTTCTTCATCTTCATATTCTTCCAGACAGGAGGCAGTGACAGCTCTGAATGATGCTATCGACAACAGAGAAGAAGGAATTATGATCAAGAATCCTAACACAGAATACAGACCAGACAGAAGAAAAGGTATGTTGCTCTTTAAAAATACATTTATTTGAGAAAGGTTTCCTTTATTACCAGTATATACACATGTATAAATTGAATTGTGCATGCTCAGAGCATCTGGGCACTATAAACGTATATCGTTTCGGTTTGCGGTAACACCATGTGTTTATCTCAACTAACGTGAAGCTGAGGTACAGGTTTTGAAAAAAACCTTTTCGCACGACTCGTATCTCAACCTTTGTTAAGTGAGAATGGTTCAAGGGAGAACCAATGTCGAGCAACTCGTTTTTCTCTACTGTCGCCAAGTGAGAAATATGGTTCAGGGAGAACTATGGGGACTTCAGGGTTAATATGGTTCAGGGAGAACCATGGGGACTTCACGGGTTATTCTCAACGTTTCGATTAGCCTGCTCTAATCTTCGTCAGGAGAAAAACGATATCGATATTCCACCATGCAAAGCCTCAAAACTTATATAAACGTATATTCTTGACTTGGCATCACAGAATGAATATTTACAATTGGTTTTCTCTTTGTAGGAAGTGGCTGGTTAAAAATCAAGCCGGAATATGTTGACAATCTGATGGACGAATTAGACTTATTGATTGTTGGAGGTTACTTTGGTAAAGGGGTGAGTTTCACACAAACCTTTCTTCATGATCTTGAAAGTGATTCAAGATTTTTTTTTTTTTAAAGAACTAGAAGGTTTAACTCCAGCTTCCATTTCAAATTTTTTAAATGTCTTATTTCTTTCTCAAAAAATCAGTCTATTATTTCATGGTTGATTGATTCTCTGATCATCAGAATTTTCCACTTATCAAATCAAATGAGCTCTTACAAATTTTAGCAACTTTTTGCTGTTGTATAGATCCGGTCACAGATGATATCTCATTTCCTATTGGCTGTTGCTGAACCTCCCCAAGTACCCGGTGAACATCCAACAAACTTCATAGCCTTCACAAAGGTATGTGACCTCTGACCTATTTTATGTAGTTTGTATAAATTAAAATGCATTCACTTTATGTTAATAAAAATGTTAAAATTCAGTCAGGGATCATGTAAACCACAGCCCACAGATAAAATCATTAGATTGTTGGTGTCATCCATATACCAGATACCAATTATTGTACTTGAAATTCAGAAATTTAAAAAAAAGGTTAACACTGGCTATTAAAATTGTTGAATTATCTTCTTAAGGTTGGTTCAGGATACTCACTGAAGGAATTATACGATTTCAATCAGCGGCTCCTTCCTCATCTGAAAGCCTTCAAGAGAGAACATCCACCATCATTCTTACAATTGAACAAGGTAACTCCTGTCTCCTTCAAAATCTATTCATTCTAATATCTAGGTTGACCTGTAGTACATAGATGCTGTTATACTAAAGAGTTTCACCAGACTTGTATGGCTTGTGACTCATTATAGAATCTTGCCCGTGTTTTATTTCAGTGACTCAAATTCATGCATGGACTTGGACCCGACCTCAGACTCAATGTTGAACTCATACAGCAAAACGATCTATCAAAAATAACCTGTTTTAAACCTTAAACAAAAACACATTTGAAGAATTTCCTCTTTACAAATGAGTAAAAAGTCTTAACATGGGTAATAGAGGATAATGACATTGAAACGTCACTGTAAATCTTTTCTTCTTCTTCTGGCGTATGTCCTTAGACCTTCAGCTCCGTTGAGGCAAGCCAGTCCAGCGTCCTGACGTCAAGATCAATTAGACCACGTTTGCCATTCGGGGGACGGTGTTTAGGGCAGCTATTTAGGATATGTTCCACAGTTTGTAGTGGGTCTCCGCACTCACATTGGGCACTGTCCGCAATACCCCACTTCTGCATTGCTGCCCCAAAGCATCCTACACCTGTCATGTAAGCGGTTGAGAGTTGTCCACTGCTTTCGGGGCAGGTGCTGGCCAGGAAACGTCTGTGGGGTCGTCGACATAGTGGTGTAGCCTAGATGGTTCCTGCTGACTTCCACTGGTTCCTCCATTTTGCCTTGACCCAGGCAGCCTTGGAGGTGTCGGCTGGTATTGGAGCAGTTCTTGGGCGTGTGTGGCAAAGGGTGCGGGACTTAAAGGCATGCGCTCTTGGTGTCTCCATGATGGTCTTGTGGAGGAGATGGAATTCACTCGCCTGTGCCTTTGGCGAGACCCAGCATGGCTCCTTCTCGCCCTAATCTCTGCTGGGGCGATTCCTCCGAGGGCGGGCAGTTGGTTTGCTGGGGTTGCTCGTAGGCATCCGGAGATGAGTCCGTGAGGCGGTGTTGAGGCAGTGTCCAGCTTGTTGGCGTAGGGGGCTCTGACACCAGACGGGCACAGTACTCAGCTGGAGAAAACCAGGGCCTCGGTGGAGATCTTGCGCAGTGTCTTTGTGGAGAGCTCTCCCATGTGAGTACCGGCTAGGCGGCCGGATCAGCGCGGCACGGGAGGTTGTCTTTGCCTTGACACTATTCAGATGTTGTTTGAATGACAGTGTTCTGTCGAGCTTCACCCAAGGTATGTGGGAAGGGCTGGTACTGTAGCAGGTGTTATCAACCATGATGTTAATTTTGCAGGGCGCTTCCATGTTGTAGAGGTGGAACATCGATGCTACGGTCTTGTCAGCACTAAGCTTGAGGCGCCAGTTCTTCAGGTATGAAGACAAGATGTTCATGTCTTCAGAGAGGCCCTCCTCTACTGCTTCCCAGGTTGGCTTGCTCAGTAGGATGGCCAGATCATCTGCGTAGCCGTACTTCCTTGATTGTGTGGCAGGAGGTTGTAGATGTGATGTTAAACAGCATGGGCGTAACACTGAGCCTTGTGGGATACCGTTCTTGAGCTTTCTCACCCCTGCTGCTTTGGCCGTTGCTGGTATGTGCGAAAGCTGCGGTTACTCAGCATCTCTCCATTATGAAGCTCACCATGTGCTTGTCCGGGATGGTTTCCAGAAGCTTCATGTGTAGTCCACGCAGCCAGACAGTGTCATATGCGCTGTGAGGTCCAGGAAAACGGTGCCGCCTTCTCTCCTGCCTGGAAGCTGTCCTCTATGTCTTGGCACAGGAGGGTCACCTGGTCTGTTGTTGATCTACCGCTTGAGCCAGCTTGTTCTTTGGGCAGCTGGGGGTCGATCACTGGGTTGAGACGTGCCAAAATAAGGCGTTCGAGGAGCTTATATGGGCATGAGCAATGAGATGGGCGGTATCGCCTTGGGGTCGTCGCAGCTTGTTTGGCTTCAGCAGGCGATCACCTTGGGCGGCGCCAGATCTTAGGCAGCTTTGAGTGCTGGAAACATGTAGAGAGGAAGGGCGCAGCCAGTCGGTTGCCTTCTTGCCTTGGTGTTTAATGTACTCGGGTGGATGCTGTCTATACCTGGTGCCACCGGTCTTCAGGCGTTGGATAGCCTGTTCGATTTCTGGTGTTGTGAAATCGGAGGATAGGTTGGAAGTCGCATCCTGGGGCCCTGGACAGCTCATGGACTCTCGCTGTTGTTATTCTGGCGAAGTCCTTGTCTGCATTAGGAAGCGGCCATTGCTTAGCAAGAAGCGGCGTGATGGAGTTTGCAGTGATGGGACACTGTGCTGGGGTTGTTGACCTTCCGGTCAGCTTGTTAATAGCCTGCCGCCCGGCGGCTAAGTGTGTGAAGTTGATTGACTCCACAGTCTCTGTCCGCCGTTGCCTCCGTTTTCATTGAGCCTACAGAGTAGGTCGTCTGCTGCTTTGTCCCTGTCTTCGCGGGTTTGAGCTTCTGCATGGGTGCGAAGTAGATTTTTCGCGTCGTCATCCCAGCAGGGAGCGTGGGCTTTCCGCGCATACCCGCGTGGGATGTTCTTCTTGGCGGCATCCAGGGGCATTTTGCAGTACGAGTCATAGGCATCATTCAGGTTGTTGCAACATGGGTGTGGTGAGCCAGCAGCTGCCTTGTTCACTAGTGTTGTGAAGCTACCCAGTTTGCTTTGCGGAAGTTCCACCTCTTGGCATCCTCTCCTTGCACTGGTTGGACCAGAGATGAGATGGTGATGACGGTCGATGGTGTGACCCGTGAAACATGTCAAGATGTGTCTGACAGGGAGTGGCTGGTTGTTGTGCCATTTTGCAAATCACGGTCTGGATTGGTGGTACTGTTCCATCGTGCAGAGTAGAAAGTCTTGGCGGCTCCTTTGGGTGGTATAGGGTGTTGCCTCAGCAGTAGATGCCCAGTCTACCAGAAGTCACCATCAGCGTTGGAACTGCTGTAGCCCCATTCTGTATGATGGCTATTGAAGTCACCAGCATACATGACAGGGGCTGGGACATCTGGCAGCGATGATGGGGTCAGTCTGCTTGGAGGTGGCTTGTAGATGTTGACGATGGTAGTGTCTTGCACTTTCGTTGTGATCCATTCTACCTCTGCGCTTTCTGGGGATTGTCCTATAGCTGTCCAGTCCATATCATTGCGGACAAGCGTGGCCATGCCATGATGTTTATTGACAATGTGTCCGGCCAGGGTATACCCAGGGACCTTCAGAATGTTCTTGTTTTCAGCATGAGTCTCCTGCAGTAGAATCACCGTCACATTGTTTTTGCTGGCTATTTGTTCAAGGATGTTGGTCTTGGCGATGGTGAGGCCTTCGACGTTGAGCTGAAGTAGCACTAGTGCTAGTGCTGTGGTCTGCGGGCGTGGTGAAGACATTAGTTTCGCTTAGGAGCATGCAACCTTGCAACTACTCTTAACTACTCGTAGGGGAGGCCACGTAGAGGCTGTCTTCTTCTCCCCTTAAATCTTTTCCATATGCATTATATACTCTTTCAAATCCAACCTAAAAATCTCAGTTATTTCAACTAGCCTATGCACACACACTGTAAAACTGTTCATTGCAGTTCCATATCATAGTCTTTGATGTTGCTCTTTTGTTTATATTTATGTAAATTTGTTTTGTTTATTTATTTATAAATATATTTATATGTATTTTAATGATTGTAATGTCTTCCCCGGGCACCTTTGAAAAACAGTGTTCCACTGATAGGTCTCCCCAGGTTAAATAAGAACTGAATAAATAAATAAAATTATTAAGTGCATTGAGATTTCTTTCGATTATGTAACATGCTCTATAAGACTGCTTAATCATCATCATCATCATCATCATCATCATCATCATCATCATCATCATCATCATCATCATCATCATCATCATCATCATCATCATCATCATCATCATCATCATCATCATCATCATCATCATCATCAATCATCATCATCAATCATCAATCATCATCATCATCATCATCATCATCATCATCATCATCATCATCATCATCATCATCATCATCATCATCATCATCATCATCATCATCATCATCATCATCATCATCATCATCATCATCATCATCATCATCATCATCATCATCATCATCATCATCATCATCATCATCATCATCATCATCATCATCATCATCATCATCATCAATCATCATCATCATCAATCATCATCATCATCAATCATCATCATCATCAATCATCATCAATCATCATCAATCATCATCAATCATCATCAATCAATCATCATAATCATCATCATCAATCATCATCATCATCAATCAATCATCATCATCAATCATCATCATCATCTAGAGAATTAGCTATTGCAATTATTATTATATTTACCCTTCTGTCATACAACTCCATTAAATAAGAACAGCGCCCTCATCAAGGTTGTGGGGCAGGAAATCACCGTCTGTTAACGACATTACATCATCTGTAAAATGTTACTGATGCAGACGTGATTAATACAAACATAGTGTCCTTGGTGATGTAGAGTTTATTGACCTGTTAGAGACACACTTGGACTAGCTAGAGGCAGATCCAGGGAGGCTGGGGGGTTGCATAGGGCTTAAATGATAGGCACACTGCCTAAAAGGGGGAACACCTAAACACGTATGTTACATTTACGTGAATGCAGTGATATAAAGGAGTGACACTTCCCCACTTCCCCCATACCTCGCCAAGTCTTGAAGGCTATTTTTACAGTTTAATTTGTATAACAATTTTTTTTGAAACATTGGCTTATTAGGGTTTTTTTTTTATGGATTTGATTTTGCCCTTACAAAATGGCATATTTTGTTTTGACAGGAAAAACCTGAGATGTATGTGAAGCCACAAAATTCCTTTATTCTTCAAGTAAAAGCATCAGAAATTATTTCATCTAACAGGTAACCCTCACTAGTTTGTTTAACGTTCATTTTTTTTTGTCCTTGTCTTAAATTAATATCAATTTGGAAAAAAAACATTTCCACAATCCTTTTCTTCAGCTCAGAGGCTTAATATTTTTCCTTCATTATATATGAGCTTTTTTTTTTTTTTTTTTAATAATCACACTTGTTCCTCATGTTGGTTCCAAATGCATTTTCACATTCCTTTAATGTTTTGAATTTCATTAGTTATCCGACGGGATGCACGCTTCGTTTCCCTCGAGTTGAGAAGGTCCGAGAAGATAAAGAGTGGCATCAGTGCATGACAACAGAGGAACTTGAGAATCTTAAACAGGTTAGTGTAGAACTCATCTTATTAGCATAGAACTCATTAGCATAATAATAATAATAATAATAACTGGATTTATAGAGTGCCAAATTGCCAAAGGATACAAGGTGCATAGAACTCATTAGCATAGATCTCATAAGGTAAGATCTCTTAAGCTAGAACTCTTGTTGATCCATTTCAGTTTAATTAAAATCAACTTATCTTGAAATATATGTTTCCCACAATTCAGGCTTCAGAGGGCAAGCTAGCTACAAGGCATGCTGGGATGGACGTAGACGATGAAGTACCAAGCAAGAGGAAGAAAGTAGCATCAAGGACCGCTAAGCCTGTTGGTGTAGCAGCTCGCTTCATGGCTGCTGATGTGTCAGAGGTCACTAAGGTATGTATTTGACCTTTGACATCATTCTCTCTCTGTGTGAAGTAATAGTATGCAAAACAAAAGCTTTATCAATATTGATCCCAGTGTACAATGTTGGAAAAAATTCTGTGCAAATTTGTCAATCTGCATTAGTGTATGTCAGTATTATTTATTCCTCATTATTCAGCGCTGTACAAACTAAGCTGTCCAATCATATCTTCACGGCATAAAAAATTAACCATTAGTGATTGCTAGGGCTGTCTAGTTTTCACTATCAACTCCATGCTACACAATAAGCTCTTCTGGGTTACCAGACTAATAACTAGAGTCATTGTGCTGATCTTTAGGGAAATTACATACTCAGTGCTAGGCACTTTGCTTTATTGATCACGCAAAAAAGCTAGCAAATAGCGCCCTCAACAGTTCATGCTCAAAACGGATAGTTGATGGTAATCTTATTTGTATTCTCTTCTTTACAATAAACTGTATACCAATTCTCAGTAAAAAAATCGGATGCTTTGCTTACCCAGGTCTCTGAGATGTTTGCCGAGCGTGAATTCTGTGTAATTAATGGTCCTCCCAGACAAACAAAGCCAGAGTTAGAGAGGAAGATTGTAGAGTATGGAGGCGAGGTAGTGCAGAATCCTGGATATGAGACATTCTGTGTGTTGGCCGACAAGCTGAACCTCAAAGTGAGAAACATCATCAGGTATGATTTTCCATCTGTTCGGGGGGTCTGTGTGTTTGTCAGTCTGTCTTGCTGGTTGGCTGCCTTGTCTGTCTGTCTGTCTGTCTCTGACTGTCTGTCTGTCTCTGACTGTCTGTCTGTCTCTGACTGTCTGTCTGTCTGTCTGTCGGGCGGGCGGTCTGTCTGTCGGTCTGTCTGTCTCTGACTGTCTACCTGTCCATCTTTCCTGTAATTTTGTTATGTCTGAATGTGTCCATATGTAGCTCATTTATCCATCATTTGTCTGTCTGTTTGCTTGTTTATTTAACATTATGTTTCAGAAATAAAAAAAGCCATTGATTATAAATTGATTATATATATATATATATATATATATATATATATATATATATATATATATATATATATGCGATTTCTTTTAATTAACCCTCCTACAATCAGAATCAGTGCAATTTTTGAAACAACCCATTCAGGCCACTCCAAGCCATTAGCTGTTGCCAGTGGCCTCCTATGGTTACCCATCTGTGTACTGTCACACCACTGAGATTACAGGGTAAAGTGGTCTCCCATCGATACATTGCAGGCCATACTAATATGTTCAAACATTTACAGTGGCCTTGGGTGGCACACAGTTGATTTTGTAAGATTACTTAGAAAGGACAGCAGGCTTGTACATGTATGTACTGAAGGTTGGATCAGAGTGGCCTCCATGTGTAGGACAGCAGGCTTGTACATGTATGTACTGAAGGTTGGATCAGAGTGGCCTCCATGTGTAGGACAGCAGGCTTGTACATGTATGTACTGAAGGTTGGATCAGAGTGGCCTCCATGTGTAGGACAGCAGGCTTGTACATGTATGTACTGAAGGTTGGATCAGAGTGGCCTCCATGTGTAGGACAGCAGGCTTGTACATGTATGTACTGAAGGTTGGATCAGAGTGGCCTCCATGTGTAGGACAGCAGGCTTGTACATGTATGTACTGAAGGTTGGATCAGAGTGGCCTCCATGTGTAGGACAGCAGGCTTGTACATGTATGTACTGAAGGTTGGATCAGAGTGGCCTCCATGTGTGGGACAGCAGGCTTGTACATTTATGTACTGAAGGTTGGAGGACAGCAGGCTTGTACATGTATGTTTAGGTGGATCAGAGTGGCCTCCATGTGTGGGACAGCAGGCTTGTACATGTATGTACTGAAGGTTGGATCAGAGTGGCCTCCATGTGTAGGACAGCAGGCTTGTACATGTATGTACTGAAGGTTGGATCAGAGTGGCCTCCATGTGTAGGACAGCAGGCTTGTACATGTATGTACTGAAGGTTGGATCAGAGTGGCCTCCATGTGTAGGACAGCAGGCTTGTACATGTATGTACTGAAGGTTGGATCAGAGTGGCCTCCATGTGTAGAAGGGTTAAGTTAATGTCATTTAATTATTGAATAGTGGATTTGTATACTGATTTACAACTTCTTGTAATTTCTTTGGTACTTTGTTGATTCAATAAAATACCCTAGATATATATATATCAAACAAGTTGAAAGGGAGGCCTTAGCTTATGATCCAAACCAGACCTTCTTATATGATAAATGTGTATAATATATGCATTGTTTTTACTGTTTTATCTTTGGAAATATGTTTATATTTAATTCATGTTGTATACTACTCAAAACAATTTAGGGAACACCGAAATAATCTCAGTTAAAGCAAGATCATTTATTTCAGATAAACACAATGTTTCACAGAATTGATGAGAAACAACTGCACAATGAAACAGATGATAAAGGATGCATGTAGTGATTACACATTTCATGACATGACTACTGAAAGAGAGAGGGGGTTGCAAATGAAAATCCCGGTTCATGAAACATTTCAAACCTGTTTGATGTTAAAAATCCGTTGTTCCCTAAATTGTTTTGAGTAGTATATTATGCCATTACATAGCTTTTATTAAGTGAGGACTAACAGGTTTATGTATCATGATCATTTTATAACTACCATTGTTGTAATTCATTTTACTTTAAATATATACTATGTGATGTTCATCTTTCTTCATAGTTCTGATATCTATGATGTTGTCAAGACCGATTGGCTATTGAAGTGTTTGGTAAGATTTTTTTACAGGAATTTGGTGAAATATTTTACAATTGTGACTCATCATTTTTCAATTGTGTGATTTTATTCAAGTTAAACTTTTGCTTGTAGATGTTTATAGACATAGTTTATGACAAAATATCTTTTTTGGATTTGTTGCTGTCATATGCAAAATGTTTTTGTTTATTTCTTTCCCTCCCCCCCCCCCCTACCCACACAATGTCTTGTAATTGGAATTGTTGGTGTCATCATTTTCCAGTTGAATACAATCTCAACTTTAAGGTCTTTAAACATTTTCCTACATTTGTGTTATTTACAAAACCTTCACAGGATGCACAGCAGTGCCTTCCTTGGTTACCCAGTCACATGATACACGTCTCACCAGAGACAAAAGTACAGTTTTCATTACTGTATGATCGTCATGGTGACAGCTACACTGAAGATGTAGACACCAATAAACTCAAGGAGATCTTTGAGAAAGTTGGAAAAGAGGTACAGAATAATCTGTTTACTTGAACGCTGTCCTAAAAGAGGGGAATATATTCCCCAACATCCCCAACATCAAGGATATGTCTCAATATCTGTGCTGTAGAACCTGCTGGCTGACTGTAAGCAACACAAGTTTATCATATAACATCTGATCTTAGAAGTCTGAGTTATAAGAAACTGTCAATAAACTGTGATGATTTGAATGACTAAACACTGTTAAAGGCCAAATTTGTTTTAAATTATGTTAATTAAAATTAAACAATAACCAGAAACATCTGTAAATTGTTGATCAGTTATTAATAAATTCTTTACAATGTCATCATTATAATCATTACAGATATTCTGGGAATTTGAACTTAATTTCTCAAAAACTTTTATTCTGTTGTGGTTTCATCCCTCCTACCTTTAATCATCCTGTTTAACTTCCCCTCCTGCTAAAATAGAAATTATTCACAGTCACGTTAAAATGATCCTGTTCAGGATTTCCCACAAACCACATTTTGTTTCTCACCTTGACACACACACAGGGCAATTACCCTACTCTAGGAAACGAATCTATTGCAGAGCTAGAGCAAAAGTATTTCCCTGGGGAATCCCCTCTTGGCCTCTTCAGGTTATGCAATGTCTACGTGGATTCCTGTCTGATCATTGGGGATCAGTCGGTTGTGAGTATAAATAAATTTATACATTTTTTAAAATTTTATTACACATCCAACAGTGCAAGCACCAATAACAGGATGATTGAAAATATTACATTAACCTTAACCCCCTAGGTATTCTGGCTCGGAACCTTCCTGAATCCTCCAAAATCCTCCAAAATCCTCCAGTATCCTCCAGTGCACTGGCCTGTAATTTTGCCCCATTTGAAGAGGTGAAATTACCAGTTTCCAACAGTGCTGAATTTTTCCAAAATAAGTGCCCCTTGAAGGATTTTGGAGGATATGGGGTGGTTAGGGTTAAAAAAACATTATTAAATAGTTAACAACATACACATTAAAATTCAGAACAAATATGCTAAGGAATTTAAACATTAAAACTAGTTTCCAGACTCTGAGCTCAACTAGGGTGGAAGTGAGGAGTTGGAGGGGTGGTGGGGTGGGGCTAAGGCATGGGGGGAGGGTGTCAACATTTGATTGATTTTCATTTTGGAATGCAAATAAGGGTTAGTGTATTTAAACTACTATACCACTATCTTGAAAAAATATAAATGATCAGTTTTTGGTGTAAGGTTAATGATTGTATCTGACATTCCCATGAAATATTTCTGTCTCAGGTGCTTTGGTTTTAGAAAAATGTGTGACATAATTTCCAAAATGAATTTCTGTCATCCAAAAACACTGTTGGAATGAACATGAATACATTTTCAGATATTTCAGAGATTTCTTCTTTGCTTACCATTCTCCTTACTCAGCATATAAAAGACTGTAGTCTGGACTTGGTTGCCTTGGAACTGCGTTTCTATGGTGCAACCGTCTCAGCCAAGATGGAGGAAGATGTCACACACGTTGTCCTGGATAAAAAGTATGTTATTCTTCAAGTGTTTATGGTTATAATTTTTTTGTTTACTTTGATTATCACTTTGCCAAACGTTTTACAAAAATAAAAAACTTTAAAGGTATTTTCTCTCTAATAACAGAATAACATATTATATCAGTGGTGTTTGTATACATCATTATATAAAGTAGACGTACACCACTTTAATGATTGGTTCCCAGTTTATGTATTGGCACAGTAGCCACAAATCACTATAATCAATAACAACTCTAGTGAACAATTTGTGTTGACTCTATGATGGTCATTATAGCTGCATTGCACTAACTTATTAAAAAAAAATGTCCAGCCATGTCCATCTCATTTTGTGGAATGGTCTTACATATCTCACGTAAAGAATATGCCATTTGAAAGGCAAAGTCTTATTTCAGAATTGTTTTTCCAAGATGCAGGTCATAAATAATGTGTACAAATTATTTCTGTATCTAAAATAATTATGTCTAAAACTTTCTTTTATTTTTTTTGGTCAGTGACCAGACTCATCTGCAATCATACCAGAGACTGATCAGAGAAAGGAGAAAGATATTCCACTTCGTGACACCCGAGTGGGTGTATGCATGTATCCAAGCCGGAAAAATCCTGTCAGAAAGACGCTTTGAGTTAGCACTGCCATCTGCCGTCTAGACAAGAAAACTATCAAGGTTGGTACAAACTAAATGGAACTGAGAAATGTTAGGAAATCAAGAACGATAGTCACATTAAACTTGTTATTGTTGAAAGTATTGTCTTTGTAATCACAGCAAGAAACATTTATTTTGCAGGGGTTCAAATAATTTTTCACAAACAATTTATGTCCCAAAAAAGTAAGAATTGTTATTCTATTGCAAGAAGTTCTTCAAGTCTTTGAAAACTTTTGAAATATAATAGTAGTGTGTGTGTTATTTAAGTTGTCATTAAGTTGTCATTAAGTTGTCATTGTAAAACTTATTATTTCCATGAAAAAATATACTTCTGAAAAGTGACATTACTAGTACGGGGAGAAGTTGCAGAAATATATTGTAGTGAAAGTATATGAATCCTGAATTCTGGTCACTGACCGGGATATTTCAGGGAAATTGAAAATGAAGGAATAAATGGCTCTATAAGTTCAGTCTGTCTACACAGAACCTCAACAGCTGTTAAGAGGATTTTCATTTGTCCCTTACAGTGGACTGACCTTTTTCCCATCTTTTAAAAAGGAAGGCTTTTTGACGACCCAGGAAACACCAGTATTAAGCGGAAAGTCTGTAACTCGTCATCTCTGGACTGCTACTCTGAAACTGATTTGGAGATTTTATTAGCAATAATCGATAGTAAATGGAAAATAAACACATGACATGCTTGCCTGCAATGCTTTCCTGAATGAAATGTACTTAGTTATACCTGTTCAATTTGGTTTAGCTAGGATTATAGTATATTAACCTGGTTTAAAAGAGGATAAAAAAATGTCAAGAATAATGGGATTTACCAGGTTAAAAATGTGTTATAAAATTAACCAGTTAAAAGAGAGTAGGCCTAAAAGGATAAACTAAACCTGGTTAAAAGATGGTAAAACAAATTATATTATTAACCAGATTTTGTCACGAATCATATCTTAATCCAAAAACAGATTTTAAGTAAATCTGATTCTCTCAAGCAATAATCCTATGGCCTTTAGGGATCCCAAAAACAGACCTTTCTATCATTTGAAAAAGGCAAAATATCCCAGGCATCCCCTGAAACACCCTCCTGTCCCCTCAACCAACCACCCTCCTGTCCCCTCAACCAACACCCTCCTGCCTGTTTGGTGTCTCAGTCATCCAAGGCCATCATCATGTCTGTATTATATCCGACAAATCAATTTTGTTGGAGTCTTTTGTCTGATACCATACACGATCCAAGTACAAACAGACCATCATAGCCTTTGTCTTTGCTCTAAGGGTGATGTCATCATTGTGTCTCTACCAAATGTTCGATAACTTCAATATAAGTAATCAGGCATTTCAGCGGATTTTGCATTTGTATGTTTTCTTACTGCATATTGACCTTGAAATGAGGAAGTTGACATGAAGAGCATTTGCTGTCTGATGTTTTGGTTCCTGTATGATCTTAAAAGATTCTCTTAGGATTAGAATATTGGGCTTTCCTAATAGACTATGTCATATGTTTACATTGGGAGTATCCTTGAGAGTATCCGGGCTATTTCATGGCAGGCAGCACTGTGTGTTTATATATGCAGTTGTAACACTTGATGGCTCATTAGACCGTTGTTTATTTGCATGAAATGACACAGAATATTGGTATATTCTCTGAATATCCATCAGGACATCAGAGGATATTCACATGCTGTGTTCAGGAACACAAGCAAAAATAACTGCTACAACCCATTGTCTGAAGACTCATCTACCAGGTAATTGCTTATCAGAAATATTTGCTGAACATCTTTTCTTGATTACCAGCCAAACTTGCACATAAAATTAGTGTACTTTGGCTGGTAGTCTAAGTAAGACGAATTGCGGTGACACCATGTGCAATTCTCAATTGAGTGGTAATTAGTTCTGAAAAGAACTGGGGCTTACAACTCGACGTTTCGATCAGTATGCTCTGATCTTCATCAGGAGAATGGTAGTCTGTTTTATAATGCTTAGAGAAAAATATTGCTAAGCAAAATGATCTGCTTATTTTTGTAGCAGCTCTATGAAATTGGCCCCAGAACACAAGTCCAATGCACTTAACCAATCCGATTTTAAGCAAAAACCAGTTTGTACAGAAATTTCACTTTAACTAAAAACAGCTGATGCTACATAACTCTGCTGTATTGAATACGATTTGGAATTAAAACCTTGAATTGTTTTTGTACAACAAAAAGATGAATCTTTTAAAAATTTTACACAGATTTTTAGGAAACAAAAGTAATGCCCTTAGAACAAAAGATTACATGTATATTTCTAGAATATTTGTAACATATTATATAAACAGACACAATGCACTTGTTATACTTTGAATAGTAACAAAGATGGAATTTGTGAAGGCCATTCTGAAATAAAAACTCATAAATGACTTTTTTGGCATTTTTGTAATTTCTTTCTTCTCTTCCTTCAAGACTATTTCCGCCCCTCCCATGCATCTACATTCCCCTCCTCCCTACCCTCCTTCTTTGCTATCATCCACCCCTCTCCCTCCTCCTTTATTGACATTGTTCTTTGATCCCACATTATCTCTCTTTTTATCTTCTACTCTTTCAATCTTCTACTCTTTCAATCTTCTACTCTTTCAATCTTCTACTCTTTCAATCTTCTACTCTTTCATTCCTCATAATTCCATAGTAACCTTGCCCTCTTCACCTTTCAAAACTTCCTCTCTCCTTGATGCCGTTAGTAGTTTAGCCTAATCACCTTGTTCCTTTTCCTTATCTCATGATCTCGTCCTTTAACAAACACCAGGTCATCCTCTCTGAACCCCTGTTCACATTGAAGGTGTGGTTAACCAGGGTCCTTGAGTAACTTAGACCTGCCCTCCAATAAAAATACACACGTATAATTTCTCCCTTTATATTCTGTCCTAAACCATTCGCCATTTCCGTACAGAGACTACACAAAAAGTCCACCAGCAGTTTCCTGTACGAATAAATGAGTCACAGTATTGAGCCCTGGGGAACCCTGAATCACAGTCAAACATAATGGTACATTTTGACTCGTGTCTGTGAGGCAGAATAGAAACGAATGAATTATATGACAAGGGGAAAGTAGGTGTCTAGAGACCGTTATGATAACCTCCTAGTGTCCCATGTGAAACTACTCCAGAAGCCGAGTTACTTTATTTAGTATGGCAAGGATTTCTTATAGACAGTAATTTGTTAGGGGACACCATATTGCACGATGTTGGCTTTGAAATGATTTGAACACGACGTTGTTACATCACCCATACATACAGCGGAGGGGAAGGTCAAAGTATAGGCCTCTCTCTCATCAGAACTCTGTCCAGCAAATTTGATAACTTGAAAAGATGGGAGTTTTTTATTTCAGTGCAAAGAAAAAAAAACAATTTTCTCTCAAGAGTTCAAGCTTTGCCCCCGATAACTGGAGAAGAGACAGCTCAACATTTGCCATCCCCTCGGGTATTATACTACAGACGCTTACACAGTTGAAGAGTGAGAATGTTGAACAGTGAAAATTTAGCTCAGCTCCCAATTCTTGGAGTGAAGGCTTTTTACTGTCAGTGCCATAGGCCCAAGTAATAAGCAACACGGTCTGTTATCCCAAATGTTCTCCGAGACACCCCCACCCCCTGCTACACCTGCAGAGGTTCGGATTTTAACTGTACCCACAGTCACCATCATTCCATAAACCAAAATGATAAGTCACACTGTCGCCGTACAAAATGACACAGGGATACATTGTGACATTTATTTTTAAATTTATTCTATTCCGTTTATTTTGTTCTTAAATATTTATACAAGTTACTATTTACATTTCAACCGAATAGCGAGAGCTGGCATAAAAACTAATACATATGAAAACCAGCGGCGTAGCCACGGGGGGGGGGGCTGAGGGACACGTGCCCCACAAATTTCCAGTGCCCCCAGGTTACCCCCATTAAAAATCCCGATAGTGCCCCCCCCCCCCCCCCCAAAAAGGAAAAAAACCCATACCCCTGGCCCCCCCACTGAAAAGCAGGCCCACCCACTGAAAAGCAGTCCCCCTCCCTGTGCCCCACTGAAAAAGTTCTGGCTACGCCGCTGATGGAAACTGAACAAATTTCTTCCTGCAAGGCTCGAACAGAAAGTTTGACGACTGGAGCTGAGCGCACTGATAAAAATGTCGAAATAAATCATTGATTCTCTTCTTAAAATCATTCAGCTAAAGATAAAGAACCATACACTGTGTTAAAGTTTATTATTACCTTTACTTTTCTCTTATTCTCGTTGTCACCAGCTTTATTGCACATCATTATAAATCAATTCCTACTGTTTGAACCGGGACTGATTCTTTTCACCCAGCAATATTGTGGGTAAACAAACTCTTGCTGTTAATTTTGGGGAATTTGCTATCTCTTTCATAGAAACAGAACCCACGCTTCTCATCGCAAACAACTTTCCAGAAAAAAAATAACTTTCCAGACATTTCCTTCATTCATGACCGATAAAAGTCCAGTACAAAATAATAAACACCGCAACATGAAATCTTACATTTTCTAAATTCGACACATCCACTTGACAAAAACACCCATACCGAATTACTTTAGGAAATTCCGATTGTGAAATGGTTCAAAACAATTCAGGACTTGATCCTGTTTTTACTTTGAGACTTTCTACACAAACAAAACAATCAAAACACTTCCTCGTGACGTCACAACTTGCCTGGATAAGCCATAACTCCAAAATTGTATGAATATAAATGAGTTTATTGAGTTTATCCTCCCCCGCGCCCCTGCCCCGGTCCACACCACACCCATTAAAACTGGCTTTAATTTTCTCATTACCGTCTTAAATACGTACCATCATGCCTGTTTGAGCATTTCAGCTATTGAAGGATATATGCATGCATTGCTAATTATTGCCTTAATCATACAGGGTACTGTGTACGAATGAAGATTGAAAGCAAAAACAGTGAATCAAACAGCTCTTTTAGTCGAACTTGATCTACCTATGACGTAGGATTAGTAAAGTCTCAGAAAATCACATTGGAAATTAAATAAGATGACAACATAAGATGAGCAACAACTCTTGGTTATGTTGCGGTAACAATTTACTTCATGTATTGACCTTTTCTGTTTTGTCATGGGGAGGCTGATGTCACAAATAGATTAGTTCCTTACAAAATGTGATTTTTAGGCCTAATGGTGATTGTTTGACAGCTATATCACATCTTAAAAGATTTATGAAATGCTATCAAAAGTTTTAAGTCAGGCCAGGTTGTTAAAAAACAAGTATTGGCCTCTGGGGACACGTCCCTCAGAGTAACTGTTAATTGAATATTCAACGGACTCGTGTGACATTAATCAATTTTGAATAATAGTCTGGTTCTTACCAATAAATACTGACATATTGTCAAAAATCCCATTCCTCTCAATCGATTTGCAATTGAGGAAGTTACGCCTGGCACAGGCAGGCCTCTGTGTCCGCCTAAACTTCCTTGTTTTCATGTTAAATGCCGTCAATTTGACCCATTTGTATCAATGACGCATACCCTGAAAACATTTGCGGTACTTTCTTTCCTGATTACAAATTTTGTAATCAGGAAATTAGAAACAACAGCTTCAAAGATTAAGTTGTTATTGTATCATCGGTAATTACAGTCAATTTTGCTTTTCACCACTCTGGGTTTTGCGATTTCACTCCTTAACTTGTTTGTATTTAAATTTTTGCTGTATTTTGGCTAGGCTCTGGACTCACGACCATTGCATGTCATGTATCTGTCCGTAAAAGCAATAATTGAAATGTTTTAAGTTAAGGCGGTGCAGAATTCACACAGTTCATTTCATTCCCTTATTTTTATCGGTACATTCTGGCAGCCAAAAAACACGTGGGTCCCGTTCTCGTTCAAACACATTCACAGTGTTACCACTCGTGTAATAGTCTTCGTCCAATCATATGCATCGAATCAAAACATCAAAGATGACGACATTGTACGTCACAGTCACTATCTGCCAATCACGAGCGGCGTCTCAAATATCCAATATGGAGATTTCCTCCAGACTTTCGTTGCCCGGTATCATGGACAGCGAGAATCCACCGGAACTTAGCGAGCTCATCGACTGTGATTTGCCGCTGTAATTCAGCGACAACTGGTTCGTACATGACGAGGACGGCGAACAGATGCCGCTGTCTTGCGAGTGTGACGGGGTGAGGCCTCTTTCGTACCGGTCCATCCCGAGAAGAATTCGCTTTTCCTGGGCCTGGAGAGCTCGGAATGCTAGCTTCTTGTCGTAGAGTGTCCGCTAGATAGAAAAGGGGAACGAAGGACAGAAATGATGAGGAAATGAAAATTGTGAAATCTGATGTGGGGGCGGTCACATCATATAGCCTAGTTATAAAAAATAAAAAAAATAAAAAATGCTGTTAATGCCATAATGACTGCTTGCAAAGTGTCTTGCTTTTTCCTTCTCATTTTTTATATAATATATCATATAGAAATCGCATACCTTTCGTGAAATTTCGGGCCGAGTAAACCATTTTGTTGAGGTTGTTAATTGTATTTTGTTGTCAATACTGTCATTGTTAACTATCGTTAAATCTAGTCTTCGCACTGAATCTAGGTATTCTGTTGTTTGAATTGAACCATTATTTCTGTTTGATTGACGGTATTTTGTATCATGTTCTAGTTTAAATGCTTACCTTTAATTTGACTAGCTTCTTGTTAAGTTCGACTTTTCGTACACAGTCTTCGAACAAGACCACTAGCCTGTAAATAATAAAAGTACAGATATGTGACACCACATTCGCGTCAAGTACATTATAACACACAATATGAACATATCATGATATGTATACACTAATGATAAATACAGCCAAAATAAGATGTTCTCAGATTATCCTCAAAGCATTGTTGGTGTAAACATGGTGAATTGGTATTATAGCCTAATTATCATGAGATGAAATTTAGAATTCCTTGAATTTGAATGTTACAAATTTTCTTGGAAACCAATTGTGCTTGAAACCACAAATTAATGTTTTACTCATGAATGATCTTCAGAAAATATGATTTAGAAAATAGGCCTAAACCCTTACCGAGTTTTAACTTTATTTCCAAAAGGAAATTAAACATTGACAGACAACAGGAACATTGGAAGTGTTTAGGTGTCTGTTAGTTTATCGAGTATTGAAGGATTTACCTTAACGAATTTGGTGAAATTTTTATGAGATCAACAATCTGATGGTGTTTAGCTCCTTCTACGTTGATTCCGTTGACGGATAGTATTATGTCACCTGCAAAAACAAACATAATATGTTCCCCATTAATTGAAAGGAAATTGTATGGTACGATTTAAGGTTGTGGAAACGATGTATGTCTAGTCCATATGTCTAGTCAAAGATCCAAAGCACAATTTAAAACAAAATAAAATGTAAGGGCCTAATTATCTTTGAATGTCTGTCTTCAGCTCATTTTGTATGAGCCCATAGCCAGGAAATGGAACTTATGGGGCACCAGTATGTGAAGGGGCATAGATATCAGCTTTGTACGTGGGAGTCTACAATGACTCTACAAAATTGTGTTGGCCGTCTTGCCCCAGGAGGCACGGTGGTCTGCATGGGTGTGCCCCCTTACCCACCCCATTTCCTAGCCTGGCTACGGGCATGCGCATAGGTTGTACACGTTTTGCTCTACACGGTTTGTGTGCCCAATAAAATGTTTAAATTGGGATCCCATATATGGTCACGGTTTTGTGCTTTATTTATTTAGCTTAACTTGTGGCCTTCTTGTGGATTTCCGATATCCAAAATTGTTCCTGTAAACGGATGTATGTACAAGTGTTTTCGACATGGCTAAAGTGGCCATTATTGTGACAAGAATTTCATAATTACCATTTTAATATCTATAATGGGCCCTGTGTATTCGTCATTATCATTCGTTTACAAAGTCCAGGAGTTTTGTTTAAAAAAAAAATGAAGACAATTAGCCTACAGAAAATTGAATCAACTTTTGTGTCAAATAATGCATGTTCCCCTTTCCCTCCAAAGTGTTGCGCCCCAATATTACATTGGGGACATGAACACTTCATGGTTGGGGGAAAATAATCAGGTTCAAACCGTTGCGTTACCTGGTCTCATGCCCGCCAAGTGGGAAGCGCCATCTGTAAGCACGTCACATACGTACGTGCATACCTCAACCTCATTGCAGCCCCTATGGTGAATAGCGTACGTCTGCAGGGGAAAGACAAGAAATCAAATATGTCAACAGGTGAAATTAATTTGACACCATATACAAAGATAAGGGGGCCCGAGGGGGGTGGGGGCTTTCGAGGCAGGTGGTTGACCGTAAGGAACCACGGTGACTTTCAGGATGTCTGTGTTAGAAAGACACACCCAAATAAGTGAAACAAAAAGGTCATGCTGTAATTAAGCATACAGGTCAATACACGCGTATTGTGAATAATGGAAAGTATAATTCTAAGGAAATTATAAAAGTTTCTGTGATCGTCTTTATTTGTTTTTGTTTTGTTTTGCTGTTTGAATGTTGATCACGTGTGCTTGCTTGCTTCTCTTGATCGTATGTTGGGGTGTTGGGGTGTTTGTTTTCGTGTTTGATCAAGTTGCTTGCTTGTTAATGATTTAGGCCTACTTGTTTCTTTGCTAGCTTGCTTGCGTCAATGTGTGCTTTCTGGATTGCTTTGATATTTGCTGAGTTAGTAGTGTGGTTCCCTGCTTGCTTAAATGTTCCCCATGTTTTCTTGCTTTCTTGCTTTCCATAATATTTGGTGATGATTGTTGGAAAACAATCAGCATAGAAACAACATGTAAAATCCCTTTTGCTTTCGTGATTTTGTGCGTCAGTCAACCTACAGTTATTGGTCGTGTAAAAGTGACACTGTCATGCCGAGGAAACAGTTAATTGGCCTGCCTAATTTTCATAATTGATCGTCTGGATAAATATCCGAGTAGGCGATGTCACCAAACAGTCTTTACTGATGAGTGAGTGAATTAAAAAGCAATACACTGGTGCCAAAGCGACTTGATTCAGGCGAGATGATGCACACAGATGCATTGCATTCAACTTTGGCTTTTCCCCTCTTCATGTATAATTTGAAAATTTTCACTTTTTTATTTTTTTTAATTTTTTTTTATTTATTTATTTATTTTTACATTTTAACGACCAGTTTCATTAGCCGAATGAGACTACTTCTTATACCCGAGTGACAAAATATGACAAATCTTACCTGTAGTTCAAAACCGAATGAGCCGTGAAGCTTTTCTATAACAATGGTTCGTCTGGAGAAAAGAAAAATTAAGGCAACATTAAATATTGCTGTCTTAAATTAAATACGATTTGCACCTGCAGTATTTGCTTTCCAGAAATACTTTCTACAGATTCGACAAATGAGTTGGTCTACATTCATTATTAAATATTGTTCTTCTAAAATTCTCAATTTTTTTTCGTTTTGTCAAACAATGAAATGCACATGTAATTGCTCTGTGACGTTGCTGTTTATCTGTTAAGTAATTGATGTGAAGTTAGTAATCGCACCACACGAAACAAATATAAAAAGATATCAAATATCGCAGAACATGACATTTTACATTTGTATGTTTGATCCATTTTGCTGCAATTTGCAAACGTTGGCAGGAATGGGAAATTTAACAGCATTCGACTTCCAGAAAATTCTGAGGAATAATTACAATAAAACCTGTTCAGTTTATCAGCCCGCAGCAAAAGAAACTTGACTGCAATCGGACTTCAAAAACGATTGCTTTTATCGGTACCGGATGAGCATGATGGCCAATGTACTCTTTATAAGGAAATAAACCCCATCTCTTGGGCACCAACGTGAATATTTTTTAAACTACCTTTGTTAAAACTGTTGCTTTTTATAAATTTACAATTAAGACTATGAATCTATTCATGTGGGCTTTACCAATTCCGCATCATCAAACAAATTCTTATGACGTTGGATAAATAAAAAATAAAAAATAGCTGTTATTTTTGGAAATATTTAAAGTTTGTATTCCTTCATAGGCATGCAAGGAAATATTATACAATGTTGGCAACGATGTACTTGTACCACGTATTAATGTAAATAGCTTAAATAATTACTGAGGAGGCTCCTGCACCCTCCAGTGATCCGTCACATTTTAGCTGAAGCACATGTAGCAATCAGACAGCTGACACCTCTCCAGTAAATTACCCCTGGCAGGACCTAGACACTGAATCAGCAATTTCTCCTGCCACTTTAGTGATTTTTCTCACTTTGGAAAATTCAAACCAACAGCAATGATGACTTGGAACAGTCCAAGTCCCATGACTTTCAAAATCAGTGCCGTTTGGGAACCGCATGAATGGAGGGGGTGTCGGCTGCGTGTCTGTCTGGATCGAGGAGGTGGATAAAATGCCCCTTCCTTCCCCCCACTGGATCCACACCTGTTGCCATTAGACTAATGCCTGTTTCCGTGGTGTCTGTGAACCGTACGCAAATCATGACATTTCAGAACAAAACTTGTACTTTTTGTTCTCAAGTTCTTTTCGATATTCCCATTCCTGGCTACCCAATTCTCAGCAGAGATAATCTCAGTCTCGTACTTTTCTCGCGCCCTTTCCCAAATAAAATTTGCCTTTTGACGTCGATAAGACTAAGTAATAATCTTAACATATTCCCCAAGTTTATCATCAATTAATTTGGCAGACTTCAGATCCAAAAGGCCAACTTCATACACTGTAAAATGTGGGTGTTAAAACTACACCAGCAGCCAATATGAACACCGTGTATGGCAGAATAAAATTTACAGCCGTGGTGTTATTTGAACAACTCAGTTTTGCAGGGTAGAACCTTACATGTGGCGATGCAATGAATCGAATACTACAAAAACAAAATAATACATGAATAAACTTAAACAGTTTCTCCTTTCCAAAACATAAAATTATTGCAACTTGGAAACAAAATGTTTTGGATATTTACCGTCTTGGATTTTCCTTTTCATTTGTGAAGATGTCCCGGTCCTGTTCGACAGCATGCGCCACCTACAAACATAACCATATCAACATTTCCTTCACTCGGGTCCTTATTATGAAAACGAAGAAATTTTAAATTGTGTAAGTTCGTTGCAGGAACAAGATTTCGATTGTAAAAAACTAACACGGAAACCGTTGCTTAAAATCTTTGATTTATTTATTTTGATCTCTCGTGCTTAATTTATAACAAGGCTGACCCGAACCTTCACAAAATGACTAAGCTTTTTCATTTGATAACGAAAATGCTCGTAAATATTTTGAATATTATGTTTGTTGAAACGTTGTCATAAACTTACCTCGCCCAGGTCAGTTAGGAATAATTCCTTCTTCGCCAACTTGGGCTTTTTTCTATCCAACGTTCTCATATTGAAATGTTGAATGTTATATCTGCCAATGGCGAACTCTGAAGTCGAGATCATGCACAAGCTTGGTGTTCGGATATTTAAGAAAATAAATTGTTTCACTCTGGTTCCACTAAATGCGGTTCTTCAACAGAGATTTCCAATGTACATGTAGATGGTCCAGATTCCAGGTCTCCGTTTCATGTCAGTTTACTTTGCTGCGGAAAGTTGAACTTCTTGAGGTGATATTTCAAGTTAAAGGTTGTGTTGTCACCGGCCAAACTGACCACAAACTGACCACCTCGTCACTTGCCAAGATATTAATCCCACACAAAACAGCAATAAATAACATGCAAATGCCTATAAAACGCCTATAACCGCGCAAGTACAATGCTATCTGGTTATGATATCTGAAGAGCGTAGTTTAGTCTTGACGACAGAAAGTGAAGTAGTGTACGCAAGTGACAGCAACTTTTTAATGGTGGCTACAACAAATTTTTACTCATATATATACCGCACCAAGAACGTGCTCCTACTTCCACGTTGTCAAAAGGTGTTTATCAGAACACTGCGTTGTAAGAAGAAACAAAATTCCCCTTCACACATGTGATACTTTCGTCATAATAACGAGTGCGTGTACTGGAGACTGATGCTAGCCCGGGAATTGTACCCAATCCTAGGCGGCCTTATCGAGCGGAAGCATATATCTCATGCATCATGTCCGGTCGTTTCTTGTTCTACTGCTATTAATAAACCAATGATGATATCTGGTATAAAAAGAAACTGGAGATGTTTCGCGGTACGTGATTGGCTGGGATGATTGTGGCCTTAAACATGAGATGTAACGCGGTACGCGATTGGTTGTCCTGATTATTATGACTTGGGAGTGAAACAATAATTGCAGCTAGTTTTCAGATCTGAAACCGTGTTATAATAACTTGTGTCATAGAAAATGCCCAATGTTTTAGTTTAACATTAATTAGTAATCCATTAAAGTTCCGATTTGACAATCGTTTATATTGCTCATGATCTTTTACTGATATGATAGCACTGCAATCTACAATAAGTGTAATATGCAACAGGCAAGCTTGCATTGACAGCAAAACCCGACGAGTAGCTTTCCATCGTGGGCCTAAGCCTTCTGGTGTCAAACTTAGCTATGAAAACTCTTGATTTTATGGCAAGGTACACTTAACCAGTAAAAGTTTCACCTCAGTAATCTATGAGATTTTGTATTTGTATGAGAAATTACGGAAAATTCGTTCGCAGTTTCAGACAAAAATTACAAATTGCCGAATCACCATACCATACGTTTATCTTGATCACGCATTAAAGCCATCTTCCATGAATTCCGGCATACATTACACGACACTCGAAAGCTGACAAGGTATAGGCTGGTGCCTTTCATGTATTGAGAATCAACGCTATATCATGTCTTGTGTTCAGGGAATCAGACTAAGATGGTCAATCACAGTGTGACTGAACATCTGTTCCTTTTGTTATTCTACGTCATGTATTAAAATGAGCTGTAGCTCAGTGAACAATACCTTTTCACATCATTATTTTTTAACAATAATAGTTTGCAAAGAACATTTAGATGCGAAGTATTTTTGCACAGTTTATTTCTGTAATCACAATCTGAATCGAGCCGGACCAAACAGCAAAACGGATGTTATCGCATGAAGATAGCAACCGGGAATATGACCGGGAATATAACTGGGACTACATATAAACAAAACAATCGTTGCCAAATTGGGGGAAAACCATGTCCTGAAAATTGCAAATTCAGTGAATTTGGCAATCAAGAGAAATGTGGGATGTTCGAACGTCACTTGCGGTCACAGCAAATAAACGTGTTTCCCTTTGACTGTAGAGGGCGTTCAAGGCTTCTGTTGGCGTCACTTTGCTTTGCTGGCCTGTTGGTATGATCTATCCGGGTTCAAACAGTGTGAGTCGCACTTATGAATAATCTTCACACTTAACAATGAAGGTTTTGTCTTTATGAAACTAAAACCGACATCATAACCAAACGTCAATTCGTATCATTTGGGTGGCGCCAATCCTAGGTCAGTCCTAGGACCCCGGTACCCGGCGCTCCTCAGGCCAAAACGTCACCGGTTGCTCCCTGTGTTTGCAGTATTTGTTTGGATGGTTGGTTGGTTGGTTGGTTGGTTGGTCGGTCGGTGGGTTGTTTTTGTCAATTGCATACCGGTATCTAACAGCGCATGCAGGGATTTCTTGTTTAAAACATTTTTAACTTCATGAGCTATGTGAAATGCAAAGTATTGTGATATTTGCTTCATAAGGTCGACTAGGACCAATTTTTCACAATTTCGGGAAAAAACAATAAATTAATGTGCGTTTACATACTGCCCTCTATTGACCATATTGTTTTATTTTAAATAAGTTTTTAAAGGTTTCACACCAACGTAGGGACCAACTTTGCTGAACTTTTAAGAGTCGATCCAAATTTCTTGACCCGCAATGACCCTTCAACCAAACGCCTTTAAACCAAATGAAACACACACGATGATGGAATAAGTTTCTACTTCGTACAATAAGCTCACAAACTGATGATAATTTCACCCGTAGTAAGGGTCCATTTCCGCAATGCACGAACACTAAGTTCAAAACTACTTGTCATATATTACAAAAGGACATAACACATAGCCTTTTAATCCGGACAGAAGAAGTAGATTGGTCTGACACACATAACCCGAACGGAAATCCGAAACGACTTCAATTTCAGCAACCTCTAGTGTTATGTGTTTCACAACGGTTCGGTGATAATGCAATGGTGATAACCTTAACTTATATTCACGAGGGACAGGAGCATAAGTGGGATTCTCAGCAGAAATTAATGAAGTGTTTTTTCTAGAGATTTGACGCATTTGTTAAAAGTTGTGTAGAAGTGTTTGTGCTTTTGTGTTTGTATGGCCTAATTACAGAGATATAAACTGAACTACAGTGGTTGATCCAGGAGTTGACGCGGGGTGGCGCCCTCCCGAAAGGCATGCAGTAAAAAATTACCATTTGGTGCTTCTCTCAGCTACCTTTTTGAGGTGTTTTTCATGTTTTGTATTATTTGGAATGATAATTCAAACCAGGGAGCGGGGTGCTCGCCTCGTCTATCCCAAACTCGTTTTCCCTGGTGAAATTCAATGCTGTGACATTAATCTCTTTCTCGATGAAACCAAACTCGATGACGTCGCAAAAATGAAACTAAACTGCAATTTCAATTCATGAATCACATGTACTGTATACGTACGTGCCGGCACAAAACACTTTTACTTTTTGTAGTGACGTAGCCTTACCGCAAGAGGGCGCTGTCTGCACTAATAGCTAGTCTGAAATCAACTGACCTTCCATGTCATTTAACGTCAGTCCACAGATGGCTCTTTACAGAGAGTAGAGTGCCATGGTAAGACTGTAGGCTGTGGTAAACTGGAGGGGGTGGGGTACGTATAAGACCCTTGGCCAGTGAGCCCGAATTATTTTGAAGGATAAGTGTTCGTAATTGTTTCGTCATCTCGAGAAGCTAGTGTATCATGGTACAACAGATAGTTCACAGGAAGGCGAGGTTATGTCCTTGGCGCAAAAATGATACCACTTTGCCTTTTCCTGAGGTCACACTGCATGTAAAAAGTTAGGTCGATTCGACATGTCATTTACCTCCTGAAAAGTCGGATCCCCACTACTACACGCCCACAAATTAAAGTCGCCCATGGCTGTACAGCATTTGGTACTGATTGACAAGCCGGAATTATGCGCCTGGCCACAGGTTTGACGGTGTCGGGTTGCCTTCACCTGAATACTCCTATCCTTGAACCGCACCCCTAGATTTTTAAAATCATTTTGGATACATTAGGATTGTATATTCAGATATTTTAAATCTTTGGCCATGAAAAATGTAATATTTGTGCTGGTCTGACACATGAGGGCGCTGTGATAAAAAATACAAGCAGATACCTCATTTCTGTTTTGTGTTTTGGTCTTTCTTTTCATCGTCATCAGTTTCGTTTTCTTTTTCCTTTTCTGTTGTTTGGTTTTCTCCCCATGATTTCAGGGGCACCTGGTAAATCGTGTGCGTAACACATCACACTTATATTGATAGTTTATTTTAGGTTATGTCTGTAAATACTTAACGTCAATGTTCTTCCGCCTCAGAAAAGATTCGACTATGTTTTGAGTCCATGTTGAAAATACATTTGGATACCAAAACCTGGGAGAGTTATTGGCCCCAAAACGCTGTCCAATGCCCCCCTCATCGTAAAAATTAATAATTGCTTAACCATGAGAAACCTGTAGATTCTACCTTTAAAGTAGTGTGTGTTCAAGGCCCATTTGTTTTATTGTGTTTTTTCCGTCAACGTAACCGCAGCTTATTTTGATGAACCTGTTTGGAGGACTGGTGATCCTAACATCCCGGTACCTGGACAATCGATAAAGCAAACCCATAGTTTCACCTTTTGTCCCCCAGCTAAATCCCAGTCTGCCAAACGCATCATCATCTGGGCTTCTTGGACAACTTTTCAAAATGGCAAACGTGACCTAGGCCTATCACTCAAGTATCGACTGTATAGGCTATATTATAGGCCTAGAAAGTCACGTGCCCTAGCTCAGTAATTTAATCATCATTTCCCTTCGCCGGCACGGATTGTACAAGCGGGCTGTATCTGCGTGACTAACATCAATTACATTCCTGGCCCAATTGTTTTGCTTTCCTGAAAGAAAAAAATCACGTGTAGTCCTGCGATTTAGGCATGTGGTGATCCAAAATTCCCCTTTCCACGAATAAATATTCATCCAGTCTGGTTCCTGTTTTAGAAGGTTTGATGTCTCGTTTGGGACGCCTGGATGCATGTCCGAACAGATGACTCTCGAAAAAAAATCCTCTGCACGAGAAATCATCTGCGCGAAGCTAGCAATCATTAGTGGCATAAGTCCCCTAGCCTACAGTGGCCATGGCTAGCTTGTTCCGTAAACGCACCGGCTCAGTGAATCCGCATATCTACGTGTTATCTGCTGTTTTCCTGCTGGGTTTCAACACAAGCGGTAAGTGGTTTACCATATATTTTTTTCCCTCGATCAAAATTTAATATCGACGGGAAATGTTAATTAATGTTTGCGCCACTTAGAACATTCAGCTGCAGTAAGTGTCATACATTTACTTTAGTTCATATATCTCAAAGAAAGCAATTCTTTGGAGCTGAAAGTAATACAGACATATCATCACAATGTATATCAATAAGATATCATAACAATCTCATCAAGATGTCGTGAGTAATCATGATTCACTGTCTTTGAGTACCGGTATATGCCACAGCATATAGTTGGGCTCCTATAATCATAAGGTTATGGGTTCGAATCCTGAGACACATGAGTAGAAAGTAGATTTCACACCGTAGTATATGAAACTGTATCTTTTTTGTTACAAGACATTTATGTTACTAAGGTTGTGTGGTTTCGATTAGATAGTTAAACCCGATGTCTGCGTATCTGTGTCTGGCTTGCTGCCAGCTCAACTGTTGTGAGTCTCTGATGAGAGCCACTACAAGAATGCTACCGATTTTTCAGAAAGTTCCCTTGTAGATTAATTATTGTTAATAAAAATATGTAAATCATTGAAATAAGAGCCCTAAATTACCATTTCTAACCATCTGGTTTACCCTATCAAAACAAATTAATTAAAATTATATCCTGAAATTGATATCCTTCGTGAGAACCACAAAACAAATTATTTCAGATTCTTATTCAGAATCACTTTCATATTTCTGTCGGGTCTGTGGTGCTTGTCATTATGAGAATAGAGAAACTGAGCAATGAAATAAAATCAGGAAAAAGGAAATGACTTGATATTAAATTAACACTAAGGGAATTAAAACAAAGAGACAGACACTTGAAATGCTTTCCATACACACCTGTTATTCGGTAGACAGAATTTAGTGTCCTCTGACACTCATCATTTTAAATGAATGGAAAGAATAAAAATCACAATACATAAATACACACATAACCGTTTACAGACAAATAGGCTGACCAACATAAACAAACAAACAAACAAACAAACAAACAAACAAACAAGTAGATCAACATTAACACACGTCGTCATTTACAGCATTCACAAATAACATATCGTTAAAAACGACACTTGTTCCGCAAGATCGAACACACAGGTAATCTAGTGGAAATGAATCGCCATTTTTGTCATCTGGAAAATCTGTTGTCGGATGTCATCGTTCCCTCATAGAATAAAACACAGGAGGCAATAAGGAAATTACAGTAGAATCCTCAAATAAACAATACACTATAGAAACCAACAATAAACAACTGTGAAAACTGGAAACAACCATGATTCACACTAAACCAAAACTTCAGTTGGCAAACTGGCTTTCAACCCCCCTCCCCCCCATGATAATTTCTTTGTTACGGCCCTGGCCATTTCCCCGTAAACGTTTTTTGAAGAAGCTCTTTGTTCATCATTGTATCATCACTTTTCAATCCATCAGCACTCGCCAGCTGGTTTTATTTTGTCTGCTCAGCAGACCGAGTTGACAAAAACATTTGTGTAAGATTCGAAATTGCCGCTCCAAATTAATGAAATTGTAATTAAAGACAAATGTGGGGAAGAATAAACTTGTTCGAGTATCTCTTACGGGGAGAAGATTGGAGTCAAGGAAACTGGGCACATTTTGGACAGCAGGCAGCGATTATTCGGTTGTATGCTCTTTCATTCTGTCGACTGTAATTTGTTCCCGTCAATTATCTGGGAGACTATTTTTCTCAGGCTGGATGTTGGTGGTGCTTATTTTAGAGCACAGACTATTAATCGAGTGGACAAATAAAATGCATAGAATACCCTTCTTTAGACAAAATAATTATGTGAAAGATGTAGGCCTGTTTTGCTAAGTTCCATTTATGCTGCATCGTGAATCGATTAAATAGAGTGAAACGCTGAAATGCATTATTTATTTTGTGTTTAATTTCATAATGTAAATTTATACTATATGGGTGCTTCCTCATGTTCTCTTTGCAGCCGTTCTTTCGTCTTCTGCTGGCAGGGGACGCGAGTTCATATTCACCTTCCCTACAAATTTCCAGCGAACGACCACAGCTGGTGAGACCGTCCTCACGCTGAGCCTGACTGCCTTCCATCCAGGTCCGACGGTCATCAACATAACAGTCGTCAACCTAGGCTGGAGCCGAGTGCTGACCATACTAAATCAACATGATGGAGTTACGGTAGATTTACCTCCTGAAGCGGAGGCTAGAAGATCTGCTATGCAAAATACGACAATACTTGTAACTGCGAGTAAAGACGTGACTGTGTTCGCATTATCGAGCAAAGAGGAATCTACGGGCGGTTTTCTTGTTAGGTCCACCCAAAACCTCGGAACTGAATATTTTGTAGCTTCGTATGTTCCCATCGTCGGCGAGTGGTCAGAGTTTACAATTTCAGCCACTGCAGACGACACATTAGTTCGAATTTATCTTAGAGCGCCATTAATATTTGATGATTTGCCTTACAACAGAGGGGAAATCAATATTTCGTTGGCCCGTTTGCAAACCGCCCAATTCCAGAGTGTACGAGATCTAACTGGCTCCCGGATCAGCGCGAATCGACCAATATCAGTTATCTCCGGTTCGTCTACGTCCAACGTCCCGGTCGAAATCGGTCCAGCACAGCACGTGGTGGATCACCTTCCACCAGTGAGCGCTTGGGGAAAGGAATACGCGGTTGCACCTTTCCTTGGACGGCGATCGGGGTACAGATGTAAAGTCGTTGCAGGCTGCCCGATAACTATGATCAGAGGTTTTGGCGAAAGGGTTGCCCTATTTACTGCGGGAGATTCTCATGAATGGGACGCACTAACGGACGCTCCTGCAGTCATAACGGCTTCGAAACCAGTTCTTGTTGTACAATATAGCAAGGGACGCCAGGCTGAAGGCGGCGACAAAGAAGTAGGGAATTCCGCCATGTTTGTGATTCCTCCTATTAATGGGTATGTCGCTGGTGTCGCGTTGCTGTCAACTCCTGTGTTGCCAGAGGGAGCGTATCGTCACATCACCGTCACGACCAGATGCAATGAGACAAGCGGCATCAAACTAAACGATTCACCCCTGGTTCCCGATCTTGAATTCGGGTACAACGAGAATGAAATCATGTGTACGGTCCAGAAGATGTTTCAGCCAACGGACTTGAGCCACGTCACCCGCGTTGAACATTCCTCACCGGGTGTTCCATTTGCTGTTTCAGTTGCTGTTTACGGAACCAGTTTTATGGGTGCGTACGCGACTTCCGCAAATCTCGGCACCGACTCCCAATTTTGCGAGACTGGGGGAACTGATGAATGCTGTAACGCTGGTGATATGATTTCTTCAGTTTACTCATCGAGTTCAATTAACGAGGTCTCTGAAAGTATAGATTACAGTTCTTTAGATCCGATTGAAGCTGCGTCAGCTGAAAGTCATATTTTCCTAAACCCCGACGCCTTCGTTGCGTCAAATACTGCAGAAGACAATTCAACAATGAACCAGCTGTATCCACAAGACCCAACAATATTGTCAAATACAGAATTATATGCAACCGTAGAGTCTGGAACCGAGGCAGAATTATATAATGCAGAGTCTGGAACCGAGGCAATTGATTCCAACATAAATAATACTACATCAGAAATAATCACTCAAGATATTGCAACCGAAATAGAAACTATAACTCAACGTTATTTGACATCCACTCCTCCAAATACGGAATATAACTCGATGGTGTCTGATTCAGAAATGACCGCAAGCACGGTTAGGGAATCAACAAAAAGTACAGGTCAGGCCGTCTTCACCACTTCAGCGTCGCCGAGCAGCTCAGCAGATCTTCTCACAAACTCTATCGGACCGAGTACGCTTATACCCCCCGAGCATTCGGTCTCGTCAGCGCCCACGATCGCCGAGACGAGCACTTTGGCCGTGCATGAAACGTCCGCTATGAGCACGGATCGGCAGTCAACCGAAAGAACGAAATATACTGCATCAACAAAACTCTCAACCGACCACGCCCATTTCACCTGGCTGGCTTCAACAATGTCCATGACGTCATCAAGAGAACAAACTACTGAAATGGAAAATCAGTCACCATGTAAGTTTTCATCTAGATTTAGGTTCATTCACAATATTCAAATAGGCCTATTCGATACCGGAGTACAAAATATTTGGACTGTTATAAATGGCAATGGGGGAAAATAGGCTGGTGCTTGTATTATATTGAAAATCAGCGCTATAATCGCACTTGCGCATACAGGGAATCTGACAGAAATGGCTGCATCATAATAAAGGTCTGTTATTTCATTTACTTCCTTGAAGCCTGCATTGAATAGACCTAGCACTATACTATACTTTTCTTCATCAGATTACATCCTCTATGCTCACCTTCGTTTGCTATCATCCTTTTCCGTTTCCTGTTATTTCCCCTGTAATTTATGATAACACAGTACTACCACAATTTCTAGAGCATGCAGCTATAATGTTGGTAATACTAGGGTTGGTAATCTTCCACATAAAGGCCTACACTTAATACATGCAGCCCTGACGTCTCAAAGAATGTCAACATTTTGGGGTTTTCTGTCGTCTTTGAATTCGAAGGTTCATTAGTTTCGAAAACAACGGAATTATGTAACGCAAGGGATGGTTTTGGCCGGTTCATGTTTAAAGATGGACTACAACGAGAACTCTCACATTAAATTGACTATCGAACCTTGTTTATGTTGTGTTCAGGTAACAATTTATTGTTGTGGTCATGTTTTTCTCTTTATAATTTTGTTGCAATTTGACCGAAAAAATTAGACCCCGCTTCTTCGATTTTTGAAATTTCCCGCCCTGCACTGGTTCCCGACAAAGACCCATTGAAAATCCACTATGAAATCCACGATATAGTACCAGCGGACTTGTAAACCAACGAAAAGGGATGACGTATAACCCATGAGCACCCGAGAGTAAACAGAAGACGCCATGTTACTTCCGTGTATATTATACATGCGTTTTCATGCGTCAGCAGAGGCATGAAGTTTTTATGAAGCTTTTTTTCGACGTTGTTGTGTAACAGTTATATAATGCCGACTTCATGTGTTGTTGGTGGATGCACTAGAAATAGTATTAAGAATCCAGAGACTCATTTTTTTCATGGGTGCTACGTCACACACGAAGTATGAATTATTCATGAGTTGAGGGCTTTTGGTGAAACTGGGCTTTTCTGGGTCGTAGAACGCCGATCAAATTGATTTTTTTTTTTGCATGAAGGAACAAGTTTTATTGAATAATAATAATATGTTAGTAATCATTACACATTTCTCGAACGAAAACAGCAACACAGCACTTATCATTATTCCGTTGTAGTCAATCTTTAAGAATGATAAGGACAGAAACAAACACAATCACAGATTGTGATTAAATTTACGATGTGAAGTAGATCAAAACACAAAATGAGTTGATTGTTTTTATGGTTATTTGCGCCTTTCCGAGTTTAAGAATAAAAACTTTCAAGTATACGAAGAAAACAACCGATTAGGAAGCCCCACCTTAAACTATAGTGCTCATTGTCAAAACAGTTTTAAAATTATTTGTCCACTTAACAGCGAAATGGGATCTGTATTTCATGTCATATGCTCCAATGGAAAGCCTTCTTGTAGTTGGGCTATTATTTCAACTAATAGTAAGGCTTTGGTTGATGCAGTCAAAACTGTTTATTTACTTAAATGATGGTCGATATGTGCCTGGCTCTCTTTATCCACCCTCTGCCATTCATCTGAGTTATGGAATGTTTTATAACCACATGTCCGTCACGTTGTTTGCTTGTGTTCCTGCACAGGTACACTCTGCGAGACACCTGCTCAGATTTTGCTTTATGGCGGGGTTTCTATGGTAACGCTGCTCCTTCTCATCGTTCTAATTTGCCTAGTGAAAATCATGTGAGTATTGCCTGTTCTTAATACGATTTTCATCAAATGAATTTAACTGTCACGATATTTGTGTGGCATCTACTTTCTATGCAGCAGTTTCAAAAGATGATGGAAACGCACTGGTCATAATTATACATGACCATTATTTAAAAAATAACATGTTTTCGTAAATGATAATTTTTTCCGTTGATATCTTTTTGCTGAAAAAACAGTCACAAAAGACGAAAGGCGAGGATAAGGTTACAGAAGAAAACCAGTCGATGGGTCGCCTTCCCAGTGACAATGTCTGCCGATGAACTGTCCCTAAGTAGAACAAACATTAATGATATCACCAAAGGGCCAGTGACTACTGAGTGACATAAGAATTGGCAACGAATGTAGATCATGTGACACATGACATCACCTGTTTACAAAAAGAGCGCCATCTGTCAAACTTATTTTTTGCAATTGGCATTGTTTTTTCACCGGAAATGCTTACAATGGGGTGTCGTGGCCGAGCGGTCTAGCTTACCGGATTCAAGTTCTGGTGTTAGCAACATAATGTGGGTTCGAATCACGGCCGTGACACTTGTGTCCTTGAGCAAGACACTTAATCATAATTGCTTCTCTCCACCCAGGGGTTAAATGGGTACCTGTGAAGGCAGAGTTGGTTTGCTCTATATGCGCTAGAAATGGCAGCAATTGAGCTGTATACTCCCCAGGGAGCTGAGATGGTTTCAGGAATGATTTATGAGCCTTATGAGCCTTATGAGCAGGGATAATAATATAATGCGCCTTGAGCACCACTTAGTTGGTGGATACGTGCGCTATATAAATCCACACATTATTATTATTATTATTAATACTAGATATTTCGCCATTGTGGAGATCAAACTAAAAACTAAAAACTACACATATAAATATACAAATTGTTGCCTGTCGTGAAATCTATGGTATTGACACAGAAGCTTTAAAAGGAATTTTTGATGATAACACACTTGATTAATCGTGTGTGATTTATTGATGTTCTTTTAAAGTGAAACCAGAGCTGCTTTTTGCATTAACGAGCATTTATAAGCATTATATGGTCGTTGTGAATCTGTATATTAAAGTTACATTTTAACTCAAAAGGCACCATGGAAAAAAGGGCGCATTCCCAGTTCCATCATCCCTCCATTGAACAACAAAAACCATCAGTCCTATGCCTGACTGTCTGACCAAATTACATGAGTAGTTTATGTATAAATAATAAAATGTATAATAACAAAAAACTATAACAAATAGTATATTTAGTTAATAGAAAGAACAACGACTTCAATATTGTCTTAGATAGGTCTACCTTCCAGCGAAGTTGATCAGTCGGACGCGATTATGCTTCTTAAAACAATCAATCCATAATTAAACTTTGCATATAATTTTTAAATTATTTCCGATGATGTTAAAATATCATACATTATACTTGTCCGATACCATTTATTTTATCAGTACTAAAATTGTAAAATATATTGTAATGAATTACGTGAGGTTTGGAAATTAAAGCTTATTTAAGTTTTACTTATGGCCATTTCCCAGTTATTTTCAGTGTGTTTAAAACAACTGCAAAACTCATATTGCTATTAAAATACCAGAAATCACTTTGTGTTGTGTGATGTGTCACTGTTTTCAATTGGCATTGAATGCAATAACTATCGATTAAACACTATATCAATGATGTTCAATGAGAATTAAGGCTATGCATAGTGGGAATAGATATAGTGAGATTTGCGGTGACACCATGTACTGAAAAAAAACACATGTCCGATTGCCGGATTCTGGCCTGAAGACGATCAGAGCATACGAGCATACTGATCGAAAGGTCCAGTTAACAAAAGGTTCTTCTCAGAACCCTCACTACTCAAAAGAGATTCTTTCAAAACATGGTGTCATATCAAATCTCACTATAATTTTTATACCATTGGTGTTCAAATTAGTGGGCAGCTCGGTCAATGTATGGAGGTAAAATTTAATTCTACCTCCATGTTCATTATGAAGACAAAAGAACAATCAACTGAAACCCATGGTATAATTTTACCACCCCCAGGTTTGCAGAGTTCATAAAATGATGACAGCAGACAGAATGGTTAGGCCATTGGCCAGCAGGCCAGACCAGGTGACTTGGTCATCATCTTTAATATCCTCTATGAAGCTTCCTTTATAACAATTCCAGATGGTGTTTCATATCTAGTTCATTTTTAAGTTGCTGCAAATAATTGTCAATCAGTTTAAAATATATTTTCAATAAAGATATATTGCTCGTGTTTTCGCCATTTTACCGGAAATTTCAAAACCTTTGTTTGTTTTTATAATTTCTTTTTTTTTAGAAAGGAAACCAAATACTTTGTAAAGCTATATTTAGAAAATAATTGTCAGAAGCTTGGTTTAGCTTTGAATAAGTGCCCAAATTAATTGATAACAGGACCTACCATAAATTCGTTTCTGGAAACATTTGTTGTATCAGCTTTCTTAACGATCATTATACTTGTAGATCACAAGTGCAAGTACCGACGGTCGACCATTCAGACCGTGTGATGACCATAACAGCCGCGACGGCGTGGTCTGCCATAAAACTTAATTACTAAAGTTGCTTGTCCAGTCAAAAATTAATTTCTGGTAACTAACCAAATACATGTATTATGGCTTTGAAAGATTGTGAGAGCATCGCTACATGATCATTGTACCCCCATCACAAATATATTAAAAGTTGAAAGTTAGTAATGTATTAGTAATGTAGAACTTGTAGCTATGCATGGTGAGGAGGATAAGTAAGAAGAGTAATTGCGGTGACACCATGTATTAGTAATGTAGTTTGCGATTATCCCTAAATGGTCTGCACATGCGCAAGTCGTAGTCTAATGCTGTTGCTACAGAACCTAAACTAATGGCGGCCTGCATGACACCTGCACTCATACTCAATTCTCGAGCACTAACTGTTAGCAGAAATGACTAGTTATTTCCAAGACAGTTTTGTAGTTAAATCGTTCGAGGTATCGCACAGGAAACAACATGAAGTCAACTTTGGAGCTGTCAAGCTAGATTTTTAGTATGGAATACAATGGTGAGTCCATAACGTTAACGTTAGTTTTTATTTTCGTTTCATCGACATCAGGCATATTTGGGTTGTGTTTTTATTCACTGAAACTGTCGTTTTCTCGAATGCTTTCGGATTACTTGCACACTCTCTGCAGCCAAAACAAGGGGTGAGGGATTAGCTTACCCTGGCTAGTCCGACTGCTTCTGACTCCCACATTCTCAGGAGGAAACTGTGAGTGAGGGAGTCGGAAGCAGTCGCAATAAGGCTAAGCACCCTGGCTTGCTTGGTTGAACCATGGAGGAAGGAAGAGTTTCATCCATATTTTCAGTCACTGAGTTTATCTAAAACTAGCACTTCGATTCCATGCCCTGTTGATCGTGACGTTACTGTTCCTTTAAGTCAAAATATGGTAACTTTGTCATTTGGTTTCTCATCAACAGCTTTCTCAAGTTCTGGGAATTTTAAACGTCAGCCGTGCTCTGTTTGTGGAAGAAAGTTTAATTCTGAGACATTGGTGAGTATTGCCATCTTGAGTTACTATACTTCATTTAAATTGTACTTATTTAGGTCCAAGCTATCGTCAAGTTAGCTGTGTGAGTCATGGATATTAATTTTAGGGTTATTAAAAAATGAAGGGAAAAATCCTTTGGTACAGGTGTAAGTGAATAAAGACAGAAATTAAAAAAAATAACAAATCTTGCTATGCTTGACATGTAAGGCAACTAACTACTTTTTTGAAAAAGTTTGGTGTTTTAAGAGTGTTTGGGGTCATGTAAGATTGAACCCTTTTACTCTATCCAGGTCAAACATGAGACGATCTGCAGGAAGTCAGAGTTGAAGAGTAGGCAGCGGAAGGTATTTGACTCTGGCAAGCAAAGACTCCAGGGAACAGGTGCGTCACTCAAGAACAAAATCAGCCCGGCTGGAGTACAGGTAAATATTCTGGAACCATCTTTGGAGAAAATCTGATCAGGTGCAAGACAGTTACTGCAGGGTTGTTTGGAGGAAAACCTTTTTGGGTCATCAGAATGGATTGACACCTTCCGACTGTTTTGACTCACCACTCACCGCTTTGAGTCATTGCTCTAGTCAAAAATGCTGGTTTAAAAGGTTTTAATCTTGTATCAATCATTTTTATTTTGTCAACAGCCGCAGCCAATCAAAGAAACCCACTGGAGGGAGAGACACCTTGACTTTGTCAACTCCATCCGCTCAGCGAGGGCTGCTCAGAAAGCGATAAACACAGGTGGACCGCTCCCACCACCCCCGCCACCCTCAAAGAACCCAAGTAAGTATGGACTGTCCATAATCTAGTTGTTAAAGAAACAGTATTATTGTGTCACTTTCCAGATCTGACTCCTACAGATGTGTAATTATTTATACCCCTCAATCTCCTGTCATTCACTGTTAATGCATTTGCCGCCTGAAGGTTCACGCTGGGGTAACTGCAATCCTGGCATAATTGGGAAACACACGTCATTGAACTTTTTTTTACCTTAATCCTAATGCTAATTGATTAGGACATGAGTGAATCTCCTTTATTAAAAAATATTAGTCATTGTATGCAAAAGTGAAAATACAAGGGTCTATATTTTTGGGGGGAATTCTCTTTTAAAAGTGATCCATACATACTCTATTGATTTTTTGCATTCAGGCATACCGATTAAAACACTGAGGCACTGTTCTTTTCAGAACCAACAAAAGAGAATTTACAGTATGCTAAGTACTACAAACTTTCCTTGTACTTCCCACCAGTAAGCTTCACTAATTATAAGTAAGCTTCACAGTCAAACGCTAGATGAGACAAGCTTTATTAGAAGCACTGTTCCTTTAAATGGGTATGGATGACAATATATACAACTTGTCTCTGAGATACAGATCCTGAGGCTGTAATAGTTTTTCACTTTAACACTGTCACTGTATGATCATCAGTGATACATTCTTGCATTGAAACCTAACAGGATATGACTGGTCGTGTTTGTTCGGGAAACATTTTGGGGCACCGGATATGTTTTTTTTTACCCAGGAGAAAAATAGAAAAGTCTGACGCATTGGTGACATTCATCTTTGTTATCATTTGGTGACAAGTGTATATTTCCGCTTTTACTCTATGTTTTGTTATCTGAAAAACAACAGAATGTGAGGAATTTGTTCAGGAAGTAGGCAGTCCATTTAATTTGCTAACAGCTATAAGCAAAGAGGTCACCTGCTCTTTGTGGCCAGTCTTAACAGAAAAGAAATATTGTGAACATAAGGTAAACAAAAAAGTCTCCGGTTTCTGGTCATAGGTCGGCTTCAAAATCGGTGCGGTGACACGCTTTTTTTTTTTTTTTTGGTAATCTTTTTTTGTTGTTGCCAACGTTACACGGTTATTGGAACCAGACCAAATTTCCCATAGACAAAGTATGGTGGCTAAGAGAGGCCTCATACTCCTATATGAAAAAGCCGTTTAAAATACAGTATAATAATAATAATAATAAAGATTTTTTAGCGCGCACATATCCACCCTGTTGGGCGCTCAAGGAAAAACATTAATACAAACAATGGCAGAATTCCAAATAATCCAGCAATTTTGGCTGCAATTGGACATCGTTTCATAGCCAAAAAAAACCAAAAAACAAAATGACGACGTGCGGGTCTGACATGCACGCGTGGAAACCAGAGACATTTTTTTTGGCTTAATGTCGTACCTTTCCAATGGCAACCTTTCAAATGTGGCCACCTTTCAAATGTGGCCACCTATCTAGTGTGGCCACCTATCTAGTGTGGCCACCTATCTAGTGTGGCCACCTATCTAGTGTGGCCACCTGTCTGTTGTGGCCACCTGTCTGTTGTGACCACCTGTCCGTTGTGACCACCTGTCCGTTGTGACCACCTGTCCGTTGTGACCACCTGTCCATTGTGACCACCTGTCCATTGGGCCCCTTGTCATGTTTGGTTCCCAGTCAATAAACTCGTTGAAGTATCAACTACAAGGCAGATACAAAAGAGTGCCCTCGTGTCAAGAAAAAACATGAACAATTTAAAACAGTACTCTCAATCTTTGCAGAATGTCAAAAATAGACTTCCTAAAAGTAAAGATAGCTGCAAAAAATATGTACATGAAATATCATTTCACAGACCCTTTAAATGGAAATCAATGAGATCAATGGATCAATATTGTAACTTTTATGATTTGAATTAACCCTCCTTCCTTCTTGGTTGGTCTAGATTACATAGAATGTCCACACTGCACCCGTCGTTTCAACCGCACAGCGGCAGAGCGACATATATCATTCTGTGCCAACCGAACCAAAACGTTCGGAGCTCCGGTTAAGCCCCTACACAAGAGGGCAGCAGCCGATGTGGGCTACAGCACGACTGGAGTTAGAAAAGCTGTAAGTCTATAGAATTTAAAAACTTGTTTTTAATGATTTAATGTCTCTAAAGTGTGACAGTTGTCAATAGGTAAGACTTGTAGCTTTGCATGGTGAGGAGGATAAGTAAGACTAATTGCGGTGACACCATGTGAAATTCTCAATTGAGTAGTAATTAGTTCTGAAAAGAACTGGAGGTACAACTCGACGTTTTGATCAGTGTGCTCTGATCGTCCTCTTCTACCCCTTAACTTACTCTATAGGACCAGGGCCCAATTTCATAGAGCTGAACAAATTGCTTCCAAGAATTATTTGCTTAGCAGATTTTGTTGGTTACCAGCCAACTTTCGCACAAAATGTGTGTATTTTGGCTGGTTGTCTGTTTTATAATGCTTAGCGAAAATATTTGCTTAGCAAAATTCTCTGCTTAGCACCTGTATGAAATTAACCCAGGTCATAAGATTTAAATTTGTACCCCTACTTTTACTCCTTTTGTCCTTAATCAACCATACTCCCCCAAATGCACAATTCCCCCCCCTCCCCCAGCTCTACCAACAACAGAGTATCAAAACATTTTCTTTTCTTTTCTTTTCTACAGTATGATAATCGAGTTGTTCGAAGGAAGGGAAGTGCAAACCCATACGCCTATGCGCAGACAGCAGGCAGTGACTTTCCCAACATGCCTCTGTACTCAGCCACCTACAGTACACAGGAACCCGACACGTCCTACAAACGAGGTATATAGAGTTTACTGAGTTTTTGCTGATTTTTGGTAATAGAAAAGGATTTCTCAAAATCGCTTACACGTGAGTATTTTGAGCACAAATCATTTTTTAGTTTTAAAAGTGGGAAAAAGATCTGGATTAATATGGAGAACAAAAACATTTTGCTTGAGGATTGAAAAATTAAGTTCTGACAGTTTAGGGATCAAAGCCCAAATTAATCAGATTATGCATTGTTGTCACGGTAATAAATCCATTTGAAATGATTCATAAGAAAATTACTTAGAAGGCAAATGTTGTTTGTTGTACTTTGTATGGAACTAATATATGAAATAAGGTGATATTTGTTAAACTCTTTGTATTTACTTATTACTTGAATTCAGTGGTGATAAACCGACGAGACTTGTACTTTATATGAGAGAAATTTGGCCTCAGACTATTTGCCATTGTAGATCTAGGGTACTGATAACACACAAGTAGCCCATACTATTGTATAGTGTTACAGTTAATACCACTTACCCAGTATTCATTTCATCCGGGCTCTCCACTGTACACTAAAATGACAATAACAAAGATCCAACACAAATAAAAACCTAAAGCAGCAGCATTTTCCAGAGTCCGGCATTCTCCTGAGGACGATCAGAGCATACTGATCGAAACATCGAGTTGTACCTCCAGTTCTTTTCAGAACTAATTACTACTCAATTGAGATTCCACATGGTGTCACCGCAATTAGTCTTACTTATCATCCTCACCATGCAAAGCTACAAGTTTTACCTAAAACACAGTGAATGATTTTGCTCTCTTAGCAAAGCAAAATTCTTTCAAAAATTATCATTTCAAGATTTGCTGTTCAAAATTTGTATTATATACGCACACAAAATATTTCTCCCTGTAAGTTTTGCCATGCAAAATTGTCGAAAGAAATTGTTCACTGATGCCTTGTCATATTCATCTACATGAAGCCTTGTCATTTTCAGCAATATATAGACAGATTTTTTGAGAGAAAATAGAACCATTTTAATACTTGAAGAGAGGCTCAATCCTGCGACCTTTGGATGACTGCACCATTGCTCTAACAGCTGAGCTATCCAGCCCTGTAGTTGGCGGTCTCCCAATGTGTCAATTTCTTTATGCTGGTAGTACTAGTCATAAGCCATTAAGCCCAGGTATCAATCTGGGAAGCAGCAGTCCGAAGTCACGCAGGATGTACGTCATTTATGGATATTAACGAGTCACCTTCACCATTATAAAATTTGTTAAAATCCAGAAATATGATCTTTTTTATCTTTACAATGTTGATAGATTAGTCACTGATGGAAATAAAAACCATTTTACATCTTCAATATGAATATAATATGTACTGGTAAAACAAGTCGGACTGGTTAGGGCAGTCCCTAAAAAATCTCTGAGACAAGGTCCACAATGATGTTCCTGATGTGACCTCATTGGCATAAGAATGATTAGTGAGTCGATGCAGATAGAAATACAAAAGACAACATGGCCAAAGTTTGTTCTTTTTTCTGGATGATGAAAAAAAACATCCCTAAAAATCACCATTTTCTTCAATTGGAAATGTACTTAAAGAAGAGTACACCAAATGTTAATAATCTATCGCACTAACAATCTTATCTAAGAAAATCTTTAATCAAACAAGTATTGTGTAGTTTTAAACAGTGGAATATTGGGATTTTATGAAAAAAAATAAAGAGGACTCATCTCCCCCCATTTTATAATTGCTTTGTATGAATTTTTCTTGTTTATCCCGATTTTATATTTCTTAATGCAGAATTCAGAGGCCCGAATACAAACCTAGTCCCAAAACATTCCACCTATAACTCGCCGACACAGAACACACCCAAAACAACTCATGCAATTAGCAGCCAGCCAAAGACACGCTCAGCTTTGTCCTCTGGGAGAAATAGAACTGCTCGTCCAAAATCATCCGTCCGGTAAAAAATTGTATTATAATTATGAAAATAAGGGGTAACTCCAGAATCTAACTGCCATATTGAGTGTGGTAATCATGTATCATTTATTTTTTGCAGTAAGAATTTGTTGTTAATTACTCTATAACAATGATTCGGTCGATTATCTAAAATAATTATTTATTTGAAATAATTTTGTTCTTCTTAGTTTTCTCAACTGATCAATGAATTATATCAAGGATCCATGTTACTCTACGTGGTCACTGTTTAATCTTGCAAGCAAAATTTGTAATTTTAAATTCTGATTTTCCAGATTTTCAGACAAAGTTGATGTGGAGACTTTTCAGGCAAATGGCACAGACACCCTTCCCTCCCCACGACCCCCTGCCCACCCTCCGCCAGCCTACTCCGGCACCAACGACTCATCCAGTCACTATGGCACCCAAGGCAGTTACCGGACAACCAAAACCAGTGACATTAGACTACAGCGTGCTCAGACTGTGGCAAATATTGGGATGGGGTTGTCACCACGACAACGACCCACAGATGGAGGGGGAGGAGCTAATGGAGTTGGGGGTGGAGGGAGGATAAATTCAACCTTTTCATGGAGGGATGAGAGCTCACCAAGCTTTGAAACGTAAGTAAATGGAAAATAAATCTGCAACGTCGTCTCTCACCTTGTCTCTCCCCTGTCTCCTCCCCATCAATCTTCTTCTCCCCCTTTATTTTTCAATGTGAAACATCTTTTAGTGAGAAAAGAAATATATTTATCAGAAGTACCTAAACTAATAGTGTTTTTCAACAAGGACATCACACATATGTGTAGACCTTCTACATACTGGGCAGTTCCAGTTAAAAACTGTGTTGTGAATTTATATTCAAAGGGTCCATAGTAGGCATGATATTCTTCCTACTTTTGTAGAAAATCCTACCTTTTGATTTTGAAAATCCTACCATGAAACCGGGTTCCGACTAACTTCAGACTATGGAAACTTTTCTTGTGAGTCATTTTATTGTAAATACCAAGATAAAAAACAGTTTCCTTGCTATACATGGCTATAGAGGCAAACCGCTATAGGCTAGTATATGCCTAATGATAATGGCAAACATTTTTCCTACTTTTTAATTTTCTCACAATATCATCCCTGGTCCATAGTTTTACTCACTAGTTGATGCACTGTACAGAAACACCAAATAGTATGGTATGCAAGGTCGTACATCGGCTTATGCAGTATTTGAACCTGTAACCTCTGGATTGCAATACATTCAACTCATCAGTCCCTGTGTTGCTGGTTGAGCCACATTTGTTAGTGAATTTTTCATGATGAAGAAATGACAGTAAAGGTCTGTTCTATCAATTTGCAGTTTTGAAACTTTTATTTATTTGATCTATTATTTACTTGTCAGAACAACTAGACTGGACTCTACCAGAGGGGTTGCCAGCAGTGGTTACTCACCTCTGCAAAATGGCAGTTTTAGTCCTCCGAGCCCTGCAAGATCATCAAACTCCCCTCAGTCCTACACCCCACCACAACGAGGAGGTAGCCACACCCCTTCCCCGCTGTCTTCCCCGAGTGATGTCATGATGCCGACATCTCCACCGTCACAATATTCGAGTATGTCGGCCAAACACGGTGCAACACTGGACCCGTTGAACGGCAGCGTGCTTGCGCCGTTCTGTTACCACTGTGGGACAAAGTATCCGGTACAGGAGGCACGATTCTGTTGTGGTTGTGGAATGAGAAGAGCCTACCTGAGTCCTAACTCACTCAGCTGATCTTAAACCAGAGGGGTTTCATCATCATGTACAAATTGTTTGATACTAGTGCCACTATTTTTCTACCGGGTTGGGATGACACAGGAGTTAGTTTGAAATCCAAGATTCTGTTGAGGTTGTGGAATAAGAACAGAGTCTTAATTTAACTGGGGTGGGAGGGGGGGGGGGGACCTTGTCAACAACAAAGAGCATTCTTTGCTACTTCTCCAGTATTCATTTCTGAATAACACCAAATAACTGCAGTCTTGGGACACAACCAAGTATAACAAATGAAATAACAGTTTCTGGAGCGGTATTTTTTAAATGATGATTATAAATATACGACACTGAGAAATTTTTTCATAGAAAGGTAACTTTTTGTTTTCTCTAAAAAGTTTTATTTCAAAAGAAAAATCTACCTGCTGCAGGTTTCGTCCATCTGTTTGTCCAGTTGCCAGTTTGTTGTTTTTCTCACTGTAAAGATTGCATTTTTATCATGTATAATAAGGATATTTTTTTTAAATTTTATGTGTGGGAAAATATGTATATTAGTTAAAAAAAAAAATATTTATGTGTATTTCATATAATTCTTTCTATGTATATGAAATCTTTAGTAATTTGTAATAATGTTCGAATTATTAAAAATATTATGCTGTAACAGAATAAATACATTTTTTCTGGAATCAAAATATGAGAGGAATGCTGATGATTAAAATAAATCTACCATTGTTAAATAGTGCTAGAAAACAAACTACCATGGTTAAAAAGTGTCATTTTTCATCTTTAATGTTTTAGTAATTTGCAAAATATTCTACTGATCCAGCTTTTTTCATAATTATGAGGTTATTCTATGAAAGTGTTGTGGCATACATACTCTCTCATTTTGTCAAACTTTTGAAATATAATCATTTATTTCAACAGACCTGTTTTTAAGTGGAGTATTTCACCAAACAACTATGAACCCCTAACCAACTTGTTATCTTGAAGTACAACATGGGAATTGAAATATACACTCACTGGCCAAAAGTATTGCAACATGAATTGTACGAGACATTGCCTAGACGGATGGCCGCAATTATCAGGTCACGTGGTTTCCTGACAAAGTATTGAAGGACTTTGTTTCCGAGCAAGAACAGTAAAAAAGAACATTGACTTCAAAACACAGGCACTTTCAAGAAGTCTTAAGTAGTGTAAATAAAATAAAATAAATTATTGTAACACAGTTCTCCAAACTGAACTTTGGTGTGAATTTCAATGTTGCAATACTTATGGTCAGTGAGTGTACATGTCGTTTGTTACTTTGTTTTATTTGTTGATTGCTCTGAAAGGTTTTGATCCAAATTACTCCTACTATCCACTTTGAATATTTTGTTTGTTTTTCTTGGTAACAAAGAAATAGAACCAATGGTTCTGTTTTTTTGAATGACTTTGTATAAGAATTTTTTTTTAAACTTTCCTTGTTTCCAGGGTTTTGGAAACCACAGGTATTTAATGGAGTTTGTTGGTATTGACAAATGCCCAAAAACCCTCTCTTAATCTTCTCTCAATGAAAAGTTCCTAGATGCCATGTATAATGTTATATTTGCATTGTTTTCTTTTATTAGATTTCCTGCATTCTGAGGGAACATTCCTTGTATTTCCAGACATGAATGGAAGAGTTCCTTCTGTAGACCTCACTCTTCTTATTCATTTTATACTCAGTCTATCAAGAAAGCAGGCTTTCAACTTCACACAAAAACTCTGACTCCTTACTGCTGATTTCCTTCAAGATTTCCAGCTAGTTACCATAGCAATGTTATCAATCCCAACTTCTCTTCTGTAACAGCTAATTTGCATTAGGATTACATGCATTAGCTTAGTATTCAAGGACAGGTTGCTATTTCACTTAATTCATACTTGGACATCTCTACAAGCTTCCATTATGATTAACAGTAACTTCTTCAACTAAATAAAAAGCTAACTTCTTTAAACTCTGCACTTAGATAGGCAAATTATACTTGGGCTGTGGTATCTACACATGGTCAAGAGTGGGACACGATTAATCAACAAACATGGTAGTTTCCTGCAATCCATTGTGCTGGACCAGAAAGACAGAGTGGAGGAAACGCTTCCTTGATCACAGTGGGGGAAATGGTGAATTTAGTTGGAGGGAAAAATGGTGAGTTGGCTATCCTTTATGAAAATATGAGAATGTGTAAACTGTGTTTTTCATATTCAGTGATGCCAGGTCACATTTATGCAATGCCTACTATTCAGGCTACATGTGTGTCCACACCCCCAGTAGCCTAATTCCTGATTCTCCCATCATACCAGCAATGTTTTGATATGGACAACAAAATGGCTGCCGTCAATTAAGTTGCGCACAAAGAAATATGCCAACATTTTCTGAAAACACAGGGGGCCATGAAGTTAAAATGAGCTGACCTCTGCCATAATTAGTCAAGTTTGTTTGTAAAAGGTTAATGTTTTAGTAGAAATAGTAGATAGCAAAACCTTGGTGCCACCCCACCCCATTTCAGAACCAACTCAAGTTACATGCCCTTGCTAAATTTGACCATTTATACCCATTATCCAATTCCACACAATAATCGAGATTTCAGAAGTAATGTACTTTCAGATTATTTTATTATTATGCAGCATGAAAACTTCAGAAGTGAAAATTACCCTGTCCAATGAGATTTCGGTCATTTATATAAGAAAAACAAATCAAATGATACCAAGAATATACACTGGCCACAGGAGTTCCTTATTAAGAAGATTAATTTCTTAACTACAAATGCCCCTCATAAATGTAAGGTCACTTCTGATGTGCTAAGAACATTCAAAGATTGAACAAACTATAGCTTGAGGTATATTAAGTACATGTATGGATAAATGTGCATCACCTTGTGAAATAAAATTAGGCAAAGACCTTGGTGTGGGCTCCTGGAACCCCGGGCCCTTTTGGCTATCCAAGATATGGTTCGGTGTACAAATTGTTATTTTAAAGAACCCCCAACCCTCCTGTGATGCACATGACAGTCTGCATGATACATAAAAATACTTTCAATTGTGTCAGATTTGTAAAAGATTGATGGAAAATAGAAATACTTTCCATAATACTCGGAGGCAAACAACCAAGAAAAAGTAATTTTGAATGTTCTAAGGTTTTTTTCATGAAATTTATTTGGATGAAGTTATATGTACAAGTACATACTTGTCATAATTGAAAATAAACACCATATACATCCACTACATCCACTGATTTAAATCCATTCCACAGATCTAATAGATCCATCAATAACTCAACATATTATATCCACTAGTATCTGTTTTAAAAGGGGTTCAGACCATTGGTAATTACTCTACAAGAAACTGACCGAATGATTCTCTAAAAGCTATCTTGGTTTTCAGATGGTAATGGAACCAAAGATATCGTTTCGGTTTGCGGTAACACCATGTGTTTATCTCAACTAACGTGAAGCTGAGATACAGGTTCTGAAAAGAACCGTATCGCACAACTCGTATCTCAACCTTCGTTAAGTGAGAAAGGTTCAAGGGAGAACCAATTTCGGGCAACTCGTTTTTCTCTACTGTCGCTAAGTGAGAAATATGGTTCAGGGAGAACCATAGGGACTTCACGGGTTATTCTCTACGTTTCGATTAGCCTGCTCTAATCTTCTTCAGGAGAATGAAGAGGTTTGCCGATGCAACTCCTTAAGTAGTATTTGCTGGGATTATGTGTAGAATGGGAAGTGTTCCGATTGGTGCTACTGTTGTGTGATGTGTTGTGATTGGTTGCCACCGTGGCATTGTTCTTGTTGTGTGTGTTTCCGCCTGCTGTGTGTGAGTTGCCTGCTCGCTGAGGCGTATCAGTTGACAGTGGGGTGTGGGTGTTGGTGGATGGTAGGATTGAATGCCAAATGTTGCTGATGAAATAGCCGATGTCCTGGGGGACAGTGTCATGTTTATGAATCTCAATAGCCTCTCTGATACGACGGGTGTACCAGTGCTTTTCCGGGGCTATGATCTTTGCATTCTGCCAGTCAATGATATGGTCCAAATCGGTGGAGTGTTTGATGATCGCAGATTTGTCACATTCCCCTCTGCGGCTGTGGGCCTTGTGTTCCTTGAGCCTGGTCGTAAGGTCTCTGCCGGTCTTGCCAATGTACACTTTCCCACAAGTACAAGGAATTCGGTAGACCCCAGCTTGACGGCTGGGATCATGTCTGTCCTTGTGGGTGTGTAACTTCGTTTCCAACTTGTTTCGAGTCCGGTAGTAGACCTTAATGTCAGCTTCCCTCAGGATACGCTGAATCTTGTGTGAAGTGTGGCCGATGTACGGTAGCACGGCAATGGGTTTTCGGTTGCGTCAGAGGATCGTGGAGCGTTCCTATTCGGGAGGAACTTAAGCTTATCAGGTCTGTACCCATTGTCTCTTAACACGGCGTTAAGATGTTTCAACTCGGATGGCAAGTGCTCTTTATCACTGATAGTGTGTGCCCTTCGAAGTAGGGTGCGATTCACGGAGGATTTCACGGATGGTGGGTGGAACGACCGGGAACCAAAGATCCTGAGAAGTTATTTCGTCTGACGTGCTGTCCTTGAGAAAACATGAAATGTATTCAAATCTGAAATGGATCATCGGCTCGTGATCCAATTCCAAATTACAATGAAAGCATTTACAGACATTTTAATTTTATACCATCTTGACATCCCTGATATAATAACAACAATAACGGCATAGCATCTGTTAATTTTATAGCATGTGCCAGGTACAATATTGGAAAGAATGTCGAACCCAACCGCCACCTGTGCACAATGTCTATTGCATGTGTTTTAGGAGATGACAGAATGGCCAACATCTCACTGGATGTGCGTACATTCATTGCTCAAAATATCCCAAAATATCATTTCCAATCCTCATTTGACTACACATTCCTCTCCTTAAGTGTGTCCTCTACCATATTTTAAAGGAAAATCTGTGATATTCTGTCATATTTTGATAGAAAAGTGGCAGTTGTATTCCACAATATTTTGCAGCAATTCTGCATAGCTATAAATAATGCAGCACTTGTGAAGAGAGTACATAGAGTACGCCACCATTGTTAAAGGGCGGGTACAACATTGGTAATCTCGGGGGAAAAATATAAATTTTATACAAACTTATCTGGTGTTAAGCTGATAATGGTAGCAAACATCCCAAGAAATCATTCCGTCCGAGTTGTAATCATTTTAGTAAAATTAGTGAAATAATTTCCCACAATAATATCTGAATTCCACTTTGGAATGAATACAAAGTTATTGTTTGCTGATGAACAAAATCTGAATGCATTTCCACTATATTTTCGTTTACAGCGTAATGAGGCAAAACATTCACAAGTGGGTTGTTCAATATATATCTTGATTAAAAGAGAGTAAGCATACTCAAACAAGAAATTATGCGAACATAACCAACGTTATACCTTCGCTAAATACCATGCTGGAGTATCACTTGACACTCTTGATCCTCCAAGCCCAATGCTTACTTTTGAGTTTGTGGGTTGTTAGTTGAGGCAGATATTAAAAGTAAAAATGTTAAACTGACGAAATTGCACACCATTAATTAAGCTTTTAAATGCAAGATAAACAGAATTATAAGTACAGATGAAAATACATGTAAATATCAAAATTTCAATTAAAATAAGTACTATTGATATCATACAAGAAACATCAACATTTCAGATTATCAATAAAAAAAGTTTTAAAAATGTAAAAAAATATCATATATACTTCATTCTCGTCCACAAAAAAAGTTTCTTAATAAATTGTAAGATTTGTAAAGCAAAGAGAGGACTACTGAATACAAAAATATTCCAATTTTGTTTTTTCATTTATTCTTAGTTCCCGACTTTGTATGCAAAACAAAAATGCTCTCACACAAACACACACATGGTATTATAATTTACATACACCACATACATGTGTGGAATCCTGTCACACAGCATCAACCATTGCTAAGATTCTTAAAAAGGCACCAGACTATAAAGACGTAAGCCTCATTGTGTATAAAAACAAAGATGGCTTCTGCATGATCAAGATCATCTTTCTAGTTTTCCAAGTGGTGTTCTTGATAGAAATCCTCCAGGATACCAAGGATGTGACTCATGCCATGTACGTATAGCTTCATATCGGCGACCACCTTTGCCTCATAGTTGGGCTTCAGCAAATCTTGTTCATTGATAGCCATTTTCTTCAAGAAGTCTGGTCTTGACGGCAGTAAATGCATTGCAACCTGGGTACCAAAGCATCAGGGAAAACAGTTTATGTGCAGGAGGGATTGAATTTCGTATGTAAACATGGCCAAGGGTTAGGGAAGAAAACCAGTTTTTAACCCTCCTCCAGTAGCTAAACTTTAGTGGCAAGTAACTATAGAGATCAAAACCAGTCAACTGCCCGTCTTTGACTGTTGACCCAAATGTGCACACTGACATTTTTGACTGGTTTTTACTATCATCTTGACCACCCTCAACAATACCAGACAAAAACTGTCGACTCATTTTGACCTGTAAATGTACTCACTACACGTAAGGTTTGACAGTATTTGACTTTTAAGTGCACTACATATACCTTGGCAAGTATATCAACATTTTGACTGATTTTTGACCCTTGCAGTAGTAGGAGGATTAAAGAGAAGGCAATTCTTAAAGCCAAGGTGTAACTTGGGTTATTACCAGATAATCAAATTAACAATTATTATCTAGAAACTTAGTTGGTGTAATGTCAGCAGACATATCAATCATCCTGAGAAATAATTTCATGTAAAATGCTTCTTTGTTAAAGAAAACAGGAATTGTCGTGTCAAATTTACAAAAAGTTGCCGGACAGAAACTTTTTGTAAAACCAGAAAAACCATGTAAAAGTTTTGTTATTTTCTTGAAAAAAGTGAGCTCCTATTGTGGTGAAATATTCATAGGTTAGTCTGATGTATTTCTTGAAAATGAGAGGGTTGAAATGAAATTACTTTATCAAATACTGTAAAACTGGTAATTTTCGCGCAACATTTATTTTTGCGCTTTTCACGTAACGATTAGACAGCGCGAATTTAATAACACGCGAATTTATTACCCGCCCGGTGGATTGGTAAGTTACTAATATTTTCTTTGTTTACCTCTACCCCCGGCCCCGTAATGAAGACGTACCTACATGTACATACATGTACATACATGTTATAAGCATTGTGCATAGCGCCGGTGCACGACTTCGGTACTATAATTAGGTCACCTTTTGAAGTGGTAAATACGTGTTAACCACATCGTGTGCATTGTACTACAAGTCAAATATTTACCGTGCGCGAAAGCAACAACCCACGAATGTGTCGGTAGGGTGGCTGAGCGCGAAAAATTACCAGTTTTACAGTACTCATATTGTACCTTCCCTTTTAAGGGCACTTCCATTAGAAAAAAATCACAATTTCTATGGAAATATTTCAAGGAGTATCAAGTGGTAGCAAGGGACCTCAACATTTTAACCAAATGTGTATAGACCTTTATCATGCTACGGACATCTTTGTCAGGTTCCCTGTATATGCAATAACGATTACAGTGCCGATTCTCATTTCATACAAGGTACCAGGCTATTTCCCCCTTCCAGCCTCGGTTTGGTTACGTGGATTTGTAGAGGAGAAAAACAAGATGGTTGCATCGTGATTTAAGGTCAATACTAGCTTTAAATACATCCAACCCAAATAAGGAGTGTACTCACTTTGAAGGCACCTCTTATAAACCAACTATGATATCTACCGAGTACTTCCTCGTAGGCAGTTTCTGTGTGGGGAGAACAAATATAAGAGAATGCATTTTAGCTGCACTTTAGTGGGAAGTAGCTATAGAGGTCAAAATCAGTCAATTGACTGTTGACCCAAATGTGCACACAGGGGCATTTTTAACTGGTTTTTACTGTCATTTTGACCACCCTGAACAATACCAGACAATGCTTTTACCAGTCAAAAACGGTTGATTCATTTTGACCTGTAAATGTACTTACTACACGTAAGGTTTGACAGTGTTTGACTTTTAAGTGCACTAGATTAGATATACATTTGCAAGAAAATCAAAATTTTTACTTTTTATTTTTATTTTTTTTAACCCTTGTAGTAGTAGGAGGGTTAAAAGTCTACAAGTATGTGAATGAATTTTGTGGGTGCATATTAAATATTTTTATTCTGCGTCGACACGCTAGGGATACAAAATAAAAATGACCAGTGACAACTTAAGCATACTGGTTGAAATATTGAGGTCATCAACAGTTCTTAACGGAACAATCGTGCTAAAGAAAACCACCATATAAGGTGTTACAGGAAACAATTTTGTTAACATTTTTAGGAAAAAATAGTGTTTTTATGTAATGCTAATTTTGAATAGCACATATTGAATTTTTATAAGCAATTTGTTATTTTTTGCTGTATAATGTAGCACATTATACGATACTAGTGGGAAATATAATTATGAAAAGAGGAACTTTGGTTCTTACGAGCAGCTGGAACTGGCTGTTGTCCGTCAGAAATGTATTTTAAGAATCGTTCAAGAAACTGAAATGCCCTGCATTCAATAAGAAATATATATATATGGTTTATTATTACTAACAGGGATCAATGACAACCTATACTTTCCCAATTAAAATATATTTTAATAGGGATTAAAACTGTCTTTTCCCAATAGACACAAAAAAAGGAAACACTGTAGAAAGTACAGTTAAATATGTAATCTGATCATTAGCCCAAATATAGACTCTGTATGCACAGAAACGGAGTCCAATAACCAGAAGGTCGGTCGCCACATGGAAAATTTCATTTTCTAAATTGGGCCATATGTTCATTTCCTCTTACCTTTTTAACCATAAGAGAGCAACAACTGATCTGCTGTCATCATCCTCTTTTCCCATCTTAATGTCATTCAGAAGCATATCTTGAAGTGTCTGGCTGTGGGCTGGATCCTGTTTGTATACATTTTTCACTTTCTTTAAAAAGAAAAAAATACAAAAAAACGGAAAGATATTTTTGAGCTCATATTTGAATTTCTGTCTGCTGTGGCCCATGTTCAGAGGTCTCTTGGGCAGTCATAATAAACAGGTTTTGGGCACAATAAATAGATTTTGACTGGAACGTTAACTCACCTCAGCATTTCCATTTAAGTCACCTTCAATCATACTAATGGACGATCCAATTCTGTCTGTAAAAGAATGATAACATGTAAGTTACGACCCTGATTGACAAAACTTTGGCAAAGTTCTGTCCTACTGTGTAAATTAGCCTATTGTATTGTCGTCCAAGTCTTGGGTGATTTTGCAGTCGGGTATGAATCCAAACAGTAAACATGATTCCATTCTGAATCAATTCCAAATTTCAGACTTTCTTTATAAATAAAAAGCCACAGCTGGAATTTGCCAGTCCAAGAATATAGACAGATTTCTGAAAGATGGCAGATATATAAAAATTGTTCTTGAGAAGCTGGAATCACCTACTGCCCTTCCGATTCTCAATTTGGAATAGATTCCAACCCAGAATCACCCAAACCTAGAACACAAACTGACTATACCAACAAAATTATAATAATTCTGTCACTTTATTTTACAAATTTACCTAGAAATGGTTTAAGGTCACTGCTGGTTTTTATGAACTCCACTGTTGGAATCTTATTGTCTTCCCCTAACTTTAGGTCATTGAACCTGCATACAAAAGCAAAACGGAAAATATGATGTTAACCCTAACCCTCCTAAATCCTCTATAATCCTTTGGAGGATTGAGGAGGGTCATGCATTTGATAGTGGAGGATTGTGGAGGATTGAGGAAGCATGGTTCAAAGAGATCCTGGAGGATTGAGGGCATAATGGAAATTTACTTTGGATGAATGTGGAGGATTGTGAAGGATTGACAGAAACATAATCTTGTATCCTCCGGAGGATTTTGAGGATTTTGGAGGAATGAGGCACGTTCGAAAATCACCAATTGGAGGATTGAGGAGGGTCGTGCATTTGATAGTGGAGGATTATGAAGGATTGAGGCAGTGAGCTTCATGCATAAACTCAAGTTGGAGGATTATGAAGGATTGAGGAAGGTACCTGGTAATTAAGGCTAGGGAGTTAGGGTTAAAAAAAACCTCTTATATCTCAAGCTTGTCATTTCAACATCTGCTGCAGTCTTCAGTCTAAAAACAAAAACAATAATAAATGCATTCTTCTGCTAATTAGCTCATGCATAGAGGCAGAAACCACTCAGGACAGGTGGCCACTTTGAACATAATGTAATAAAGATTTTTAAAAATTAATTTAAAAAAATCTTACGTTGAATGTAGGGTGGAGAATAACGTTTGGATTTCTGCTTCTTTCTGATTACTACTTCTTCCTTTAATACTTGTATCCGAGTTACCGGGTACCACGTCGGGACTCTTTCCTCTTGCAGCATGAATATTTTGTGTTGAATCTCCCTGTGGGATGACGCTGTTTGACTGCACCTTGTCATCACTAGGTGCTGATTCTGCAATCTCCTCCTTGACGTCGGTAGTGCTGTCATCTTTGAGTTCTTCTTGTTGTCCTTGAGCGCTGAATATGATTTCTCTCTCTCTGTGACTTTCATAACTGGGATGGTCGAAAGAAAAAACTAAATTTTGAACTCTTATATTTGGATGAACAAACTTTTGAACTTGGCAAATGGGTACATGTATACATACACATGTAGGTATAATATTGGCCAGCAATGTCTGGGTGTCTGTTTGCTAAATGGACAATCTGTTTTATTCCAGTGCAAAAGTATTATAATTGAAACAAATTTTGACATCCTATTATCAAATCCTGGCTTATACATGTACTAGCTATGTATATGTGTATAATCCGAATGACGCATTTATAAAACCTTATCATGGTGTGGCCATTTTTGTTAGATTCCCTATATATACATTCTAATGAATACAATTATAACATACATTCTCCATACATAAAACGGGGCTAGCCTATTTTTTTTCCTTCCAGTCTTTGTTTCATGAATTCATATGGCAGAAAATCAACATGGCTGCACTATGATAAAGGTCTAGTTGAACTTTGACATTTGTTTAGCCTTTGACCTTGACCTCTCACCTGAATGAATGAATCCCTTTTTGTGTGTTGACGCTACTTGGACCACTGAAAGCCCACGACGAGCAAGTGAACAAAATAATAACAACAACAAGGACGGCAACGAACTTGATGGTTCGTCCAAAGCCGTTGCTGGCCCCAGCGTTTTGTGGACCTTCAGTGTCGTTTTCTAATCTCACTTGGGTATATTTCACATCTGATGAGAGAGAAAATAAACAACCGATACTAATCACTGATTAGTTTAATCACATAAACCCAAAGGAAATATCAATGACAGGAAATTGGTATACAATTACAATACAGTGTGTATTGATGTGTATGTATTGGTCATGCTAATGGAAGTTACCCTAAAAATCTGCATGCTGACAAATGTGAACCCCCTAACTGCTTGGTTCCCCTTGCATTTATCCAAAGTACTCCCCTCCTCCGTATACCCCTAACCATTAACCCTCCTATGCCCAGGCTGAAATTTGGCCCAGTAAGCACCGCACCCACAGACAGTCACTTGAGTATTTTTGGTTGCATTGCCAATTGTTCACACATGTGTATAAGAGTGGTGGAAATAGTGGCAAAGTCAAACACACTTGTGTATGTCTTACAAGTTATATGCAGAGTCACACAGAGCTGTGTTATGTACTGCATAAGTTACAGTCGAGTGGTTTTGGTTTGACCTCCTACCAGAGCCACATGTCCTTGCATTAATTTGAGTGCACTGCACAAAGTCAATGGGTTGGGAGTGACATACAAATTTTGAGTGTCTTTGATTGTTAAACCTAATAGAAGGGTTATAATGTGTATTCCAGCTACCAAATTTACTTGGATCCTTTCAGATACTGTTTGGAAAACAAAACAAGCTGATCAACGCCAGAGGTACATAGTGACTGCTGACTGATGTCTACTCCGTAAACCATGCATAATTTTGTTTCAAGGACCTCAACGTTTTTATATCGTGCTCACTCAACATATGCCCAATACTAGTGTCCTTCTTGGAAAGTACAGCCTGAGAATAGTGCACTATTGCCCAGACTGCAAAACTCCTAATCAATGCTAATGTATGCTTAACACCTCATTGAACTCCCACAGTACAAAGTTCATTGACCCTCTTTAAATAACTCTTATCTACCACAATGCCCCAACTTGACTTGTTATGCAACCCTTGTTCAGAAGGTCATTGAACTAAAAGAGCTTGCCATGTCTATAAAACTTAATTACATCAATTGAATACTGTCCATAGATTTGAGTATTGGGAAAATAAGGGGAAAAGATGCCCAATGAGGGGTAACAGTTTTAAAATAATGATGTGATTAGTGTCAACAGAAAGTTCTGAAAGTATGGCACAAAATATCCTTGAATCTTTTCCTTCTTTCTTGTTAAAATACAAGTAAAACATCATAAATAACATGGAAGTTTGACATGACATCATTGGCAGGACCTCCTAAACATATATGTACAATGTTTATGATTCTGTCATACTCGGTCATTTTCTGTAATAACTTCAAACTTTTTCTGAGAAACATTTGAGCTGTTGAGCTAAATCTTTCCGAGTTTGGTGTTTAAAATACACATTCCTTGATCCTATAATTATGTATGAATGCAACCGTTTACAGTAACCTTCCTACTCTCAAAGATATTGTCTTACAATTTGATACATTGGTCTATGAGTGGTCCAAAACAATCAACTGCCTTGGTTTTGACTGCTAGAGCCACTTTGCCTCCTGGGAGTAATCTTTTCTCTTCCTTAATACTGATTTTGACCTGTCATGTGAATTGCCTTATCTGTAATTTGACTATTTTGACTTTCCTCGCTTAAGGCATGGTATGGATGATCAATGTTTGACACAATTTGACAAAATGCACGTGGCAACAAGAACTTTAGAAACTAACTTAATAATGATTTTTAATTTTTAAGGGAAACATAGCATCAACACTGAGTCAACAAGCTTTTACCAAACTATTTAAACTTTCCAATGTACCAACATAACCAATGTTGCACCTTCACTTGAACAAATCTTGCCAAGAGGAACTGCAGATTGACAGCTGTTCATTGCTCTATGGTATACCATGAAATCTATTGTTCTGTGGTTTCAGGTCAAGGTCTTTTGGAACTCGTTGGGAGAAAAAAAAAAAAAAAAGTTCCCTGTCGTAAACAACATACAGGTAGACGCATTAATTGTGCACGCACATACATACATACATACATACATGTACCAAGAAGGAAATAATTTTGTTCATGCACTGATATTTATTTCCCAATTTCTCAAGGGAACCATCAATTTATGGGTTTCCAGAAAATGTTTAGGGGTGTGCAACTGATAATTTTTTATGACATATCACACTTGAGTATGAAATTACAATTGCTGTAAACAATGTCCACACACACAGCCTAGCCTTGTAGTTATAGGTTTATTCACCTGACACCAACTAAAAATAAATTGACATCTGACAAAATGGCTGAAGCAGTGTTTGTGACATCATCAGTGAATTGTGTTATTGACTTGATCACAATTTATGACAAATGCTCACCTACACTGTATGTACAACTTAACTTAGAAGAAGGCCGAAGGCCCAAATGCCATGTATGCAAAATAAGTTGTGAAGCTATAAAATTGTTTGCCTTTGTTGTTGTTTGTGCATTCTAGTATTTTATGAATTATGTGTTGATTTATTACTCATTAGCTGTATTCACCCGATTCTGTCATCTAAACAGTCAGGGATAGTAGTACTAGTAGCTCCCTGGTCTAATCCTTAGGGATGATAAGACCTGGGACCAGGGAGATACAGTTACCGCACCCAATATAACAAACAAAAGACCTAGGCTTACTCAATCAAATTTGGTTGTATGAAAACATGGTGTATATTTGTCATTCGTTTGATATGCAATGTTCACAAAATGATGTTTGTTCCTAATTTCAATTTTCAATGTATAAATTTTCTAAGATGAAAGGTTAAATGACCTGTGGCCTCTCTTGCAAGACTTTTCATAAAGAGGCCGCAGGTTGACCCAACGTTTCTTGCAACTTGGCTAGATTTAAACCAGCACGACCTCAATTCTCTGTCAAATAGCAAACATAATTCCACTTTACCTGAATGATGATTGCTGTTGGCACCCATGTTGATGACCGTGGCGTAGGTATGTCAGCTTGTCCTGATCCTATGCTGTGATGCATAACAGCAACATGTTCAGATGTTTGGTAATTGAACTCGGCAGCCAGCGATTGCAAAATTGCAACTTTTCTGACACTAATGCTGACTGCCTTTCAACTCGATGCTTGATACACGTACGTATGCGGGCCCGGGCGGGCGGGGGCGAGTGTCTATCACTCAGTAAATATGAACTGCGATCTTACTGTAAGATAATGTTATGTGGCAACGTAGCACACACGATCGTACATACAATGTACACACCCCCAGTACAGTCGAGTCTTCCGTGTAAGTGCATTGGCTGCGTATATTTTTACACATAGTGAGGTCATGGCACTTTGCATATGCGCATGTGGTTAGTAACGTAACAATCCAAACCACAAAACCAGATGCAGCGGCGCGGTCTTCAGAATGGAACAACTGACCGCTCCCGTTAATTGAAACGGTTTGCATTATATTCAAATAACCTTCCGTAATGAACAATAATAATTAAGCCCAGTCGGTAATTGCTCCAACCTCTATGCTCCAACAGAGATAATGCGGTACCGTTGAGTGGTGGGCTAACGTTACACTTCCGAAGGTTTTCGCTCGACGCGGTTTGGCCGTAGCTTCTGATTTCTGTATGTCATCCATTTTGTCTTTGAGAAAGACTGACCAGCTAGCTATTATTATTAACTATTTATTGTTTTGCAAACACTAGTTAATTGCAAACCCATGCACAAAATCAGTGCAACACTTATATAATCCCCTTTTAATTTGTTTAAATTAAATTTATGTTAATTTACGTTATTGATTAACTTTTTTGACTGATTGACTGACTGATTGATTGATTGACTGACTTGAAGTTATCGAATTTTATGAAATAATACGCTGAACCTTCACAAGTTGTTTAATGTATACGTTATAATGTATAATATGTAATTTTGATATATCCATTCTAGCATAGAGCAAGGACTGGTCCTTGCTCTATGATTCTACCAATGAGAGTTTGGTATAACCACGGAGGAAGGAACTTCCTCCATGGTATAACGAGGTTTTTACGCAAGTTGACATGGTTATGGTCAAAGATAGTAGCGCGCCGCGCCGTGTAGGCGCTCTACTATCTTTGGTTATGGTTTATACAGATCTCCGGAGTTTTGCTACTCTCTTGACCAGCGCCCTCATACGGCATACAAATATTTTCTTCGTATATGTTTAGATGCGACGCCCTACCGGTTGTATTATAAGAATTTGAATCGAATTTGCCCATCTGTGCTACGTAGTTTTGATAAGGAGATACTATTTCTCATATAGCAGGACTCATCGCTACACGGCCGGGCAATCATATACATGTACGAAGAAACTATTAATCTGTGTCATACGAGGGCGCTGCTAGCTCAAGAGGGGATCAAAATATAAACTTGTTAAAGTATTTCCTTTAGAACTTCGCTGGGAACGGAGACCCTAGCCATACATAATCCCATAGATATGCTTGTGCAAATGAAACTCGGGTTAGGATACTGGGCAAGAACAGTATCCGTCCTTAATTTAGATCAATGGGCGCAATATATCCATCAAAATCCCTCGAATGGTACGCCCGTAGCTAGCTAAGAATAAAGACGGGGTCCAGTCTACGGTTCGCGGCCATATGGTCGAGTGTGCAGCCGGCCATGTTCACTTTTTAGCCAGAGAGGGCGCTCGTAGTTCAGCTCCCAAACTTAAAACTTTTCTTTGTAAAGCCAAGGTGAGTTTTTTGCGGCTTGTTATTTTTTCAATTTTTTAAAAGACTGAATGGTGGTTTTATTCTTTTATTAAATGTTATACAACATGGTGCTATGATTTGTAGGTAAAGCGCCTCAATCGGGTGAATTTTCATAGCAAAGGAGTTCATGTCAGGAAATATAGTTTTGTCTGTCCCGTTTTTCAAGCGATATCTTCTCATAAATTGATGTTTGCGTTAACCCTTTCATTACCGATTTGTTTCAACAGGATGTCCCACTGCCACTGGTTACCGAATTGTTTGCCCAGTCATGCATGAATTCACACATTATTGCACAACAGTATGCATCCATTTACAGGCACTTTTTTAAAACTCGTTTTTCATCATGAAGAATTTGTCTGAGAAAAATATATTCAATGAAATGATTGTTGCTTACGAAATTCCCTAAATGATATGAAATAAAATGATCGAGTTACTTATTTTACTTTCCCTGACTTTGTTTCACAAACACAGAGAGCATTTTGTACACAACTCACAAGTGTATGGTGTTCCATAGCACAAATGGCCATTGAAAGGATTGACTTGTATTATGTCTGATTTCTATAATACTCAACATGTAGGTTGGGCTATACCATTAGAAAGATAAGGAATCAGTCTTTCCAACCATATATAGGGCCTAGCATGGGTATGGACTGCGGAGAAGGAAAAAATACAGCTGTTTTAAAAGCTGGTCATGATACTCCCAATTAAGTGCTGTGTGTGTGGTGACCTTTGTCGACTAAAGTCGCCAATGGTAAGCAACAGGGGTATGTGTGTTGTCGACTAAAGTCGCCAATGGTAGTGAAAGGGTTAATTAAAGGGGGGACAGTATCGTCACGATCAGAGCAGAATTTCAACAGGGCATGGAATCGGTGACCTAGTTTAAGATGAACAAAGTGACTGAAAATTACAAATTACTGGCTCATTTATTTAGCAGCAATGGTAAATTAACACTAGGCCTACCCAGTCTCCTCATTGATTTCAAGATCAATCCTGTGTTATAGCCTTATACTCTATGACTTTGGTTATAAGCAGATTATCAAATTATTATCTAAAAATTTACTTTGTATCAAGTTTACAAATTATTATATAAAAAGTGTATAAGTCAGAACACATAAACATCGACCATCCTGATAAATTATTTTGTTTGGAGTGCTTTTATCTTAGAGAAAACAGTTGCCGGATGGAAACTTTGTAAAACATAAAAAACATGTACAGTTTTGATTGTTTTCTCACAAAAATATGAGTACATACATGTATTGTGATGAAATTGTCACAGGTTAGTTTTATAATTTTTATGGTTTTATGATTTTTTTTATGATTTTATTTCTTGAAAACTAGAGGGTTGAAATCAGTGGCATAGCCAGTGGGGGGGGGGAAGGGGGAAAGTTCTCCCTCACAGAAATTTTCAGGGATAAAATGGGGACTGCAAAAAATTTGGCAAAAGACAAGACAAACTGGAACAGAAAAAAATAACCAGAATTTATTTTTACTCGGTAATTGTTTTTGTAGCACGATGTGATCTGCTTCTCATTATTTTATATTGTGGAAGGTGTGGTGATGCCGACGCCAGCTTGGCTGAGTTTACGCTTGTGCGGCACGTTCAAGTTCTGACATGTAACTTAAATCCTCTGAACCTTAAAATAGGGATAAAAAATTGCTTTGCCCCCCCCTCACATTTTCAGCATAAATTACAGCATATCAGATCAGACAGTATCATTTCTCAGGATGTTTGGTACCATCAAGTTATTTTTTAGATTGTATTTCAGTAATTTTGTAAGATAATTGTCTATTTTCAAAGTTTGAGCAAATGTACCTCCTTCGTTTGTGTGACAATAAAAATGTTGCCACTTTGGAAAGCGGCCTCTGATCTTGACTGTGGAGATGCTGTCCATATGCTAGGACAAAGACAGAATTCGGCTTAGAAAATCACTGGAATTCATTGGTAGGAGTCAGTGCGGGCACACGCACAAACCGTAAATGTACTTACTATTATTTAAAGTTGAAAGGACAGAAATACTGAAACACCGGCATTAAGTGTTATACCTCAATACTACCCCTTGATCCTTACTCTTTTAGTTCAGCAAAAGTCCTCTTGATTCAACCGTGCACCCATTGCCCTTCCTGCTTTCTAGGTCAGATTCAAATTTCTGCGCACAAAATTTCCTCATTACGAAAGATTCCCTGTCACTTTAGACAACGTCACTCACAAAAGTTTGTACCATTTTTATCTCTCTGTCTGATCCTGAGGTCATTTCACAGTTTTGTTTTCTTTCAAAATATGTGGTGTAACTATAAGGTTCAAATTTGAATTAATAGCCAGGTAGGTTTGCTATCCTGATTTAAAATTTATTATAGACCTCATCTTTACAGTGCAGTGTTATCAATCATATTTAACAACCTGTAACTTTTTGAACCCAATGCAACAAGTGAAGCCCTGAATACAATAGTGTCTGAATCCGCTTTTTTGTCCGAACTTTTGACAATAAGCTTGCATACACCAAAGGAACCTGCATTGTCGGCATACCAACCGAAGGAAATACAGTTATTGGTTCAATGATTTTGTTCTTTGATTTCACTCTCAACCAATAGGAATAAGCCACTGCAAAGGCATGGGCCTATCAGATGAGGCCTTGAAATAAACCTCTGTGTTAACTCTGGGAGTTGTGAGGTGTGAGAGATCCACTTTAGCAACTGCGAAGCTATCAAGTTTTGCCAGCAAAGATGCCTGTTACTGAGGTAAGTTGATGAACTTTTATGTAAATTTAGGGAATGAAGGTCACGGGTTCAAATGATTAAAATCATTGATCAAAAGTTTACTTGATATGTTTTAATAGGTAAAGATTTAATATAGAAGAAACTCAAATGTGGAATTTTGAGAGGTACTCTGATAAACTTTAGATTTACAATAATTTCACTTTCCAGATAAATTCAGTTACAGGCGCGGTTCTGGGGGGGCTTCCCCCAAAACAAATTTCCCTTAGCCCCCCCCCCCCAAATATTGCCCATAGTACATGGATTTGTAGTTATGAGGACACATGAAATGCCGATCCAGATTCACCAATCACATGTTAGCCCCCCCCGAATTAATGTCTCTAGAACTGTGCCTGATTCAGTACCTCGGACAAAATTATTTCTATGGAAGATTGATACCATCCTCAGTTGTACACCCAGAAAGTTTTATATTAAAATTCAACCATTATTATTTTTGATTTTACAATTAAAAACCTTATCTTTAAATAAAATAAAATTATAATAATTTGTCTTGTGTTCAAAAAATCAAAGTCTAATGTTCAAAATGTTCCAATATATAGTTTGCTTGCTATTAGAATTTTGTAGCCACAATATACGCATATGAAAAACAACTTTGAGAAATGTACACTTTCTGTTCCACATCATCTAAAAGTGTTTAGTGATTGTAGTTTGTTAGAAAAAAGAGATCTCAACACTAACAGTAAAATTATTTTAAAAACTGTTCTGTTTTAAATTTAAAATCATGAATTTGGAATGTACAATAAACAAAATAAAGAGGTTTTTTTTTGTGTTACTTTTGTGAAATAAATGTCTAAAAGTTTGTACAGAGTTTCTTCGGCTGAATATTCCCCAAGGAGCTGAGAAAGTTTTAGGATTGATATTGGCCTAATGACGAGAGGTATAATAATGTAAAGTTCTTAGAGTACCACATAGTGATAGATTCAATGCTATATAAAACTCCAATATTATTATTTAGTAAATCCTCTTATTTAACCCTCATGTGAGTGACCCCCACTTTTTGCAACTGCGCTAATTTGCATTTTTTTTTTAAATTACTTCACTCATGAAAAAAAAAAACCAGTCTTCCGTGTTATCCTATTTTATATAATCGAGAAACAAATTGCCAAAGTTGAATGGCCTGGCATACATGATTGACCAGCTATGATTGTTTACATATGCCTTGCTCGGTGTTCTCCCATTACTTTGTGCACACATATTCTGTAAAAAACAGTGGGCCTCATGTAACTTTTAGGCTGTAATTAGCAAATTAATTACCCAAAACAAATATTGGAATTTGTTTCCCCCTAAAATCATCCCTAGACCCTTTGAAAGGTGTTGGGCTTTAAAAAAAATTGGAAATAGCTTCATTGACCCAGGTTTATTAAGATTTCCCTGCATACTTTAAAAAAAAGTAGGGGTGCCACAGGGGAATGCAAAATTTTTCCAGATGCATGTAAGGGTTAAAGCTAGGGGCCAATGCAATTTCATAGATCTGCAAAACAGGAAATCATGCTAAGCAAATATTTTTGCTAAGCAATATAAAACAGACTATCAGCCAAAATGCATACACTTTGTATGAAAGTTCGGCCGGTAACCAAAGAAATCCGCTAAGCAAATTTTTCTGGTAAGCAATTTTATCTGCTTAGCAGGTCTGTGAAATTGTCCCCAGATTAACTAATGAAATATGCTAACCCAAAATAGCTAAGCGTGTTTCACTTAACATGTTACCATATTTATTCTGCTTACTGATAAGCAAAAGATTCAAACTTAGCAGCTCTATGAAAATGCCCCTTGTCTGTCAATGGAGGTCTGTTTTCCTTCCTCCATGGTCTGTCAATGTATCCATATGATACTTTGAAAGACTCAAGAGATAAAACCCACCTATGAAAGATGCAGCTTATTTTACTTGTTGTGGGGAATTATTTAACTAATTCTACTACTAAATGATAGCACCTCAGACAGAAATATTCCAAAGAATGTATTATATACCACCATCAACTTTACTGCATGTAAGTTTTATGTAAAATTCTGATCGATTGTTATGTTTTTATTGCCAATAGTGTATGGGGCTTTAAAAGTATTCAACGTATCCCTTGAGGTGTAACACGCTAAGCTTGATGAAATTTAAACTTTGTTCGGAACGTTTTGAAAACTATTTTTGAGGATTAGAGCTTTCAGTCAGTCAGCACATTTTCTGATGGAATAATTTCATTTAATCCCCAACACAGACTATAAAAAGAACAGTGCATACTGCATCGGGTTCACTCAAATGACACACTTTCCCCATGAATGCTCAAGTTGCCCTCAGAGTCAGATCCCTGATCCCTTATTTCTTGAACTTCTGAATACAATTTATTAGATGTTTTTTATTTGCACTTATCCAACCAGTCCTGCATTTTATCAATTCTGGTGAAGGTGACAGACTGACTAATTTATTAATTTGTATTTCATTTTTGATAGAAACATGTCTAGAGCATTTTTTTCCCCCTCCGAGTTCAATCAGTGGGCTGTCTGGATTTTTCTTAACAGTTGGCTTAGGGGTAAATATGGAGGTCGAAAAGTGGACATCTGCTTTTCAGCTTTCTAAACAATGAAAAAGCAGATTGAACGTTGTTGGCTAGTGCATTTTTCTACTTTTCTGCTTTTCTTCCACCTAAAAAGTAGATTGAACATTTTGGTAACATCCATTTTTCTACATTTCTGCTTTTCAGTTTCAAGAAAAGCAGATTTTACTTGTTCACCTACACTGGCGGTCAAAAAGTGGACATCTGCTTTTCTGGTTTCCTACAACTCGAAAAGCAGATCGAACGTTTTGGACAAATCAATTTGTCTACTTTTCTACTAGCCGAAAAGCAGATTAGACGTTTTGTCACACAGTGGCCTCAGTGGACATCTGCTTTTCTGGTTTCCCACAACACGAAAAGTTAGATCGAACGTTTTGGACAAATCCATTTTTCTGCTTTCCTGCTTCCTGAAAAGCGAATCGAACGTTTTCTCAACAGTTGCCTAAAAGTGGACAAGTCTGCTTTGCGCTTGAAGAAAAGCAGATTGAATGATTTGATAAATCTACTTCCCTATCCACAAAATAATGGACTAATCCTACCGTCACAATACATGTCTGACGTAGGCGCCAGGTAGTGCGTTCCGTTTGATCTGTGATGTGCCGCCCCCTATTTTTCAGCGACGGTTATCACACGCATCGTTTTGGTGCATTGGTAGGATTCGTTCATTATTTTGTGGATAAGGGAGTAGATTTATCAAATCATTCAATCTGCTTTTCTTCAAGCGCAAAGCAGACTTGTCCACTTTTAGGCCACTGTTGAGAAAACGTTCGATCCGCTTTTCGGGAAGCAGAAAAATGGATTTGTCCAAAACGTTCGATCTACTTTTCGTGTTGTGGGAAACCAGAAAAGCAGATGTCCACTTTTAGGCCACTGTGTGACAAAACGTCTAATCTGCTTTTCGGCTAGTAGAAAAGTAGACAAATTGATTTGTCCAAAATGTTCGATCTGCTTTTCGAGTTGTAGGAAACCAGAAAAGCAGATGTCCACTTTTTGACCGCCAGTGTAGGTGAACAAGTAAAATCTGCTTTTCTTGAAACTGAAAAGCAGAAAAGTAGAAAAATGGATGTTACCAAAATGTTCAATCTACTTTTTAGGTGGAAGAAAAGCAGAAAAGTAGAAAAATGCACTAGCCAACAACGTTCAATCTGCTTTTTCATTATTTAGAAAGCTGAAAAGCAGATGTCCACTTTTCGACCTCCATAGGTAAAGCTAAGCATTCTGTAATAATCTCTTGCTTTGACTTTGAGTAAACTTGGTGACTTGTTACAGAGTTGAAAAGTCCAAGAGTATTGTTTTGCTTCTTGCATGAATTGTACTATTGAGGGTGAATTTGTTGAGTTTCCCTGGCATGAATCCAAGGAGAGCAGTACAGAAACTAAGTCTAAACTCAATGGACTCAAGCCATGTGTTATGTGATTGGCACTGGAGATCATTAGCTCATGGATTAGGTGTATGATCTACGGCAAAACTATAAAAATTAATATAAAATGGCTCTTAAAAAGTGCACATTTCCTATAATTACAGGGATAGTCATTTGAAATTTTCAGTATCGGGAAGCTCATGAATATTCAGTGTGAACCGGCTCTGGCATCACAGATATCTAATCATGTGAAGTGACTGATCACCATTCCCTCAATGTTGCCAATAACATTCATCCTTGTAAGCATTCATGAGGTTTTTTTATGTTCCAAGGCATTCCGCTTGGGCTCTTTTGAATATGTCTCCATAGCCTGCGCCGTCCATTATTTAATTCATTTTTTTGGTGTGAATAATATTAACAGTAATGTACAGGTTATGAAAATAGTTAATTGTGAATTGAAATGATTGATGATCTACTGTCATCCAGAGGACACTTCTTATCAACCTCAACTCAAGATCTACTAATATCTACAAACTGGCCAAGTGGCCAAACTAAACTGGCAACCATCACATGTTTTCCACTCACTGGCTTTGTTTAAAATGAATTTTTGTGTATTTTTTTGTCTTTAGGGTTTTGATTTTATATTTAATTGATGTAATTTGATTGCCATAATAAAATAAAAAATTAAAAAAAATTAAAAAAATGCACTGTAGTTGTTTGGTCAGGTTGTGATTAGTCAAATGGAAGTTCATACAGGTCTCTACATATGCCCCACACTAGATATCGGTCCTGTGGGTGTTTCACAGAGAAAGAAAAATAGCCTTTCTGACCAGTAAGAAGTAAGAATGTTGTGAAACCATGGATGACAATTTGTTCATTTCCTCTATGGTGCATAAAGAAGGTCAAAACGTGATTTGGGGAAAGTTAGATTTGGCGTCGGTGCATCTGGGGGGCCTTGTCTTGTAGCCATGGAACCATGAAGGTGAACTCATTGTCAATGAAGTTCACATCCCCAGCACACCCACAGAGAAAGGTGAACTTTTCAACTCTGTTCCAGACTGACACGCTTCTGAGGTCTTTATAAAAGAGCGTTTTTTGGTGAATATTGTCGGCCATGGTTTGACTTTGAATCAGGGCAAACCTTGAGATTAAATAAAACATATCAAAAACACAAACAAAAAGAGAGAAAAGAACAATACGTTTCTGTGCATAGAATGCCTTCTTAATATGCTTGTATAGTTTGGAGGCTGAAGTTTTTTTGACTTGTTTTAGTTTGTTCTTTTTACAGACCTTGATATAATAAATTAGATTTGAGTTAGCTGTGACATCTCAAGGTCTGTCGTACTTTTGCATTAAAAAGTGATTTAAAGTGACTTTCGTTGGGAGGTTTCTACCACTTGACCGGTCAGGAAAATCTTGGGGCTGGGGAAATAAACTCTCAGAGCTATACATGTATGACTTGAATGCTACACATGTAATTTTAGTAAATGTACAGCACATGTAATGTGTTTTTGTTTTTTGTCGTAAAATCATTTTTCAAAATTTCAAAAGTAATTTTTGTTATTAAAAGAACTAAAATAGAAACCATTTATGACACTGTTTCTGGCTGGGGCGGAACTCTGAAACTGCAGATTCTCTTGAACCAATCAATAAAGGATCTCTATAGTTTGGAGATAAGCACCATTGATATTGTGATCTCCCCCACTGACATCCAGGTTGGGGCAGGGGAGGGGGAATTCCTTCAGGGGACATGTGCACACCATTCTTTAGCCTTGTGATCCTTGATACCGCGGAGCTGCACCAGATATCACCCTCTTCATCTCACTCCTTCCATCCTCTTTAACATTTCCATCCTTTTCCTCAATACTTTATCCCCAGATGGCATCAAATATAATGTAGGTTACAGTGTGACATTGTCATTCACCCCTAACATACATTCCCTTCACAGACATCCTGGGTCTGACCCTGAAGTGCAAAGCCATAAATTCATAATTTAATCCTTTCTGAAAATCTCAGATTTCCGAAGCTCCACCTCCCCGCCAACAAGTGGTCTTGGAGCCAATTGAATAAAATATGGAGTTGACTTTCTTATTGTTTTAAGAATAGACTGGAAATCCATACTTTTCGTTTCCATAAATGCAATAAGTGTTTTATTTGTAAATAAACATGGGCTTTAATTGTTGTCAATTACTATGTAATTTGTGATTAATTTGAAATGTATTTCTTTGCATTCAGTGTCGTGAACAAATCTTTACAGCTTACTTGTGAGTATTGAGAAATATTTGGTTTCCAATTTGAAAATGAGAAACTTTTTTTATTTCTTATTTCACACTGCATGATGTGAAGTTGTGGCTAGCGGACGGGTATAAGAAGAGCCAGTCTTATTGAGATCAATAAATTGACTCGTTGTAGTCTGTTATGGTGTACCTTTGTGTCACAGCAATCCTGAAGTTAAGTCACTATAAGTTTCTTTACTTTTGTTTCATGAGGCTAGTCTATGTTGCGACATTGAGGTAGAGGGTGCATTGATCTCTTTTTCCTTCAGCAAAATTGTCATGTTTTTGATTGAGAATGGTTTTGAAATCTTAAATCTGTTGCTAAAAGCAAAGATGCTGAAGAGCTTGCGTAGTCTAGAAAATGGTTGTTAAGTATTGTGCTGCATAATTGTGTTCAAGTTCAAGAACAAGTGTGGCTACATTAGGAGATTGAGGGAAGGTGTAGTACCTGCATTTGTTATGGCCATGCATTTAAATTTACCACCTTTTTGACAGCGTGTCTTCCTTCTTGCCTTCTGTAACCTTGGCTATTACTCCAGGCCTCGATCTTAACCGTTGCCATCGAGGCCACTGCCGTGTTGCTCCTCCAACTTGGCCTTAATGCCCCTTTGGTTGGCCTTAAAATTTTGAGGAAGCCAAGGCCAAAGTGGCTGTGCCCTCTCAATCCTTAAGGTCTGCTACTCTGGTTATATTACTCTGAAAAATAGCCTATTTATTAACATATTTCCCCCACTAATCCAAATGCTATTACTGCTTGTATTTTGAACATCTAGAAACAACTCTGCAATTTGTGTTGATTTTTTCTGCTATTGATAACTAAATCTTGTCAAAGGTTTTACCAGCAGTAAGGCTTAACTTGTTGTGCTCCCATGGTCCTTACAGGACACAAATGCCAACGTGGAGCTCTTGATCGACAGCATCATGGAGACTCTTGGCCAATCCCAGAATCGTCAGAAAATCATCCCAACACGATCCAAAGCGATAGACGATCTTATTCTTAACTGGAGCAACAGGGAGAAAATGGCAGAGGAAGTATGGGTGGAGGATGCCTTGAAGAGCTACGCCCTACGAAATGTGAGTTAAACTGAAATCAAATTTACATTTAATAATGCAAAAGAGAACTTATTGGCCTTATGTTTCAAACCAAGCAGGATCTTTGTCAAAGGCAAAATTTAATAATATTCAATTGATTTTTTTCTCATATGTATATGAATTTGGTTTTGATATTTTAACTTTTTTTTCAAACAATTTCATACTGTATGATCCTGTATACTATGGGCACCTGTGTAATGTGGACACTTTTCATCAGTCCGCTCAGTTGTCGCATTAACAGGTTTTACTTCTTTGATTCTTATATTTCTACATGTTGATGACAATAACAGTTGGTATTGAAACCTGCATGTAACTGTGAAAGTTAAAGTCTGCAACTTTCTTAATTAATTTTCTTAATTAATTTTCTTAATTAATTTTTGTTTTTTTACACTTGTCAATATTTAGAGGACAATGTTCTTTCCCATGGCGTGCGGTATTTTCTATGGTCAAAGTTACATGTAGATTTCACTTTTTAAATTTGTTCTTTTTAATAAAGTGAAATAAAGGGATCTTCACATGGGTGCACACTGTACCCATATTGTGAAAGTATTCAAGATATTTCCATATAATTGGACTACCCCAGAGAAACTCGCTGTGAATTACAGTATTGCTGAAGATTTTCTAACTCTGTGAGGACCCAAAAGCCACAAGACTTATTAGTGTTTTTTTCAAATTTATAAATACAAATACTCAGTAAGGAATGTCAGATGTTTTAAACTCAAAGTTTCAACTGAGCATAGCTTGTCAGCCCCTCGTGACAATAAAGTTTGCCAGTGAAGACCCCCCCTTCTCTTCTAAATTAAATGTCTCATTGCCAACACAATGTCATAAATATTAGAGTTTAATGTTATTAATAATTTACATGAATGATGAGGGGAACATACATACTGATGTATGTATTACCGTTTTGTTTGTTTGAGGTATTTTTGTTCTTTTGGGGCCCATTAAAATTATGGCAGGGTAATTAAATGGTCAATTGAGAAACGGAAAAAAAACATTCAGCAAGGACAGTTGTGCTACATGTAAGTCTAGAAGTATTCCACTTTAATTGTCCTTATATTATACTAAACCCTATATCTTATAAATCCAGCATCTGCTTCTGTTTGAGATGAATTCTGTATTTAGTATAGCTAGTAAAAATACCATTCCAGTCATAATGTACACATGTAGAAAAATTAGTTTCAGCACAGTGATGAAATTTGATGGATTGTGGAAGGTATTTGTACAATGAATTGTAGCATAGAAGCCATGGGGTGGAGAGGGTTAGATATTTTAGTTTGCCTTTTAGAATGAGACAACTCTATCTCAGTATTCAGCCTAAATCATCTCATTTCAAGTGTTTTCTTTAATTTCTGAAATATTTTGTTTGACCTCCCAAGGGATTGTCGATTTTGATTTGTGCATGTAATACTTATTTTCAATGAAATGGAAGGGAAAACAAAATTTAAATTATTAATACATTTATGATAATGGATCTCATTCAAACATCATTGCAATGTCCATAGCATGCAGTGATCTTTATAGTGGTATGGCATTAGCTACCAGAGGGACAAAGTTATCTGCTAAGCAGAAAATTAATGGATAGAGAGCGGGGAAATGGAAAAGCCAAAATGTATTATATTTGAACAGGTGCAAAATATGCGAAATATTGTAACTAGATATCCCTGTTTTTGAAAGAAAATAACCTTTCTTGATCTCCATGACTTCGAAATCAGTTTATCGATTTCTGTATTGTCTACGGGGAACATGCCAACTTTGGTAGTGGTAATATTTCAAAGTTGTTGCCATTTCAGATGCGGTTTGTCAATTTGGTTATTTTCAGGTATTCCTTACTTTTTATAACAAAGAGAAAATGTTGATAAATAAATGTTTAGCGCGTGAATGGACGCAAATGAACTGAATACATCTGCAGGGGAGAAATAGCCAAGTTAATCCAGGCAACGTAATTGGGGCTGCCAAATTGGCATAAATGCATGCATTGTCATAATTCAAATGTCACCACATCTGACTGGGAGACACCGCATGCCATATTAAGCTAGGTCCAAGTCCAGTTACATTTAAGTTTGTTCCTATAAAATATTGTTGACTGAATTCTTTGCGTCTGAAGCTGGGAGGCACAACTGACGAGTTGTTTTTCATCTGTTATGGGACAATGCTGTGGAAAATTCAGAAAGGTGTCCAAAAAGCAGGTAGGATTCTGCAGTTAAATTTGTTTGTATCTTGTGAATTCATTGATTTTTCAGTCATGATTTTTATTTTATTTTTACTCAAGATATTTTGCAAATTTGCAGCATGGAATGCAGATTCTTAACAGTAAGTCTGAGCTTTGTGGTAATTTTTTTTTTCTTCAAAAAACCCCCCAAAGTTCTGACAGAACCAATTTAAATGGAAGGTACAACATTATTAATTTTCCAGATTATCAAATTGACAAATTATTGTCTCAAAACTTACTCGATGTAAAGTTGGTACAAGTATCAATTATCCTGAAAAATGATTTCATCTTAAGGAAAACAGGAATTGCAACGTTTTGTAAAACAAATAAACAAAAAGACCTTTTTTTTTTTTTTGTTCTCAAAAACGTGAGACTCCAAATCAAACCGAGTATACCGATAAAAATTTAATATTTGGAAACAAAAGGTGCATCCTAACATCACCAAATAACTATTTTCACCACTTATATTGCCCCTCCCTGACCATTTCCCCTGGCTGGATTCATGCTCCTTAAATAATTTTCTTTTATAATCACAAAACGAAGAAAAATTGTGCCTTGATTGTTTAAAACAATCAACGCTGTGGCACTATTTCTATCCCCCAAGCAACAACCAGTGGGCCGGTACTGTGATGAACACAAATTGAAAAGACAGCTGCAATATCTTGGGGGATATTTCATATTCAAATGAAACTTAAATTGAACCCTCTTGGTAGTCTGCCAGTCCAGTCCATAGGCTAATATCATGAGCCACTGGGACTGTGTTCCAGGCTGGGGAGGTGAGAAAAACCTGTCTGTATTAATCAAGAAATAAATGGTTTGATTTAATCCATTTTTGAGTGAAAAAAATCATTTATTGGATAAGTGCTGTCTGGGTTGTTCTGGAGTATTATTACTTACAAAAAGTGTAGAGAATTGATGTATTTGTTGATATTGCAATGTAGACACTCAATATCTGTATACATTAATTTAATACCCTTGACAGTTAAGGCATTCTGATTGGTCAAGAGGTGATCACATGTGGAGGTCTCTTACGGGTGATATAGACTGATCATTGTTGATTTACCGGGTCTGTGCGAAAAGGGGGCATGTCCACAGGGATATAATAGACCTTGCCCATTTGCTTTCAGTTACCCATGGTTTGTATTTTATATCTTTCAATGATCCATTATTTGCAGAACCTAAAATTTGGGGTAAAGTAATTTTGTAATTTGTTTATTATTTAGTTATGGAAGGTGAAACTCACTTTACTTGGGGTGGAGGGGGGGGGGGGAGTACCCCAGCCAGCCTACCTACAGGCCTGCAATATAATACAAAACACCCAGTAAGAGGTGTGATATGCATACCCCACTGTACCTCTTTAACATTGAACCTTGTTGAAGTTCAACACACACATATGGCTCAGTATTAAGTGACAACATTCCTCTGCAGATACAGTCTTATAACGGTATGAACTTGTCATGTTTTATTTTGAAGAAGTTAACCTATGGTACCTACATGTGTTATACATGAGAAGGAGGGCACTCACCCTATGATCTTCCCAATGATTGAGTATCAGATGATCTGTCTAGACTGTTTGAGACGTGTACATTGTAGCTATTTAAAGTATACACACATTATTTGGTTTAAATAGACACTAAGATTTGGTTTAAAACTTTTCCACTTTTCAAATATCAGAATTGAAGTATCAGAATATCACTTACTGAATATCACAGATCTCTGTCAGTTTGGTTACACACAACATTTGGTGCCATTTAAAGTTACCCTGGGCAACTTGGTAATTCTTAATATTGCCCCCTGAAGTACATAGAGTCGATGTGTATCTTGCATTTATTAAACCCCCAAAGCTTCTGAAGTTCCCCCAAAATAAGACTTATAATAGAATAATAGTTGACAGAACACAATTACCAATGGAAATAAATGTACAATGTATTTTAAAGGCACCTGGCAATAGGTTTTTTATTGATTTAAACAATAAAGTATATGTGTATTAACAATAAACAAATTGTTTGAGTGATTATTTGTCAGGATTTATATGTTTAAAAACAATATGAAGTTGTTTGGAGGGTGACTCCGCCCATCCCTTTTTGTGACGTCATTCGAGGAAGGATTCGCCGCTGATGGAACATCGACCCCCCTCGACGCCCTCGAGAATTGCCTGTGTTTACATACGTGTGGTTTGGTTTGTTATAAAAAAAGGCATTTTTCCGGCATTTTCCCAGCAATGCCGACCAGGTGTATTGCTGCTGGATGCAACAAAACAACTAAAGATGGGGTCAGCCTGCATCTGTTTCCAGCTGATCCCAAATATAGGCGGTTATGGGCAGCGAAAGTCAGGATAACGAGGGCAAAGTGGTCCTGTCCGACGTCGTTTTCAGCGCTATGCAGTGACGCTATGCAGTTTTCGTAGCACTAGCGGCATTGCTGCACCTATATCGTGAAAACTTGCATGCTTCCCATTGGGCCTTGTTTTACGTTGTCGTTTCATCTGAAACTAGGTTACAGGTTAGGCATACATTTTGTAAGTATGTGTGCTGGCAGTTCATGACAGACTTGACAGTTGTGTATAGACTATAGTGCAATGACCAATGTGTCAGACTACACATTTTCTCTTCAAATATCCCTGCCTCGAATGACGTCACGAACAGCGCCACCATGTGTCAATGTAAAGGGGGGGCCTATTCTAAAGTCGTAAATACAATAAAACCACTATTTCTGTAACCTTAGTTACTTGTTTATTCACATTCCACTCATAAAAATGTATATATTTATCACAAAAGCTACATTTGGACAAAATACCAGTGCCAGGTGCCTTTAAAGTGTATTTGACTGGTTATTAACAAGCAGGAAGGTAGAAAATTGCATTTGACAATCGTCAGCCTTCTACTCTTTTAAAGAGAAACAGATGGCTAATATTGTCCCCTGTAAAACATTCATAAAGTGCAACCCAATAAGAGCCATTAAATCAAAACTATAATCTTTTGGGAATCGGCACCTCCGACAAATAAATATCCCCCACATATCTTGAATCAATATTTATAAAGTCAACTCATGATCTCTATCAAAGTTTTCCAAATTCTTTCATTGTAATTCCCATGTTGACGCACATGCTCCATAGATAATTCAATTTACCAAAATAACTTTTCCGAAGAATAGTGATAGTTGTTATCATATTCATAGTCAACCACTCTGTGTGTGTTCACATCTTTAACGAAATGTCATCAGGCAATGGACTGATTGATAGTAGACCCATTGGCGGATCCAGGGGGGGGGGGGGGGGCTAAGGGGGCTGTAGCCGAGAACGCACTCCCATTCCCACAGTGCGCTTTGTTTTTCTCTCCCTTTGATTATTTCATTGTAATTTTTGTAGTACTGAAAAATAATTGTTTTTGATTCTCAGCCCCCTCCCTAAAAAATGTTCTGGATCCACCCATGAGACCAGTGTGGCACTTTTCATATATGATTTATATATGATTCATATGACATTCATCAATCATATTGAAAGGGTACTAACTGTTTTTTGGTTTATTTTTAATGTTTTTGTTTGGTGAAAATACAATTCAATCTTCATGAGAATTTAATTGATAAGAACCAACTTGTAAAGGTTTTAAGTATGTAAGCCTGACTTTCTGAGAAATGTATGAAAATATTGCCACCGATTAAGACCAAAACATTGTAAGATGGTGTGTTATAATTTCTATTCCGATCAGGACGAACAGGAGAACAATGGGTAATTTGATGGTACGCATACACGTACTGTACCTGTATGTAGCTGCCCGATGTTAAGTCAATGCTTTTTCAGCAGTACAAAATTACATTAAAGATTAATGTTTGCCCCCCTTAAATTTAAGCTTGCCCCCCTCTTGCCCCCCCCCCCCCCCCCCAGTTTAACAGGTCTGGTACCGCCGCTGGTAGCTGCTCACATAAACATAGGCCTATACAGTCTGATATGGAATCTGTAACTTGTGACATTTTTGTAAGGTTTGTGAGCTTTGGGAAAGTTTGAACAATAAATCACAGTCTTGGGTACATTAGAGAACTTGTATGATTGCCTGGGTACCACTGGCAAGTACCCTTGGTGACAACGACCCCTTCAAGTTGGTAGACAATCAACACATAAGAAAAGGAAAGACTAATAAAACGTCTCAAAACTGGAAAAGTTTGGGCAATAAATTTCAATCCTGGATACATTAGAGAACATGTATAACTCATACAAGTCATACAAGTTCTCTAATGTACCCAGAACTGAGATTTATTGCCCAAAGCTGCCAGGGTACAATTATAGTGAGTACCCTTGGTGACAATAACCCCCTTCAAGTTGGTAACACAGCCAACACATAAGAAAATGAAAGATTAAAATGTCAAAATCTGTTCGAATTCAGATATAACAAATATATGCAGAAATAAGTACAAAAGTAAACTCACTGGAATATTGCCAAAACATAATAAGATAGAAGATGTCAAAAAACATTTTCCTTTCAGACCAGTGCCATTTTAAATCTGTCTCAACATTTTTTGGAAATATTTTGATATACTCTGATGATTTAGAATAGGCCTGAGCAGGGGCACCTGCAGGCATACATACTGTTGCCAATTTTATCTACAGTACATGTATTAATTAACATTATTGTTGAATTGAATATGTTTTGATACCTGCCAATACTAACAAACACATCTTCTGGTTGCTTCAATACATCCAGCTCAAGGCCATTATTGGTCCTGGCTATACTCCAACCTGTAACGAATTGTGTCAAATGTACCAGCACAAAATTGTTCAATAGTGAAGGCGACCATCTGGGGCCGCCCAGGTCTATATCAGACAATCTTTTAAAAGATTTTGACAAATGAATGCATCTTTCCTGTCAGCAAGCAATTCATTGTGCTGAAGTTTCTGACATGTCACGCACATTTACCCATTGTGCCCATTGTTATTGAGCTATGCTTGATTATACTATGATACACTATTGGTAATGTGGGAAAAAAGGTCTTCTTAAAGTATCCTAGATACATTAAACAACCAACCTTTGAAAGTTTAAGCTTATTACAATGTACTTTGTGTTTTATCGAGAAAATAATGAAAATGTGGTCAGAGGTTTTGTATTCATTCTGACCATGGAGGAAGGAAAACAGATTCCTTCCTCCATGTTCTGACGTTTAATTTGTGTCCCTGAAAGGCAACAGTGCAGTGGAGAATTCGACTTTAAAAAAAAATATACTGTAAGCACTGCAGTCAAAATAATTTCTTGGAAAATATTAACACCATCATCAACTTTACACTAAAGTTTTACATTAAAATTCAACAATTTATTTTGACCATTCCTATACCTTATCTTTAAGTAATTCAAGCTGTAGGGTGTCATTAACATAGACACTGCTGCTTTGAGGTATTACATTGATAATCATAAAGGTTTTGGGAAAAAATTCATTTTAGGTTTTCGTTTTTGAATTTATCCAAGTTCTATTTTCTATTCAATGCATGGTCTGTTGAGAATTGATGATATACCCTGTACAGCAGATAAGTTTTTCTATGTGATTTTGTTCACACATATAAAGGACAAGTCTCCCTTTGCCTGAAAAAATCCTTGAAAGAAGAGAAGTAGCCACCAAGGAAGGAAAGAAGTATCCTGTATTGTGTCCAAACCTCTAGTTTCTTGTTTGTGGGGATGTGGAGAGTCTGTAAATCCTCCATAATTAAACATCCAGGAGGTTCAGGATCGCAACCCATTTTTCAGGAGGTACATTGTAGATACATTTGTGTAATTCATGTAAGTAATTTCAAAATAAAACTGGTATTTAATGGAAAAGTGTTTTAAAATTCATTTGAATATATGGCCATGTTGATAACGGCGGACTATATACTGGTGTGACTGTAAACACCACATACCCTGGGTCCGTGATTCTGCTGATCTTGTTGTTATTCAGTAATGATTGGTTTATATGAACATGATTCCATGGTTGCAAAAGAAGCTGATGTCCTCGAAATAAACATTGATATATTTAAAAAAATTACATTGAAAATGAACAAATGAATTTTGTCCCTATGTGTACAAATAAAAATAAAACTTGGCAAACAAACATGCCTGTTGCTATATTTTAATTGATAAATGAACAAATTATATATATCAATATTTGTTGATACTATAAATGTCATTGACCAGGGAAGATTTCCAACTGAAATCTTATGACCTCAAATTTGAGTAATAATTGTACTGGTCATCCTTGTTATCTAAATAAACAATATAAATACCTCTTGTTTACAACTTGTCCCAGTATTGTAGTATCAATCCAGCTGTCAGAGTCTGTTGACACGGAGTCAAGAGAAATATATACCATGGACCAGTTAAAGGTCATGTGGAGGCAATTATTTGCTAGCCGCCTTGTAGCCAAACTAGTGGGGGTTCCTAGATACCTGTATTCAAGATGAAAATCATACCATTGGATACTATGGTCACGGCAGTGCGCCTCATTAATCGCTAATTCCTCGTCCTGAGTATCTTTCGGTGTCAATGGTCGTCAAAAACCGGAACTAGCCCATCATTGCGGCACGAGTCACTCGAGGGAAAGATTATTCACACTTTCTTGGCTGGATCAACGGCTTGATCATGGCTTGAAGCAAACTTTTGGATCGAAAACAAATATGGGCTCTGGGTAAGGATTTTAAAAATTTTATTATGAATCTTCCTTTCGGTTGTATTGATTTATCAACAGCTGTTCAGCTAATGCCCTGAAGAGTTATCAAGAATTTGTGATGCTATTTATTATTTATCACTGATGGCTGCAATGTGAGTTAACTGTTTTCTATCCACAGAAGCAACATGTATATTCAGTACGGATAGAAGAGTTGAACTTGAACTTTATTTATATACCCAGTACATGTTCAGTGCTGTTATTTAATCAACTAATTATAAATGCCCTAAGACAATTTGATTGGACAAAACGTCGATGCATTAACGGCCGGTGATTATAACCAACCAGCAAGTATGCGCGTCGACCGCCAACTGTTATTAGGTGCGCGACGTGGAATTGAACCAATCACAGTGTAGAAGTTTGTGTTCGCATCACATGGACTCGTGAGCCAAGTTGGAATTTCATCCAATCTCATATGTGGATTTGTCAGTTTCTCTCTGGCTCTTTTTCAGTATAATATGACACTGGTTATTGAAAGTTTTTAAACGAAATATGGATGGCCATAGAATAAGTGACGAACTTGTATCCCTTAATAAAAAACCAAACAAAAGCAAAAAAACAAACAATTTTTCACACCCTGAATGAATTTGTTTAATTAATCAAAAGTGAAAGTAAAATGCATTTTGGTGAAGTTTTCAGTTGGCAACAAAAATTGTGCTGTTTCCTTGAATCTAATTATCACTTGACTTATGTTTATAATAAAATTCTAATAATACTTAATATTTTATGTCAGTTTTCACCGAGAATGACGCTCATGACGCATGAATATTATTACCCTGTGACAGTTATATTAATATGTTTACATGTAGTGACAGTCATATTAAACTGGTACATGTATATCTGTATTTGACAGTAACATGTTTATTCATGATTACTGTTAGATTCATTCAAGTGGAACAAGGAGTGTGTTATTGTATCTTGTGTTGAAGTGTTTGTTGGTTGAGATCCCACTCAAGTCATGTGGATTGTGTTCTCAAGTCCTTTTCTCAAGTCCCTATCTAACCAAGTGGGTTTTTGACAGGTGGCAATTTGCTTACACAGTGTGTGACCTGGGTTCAAGTCTCACCCAGGCCAACATGTGGATTAAATCCCACAGGGTTCAAATCCCACCCTCGTCAACATGTGGATTGAGCATGTGGGTCCCATCAAGATTTTATGAGGCTCTTCCATTGAATAACCATGCAGGGAGGGTACAAAGTGGGACAGAGTGGGATGTGTACATCCCCATTTCTTGTTCCTCTTTTTTTGTCTTGGCCCCCCCTTTTAGCCATCTTCGATTGGCCCGCCTTGATTCCTAAGGGTAAAAATGCATTCATCTTTATGGAAGACCTTCTTCACCATACATTGATGCAATTATGTCCTGATTACAGATTGCCGTTTGTACATTAAACCTTGTTCAACTTTTAAGAGCACTTGCTCATGCAGAGTCATGGTCAAAGTCTGGACATTTATCTTTCAAAACCCATGTTGATGGTCTGTAAACTCCAGAAAATGTACAACTTGACTAAACCCCTAAACTTCACAATGGCACAACCCAAAAAATGGGGGTTAAAATTAGGTGTTTGCCCAAGGGGATGGTCCCATCACCACCAACCCTCTCTGCTGATCCTTGAGATTCCAAAGTAATGAGCAAGTTGTCCCTGTTGGTGCCCCATCGTAGAACACCCCTTTATCACTGAAATGTCTAAGCACCCAAATCTCTGCTGAATTCAAGCTGTGCAGGAGTGGTTTAATGCATTATCCTGGTGGGGTGGTTGAGTCCATTGATGTCTTCACTGTCCTGTCTTCAGGCTATAGGCACACATATAAACCATGATTTAACCCAATACTGTTGTACACAGGCATGTCAAGTGGGTTTGAAGCATGCATTGTGAGGTGTTGAATAAGCGGCCTACCACTGCAGGATGCCTTTGAAAACTTTCACTTGTTTTCCTATTGAGGAGAGGGATTACTCCACTGGAACGGATTAATGCCCCAGCAATCTCTGGCTTTTGCTTGGATTGTTAGCTTTTCAAACATTCAGTGCATAAATGTACCATCTCTTGTTCTGTTGTATGTTGGGTACATAACTGTGGTGGATTTATACTGGACACAACTGATGACTGTACTATAGATTCAGGCAGAGGTACATGTGTATCTAATGCTAGTAATAGTAAGCATTGCCTGATGAAAACCATAGTGTTTGTTGTGGACTACATAGCTCAACCAAACTAAGGATATAATTTGTGAGAGATGAATTGGGTTTCTTAGCATCATGCTGAAGTCATTTTCCAAGGTATGTTTGACTCGGACTCATGGAGGATTTGTTGTTTATTACTACTGGGAGTTATAACTGCATTCTTCATTTCATGCCATATTTGGCACAGAAGTTGTGACATATATCCAAATTTCGCAGGCTTTTCTTTACTGTACTGTACATTGGTCTTATGTAAAGGTAAAAACTTGCAAAATTGTACTGTTTTTTTCAAGTACAATTAAAGGAGATTTAAGGTTATTTAATTTTCAATTTAACTTTTGGAGAAAGTTTTTCTTCTGTCAACAAGTTGAGTTGGAACATATACCACCGGTCTTTGTGTTGTTGAATGATACTTTACATGAAGCAAATTCAAACAAAGAAATTGAATTTGATAATAATCATTAACCATTTTTTTTTTTTTTTTGTTGTCACATGGATTAAGGTACATGTATCATTTCCAGGGTAACTTGTAATTATGTAAAGTTCATTGAAAGAAAGAAACTAAATTGTATCATTGGTGGATCCGGGGGGCAGAAACTTGGATCATTGGTGGATCCAGGGGCAGAAACTTGGATCATTGGTGGATCCAGGGGCAGAAACTAGGATCCACAGTACATTAGCCAGATATATATTCATATTTTGAGCCAATGTGACCCAATCTTGATATGTTGCCCAGCATATTTTGCCATTTTGTTTTGCCATTCTTGATTTGCCTCTGTATAGATCCAAAGTCTCCCTCTCCCCTATCCAATGTTGAGTGCTTTGAATTTGGCTTGGATATTAAATTGCCAAATGTTTCCAAGGAAAAGCTGGTCTTTACTCGACATTGTATCCCATGTGGGTTTATTATGCCAATTAGTATTGCATAAGATTGTAGATTCAATGTTAAAAAAAACCATATCTTTCCACTCCAGCACTCTGTACTCAAAGATACAAAAACAGAAAATACAGCATCAACATCTATTCTACCCGTATGACATTTAGTTTAAAGCCACTTCTAACGTCTCAACGTCTGAAAAATCAGAATGCATTTTCATTATTTTCTCATTAGTGACACAATGAAATCTGCTGAAACTTTCACTGATTGGATTCTATGATGTACAATGTATCTTGATGTTTATTAAGTATGAACAGATATTACAGATATTTTACCAAAAGTGTGTACTGGCGTTAAAAAGATTTATATGTAAAATAAAAAACTCTTGACAATCTGATTCTTATCTATCATCCCAATTCAGTGAAATATCTTCAGATTGATTCTGTGCCAACTGTCAATATTTACCCATATTCTCAAACTGAGATTGAAGTAAACCTCACTACAGGTAATAATGTAATCTTCCAATCCCATCACACTGATAATTTATATATCAACACTGAACTGTTATTCAGTAGTGCATATTTTAATACGTGTCTAGTGTATTTATTGTACATGGCATTCAGATTATCACACAATCTGTCAAATAATTGAAGGATATGCCTTATTATCTGCTGAGGCTATATGCCTGAGTGACTTTCAATGTTGATAACAAATTTCCCCTCCCAAAAAAATGATTGACCTGTGAAGTCCACTTGTGACACACATGAATGAGAATGAATACACATGTGCAGACAAAAAGTTAACAAATAAATTAAAAAACAGTGGCCAAATAAATAACTTATCTTATATCTAATCTAGGATTTGTGATTGACCTTGTTTGCATCTATTTAGCCAAAACAAATAAAATGTCTCGCAAAGATACCCCTTTTTTGCAATGGGTCTACTGTACATACATGCATGTATGACTTCCTTGTCTTTGAAAATTGTGAATGTAATGTTTGAACAAAAAATTAGCCCCTATAAAAACATTTTAGTTGGGTGACAATAACGAAAAAATGTATACATGTATTAAATTTAAAGTTAACGTGCAGTAAACACATGTGTGTTCTATATGTAATATAGTATTATTTGATGTAAGTGCACCCTAGGGAGCTAGACATGTAATGAGATCCCTCAGCTCTTTAGCTGAACGTTCATTAAGAAGAACGTTCATGAAGTAGCAATTGATGATATGATGATGAAGCTGTCCTAAGTGTCCAGATCCCATGAAGGTTTAAATGATAGAAGCAGCGACGACAACAGCAGCTGAAAACGAGATGAGAGTTTCATCTCCACGAAACTCCAAACAAATAAACCCCATGGCTTGAAACTTTAAGAAAAGCGAAACACATTATACAAAGTTCCTTAGCTTTGTAAGATGACGAGAAGACAGAGTGCTTATCAGGACTTTGAGATATGGGTTGAGAAGCTGATGGCTGGTGAGTTACAGGTGAGATGCTGATCATAATATAATATTGAATTGTTGTCAATATTATGGGTCTGCTGTTGGGGGAGGGGAGGGAATGACAGTCCATTTTTGAAGCACAAATATGCGTTGCACGTAAGTAACACGTGTGGCATGTGGGCATTGCAAGAAAGTTGTGTATCATTGGTTGCTGAAGTACATGACTGCGTAGACAAATTTCAACAGGAAATATAGCTGTGAGTTTAAATTTCAATATGATCAATAACTGAGAGTAATAAACCGGCTTTCAAGTGTTTGGATCCAGTAACCCATGCTACCCTTGTGAATATACTAGGACGCTGAAGGTATTTGAACTTTGAACCAAGGGTTCTTGACTTGTATCACTATCAGAACCACTCTAGACCCTCGACGCCTTATTTTATATTCACTATATAGGCTGTTAATAATAGGTTGTAAATATGGCTGTAAATACAGGTGTAAATACAGGTGTATGTACCAACTTCACACAAAGTATTTTTTTTAGATATGTTATTTGATAATCTGCTTTTAGTCAATGTTGTAACAAGGACACAATGAAATAAGCTGAACTTTCACAGGTTGGTTTCTATACATGTATATGACATAAAACACAATAAAGGGGGCCACTTTGCATCCGTCACGTTAGCAGTTTTTTCAATGGTTGTTATTTATTTTTAAGTACTTGAAACCGACCAAAAAGTGTTTCAACATGTGAATGGACATGCAGGCTTATACTAGAACTAATTTGAGTTGATTTATTTTATTTTTAATTTTTTTTATTTTTTTTTTTTTTTTTACCCTCAAATTTCCATAAAAATTGGACGGAAAAAGTTACCTCACTTTTCCGTCCATTTGTTGATGGAAATTTTCGGGTAATTAAAAAAATAATAGTAATAATCAACTCAAATTATCTTTAGGATAAACATACATGTCTATTCAAATGTTGAAATTCTTTTTGGGTGGTTTCAGGTATAAAAAAAAAATTACAACCATAAGAAAAACTGCTAACATGACGGTAGGAAAGTGGCCCCCTTTATTGTGTTTTATGTCATCTCTTTTCTTTCTTACAATGTATGGAAGCATTTACAGACATTTTACCGATGGTGTACAATCCTTATAAATGGTATGTATCTACTTATACATGTACGTACATCAATTATTTTTTCTACCCCCAGTTGAAAATCTGTGTATATATATTACCACCCTGTATAACTGGTCTGGGTCATTCACTGGTATACATCTGAGGTCAACGTCTTATTGTTGATAGGTGGCTAACTGGGTCTGACCTTGTCACCTACAAACTATGGCCATAAAATGAGATTGAAATTGTTTTTATTAGCACTTGTTATAATGGAAGTAACATCGTTATGAGGTCACACATTCATACCCTCCTATGTTATAAATCACCAGAGAGTTGGAGAAGGAAGTTTGCTTTCCGAAAAGGGAAACATTGGTAATGTTGGCAAAACGGCTTATACGCATATGATTACTCTCTTTAAATCAATTCATTATAAATAACCGACCTGTGAATTTATTCTGTTGGTGTTGTACCGTGAAAATGCATTGAAATTTCCCATAGTCATTCTTACGTGGAATTGAGAAAAGAGAACTCTTTTCCATAAACTTATTTGCAAAAATTTAATTTTTATAAAAATGATGACATCTCAGACAGTTTCACATATCAATTTGACAAGTTTGTTATTTTTTTGCATAACCATTTCTATACCTTACCTCTATAAAGAGACATTGTTCTATGTTTGTTTTAAAAATAGAAATTATCTTAATAGTTTCCCTCATTAATTGGACAGAAAGATACTTCTAATGAGCACGCTTTTTACTCAATGATATCAAATTCAAGTAGCCCTTGGACTTAACCATTAGTTTCCAGACCTGTCTCCTAAGTTATTGAAATCACTGCTGTATCTGGTATAATCCCCCACCTGTACCTCCCACCTGCACCCCTATCTCCCACCCGCATCCCTACCTCCCACCCGCACCCCTACCTCCCACCCGCACCCCTACCTCCCACCCGCACCCCTACCTCCCACCCGCACCCCTACCTCCCACCCGCACCCCTACCTCCCACCCGTACCCCTACCTCCCACCCGTACCCCTACCTCCCACCCGTACCCCTACCTCCCAACCGTACCCCTACCTCCCAACCGTACCCCTACCTCCCACCTGCACCCCTACCTCCCACCCGTACCCCTACATGTACCTCCCACCCGCACCCCTACCTCCCACCCACACCCCTACCTTCCACCCGCACACCCTTTTGATTCACCTCTTTACAAAATGTTCACTTAAATTTAGTATAAACAGTGTTGGTACATATGTATACAATGGTTTATATAATAAGGCCTTGAAAATTGTGTCTGAATGTACACTATTCCTTTTGGCTTTTAACAGTTAATATGAAGGGGCCCTGGGGTATAATATACACTGTCCTCACTTTCAAATATCTAGACATGTTTGTTAGTACAAACACTCCCCAGACAGTTAGCTTGTGTGCTGGGAGAATAGCTTGGTTTAAAGTGGTTTGAGTTCACTTTGGAAGCATGTATGTGGTTAATTTCTATAGAATTACATACATGGTTAAGTCCTTCACAAATGTACATTCCATAATGGGCCCTCCCAATTATTTTGTTGTTGTCAAAGAACTTCTATTGCTGTTTTGTTGTGCTATAATCAACAAACAGGAAAACTGTGAAATTACTTTTCATACTTTGTGGTTTCTGTTGGAAGAAATTGGATCTGGTTTTGTGGTTAAAAAGGTGCATTAGATTTGAAATTGCAGAACTACTTACTGTCTCGTCTCTTATAGTGAAAAATGTGTATTAAACAGGGATCTTAATTAACTTGAATAATGAACCAGTAACAACTGAATTGTACTAGTCCTCCATAGTTGTTAGTATCATAAGGAAAGGTCCTTAAACAACAGTGCAAAGAGCATGAATAAATAAGTGAGTTAATTTGTAGTTTAACCCTAACTACCCCCAAATCATCTAAAATCATTCTCCTGGTTTTACCTGATTTTGATGGATTCGATACTCCACAATATAGCCCAGCGAATAGAGCATGTAGCCATGTGTACCAAATCCATCAAACTCCACCGGCTGCTTTTGATGGATTCAGGACTGTGTATAGCCAAGCCATGGATACTTTGCATTTGCTACTGTACCAATTCCAACAAAGTCTAACAATTGGGTTACCTTTTATTGCATGTTCATGGATTTTGGAGGATTTGGGATGGTTTCTAGCCAAAATGCCTAGGGGGTATAGTTAATGTCTTAAAACAGAGCTTTAAAGTTAGTTGCACAATTTACAAACTCATGCTAACAGTTTTGCCTATACCATGATTTTTTTCTCTACCAAGCCAAATAACTTGCGCTGTCAGTAAAAAATCATTTTGTCATTGTATCAATTGTGATGATGTGTTTCTTATTTTTGTGCACTAGATCTCGGACTATCAAACCTAGCAGTACGTACGAAGTAGTCCTTTAGTTAATCCACTAGCCGTGGACTAGTGGTAATTTTGTCCTCTGATTTCCCCTAAAAAGGTTACTGTGACTGGTAGTTAACATCTCATTTTACAATGATTATCTTGTATGAAATGTGTAGGCGTTCCAAGACATTAATGGATCAAATGTTAGTCTCTCCGCATGATACTGTAAGATAATATCGAGGCCAAGGTATGTGTATAAGCATTCCAATTCTGTATAGGGAATAATTAGGTTACATGGTCACCATATTACTCATTATTTTATATTTGGATTGTTGAATTTTCAACTTCATGAGCAACATAACAGTACTATCAATGGGTTGAATGAGGGCAAATGTCTATGAACTCTGCAGTTGGTCAACTCAGGTCATGTTATCTTCAAAAATAAAGTTTTTAGGAAACTGCAAATATATATTTTCCACTTGAGGTATCGATTTTTAATGATTTTAAAGGAAAAAATAAAGAAAAGAAACATCTTTGGCATTTTGGCAAGTAAAAACTCCCAATAGTTATGTTGAACAAATTAATTAACCTGTGAACCAAGTTGACTGCTTTTTGTATAAGTTTGGTTTCATCCTTCGGTCATTTTCAAAATGGCCACTAATCTTATTATCCCATATTTTTATTGCTTTCAAATTGAGGTCTGTGTACAACTGTTGCTCTTAATTCTTAAGTATCTAGGTCATAGCATTTGATTAAATGACTTCAGGTGTCGGCCGACAGATTATTAAGGGATCAATGCATATAGTGACTGACCTGGATATGAACTGTCCAAGTATCATGAGATACTTCACTGGGAACCCTATGATTTGATAGGATTTTTTTTTTTTGGACTGACCTGGATATGAACTGCCCAATCATCATGAAACATGTTATGGAGGAGGCCTGTGCTTGGCTAGGAATAAAGGTTTTTATTTTGACAGAGTTGGAAATGATTATATATGAACTGCCCAGTCATCGTGAGATATTTCCTGGGGAGGCCCATGATTGGTCAGGATCATATGGCATGATTTTTGACTTACCTAATGGATATGAATTGCCCAATCGTCATGAGGCATTTCATGGGGAAGGCCTCTGGTTGGCTGGGATTAACCGATTAGTTTGTAAATGACCGAGGCCATTATATTGTACCTTAATGCTTGATCTTGACAATATGTATTTTAAAACATTTTTTTTCCATTTATGATTGTGTACAAGAGGTAGACAACTACTATTTTAAATCTGACCTGGTGGCAGGTGGTGGAAGTTGCCAATGTCAGAACAGACATTTGAATTTTGTCAAATATAACTGTTAGTTTACCTAGTTTGTCCTTCAACTTTGTGAGAATCTGAGGCATGACCAATTTTGACTTTTCATTTAATGTTGATGGGCCAGAACTAAATGCATTTGAAGGTTTCCCCTTCAAAAATCCAATTGTGAAGTGAGATGTTGTCCTTTGAATAACCTCAGCTGGTAGGTGCTTGTGTTGACGTATAGAAAATGGGTAAGGTAACGGATTGTTACTTAATATAATTCTTTCTTATGTAAAGTTTACAAATATTGGATCAACAATGCTCAGCCAGGCTTAGATATCATTACAGTGTTATTCATAAAAAGTGATTTTGAAACGTTTTTGGCTCTCCTCAAATTTGAAATTTACTGGACTATATATACATGTACAATACTTTTTACTCTAACTTTGACCTGTAATCATAATTCCTAAGAAGAGTACATAGAGCAGTTTAGAAACTAGAGGTTTTTTCTAAATACCATGGTTGTACTTTCCCTCTAAGAACCCATAAAGTAGGTCATTTTAGCAAATATTTAGTTGGCCTTATTCAGTTGGTGCTTGGGTTTCCATCAGGGCTATTTTTGTGTTGTGATTTAAATGAAAAGTTCAATTGTATGATGGTTACAACACACAGTCAGAGAAAAGCATTCAACATTCACGTCACCGGTATCGGGGAGTTTCTTTTAATAGAAATGCGCCAATCAAGAATAAAATGTTTATAGCTACATGTAGCACCTATTCATCCTAGTACTTGTGTGATATTTGCATTGATGATGATAGATTGGCCAAACTTGCACCAAAGGCCCTTGAAATTAGCACAAGGTTCCCTTGTAGGTCATTGATCACACTAATGGCCACAGCATCATCATAATATTTTCTCTTATTATTTTTGGGACAAGGACAAGGACTGTTGTTAACCTCTTTGTTGATTATAAATTATGACGAAAAACTTTCATCACGGATTAGGAGTTTAAAAAGAGCAGTATTTGTGAGGATTGGGTCAGTTAGTTTTGATATTTGGTAAGATAATGAAGTATCCTGATGTTTAGAAAACTGAGTTGAGTTGATGAAACTGGTTGGACATGAGGATGGTCTTTAGTATTTTGTATACAGGTAAACGAACAAAGGTAAGTACCTTCACTGACGACAGTCAGTGTGATTTTGTTAAGTTTAGGCGACTTAAGCATAGAGAGGACCTACATTTATATGGTTCTTACCAGAACCACAATCTCACTTTGCAGTAGTTGCTACAGTTTAATATATCATCATATATATCTCTAACCAGCACTGTTGGAAACTGGTACTTTCACCTCTTCAACAGGTCATAAGTGCTGAATATGAAAGATCAACGAAAATGCATGGTGCATTTAAAAGATACATTCAAAAGTGCACTGATGGATTTTGGAGGATTCCAGGAATACCGAGGGGGTTAGGGTTAAATCAGGGTTATGATATTCTTAAATAGAAGGTACAGCTTTGGTTATACCCAGATTATCGAATTATTATCTACATACTTAGTGTAAAACTGGAAGTACGTTCATCTTGGAGAAAACATGAATTGTTACATGTATGTTGAATTATTATCTACATACTTAGTATAAAACTGGAAGTACGTTCATCTTGGAGAAAACATGAATTGTTACATGTATGTCGAATTATTATCTACATACTTAGTATAAAACTGGAAGTACGTTCATCTTGGAGAAAACATGAATTATTACATGTATGTCGAATTATTATCTACATACTTAGTATAAAACTGGAAGTACGTTCATCTTGGAGAAAACATGAATTGTTACATGTATGTTGAATTATTATCTACATACTTAGTATAAAACTGGAAGTACGTTCATCTTGGAGAAAACATGAATTGTTACATGTATGTCCAATTATTATCTACATAAGCCCTTTTCACACGACAAATGCAAACTAGGGTCCTTGGTCTCTGGCGCCAGTTGTATTGACCACGGACGTTGGTCAAACTCGGATACGACCTTTCACACGGCGAAGAAACCAACGTCCCGTGTCACATAGCCTTCGTCTTTTGGGGTGTCAAAGGTCAACATTGTTTATAGTGCAGTTAACTGGTATCCGCTCAGCTAGCGTGGAATCGCTATTGCATGTATTGATTACCATTCATTTTCCTGCGCTATTGTATTGTATGTTTATTGTTAGCGTCCGTCATCTCTCTTTCTACCACTCTCACAGCTCAGTGTAAAACATGGCGAAAAATGATATAGAATCGGTAATTTTTGAGCAAATGTCCAAAACTTCATCGAAGAAAAAAACCCAAAAGCGGAGCACATGGACGTACGACGAGACCATCCAGCTGATTACGGTGGTAGGCTCCACTGAAGTCCAAACAATGCTGGATGGTCTCGTCCACAACCACAAAGTGTGGAAAGACGTGGCGGAGGAAATGGGAAAGACACACTCGGCTGAAAAGTGCCACGACAAGTGGAATTACTTAAAAAGAAAATACCGAGAGGTGAAGAAAGAGAATGACAAAAGTGGACGGGGCAGGAAGTCGTTCATATTTTTCAACGTTGTTGTTTTGACATTTTCTACACATTAAACTTAGCAACAAAAGCATCATCATTAACTGTTCGGGCATCGCCATCTTGATTTAAAGGCATCCTGGGAAATTTTCTTCTTGCGCGTATGCGTGGTAGCTCTCGCGAAACAATGGTCCTTGGTCTCTGTGCGGTTTGTTCATTCACACGGCCTATCGTGGTGAACTTTCACAACGGTGTGTTTTTTTGTTGCTGGTCTCGACCGTGGTCAGGAAAAGACTACGGACCTGTGTTTGTGCAGAGCAGAGGTACATTTCACACGAAGTGTATTTGACAACGTTGTGTTCTTAGGACCATGGACCCCCTGCTTATTTCCCTCGTGTGAAAAGGGCTATACTTAGTATAAAACTGGAAGTACGTTCATCTTGGAGAAAACATGAATTGTTACATGTATGTCCAATTATTATCTATACATACTTAGTATAAAACTGGAAGTATGTTCATCTTGGAGAAAACATGAATTGTTACATGTATGTCCAATTTACACAAAGTTACTGGACAGCAACTTTTTGTAAAACATAAAAAAAGGAAAAAACATGGTAATGTTTTTCATTTAAAAAAAAACAACACCTTTTGTGATAAAAATATTTACAGGTAAGTTTGATATATTTCTTAAATACTAGAAAGTTGAAATGAAGGTTTGTTACCAATAACCAATGTTGTAGCCAATAACCAATCTTCCATTTTTTTTAAATGTTCACATTGTGACTGTGACTATTAGGGCCTTACTGAACTTTCTCCGATTGGGAATAAAAATGTTCTATGTGTCAGTTGCTATTAAATGAAATCTTGATGGACCAAATGAAAGTGAACTTTTTACAAAAGTATTTTCCTTGAAGCTTCAAGGGGCTAGGGAATCAAAAACATACTTGACTCCAAATTCTCAGCTCCTTTATTTTAACATTTATTTATCTTTCTGGGGAAGTCTGTCACTGTAGCTTCAACCCTACGACCTCCAGCGACCTCCTGGTATGAATCTGGTCCCTGTGAATAATGCACTGCTTTAGGGTATCATCTGACCTCACCTGATGGGATCATGTGACCCTTGACCCTTGCGGATCAATGTGCTGTTAAGTTTGTTTGGTTGATGTGGACCAGGGTTGAAGAAATAAACTTCAGCGGGAGCCAAGTTACCAAGTTGTTTGCTGTGATTTCTTGATGGGATGTTACCATGGAAACCCCCTTGTTGGGTGTCTCGTGCCAAATGGGGTAAAACAATAAATCTCTCTGAAAAAAACAAATAATAAAAATAATAATAAAAACTGAACAATTTCAAAGAGGTGTTCGGGAATAATCCCGAACACTTAAATATTATTGTTTGTTAAGGCAAGAGGGGAGGATGGTTGGAATGAGACTTTCAAGTTTGGTTTGTAGCCAAAGAAACAAGGAAACAGCCTGACTATTGCTAAACATTTATGTATAACCATATGTGTCTGCATTGCTGATAAACTGATGTGTCATGTTGGCTGTGGCTACATGTAATGTATAACCATTATGAAGACTGTGTCTGCATTGCTGATAAACTGATGTGTCATGTTGGCTGTGGCTACATGTAAATGTTTGTTGTATGTATGTACTTCATGGCGTTCAACTGGACACATGTTAAGGACATGAATCTACACACACAAAAATTGTTGAACCATTTATAATATCTATGACTTCCAGCTATTCACTTTCTGCCACAAGTATCTGTTTGGCATCTACAATGCATTCCCCATGAGGATCAATCTTTGTGTATTACTCATCCAAGAGAAATGTAAAGTACACATCCTTCTGACCTCTGGTTCAATAGCATCATACACCTGTTTTGATCATTATTTTTCCTTGAGTGTAAAGAAAACCCTGCCTGGTAGACATTCTTTGATGCCAGAATTACTTCATATGGACTGCTGATTCTCAATCAGACAATTTGAAACATCTGCATTTATTGAAGAAACGATATCAATGCACAGATTTATACAATGTCATCCTTATCAATTGACTTCAATTCAGAGTCACGGGGAGTCCTATGTATACAGTAGTAGCTGAAAGTCAAAACAGATTTCTTGTTTCAGAAGAGCATTTGTTCTGATAGCAAGAACACATTTTACCGTTAGATTTGTCTTCATTTTTCCTTTTGTATGGAAAAAATTGTTTATTGTGAAGGGGATAATCCTGTGTAGGAATGCTAACTAAAAAGGTACATTGTATGGAGTGGTACACAATATAAATTATGTATGTTGTGTTTTCTTTACTTTTGTCAGGATTTATTGTTTCATTTGATTAAAAAACATCTGTGCCACTTATACGTGTGTTTCAGCTGTGTAGTCAGTGCAAGTGAAAACTTGAAACTCAGTGCTAAATATATTTTGTTTTTCTCTCTTTCCAGGGCCTGTCCAACATCTTGGCAACCCTAGACAACAAGAAGTCGACCCTTAATGGGAACACCAAGTCAGATGGGATGTCTTCACTAGAGGGCCAAACCACCCACTCTGATGGTGCTGAGCAGCCCCGGGCTCGCTACCAGTACCAGTATGAACAGCGCCCTCTGTACAATGACAACCCCAAACCAAAGCGTAGCCACTCTGTTGGAAGGTACCCAGATCACCCCGAGAATCTCCGAGATGACTATGTACAAGTGGCCCAGACCAGGTCCTCTGAGCAGTACAGATATGAGGCATACTCTGGAAGAGAAGTCAGAAGAGGGGAACAAGAAAGCAGTTATCAGTCACAGCCCTATGATATGTCTTACCAGCACAAGAACCGTCCAAGAGATTTAGAGATACTGGCTATGCAGGATGGAGGGCAGTACAGGGTTCCTTCTACTGAGAAGTACATGTCCCCCACTACCCAATCTCCCTACCAACCTGGACCGCCCAAACCACCCCGCCGTCAAGAGTCACTGAACCGCATCCACATCCCATCCGGCCCTGATTATGATGACGATCCAAAGTCACCAAGTGACATGGACCTCTCTTTGACATCCCCTGAGTCTGGAAGCCCTAAACAGTGGCAAACCAGCCCTTTGGCTCAGCCACAACGAGTGTTTGCCCTCACTGCATCCCCTACATCACTTAATCATAATGTATCACGTGAACAGGGTTATCCTAACCAGCAAGCCAACCAGACATCATCAGTGATGACTTCCAGTAATCACAACCAGAGGGAGTACTCCCAAGCATACACCAAACAGCAGAGTTACTCCCATCAGGGGAGAGACAGGGGTCAACCTCAAGCTGTATACAAACCCCCACCATCATCGCCGCAAAGACAGCCTAAAATAATGAGACAAAGCTCGTTGCCTGAATCACATACATGTAGCTCTCCACAGACTTTGTCTAGGAAGCAAAATGTCCAAAGTGCAGCATCCTTTGACAGAAGGCCTGACAGTTATGGGCCAAAGGCACAAGATGATGTGCCAAGGAGATCTCATCCTGCATCCCGTTCTCCACAAAGATATTCTAGTAAAACCAAACGAGAACCAGATTCACAAACCAGGCGCACGGACCCCAAGATTAGAGCAGTCAGTGATCGCCAAGGCAGTCGATCAATGGGGAGGTCTGCTCAGAGAGGGAGAAGCCCACCAAGACACCCTCCCATTGATCCCAGACATCGCAAAGTCAGCTCCCCAGAACGGGGTGTCGCAATGGTGCCGAAAGGGACACCAAGACGGAGTTCAGTCCCAGATACCCATATTGAGAGGTTTATAGTCCCAGACAAGCTGACAGGTACTTATGCATCACCCCAGTATCAGCCAAACACAGTGAAACCAACGCCAGCCACCACAAAAGCCAAAAAAAGTGGAATAGGGGCTCTGCTTCTCTCAGACAAGGACTACGACACTGTGAACATGGACTCGGTTTCATGGCTACTAGATAACAACAATTTATCCAAGCCTGGGTACATCAGTGACAGTGGTGTGAGCTCTATTCGTGAAGGGTCTATGGGACCACAGGCTCAAACTTATGTGGCCCCAGTCCACACTGCACTGAGTTATAATTATGATTTTCCGATCAAACCAGAGACACAATTTCCGGAAGAATCTGCACAGTATAGACTTTATGGTGATGGCCCAATGGAATATCCTTCTTATGGAAACGAGGATAAATTGCAGTCTAAACCATCACCATACAAGCATCAGTTACCAGATGATCGTCTCGGTAAGCAAAAACCAATGTCTTACTCTCCATCCTCTGCAGGCAAAAACCGGCAGGAGCATTTAAGCCGCCGTGATCAACACAGACAGATCCTCCGCTCCTCATCTCAAGAAAGCTCAGAGAAAGAATTGAAGACATTCACAGAGGCTGACCAAAAGCGCCAACATTTTCCTTCAGCAGAAATGATCGACCATAGTGATGGTAGTATCTCATATTATCCTTCCAACCAGCAGTCTTCTAGAAATGGTACACGACAGCAGGGCTCTGCATCAGACAGATCACCAAAGAAGGCTTTATTCAAGTCGGATGTTCACGACTCGGGACAGTATCGACGTGAAGAAATTGAACCTTTGGTGAGATACAAGACCGAAGTAAGCCATTATGACTACCCAAAGAAAAGCAATCCATCAATGCAAGATTCTCCAAAATCAGGATCTAACTACCATTCACATGACCTGTACAGCAGGCCATTGGCTAATGGTCAGCGCATCAAAGCCTCTCCAGATAGGTACACCACAGGGATGGTGGAGGCAGATCGCATGGGCATTGAGCCAGCTATTGATGGTGGAGAAGCCTATTGGGGTATGGAATCCAAGAAGCCAGCTCCAAGGCTGGTCCACCAACAGAGGTCACTGGAGCAAGTCCCAGACTACCGTAGCACACCAGGTGCTTCTATGGGAGGTAGGAAAGAAACTTCAACATATTACACAAGAGACAATACCCAGGGGGTATCTTCCAGCTCATCAACAACTGCCCAAGAGATCGAGATCGAGATCAAGAGAAAAGAAGAGATTGTTAATCAATCTGCCCTATCTGGAGAGAGACAGTCACGCTATGACCGACTGAAGCAGCGTGCTGGGGGTCAGCAGCGTTCTCAAAGCCTTGGTGGGGTCAGAGATATCCAGCCCAGAAGCAAAAGCTTAACAAGGCTTGATAGGCGAGAGGAGGCTCTACAAAGCTCAGAACTGTCTTCAAAGGACACGTTGAGCAAATCCACAGATGATTTAGATGAGCTTCGAAAGAAAGGGTTTTCCCGCGGTGCAGCTCTCTTCATGAGAATGATGCAGCAAGCTAGCATGGAGGACAATTATGACTTCCAGGCCATCAGCCCAGTATCTGTTGATAGCTATGTTGGAACCCCGAAGTTGTTCCAGCCTCAAATCACCAAGACAGGGGAACCCATTCTGGATCTTATTCAACCAGATTCTGATTCATCTTCTAAAGTTACACCTCCGAAAGAAGAGCCACCTTGCAGGGTGCAGGACCAAGGCAAAGTGGCCACAACTCCACCAAAAGGCAAGGCTTCCGAGTTTGATCACATTCCTACAACTCACTGGCGTGATAGGGTTCAGACAGAGAGGCAGAATGAACAGAAACATACTAAAGACAAACCAAATGGTGTCTTAGCTACTCAACCCATCACATCCCCAGATAGTGCTCCCTTGGTAACCACTCGCCATGGTAATCAGGAAGTGCCTGTAGAATGGTTGATCAAACAGGAGGGACTCAGACGCACTCCAGTTGGTGGAAAGCGCTCCACCTCCCCCACCAAATACACAAGCCTCATTGAGCGCTCACCATCCCCCACCAAACATGTTGAGGAAAGCCTAGTTTATCCAGGAAAACAGGAGGGACGCAACCGCACTCCTGTTGAAAAAAATGCCTCTCCACCCAAGCAAGAAGAGCTCAAACGTATGCTTTCTGTTGAGAAAAATGTACCTTCTTCCATCAAACAGGAGGGAGTGAAACGCACATCTGTTGAAAAGTACTCAGCCTCTTTCACAAAGCAAGAAGAATTCAAACAAACTACTTCTGTTGAGAGAAACTTCATTTCACCTACCATTCAGGAGGGACTCAAACGTACCCCTGTTGGAAAAAATGTATCATCTACCATCAAACACGGAGTTCTCAGAAGTACCTCTTCAGTTGAGAAAAAAATAGTTTCTCCTACAAAGCAGGATGTTCTCAACCGTACCCCATTCAGTGGGAAAAGCCTAGTTTCTCCAACCAAGCAGGAGGGATCCAAACAAACTCTTTTGGTTGAGAAACGCTCAGCCTCTCCAGTCAAACTGAAGTCCCCTGATTCTGAGCCAGTTCCAAAAGCTCGTCATGGCAAGCAGGATATACCAGTTGAATGGCTGGAAGTGTTGGATCGCCTACGTGGCAAACCAAAAGGGCAAAGCAGTGAAAGTAGTGGATACCCGTCACCACCGAGTAAGCATGAAAAAAGCCACAGGGTTAGTGCTGACTTTGAAGATGCACTGTCAGAGCTAGAGTACATGTACTCTATACTGGATGAGGAGGCAGATGAACTGATGTTCCATAAGAGTCGCAGACCGTTTGATGAGAGGATCTCTGAGCTTCCTCTTGTATTACAGAAGCGACTCAAAGACCTAAAGGAGTACGCCATTTCTCAGCGTAACAAACGACGTGCTCGCAGAGATAGGGCTAAATCTGATGTGGCAACTAAGACCCAAGCTGCAGAAACTAGAAAAAATCATGAGTTTACTCCCTTAAGGCAGTCTACAAGCAGTGCAACCAAGCTCTCTAAGCCTTCTTCTTTAGATCTGCCTGCTAAAACCAGTGATCTACGTTATCGAACAGAGTCATCCCGAAAAGAACAGAGCAGCTCGGATGAAGAAGCTTCATCACAGCAGCACAATGCAGCTCAACTATATCGGCGACCGAAATCATCCGACAATTTAGGATACAGTTCTGATAGCAGTCCCAGTCCAGATCACACTCGCCAGAAACATAAATTTGATTTTGGGAAGCCTGAGTCATCCACAGGCAAACCAGAATCGCGCTTTGAAAAGGTCACAGGGCTTGTCCTTCCCGAATACATACCAAGCTCTAGGAGTCATGGTAGCAAAGCTAAGGCACTAATGAAGGATCCTGTGAAGGCTAACACTCTTGAGAAGAAGGCAACTCCCATGAAAGTCCAGGAGGTCATTACAAAGACCAGTGCAGTAGATGTCAAGGCAGGTCATAGCATGTTTGAGAAGCTTGATGCTGGCAGTCGGGTGAGCATTGACTCCGTCTCCACTGTCGACAGCTATCAGTTGTCCCAACCATTTGATGAGATATCCTCGGAGTATCACAAGATTTCTAATGACCACAGAATGGATGTTGCTTCCGACGAAGACATCAGTCCAGGTCAGCGAAGCTCATCCATGGAGTCACTCGTCCAGAGCGTTGCTAACTCAGGTAATGGTCTGAAGAGAAGGTCCACACAGAAGAAGGAGAAAGAGTCTCCTGCTGATGGAGGGCTGAGAACTGGTGAGAAGACAAAATCAACGAGCAGTGGACCAGTCCCGCTGGCTACCTTTGACGAAGAGATAGGTGAGATTTGTTTTTTTCATCTCAAAGTTATTGCTTGTAACTATTTTAACAAATAGATACAAACTGCTTATTAACTGCATGTTTGTATTTTCTAATCCTTGTTCAACATGTACATTAATTAGAAGTTTTGTTCGTAATTATAGCCAAAAGTCATCCAACAACTGACATCGCTCAAACATACGAGGGTGATAACAAAGATGTGAGTAAAACATGTGAGTAAAATGTGTGGCACTTGACACTCTGCTGCAAATTGCACCCACCTCCCACAGCAATCAAGGGATACACCTACGTGTACATCCCAAAAGCATACACTCGTTGCTTCTCCTTGCGGCTTGAATATTCACATGTTTGCTGGTGTCTTTCTAGAAATTGGTCTTCTTCTCAAAAATATCTTTGGAAATTAGTGAAGGAATTCTTGCGCTTTACTGTGTGACATCCTTATCACATTTTATTTTCATCAACATCACATACTCATCTTTCATTTAAACATGTACTGCCTGTACTTTTAGTTATTTTACCAGCAATTTTCATATTATAATTAATTTAAACACTGCACACTAATAAAAACTGGTAAGGGATTAACATTTATTGAGCTTGAGGACACAAGAGGTCATTAACATCTATTGAACAATTTTTTTTTAGGGAAAGGGCATTTATTAATGTTTGTTTCTGGTGGTAGGAGAAATAAATTGTCGTCGTAGGAAATTAGGGTGAAGAAAAATACAATTTGGACAAAGGTGGCACTGTCCAATCTTCAGAATGTTTCTGCATTTCCATGAATAATCATAACCTCATACATGTGTAATTATAAGTACATTTAAGTGTAATTTCCCCTTGACATTTATCCATAGTGGATATTTTTAGGTTAACGCTGATGGTAATTCCTCGTATCTGAACTTGTCGAGGTATGAACATTTCAGTGTGTCTAGGTTAACATGCTCTGGCATCGTTCACAAATGTCAACATTTATCTGTGCAAAGATTACTTTACCATTCTAGAATCAATTTTAAAGCATGTCCACACTTCTGGTAAAGATTAACGTGCATTCATGCTAAATGAGAATCAAGAAATAATCTGTAAACTTTTCTTATAAATGAATCCTCACGTTTCTGAGACATGGGTGATTTCAGAGAATAAATTGTGATTTCAGAGAATAAATCATTTCAATAGAGGGAAGTATTCAATTGCATAATCCCAGAATGTTTTGATAACAACCTCCCCCATAAATAAATAAATAAAATAATAATAAAAAAAATAATACCCAAAAATAATTAAATAAACAATTAACTCAAAAAAAGAAATAAAAGAATGACTAACATTTTTTGTCCAAAAAGTGGGCCATTCTTCTAAACATTTGACTCATATTTTGATCATTAAACTCCTTGGAAGTTTAACCTATGTACCACAAAATGTATACTTCATGTACATGTAGTTTGCACTTTCCATTCTAATGTTGTTGTCGTAATTATTTGGCTTTATTCTAACTCTATGTTTGATTGTCAGTGTTTTGTTTATGTCTGTATATTTGCTTGTATGATTACATCATGTATGTACTGTATAACATCAAAAACTTTAAGTACTGGAATCTATGCTTGCATGTTTACAATCTAAATGTCGTTACAGTCTAAAAAAATGTTGGAGTGGTGGCATAGTGCTTCCACTTCAGTGTGAGTCACTGCATCGTAATTGATGATGTCATCATTGGCAGTTTGCATTGTAAGCTCACTGTAGCCCCTCCCTGTGAATCTCTGATTGGTCCTTTGTGATCTCATAGGCCCCGCCTCTTCATGCTGGGAGACTGTTGCCACTATCTGATTGGTCAGTTGTTTGTTCACCTAAAATGTATGATTTAATTATCTCTCAGTCATTAATGTTTGTCTGCAGAGCGCACCATTGGTACATGTACATGTGGTACTACATAGTGCATAGTTGAATACTGAAAATTATTTTGTCCATCTGTTCATGAACCCCCCTCCCCCACTGTAGCACGTGTCTGAACTGTATTTAATGGAATTCGATCTAGGTCAATTATAACCTGTTTTCTTTTGCAATAGTAAATTTTTCTTAAATAAGAGCAAGTTAATTACTTGTAAATTCTAGAGAAAAAATCCATCATTTTTAGTCTTTAACAAAATTAGGAATAAAAGAAAAAATTTAAAGGTTTACTAACCAAAAAAGAAAAAAAAAACAGCATAATCTCTCACTACTTAAATTAAAATGAAAGTATACAGTTTAGAGCAAATCAATTACAGTAAAGTTATAAATTCCCCTCCTTGATAAATTAATAGTTAAAACTTGTTGGCTATCCCACTTACTGTGGCGATGAACCTAGATACTTTGTTGCAAGTACAGACAGTTATACAAACCAGACGACGTATAACCAGAGCCCCTAATCCACTAATAAATTCTTGACATGGCGATCGCATGGATGCATCGTGGGAAATCCTTCTCAGACATTGATGCAGCTGCCTTATTTGGTAAGGGGACAGGAATAGATGGACCCCCTGAGAGAGTGGAAAATTGCTGGGCTTTGTTTTTTATTAATAAGTTAAGGATCCCCAGCTAAGAACATCTGATTTACATTTACATACAATGGATGGAAGACAATATTTGTATTTATTTTATAAACAGAATAATTAATTTGAATAATCGAATAATTAATATTTGTATAACATGGATGGTGTTTTTATTTATTTGTTTTGTTTTGTTATTCTTCAATAGAGCCATTTACAAAATAATTAATAGTCATACAAAATTAAGTCATTTAATTGGATTAGATGATTTTTTGTTTATTTTGTTAAGCTCATCTTTACTGTGTAAAAATATTTGCGATTACTACAAACAAAATCACCAGTTTTTCTTTTGATTAGAAGATTATCAAGACATGATTTATTACCCAAAATATCATGAAATCATCTCATAGATCACCTTGATTTGTTAATGTTGATGATGCATAAATATTGTAACTGCATGACATTTCCAATGTAGTGTTCCGTTATTTGCACATGTAATGTCGTAATAATCGTCACACACCAAGGGCTGGATTCCTCAGCTGTTTGGGGCCAGTGTGTTATCGCCCCGGTTCTCCATCAAGTCATAGTCATCCCAATGAATCCATACAGAGTACCAGTGACTGTATTATGTCGGTTTCCTGTTACACAGTGTCAGTAGGTGCTATCATCCAGTGTGATATATGCTAATATAATAGCTCAGCTTAACAGTGAAATAGACTGATAAGTCCTCGTACTGTTTGGTAAAATGTCATGCGTATTTGCTGTGGTTCGAGTTTGTAATTTATTTGGAGGGGGAACTCTGGCTGGTTGAGGGAAAATATCAAAGGTAAGTTGTGACTTTGCAGTATTTGTCCAAGCTGGTCAAGAGACAGTCCAACCCCCACACTCCCACCCACAGATCAAGATGTATAATGTTGATTTCCTCCGGTTACCTATGGCGATCTGGTACAGACAAGTCTGTGTTTCATCTTCAAGGTTACCTGGCTGTTTCAAGAAGAGCTGTTACTGATTATGTTGCTTAACCAGGGCCTTCTAAATTCCTCAGGGAAATTCAAGAAGTTTTATACAGTGAATCACTTTTATTAAGATGAATGTAAAAGGAAATGTCAGAGACAATGTAGGCTTGTACATTAGCTTTTGGAAAGGGTAAGGGGTTAGGGGTTGGTCAGTTGTGTATCTCACCTTCCAGTCAGAGAAGGGGTGATTTTTCCTTTGAGGACATTTCTGTTGGCAGTAGTGTTAGGAGCAAAGTTGTGCTGATTTGTTGAGGCAATTTTTCTCTGTTTGGGGGTGATTTGGGTAATTAAATTTTGTATGATTTTTTAAATTTTTTAATTAAAAAAAAAAAAATTTAAATTATTTTTTTATTATTCTATTCATTATTCATTTTTGTTATATTTTTATTTTATTTATTTATTTAAATTTTAAATTAATATTTGTTTTTATTTTTCGGGCGTGTTTGCTGTCTGATTCTTGGTCTTTATCTTTTTGGTAAAAGAAATTTTAAAATTAGCAAATCAATTTGATAAAGATTTAATAAAGTTGTTTCCTAAGTTCTTTATGCTATGGTCCCACAGGAATATTTCGATCTTTCTATCGAAATATATTTCGATTCCTGTTTTTTTTGTTATTTTTAATAATTTCGTCAAAATCTCGTATAAATATCGACAAAATATCTGTTTTCCGTGAGGAAATTTGTATTTTTGTATTTTCTCGACAATTTCGATTCATTTTCGATTTTATTTCGACGACTTTCGACTGTTTAGATCATTTCGACTGGCATTTCGACAAAATTCAACTGTTTAGACTGTTTAGATTGATTTCGAATAATTTTCGATTGTTTTAAAACATTTGGACAAATGTTCCAATTTATTTCGACTGTAACGATTGTTTAGACTATTTAGAGAGTTCAGATTTATTTCGACTGGTTTTCGAACTTTTAGACTGTTTGATCGAAACTTTATCGAAAAATATTGGTCAGGTTTAATAATTTTCGATTAATGATTTTTTTTTCCGACAAATATCGACAGTTTCGATTTTTTTAGACTCTTTAGACTATTTCGACTTTTCTCGAGAAAATTTTGTAAAAAATCAAAAATCTTGACGAAACACGATCTAGAGAGTTGAAATCTCTGTGGGACCATAGCATTAGGAAACAACTCAGGTGGTAAACCTCGTTGTTTATGTTCATGTTAAAACGGTTACATGTCTGTTCTGCTCTGTCGTGTGTTTGCAATCTTTAATGTAGCTACTTCACACTGCTTATATATTTAATCATAGTCATTGTAAAATGGTGACGGGTAACACTAGAATAACAATGCAAAACTTTTGTTGAGACTGATAACCTTTTGAACAATTAAACTTTGGTTTGACTGAAAAACAATATCCATGAAAAGAGTCATTTGATAATAATCCAAATATTAAGAACAAGTAATTTTCCAAGAAATTGTAGTGAGTTAAAAATTAAAGTTGCTGTCTTTGAATAACCACAAACATATAAACCAAAAACTTGGAAATGGTTTTCATTAAAAAAATATAAAAAAAATTAAAAAAAAACAACCTCCCCCCCAAATTTTTTTTGTTTTTCTGGAAACTTGACCAGAATGGGTTATCAGTTTGTACACAATTTCTTTTGCTTTTTGTTAATCATTAATAGCCACGCAATGTAGTCAGATAATCTAGATGCTTGCTTATTGCTTGCTGAATTATAGAGCATTCTTGAGTTGAAGAATTGGTCAAGTCTTGAAATGGTTGGAGGCAGCATCTTGGTGGTGGCGGTACACTTAATGATGTAAAAAATAAGATATTAATTAAACAATAAACCCTGCACAAGCAACAAAGATTGGATTAACATCCACTTGAAATTACATGTAAGGATTATATTGTGACTCGGATTTGAGTCTTCTTCTAAAGCAATGTAATTGTCTAACCTCTCAAATTAATCCCACTTTAAGCACTAAATTTACAATGTTGTATTGCAGGAAAGAAAAATAAATCTGTAAAGTTATATGTCACTTTGATACAAGATATTTTGAAGTTGGGAACCTCATGAATTGTCAGGAATTGTTAAAATCACTTAGACAGTCTTGTGGAAAGTTTTTCAATTATTAGTACTGGAAAACAACCCTCAAATAACCTCTTCGGAATTCAAAGTAAATCATTCAAAGATCAAATATAATTATTGCAAAGGTCACTTATGAACAGAAACGTATGGACAAATGTTCAAACTATTAGGAAGATTGAACAAGCTAAGGCAGAAGTAGGGAATACGTTAATTTGTGTAATTGCCTAGTGAATAAACTGTGACTTCCCCTATGTCCTTTCAATGCAGCAGACAACAGACCAAACGCCTTTGCGGATATCCTACACCTCCTATCTTGGATCGATTCGACTGACATCTAAACGGCCAACCACCCCAGTATTCATCTAAATCGTTTCCCATTCTCAATCAGCACACACAAGTCATATGTAAATTGTCTGCGTATTTCAGCATCATGCAATCCTTTTGCATGTGCTTAATGGACTATAGACGGCCATCTTGTTTTTTCTACACACAAGTCTATGAGTGTCAGAATGAGGCTTGTGTCCAAAATAGACTGGTGCCTATAATTTGGTAATTTGGTGTCTATCTCCAGTATGCAACTTGGTGGATGATTGTCATGTGAGTAAGCAAATGCTTCCGAAGCTGAGAGTATATTTTGTTCACTCAATTTAAAAACTTGTGCCTCCTGTTCAAAACTTGATCAAATTAATGTAAATAGAATTCTGACCAAAAGTGGGTCTCACTCGATACTTAAACTTATAATTGATTCAGTATTTATTAGTTGTTCAAATTGTTTTCCATATTAACTGTAGGGAATTATTTGATCTGTTGCATACTTATGCTGTCACCATATTACACTGTACTACTAGGTCAATTTGTATATGGACCTTTATATAGTAACGCATGCTTAACATGTAGAACCGTGTTTGTTGTCTGTTAAATGTGTAAAGGATCAGTATTGTTCTCCAATGCGTCTTATTCTAAACATAAATTTAACTTGAAAAAATCTGTGTGCATTGTAATGAGAGAAGCAGTTTTTGTGACGTCATATTGCAAACCATGCTTTTGAACTAAACTTACTGAGCATTGCCATAGTAGCACGTATGCGCTTTTTATTATTACTTTTTTGGACACATTTACCTTGTTTAGCTATACGTAACGGACGCACATGTTAGACAGCGCGTCAAATGCATGCACTCGGGCGGGCGGGCGAACGTTCAGTTCCATCAGTCAGAATAAAGCGCTATGTTAATCTTGATTGTAGATGGATAGCATGCTAGCTGTGTGAATCTTATAGGAATATTACCTCTCTTATACTTCAGGACCAAATAAATTAGCCACCCTGCATACTGGTGTAAAAGTAGATTCATAGGTTTTTATGATCAAGTCTATTACCTACATGAAGAACACAAAGGTCTTCCAAAGAATCCACATTGTATTCCAAATGCGCGCAGTCACACTGAACATGTTAACAAGTTTGCCTACCCTGCTTGAGAGCATCGTGGGAGAAGTGCTTGACGCTTCTTGCTAGTTCCAAACCAAATAGAACTAGGGCTGTGCGTTTTCGGATTTTTTTGGAACCGGATACCCGAAATCAGGAAACTTCGGATACCCGGATACCCGTTTTCATTTTTGTTGAAAACATGCCTCCGGTGGTGTACAAATACATGTACTGTAAATGGTAACAAATTGACTTTTACAATACAGAGGATACCATACTTAAATTGATCTTTTCTTTATTGGAGTGTAATCTCTTGAATTTAAAGATAATTGTCTGTAAAAGTGTAAACATTACATTGTTCAAGAGTCACAGATTTCTGTTCGCACCGCTCAAATGTTAAGTCCGAATTTTAAAAAGTCTTTTACGGGTAATTGGAACCGAAAAATGGAACCGGGTAATGACCGTTTCGGTCGGGTATCCGGATACCCGGATACCAGGCACAGCCCTAAATAGAACGCAACTATAGATGCAATTGGGCTAGCAGAGACCCGCACAAGTCACACTTCATTGGTGCATTTACAGCACTGTACACAATAAAACGCGCGTGTCAGTTACAGTTCTCACCAATGCCGGCAAGTCACCCATGATGCACAGCTTTGCGCATCAGTCTGTGGAATACAACATCATGAATGACCCAAATACATTGTTCTTGAAGTACAATACCATGGACTAAATGTAGGTTATTACACAAATGGCACACTTTGTGTAGATAATAGACTTGTGATATGATTTGTTGAAGCTTTTAGCATATTCCGCATTCAGATCAGTGAGCATTGTCACAATTTTTATAGCAAAGTAGTACAATTTTTAAATTAATTTAGTTTTTTTGTTTGTACTAATCTATTTTAAAGAGCATTGCATGTGTATTAATTTAGCTCACCGGTGAAGTACATGTAGTCGTATTTGTATTCTCATGTGTTATTTGCCATAAAGTAGACAAGCACTTTTTGTAAATATTTTGTCTGTTTAATAGTTGGTGTGGCACGCATTACAATGTACATGTAGGTTACATTTTTGTTTTGGGTTTTCAGTTGTAAACTCTGGAACAGTCTTGTTAAATTACTAAAGCAAACAATTGCTGCTCTGTTCAAAATTGGTGCAAGTTTGATTTTGCTCTAAAACCGATCCTCTATAATTCTGAAAGAGTGGTTTTATTTCAAGATCCATTTTGATTAAAGTTTAAACCCCCTCTGGGAACATGCACGACTTAGCATCATGCTACAAAGGTTCTGATTGGCTTAAAGTTTTAATGTTAGTAGTTGTCACTTGAGGGCGCTGTTCAAGTCTCACTGCAATCTAATTCCAAGGACAATGTGTATGTTTTTTGCATACATGATCAGTGGCGCACCCAGGATTTGATTGGGGGGGGGGCTCAAAATATTTTTATTTGAAATCCAATATGGGGGAGAGACATGGCTGACCCAAACCATAACCGCTGGCAGCCATGTCCCTAGTCGTGCTCGTCAGTGAACCTACGGCACATGTTAAATGTTTCCTGGTGGTTTCTAGTCATATAAAGAAGACATTATGGCATGATTCGGACTCATAGGGTTTTACCTTCCATATAATTTCCTCCTCTTGATGTAAAGAACTTGAGCTTGTTTCGTCTGCAAGATTTCTATAGTTAAATACTTTCATTGCGTGGACGTAAAGTTTGTGATCATTCGGAGCTAAATTTTTTCAAACACGAATTTGGCGGCAAAACCAAATCCCAATATTATCCAATCGGTGTTTGCTAAAAGAGTGTCACATAATCTTTGTAAATTAAAACCCAATCCTGGGCCATTGTGTACAAACTGGAAAGGAGTTGATTATAATGCGGGCGTGTTTAAATTTTACGAGTAACCTCAACGACAGTCAACGACCTCAACAAGAGAAACGGACAACAGAAAATGAAAATAAAATTAAGTAAAGCTGCTCCCTGATCAGGGTGCACCATGGCAGGGGGGGGGGAGAATGTGTAAAAATGCTTGTTATATATACTGGTGGCCCTTCAAGCTTACATGCACATGCATACGCAACGCCGTAAAATATAATAGTGGAATAAATGGAAAACTTTTGGAGGGGAGCTTGAGTCTCCTGAGTCCCCATCCCTTGTACCACTGCCCTATACTCCTTGCCGAACTCCTCTGTAGACAAGACTTGGGCTCAGATTTTGCTCTCTTTCCTGGCTCCTTTAAAAAAAAATAAAACATCAGCGGGCCCTTGGGGGGGCTCGAGCCCCCAAGCCCCCCCCCTTGGGTGCACCACTGTACATGATACATACCTTTTCATATAAAGAAAACATATTTAAAATGTTTGACAATCAACTAAGGTGCCTAATACAAACACGTCACACCTCAGAGCTGTGTATTCACTTTTAAAAAAGTATAAATTCTATAACTTTAGATTCTAACACTGAAATATACAAATTTATAGTTGTAATTAGGTGATGGGTGAGCAGTGATCTATAAATGTATATATTTACTCATATTGAATATGTTTTATATGTTTTATATATTCTATATATTCTAGTTTCATTCAGGGTTTCATTCAGGGTTTCATTCAGGGTTTCACAGTTTTTCTTTGTAAATGGATCAAATTATTAGCATATTTTGTTTTAATTGAATGATCATTTCACATGCACTCAGAAATAGAAATTGAGCAGTGTACAATTAAAAATGTTTGCATACACATAGCATAAATACAAAACTCAAACTCAAATCAATACAAGCTAAATTAGTGTAGTGTAGAATTTCATACAAAATTCTTTATCCAGAAGACAATGGATATAAAATATATGCAAATTAAACAAATTATATACCAGAAGAAGAAAGAGAAAGAAAATTACATTTTTCCCCAAATTAACTTGAAAACAAGGAAACTCGTAAAAAATGTTTTATTTTTTATTATAGCTTAATGTACATGTAAATGAAGAGCCAGAGCATAAATTAGTCTATGTATTCAAAGTTTTTTAAGGTTTCTTAATCGATTAATAGAACTAATTATATCCAATTTAATTGTTTGTTTTTCATAATTGACTGAGAATGCAGAGTATGCATTTAGAAAAAGAAAAAGTAATTCCGAGAGTGATATGTGTGTCATGGGCAGATCCAGAACATTTTTTTAGGGGGGGCTGAGAATCAAAAACAATTATTTTTCAGGGAGAGAAAAACAAAGCAGTGAGAGAATGGGAGTGCGTTCTCCCCTCCCCTCCCCCCCTCTCTCTCTCTTTTTTTCTCTTCCCCCCCCCCCCGATTTTAGGGGGGGCTACAGCCCCCTTAGCCCCCCCTGGATCCGCCAATGTGTGTACCATTTATTTTTACCACATGCAAATCCTGGTTTGCTCAGAATAATAAACATCAAGTAACAGAGGACTTACTATTTAATAAATTTACTCATTTATTATATTTTACCTTTTTTTATTTATATATACAAGTATGTTATTTCCTTTTTAAATGAAAGTTTAAACAGATTTTCTAATCTTGAAGGTGTTATGTTCTAATTTTGCTAACAATGTTTTTAACAGATTGTATTACTCTTAAAGCTTATAGTGATTTTCATGTTTGACTTTGTATTACTGTCACTAATAGTAATCTATTCCACTGGGCCAATTTGAATATACTTTTTACAATTCATATATAATTCACTCAGCGGCCGTTATGTTTACCTACACATAAGGATATAAGAATCAGAATGAGTCTGTAGTCCAAAAATAGTCTAGTGCCCATGATGTGGTGACAGTCCTTCAGAGTGAATTTTTCATGGTTTTACAGACAACTTAAATGAAGTCGTCAATGGGTAAGAAGCTCAAAAGAAGGCCTAGTTTTTAAAGAATATGGGTGGGATAGTGTGGGGCAAATATAGGGTTCCTAGAGGTCCACATAAAGGCATGGCCTATTTGGCTTCATTCCCTGGGAAACTTTGAGATTTGTGAAATGATTAATTTATGTTTACTTTTTTTGGGGGAGGGCAGGGTGGAAGATTCCATGGTCCTCAGGAACCACAACTAAATCACTCCATATTTCCTTCAATCATATTTCCTTTAAATTGTAAAACAAATTTTGACCAAAAATTATGTTTTAAAATGAGATACAAATATTAACCTTTGTATTGGGGCCAAGGATATGAATCTCTTTTTTATAGTTCATTGCTGCATAATTATACATACATAAAGGATATTGGATAATTATAATCCACATATTACCAGCATCTGTTACCGAATCAGCATTCATTTACATGTAAAAGTAGTTTTTTATTTACTCAGTATCATATGCTATATCTTTCAATTTTGCATGGAAATTAAACATTGACAGTGTTTCTGTGTTGCATGAATAATTTACTGGTTTTTCTTCTGAAAACTTATTTCACACGTTTTGTTGATGGACATACCTGCAGTGTAGCATGGAGAACCATTGTATGTATCCCCCTCTTTCTGCCACTCTGGATCCACCCCTAGGAGGACAGGGAGACAAAAAGTCCAAGTGTCCAAGGCTATAGTACCATAGTTTTATTTCAATTCATTACTAAAAATGATTTCAATTCTGCCCTTACATTACATTTTGTGTACATGCACATCATTTATATTAAATTTTATGAATATGCATTAATTAGTTGTTTTATAGTTTTCTTGATTTTTCCCCTCTTTTTAAAGTTTTCTTGGACATCTTGCATTTTAAAATTTTTAAAATTTTAATTTTTGGGTCGATTGATGACCTCATGTAGCTGTCCATTACGAGTTCAAGCTCTCCGAGGGAGCTCATCAAGATAGGCTTTCCAAATTTCTGTGCTCTGGTGTGAAATCGATCATCAAGATCATATTCCAAAATAAGCAGCAAAGCTTACCACATACGGTTAAGGCCAACAGTTCTTTGACTCTTGGAAAAATTCCCTTCTGAAATACATTACAAAACATCTGTCAATCCTTCCAACCTACATGTACATGGTCCCACCAGAGGGGAACCCTTAATTTATTTCTCCCATTTCATATCTCCCTTTGTCCCACATTGTACCCTGGCCGTCTCTATTGTCCCCTCTCCAATTGTTTGGGAGTGGAACATGAGAAACCCAGATACCTTATATAAACATCACATTTTGAGTTTGAAACTTGATCTGGGGTTGTGCCATTATTCCTAGACCTCATTTATTCTCTGGACCGACTGGCTCACTATTGCATTTGTATGTTGTTTGATAGTTGGCTATTACTTAGGAACATTCATTGCGTAGTTTTTTTCAATGATCAACAATGGAGATGATATTCTGTTGAAACATGGAGGACCGTGTCTTATAACAGTGAAAACAACTGCTTAGAGCAAACCTGTTAATTGGCTCAAATTATGTCACATCACCCCTGTGATTTCATAAAGGATACAGATATGAACTAACTTGATGTCTACGTGTTCTTCAAAGAAGTTATTTTGTTTGTGACCTTTTCGATACCAAAGAGCAAGCTTTTGCACATATCTGAACGTTCAACAAATAAATGTCGCCGTAGACATTGGCTTAACCATGTTGTCATTGGTAGCAAGTGGTATTCTGTGCATGAGTTGAGAGAGCATTGTTCAAATCGATTCAACAGACACCTTTCATTTTGGGAAACCATTCGGTCTGTATTTCGTACAAAAGATGATAAGCACACTCAGACAAGAAGGACTTTAATTTCTACAAAATGAAATTCAAAACGTCATGAGAGGATGTTTGATCATCTCACAGCAAGCTAATAAAGCATGAACCCATTGTTGCAGAAGATCGTCAATGGAAGAGCATGAATCCATCTTGGTAGAAGAGTGTGAATCCATCAAGATGTGCATACCATCGCCTACTACCTTGCATTCACATTTGAAAACATTGAACCATTAGTAGAAGTATTCCTTGAAGGCATACACATGGTTTATCTGTCGAAGGCCCAACACATACCAAATCAGATTTAGGAGCCTGTTGGCTCAAGGCAGACCTTCTTTGATGGCTATAATCCTTGGTAAAATGAAATTTACAGAAATACAGCTGCATGAATAGCACAGAAAAGAAAAAAAAGGTATGTGTGTGGAAAATTTACCGCACAGAAGCCAGAGATCGATCCCTTCAGGCTGTGATAATATTGAATTCTGATTGAAGAGAAGTTATTAAATTTTGGGTTGGAGGAAGGTTTTTGATTCTGAGGCTGAGGTACAAGAATTGGCAGTCTTCTCATTATTGACAATCACGCGCAGAGTCGGTCTGCATGAGGCAGCCATCTTCATCAGAGCTGTAGTGTTGAATATGCACATCTAGTGATAAATCATATGTTTTCAAAATTTATCTTAGAGATCGAGAGTGATTTCAAGATGTCCTATTCAAAATTGTCAAGCTGACATTTAGAGCAATGTTAACATATTCATCTGAGCAATGGTGTGGAATCTTCACAGAGAAGTTATATGATACATCGTATCTTTTCATAAATCAAGATTGTGAGTGATTTCAAGATGTCATTCTCAAGATTGTCAAGCTGACATTTAGAGAAAATATCTTCGGTGGAGGTGATGTGTTCTCTGCTGAATCTGTTGGATTTATCTGTGGCAAAATGTCATGAGTTTATCTTTTTGAGTTGCAGTTCATCAGCCAAAGTGAATTTCGTTTAAGGAATATTTGAAGCATTACGTAGACGCATCATCTCAAGAGGCTTGTATTACATGCAATCCTGGAAGATCTCTTCAGTGGAACCATTAGGGCTCATTTGAATATGTGATTCGTCTGGGCAGTGTAACTCTACAATTTTCTTATCGTCCTTTATCCTAGCCAATGGTTCTTTGTGCAGCTGCGTCACTGTACAAACACCCTGCCAGTTCTGCAGGCATCATGCCATTCAAATCAACAGCGAGCAATTACACCATTCATCAGGCTCATTAAAGACGGTTTGTTGTCCAGAGATTAAGAAAAAAAAGTCCATGTAGATTTAAGAAGGGATTCATAGCAGTAAAATATCAATTCCCTCTTGAATTGTTTGTAGATTCAGCTGATCTTTGCATTTCTAATAAAATTAGTATTTAATCTATAACCAGGCACTCTGAATGAAATGATAAAGGTTACATGAAAACTCAAAAGGTATACTTGGTTCTGGAAATATTTTCGTTCAGGTTACATTTGACCAGCTCTTGAGCATTAATCATTCGGCTCTTTGATGAAATTGAATCAAATGGCATCATAAAAAAGTGATGTAAATTTAGTTTTTATTCTGTTGCAAAAAGTGTTTAAAAAAAATTGAATCACTTTGTGTAATGAAATGTTCATGTATACTCTATTTTATTAAAATCCCTGCTCCAGAAATAGTTGCACATTTTTCCTTGCTGCTAATGGATTTAGATCAAAGCAAATTGCATTTCGATGATGGGAAATCAAATTATAACTGATTTCATACTTTGCCATGTAGCAGTGGTAACGTCAATAAAACAAATTACAGAAACTGGGCGTCGCAGCGCCTTCATTAACTGTAAAATCATGCACAAGCTTATTGTTGCTGTGACTTGCTGTAGAGGAAGGACCTTATAACTCCTTAAGAAAGGTTTGTTCACTGTAAAGCTAAAATCTTGAGGCATGTCATTTAATTAATATTTCATGAATTCTGCAGACGATTTGGATAGTAGTTGATGTAGTTGGTACATCTCGGGTGTGAACTGAAGGCTATCAGTGAATAACTTGACAGGATGATGTCAACTTCAGAAGACTGATTTTCCAATAATGTTTCCTCAACGTTTCTTGAAATGTAGAATCTGACAAGATAGCTGTATTTGGGGTAATGGATTTCAGGTCAAAGTAATCAACAGTTGATATTATGGTCAGAAGTTCAGTGTACTCTTTAAGGAAGTTAAAATGGCGCATTTTCATATGATCGTTATATATCTGGAATCTGAGATATCTCGCCAAATAAAAAGGCAATTGTGAAACCATCTTTAAACATGTTCAAGCATGTGCTTCTCTCATATGCTTGTCACTGTTAGCATACTGATATGAAACTAAAAGCTTGGAAGGTTGTCAAGACGACAATGAAATGATGTCACAAGAACTTCCAGACTTCTTCATTTTAGAGGCTATTATAGATTTTTACTCTGGTAAGCATCAACAGAACTGCATCCGTTTCCACGACATGAGTCAAATCAGCTTGGTTTTATCTAAGATGCTTTAGGAGCACAACAGAGCTGATATTGGATGGAACCCGAGAACATAATCCTTTGAGATGTTCTCCAGGGGCTTAGCTCAGAGTGACAACATCTTCCACATTTTCTGGATTGGATATTGAGACATTGAGATGGAGACTAGCCAATCAACAGACTCTTTTGAAGGTACATTCGCCAAGCTTCTCTCATCTGGATTCCTCTCTGCACGAGACATTAAACTTGCATCATTTGTTAAAATCAGTTGAAATTGAAGGTGACATTTTGTTTTCATCAAGTTCTCATCATCATACAACCAATCATCTTTGTCTTCATCAAACAGATGTATTATCATTTATGGGTCATTAATACAATGTATGCAGACTGTGCATGAGTGTTATTTCCTGATGTGATTTGTGAGAAGTTCTGGAAAAAATGTTTCCGTGAGAAAATGATGGACAACATGGAACCTATTGAACTGTTCATAGGTAGGTAATATGTATATATTATTTTGCATATACACTACATTTGATAGAAATTCATTTTTTTTCTCTTAGGAAGAATTGGGCTATTTTTTTCAAATCATCAGTGCTCAATGTCATAGAATTGCTAAGTAAATTTTTCAATTAAGCAAAATTTAGCTTAGAACCCTGATAATTTGGCTGGTAACCTACTTTTGCTAAGCATAACCTTTCTGTGCTCAGCCAATTTGTATGCTTATAGCAGCTGTTATTATCCCCTACAGGGAGTGGAATAGTTCATTGAGGTTTCATATTTTACTAAAATGTTGAGTGGAATTCTTTGGGTCGCAGCGCTCTTCTCAATTAGTTTAAAGGGAAGGTGCATCATCAAATTAATCAAATTAACAAATGATTATCTGAAAACTTACTTGGTGTAAAGTTGGTATGTGTTTTTCAATCATCCTGATAAATGATATTGTCTTAAGTGCTTTCAGATTAGAGAAAACAAGATTTGTTATGTGAAATTTACAAAACATAATAACACTAGAAAAACATGTAAAAATTTGTTGTTTTCTTTAAAAAAAAAACATGAGCCCCTCTTGTGACAAAAATTATACAGGTTAATTTAATTATATAGTTCTTGAAAATAGTGGGTAGAAATTAAGCTTGGGCAATAACACGATAATATCAAATATCGCGATACCTTTTTTATTTGATTATGATATCAAGAACCTTTTTATGTTATCGAGATATCGGCAAATTGCGATTAATAAAATATATTGTGATAAAAAATATTGCCATTGTGAGTCAAGTAAGAAATTCCATGGAAACAAAATTCGGACAGTGTCTTCAGCTTTCAGAAGTAACAAACAAAAGCGAACTACTTCAGAAGTACATTGTGACGCTTGTAGAGGGGTTACATACCTGTGGTTATCGGCTCTAAAGCAATCATGCATGAATCAAAAATAATAATCGCGATACTATCGAAAATCACGATATATGTTTGCCGATATATCATGGATAAAAAGAAAATCGATATCGCCCAAGCTTAGTTGAAATTAATGTACATTTCCAAAAACCAATGTTGTATCTTCCCTTTAAAAATTAATTTGCAACTAAAAACCTAGCTGTCAAATGTAGGCCACTGAGGAAACTATTTAAAGGATTCACCACCTTAGCCTAAGAACTACAACATCACACCAGAATCACTGCATGAGACTAACTGTGGGTTAGCACGCATTAACAATGATTCATTACTTGATAAGAGCTGGTATTTCAAGAATTAACATACTGGCTCTGGGTCAATTTTATTTATTCTGGCAATAATTAAAATGAGTTCACAATTGATTAAAATATGTTCTTTTCTACCAGAACCTTACAGCAAAAACAAATTCTGAACAAATTTTCAGAAATTTCTTGAAATTCAATGAGAATTCCCTACACTATTACATGTCTGTGTATTTTTCTCCTTTGTGGTTGCATTCTTTTCTTTTTCAAACGGATTTTGCCTCAACACGTAATGTTCCATTTGTATTTGCATAAATTGGTAACTGATGGAAAAACAATTTTTGTGAATTTGAATTTAATTCATATTGAAAAGATGAGGCCTTATAAAGCCCTTTAAAATTGTCCTTAAGCCCTGCCACCTCCTTGTCCTAAGAAATGTTTTACATTCCTTAAATGGAATCTCTAGGATTAGCTTCAGGTCTGTGTAAACAGGGGCAGATCCTGGGTGGTGAAGGGTGAGTGGGGGAGGGGGTATTCACAGTCAAAAGGGGTGGCACATTGCCAAAAAGGGGGGTGGATACCAAATAAAACTTTTATGGTGATTAAAAGGGGGTAGAAGGACATGTGTTCCTCTTTGCCCCATGGATCTAGTACAAGTCTGTCTGTCAAGTGTCTCTACAGTCCAGTCTCTTAAGTTTTTTGTAGCTGTTAACTTTTTGTTCATTGTCTCCCTGCTAGTATTAACACTTCCTCTCTACACAAGTAAGTAGTCATACCCATCATAGACCCCCCTCCAATGGTCACATCTTCTTCCATTCAATTCCTTGACTTACTTCCCAGTCTTTGTCCTTGAAGGACTGAGGCAAGGCTATTTGGTCTAACTGTTTTTCATCCATGACTGGTGACACTAATGACAGCGGGCAGGTGGCAGTGATTATCATAGGAAGGAAAGTTATGACTTCTGGAGGCACAGGGCTTATTCTTCATTTATTGACCATGGACGAGCCCTTGAATGGGTTCCTTTCTCTATGGACCCTCTGCTCAAGGATGGTCCATGCTTCGTCACTGTCTTAGACTACCTTGGATTTCCAATTGACATTGGCTGGTTTTAACGTTTGCAATTGATAAATTATTTCAGTACTCTGATTTTGAAACCTATATCAACATTTTACTTACATTGCAGTCCTTAGAGGAAAGGTATAGATTTGAATAATAACCAAAGTGGTAAAATGTGAATGTAAAATTTATTTGCCTAAAGCTCTTGATAGTATCCATCTTCCCTACAAATAATTTTGGCCTGAAATACTTTCATTTTAAAGAAAAGTTTACATTATTTCCAATTAATTTCCAAGACAAAACAATTGCGATCAGATCATTCAACCGCAGACCCTTCCATTCTGCAAACCCCTGGGCCCAAAACCTTTCAGATGAATTGTCAAAGTATTTTTACTCGCAATAGCATGTGGAGAATCGTTAATTAAATTTTTGACAAATTGGTTTTTGGATGTAGATGATAAATGTGTAATGCATTGGTTCAATTTGCCCTGCAGAATGTTTGCAATCGGGGATCATGTTTTTGAGAAATTGAAGATAATTTACAATTTATTATGGATGACAGACAAGGCTGTAATGTTATTATCTGTATTCCTTTTTCAAGCGTTTTTTTCGTTCTCAGTTTTATTAATTTCATTTATTTGTATAGATTAGTTGGGGAATTATGATGGGTGCATGTATTTTTATGTTTGTCATTGCTTTTTGTTTTTAATTTATTTTGTATTGGTACATGTACAAAGTTAATGTAAGGTAGGGGAAGGAGGGTTCACATTTTCTAAAGTACAATGACCTTTCTGATTATTTATGCAGGGCTACACCAATCCCATAACAGCCAATGGAAGTAATATATTCCATTACCCCCAGTCTTTTCATTAGTGCCCTTAGTGCCGGAAATGTTCCCTTGTACATGTATGTTTTGATTTTTTAAGTGTTCTTTTACCAAGGAGAAAATTCCTTGCCCCTACCATGCCACTACAAACCCATAGTTCAAGGACTGAATGAAAACATGGCAATGGTGGAATTTGTACGTAAATTCATACAAAGATTTTTCAGAAATTCATGCATACTTTTTTTCAAAAATTCATACTAGACATTTTTCAGAATGGCCTATTATTTGTGGGAAAGTTTGTTTACTTTATACTAGAAATTGGTATGATAAGCATAGATGATATATTGGGGAAATACAAACATTTACATGATACTGGGCTAGTTTCCATTTCAGGGTTTGACGTTCCCATTATTCAATTCCTGTTACTTTTTAGTCTGATCATAGGCTGAACTCATGAATGAACTTTGTTCCATGCCACAGATCATTTTGTGTATGTTTCCTGTCATGTAGATAGTGACTGCTTCCTGCTAAGCAGGTGACGCTTCACTAAATGTCACATACAAAAAAATATTGACCTTTGTCAGTCAGTTATCACATTTTTATTTCTGTTTCCTCTCATACAGATTAAAAAAAAATTTCAACTGGGCTTTAGGACTGCAAAGGGATTGATTTCCTAGCTTGATTGCATCTTCTTCAAGCCACAGTGGGAAGTGAATTTTATTATTAATTGTGTCATTTTTCCTGTGTGATTTGTAGAACTGACTCCATCCTGTCACTGTCTATTATATATATAGCTTTGTAGTGAGGAGTTTTGTCAGTATTTTAATAAATCAGCAGATGGTGTTTTAACTAGATTTGAATTTCTAGTTTTGTTGCAACACAAGGTCGTGGAAATAACAATAAATAATTGTTTGTACGTCAACTGATGATTCCAAGAAACGTGGAGTTTAGGTGGATAAAAGTACTTTTGGCTGTATAAATCCGTATTCATGTGGTAGTATAAAGGGAAGTTGTGTCCAGAAAACTCAGTTGGCATTGAAGGTAAGTCAATGTTTGAATTATGTTTAATTTTGATTCCTCTTCAGAATAATTAAAATAATAATAATAATTTGATTGTTAAATTTCTGCTGAGATAAAACGTTTCATCCACATAAGAATTATTTGTTTATTTTGCTTTGTTTCATTTTATTTTGATTCAGTGCACTTTACTTTCACTTCATGTTGTTCCTGACAATGATTCTTTATTTTGCTTTAACCCTCGTGGCCGAGCGGTCTAGCTTACCGGATTCAAGTTCTGGTGTTAGCAACATGATGTGGGTTCGAATCATGGCCGTGACACTTGTGTTCTTGAGCAAGACACTTAATCATAATTGCTTCTCTCCACCCAGGGGTTAAATGGGTACCTGTGAAGGCAGAGTTGGTTTGCTCTATATGCGCTAGAAATGGCAGCAATTGAGCTGTATACTCCCCAGGGAGCTGAGATGGTTTCAGGAATGATTTATGAGCCTTATGAGCAGGGATAATAATATAATGCGCCTTGAGCACCACTTAGTTGGTGGATACGTGCGCTATATAAATCCACACATTATTATTATTATTACAATGGAGGCCACTCCGATCCACAAATTCTGTTTTTGAGCAACCATCAGTACAAACATTTACAAGCCTGCTGTCCTTTCCAAGTAATCTTACAAAATCAACTGTGTGCCACCCAAGGCCACTGTAAATGTTTGAACATAATTATTAGTATGGCCTGCAATGTATTGATGGGAGACCACCTTACCCTGCAATCTCAGTGGTGTGACAGTGCACAGAAGGGTAACCATAGGAGGCCACTTGCAACAGCTAATGGCTTGGAGTGGCCTGAATGGGTTGTTTCAAAAACTGCACTGATTGTAGGAGGGTTTTAATATTGAGAATCTGTTTTCATTGTATGTTATATACAGTATAACAGCCTGTTTAATAGTTCATTCCACAGTGGTAGTCTCCTGGAGGTTGAAGAAAATAACTGAGACTTACACAAAAAAAGGGAGGAAAAGACAAGAAAACAAAATATATTTTTTCCATTAGGGGAATTCGTAATTTTAATAATTTAAATTTAATTTTTATTTATTTTTTTTAAATTTTTGTGAGTGGGGTTCAACTGTTTGATTGCCACCATGCCCCTCACTTGCCAATTCTGTGCAGCCATATGTTCCAAGCATAGTAACCCAATCCCTTAATTAATGTATTGATCTGATAAGTATGATGGTTAAATACTGCCCTCTTTTGATCCAAGCTGTCAACATCCAAACAAAATAAACAATGGGACTACCAGGCAGTGTGTGTTGAATAATTGGATGATCCATTATCACCTTTGGTTAGAGCCTGGCCAAAATATAATCATGTTTCACATCAAATAAGGGAGATCAACATTTCTAAATCAGGAGGGTGGAAACCCTCTTCATAATAATGTATAACATTGGCATGGGACAATGATTTAAATTTAATTGATATGAAATGAAAGAGAATCCTGTTACAGATTAGACTGCAGACAAATGCATGTTTAAACTCTTGCATGAGACTCTTGCATGACAGGTCCCTCTTCCCCCTCCCCTTCTTCCTCCCCCTTTCCCTCCTCTCCCTCTCCCTCTCCCTCCCCCTTCCTGCCTCCATGCCTCTCCCTCCCTGCCTCCCTGCCTCCTCCCCTCCTCCTCCCGCCTGCCTCCCGCCTGCCTCCCTCCCGCCTCCCTCCCGCCTCCCTCCCGGTTCCCGGTTCCCGCCTCCCGGTTCCCGCCTCCCGCCTACCTCCCGCCTCCTCCTGCCTCCCGCCCGCCTCCCTGCCTCCCGCCCGCCCGCCTCCCGCCCGCCCGCCTCCCGCCCGCCTCCCGCCCGCCCGCCCGCCTCTCTGACCCGCCTCCCCACCCGCTTCCCGCCCTGCCTCCGCCCCTCCCTGCCCCTGCCTCCTCCCTGCCTCCCCGCCTGCCTCCCGCCCTGCTTCCCTGCCCCTGCCTCCCCGCCCCTGCTTCCCCGCCCCTGCCTCCCCGCCCCTGCCTCCCTGCCCCTGCCTCCCCGCCCCTGCCTCCCCGCCCCTGCCTCCCCACTTCCCCACCTCCCTACCTTCCCTGCCTCCACCTCCCCTGCCTCCCCCTCCCCTCCACCATCCCATCCCCGCCCACCCAGCATATCTCCACCAATGAATGCCACACTTTCTTCCATCCATGGTAATTTGATATTGGTCTCAAAATCTATGCCTGCTGTCATGTGGGTAACCCCACCTGACCCTTATCCCCTCCCTGGGTTAATACCTACCTCCAATCCATTGTTTTATTTATGCATGGAGTAGATTTTAAGTTAAGCTTGGTTTTAAAAATCACATCAGTTAGGTCAAAACTCAAGTATACAATGCTGCGAGAAACAACATTTCTTTCCAACCAGGCCACCATTCTCTCTTTGCACAGTGATGAGATTGAACAATGATATAACCTGTGGGCAGAATATAACACTGTGTGTGCTCTGAAGTGAAAATAAAAAAGCTCTGGTCATTTCTGGTGGCATGTGGTAGTACTGGATGGAATATGGAACACGGTTTGGATGGTGGTGGACAATATCACAGAGTCAAGGGACAACAGACTTTAAAGCATTGATTTGAAATCTGTGTATGTGGATAGGTAGAATTGCTGTCAGACGACAGATCTGTAACTGGGAGTGGGCTGCTTGTGTGAGTATTGTTTATTACAATGAAATAGCACAAAGTGTTGTATTGATTCCACATTTCCACATGCATGACATGCACTGCATGCTGCGTAGGTGTAGTTTAGATAAGGACATTAAAATGACCTACATGTAATGTATATCCATATTGTAACATGGTATTTCATTGTGTTTTTTATGATGATTTATTTGGTGAATGCTGGCCAGTGAACTGACAAAATCACAAATTTTCAAATGGAGTGGGGGTTGAAGTGGGGGCATGGGGGAATGGGGAATGGCTCACCTTTTTCACCCTGGATACTCTTTCATGCCCTGGGGTGTATATTTGTGTGGTGGAGACTGGGGGTGGGAGGGGTGGCGAGTGATAGCTGTCAGTATTTTCAATCCAATTTGTATTTTTCAGTTTTCAGTCAATTGTCTCAATTAGTGATCAAGTGTCTAATGAAATGTGTCCATGTGTTTTATAGATTAGGAATGGCTCACCACAGATGACTCACTTAGTACAAACATGGAGGAAGGAAAATGGTACAAACATAAAGGAAACCAGATTTCCTCTCCTCCAATTTACCAAAAGTAATAAATTAAAATACAGATCTCATCTGTAAACAATATGTACCACTGGGCTGTGTGGACCAAATATTCATTCAGTTTACGGTGTTATTTTGGGTGATTGCTTGTTTACTTTAACACCTTTTCATACAGTTGTTATCAGTAGATCTTCTTGTCAGTGAATATGGCTTAATAGTTCACTGACTTTGAATATGATCATTTTATAAATGATTCCTGAGAACAGAATGGACTGGAATTCTGTAAAACAGACCCCCTCAGAGACTTGACCGTACATACTGTGTAGACTGTAATAATTGGAGAAGGAATAAGAAATAATAGATAAGAGATAGCATAGCCTGCGGAGAAGATCCAATCATATTTTTATTCATGAGGTAAGCATGGAGAAATGTAATCAGGTAATTTATGGATGGATTCTGGCTTCAGTGTTTGCCGACAATCATAGATACTGCACGCTAATGTATGTTCAACCCAATGGGGTGATAATATATGAATACATGCCTGGGGATTAATCAAACCATGAAGGTCATCCTAAGCCACAGATATAATGAGCTTAGTACCATATTGCCTTGTAATATTATACACAGTAGTATGACCTCACAAAGTGTTAGGATGGTGTTAGTCAGTACTTTTATTAGCATGCAGCATACAGGGGCCAATTAAGGGGGGAGCAAAAATTGGGTGGGGACCACAAGGTAAAACAAATTAAAAAACAATCAAGGGGGTACTCAGGATTATTTGTGGGTAAATTTAAATGCATGGGAATTAAAATAAAGGAATCTCATGGATCTGTAATGACAAGATTAGCTGAAAGGAAGACATACGGTATTTAATGAGGAGTGTACGAGAGGTCAGAGGGGCTTTGACCCTGTTCCTTTTCAATCAGTTGATTGAAGGCGATTAATTGAAGTCTCAAGGTGGAATCAGTTTTATTTTTTTGCATTCCAATAATATTTAACTAATTCCAAATGGCAGAATTCCCCTGCACCCTAACTATACCCAGATTCTCCAAAATCCTTCTACTGGTTTTGCCTGATTTTGATGAATTCAGTTCTCCACAGTATAGCCCAGCGAATAGAGCATGTTTAAATAGCCATGATGAATTCAGTTCTCCACAGTATAGCCCAGCGAATAGAGCATGTTTAAATAGCCATGTATGCTAAATCCATCAAACTCCAACAACTGGGGTACCTTTTTAGTGAATATTGATGGATTTTGGAGGATTTGGTATGGTTTCTAGCTAAAATGCCTAGGGCTACATGAACCCTATAGTGCACTACCAGTAGTGTATTGTTGTGACTGCGTAGATATTTAAGTCACTTGTGCACAGTTGCCCTAATCCAGGGATTTACCTACAGTTCACACTTTCTTACAAAGGTTGCTGTTATGTAACAGTTTTTAACACAAGCAAAGAATGTATTTGTTTCCATGTCCCACTAGATTGTAAAAAGTGTAAAAATGATGAATTGAGCAAATACATGTGATTAGCAGATCACTGCTCATTTTTGTGTTTTTGTGGTTGAAAAGGGGGGGGGGGTGGCTGTTTGTATACACCAACCCTCTCTGTGTTGACAACCCCTCTGTGCCTGCCCCATCTGAAGAACCAATAAATCAAGATGGGCCTTAAAGTTGAAAATTAAGCTGGATCTACTCTGATAGGCAAAAGAGATGTTTTTAAGATGGCCAGGATTGAAATATTATGCTCTCCCACAAAGTAAGAGAGAGGAAAACCACTGTAAAAAGGAAATTTTAGTTCAAGCAAAGCAAAGAAAAAAGAAACAAATATTTAAAAAGGTAGAACTTGTAGCTTTGCATGGTGAGGAGGTAAGTAAGAGTAATAGCGGTGACACTATGTGAAATGCTCAATTGAGTAGTAATTAGTTCTGAAAAGAACTGGAGGTACAACTCGACGTTTCGATCAGTATGCTCTCCTGAGGACGATCAGAGCATATTGATCGAAACGTCGAGTTGTACCTCCAGTTCTTTTCAGAACTAATTACTACTCAATTGAGCATTTCACATGGTGTCACCGCAATTACTCTTACTTAAATATTAAAAAAACTTAATAAAAAATTCAAAATTAAAGCAATTACATACATTGTAGTTGGAAATCTGAATTTACAAATTTGTTGTTTACTTAAAGATGTACAAAGTCAAAGTTACTAGGCCGTATTCATAAAAATAAGTAATTGCTGTTACTAAAGTAACAACCCCCTTTTACTAACCTTTTACTTAAATGTTTATTCATAGAAATAAGCAATGACTTTCAAGTAAAAGCTACCAATTTTTCGCATTAGTAATTGCTTTTTACTTATAAGTAAATGCTAGAGAAATTAGCACCTACTTCAATTTGTATTCATAAAAATGACCTTTGACTAGCATTTACTAGTGATTGTACAAGCATCTCATTTGTGGCTTGCTGTTTAGCCAGTACAGACATATCACATCTTCTGCCATGTTTTTACCTCAAAGACCACAACCTAAGGTGTATAACATCAGGCTTAATCGTGATGAAGTCAACCCTACCCTACAAATTGAACATAAACTTATTTGTTCTTTGAATGTTTTGATTGCACTGTCAAAGTAAAGTTTTTAAGAAACTGACCTTATTGTTCGCATTTGAACTTGGAGACTGGTGCAGTAGGCCAGCAGAAACAGCACAAGACATCTTGGTTACAGTGGGGTTTTCAGCACCTTGAATCAGGCTGAAAACTTCCTGTTCCCAAGGACACAGGATTATTTTCCTGTTTCCTGTCTCCTTTGCATCTGTCTTTTTCTTTAGTTGTGCTTTCATGTTGGCGATTTTTTTGGCAATCTTCTTTTCATCCATGGTAAGGCCCATTTTGGTCATGATGATTTCTTGGGCCTTTTTCAGTGCTGTAGCCTTTTGGCTCTAACGCCAGGAAGCTGTTTTTTGTTATGAGCTCAGGATATTCCTTAATAATTGACACTAACACCAACGAGAGTGTTAAGTCGGTGGTTGCATCGTTAGACTCCATGATGTATAATTACAATATAACCAAAAGGCCTATAGCACGTAGCGTACATGTATATGAAACCACAGAAGATGAGATGGAAATAGTTGAAAGGTAGTGAATCTGTACCACCACTATTTTATTCTGGCCCTATACCATGCTTTCTAGCTTTTTAGAATTTGCCTTTTGTGGATGGTACTGTAGTACAATAGCAACTACTTGAGAACTTACTAGCAGTGGCAAGTAACACCTGTAATCATTTAGCAAATGGTTATGAATAAGATTTTTAGCAATTGCTTAGACTAAACCTTTTACTTACCTAGCTGTTGCTTTGACTTATAGCATTTACTAGTTAGTAATTACTTATTTTTATGAATACGGCCTATTGTCTTTAGAGGTAATGTATATATATTTATTTTTTATCCCTAACCACCACAAATCCATCAAAATCCTCCAAGTGGCACTTTTTTGGAAAAATTCAGCACTGTTGGAAACTGGTACTTTCACCTCTTCAAATGGGACAACATTACTACCTGGCAAGAAGTACAGGCCATAAGTGCTGAATATGAAAGATCAATGAAAATGCATGGTGCATTTTGAAGATAAGGGCATGTTTCCAAAAGTGCACTGATGGATTTTGGAGGATTCAGGAAGGTTCCTAGCCAGAATACCTAGGTGGTTAGGGTTAAAGTAAAAACTAGGAAACAATAAACATAATCATTATTATGCGTGGCTGTGTCCACAGGCTTGTCAGCATTGTACACACACACACATTAGACACCTGACTGAGGTCCCACTGTATTCCATTTGCAGTAATTGCAGTATTATATAATACTACCTGAATATCCCTGGGGTGTTGGACTGTGGACACTCACTCCTCTCTCTGGTAAGAATTGCAAATCAAACCATCATGGAGGAATTTGTGGTCATCCATGTTTAGACCATGTCATATGTGTTTACATTTGGGGTGTCCTTGAGAGTACCAGGGTATTATCATAGCAGGAACAGTGTTTATGTAATTTTTAAATTTACACTTTGATCTTTGAAGTTTTGTAAAACTTACCAATGAATAAGTTAACGATACATTACCTTACTTATAACCAAACATGTTCCTATTTTAGGTGTTTCCCACAGACTATTTTAAAGCTTGTGCCCGTCATAATTTGATGGGGAGGGGGGTTGAGTTGAGGGTGGGGGGATATTTTGAAAACAAGTGATGCTGTCTGTTAATTAAGGGGCACTGTGCAAAGTTTTAGTATAGACAGAGATATACAATACATGTAGACAGAGGTATAAAATCTAAAATTTTAAGTCAATATTTTTCCATCGATATTTACTTTTAAATGCTAATGTGATTTATTACTAGTCGAATATCACCCCCATTCCTTGAGTTTCATTTGGATTTATCTAGAAAATATACTTTTCCACCATTTTTCACAAACAAAAAATAGGTTGTATCTGAAATAAATTTCAACAAGTTAACTCACCTTCTGAGAAATTATACAAAAAGTTCTTTAATTTGCAGCAATCATCGTCTGAGCAAACAATTATTTCCTTTGTGGGACATTGAACCATGACTAAACTAGACTTTAACACCACCAACACACAGTGGTGCACCACATTTGGAGTAAAGTCCATGTACAAAAAGGTGTGGAGCATAAAGAATAGATCATTGTTCAGGTGATAATATCCTTGATTTGTCGCGTGTTGCATTGTGATGTGTATACAGGAAGTCAGGTACTTCAGTCAGGATACAGGATTTCTCAGTGAACTCTCTCTGAAGTTGTTTGGTCTTTCAGTTTGTCCAAACTTTAGCCGTTGTGATTCACCATATAGTTTCATCAAGAATCCGGGTAAAAGATCTGTGATACTGTGGCTGCAGGAGGAAATGTTGCAATTCCTATGTTTATTTTTTATATACTTTTAAATTATTTGTTTGAAATATCTAAAGGTGTAGATCCCACATTGTACAGGGATGTTGTTTCATGAACAAAATAAATTGTTAGGTAAAACATAGCTTTGCATGGTGAGGATGATAAGTAAGACTAATTGCGGTGACACCATGTGGAATCTCAATTGAGTAGTAATTAGTTCTGAAAAGAACTGGAGGTACCTCCAGTTCTTTTCAGAACTAATTACTACTCAATTGAGATTCCACATGGTGTCACCGCAATTAGTCTTACTTAAAATAAATTGTTCACAAAACTTTTTTAAAGAATTTTGTTGTTCAGTTAGTTAAAAAGTAATTTAACACTGTTTTCTTCACCATTGCCGGGAAGAGCTGTGTATACTTACAATTGTGTCCATCCTCTCTGTATCTTAGGTTTTTAGGGTTTTTGTGGGACGTTTTTTGCTAATAAAAATGGGCAAATTCATAGAAAACACAGCGGTGTGTCATTCTTTGAATGTAGACAAATACAGTATGTCTCATTTATAATCCCTATCACATTTAGGTGTTGCAAGAGTGCAAATGTATATAACTTGAAATTTGATTATCTCATGTGCGTGTACATGTATGTCTGAGTGTAAAATGTAAGGTTGACATGGTTCATGATTGAAATTGAATTGTTTGCAGATGGTACTGAGTACTGAGTGAGTGTCTTATAATTAGTTTACATTTTGGATTTCAATCCTTCAAACATGGAGGACTTGTCCCTTGGTATTTGAATCAATCAGCATTACAAATGTATTCATGTGACATTTCGTTGATGGACTGACATCATATAAATTTTTAGGCTGCTTAAACGTGAATTCACTGCATCAGCAATTTCTTCAAATAATTTTTCTGAAACTCAACAAGAATAATTTATATATTTTTTTTCTTCTTAATCAATTAAGTTCCTACAGCCCTGCTAAAATTTAAGCAAGATAATTACGATACTCCTCATAAAAGCTAGAATCACCCTGAACTCTGTCAAGAAGGATTTATATTGTTTGGATCAGGGTTAATAATGAAATAATTGGGAACTGTTTGGGGTCAGTTATGCGTTCAGACTGTTCTTTAATGATGTCTTGTGTTGCTACAAATGTCAGGTTCACCTACCTGCATGTTCTGCATGAACTCTTACGCCATGGTACCATCAATCATTGATCAAACATTGTTTGTTTTCATTGGTGAAATGGGGTGGGGGGGGCGCAAACAAGAAATGATGGTGATACATAAAGACAATATCCTGTACACAGACATGTCTTAGTTCATACATTAAAGGAACGGTATCGTCACGATCAACAGGGCATGGAATTGGAGTGCTAGATTACATGTAACTCAGTGACTGAAAATAATACTCTATATGATATGTGGTGTGCCATGGTCGAGCGGTTTAGTGCATCGGATTTGTGTTCGGATTTGTGTCGTCAGAATGTGGGTTCAAAACCCGACTTCGGCTGTGGTACTTATATCCTTGAGCAAGACACTTTACCATAATTGCTTCTCTCCACCCAGGGGTAAATGGGTACCTGTGAGGGCAGAGTTGGTTGTTGTGTTTGATTAGCCCTGTATGTGCTGTAATGGCAGCAATTGAGCTGTATACTCCCCAGGGAGCTGAGATTTGTTTCAGTAATGATTTATGAGCCTGATGAGCAGGGATAATAATGTAATGCGCCTTGAGCATCAGTTTGGTGGATACGTGTGCTGTATAAATCCACATCATTATTATTATTATTATTATGATTAAGTCATATTACCGTTGCTGCTGCACAAATGAGCCAGTGTTCATTTTAAACAAGGACACCGATTCCATGCCCTGTTGAGAGTCTGCTCTGATCGTGATGATACTGTCCCTTTAAGTGTGTGACAATTTTGTCATGGAACAATCGGACACAAATTAACATTTTTGAAGACATTATTATGTCTTTGATTGGTTTTTGCAATGTCACTTCTTTGGTTCAGCACAACTTAAGTTGGGCTAACGTTCCTTCTAATATTAGGCTAATGTCCCTTCTAATATTGGGCTAACGTCCCTTCTAATATTGGGCTAACGTCCCTTCTAATATTGGGCTAACGTCCCTTCTAATATTGGGCTAACGTCCCTTCCGATATTGGGCTAACGTCCCTTCTAATATTGGGTAACGTCCCTTCTAATATTGGGCTAACGTCCCTTCTAATATTGGGCTAACGTCCCTTCTAATATTGGGCTAACGTCCCTTCTAATATTGGGCTAACGTCCCTTCCGATATTGGGCTAACGTCCCTTCTAATATTGGCCCAACGTTGCATCTAACGTCAGCCAATGTTGACACAATATCAGCTTGCTAACTGGAAAGATATGGTTGATGGTTCAAAATTAACCAAATAGTTGATTATTAATGAAGAACTTATTTTGTGTAAAGCTGGTGATGGTAACAATCTTCATTATAAATATTTTTTCAGAGGTTCTAAACATTTTTTAATGGAAAATAATTTCCAGTTTGAATTTAGGAAAGCATACTGGTTTCTAAATTCCATTTTAGAATGAGTAAAAATATCTGAATACACTTTCCCTGTTATTTTGTGAATGACACAATGTATTTAAGCTGAAACTTTCACAGAATGGTTTTGTAAATCTTGATTTAAATGGGAGTAAGCATACTCTTAGAAGCATTTTTTCAACATAATCAAAGATGTGCATCACTGTAAATGGCTTTAAAGTGAAATTTTGGCTCGGAAAACACACTGGCTTTTTCAATTATTCAACTTCCTATCAACAGACCAGGGGAATTGCACTTAGTGTGGCAGAGTTAATTATACTTTATCAAAAGATTTCCAGGGAATTCATTGGCTAAATCCCTTTCTTATCAGATGGGGGACATTGTATATTATTGCCAAAAAACCCACCCATTGACAAGGGCGTCTTGGAGGGCTGATGACTAATAATTGTAGCGTTCTTCTATTTCTTTGAAGTGTGGCTTAAAGCAGCTGTTGAATGGCGTCATAGATTACTTGCGTAATGCTACACGGATGTCATGTACGGTTGTATTATTTATCACTAAGTGAAGTGGAATATTTCTCTGAGCTGCAGAAGAATAATGGATGCATGACATTCAGCTGATCCCTTTCCAACCAACAAATGTAACAATATAATTTTTCAAAGGAAATGAATGCTGACAAAAAATTTTCAGTCATTATTTTTTAATATCCATTTGTAAATATAACATCTAGCTTACGTACCAGTACACACTTAGTTGACGAACAGCAACATCCAATCTAATGCAATGATTATTTTAAAACAGCTTTTCTGTGAGGTTTCAAAGCACTGTTGCTTTTGTCAAGAGCAATATTAATATTAATTTTAATATTAATGACTAAGAAACAAGTTTCAACATACGTCATTGTATGAGGTATTGTTTCCATGTACAGAAGTGTGTTTCCTCCTGAACTAAAGCTGGAGATGTAATTTCCAGCATGTTTCTTGCTAATAGGCTGGTTGTAATTGAATGAGAGTGTAAAATTTAAAAAAAATTCGGGGGTGGGGGGAGGGAGGGGAGGTAGGGGAGAGTTGCTGGATAACGGGATTTTAAGGAGGGATGAAAGGGGCTTAAGGTCCTAAGCTTTCTTTCTGGTTCAGCCATAACGGTGCATTCTTTTGGTGATTATGGATAAGGGATGTTGCTTGTTAGCCATCATGACAACTCCTCTTGCTGTCTCACCAATCACCATCTATTTGCAAAAAGTACAAGTGCTTTTGTTATGAGTCTTGCAGACTTCCAATATGTCTAGGTAGCGTTTAAAAATAGTTCGCACATTTCCTGCATGGTTCTAGTCGGGTAATAACAGATGTTTTGAGCCGAAATTGGTAGACTGTCTGATGCACAGACACTACTTAATTAATGAGGTACGATTGGTATGTTTTGCTTGCGTTGCATGCACTGCTTGTAATTCAAAAAGAGAATCTTGTCGGCAAACTGCATATGACCGGAATTCATCCAGAAGGTCAGCGATTGTAGCTTCCTCTAGAGACCTTTGTTCCCCATGACCTCTTGATGTGTTTCTAGGCTTTCACATCCTAAGCTACTTCATATATTTCACCTGAATGCGAAGCAAGTTATGTCATCAAAAACAGAGATTTGTGTATATGAACGTATTTCAGTCTGCAAGAATCATTTCTAACGTTCTTACTGGAAAATTAAATGTATCCCAGTTGTCCAGTTGTACTTGGTTTCATTTAATTTTTATATATTTTTTTCAGATATAGATATTCCAGACCCAGCTTTGTACACTCGTGTTAGTACACAGACAAGGTTACGCCATTCATCACAAGACTCTCTTCCGGAAAGGTAAATACTATCCCAGTAGATTCTGTATATACAAAAACATTGTTGATGAAGAAGATTTCTAATTTTTTGTCATTTTAAGAAAGGCACTTAATAATGTCAAATCTTATTCACTGGAAATGCTAACAATTTTGAGGAGATCAAATTACAAAATGTAAAAACTGCACATATAAACATACACACTGTTGCCTGCCATGAAATAAATAGTACTAACACAAGAAGTTCCAAATGTAAACAAGGGTGCCATGATTCATTTAATAAATGTCTGTATTGAGGCTACAGTCTCAAGCGACTCCCTGGGTACTTTTCATTGTACAAGAGCACATTTCTTCAAATTAATTTTTTAAATATATTTTATATATATATATTTATTGATTTTTAGGTGTTCGGGTATGTGCCCGAAACACCTATTGTTTTTGTTCAGTTTTTTAGGTGTTCGGGTATGTACCCGAAACACCTATTGTTTTTGTTCGGTTTTTTAGGTGTTCGAGCTACAGCGCGAGCACCTATTGTTTTTGTTTGTTTTTTTGTTTTGTTTTTTTCTTCTCCTTCTTTTCCGGATCGATTGTCTACAAAAAAAACACATACTTGCAAACTTCATATGAACTTGAAACTTGGCACATACTTAGAACATAACACGTAGATGAAACATAATTTGTGACGTCATTATTAGGTCATCAGATATCGAATTTCGATCAATCATTCTTTATTAGTTAAAACGTTTTGATTACGTTGCAAATTAAAGATCTACACGGCTTTTTCAACGCTAAAAAAGTGCGCCCTCTGTTGGTGAATGTAAATCAGCTCTGGTCGTGCTAATTATGTATGCATGTAAAAATCATATCTCAACAACCACAACAGGTAAATTGACAGTTTTTGCACCATTGTACAGATTGTTAATTGTCAAAAATATTTACACAAAGGTGACCCCAATTTGACCTTACTTCCTGTCCAAACCGGAAGTCAAAGTTTAATGTTTAAAAAAATCATATCTCCACAACCACAAGAGGTAAATTGAAATTTTTTGTATCATTGTATAGATTGTTAATTGTCGAAAAATATTTACACAAAGGTGATCCCAATTTGACCTTACTTCCTGTCCAAACCGGAAGTCAAAGTTTAATATTTAAAAAAATCATATCTCAACAACTACAAGAGGTAAATTCACAATTTTTGTACCATTGCACAGATCGTTAATTGTCAAAAAATATTTACAAAAAGGTGACCCCAATTTGACCTTACTTCCTGTCCAAACCGGAAGTCAAAGTTTAATATTTTCAAAAAATCATATCTCAACAACCACAAGAGGTAAATTGACATTTTTGTACCATTGTATAGACTGTTAATTGTCGAAAAATATCTACACAAAGGTGATCCCAATTTGACCTTACTTCCTGTCCAAACCGGAAGTCAAAGTTTAATATTTAAAAAATTCATATCTCAACAACCACAAGGGGTAAATTCACAATCTTTCCACTATTGTACAGATTGTTAATTGTCAAAAATGTTTACAAAAACATGACCCAATTTGACCTTTACTTACTGTCTAAACCGGAAGTCAAAGTTTAATATTAAAACAAATAATGATGCAAAGTTTCTTTTAAAAACATTCTGACGTCGTCATCACTGCCCTGACAAAACTCGAACACCTATGTGTTTGTATTATCACAAACACTGCCGTCTAGTTTTCTTTTTTTTTCTTCTCCTTCTTCTTCTTCTTCTCCCCATCGATTGTCTACAAAAAAACACATACTTGCAAACTTCACATGAACTTGAAACTTGGCATATACTTAGAACTTAACACGTAGATGAAACAAAATTTGTGACGTCATGATTAGGTCATCAGATATCAAATTACGATAAATCAAAGTTTAATATTTAAAAAAATCATATCTCAACAACCACAAGAGGGAAATTCACAATTTTTGTACCATTGTACAGATCGTTAATTGTCAAAACATATTTACAAAAGGTGATCCCAATTTGACCTTACTTCCTGTCCAAACCAGAAGTGAAAGTTTAATATTTAAAAAAATCATATCTCAACAACCACAAGAGGGAAATTCACAATTTTTGCACCATTGTACAGATCGTTAATTGTCAAAAAATATTTACAAAAAGGTGACCCCAATTTGACCTTACTTCCTGTCCAAACCGGAAGTCAAAGTTTAATATTAAAAAATCATATCTCAACAACCACAAGAGGTAAATTGACATTTTTGTACCATTGTATAGACTGTTAATTGTCGAAAAATATATACACAAAGGTGACCCCAATTTGACCTTACTTCCTGTCCAAACCGAAAGTCAAAGTTTAATATTTTAAAATTCATATCTCAACAACCACAGGGGTAAATTCACAATCTTTCCACTATTGTACAGATTGTTAATTGTCAAAATGTTTACAAAAACATGACCCAATTTGACCTTTACTTACTGTCTAAACCGGAAGTCAAAGTTTAATATTAAAACAAATAATGATGCAAAGTTTCTTTTAAAAACATTCTGACGTCGTCATCACTGCCCTGACAAAACTCGAACACCTATGTGTTTGTATTATCACAAACACTGCCGTCTAGTTTTCTTTTTTTTCTTCTCCTTCTTCTTCTTCTTCTTCTTCTTCTCCCCATCGATTGTCTACAAAAAAACACATACTTGCAAACTTCACATGAACTTGAAACTTGGCATATACTTAGAACTTAACACGTAGATGAAACAAAATTTGTGACGTCATGATTAGGTCATCAGATATCAAATTACGATAAATCAAAGTTTAATATTTAAAAAAATCATATCTCAACAACCACAAGAGGGAAATTCACAATTTTTGTACCATTGTACAGATCGTTAATTGTCAAAAAATATTTACAAAAAGGTGACCCCAATTTGACCTTACTTCCTGTCCAAACCAGAAGTGAAAGTTTAATATTTAAAAAAATCATATCTCAACAACCACAAGAGGGAAATTCACAATTTTTGCACCATTGTACAGATCGTTAATTGTCAAAAAATATTTACAAAAAGGTGACCCCAATTTGACCTTACTTCCTGTCCAAACCGGAAGTCAAAGTTTAATATTTAAAAAAATCATATCTCAACAACCACAAGAGGTAACTTCACAATTTTTGTACCATTGTACAGATCGTTAATTGTCAAAAAATATTTACAAAAAGATGACCCCAATTTGACCTTACTTCCTGTCCAAACCGGAAGTCAAAGTTTAACCCTCCTATGCCCATGCTGAAATTTGGCCCAGTCAGCACGGCACTCACAGACAGTCACTTGAGTATTTTTGGTTGCACTGTCAATTGGTAGGTCAAACCACAGAGTCACACAGAGCTGTGTATGTACTTATTTATTTGAGTGCACTGCACAAAGTCAATGGGTTGGGAGTTACATACAAATGTGAGTGTCTTTGATTGGTTTTGGTTTGACCTCCTTATCACAGCCACATGTGCTTGCATGTATTTGAGTGCACTGCACAAAGTCAATGGGTTAAGAGAGACAAATTTTGAGTGTCTTTGAGTGTTAAACCTATAGGAGGGTTAATATTTACCAAAATCCTATCTCAACAACCACAAGAGGTAAATTGACATTTTTTGCGCCATTGTATAGATTGTTAATTGCCGAAACATATTTACACAAAGGTGACCCCAATTTGACCTTACTTCCTGTCCAAACCGGAAGTCAAAGTTTAATATTTAAAAAAAATCATATCTGAACAACCACAAGAGGTAAATTCACAATTTTTGCACCGTTGTATAGATCGTTAATTGTCAAAAAATATTTACTAAAAGATGACCCCAATTTGACCTTACTTCCTGTCCAAACCGGAAGTCAAAGTTTAATATTTAAAAAAATCGTATCTCAACAACCACAAGAGGTAAATTGACATTTTTTGCGGCATTGTATAGATTGTTAATTATCGAAACATGTTTACACAAAGATGATCCCAATTTGACCTTACTTCCTGTCCAAACCGGAAGTCAAAATTTAATATTTAAAAAAATCATATCTCAACAACCACAAGAGGTAAATTTACAGTTTTTGCACCATTGTACAGATTGTTAATTGTCAAAAGTATTTACAAAAACATGACCTCAATTTGACCTTTACTTCCTGTCCAAACCGGAAGTCAAAGTTTAATATTAAAATTATTTCTAAATTCAGTATTGTATTGTATTCAAATAAACTTCTCGCGAGAACTTCAACAGACGTTAACATTTGACTAAGTTTCTCCAACACTTCGAATTGATGACGTCACCATTTTAACTTCAACCGAACACCTAGTTTTTGTTGTGACAAAAACTTATATCTAGTTTTTTTTTTTTTTCTTCTCCTTCTTCTCCCCATAGACTGTCTCCAAAAAAACACATACTTGCAAACTTCACACGAACTTGAAACTTGGCATATCCTTAGAACATAACAAGTAGATGAAACATAATTTGTGACGTCATTATTAGGTCATCAGATATCGAATTACGATAAATCAAAGTTTAATAGTGACCCCAATTTGACCTTACTTCCTGTCCAAACCGGAAGTCAAAGTTTAATATTTAAAAAAAATCATATCTCAACAACCACAAGAGGTAAATTCACAATTTTTGTATCATTGTACAGATTGTTAATTGTCGAAAAATATTTACACAAAGGTGACCCCAATTTGACCTTACTTCCTGTCCAAACCGGAAGTCAAAGTTTAATATTTAAAAAAAATCATATCTCAACAACCACAACAGGTAAATTCACAGTTTTTGTACCATTGTATAGATTGTTAACTGTCGAAAGATATTTACACAAAGGTGACCCCAATTTGACCTTACTTCCTGTCCAAACCGGAAGTCAAAATTTAATTTTTTTTAAATCATATCTCAACAACCACAAGAGGTAAACTAGATGGCAGTGTTTGTGATAATACAAACACATAGGTGTTCGAGTTTTGTCAGGGCAGTGATGACGACGTCAGAATGTTTTTAAAAGAAACTTTGCATCATTATTTGTTATATTAAACTTTGACTTCCGGTTTAGACAGTAAGTAAAGGTCAAATTGGGTCATGTTTTTGTAAACATTTTGACAATTAACAATCTGTACAATAGTGGAAAGATTTAATTTACCCCTTGTGGTTGTTGAGATATGAATTTTAAAATATTAAACTTGATTTCCGGTTTGGACAGGAAGTAAGGTCAAATTGTCACCTTTTGTATAGATATTTTCGACAATTAACAGTCTATACAATGGTACAAAATGTCAATTTACCTCTTGTGGTTGTTGAGATATGATTTTAATATTAAACTTTGACTTCCGGTTTGGACAGGAAGTAAGGTCAAATTGGGGTCACCTTTTTGTAAATATTTTTTGACAATTAACCATCTGTGCAATGGTACAAAAATTGTGAATTTACCTCTTGTAGTTGTTGAGATATGATTTTTTTAAATATTAAACTTTGACTTCCGGTTTGGACAGGAAGTAAGGTCAAATTCGGATCACCTTTGTGTAAATATTTTTTGACAATTAACAATCTATACAATGATACAAAAAATATCAATTTACCTCTTGTGGTTGTGGAGATATGATTTTTTTAAACATTAAACTTTGACTTCCGGTTTGGACAGGAAGTAAGGTCAAATTAAATACCTTTGTGTAAATATTTTTGACAATTAACAATCTACAATGATACAAAATTTCAATTTACCTCTTGTGGTTGTGGAGATATGATTTTTAAACATTAAACTTGACTTCGGTTTGGACAGGAAGTAAGGTCAAATTAGTCACCTTTGTGTAAATATTTTTTGACAATTAACAATCTATACAATGATACAAAAATTTCAATTTACCTCTTGTGGTTGTGGAGAGATATGATTTTTTTAAACATTAAACTTTGACTTCCGGTTTGGACAGAAGTAAGGTCAAATTGGGGTCACCTTTGTGTAAATAATTTTGACAATTAACAATCTGTACAATGGTGCAAAACCGTCAATTTACCTGTTGTGGTTGTTGAGATATGATTTTACGCATGCATAATTAGCACGACCAGAGCTGATTTACATTCACCAAATTACGCGGCATACATAATGAGCACGACCAGAGCTGATTTACATTCACCAACAGAGGGCGACTTTTTAGCGTTGAAAAGCCGTAGTCTTTCATTTGCAACGTAATCAAAAGCGTTTTAACTAATAAAGTATGATTGATCGAATTGATATCTGATGACCTAATAATGACGTAACAAATTATGTTTCATCTACGTGTTATATTCTAAGTATGTGCCAAGTTTCAAGTTCATATGAAGTTTGCAAGTATGTGTTTTTGTAGACAATCGATCCGGAAAAAGAAGAAGAAGAAGAAGAAGGAGAAGAAAAGAAAAAAAAAAAAAACCTGAATAATAATAATAGGTGTTTAGCCAGTTCGAACACCTAAAAATAATAAAAAAACGAACAATAACAATAGGTGTTTCGGGCGCATACCCGAACACCTAATAATAATAATAATAATACATTAGATTTATAACGCGCGCATATCCACCAAGAAGTGCTCAAGGCACTTTACAGTAAACAGGATAATCATACAATAGCATAACAATACAATAGCAAATGAAATACTAGATGGCAGTGTTTGTGATAATACAAACACATAGGTGTTCGAGTTTTGTCAGGGCAGTGATGACGACGTCAGAATGTTTTTAAAAGAAACTTTGCATCATTATTTGTTATATTAAACTTTGACTTCCGGTTTAGACAGTAAGTAAAGGTCAAATTGGGTCATGTTTTGTAAATATTTTTGACAATTAACAATCTGTACAATAGTGGAAAGATTGTGAATTTACCCTTGTAGTTGTTGAGATATGAATTTTAAAATATTAAACTTGACTTCCGGTTTGGACAGGAAGTAAGGTCAAATTAGGGGTCACCTTTGTGTAGATATTTTCGACAATTAACAGTCTATACAATGGTACAAAAATGTCAATTTACCTCTTGTGGTTGTTGAGATATGATTTTTTAATATTAAACTTTGACTTCCGGTTTGGACAGGAAGTAAAGGTCAAATTGGGGTCATGTTTTGTAAATATTTTTTGACAATTAACGATCTGTACAATGGTACAAAAATTGTGAATTTACCTCTTGTAGTTGTTGAGATATGATTTTTTTAAATATTAAACTTTGACTTCCGGTTTGGACAGGAAGTAAGGTCAAATTGGGGTCACCTTTGTGTAAATATTTTTCGACAATTAGCAATCTATACAATGATACAAAAAATGTCAATTTACCTCTTGTGGTTGTGGAGATGATTTTTTTAAACATTAAACTTTGACTTCCGGTTTGGACAGGAAGTAAGGTCAAATTGGGGTCACCTTTGTGTAAATATTTTTCGACAATTAACAATCTATACAATGGTACAAAAAATGTCAATTTACCTCTTGTGGTTGTGGAGATATGATTTTTAAACATTAAACTTTGACTTCCGGTTTGGACAGGAAGTAAGGTCAAATTGGGGTCACCTTTTGTAAATATTTTTTGACAATTAACAATCTATACATGATACAAAAAATGTCAATTTACCTCTTGTGGTTGTGGAGATATGATTTTTTAAATATTAAACTTTGACTTCCGGTTTGGACAGGAAGTAAGGTCAAATTGGGGTCACCTTTGTGTAAATAATTTTGACAATTAACAATCTGTACAATGGTGCAAAAACTGTCAATTTACCTGTTGTGGTTGTTGAGATATGATTTTACGCATACATAATTAGCACCGACCAGAGCTGATTACATTCACCAAATTACGTGCATACATAATGAGCACGACCAGAGCTGATTTACATTCACCAACAGAGGGCGCACTTTTTAGCGTTGAAAAAGACGGTAGTCTTTCATTTGCAACGTAATCAAAACGCTTTAACTAATAAAGTATGATTGATCGAAATTCGATATCTGATGACCTAATAATGACGTCACAAATTATGTTTCATCTACGTGTTATGTTCTAAGTATGTGCCAAGTTTCAAGTTCATATGAAGTTTGCAAGTATGTGTTTTTTTGTAGACAATCGATCCGGAAAAGAAGAAGAAGAAGAAGAAGAAGAAGAAGGAGAAGAAAAAGAAAAAAAAAACAAAAAAAAAACCGAACAATAACAATAGGTGTTTCGCGCTGTAGCTCGAACACCTAATTAACAGTTTTTGTACCATTGTACAGACCGTTAATTGTCGAAAAATAGTTACAAAAAGATGACCCCAATTTGACCTTACTTCTTGTCCAAACCGGAAGTCAAAGTTTAATATTAAAAAAAATCATATCTCAACAACTTCAAGAAGTAAATTGACATTTTTTGTACCATTGTATAGATTGTTAATTGTGGAAAAATATTTACACAAAGGTGACCCCAATTTGACCTTACTTCCTCTCCAAACCGGAAGTCAAAGTTTATTATTTAAAAAAATCATATCTCAACAACCACAACAGGTAAATTCACAGTTTTTGCACCATTGTACAGATTGTTAATTGTCAAAAAATATTTACACAAAGGTGACCCCAATTTGACCTTACTTCCTGTCCAACCCAAAGTCAAAGTTTAATATTTAAAAAAAATCATATCTCAACAACCAGAAGAGGTAAATTCACAATTTTTGTACCATTGTGCAGATCGTTAATTGTCAAGAAATATTTACACAAAGATGACCCCAATTTGACCTTACTTCTTGTCCAAACCGGAAGTCAAAATTTAATATTTAAAAAAAATCATATCTCAAATCAACCACAAGAGGTAAATTAATAGCACTTTACAGTAACAGGTGAGATGATCATTTAATCCAATTTCATTGATCGTGTATTACATAATTTCCGTGCAAGAACAGTAAAAAAGAACATTGACTTCAAAACACAGGCACTTTCAAGAAGTCTTAAGTAGTGTAAATAACTGAACTTTGGTGCAATATTTATGGCCAGTGAGTGTAGTCATGTCAATAATGCTAAACTGATGACAACAAATTGCAATAATCATTACTTTCATCACTATCCTGACAAAACCCGAACACCTATGTGTTTGTCATATGACAAACACTTACATGTAAGTCTAGTTTTTTTTATTATTGTTGATTTTTTTATTTTTTTTTGGGGGGGGGGGTGGGAACTCATCTTATACCTATGGCTTGATGATATCAATACATGATCTAATCTTATTATTAGTATTCCAATCATATCTTATGGCTTTATTAAAAAGACTGCCATGAAATTACAAAAATGATATTAATGTTTCCAGTCCCCTCGATGTCATTTCCTGCGGATACAATGTGCATGGATCCGCCTGCTCACCAGTTTTGCCAAATTCCCTTCTTTGAAATGTAATCCTAATTGGAACCATAAGCCCATCTAAACAGCCGGCTAGGGTTTCAAGATTGCACCATAAAACTGTATGGCACTTGCCAACATGAAATGAATATTTATTGTCGCCTGAAAGATTATTGGCTACTTTGTGTCAACACTGAAGAAGGGCCCTCGCCCATGATTCTTTTCAGTCGTTGCCTCTTCCCTTGATGGATTGTTTGATTTTAATTTATTCCAGCTCTTAACCCTCCTACTCTAGGTGCACTTTAGTGGGAAGTTGCTATACTGGTCAAAATCAGTCAATTGACCGTTTTTGACTGTTGAATCAACTGTGCACACATGGGCACTGGTGACTTGTTTTGACCATTTGGGTAGCTGCCTCACACTGTGCTATGACTGCTGGTGACTGATAAGATCATTATCAGCTTCAGGGGATCACTGACTTGTTTTGACTGAACAAACAATGATAAGGGTGCTGAAGGCTGCCAGTTTTTGACTGATAAATCAATGCAGGGCCACTTAGGCTAGGAGTCAATGACTTGTTTTGACTGATAAATTAATTTATTTTGACCATATCAGTCCAAAACGCTGTCTCATTTTGACTACCATCCACATTGTATGTACCAATTAAAAACAGTCACCTCATTTTGACCAAAGTGCCTTTACCAGTCGAAAATGGTCAACTCATCTTGACCACCTTCAACATTGCATGATAATGCTTTTACCACTACCAGTCAAAAACAGTCGACTGTTTTTGACTGATTGATGTACTTGCTACACATTAGGTTTGACAGTATTTGACCTGTAAGTGCTGTAGATATACACTGGCATGAACTTAGAAATTTTGACTGATTTTGACCCTTGTAGTAGTAGGAGGGTTAATAAAGGGAAGGCACATCATTGGTAATGTTGGCAAAACTGTTTTATGAGTAGGCCCTATGCTTAAACAACCATCCTGTGAAAGTTTCAGATGAAGATAGTGAACATGCATTCAGATTTGTTATATTTATTTGAGTGAAGAATCTTGAAAAATAGTAATTTAACCCTAACCCTGCCAGACGCAGCACAGTGCATCAGGTGGAAAAGTCTGGTGCACTTTGATGCATTCAGCTGTCAACACTAGTGCATAAGCAGCCAAGTCTGAGGCTATTGAGAGCTGGTCCCATTGAACAATGCCAGAGTTGTATCCTGCTGCGTTGGGTGACCACAGACTCTGAGGCAGTTCGGCCTTGAGATTTGTGACCAGATGGATCTTGCTGCACTCTGCAGCCAAGTCACTTTGACAAACGATGCAATCTGATGCGTCTGGCAGGGTTTCTAGCCAAAATACCCTGGAGGGTTAGGGTTATGCCAATAGTTTACTTTTCTAAAAAAGAATTTTTTTTAAAAGCAACCCAGAAAAAATAAATATTGGGAAGATTTATACCATGATACCACCAATTTTCAAAACAAGTCTACGATCTGCTCTAACACAATATTGGTGAAATTCATTGATTTGGGGAAAATGACTAGTATTTTACAGAAGCTTTTAGTAAATTACTACATTGATGACTCAAACATTGGTTGGGTTACTGTGCCCTCTTTGACCCAGCAAAACCCTCCCTCTCTGTTACCCATGGTGAAATGGTCACACATGTACCTTGACCCACATTTAGATACATTTCATTATTACACACTGCTTTAGTACAGACCTATAATATACAAAATGTGAATCGGAAACATCATATAAATCATCTATTTCACTGAATTCTCCCCAAATATTCATACAAGCCAGTCATCTGTATACATTCTTGAGTTGTAAACACTTCAGTGGTGTCCCACACGAGCCTAAGATGGTATTTTTTTTAAATAAACTGGAAGTATATCACTGTGGCATCTAAAGTGGCCATCGTCATGACAACACTTTATGACTCATGTTCAATGTGACTCAAAGTATAGGCACTTGGAAAGAGCCTATGGAGTAGACTTGCTACAAGCTTTCTAGTGCACAGTGATCTTTGTAAACAAGCAGGCCATTGGCTTTAATGGGCATGTGACGTCAGCAGAAAGCACCAAGATGCAATCACCAAATGAAGAAACACTAGATATGGTTAGACTTTAACAGTCAATGTCAGTGGAATGGAATTGTTTCTCCTTCTGAGTAACAACATATGCCACTCTAATTCAATTATAAAACATGGTTTTAAGTGCTTTTGTTTATACTTGCGTGGTTGTGGAAACACATACTTGTATGTACATCGACATGTCTATGGTTAGTACAGTATTCTTTACTCTTCACTTGGTAACTTTCTTTCTGCGTGTACAATAAGTCTAATTCAATTCAAAAGACTTGTGGCTTGTCTACCTTCAATGAGCTGTCTGCCTTCTGCCTGACGCATGTACATGTAGTCTATCAGTGGCGTGGCATGTGAGAATTTGCCGACCATGGCACTGCCTGCATTTCTCTTATCTCGACATCGTCTGATCCGACCCGCTCTCCCAAGTCAAATGCTAGAAAGGATATAGCCGTGTGATGATGATGTCTCTTTCCACATCTCTCTCGGTCGGAGAATCTCATCCTAGGTGCTGAAATGTAGGTAGATCATTTGTCTTAACCTTGTTGAATGTTGGCTTTGAGGTTTAAGTTGTATATGATGATGCAAGACATCTTTCGGTCATAATACTCTGTGTAAGTGATGCGTTACTCGCATCACAGATGGAATGTTATCATCTTGAATTCTCCTAATTCATTGCTCTGAAGAATTTACCTGATTTTTGTGATTTATGTTCATATTTTGAAATTTTACCTTGGAATTAGTATTTGATTTCTATAGATTTTCTATAGTTATAAACACATTATGTTTTATTACTTTAAATGTGCACATTTTAATAGCCAATTAAATAATAACTTTTCATAATTACACAGTTAATTACATATTTTTTATTACTGAAATCCACAAATTAATGTAGACTTCATATTATCATTGATAACAGGAATCTACAGTTATTGCATATTATTTTGTGTATTATGTTGAAATGATATATCATGTTTTTTAGATCTTATTTTGATTGATAAATATGATTGGCAGAGCCCTAAAGAATCAATTTTTTTTTCTTGTATCAAATGTTAAAAATTAATAATGCATTAATCAATTGAAGGCAATAAATTAATGTCCTAGTTCCGGTATGCCCCAATTATTATCTCCATGTACATGTAATGATATCAGAGTCAGATTCGTTTATCTTCTTTCCATAGGCCTGTGATTTCTCAGGATTTTTTTACAAATCTTCCTTTGCCACCAAGGAAAGAAAGAAGTAGCCTGTATTGTGTCCAAACCTAAAGTTTCTTGTTTGCGGGGATGTGGAAAGTCTACCAATCCTCCAAAATTAAACATCTAGGAGGTTCAGGGGGCTTTATCCTCTAGACCAAAGACCCAGACCCGCTAACCATTTCAGGATTTTTTACACCCCTGATTACAGCTTATAATTTAAAATTTGTATTATAAAGCAATCTGCTTGAGTTATGCTGGTAGCTACATTATTCAATGATTGTAATCGCAATTTAAAATTCATCCCAATATAAATGATTATTTCTTAAGGATGTTAAATGTTTGATAGAACACTGCCCAAAATGCTATACCGACACGTGTACTCACACATGTACAAAGAGCTTATTTTTATCCATAGATAGCTCACAGCCATTGCCTTGTATTTGGTTGCATATTTTAGTATTCGTCTATTGCGTTATTGATTGGGCTTGTCACAATTTACATTTGCCTCAAGGTTCAGTCTCCCATGTTCCTAGCTTATTTGATTCCCCCTCTTTCTCTCCTCCATAAACCCTTCTTGGTAATAAGATGCAAGTCTTATAGATGAAGTCATCTGATGGTCTGTCATTTACGAGCCCTTAAGGAGAATCATGTACAAGGGGCAGAGATGGAATAGTTTAAAATCCAATGTCTGTGTATTCTATCAGTACAACTGTCAATATTGTTCTGTAACCTTTCTCATGTGTATCATTACCCTCTGGCTTTATGCCTTCCTTGCTTTTTAGTACCGGTAACCAACATAATTTATTGCCATAGTACATTGTAAATCTCTCTTTCATCCCCCCCCCCCCAATTTTTTTAAAAAAATAATAATAAAATAAATAAATGAAACTAGAGATGCGTGTTTGTTGAATAACAAACATGCGGTCTTTGTGTGAACTTCCGGTTGGTTTAATTAAGTTATCAGATCAGGCCATTTGAAGGTCATATATCTTACACATCATGATCATGAAAACAAAATGTTTGTACCTGCTTTGGTTCAGGAGATACATGTACATGTATGATTTTTCATAATATATAGTTAGAATTACATACAATGTACTATGCTGAACACATTAACTTCCTGCTAAAAATGATTATACATCAAACAAAAAGGAAGTGTGTTTCCAATTTACAAATTTAGGGTAGGTAGGCCTACACCATAGAGCTACTCTATGGGTACACGTAGATGAGTAAATCCTTTTCCTGTTCAAATAAAACCAGTGGTTGCAAGCAATTTAGGGTAGGTACGCATGACTGATGATTGGCTTTTCTATTCTTATTTCAGGCCCATCACATGGTGTACCGTATCATACATTTTGTTAAATTATAAAGTTTGTTAAATAATACTTCTTATAATTTGTTTGTGATATTGTAAAAACATTTTTAAGGTCAGCAATATGGAGACAGGTTACTCAAAACCCACCTAATCAGCAATTTTGTAATAATAATAATAATAATAATGTGGACTTATATAGCGCACGTATCCACCATACTGGTGCTCAAGGCTCATTATATTACATGTATATTATTACCCCTGCTCATCAGGCTCATAAATCATTCCTAAAACCATCTCAGCTCCCTGGGGAGTATACAGCTCAATTGCTGCCATTACAGCGCACATAGGGCTAATCAAACACAACAACCAACTCTGCCCTCACAGGTACCCATTTACCCCTGGGTGGAGAGAAGCAATTATGGTAAAGTGTCTTGCTCAAGGACACAAGCACCATGGTCGCAGTTGGGATTCGAACCCACATTCTGACGACTCAGCCATCAGAACACAAATCCGATGCACTAAACCGCTCGACCATGGCACTCCATGTATGTTTATATATACCATGTTTTTCCTACATGTACATACAAATTGTACAAATCTTTAAAAACTCTATTTCTCTTTCCAGCCCTTGCCTCAGAAGATCAGAAGGTTTTACTTCATCGGATCCATCGATCAACTCAAACGCATCCAGCAGGGGCCAGCGGAGCAAAACAGTCCGTCCAGGTAATCGGGATGTCTCAGGGATGTCAGGGATGTTACATTCATGCAGATGATGCTAGTGAGAATGTCAAGGTCACTTGTAAGCTTTTTAGAGAGGGGGAGTTGAGAAAAATCAGCAAATGAATCAGGGGAGAAGTTATAGTGATAAAGACTGCTATCATACTGCGGCCATCTTTGTCATGTTCCCTGTATGCAATCATGAATATAATTGATGATTCTTGTTACATAAAGAGGGGCCAGATCATTTTCCCCTTCCAGATTAATCAGATAAGAATATTGTCTTGATCAGTAAAAAATATAAATAGAGAATTAGCTGTTGCAAACTGCTTACCTACTTAAAGGACCTGTAGTATAAATGCAAAATAGTAGTTATTGGCCTTACGTTTCAAACCTAGCAGGGTTCTTTTTCAAAGGCAAAACAATATAGTAAGATTTTTTTAATGTGGGATAAACCCATTGATTATCATTAGTTTTAGAAACTGAACATGCATGTATCCCCTGAACTTGGCGTGATTTGATGTTGTGATTGAAATGTTCATTAATCAATGCCCTTTAAAAACACTACCATGGTGGGATTGTGACTAAGTCATATTGACGACGTTGCAATGAAAAAAAAACCATCAGTATGTATACACCTACACGTACATGTAGCCAGGATCCCACCCTCCCAAAGGTCTCTAATGTAATGACAGATGTGGAATTAGCACACACCTCCAGGTCGGTAGGCGCCGCATTTTTCATCACGTACAGTATTTCCAGTTGAGTAGCCCTGTTAATTGCGGTGGATCATTCTATTGTGGTCATAGGCTAGTGGGGTTCATGTCCCTTGGGGGGGCTGAGGGAGGAAGTAAACCACGCCCTTCCAGACTCTAGATGTTGTGTCTGCAAGCTGAAAAATGTCTACACGTCATTGGCAGCATACACTACGTGTACATGTACTGTAGTAACAGTGTAGTGCTGAGTTTCAAATAATAATATAGCCTAAACATATGTGATTTTTAATAATTTTTTGCTGTAATTATTTCCTAACTACATGTATCAATCTTTCCCTTTACAGTTGCCAAACTCAGGGAAAAGTACAGCAGTTTCCAACCAAGGAAATCGGAAACCTCCGCTGACAAGATCCGCAAGTTCATCGAAAAGAGAGACTCCTTCCATAGCTCCGATTCAGACGAGCGAGGATTAGCCCCAGCCAAGGATATTGGAATGTCGGGACGATCTCGGCTCACACGAAACGGTACTCCTCATGATGTGTCGAGCTCTAGGAAGAGCAGTGGATATGGGGTACGCAGCACCACAGACCCATCCAAGCATGGACGGAGAGGTGTCGCAGAGAGTGGGTACGGGAACTTAGAAAGAATCAAAGGGAAATCGGAGGGCACTGATATGGCTGACTCCCTATCATCAAGGTACAGCAAACCACCAAGACATGATAAGGATAAGGTGGACAGTATTAGAGATGAGTATCTAAGTAAAAAAGCTGAAAATGGCGACATAACCAGAGTACCGGTTTATTCTCGGACACGTGCTGCTACAGCTGCGGGTGATGTTGCTCAGAGTGCAATATCACCAGCCATGATGGAGAACTTGTCCCGTGTGCGTAGTAGCTCCGATTCATCAGAAGACCCAGAAACAAGGAAGGCACGTATTGCAAAATACAAGGAGCAGAGGAGGAGAGAACTTGCTGACAAGTATGGTCTGAAAGACAGTGGTTCGGGACCAGCTAGTAGCGACAGTGATCCCTCCATGACACGATACAGACGGGACCGTAAAGCTAAAGAAGAGGATGTTGGATCTTCGTCATACTTATCGAGAACGCAAAAAACTGATGACAGAAGGACAAATAGGGGAGACGTCTCAAAGTCATCCCACGATACGTCAGTCGCATTAAGCCCCAGGTCCCCAAAGAGTACCATGGAATACACAGCAAGGAGAACATCAACGAGGCAACAGGAGTACCAGCCACTGACGAAGGAGGCACTGCAGGCATCTCAGGTCGAAATGAGACAACGGTCAGACAGCATTAGCTCTACGTCATCTGAAACAAGGTATGAGCCTAAGTCAAATAGTGGAAATAGGGTACAGGATGTTAGTTGTTTTGTTTTTATAGTTATTTATTTGCTCTGTTTACAAATCTAAACAGATCTGGATTTGATCTACCTGTATCATCTGTTCATACATTCAAAATTCAAACAATTTGTTTCAATTTAATATATGAATAGTACAGTTTGCCACTGCCCTCACAAATACTGCAATGCCAATTACAATGCACACAAATTTGTGTGAGGTATATTTTGTTCTAGAAATAAAACTTAACAGTGATATGTTTTGATCGAAAAAGGCCTTTCCACCAAAAAAATAGGGAAACAAAAAAAGGAAACAATTACTATTGATCACCATTGCTTGCACTTGTCATGTCATCTTAAGCCAATATTAGGCCCTTCCATTTTGACATCCTATGTTTGTTTGGTTTTCAATAATCCACACGTACCCACAGTATGGGAACCAGTAGGTAAGTAAACCAAGTACGTGTTGGATCACCTGGCAAACAGCCAATCTCATACAAACATTGCTTTTAATATTAAGCATTATTATAAAGAAACCAGCACGAGATAATAAATTATGAACCTGATATCAAGACATATTTCATTCGAACAGGGGAAGATCAAGGTACATGTTCAGAGGTCAAACTCCACAACCTGTTTGACTGTGGTCTGGTCTTGTTAAGGCTGTAAATGATACATGTATCATGTAAATCTTAAAGATGCATCACCTATGATTTTTATGTTCTACCAGAAATTTCCGGAAATGTTATTCAAAATGTTGTTAAATAATATATTAAATATATACCAAGTACTTCCACTTGACCAAGATGCAGTTGACAATTTCCAGTCAGCTCTTCAATCCATTACTCCATGGAACAAATATTTAAAAAAACTTCCTTAGGATTGCATGTACGGTAGACTTCTGGACTGACTTTCTCAGTACAGGACATGTCTTCAGACTGGCTTACTCTCTCAATGAGATAGTATCCCCAAGGCCTTCTGCAGAGAATGAGTGCTTGGGTCAGCAAGGCATGATCTCATGGCATTTGGAGCCCACATTTTGTGTAACAATAACACCCACAGTTCAAAGATCTTACCCACAAGGTTTCTTTCAAAGCCCCTGTGAGTTTATAGAGCTGGCTGACCATGTTCCTCTCAAGAATTTCTTTTAAAGATGTATGCAAAGCAGGAAGTTTATGCTGCATTTAAATATAATTTTACACTGATAATAATAATAATAATAATGTGTGGACTTTATATAGCGCACGTATCCACCAACTGAGTGGTGCTCAAGGCGCATTATATTATTACCCCTGCTCATAAGGCTCATAAATCATTCCTGAAACTATCTCAGCTCCCTGGGGAGTATACAGCTCAATTGCTGCCATTACAGCGCATATAGGGATAATCAACCAACTCTGCCCTCACAGGTACCCATTTAACCCCTGGGTAGAGAGAAGCAATTATGGTTAAGTGTCTTGTTCAAGGACACAAGTGTCACGGCCGGGATTCGAACCCGCATTCTGCTGCTAACACCAGAACTTGAGTCCGGTAAGCTAGACCGCTTGGCCACGACACTCCACTGATGCTGTTCTCGAATATCAAAGATGGAAATAAACTTAACACTTTTTAAATTTTGTGATGAAATTGTTTTTCATACATGCATCAACATTTGGTGATAACTCTATTTTGACAAAATTCAGAAAAATGGAAGAAACATGTTTAACATTTTTTCAACAACAACACACATTATATCCATGTATATATATGAATATGAATATTTGGATAATTTAACTCAAATAACAGTAACAAATGAAGCAACATGTACATAAAACCATCTGATAACCGACCATTATACAATTGCCAAATTGTCTATTTCTTTACTTGGTTTGAGCTCATGATAGAAACCATATTTCATCATGCCTTCCTTCATGGTACATGAATTGAGAGACCAGTCTAATTACAGTGCACACAACAATATTGTTAACCTAGTAAGCGCTGATAGCAGGAATCAATCAAATCTGCTCCAGATTTTGTTATCAGCAATCACATAAAGCAATGGGAATCGTCTGATCATGACCAAGCGAAACCAATTCTAGATACAATATTGGCTTCCAAATGGAACACCAGGGGGTGTCAAAACAAATGTTAATGTCTATTCAGCATGTGAAGAAGCAAATCAAGTTTAATTGGCTGTCGTCTGAGTTCATTGAAACTGATTCCAACATGAGCCATCTGTTCCTTCCTTCTCCATCCTTGCTAGACATGTTTGGAGAAACATTGTCCCTGTGTGTATTATGAAAGACAACACTTCAAAGATAGGAAAGTTTATAGTCAGTTTCTGTGTAGCTACTTATAGTTTTGCAATAGAATGGTTTGACAGTGATGTCACAAACACTGGAATTTGTCTTAGATCAATCTAGTTTTAGAAATAAAATGTTGGCAAACAAAGTGATTACTAGTACATGTATTTCACAAGATTTTTCACTCACTCAGTAGTCCAACAGGAAAACCTATAAAATCATTAAATTTAAATTTCTGCAGAACTCGGATTTACAAAACTCACCTACATGTTAATGTACTGTATATAAAAAGTATTTTTTATATAATACTTGACTTAACTTTAATAATAATAATAAATCATTCTTACCTGTATACAGTGCATTCCTAGACTTACATCTCTCAACGTGCTTTACATTAATTATCTCGTTGCATTGGTGCCAATGTCATTTCTGTATACAATTCAGTATTAAGACATTGCAAGAATTTATCAATGTTTGTATTGTGAACCAGTTGCATCTTCACATTCCACTGCACTGTACTGCATACTAAAATTAACTTCATTTAGTATGTATATTAACATCTTTCTGATAGTGTATTGTAGATCAGTTTGGCAGTTTGCACTGTAGATATATATAATTCATCAAATTGCCTGATATATACTTCTACTGAATTTGTAGAATTACTGCTACTGTACATGTGGTTTAAACAACTATTGTTTCATGAATTTACTGATTTGAGAAACGTTATGCATTTTTAAAAACCGAATTACCCAACCTTTGGCTTCACGTTAGTTGAGATAAACACATGGTGTTACCGCAAACCGAAACGATATCGATATTCCACCATGCAAAGCCTCAAAACTTATACATGTAACTTAGCAAAAGATTTTTTTCTTTCTTTTAAGTCGGACAGTAACATTCATTCCAATCCACAAAATTGATAAAACAAATTATATATATACATTCAGTGCTTGACTGAAAAAGTGTACAATGCACTTTCAAGTTTATATACCAGTACTCCTAGAAAAGTATTGTAATGGTGTGATTGTGCAAGATTATAATTACAATCACTACATTTAGTTCCTTGCATTTTGTCCTCCTCTGTCCTTCTTCTACTCTTCCTCTCTGTGACCAGAGCACGTAAGGACTCGGTGATATCGGTTGAGACTCAGCAACTAGTGGATACACTTGAGGCATCACGGGCAGCTCGTAGGGAGAGGTAGTACACTCATGCACTGTATTAACAACTTGTACTAATATCAGAAGTCTATTACTTACACAAAATGTGCCAGCCTGCTATAATCCTGTCATGGTAGTGGTTTAGCTGCTTGAGCATCATGGGATGAGCTTCCTGCTAACCTGATCAAAAAATATAAAAAACTAAAACGACAGAGTTGCAAAAGAGGCACTTCATTGGCCAGTTTACAGTGCTGTACACATTAAATGCACATGTAAAGTGCAAGTCACCTAGGATGCACTGCGCTCTTTTGAGACATTGCGAGTCCATTCTTGGAGTACTATGCCATGGACTAGGTTAATACATGACTGGCACACTTTATGTAGGTAACAAATTTCTGCTAATATTTGTGTTGCTTGTTTCTATTTGTTTACCAGTCTGTGGTACATATATTTTGAAAATACACATATTTTGGGAGATTTCTATCTCAATTGATATGATTTTTGCCCTACTTGAAACAGATGGTATCTCTCATAAAATGGCTATGTTTTGTTACTAATCCAGCGACAATCCACACATACGTTTTTAAGCTGTATTTGAAACATACTGTCAAACATTTGAAGGATTTTCTAATTTGTCATGATATCAGTTGGTTGACAAGCAAATTAGCATGATGACAACTTAATAGTCACTGGTCACGCTCTTGACCTCGGACAAGTCCAAATCAAATAATTTCAATTTATGGAGATTCATCTAAAAATAGACAGGATGTCCATATTACATTATGTCAAATTGCAATGGAATGAGCATAATTTTGTTTATCATTCTTAATAAGTCAGTGTGCTTCATGTACATGTATTCCCATGTTTGTTTGATCTGTGTACTTTTGTTTACAAGAAAAAGGCTCAGTTCTAATGGAGCCAGTAATTCCTCTCCCTCAAACAAAAATACAATAAAAATAAATAATAATACAAAAATGAGAAATAATAATATAATATTCTTAAAATATTCTACAACATTCTTAAAATAACTATGAAGTCACCTATTAAGTGACCTTGTTTACTGTGGTTTTGTTTCCTTTTCCTTTCTTCCCACCATTCTCTGGACATTTCTGTTTGTCTGTTTGTTTATCTTTCTGTTTTCCATTTGTTAGTGTTTTTGAGGTTCCTTTTTGAAGTACTAAGTTTGCACTTACATTTTGAACAAATTAACTATTATTAACTACTAAAAGCAACGCATGTATGCAGTATTTATCAAGACTTAGTCTTTTTGATAAAATGTTTGCTATTTACTAACAAGATAAAGCAATCCACCTATGAATTCTGTGCCAGGATTGGATACGCTTTGTTGGGTCATTTGCTGATACATGTCTTCATTCCTTCACATTTAATGTTCTAACATAACAGCAGTTGTTTACTTCAGTGTGTGAAGTTTCATTTGAGCTGTGATAATTGTCACCAGTGCTTGCTGTGTGTCAACATTGTTAAGGATTACATTTTGTTGACATTGTGATGTGATGTGCATTTCAATAAAAATGGCAGCCGTTTAAATTTGGCGAATCCTATACAAAGTTTAATACCTGATAAACCATTTCACAGAGCTCTCTTGTTTTACTGCATGGAATAATAGTTTTATGCTGAATGTTTTCACATTTGAAACACCTTTTCTCAAAGTTTTTTCTCTGCAATAAAGATAAGCAGATTTTTTGGGGTATGGCGGCTCTTCCAATCACTCTCTATTGACAGTCTGTTTTACTGGTCAATTGTTTTTGTTACACATCACCTGTCACCTGGCTAATCTTCATGAAACCATGACAATATGCTAAATAGGCAGAGTTCAATGCGTCCATTGCTTTACAGACGTATATTCTGTTTGTTTTGTTAGTTCATCTGCATTTTTGTTTTTAATTAGTACTTTTCTATATTTCTTGTTAAATGGAAGAAAATTGCTTTCAAATGAAATACTTCGCAAAATAAATCACCAAAGTATCGGTAAACAGGTTATAGGGGCCTTTGTCTTCAATTCTTTTATTCACCTGATTCCTCTTTATCTGTGCCTCGGTCTGAAAATGGTTTACTTTCTGTCTACTTGAAGAAGAGTAATGCACAGATTTAAAAAAAATAAAAAAATTAAATAAAAATTAAATAATAAAAAATATAAAAAAATATAAAAAAATTAAATAAGAATTTACAAGGAAAATTAATTCTTAATCTGTCGTTTGTACACAATTTCGTCATCAGGATGAGAAGAACACTGTCTGATGTTTCCATGGATGCCACCGAGAAGATTATTGCTAAGCATCGAGCCAGGAAAGGAAGTATCGATAGTGGCGAGGGCGAAGTGTTTAATAGCCCTGTCAAAAAAAATGGTTAGTTTTTGTTTAAACACTTTGTGGCCGGCTATTTGTTGTTATTTTATCTATTTCATAATAAATAGGAATACATAAGTCACAAGAGAAGAAATAAACAATCCATTGTGGCTCAAAAGAGAAAATTACATGAATGTTGAAAAGGGGAGGTGAAAATAAAGGGTATATTTTTTTTAATTGCTGTCAGTGACTGCTTGTGGGAAAGGGAAGTCATGTAAACTTTTTCAGGTTCAGATTGGGATCTTTAATATTCTGCACTTTGTTTATATTGTGCACCTAGGGTAGCTTTAAAAGGCGGGGCACATTCCTGGTAAGGACTTATTAGGGCCCCTCCCCCTCCCACTTCCCAAAGCTGCCAAATACCAGTGTCCCAGAGAAATGTTTATCATCAGTAATTGTTGATAAGAGGCATTTGTGAATCTCATCCAATGTATTTAGCTCTTGTTTGTATCTGGCTGTATCAACATTAGTTTTTCTTATTTGCATTGTACCAATAGAGGGCGCTGTGAAGATTAAAAAGGTTTAGGAAATTACAAATAAGGAGCAAAAAAATGGTCCACACACAAGGAAGCTGACTCACAAAGACCAGCTTAAACATAGTCCAAGTGGTTTATTAATAGAGAGCACATATACAAGTGAACTTACATTTATCTCCATGCAAATCTGCATATGTGAGGTATCAAGTTAGTCATTTAATACTCGTTTCCTTAAGGGCTTTCCAGGGTGTATTCTAAAAGATCCAGCATGCCTCGGTTGTTGGTGTTGACCGAGTATGAATGTCTAGGTCATTAGTGGATCTTTGCAGTTAGCTTTGATCCTTATCTGGAATGATTGCTGTCCTGTCTTCACTGTTGTTGTCTTCACCGTTGCCTTGAAAGCACCCTTGAAACCACCCTTGAAAGCAGCGAGTCTGGGAGGAAACCCCCAGAAATTTTGTGACCTTATGTTTCAGCTTGTTCTCCAGAGGCCGGCCTCGCCCATAGCTCTTACCCTCCGAATTCGTACCGGGAGACACCTATCAGGTGAGATGTCACAACTCTTTATTTTTCACACGTACAGCTCCGGAGGAGGTCACACTTGAGGGCGCTCCGATAGCACGCATCAGTGATTCTGACTCGTATGGGTCATCGACGACAACATCTGGGGAAAGATTAAGATCGCTGAGCGAGCCAGTTGATCCTGCAACAGGAAAAGTGCTGAGTAAGCTTAAGAAGAGTGAGATTAGTTTATTTATCCGAGTTGGGTTTTATTTGTTTGGTGAACATTTATAGCCTGTAATAGCCATGACACACTTTTTGTAAAAGGTCATTATTTGCCTTCAAACTTTTTGATGATCATGAACAGGTACAGAACCAATCTGTCAAGAGCTCTATTTTAGCTCAATGAGAGTTAATATTTCTGAGAAAAAGATTCAAAATTTCGGCCCCAAAACACCATTAAGGGTATTCACTTGAGCCTTGTGATTTCCGTTTCAAAAATGAGGTCACTTATCTGACCTTAGAGAGAATAACTTTGTGATTTATAATGTGTCATCTCCATTTAAAGGTAGGGTGGGTGTACCATTGGTATTCTCAAAAAAGCATAACTAATCAAAGTTGAGCTTTCTTGGTGTAAAGTTCTTTCCGTGTGAGGTGCAATAATTTGAGTCAAATTATTTCCCACCTGAATTTACATCTTAAAGAGGTCAAATTTTCACATTAGAATGAAAAATTATGTTCGTTTTTGCTAATAAAAACATTTTCACATTAAAGATACAATATAATAAGCCAAAACGTTCAAAGGTTGTTGGTTGTTGAATGTATTTATGATATATTTTGATTCAAAGAAACTTAAGTAACCTTATCAATCTATTAAGTAACCTCTGCTGACGAACTGCAAACACGTTTCATACATGTATTGTATACATTATTAATTTCCACTGTTGACATGTTAAAAAGAAGGAAACATATTTTAATCATCAAAATTTAAAATTGATTTTGTTTTAAATCATGAGATTTTTCATGTTTTGTTTCAGGGAGAACTTCAGTTGAAGAGTACAAGCCACCTTCAGATAGAGGAGTCAGCACTAAGCAGTCTCGCTCTCGTAGTCGACGTCAAAATGTCTCTATCACAGCAGCACAGATCAAAGAAGCCCATGCAATCGGTCAAAAACTAGTGGTAAGTTTGCCTCTTTCTTGGTGAAAAGTTGGAGGAAGTGGATTTCATAGTGGAAATATCATTTTAACTTGATTCACAAAGCAATACAAAAAGTGCACATTAATGTTGATGTCACTATTGGCTCACCAGGGATATTCATTATTCACAGTTATAAGATTTAAGGGTGAAAGCATTTCTTCTTTTGTTCATTTGTCAGGTATGTAAACCAATCAGAATGTCTAAATCATTTGTGAAGTGTCTTTTCTTTTCTGTTGCAGGAGAGAAAGCTGTCCTTAACAGAGAGCTCTCAACCTTCGACCTCTCCATCAGCCTCTCCATCAGCCTCTGACCTCAGCGACACCTCCAGGAAAGAGCCAACAAGTGCCGTACCATTAGTGTCTTCACAAGATGTCACACCACGTGAGGAGAGACGAAAAGTACTGACTGTCAAGAATGAAGAGCCAGTGTCAGAGACTTTCCCTGAGACTGTCCCCAAGACTGTCCCCGAGACTGTGCCCGAGACTGTGCCCGAGACTGTGCCCGAGACTGTGCCCGAGACTGTGCCCGAGACTGTGCCCGAGACTGTGCCCGAGACTGTGCCCGAGACTGTGCCCGAGACTGTGCCCGAGACTGTGCCCGAGACTGTGCCCGAGACTGTGCCCGAGACTGTGCCCGAGACTGTGCCCGAGACTGTCCCCGAGACTGTCCCCGAGACTATCCCCTCAATCAAGGACTTATCCAAGTCCAAAATTCCCACCAAAGTGGATGACATTCCTTCGGAGCTGGACTCCAAAGTTTCCAGTAAAACAGATACTATTCCAGTGGAAAGCATTTCGCAGAAAAAGCTGGAGTTGGACAGTACTGAGAATATTTCAAGGGAAGCTGCCCCTGAAAAAGTCTCAGACGTTGTACCTGAGAAAGTCACAGATGCAAAGAAAAGCAAGGATGTTCCTACAGAGACTTTGAAAAAGCCTAGTCCAAGAGTCACATCTCCTAATAAGCTAGAGTCGGCGAGAAGTATACCTAAAGAGAAGAGATCTCCGGAGAAACGGGTATCCAGTAAATCACCTGAAAAGACTGCTAAGAGAGCTGTCTCAAATACTGATTCTGACACCAATTCACCAAGCAAGGTGCGCCTCAAGAGGCCGGAAATTCCACAGGTTTTGAATGAGTCTCGGAAAAGACGGAACTCAAATGAGAGCAGCTCGTCTCTGAGTGATGGCACAATGTCCCCCACTCGCCGAGTTGCCAAGACAAGAGGATCGGACAGTGACTCCCAGGCATCTCCAACTTTACAAAAGCAAAACAGAAAGACCATTGAAGCTTCGGTTCGAATTCAAGAACTTTCCAAACCCAGGCGAGTAGAGGGAAAGAAGGAACCCGTGCATAATGGAGATGCCAGAAAAACAGAGAAAAAAACCCCGACATCCCCTGAGAAAAAGATCAAACCTATTACCACTCATTCCAAATCAGAGAATGGTGTGACAGCTGACAAGAGTAAAGGCAGGGATAGTCCAAAGCTGAAAGAACCCACGGTTACCGTTACAGCGAAATTAACACAAAAGCCACCTGCAATCAAGGATAAAGTGCCTCCACAAGTCAAAGCCAAAACAAACGGAGTGACTGCTAAACGGATTACCAAGACGGAGACTACTGTACAAACCAAACCAGTCAAAGTATCTAAGATTGGAAGCAAAAAAGGACAGGGCAAAACAAGCAAGACAGAAACAAAAGATAACTCCATAAAACGCCAGAGTTCTTTTAAAAGTACAAAACCGGCAGAGGCGTCAGAACAGACTAACATCAAGAAGGTTTCGCTGGCCACCAAAGACACTGAATTAATTGCCATCATGAGGGCTCGGGCCTTGAGCCTCAAAGATGACAGCGACGAAGAGGGGTTACCTGGACTGGAAGATGATGCTGGCAAGAAACTCGAGAAGCAGGAGGAGAAACCAGAAGATGTCATCAAGGTACCCATTGCCGAGCGACTGCAGGTCTTTCGCACCGGGGAGAAGCTGGACAGTAAACCACCTATGCCTCCATCATCACCAAGCTCCCCTCGGTCACCAAAGTCCCCAAGGAGGTCATCTCAGATCAAAATAGAGGCCCAAGGATTGGAGTCTCCACGGTAAGTCCTACCTCCTCATCTTCTAAACTTGTCAGTTTGGTATTACATTTCTAATATGACAAAAGAGAACATTTAAAACAAAGCAGTGGGTTGACATTCACATCATGAGAATGTTATCTCTCTTGAATAATGTATGGTTCTGAAAAATACCTTTGGTTTAACTTAATTTTGTTTAACTCTTATCTCTCTGTTATCTCTCTTGAATAATGTATGGTTCTGAAAAATACCTTTGGTTTAAATTAATCTTCATGACAATACTAACTACATTGTGTCTAAATTGTAAAGGTTTAAGTTCAGATTTGTTGTCATGGTTTCTGATATTTAAAACTTCTTTTGCTTTTTCTGGGTTTTTTTTGTTACAGAAAAATGTAATTTTTCAAAATTCAACTGAGAAATTGTAATCATTTTATCATTTTTCAGTTGATGACAGTCCAAACAACTTTAAGGTAAAACTTAAAATAAAATTAATCAAATGTTTCCTCAGTCTTAGTGGGTCTACATTAAGTCTATAGTAAGTGTACAGTACATGTAGTTTTAAATTTTCAGTAATTCAAGGAAGCTAGGTGTTCAGTGACATCAAGACAGAAGTGGAATATTGTCCTGCACTGCCATCAGAAACCTTTCAGTTATGGCTTCAGTTTTGTGTGCTCTTTCCATTTACACAGACCTTCAACTCCTGTCGAGAGATCCAGCGAGGCTGACACAGAGACTGAACCTGATGAGTTGGCAAAGCTCTCCGTCTTGGAGAAGAAACATATGTTCACCCAAATTACCAAGCTGAAGGAAGAAGAGGCAGCAAAGGCAAAGCCACGCAGACGCTTTCATCGTGTCCGTCACAGCGAACGATCACAAACTCAACCTGTTACTCCAGAGGAATTGCAGTCAGCTTCATCATTAGCGATATCCAGCGAAATTGCCACAACTGATATCAAGGAAGTTGAGATTGAGGAGGATGATGTCTGCCGGCTGAGTCTAGCAGAGAAAATGAAACTGTTCCACCAAAAGGCGGAGATTGAGAGCAAACCCCTGCCAAAAGCGGATGTCCCAAAACGCAAGCGGAGAACAGATTCCAGGTTTAAGACTCAACCTGTTACGGTTGAAGAGGTTAAAAAAGCCAGTGGATTCTCACCTTTGGCTCGTAGCTTCTCTAGGCCACCAGAGGAGATTGCTGGCTTGCCTCTAGCAGAGCAGATTGCTATTGTCTACGGATCATCAGAAAAACTGGAGAGAAAGGGATCATTACAGGAGGGTAAAGTATCATGTAGGGCGTTGGAATCAAGCTCTCCTGAGAAAAAAGGAATCCTTAAAGATTCATCTTTTGAAAAAGCAGACTCTGGTTCTGAGGAGCCACCTAAAAGCATCTTAAAATCTGATTCTGAAACTATTCCAGATCAGCCACAAAAGGGGCGTGGCATATTGAAATTGGAGGAGGCGAACACGGTACAGAGTGATCCTGAAGTTAAAAGCATTCTAAAGGAGAGGACTGAATCCCAAGTTGGTGACTCGGAGGAAACAAAGAGCATCTTGCGTCGGGATCCTAGCCATGAGAAAGACGACACAGACTCGGATCGCACTGAGAAGTCCATCCTCAAGAAGGAATCCACATCTGAGAAGCCGCCTCTCACTGGAATCATGAGAAAATCCCTGGACTCTACACCTTCCTCAGCACCACCTGCTAAAGACTCCAAAGAAGAGTTGGAAGTTGTCAGGCCGAAGGAAAGTCCAAGGAAGGCAGCTTTAATGAAAGAAGATTCTCAAGATGGTGATGTAGACAGTGGAGCAGACGACCCAGTGAAGAGGAAGAGTGGGTTGGCAATAGAGCAGCTTCGCCTTAAGAAGGGAAAGGTGAGATAATGTGTTTTATTGTCATGAGTAAAAAGCCAAAAAAGGGAAGCTGTGATTAATAATAAAATTGTCCATATGTCAAGGATCAAGGATGACCGAGACAGTTCTAAGCAAGTAATCTGGAGATCACAGGTTCAAAACCTGCTTCAGTAAATTTTCTTTGTTCACACTAAAAAAACTAAAAAAAATTATTTGGAATATCACTAATTTCCTTTTAGAAAAGAAAACAGATTCTTAGAAATTAAAAATTCTTTGATATTTCACACTACAAGGTCTCCAAAATTACGCTGTAGATCATCAAAGAAAATGAAGCTTTGTGATAAGATTTTGTTTGGGAGATCAACATTGAAACAGGTGTGCATGTGATAAATATTCACTCACTATCCAAACATACACTATGCGAAAGTCATTATATTCATAGTGTATTGTTTACTTGACAAATTCTGACCGAGAATCCAGGAAGCTGGCACTGACATTGATGTGACCTTTATGAGTCACTTTTACATGATTTATCAGTGGACTTTGCTACCATCCACAAAACAACTGTAATCTCAACGTTTCTTGCTTAAAAAACCAAACCAATAAAATTGGCTTCAATGTTGACACTGGGATCAAATAGAATATTCCATCTTTTATTCAATCCAAGTATTTCCTTGCAGTATTTGCATCCACGGTTAAGTCAATCCCATCATAAAGATACTAACAAAAAGTTTAAAAAAAATTTTTTTTAAAAACCAAACATGGTGTTAAAACAAAATTTCCTAAAATTATTCGGAACTCAACATCAGTATTGAACTTGATGCAAACATACAGCTTTGAACAAATGTCTTCTTTTTTTTTTGGTCGTCATACCATTCCTTCTTGCAGAGGTTATAAAGGGGTTTGTTGACATAACCACCCCCTCTCTGCAGAAATCATAACACAAGGTATCTGAAACTCACTGAACCATAGAAAAGAAGAGATTAAAACACCCCATCTATGATGTTGGTCAAACCATCTCCCCTCTGAAAACTGCCTTGAGCCATGTGAATCACGTTATCCATGGCTTGATATTGTCTGTAACTACACAAGAATATTCACTCTTGAGCTATTGGACAGATATCACTAGGCCCTTAAATTGGTTTAAAAGGATTGTAAAGTTAAGATGTGGGGATGGAGTAGATGAACCTGAATCAGGGGTGGACTGTGGGGATTAGTAGACTAGAAGGCAAGCAGGGATCATTCAGATGTGCTGATGTGGAATTTTCAATATTTAAGATTACCTTGTGACCTTATCTACAATCTACAGTTAGACACTAAGAAATTTTAATTTTCATCGAGTCATTTCTGAACATGAAAAGTTCAGGGTTTTGACTGAGTGTTACTTTACCAAGTACAATAACGATGCTTTCACTAATGATCTGTTTTCTTTCGTCGCAGGGCTATCTGAGAGCAGAACGCGGCTATTCAAGCTCGGACTCTGAGCCTGAGGTACGAGTCAGGGCAAAATCGACACCCAACTCGCCCATCGTGGAGATCAGAACAGTGAAAAAGAAACAACTTCCAGAATTGGACCTTACAAAGAAAAGGTAAGGAGAATTATGTAGTTTTAACAAGGTTTCCACAATCCATCCAGGGGCAAGTTCTCCCTTCTTATGTGTGCCCCCATGTTGGCAGTATACATCCCCTTTTTTACCATGTGCCCCTTTTCAGCCATCTTGGATTAAAGGCTGTCACAATCTCAATGGAACAGCTGATTTTACATCTCAAGACCAAAACTTTTGACAAATTATGACGAGTTATTCACTTCAGCATCTACAATACAATACCAGACTGCTGGGTAATAAAAAGGGTACACCCCTTTTTTACCATGTGCCCTGCCCCCTTTTCAGCCATCTTGGATCTAACTTCACTTCAGCATCTCAGATCTTCAACACAATACAATACCACTGGGTAATAAAGACAATTACATGTACACCCTATTAAGTATGATTCGTAACTTCCTAAAGGGCTTTTCACACTAGTCAAATCCCCGGGGAATTACGGTCGGCCTTTTCACACTTAGATCACTTTACCCCTGGTCTGCCCCAGTAAATGGTCATCCCCCTGCTCTGGAGTAGGGGTAAGCAGTAAAACTCCAGGGGCTTAAAAATCACCCGGGGAGTAACGGTTAGTGGGAAACGAAAGTGGGTTGTGCTTACCCCAGTTTACGTGGCAAACAGATAACGTAAACACAAACTGTGAAAGGTCAGAGAGATAAACAATCAAGGTCAGGAAATGCGCGCTTAATAAATTGCGTGGTCTCAGTTCAAGCTGTTTGTTTTTACAGATTTGTATCCAAGTATTTATAAAGTTTTGTTGTATTTTATAGAAACTAAATATCAACGAAACCATATTATTTTCACTTTATATTTTTTAAAGAATTTATCAATTTCCCAAACTAATGATTTTGTAGTAGGTTAAATGTGAAATTGTTTTGAACGAGGTAAAATTGTTAGTCTTGCCTGTACCAAATAATCACCCTTTTTCCGTAAAATACACAAATATGCATAAATTAAAACACACATGCATATTTGTTGAGCTACATCGTCGTTCATGTTATGCATAGCCACTTTGATTGTTTACGAGTACATGCACGCATTGCATACTGGGATTGCGGGCTTACGGTTAGCTACATTCATGACTTCCGTTAGACAAAAAATACAGTGCGGTTGCCCTGGGGTTTTATCATAGTGTGAAACGTGCATGCGGAACCCCGGGGAATAAGGACCCAGGGAATACGGGGACAGTGTGAAACTGCGCCGGGGTAACCGTGGGGTAAAAAATAAATTTAAAAAACTCCTGGGGTTGTATTCCCCGGGGATAAGATCTGTAGTGTGAAAAGGGCTTAAGAGTACCATAGCCCATATAAGGAATACCAGTTTTCTCTTAATAGTGACAGTCTGTGACACTGAGCTGCGAGTGTGAGTAATATCTTAGTGGGAAACCACACTACATAACCTCAGGATAGCTTTATCCTAAAGAATACATTCACCAAGAAACGAAAAACACTTAAGAAAAAAAGTGAAAAATTGAAGAGAGGAGTACTTGTAAACTCGGTGCACACACAGAGGGCCATAGTGGTGGTTCTCTGTTTGTTATCGTTTGTAGTTTACGATGAAAGAAATGATTCGCAGCGGTTGAAAAGTGACATCAGAGTTGACAGCTGTTGTTGGTTGATCATACTGCAGAGAGTGGCCTGATCTTTGTGTATACTTTCTCTACTGTATATATTTGGCATTGAACGTGACTGCCAAATGACCCCTGTAGCCGGCAACTTGAACTTTTCAGTCATGGTGACTTGTGTTCCCGTGGGATAGCTTCCAAAAGGTCTGACAAAAAGCCAAGTCACTTTGGCCTGTGCTGTGAGAATCTTTGAATGAAATAATTGAACCACTGTTGATTTGTAAAGGAGCCGTTAGCTGACTTAAATCAACCAGTTTCTGGTTGATTAAGGAATCATTGAACCATCCACAAAGTACTTTTTTATAAATACTCAGTCTCATTTTAATCTATTAAAGTTGTTGACATTTAGAAACTGAGATCAAAGGTTGAATTATTGAACAAATACACAGCAGATGAAATTTATTTGTATATTAATCATGACAGCTGGAAGTTCTTTATAATTTATGTTGTATAAAATAAACCCAACATGATATAAAGCAGGTAAATCAAGGTCATGAAACAATCATTAAGTTTTGCCAATTTTGTGTAAGTCTCCCTCTAATAAGATGGACATAAAATTGGTAACAAAAAATAGGAGAAGAGTAATTACATTTGCAAATTAAAATTGATTAACCGTACTAAAATGATAGCACCTCAGACAGATATATTTCAAGGGATGTTGGACACCATCTTCAACTTTTATACACCTTTGTGATCATTTATGTTTTTAAGAAAACCAAAAGGGGGCTTTAACCAGTTCGCACCGGGAATAAAAAAGTTTTTCCGAACCCCGTGGCGGGTTTATTTTTACCGCACAAACACGACCAATGCTGCTCACTAGAGCGTGACCGGGGAGACCGCATCTTCCACCGTATGCTTATGGCTCGTTGCCACGTCGACCGGGAATCTATACAAATATTCCCGAGAATCCTGTGGCGTGTTTAGACGCTCTCCGATCCGCTGTCCAAAATAAAATTGCGTGTATACACGGCCTCCGACGCGAACTGGTTAAAAATGTCTACTGTCAACAATAGTCATAGTTATCAAAATGTCAGTAAGTGCTTCACAGTAACAGATTGTATAGATTTCTTTTAAGTTGTACAATGTCTCTTAGGAGTTATCTAGGATACAGCTCATTTTTCTGTAATCCTACTGGGGAGCTTTTCTTTATGGATTCATCTGGGTTTATCGGATTTAGCTTGTTTGGTCTGGGGAATATAGTGTTCCTGACTTGCTGAAATATACAAGATGAACTGGCTGTTCTGGGAATCCTTCTTAATTAGCTACCATGTTGTGTATTTAGTTAGTAGTCTGGTACGGGGAGAGATTTGTATGACCTATCCATGTCTGATAAACTAGATCTGAAGTGTTTTATCAAGAGCATTACATGGTATTGGAGCTTAATCGCTTCGGTGTTGCCTAGCTACATCCCTGATGGGGTTCTTATCACTGTCTCCTATAGACATTATCTGCAGTGAGTGATGCTTCCAATCCACCATTACATTTAAACCACCATTGCATGGAACAGGGAGGGTTCTGTGTATTTAGGGGCCATTTTTTTTGGAAGGGTTGTATTTTTTCAAACCATGTACCCTAGAGAATGTGTAATCAAATGATCCCAGCTAGACAGAAAGAGAACGGGTTACCCTAGTGTCACTGGATTCCCTACACTTTGTATTCCTACACTGTTTTTTCAATCACTTATATTTCTACAGATCTATTATATAGATACATTGTTCACAAGCAGCCATTATAGTTACAGTGTGTTAACCAGCAGGCAGATAGACTGGTTTGATAACACTGTAGATAGAGAGGTTGGAATGCTCTCTTGAATTCCTGGAAAGTATTTAGATTTTTATCAGAAGTCCTTGAAAGTACATTGTTTACTCGTAAGAATGGCTGCTAGGCACGTAGTCAAGGAGGGTGGGGGGTGGCGGTGAGGGGGCGGTTGCCCCACCCTTGCGCCATTTTTTAATGAAAAAACAAAACAACAAAATATTGTACCCCATTTTTCCCCTGAAAAAGGGGGGAGGTCAATTAAAAAATTTTCCAGGCAAAATTATTTTGGGACTACGGTACTTTTTTTACAAAACAAATTTTGTTGCCCCCATTAACAAATTTCTGGCTACGCGCCTGATGGCTGCAATAGGAATAGTCCTAGAGAAGTGACAGAATTCTGTGGTGAAGAAGTGGTATCCCAGACAGAATATACATAACCCTAACCCCCTCGGCATTTCCACTAGCATGCTAGTAACCAACACCATGTAGTAACCCACCATAGCCTGCAGTACTCAACCCATCAAACTCCAACAGGATCTATGCTGTTGGATTTTGATTGAGTGGGTACACATGGCCCAAAGTAAAGTTTGAACATTCGAGTCACACAGTACTCAACCCATCATAATCCAACAGTTGTTTTCAGGCTAAAAAAACTTAGCTATACAAAAACTAAAACACCCTATGGAATAAATGGTAGGTTCTAGTTGTATGATGTTAGATACAATGCCAGGCATACCTAAGTACAATACTTGCCTTTATCAGTTGTTTATTACAGCAGGTTGTCCATAATTAGAGCATAAGCAATAAAGTGTACCAAACAAAGCACTTAACTACATGTACATGTACATACACACCCCTCCCCACCTAAACAAGATGAACATATGTTATTTATTACAAGAGGTCACAGTGTACCCAGTGAACCAAGCAATGCACTCATAATAACATACACACACTTTCCCCACTCAGTCAAAGTCCAACACGATTGCATGCCAATAGTACCATACACCATGCATACACACACTTTCCCCACTCAGTCCAACAATGTTGCATGCTAGTGGAACCACCTTCCACACTCAATCAAAATCCAGCAGCATTACTGTATGCCATTGGTACTCAACCAATCATAGTCCAACAGCTTAGCTAAGTTCACAGTACTCAACCATTCAAAATCCAACAAAACCTTCTGTTGGATTCTGATGGGTTTGGGGTGGTTAGGGATAAAGTATATTTGTTTGTTTCTCCCTTTGTACATTGACAATGAACCACAGCTGTGACAAAATGATGTCATAGGTAGTAGTATAGTCAACCATTAATTCCCCCCCCCCCCCCACTCAACCTGATGGTCTTTTGTATCCTTGGCTGGATTGGTATTGATCTATTGATGTACCCAGACTTAGCAATTACATCATCAATAATCATTTGAATTATGAATGATATCGCCATATCTGTCCTTTATCACTCAGTTACATGTACATGTATTTTGGGGGTGTCTTTAAAGGGACAGTATCGCCACGATCAACAGGGCATGGAATCGGAGTGCTAGTTTTAGATTAACTCAGTGACTGAAAATAATACCCTGCATGATAAGGTCATATTGACGCTGCTGCATAAATGAGCCAGTAATTTCCACTCACTGTGTTCATCTTAAACTATGACACTGATTCCATCCATGCCCTGTTGAAAGTCTGCTCTGATCGTGACAATGCTGTCTCTTTAATAATAATTACTGGCATCAACAAAACTAGATCATTCCAACGTTGTAATAAAAATATGCATCCTTATTTTTTAAGGCATTTTTTCCTTAAATTTATTATTTTCCATTTCTGAATGTGTTTCTGTGGAGTCATACTTAAAGTATTCTTTGTGTCTGTCATCAGACTGTCCAGCAAGACTGTCCAGCAAGGGTATTTTACATTTATTATTACTATTTTGTTATTCTTTGGGGGTTGGAGAGAAATTAGGGTTTTATCATAGTTTATTTTATTAAAAGTTATACCTGAACATGTATGTAACTTCAAAGTTGTTGGTTTATTTTAATTTTTTCTGTTTTTTTGTTTGTTATTTTTTCCCCCGTCAACCATGTGTTAACAAAACTCTAGTTTATCTATCCCTTCCCTAATTGGTTGTTTCCGTTAGCTGGCACAAACAAAAATAGCCCAGAACCATGGCTAGAACTGTGTCTGCTGTCTGTTTGACTATCAATTATGTGTGGCTGTTGGTGGGGCTGTTGGTGGGGCTGTGTGTCTATGTCTGTCTGTCGTACATGTTTGTCTGCTAATGTGCCTGTCCCTGTATCTGACATATGATTCTTTGTTGGTATACACAGGCTGTCAAAACCACCCTTATCGTTTTTTTAAATTATCTGTGTAAATACATTTGTTCAACATTCATCAAGCATAAAACCTACTGTGGCATCACAGAACAAACAAGTTTATTCTGATCCGGGTCGGCCCCCCCCCCCCCCACCCCCATATCTTGGCCAGCAGCAAATTTATGTTGATTCACACATGTACTACGAAGATTCAAACTCCAACAGAAACAAGAGAAAAAACTACCAACCGAGAAGAAAAAAATCATTAAAATTGATTTATGCAGGGTGTGCTGGAAGATCCACCCTGGTGACCTTCAACCTAGCTTATTCCAACACTAGCAATGTCTGTTTAGGGGGATTTCAAGGTCACACCCCTTTGTGACCCACTCAAGGAGATGGAATTTTTGTTATGATGGATTTCAGACACCCAGTGCTGCGTCCATTCTGTTTAATCAAAGGAGTGTAAATGTTCTTCAGTGGGCTAGTGACTCAGTGATGTGTGAAACTTCATTTGAATGACAGAAGTGGTCGCACACTGTGTATTATTATTATTCAGTTGGTTGTTGCGCTGTGTGGTTTATTACAAGTCTGCCACATGACTGGTGTGTCCTGTAGGTTGTCAGTACACTACAGATGGTCTTGAGGAATATCCTCTCAAGGATTATTCATTTGCTTTACACTGATGACCAGGCAAGTAAGTGAGGAGCATCTGTCTGTTTTACTTCAGGTTAGAGCTGTGAATCTCTCGAATTTCCAGATCCTGTAAAGTGGAATTGTATCCAACCAGTGATCACCTGGCCTCGAATGAGCAAACATTGCCATATAACACTGTTTATATGATTTCAGTGAGTAGATTATTGAATGACAAACTGCAGAGTTGTACTCCAATTACTGTTAGCCTGACACAGGACTGGATCATCAGAAACTGAAATTATTAAATTAACAACCAGCTGGCCTGAAACAATCATTTCTCTGTTCAAGTAATGCTCTTCATTAGGTATGTGCTAGTGATAAACAGATATGACACATGTTGCACCAATAAGATTCGACCAGACAAGATAAAAATAACTTAGCATTCTTCATCTGTCCTTGCTCCAAGGTGATGTGTCCAGGTTGGTATATCTGAGGATTTTGTTATCTGATAGGGAACTGTTGGTGAATCAACACTGAGACTTGGGGGTACACAGCTTGTGGATCTTGCATGAAACAGGTGGTAGACACATGTCTACTGTTTTTATACACAGGTATACCATTGGTAGCATTTCATGGATTTTGTTTTACATGTGATTAAACACTGTAAATAAACACATGTATGTGGTCTCATGATGGAAAACTGCTTGTTGCCTTAATACACATCACTATGTATTGACTGTTATCAACACAAGCTTCAAACGTAAGAAACCTTCATCATTTCTGCTATGTTGTGATAAGGTTAAAATCATCATCAGTGGTATTTGTATAGATTTTGTGTATGGACATTCATTTGTTCATTGAACTGACTCATTGTTTGTTGCATAACTGTCCACTCATTGACAGACAAGCGAAATTATATTGAGTGTGGCAATTTCATAAACCATCTGTTGGAATTAGACTGCTGTGGTTCCAGCCAGTATAATCTTGTTCCAGTGAGTTACCCTTGGTAGAGTTCAGGGTAAGTAGATATACAGGTATTGTTTAATTACATTTCCTTGTTCGGAGATATTATGTATTTTTATTAAATATAATGCATGTATACATATATGTAGTATGATACTATGTACATGTGTAAGGTGCTTGTGATAAAATATTAAAAATGTATATTATTTGTGATTTTTTTTTTAAAGAAAGGGGAAAAAAGAAAACTTTTTGGTTGACTGGAAGTGTTCAGAACAATACAAATTTAAATTTGGATTTTCTTACCATGACGAGTTGATAACTTTTGTATTTTTTTATGGTAAAAATGAAGGAATCATATTTCCCATTTTAAAACATGGTTTTGATTCAGTTTCATATCAATCCAAATTTGAAGCAAGCATAAGAGACTCTTTAGCGTAAAGTCAAAACCAGAGTCTGAACATTTGGTTTATTAGTGTTAATTGTAGTTACCATGGTAATTCTTCTGTTAATTGCAGTACATACACACTGTATAGCAATATCATTATTGAGCAAACTATCATGGAGGAATTCTTTTTTTCTGGAAACTGGAAAAATATGCACATGTTGATTCAGTCATAATGAGGATCAAATCTTAGATTCAATGTTTGTACAGGTGATATGTTTTATGTCCACTACCTGGGATAATCAGTGTTGGTTTGTGGTGGCATTTTCAAGGCAATATTTCGTTCAATTAGGATGTCAGACAACATTTCTCCCCAAAGAGTCAAAACATGACCTCTCCTTCTGTCTCCTTCAAATCCAGAGGATTAAATTTTAGTTGAAAGAAGAACCCCTACCAGTCTTTTATGACCCTCCTTTGAAACCCTACCAGTGTACAAGGTTACCCCGCTGGGCAGGCATAATAATGGCTGTAGTATATAGGTGAAGTTTGGGCAAAAAAATATTGACATTAAACAACACAAAACGACACAAAACAAGGGTAAAAGGCAAGGTATAGAATAAGTAATGCAAAAATAAATAATAACAAGGTTTAAGACTGATGATGGCATCAGGCTTCCCTAGAAATAATGTTGTCTTAGGTACTGCCCTTCAAGAAAAGGGAACACAGTTTCCAGTTTTAATTTAGGAATGAATTTCTGCATTAAAATGAATATGGATAAATATATGTAAGCATACTCGTAGCATACTGGAAGTAAGCATACTCGTAGCATACTCGAAGTAAGCATACTCGTAGAAGCAGGTTTGCCAACATAACCAATGTTGTACCTTCCCTTTAAACCAAAAATAAGAATTAAAATCAAAGAGCACTTTTCTAGAAGAGAGTGGAGAGGGTCTGAATCCAGCAATGTGTCCTATTTCCACCCATGCACATGCGCATCTGTACTTGATAGCTTTTGCAGGCGTTTGTACAGTAAATTCCAGATCCAGTTCCACACAGGGTCTGAATGTCACAGCTTTAGTCCGTAGACCCTAAGTAGAGGGTCCATGCGTAGTCTGGGGATTAATGCTAAACCCCTTGTAAAGCCCATAGGATATTTTACTATTGTTGACACTTGAGGTGTATTATTAGATATATTGTCAGAAATGCTGGGTACTCATGTATGTTGCTATAGACAGAACTTGGTTTGAGTACGCTAGTATTGGGGTGGCAGTGAGTGTGGGGCGTCAACAAGTTTTCTTTTGTATATTTGCACATGTTGACCATTCCATATAACATAAGAATTAAAATCAGAGAGCACTTTCCTGTGAACCCTCTAAAGAAACAGTCGGGAAAATATTTTTGTGACAATTTAGAACGCTCCTTCTCTGGGAACAATTGGAATAATTTTTTGTCTCCACTAAACATAAAAGGGAATGTGGAAAACCGCAGAGAAATTGCATTGGAGTGTTTGTCATTGATTTTGTCCAAGGTTTTGGTCATATCATCAATCATACTCGTGTGAACAAAGTTTTAAAAGTACATTCTATTCTGCTTGCGAATTGCCTGAGGGCCAGATTATAAACCCACTTTATGGCTCTGTTATTTTAATTGTTGCAACCCTCAAATTTTAGTATCTTTTTGGGGGAAACTGTAGTACCTGTTTCTGCCTCTATAGTAGGACACCACCCAGTGCATTTATGCTTCTTTATTTCATTCATAAAATATCAATAAAACTTGACTTAAAAAGTGAAATGTATTGCAATGCATGTATTTTTGTTATTTTACCGACACTTTTTGTTATCAGAACATTGCTTATTTTTATTTTTTTAAATATTTGTCGGAAGCTTGGTTTGACAGTGATTAAGTGCTGAAAAGTATTTGTTACAAGTAAAGTAGCAATATTCCAATGAAAAATAAAAAGTACAGGTAAAAAAGGGAAAAACACGGGTGATCCATCTTTAAGATAAATTCACTATTACACATTTTATTATTGGCAGGTACACAATATTTGGTAAGTTGTCTGATAGTTTCTAAGCTTTGAAATATTTTTCTTCAAAAGTTGCTTAAATACAAGAATGGGTCCCATAAAGCTAGTGTTACATGTACTGTAAGTGTCCGCATTGTCATTATGTTTATATGCAGTTGGCGGGCAGGTTCTGGGTGTGGCTGACTACCACTTCTTTGGCCTTGTCTCTATTCTTCCTAATTCCAAAGCCCAGACAACAGCTTCATTTCCATGTCAATAAAGGTGTTCATAAAAAGTGACATGACAGCTTGATAGCTCCTCAAAATAAGTTTTTTTTTTATTGTGCAAACTCTCAGTCTGAACACTATTATGAGTGGCCCATGAGTTGCAAATCTACAGATCATTTCAACTATTTTTCATTCCATGAGCAAGTTCTACCAGTAGGTTCAGTTGAATAAGTGGATTGAGTGACCTTAGGTTCAAGTGATGAAGCTAAGCAGGTGAAAAGTCATTAAATCCTGTGTTTATTCTTTGTATTTGGAAAGCACAGTTAGTACTTCTTTGACTTGAAGGTCTATGAATAAATAGAAACAGGACCACTTGACTCAGGACATCACTTGTGTACAAAAGAGCTGTGTAAGGTCAAATTGTGACAGGTTATATGGAAAACACGAAAACATCTTTTTTTTAAGGAGATGTAAAAAGAAAATGGAAATTATTACCTTTAAGTAAGGCATTTCATCAAATCTTAAATCTATTATGTTTACAATATTTTATGTTATGTGGAGATCAAACAACATAAAACTGGCCAATATGAACATGGACACTGTCTGCCTGCCATTAAATGAGACTGGTACTCTGAAGGACACACCCAGTGTACAGTGGTGGCGCAATTGCCCCCCCCCCCCCCAATTTTTTCCTGATGTTAAGTCAATGCTTTTTCAGCAGTACAAAATTACATTAAAGATTAATGTTTTCCCCCTTAAATTTAAGCTTGCCCCCCCCCCCCAGTTTAACAGGTCTGGCACCGCCGCTGCCAGTGTAGCCATGACTTGGTCTATAGAAATTGGTACTTTGTAGCTGTTTTCCTTGTGTTAACTGATTTTTTTTTTAGCAGTTCTGTCCAAAGTTATAAACATTTTCATGCTACATGTAGTTCAGTAAGTACTTCTTTTCAATACCCTCTGTCCCCAAATTAATTTTGTCCCTAACTGTTTTTCTGCATTTTGAAGGTTCTGCAGTCATAATATTAACATTTTCAAAGATGTTCGTGATTTGCTTTTCCACTCCCCAGTAAAACTCTCTGGTTTAGCTTGAAGCAGTTGACAGTTTTGGATGTCCCCTAAGGCGTATAGTAACTTAGTGCCATGCTAAATTACAGAAATCTTTGAAAACGATATAGCTTCATGTGACATACATGTGTAGACTCTAACATTACATGATCTGCTAACATGTACAGGGACTAGAAAGTAGAAAACCTTATTTTTGGATATACATGTGTATCAATATCCCCCTAGGACTCTTTTAAACTGTTCCTTCTAAAGTCCTTTCAAAAGTTTTTGATATTTAAAACTTGTTTTTTCAATTCCATAAAGTGCTTACAATTGTCAAAACACGACCCAAAGCGATCTATGAGGTAGGGTGGTTATGAATAGGCATTTGACGCCCTGCTGTGGTTTTTTTTTCATCACAGAGTGCAATTTGGGGTTTGTGGACTGCCTGTGACACAAACATCAGTGGGTGGTTATCTAACCCATAGAGTGTTTGATTGTATCAGATGAGGGGGAAGAACGTGATGTCCGACACAACTGTGTAGTTAATCCTTGCATGCATCATTTGTCCTGTCTAATTTCCAAAGCAATGGGGGTACTAGTTTTATAGCTTTAGGGTCTCATGATTTTGAACTCATGGTGGTTGTTTTGACTGCTCAGAAATTACAGTACAAAAGCAAGAAATCTCTCCAAGAGATTAATGATGAATAATCCAACATCTTTTGGCCTTGTAGTAATTGAATTTTGGTGTCAGACAGGGATTACTTTGAATTGTAGCTGTTTATTATAAATCATTTTTTCACCCAATTTTAGCCAAAACATGTAAGCCCTATTGTTACCTAATGTCATGAGGAAAGTGTAAAAAGCATTCACAATTTTCCCAGAAATTTTCAGAATTTTTTGAAAAATATGCATCGGCCTATTTGCTTGTGTTTTGGTTGAAATAAGAGTACTTTAGACAAAATAAGTATTAAGGATGATTGGTACTTTTACCAACTTTTCATCAAGTTAGCTGTTGGATAACAATTTTGTAATTTTGTAATCAGGTAATTACAATTTGTACATGTACCTTTCCTTTAATACTTTGTGTTTGTTTATTTTCCGGTCCTACTTCCATTTTCCATTATATGAAAGAAGCAGTCTCTGATCAAAGTTCTCAAAGTTCATAGGCCAGTGCCATCAACACAAGTCGCAGATATGTTGACTGTGTACAAAGCATGTACTAATCAGCCTGAAACCTGTTTGGTAATATTACGGATGTGAGCTTGCGGGGAATGTTATTTGCAGACATTAGAAAATTGCCTCATATCTGAAATAGATTTGAGTTTGATTACTGCGTGATACTGATGGTTATATGGAAGGTGTAATATCAACCATGTTAGGCTGGGTGATTTTGCTGATTTTGGCTGGTCTGTGGTGTATATGGGGGAAAATGCGGTGAGTCAAACATTTTAAGGTTATAATTGGTTTTGTTCTGAGGGGATTTGGAGCTGAATCTCAAGAACTTTTCAAGGAAAATAGTAGTTATCGGCCTTACGTTTTAAACCTAACAGGTTCTTTCTGAAAGGCAAAATGGCCGATATACAAAGATTCACACATGATAAAACACAAAAGTGAGCATAAGTTAGTCAGTCAAGGAGTTTGTTCTGAGGATTCTAGAAAACCTTGCAAAAAACCACAGATCTGTGGTCAAGTGTACTAGATATAAAAAATTGTCATATCCTCATCTGTCATAAATCATGCGAATAACCTTATTGACCTTCTCAAATTGGGTTTTTGCTAACAAGCCAACCTCCACTGACCTTAGGCTGATCTCTTACTTTCAATAGAGACAATTCCTTGCACTTTAGAATGGGGTTGGGTAGAGGGTCTGTGTCATATAACACTAGAGAGGTTGCAATTGTCAGAAAGTTTAATGCTGGATAGTTATACATCAACAATGGCACAACTGTCCGTTAACTTGTGAAAGAGCAACAGAGCAAAAGGGGCGTGACCCCATCATTTTATTACATGCTCTGAGCTCCCAATTTTCTCTGAACTGAGAGTGAAAAGGGAACCATTGGAGGGTCCTAAGACCTAGTGTTACAATGCTTTGTTCTTATTTGTTCGAATGTGACATAATGTTCCAAAAATAGAAATCATGACGAGTGCTGTTGTTGCTTTTGAGAGTCATAATTGCAGTGTACTGGCGCATTACAATAGTGTCTATTATATATCCAACAAGTGCAGTGTCTTTACAATTAGAGACAAAATAATGAAATTTACTTAGTGAGTCATGGTGCATGGCATATAACTTCCTGTGAATGTTAATCTGATGTGAGCAAACCCATCAGTTACATGGGTCCTCAAGATCTGGGAGTACACGTAATGGATAAGTAGAGAGTAGGAATAAACGATGGGGTGTTTGAGTTTACCAGTAGGTCATGAAAGTACAGTATGGGGTACTCAGGACTTCTTGTAGGTCACTCTAGGGGGGGTGTCTCAAATCCTTGTTGCCTTCTGGAACGGTCAACATTAAAACAAATCTGACCACTATCTGAACATTCCATGTAGCGTTAGGTTTCCTGTGTAAGCAGTGATAAGTATGGTTGATGTTGCAATGTCGCTTTCAGTTTTCATTTCTTTGTTTCGTTGCTTGAAGCGGGAATATACTTTGATGGATAGAAACAACCTGGGTGATGAAATGCTTGAATTTATTTAGGAAATGATAAAAATTCATTCACAATTTCAGATCAAAAACAACACGTAGAATTATGTTTAATAATTTCCTTCCTAATCTGAACACCACATCTAAGTTTTCTACTACAGACTTAGAGCTTCTCAGATGAGCCATTTTTTTAAAGGGAAATGTTTGGAACATGCACCTGTAAAGTATAAAAAAACAAAACTGAAGAATATTTAATTACCAATACATGTATTTATTATTTAAAGGGCAATATCGTCCTGATCAATGGGGCATAGAATCAGAGTGCTTGTTTTAGATTAACACGGTGACTGAAAATACTACCCTACATGATAAGGTCATATTACCGTTGCTGCTGCATAAATGAGCCAGTAATTTTCACTGTGTTCATCATATACTAGGACACTGATTCCATGCCCTGTTGAAAGTCTGCTCTGATCATGATGATATTGTCCCTTTAATTATTTGTTTGCTAAAATCTAAAAATATATATATAAAAAATTAAAAAATTAAAAGTCCTGTTTCAGATGTTCTTTATCAGCATTGTTAATACTTAAAATTCTTAAAAATAATACTTAACTGTATTTATTTGTGCCCATTCTTTTTATCTTTTTTTTTGAGGGGGTTGGAGTAGCTCTTGATGCCTTGCTTTCACTAATCTCAGAAGGAAAGCCTTCCAGACTCAGTGCTGCCATAACAAACCTATTCAAGGCCAGGCACTTTGCAGTATCCCCTGAAGGCTCATGTTTGGGTTCACAGCTGGTGTGGACTAATAAAAAAGTGTCTGCAAAAGTACATTGCAACTGAAACCGGACCCTATGTACATGTTTGAGTGCAAGAAAGAAATCATTTTGTTACACAAATTGATTTTTGAATCCTTTTGTTTGAGGGAAATTCATTTGAAATACGTGTACGTGTAGGGTCAGGTGTGTGAATTAGCATGGAGGAAGGAAATACGTGCAATGTAGGGCCGTCACGTAATTCAATTGATATTGATTCAAATAATGTAATATTATACATGTATAACACATATGCAGACATTGTGATATATATATTATATACAATTGGAGAGTTAACATTGTTTGGTGTGATATTGCTGAATAGCCATGAATTACACGACCCTTGTGCAGGCAAACATCATACCTGTCATTGCTTGTCTCTGCAGCTGAACCAATTTCCACCTTAATTTTCTTTTCTTTTTTGCTATGTCACTTTTGTCAGTGGGGGAGCCAAGCCCAAATGTCATGTAATGATGGATAGCAGACTCGTGGAACTAGGGGGGCTGAGGTAGGGGAAGGGGACTTGTCGTTACTGAGAAATATCTTGAAGGAAAAGGAAGTCATTAAGGCTTGTGCTCCATGTAAACCTTGATTGAACAGTCATGCCCTCCCACAGTCTGATGAGTGAGGGGAGGGGGTTAATTGAGAGATCAGGTTAGGGAAGTTGTCCTCTTCTTCCACCTCTGGTGACCAGAGCCTACTCAGATCGAGTCGACGTGTGGATTGGGTTTTCAGTCCCTACTTGGATCGTGTGTTTTCCCCCCAGAAAAATTCTCTAGGGTTAGTCCTCCTACTTCTTGGAATAAAACTTCTCAGTCTTCTTCCTACACAAAGCTGGACACTGAGGGAAAATCACTGAATAGGGGCAACCAGAAATAAATTAATGCAAATAGTAAAAAAAAAAAAAAAAGTGTATTATCAAACAATTTAGTTGCTAAGTGGAAAAGCTGGTTTAGCCTAAATATACATAACAGCAAAAGAAACGTCACCCCCTAAATTTTGATAAGTCTGAGAACGTGTTTAGCTAATGTGTCCTCAGACGTCATGCATGACGAATTTTGAGGTCAACAAAATTTGCCACATTGTGTTCATGTTACACTCCATACTCATAATATTCTTCATTAAACAAATTATATTAATTATAAAATGAAAATAATAAATATTTTTAGGGGTGACGTTTCTTTTGCTGTTATGTATAGATTGTTTTCCAGCCAAATGTTCACATGCATGTATCGCATTGCTTGCCATCTTCAGTTTTGAATAATAATAATAATAATAATAATAAAAATAATAATAATAATAATAATAATAATAATAATAATAATAATAATAATAATAATAATAATAATAATAATAATAATAATAATAATAATAATAATAATAATAATAATAATAATAATAATAATAATAATAATAATAATAATAATAATAATAATAATAATAATAATAATAATAATAATAATAATAATAATAATAATAATAATAATAATAATAATAATAATATGTGGACTTATATAGCACACGTATCCACCAACTAAGTGGTGCTCAAGGCGCATTATATTATTACCCCGGCTCATAAGGCTCATAAATCATTCCTGAAACCATCTCAGCTCCCTGGGGAGTATACAGCTCAATTGCTGCTATTACAGCGCATATAGGGCTAATCAACCAACTCTGCCCTCACAGGTACCCATTTAACCCCTGGGTGGAGAGAAGCAATTATGGTTAAGTGTCTTGCTCAAGGACACAAGTGTCACGGCCGGGATTCGAACCCACATTCTGCTGCTAACACCAGAACTTGAGTCCGGTAAGCTAGACCGCTCGGCCACAACACTCCATATTTTCAAAGCAAAAATATTCTTCTTACCAGATCTACATAGTGGTCACTGATGGGAATAATTTCTACTCAGTTATCTAGTACCAAATTATTCATGAAGCAATATGCTGGTATTGTCCCATCTCACCAATCCCACTCTGTTATATTCACTTCTAGTTGTCAATTGGTATTACACACTACAGAAGTAAAAGAATATCACCAAAAAATAACACATTACTTTTTGTCATAAATTGCCTCGGCTTTAATATGTTGATAACTGTTCCAAGTAGTTGATGAACAGTGGCAGTTGTGACAAGGGGTTGAAACCATTGCGAGGGGTTCACCACTATTGGCCAGGGGTGTATATTTTCTTACAAAAGGCCAGACATAAAACCTGAGGTAGTTTCCCCTTGCATTAATACCTATCCTTTTAACTCAATAGATAAGCTTTGCAGAAAAAAACTTGCAATAAATATATATTTTGCCTAGAGCGGTCAGATAATATGATTGCAAAATTGAGTTTCTGCAGCTCTGCTGATGTTACTATATCTGGGATAAATCTCAGTTATGCAGAATTCATGCACTCCATAAAAAGGCGTTACATCGCCACTAAATAAGGACATATCTTAAGTTGAAACACCACGTCATTTTGACCATGTGCGAATATATAGTGCACAAATCACATTAGCGTGTGTTGACGTATGAACAGACGACTACTGCCTTTCCGTGACCCAAAGAATAGTGTTGAGCACCAGATGTTAAGGTGTTAGTCTCTGAATTACGGTTGGGTGTGTTTAGTCGTGTTCAGCTAATGAAATTCTAGATATTAAAATGATATGATACTTACTTAATTTTCCAAGACCATATGTTTAATTGGGCCTTGTGACCTTAAAGGTAGATACAACATTTGTGAATTAAGATATGTACGTATTAAACAATTTACCTGTGAGGGATTTAGCTTATTAGGCTGTGTCATCACACAGATATTAGTAAATATTCATATTGTGTGGATTCATTCTTATGTAGAATTTAGGTAAAAGTACTCTTTGGAAATCATTTGATTTTTCTGATAGAACCTCAGGCAAAATTATTTATAAGGAAAATTGATACCATCATCAGCTTTAAACCAAGTAGGTTTGACATTAAAATTGAACGATTTGGTAATTGAGTTACGAATTCTATATACCCTATCTTTAACCCATATCCACCGATCTACGTGATAACCCGTAGATGTGTAAAACGCTACAAATGCCGACCTACGTGATTTTCCGTACCGTGTTTTTGTCCAATTTCAATTTACTATGTTTTTCCGATTATATTATGTATTTCATGATTATAGATATGAAATTAGACAAGTCCGACATCATAATAAAGTGCATGTTCTCCTCTTCCCATCAGTATATAATGTGTCTGTGTCAGTGATTGTAATATTCTCCAAATAAGGAGTCTTTCTGATTGTGTGCAAAAACAATGTATCTCTGTGCGGGGGCTTAGGCACATACAGTCTTTTGTGTGTTTACATGGTTAGGCGGATATGGGTTAAACAACATTTGATAAATTATGTTTGTTTGTCAAAAAATATAAAAGCAATATTTTGATAAATCCTGCTATACAAAAAGGGGTTCATTTAGCAGAAGTCTGTGATATCCGTTTTTGATGGGAAATTTTTCCAGAACAAAAGGGTATACACCTACTACAAGCATCCTAACCAGAATGTATTGTTTTTGTTTGGAATGAACAAAGAACAATTGACTACAGCAGGACTTGAACCTGCAACCCCCGGCTTGATGTGGCAGTGCTCTACAAATGATTGTTTTTTTTAAATAATTTTTTTTGCCATACCTTTTTAATTGAATTTACTTCATGTTGGTTTTCTTTTTTTTAGGGGGGAGTGGCCACTTTTTTGTAACACAAAAACATTACATTATGTTAGTGAACATAACCATATACATGTAAATCAACAGTGTATGTTATTGGACGGCATGTCTATAAATGTTATTTCCTTGTTGCCTATGTCTGAGAATAATATTGGGCTATTCTCCAGGGGGGTCACATTAGGGTCACCTTGGGGTACACAGTCATTGTGCTTGTGGAATGACGCACATGTGCTTTGTCTTATTATTTGTTGTTACTTCGTCAAGTCATAAAGCTTTATAAAATGTCAAGGAAGCACACGTACAGCATGAATATTTCCAGGTTTTTTTTCATAACCTTTTTTTTTGTCAAAGAAAAGAATGCTAACAGGAAAAACTTGCTTAGTGCTGATTGCTGGTTACAAATTTTTGTAAGTATAGGTTTGAACTGTTTTCTGTTGCTTTAAACATATTATTTTGCCTACCACAATATTCTTCTTAACAGCTATATGAAACGTACCCTAGGGTGTGATTGTGAGCTTAATTACCAAATGTGAATCAAGCAAAAGTTTACAAATAGGGTGAGTCAGTCGGATGGAATATTCAAATGGTGAAATGGTTACGTCAAGTTAGAGTTTGGAGTATATGAACCAAATAAAAACAACAAAGATCTGCGGCCAATTTTATAGAGCTGCTAAGCAGAGAATTTTGCTAAGTAAATATTTTTGCTAAGCAACAGCCTACCAGCCAAAATGCATTCATTTTGTATGAAAGTCTGGCTGGTAATCAAAGAAATCTGCTAATATAAGCAAATTTTTCTGGTAAACAATTTTATCTGCTAAGCAGCTCTCTGAATTTGGCCCCTGTACCTATGCCCTCAATTTATGATATTGATGGGGTACAGCGGCATAGCCACGGGGGGACCTGGGGGGGGCACGTGCCCCCCCACAAATTTCCAGTTCCCCCCCACGAAAAATCCTCATAGTGCCCCAAAAAACAGAAAAGATAAAGAAAAGGGAAAAAAACCCATACCCCCTGGGCCCCCCCACTGAAAAGCAATGCCCCCCCACTGAAAAAGTCCTGGCTACGCCGCTGATGGGGTATGTCAAATTCTCACGTATTTTGAGGAAAAAAAATTTGTGGTAAACATGGATTGATTTATATATATACATTACGACATTGCTTCCTGGTTTAGTGGAAATCTTACACGGATGTTAGTTTTTCTCAACGTGTTGATTTACATGCAGATATTTGTATTGCTTCTGTGTAGTTATCAGTCATGTTCATCAAGATGTTGATAAAATCCGTCTAACTTATACCGTCGAAAAAAGTTTGAATAATCTGACTGGAACTGGAAGAATGAAACTTGAAAGAGGGTAAATAGATTCTCTTTTTATTGTATAAGAAGAAATCAGACTATTATATTATTGTGGTAAAAGACTATTATATTATTATGGTAAGTCACATTGAAATGTACAACATTGTTTTATTTTCATGTTTTGCAAAAAGTTGTGGCAACTTTTTGTAAGTTTGGGTAAACTCGACATAACAATTCCTATTTTCTCTAAAGATGAAATCACTTCAGACAAAATAATTTCTGGGGATAATTGATACTTGTACCAACATTACACCAAGTAAGTTTTTTGATAATAATTTGTTAATTTGATCCAGGATAGATTGAACATATAAACTTTCACTGACTTGTTTATTGATCGTATCCTTATTCAGTATGAATACTGGCGATTAAAACCAACCATGTAGTTTGTTTTATCCTCCTAGCTGTTCTTATCTTAGATCTTTCTGGGTGCTTTGCATGTCAAAACCATACCTTGAGGATGCCTTAATTTGATTACCGAATGACGTCTCTCAAATTATACACTATTATACACTACAGTACAGGACAAGGAAACAAGCTTGTTTGACCAGCAATTGAGAGATATAATCCAGTAAAGTAATTGAATTGGGTGGCTTCCAGTGTGAACTGTGTTGATGCTATAAATAGGCTCTTAAAAAAGCTTCCTTGATTTTCAATCATTTGCGGTTTAAATATTCCTCATCAGACAAGCTCCGTAAACTCGTTGGACATACACAGGTTCATGCATAACCTCTCCTTCCTCTGTTTCTTCAATCAAGCAATCTTTCTCTCCCTGTATTTAGACCCTCCCCTTATCTCCTCTCTTTTCCCTGGAGCGTTGTTTTGCTTATTGCAGAGCAAAATAAGTGTACGAGTGTTCACATATGGAGATCTGATGACACAAATCTAGGAGATAGCATTTATTGTACGGGTCTCTGTGCTTAGAAGTCGGCTTATTTTCAACTCCTATATCTGTTACTGCTGAAATAGCAAACGTTCCTATCTTTGTCTCTCCAGGCACAAATCCCCGTCCCCACCAGGCAAGGGAAAAGACACTAAGGAACATTTCCTATCCCCACGGCGACTAAGATCTCCAGACCCTGGACGATACAGGACACAGCCGGTAACACCAGAAGAGATGGCCCAGGTGAAGCAGTTGACCGAGCCGGTCAAGACATCTGTGTCTATCGCTGAAAGGTAAGATGGGTTCCTGTATAGACTTTGCTCATGCACACATCCTCTGTCTATGATGTAAGAATACTTTTTGATGAGTACGAGTTAAAATATGATACAAGTACAACATCTTCTTTCTTGTTTTATTCAGTTATTTTGTGAAAGCAATTACAGAAATATATATATATATATATATATATATATATATATATATATATATATATATATATATATATATATATATATATATTTGTATATATATATATATACTTATATATTTATATATATATATATTTGTATATATATATATATATATATATATATATATATATGCATGTGTATATATATATATATATATATATATGTGTGTATATGTGTATATGTATATATACATGTATGTGTATATGTATATATATGTGTATATGTATATATATATATATATATATATATATATGTATATATGTATATATGTATATATATATATATGTATATATATATGTATATGTATATTAAGTACAAATACAAAAACACTAATGTCGTTTACTGTACTTGTTCATCAGTTACATTAACCATGTATGATTGCTACAACTCGTGAGTAAGAGTATGTTCAGAAGAAAAAACATGAGTATGAGTTAGACAATGATATATAATAAACCATTCAGGTACCAACAAAATAGTTAGAACTTTTAATCTTAGCTGGAGGCTTTGTCCTTCTTTCACCCTTCCCCCTACACCATCCCCCTGTACCCGCTCCCGGCACACCCCCCCCCCCACACCCTGCCCCTACAACCACTCCTGGCACCTGTCCCCTACACCCTGCCCCTACACCCTCCCCCTACACCCTCTCCCTACACCCTCTCCCTACACCCTCTCCCTACACCCTCTCCCTACACCCTCCCCTTACACCCTGCCCCTACACCCTGCCCCTACACCCTCCCTTTACATCCTCCCCTTACATCCTCCCCTTACCAACCCCTCTCCTTCCTGTGTATACAAGAACATAATTATTGACTCTGTGAATGATCTTTGGCCTTCTCTCAACAGATTGTCGGCGCTCAAGAAAAGTGGGCAGGAGGACTGGCAGAAACGCATCAATAAATACAACGACTCCCCACCAACCAGACTGAAAGATTTTCTGAAAGTGCCGGGCAATGGCAGTGCTTTGTGCCAAATCGACAATGTAAATATTCCTAGAAAACTTTTAGGGTATCAATGTTTATGTTCATCCTGCCTGTATGGAATAGAGTTGTTTACAGTTTGCAGGGGAAATTTGACGGTATTCTATTTAACTCTTTGATGCACAGATTAATTCTATTAATTCTATTGTTTTAACGTGTTTTTGGCGGTCGCTAGCGACCGTCGTGTGCGTCAAAGGGTTAAATGACTTTCAACTTTGGATCAACTTTTTTCTGTTCCCACCTGCACGCAGTTCGGGTTAGATTGGTTTGAACAAAGGTTAACTTGTATTCTTTGAAAATCAAAGTCACTCAACCTAATCCAATGTTACCATCTCCTTTTTGAACTAAGCTGCTTAATGAATGGAGAATTTGTACCCGTTATGTAAAGGAATGGCATTGGTCAAGGCTGATCCAGTATTTAATATCAGTGGGTGTAGTTTAATTTCAAATTTTTTGGTTTATAAAAATAAAAAATAATAACAAATTGAGATCCGTTATTAAATCATTCTTTATTTTTGTTAGTGGAATTTTCAAAAATTCAAAAATCACAAACACTACTTGCTTAGCATGTTTTTCATGTGGAAACCAGTTAACTTGTATTCATTGTTACCAAAGTTTGGTTGGTAAGCATCAAAAAGTTGCTCAGCAAATTTGTTCTTCTGGGAAGATTGCTCCACTAAGTAGCTCTCTGATAACAATCTTGAAAAGATCTCATAACCTTCTCTCGTCCTTCAGGATCTTGACCACGCCTCCTGCAGCATCTCCAGGAGGCTTGAGCTCATCCAAACCAGCCAGGGAACCTGGAAGAAACGCGTCGAGGAGACGGACGCCATTCAGTTCACCGTCTCTGGGAAGATGAACAAGGCTGGGATGGACGCGGGGGAGGCATCACCGCAGCTGAAGAGGGGCGGCAGCTTGAGGGTCAAGAGAGGGAGTTCATTTAAAGGTGATTTTTTTTCCTTACACCCTTCCGTAGACAATTGACTTCACATAATGGCTTGCAATTTTGTTCTCACTGTACTCCACCAATAATAAGACAAAACCTTAAATTTTCTCAGTAAACTCGATGCATGGTGCCAACAGTAATTTGTGAATTTGATTCTCGATTTCTCAAGGTCGTGTGACACTTGGCGATAATAAAAAAGAAGAAGAAAAAGCCGACAAGACAGACAAGAACAACAAGATTGAAGATAAAAGTGATAGCACAACGAGCAGCACCACTATCAGTTTATCAGGTAGAGAGATTTTTATAATTTTAATTTTTTTTATTAAAACCCTACCCAATAAAACAAGAAGCATGAGGGATGCCCACGTTCATGTATTGTGAGCAGATGGCAGTTTAAAGCAAATTACACTCACTGGCCAAAAGTATTGCAACATGCTCAAAATAGCACTTTACAGTAACAGGTGAGATGATCATTTAATCCGATTTCATCGATCGTGTATTACATAATTTCCGAGCAAGAACAGTAAAAAAGAACATTGACTTCAAAACACAGGCACTTTCAAGAAGTCTTAAGTAGTGTAAATAAAATAAAATAAATTATTGTAACACAGTTCTCCAAACTGAACTTTGGTGTGTGTTGTAATACTTATGGCCAGTGAGTGTATGATGAACATCAGATTTGAAAGAATGATTAGATGAAACAACCACAACAGAGGCAGGTAGAGAGACCTCAAAGCCTAGCATAAGATGCTAAAAAAGACCATTGAGGTAGTGTGAGATATCTTGTAATTATTTTAAACTCCGTTCCTTCCTAGAAAAACTAGCAGAAGGCCAGAGTTCCTCCTCCACCAATGTCACAGCCACGGAATCCGATTCGTCAGAATCCAGTTTTCGCATTGTCAAGAAGAAAGTGGTCGTGATGAAGCCGGATGGGGAAACATTTGCCCAGTTTTTCAGCAGTAGCTCTACAATCATCACAGAGGCAGCGATGCTACCGCGGGATCGTAAGGCTTCTCTCGACGATATCACTGTGTCAGCTTTTGATGCTTTATCAGAAGATTATCTTCCCAAGTAAGAATTTGAATAATATTTAATATCCACTTTTACTATACCTCATACATATTCATGATCGAGAGCCGAATTCTCACTGGTCCATTCACCATCACGTGCCAGATGCTATTTTGGCTGTTTACCAAGCGCCCGCGAGTAGTCACGCACAGGGTAATATGCGTAGTAGACTGTCGCATATGCGTCAGTCTACTACGCATGTGCTTTACGAAGCAATCGGGGAACAGTCGCACGGGTGTAGTACACACGCGCGAACATCGCCCTAGCTACATACACATGAAAAGATGGCGGCACACGTAAATGTCAATTCGCGTTTTCCCGAGCTCAATTATTGTAATGGCAACTGAATATGTATGAGGCATAGTAAAACAAATATAACATGGTTTATTTCTGGTGGACAGTTGATATTAGCTCCCCTCGGTATTGGAAGTTGACAAACTAGTTCCCTCGGCTTCGCCTCGGGAACTAGTTTGTCAACTTCCAATACCTCGGGGAGCTAATATCGACTGTCCACCCTCAAACCATGTTATATTTGTATATTATTTACCCTTCTCAGCAAGAAACAAATCTCTGTGCATTTTTATCCCTGATTATTGGAGAAATTTAAAAGAGAGTATGTATACTTGTCAAAGCAGCTTTGCCAACATAACCAGTAATGTACATTCTGTTTAAAATAATTTCTGGTACCATATTGATAATTATGAATTTTGGGCAATAACCTAAAGTGTACACCACACTATACAATGCCTTGTTGTGGTTAAAAAAGAATCCATATTTTGTATGCAAAAATTAGCTTTGAAGTACTCGCATAAACAATAAAGTAACACCTGCTGAAATCAATTAAACAAAGTTTATTTTTGCTGGAACGGATTGTTCAATGATCAAAATTGATTTATTTTTGTCCAGGCTCACAGCACTGTCTCGTAATCGTATGTCTCTAAGACCAAAGCGACGAGCAGCTGGTGCAAAGAATCCTATCCGAGCGTTAAGAGAGCGGACTAACGTCATCACAGAGTACGAGGAGTTGAAGAAGGAAGTTATCGAGACGCAGACAATGGACAGGCAGGCAGTCATGAACTCAAGAAGGGTTGAATGTACGTCCCTCCTCGTTCATTTCATTATGTGACCTGGGCCTGATTTCATTAAGCGTGAAAGTGGCATCCTATGGCATGTATAGAGACCAGTTTCTTAGACCTGCTAAGCAGACAATATTGCTTAGCAAAATGTAGCTGGGAACCTGCCAGAAGCAATTTACATTATGTGGCAACTTGGCTGGTAACCTTTTTTGCTAAGCAACAATTTTCTGTGCTTAGCAGCACACGCACAAAATTGGCCCCCAGGTCATAACTGCTGTGTCTCAACTTAAATTTTGTTAAAGTTAATTTGTTCAAGTAATATTTTTGTTCCAACATTTTCTAACATTTGTTTTCCTTTAAATTTGCTTGCAGTGTCTTCCAAGTCCCAGCTAAGCCTGTCAGCGAGGAAAGGTCTTGCCAGCAAGGAGGACATTGCCAAAGGAATACAGAAACTGCAGAAAGTCAAAGACGTCAGGGAAATGGAAGGAAAACTCTCCGAGTTACTACCATATAATGACCTTATGCTACTTCAGGTCAAAGGTGAGAGGTCATTAATGGAAGTCTGGGGGTGTTATCAAGAAAGGCGAATAAGTGGGGGTGGTAAGAGGGAGGAAGGCAGCTTCATTGCCCCCAAATTGGTGTGTCCATTAAGGTTGGATGATCAGCTTGAATCATTCATGGATTTGATCCTGATCATTTTCACTCAACAGCAAGAATCCATCAGGGGTATCTTACCAGAAACATTGGAGTCAAATAAAATAGAATGTTTATTTTAATACCTAACATCAATGGCACATGTGCACCACTAATCTTCAACAGCCCTGGTAGGATTTCCATAATTACTCTTTCTTGTGACTAATGAGGCACTGACAGCTGAGCCCATTGAAGCATGATTCAAATGATGACTGCTTTTGAAATCCGAAGTGAAGCGTTCAGAGATTGTGACGAGGGAATTAAAGAAGTATTGATTAATACTGCAGTCCAGTATTCTGGAGGCATTTTCATTGCTGCTTGCTGGTAAGCACATTGTTGTGCTAGCTATTGCAAAAAGAATCGCAGGTAGCAAGAAAATATGGCACTGTATGTGTATGCACACTTTAGATTTATGATGTTGCGTCACTCATTTACTAGCAAAAATGACCTGTAAGTTTGTATGCTTTTTTCTATGCTTAATGGCTAGCAGCACTGTGAAATTGAAAATGCTGACTAAATGATGAGTTTGTTTCTTGTTCTTGCAGGGAGACGGTTTGTTCAGGTTCGCCTTGTCCAACCCACAACTGATATGCTTAACACCGGTGACTGCTTTGTACTAGTGACGCCTAAAGAGTGCTTCATGTGGGTCGGGGAATATTCAAACGTCATTGAAAGGTCAAAGGTTAGCCTTTTATTTCTGTCATTTTCTCAGAATCAGGAGGTTCTTTACTCATCTTTCACCTCAGGTGGGCATGGTTCATTTCCCATTGGGGCTACCATGTGCATTAAGTTTTCAATTCCTACATGATAATCATATGGCGTTCTCCCAGAATAATTCACTCAGCTTTTTCCCTCATACTTCTTAAACTGAAACTTCTGTCTTCTGTTCATACAAAGTTTGTCCCTTAGGGAGAACAGTGATAATCACTGATACCCAGGGACAAATTAGTTACTTGGGCCGTGTCCGAATTAAGCATTTTTTGGCTATGGCTATTGGCTGCAGTGGCAATGCTGAAGAATAGGAATGGCTACAGCGACAATGCTGAAGTATAGGAAGAAACAGTGATATAGCCATAGCTGTAGTGTTTGTGGCTACGGCTATTGGCTGCAGTAGCAATGCTGAAGTATAGGAAGAAACAGTGATATAGCTGTAGTGTTTGTGGCTATGGCTATTGGCTGCAGTGGCAATGCTGAAGTCTAGGAAGAAACAGTGATATAGCCATAGCCATAGCTGTCATTTCGGAAACCATAGTTAAAATTTTCTTCATAGTCATGTGCCAATATATTAAAATGATCATCCATCAGTATGCATAGGTGGGGGTGGGGGAACAGACCCACACATGCCATAATAATATTATACACATCATTATTACAGATATACTTTATGATCTAAACATTTACACTGAGGTAGAAATAAAAGTAACTCATTTATATTTCTCGCAGGCTTCAGAAATGGCTCAAATGATTCAAACAACACGTGACCTTGGCTGCAAAGCGCCCTCGGTGGTCACAGTGGAAGAGTCAAGAGGTAAACCTATCGGGTCACCCAGAGACTGGAAGAAGTTCATGGAGGTGTTAGGCGGGAAAGATAATATCCAAGGTAGGAATACTGAAGCCTGCCTCAACGCAATATCTTGCTGTATTGGATATCTAGTTCCAAATGCATTTAGCTTCCAATTCTGGTTCTCACAATATCAAATAATATGATTTGATTTTATAAGATGAATTAGAAATATTAGAGTCAGGATAGTCAATCATTTTTGTCCACAAGTGTGTGCTGTTTTGGGCCTTAAATTAGAAATAATTGTCATAATTTTGTTTAGAAATGTAAGCTCTCATTCAGATTTTATACACATGTCTTGATCCCCATGCAAGCCTCGATGTTAACCACAGCCACCACTGTGGTGCCCCTCCGAGTTGGCCCCAGTGCTCCTTTGGTTGGCCTTGAAATTTTGATGCAGCCAAGGCCAATATGGTTGTGCCCTCTCAGTCCTTTAAGGTCAAGGTCTACCCATGTAGTGCGAATACACATACTAACTTTTTATCAAAGTATATTTCAAACTATTTGTCATTCTTGCAGACATTGCCCGTGCCGACGAGGATGAATTACATGAGATCTACATCACAGAGACCAATATGGTGTACAAGGTTGAAGGAGAATCGCTGGTTCCCTACGATGAGTACTGGGGGGCACCGCCTAAGTTTGCCATGCTCAAATCAAACGAGGTAATTTATTTCAGCGTGACATGTGTTTTCATGAAATACATTTGCCGAATAAGGAGCATTGTATATTAATCATAATAATAATTTCAACCCAAATTGGTTGTATTAGCAAAAAACAGCTGGCAATTTTCCACTCATTTGAGATGGCAGGATAATATTTTCTATCTTTTTAATCCATCAGATCTTAGTTTTAGACTTTGGTTCAGAGCTGTACATTTGGCAGGGAAAGCAGACATCTAGCAAGGAGCGCAAGATGGCAGCTAAGTTAGCTCAGATAGTCTGGGAGCGTGGCTATGACTACAGGGAGTTTGATACCAATCCAATATGGCCGGGACATTCTGGGAAACCTATACATGGCTCAGCAAGACCAGAGTGGGCGCTGTTTGGAAAGGTATAAAAAAAAAATGGCTGGACTTGAAACTCATTTATTCAACTGTTTTCACCAATCGGGAAAATATTTAACACAATTTTCAGTTTAGTTTCTTGTAGAATATGAAAAATCATTTGAGTTTCAAAAAAACAAAGCAGTAAATTTGTAAATAACTTTGTAAATTGTGGGTAGTATGAATGGCTAGTTAGCAATAAATCTTGTAGATAAACCTTCAAGCTCAGGGAAATTGTGGGAATTCATAAGGAAACTAATTTTTTTTATTCAGGTGTTTCATATTGTTTATTATTCATCTTCTTTGTCGTCTTTATCAAATTAATTCTTTTATAGACCACAGAGCACATGGAAACCGTCCTCTTCCAGAACAAGTTCATTGATTGGCCAAATGATACACGTGTCATCAAAGTCAAAACCTCTGATGATGAACAAAAGGTACGTTGAACCAACAACAACAACAAACAAAAAATCCAGGGCTGGCCCCTTCATTTTTTTGTAAATGTATAAAAAAATCAAATGTGCAGAATATGGCTTTATTTGAATGAGAAAGATTGACCTTAAAAGTTTCTGTTTTGTTGATCAATAGAGGGCAACATTTCAGTACAATGCAATGCTACAAAAACAAACTTTATGATTAATTCTAGGCAACAAAATCACCCTTGTATTTTTTGTTATAACTGTAACAAAAAATGGTTTTGACCATTCTCCTCATAGAATGAGCCTGCTCCAGAGCTTGTTGCTTATGATGCTAGTAAGATGATCCAACCCAACAAGGAGAAACCTGATCTTATCCTGGAAAACACCAACATCGGAAGAGGAAAAGGTGGGCTAACTGTTTAGATTTATACAATTTAAAAAATAAAATAAAATTAAGAATCGTTATATTTCGCAAATGCATTTGCCATAAATCCATGTAATGTTTAAATTGTCTATTTCTAATAATCTGGTAAATTGTCAAATAATTATTGGTATTTTGATAACCTTTTTGTGTCATACCTGTAGGTACAAATCCATCAAAGTCTGCAGAAGATATAGGTAAATATATAAATCATATTGTTATCAATTACACATTTCCAAGTAGACATTGATAACATTGGTCACAAATGACATTGGCTGTTCTTCCTTCTTGCAGCACAATTTCAGAAGATAGACCAACGTGGTAATGAGATTCAGACGTTATCCGTCGTTGTATGGCACATTCTGGAGTATGAGCAGAGTATCCTACCTGAGGAGAGCTTTGGACAGTTCCATGAGGGAGATACGTATGTGGTCCGGTGGCAATACAGGGTTGAGAGCACAGGTAAATTCAGTCAGTCAGTGGTAGAGGGGAAATGTTTTGGGGAAATCTTCCGTATTCTGTCTGTTCGTCTGTCTCTCTGATTGTCTTATTCTTTGACTCTATCTCTCCATTCTGTTCAACATATATTTACAAAAAAGAGACTTTAAGAAAAAAGTTCTTTGAAATAAAAATAATGTATTCTGTTTTCCCATAAACAAAATCAAGATTACCTTTGTTTTCTCCTGCACATATATCAAAGCCATCAAATTTACTAAAATCAGAAGCCATTTTTTGGAGTGCATTGCAAAGAAAATTGTTGTTTTATTCTTGTATTTTGGATAGCTACCTCGATGGATAGCTACCTCGATGGATAGCTACCTTCAATGGAGGAAACTGTTAACCCCACTCCTTGATGCTGATGAATGATGATAATTATGAGTATATTTGTGCGAGTACTAATATCAGTATTATCATTTGTTACTTCCTACCAGGCATGCGTGATCTGAAGGGTAACCTCTCCAAGCGAGGCCAAGGGCACGGTCGTGAGCGATGTGCCTACTTCTTCTGGCAGGGGCTGGGTAGCACCATCAACGAGAAAGGAGCATCTGCTCTCATGACAGTGGAGCTGGATGATGAAAGAGGTCCTCAGAGACAGGTGAGAATCCCTCGCTTGTAAGAGTGACATCCAACGAACAACCCTCACTCGTCATATTGACCTAAAAATGATTATAATGACCCAAAGTTTAAGGGATCAGTTGCCAATTTCATAGATCTTCCAAGGAACATATTTTGCTAAGCAAATATTTTTGTTATACAGCCATACCAGCCAAATTTACCTACATTTTTAATAGATGTTTGGCTGGTAACCAACACAACCTGCTTAGCAACTTTATGGCCTCAAATCATAACTGTCCGTGGTTGTTACCGTAATTCCAATTCTTTATGGCCTCAAATCATAACTGTTACTGTAATTCCAATTCTTTTCAATCTTAAAAATCTCCTGAAAGATGATCACAGCATACTGATTGAGTTGTAACCAACCAGTTCTTTTCAAAACTAGTTACTACTCAAAAGCCAATTTCTACATTGTGTCACCGCAAACAGTCTTTACTTATCCTTTTCACCATGGAAAGCTACAAGTCTTACTTCGAGATTTCTTTTTCCTCCTGGATATTCAAGGTGATTCAAGGCAAGGAGATGCCAACCTTCCTTCAACTCTTCAAAGGCCGGATGGTGATACACAAAGGCAAGAGAGAAGAAGAAGAAACTAACACATCAGGTAAACGCAGGGTCAGATTCATTAAGGCCACAAGGCAGATATTTGTTGAGTAAAAATGTTAGTTCATTATAAATGTTAAACAGTCAACCAGACCCAAAATCTGTACATTTTGTAAAAACAAATTCCTCGATAGTTATTTTGTTAATTAATAAGAGCCTTTTGAATGCAAGAATGATGTCATTAACTGCTTCTGTTGCTTCTCTTTCAGGTCCTAACAAGCTTTACTGTGTCCGCAGTGAACATACAGATGAAGGCTTGCTATTAGAGACGCAATGTGAAGCGTGCCAGCTACGATCAAGAACTTCCTTCATCTTACTTAATCTTAAAGATAATAACAAGGCAACGATATATGTGTGGCACGGAGTGAAGTCATCCAAAGCAACACGAGATGTAGCGGTACATGCAGCTGATATGCTTAAAAAACAGTGAGTTACTTGGCACTTTTGAGAATTTCAGGATAAGCATTTTAAAAAAAATATTATCAGTGCGAAATTTATTTTCATTTGAGTTGTGTAACTTGACAACCTCCCAAGAAATCAATGTTTTTTAATGATTTTTTCCCCAGTACACCGCTAGAAACAGGTATGCAGAGTAAATGTAGTGTGACGGTAGAGGAGATGGAGGAAGGGAATGAGACGAAAGTCTTCAAGAAACTACTCGGGATTGACCGGAGTATTTACGATAGTGCAATAGGAGGTATGTACCCTCAGATGAAAGAATAACTGTTATGTCTGTATGATTGAGGGCGCTATGAATAGAACTCTCTTAAATTTAAGCCATGTATAGAGAGAATACTAACACCTGTGAGATTTGGATTAAAAATGCCTGGTGATCCGTGTGCACCAGTGCGTGAAGTCATTGTGGCTCAGTCAGTCAGTAGTGAAGCCATGTGTTTTGTTTTTTTAAAGTTAACTGAGACTTTGTAATGATTTCTTTTAATTCCAATATTTTGGAAATAGAGATTTATCAATAATCATTGCATTTGATTTGATTAGACTAAGTTTTTTCCTCTCCCAATTGCCTTGCAGATCCCCTAGTATACAAATACACACCCAGGTTATTCCATCTGACCAGTACGTCTGGTGTATTCGTTGCCAATGAGATCTTGAACCAGTCTCGGTCAGAGGATGCTTGTACTCCATTTCCATTCCTACAGACAGACCTCTACAGTGCGATTCAACCAGGTAGGTCTGACCCATTTGGTGGATTTGAAAACAGAACAGCACCTTTTAAGAGAAAGTGAGAACTTAGGGTTCTTTTTTTTGTAGAAAGTGGATTTGAAAATCAACAGAAAGAAAAATGTTGAGACGTTAGTGGCAGCACTTAATGGTCCCTTTTCCATTGTTTACGTAATTCTGAGCATGCGCATGATATTGAGAACAATAGAAAAGAACCAGTAAGTCTGCTGCCCTCTAGTGTCTCAAAAGACACATTTTACATCCATGGTTACATAAAGAAAGGATTTTTTTATTTCTGGGAAATGGACCTCTCTTGTCCAGGGGGATGAACCAATTGTAAAGGCATGAGCATATCTGTTATTGAATTTAAAATAATGACATTCACTCTACAATCTTTATTTCACCCCCACAGGCCAGTTTCTGTTTGACAACCACTATGAGGTGTATCTATGGCAAGGCTGGTGGCCAGAGGATCATGATAAGAAGACAGGCTCGGCCAAAATGAGATGGGATATCGATCGGAGGTGCGCCATGGAAACAGTCATGGCCTATTGCAAAGGTGAGCTTATGTCGGTTTCCTGTGTGCAGAAAATGCTGTTTTCAAACCGGATCATAATTCATGTGAACTTGACATCAATGGTTGATTCATAAAGATAGCTCAACTGGTGCGAATGGTTTCTTTGAATATTTTGTAAAAAATATTGTTGTTTTGCTTCGCTTTGTATCTACATCAAATATAAACCTGGGTTTAATATACGTTATTTGGCCATTTCTTATCTCATAAGTTACCAGTTATGAATACAAATTTAAATTCTTAACTCTGTTTTATATTTAAGGTTTAATGTTATTTGTGAACATGAATTGTATCTTTTGGCTGCCGTGTGCAATGTTTTTAATAAACCACTATAAATAAACAATTTTAATTTTAAACAAATTTACATTAAATATATTTTTTTGCATTTTGTTTTGTAGAAAAGCGAGTCAGGAACCCACCCAAGGCATACCTCGTCCACGCTGGCCTAGAGCCGATGACGTTTACAAACTTATTCCCATGGTGGAAGATCAACAACGATGTAGCAGAAGTAAATAAGAAAGTAGGTCGACGTCTTCTTCATGTCATTTAAAAAAGAAAAAGTTACTACTAAATGAACAAATTAAATGTATTTAAGATTTATAAATAATCATAATTGTTCACCTTTTCTTGTCAGGATGGAAAGAGCGGCGACAGAGCAATACTCGTCAGTGAAGTCCTAAAGAAATTATTAAAAGCACAATACACTTTTGCTGAGCTTCAGGAGAAGCCGTTACCAGACGGTGTGGACCCGCTGAAACTAGACACTTACCTCTCCGAAGAAGAATTTAAAGTAAGACTTTGAAATCCAAAAATTTGTTTAAATAAAAAGGATGTTTTAGGGGGTATGTACCGAGGCAAAATGTAGGTTTATTAAAATGTTGCAGGAAAAAATGCTTTCGTCACATTTTTATGGTGGTAATTTAGTACAAGTTGAAGCGATATTTCAATTGTATTTTGCAATGAAAATTCATATGTAATTTTCTCTCATTCTAAACAAATGATGGACTTTCTTGAGGAGAGTTCACAATCTAAGAACTATGCTTGCCTGTACAGATGATTTGAGTCAGTTTTTGAGAGTCATTCTTAACCTTGCCAAAGTATGTTTGCATGTATGTTTGCATGTATGTTTGCATGTATGTTTGCACTGAACCATTGCTGTGCATCATTAATAAATGTTGAACTCTTTTTTTTCCCCCTGTTTTTTTTATGCAGGAGGTGCTTAAAATGGGAAAAGAGGAATTCTACAAGATGCCGTCATGGAAACAGATAAAAACCAAGAAGGAAGTAGGATTGTTTTAATGGAAATGTCTTCCCTTTAGAGAAAAAACTTATGATCGCTATCTTGTTGGTATTCAGTATAATGATGGCAAAGATGTTGAAATGTCACTGATATTGAAATGTCACTGTCGTATTGTAAATGCGTTCCAAGGCTGATAACTTCAAACACCTGACAATAATTGAACTGCGGTGGTGTGGTTTTTATCAATATTTTTAAACCCCATCTTTGAAGTAGTCATCATTGTTGAGATGTATCGAGCCGTTATCATCATTATTGCAGTGTTGAGAGCAGTAAGCAGCGATGTGATTGGCTGCAACAGTGGTCTTGAGAGCAGTAAGCAGTGACGTGATTGGCTGACACTAGTGGTGTAGAAAGCTGAAAGCAGCGTTGCGATTGGTTGCAACAGTGCTCTTGAGAGACTGATTGGCTGATAACAGTGGTGTTGAGAGTAGGGAACAGTGTCGTTATAATTGATGTGCTTGGATTGAAGACATCATTGTCTTGACAATACACACACACTGCCTGTTCATCAGAGAAAGTGTATTTTAATTAATTGTAAATTTGAGAGCTTTGAGTGTAAAAAACAAAGACTTATTATAGTTGAATTGAGTGTACTATGATAAATACGTGATATTGGACATTGTGACTGTAATCTGTTACTATATATTGTCTCTAACAAATTGTATATAATATGTGTATAAACAAAATAGGATTAATCCGGGAGTGGCTTTATTCTGTAATTAGTCATTATTAACTTGATGAATAAACAGTTTATCTAAAAAGCACACACTGCCTTTGTTGGGTTGCCTTTGGGTGATACTGGGAACAGGACAAGATATATCTGGCTTGAAAAATCCAATAAATTTATTACCAAGGAATGATATCTTGAATTTGGATGTGCAGATTGTGAATTTTCTGAAGCATGTTGCTATGCGATTCAAGTGAAATCTTCCACTCTATACATTTAATGTATACAAACACTTTTGTTTCATAACTAAGAGAAAACTGTAACAAGATTTTTTTTAAGGAATGTTTTGTGGTGGTGTTCTTTGAACATTACAGAAAAAACACAAATATTTATTGTTCTTTAGTATAGCTTTCTGGTAAAGAAACCAAGTGCCTATTGTAATGGAGCTCTTAAGCCTGAGGAAACCTGTGAAGAGAAGGCGATGAAAAAATTATCAGTGTTAGATTTGGGAGGTAAACTTCAGACAAATTTATTCTTGGGAAAACCCACCTAGGTATGGACTGAACACTCAATCCACATGTCCACTCTGGTGTGAGAGGGATTCGAACCCAGATCCAAAGAATTGAAAGGCAAGGAAAATTCCACTGTGCTAGCCAGGGGTATTTCAATCCATGTACAAATGACCTTGTGAAACAACTGGTGCCTAAACAAATGCGGTGTGTTCCTTAAATCAAAACCGATGTACAGTTGTAGTGGAATAATGAGCAATTATTGCACATTGTCTATTTGTATTTTTGGAGTACTGACTAACATACTCAGTGTTACTGTATTACATAGATGATGTCATTCAGCAATGTAGAACCTTCACAACTCTTCACGTTCGAACAGTGCAATGCAAAAGTAGCTAGATTATTTATTAACACGTCCAGTTAAAGGACGATTTCCCTGTCTGTCCTGGAGACGAAATTGTCATCATCTGTTTGTTCATTTGAGGGTAAATTCACAACGATATTTGGATTGTTACATATATTTATTTATTTATATTATACTGCTTGGTTATCCTATTTGGATAGTAAAAAGCAAACTATTGACAATTTTCTTGCGGTCAAAGAATCTTGCGGTCAGCCGCTCGTCAGGTCACATGTATTTTGTATGGAAGAAAAGCAAGATGGCTGCCGACTAATAAAGGTCTATAGAGTGTTACTTCGCTTCAAAGAAACATCACCAAATATTACCCAACATAATGTAAGGTACAACATTGGTATTTTGTAACATTCGTTCATTTCAACCCTCTGGTTTTTAAGAAATATATCGTAAAACTAACCCGTGAAAGTTCACATTTTTTTTCTTCTGTTTTTATGTTTTACAAAAAAGTTGAGGGACAACATCTGTTTTCTCTAAGATGAAAGCAAAATATTTTATCAGGATGATTAAGAGGTGTACCAATGTTACACCAAGTCAGCTTTTAGATTTGATAAGCTGGTCATTTCCAATGTTATACCTTTCCTTTAAATTGTGCTCTGTAGTTTTCTTTAAACCTGACACCGTGCTAAGTAATCTTTTATAATACTGCCATAATAATCTTTTTTTAAATAATTATGTTGAATTCACAATCTGGTCGCTACGACTTTCCAATTTAAATCAAATGATTTGATATTATATGATAATCATGTAATTGAAACTTTGGTGAAGTGATTTTGATGTCTGATTTTTTTCATATTAATGCACAAATTTTGATATTTGTTCCTGTTTTGAAAAACAATGTACTTATTTTGATTAGGTAAAACTTGTAGCTTTGCATGGTGAGAATGATAAGTAAGACTAATTGCGGTGACACCATGTAAGAATCTCAATTGAGTAGTAATTAGTTCTGAAAAGAACTGGGGGTACAACTCGACGTTTCGATCAGTATGCTCTGATCGTCCTCAGGAGAATGAGGACGATCATTTTGATTACTTGATTAAAATGCAGTTGAAACTGTTTTTTGAAACTTCTAGATAGATCAAATATTTTAAAATCTTTTCTTAGAGTAAAAAAGAAGAGTAAAGTTTTCCAACTTGTTGGTTCACTGATTTTTAACATAGTGGGTAGAATAACCCTTATTGTTGTATCATGACCTTACAAATGCCTTATGAAACATCCACAACTTTTTTCGTAGAATTGCTCACTTATTATCAAAAAAATATTAATCAACAAAAGTACAGCAACCTTTCTACGGCTTTTAAAATATTTCAAGTTGATTTGTTTCTTCTGTTTTGATAATGTGACTATAATTCCCCTTCTAAAACCACTCTTACTATTGTTTGTCATTTTATTTTGTTGTGATATATTCAATAGTATTCCTAGTAATACAGATATAGTGACTAATTTGACTTAATTTTGTATGTACCATATCAGCCTTGTTTTGTAACTGTTTTTCATATTCCGCCTTAAAACTGAGAACATTTTTAGAGGCATCACGTTTCATCAGTTCACCTTGTCAAATGTTTTTAAGAATTCCAACATAATCAAGTATGCAATACCTGTACAGAGGATTAGTTATACCCAACTGTTTTATATTGTGAACCATTGTAATAATTGGATCTGACCCATGACCTCTGACCCATGACCTATGACCCATGACCCATGACCTTATAACTAAGGTGATTCTAGGTAGTACAGTTGGATGGTTTTGTGATGTGCTGTTTACCAGGACAAGTGTATTTATATTTTATTTGCTCTGATTTTTGTTTCCTAAGTAAATATTTGGTGTTCCAATGACTTGTTTACGTAGAAGAGGTGTTAAAGATGATGGAACAAATGATTGAAAGTGTAATTTATTATTGAAATCATTATCATTAAAAAATAGAATCATTTATGAAATTTAACATGGACTTTTTGTCATGTGTCATGTGATTTGTATACAAGAATGAAACATTCTGCGACTTAAAATGATGAGATGAGATGAGAAACAATTGTCAGTTCTGGAAGCTCTTAAAATGTGTATTATCCCTGTATTGTGATTCTTGTTACTGTAACTCAATGTAATTTGTTTGGGAAATGATACAGAAAAATGAGATTATGGCTTTTCAATATTTTCAAGAAAACTTGAATCAGCAAAAAAATATTAGTGAAGAAGTGTGAGCCTAGTTTGTGTTACTTTGTATTTTTGAAAGGTTTCTTGTTAATATGTATATTGTTTGTTTAGGGTGGATGATTTACGTTTTTTGTTAGGATAAGTTAGTATATTTTCAAGTATGGTTATTTTTAATCATATCACCAAGCTGTTTTGAACATATAAGTAGTTTAAGGCATTTTAATTGTCCTGGAACATCTCTTATTTTGTTTTGTTTGTTTAGCAGTGAACTGTATGTTTTATTTCTTGTCCAAGTCAACAAATCTAGCCACAAAGGTCTTTGAATGGGTTCAGGTGTTTGAAACTTCTGGACTCTGAACAAAAAGTGTGCTTTTTGTATTGACCCAAAAATCTGTTTATTGGTTTAGTAATGACAATATGATGGTGATAAGATCTCTGTGCCTCATAGAACAAAGATAAATTATTGTCGTTCATGGAAAAAATACTGTTAAATGTACAAAAAAGGATGATAATTTTATTTCTTCTTTTTCTCCCTTTTTTCTTCAATATTTTCCTATGATGAGAAATTAAGAAAAATCTGTAATTGGCTTCAGTAATGCCACATATTTTTCTTTTGTCTTAATTGTTTTCTTTGCATGGTTAAAAAAAAATGTCACTGAAGGGCGGCGAAGCACAATTTCACAATTGTTCAGACATGTGTAACATATTTTTTGGGGATGATAGCCTTGCTGTCTTATGAAACTTTAGCCTACAAACCTATATTCTCCGATGATCACTTTGCCATAGGTATTTAGGATTGTTACTGAAGATACAGAAATAAATCATGAGTGTAAAATCTGCCTCAGTTTATCCATCTGGGCAGATATTTGTGATTCTACTGGTTGGTTTTGTTCACATTGCAAACTCACAAGGTAAGTTTTTGAAGATTTATAGTTAAATCCCAAATATGGTATGTCGGGGTACCTTTTATCTTGCTTGGTGTTAATACCAGTGTGAATAAGGCATGACAATAGCTGTAACAATTAGTAGTGGATTAAAAGGAGGGGCGGGGCTTAGGGGGTGTTCCCTCTTTCTAAAAAGGAAGTACATCATTCAGTAATTTACTATGTAATTTACCATGCATTAGAAGTCTAACCCTGTACTTTTTTTTGTACAGTTCCAACATAAAGGGCATATTCGCAAGCTAAATTTCTGATTTACATGGCATTATATAAAGTAAGTGGTGTTCCTAAAACATTGTTTTAAAAACATCAATGTATGTAAGATTTTTACCCGTGTAGTATTAACACAGATGATCAAAGTAGATATGTCTTTTGCACCGATAAGCTCATTTTACTCTCTGAACATAGAAAGAATTCAAGTACTAAATTTAGGCGACGAACATATGTCCTATTGTACAAGTGTAATATTTATCTGTGTATTAACCGTCCTACACATTGAAGCCACTAAATTCTGTTCTTTAGCAACCTTCAGTACGTACATGTACAAGCCTGCTGTCCTTTCCAAGTAATCTTACAAAATCAACCCAGTGCCACCCAAGGTTACTGTAAATGTTTGAACATATTAGTATAGCCTACAATGTATCAATGGGAGACCACCTTACCCTGCAATCTCAGTGGTGTGACAGTACACAGAAGGGTAACCATAGGAGGCCACTGGCAACAGCTAATTGCTTGGAGTGGCCTGAATGGGTTGTTTCAAAAATTGCACTGATTGTAGGAGGGTTTTAATGGGAGACCACCTTACCCTGCAATCTCAGTGGTGTGTCGACAGTGCACAGAAGGGTAACCATAGGAGGCCACTGGCAACAGCTAATGGCTTGGAGTGGCCTGAATGGGTTGTTTCAAAAATTGCACTGATTGTAGGAGGGTTTATGGGAGACCACCTTATCCTGCAATCTCAGTGGTGTGTCGACAGTGCACAGAAGGGTAACCATAGGAGGCCACTGGCAACAGCTAATGGCTTGGAGTGGCCTGAATGGGTTGTTTCAAAATTTGCACTGATTGTAGGAGGGTTTATGGGAGACCACCTTATTCTGCAATCTCAGTGGTGTGACAGTGCACAGAAGGGTAACCATAGGAGGCCACTGGCAACAGCTAATGGCTTGGAGTGGCCTGAATGGGTTGTTTCAAAATTTGCACTGATTGTAGGAGGGTTAATAACTTGTGTTCATTGAAAACCTCACATAAATTGTTGAATTTAACCATACAATTTCTGTTTATTTCTGATCAACAAACCTGCAGTGATAAAGAACTGCCCTGGCAATCTTTACTCCAAGGATGGGTATGCAAGATGGACTCCTCCAACAGCCGAGGCCAACAACGGCTCAGCGCTGTCAGTTCAATGTAGCCATGCTTCTGAAATGACGCTCTACACACAGTATAGAACTGAAGTCATATGCACTGCAGTAGACTCGGCAGAAAGTATAGCTACATGCAACTTTAATATATTTGTAGGTGAGTATAAAACTGCATTAAAACCACATTAGGCAATATCTCTCTTCTTGATAAATATTGCTAAACTAACCTAGTTTTATGATAGTATGATAGCTTTTGAAATACTTATAGAATATACAGTCCATATTTATGAAGCTCTGATATGAAATCTTTAAGGTTTTATCATTTTATACACAAGACTATGGGAATAAAAATGAGGCTCGTTCCCAAAAAGGTGTGGCTCGATGAAGCCACACCTCCTTACATAGATAAAATTTGACATATCCAACCTGTGTGTATGTCAGAAATGATGGCGCCATGACAAAGATCCTGTACTATCATGCAACAACTCTGATGGTATGGTCTAAACAGATTTTGACAACTGTTGATTGACGTCCATACATTGTGTGAACAGATTTGATACATTTTCCTTTTCTGTTTTTTTAATCAGCTGACGGAGCGCATTGTGCCAGGAAAGATGGTTCCCCACAATGTATATGCCAAGAATACCGTCCTTACTTTGACCCTTGTTACTGTATGGTTGGTTTCAGCGGATTAGACTGCCAATGTAAGTACAGTATCAGCTATATTTTATTTTCATGAGCTGGTAGATGCTCATCACATTTTGTAAGTTGCCCTTCATTTTTTTGAATACTTTGTATCAAACTGAACAAAGCATAAGCAGGGATGTTGTTTTGTGTGTTTTTTTTTCAGAAAAGGAAAATAATAACATGTCTCCTAATGTGCTTATCAATGTGTTCAGATGTTTACTAATAATTTGTTTTTGTATTATAAAGCTTTTTTAACAATTCTCCACATTGGGCAATCTTTTCATTAGTGCAGATCCGGGGTCTCAATAAAGGGAGTCACACAAAAAAACATAATTTTATGGTACATTACATGCACTGTGATAAGGGGGCCTTATACCCCCCCCCCCCCCCCCCGGATCCGCCAATGCCTTAAATGTAGTGATCAGAAAGAAAAGTGGTTTCATGGGGCTATCACATGACAACTTATACAACCCAGGCACAACAAACTCTGTCCTCATCTCTTTTAAAGTTGATCCTCACAATTTAAACATATCCAGCATTTTTATTCTCTGATGATTGCAGTATATGATTTTACTTTTGAAATCACAGATCAGGATGGAGGTAAATGTGGTGGGACTGACGACCCAAAGTCTTGTGACTGCAGCAGTAATCCCTGTAGCTGCCAGCAAGGATTCAAAGGAGAACTCTGTCAACTTGGTTTGTAAAATATCTCAAGGCAATACTGATATTCATGAAGAGTGGATGGTACAACTATTTTTTTTTTTTGGTGGGGGGATGGGGTTCATGTTCAGTTCATGTGAGTAGCCATAACAGAATTTTTACTTCTCAAATTAAAACCACTGTAATGTGCAAAATAAATGTAATATCCTTGATTAGACTAAATTAGATTAAACTCAATTCAATGTATTGATAATTCAGCTATACATTGTCTTATTTCTCCAACCATTTCAGATTTTCAAGCTCCAGAGTTAAAATGCCCTGAAGATTTTTACACAAATAAAGAATCTGCGGAGGTGAGGTGGGTAATTGCTGAATTCTCTGACAATGCTGAAGTCCTCAGTGTTAAATGTGACCCCCCATCAGGGTCGACATTTGAAAGAGATGACACAACAAATACAACGATTGTCAACGTAGCTTGCTCGGCAAGAGATGCTGCCGGCAACAAAGGAGAGTGCTCATTCAGAGTCATCATAGGTAAATTAAAAATGGCTATCTCAAGCCAGAATGACACATTTATTTTTAATTTTGCATTGAAATGACTGAACATATTTCTAATGAATGCTGGTCCATGCCAGGTTACTTCAAGAGTTCCTGTTTGTACTCCTGGGTGGAGAGAAGCAATGAATGTAAAGTTTAGTTTTGTATGCATCAAGAACACAAATACCATGAAACTACAATATGAAGATTCATCACTTGAAAAATAGAAGCCATTTCCAATGCAATATGCAATAGTCACCCCTCTCTTTATAAGTGAAATGTCTTTCTTTTGAGAGAAAATGCAACAGGGGTCAAAGGTGGGTGTGTTCCTCCACGTTTTTAATGTCTGGCAGTGTATAAAATTTGGATCAGTTTGTCAACCGCTATTTTTTAAGGAAAGACATTTTAACTTGTTTCTAAGTAACCCATTGAGAAACTGCTCATCTCATCAGCATTGTGTTAACATACACTATTCCAGATCTGCAGCCTCCGTTAATTCCTGGTTGCCCTGGCAACATTTATACAAGCAATGCAACGCTTGAATGGGGCCTGGATATAGGAGCAGACAACAGTTATCCCAGCCTTGACGTGACCTGTGACCCCCAGGCCCAGCCTGGATTTACCTTCACAGAACCCGTCACCGAGGTGGTCTGTTCTGCAAAAGATAAAGCAGGCAACTTCGCTGAGAAGAATTGTACTTTTCAAGTTTTCCTTGGTAAGTGAATTTTTTCTTGTGATGTTTTGTTTTTCTTTAACGGACATTCTTCATCACTGTATTGACTAAGATCCTAAATTCAATGCAATTGACCCATTGCAATGGGAATGTAACTCACATCGTCCTTCCTACATATGCTTCACTGAACTGGACTGATTACAACTGTTCAGGTAAAATTAAAAATCAAAACAAATTTTATTCTAGCTGGTCATTTTTAATTATTTGTCATCAGAAGACAAATCAAAGATCTTTCATATTATGAGGATTTCTTTTTTGCCAAATTCGAGTTCCATTTTTTCCAAAAAGTTTCTACTTCCCAAAATGGAGAGGCCCATTCCTACAACCCCACTTTTTCAAACTAGTATAAATGCGGGTTCATAACAAATTGTGACATTTAAACCTGACATGAATGTGCGAATCATTCATTGCAAAAATATAATGTCAAAATATAGTGTGTGCGAAGTATGGACTTATTACCTACCAGTACAATCTAGTGTTTATTCTCCTATTAATCACCATATTGTTACTTTATATACAGCTGATGGTATTTCCTGTAGCCCTGGCGATGCCAATTGTGAGTGTGGCCCCAATAATACATGTAGCTGTGTGGATGGCTACAGTGGACAAGATTGCAAAGGTATAATAATTCATCAAGTAGGCTCATATTGTTGCTTATCTCTATCCTATTCCCTCCTTTACCACCATTCATGGTCTTCTGAGGGCCCCTGAGACTCGGATATCTGGTTCTCCAAAGTACATCCATTCTTCACTTCCAAATTAAACTTAAAGTTTTTAGACATTGGTGATCAATACCTTTTCTAAAGATTCATTTTTTATATTTGAACATCTACCTTTCCATTTGATCTATTTAATTGGAAGCCATATCTAGACTACCCATATCTGCATTTGACTTTCTTAAGTAAAGACTGTTTGCAGTGACACCATGTAGGAATTCTCTTTTGAGTAGTAAATAGTTCTGAAAAGAACTGGTGGTTACAAGTCAACATTTTGATCAGTATGCTCTGATCGTCTTCAGTGAGTCAAGAGTTTGACTCCGTTTGACTTTTTTTTCTTCTATTTTGTAGTCAAAGATGGCATGAACTGTGTCTCATCTGGTAATCCGGGACCAAGCTGTGCTTGTAATGGCAGTGTATGTGTCTGTGCTGATGGGTTCAAGGGAGTCACTTGTGAATTTGGTGAGTTAATTGAATTTCATTGCATTCTGTGTAGTACGACATGAATTACTGTATCAATGTGTGGCCTAGGTGGTGGGCTTTAGAGTCAGTAAATATTTAAAAATGTAAATGTTCTACTTAGAATTAAGCTGATTTCTTTACAGATTGGTTAAATATGTCTGATCCTCATAAAGTACAATTGTATAAATGCATATAGAACATATTACCAAAAGTGCACTACATGTAGATCTTTAAACAAAATATTTGACAACTTTTAATAGTCATTCCCTCCTATCGAATTTTGTAGATTTTCAGCCTCCTGTTCTCCGTAACTGTCCATTCGGAACAGTCTTTTCCTTTGATAAAGTTGTCACCTACCGTCCAATGTGGACAGAGGACAATGGTTCCCCTGCACCAGACGTCACGTGTTATCCTAAAGAAGGGTCAGAATTCCTTGTTAGAAGGACACAGGTGATGTGTGCGGCACAAGATCTATCTGGGAACAAGGATTCCAGCTGTGATTTTCCTGTCTACAGAAGTAAGATTATTTTCAGCTATAGTTCAACCGTGGTTTTGTTTTTACCTTTGTATTTTTAACATCTCTATCAAGGTTTGTGGGTGGGAGTACAATTTTTTGTAAGGATATCATGAAAATATGTGAAACTTAAAAAGTCATTAAATGTGCCAATACACTTCTTGGGTGAGTCATGAATTTTGTTTCTGTGTTTGAGGGGTTTCTTTTGGACCTAATTTTCAAAACATAACCTTCCTTGCCATTGGAAATTCTTTCTGACAAAATGGAATAAAGAACCTAGAGTGACATATCTTGTGCCCAAAAAAAAATCAAATAAAAAAAATCAAATGATGTATGCTCAAAACATAAGTATTATTTTTTTTGTACAGATGGATCAATATCTGAAATGCCTGAAAAACACCTGATATTTGACTTGTGGTTATTTGTGTTTTTTGTATTTTATTACATGAAATCATTAGGTTCTGGAAGTGGCTGTCTATCTGATGGTAACAACTGTCTATGCAGTGGTCTGAGTAACTGTAAATGTGTGTACGGATATCTAGGTCCATTATGCCAAGGTGATTATATTTGACAGATTTGAGGCTATTTATGGTTATTATGGTTTGTAGTGACACCGTGTGGGTTATCTCAACTATCACTGCTATGTGAAATTGTGAGTGTCCTGAACGACGAGAACAGCTAGGCTAGTAGTAAATGTAGAGATGACCAATACAGTTCTGATAAGAACCACAATCTCACTTAGCGATAGGTGAGATGAAAATCCGTAAATTGCAAATTGCATAAAAATTGATTATTTTTTATCATATATATTATTATCTCTCATAGCCATGGCGGCACGACAAACTTATTTGTATAGATCATGGGTATCTTGCAGACAATTGTCAAATGTCTGCATAAGTAAGTAAACAGAAGGTCGTGTGTTCAAGTCACGCCCTGAGTTATCTATGTGCTAGCTCAGAAATGTATACAGTGCTAAGCCATGTCGCTGAACGAAGCAAAAAATACTTCAATGTTTAATTGTTTCTGTGATTGTAATAATTTTCTTTAATGTTCTGTCACAGTCTGTCGTGCCTGTCAAAATGGTGGTAGCAATCAAAACGAGCAATGTTATTGCGATTGTCCAGCTTTGCACGACGGTGTAGTTTGTTCAGGTAGGATCAACATATTATTGTGAGCATTTTTTTAAAAATTATTTATTTTCCTTTCAATTGCTTGGGGGGGAGGGGGTGGAAGGGAAGCATAAGCATTCCCATAATCCACCCTGGATCTGCCAAAGTCATTGTAAAAACCCATAGAGATTTTGTGTATGTGCTTTATAAGAAATGTACTTTATTCAGATGGATTTTTGAACAATTTTATTGCTGCAATCTTCCTGTTTCACAGATTGTAATGAGGCCACGTCTGATCACTGTTTAAATGGCGGTACTTTTGTCGCTGACACTTGCAGTTGTGAATGCCAAGATGGTTGGACAGGCCGACACTGCACATTAAGTAAGTCAGTTATTCTGATAGTTCATTGTAAGAAAATACTTGTTAATTTGGCTTCTGGCAGGGGTGTCATCTGTGGTGGGGGTGGGGGAAGCAGGGGAAAATTGGGCATATGCTAAGACAAACTGATATTGTTGTATTTATTTATTTTCTTTTTTTTCTTTGTTGTCTACCTTTCAACAGGAAATGGTGAAAAATGTCAAAACTCCGCCTCCGGCTGCCTATGTGATGGTAATGACTGTCAATGTAACATCGCTTATGAAGGACCGAATTGTGAAAGTGAGTTATATTTTTTCTGAATGTGTGGAATTTATATTTATATTGGCTTTTTAATGGCCGAGCGGTCTAGCTTACAGGACTCAAGTTCTGGTGTTAGCAGCAGAATGTGGGTTCGAATCCCGGCCGTGACACTTGTGTCCTTGAGCAAGACACTTAACCATAATTGCTTCTCTCCACCCAGGGGTTAAATGGGTACCTGTGAGGGCAGAGTTGGTTGATTAGCCCTATATGCGCTGTAATGGCAGCAATTGAGCTGTATACTCCCCAGGGAGCTGAGATGGTTTCAGGAATGATTTATGAGCCTTATGAGCAGGGGTAATGATATAATGCGCCTTGAGCACCACTTAGTTGGTGGATACGTGCGCTATATAAGTCCACACATTATTATTATTATTATAATTGTTACATCCTGTAATTTTTTTGCATCAGAGTAAATTTATTCTTATTTTCTTATCATTAATATTTATCTCTCTAAAACAATGAAGAGGGTCTGTAATTTAGCTGAGTACATGTCGGTTTAACTTTAGGCATGATCTTATTTTGAAGATTTGTTTTTTTTCTTTACATGCCAATGAGAATTTAAAGCCATTACAATTCCTTCTTCTTTTTATTTCTTGCATTTTACCAGCATGCAAGCCTTGTCAACACAACGGAAGGAATCAAAACTCAGAAACATGTGAATGCGAGTGTTCTGGTCGATTCCTGCCTCCTCTTTGTGAAGGTAATAACATGAAAACCAAACAAAAATATTTCAAAAAAATATTTGTAGCCATGGTTAATTTAACAGTCATACAACTTGGTTTATTACAGAGTGTGATTCCAGTGTTACATGTCTAAATGGCGGGATGTTTGACCTGAACTCATGTAGTTGTCTTTGCATTGACGGATGGACTGGGATGGACTGCAGTCAAGGTATGATAAATTATGGTTTGTTTTTGTTCTGCAAATTAAACTATGCACCTTCTATTCAGTTGTAGCCATAATCCAATGCATTTATTCATAAATGGATTAATGAATTCAGATTAATGAATACATTGGTAACTTTGGACAAACTTATTCTACGGTTATACATTATTTGAATCAACCATCCTGTGAGAATTTGTAAAGTCTCAGTCATGGAAAAGGGTAAAAATTATTTTGAAATCTTATTGGCTCACTTTTGTTATAACTCAGTGTTGCTTTTAACTAATTTATCTTCTTCATAAAAAAATTTCAGTTCCGATTTTTGTGACTCAATGTCCAAAAGACATCATCAAGCCATTAGACAGGGGAAGAAATGTCGCTGTTGTCTCATGGACGAATCCCACCTCTAATGCTGACAGTAATGGCATAGCTGTAGTAGTTGTTTGTGACCAGCAGAGCGGCAGCGAGTTCCGTGAGGGCACCACAGAGGTGAAGTGCACAGCTACAGATGCGGAACATGGACTAACTGCATCTTGTAGCTTCAAAGTTTCTATAGGCAAGATGCTGTAGTGCTTATTGTGCATGACATAACGTTGCGCTTAATGGCTGTCATCACTGCATGTTTACTAGCTTGACTCAAGTATGTGTGCACATGCAATGTCAATAATTATTGTCTAAGGAAGCCACAACTTGCTTCCATGGGAACGTGCATAAAATCATAAGATGATTCAACTTGATCAGACTGGTGCTATTTTAAATTGATCGGTTTGATCAACCATAAGTATTGGAATTTTGGATCTTAATTAATTTTAACCTCAAAACATGGGCAACTGTAAAACAAAAAACAAAACAATAACAGGATATGCCATCACTTCTAAACTCCCAATAGACTTCTCAAACTCCAATTTCACAAACAGACCATGTCTTAAAAATTAAAACTGTAACAACAATTCTTTCTTATTTCACCAGATGTAACGGAGCCTGCCCTCACCTGTCCAGATCCTATTTCCGTCAATCATCAACGATGGCTCCAGACGTCAAAAGTTGCTTGGACAAGCGTCACCGCAAAGGATAAAGTATCGGTGAATGTTCCCGTCAGCTGTATACCGCCGAGCAGTAGCGTGTTTGATCTTGGTGAGACAACTGTAGTCTGTTCTGCATTTGATGATGCTATGAATTTGGGATCATGCGAGTTTTCGGTTGAGGTCAACCTACGGAGTAAGTGTTTCTTAAGCTTTCTTTCCTTTTAAGCTATTATTAAATTGTTGTAATTTTGGAAGGAAAAGGTATGGGCGGATCCAGTATGGCAAAAAAGGGGACATCAAATTTCTAATTTTTATTTTTATTTTTAATGTGGGGTGGGGGGGCCTGACATTCATCCCTTTGTCACTTCCTTAAACGAGAAATTTAGAAATGGTAATGGTATTGGCCCAATATATAATTTGCTATCATGAAAAACCCAGGCATAATGGAAGCACGTTAACAAATTCACAACAAGAAACAAAAAACAAATATCTGAACAAACAAATGATTCTCCCTTGACTATTTGTTCCCTTCAGATTCCTCAGAGTTTTTAAGAAGCTGCTGGAAGTGCTCTTTTGAAAATCTTGCGGGGAAGTGCAGATACAATGATGAAGACGATGAATACGAATGTTACTGCCCACCAGGCTACCTCAATGTAAATGACTCCTGTGAAGGTAGGAACATATAACATAGGCAGATTTAGGACTTTTTCAGGGTTGTTGGTTCAGGAGTGTTGGGGGATGCTTTAACCCTAACCCCCTAGGTATTCTGGCTATGAACCTTCCTGAATCCTCCAAAATTCATCAATGCACTTTTGGAAACATGCCCTTATCTTCAAAATACACCATGCATTTTCGTTGATCTTTCATATTCAGCACTTATGGCCTGTACTTCTTGCCAGGTAGTAATTTTGCCCCATTTGCACTGAATTTTTCCAAAAAAGTACCCATTGGAGGATTTTGATGGATTTGGGGTGGTTAGGGTTAATCTAGTAGTACATATAGTGTGGGGGATCGAAATTCCCCCAAAACAAAGGACACTTATATCCTCTGGGTATACCCTAAGATCGCTGCCACTCGTGATTGTGCATCAACAATTCTCTTGAGCTGAGCCACCCGTCACTTAGAAACAAACTCGGTTGAGTTAGTCTTATTCTTTGGGAGAATTCCATTAGTGAATACATCACTTTGTGTGGTATTTGTACTACGCCAAGCATGATAGTTAGGGCATGACAGCATCTATGCATTGCAGTATGGAGTGCCATGGTCGAGCGGTTTAGTGCATCGGATTTGTGTTCTGATGGCTGAGTCGTCAGAATGTGGGTTCGTATCCCAACCGCGACCATGGTGCTTGTGTCCTTGAGCAAGACACTTTACCATAATTGCTTCTCTCCACCCAGGGGTAAATGGGTACCTGTGAGGGCAGAGTTGGTTGTTGTGTTTGATTAGCCCTATATGCGCTGTAATGGCAGCAATTGAGCTGTATACTCCCCAGGGAGCTGAGATGGTTTTCAGGAATGATTTATGAGCCTGATGAGCAGGGGTAATAATATAATGTGCCTTGAGCACCAGTTTGGTGGATACGTGCGCTATATAAGTCCACATTATTATTATTATTATTATGTCCCATTTGGTCTGGAGCACCATAGCTGATCAATCTATCAGAATTTTCAGAGAAACGTAACTGGTACACTGCCATCTTGCTGTTACAGACTCTCGTACACACCCTGTTTACAGTTTGACACTTTAAACCCTTTTATTTAACATGCTAGATATTGATGAGTGTGAAGAATTGAAACCATGTGACGATCAAGCGACATGTACTAACGTTGCCAGAAGCTTCAAATGTGAATGTGTACCAGGGTTATCTGGAGACGGGATCACATGCAGAGGTGAATTTAAAGAATATTTTTCATTTCAAAATGAGCAGATATTTGAAATGGCAGAGGGTGCCATTTATAAATGTTTGTAATCATGCGTTAGCCATCTTTGTTGCTAATTTTCAAATTGTTGTCAAGGATCCAGGCAAATATGGTGACATTGTGATAATGGTACGTATGTTGAGTTTGAGATGTATTATTGGAACCTTTATTTGAAGGGGGTGAGTCAGGAATTTGATTTTACTGTCGTGGTCAAGAAAATTAAATGCCTTGAGATGTAGAGAGTAGTGTATTGAAAAAATCCACATATTTGGAAGGTGAAAGTTTTGAAATTTGCAAAGTTTTGAGGGGACATGCACATTTTCAGAACTTGATTTCTAAATTCTAAATTTAAAAATATGTTTAATATTTAACATTTGTGTTTCATTTTTTTCGCACAGACTACCCTTATACTCTACATCCAGATATTCCCAAATCTACAGGAGACCAGCGTAAGTTTGATATTTTGCAGATATTGTGTTTAAAGAAAAACTGAAAAGAATATCCAAAATATAAACCCAGGAATGTCTGCTGAGGGCTGTGTGGACACATGACCCCTTAGAGCTGCCAATATTAGCCCTTTGAAATATACTGAGCATATACCTTTCCTATCTTGAAGAGACTAATTTGTCTTTGAAGATTTTTCCTCTTTGTAGCACCTATTGAGAAGAAGATAGCAATTGATATTGCCCTAGCGGAGGAGTCATCATACGGCTGTGATTGGAGCGTTGATCATATGGCAAGCAGCTGTACAATTCTATTGAACACTTTCAAACGAAATGTAAGCGTATAAATTGTTTTACTGTTGGGTATAATTTCTCAAAATTTGCTTATTAGAATACTAATTATTATCAGAATACTAATGAAGTTATTTGATGTACAGGTGGTGGGAATAAATTAATTTGACACTTTCTCATCAGAATGCTTGATGCTATCATGAATTTACTTTACATCAAGTAAAAGGTTTAACTGAAAAAAAAAATCTTCAAAAATTACCAATTACTATGGTATTTGGGCTTTGAACAATTTCTCATTGTCCCGAATTTAGTGTTCATCATGTGAAACTGTCCCTGCAGTGAAAATTTCATAGGTTGATAACACTATACACATTCCTTGAAATTCGTAAAAGATGAATGAATAATGATGAAATATGACAGGGCATAAGTGAAACCAGTTTTACTGCCCCCCTTACAAAAAAGAGACTTTTATCCAGTCAGTTTTTAGATTCTGCTTCACATTATTTCAATTCTTTTCAAATATTCAAGGTATGGAAAAAGTACCTGGCATTTTCATCAAGACTTTTAAGAATTGATGTGGAACAGTCTGACATGGCGTAAGTACCTCATACTTCATGAAGTATTCTTATTATCTTATCATACCAGCTATGTCTGTAATGATTTATTAAGCCATTATCATCATCATTATCATATTTTTGACATGCTAGGAGGCAGTGGACTTTACAGGTCATTTTCCATTGTTCTTTATATAGGCGCGCACAGCGCATGCTTAGAGGTATGTAATCAATGGAAAAGGACCTGTATCTGGTTGGTATTAGTGTTACGTCATTTCAATATAAGCCACGCCTCCTTCACATGGAGTCGTTTCAAAATAATTTTGTTTACGTACAACAATGCATTGCCCACTTTGTCTTTTTACAATAACAGAAGAAATTGAAAAGTTTAAAAAAAATGAGTGTGCATACTGTCAATGCACGCACGTATGACGCATAAAGAGGTCACCATCTGCTGCCACCTAGAGTCTCAAATGTCTCTTGATTCTGACAGGAGAAGCAGCATTCCCCACACGGCGGTGTACGATTACAACAGGATGTCCGAGAGCGACAGGGCTATATCAGCTCAGGAGTTTTACGATCAAACGCTGGCCTCTGAAGTCAGAGCAGGGAAGTTAGGGGCTCTCAAACTTGTGTCAGACTGTGAAAAGTGTGATCCGCCTAAGGGTAAGATCATAATTTTCTGCCGTTGTTTTGGTAGGCTTAGTGTAGTGAAGTTTTAGGCACTAGCTAGAAGACATTAGGATAAATGAAGGAGTCACCACACCACATTGATGCTTAAAGGCTAATAGGCTGGATATGAGTTTTTTTTCTTAACAATCCTCTCACTCTCTTGTGGGATGGTGCTAAATTCCAAGTTTACCAAATCATTTCGGGTTAAATTACGACATCTGTATTTATACTTTTTTTTCTTACACCCTGTGATTGCTATAAGTATTAAGTGTGAGAGGTAGGAAGTTTGTAATTAAGGCACATTTGATATGCCCTAATCTTTTCTACTAGTGGTCCCCATCCCCGCCCCCTCCCCCAAAAACACAAAAAACAAAACAAAACAAAAACAAAAAAACAAAAACCAACCAAACTTTTAAAAGGCCTTTTGGACTTAATATGCACACACTCTTGAACTCCCAGCTATTTAGGTCTGTCATCTCCATGACCTGTACCTCTGTACTCAATATGTGCATTTACCTCTACAGATTTCACAAACCTTTGTGAGAACACCCGACCAGTGTGTGAGGAAGGATTTATCTTACAAGAAGTCAGGCCTGATGAGTCAAGCTGCTATTACACCTGTGAATCTCTGTGCTCCACAGGGTACTGTAACTCTGGCTCCTGCATCCACAATCCTCCTTACCAGCCGAGATGCAGGTACTGTTTCTTTCACTTTTTGTGGGAAAGAAAAATTGACTTTTACAAGGAATGATCCAGGATGGAAACAGGGGGCGGGTCACCGCCAAAAGAACAGGGGGTAATATATTAATGGTAGATTAACATACATGATGATCAAGTGGGGTGGAGTGGTGTGGGGGGATTACATACCCTCCGTGGGCCCTTCTGGATCTGCCAATGAGTTTCCAATTTGCCAACTGTATGCACATGATTGGAAACGGATCACTCTCAATAGTCATGTAATTAATTAGAATTTGGATCCTCAAGGCGATAGGATTATCTAGCGGTTTTCAAGTGCTTTTTTTTACATTGTTGCGGCAGATGTTCAGGTTTGGAAATTGAGGGGGGATAGCAAATATTTGAAGCAGATGTTCACATGACCCATTGCCCCATTGAGTGCTTGTTGTGATTTTGTTATGGATATAAGGTCTAAACTGAGTCATAGACCTAAATTTGGGTTGTACAGCAGGAGCCTACACTGTCCCTAAAAATGTACTACGTTTTCCAAAGTGTGTAGATTTATATACCTCTATTCACTATTGGTAATCTAAAAGAAATATTCAAAACTAAAAACGAAGCTAAAATTTTATATTAAAAAAATGATCATTGACATTTGATTGAGTTTTTAATAAATGTGTAAAATCTGAATGCAGACCAAAATCATACGAATATTTCTACATTGTCCTGTTGTAAATGATTTTATGTGTTAATTTTGACAGAAATGTGTACAGTAATTGAGCTGAACATTGAGATTTGTTACAGACCAAAACTTTTTTGAAACACATTTTTTCTCTTCATTTGGGCATTACATGTAAGTCACAATTTTCCAATCACACAATGCCACAATTTAAATGCCTCGTCTATTTTGTCCCCCCCCCCCCCCTTCGAATAGATGTCCATCAAACACCAATGGCCCACGATGTGAACCAATCACAGTCACCGACGGGGGCAAGGAGGAGGCAGAGAAAGAACTGGACATTGCTGTCATCATCGGTTGCTCCGTGGCTGGGGGCGTGCTCCTTGTAATCATCCTCGGTGCCACTGCTTACTATCTGCGAAGGAAAAAGTCAGGGGATGTAGTGACTTGTGAACAGCAAAAGTAAGTAAAATTTCAGTTTTATTTCAGTCTTAAATTTTGTTAATAGCTTTCATAGTTTGGAATATAGCTGATAACCCTTCAAACCATTTCATGGTTCAGAAAATGCATATGGATTTTTTCCTTGGTTAGAGGTACCATTATACAGGGGCGGAGCAAAGGTCTCAAAAAAAGGGGGGCACACAAAACAAAATTGGTAAATTTACATGAACTGCAATGCGCTGCAATAGAAAAGGAGGCACAAACTCACCTTTGATGTCCTGAATCTGCAAGTACGGCCTTTAAACCCCAAAATGTACAATTTAAATAGTATTAAGATATTCAATTGATTGTGTGATATTTGATATCGAATGTACAGTATATTAATAGTATGCTGACATTGAATTCAATTAATAGGGGATATTTATTTGACAAATTTCAGTGGAAAAGTCAATGAAGAATTCAGGTTGGAAGAGCAGTAGAGATTTCAAGATGTTTGGTTGCCATGGAAATGGTGTTTAATTGAGCAACATCAACAGCGATGGGAAGGCTTTTGACTGTCGGATATTTTAATTATCAGTAGAAGTATCTGACAAAACAAGTGGTCTAACTAGCCTAGATGCATCCATTTTTGTCTAGCTCCCTGACTTCCAATCAAAAGTCATCAGTCTATTTTGAACAAAAGGCTCATTTTGATTCACATAAACTTGTGCAGACAAGATCTTCCACATTGTAAATCTTTTTCTATCAAATAACCTACCTTTGAAAGTTTCAGCTCAGTCTTGGCAACTTTTTGAAAATGTAATTTTTTTCTGTGTTTTCTCTGAAATGACAGCACTTTTTTTTTAAATCAGGATTTTGGTGCATTCACCAATATCACATCAAGTTAGCTTTCAGATAATAATTCATTAAATATCATCACAATCGTCAGGGCATGGAATCAGAGTGCTAGTTTTATATTAATTCAGTGAAAATAATACCCTGCATGATAAGGTCCTATGACCATTGCTGCTGAATGAGCCAGAAATTTTCAGTCACTGTGTTCATCTTAAGATGTCCTAGTTTAAACTAGGACATAGATTCCATGCCCTGTTGAAAGTCTGCTCTGATCGTGATGATATTGCCCCTTTAAATGTATAAATATAATGTCACCCTGATTGAAAAAATACATTAGTGGAATAAAAACAAAGAACCAATTTACTAATTTCTATACTTAGGTGTGCAAATCAATGGAGTAATTATTTTGGTTGTACATTGAAGAATGTTTACGGCATTATGCAGAAAGCATTTTATTCTTTCAGTGTTTTTGTATAAATGTCTGTTTTCTGTTATGTTTTAATTTTGTGTAGATAAAATAAATGTATGTTTTTCCATTTATTCAATTAATTTTATTTGTCACATGAAATTCATAATATTCATCTTCCTGTCATGCAAATTACATTCACAAATTTAAAATAGAATATTTTTCACATCACAAATAATTTTGTGTTGAAAAAGGGCAGAGGAATTATTGATCCAAACTTAATCCAAACTGGTCATTATTTTAAAATTTACTCACATCAGACATTTAATTGTATGTAGTGTTTTAGTTAGTGTAGGCCTCTGCATAATGAGCTTTGAGTAAATACATTTGTCTTGAAAATGGAAATGTAGAGGGTTTATCACATAAGGTTGCCAATAACACATTAACAGACGTGGGTTGATCATTAATGAGGTTTGTTTCATTTGGTTGGACAGGAACATATTTGCATGATTAAAGGGAATGTGTAACAATGGTCATGTTAACAGAAGTGCTTATAGGAGTATGCTTACTTTCTGTGAATCAAGATATAATCCTTCCAAATAGTTTCAGCTTATTATGTGTTTTTGAGCAGAAAAACAATAACAAATTCATTCATACATGGAATTTTGTTTGTAAATGTTGACATTAATTTAGTTCGGAAATTATTATTCAGAAATAACTAAATGATCAAATTTAAATGTAAAACTGATGATAACATCAATGTTCCCTAGAAATAATCGTCTTTGGAGCGGTCACTTGCATAATTTGCAAAATAAATTTTTGTCATCAAACGACAGAGATTCCACGATGGAACGATATAGGAACAATCTTTAATCCTTTTCATTATTTGCTTCTTAACAACACAATGAAATAAGCAACATTGGTTGATTGTTCATCTTTATTAAAAGAGAGTGAGAACAGACGTTGAAGCAGGTTTGCCGATTTGACTAATGTTGGCAACCTCCTTTAATGTGTGTCGTGTGTGTGGGGGGGGGGGGGGAGGGAGGGGAGGGGAGACTGTAGCTTTCATGTAGCAGGATATATTGGACTTCATCGCATTCGTGTTCAAATAGCATTATGTTCAAATAAATGCGACACACGATCCAACAGGAGGCAGTATGCGTGAGTGGGATCCAGCAATTTAATCAAATGAGATATTTCAGTGATTTTATAATCTGTGTCCCTAATTTTTGCCGGTAGGATTTTTTCATCAGGAAGCGAAAATGATTAAAAAGATCGAGTAGGATCACATTCTTAGTAAACATTTTATTATGTGCTTTTATACTTCATGAGGAATTTTACAGTAATAAAATTGATATTTCAGATTTAAAAAATTTCAAATTATGAACAGTTTCAGATTTATTTATTTATTTTATTTATTTGTATTAATTAATTTAATCAAAACCTTCACAGTCATAATAAGAAAATCAAAGAAACAATACAAAACAGAGCCTGGGCGTACCCAAAAGTGAACCAAATTTCTAGCCAATAAGAAGGAAAAAACGGAAAACTTAGTCACATAAAACAAAATACCACTATATCATATCATGGTCTCCTAAGACAATGATATGAAATCACTAAGAACGAACCACAGCTTGGTTAGCATGGAGGTATAGAGGGTGACCCTCTATACAACAAAAACAAAAAACAAAAAAAACTAAAAATCAAATAATAATCAAATTATTACAGTGATTTTTGGGATAGAATGTGTGGCTGGTATTTTCTGCTACATATTGTAATATTTGGATATGTAGGCCTTAGATCTATCACATTATGAAAGAATCGACCTGTGACGTAAATATTAGGGGCACCGCCCAGAGCCTGTGTGTACCGTCTGGGTCTCCCACTCCACGGCTCAGAATTTAGATCCCTTAAAAACAAACATACGGGCATGCCTCAGGTAATCTTGGTTCCGTCAAAAGTGCCTCCTTAGGCTGTTACCCACAACAAAATTAGTGACGTGCTTAATAAGTGACGTGCTTAATAAGTGAATGTATTACAGATTTCGATGGTGCTGGTCACATATTCTAAATATTGACCGTGGTATTTGCATACGACACTTGCAGAATTTACACTGGACCACGTGTATTTAGACAGCTGAAGTGGTTCAGCAATTTTAAACTCCATTATTATTTTATGATAAAATGGATTTTATGTGCATTCTTCATGATGATCAAGAAATATGCAGAGAAAGAAAACGTGCTTTTGCCGAATGATTTGTCACCGCTTTTCTGATAAACTTGAACAATTTATTTAGGGGGCCTAAATAAATATTATTTACAAAAATATGGAGCCATCATTATACATTTTAGGACCTAAAAATTATACAATGGCTTATCTGACAAGGATCAGCATCAGACGCTGATAACGAGATTACCCGGTACTAGGGTGCGCAAACATACCTAGAATGACTCCAGGGCACGGTGTCCAAGCTGATCTTTAATAATAATGTGTGGACTTATATAGCGCACGTATCCACCAACTGAGTGGTGCTCAAGGCGCATTATATTATTACCCCTGCTCATAAGGCTCATAAATCATTCCTGAAACCATCTCAGCTCCCTGGGGAGTATACAGCTCAATTGCTGCCATTACAGCGCATATAGGGCTAATCAACCAACTCTGCCCTCACAGGTACCCATTTAACCCCTGGGTGGAGAGAAGCAATTATGGTTAAGTGTCTTGCTCAAGTGTCACGGCCGGGATTCGAACCCACATTCTGCTGCTAACGCCAGAACTTGAGTCCGGTAAGTTAGACCGCTCGGCCACGACACTCTTTGTCATTGGTTTAGTTTAGTTTTATACTCATAACCGGAAGGGAAGGTATTTGCTATGATTCAGTTTGTTCGGATGTTGCAGACTCATTCAAATGTCGTAAAAAATTCCCCCAAAAATCCCCAATATTTCCTGGAAAGTCCAGTAAGAAATGACTCCATTATTACAATATTTTCTTTGAATACATGACTGACTGTGGGATATGGATTGGTTAATGTAGGCAAAACTGCTTCTACGGGTATACTTGTTCCCTTTGAATACATTGATAAAACCAACCTATGGAAGTTTAAGCTCTAGGCCTATGTGGAGTTTAAGTCATGAGAAAAATGTAAAAAAGCATTCTTGATTTTTACAGAAAATGCTTGAGCACGGGCGTAAATCCCGGGGGGGTGGTGGGGGGATATATCCCCCACTTTTTGGACCGGGGATGGTCCATAGGATCATCCCCCAGAATTTTCCATGCGTTGAAAAAATATATATAGGTGTAATCTGTACTGTAGCTGCAAGATTCTGAATAGTTGTCAACTGCAAAACTTCAAGCTGTACCGTGCACCAAAATTTCAAAATCATCCCCCCACCCCCCCCATCCCCTTCCCCCACTTTTCATCACAGATTTACGCCAGTGCGCTTGAGAGCATAAAGTTGCCCTTTGGCACATTGTTTTCTCTGCAGACAGAATAGATTTCATATCTATTTGTGTAAGTTTGATTGTGATTAGAGCGAGAAATGTGAGTTATTATTTGCAGTCGTTTAATGTAAATTAAAAGATTCAGAACATTTGAATATTAAAACAAATATAGCCAATATCTGAAAATCCTTACTGTATTCATCCTTAGACGGTTCATTTTTCTTAATAAAAATTATCAACTCTAAATTGCTGATATCTGAATATCAAGAGTTTTGATTTAATTATATTAACCAATTTCTCTATTTTAACCAATTTCCAGTATTTCCCATTGTCACCTTTTTATTTTGAAATAATTGATTGTTTTTTGTAAAATATTAACTTGTTTACTTCCATTGCCTGGGGAACTGTCGTCAAAATAAACCACGGTATCACTGTATTTAATCAATGCATAGCTAAATACACAGACAGACCTTTGTCGCTATGAAGTGACTTCAACCATGGAGGAAGAAAACAGTTTTCTTCCTCCATGCTTCAACCATGCTTCAACTCTTTGGTGATATCAATTACTGAGGAGAACTCAAAGTACAGTACCACCCACTGTTCGGTTCAGAGCCCTAGATATTAATTGATAATTCCCCAGCCCATATAGGCCTAAGTATAGGCCCACAATCCAACCCATTAGTTTGGTTTTTGCATGGGAGAATATGCCGCTACAAAATAAGGGTCCGTAGAGGGCTAAGCTCAAAAACACATGGAGATGGTTAGTACTTCATATAGGCCTAAAAAAAAATTAAAGGAGAGAATTAGTTGTTGCAAACTGCTTACCAACCTAAAGGACCTGTAGTATAAATGCAAAATAATTGTCATTGGCCTTAACGTTTCGAACATAACAGGTTCATATTGCATAAATATATTTAAAAATGAAGGATTTGGGTTGTTATACTGCATTGTGCATAGGCAAAATATTTAACGAGAATCATGATTATTGGAGTGTTCAACTTGAGGTCATGGGTTTGAGTCCCGCCCAAGTCGCCTGTGTATCCCACCTAGAGACATAATTATTTCAAATATAACAATTTGGTCACGCATTTAATTCATTTTGACTGAGGTTTTCCCTTCATTTCTTGAAATCCTGCAAGCGAGCGCTTTGATTATCATACCTTGCCACTTATGTTGTGTGTATTATGCTCAGACACCTTCATCTGATTATCTTGAATCAATGCTTGTCTTTACACTGTATGTATAGGCATGTTTGGATTAAAGAAAGATGCTTAATAATCTACAATCGGAATTAATTTCCTTTACGTCTATTCACAGTGACAAACAACGGTTTTCAAAAGTTGGTATTCTGTACATTTAATGTGCCACTGGTTCGTGATCAATTCATGCTAGTAAATGATTGACATCTATTTAGTATGTTTTTTATTCGTTCGGCATTTCTAGCCAATGATTGGGTTTTTCCACGTATATATGTAGATGATTTAAATGAAACTTCCAAGGTTAAATAGTAACATGTTGCCTTGCCAACCCACCCTGGCATTTGTTTGATAGGCAACATTTCCAGAAGCGTTATATGTGCTTATTGGGTGTGACTCTCGCGTTTATGGTGGACTTCAGGCATTTTCACATCGATTGACATTCTTATTCTGGGCGGGATCATATTGTGAGCGGGAAAACCGTTGGAGTTAGGCACGGGAGTAGCAGTTTTTCTCATTGCGTTGGGTACATGTTGCCGTATTAGTCGCATCAAGATGAGGGATTGGCGTGTTTGTTGTGTAACGGTGATGGTCGTCCTCTTCATCAGCAGGACGGTGCACGGCCAAGGTAAGATATTGAATCTTGCATCATGATTATCGCACCCCCTGCTTCCCCAAAGGATATCGAACTGGCCCCGAGTGGGTAACGATCCCTGTCATTTTCCGATCATCCCGTATGTATCCTAATTTGCCTGTTATCTTTTGGGAAAGAATATAGAATACAACCGCCGATTTTCCTTTTATAGACCACAGAGGAAACTGCAGTCAAGTGAGGATTGGAAACAATATTTTGGGAGATTTTGAACAATGAATGTATGCTCATCCAGTGGGATGTATGCCATTTTGTTGTCTGCTAAAACACATGGTTAAACATTGTGTACAGGTGTCGGTTGGGTTTGATATTCGTTCCATGTTTTAGGAGTATATCATATATGGATACGAGAGTAATAAGTGAGTAATTAATTTCTGACAGTGATAAATAAAAACGGTTTTGTTCATTGCATTTGAAAGTGATTTAATACTTCCCTTTTGCAAAGTAAATGTACCGACTGTGAAACACCGTCTTTATTATTGATTTAATTTTGCCCTACACCGACGTGTGTATAGCACTGTATTCTCAGTCTTTATTGGAATTAGAAAAGGAGACTTACCAGAACGGAAACGAAATTATCTCTCAGGTGTTCCTTATATGTACACATTAATAAATAAATAAATTAATTTTATTTGTAAATTAAAATATACTATACCGTACCTGGAGTGTCGTGGCCGAGCGGTCTAGCTTACCGGACTCAAGTTCTGGTGTTAGCAGCAGAATGTGGGTTCGAATCCCGGCCGTGACACTTGTGTCCTTGAGCAAGACACTTAACCATAATTGCTTCTCTCCACCCAGGGGTTAAATGGGTACCTGTGAGGGCAGAGTTGGTTGATTAGCCCTATATCATGCGCTGTAATGGCAGCAATTGAGCTGTATACTCCCCAGGGAGCTGAGATGGTTTCAGGAATGATTTATGAGCCTTATGAGCCTTATGAGCAGGGGTAATAATATGCGCCTTGAGCACCATTCAGTTGGTGGATACGTGCGCTATATAAGTCCACACATTATTATTATTATTATTACCTGATTAACTTGTTCTTTGTGGGATATTTTTAGTGGAAATACCATAACATTACATTACTATTTGATGTACTTTATGTAAAATTAGCAAAAATAATTATCAATTATTCTGAGAAATTATTATGTCTGATTATTCATCTTAGTGAAAAAAGGAATTGCATTGTCAACAGTGGCGTAATATGGGGGCACAGGGGGCACGTGTCCCCCCCCCAAGCCGAGGTCTGACCCCATTCAGAATTTTGAAAAAAGTAAGTCCCCATTTGAGGCTGTAGGATACAAAATGTTCAAGTATTGACATGCCCCCTAGAAAAAGTGGTGCACCCCCTAGTGCCCCCTTAAAATTGGACCCTATAGTTACGCCACTGATTGTCAAACAAAATTGAATATGAAGAAGATGCGAAAAAATTTATAAAATCCATGTTTATTCAATGTTCTTCAATGAAATACGGAAAGAAACACCTCTTCACATAGGAATTATATCTTGAATGACAATACTGACAATATCGTCATGATCAACAGGGCAAGGAATTGGAGCACTAGTTTTAGATTCAATTACTGACTGAAAATAATACCCCACATGATAAATAAGCCAGTAATTTTCCGTCACTATGTTCATCTTAAACTAGGACACAGATTCCATGCCCTGTTGAAAGTCTGCTCTCGTGACGATATTGTCCCTTTTAATGGTTCGAGGCATAGCCCTGACCGTCCGATAGAGGGCGTTCACGGCAAAAAGTGAATAGTTCATTTTAGCCTGAAGATCTGACGTCACACACCGAGGCTCGTGAAGGATAAACACGGGTGACCAGTCTATGTATATTTCGGTTTATTCTTACTCTTGGTGGCGCTAGCACCTTGCACCAGACAGAGCCCAAAATACGGCTCTGGCATCAGACAGTGCTCCAAATGAAAACATTGTGCACGTGCGAAAGGTTGGACGTCGAGGAATACAGTGATCGAACGTTGTCGCTTTTTTTTTTCGGTGACAAATTATGTTCCACTCTCTTACTTAACTATGCGCGATGTTAACCAAATTTGAGTTGTAACCTCCAGTTCTTTTCAGAACTAATTAATAATTACTAATACTACTCAATAGAAAATTTCGCATGGTGTCATGTCACCGCAATAAACCCTTTCACGGTAATATGCGCCATGTTTTTGACGGGGCAAAATTGTTTATTTCGAACACTCGTTGCCGTCTGCGACCCAGCGCTCGAACTTCACGTACATTCCATGGTCTAACTTAACCAAATTTGAAGTAATGTTTATTTCAATTGGAGGATACTTTGCCGATTATATAATTCATATTCAGGTGAAATGTTTCTTGTGCATTTTCAACAAATTTGCATAACGTCGTTCGGCCCTGTGCTGTGTAGTGTTACAGTGTTAGGCCAAGAGAATGAAAGTCATAGATTTGCGTCCGGGAAATTTTGAAAACACATGAGGCTTTTTTTCATTATTCATTATTTCCTTTGATCATTAACAACAGCGCAATCACAAGATGTTTCTTCTAATCTGTGTACGTACATGCATCATTATACGTGCGGGCCGCACACACAGGCATACTAGGCTCAACAGCGAACGTGTTGTGCATGTGAAGGCGGTACAGTTGCAGGTGCGGATCGGACGGAGTTTACCATACAGTTTTAGTGCGATGCGACCTTTTTTGTGAACGACGTATGCGGGACTAAGACTGTAAGAGAACATGTGCTAATGATTATAACGCACTAGTGACAATACACATACTGGTGGAAATTTGGTAAAAACTTCGTTTTACTGATGTGGATGATTTGGAAATAAATTTGTTTGGTGGAAATACCTTTTTTGTGCAAATAATGATTTTTTTGGCGGTAGCTTTCGGGACACGCGGGCGGTGGACGCAAATCTATGACTTTCATTCTCATGGCCTTAGTTAATATTGTAACAGTTAATCTTACGTTAAACTTAAATACGATATATTTAAATTAGAATTGTTATAATTATGTGTATGCAGATCCATCATTTGATGCAGATCCATGTGTTAAAGATGTAAACACACAGCCAGATGCCAATGGAAATGTAGCTACAGTATTTTGGGCTTTCCCGACTGCTAAAGATGCTAGGGGAAATCCGGCTGCAGTGACATGTGACCAAGATAATGGAGGCATATTTAATGGAAATTCAACCCTTGTCACGTGTACAGCGGCGGATACTACAACACCAAGCCTGACAGCTACCTGTTCCTTCAGTGTGAATGTGTGTATGTATCTTTCCTTTTCATTCTCTGCTTCTAGCCCCATTCTAGGCCCAATAAACTGGACTCCCTCCATCCTTGGAACTAACGCCACATGTACAAAAAAGGGCGATATTTTAAATTATTTTTTTCAATTTGGATCTGCTAATTATTACAGTCTAATTTGTTTTTATTAGGTAAGCTTGCCCAAGCAGACACGTTTGGATGAAGTTCACTATTGTGAGATCAGTAAAGTGGGAGATATTTATATTTTATTATGTTTTTTTTTAATTAAAAAATTTAATTAAAAAAATTTCATGAAAGTGAGCTATCCCAGAATAACGCATTTTATGCCCAAAGTGTTTGCTTGGGCGAGGTTACCTAATCACTAAGTTTAGGTTGTAATAATTATCAGATCAAAAGTAGAAAAAAAAGAAAAATCACCCCTTTTTGTACAAGTGTGGTTAGGGCCAAGGATTTGGAGGGAGTCCATTGTATTGACCCTTCAAATGATCTGTGGCGATGCATTTGGAATGTCACCAAATTGGTAGGTGGATGTTTCATATCATTAAAGTTAAAGGAACAATATCATCATGATCAGAGCAGACTTTTGACAGGGCATGGAATTAGGGCTGTCCGTTTTCGGATATTTTTGGAACCAGATACCCGAAATCAGGAAACTTCGGATACCCGGATACCCGTTTTCATTTTTTTTTAAAAACATGCCTCCGGTGGTGTACAATACATGTACTGTAAATGGTAACAAATTGACTTTTATAATAGAGGATACCATACTTAAATCGATCTTTAAGATAATTGTCTGTAAAAGTGTAAACATTACATTGTTCAAGAATCACAGGTTTCTGTTCGCACCGCTCAAATGTTAAGCGGCGAATTTTAAAAAGTCGTTTACGTGTAATTGGAACCGAAAAATGGAACCGGGTAATGACCGTTTCGGTCAGATATCCGGATACCCGGCACAGCCCTACATAGAATCAATGTCCTAGTTTAAGATGAACACAGTGACTGAAAATTACTGGCTCATTTATGCAGCAGCAACGGTAATATGACCTTATCATGTGGGGTATTATTTATGGTCACTGAGTTAATCTAAAACTAGCATTCCGATTCCATGCCCTGTTGATTGTGACGATATTGTCCCTTTAAACCTTGAGGAATTGGTAATAAAAGCAAAAATCAAATAGTCAAATTGTAATGTGAACCTTACTTGGTGTAAACCTCATGATGGTATTAATTTTCCCTATAATTTTGTTTTGTGTCTTATCTTCACAGATCCTACATTTGCAACAGGCTGCCCAAGTAACATCATAATAGAAACCAGTGTTCAAGTCACCTTTGACCTACCTACAGCTAATGTTGATTCAGGTGGAGGGTCGCCTACTGTAACTTGTACTCCAGCCAGTGGAGAAACATTTACTGAACCAGAAACAGAGGTTACTTGTAAAGCTGCAGATACCGTTTTGACTGATCAGGAGGTTTCTTGCACCTTCTTTGTAACAGTTGGTACCAGTAAGTTACTGTGATATTCATTCTTGATCTAGACAAGTTATTGAATCATTATTTGGGTCTATACTTGAATATACCAAAAGTCAATTGTCATGGAAACATGTTGTGCAGAAATACTCTTAGTATACAACACATCTGCAAACGGTAAGTGACCCTATGAGTATGCTTACTCTCTTTGAATCAATATATACATTGAAGGGTAGGTACAACATTGGTAATGTTGGCAAAACTGCTTCAGTGAGTATGCTTACTCTCTTTGAATCAAGATATACATTGAAGGGAAGGTACAACATTGGTAATGTTGGCAAAACTGCTTCAATGAGTATGCTTACTCTCTTTGAATCAAGATATACATTGAAGGGAAGGTACAACATTGATAATGTTGGCAAAACTGCTTCTATGAGTACGCTTACTTTCTTTGAATCAAGATATACATTAAATGGAAGGTACAACATTTGTAATGCTGGCAAACTGCTTCTACGAGTACGCTTACTCTCTTTGAATCAAGATATACATTATATTAACAACCAGCAAGAAAACTGAAATTTCATTAAGATTTCTTGTATTCATTTTAATGCGGAATTTAGGAAAGGCTTCTCTTTCCTAAATTCTAACTGGAAATTATTTAACTTTTCTTAATATTGACAGCAGTTACGACAGGATTGATACTTTTATCACCTTATATTACATTATACTTTGACAATTTTGTGTTTTTGAATTAACAAACCTATATTTTATCTTGAAAGCTTTTTTGTGTTTTAGTGTGGTTTTCTTTTCTTTTTCTTTTTTTGCGGGGGGTGGGGGGGGGGGGAGAGATTGGAAAAAACAGTGTTAAATTGTTTGAAAATATGATTGAAAATGAGTTTGCTGCATTAAAATTCAATCCTGAAAAATACCATGCCACCCCCAGGGGAAAGTTCTGTAAAACGTATTAAGACCATTCATGCATTTAAACCCTGTTTTTCTTTCAGTTCCAGTATTTGATCATGAAGGTTCCTGTGCGGATCCTTCCAGTATTGATGTTGCACCAGATGAAGGATTGAATACAGCATCTGAAATCTCATGGAATAAGCCGACAGTAACAGGTGCTACTGTAACCTGTGACCCAGATCCTTACACAGCAGTCTTCAAGGGAGGTGAAACTGTTGTAACGTGTATGGTAACAGATGACACCACACCTACCCTCATTAGTACTTGCAGCTTCACAGTTCATGTCTGTAAGATTTACTTCTGTAGTGTTCAATTTGTTTTTTTACTAATTTTTTATTTTTATTTATTTTTAATTTTTATAATTTACCCAAAAATTTTCAGCCCCAAACTAATAAATATTTCACACAATTGAGGTGATTCTGTACAATTTGAACTTTGAAGTGTTCCATATTATGTATTTTGAATTATGATTATTGTAATTTTACCCAAAGACATGTCTAAAGGCCTTTTCACACGAGGGAAATAAGCAGGGGGTCCATGGTCCTAAGAACACAACGTTGTCAAATACACTTTAGCCCTTTTCACACGACAAACGCAAACTAGGGTCTTTGGTCTCGGGCGCCAGTTGTATTGACCACGGACGTTGGTCAAACTCGGATACGACCTTTCACACGGCGAAGAAACCAACGTCCCGTGTCACATAGCCTTCGTCTTTTGGGGTGTCAAAGGTCAACATTGTTCATAGTGCAGTTAACTGGTATCCGCACAGCTAGCGTGGAATCGCTATTGCATGTATTGATTACCATTCATTTTCCCGCGCTATTGTATTGTATGTTTATTGTTAGCGTCCGTCCTCTCTCTCTCTACCACTCTCACAGCTCAGTGCAAAACATGGCGAAAAATGATATAGAATCGGTAATTTTTGAGCAAATGTCCAAAACTTCATCGAAGAAAAAACCCAAAAGTGGAGCATATGGACGTACGACGAGACCATCCAGCTGATTACGGTGGTAGGCTCCACTGAAGTCCAAAAAAAGCTGGATGGTCTCATCCACAACCACAAAGTGTGGAAAGACGTGGCGGGGGAAATGGGAATGACACACTCGGCTGAAAAGTGCCACGACAAGTGGAATTACTTAAAAAGAAAATACCAAGAGGTGAAGAAAAAGAATGACAAAAGTGGACGGGGCAGGAAGTCGTTCATAATTTTCAACGAGATTCTGGCACGTTTTCTGTGTCTCGACAGCATTCTTCGACGGTAGAACATCGTCCGCCTTCTATAGTGTTGGTTTATGCCATCAATTTCTCTGGAAACGTTGTTGTTTTGACGTTTTCTACACATTAAATTTAGCAACAAAAGCATCATCATTAACTGTTCGGGCGTCGCCATCTTGATTTAAAGGCATCCTGGGAAATTTTCTTCTTGCGCGCATGCGTGGTAGCTCTCGCGAAACAATGTTCCTTGGTCTCTGTGCGGTTAGTTGTTCATTCACACGGCCTATCCTGGTGAACTTTCACAACAGTGTTTTTTTGTTGCTGGTCTCTCAACCGTGGTCAGGAAAAGACTACGGACCTGTGTTTGTGCAGAGCAGAGGTACATTTCACACGAAGTGTATTTGACAACGTTGTGTTCTTAGGACCATGGACCCCCTGCTTATTTCCCTCGTGTGAAAAGGGCTTTTGTGTGAAATGTACCTCTGCTCTGCACAAACACAGGTCCTTAGTCTTTTCCTGACCACGGTCGAGACCAGCAACAAAAAAACACACAGTTGTGAAAGTTCACCACGATAGGCTGTGTGAATGAACAAACTGCACAGAGACCAAGGACCATTGTTTCGCGAGAGCTACCACGCATGCGCGCAAGAAGAAAATTTCCCAGGATGCCTTTAAATCAAGATGGCGACGCCCGAACAGTTAATGAGTGTGTCATTCCCATTTCCCCCGCCACGTCTTTCCACACTTTGTGGTTGTGGACGAGACCATCCAGCTTTTTTTGGACTTCAATGGAGCCTATCACCGTAATCAGCTGGATGGTCTCGTCGTACGTCCATGTGCTCCGCTTTTGGGGTTTTTCTTCGATGAAGTTTTGGACATTTGCACAAAAATTACCAATTTTATATCGTTTTTCGCCATGTTTTGCACTGAGCTGTGAGAGTGGTAGAGAGAGAAAGAGAGGACGGACGCTAACAATTAACATACAATACAATAGCGCGGGAAAATGAATGGTAATCAATACATGCAATAGCGATTCCACGCTAGCTGTGCAGATACCAGTTAACTGCACTATAAACAATTTTGACCTTTGACACCCCAAAAGACGAAGGCTATGTGACACGCTAGCTGTGCGGATACCAGTTAACTGCACTATGAACAATGTTGACCTTTGACACCCCAAAAGACGAAGGCTATGTGACACGGGACGTTGGTTTCTTCGCCGTGTGAAAGGTGGTATCCGAGTTTGACCAACGTCCGTGGTCAATACAACTGGCGCCCGAGACCAAGGACCCTAGTTTGCGTTTGTCGTGTGAAAAGGGCTTAATATAAAGGGTTGATGGTACACATTTGGAACGATGGTGGTCGCTTTCCCAACATTAAGAAAGGCTCAGATTTGTCCCCCTACTCCAAAGAGGAATGAGTAGGACTCTGTAAGAATGAAGATGAATTATCTGTTTGATTTAGTCTTAATAATGCAAACATTTGGTCACTTGTGGGCTAGATATAATCTAAGATTTTAACACTTTTTAGGAGCTGGAGCAAATGATTAAAGGGACAGTATTGTCATTATTAACAGGGCATGGAATCAGAGTGCTAGTTTTAGATTAACTCAGTGACTGAAAATTATACCCCGCATGATAAGGTCATAATTTTCAGTCACTGTGTCCATCTTGAACTAGTACACCGATTCCATGCCCTGTTGAATTTCTGCTTGGATCGTGACAATACTGTCCCTTTAAGAGACTCGTGTAGATGAAAGAATTGTTTGTTTTTATCTTCACAGATCCTACATTTGCAACAGGCTGCCCAAGTGACATCATAATAGAAACCAGTGGTCAAGTCACCTTTGACCTACCTACAGCTAATGTTGATTCAGATGGAGAGACGCCTATTGTAACTTGTACTCTAGCCAGTGAAGAAACATTTAATGAAACGGAAACAGAGGTTACTTGTAAAGCTGCAGATACCATTTTGACTGATCAGGAGGTTTCTTGCACCTTCATTGTAACAGTTGGTGCCAGTAAGTTACTGTGATATTCATTCTTGATCTAGACAAGTTATTGAATCATCATTTGGGTCTATACTTGAATATACCAAAAGTCAATTGTCATGGAAACATGTTGTGCAGAAATACTCATAGTATACAACACATCTGCAAACAATGATATCAATAAAGGATGGATGATCGGGGAAGGTAATTATTCGTTCTGGTTTCCCCAAAAGAAATTCTGAATTTCAGTCCTGGATCCATTTTTTTAATTGGAAAAACAGTGTTAAATTGTTTGAAAATATGATTGAAGATGAGTTTGCTGCATTGAAATTCAATCCTGAAAAATACCATGCCACCCCGAGGGGAAAGTCCTGTAAAACGTATTTAGACCATTCATGCATTTAAATCCTGTTTTTCTTCCAGTCCCAGTATTTGATGATGAAGGTTCCTGTGCGGATCCTTCCAGTATTGATGTTGCACCAGATGAAGGATTGAATACAGCATTTGAAATCCCATGGACTAAGCCGACAGCAACAGGTGCTACTGTGACCTGTGACCCAGATCCTGACACGGCAGTCTTCAAGGGAGGTGAAACTGTTGTAACGTGTATGGCAACAAATGACACCACACCTACCCTAATTAGTACTTGCAACTTCACAGTTCGTGTCTGTAAGTTTGTTTATGCAAATTTGTTAAAAGATAATTTTATCCAATTTTTGTTTTGTTTAAATTACTCAGTGGTATTTTATAATAGGCACAGTTTTTCATCTGAACATGTCCCTATGATATTCATTCCACCTTTTTGTTTGTAGTTCCAGCATTTGACAACAATGCATGTGTCCCGAACATCTTACGGCAACCGGACACTGGTGGCATGAATGCCAAGATTGCTTGGATAAATCCCCCAGCCATAGATAAGACTGGAGCGGTGGCAACTGTGACTTGCAGTCCAGAATCTGGGAGTTCTTTCACTGGTCTTGAAACTGATGTGAATTGCATGGCTAATGATGGAACTAATACCACCACTTGCAAATTCAAAGTTTCTGTTAGTAAGTAAACATTTCTATCTTATTCGGGTTTTAGCCAAAAGATTCAGAAAATACACCGATCCGGCCTGTCAATCAAATGGAACAGATTAAGGCCCCCAAAAAAGTCTCCAGTTTCTGGTCATCGGTCGGTGAGGTGATGCGCTTTTTTTTTCCTAATCTTTTTTTTTTTTGGCCAACAGGGAAATACGCAATAAATGTTTACACAGGGACCAAATTTCCCACATACAAAGTATGGTGGCTAAGAGAGGCCTCACAAATCGGGCAAATGTTCATACCCCTATGTGAAAAAGTCATTTAACCAGTTCACACCGGGAATAAAAAAGTTTTTCCGAACCCCCGTGGCGGGTTTATTTTTGCCGCACAAACACCATGAATGGTGCTCACCAGAGCGTGACCGGGGAGACCGCGTCTTCCACCGTATGCTTATGGCTCGTTGCTACGTCGACCGGGAATCTATACACATATTCCCAAGAATCCTGTGGCGTGTTTAGATGCTCTCCGATCCGCTGTCCAAAAAAAATGTGCGTGTATACACGGCCTCCGACGCGAACTGGTTAAAACACAGCACGGCAGAATTCCAATCGATCCAGCAATTTTGGCTGCAATTGGACATCGTTTCATAGCAAAGAAAAAGAAAAATGCCGACACGCAGTCTGAGGCAATGCGCTCGGAGACCAGAAACCGTAGACTTTTTTTGACCTAATAATAATAATAATAATAATAATGATAATATATGTGTATAGCGCACGTATACACCAATCTGGTGCTCAAGGCGCATTATGTTATTACCCCTGCTCATCAGGTGCATAAATCATTCCTGAAACCATCTCAGCTCCCTGGGGAGTATACAGCTCAATTGCTGCCATTTCGGCGCATATAGGGCTAATCAAACACAACAACCAACTCTGCCCTCACAGTACCCATTTACCCCCGGGTGGAGAGAAGCAATTATGTTAAAGTGTCTTGCTCAAGGACACAAGCACCATGGTTGCGGTTGGGATTCGAACCCACATTCTGACGACTCAGCCATCAGAACACAAATCCAATGCACTAAACCGCTAGACCATGGCACTCCATGGGTCACACTTTTCTATGGCAGTTGATACTATGTAACTATGTTTGCTTTTATACGCATGCGTGACCGAGGTTTCCATGTCTAAACCTAGATTGGTTTGTTGTGTGCCACACAGAGGAAAAACAAATTGGCAGATTTTGGCATACGACCTTGTACTGATTATAGATGCTGATTTCCATAGTTATTCTGTACTCCTGTTGACCTTTGACCTAGCTTGTAAGTCATCTTCTTGTTAATGATCTCATCATTGCAGGACCACACTTTAGTAAAGGATGCCCTGACGACAAAGTTGTACCTCCAGCAGATGAACCAACCACCGCTGTCGATTTTGACGCACCGGAAGCCCCCGATGATTTCATAGTCAATTGTACATCAGACTCTGGAGATGAATTTGTAAATGGCGTAACATCAGTCAACTGCACAGTAACAGATCCTTATTCCAAACTGGAGGGTAGTTGCAGTTTCAAAATAACAGTCGGTAAGTGCTGACATACTGCATTCATATCTTGTCCTGTTTCCCATGTTCACATTGAATCACTCGTATGAAATCAGCATTTTTCAAAGCTGCGAATTTGAGCAAAATTTCACACCTCCAGGTTTTATGAATATGGGTAACACGTGCATCTGGAATGCAGAAAGAACTTATCGCCCGTGACTACACACAAAACCGATCGCTAAAGACCAAGCTGTCAAACTGTTATTTCCATTCATAATTGCCCAGATCAATTTCGTTCTCAAAATGTAAAAAAAAATAAAAATTTTGTTGAGTAAAGCCAAATAGAAATGGGCAAATTCACGTTTTGGGGACACACGAAACACTTCCAAAGTACATGAGTCAGGCGCATGATGCCAATCTTCGTCACTCTGATTGGTTCAAATTCATGTCACGCCTAGAAACAAAACAGCTGGTGAACAGCTGGCGCATAGACGCTGTTCTGACTTTGATAAGCCAGTTTATACCATCCGTTAATACATGTGATTATGTTTTGTCCAAAACTGTCTTGGGCATTTTTGAAACAAAATTAATGAATAGAGAATTAGATGTTGCTGACTCTGACTACTTACCAACCAAAATGACCTGTAATATAAATGCAAGATAGTAGTAAACGTCCTTACGTTTCCAACCACGTAGGATCTTTATAAATAGGCAATGAGTATTTTGAGTATATATTTCTTGCACCGGGCACACACTGCCACCAAACAAATCCGATTGGTCAATAACAGATTTTGCAGCTGTTGATTGGCCAATACCTATTGTGACATTGACAACAAATTAAGTCATAACACAGACCCCTGACTTACTCACCAGGTAGATGACAAAATAATAACAGATTTATTTATTATGATTATTCAGAACCGTCGTTCAATCAAAGCTGCCCTGCAGAGGATATCTTAGTTGCCGCTAATCCCGATGAGGAAATGGTGATTTCATGGGATCAACCTACGGGCAATAACGACAGTACCGGGAACCCTGCAGAGGTGAAATGTAATTACAACAGCGGAGATGCATTCAATCAAACTGAAACTGAGGTCAGGTGTGTGGTAACCGACGCTGAGAACCATCTTACTAACGAGTGCTCATTCAAAGTTATACTTGGTGAGTATTGGACGTTGTGTAACAAAAATACTGCATGTTATCTTCCTTGTTTGGTCAGTTGAACTGATAATGTATATAAAAACTATATGGCATTATTTTTTTCAACCAATCAAGATGGAACATTTATTGCCAAACATTTTGTTTATTAAATGATTTTTATATTGAAAGCTACATGTATACAATGATTGACCATCTGTAACTAATGTTTGTATTTGACAGATTCAGTGGGACCCACTTTTGATAATGGCTGCCCAGGTGATGCTGACGTTAATGCCAATTCTAACTCAAGCACAGCCGTGTATACATGGCCTTCTCCAGTTGTCTCAGATGAGTATACAGACAAGTCAGACATCCAAGTGAGGTGTATTCCTGCAAATAACTCAATATTCCTGTATGGAATAACTACAGTATTCTGCCTAGCCATTGACTCTGTAGGGAACATGGGAGAATGCAACTTTACTGTAACAGTAATAGGTTAGTTGTCTAGAACTATACGGTTCTTATCAGAACCACAATCTCATTTCCCGATAGTTTGTTACTCCAAACCAAACCGATATCTAGAAGTTTTACAGTTTTACTTTTATGACTTCTGACTCGGACTCGAGTCACTTTAATAGTGACTCAAACTCGACCCTTTGGACTCGGACCTGGACTCAAGGTTTGTGACTCAGACACCTGTAGGCAAAATGGCATATTTTAAAAACCTATTAAAGATTACTCTGTTTGAACAAATATTCTCATAGAGGGTAGTATCCTTTTTCATATATATTAACTATGTGAAGATCAAAAGAATATTCTCTCATAAATAAGGAAATATCCAAATAAAAAGTCTTGAAAGATAATTTCCCACACGCATGCAATACACTACATATACATGTACTTACATATATGTATGTCCATATGATGTGTGAAATTTGCATGTGTTATCTGTACAGCTGGTATCCTGGTATCACATGCCCGTGTCTTTGCATTGTGATTTGATAGATTTGCATAGAAGTGCATGAATATGTTGATTTGATACATTGATTAGCTGTAACTCTAACTGTTGCATATAATTGTAGGTACAGCATGTGAGCCAGAATGTTCAGCCAACTCAACATGCATACTGACAGACACTGGCGTATCAGAATGTATCTGCATCGAGGGATATTTATTGAACGCAAGTGGCGATGGACAATGTTCAAGTAAGCATCAGTCTCTCAGAACTTAGTGTCAAATGGCAAATTTATTGGGATAATTTGTTCATGATGGTATAAAGTATCCCTGTGTTTTTTTTTTTTTTTTTTTTTTTTTTAATTCGTAAAATGATTTCTCAACTGAATTTGAGTTAATGAGAAGATAATGTAATAATGAATATGTGACCCGCTTCATCGAAATGAGGAATGTCCCCCAAATTTCACAGTTTGAGATATGGATATTAACTTAAAGAGAATTTAATGGGCTTTCTGATGATGCCAAACATTCATTTTTGGTTCATTTCATTCCTGTGTTAGGATGTGATAAATTGATAATGTAATAATGCAGTCATGCACGTTTTGTGAACTTAGGAAGTCCATTACACGGAAACATGTGTTGCGGACATTCCTCATTTTGATGGAGTGGGCCATATTTAAAATGCATTTTAACTATTTTCTTGTAAATCAAATAAATAACCTAAAACTTGTACAGGCCACAGTATGCAGGTGGTCCCATTTTACAGGTGGCCTTGTCATGACTAACGTTGAATTAAACGATGGTGTCTTTTTTTCTTCATTAGACAAGAACGAGTGTGAACTTGACAAGCCGTGTCATATAAACGCCGAATGCACTGACCTTGAGCCACCAAAATTGTTCAGTTGCTCATGCAAGGATGGTCTCTATGGTGATGGAGTCTACTCTTGCAGTAAGACAACTATATCATAATGGACATTTTTTACTTACTGTTTGTCCTGACTAAATTAAATACCCCCTTTAAACAATCAGCCATAGGCCATATACAAGAGTGAATCTTATTCATTTTACTAAAAAATATCCCTAAAGCTGTATTCAGAAAGATGATTTATAGAATATATACCCCTTGTTGGAATCTGTCACCAAAACATCGGATCAATTAAAGGTTGGTTCATACTTCACGCGAACACGAATTTGAAGCAAAATGTAATGCCAAAACCAGAGATTTGCACAAATGATCTGCAGAAATTGAACACATTACAGATTGCGCGATTCACTCACGGCAAATATTTATGACATTAAAATTCACTTCTCATCTGCATTTGCCTGAAGTATGAAACCTCCTTAACTCACTTACATGTTTTATTATTTAAGTAATTTAAATGTCATTAAAAGAGTATAGCTGGTTCTTTGCTATGTTGCAGTGATACAATATAAATGTTATTTTAACAGTAATATTTTCTATTTACACTTTGCAGGTTCTTCTCCGCCTGTATTTCCAGAAATTGATTATTCAGGTACATCCCAGTTATAAAAACTGATTTAATGGATTTATTGTAATGATTACATTTTTATTGTAATGATTTAATTGTGCTGGCTTCATTAACCCTAACTATCCCAAATCCTCCAAAATCCTTCTGGTTTTGCCTGATTTTGGCAGATTCAGTACTCCACAGTATAGCCCAGCGAAAAGAGCATGAGGCCATGTGTACCAAATCCATCAAACTCCACCAACTGCTTTTGTTGGATTCAGGACTGTGTGTAGCCAAGCCGTGGATGCTTTGCATTTGCCACTGTACCAATTCCATCAAAGTCCAACAACCGGGCTACCTTTTTACTGCAAAAATGCCTAGGGGTTAGGGTTAACCCACTGTATATCACCCCATCAAATTAGTCAAACAAATTATGCCCTCCCCATCTGATTCCTGGCTCTGCCCCTGAGTTCCTAAAATGTTCAACTCTGAGTCTGCAGCAGTTCCTTGGCTACTGATACAACTTTTTAGAATGAAAATGTTGACCAAAACTTTCAGTTGTGATTTTGTTTGGGCCCAAATCGTAGGAAGCCTGGAGAAACGTTTCTCTGTTGAGATCGGCGTCACTGATTCCTCAGCAAGTATGTGTGACCCAGTTGATGACACCCAGTCAGCGGATTGCATAGTTCTTGTGACTACCTTCAAGAACATTGTGAGTAAATTGATCCAAGTGTTTTTATAGACCCCATTAAGATTACATCTGTTTGTTCTCCACAGCCAACGTAGGTGCAGTTCCACACCCACATAATATTCAAATTTGTCCATTCTGAAAATAGTCTTCATTAGATTAATATTTTTGCGGAATAAGCAAATTAAGTACTTTTTCAGTGCACATATATTAAAGCAGTACTTTTGGTACATGAGGATCAACATTTTTATAACACCCAATGTTCGTGGAAACAATTGCAAAATGAGATTTACAGTTTCTGACAAAAAGGGCGAAAGTATTTTTGACCATATTTTTTTAATTTCAAATAACGACTGTGCACTGCTGGGCACATATGCCTCAGGGAACGATTTCGTTCAAAAATTTTGCATAGCAAAACTGCAATGCAAAAAATGAATTTGCATAGCAAACATTTTTTTTGTATAGCAATCTGTGAATTTTGTGTAGCAAATTTAAAAATGCTAAAAATTACAGTATGTAGTGTGCATAGGTAAAGGTGTTTTTTTTAAGGCTTTACTGTCGTTTGGTTCATAATATGAATGTCCAAAATTACCAGAAATAAAAATTTTTAGTGTCCGGAAATTGAGCCACAGGTGGTAAAAAACGCACGTGTAACTATTTTCGCCAAATTGCAGTTATACGTGAAAGTTAGTCCTCCGTCCATTTTCTTTTTTGTTTACATTATTATATCGATCGCTAAAACAGAGGCAATATCACAAAAACAAATTACCGACTGCGACATGTTCGGGTGCTTTTCAAATTGAATATCGCTAAGTGTAACGTTACTTTGTGGTATGATCAAGCTTGATTTTGATTACCAGTAATTAAAAATTCGTCAGAAAAATGAGTGGTTGAAAGCATAATCATATTGTGTGCCGAAATGATTCTAAATCTCAACACTACATATATAAATGAATGCTCATTTTCAAAAACTTTTATTATAAAACGAAGTTAGTAACGTTTCTAGAGTTCCTTTGTTGAATACGGCCGTAGTGAACACGGTACTATTGTGTATACAGTACAGGGGGTGGCTCAAATGCTCAATGTTCCAACCCCCAAATTCAGGAGAAGAAAAATAAACACGTGCGAAGCTAAAAAAAAAACTGGGCGGTTGTTGCGTGTTTTCCATTTCGGGAATTCGCCCGTTGTTAATTCATCAGCAGAAAAATATTGCATGCACATAGAATTTTAGGCATTGCGGATAAAAGCTTTACGGATTGCTGGGAAATAAAGTACGGATGCACATAGGTAAAACAAGTGCACGTGTTTACTGTTGCATCAACACCATCGCGTCGGCATGAAGTCATCGTTGACCACGTACGTCGCACGGACGTACCTCCGGCGTGGTCTGGACACACGGAAACAAACCCTGTCGGGACAGATAGCTTGATATATTTTGGTCGGAAATATACATGTAAACGTTATTTCGGGAAAGGTTTGTGAATATGATTTCAAAAATGTTTATAAATCTGTCGAAATTTGTATCGCAAAATCTGCGATGCATTGTTTGAAATTCCATCGCAGATTGTCCAAATTACGTCGCATTTTGCGATGCGATACAGGGAAATCGTTCACTGTGCCTATGTATAAAATACATTTTGTGTGTGATTTGTTTACTGTAAATTAATCCAGTGAGCAAATAATGTATTTTTATTTGATTATTTTGTCAATAGATTAAACCATTTTATGAGCAGGTGTCTAGTGAGAGCTTTGTACGAATTGACGTGAACCAGAAGAATATAAGGTGAGCTTAAGGGGAAGTTACAACATTGGTAATGTTGGCCAAACTGCTTCTATGAGTATCCTTACTCTCTCTGAATCAAGATATACATTAAAGGGAAGTTACAACATTGGTAATGTTGGCCAAACTGCTTCTATGAGTATCCTTATTCTCTCTGAATCAAGATATACATTAAAGGGAAGGTACAACATTGGTAATGTTGGCCAAACTGCTTCTATGAGTATGCCTACTCTCTTTGAATCAAGATATACAACCAACCTGTGAAAAAGCATACAAATTTTGTAGACCAGCAAATTTTAAATTCAACATGGAATTTTGTTCTTTTTTAAGACAAACATTCAGTTGGGAAATTTGTTCACAAATTTTACTTTAATAAAAGTGCCTCAGACAGAAAGATTTCAAGGGATGTTTAAAACATTCATCAACAAAGTGTGAAAAAGTTTGTACAATTTTTACGGAAAAAACAGCAATTCTATAATTTTGTCGCCAACCAATACAGGAAAGGCAGTGTCATCATTCCGCATAATGTGGTTTATGATTATACAAATCCGGGAATCAGAAGTGTCGACGTGAACGAGTTTTGGGGGAAATCTGTCAAGGCAGCCGTTGATTCAGGGGTTCTTGGAAGCTTAATGATTGAGAAGAATTGTACAAATTGCAGTGCACCAGTGGGTAAGTAACATTTTCAAAAATACCTGTCCGGCAATTAATTATTATTATTATTATTTTTTTAAAAATGTTATTGAGGGGGTAAGTTCCACCCCCTATGGGTGTGTCAGTGCACTCAGTAGCTTGCCACCAATATTGTAAATGTTTTACAGTGTGAATTTCATACTTTTTGCCAAAACGAAAATCAACAAACTTTGACAAAGGCAGGTGCTCATGATAAACTGCACCAGTAAAGTATACCATGCACATAAGGAACTAGACAGTGATGAAAAGACACTCATCAGCTACATCCAGACACACAGCTGAGTCAGTCTTAATTTCTTTTCTTCATTTGCTTGGGGGCATATTTCCTGTAGAACGTACCGACCTCTGCAACGACAATCTCAAGCCCACATGCCCTGATAAATATGAGCTTGATACGGAAACCACCTCGGACGGATGCATCTTTAAATGCTTGTCCACTTGCGAGTCAGATTCTGATTATTGCAATGACGGGACTTGCTCCCAGGAGCCAGGGAAAGCACCAGTGTGCAGGTCAGTTTAATTGATTCAAGGACGTAGTCAGAAAACTGCCCAAAAGTGAAATATTTGACCCCACTTTTACCCAAAAAAGAGAGGGGTGTTGTTCTGAAACCTCAATCAAAATATTATCCGGGGAGTACTTTTCCTTCAAAATATTTTCCACTACCCCTCCCTTGAAAAATTATATAATTAACAATTTTGTGTCAATTTTAATTTGTTGAATTAATTCTAAAGGTTCATATGTTAGTTTTTCAATGTATATCTTTGTAATTCAGTGGTCAGCTGGGACAGGTGAAGTTTTATAACAAATCATTAAATAATATAAATAATCCTAATATCACATTAGATTAACGCCAGGAGATGAAAGAACAAAACCAAAATAATTTTTTATCAGGTTATTACCAATGGCGTAAACTGCCGATAAAATTCCTCATTTTGATATTTCTTGTAGTGATTGCCCATCAGGGACTGAAGAGGCTACGTGTGAACCTGTGGAGGAGCTCAATCTACCCCTCATCATCGGGTTGTCGGTTGGTCTTGGTGTCCCAGCACTCTTGCTAATCATCGGAATCATTGTGTACTGTGTGCACAAGAGCGGCAAGAAGTCTAAAGTCACTGTGACTGAAGAAGAGTAAGGAAATGTTGCATATTATTACATTTCATGGGCATTGCTTCTTGTGGAAGGGGGGGTGTTAGCCACCGCACAGCAATGTTTGTGTTTGACAAGGACAAGTACCAGCACCATGGTCTTAGCCTGGATTCGAACCCCCTTTCAGTCATCAGAACACAAGTCGAGTGCCATGGCCAAGCTGTTTAGTCAATCAGATTTGTGTTCTGATGGCTGAGTCGCTAGAATGTGGGTTCGAATCCTGGCTGCGATCGTGATAGTTGTGTCCTTGAGCAAGACACTTTACTCTACATTTACCCAGGAATATAAATGGGTACCAGTGAGGGTAGATGTATAAATGGGTACCAGTGAGGGTAGAGGTTGATATAGATGTATAAATGGGTACCAGTGAGGGTAGATGTTTGAAAAAGCTGCTGAAGCACTACCATAGCTCTGGGCTGCATACTCCTCAGGGAGCTGAGAAAGATTACAGGAATGGTATTGGCCCAATGACCAGGGGCAATATGTAAAGTGCCTCGGAATAGGAAAGTAGATAGATGGCACTGTATAAATGCATTATTTTTATTATTATATGACTCAATGATTACCAGCTGTGCTGGAGTTATACCGTGCAGATGAAAGTCATTTCTTTAACTATAACACCATCTTTTAAAATATCCTATTTTGTTAACCAAAATAATTTTGTTTCTTCTATTTTTATCATAGAGGACAGTCTAATGAAGCCTTGGCAATGGAAAACACTGGAACTTAATTATAGTTAATAATTTTTTGAGTAAGTTTTGCAGCTCAACATTTCCTTTAATCTACACAATTTGGACGTGCTGATTTAATGGCATTTCTTTGATTACAATGCACATTGCCTTCAATATCTCAGAAAATACACCAAAAAATATATAATTTTGTTTATTAATTTATCATGCTATGATTGTGACTTTTGTAGTTGTGCATGGACAAATTTGTATGGCATAATTTAGATTTTTTATACAATGATTTATTAATTAAACTGAACAACCTAAATATATTCAAATGATATATTTTAGAATTGAAGTATAAATAAAATCTATAGAAAATATAGGAAGAAGTAGAAAACTGGTCTTATGCCAGAAACTGTGATAAATTTAATAGTTGAATTTGACTATTTTGGATAATCATGAGGCATTTATTAAAATCGTCTTATTAATTTTTTTATATGGATTTAATATTGAAAGGTTTATTTGGAAAATGGGTCTATTTCTTTCATTAAGAATTAAGTTTGTGTAAATATTGAAATTGAAAATAATCGCAAATAAACTTCTAGTTCTAGTGCAAATCTTTTAATAGCTGTTGAATGTTGACTTCTATATCCGAGTTGTGCAATGAAAAAAAAGTGCTCCTTGACAGAGAATAGCTGACCCATTTGCTGCTAGTTATAGGCCTTCATATTTGTATGTATTTATTCATCATTGCTATGCCATGTAGTTGCTGTTTGCCTATGTCAATTCTCAAATATATGTCTTTAAATAGCTTGAAAAGAATCAGTAACAATGCATTACATAATTGCGCATCCCCATAATTTTTTGAAGGGGTTAAAATTGTTTACAATTGTAGTGTTGGATCACATGGTACAGGGGACCAAGACCCCTGGAACATGAGACTTTGATTTTGAGGCCCAAAATATGGTTCAGAGTCAAGAAAAAGTCAAAATATTTACCAACAAATTAAAAAACTGGTGATAGGCGATAAAAATGTTTAAAAAAATGGTTTCTGATTGATAATGATATATGGTATTGGGTATTTCTGTCTTAAATTCTTAACCCTCCTACACATGGAGGCCACTCCGATCCACAAAATTCTGTTCTTTAGCAACCTTCAGTACATACATGTACAAGCCTGCTGTCCTTTCCAAGTAATCTTACAAAATCAACTGTGTGCCACCCAAGGCCACTGTAAATGTTTAAACATATTAGTATGGCCTGCAATGTATCAATGGGAGACCACTTTACCCTGCAATCTCAGTGGTGTGACAGTGCACAGAAGGGTAACCATAGGAGGCCACTGGCAATAGCTAATGGCTTGGAGTGGCCTGAATGGGTTGTTTCAAAAATTGCACTGATTTTATAGGAAGGTTAATAACTATTTTGGTAGACATAGACTCCATTCCAGTCGTTTGGTTTCATACAGGTAATACACATGTGAGTTAAGATCTTTGTATAAACTTTCATAATTTTAGTCTATTACTGGCCTGGGTGCAGGATTATATTTTGTGTTGTTTTTTTTCAGTTGGTTTATGGTACAAACATTTGTAATTCAGAATGTTAATGTGAGGAAAACTTGAATAGACATTATGTTATGATAAGACCAAAAAAGTCTCGTTTCTGGTCTCTACGCGTGTCGCCTCAGACCTGCACGTCATCATTTTTAGTTTTTTTCATTTATAAAACGATGAATTGCAGCCAAAATTACTCAATCGATTGGAATTCTGCCACGCTGTGTCTTAAACGACTTTTTCCACATAGGGGTATGCAGGTTTGCCTGATTTGTTTGGCTTCTCTTAACCACCATATTTTGTGTTGAGAAATTTGGTCTGGTTCCAATAACCGTGTATACATATTAACATGTATCACATAAAAAAATATTACCCAAAAAACAACGCGTCACTGTACCTAATTTTGAAGCCGACCTATGACCAGAAACCTGAGACTTTTTGGGTCTAATAGAGTATATGGTAATTCATAAAATAACAGGCCTTTGTTTTCTAATCAAGTTTTCAAAGAAAAATAAATTATTACATTTGGTTAATTATCGTTTCGGTTTGCGGTAACACCATGTGTTTATCTCAACTAACGTGAAGCTGAGGTACAGGTTCTGAAAAGAACCGTATCGCACAACTCGTATCTCAACCTTCGTTAAGTGAGAAAGGTTCAAGGGAGAACCAATTTCGGGCAACTCGTTTTCCTCTACTGTCGCTAAGTGAGAAATATGGTTCAGGGAGAACCATGGGGACTTCACGGGTTAATATGGTTCAGGGAGAACCATGGGGACTTCACGGGTTATTCTCAACGTTTCGATTAGCCTGCTCTAATCTACATTTGGTTAGTATTACAAAATATAATTTATTTTAAGTAATTTGCCTGATTTACTTCAAACCTGCAGGTCATGAAATATTACTAGGAGTACTTGAATAGTGATTATTAGCCTATTTTTTCAATGTTGATGTTAATAGAATATTATTTCATAGAAAATTAATGCTCTAAAAATAAAAAGTAAACAAAAAACAGCTTAGGACGTTAAATGTCTACTTTCATTGTCGTTTGCTATATCTGGAAGTTTATTATCAAGCACACTGGACCTTTGAACCAACTTCCTTCTCTTTCTCCCTTGGTGTATCGGCTGACTTCCCGTAAACTCTCCCGTGGTTTCCCAACCACGGGCTGCAACATCATTTTGTAAAAGTAGCAGAGAAGTTTTCGTTCGTGTAGTGCGAGATGTGGGCGTGGTTTCTGTAAGTCCATAATCTCTGTCCAAAGGGGTGTGTGTATTATTTCGGATCTTCGGTAAAACTGAAAACGCTTGAGATTTGGAATTCGGATACCACTGTAACTTTTCCTTGGCCTTGACAGCGAGTTTGTCCAAACGATGCATTCTGAGGCACGCTGTACAGTAACGTTGCCCGACAACATCACAGTAATGCCGAGCGTTTCCCTGACATTGTTTAGTCTGTTGGTGGGCTTCGGTGTCTCTCAGCAAGGGAAGTGAGACATGGCCGGACTTTCGAAGGAAACCTTTGTCTCCATTCGTTCCGTAATTAGGGAGAAACAAGCTAGTCTTGTCGCGATAAAAGTCGTCGATGTACTTTCGCTCGATTTTTGATTCGGGGTAGTGCAGAGTGGGATCTCGCTCAGTAGTACCCGGGTGCATTAACTCCAAGGTGCGGTGGAAAGCTTCCCCGTAGATGCCGTTTTTATCAAAGCGATTTAGTTCCTCATGGTTCCCAAATCTTGGTTCCAGTGACTTCCGTTTGAGTTCCGGTGACTGTTTTGAATCACTCTGATCCTTCTGATGACGTCGAGCGCCTTTGGGAACTTTCCACATTGGTTCCTTCTTCCGTACGGGTTTCTTGTTGCGCATACGCGAGTTGCCGATTATGGTGAACTTCGAGCAAGGAATCTTAGGTAAATGTTCAGTGCTGACTTCCACTCCGTGGTCCATAACCGACTTAAATCCTTCTCCAGTTTCCATGGCAATTTGTAATATACGCCCTAACAAAAATAATGCCCTTTGTCAGTCGAGGTAGGTTAAGGCATGTGGTACTGTATAAACTATGGTTTTGTTATATAACCAAACGCTGTCTAATAACGTCCATCAGCAGTAGAACGGTTCCGAATATACATGTAGACCCAGTTCAGGTTAACATAGCACGCCAATTGTTGGTACATTTCTCAGATAGAACATTATAGACCCCTGTTTGAAATAGGTATCGATACTTTTTATTTGTAAGTAGACAGCCGACTTGTCTGTGAACAAGTACTGCGAACATGTTGGCGCTATCGACTCGTTTATCATCCCAAACTGTTTATGTTACGAGTTTGAAAAAAAGACTGTTGGTCCATTGGCGACCCAGTTTTAATCCCATCATACCGATCATGTTCCCTCAGTAACGCGATCAGGGACCAAGCAGAGTTAAAAAGGTTAACTGGATCACATTTTTACATTCAGTCAAGAAAGGTTCATTCACGATCACGTGTTGATGTCATAGTGTCAATCCAATTTTGTGAGGTTGTTGTATGAAGCAGCGAAGGCATTGCCTCATAACTTCCATACAATCAATAGAAAGCAGGTTTATGTTTTTTTTCAATCAACAATTCATGGCTGGGTTTTGCCCTTTACGGTCGACCGGTATGCAAAGCCACACACAGCAATTAAATTTATGAGACGGGTAGTCTCAAATATGTTTTCAAATCACGATAATGGAAGCACCGCAGTGGTTATGTTGAAAGCCGTTTGGTGCATGGAGTTCATGACATTCGTTTACTTCTAGCCAGGTACAGAATCAATTTACTTCATATCCAACTTTTTGACGCCATCAACCTGTCATGTTGATGTCATGGTAGTCCAACTGTCCATGCTATTATACACCTTGAAGATGACTGTTGGCAACCTCATCGACTGCCAGTGCAAACTGATGAAAGCCTAAGATGATGTAGACTGTAGGCCTATACATATAACTTTACGTTTCCGAAATCATTGTGAATAACTACAAAATTAGGCCAAAGTTATCTGCTCTAAAATGAAAATTCGACGCACACAAGTGGCGTCAACTTTAGCACAATCGAAATCTGTTAATATCATTGGGCCTTTTGAAATGTAATTTCTCAGTGCCGTTTCTATGGGCACCCCTTGTAATATCTACCAGCACCCAGCAACCGTGATTGAAGGGCTGGTTTCGTTCTTTGTACCTGCCCAGTGAAGTGTTATGGGGCCAGGTCTCATCTGGGAATAATTATCTCCCCAACTTTAACTGAGTAAGTTTGACAAGAGGGGATTACAATGGGAAAACGCACTGCAAATAACCGGTTCTCCTGAAGCACGTGTATGTTTGCTTGTACTGGCTATTGTGTCTATTGTAGAGTGTCGAGATTTGCTGCGTGTGTGTACACCTTGCAAACATGTAAATCATAGACAAACAATATTTTTGTACGGTGTTGCTGACTGGTTCGCAGACAGTTATCAACGCCCTTGTATAGGTAGGGATTTGTGCCTTGTTTTGAAAATGTATTTGAAATCAATGAGTCATAATTACTTATAACTCCAGACATCATTGGCGGATTTTTGTTTGTTTGTAGTTTGTTTGTTTGGGGGAGATCAGGGGCGCTTGTGGGCTAAAGCCCGCTCTCCTCCTTGGTTAAGCCCCCTTAGGCACCCCCTCCCGCATGTCATTACACATTTAAACAAATACAAAAAACATTTAAATCCCCCCCCCCCCATTTCTGGATCTGCTCCTGGACATTGTGAACAAGTTTGAAAACTTACCACATTTTTTTCACTTAAGGACAATTTGTCCCTTTCCAATCGTAACTTTCCACCCCCCCCCCCCCCCTTTTTTCCCATTTCTTCTCAGGACCGTATCAGATTATCACTCTGTGTGATTTAAAGCCCAAGTTTATAAAACTCACAGACAAGGATGTATTTTTTCTGCCCTCAAGCCGAATTCACCCCGGGACGCCATTTTCATCAGGTCATCAAATCATTGATCTTTTCAATGGAATATAATATATATATATATATAGTACTGTAGGATATAAACAGTCCGAAGCTATCATAATAGGTTGTTTTGGGGGATGATCTGGAGTCCGGGAGTTCGTTTATAAATTTGGAAAAAGTGGAACTCAGATTTGCCAGGTAGAAATGTTCATATTTGTTGAGGTAATTGCCTATTTATTTTGTGTACACACGACAAGCAGAATTCACATGCCCCCATGCATAGCAAAAATGACCAGTTCGTTTGTCTGATCTGAAGATATTATTCCAGTGAAGTTATTTACAGGTCTTTTTACCTTGGAGCTGACGTTCGTCCAAGGTGTAAAATGCGCCCTCTGTCGGTTGAGTAATAACATCGTCGTTTGCCTGGACCACAATGTGTACAAAGCAATGCGGCCTGAAAAGAGTCACCTGATTATGTTAAGCACCGTTCAGCACTGCCTACTATTAATATTCTGTCCACTATTTATAACCACTTTACGATTTCCAAGGCCAAAATAACCCTGGTTAGACTTTCATTTTTTAGGCAGACAGGAAGTCTAAGACAGGAGTGCTAATGCCAAAGAAACTAAGGTATGTACCGTAAAATTATAGTTTTCTGTTGGAAAGATTTTACGACTACGAGGCTAGGCCTATATAAAAAAAATAAGTAACAAACTTCATGAACTTACACCTGACTGACCTGGTCCTGGTTACTTATTACGTTATACAACATAGTCAAAACTCAAACTGAGTCAAGGCAAAACTATTGGAGTAACACTATCACTAACACTCAACAGTTCATACCCACACTTTTCTTTACAAACAAACTTTACTTAGGATAAATTACTGAGGTGGTACATCATGATCATGTCAACTTCAGTTCAGTCTTCTGGGATCTGTATTAAGTAGGTATGTGCGTATCCCACGCATTGTCGCAAATCTGTTCGGCCGCGGCCTCAATCTCGGATTGAATCGCCGTGGCGAAGACACCGTGGAGATAGCGCTTTGTAACGTTTCGCTGAGGCCGTTCTTTTTGACTTACCCAGGAGATTTTTTTTCGAAGACGTAGATCAAATATTCTACTTCAACCTCGTTCTCAAATTTTCTGAATGCGGCATCTAGAAGTTTCCAAAAAATATTCTCGAAATTTGGGTTCGCTCTTGCTCATCAAAACCATCGACGATTTACCAAAAGTTTAGTAAAATCACTTATCAAACCACAAAAATCATTTTTCTATACTTGTTTTCTACCTCTTGGCCAATTTTGACGGCGATTGATCGTCTCCCAGTTATGTTTTTTGGACTCCCCAAACATCGATGTCAACCAAAGATTGTATTGCGCCGCGTTCAGCGCGCTATAGACCTACCAATTTTAAGTCCGATAAATCGTCCGTTTAAACCTACATCGGCGTAACACAATATTAAATATTAGTTTTCATGAACTTATTTCATTTTTTTTCTTCATATTTCCAGTCCAATATCATTTATTGTTTTTTATAATGTTTAATTAAATCAGGGATAAGAATTTCTCGCGGATTTCAGTATAAATATTAAAAATTCTCAGATTTGAGTGATTTTTTTTCTCTATTTTTTAAAATCTATTTTCATTATTTTGTTTTATATTTCCAGTCCAATATAATTTATAAATTGTTTTAATATTACATTAAATCAGGGATGAGAGGCTTTCGAAGATTTTAGTGTAAAAATATGAAAACAATCCTCAGATTTGAGTAATTTTTTTGTTTCATAATTTTTTTAATTTATTATTTTTTTTTAACACATTTTTTTTGTATTTCTTATTTGTAAATCAGCACTACAAAACAAACTAATCATTGAATTAGCCTGGAAATAGGTTATTATTCTTCCTCTTTTCCCAAGCATTCCAGTGATACCAACCTTTTGAAAATCAGACAAGAATTAAGAAAGTTATGATATGGAATCCGAGAAAATCTAGGAAACGGGTCACAACTCAAATGTACATTTCTTATGTTTTTCCTTATAAAATAATTGCCATTTACGGGCCTAAAATTGCCGGATTCAACATGTCATAACTTCCTTATTTTTGGTCACAGGAAGATGATCCTTATATCATTGTAATCGTCTATTCAAGACCTTGACAATGATACCAGATGTATTGGAATCTGTTGATTTTGAACATTTTTGTCACATAGCTATATTAAGTAGGTAGTTTCATGAAAATTTGAAATTGCTTCAATGCTTTTAAATGTCATATCACTGGATAGAGCAAAAAATTAGAAAGAAAATGAGGGGTCAATGGTCATGATAGGTTAACCCTATGCAAAGTTACGAATTTTTGTTGATTTAAATATTTGGTCATTTTAAAGGCCAGTTTCATTTGAAAAGTTGTGACCGAATTTGCCTGCAATGAATCCTTGTACTTGTAGTACTAACAAAGTGTCTATATTATAGCATGTCCCCCTTTTATAACAAAAAAAATCACATTGAATACCAAAATCCACCTGTGCGTGATGCGTGACACACCGATTCAGCGTGTCAAATCGTCGATAGCGGTGATTTTTTTATTTATTTGCCGTCGGGTAATTTTGCGCAAGTTGCATTGTTTTTGCGCCAACGTTACAGTTGGCATCGACTGACCAATTAAGATAACCACGATGTGTAGTATCCATTTATCGACACTAGAACATCCGTAGACTACCCTTTATATTAGTATTTTACCATGAAAGTTGGACAAGAAAATCGTAAAAACTTAACGAAATTCAGTTGCCTGTATTTCCATAACGAAAGGTTTCCCGTCGCTGATTTTTTTTTTTTTATCGACTGCCTAATTTAGTTCTCATAAAAATGGCATCCAGGAAAACATTGAAGCCTCATCAGCGTAACCAGGCGCTAGCGATATTGCACCTATGCATTTTCACATGTACTATCGGGCGCGTCAACAAACTTTCGGCGGGTCACAACTTCGACAGAAAAAAGGGCATCAAAAATAGCGCCACCATCGGCAGTTTGCGTGAAACTGCCTACTGTAAGGCATGTACTTTTACTTCAGAACATTTTGGCATTTTATTTGCTCTGTCTATCATTTGTGAAAGTGCAGGAAGTTAGGTAGGGCATACATGTAGGTACATAACTAGTATTAACTATCCCCATTGTGTGGCAATGACAATGCTGGATCCTTAGCCACACACTGTGATTGCCTTGCACTTGGGGGTAGACTCTTACTCTAGTCTTAAGCCATTACAAATATTTATTTGCTGTTTTATTTTAACAAGGTAGCCTCCTCAGTTAAAGAACTGCTTTCCTTGAGGGCCCTGTATTAAAACAATATTAAAAGTTAAACCAATCTACAAATAAAAATTAAAAGTAAACAAATAAAAGCAGTAAATAGAAATATGGGCAAATTATTAAAATCAAAATTTTAAAAAAGAAATGAGAAGATTACATTTAAAACAGAAGGTTCTGAATATGTCAAAAAAAGGAAAATGTCTAGTTTTAAGCATGTTTAGTGTGTCAAAATGATTAGATGTTGCCAAGATCACAAGTTTTCCCTCTAGAATGAAGAAGTAAAAGTATGTTAGTCTGACCATAGAGAAAGGACTTTCTCTATGGTCTGACTGAACATCCTAAATGGAATAGATAGTTGCAAAGTTTGGGTTGGTAAAGTTGGGTTGTGGGGAGTGGAGCTTCCCTTTGGCTTAGTACTAAACAGTTTTCAGGTTGGGAATTCTTTAAGCTCATAGAGATCCTTGACATTCCCAGGAATTACAAAATAGTTGAGGCACCATGGCTGAACAAGAACACCACCATGATGAGGAATGGGACTGGGAAAATTCCAAATTGAGCAAGGTCAAGCAGGCCTTCAAGGAGGAATTCATCGCACGGTTGGAAGTCAACAAAGAGCATCATTTGATGGACATAGGATGTGCAGAGGGAGAGTTCTTGGATCAGCTGTCTGGCAAAGTTCATTCTATAGTAGGTAGGTGCTACTTCATTAACCCTAACTACCCCCAAATTATCGAAAATCCACCCCTGGTATTGCCTGATTTTGAATCCACCCCTGGTATTGCCTGATTTTGATGGATTCAGTACTTGAAGGTTAAATCTAAAGCTTGGATGATCCTAATGTTGTGTATGGTTATACTTGAGATGTACTTTAGCTAACTTCATACGGGCAGGGTTCTTTTGCTGATCTGGGGGATGGACTCTTGTCATTTTGGAGAATTCAATTCAAAGTTAAGATCACACCCTTTATTAAATTTGTATGTTGTTTTCATCAGTCACCATACTTGAATTTATTGTTAAAGGCATTGACATTGATGCTGCTGAAATACAAACGGCAAGGGAGAAAAACACCGCCCCCAACGTTACCTACGAGGTGGCAGATTTCGGTGCGGAACTGGGAGATTTTGGAAAGGAATGGCAGAACAAGTTTGATACCATCATGAGTGGCTTTACATTGCACTTCATTGCAGACAAGCAGAAAGCTTTGAAGAACATCTATGAGTGTTTAAAGCCAGGTGGGAAGCTCCACCTTACGTACATCGGTGACCGGCGGGGCTGGACGGCCAAGGCGGAAGCGTATGTGAGGAGTCACCCAAAATGGGGAACGTTCATGAAGGTATATGTTTTTTTTTAATTGTGTAAAAGGATGCACTTAAAGGGACAGTATTGTCACGATCAGAGCAGACTTTCAACAGGGCATGGAATCAATGTCCTAGTTTAAGATGAACACAGTGACTGCAAATTACTGGCTCCTTTATGCAGCAGCAACGGTAATATGACCTCACCTTGTGGGAAATTATTTTCATATATACATTATCTTATACTCTTTGATGAAATTGTCTGTAATGCACTTGTTGTTAATCAGAAAATAGTGAAAATGCATTCAGATTGTTCAAATTCATTCTATTGTGGCTTAAAGGAAATAATGAGTACTCTTTCCCAAATTCTAACAGGAAATTATTTCATTTTTCTTAATGAAAAAGTAAAACCATCTCAGATAAAATTGTTTCTAGGGAAGATTGATGACGTCATCAGCTTTACACCAGATCAATTTCTTTACCTTACCCATATTTAGGGCTGTGCCGGGTATCCGGATACCCGACCGAAACGGTCATTACCCGGTTCCATTTTTCGGTTCCATTTTTCGGTTCCAATTACCCGTAAACGACTTTTTAAAATTCGGACTTAACATTTGTGTGGTGCGAACAGGAAATCTGTGACTCTTGAACAATGTAATGTTTACACTTTTACAGACAATTATCTTTAAATTCAAGAGATTACACTCCAATAAAGAAAAGATCGATTTAAGTATGGTATCCTCTGTATTGTAAAAGTGAATTTGTTACCATTTACAGTACATGTATTTGTTTTCAACAAAAATGAAAACGGGTATCCGGGTATCCGAAGTTTCCTGATTTCGGGTATCCGGTTCCAAAAATATCCGAAAATGCACACCCCTATCCATATTGATTAAAATTATAAAAAGACATCTATTTACAGGTCAGATTTTAACGGTGAAATTATTTGTCAAAATGATGATTTTAAAACTTGTCAATCCCATTGCAGGATGTGAAATCCACAAACAATATTATTGAATCTACAGCAGATGAAGTGAAGGAACTGTTCACCAGTGTTGGATTCAAGAATGTACAAGTCCATCAGGATCATGATCTCGCAGAGGATGATTATGAAGATAATGATGCATCAGGTAGGTTTCTTGAAAGATGAAAGACAGGTAGGTGAAAACTGTCTAAGAAAAATGGAAGGAAAGTTATTTTATTATGCTATCTCGGTCAACCACGGCATTGTTGGGTTGGGCACTGGCCCAATTATACATATTCATATGCAAGGTTAAAAATCAACTCATTAGTGAAACTAGCTACTAAATATTCACAACAAGAAGGGTTTCTCTGTGACTATATACTCCCATGTTGGTGTTCCTTTATGTATACTTTTGTCCAACTTAAGTCCAACTCTTACAGTTAATTTGACAAAGGCTTGCAGGAAGTCCTGAAGTCTTGTAATGTCATGCAGATTACTATAGCAAGCACCGTGGCCAAGTTTGAAATTATATAGCAAAGTATGTTGTAATGCTTGCATTTCTCAATGATGTATAACACTCATTCGAAATTCGGCTAATTTCTTTGTAATTCAAAATCTAAGCTTGAGAGCAAGCCCTATTTGCGTAAGTTTTCAGTGACCAACCTTTAATATATTTATCAATATTATGTAAACCAGCAACACCTTTTCTTACTCTTTCATTAGGATATATCTACGGAGTACTTGGTCTGTCATTTTCAATTCCTGATGAGCGTTGTATCGAATATATGGCAGATGTCAGCAAGTTTTCACGAGACAACTTTGGCACAAATTCTCCCTGGGAGTATGTTGAAATCGTCGCCCAGAAATAAAAAAGGGTATTAAATTGTTAGAGAAACTGCATTTTTATATACATTATTTAGTCTAGGTACATGTTAAAGTGTGTTTGAAATATAGTTTAAAGTATATACTTAAATTCATTCAAAAATTATATTTTCAAAAATGTAATTCACAAAGAATGCCAAACTCTTTCTATATTATGCCATTGTCTGAAATTTGTTGATCTCCTTGTCACCCCCCTCAAATTTGTTTGTCTCAAACAGTTTTAAATGGAAATTTAATTCATAACAAAACAAGATCTACACATTTGATATATATATAAAAAATAGAGCAATTTTTTAAATATAGCAATTGAGCAATTGTAGAGTACAAAGTGCTGAAGCTCAATTTTGTTATGTTTATTTTTTTGTAAATTATTTGAAATTACTACCAGATAAAAGTGTAAACCTATGTTTAGAGACCATTATATTAGTGGTAATATAAATACAAAATATAATAATCATAGTTTTATGGAATCCATTGAACAACCATTGAAAATTGTCTGAGGGAGTATTATTTTAGTCAAATTAGTCAAGTTATTTACCAAGTAATAATTATTCTTGATTGAATGTCATATTACAAAAAAAATACAGTATGAAAAACCCTGTATGCATTTTCGCTATTGTTGTTATAACCTGAATCTTCAACATGTCAGTCAAGGAGTAGAATACTTGGTATAATTATGTTCGCTTTAATTTTCAAACATCATTTATTACAGTGCCATAACACTGGCATATTGCAACTCAGTTTTATTTTGAAAAAGCTTTATTACTATTAGCAACAATTTCCTATTATTTTCTCAGAAGCACAGAATTTAGTTTATTGAAGTAACTTAGAGTTTCTTTATGCCAAAGACCACTTATAGCTAAAATGTCTTCATAGATATTACTTTTTTGTATCAAATGATGTAAAATTCAATGATATTATTTTAGATTTTTAGATAAATTGCAAGAGAAATAACTCTGAATGATGAGTGAAGAGAAACATAATTTTTAATAATTGTGTCTACTGTTACTGTTGATCTACAACAGACACTGGGAGATGGAAGAAAGGGGAATAATGCACATACATAATTTGTTAATGTGGGTAGTGGTGCCAGGACGGGGAGGGGTGTGTCTAGACCTGTGCTACCAGGGAGCCACTCCCACGAGACCAAGTGCCTCAGTTATGCGATTTGTAAGCCTAAAATCACAAAAATAGGGTGGAGATGGATGAAATTCTTGTACCTTTCCATAAGTGGAATCGGTAACTGAATAACCTTTCTTTTTTGGCCAGGAATAAGCAGTCTTTTTAGAGGCTGTCAAATTGTCAACAATTTTAAAGTAATTCAGAGAGAACTGCCGGAGGAGGTTGGAAATCGTGTACGTCTTTAGCAGAGACAGTGCACGGATTTTTAATTTAAAAACAAACAAAAAACTGATGTAATGGGGATCGAGAGTTATTTGAAAAGTAATACCCTCAGATAATACATTGAATATGTTTGTAACTTTGGACAGCCCCTTATGTAAGACACAGGAGGGCGCACCCATTCTAAACAGCGCGCGCAGCAGCTGTACAAACCATTTACATTATGTGTTATTGAAATAGTTGCGGAGGCTCCACTGTCATAAAACAAAACCCAAGATTAAATCTAAAATTCTGCTCTAAATGGGAAAAGTCTTACAGTGGCAACTTTAAACATCCACGAGAGATGTATTCTGCTGTGATATAAGACTGAAATGACCCTGTCGGGGTTCGAACTTCTGTCAAATTGTTGGACAAGTGTCACACTGACTGCACGCATTGGACCAGTCGTGAATCATGTATAGGCGAACCGCTCACGCACGCTGACACGACTTGTGTTAACCCACGTGGTTGTCCCGACTTGATGGATACAAACAAGCCACCATGCATATCTTGGCGTATTGTTGAAAAACAAAAGATAATGGACTCAAAGAGTATAAAGGTAAGTTTGTTTTATTTGAATAAAATTTAAGCACACACAGTGACATTTTTGTACATTTATTTAAGTGATGTTATAAGTTGAAAGATATAACTACCATATCTGCACTTTTTATACATTTTTACAGACTTCACTTAAAAGGTAGAGGACACATTTATTAGGTGGCACATTGTAACTTCATGGACAACAGTTTTTTTCTTCTGAAAATGTTGACTTTATTTCTGCACAACTGTTGGATGGCAGCCATTTTGTCGTCTGAGTGTTGTCCATAATATACTTTTTGTACAGTGCAGGCATGATAGTAAAATCTTCCCTTAACGTAAAACACACGCTGTTTAACAAATACAAACTATATACCTACTCTTGGTGAAAACGTTGAATGGTTCAAGGGGTGAGGCTATATCAGTATTTACTGACATCAGAATAACTTAAAACGTAAATTTACAGATCACGTTAAACAAACTGAAGACTGAACAAATACTATGTCATTATACTAATGGTCTAGCCCCATCGTTTTTAAAGTAATACAAACCCTCAGATGAACGTTAGTGGGTCAGTTTTAAATCCCCAATGATGTAAACAAAACAATCGGGAGGCCCGGTTCTCACCCTGAGTAATTAGTTGATAATATCTACGCAATATTCATGTTATATATGAACATAACCGGGTCCGCGATCAAGTTGAACCATAGAGCACGGCCCTTGCTCTATTGTTGAACCAACCCGTCTCGCCTAGTTCCGATGGGCATATTAAACACGGCCAAATCCATAGTTGATATATAGCCCGATGTATAATAGCCATTGCGATGTGTGATTAGTAATTTGGTTAAAAGCATCTGCGACAACACGAGAAAACCATCTCATTGAATTTTAAATAAGGCTTTTTTTATATCACAGCTCGTTATCTATTTCTATCTTCACGTTTACAGTTTGTTTACAGTTTTGACAATTCCACCGGGATAAGTGTGTTTTGTTTTTACCTGTAACCGTGTTTATATTTGGGAATTCAACTCTTTGAACAAACGGCTTATATTTATTCTCAAACGCATGTTTACAACTTGATTTATACGTGTTTTTGATCAATTGTGTTACTTTATTGCACGGTAGCCTGTTATAATTTTAAGTATTTAAGTGCAAAATTCATACAAGTAATAGTTCCACAAATATTCTATACAGCCAATACGCTATCTCACTGTATACGGTATACTTAACAAAACAGAAGCAATTTACAAAAACAAGTTAATAAATAAATAAATCCGTGATAGAGTCCAGTTCTGTTAATATTCACACTTCAAATATTACAATTTGTGGCACTTTTATATCTTATTGGTACAAGTGCCCCAAAATGTTAAGGCGTAATTAAAATATAACATCGCAAGCCATAGTTAAGGTAGATTGGTCTCCTGTCTTTATCCTCAAGAATAAAGACAGGCTCCTGGCGCACCATTCAAGGGATTTCATTGGATACGTTGTGTTGAGAATCTGACGTCACGCTTCGAGGTCAAAGTTGAATCTCCAGTAAACAAACATGGCGGCCGAACGGCCGGTATCTGGCGTAATTCACGGACCTCAAAGCGTAACGTCAGATCTTCAGGCTATAGTTAAGGCATCTTGAGTGAAGCTGGATTAATTAGTTACGAATATACAATAATACAAATGTTAGTCTCCTCTTTAAATGATGTTTTTACTGGCCAAGAGGGTTTACAAAATATCCTTGCTTCCGTTAAGAATTGGCGGCGCAGCTACAGCAAGTATCTACGGCAATCCATTCCCAGTTGTAACCGACCAACTCGTCCCCTATGTAGGCAATCGTCCACGACGAGCGTGTTCGGCACTCTGATGTTATTCTGTGGGTGAACAATGTCATTAAAGACTAATCCATTATCAGGAAAGACTCATTCAAAAGGGAAGGTAAGTCTCAAAGCTAGAGCTGCTAAGCAGAGAATATTGCTAAGCAATATAAAACAGACAACCATGCAGTCCAAATGCTTAATTTTTGGGGGGAAGTTTGGCTGGTAACCATGATCTGGTAAGCAACTTTTTTCTGCTTAGCAAAATTGAAATTTGTCCCAGGTGTAAAGTAAGTGGTGTATCAATCATCATGATGTTTCCGTCCGATTTGATTCATCGCAGAGAAAGAAAAAAATTGTTCATGTCGAATTTCAAACGATTACCGCCTGGCAACTTGACAAACCAAAAAACATGTAAAAAACCCCATAGTTTTTCGTTGTTTGCTCAAAATTGTGACAAAACTGTGATGAAACTTCCACACAGGTTAATGTTATGATATATATTTTAATGATAGAGAGTATAAATGAATATATGTTTCCAAAATTGTATCTTCACTTAATTTGTTTCAGATATTTTGTCAAGAGGGGACGGAGGTGAGGCCGCCCCTCTCACTATACGTGCATGTAGCTTTAAGACAGTTTACAAAATCATTGTCAGTTAATCTGTCGGAGGCTCTTTTTATAGAGAAAATTAAACGGACAATTTGTTAAATCTCGTGTCATGCCGAGAGTACTGCCCTCCACTGGTTTGTTTGAGAAGGTGTGAACGAATAAGAATACTTTGTATTCGTATTCGTACAAAAATCTGTATTCGAATACGAATTTAAATACTTGATCCGTACTCTAATCAACAATGTACATGTACGTATCTGAATCCGAATACTATTCGCGTATTATGTACCGTACTTGAACCAGTTGTATTCGACCATTACCTGGTGGACATGTGGTTGCACCTCGCTCCGTTATCCACACACCTAGTAGTATAAAAATGCTGGTCAGGATAAAGACTAACAACTTGGTGATTTCGAGTGATGCCTTCGCTTTCTTGCTGCCATCCACTATCGCTGGTACAAATCTCAGTCAGGCGCCCGCTAGCCGTTCGTTTTTCCTGCAAAGAAAGTGTTAATACTAATATTTTTCACAAGTTAGATGTAGTAGCGTGATTTTTCATTGGGGATTTGGGGGTCGGGCACCGTGAAGATTTTGTAGGGAGCGCTTGACGGCACTACAATAATTAAACAAGGGAAATTGACTTGGGTATAAGCCTAAATGAAACAATTAGTATAGTTCCTATTTAGATACGTATGGGCTAATTTCAAAATAGGGACAATATTGTATGTCATCTGGATGTCAAAGTAGAACATGTTTGTATTGTTTAACCTAGTATAAGCATACCAGTAGGAAATACAAAGGGCGATGTATATGCAATCACTTGTTCATGAGTTGGGAGAGTCCCCAATATTTATGGGGAGAGAGAACGGTAAAGGCAATGTTCTCCATCCCAATAATTATTTCCCTGTTGTGATTTATCGGTCCGGGTGAGGTTTCAGTTTGTTGGGGTAGTGGAGGTCAGTTAGCCTTGGGGAATGGCCATGGATCCTTACAATTGTAATTTGCCCTGTTCCAATCCAATCCAGTCCAATAAAATCAAATCAAATAGCAGTTCACATGATTGTTATGACAATAAATTTAATCATGTTAATGTGGCTAATGTGTTGATGATAGCTTATGTTGATGATAGCTTATGTTGATGATAGCTTATCACGTTGTTGTATTTTAGTTCGCTGTCAATCCAATCGGTTTATTCATAACAAAAGAGACGTGTCAGTTGGACTGGTTTTTAATCAAGATTTTTATAAATGTTTTGTGGCGTAGAATGGGGTGTCGTGGCCGAGCGGTCTAGCTTACCGGATTCAAGTTCTGGTGTTAGCAACATAATGTGGGTTCGAATCACGGCCGTGACACTTGTGTCCTTGAGCAAGACACTTAATCATAATTGCTTCTCTCCACCCAGGGGTTAAATGGGTACCTGTGAAGGCAGAGTTGGTTTGCTCTATGCGCTAGAAATGGCAGCAATTGAGCTGTATACTCCCCAGGGAGCTGAGATGGTTTCAGGAATGATTTATGAGCCTTATGAGCCTTATGAGCCTTATGAGCAGGGATAATAATATAATGCGCCTTGAGCACCACTTAGTTGGTGGATACGGGCGCTATATAAATCCACACATTATTATTATTAGAACCGGATATAGTGTCCATTTGAATTGACATTTCTTATTGATCCGTGTCACTGATTAAATTGTGGGATATTCCCCCATGGGAAGGGTTATTTTGTTTGTAGGACTGGGTTCCAGGCCGTGCAAAAGTATTCCCAGTCATCTACGAAGTGATCGTCAATTTGGTCTCACCCTCCGCTCGGAGGTGGCGTCGTCTTCTGGCCAGAACTTTGCGAAGTCTGGTTTCTTCTGGCTGAAGGCTATTCGATTGTTGATCAGAGCCGGGTGATTGAGGATGTCGTCATAGAAACCAGTGATTTTTTCATGCAGCACTTTGCCTTGTCTATGGCTGAGTCTGACGTCTTCTTCGACCTGCATTTCTTTCATTAATTTCACGGCAAGATCTGTCGGTCGATTAAAACATGCAAGTTACCATCACGCAGTTGTGTGTTAGAAGGGGATTACCCCTTGCCGTCATTGTCGGCAATGGGGGGGGGGGGATCCGTCCGTGTGTTATTTAAAGATTTAAAGTATCTGTTACTATTCACCAATTAACCATCGCTAGACGACGTTTAAGTTTAAGTTAAATAAGACTTAAAGGGTTGCAATATTTTTTTATGGAAAGTGATAATAGAGTAGGTTTGTGGTAAGACACCGTCTTCAGAATTATCCTGAAGACGGTCAGAACACACTGACTGAAACGTCGAGTTAACCTGCGTATTTTCAAAACCGCACAACTTGAGAGATTATTACATAGTGTTACCGCAAACCTACTCTATTGTTCCTTAATTTTTATTGGTTAAACATTTCGTCATCTCTTCTGACCATATTTTCCTTGACCAGGCCCTAAGAACAGAAGTTTTTGCCTATGGCTGTACACTCACAGTGCAGTACAAGATGAAGCATCCCATTGTCGTGTATTGCTTGGGGAAATGATGGTCTTCTGTCTGGCGATTCTTCAACTTCAAAACCATAATCTGACGGAAGAAACAAACCCCACCTGCATGATTTTTCTTATTCATTATTCCTAGAACATTTTCACCTCTTTGCTTATTTGAACATTGATCAGCCAACCTACTTTCATATTAATCATCGTCTATAGCCTATGCATATATAATGGTTATTATCAAAGGGCCCTGAGGAAAAGTTATTCGATAACTGGCCTCATGCCAGCAGCCAGCAGCCAGCAGCCAGCCTACTAACCCAACCAAAGCCGGATAACAAGCAAACAAGCAAGCCAAACATGCATGAAATTCTAAGCAAACAACCAAACATACAATCAAGAATGCAAGCCAGCAAGCCAGCCTGCCAGCCAGCCAGCCAGCCAGCCAGCCAGCCAGCCAAACAGCCACCCATCGAGCAAGCAAGGAAGCAAACAAGCACTCCACCAGGCCCATCTTGAAGATTTATTAAATTTTGGCCCATCATATTTCCATCATAAACCTGACAGGCCTTGAACTATGGTTTTATAGGGTCAATACGTTTTTTCTTGGTTAGGGGCACTTAAATTAGAACATCAAAATATCTTATTGGAAATATTTAAATGGCATTATTAAAAGGCTAAGATCAGTGGAAAAGGAGGATATTGCCTGTTGCCTATTCGTCAAGTTTGAGAATTATTATCTATTTCTTGAAAAATGTGCATCAATTTGTAACATCAACTTCTATCGCGAGCAGCGGCGTAGCCAGGACTTTTTCAGTGGGGGGGGCACAGGGGGAATTGCTTTTCAGTGGGGGGCCCAGGGTATGGGTTTTTCCCTTTTCTTTTTCTTTTCTGTTTTTGGGGCACTATGAGGATTTTTCGTGGGGGGCACCTGGGGGGCACTGGAAATTTGTGGGGGGGCACGTGCCCCACCCCCCGTGGCTACGCCGCTGATCGCGAGGATCCAGATTCACATCCTGTCTTCCGTGTTATTTAACATCGTGTACATTCATATAATTCATAAGTTTTGGACGTAATTTATATGCTAATCCATAAACCCGTCTGATATTACTTGATTTTATTTGTTATTACCTTCATACAAATCCATAGGGTGGTTGACATAATGTTCCGCAGCATCTAAAATTATAAGAAAACATTATTTTATTCACCTTCAAAAAATGTCAAAACCATCACCTATACAATGTCATTATGTGCATTCAAATACGTCATTGGAATTGGGATCGAAACGAGTGTACACAAAGTGTCACGAAATCTCTGTGCGCCACTCCCCGGCCCCCTCCCCCTTTCCCGCACCTGGAAAATCATTGCCATTACGCAATTGTCGTTACTGCTGCCTGATCCTGTGACAGGAGTTTAAGTCGCAGTTAGCTCGACCATGGAGGAAGAAAACCTCCATGGCTCGACCTACCAAAGCCGAACTATGTAAACCTTTAAAACAACTAGATTTGCCGATTTAAGCCATTTCCCATCATAATCATAATTCCATTAAGAATATATCTGATTGTAAATTATTACAGAAGGATATTGATTCCCTGTATTCTTGGAGTGTTAAGTGGGATTTGCATTTTAATATTTCGAAGTGCCAAATTATTTCCATATCTAGGCGTAAAAAATTGGTAAATTTTGATTACAAATTAAACAAAATTTCTCTCGAACGGGTTGATTCTGTTCGAGATCTCGGTGTGGAGATTTCCTCGGGTTTTGTTTGGAATGATCATGTTAATAAAATTGTTGGTAAATGTAATAAGATGATGGGGTTGATTAAACGTACTATTGGCTATGAAGCTCCTGTTCGAGTTTCAAAAACACTTTATTCTACTTTGATTAGAAGTAACCTTGAATATTGTAGTTCTGTGTGGAGTGGAACATCAAAACGTAACATTAGATTAATTGAAGGTGTTCAAAGACGGGCTACAAAATTTATCCTGCATTATCCTGAGGAAGACTATAAGTCACGATTGGATAGTCTTGACATTTTACCGTTGTCTTTTAGAAGAGAAATTGGTGATCTTATATATTTTTTTAATTGTAAAATTACACATTTTAATATTGATCGTTATGTTAGTTTTAATGTAACTCAAGGCCGTCCTACCACTAGACTTTCTTCTGATCCTTATATGTTAACTGTTCCTAGGTATAAAACTGAATCACATAATTATTTTTATTTTCAGCAGATTGTTCCAATCTGGAATTAACTTCCTTTGGCAGCAAGATCTGCCACTTCACTTTCGTCGTCTAAATCTCAAATATCTCAGTTTTACAGAACAAAATTTTCTTCCAGTTTTTCGGTAGATAATATTTGCACATGGATGTCTTTTTGCCATTGCTCTCTCTGTCGGCGTATTTAATTTGTTGCTTAATGTTGTCTTTTCCGTTCTTTTCCGTCCTAACTTGCTTCAGCGGCCCTCCAGTGGTGTAACGGGGGTGGGGTGTAAGAGGTATATAATGTTTAGTGAGTTTCTTGTGGTAGGATGGCCTTGTAGAGGTGCTGGTCACCTGTTCTATCTTACCATTCACTGGCTTTGTTTAAAATGAATTTTTGTGTATTTGTAGTTTATTAGGGTTTGGTTTTATATTTAATTGATGTAATCTGATTGCCATTGTAAAATGTAATAACATTTAAAAAAAAAAATAATAATAATAATTAACTCGTCATAATAATCATAATTTGTACCGGTATTGTTGTAAAATTTTCTTAATGAACATGTCTTTGTATTTTATTACTGTTGACCTGCCATATAAAATGAGACTATACGGACCTGGATTTTATGTAACTTTCCTTTGTTGTTTTTAATAGGAAAACCGGATAATAACAAAAATTGTGATCACGTGGCCCAAATTTCGAATGATTGTCAAAATGGTGTGGTCTTATAAATGCTAAATATTTTAAAGGGGCAATATCGTCACGATCAACAGGGTATGGAATCGGAGTACAAGATTTTAGATTAACTCGGTGAATGAAAATAATAACCACATAATAAGTTAATATTAGCGTTGCATGCTGCTGCATAAACGATCGTTTTCAGTCACTGTGTTCATCTTAAACTAGGACACTTGTTTCACTCCCTTTTGAAAGTCTGCTCTCATCATGACAATACTGTCCCTTTAAGCTTATTTTTGATTTAATACATTGGGTATGAGTTACATTAGCTACAAAGTGGGGTTTTGCAATTGTCCACCTTAAACTTTTATAGTAACCCAGAAGAGAGTTGCAGAAAACATGAAGCTATCTAGAGTACCGTAATCCCTAATAGATCTAGATTTTGACTATTTTACTTTCATCTAGGGTTGAGCCGTCATTTCAGTGTCGTTAGGCTTGACAAACCACTATACATTCTTTATGAAGACTTCATCGTCCGCCCACACAAACTCACTCAAGATTAATACTGTTATTAGTTTCTTTGAATTCATTTCCTTGGAAATACTGATTTCAAAAACGTTTTCATCAACGTGGGAACTTTGTTTCTTCATTTTACTCGGGCTTATTGGATTGTTTGAGCCAATTTCTACGTGGGCATCTCTTAATGGTACCGTGGCAGTGCATGTCATTCTTCAATAGTTTGGATCCAGGGAAGATGAAGAGTGGCCAGCATCATTAACCCAATTGGGAAATGTTGCATTGATCCTTAGGTTCACTGCTGTTCATCATTGAAATGGTCGGGTATTGGCATCAACTGCGCGCGCCCACGTGTGACAGCATGCTGTCACGGCAGACTCACATTGTGGATTACCCTGCACGTATCATTATGTTATGGCACGATTGTTATTTGGTTAATGTAGGTATACTTCAAGTCCAACAAAAAAATCCTATATTACCTTCAAACATATCAGTTCTATCATATTTGGTAATGCATATGGTATTCGGGGAACTTTCATAACAAAAGTATGATAAAATGTGGAGAATATCACGTTCGTAACCAAAAGTACCCTGAAATGTTGAACGGGGAGTGGGGTTAAAAACCAGCTACTGCGGTGTGTGTACACTAGTGCAGGGCTTTTGCATTATTTGTGTTCTGCCTTGATGTTGGCAACAACAGCGGGAGGGTATGGGCCCCGCCCCATGCATGTACCCCAGACTAAGCCTTTTTGGTTCGGCCACCATAAGGCCATAAATAAAGGATTATCGTAATGGGCTTCAGCAGTCTTGTTTTTACAAAATGATGACCAAACCGTGTCTGACATAATAGTCTGGCTCTTTGTACAAATTGCAAACCGGCACTATGTTCACAATAAAGATGGCCAATGAAGGATAACCATAAGGTCAATGATTATTACGTCAGTTGTATTACGTCATTCTATTTTAATGATTCATGGTGGTGGAAGCGCGTCATGCAGCATCCGGTAAGAGAACAGGATAGCTTTGAACGCATTCTTGAGTGTCCTTGCATAATAGTATACGAGCTCCAGGGCTTCCTGTGTGCATCTGCAGGTTACTTTGCCAGACATTTCATTGGCATATTTTGAGGTAGATGGTTTACAACATGGTCAATCTTTACTCGGGTTGATGTGTGTATCATGTATCACTTGACTCACTGAACGTGGATGACTATTGAGGGCGGGCTACACCATCGCTAAAATACCGGATGGGTCACAAATACTGAACTCTAATACTGACTGGATAGGTGTGCCCATTTAGTAGACCCATACCCATTCAAAAATACCACCAAAATTACGTAGGCTACATACACTTGGAAGAACAACAGCAATGTGTGGTTCGAGATTAGCAACATGGCGCCAAGTGACCTCAATGTGAGCACCTGATCTCTCTGTCCAGTATTCACGGGTATAGCAATGGTGGTTCTGATTGGCTGATACGGTTTAAGTACCCCATGCCTATGTATTGGCGTTCAACGCTACCATTCTCTAGCAGGATTTAATTTGTTACGTCATAAGTAAGGTCTACCAAATCCGCCATTACTTTTAATGCCAAAACATTTGCATATAAATTAAATATGTTTTTAAATTGTTTTATCGAGACAAATTGGTCTAGATTACAAAGAAAATCGCAAATGTTTTTGTTCCTATGGGCCTCTGGGATCTAAATTATAAAGTCTGATGACTGTTTAGTGGGTTAGGTCAGTCAGTCAATCTATGGGGTAATTGTCTGCCCGATAAACAAATACTTTGCTAGGGTAATATGTTATCCCCATAAACATTCATTGTAGGCTGAATACCATTATTTTTTCATGGGTCGCCAAAAATAATTCAACAGTTGCTGGCGGAGATGTACAAAATGTAATATGTACAAGATGGTATTTTGATAACGTACGTTCACTTCATCTATTGATCATCCACTGGGGATCGTCAAATATTTTGAGATTAGTAAAAAAAAAACATGTTTTTATTAATATATCTGTTGGCGCAGTTAAATCAACATTAAGAACGCTCATAACATGCTTAATTTCTCTTTCACTCCATCTAAATGCAATATTAATAAAGTGTGACATTAGTGTCCATTTTATTGTCAAATTTGGAACAGCGCAAATAGCGCCATGCAAATCATCAAATTCATTGTACCAAACCAAAGAAAAGAATGTTCACATAATTAACATAGGAAAGTGATTGGGCATCGTATTTCTGGAAAACAAATTTCGATAAAATCTTGTTGATACTCTGGGAGACATGTATGTAATTGTGTATGGAGTGTCGTGGCCGAGCGGTCTAGCGCACCGAACTCAAGTTCTGGTGTTGCCAGCAGCAGGGTGTGGGTTCGAGCCCCGGTCGTGACACTTGTATCCTTGAGCAAGGTACTTAACCATAATTGCTTCGTCCTTCGGATGGGACGTAAAGCCGTAGGTCCCGTGTGTTGTATAATGCACGTAAAGTGGATTGTCGTGGCCGAGCGGTCTAGCGCACTGAACTCAAGTTCTGGTGTTGCCAGCAGCAGAGTGTGGGTTCGAGCCCCAGCCGTGACACCTGTGTCCTTGAGCAAGACACTTAACCATAATTGCTTCTCCACCCAGGGTTAAATGGGTACCTGTGAAGGCAGAGATGGTTTGCTCTCTATGCGCTAGAAATGGCAGCAATTGAGCTGTATACTCCCCAGGGAGCTGAGATGGTTTCAGGAATGATTTATGAGCCTTATGAGCCTTATGAGCAGGGATAATAATATAATGCGCCTTGAGCGCCACTTAGTTGGTGGATACGTGCGCTATATAAATCTATACATTATTATTATTATTATTATTATTAAAAAGGATAAGAGCAGTTATTGAGAGGTGGGCGTAAAATGATATACTTCGACTTGTTGCATAAAGTCACGTTATCAGTGACGTTTCTCTATTTAAGCTACACGAGACCTATAGTATCTAACATTTCAACGAATATGTTTTGTCTTCAATGTCGGGCATTTGCCACTTCTTGTATTAATTTTCAAGAGAAATCTGATACTTGGACGAAAAAATGTAAAGGTTTTTCTTCGGGTTTAATGGTCAGTTGATGTGTGATGGGATAGATTTTTCGGTGAAATACTATTTCCAATGTTTAAAGAAATGTAACCTAACAATAATTTTAGTCGCCATGTAGTCCGTCGTTTTTTCTCAAGAATATAATCTAAAATGTTAAGTGAATCAACTTTATAATAGTTCGATGAGTGGCAACATTTTATAACATTAAATTTAACTCGAGGCAAGTGTTTAATTAGGCCTAACTACTAGTAAAGTTAAATTTTTAACTTAATAAATGTTTGATTTAATTTTGCACTACACCGACGTGTGTATTTTGCCCTACACCGACACCGACACCGACACAAAAAATTCGTATGCGACTCGGGCGGGATTCGAACCCACGACCTCCTGCCTATTAGTGCAGACGTTTTAACCTCGACCACCAAGCTTGCCCGATGTCGATTGGCTGGCTAGAATCCTACATAGCAGCGGGTGCCGCGATATGTTAATTCAACGCTTACAAAAATCCAAGTTAAAGAGTTCTCACTGACCGAAGTCTTAAAGGTTTATTCAACATTTTCAATTTGTATAAATCTCAGACAAATTCAATCTATATAGTCTCACTCGTTGACGTCACTGCTGTATGCGTAAAATAGACTTGAAAGGTGCAATCCGCTTTGTTCATGAGCTGTTGAGGACGCATGCTTTTACTAGATCTACACTGATCGAAAGGGCAGTGGCAGTGCGTCGCGTTTAGCGTATTTCGAATTGATGAATGTATACGCGCTCATTTTTTCCAGTTATCATTAAGTAATGCAGGATGTACGTACGCTTGCGCGCGTAGTACTGTCGATAGGCGCATAAAGACACGCATTGTCCTATATATCACCAAGTGCCCTATCACCAATACAATGGGTTCATTTTCACCGCTAGAGGGCCACAATGTACACGGAGTAGATACCCAGGGATGGGCAATTTTCTTATTGAAAAGAAGTAGGCTAAATCTAGGTCATATTACCCGCACAAAAATAGATCTGTGCGTTAAAATGATTTACCTAACAATGGTTAACTGCACACAATTCAAAAGAATTACACTGGTTGATAATGTTTTATTTTTATTTTCTATGTTGAATGTTATTTACGTCTTAACTGTGGGAAAATATTAAGAAAGGCTTCAGATAAAATAAACAGAATCGAAAATAACTGGTAATACAGTATACCAACAAGAATAGAACATATATTTTTAAACCGTTGTGGATGACGTCATTGTATTCAAGATGTCCTTCACCTCTCATAGCCCGTAGCATAAACAGCGCAAACATCATAAAATAATAGTTTTTAGTGTGTAAGATTACCGTTCTTCCCGGCCCAGCCCGGATCTCATTATTATACATTAGGATGTGGTGATTCGGTCAAAATAGTAGGCTCCTTGTCAAAATCAAGTCTCGCGGCAGCTGAATAAATTGAATAAATAATTGCGTCTTCTGAATTCACCGCGCAGCCGGTATACAAGTTTGGTTAAAGGTTTGTAAATGCATACGTACTTAAGAATCAAGAGGTATGCTCAGAAATCAACCTGGGAAATATTCAGTAATTATTGTGTCGTTTACGAGAAAATGGTGAAGATTTATTTGTTTTAATTTTAATGTGGAAATATATCCTATGCTGATAATCCATTTTATTTATTCATGTTTTCGCGGAAATAACAACATTTCCATTTACAACATGAAATAACTTATCAGGTTTGGTACGGTATACCATTAACATCTCCAAACCAAATAAGCTCTAATATAATCATTGCAATTTAAATTGAAATTATAATAATTTACTATCGGGTTATCCAATGGTGTAAAATATTATTGTGGATCTTATTGTGTATTCATATTTCACGAGCATTTTGGGAAATATGTTTTGAAACTATATATATTGGTAGCCCTTCCCCCTATTTCCAGAATCAATCCTGGGGTACGTTCAGGGCCGTAGTCTCAGTCGGCATTTAGAGCCTCAGTCGGCAAATGAAGCATCAAATGTACTAGAAGAAGGGTTGGTCCAGAATAAATTTTCAGTCGGCAAACCTAGAGCTATGGGTTTGCCGACTGTAAATGTATCATGTTTCTAAGCACTAAAGATTTGCCAAGTGGTTTGTTATAAGTCGTTTATAAGCTGTGGTTTCGGGTCGCAGTTTTCCCCCCCCCCCCCCCCCCCCCCCCCTGTTGGGCGACTTTACAGAGTATCTATTTTGGGCGAAAAACCAAGTAATTTGTCTGGACATAATATTAGAGTTGTGTAGGTAAATTTACCAGCAAAACAAATTTGCACCCCCAACTGTGATGTCAGTCGGCAAATTGGCTCCACCCCCAAAGAAAATGACTTCGCTACGCCCCTGGGTACCGTACATTTAACAAGAGGGCGAAGCATCGAGATATGGATCGACTCACTTCCCTGGAACGGACAATGACATATAGACAAATGAAATGAAATACACAAATTAAAGAACAAAACATTACGCTTGAGAGCAAGCTGATTGCACCATGACCGTGTTCTTTAGCGATTTACAAATTCTATCAACATTATTTTGTTTCAGTCAAAATGAGTCATTTGCGTTTGCACTAATGCGGGCTACTTCATGTTACACTCAAGGCTTGTCTAAAACGTGTCCAATTACCTCCTTAAGTCCTACCCAGGCCGTCATTACCACCCCCGCCTTAATACGGGCTTTTGGCCACGGAGCAGTCCCTTCCTGCCGTGCCGGCCAGAGCAAATAACGGCCTCTTGAACACTTAGTGGAACCAAAGAGATGTTGTGGAAACAAACAACCTATTAGATACCAAGTAGGCCTATTTGTTTTAAGAACACAATATTAGCTTGATTTTCAAGGATTTTCAGGAAAGTTAGCTTCGCAGTGGGTAACCATGGTTCTTTTTCTTGAGTACGGGTCCATAAGTGTCGATAATTCACAATCTTAGGTTTGCAATGGATCTGGATTCGCCTAGGTCTTTTATTGTACAAAAATTAATTTTTCCACCACAATTTCACCAGTGATTGCCGTTTTTTAATCTGACATTTGTTTAAACAATGACTAATTTAAAATAAAACTGTTTACACAGTAATTTAGCGCTTTAAATGAAAGTATACGGGGTCCGTTACTAGTCTTGCAGTAAAACACATGCACGGGCTCTGACGATTTTTGTGTAAAGCCTGTTTGTCTTTCTACATGAAAATGGAAACACGGGCGATGCACCTTTAATTTTCAGAAAAAGCACCAGAAAATCATAGTATAAGCCTACCCTAATTTTGAAGTGAATGGTTTTAAGAGCTCGTGGTGTTCGTATGTCGTGCGTGGGGGTATCCACTCTCGCTCTTGAAGTGGAAAAGAGATACCTGAGTCACAGTAGGGTTATTTCCACAGATTGGGTCAAGAGCGACCAGAAATAACTAGTCACAGTAAACGATATCTTAGAGTGTGTATTAACCCATAAATCTACCTCAAGTGAGATCCGATAATGCATCATTTCGTTGTTCCCGGGACTTTCAATATTTTCGGTTGTCTTCAATTGGTATATCAGTTTACTCGAAGGCTCCTTTCAAATCTGAGCTCATTAGAATCGACCCTCACAAAACACACGCACTTGGGAAAGCATCAGTTAAACTTTTAGCAAGGACACTGGAATACTTTTGTGGGGTTGGGAGCAAATCCAAATCAACGAGCGAAGCGAGCTCAAGGCGTTGCTTCAGGGCCTCGTGAAACTTTGCATCAATAAAGCTCTCTTTTTAACATTTCTGTCCGGGGAAGGGGTCAAATTCAAAATCAAATGACCGCTTCCTCTCCTACCTCCTCAACCATCAACTTTGAGCACAAATTAAAAATCTTGAATTTAAAAGAAAATGTTTTGGCAAGTTTGTGAAATTTAATTAAGACACGGCTCAGGTTTATAATAGATTACGTAACATAAACATCTGAGAATTATAACTGATCACTTTACAGAGGTTAGTCCTTTAAAATGAAAGAAAAAACTTGTTTCTACCTTTAAATTTACAATGTTTTTAGGTCTATATAATACTAAAGTGATTTCACAGCGTGATTGGATTTCACACCTTACAGTTGATTTGTGCATACACGTTGACTGAATTCCTTGTCTGGTTTGTTTTTTGTCATTTGTTAGGTAGCCTAACCACCGTTCTCTCGGTTAAGGTTTGGGATTTTGTTCTGTGCACTAGTTTCAGTATTACTTTAAAAACTTAGTACCTGTTGAGTTTTCACAGAACAGCGCCCTCTTATGTTTAGGAAAAGTATAATTTTTTAATACAAATTTAAAGGTTTGCTAAAATAACAATATTCTTGTGGTATATTGATATATTGGGTGAAACAACCTCCTTTGACTTTTGTTGCTCCAAAATATATTTTCAATTTGAGAACATTTGTATTGCTTGTGGCTGTGGTTCACCTCCCTCCATCGTCGGCAGCATTATTATCGTGAGCGTCGCTCACCAACGTGCAGCATCGCGCGTAATTACACGTGGAACAGGTGTGTCAGCACGTGGTCACGCGAGCTTATTTGCGCTTTTTATTCTTCGAACAGAATCCAATTCAATTTGAGGGACACACGTACTGTGTTAATTGTTGCGTCCTATTTAATTCACTGTCAATTATGTCACATGATCTGAGTCCGTATCGCTTCACTTTTTTGATCCGTACATCTGAAATATTCAATTTGAAAGCGCGATATGTTTTGATTTGTAATACTGACAAGCCTATACACACAATGTAAAGTTAGGAAACATGTTAGGAATTTCTGTTTTTGTTCAAACTGTCCAGAAATAATGCATATTTGCCTAACATCTACAGTACATAAAATTGCATTGCATAGGCCGTGAACCGCCAAAACCCTTTGGATATCAGTTTTTGAAAGGTGGTAGAGTAATGTTGAATGTACAGCGTAGATGCATTCCCATAAACCTCTATACACACATCGTTGGCAATGACTAACCTATAATAGTTACCTTTCAAAACCTTCACAAATATTTTGAGGGATCAACCTATATGGAGAACGACATAGCCCGGCCCCTTCCCGCCCCAAAACGTTCCTTCTGGCAAGTACATCTGATAATTGAAACGTGTTGTGGAAGTTAGTTAACGGTCATAGACCGTATTTAACGTTTCGACTATCAACATGTCCAAGTTGCATTAGTCATCACTGCACCGTCACGCAGTCTATCGAGTTTATGTCTCGAAGGTCATTTATATCCGAAGTCTGTACTATTGCCGTCTATTAGGCCAATATTATATTTTCTCTTAGAGTCTGAATCTTATTTGATAGCCCATATGCTTGGGGGCGGGGGCTGAGGGGAGGGGGTGCACTTAGGCTTATGCGATCTATCCTGATGTCCAGGGTTTAGCTTACCGCATGTACTTTCTTTGCCCTTTCTTACCTCTGTGGAGCCATGGCTTGGTTCAAATTCGGACTTGATCCGACATTGGGATTCAGTCATTGGGATTCATTGTCTTCAGTCTCATGTTATTTATACTTTGTATGTCAGCCTCCCACTTCTGAAATATAATCTTTTTCTCAATTTAGACAGTTTTCTTCAAGCTTTTGAGTTCAGAATTTTGAATCTTTGGTTCCATCACCAGGAAGTAAATAGTAATGACAAGCGAGTTTGAGAAAAAGGTTTTCAAATCAGCCTAGTATAGTACGTGTGTTGGAACCACTCTAAAAACAAGTTATTTTTTTAGCACTCAACCCTTTGTGCCTCCTTATATAAAGGTATAAAAATAGATATATCATTTTGCCTTCGTAAATGGAATTGGAAATCATTAAAACATAGCATCACCATTAAAATAAGCCCGTTATTGTTTTTAAACGGATCCAGGATGGAGATCTACTTCATTCATTGACTGCGAACATTTGAAGTTAACGGAGGGAAATGAAACTCTTTTAGCAAGGAGATTGCGTTATACGTCAATTGAAGTTCTATGAAAACGGATGAAGTCATTAAGCAGACAACATTCATGAATACTAAAATCGTTATTTTAATTCAGAACAGTGGTGAGTGATTTTTTAAGATGAATTATGGCCGATTTGCCTATTTTTTAAAGTTTTGAATTGCTATGTTTTTAGGATCACCAAAGTTTCACCAAACTTCAAATCAGACATCACCGTGACAATTATTATTATTAGGCCACCCAAAAAAGGTATCCGGTTTCTGGTCATAGTTCGGCTTCAAAATCGTTACGGTGACGCGCTGTTTGTTTGTTCGTTTGTTCGTGTGTTTTTTGTTGTTGTTTTTTTGGGTTTTTTTGAATAATTTTTTTTGCGCCAACCAGTGAGTGAAATACATGATACATGTATAGGCCTATACGCATTTATTGGAACCAGAGCAAATTTCCCATGCACAAAGTATGGTAGCTATGAGAGGCCTCACAAATCGTGCAAACGTTCATATTTATATGTGAAAAAAGTCATTTAAAACACAGCACGGCAGAATTCCAATCGATCTAGCATTTTTGGCTGCAATTGGACATCGTTTCTTTGCAAAACATAACTAAAAATGCAGACGCGCGGGTTTGAGGCGACGCGCGCGAAACCAGAAAACGTGAGCGTTCAAAGTTGAACGTTTGTCATCATTACTAAAGAAACATGTGTCAACAATTTCACCTTTTGCGGAAACTGAAATTTCGTGTGAGGTTGTTTTTGTACAAAAACATTTCAGAATAGTGATAAAACAACAAAAATAAAAACAACAACAACGTATGTTCTTCCCTTGGGTGGGTCTTGTCACCGTCCAAGGGAGGAGGGCTCATTGTTCCCAGGCGTGTTCCCAGGCCTACTATTATTATAAAATAAAAAAAACAGTTTTTTAAGTTGAAAGGATATGAGTGTAATATTATTTTAGGTTTCACATTTATTTTTTTCTTTGTCGTTTTACTTCAGAATTAAGTACAAACATTATAATTCGATTGTGAAAACATTAAGAAATCATGTCAAACGTCAGATAAAAGGTTTCACTTACCTGTTCGACCTGTACATAGTAGTAGTAGTAGTAGTAAACTAAATGTTGTGTATATTGTAAGGCGTGTTAAGGTTAAATCAGTACAAAAACTCATGTTTACAGCAGATAAAGCAATTCACACAAAACCAACTGTACTCCTTATCAGTTGACGTCCACGAAACAAATGTTACTGTTTTAGGAGCCGAGGCCTCTTCTAAGGAATCAGACGAGATAGCGTGGGCAACACCAGTCAGATATGATGATGGCTGTTTAAAGAGGCTAAGACTTCGTCACAATGAACTCCGTGATAACAAAGTGAGTGAGTATTAATGATATTAAGGACACGTGACGCCGTATTCTTTGAGTGCCATAAACAAGCTGTGATCTTCCGTCATTCGAGTCCACGGGCTAGTCACTGGGTGAGGCGAGATGAAAGTCAGGTATATAAGAGGACGTCTTCCATCTCTCGCCCCGGGTAGAATCAACGTTAAGAGGGTGCTAACTTGATTGTCTCCATTCATAATATTTGGTCGGGCCTCAATTTATGATATAAATAAGCAATCAATTACCAGCACACGTACTCCAGGCAACGATGAGCTGGCCATGATGTTGCAAGTAATTTAATTCTATCGAGAGAAAATCGTCATAAATGGTCGTGATTTCTTTACATTTTCCCATATGAACCCATATTAACTAAGGGAGGAGGAGCACGTGGCACCAGGTTTCCGTAGTTAAGATGCTTGGGTGGTTTCTTCAAATATTTGTAAGATTAATCCTGAATTAAATCGTGCACACTGATAAAGTGCATGCATGCAATGTTGGTAACATGCATTTCCTTAAGATGGGCGGGGCAAAGGACAAATTCTCGATCAGTCTTACCGTGACAGCCAATCGGACCGTGTCGTTCAAAATAACAAGACATTGGTCACAATTTGCTTCGCTGCGAACTATACGCAAATAAACGTAGGTCCATTTGGGAATGATAATTATAGGTCTATGAAGTGTCTGATTTCATATTGGATTGAATGCCAGCTAATTGCATTATCTAGTCTGTATTAAACTCCGACCTCTTGCCTCACGATAAATCAATTCGACCAGTCGAAGTGCAGAAGCTGAGGCGTTGCGAAGTCAATCGACCGGCCTCTGCAACCACATGCAGTCATAGTCGTCAACATCGTAGTCACCACAGTCATGACGTAGTTTTGTTGGCAGCGCTTCATGGAACTGAGCACGAGTGTATAATAGGAGATACAGATGATGGTTTATAGAAGATAATGCCCTCTGGCTAAGTATGACGAATATGTGTCGAGAGTTGTTCGAAGAACAGATCGAAGGCTTTCATTCGCTAGAGATGTATATCCCACCTTGGTAACGACGTCATCAACGCACTGCTATGTCCGACAACAGACCAATCACGGCTCGCCAGTCCGCCTGGGGATCATGTGACGAAGACCGTGTTACAAAATGGCGTGTTTTCCAGCTAATTAAATGTTTGGACTGCTGATCATGACCTTTTTCTTGAAATTTTTTTTTGTCACGTTCGTGACGTGTGGTAACGTCATGATCCCTGGTTACCGGTAAAGGCTGACACTGTGTATGTATGTTTGGCATCACGATGGTACTGCTTCGTTGTCACTTTGTAATAAGCGTCTAGGACAAATAATCATGGGGAGGGGCAGGCCAGGTTGTGTCTTGCATTTGGAGTCAACAGTTGGACCAAGTACGCTAGCTCATTTCTGATCTCCCGTTTTACAAAATACAACCTTGAGATCTGCCACCACAGTAGGAAAAGAACATTTTGGGGTCTTTGGAACGACGACGCGAGTTTTTTGTACACAAAAACATCTTACAGAGACGAATCTGGACTTATCACATCAAAGTATCCATGAAGTAAGCTTTCAAATTAAAGTTTCTTTGTACTAAAATATAGCGCCCTCAACTGTAACGAACCCTATTACGAAACGCTGCAATGATCCCAACATGAGACGTGTCTGGATCACTGATCTCTCTATTATAGTACAATAGAGATCAGTGGTCTGGATGTGGACAAGAAACATAATTCCTGGGATTCAAAATCGGTTCTGATTATTAATACATATCATTCGTTTTAAAAGGGTCAGCAACTTAACTATTCATAATTTTGCAGCTTGTTTCAAAATATGCTATCACATTCAGCGACGCTATAATAGAGCTATTATAGCGTCTCTATTGAACATTGGAAGACAAGGCATGTTCTGTCGTCAGTAAATAAATCTCCAATTTTATTTTGAAAAGATGTCTGGAAGAAATGATTTACGTTAAAAAAGTACCAGTTCAAAATGCTTTTACAAAGAATACCCAATTCATGCCTACAAAGAAACAGTTTATACCAACAGAGAGGAACTAATCTTAGAAAATGAGTTTAAAGTAGCCACAGTTTATGTTGTGTTAACAGGCCCTTAATCATGACTTTGTATTCGAGTCTTAATTTACAAGATATTGACATATGTTTGGTAGCAAATTGAAGATGATAATGGGAAGGTATATACGTAACTTAGGGTGGGAGCAAAGGATGAACAAATTTCCTTCAGACTCAAGTTGTAAAATCCAGTCAAATTTTACCTTTGGGTGAAGTGGAATAGCAGATACGACAAACACAGAAACACTTGTAGGTTAAACAATTCCATTTAATCCGGACACAATTATTACACATATGAGTGATAACAGGCCTATACATTTAGACCACGGTGATATCATTGGTGAAGCACACTTGCAATAACAAAAGTAACATAGATGTCAATAATAGTTCGATTGTTCACAATTTCATTGCCAAAATTATGATGCACAATAATTTCTCTGTCCTCTGTGATCATTTCTGATAAGAAATTCATGTTTGTTCGCAGATCATCATTTCGATATTTTTACCAAACGTGTGCCCGGGCTTATACACGTGTGTCTGGGCTTGATTTTAAACTGTGAAAAATCAATAATTTTGATTTCTTCTTTTGTAACCAATGTAGTTACATTTCAAATGAGACATCAATCGAAACTAAATGTACCGTCGCATTAGAGGAATAAATTTCTAAATGACTTCGTTGGGCTGATGAAATTCTTGCGTCGGGCTATAAACAATTGATTTGATTTTTGTCCTAACACCAAGGTATCTATGAAGCACTGTGTCTGTGACTTCGTTGATTTCATTCTGCTTATAACGTGTATAATTGCAGTGCATGTTTGTCATATGAAGATTTTTAATCTAGGCTATTTTTCAAGGTACAATCAATTTGAAACGGAATATCATCTAATCTATTTTTCAATTAGTTTGAACACGGAATTTCATCTAATCTATTTTTCAAGGTACAATCAATTTGAAACGGAATATCATCTAATCTATTTTTCAAATTTACAATTAGGTTGAACACGGAATATCATCTTTCAGGCATATTCATATATAAGGCTTGTACAATATTCGTCCCGTCTCAGCCATAGTTTTGGCGTGCAGCGCAACTGCAGCATATGCCGATGGCTATGTCTTGCCATTCGTGTCCACCATCCCCGTTCGACACGTAGGCCCTTGTCCATGACGTTAGCGTTCTGCACTCCGATGTTATACTGTGAACGAATACAAAATCAGATATACGGTATCAGTATACGGGAGGCACAAAATGCTACATCAGCAGGATTTGAAACTTTGCATGGTGAAAGTACAGTAGAAATAAGTTTGAGGAGTTGGAATAATTGTTGGTTCTGCGAGAAACTGCCACAATTCCCGTTTCATAAAACGCAAATGAGTATTATTATTATGTAGCCTACCACCTGATACCGGTAACATTCTAGTTGACTACCAGGAATCAGCCTACTGGGAATGGTTGCTTAGCTGGTCTCGTGTTTTGTCATAAACCTTGGCAAAGCTCAGCAGGGAACCATTGACATGTTGGTTTTTTCGACTATGGTCGTTTGAGTGTACGCACTGAGAGTGCGCATTGTCAAATCGACCGCATAGTCGGCACTCACTTAAACTTACTCATCTGATGGGATACACTCATCTTTAGTCGGCACTCACTTAATCTTACTCATCTATGGGATACACTCATCTTTAGTCGGCACTCACTTAATCTTACTCATCTATGCCGGATACGCTCATCTTTAGTCGGCACTCACTTAAACTTACTCATCTATGGGATACGCTCATCTTTAGTCGGCACTCACTTAATCTTACTCATCTATGGGATACGCTCATCTTTAGTCGGCACTCACTTAATCTTACTCATCTATGGGATACGCTCATCTTTAGTCGGCACTCACTTAATCTTACTCATCTATGGGATACGCTCATCTTTAGTCGGCACTCACTTAATCTTACTCATCTATGGGATACGCTCATCTTTAGTCGGCACTCACTTAATCTTACTCATCTATGGGATACGCTCATCTTTAGTCGGCACTCACTTAATCTTACTCATCTATGGGATACGCTCATCTTTAGTCGGCACTCACTTAATCTCACTCATCTATGGGATACGCTCATCTTTAGTCGGCACTCACTTAAACTTACTCATCTATGGGATACGCTCATCTTTAGTCGGCACTCACTTAATCTCACTCATCTATGGGATACGCTCATCTTTAGTCGGCACTCACTTAATCTTACTCATCTATGGGATACGCTCATCTTTAGTCGGCACTCACTTAATCTCACTCATCTATGGGATACGCTCATCTTTAGTCGGCACTCACTTAATCTTACTCATCTATGGGATACGCTCATCTTTAGTCGGCACTCACTTAAACTTACTCATCTATGGGATACGCTCATCTTTAGTCGGCACTCACTTAAACTTACTCATCTATGGGATACGCTCATCTTTAGTCGGCACTCACTTAATCTTACTCATCTATGGGATACGCTCATCTTTAGTCGGCACTCACTTAAACTTACTCATCTATGGGATACGCTCATCTTTAGTCGGCACTCACTTAATCTTACTCATCTATGGGATACGCTCATCTTTAGTCGGCACTCACTTAATCTTACTCATCTATGGGATACGCTCATCTTTAGTCGGCACTCACTTAAACTTACTCATCTATGGGATACGCTCATCTTTAGTCGGCACTCACTTAATCTTACTCATCTATGGGATACGCTCATCTTTAGTCGGCACTCACTTAATCTTACTCATCTATGGGATACGCTCATCTTTAGTCGGCACTCACTTAATCTTACTCATCTATGGGATACGCTCATCTTTAGTCGGCACTCACTTAATCTTACTCATCTATGGGATACGCTCATCTTTAGTCGGCACTCACTTAAACTTACTCATCTATGGGATACGCTCATCTTTAGTCGGCACTCACTTAAACTCACTCATCTATGGGATACGCTCATCTTTAGTCGGCACTCACTTAAACTTACTCATCTATGGGATACGCTCATCTTTAGTCGGCACTCACTTAAACTTACTCATCTATGGGATACGCTCATCTTTAGTCGGCACTCACTTAAACTTACTCATCTATGGGATACGCTCATCTTTAGTCGGCACTCACTTAAACTTACTCATCTATGGGATACGCTCATCTTTAGTCGGCACTCACTTAAACTTACTCATCTATGGGATACGCTCATCTTTAGTCGGCACTCACTTAATCTTACTCATCTATGGGATACGCTCATCTTTAGTCGGCACTCACTTAAACTTACTCATCTATGGGATACGCTCATCTTTAGTCGGCACTCACTTAATCTTACTCATCTATGGGATACGCTCATCTTTAGTCGGCACTCACTTAATCTTACTCATCTATGGGATACGCTCATCTTTAGTCGGCACTCACTTAATCTTACTCATCTATGGGATACGCTCATCTTTAGTCGGCACTCACTTAAATCTTACTCATCTATGGGATACGCTCATCTTTAGTCGGCACTCACTTAATCTTACTCATCTATGGGATACGCTCATCTTTAGTCGGCACTCACTTAATCTTACTCATCTATGGGATACGCTCATCTTTAGTCGGCACTCACTTAAACTCACTCATCTATGGGATACGCTCATCTTTAGTCGGCACTCACTTAAACTTACTCATCTATGGGATACGCTCATCTTTAGTCGGCACTCACTTAAACTTACTCATCTATGGGATACGCTCATCTTTAGTCGGCACTCACTTAAACTTACTCATCTATGGGATACGCTCATCTTTAGTCGGCACTCACTTAAACTTACTCATCTATGGGATACGCTCATCTTTAGTCGGCACTCACTTAAACTTACTCATCTATGGGATACGCTCATCTTTAGTCGGCACTCACTTAAACTTACTCATCTATGGGATACGCTCATCTTTAGTCGGCACTCACTTAAACTTACTCATCTATGGGATACGCTCATCTTTAGTCGGCACTCACTTAATCTTACTCATCTATGGGATACGCTCATCTTTAGTCGGCACTCACTTAATCTTACTCATCTATGGGATACGCTCATCTTTAGTCGGCACTCACTTAAACTCACTCATCTATGGGATACGCTCATCTTTAGTCGGCACTCACTTAAACTCACTCATCTATGGGATACGCTCATCTTTAGTCGGCACTCACTTAAACTCACTCATCTATGGGATACGCTCATCTTTAGTCGGCACTCACTTAATCTTACTCATCTATGGGATACGCTCATCTTTAGTCGGCACTCACTTAATCTTACTCATCTATGGGATACGCTCATCTTTAGTCGGCACTCACTTAAACTCACTCATCTATGGGATACGCTCATCTTTAGTCGGCACTCACTTAATCTTACTCATCTATGGGATACGCTCATCTTTAGTCGGCACTCACTTAATCTTACTCATCTATGGGATACGCTCATCTTTAGTCGGCACTCACTTAAACTCACTCATCTATGGGATACGCTCATCTTTAGTCGGCACTCACTTAATCTTACTCATCTATGGGATACTCTCATCTTTAGTCGGCACTCACTTAATCTTACTCATCTATGGGATACGCTCATCTTTAGTCGGCACTCACTTAATCTTACTCATCTATGGGATACGCTCATCTTTAGTCGGCACTCACTTAATCTTACTCATCTATGGGATACACTCAGTCGGCACTCACTTAAACTTACTCATCTATGGGATACACTCATCTTTAGTCGGCACTCACTTAAACTTACTCATCTATGGGATACACTCATCTTTAGTCGGCACTCACTTAATCTTACTCATCTATGGGATACACTCAGTCGGCACTCACTTAAACTTACTCATCTATGGGATACACTCATCTTTAGTCGGCACTCACTTAAACTTACTCATCTATGGGATACACTCATCTTTAGTCGGCACTCACTTAATCTTACTCATCTATGGGATACACTCATCTTTAATTTAAACCTAGTGTCTATATCAGGCCTGTGATTCCTTAGGATTTCTTTCTGATTTCAGGTTTTTTTCCACAAATCTCCCTTTGCCTCAAAATTTTCTTGAAAAAAGAGAAGTAGCCACCAAGGAAAGAAAGAAGTACCCTTTATTGTGTCCAAACCTCTATTTGCTAGTTTGTGGGGATGTGGAGAGTCTTTACATCATAAATATCCATCAGGTTCAGGGGGCTTTGTCATCTAGACCAAATGGAGACCCTGAGCCCGCAACCTATTTTTCAGGATTTTTTACTTTTGTCAAATCTCATCCCTGCTTCAGTGCAGGGGTGTAACAGTTAAGTGTATTACCCATTAGCTATAAAGTTACATTCCGCTTCTTCTCGGTCTTCTGTACATCTAGTCAAGCGAAAAATCTGACCGGGGAACAGCTCGACTGTGGAGTGACTTTGTGTGATACCCATCCGTATCTCGCCAACGTCAGTCCAGCGAGTTTCGCTGGGACAAATCGCGGCCAGGTGCCCGGTAGACGATCGCTTCTTCTGCAAAAGAAATTATAAGCGTTATTCATAGCTTTTCCACCATAATCATTGGATACAAATTATTAACGGTTTGGGAACTTTCTTGTGGTTATCACGACCTCCAAGGCTCAAATACAGATTCAGTCAAATTCAGTAATGTTAATCGAAAAATGGAACATGAGTGGTCTTTGTGCAGAAAGTAAAACGCAGTACTTTTCATGCGGAGTTACACATTCTCAGTTTCATCCGGTAGTCTGTAATATTTCTGTGAAGTTGGTATTTATCAAACATTATGAGAAATGTTTCTGCCTGAATTTAGAAGTGTTTTCTATGAACAATGCAGTACTATCAGATATCACTGAAATACAACATTTATATTGCGCCTGAAAGGCTAATTCGGTCATACCTGTCGATTAAGTAAGATTTGAAGCTTTGCATGGTGGACGTACAGTAGAAGTAAGGTTTGCGGTAGCACCATGTAAAGAATCTCTTTAGAAGTTATAATAATTGTTGGTTCGAAAAGAACCAGTGGTTAGAAACTCTTACCTGCTGATTGTTCTCGTCTGAGTCGAGTTTCGAGAAGTTTTTGAAGTCGGGTTTCTTCGGGCTGAACGCTACGCGGTTGTTGCTTAGAGCCGGGTGCTTCAGGATGTCGTCATAGAAACCAGTGATTTTTTCTTGAAGCATCTCACTCTGCTTTTGATTGAACCTTGTTTCTTTGTTGACCTCCATTTCTTTGATGAGTCTAAGGGCAAGATCTGTAGAGTAATTAAACACGTGTTCTAGTATTGAATACTGGGACTATGATACCCGCGTCCGAGTTGGGGTATCCTGACCCGAAACACTACCGAACTATGGAGTGTTAAACACAACATCACTGATGTTTATATCAATAATGGTAATATTGTTCCTTTGAGAAAGAACCCGTTAGGTTCGAAACGTAAGGCCAATAACCATTATTTTGCATTTATACTACAGGTCCTTCAGGTTGGTAAGCAGTTTGCAATTCTCTATTTAATAATAATATTTAATTGTTATAAAGTGTGTTTACACGCTTCGCATGATTACCCTCTGGTCACTGATTAGGGAGTCAATATCATTCTTGTAATCGTTCACAGCTTCCCAGGGAGTTTGTACAGCCCATACGTGCAACCTCTTTTGGCGTTACAGGGCTAATCAAACAATAATCATCTCTACCCTCACAGGTGCCCATTTATACTCCTGGGTGCAGAGAAGCAATTATAGCAATTGCAGCGTCTTCCTCAAGTACACAAGTACCACGGTCGCGACCAGGATTCAAACCCACATTCTGACGACACGGCCATCAGAACACAAGTCCAATGCACTAAATAAAAATCACTCGGCCATGGCATCCCATGGGGTGTCGTGGCCGAGCGGTCTAGCTTACCGGATTCAAGTTCTGGTGTTAGCAACATAATGTGGGTTCGAATCACGGCCATGACACTTGTGTCCTTGAGCAAGACACTTAATCATAATTGCTTCTCTCCACCCAGGGGTTAAATGGGTACCTGTGAAGGCAGAGTTGGTTTGCTCTATATGCGCTAGAAATGGCAGCAATTGAGTTGTATACTCCCCAGGGAGCTGAGATGGTTTCAGGAATGATTTATGAGCCTTATGAGCAGGGATAATAATATAATGCGCCTTGAGCACCACTTAGTTGGTGGATACGTGCGCTATATAAATCCACACATTATTATTATTATTATTATTATTATCCCATATTGGGCAACTAACTCATTATAGATCCCCCCCCCCCCCCCCCATTTCATGTACAGAGAATCAGTGCTACTTGCGTTCATTATTAGTACAGGGAATCTGGCAAAAGTGGCCGTGCTATTTACACGCATGCGTCAGATGTGTTGAACTCGGCTGTGTGATGTGCATGCTTGAAAAGCACGTGTCTGCACGTGTTTTATATAAGTGCATGTTGGCTTTGCCGGCGTTGTCTGTGTATAACGCTCTTCGTTACAAGATGAGTGGGGGCGTGGGAAATTAACTTACGGCGAAGAACAAGATGGAGCATTCCATTGTCGTGTATAGCTCGGGAAAAAGAGGGTCCGCTGTTTTGGGCCTCGTCAACATCAAAACCATAATCTGATAGAGAAACAAACTTGATTATTATATTTGCTCTTTAGCACATTGTTTACATTCCGGTAAAATAAATTGTTAGAACTAACAATGTTTCGTATAAATGCGATTTTCAGGAGTGGTATTTTGTTTAAAATTCTAACCGATTGCAGCTACATATCTGTATTGTGTTCTATACTAGGATATGGTGAGGTAGAATTCTTTGTGCGTGAGGATAATTATGATATAGAAGCGTTTTTGCAACTAGACAGGTTTTTTTTGTTCATTTGGAATGATGTTCTTTAGAAGCCCCTATACCCTTTTTATAATCTCAAAAACATAAACACTCACAGTTTTTCCTTAAACGTAACATACTTATAGTTGATGGTATCAAACATCCTTTCAAATCTTTCTGTCTGAGGTGATATCATTTCAGTAGATTTATCAAAACAATTTCCTAATTGAATCATTAGTCAGAGGGGCGTCTGGGTGTCTTTTGGACATCCAGTTTCAATTTTGGACACCCTATTTCATTTGTTATTTGCATGTAAACGTATTGTAAGTGAACAATTTGGACATCCTATTTCTAAATCCTGGCAAACACCTTGAATTGAATTTTGTTGTCTTCCTTCCGGGGACGCCGAAAAGTCAACGTTTGAATCGACAAATCTGAACGCATGTTCATCATGTTCTTGATAACGACACAACATTATAACTTGTCCATGTTGGTTGTTCAACGTATAACTTGATTCATAGACAGTAAGATAATTTTAGAGGCAGTTTATTAATGCTGTACATTATACCGTTAATGTATAATGGCTTTAATTTCGCCATTACCTTCATACAAATCCATTGGTTGGTCGTCGAAGAGATCTGCCGCACCTGTAAATGTAATAAATGAAATGTGATCAATCAATCAATCAATCAATCAATCAATCAATCAATCAATTAATCAATCAATAATCAATCAATCAATCAATCAATCAATCAATCAATCAATCAATTAATCAATCAATAATCAATCAATCAATCAATCAGTCAGCTTTTAAACGCTCTTAATAGTTTACTCTTTACTTTTCATCATTAAGTAGGGACATCATTTGCATTAGATTGCATTGTCAAATAACTCCATCAAGCCAAATTACCACGATAGTGACGGCCTAGAACCGAGAGAAAATACATTATTTGAGATATACATGTAGGCAGCCACAAAAGAGCAGCTCGGAGGTTACCGCGACTTGAGACGATGCAATCAAAGATGACCTCGGTTCCTCCATTTCGATTTAGACTCAGGTGTAGGCCTACTCCATCGCGGCCCTCAGAATAAAAGCTACAGCAACTCCATTATAGACTCCTTTGACAAGTTAGTGATGAATTGGAGTGGGTTAAAGATAGACCTGAAGAAATGGCTGATATAGAAACTGTAACAGCAAAATTAACTGTAACTCAAGATTTGGATTTGGTCCTGGAAATGTTTTTTTTTCTTTTTAAATTTTTTTAATTTTTTTTTATGGAGTTATGTAAGATTAGGCTACATCACACATTGATATTAACATGATTGTCATACTATTATTTTTTAGCATGTAAATTGGCCCTGCGTTGTCACGTACGGTTAATTCTCAACTAATAGTAGATTCGAACTGCTGGAAAATAACAATTGAAATCTAACACTCAGTCGACAAAACGTATAATTAATAACCAATAAATATGATATTCAGCGATTTATTCCCTCGCAATTCACCACTCAACTGAATAATTTCCTTGAGGGCCTTTAGCGAACTCTTTACCCAGGAGTCGGTATTCATAGATTTCTTCGCAAATACCACAGTGCGCACGCGCAAGTCGATTTGCGTAATGCATGCTGGTCTAGCTGACGACAAAATACTGCAAAATCCCCGGATATTGTCTGTCAATGTTACGACCACACATACAGACTGACATTTGGCCATGCATTTCTTTAATTTTTTCATTTCATTTCATTTTGTCTTGTTTTGGTTTAGTTTAATAACCCAACTTCGTAGATGATTCAGTTACAAACTTCACAGTATATATGGGGAAATGTGAACACTACAGCTGTCGTTTCTGGCACCACTTTTTTTCATGCACAGTATGGAAATTTACCATACGTTTAGTTTTGTTTAAACGTCTTTGCTTTAATTTCATATAGTTGAGATAATGTACAACAATAAATTCATGTTTTCAGTAAGTGTGCCCTCTTTTTGTTGCAGTGTAGCTCTTTGCCTTTTCCACCCTTTTTTTTAACCACCTAACCTACTTAGGTCCCTCTGGGCCCGCCTTGGTAAAGACATCTGCTATTATTGGTTTCGGCATGGAAGTCCGTACTTTGTTTCTTGGAACATTTCCTAAACTGAGCAACTTTTAGTGACTGTAACATTTCATGCTATTTAGTTTGTGGCTTATTTAAGCGAAAACTATGGACTTGGAAATCATTCAAAGCTGACAGATCAGTACCGGTACCGTTCAAAACACTCCTTTCTTTTGAAATGATTCCAGACCACGTACAACAAAAAATTGTTTTTGAAATAGTTCCAGATTACATTCAAAACAGAGTCTGAATAGAATAGATATAATTAAGATTTTCCCCAACCTTCTGCCACAGGAAGCCAGATTAAAGTCAGGTTTTTCACCAGCAACTTTCAATTCAATTTAAGGGAGAGGATGTGACATTTGTCAATCTTAAAGACAAACGCGGGCTTTTTGGAAGAGAAACACGGGTGTGGAACAAAGCGTTAAAGGAGTTGTGTACACCATTGTTAATAAGTAACTGTGCCAAATATTATTTAGAACAGATTATTTGTTTTTAAGATGATATTGGTACAAAACATTCTAAGAAGTTTATTCTGCTGGACGTGTTGTCATTTTCGACAATTATTTATAACCTTTCAACTCCTGTGTAACAATCGATCGCCGGCGATCGATAACTTTGGAAGCTTGCATTTTTTGTTTGCTGCCCTCTATTTGCTTATGTTCGATACCAATATTTTTAACTTATTAGTCTGGCTTTTCAATGATCAAGTTTGTTTTGTGACTGAACGTAATGGGTCTTGAGGGTGATACAAGAAGGACACCAGACCGCATGTGGATATGGATCATTACAGCCAGTGATTCATTTCCACAATAGAATGCTTTCAAAGATAATATAAGTGCGTTTTCACTCATTTGTCATTAAAGACACAATAAGGTGAAACTTTGACTAGTTTGTTTCTTTACATCCTCATTTTTATAAAGTGTGGATGCATTTCAAGACATTTTACTAATGGTGTTCTCGCTTTAAGGCCTGGCCTATACATTAAGACCCATCACGCACGGATGACGCAGTCTTTGGTGACATATATAGGACCTATATATCGGAGTTAACTACCGGGAGTGCTAAAATAAATGTTGCATACAATTTTCTTTGGGAATGATTTGTTTCATATTGCCACTTCGGCCAGTCAAGTGTGAACAGCAAATTTTATTGGGGTTACAATGGGGACTAACTATGGGAGCAGAAATCCGCATGATAACTCGTTAAAGCAACTATTCTGTCAGCCCACACATAGTGAATACCCAGCTAACATGCATACGTTGGGCCGACGTCGGTGAACATCGTCAAAAACGGCGTCAAAAAACGGACGTTGTACGGACGTCGGGAAGGTCGGAGTCACTTTCTAAACGTTGTACGGACGTTGGCAAACAGTATGAAGTACAACAGGTTATAATACGGACAACGTAACGTCGGCGTACTATATAAGGTTGTGCCAACGTCGGGAAATGTTGTGCAGTATACAAGGTCGATTTTCAACGTTGGCACAACGTAGGTATAATACGGGCAACGTAACGTCGGCGTCCTAAGGTTGTGCCAACGTCGGGAAATGTTGTGCAGTATACAAAGTCGATTTTCAACGTTGGCACAACGTATAGTGTGGGCAAAGTAACGTCGTGCGTACTATGGTTGTGCCAACGTCGTCGATTTTCAACGTTGGCACAACGTAGTTATAATACGGGCAACGTAACGTCGGCGTCCTAAGGTTGTGTGCCAACGTCGGGAAATGTTGTGCAGTATACAAAGTCGATTTTCAACGTTGGCACAACGTAAGTATAGTGTGGGCAAAGTAACATCGTGCGTACTATGGTTGTGCCAACGTCGTCGATTTTCAACGTTGGCACAACGTAGTTATAATACGGGCAACGTAACGTCGGCGTCCTAAGGTTGTGCCAACGCCGGGAAATGTTGTGCAGTATACAAGGTCGATTTTCAACGTTGGCACAACGTAAGTATATATAGTGTGGGCAATGTAACGTCGGCGTACTAAGGTTGTGCCAACGTCGGGAAATGTTGTGCAGTATAACAGGTTGATTTTCAACGTTGGCACAACGTAGTTATAATGTGGGCAACGTAACGTCGGCGTCATAAGGTTTTGTCAACGTTGGCAAATGTCGTGCAGTATACAAGGTCGATTTTCAACGTTGGCACAACGTAGTTAAAATGTGTACAACATAACTACGGCGCATCATACGTTGTGCCGACGTCAAAATCCAATGGTGTTTTAATTTCCGAAGAGGCAGGGCATTGTACACTTTAATTTTAAAAAATATCGTAATTTTACGGCGAAAAGTGTGTAAATTCCACGGTGAATTACCGCATCATCCCTTTTTCAGTGTTTTACGGCCGAAACCCGTATTACGGCCGCCCCATTGCACTCTGGGATATATCCAATATGTAAATCATCTGACCTTAATTTGACCTAGCTTTGTGCTCGAATCATTTCCAAGGTTTAAATATGTGAAAATTACTGTTAACTTTATGATAAAAAGGTAAGATTTTGGTGTTCTCTTCTATTTTGATGTAAAAAAATACATTCAAAATTTCAAATATTGAAATATAGATTATAATTGCATGACACCATGATTTGAAAAGAGATTTGAAAAGACAGTGTATAAAGGATACATGTTCTAAACATTAGTAACTGGAGAGGAGTCGTTGAAAAAGGAACCAGACTACGCGTACGTGTAGGTAAGTGAAAGACTTTGTGTAAAATAAACAATTGCATCGATTAACCCCAATTAATATCTACAGATCCATCCCATAGTAAATGCAGCATCCCGTGGACGTTTCAACCTTAACTGCTTAAATACCGTAAATAATACGTTAACCGTAGATTCATTTCCAGTTATGAAAATACGGTACCCGTGAATATATGGAAATATTTAAAACCCGCTGCACTACGTTTGACTGGGAATTTTACGGGAATTTTTTTACAGTGTAGGTCTACCCAGCCTAGCATGCATACGTTGGCCCAACGTGTGCCAACGTTGTGGCGGGGTTGACCCGTCGTCGGTACAACGTTGGCCTAACGTCGTCGACGTTGGCCCGATGGAGAAAATAAACGTCAAGGCGACGTCAACTGCCGACGTTGGGCCAATCATAAAATATTATGTTGTCCCAACGTTACTAATACGTCATACGAACGTTGGACGTGCCGACGTTGGCCCAACAAATGCCGACGTTGTGGCAGGGTTGGCCGACGTTGGGCCAATTGTAAATTCTTACGTTGGCCAACGTTGGCCCAACGTATGCATGTTAGCTGGGTAGTACATGTTATAGGAAGATTTAGTGTGTTTTTTCAACATTTTGCGTATTTTAGTTAATTAAAAAGTCAAGAACAAAATGTGATATTAATTTTTCACTTACCTGTTCTGCATATAGGCCTACATAGAAGAAGTAAGCTGAATAGTGTGTATATCGTAAGACGCGCAAAGGTTAACTCGATACACAAACTCATCTTGTTTAGTGGAGTTAAATTGAAGAAAAAAAACGTCTTCGAATAGCGTGCCAGTGCTGGAAGCAAGTAAGGCTAATTAAGTATGGTATTGAAAATATCTGAGGCACAATGAAATTGATAACAAACAAAACCACGCGTTGGATTATGGCGTACGCCTGGATTGATACCAAGTGATCTTTTGTCTTAAAGTTTCGTCTGCAAGATGTCCACTGGGTCGTCCGGCTGCAACTGAATCTTTGGAGCTGAAAGTTAAATATTTAAGGGGAATTCGTTCTTCTTATTTTTTAATTTATATTTTAGCCTATTTCCGAATTCCCCGCCCACCCATGGAAATTTGGATACGCCTCAAGTCTTGTACACAGTGCGCGCGCTGATAAAGCAGAGAGCGATAACATGCTCAGATACGTCTTCCAGCATAATATTTTACGCGTGACCGAAGACGTGGCTTTACCTTATTGGTCAAACCAAGCTGTGATTGACCAGATATTTGGGAAATAGCATTGAAATATTTTGTATGTCGACAAAACTACGAAAAGGTGAACGATCCATCGATTATTCGTCATTATGGAAGGTGTACAAACATTTTCTCCTCTGAAGTTCGAAGAACCAAAAGCGTGCATACGTATGATTCTGTCCCAACCCCTTCCCACCATTGCTGAGCGGGTCGGCCCATAAGAGGGTCAGCCCATAGGTGCCTCACAAATTAGTGCAGCCACTACATACAAAAATACATACAAAAATACCACACAAAGGCAACACACAAGGAATACTAATGCAATACACATGCAATGGGGAGGCCGCTCTCTCTATTAGCATTGCAGTGCATAGTTTATGAGAGTAGCATCATGGCATCAAGTGGTTACATTGGAAGTGCATTACCTTCTATTCATTCATTATTAACAGTGCCCACAACCACCACCGTCACCACCACCGTCACCACCACCGTCAACACCACCGTCAACACCACCGTCAACACCACCACCGCTAGTCCACTATATCACCACCAGCAACAGCACCAACATTTTGTTATCACTTTATATTTGCAAAAAAAAACTTCTTGTTTGGCATTCATTCATTTGGTAGGTTCTCGTAAGTAGAATTTCTTTGTTAAAACAAAACAAAAGTATGAAACTGTCGGAACGAATATTTGGCAACAGAAGCTGATATCTAGAATGACATTATGACGCTTGGTTGGGGGAAGAGGGTTTCAGACCCCGTAAGTGGCGTAACTTGTTTCAAGATGGTGCCAATTATGACACGTTCGTCATTATTTAGCTTAATACTTGATTCCGAGTGGTATACGGTAGCCTAAATGTTGGACTATACAAACTTCTCAGTGTAAAACAACCTGTTACATACCACTTTTAAAAAAGCACGAAAACCCGAAATCCATTATGGCGGTAACAGCAGAGTCGTCATTTGATGATATTTTGCACACATTGTGGTGTCTACGCCCTAAATTTGACTAACGTCTGCATCTCTCAGCAGTGAACCATGAACAACAAGAATGGTTGTCTGAGTGAAGTCCTTCGGTACAGCGTGCATCTCGGTTTCATCACGTTTGGCCTGTACATTCAAGGATGCCTAATTGCATTCTCTGTTACCCAGAGGGTTATTTTGGATTGAAGACATTGCCGAAGCAGCTAATTAAAGAGATTAAAGAGATACAGGCCTACAGCTCCAGCCTAAAAAATCAGTTCAAATTGTGGTTTAGATAGGTAAAGACGTAACAAAGTAGAATATAGTTTTTATGTTTCAACAACCAAAATGTGTTTTTAAAGGTACAACATGTTGGCAAAGAGAAAGGGAGGGCTGAACATTTGAAAGTGATTTTGGGTAACTCCGTAATGATAATGATAATGGTGCCGAAACCCCAATTATACTGGATGCAGGATATTTTTATTCTTTGCTTAATATCGTGGGGGTGCTCAGAGAGGCCGCAGGTGGCCTTATAACCCACTAAGCCATGTAATACTCCATGTTCAACAATGCATGCCCTATTAATATGTTCAATATAAGCTCAATGCAAACACGATAAACTGAATTCAAATTAAAAGTTATATTTTTAAAAAATGTCATCCTCTCTTAATTAGTGATCCACAGACTAAATTGCTTCCCATGTTCAGCATTGTAATCTAGGTGCTTGATCCCCGGTGTGTATGGATTCTAAATGATAGCTGCCTAGTGCCCATTGGATGCAGAACAAAGATACTAACAAAATAGGGAGACCACCAACCATAGGGTTGGTAGAGCACTGGTATGTAATCCAGAGGTCACACTGAGGTTCTATTCCCGCTCTACAATCATTTTGTTCTCCAAAACCCTATACTACATTTTCACTACAACATTTTATTTAAAAAATGCAGCCCTTTCCCACTTGGCTTAAGCTTAACCTACATACAAACTGGGGTTAATTTCATAGAGCTGCTAAGCAGAGGATTTTTAAGCAGATATTTTGGCAAAGTATTATAAAACAGACTACCAGCCAAATTACACTTATTTTGTTACGAATGTTTGGCTGATTACCAGCACGTTGATTTTGAACACATTGATTTTGAACACATTGATTTTGTAAGCAATTTTGTTCTGCTTAGCATTGGACCCAGATGTAAACGAGTAACATGTAGTTTCCCTATGCCAAGCGACATTTTCAATCAATCACAGCCGGTCCCCAAGAGGGAAAGCATTGCATCAACCTTGCGTTGTAATTAATTGATACAGCTGCAGTAGTGAGTCTATTTTAATGAATGCTATATTTATCAAACACACTCTCTACATTCCCCTGGGCGAGGTGAATGAGACATTGTCCCCAGAGGTATTAACGTCACCAAGATTTTACATGATTTTATAACATTCAGGTTCAGCATGCCTTGCCAAAAGCCGACCAAATACTCAATCTTCTACTCGGCCCATTACTTATTTTAAAAGTAAATAGCTACTTATCAACTTCAGATGCAGAATAGCTGATGTGAGGCCTAAAGAAATCCACCCCGGGGGGGGGGGCCTGGATTCCTCACCCCCAACCCTAACGGGTACCTCCACCGAAAACGCCTGCACGCACATGATCCATGTACGATGTTATTGAGTGGTCCGCCTTAACTGCAGCGGCGTAGCCACGGGGGGGGGGGGGGTCTTGGGCACGTTTCCCCACAAATTTCCAGTTCCCCCAGGTGCCCCAACGAAAAAATCCCGATAGTGCCCCTTAAAAAAAAGCATGACCCCCCACACCACTGAAAAACCCATACCCCCTGGCCCCCCCACCCCTGGGCGGCTCCCCCCACCCCCTGGGCCACCCCCCTTCCCCCACTGAAAAAGTCCTGGCTACGTCGCTGCTTAACTGTATACCAGTACGTTTGAGCTTGGTATAAGGGCCTATCTAGTAACAGTGGTATATCATACAGGCAGTAGCGGAACAAGTTACCGCCGGGCCGGGGGGACAGAGCGCACGGTCGGGCCCCCCCCCCCCCCAGGCATCATTCCCTAACCACACGTGATTTCCGAGAGACCCGTCATGATTACACTTCATGTTTTCAGGGGAGCTCAAAATAAAGAAAGGGCCCGGTTGATTTGTGTAAGTTCCAGCTCGGGCCCGGTCCCCCAACCACCCCCACCCCCCCCCACCCCCCCCCCCCTCCACCAGAATGTTAAAAAAAAAAAAAAAAAAAAAAAAAAAATCTTTGGGGAGGGGGATCCGGGCCCCCCCCCTCCGGGCCGGGGGACGGCTCCCCCCCCCCAGCCCCCCTGACGGTCCGCCACTGCATACAGGAGCACTGAAGGGGGTGCAGTGTCCCCGAAGAGCCCCACAAAACACCCCAATAAAAGAGCTCCCTAAATTCCCCCATACGAAATCATAGTTTGCCATGAGGCTCCTTCCAAAAGGTTATGGCTGCTATGTACCTAACCAGTGGCATAACAGTACACAAAAGAAGTCCTGGGCGAAGACTGCTCGACGGAATTTGAGGGTACAAACGTACGAGGGCCCATCGAGGGTACAAACGCGCCCTCTGTTGACAACTGTTGAGAAGTATGTCGGTAATAAATCACCAGCTGTAATGTTTTGGGCTTTATATCATGTGGTGTCGGTGCTTCAAAATATAAATGGAAAGCTGTCTCATTTTCCAGTTAGAATTTGACATAATTAATTCGTCGATCATATTGCATCTGTGACAGGTAAGGAGACAAAAGACTCTGTGAAAGAAACTCTGTAAACATTTTGTATCATTGATTTTTTAGGAAACAATTTGTTCAAATGATCAGTGCCCATGGCCGGGATGTTGGATAACCTGCGGCCACACAGCTCAATACACAGTACGGTATTAAGATGGGCACTTCCTGCATAGTGCATGTCAGTTGTCGTTAGGTTAGGTCATGGAGGTATATACCTCCATGGTTAGGTAGAGCATGGAGGTAGATATATCTACCTCCATGGGTAGAGTGGCACTGCCAGTCACAACCACACTGTGTCACGGTCACCCATAATCTTTTTATCCCCCAGCTCAGCTTGACAAGGCCTATTTCCTTGTTTCATTCAATTCCATAAAAAAGTGTGACAAATATGCCACTCAAAATTGGTAAAAAACAAAAAATAAGAAGAAAAAATATCACACCCTCAGTGGTAAAGCCAGGATTTTCCAACAATTTCGTGAATTTACGTACAGCCACTATTTTGGCAACAAAAAATTACAATTATTGAACTTCACTGATGCCAAAGTTATAGATGATGTCACACTCACACATGACATCATTTGTTTACACTTACAGTCAAACTGTTGCAGGGAAAAACTGTACTGTGGTATAAAATTACAGGTATTTTGAAGATAAATAATCTACATATGTTCGTATGTACCATAGTGTGCATGCACAACCCCATTTATGTAATGGATGCTGGTATAGGTAATGACAAGCAAATGCAAAACTAACCCTTAATAAGGTCCTTATCTCACAAAATATTGTCTATCACTCAGTGTTACAACCACACTAAATAACGGGTAGAATGTCGTATCCGACCGCCACTTTTTCTCATTCAATATAACCAATAATGTAATCTTACCTACCCAGTAAGGTGGAGAACATATGGATGATGATGGACATATACTTCAAATTATTCCAGAATATTTATTTCATGAAAAATAAGGCATTTTTGGTATACGATGACTTCCTCAGTCATGTCAGTCTGATCTTGTCAACTCCCCTGTTAGTGACCAACACGGACATTGTACATTTTTCTGAAGGGGAGGATGCTTTTAGAAGGGAAATAAAGTCCGAAAACCATCATAAAAGTGGATTTTAAAGATACCCCCAATAATCGATGGACCCCCAATAATCGATAGAATAATTTTTTAACTAGTTAGTGGCTGCAAAAAAATTTCCAAAAAAACCTTTAAAAGTGGCAGTCGGATACGACATTCTTTCCTAAATAACAGTTGGCCATGTTTTTCTTGAGTTTCAGTTCAATAATGCAGCTATGTAGATAGTTCAAATTACACACAAACTAATGCAAAATCAAAGTTATTGGCCTTATGTTTCGAACCTAGCAGGTTCTTTCTCAAAGGCAAAGTGAGACAGTTGAAAACAAGCTTGCATACTTAAACATACTGTAAGAGAGGAAGTTTAGTCTGGTGTGAAATGAACACAAAAAATGAAGATACAAAAAGCAGAGTCAGGCACTGGTCCTGGGATGGAACAAAAAGAGAAAAGTATGATTAGAGGTGCTCGCTTTGCCTTTGAGAAAGAACCTGCTAGGTTCGAAACGTTAGACCAATAACTTTGATTTTGCATTTATACTACAGATCCTTTAGGTTGGTAAGCAGTTTGCAATGTAAATCTCTATTTATTACGTACACAAACTACACAGTAACGTACACGTACAGGGAAATGTGAGTGATGATCAGCAACTAAACTGAGATGCAACGCCATGTATAAATTCAAAGTAGTCTTTGTGTGTTAAGTAAGGCATTACAGTTATTTTCACAATACGTGATGCTATCTGGAGATTCAAGTACAAAATGTAAAAATTGCACGCCTAAACACTTCCAAGTGCATTTCCAATTGTAAACACGTACATGTACGTGTATGACATGGGGCTAATGTCATAGAGCACACAAATGTGCTAAACACAGAAATATTATGTTCAGCAAAAATACATCACTGAACCTTCTGAACCTTCTGAAGTTGTAGTCAGCAGGGCGAATCTAGTCCGCATGTCGCTAACTTTAACGGTATATATTGGCATATACGGGCCTGCCAGAAACACCGGGGAAAACCCCTTCTCTTAGCGATAAGTGTACTGGGTTCTTTTTACGTGCATTGATAGTTTTTAATACAACACACGGGACCTACGCCTTTACGTCCCATCTGAAGGACGAAGCAATAATGGTTAAGTGTCTTGCTTAAGGACACAAGTGTCACGACCGGGACTCGAACCCACACTCTGCTGATCAGAAACACCAGAGCTTGAGTCCGGTGCTCTTAACCGCTCGGCCACGACATGTCAAATTGTCATGTTATGTAAATAGCATCTGGCTGGTTCACGGCAAAATGTTGCTTAGCAACTAAATTTGCTATGCAATATCTTCTATGAAATAGGGCCACGATGTATGTTTGTGTCCACAAACACCAACAGTCTGGTATACTATAGGCCTAGAATGCTCAGTCTACAAGGACCCTACCAAACCTGGCTATTATCACCTTGAAGAAATCCTTGAAGCATTATACGTGTACATATGTCGTGGCCGAGCGGTCTAGCTTACCGGACTCAAGTTCTGGTGTTAGCAGCAGAATGTGGGTTCGAATCCCGGCCGTGACACTTGTGTCCTTGAGCAAGACACTTAACCATAATTGCTTCTCTCCACCCAGGGGTTAAATGGGTACCTGTGAGGGCAGAGTTGGTTGATTAGCCCTATATGCGCTGTAATGGCAGCAATTGAGCTGTATACTCCCCAGGGAGCTGAGATGGTTTCAGGAATGATTTATGAGCCTTATGAGCAGGGGTAATAATATGCACCTTGAGCACCACTCAGTTGGTGGATACGTGCGCTATATAAGTCCACACATTATTATTATTATTATTATTAAGATCTTCATATGACCTTGGCCCAATAAAAGAACACCTATAACAGCAGAGCATCTCATTGTGCCCATTGTGGGGGGTCTGTCACCTACTGAACAAGTGAAGTGCAAGTTATTATTCCTGGCTATCTACCTTCCGATTGTTCACTAACATAACATTGACTGTTTGTTCTTGAAATGTATTGAATATATATAATCCAAGGCTTGTGTGTATTCTGCAGTAATGCCATTGTTTGTTGTGGATGCTGTATTTATTTTACCATGTATATAAGTATACTGTAGCCTGTAGATTTAGCTTGAGTACTTTTGTTGAATTGTGACCTTGGCATAGCATGGAGGAAGGAAAATATTGCTGATCCTTGCTGATCATGTACTTTACAAGGGGATAGAAATAAGGTACTGTACAGTCCTGAACAAAACATGATTTTTGTATTTGACTATTGATGAATTTTCATAATTTTCTTAAAAAATAAAAAGCAGTGTGCGAATTTAAGGGTTGCCTGGTTGACTTAGGCAAACTTAAATTCACTGGGGCAACCTTGTTAACTGAAACTTAAACAGAAACAGGTAGCTAGATCTTATCGGCTCTTTGGTTTCAAAGATTAAAATAAATTGTTTTAAATAATAAAAAAATGTTTTAAAAATATTACAATCTGAATAAATATAGGTAATAAAGTTTACTAACATGGGGTCGGCTGGAAAAAACAATGACATCTCTTTGGAACATCCCAGTCCCCCATTCTGTCCATGCCTTGAAAATGTTAACAAGTTAAAGTTATTGATTGTTTCTTGATTTTTTTTATGAGATGATCGAATAAATGATTCAGTTGATAAAGTTCTCCAAGTTAATGGCAATTGGTAAAGCCTTTTCTCACACGGTTTTCACACAGTTGCGTGTGAGCATGAAGGAAGAACAATCTTTCTTCATTGTGTGAGTCATTGGACATGTACTGTGTACATATACACTGTGTTTGTAGTAGAACAATGGAGGAAGAAAAACAGACCAAGAACTTATAACGAAGGAGCCTTGGGCAGAGTTTTGTTCTTGTATGGACTTGGGTATATATGCCTTGTATATATCTAGGATTTAGAAGTAGGAGTCCAGATTTGTTATTCTTTGAAAAACAGGGTGTCCAAATGTTTATCTTGCAATACATTTACAGTGTTTTGAAAATAAAACAGGGTGTCAATTTAGCAAACAGGGTGTTTAAAGACACACAAAGGTATTGCTGACTAACATTAACAATATGCTTGACAATAAGTCCAACAACAATGGGACTGCTTAAGAGGTTCTCAGCTTGTCCATAAAATAGGATTAGGTGTACCATACAGAAATGATCAGTGTACAGTGTACATAATGGGTGGCAAATTATGGAACCAACCTCCTGGTGCCCCCCTGTTCAAACAAACCTTTGGCTCACTTGATGCCTACTCCTTACATGAATAAACAAAGCCAACCAGATATAAAACACAGGTCAAAGACTTAATGTCTTGTCAGTATAAAAGCTATTACTACTAGCACTCATATTCTGTAGCTAAATTTAGTCTATAACAAAAAACACACTTTGTATTGGCAAAACATTTGACTTTTTTATTTGAATTGGTGTTCACTTCAATGGTGGCAGCTATGTGTACATGCTTCCATAAACATTTTCATGTGAAATGCAGTGAATACGTAAGGTAAAAATGTAAGGTTCAGATGTGTTTGTATTTTGGCATACTGTATTGTGTACAATGTAATGGGATAACCATAGCGAATAATAGCAACATGGGAAAGTACTTAGCCAATGTTTAATATGTAATACAATATTACATCCAAACCTCCAGCAATAACAGTTTTTGAGTGTTCACTGGTCTGTAAATGATTCCATACTTTATAAGAATCGTAAACCAACCTTTTTAAGTTTTAGCCTGTAGATATTTTGGCATTGCAGATAGTGAAAATACATTCAGGTTTGTGTGTACATGTGTGAAATGAATCATGATCCATTTGAAATGTGTAGTACATTTCACATTTTCTAAAAAAATAAATATTAATGGCTGTCCGAAGGAATGATTTCTCGGGAGGTTCGTTTCCATCAACAACTGCACAAGATGTAAGCATTGGATCTATCTGTTGTATTTCGTCTTACGTTTGTTTTGCCTTATTTTGTAAAAGGCATACATTTCTCAAGCTCTGCTTTTTAGGTCATGTCTTCCCTTTATGGTTATTTCTTATAATCATTCCATGTAGATTTGTATATTCTTGATGTTGCCATGAAGAGGAAAGAAATGTTTCTAAATGAAATGAAATTTAAAATACGTTTTTAGATTATAATTCTGTAATTTTGTTTCCGGGTAATTACCAAAAGTGTGGTCCTTGCTCTATGGTATTATAATAGGCCTTCTTCTAAACTTACATGTAGAAAATCCTTAGATTGTAATCACAAGGAAGTTATTTTGCTAAAAATATATTGTGTCTACCTGTAGATTGAAAACTAGATTGTGTTGACAGTATGTGTTGATTTAGTTGGTTCATGGAGGAAGGAAAACCTTTTTCAACAATGTAAACCTACTAATAAAGGAAGCCTGGGAGGATGTATTTCAGTATCTTCCTGGAATGTACATGAGTTGATTCATTTGGATTCACATCAGTTTGACTATCAGAACCTACAAATGAGGGAGGCTGTGGGTGTTTGGAGAGTGGTTGTATTCCAGTATCTTCCTGGAATGTACATGAGTTGATGGATGCACATGTACATCAGTTTGACTATCAAAACCTATAAATGAGGGAAGCTGTGGGTGTTTGGAGAGTGGTTGTATTTCAGTATCTTCCTGGAATGTACATGAGTTGATTCATTTGGATTCACATCAGTTTGACTATCAGAACCTACAAATGAGGGAGGCTGTGGGTGTTTGGAGAGTGGTTGTATTTCAGTATCTTCCTGGAATGTACATGAGTTGATGGATGCACATGTACATCAGTTTGACTATCAAAACCTATAAATGAGGGAAGCTGTGGGTGTTTGGAGAGTGGTTGTATTTCAGTATCTTCCTGGAATGTACATGGGTTGATTCATTTGGATTCACATCAGTTTGACTATCAAAACCTACAAATGAGGGAAGCTGTGGGTGTTTGGAGGGAGGTTGTATTCCAGTATCTTCCTGGAAAGTGACATTTCATGTCCTGGAAAAGTACATGTATTTTAACCCTCCTCCACATGGGAGGCCACTCTGATCCACAAAATTCTGCTCTTGAGCAACCTTCAGTACATACATGTACAAGCCTGCTGTCCTTTCCAGGTAATCTTACAAAATCAACTGTGTGCCACCCAAGGCCACTGTAAATGTTTGAACATATTAGTATGGCCTGCAATGTATCAATGAGAGACCAGCTTACCCTGTAATCTCAGTGGTGTGACAGTGCACAGAAGGGTAACCATAGGAGGCCACTGGCAACAGCTAATGGCTTGGAGTGGCCTGAATGGGTTGTTTCTAAAATTGCACTGATTGTAGGAGGGTTAATAAACATACTCGGGAAATGATCCTGTTAAGCTGAACTTGGTATAGTAAATGATTTCACTTGTATCCCACAGCAAAATGTTACACAAAATTAACAATTTGCCAATCAAAAATCATGATACTATTCAAATTAAGAATTACATACACACAAAAATACTTCTGCCTAAAAAAGAAGTTACAATGCAACCTTTTCAAACTAAATCATTCACTGAATGTATTTTATGTATTTAGTACTATTCATGTACATACATTCCAAAGTGTGAGGTAAAAAAGCATTCTCAATTGATTTTGGAGGTCAGTGACATTCTCATTTTCATTTGACAGGTGTACTGTTCTTGATGTTCCAAATTATCACAGCAGAGCTTGAGAATTACACTCCCAAGAAGCTTGATGTGGTACATGGATCTCATTGATTCGCCCCCGAACAAGTTCCACTGCAGACAAAGCATACAGCCAACAAGGTCCCAAGGAGACAAGACATGATTCAGGAAGGCTCATCAAGGAGTTTGCTTGCATTCATGTAAAGAACCAATCTCTGTTTTGAAAGAAATCGGCGATTTCAAATTGTCTTGAAAAAAACATTCCTTTTTCTATCTGATTTCCCCGGTTTCTGAAACCATTTGTCTGAGCACAGTGTCTCCAACCAACCCACTCCCCTCACTCTCTGAAATGGCAACCTTCGCAGTCAAACCCGCTACCCTAGACTTGCCCCAACCCTTTGGGCATATCCGATCAAGCAGTGACTCTAATCTTCTGGACAAAAGCCATAGATTCCCTGACAAGGACTATGAGGACAGTTCAGATGATCTCTATGGTGACACACCGGAGACTGAGGGCTTTACTATTGAGCCGGACGAATCTGAGAGGTGAGTCTTGTTTGGATATTTTGTAAAGTCGAAAATGGCATCAGTTGTAAACATACATTCAGATTTCTTAATAGTGAACATGTTCCTTAAAAACGATTTCACCATCAGTATAATGATTTCATTAGCTTAGGCACAATCACTAGTGTGTAACAAGTACCCATATGCCCTGAAGGCATACACGGTGTATAAAGGCATGTGCAATACCAACCATTAACCCTCCTACTACTGCAAGGGTCAAAATCAGTCAAAATTTTGATATACTTGCCAAGGCATATCTAGTGCACTTAAAAGTCAAACTCTGTCAAACCTTACATGTAGTAAGTACATTTACAGGTCAAAATGAGTCGACCGTTTTTTGACTGGTAAAAGCATTGTCTGGTATTGTTCAGGGTGGTCAAAATGACCAGTCAAAAATGCCCCTGTGTGCACATTTGGGTCAACAGTCAAAACAGGCAGTTGACTGGTTTTGACATCTGTAGCTACTTGCCACTAAAGTGCAGCTATAGTAGGTTAATTTGACAAATCAGTGGCTAGAAAATGGTCTGAAAATCAGCCTTTAATTGGTGGTTGGTTCCAGGAGTTGTAGGGCCAATGATTTTCCGCGATCGCGGAAAACGGACGGAATTCGCGGAAATTGGTCCTTGAAACGGAAAACGGGATTTGAATCTGAAGGAAATAACTTCTACAATTTTATTGATAAAAAACATTATTGTGTAAAATTTATTGGTCCAAAACGAATTGTTGATGATTAATTCAACCAGATTCAACAGATGAGCCACATAACAAATGCACGTTGGCAAGATTAGAGTAACAAATCATGTTACGAATCACCGTTAGCGAGCGTGACAGACATGGGGGAGACCCGACATGTACATGTACGCCGTAGCTTTCGGTCAGCGCACGGGTGAAAATCATCACACTTACGGTACGCTCTCGCAGGTGTCTTTTGCAACATCAGCAGGTTTATTTTTCTCCGTTCAATCATCAACCATTCTTTTATATCTAACTTTGGCTCTAGTGAAAACCTACTGTAAACTATCCTATTTTGACACTAGTTTACGTGAAAAAAATGACAGACATAAATTTTGCTTCGGCTACAACAACCATGTGATGTGTGTGTGACGTCGTGGCGTATACGGCTGTTGCATGTTTCTTATGTGTGTGTGGTGGCGGTGGCGGTGCAGTATTAATGACTGAGGAAGTTAAATACTACGTCTGTAAATAGATTGGCCGTTGATAAACAACTGGCAATAAGACACATTTCTAGCATAAAACAACTGTGACCCTTTGCTAGTTAATTATTAAACAATGCATTATCCTTTCACATTTACAATTTTATGTACTGTCTGTATACAGGGTGTATGTTTAAATACACTTTTATGTATTGAAAAAATGTGAAACGGAATTTTTCAGCCTAAAACGGAATTTAAGATTTTTGAAAACGGAATTTGCACTTTTCTGAAACGGAAAATCATTGGCCCTAGAGTTGTTCATGAGCGATGCTGTATGACATCTGTGGGGCTAGCAAGTTTTTTATATTTTTTATATTTATAGATATCTTTACTTATGGAAACGTCTCAATACGTTCCTATTCCATTTGAAATGTTCCTTTTAGGAACACGGTGCTTTCCGTAAAGGAACATTCAATGTTGCCAATGGTTACAGCAGCCTGATGCAGCCAAGCGCCTGATGTTTATTTCATCCTTGACAGTGACCAAGATACGGACTACGATGTGCAGGACCTAGCGTGTGAGTTTCGTTCTCGTCTTAACAGCAAGGGACACAACAAGGCAAGCATCACGGACAAACTTCACGAAGAGCTCACGAAAGCAAAGGAGGTAAATATAATTCTCGGAGTGTTGCAGGGTTTTAAAATAACAGTTTTATTTGATGACATCGGGTTATAAACAATTTGATTTGATTTATGCCTCAGAAAGCACTGAGCATACAGTGCTTTATACAATGTGTTGGTGTAAGGACAAAAATCAAATCAGTTGTTAATTACCCGACACAAGAATTTCATCAGTCTATAAATATCACAGTACCCATTGCTATATAGGATTCTAGCCGGCCAACTGTCATTGGGAAGCACTAAGCTTCTCTAGTAAGCAGGAGGTCGTGGTTTTGATCCTGCTCGAGTCACCTGTGGATTTTTCCACAGACACATACATTATGTATTATGACACTTACATGCATTATACATATGTCGGTTTGGACATTAATCAAATCAATATTTGTGCGGTTATTTTTTTATTTTAGGCGCTTGAGCTCAAGGATGAACAGGTTTCTAAGCTGACCAGAGTGAGGGATGAGATGGATCAAGAGATTACAGAGCTAACTGCCAGGCTTTTTGAGGTAAAACCAGGCCTGAAATTTCATGCAGGGCCTGGCCTCTGTTGCCCTGGTCTTAGCCTTGATGCCCCATAAAAATGTTTCCATAGACATTCTGATATTCTACTGGAAGAGCGCTTTACTTGGGAAAAGTGGCCTTGCCCCTACAAGAATGAAATTCCAAGTCTGGATTAAAATATAGCAAAATGGTCAAATATGTAAAACTTATTCAGTGTAATGCTGATAATGGTGCTAATCTTGTCAGAGGTTCTGCAGTTTTTAAGAAAAGTGGAATAATTTCCAGTTCGAATGAATGCTTTTACACATGGTGACCTTATTTTCTCATAGATGACTCATTGAAGGTTGTATATCTTGGTTGTATATCTTCATGATCCAAACAAAGTAAGCATACTCATAGAATCAGTTCTGTCAACATAAACCAATGTTGTACTTTTCCACTGTGAAAGCGTCATCTGTTTCCGGCATGTTGTAAAAACAATGAACATCCTATTTTTGAAACTTTTACAGGAAGCTCATATTATGGTAAATGAGTCTAACGTCAAGAGAGCTAAAGCAGAGAAGAAATTGAAAGAAGCTACTGGGAAGGTATGAGGGTAGTCCAGAACTGAATCCTGTCCACATTACCCCCACCCCTAACCTTCCCCCTTCTCTGCCACAATTTCCCAGTGATCTCCCCTCCCTTTTGGTTGTGCAAAATTCAGATGGAAGAGGGCAATATCCAACCACAATTTATGGGTGAAATTTTATTCAAGTACCCAAAATCATGTAGGTAATTATTTGGTTTCACTAAATAAAAAACTTTAAGAATAGATATTTAGGAGGTGAAGCTTTTGTTTGATGATCGATGGATAGTAAATGTAAAAGGTGTGTTCTTCAAAGGTTGATTTTCTTTTCTTTTTTCTTTTTTTTTAGTGGAAGGGTTTCCTATCCTGCTATCCTTCTTTACCTTTCATTACTTGTTGCATTTTTAAACTGAAAACATTATTTGAGAAAAAGAAAAAAGTAAATCCAAAATGTCATTAAATTTCAATATTTCTTGTCTACAGATTGATGTTCTGCAGGCAGAGGTTCAAGCCCTCAAGATTCTGGTCTTGACGTCCACACCGAGTAAACCCTACGCACAATCCAACGGTGGCTCCAAAAAACGCAGTATTCTCTCCAAGAAATCCTCCAAAGCTAGTCTCTCACCTAATGTGTTTAGTCACCATAGAAACCATAGTCTACAGGGACCAATCTCGACAGAGACCATAACACAACAGAGTAACGGGGTACCAGCTTCACCGGAGCCTGAGAGCCCTACACGTAAGAGAGGAGAGGTGAGACATTTGTCATTAGATCCGAAGATATTCCTTACATGCATTAATTAATAAGTATACAGTTCTGAGCTATGTTGTATACCGTTCGGCAAAAAATCTTGAGCATTTAAAGGGACAATATCGTCATGATCAACAGGGCATGGAATCAGAGTGCTAGTTTTAGGTTAACTCAGTGACTGAAAATAATATCCCACATGATAAGGTCATATTACCGTTCCTGCTTCATAAATGAGGCAGTAATTTTCAGTCACTGTGTTCGTCTTAAACTACGACACTAAACTGATTCCATGCCCTGTTGAAAGTCTGCTCTAATAGTGACGATACTGTCCCTCTAAAGCAAGTAAAAGTTTGGGTTCCTGTATTAGGCCGACCCGGTTCTCCTGCGTGAATTCCAGGCTTGGAAGGAACAACCCACACTCAGCCGAGACGAACCTTTCATGACCAGGATATTCTCGGAGGATGTCTTTCCCTGCCTCAACTTCCCAAACAAGAATCTCTCGGAGATGTTACAGGATTGCGTGGAGAACTTCACACTCTGTATAGAGCCCCTGCCAGAAAAAGGCTCATTACCAAGGTAACAAACCCAACACAAATACCATGAATAACTATAATATTTGGTAACCAATGGCAACCAATCAAAACCAATACTATGAATGTACAATTTTCAGTGGTAACCAATACAGCATGCTTAGCAAAGTTTGATATTATTTTAAAGGGACAGTATCATCACAATCAACAGGTTATGGAATCGGAGGGCTACTTTTAGATTAACTCAGTGACTGAAAATAATATCCCACATGATAAGGTCATATTACCGTTGCTGCTGCATAAATGAGCCAGTAATTTTTAGTCACTGTATTCATTTTAAACTAGGATACCACTTCCATGCACTGTTGTAAGTCTTCTCTCATCGTGACGATAGTGTCCCATTTAAGGTAATGTTATCAAATTGAAGAGACCATTGAAAATAATTATTTGACTATGAGTGTAAATCGTCTTGTCCCTGTCTTCATTCATTTGAGCGTAGAACGTGTTTTATTGTCCTCCGAATCACAGAAGATGTTCACTAACAGACCAACAACGTGCTTGCCACTATCGCATCAAGCTAGGAGAGTCAGAAGAATCAGCAAACATCTGCACAGCCGCCAGGAACAGAATAGCCGCTGTATGCGACTTCTACACCTACCTACGATACATCAAACAGGGACTGGTGAAAAGTGATCGTAAGTGTGTTACATTGTTGCTGTACAGCAGTGGTTTGGATCGAATTATGCATTCCAGTTTGTATTGTATTTTCCAGTTTGCGAATCTAGAACTGGGAAGGTGCAATAATGCTCACACGCATTCACAAATTGGAAAAAGAGTACATGTTACCAGTTGTGAAACGAGAAACGCAAACAAAATATGATTGAAATGCAAAAAAGTACTTGTCATTGTTTTCACCTGTTGACTGTTAATCTGTTGACTTGATCACTGACTACATGTCATTGGCTGTTTTCACATGTCAAAATTAAACCCCCCCCCCAAAAAAAAAACAGGCATGCAACTTTTTCAGCTAGTCAGCAGATTTGATCCCAAATTCATTTAATTTTTTTACCAGCTAATAAACTAATATTGCATGCCAGTTTTGAGCCTAATGAGTTCAGCAAGAATGATTATCGTTGTGAATTTTTAATACTTTATTGTACTTTCTCGCACAAATACTTAAAATCTTGGCAAGTTACAAATCTGGCCTCAAAAATAAATAATTATAAATAAAAAATGTTTCACAATGTGGGGTTACTAAACAGAGGATTTAATGTACAATATGTCTTGGATTAATGAAATTTTTTGTGTTATTAAAACTTCCTCTCAAATTCATCTGCTGGTAGAATATTTGCAAGGGAGTTATTAAAACTAACTTGTCATTGCTATTTTGTCAATAAACAGTGCAAGAAATCTACTGGGAGATGATCAGACTACGTAGGGAGATGGCTCTAGCTAAGCTTGGTCTGCAATGAAGTAAAGGTACTATTCCTCAAAGCCAGGTATTTTGTTAGTAATTTATAATGTAAGTCAGGAAACACCATTCCCTAAGTATTGGACAAGTTGTACTATTTAACCAGTTCGCACCGGGAATAAAAAAGTTTTTCCGAACCCCCGTGGCGGGTTTATTTTTACCGCACAAACACGAACAATGGTGCTCACCAGAGCGTGACCGGGTAGGCCGCGTCTTCCACCGTATGCTTATGGCTCGTTGCCACGTCGACCGGGAATCTATACAAATATTCCCGACAATCCTGTGGCGTGTTTAGACGCTCTCCGATCCGCTGTCCAAAAAAAAATTTGCGTGTATACACGGCCTCTGACGCGAACTGGTTAAGTAAACAGATGTCTTCATTGTCCCTCATGATTTACGCTAATTTACTGGCAATTTCCTTTTCTATTAGTACATTGTTTAGAAAAATGGGGAAAATACCTTTAAATGATGGTAGTTATCAAAGAACTGCATTACTGTTAAACTATATTTCTGGCAAGTCTTATTTAAAAGATTTCATAGCAATGCTATATTTAAAAAGAAATTTACTGGTAAAATAAAAATGAGCAGAGGCCAACATTTTGATTGTTTGTTATATCATTTTTTTGACCAAAATGTTCTTACAACTCAAAAGCTTCCTGATCAATATTATTATCTCTTCTCTTGGTTTTACAGTCAGATGGCACTGAGAATTCAGTGATGAGAATAATTAATAATTGAAACAATAATAATAAGTAGCCATTTATTAGACTTGTATTCAGTATTTTCACTTAAAGGGAACATACAACATGGGTATTTGGAAAGTTCTGTTAAATTTGAACGCTTTTAATTTCAAAATATATCATAAATTAACATGTAAAAGGTGCCAACACTTTGAGAAAGCAACGACAAACTGTTAAAAGATATTTTTTATGATTTTATGTCTTACAAAGTTGCTAGATGGAATTTGTTTTATAAATTTGATAACAATTCCTGATATCTCTTTTTGGACTGAATAATATCACAGGATGATTGATAATTGACCAGCTTCATACCAAGAATACTTCCAGATAATAATTTGTTTATTTGATGAAATGGTACTAACCAATTGTTGTACCTTCCCTTGAAGAAAATAATCACTTTGACTTGTAAGAGTGTAATATAAGTTAACCACATACACAATTGGTTGGTGTGACTTAACCCTAACCCCAAGGTATTCTGGCTAGGAACCTTCCTGAATCCTCCAAAATCCATCAGTGCACTTTTGGAAACATTCCCTTATCTTCAAAATGCACCATGCATTTTCGTTGATCTTTCATATTCAGCACTTATGGCCAGGTAGTCATTTTGCCCCATTTGAAGAGGTGAAAGTACCAGTTTCCAACAGTGATGAATTTTTCACAAAAAAGTGCCCCTTGGAGGATTTTTAAGGATTTAGGGTGGTTAGGGTTAAAGGTTAACCTTTATATGATGTTGCATCAATGACAAATGCATGTAATATTCAGTCTCAAAAGTGTATATTTTTATCTAAAGAAAAATGTCATGATTACTCTAAGACTTTTTATGGTAAATTCTATAAAAAAAATACTTTAGTAAAATGAGTATAATGGACAAAAATATATATATATATTAAGGGGAAATGAAATTAACTTAGTGTAGAGTAAGGCTGTGCATTTTCGGTTATCACAGGAACTGGATACCCAAAATTGGAAATCTTCAGATAACCAGGTACCCCTAAACAATTTTGTCAAAACACATAACTACTTCCAAATGTATAAAATAACCAATACGAACACAAGTTTCTCTTGTTTTATTAGAGTCACAAGAAATGTGGACCTATACTGTAATAATTTCACACTTCTATATTAAAAACGACTCGTAGCATCCACACACACACATTTTGTTAACAAAAATTGGAGACTTCCGTATGTGTGGCTTAAATATTCAGTCGACATTTTAAAAAGTCGTTTACGGGTAAATGGAACCAGGTAATGACAGTTTCAGTCAGGTATTTGGGTATCCAGATACTCGGCACAGCCTTAGTGTAAAATAAAGGGGAAATTTTAATATTTAAATGAAACAGTAATATTATTTTTTACTTAATTGTACCTGCGTTTGATAAAATGCATAGACATTTTATATCAAATACTTTTTTATACAACTGAATATCAACTAGTTTTAATATCAACTAAATTTTGATAACTCATATTTACATCTTTGGCTGGAACAAGGATATGTTTTGAAAATCATCAACATCTTAACAATTTTTGTGAATCTAATGTTTTTCCTTTATACAAAATTTGTTAGGGTGATGTTTTTGGCAGAATTTTTAAGTGGTTGGTATGTACATCTCGAGTTTAAGGGGTAGTATATACAATTGTATTCTCCAAAAACACAGATTAATCTAGAATTAATTACTTGGTGATCTTATTATGAAAGAACAGATTATTAATCTATAATTTCTTAGGTGTAAACTTGGTGATCGTATTATGAAGTACTGTCATTTTTAAAATATAGTCTAATATTACTCTCCAGTAATGTAATTTTTGGACGCACTTTCACGACTTGCTCGTTCACAATGTGAGCTGGATTTTTCATTGGTTGGTTGTTCACATGAAATGAGCAAAATGACAGTGTATCAGTGATATATTTACCCTTTAATATCTTCATAAAGACGATCATCATTTTGCCTTGTAAGAGAGTGGAATTAACTCAAAATGGCTTTAGGAGAAACCACTAAAGAAATTTACCCTTTGCTGTTTGTGCCTTAACCATGCCTGTTAAAGGGGCAGTATCGTCACAATCAGTGCAGACTTTCGACAGGGCATGGAATCGGTGTCCTGGTTTAAGATTAACACAGTGACTGAAAATTACTGGCTCATTTATGCAGCAGCAATGGTAATTTGACCTTATCACGTAGGGTGTTATTTTCAGTCAATGACTTAATCTAAAACTAGCACTCCGATTCCATGCCCTGTTCATCGTGACGATATTGTCTCTTTAATTTTTTTCCCTGCATTGCGGTTTTGCTTGGAAGGGATAGAATTGGGCATCAGTTATTAGCAGCGTTTACTTGATGCTGCCTACAAGTGTAATCTTTAAAATTCAGTATCTGTTGGTAAAATGCAAAATATGTTGTTAAAATTTATTCCTTTTGATTAATAATTTGTGACAGTTTATGAGACTGGCACCACTTCCTGTCTTAATTTTACTTTAAAAATGTGAAATATAGTTATATTTTATATGATCTAACTGCCTACTCATTATTCAAGTCTATCCAATATGATGAATTCTGCCATGACAACAAATTAAACTCTGCATTTGAAAAAAAATAGAGCTGTGTGCTTAAAACGTTTGCAATTAAGAAACCTATAACAGGCTATATTCTGCATAATTCACAAATATCCCATTGTCATACTATGAAAAATAATGCTACCAGGGATGAGATGAACTTAGTATCAGCAACATTTGGGGTCAACAGCATTTGATAACAGTACAAATAAATACATTCAAGTACTATCAATTCTTGTGTTTAAAATAAATTGTAAAATTGTTTAGATATAAATTTACATTTTTCGAGTTAGTATTAATATCTTGTAAGACTTAAGGCTTAAGGTTATTTGTAGCTTTACCGTCTTCTCTTGGCTTCTTAGTCAGGCACTGCTTCAGGTTGATCATCATTATACGCATAACAAATTATGCACATAACATATTATGCGCATATAAAATATACAATATCAAATATTTGCATATTGTTCTGGTCAGTATTTTCCAACACAATTTATTTTAGCAGCGGATCACTTAAATTTTCTATGAAACATTTGCACAACATTCCTTGCTGAGAGTATGTCAACAAAATATTACGTTTTTTGTTTAAATCAGTTTTCTATATTTGATAAAATTCAATTTATCAACAAGTAATAAAGACAAATAACTAATTTTCTTTGTGTTATTTTTTTGTGTTATTTTTTTCATATTTTTATTTTTTGTTTACCCCCCCCCACCTCATTAACAAGTAGCAGATCCAAAGGGTGGCCAAAGAGCCCCCCCCCCCCCCCCCCGCACACACACCCCTGATCTGAATGTGCTCTTGTCAAATAGGTGTAACATATTTTGTTTGGAGAGAAAGAGAGAGGGGGTGGAGAAATAAATAATTTCTTTGAGAAAGGCTGTTACCCTAAAATGATTGCCATTTCCCACCATCCCCCCCACCCCCCAAAAATGTATAAATATTTTTTTTTTTAAATAAATAAAAAAAATGTAATTTAAATATAATGATTGTTGCTTTCCTTCAGTAGCTGGGGCCAAGAACCACCAAACAACCTCATTTGCCTCACTGCAGTCTTCTATGCTAGATTTGTTTTCAGGTCACGGATCACTCTTTTCTACATAATTTGTTTTTCTGAAAAAGATATGATTGCCTCTCACGGGAAATCTAGATTCATTATTTATTAACTGCAAGTTCTATTCAATATGAGGATGTATGTTTATCAAGTTATATTTATTTATTTTGGAGTTGGACATCATGTCATTGGTAATTCCTCGATTTTTATATGTAACATTCCGCCTGGCGATGATGCAGTTATAATTATCCACATTAAAATATTTGTCTGATGTACTTCCGTGATCACAATGTCTCTGACACAATGAACACGGGTTAATAACTTCAATTCCAATGTGAAAGAACACCGCCCTCTATTGACCAATGTGAGAATCGTAAATTCTCAGACCAATAAAGGGCCCGTCTTTTACCACCGATCTTCGGAAATGTTAGCTTTTACTGGAACATGATAATTATCTTTTAGAAAGGAAAACATACTTTTAAATTATGTATTTCCGAAAATAGTTGTCAGAAGCTTTGTTTAAGAGTAAAAAAAAAAAAAAAGTGCCAAAATTAATTAATTACGGGACCCACCATGAAATCATTTCACGGGACATATCTACTGTAAAACCATGCTCATCACGACTATTTTGAGGAAAATGTCATTTGTTATAGCAATGTTCCAAATAGCAATGTTCCGTTGAAAAAGACAATATCTGGAAATGCCGTTAAAATAGAGAAACACGGACGATACATCTTAAAGTTTTGATGTAATGAATGCCATTGACACACCCCACACACATAAACGGTGACGGGCCTAAATTCTTCACCAGAAATCATGTGTGTGCAGCCAGTAATTTTTCCCGGAAATGCAACCACATGTAGGTCGAGTTCAAAAGTATTTCTTATAAGTACGTTTTGTTTTGTATGTCAAATTGTTTAAATGTAATTCTTATGACTCCTGCAAGCGCATGTTATTAATCACGTAGGCCAATAAAGTTACATCATGTTTCCAGCAACCCCTGCTTTTACGTGAATGGGCAAACAAGTATGCTTTTTTTGTTTTAAATCGAGATATAAGTACCACATCAACCTGTATGGTTTCACAGCTGTTAAAGTTTCACGATGGCTGGTCAAGATAAAGATATTCAGTTTTGTTTTACCAGTTTTACTAGAATGTTTCCACCTCAGACGGAAAGTATGTTTGAATACTCCCCTCGGCTTGTTCACTTGCCATATTTTTGCACTATTTTTGTATTTTTTGTGATAACAACATTTTAAAAAGTAATGAAGGGGAACGATTATGGCAATAATTTACACCCCTTTAAACAAAATTGAAGGGAAATGCAAATACTTTATATCCTTGTAAAAATGGAAATTTGTTTGCAAGATAAGCTTTCGATCTATTGTATAATATGATGATACCCCTTTGTGTGGGCGTGGCCCCGTTGCATAAGCGCACTTGTGAACAGCTTTGGAGCCATTTGCAGCTAATGTATTGCTTCATCAAATGTTAAAACTGCAAATCAATTCATCCGTCATCCTTTTCATCCAGAGACTTTGACAAATGAATAATCACGTACTATGAAATGATATCACCGACGGAAAACGCCCATGATGCCGTTTCCTAATAGTAGTGGCACCCCTGAAGTGTCAAATCGCCATTTTGAGTGCAACAACAACAAACCAAAGGTTGCTTGCTGTACATTATGTACTACAAAGGATCCACACACGTACACGTACACACAACACAACGCGTAGAACCTACTACTAGTACTAGGTCTAGTAGTGTGTGGTGTTAAGTAACCCTCATGACTGTAACCTTGTACCAGTTAACAGCTGATAACCTATTGTTTTCATCTCATCATGGAGGAATTCATGATTTCATGGACAAACTTGTCGAGCTGAAGTAGAAAATGTTCAGGTATGTATGAAGTCAAAACAAGTAAACAGTTTTTAGTTCAGGGCCGTTTAATTTAGCTCTCTCATTTTGATGATGACTGAGTTTTTGTTAGGCAGTTACTGAGTTAGTTAGGCCAAAACGTTATAATTACTCCTTGGGTTTGGGACAAAATAATGTGAAACGGAAGTTGGGTTAATGTAATGCCAGGTTATGGGGTATTATTGAAATCAGATATATCATGAGCAATTACTGTTGACATTACTAGAAAGCTGTGTAGTAAATAAAATCTTCACTATTAAATTACAGAAAGAATGCAATACTCTGTGGATAATTGGGAAAGAATGTTGTATCCACCGCCACATTTTAAGGGTTTTTGGGGAATTTTTTTGCAACCAATAAGCAGAACTTCAGAAGCTAATCACTCAGTTAAAAAAATGATTCTATCGATTTTTGGGGGTACAGAAAGCGAAAACTATCTTTAAAATCCACTTTTATGATGGTTTTCGGACTTTATTTCCCTTCTAAAAAATCCTCCACTTCACTCTTCACTTCAGAATCCTATTATAGTTGCCACTGTGCATGTACAATGACTGTAAGTAAGACTAATTGCGGTGACACCATGTGGAATCTCAATTGAGATTCCACATGGTGTCACCGCAATTAGTCTTACTTATCATCCTCACCATGCAAAGCTACAAGTTTTACCTACAATGACTGTGTTGGTCACTAATTGTGGAGTTGACAAGCTCAAACTGACATGACTGAGGAATTCATCGTATACCAAAAATGCCTGATTTTTCATGAAATAAATATCCTGGAGTAATTTGAAGTATATGTCCATCATCATCCATATGTTCTCCACCTTACTGGGTAGGTAAGATTACACTATTGGGAAAGAATGTCGTATCCAACCGCCACTTTTTAAGGGTTTTTTTGAATTTTTTTTACAACCACTAACCAGTTTAAAAAAATGATTCCATCGATTTTTGGGGTTACAGAAAGCGAAAACTATCTTTAAAATCTACTTTTATGATGGTTTTCGGACTTTATTTCCCTTCTAAAAAAATCTTCCCCTTCAGAAAATAGAAGGATCCTATTATAGTTGCCACTGCGCATGTCCAATGACCGTGTTGGTCACTTATGGGCCTTTTTGGGGGAGTTGACAAGATCAGACTGACATGACTGAGGAAGTCATCGTATACCAAAAATGCCTGATTTTTCATAAAATAAATATCCTGGAATAATTTGAAGTATATGTCCATCATCATCCATAATGTATGTTCTCCACCTTACTGGGTAGGTAAGATTACATTATTGGTTATATTTAATGAGAAAAAGTTGCAGTTGGATATGACATTCTACCCCATTATTGGTTATATTGAATGAGAAAAAGTGTCAGTCGGATACGACATTCTACCCAATTTATTTTTGTGTAAACATGTAAACGTCCCAACCCTACCTCTTAATATGGTGAACCATTTTCAAAACTCATGACTACTGATGTGAGACTGACTTTAGTGGATCAATAGTATTTAGCCAGCAATACCTTTGGGTGTCTTGTTGACACCCTGTTTGCTAAATGGACATCCTGTTTCATTTGTAAAACAGTGAACAAGTATTGTAAGTTAAATATTTGGACATCCTGTTTTTCAAAGAATGTCATATTTGAACGCCTTATTTTCAAATCCTGTCTTTTTCTCTGAGTGGACCTTTTCACAGCAATAATCTTTGTCACATGATATTTTATGTAATGTTTCAGAAAAATGTATATTCTGCACAGAAACATTGTAATATTTGTACTGTGATCAACTTTAACCAACTTCTCAAACATGGTACTTTTAAAAGAAAAGAACAAAAGTTGTACATTAAATATGTTTACTTAAAACAGTTATGCTATTTAACCCTAACTCCTTAGCTATTTTGGCCGAGAACCTTCCTGAATCTGCCAAAATCCAACACCATGCAGTTATACTACCACCCAACTGTTAGACTTAGCTGGAATTGGGACAACCGGCCCCATGTAAAGTATCCCTGTCTGGGCTATACAGTACTGAGTCCATCAAAATGCAACACCATCCAGTAACACTACCACCCAACTGTTGGACTTAGATGGGATTGGGACACCCGGCCCCATGTAAAGTATCCCTGTCTGGGCTATACAGTACTGAGTCCATCAAAATGCAACACCATCCAGTAACACTACCACCCAACTGTTGGACTTAGCTGGAATTGGGGCACCCGGCCCCATGTAAAGTATCCCTGTCTGGGCTATACAGTACTGAGTCCATCAAAATGCAACACCATCCAGTAACACTACCACCCAACTGTTGGACTAAGCTGGAATTGGGGCACCTGGCCCCATGTAAAGTATCCCTGTCAGGGCTATACAGTACTGAGTCCATCAAATTCCAACAAACCCAGCTGTTGGAGTTTGAATGGTTTGGGGTGGTTAGGGTTAATGGTGATCAATAATTGTGAAAATGCCATGTCTGTATTTACCTGACTCTGATTCTTTGTTTATTTGTTTTGTATTGAATTTTTCAAATCTTGTATGTTCTTACATTGTAGTCTAGGATCTGCCTGTTGCTAGTGCTACCATTCCGTGCTTAACAAGCAGACTGGTGGCAGATGCCAGACTACTCTTTGTCGTTGTGTTGAAGGGAAAGATTGTGGATAAGTCTGTTCATTGTGGTGCTGTGCACAATGTGATTTGACTGAGGGACAATGAATGGCTTATGGCTGCCATACAAATAGTCATGTCGGACTTGAACTTCCTTATCAAATGGATGTTGGGTGAATAGTAATTATGTCCTTGAAAATGAAGTGTACATAATGTACAGTTTATAATTAATGCAACGAGTTAGTAATGCTCACTGAAATGTGATGAAAGTACCACAGGCCAGTGCCACATGTACATTTCATCACTACACTTGCCAGTGAGGAACAATTTGTGACTGAAACTCCTTCAATCCAGGCACTGTACACTAAATCAAGATCATTTTTGCAAGATAATGCGTCTTTAAAAAATACAATGTAGTGTTAATCTTGTTTTTAAGTAAAAACTGTTTGCGGTGACACTATGTGAAAAAAATTTCTTTTGAGTAGTAATTAGTTCTGAAAAGAACTGGTGGTTACAACTTGACGTTTCAATCAGTATGCTCTGATCGTCTTCAGGAACAATCTTTACTTTATCCTTTTCACCATGCAAAGCTACAAAATCTTACCAATCTTGTTTTTCTTCTAATAAACATTTTGACAATGTGTTTGCACATTACCTACCCCCCTTGTGTCCTGTGCAAGGTATATGTTCGTGTATGTTCCTCAATCCATCCAATTCCATCACCATCCAATGGATTATTCACCCAACCTTAAAGCTGGTTTTTATTCATGCAAAGACAAAGCAATTTTGTTTACGGTTATTAACCCTAACTCCCTAGGCATTGTATTAAAACAATAAAAATCCTTCAAAATCCTCTAACTGGCTTTGTTGTCTAGGGAGATAGGGTTAATAAAACAATAAAAAGAACCTGACATGCTGCACATACAACCCATTCAGGCCACTCCAAGCCATTAGCTGTTGCCAGTGGCCTCCTATGGTTACCCTTCTGTGCACTGTCACACCGCTGAGATTGCAGGGTAAAGTGGTCTCCCATTGATACATTGCAGGCCATACTAATATGTTCAAACATTTACAGTGGCCTTGGGTGGCACACAGTTGATTTTGTAAGATTACTTGGAAAGGACATCAGGCTTGTACATGTATGTACTGAAGGTTGCTCAAGAACAGAATTTAGTGGATCGGAGTGGCCTCCATGTGTAGGCATTAACCCTAACCTTCCAAAATCCTCCAAAATCCTCTTTGCTAAAGTGAAGGATTTTGAAGGATTGAGGTTACATACTACATTGCTCTTTGCTAAAGTGAAGGATTTTGGAGGATAGAGGTTATTAGGCATACTTGCCTTTCCATGGTACATGTACATCCATGTTTGTTGTAGTGATTGCAAGGTCAGTGCTTGGGTCAGTGGACACCGTTTATTGCTCCATGCATGCAGGGAGGGTCCCTGGCCATGTACATGTATCACAGATTAGAAACACGTGTGTATACAAGTCATGTGCTTGCTTTACTACTGAAGGATTTTGGAGGATTCAGGTTTTGTGTAAGCAAATGAGCCTAGGGAGTTAGGGCTAAACAGTCAATTAAATGTAATAAAATATTTTACAGGAACTGAAAGTTCTCATGTTCATAGTTAATTTGTTATAATCACGTATTTTATTTTGTTTATTTGTTAGCAGCAGTGGTGCTAGAAACATGATACAGTCTTCGGTATCGGCCACTAAGAGTTGAATGCATCTCATGTATCATGCATAGTACCATATGGTGAATACTGAATAATAAAAGCATCTTGTTCAGTTGATCAGTGTTTTCTTGCATTGTTTCCTCACTTGGTTAATATCTGTGAAAAGAGCAACCTTGAGAAAAACATTGACTTGTGGAAATGTCTATATATTAATTTTCATTCAGCCTGTTTAATCAAACGCAATAATGTTGTGAAGAACAGTTGCTAGGCAATCTATGTGCTAATAACCTGTCGGACACATTTCAGTCAGCCTACAAACCATTTCATGGAACAGAAACTGCTCTTCTTCGCGTCAACAATGACATTTTATCTGCCATGGATGAGGGGAAAATCACTGCATTAGTTTTGTTAGACTTAAGCGCCGCTTTTGACACTGTCGATCATAAAATCCTTCTCTCCCGCCTTCAATATCATCTTGGAATACATGACACAGCCCTGGATTGGTGTAAGTCCTACCTTTTAAATAGGCCTCAGCATGTTTGTATTGGTAACGCTATCTCCGAGCCTGTTACTCTTGACTATTCTGTACCCCAAGGCTTTGTGCTCGGCCCACAGTGGTTTACTGTTTATACCTTTCCAGTTCGTGATATCATTTTGAAGTATAATTTAAATTACCATGTTTACGCTGATGACACGCAGCTTTACATTACTTTTAAATCTTCTCAAGAACCTGCTGATTCCTGCATTAAAACACTGGAGAAATGTATTCAAGAGATTCGAAGTTGGATGAGACAAAACTTCCTGAAATTGAACGATGAAAAACAGAATTTGTTCTATTTGGATCACGTCAGCAATTGTCTAAAGTTTCTCTTCCATTTATTACAATTGGTGACTACGCAGATAACCCCTCATTACATGCACGTAATTTGGGTGTTATATTTGACTTGACAATGACTTTAAAACCACATATCTCCAACATTGTTAGCATATCATCATTTCATATCAGAAATATAAGCGAATTAGGAAATACTTGAATAAAAGTGCTGCTGAACAAATTATACATGCATTTGTCACATCACGGCTCGATAACGGGAATGCTCTCCTTACGGTCTTCCGCAGAATCAAATATCTCGTCTTCAGCACATACAAAACACAGCAGCTCGTGTTGTGACTTTGTCCAGAAAGTCATGCCATATCACGCCAATCTTGAAAGAACTGCACTGGCTTCCTGTTTCACAGAGAATTGTTTTTAAACTTATGCTAATTGTTCACAAATCTTTTAATAACATTGCTCCAATTTATATTTCTGAACTGCTTAAAGTCTACACTCCATCACGCAATTTGCGCTCCAGCAACATGTCACTCCTCAAGGAACCAACTTCAAAACGGAACTGGGGTGATAGGTCGTTTTCTGTCGCAGCTCCGAGACTCTGGAATCATCTTCCAACTAAACTCAAATCTTGTCATAGTATAACCAGATTCAAGTCGATGCTTAAAACTCATCTTATGTCACAACTCTTCAAAGATATTTGTAATTGCATTGTAGGTACATGTATCTCGGTACATAATTTGTTTTGTTTTCCCTATGCTATCATTGTATATTGTTTGTATTAATGTTTTTTCTTTGTTTCCGCACCTTGAGCGCCCAGCAGGGTGGATATGTGCGCGCTAAAAATATTTATTATTATTATTATTATTCAATTGGTGTACAATTCCAAATATTCAGTACAGTACACTTTATGCATTTACATAACAAGCATGTATAACAAGTTGGGTTATAAGGATGTACATGTAATTATAAAGAAAATCATACAAAAAGAAAAAAGTAATCTTTAACCTTAACCACCTACATGTAGGTATTCTGGCTAGGAACCTTCCTGAATCCTCCAAAATCCATCAGTGCACTTTTGGAAACATGCCCTTATCTTCAAAATGCACCATGCATTTTCGTTGATTTTTCATATTCAGCACTTATGGCCTGTACTTCTTGCCAGGTAGTAATCTTGCCTCATTCGAAGAGGTGAAAATACCAGCTTCCAACAGTGCTGAATTTTTCCAAAAAAGTGCCCCTTGGAGGATTTTGATGGTGGTTAGGGTTAATCGTAATTTTTTCTGTTATTTTTTTCTTAAATTTGTAAATATTTCTGTACATTGTAGGTGTACGTATAATAAAATTCATTATAAAGTATGATGATAAGAAACGTTATCCATACCACATATATCTATATAGAAATATTATTTCATATAACATGCTTGCAATATTCATTCCAACCTGGAGGATTTGTTATTTTAAGACTCTTTGTATAAACAGCCTCAGGACTCAACATTTGATGTAGCCATGTAGGAAACTATATAGAAGTGTTTTTGAATCAAATGCCATAACCTATTGACCTATCAAAAACTTGAAGTCAACATACACGTATTTCTAACTTGAATATTATACAGCTTACAAAACTCACATCAGTACAGTAATACATTATGTAAAAATGAAATCTCCAATTCTCATTATCCTCTATGTGATTCTCAAATTGTTAGCATGCCTGTGACATTTGAAATGTATTTTCAAGAGCAAGTTGAAATCGTACTACATGTATTTTGATTTATAACACAAGATTTTTTTTGACATTTCACAAATTTCAGTATCTTGCACATGTACATGTATTGTACAGTACACATTAAGAATCCGAATACTAAGTAAGCATCAACCACTCTTTTTATTGTAGATTTATTTTGTCAACAATTAAACTGAATGAGTTTGATGGTGTGTAGACTCCATTGTGTGATTTGATGCAATTACATGTTTTAACTCAAGTCAAAATAGCAGTGAAATGGAAAAAAAAAACGACTGTTAACATTTTGCACGTGTACATACATGTATGTAAAACAAACATCAGAATATTTTCATTTTTCAACACAAGTACTTTAATATTAGGGGACCTACATGTACGTAAATTGTTTCTATAATATGATTAAAAAAAACGTAATGAACATGTAATGAACATGTAATGAACATGTAATCCTTTCAACTCATGAGATAAACGAAAGGTTGTCGATTCAAAGAGTCAACCCTCAGTCAGGATCAAACGTGTTATTGTGTTGTTACTCCCCAGGTTGTAAAAAACCAAGGACCCATTCTTTCATAGGAATCCAAGGCTGGAAGAGAAAATAGTCTGGTCCCTTATCAGCATTGTGATCATCTGTATATTTCTATTTCTATTTCTATTTTATTTCTCGGTATATATCAACAAATACATAGATGACCAACATTACAAGGAATACATAAAACGAATGCTTTACGTACAAAAACATAACACAATACCATTCAACTCCCGAAGGATTACCCAAAAGAAACATTGTTTCTGTCTAGGGGTTCTCCAAGTTGAATGGATACACAGAATATAAGAAGCAATAAATATAAAATAAAGTTTTAATTATAATTATAACAAAATTAAATAAAGTGAAATAAATAGTTAAATAAAGCTTTAAAGTAAAGTATATAAATAATAAAATCATAGATTGTACTAATTAAATAAGAATACTATATAAGCAAAAACCAAAACCAAGCTTAAACATGAACAAGCATTAAAAGCAACATCTCCAAACTAAACAAACATAATCAATCAATTAATCAAAATAATAAATCAATCAATAAATACAGATTAAAATAAAAACAAAAACAAAAACAAAATAATTATAGATAATTGATAATTATAAGTAAATAATAAATAAATATATATAAATATATAAATTTATAAAAAATTGAATTTTTTAATATAAATAATTAGACACATAATTACATACACAAATAAATAAATAAATAAATAAACAAAAATTTCATTGATTTTTTTTCTTCACAAAATAGTGTATTACAAAAACCTGAATTACTGTATTCAACTACAGTGTAAGACAATTATTGAAATGCCTTAATAGGCCTGAGAGATAGGATTAGAACTGAGCAGATGGTCGCGTAAAGAAGTAATGAATGGTTTATATGAAGTCTCGATACAGAGGTCTCTTAGGTCACGAGGAAGAGAATTAAAAAACCTGGGGAAAAAGATAAATGAAGAAAATTTTAAACAGTTAGTCCTACTGTATTGATGTTTAAAAAGCAAAGTTTCCGTATGGGAACCAGACAAAGGTGGCTGTAGAATGATGAAAGTCTATATATCACTTCTAGGATGTAGCCTTAAATACATGATAGCAGTCACAAGGGTTTTCAAATTCCTCCACAACACATACTGAAGGTATGGCCTCAGATGTACACTATGTATGCTTTAAATGTTATCATAATTCACAATCTTTAATCTGTAATTTTACAGGAACTACATGTAAGTACTGTATGGATGTGCTTCCCGGAAACCCTAATCAAAACTTTCTATTCAGTCAACTTAATGTATTCAACATATGTGAATGTATTTTTTTTCTCGGATAAAAGTAAAAACACATGTTTTATTTTATTCCCAATTAATAATGTTTACATGTATTTCACCTACAACCTTTCCTGAGAAAGTTTCTTTTGGTTCTCAGTGCTCATGTACATTTTCATGGCGGTGACGCAAAGCGCGTGACCGACATAGTTACAAAAGTCATGGAAGGCGTACATGTACCTTACATAACAAATGCAAGGCTTTCTCCTATCCTCCCACCATGTAACCTGTTTGCTAGGAGTCTATTCAGCCAGCATATACATGTACATGTAGTTGAGTACTTGTGTACTCACTGTCTAACTAATTGTTGTTAAAATGCCATTTGTTTGCTTTTGATATTCCAAAACTTTGTTGTGTCGGACAAAGAGGAACAAGGTAGGGCTACATGTACAATTACGTGACGCACTGGATCTAACGTATGTACATTGCAGACTCTCTGGCTCCGACAATGTCTGGGAGAACACTGCCGACAAGATTAGGCTAGCAGTCTGTGGCAGTTTACAACCTAAAAATCATTTTTATCCTTTGATAGGGTTGGAGCATAAAGTATCAACATTTTAACTTAATCATAAACTTGTAATGCTTCAAATTGCAAAAAATTGCTTTCATGTTAAATTTGTTACTTTTAGAGAAAGAAGCAATGTTGTGACTGCGTATACTTTCCGGCATGGGTCAGAGTCTCAAGTACAGGATGTGTACTGGCAGCATCTGATTGGTCCATTTGTCCACCGATACAAATGACACCTTCTGCGTGGTTCAATTATGTTCATTATGCAGAAAGGCAGACCTTTCGTAAATACTGATGACAGCCTTGCTTTCAGACAGATGATGCATAATTTATAAGAAAAACCCAACTGTTAAATTTCTGCATTTTTTGGGTAAAGCTTGAGTGAAATCCTAGATCAAAGGTAATGAAACACTTTGTAACTGTTGTGATTTCTTACATCTTTTCAGATGTAGCCTAGAACATCACAACACGGTGATCTTCACTGACAGCATTCCTTCACTCGTAGCCCGCTTCTCCGTGGTTCTCGTTCAGTAATGGCGTCCCCAGAGTCTGCCTTGACCTCTGACCTACAGAAGCTGCTCCAGAGCGAGGCGTCGGTATTGGAGCAACTGGTACAGGGTGGTAGGAAGTTGGATCTATTCCTAAGAAGCCTCCTACAAGTGGCTGACACAGGAGGTAATGTACATGGTCAAATTCAGAAAATAGGACAATAATTTTGACTCGGTAATCTGAAGGCTGATGAATGCTTCATACAAATGAAAATATATACATAAGAAGAAAAGTAGCCACCAAGGAAAGGCAGAATGAGCCTGTATTGTGCCCAAACCTCTAGTTTCTTGTTTGTGGGATGTAGAGAGTCTGTAAATCCTCCAAAAATTAAACATCCAGACGGTTTAGAGGACTTTGTCCTCGAGACCAAGGGGAGACCCAGGACCGCTATCCATCTTTCAGGATTTTTTACTTTTGTCAAATCACACTCCTGAATTAATTCGGCCTCTATAACGGGCCTAGAATTTCACGCAGCTCTCCAAACCATGGCATTCATATATATTTCCATGGTCTTGGCCTTGATGCCCTTAACCAGTTCGCACCGGGAATAAAAAAGTTTTTCCGAAATCCCGTGGCGGGTTTATTTTTACCGCACAAACACGAACAATGGTGCTCACCAGAGCGTGACCGGGGAGACTGCGTCTTCCACCGTATGCTTATGGCTCGTTGCCACGTCGACCGGGAATCTATACAAATATTCCCGAGAATCCTGTGGCGTGTTTAGACGCTCTCCGATCCGCTGTCCAAAAAAAAATGTGCGTGTATACACGGCCTCCGACGCGAACTGGTTAAAAATGTTCCTGTAGACATTTTGGTATTCTAATGGAACTGCCTATTACTCAGGAAAAATGGCCTTGCCCCTGCAATAATGAAATTCCACGCCCGTTGTAACCATTGTTAACGTCATGAATTTCACTTCACTTTTTCATTCCCTTGAAGTACATGTATGATCAAGCCTTAAGATTAAATACTGAGTGAAAATAGATTTCATACTGTCAATTTTTGTTATGAACATTGAACTGCATTTGTGTGGGCAGCCAAATGGGTAGTCAAAAAAAGTTCCGTCAAAATAAAGATTGTTTCCTCAGCCTGGAGTCTCAATCGAATGAGCTGCGAAATGCCGGTCAGGCATTTTGATAGTCAATAATAATTGAGTTTTCCTGCTTTTTAAAACCAGTGTGGCGTCATGAGTGCAAGTTCAATTGTATGGTTTCAGGAAATCTTGTTTATAACTAAAGGTCATGCAATATAATAGAGTGCACTCTTCCCATTGACTGGCATAAATGTTGTTTGGATTTTCAACTGATATTTAAAAGCATTTTAATTTAATTTTTGATATGAAATGTTAACCGATGAACGGATGAAGTATTATGTGCTGTGGCTTGAAAATACTGCTAGTCACTGTGTTCGTCTTACACTGATTCCATGCCCTGTTGAAAGTCTGCACTGATTGTGACGATAGTGTCCCTTTAACTTATAAAGTTATGACTTAATGTACAGATATTCATGTATGATAATTTTTTCATCTCATCTTTTCATACTGAAAATAAATTAATCATTTGCCATCAATTTCTTTAGCTGAGCGTGAATAATCCGCCACTGCTGGAACAGTTTTCTTCAGTTTTGAACAAAAGTCGGTAATAATGCAGTGCTTTCAAGTAAATCTGTGACGCCACTTATTCCCCATAAACCCTTAGACATGAAGCACATGAATAGGTGTTAGCGTTTATTACCAATTTTATTACCCATACATACAGTACGTGGATTTTAAAATAACCATGGCTGCCATAAATTTGCCAGCCATCTAATTTTCGTACAATCATCCTCGGGCAATTCTCCAATTAAACCTGATTTATCAGCATGTAGGCTACTGTGCATATTTCTTTTTGTCAAACAGAACATGCACATATGTGTACATGTTTGTTACAAAATATTGAACCGACCCATGTCACACAGTCAACTTACAGTAGCTAGTTTCTTCTTAACTCATACTGCAAATTTAGGCACACATATAAGTTATAGGCACACATATAAGTTATGAAGAACATTTTCTTTCCTGATGGGTGAAATATTTTGCCATCAAAAGACAAGGTACATTGTATTCATAATGTACATGTTTGTACTTCCTATCACTTGAATAGCATCGGTAGATTTACTTGGTAAATAATATCTCAGACGAAATGAGATGCATTTATACTTTAAAAAGAATTCATTCAAAAAAGCTGCTTGAAATCAATTCCTACTAATCTTATAACAATTTTTTTTCCGAGTGAATTATGAACAAATTTACTGAAGCAAGATCCAATTGAAATGTTCAATCTCCGAATAACCTGATTACTGTTCCAGCCCTATTGTTGGCAGTTGCAGGTTTGAGATCAAGTTCATTCAATTTCTCTTTGTTCACTCCAAAAATGGATTTAAAATGTTGCTTGTCAGTTTTACAAAAATCCATTAAAGGGACAATCGTCACAATCGGAGCAGATTTTCAACAGGGCATGGAATCGGTGCTGGCAGTTACCAGTTAGTTCGCTAACAGTTTAACTGAAACTTTTACAGTCGGTTAACCAGTTAACTGAAACACAAATTAGATAAAGTCGGCAAATGGAACAATGTGTATATATTTTCAATCAAAAAGCATTAAAAAAACGCAATGATTGTTAAATAACCAATGCAGCAAAAAATGAAGTCTAGAACAACAAAAACAGCAGCAAATTCTTCAACAATTTTTTTTATTTTTTATGTATTTATTTTTTTAATATTGGTCTTGGTTAGCCGGTTAATAAGTTTCTAAACAGTTTGTGCAGTTTCAGACAGTTAACTGGTTAACTGTCCCAGCACGATTTAAGATGAACACAGTGACTGAAAATTACTAGCTCATTTATGCAGCAGCAATGGCAGTATGACCTTATTTTATTATTTTTTTTAATTGTTTTTATTTTATTTTTTTTTTAACGCAAATCGCCCCACACAAGGCCAATGGCCACTCCAAGGTGGGGGCTACAAAGTCATTGAGTTGTTACAACGACTCCATACTGGAGAAACCAGCCCCTCACACCGAAACAAGACAAGTTAGTAAACAGCCTCTTCACGGTGCGAATAGGACTGGGAGGGGTAACTAGTCCAGAACAAGGCAGTTGTTAAACTATCGCTGCCCCTATAAGCAATTATGGTTAAGTGTCTTGCTCAAGGACACAAGTGTCATGGCTGGGATACGAACCCACATTCTGCTGCTAACACTAGAACTTGAGTCCGGTAAGCTAGACCGCTCGGCCACGACACTCCACATATCATGTGGGGTATTATTTTCAGCCATGTTGATTGTGATGATATTGCCCCTTTAAAAACAAAGAAATGAAAAAAAAAATAAATACAAAAATAATGACAGCAACACATTAACATGCAGATTATTTTCTGTTTAATTTCAATCAGCTACTAATTTGAATCTTTGGAGTATATTTGTTTTGTTCCAGTATTTGTGTACACATAAAAGAAACTTTTCCCTCAGAGGTGGAAATTCTTTCCACCTCCACCAGAAAAATACCTACAGAGGAAACTAGCTAAAACTGACCACATGAAACAGTACCGATAATTCTCTCATGCAGGGATTATTACCATCATCATTATAAGTGGACACAACTTGAATTGCTTTAATTTGGAGCACCAACCGTGAATCCCTCGGAAAGTCCTGTTCAGAAATGTGCATAATTCAGCTGTCAAAACACAACGATGCGACTCGGTTGATGCCCGCAGCTGTATGGTTGAGGTGCTTTGCAATGAAGGAATATTTTTGGCGAGTGAAGTTGGTGTTTGTGCATATCTTGCCGATAATGCCGATAGAAATTAACCTATGTACAGGCCTACATTGCATGTACATATATGCGAGTACTGATACGGTACATGTACATAGAATATACATTGTATATATTTTACAATATATATATTTTCTGTAAAATACATGTGAATGCAAATAAAATTATGGTAATTTTTTTTTTTTTTTTTTACATGTTTACACTTCAGTTGCAGAGATTGTGGGTTAGGGTACGGTAATTTGAAGTTATTTACATGTACATGGCTTGTGTACGCATCAGTTGTTCAGATTGTGTGATCATATTTTCATTTCATGCATTATTTAACATCAAATAACCATGTACCCAAAACCTCTGAACTAAACCGAAAACGTGTTTTTCGACAGTCAATTAGTGTACATATTGAATTGTACAAACTGGACAGAGTGTGTTAGTCACTCAAATTATGTACATGTACTGTACATGTTGCATATGTGCATTTAAGTAAATAATGTTATTTTGTCTGAAAATTTCATTAATTTCATGCATAATTCACTCACTTTGGTTAACTGACACTGAAGGGGTCTTTGTCACCCCCAGTGGTATCCAGGCAGTCCTAAAAGTACTCTAACCTACATGGATGTCATAGGATTGCCTGGGAATTGTCTGGGGAGTACCCTAGGTGAAAATGACCCCTTCATCAGCTTCACATGAAAATGTTGCATAGATGCTCCCATCTGTTGAACATGGGCTGGCCTAACAAATCATTGAACAAACTCTTTGGTTGCACTATATGTGAAAAATAATGTTGAACCTTCATTTACAATTGTTTTCAAATGCTGAACAACTTTCCAACAAATTTACAGCAAAACAGAATACACATTCCAAAAATTACAAAACAAAATCAAAAACTTTTACTGTTAACTTTTTTTCCCTTGGGAAATCCTAGTGGTATATAATACATGTATATGATGGGCACATATATAATTGCTTGTAGCTTTCATTGTTAAACTCAGTCAAACATTTAAAAAAAAAAAAAAAAAAGCAAACTACACATGACACAGCTGCACATGTGCATACAGTATAAACACAGTTTGTTTTATGTATGGCACGTTTTGGAATGATAATCAGCCCACTAGTTACAATTGAAGGAACAATTTACTTGAACTGTACGTGTGTAACTAACATTTGGCTGCCTGTAATTGAAACTGACAACGGAGACACATACATCATGCATGTACTATACAAAAAGTCCAAGCAGTATTGGGGTGGAATCCTCTCATAGCATACATGTACATGTACAAAATTTGATATTCAGCATTTTCATGTACATGATTGGGAAAAATTACTGATTGTCTAAAAAAAACTCCAGAATGTGTATCATCTATGAAATATATTTTATCAACTGAAGCCCTGATCTGTGACTGCAATCAGTCAAAATTTTGATATATTTGCCAAGGTATATCTAGTGCACTTAAAAGTCAAACACTGTCAAACCTTATGTGTAGTAAGTACATTTACAGGTCAAAAATGAGTCGACCGTATTTGACTGGTAAAAGCATTGTCTTGTCTCGTTGAGGGTGGTCAAAATTACAGTAAAAACCAGTCAAAAATGACTGATTTTGACCACTACAGCTACTTGCCACTAAAGTAGGAGGGTTCTAATATGTTTATTGACTTCATGTCCTAGTGCTACTGTCACACTAACATTAATCGATAGCGGAATTAAGCTCAACATGTCATGTTTAATTACACAAACATGTATATATGGCTCAGCTTGCGTTCATATTTCTGCATGACCAGTGCTCACTATGAGCAGTTGATGACAACAATTTGGAGAGACTGTGTGCGCCCAAATCGTAAATTGTTTCCCATTGAAAGATTCTTAAACTCGGTTTGAACTTGGTTGATGAAGTCTGCAAATTGAAATACATACAATGTACACATACACACATACAGTACTTGTATTTTTAATTTGTATAATGTATGTTGGTGAAATTCATGCGTCGGGAGATAAATAATTGATTTAATTTTGCCCTACACCGACATGTGTATAGCACTGTTATACTCAGTGCTTTCCGAGTGTCTGTGAAAAAACCACACAGGTGACTCGAGCTCGGTGGTCGAGAGGTTAAGACGTCTGCACTAGTAAGCAGGAGGTCGTGGGTTCGAATCCTGCCCGAGTCGCCTGTGTAGTTTTTTCACAGACACTCGGAAAGCACCGAGTATACAGTGCTATACACACGTCGGTGTAGGGCAAAATTAAGTCAATTGTATAATGTATACATTCAGTGTACCCAGAATACTGAAATACATGTAGCATGGATAATGACCAATTAAAACATGACTTTCCTTGAGATTGACAAATGTCATGCTACAAATCATTTACATGTATGTCATATTTGACACTCTACAAGCCCGTCTATAAAACAAGTCTAAAAGGTGCACTCTTGTAGTGCATTGTGTGAGCTTTTATATATATTATAACACTACTTGCCTGCGGGTGTGCAATTAAAGCGTGCCTGCACTGACCACAATATCATCTGACCATTTGGAGAATATTGCAGTCAGGGCAGGCACCATATGTTGATAGCATGCAGGCCAGTAGTGTTTCACATCTGGGTTAAACGTTGGTTAAAATTTACATACTGTACATGTACATATGCTCACGAAATGCACAAGAATTTATCTTAAAGTACTTTCATGCTGTTCTTTACGAGGAATAAGAAATAAAGAATCTGATCTTTAAGAATGACGGTTTCTATTTATACCTCATGTTTGTGTGAAGAAAATTGTGAAAAATATTCCTGAAAACAAATCTTGAGAGGGTCACAGATTGAACGCACGTGGAAAAACAAAAATGAGTTTTTGTATATATATATACTGTACTGATAAAAAAAAAATTATGGGAAATTTATGTTTTTCTTTAATTTTATTTATGAGCTTTCTTTTATAAGGAAATTCAATTTCACAATATGGTGGAGCGTACATTGTAGCTTTGAACTTGTGTTTTATGAAGACACTACTAATCCAACTGAAACAAACTGATCAATCAGTGTTATCTCATTGATTATCTCAAATTGCCTAAATTGACCTGGATTTATGAGATTGTACATGTACAGATAATTTAATGCATGGGGATGCCTAAGGAACATGAAAGGCGTGCATTTATAAATAAACCGCCTATTATATTTTCTATCTTCGGAAACTACATTGTACGTACATGTACTTGTATTTTGAGGTTCGCTCGAACAGTTCCATCAATTATTGAGCTTAGAAAGTGAGGAATAAGTACATGTACATGTAGATAGGAAAATGATGAGATGCACTGTATATGTGTCAACCCAAATCTTTACGCATGATTTAACGCTGATGGCTAGATCACTGTACAAGGTACTTGCCATTCATTGCAGTGTGTTGTGCTCTGAGGATATGAATGCTTTTAAAGCTCCGATTACACTATTGGTAATCTCAAAAAGCATAAAATAATGACAGTTTTACATTAAACTTATTTGTATACAATTGATAATGTATATAAAATTAATGTTATAGGTACTACAATATCATCTGACCAGGAGGGTTAAGGAAAGTATTTCAGTTCACTGATTTTACTAAATGATAGTACCATTGGTTTTGTACACACATGGTGATACCATTTGAACAGTGTTGGTAGCAAGCTTTACTACCATTCAAATCCATTCAAATGCATAGAGGGTCCATTGATTCACCACTTAGAAGTATCCAAACAAGGTTTTGTATTAGCTGTACTACCATTTGGAAAGATCCAAACAAGGTTTTGTATTAGCTGACCTACCATTCAAAACCATTTGGGGGAATCAATACTGTACACAGTTATTTCACCATTCAAAACCACAAAAGCGAATGGTTTCAAATGGTGGATCAACTTGTATGAAAATGGTACCAGAAGTAGGAGGGTTAATGAAATACTTTCCATAATGATTTTCTGTCATCTGAAGGCAGACATTCCATGTTGGAATGAACACAATACAAACAATCCAGGAATGTTTCTTCTTTACATGTGTAGGTTGGTTTTTATATGTACAGTGTATAAACATATCTTGACTCCTGTTGGATTCTTTTACAGACATTTTACCCAAGGTGTACAGTACATGTGTATATCGGCTTTAATAGAATGCTAGATCATCATTGCGTGTACAATTGTGATCCATGCGTTGCTGTATGTTAATTGTGCTCTGAGAAATACGTTTAAAGGGAGATGTACATATCATAGAGAAAGGTCCGTTCTCCATGGCACAATGCAGTGTTGTCCAGTAGAGAGCACCTATTGAAATACTCTCTCCTTCAGGATGACTGGGGTGAGTTTACTTAGGGTCAGAGTGGCCCATCTCCTGGGGAAAACACCAGCTGTGGTGTACGGTATGTACATGTCAGCAACTAGCATACTGCTGCCCAGTGAGAATATAGCATTGGCAATTGCCTGGCAGTTGTTTAATCACAAATTTAAAATGTGTGGCATAATTTGTCAGTAGATGAACAGCCGATGATAAATTTGTCATCTGTACCTACATGTATGAACCAGTTATGAACATACATGTACAGGTACAGTTAACTGAACACATGCACCGCAAGTTTATATAAATTATAAGTTAAAGTACATGTACATGCTGTACATGTAGATCCAAATATAAAGAGAAATTGTATTTAAAAGGGCAATATCATCATGATTAGAGCAGACTTTCACCAGGGCATGGAATCGATGTCCTAGTTTAAGATGAACACAATGACTTGCAGCGGCAACGGTAATATGACCTTATCATGTGGGGTGTTATGGTAGTCACTGTGTTAATCTAAAACTGGCATTCCAATTCCATGCCCTGTTTTGTGACGATACTGCCCCTTTAAATTGGGAGGACAACAGTAATGTATAAGAGAAATCCAGAAATCTTGACATTTTGTACCAAAAAAAATCAGAATTAAGCAAAGCTTTAGTTGGCGTGGTGGTACTTTCGTTGCCATTTACTTACACCCAAGTCAACATACATACTAATGTACAGATATTAACAGGACAGGTATGTTGATGGCGTTTCGTGTGGTGTGAACCAGGAACCCCCACACAAAACCCCATCAACATAAGGTATGTTGGCTTGGGTCCGAGTGAAAAGCAGTGAAAGTACATGTGTACCACCAAATTAGCCTGATCTTCAGAGGTGGAATTAACAGTGGATCTTTCCCAAGAATAATTTTCTGGGTTTGTTCCTCCCACTTTTTGCTGAAATGCTTTCTTTATATTTTTCAAATTCAAGGCAGGGCCATGAAAGAACTTTGATACTCACTGATCAGGTTACCTAGGATAAATCCGAAATAAATAATTCAATTCTTATAATTTTGATTCAAATACCTAGGATAAATCCGAAATAAATAATTCAATTCTTATAATTTTGATTTAAATAAATCCAAGAGTTTCTACCTCATTGTCAACCTCATGTGTCATTGTCAATGGCTCATTGCTATGCCTAGAAATTGAAGAATGATTTTGACACGGCACTTCCTGTTACATTTTCCATTTTTCCTTTCTCTTCACCTTTGTTTGAGACAAAACCCACGTTTTCAGTTTAGAGTTTCTTGTGTCCCAATAGAAAAACAAATACATGTATTCCTCATGTTGATTGCATTGGTATTTATACTGGTGGAATTACAAGTGTGGATTTACAGTGTACAACATATAGTACCCTGAGTTCACATACATTCAGCTACATTCATACTACATACAAAGTCCTCCCCTTTAAAACTGCAATACATGTACATGTACTTACATAGGTATATATTCACATACACTGTTGGTGTACTTTAAAGGCTTATAGTGCTGAATTTTGAATGCACAACATCTGAATGTATTTTCTCTATTTCCTTGTGAACAGCACAGTGTTGTAGGCCAAAAGTCAAACTTTCACAGGTTGTTGGAATTAATGTACTGTACGTACATTTACATGGCTCAGTTCAGAGGGAGTACATGTGTTCATGTACTAGTAGAAGCAGTGTTGCCAACATTACCAACCAATATTGTACCTTCCCTTTAAAATCCCATTTTCTGATATATTTAAGATCATTCTTGAAGTACACGAGTGGCAAGTGATTAAGAAAGAGCAACACACATTGATTACCCTATTAATCATTTGTGCCTCTTATGAGTTAACCCATTTCTTGGCATGCCATATGCCATATCCACACCAATCCCACATTTATGTCAGGACTCATAATTCCCCAAAGTGCAGTAATCCGTGCTTCCTTGCCCATGTTTTGATAATTCTGTTCACAAGGTCTGCACAGAGGTATCCATGAGGCACGCTCACTTGTTGGAAACCTATTTCTTTATTAAAAACCCATCTACCCTCTTTATTATTATAACCAACCAACCATGCTCCCTGCCCTCCAACTAAAAAAAAAAGAAAAAAGAAAGTAGTGCACAGTATTTTTCCATGGCAACCCCCCCCCCCCCAGGCCAGATGATATCGCTGTAATAATGTGCTTGTGTTTTCATGCCCATTCATCCAATTTTATTGATGGAGGATCAACCCGTGGTCACCCAAGCTGTTGCATTTTCTAGATAGTTTCTCATAATCAGATTTGTGCATTTTTTCCTTCACCATATGGGTTTCTGATGTGTTTTGGCTTGACAGCCACAATATCCCAAAACATAAACGGTGACCGTTACATAAAATTTACTCAGTATAAAGTTGACATTGGAATCAAACATCCCTTATAATGCTTCTTTGTCGGGTGATATCGTTACAGTAAAATTAGAGGAATACTTTCCAAAATTAATTTCTGTCATCTGAAGAATAGAAATTCCACATTGGAATGAATAATAAAAAAACAGTCTGAATGCATTTTGACAATTGTTGGTTCAATAATCACACAGTGAAATAAAGTGAAACTTCACAGGTTGAAAATACATACATGTATGCACAGACATATTGTATCAAAAAAGAAGAATATTACCTGGGTGAAATGATGTTTTGATGACTGGACATTGGTCAAAGAAATGGACTGGAATAGTTATATTGATCTTACATGTCTTTAGGGCGATAGGAATAAATTACATCAGCACTTGTGTATTGTTGAACTACAATAAAAATGAAGTGCATTTTATTTGCAATTAAAAATAAATTGCCTGACGTGTCATGGACAGTAAAAATCAAAATGAAGTGGAATAATGACAGTTTATATTGATTTATGGGGCTGATGGATTGGGATCAGTGATGTTGTGTTTCGGTGCCACTTTCTAAATGAAGTATATTTTATTTGCAATTAAAAATAAATTGCCTGACATGTCATGGACAGTAAAAAACCCAAAATGAAGTGGAATAATGACAGTTTATATTGATATTTTTTTATTGGCATCAGTGGTGTTGTGTTTCGTTGCCACTTTTTTAATGAAGTATATTTTATTTGCAATTTACATACAAATGATTTCTTGCGGCATTCTTGTTGGCATGTGTTACAGCATTACACAGTGTGACAGGATGCACACATCTCAGGTGCTGAATAGTGATAGGCAATTACCAGTGCCGATTGATGTGTCGCTTACAATCACTGCTGGCTGTGAAATATTATTTCTAATGCTTATTTCTTATACATTCACAAACCGTGGAGGTATTCAATTTTGAGATGATGGCAATCAATATTTCATTTGGGGCAGCTCTTAAAGATATATTGCCTTAGTGTTTTCGGCCATCTTTTTCTTTGGAACATTGTTATTCTACTTGTTGAAAGGAAAACAAATACTTGAAAATTACACAATTCGATCGTGTATTACATGTAGATAAAAAACGATCAGTATTTTGCATGTTTGTACAGAAAATATGTCCCTACATTAATGTTGGCTCTTTAAACCAAACTTCTTTAAAGGGACAGTATTATCATGATCAGAGCAACATTCAACAGGGCATGGAATCGGTGTCCTCTAGTTTAAGATGAACACAGTGACTGATAATTATTGGCTCATTTATGCAGCAGCAACTGCAATATGACCTTATCATGTGGGGTATTATTTTCAGTCACTGAGTTAATCTAAAACTAGCACTCCAATTCCATGCCCTGTTGATCGTGACGATATTGTCCCTTTAATCGTACAATTTTTGTGTGAAATATTTCATTTTAGAGTATTTTGTGGGTTTGAACATCCTGCTGGAGTAACCTGTGGGTTCTTTCCCATAGATTCTTGAAAAGCATCGAGTATACAGTACTTCATACATATCCATTGTATGTCGGTGTAGGGAAAAAAATCAAATCAAAAAAGAAATTGGAAATTACTGGTAAAATAATGCAAAACACAGGTGAGGCATCTTTAAGCATGCATTCATTTCTTATAATATTGAATGCTCCTACATAATGTGCATAGCATTTAAGCAATCATCCACACAGTGCATGTAGCTGCTGTATACATTATATACTGAGCAAAAATATAAACGCCCCATGTAAATTATTTATGTAACATGTAATGGGCGACCCTAAATGATTGCCAGATGCCACTATCGTGTTCTAACGGACAGTAATCTGTAGCATATTGAACAACAAAATGAATTTTGTATGATTTTGCAACCCCTAAGGCTAATAAAAGTTTCGAAGTGCCACATGGGGCGTTTATAATTTTGTTCAGTGTATATCCACAATGTCTGAAACTTGATCATTCAGGTATGACTGTTTACGCAATGAATAAGAAATGTACATTTTATACCACAGAAATATTTCAAATTTAATATGTGGAACTGAAACATCAGATGTAATAATTGGGAGAATCTGCTGAAGTTTCATTTCCTAAGCACTCCCGAGGGTGTGGTGCTAAACATCAATTCTTTATTTAAAATCCCCTTTTACATGTATATGAACTGGGGGGGGGGTGGCATTCACACTTGGGTCCTCACTTGGGTCCTCACTTGGGTTTGCTTGGGATCCAGTTTGCAGCACCTGTGGTGGGTCTTATAGAGTGTACTGTACAATGTATCTCTTTTTAAAATTATTTATTTCTTAGCCTAAATTGATATTTCTTTTATATTTATATTTATATTTATTTTAATGATTGTAATGACTTCCCTGGCCACCTCTTAAAACCAGTGTTCCACTGAAAGGTCTCCCCAGGTTAAATAAGAACTGAATAAAATAAAATAAATAAATATGTGCAACTGGAACACTAAATTGTAGTTGACAATATGGCTGGATGTACGGTACATGTACATGTTTGTACAGTATCATGTACAATATCTGCAATGTACTATTCATGCATTATAACCATACATTTCTCGATACAGTGGGTTGGGTCAAGTGACAACAATTTTGACCTAATTTTGTGTTTGTCTATTAACCATGGTTACTTCCCAACATAATATAAAAACACACTCATGCACATCTAATGGACATCAGTCAGCATTATTCAACAAAGCCTTACAAGTTAACAGATCAACTATGGATTATTTAAACAATTAAGTTTAAAAAAATCCTGTTTGTGGAAGCTCCTGTTCTCGTGTTAGAGTATGTTGGTTCTGAGAACAACCAGTAGTTATTGCAATTCCGCATTTTGATCAGTATGCTCTGATCGTCTTCAGGAGAATTCACCGCAATTTGAATAAATTGCGACCACAAATCTTATACTTTCCAACATTCAAATCTTCAAATATGAAAATTTTTCACTTTTGTTCTCCTCATATTACAGAGCAAAGCGCCAATGCGTCCAAGGACCAGCAGAAAGCCACAGATGCCCTCTTGTGTGAGTTGGTGAAGAGGCTGGATGCTGAACTGGAAGGAGGTACTACACAGTGTACATTCCAAGAAACAGAACTTGAGGTACACAGGGATAGTATGTACATATATTAAGGCATGTTCTTATCACCTAATTTGATTTGGTTTCTACTGATTAGCAGATTAAACACTTGCCGACACATGCTTTGGCAAACATTTGTGTTGACCGCATACACATGAACCGTATGCTTTTGAAACAATTTTATAATTTAAGTTTCATAGAGTCCATGTGTTTATATGTGATACTGCAATGTGTTAATCACTGCTTTCTCGGCATAATTCAGAAACTACTTCTGAGAAATATGTTACACTATGTAATTCTTTTATTGGGTAAATTGCATTAACAAATACAAAATGATGCACCAGAAATGCATTCCTTATCTTATGAAGTGTGTCAGCCTGCTTATGTAGCACAGTCCACAACATCGTACTCCAAATGTGTACCGGCACAATGAGCACGGTAAGGAGTTTGTACTTCCCTGCCTTTGGGCATTATGGGAGAGGCCCTCATCGCCACTTGCTTACTAAACGGGACGTGAACTAGATTCAGCTACAGCAGAGAATTGCACATGCAATTTATTGGCGTGTTTGCAGCACATTACGCACTAAACATACGTTTAGTACTTTGGCAAGTCCCCCTACACTGCTTTTTGTGCATCACTCTGTGGAATACAACGTCATGAATAGCCCAACTCTATTACCCTTGAAATACTATGCCATGGATTAGGTTATTACACGACTGGCTGTCTTTGTGTACAGTATTAATGAACTTCTGGCTATACCCATATTTTTAAAGGGCTTGAACCAGGTAAACTCAGTGCTGCAGAGGTTAAGAGCATCATTTCTGACAGCCTTATTTCCATTTCTGTTTAGGTTTGCCTTCTCTCAAGACTGGAGCAGGTCCTCGAAGTCTGCATCCTGAGGCTAAGAGGCAAAGTCTGTTCCTTGGAGTCTCTGACTGCTCTCTCCATCGTCTTCAACCCAAACATCAGGTATTCACTAATCCATTGCCCATTTCATTGTGTGTCTGTAGTTCTAGTATTTTATGTTTACATCAAGCATTCATCTTTTATATACAGACCAGTGCTTCTTCAACCATTTTTTTAATTTAATTTTTTTTAAAATGCAAATTGCCCCACACAAGGCCAATGGCCAATCCAAGGTGGGGGCTACTAAGTTATTGAGTTGTTACAACAACTCCACACTGAAGAAACAGCCCCTCGCACCAAAACAAGACAAGTTAATGACCAGCCTCTTCACGGTGCGAATAGGACTGGGAGGGGTAACTAGTCCAGAACAAGGCAGTTGTTAAACTGCCTCTTCCCCTATAAGCAATTATGGTTAAGTGTCTTGTTCAAGGACACAAGTGTCACGGCCGGGATTCGAACCCACATTCTGCTGCTAACACCAGAACTTGAGTCCGGTAAGCTAGACCGCTCGGCCACGACACTCCACAGTGCATTTTTAAGAACTCAAGAAAGTGTGCGACGCACGCAATGCAATGTGGTGTTACTGCCTAGATGCCATTTAAACTTTTATTCTTAAATTCTAGGAATTTACCTGTTCTTTGAATTGTCCTTTTTTATTATGATTTATCCTGGATAGTGGATAGTGTAATCATTGATCATTACAGTCTGTTAGTCGCCAGATTTGAAGTGTAAAGCATGTTGAGACATACATGGAAGTCCACATATGAGACCTGTTCTCACAAAACCAGGACAAAGTCACCAGAAATACTTGATGATTTTTAGTGTTTTTTGAGTGTTTAAGGGTTTTTATCACCTAGTCCTATTCCCAGTGTGTGGTATCGTTGGGTATCACATACTGGGGATGGGAGTAGGTGATAAAAACCCTTCAAACACACAAAAACCTACTAAAAATCATCAAGTATTTCTGGGGACTTGGTTTTGTGGGAGCAGGTGTCATATGTGGAAAGTGTTATAAGAATGAATTATTAAATTAGTAGTATTTTAAGAAGACATACAAGACATTTCTGTTCTTGGAAGTCGGAGGGAAAAACCACAGATAATTTTTTTTGGGGGAAACCCCACATAATCAGGTTGGGACAGAAACCCCAACCTACATTTCGTATCCCAGTAGAAGACTAACCTTTTGCCCAAAGATGTGAAAAAAGGCAATGCAAATACCATCACACCAACCTGATCATTTAATCCTTGGAAATAAAGGGAATGAATCAGTAAATTACATCTGTAGAAAATCAGTTGTTTCACCCACCATTGGTTTTCTCTTCCATCCCATAATTAATTCATGTGATTGTCACATGTAAATGTTCAGTGTACATATGCTTGGCAGGCGTTTGATAGTCAATAAAAATCTAATTATTTTCCCATCCTTATGGATGCCCGAGTTGCATCTCGGATGTACACACGCACATCTTGTATAGGCCTGAGCAAATCCAATGGGAATAGAAAAGGAATTAGAACTGCCTGCTATATTTCCATCAGCGGGATAAATTCTTGGTATATCGTGCATACTATGGGGATAACTTCTCATTTTGAGAATGGCAATGCACAAAGACACATAGGTACTAGTAGTTTTTTTTTACAATCTATCTTGTGATAATTGTAGCATCTTAATATTTGTACCCATGATCACATTATTGGTGCAGGTTTAAACAAAAAAATTGAATTAAATTTGTGTACCGTTTTTTTCATTTTAAATGTATTAGAATGTCATTCAATCATTTATTAAATGTTTGTTTAATAATTATAAAGAGAAGTAGACTTCTCGTGTATATGAGTAAAAATGGTGCATGTCATTCGTTCAAAGTGTTATTTCTGCAGTCACGCATACATAATCAAAAAAATGCCGATTTTTTGATAAATTATAGATATACTTCTCATTATGTGTTACCGCAAATGTCCTACAGCCTTAGTGTGTTTTGTGTTTGTGCAGCCATGCATCCATACATATTGGGGCTTATTGTGTTATCTATTGTAAACAAATAACCATGACATTTACACGATTCTCAATGCTGATTTTTATTTTTCAGCTTCAACAAAATAGAAACATGGTCTTCCCGGTCGACATATTCAAAGGTACGTTATTAAATGACGATAAAGATAAAGATTTGTCATTGATGACATCAAAGACCAAATGTCCGATGATAACGACCACCGATACATTTATGATGATATCATTGACATTAAACAAACCAAGAATGGCTTACCTTATAGCTTATCAAGAGAGCTCCCTGGGCTTGTTTAATTACTAATGAACTTCAAGCTTAGATTTTTGGTGCCAAAAATAGGATGTCCCTAAATTAAACATTGACCCTTCCCATTCCATTTGGTTCTTGAAAAACTGCTATAACGAACATTTTGTTAAATACTGAACATAACCCTTGGCTCAGAGTTTATGTATGAGCATTGCACCCATGAATCACAAAAAGAATGATCACAATAGTAAATATTTTTTGTGGACCCATGTTGCTCCTTATAGCGGTGTTGTACTTGTACTGTGATATTTTTACAAACATATTTGGGAAAAAGGCCCATGGTGACATTGGTGTCTTATATCAAAGAACCTGAATCCTTAACCCCTTTATTTTTTATTTTTTCTTGTTGCAGACATCAGTTCTGGCACAGTCCATCAACTACTTTGGTAGCTACGACGGGTTTGAATTGGTTCGACGGCGATTACGTAATGCTAGGGATCTTACCATTGCACATATAGCCGCACTACTTAGGTTGGTTGTATTACTATTTTGTGACCAGTATTTCCTGCAGACAGTTGCCAACTGTCTGCAGGAAATGCTGGTCACACGAGGGCCTCAATTTACATTCGTTCCTGTCAGTTGGCATACTAGCAGCAGCTGTTGTGCAGTTTAATGCAAGCTGCACAGTTAAAGAGATTATTAGTAAAATGTCTGTAATTACATCCGTACATGTACACAAACCAATCTGTGAAAGTTTCAGCTCATTTTATTGTGTGATAATTAAGAAAACAATACAGAATTAGCTGTTGCAAACTGCTTACCAACCTAAAGGACCTGTAGTATAAATGCAAAATAATTTTTAATGGCCTTAGGTTTCGAACCTAGCAGGATCTTTCTCAAAGGCAAAATGGGACAGATGAAGAAAATAGGGAAAATGCATTCAGATTTTTTGCATTCAATCTAATGTGGAAAATCAATCACGTCCATGATTGTAGTACATTTCACGTTTTCAGACGGATTAATTCCTCAGGATGTTTGGTCGACTCATTTTGACCTGTAAATGTACTCACTACATGTAAGGTTTGACAGTGTTCAACTTTTAAGTGCACTAGATATACCTTGGCAAGTATATCAACATTTTGACTGATTTTGACCCTTGCAGTCATAGGAGGGTTAATAAAGGTGTACCCCCTTCACATTTCATTTTCTATTCTGCCATTTATCCTCTTTGTTTGTATCCCCCTTCCCCTAAGGGCAAGTTGAAAAAAATCTGATATTTCCTCAATACTTGGAGCTCTAAATTGTGTCTAGTTAGTTATTTATATGTATGACATGAATATCCGCCATCGCTTTGAAGTTGCCTCCTTGAAGAGTCTTACATTTTGTTCTTCAAAGAGATTCAAAATATTGGTGGACTGCTGTCAAATGTAATTCCTAAATTTGTATAAGGTTGATGAGAACATTGAATTATCCTCACAACATTTCTTTCCTCTGTCATTATTTGTAGACCATTCGGTCAGTGTTACCCACAGCTATCGGCTGATACAGTGAAGGGTTACTTTCTACCGACCGTGGTAAGTTTAGCTATGATGCAATCATGAAGGATACATGGGTGATTCTTCACTACAAGGCAAAATGTAGGGCGTCAGAAGTTGTCAAAACTGTCAAAACTTTGTAATAAATAATGCACTGTTTAATATTCATTTTATTGATTTGATGGTGATGTGTTGACCGTCCCCTCAATCTGATAACCCCTACTGCCCCCTTAAGCATCCCCCAAAGGCATTCCTTTCCCCCCACATAATTATTTTTTTGACACTCAATTTTGCACCACCCCCGCAGTCTGTTCTTACCCATACATTAAGAAGGTCCCATTAGAGATATCTACTGGTCTTTCCTCATGGAGAAGCTTGTTCACGGCCACCTCACGCCCCCTCAAAGTCCGCATTCTGTATTGATTTTGGAGGTGAAATTCTGTGCATTTTAGCCATAGTTATCATCCATTAGTCAGCCTGACACAGTGTCTGTGATAACTACAGTATGTGATTTTAATATTGCATAAATCAGGCCTCCCAGTGAAACATATAAACCTATAAAAACCTGTATTTCAAAATAGGAACCTTTATTTCCCCCAAAAAACTTACATTAACCTATAAAAACCTATATTTTTAATCTCCTGCAACACATTTTCAACTTCCTCATAAAATCCTCATAGCCGGCTTTGAAGAAAAATTACTTCCTAAGTATAAAGAGATGAAGCCAAAACAGTAGCCAAACTGTAACATGTGTACCGCTCTTAGATTTTGTTGCAAAAAGTACTCAGAAGGAAGGCAATTTACCAAAAACTTGTTACTTAACACTGCATAATCACGGGAAATAACCAATAATAACCTATATTTTGCTTAAAAAACCTTTTTCAAAAACCTTTATTTGGTAGATTGGGCACTGGGAGGCCTGCATATTTGTATGTATTTATTACATTGATTCCCCAATATTAAAATGACCTTTAAAAGGATAGATTACATGGAATTATGTCAATGTTTTGTATAATTAAAAGAGATTAACCCTTGTATAGGTTTAACAATCAAAGACACTCAAAATTTGTATGTCTCTCTTAACCCATTGACTTTGTGCAGTGCACTCAAATAAATGCAAGCACATGTGGCTCTGATAGGAGGTCAAACCAAAATCACAGTACATACACAGCTCTGTGTGACTCTGCATATAACTTGTAAGACATACACAAGTGTGTTTGACTTTGCCACTATCTCCAGCACTCTTATACACATGTGTGAACAATTGGCAATGCAACCAAAAATACTCAAGTAACTGTCTGTGGGTGCGGTGCTTACTGGGCCAAATTTCAGCCTGGGCATAGGAGGGTTAATACAAGTAATTATTGATGTGCTTTTCATACATATCTAGATGTTTTAGTTTTAGATATTTGTTTCTGTCATATTTAAAACATTTTTAGTGTAATTATTATTACAAAAAATTATACTTGTATTAGGTTTTATTAATATTGTAACATAAATGAATAAGTTTAAGATAGCCTCTTGATTCTTTGATTCACAAATTTCAATTTGTTTTTTCAAAATGTTTTTTCAAAGTGTAAAATATGTGTAATTTTTGTCGAATAAATCCAAATAGAAATGGTCAAATTCACATTTTGGGGACACCCGAAACATTTTCAAAGTACAATCTTCGTCACTCTGATTGGTTCAAATTCGCATTGTGCATTGCACATCGCACAAAACAGCTGGCACATACATGCTGCTCTGATAAGCCATGTCTATACCATTGGTTAATACAACCACACGTGATTACATTTTGTCCAATCAGATTGTCTAAACTGTCTTGGGCATTTATGAATATATTTTATAAATCTGTTGACAAATGGACAATTTACTTGACTTTTTATTTTAACATCCAGGATTTAGTATGTTCACACCTCTTATCTTGTTCGGACCGTCAACTATTCCAGCAGGATGTACCAACAGGGGAGCTCCCATCCTGTTTAATCGGGCCACGTGCTGCTTATGTTATAGTTGAGGTACATAATATGTTTTCCTCTTTAGAATTCAAGAGATTGGTCAAACAGTTTTTAAGTTGATTAAAAGGGATTTGAACCCAGGTTCAATGAAATGAAAGACGAGGGAAGTATGCTAATCTACACCTCCCTTCTTAACACCTCCTTGCATTCATTTGTATACAGTCTGTGATGAACCTTCTGTCTGTTGTCAAGTCAGAGGAGGTCGACGCCGAGGTCAAAGTGCAATATTGGCAAGAAACAATCCTGACTAGGTAATGTACATGTACTCGCTTACCCACTCCTTGCTAACCACCTCCTGATCTCTGTCCCTGCCCTCCTACCCCCCCCCCCCCCAAAAAAGGAAAGAAATAATAACAATTTCTTGTAGACTACATTCCTATCACAGTCGGTTCAGCATTTTCAAAAACCTGTAAAGTTTCATTTTAAGGTATAGAATTGATAAGTCAAACAACCAAATGGTAAAATGTTATTCCCTAGAAATAGTTTTGTCAGAGGTGCCGTCATTTTTAAGAAAAGTGGAATTATTTCCAGTTTGAATTTAGGAAAGAGAACCTTTTATAAAGTTCCATTGGATGCAAACTGTTTCAGTTTTGCCAATACATTACCAATGTTACCTCCTTTCAGTATAATTATTATGAGATTATAAAATGCAAAACCATTTGTATCCATTTTCTCTGAATTCTCTCTCAGACTGAAACATGCAACAGAAGACACAAAGCCTGTTTCTATGGCCACAAAAAGCGAGTCCCTGCCGTCAGAATCACAGAGGGACAAACTACTTCACACCAAGGTGCCAAAGAGCTCCAACAATGTGTTGGAGGTGGACGTTAGTGATAGTGTATCACATGGAGAAGCCAAACAAAGTGATGACTTAAGTGAGGATAAGTCATCATCCACCAAACAGGCCGACACTGCAGTGACACAAGAGACGTTTGAGGTGGATGTTGTACCGTTGAGTACATACGCAAACAGTGATTCCTCTAGTGACCATGAAGCGTCCAATACATTACCCCCGACTTGTAAAACTGTTATACCACAGGAGGTTATTATACACGGACCTTACCATGATGTCATCCCGGTCGGAACGATGGCCTATCAGAGCGACACGCCGGCTGGCCCCTCCGTCATCGTGGGAATTGGTACTCTGCCTCGTCGTAATAACTCCAGTGATAGCTCATCCCTGGTGTCATCGGTTCCCCACTCCACCAGCGAACTGGGCAACACCTGTAGGGTGTGTTTCGAGGCGGAGATCTCACCAAAGAACCGTCTGATCCGGCCGTGTCGCTGCGCCGGGTCATCAGCTAGCATTCACCGTGTGTGCTTAGTCAAGTGGATCCATATCTCCGGGAATAGACGCTGCGAGGTGTGCAATGCACGGTTTAGCTTTGTGCCCTTCTCAGAAAGAATGCGTGGATTTATGGACAAATTCCGACAGAACAGGGTGAGGAGTTGGAATAGGTTCTTACATTACTTGGTCTTTATGGAAATATTTATAAAGAGATGGAATATACCCATTCCTAGCTAGAAACGGTTAACACAAATATTCAAGTATGGCTGTACTATGAATAACTACAGTCTCGGTGTTAGCCCGCAATACCTGTGGATGTCTATTGGATGTCCTATAATACATATATAAAAGTATGATAAGTTAAACTTTTGGACACCTTGTTTTTCAAATGTGACCCGCTCTGGCAAAACCCGTAACTTCTCTGCATTTACCATAATGCGTAACAGCCATGAAAAGGTCAAAAACTGACCCCCAGGGACCAGTTTTCATGTCGCCATATAGAGCATTTTCTCTAGATTTTGATGGGAAAAGAAAAATCCTGAAACGTTGTTGGGAACATTGTTAATTTTCACGATAAATTTGGGAGGTCACTTTTGAAAATTGGGTCCAAGTTTAGGGTTTTGCCAGAGCCAGTCACAAATAAACAATTTGGGCACCCTATTTTCACATCTTGGCTTATACTGTGACTACAGTCATGTTTTATTATTTAGATGTATCTCTTTGGGTATCACAACTAGTGTCATATCCAACGAAGTAGTGCCTTTTAACCAACTTTTTTTTTTTCAAAACCTTAACTAGACCTATGTTTACTTAGAGTTACAAATGGCTACACTATCATCACACTTGTGGTCATATTTTTTGTACACAAGTCTATGAGCATCAGCATGAAGCTTGTATCCAAAATAGACTGACTGACCAGTGCATTTCTGTGTAATGTTCATGGCAAGTTCACCCTGACGGAACAAGATCAAGATGGATGCTAAATGTTGGGGATTCTATTGTTCTACCCTCCAGCCTTTTATTCAGAATTTGAAAACACTTGAGTAAAATAAAACATTTTTTCTGACCTTTCCTGTTGGCAGAGATGGCGTAATGCAGCATTTGCCGTTCTAGTCGGTCTGGTGGTCATCCTCTACCTTATCATATTTGCTGTGTTTCCTGGTGGCATCATGAACGTATAGCCCACATGAGTGTTGTGGGAACTAGACCCAGATACACGCTGTATATAAGGCACACAAATGCAATTTGCCTGAACCAGACTATCCGGTACCCAAACAATGTAAATTATTCTGAGGGAGTCTGGGAACTAGCTGAAATACTCAGATTCCTGGTAGCCATCAGGTAGGTGTATTTATATTACACACAGATGGGGCTGGGAACTACATGCAGGTCTCAAGGTACCAGACTTTGAAGAGTAATAGCTGAACAAACCATAGATCTAAACAAGCAGAGTTCACTCTTTGTATCTTTGTTGGACTTGTGTTTTTCTATGTAGATGTATATTTTTAACAAAGTACTTTTTGGCAGATCCAAGTAGTTAACACCCCTCCTCCCCCCCTCATTTAAAAAAACCAAATCTTCCCATCTATGTGGTGTGCCTTTCATGCTTGTGACCCCGCCCACGCCCCCGCCCCTTCGGCCATCTTGGACCTACCAACTGTGCTCTTGGGTTGTATGAAATCAATTAGTAAATTGCTGTAAATATTCACTTGTACTTAGCACATTACCAGGCTGTTTTTTAAAAGTAGGATTACACCTTCGAAGCATAATTTCAGTTGGTGAAAAGAAGAATCAGGTCTCAAGACTACAGTTTCTGTGACAGTAATTATATACAAACAGAAATTGAGTTTTTACAGAATGAAGATAACTTTGCAATCTTACAAACTTGTAGAAAGAACTAAAAATATATCTGAGTTGTTACAAACATAATCAGAGAAGTATTCTTATCACCCAGGGATAATGGTTATCTGTTCTCTAGAAAGACAATTTACTTGGCTGAGGAGTTGAAATGCAGAGGTGGTTTTACTACTTAATAATAGGAGACAAAGATGTAACTAGACATCCTGCTTACTCCATCTTCCTTCGTTCCACATCCACCGTGCAAAATACACAATCCAAACATCAAACATGTTGGAGTATTTTGAAATATTTTTTTATACTAGCTGTACATGTTTGTAGAGGTGGTTAGTTAACTGCAGTGTAGATTTTAACATATTAATAACATCACGGAAATACTGTACATAAAAAGCAGTGTTTGTTTTGCGAAACAGACTCTTGGTATTAAATCAAGGAATTATGTCAAATATCCCACTTTTTAATCAGTACTAAGTCAATATTTAACTTGTCTAGGCTGGTTCACAGGCTATTAAACATTCAACATTGAAATTACAATTAGAATTACGCTGCATTTTGAGAATGGCACAAGTTAGCTGAGTTTTCCCAGCTGCGTTTCGTGTGATACATGAACTCCCTGAGTGAAACTGTGGGGTTGATCGTTGTGAACACACGGTAGGACGCCGAGACATTTGTTATTTTATACAGTGCTTGCTTGTCGTACATTGAAAAGAATAGTGCGATTGTGTTCTGTCAGAGCACACTGGATATTTGATAAACACTTAATTGCAACAAATTTCCAAGCAGTATCTCTTATTGTACAGATAGTGTGTGAATATTGACTGCAGCTAGAAATTAAGAAAGTAGAATTTGTTTATACTCTGTGATGGAAATCTTTTGATGACATACAAGAAGATGTAGGCTTAGACTGTGTTTGACATTCATGTTGAAATTTCACATTTGTAATTTATACTTGAGGGCGAAACATTGGCATCATTATTGTACTTTTGCCTGTATAAGTTTTTTGATAGAAGTGGAAACCGTGCAAGAAGTATCACAAAATGGTAGTGTAAGTCTTTCCATGGATTTCCTTTTGGCGGCGATGTTGGTTTGTCTCACAATCAGAATGAGGCTTCTGTCCAAAATAGTCTGGTGCTCACGATGTGGTGATCCACTTTATGGTGCAAGCTTTCAGGGAACTTGACCATGATCACAATGGTATGGCAAGGACTGCCCAATGCAGTCGGTTGATTGAATTCAAATCATACTGAAATGAAAATGAACGATGAAGTAAAGCTTTGTGACTGTAAAAAGGTCTGTGCAATAGTTTAGAAATGAATATCACTTGTGGCCCGTCAGTATGGTCATAAGCTGAAAGGAAAAGGACATGGTATTGCCTAATTCTGGCAGTACTGGTACATTACCATTGAAAATAGACTCAACTGTTCGGTTCAAAATTGTGAAAGTGATAACATTGCACTTGCTAATGCCCTAATGCTTAAAGAATAAGGCATTAGAAACAAGGAAAGTCGGTGAGCATTACCTTGTTTATAACAAACATTAACTGGTACTATGCCATGCATATCTGATACATTTTGGGGGCGAATGGGATTACCATGGTAATAAAATGATGTACATGTAATATACATGTAGTGTAATGTCCTTGCCCATTTGAGAGGTCTGACATGAGCTACCCTTATGTTGGATACTCTTCTATGAAAGGAAGTCTCCAAAGTTTAAAAGGAAAAGTTCAGGTGGAACGCCATTGAAAAAAACACATTTTTGCCTGCGGGATCACTGAATGTTACTTGGTGAAATGTTAGTTGCTCCCAATGGAATGGTTGCTGCTACCATTTCTATTGGAATGTTCTACTGGCAACGTGGAAGCATGTGATATTCCAAATGAAACCATTGATGATTGAGTGTTACCAAATGACTTGTTGCAACCGAGGCCATCCCTAACACATGCAAACAATACCAGGCACAGACTTTGTTCAAATAGTCTATGGAATATAATGATCTATATCATGTATAAAGCTTACTTCTGTAAGGGCTGGTTTGAAATGAAGAGCCGTGACCCAATCTTACAAAATGAGTCTGAAGTAACCAAAACTGCTTTTTAGTTATACAACATGCCTTATCACAATGCGAACCAATTGAGAATGTCACTTTATTTCACCCCATAAAAGTCTTAATTCACAAGATATTGACATATGTTTGGCAGTAAATTTAAGATGACATTAGGCTTGTTTTACTGAGCTCAAAAAATCTAAAAGTGAAAGTTCTTTCTTTATGACTTATTTTGTAATATCCGGTTACATGAGAGTTGATGTGAAGAACCTGTGTACATCAATCATTACATGGGGTTTTGGGGGTAGCTGTGTTCTTGGAATATACTTCCCAATATTAACATAATTCAAAATCTAACACGCTTCATTTGTGTCATTGAAATATTTATTTAAAAAATACATAAATTATGTAAGGCCCACTAATGTTTACTGACTAAAACTTATGTATTCATGCATTAACTATGCGCATATGACATAAAACACAATAAAGGGGGCCACTTTGCATCCGTCACGTTAGCAGTTTTTCCAATGGTTGTTATTTATTTTTAAGTACCTGAAACCGACCAAAAAGTGTTTCAACATGTGAATGGACATGCAGGCTTATACTAGAACTAATTTGAGTTGATTTATTTTATTTTTTTATTTATTTATTTATTTTTTTACCCTCAAATTTCTATAAAAATTGGACGGAAAAAGTTACCTCACTTTTCCGTCCATTTGTTGATGGAAATTTTAGGGTAATTAAAAAAATAATAGTAATAATCAACTCAAATTATCTTTAGAATCGCTATGTAAGAAATGAGTTGGTCAGTCGTTTAAACCATTTTCTTCCACATCTGAAAGGTTAACACAAGAATGTTTTTTGTTTTTCCAGTAATAGGATTTGCCCGTTATTGCCCATATAGTACATGTGTATTGCAGTACAGACTATATGCATTTGAGGGTGTATTTATCATTCTTTGTCTTTCTACTTTGTAAAATTATGTGTTTTTTTTCAGATATTTATGTGACTGCATTATTGTAAATTCATGTAGAAAATTTCTTTTGTAATAAGATGAAATTGTAAATTCATAAAGACCTAATTGGCTTAAATAATATTTTATTCTTATATAGCGCATTAGCTAATATATGCATTGACTGTTAATGCATTTTACAGATATCCGTTTTGTCTCTGGACCAATATGAATTCCTGTCATTTTTCTCAGCTCTCAGGGGAGTATTGCAGCCCCAGGTTGCCACATTGCTTAGAAGCTAACCCAACACAGCTACCCATTTATATTCCTGGGTGGAGAGAACCTATTGTGGTTATAAGTGTCTTGCATGAGAACACAAGCACGATGATCCTGGCCAAGATTCAAACCCACATTCTAAAGGAACCAGCCTTCAGACAGACTGGGTCTTGTGATTCCTTAAACTACTTGGCAATTAAGAACACTTGATACAACATTATAAACAATGAGAATCGGCAGAGCTTTAAACAATGAAGGATTTCTTAATGTTCATTGCTGGAAGACATGAACAATTCTTTGTAAGTTTCTGTAACAACTACTTATATGTTTTTGTATATAGTTCGTAGTTAAGTAAATAACTGAACCAGAAATACATCAGAAACCGTTATATACTGAAACAAACATGCAGTAATCCATCAACCATTCACTATATGCCAAATTTACAGCGGAGGTTCAAATTTGAAGGCATTATTATAATGTACTCATTAAATTCACTACCTCGCTGTGTAGAGAGCCAAGAAATTACACCACCAAACTCGTCACCTAGGACCTAGTTTAAACCCAGTGTTTAAAGCCATTATACACTATTAGTAATGTTGGCAAAACTGCTGCTTCAAGTATCCTTACTTTCTTTGATATATACGTTAAACAACTAACCTGTGAAAGTTTCAGCTTATTACGTTGTGTCGTTAACGAGAAAATAATGAAAATGCATTCAGATTTGTTATAATTCATAAAATTTTGTCAACATTTCGAAAATTGTATCACTTGTTTTACTAAAATGATAGCACCTCAGACAGAAATATTTTAAGGAAAGACCAGATCGACTTTACACCAGGTTAGTTTGTTGTAAAATTGTGATTATTTGTTTTTCAAAATTACCAATAGTGTATAGTGGCCTTCAACATATATGTACATTACCCTATTTGCAGACTTGTATTCAAGTCCTCAAACCTCGAGTCCGAGTTTGAGTCCCCAGTGTTGAGTCCAAGTCCTGAGTCATATGGGTCGAGTCTGAGTCCGAGTCATGAAGGTCGAGTCAGAGTCAGAGTCAGAGTTGCGCGTCACTTGAAAAAATCAAAAGAAAAAAGAAAACCTTATACATAATGTCAAGGTTCAAAGTTAAGTGAAAAAATAATCGACATCTAGACTAGTATCTCATCAACTTGACTAACCCGAAGATTTATTTCCAAAATCAACATTATTTTATTTACTTTTCTTATTTTAATTAACTTGCATCATAAAACTGAACAACTCTTTGAATTTTTTCTTTTTTGTGCTTTTTATATTTATTAATACAAGTTTGCAAATCATCACATTAATTACATCTACAAGCATCGCTCTCACCATAATTAATTTAGGAGTGGGTGGGGTCAGCATTTAGTCTCAGAAGCCATCCATCACCCCTTGTTGATCAATTATTTGAATGGAACTATTGCAGAATGGAGATCATAATTAATCAAGTTTACAAGTACGCATGTCAAGTTTAAAGATCCTTAAAGTCTGATTGCCATAGCACTATCATAATTAATTTTTATTTATTAATAACCTACATGATGAATCACTGGTGTTAATAGTGTGAATGATCACTCCAAAATAATTAGTTGGAAATGACAGTTGGAAATGCCTTTATCTTTTTATTTTTATATCAGGCAATTGACACACCTAAATGTTGGTGCATGAATGACAATGTTTTTCTTTTCTTCCTGAAAATCAATTTTTTATTGGTGCATAGAGCAAGGTCCAGATGGTATTACACAAAACGTCTTATTGTTTTTGAAGAGATATTTTATTAATGCGTCACCGTGAGTGTACAATAGCAGTTCTTGTGTACCAAAAATATTTTCCATCCTGGCTGATAATTTTGACATTGTGTTTAAATGGAGTAAAAGAAACACGTTAACAAACGACGAGCTGTTGTCTGTACCTAAGCTGTATATTGATACTGACAAATACTGACAATGAACACCATTGAAATTAGTTTTTTTTATGGATTCTCATCTGCTGTATTTAGCAGCAACATATGTTTGTGGACCCATATCCTTTTAAACTATGCTTGTCTGTGGTGATCTTGAACGGCATTTGAGTAGCACTAGCCACCGACGTAGTGATACACAAATTATTATTCAAGCTAAAAAAGGATAAAATTCGTTTGAAACAAATACATGTACATTGAATTATGGTGGCGTGGACAATACTTCTAGCGTGGTGGAATGAGCTACTTTTCGCCCAAGGACTGGCAGGCCCGCCACACCTTAATATGCCTGGCGAGAGCTGTTTACAAGAGTTGTCATTCAAAATAAAATGTAGTCCATCCACCTTTCTCCATGATGCATTATACAAGTTATCAAAATACACGTTTTATTCCTACGATGTTGTACGCTGAAGCTTTGGCACATGATTTGTAATAAATTTCTGGAAGACGCACTTTGTTTTCATGCGGCTGCTACGTAAGCGATTCCGATCACATTACTACAACGGTATAGGATGCATGGTATCAATTTTTATAAAACTGTTCGCATTGTTTAAAACACTATTTAGCAAAAAGTGAATATTAGGCATTTTGACATCGAGTCAAATCCAAGTCAACAAAAATGTAACTCAAGTCAGACTCAAGTCCGAGTCCGAGTCACAAGTCATGCAAGTCTGCCTATTTGTATATAATGCATGTCTCCTATATACATACATATATGCCCAGTTTTCCCTCCTATACTTCATGGGTATAACACAAAGTGATCTAAGCATGATGTATACTTATGTTATGCCCCCCAAAAAAAGCTCTGGTCTTCAGACCTGCACATCAGCATTTTTTTGCTATGAAACGATGTCCAATTGCAGCCAAAACAACTTTGTCACTTAGGGGGATTAATGTTTGCCTGATTTGTGCAGCTTCTCTTAGCCACCATACTTTGATACATGTGTCACGTATTTCACTGATTTTTGGGGAAAAAAGAATAACCCCCCCCCCCTCCAAAAAAAAAAAAAAGCACATCACTGCACCAATTTTGAAGCCGACCTACGACCAGAAACTGAAGACTTGATTTGTTTGGCCTAAGCATGATGTATATTAATGCTGTGGACTGTTAACATATATAATAATAATAATAATGTGTGGATTTATATAGCGCACGTATCCACCAACTAAGTGGTGCTCAAGGCGCTTTATATTATTATCCCTGCTCATGAGGCTCATAAGGCTCATAAATCATTCCTGAAACCATCTCAGCTCCCTGGGGAGTATACAACTCAATTGCTGCCATTTCTAGCGCATATAGAGCAAACCAACTCTGCCTTCACAGGTACCCATTTAACCCCTGGGTGGAGAGAAGCAATTATGATTAAGTGTCTTGCTCAAGGACACAAGTGTCACGGCCGTGATTCGAACCCACATTATGTTGCTAACACCAGAACTTGAATCCGGTAAGCTAGACCGCTCGGCCACAACACCCCAAGACACATGCACAACTGCTAGATTAATATTGAGTTCAAAAGCAATCCTACTGAGTTTATCTTGATTGTTATATACTGTTATTAATCACTATTTCTTTTTGACATTGCGCTTAAAAATGTACAATGTTATTGCTCAAAATTAGTTGTTTGATATATGCAGTCAAGTCGCTGTGCTGTATTGTACCTTATATTTGCGTTTATACGCATTGGTAACACATAATTTCAAAATGGGTTTATATTATGTAATAATAGTGTTTGTCATTAAATACATTACTGGCAATGAAGTAATACTGGGGTAATTGGTACCCACGTACACTGGTTCACATATCCCAGTTTGAACCCTGGTCAAAATGTGTTTGAATGCTCTGTTCGATTATGACATAATGTTCTTAAAATAGTAATGGTGATGAGTGCAACTACCAGTCATGTAAGCACCCATGCATAGTAGTGGATTACACCGCCTCAAAACCATCAAATACTCAGTATGTACATTATTGATGTGTTCCCTCAAAATATCATTTCATATGTATATTATTTGTATTAATATATACATTTTTGTATATCAGCTTTATGTGAAATATTTACATGTTTTTGGAAAACTAACTTTACGTTTGCTAATGCATACTTTTACTTTCTTTTGGAAACCAAAGCTTGTTTGCGAATACAGCAGCGTATTAAAGAGATGTTCAATAATTCTTTTTATTGGTGAAATATATAAATGGCATGATACTAAATTAATGTAATTTTTTATGATCTTGAGTGTGTGTATACACAGATAACAAATGTGGAAATGAAATGATACTTTTGTGTCTTAACTGGATTGATTTTTGGTTAGGCATGAACTAAATAACTTACTAATGGAAGTTTTACTAATGGAAGTTTTACTAATGGAAGTTATAAAGTTGAGCTTCTGAAGCATATTAACTGTCTAGTTTCTGTGCTTCAAATGAGACGAAATTAGCAGGAAATGAGCATATACTTACGATATGATTGTCAAACATGCATGTACATGTGTCCATTCACCAATGAGAAGCAATCAGGACATCATCTGTCATTATTTACCATCTGCCCACGCCCAGATATTTAATTTGTGACCTGTTCTCATTATATAAGCAATAAGGTCACACGACATTATCAAACAAACATTTAAGATTGCACAAATTTTCTCAAGTTGATAAATTTTAATTATTCGTGGCCCCCCCCCCCCCCCCAAGTGTATGATATCACCGGAAAACTCTTTTTCGACAGAATTCAGAAGTACAAAAATCTCAATTTAAATAAAAATGTGAACTTTACTCTCACTTTGTGAAGACAGGCCACACTGGTTGTTCCATAATTTTTTATTATTTTTTACACATTCACCATCTACTCTCCATTATGTTAGCTGTTATGTCGTCTTCCTTGCTGACAAAGTCTACATAAAAGCGGCTTCAAGGTAATGATAACTGCGATCCTCATGTCCTACCTGCCATGCATAAGGTGGTCCTCTGGAAGAGAAACTTGTGGTGTTTTGTGGGCTGTGACTGTTGAAGATAATCTTATGTTTGTACAAACAGAAGTAAAGGAGTGGTATATACAGTAGGCAGACTACAACGGAGAGGACAGATCGACCTGCATAGGAAGCAGAAAAAAAATATCTCATTTACATTCTTGTTAAATTTAAAATGCCCAGAGATAGTTTAACATTGTACAAACGAAGTTCCAAAGCAAACGATTTGAGGGGTAGGCATCATGTTACTCCATATTACCCACCCTCTACAAGGTTTTTCCCTTGGTTGTTATAGGAGGAAACTACAAAGCTTGTGACTTGAGGAGGGGGAACTACAAGGCATACCCCTTACGATATTTTTTGAAAAATGACCAGGCTTACATTACCCCTTGTGATTTTTGAGAAAAAATACAGGGCTTATCCCTTGTGATTTGTGGGGAAAACTATAAAAAAAAGTAATTTTTTTGAAAAGTTAACCCTATTTACCCAGGTTTTTGGGAAACTTATTTTAGGGAGAAACTACCCCTTATGAATTGAACCCCTTTGTGATTTTGTTTGTTTGTTTGTGTTTTGTAAGCTATCCTTGTATTGTGATTTAATTTTGTTTTGAGGGGGGTGGAACATAATGCTTACTCCTTGTGAATGTTGAAAAACTACAGAGTCCCCTTGTGATTTTTGGGGAAAATACAAGGTTTACACTATGTCACTTGAGGGGGAAAACAACAGGGCGTGAGCCATATAATTCCTCTCCCCCCCCCCCCCCGGGAAAAAAAAAAAAAAAAAACTACAAAAAATCAACAACAATTAATTAAATCATAATCATAATCATCACAACAACAACAACACCACCAACCAACCAACCAACCAAACCCAACCAACCAAACCCAACCAACCAACCAAACCAACCAACCAACCAACCAAACACGCACACGCACACGCACACGCACACGCACACACACACCTGCACATAAATCATTCCTGAAACCATTTCAGCTCCCTGGGGAGCACATAGCCCAATTGCTGCCATTACAGAGCTAATCAAAACAACAACCAACTCTGCCCTCACAGGTACCCATTTACCCCTGGGTGGAGAGAAGCAATTATGGTAAAGTGTCTTGCTCAAGTAACCCGGTCATCAGAACACAAATCCGATGCACTAAACCGCTCTACCATGGCATTCCATTTATAAATAAATAAGTAAAAATTTAAATAAATCACACGGGGTAAGCCTTGTATTTTTCCTTCTTTGTAAGACAAGGTACTTTATTCCCCTAAAAAATCACAAGGGGTAAGCCTTGTATTGTAGTTTTTCCCCGAAATGATTTGAGAGTCGGTAAACCGATTTTTTATTTAATCTATTATTGTGTTTTAACTTCCATTAGCGATTTGTCAGTTCCACACTCGGTGCACAGCTTGAAATAATTAACCTTTCTTGTTAACTGTCAGATGAAGCCGTAGCTTAATGTAAAGGTGTAAGGTTCCGAACCTACAGACCCGGGTTCGAATCCCACCGACGCATATTTTCTTTTTTCCACACTTGTTGTTGCACAATCAATAGTATAAGTAGTTTTAAATTGCATCTCCAGATACCAATGGGGCTTCGTGGCTCAGTCGCTTAGCCGCTGGTTTGTTCAATCGCGGACATTCCAGAGTTGGTACGCCCGGTTCGAATCCAGCTCCTGACACAGGGACATGATAGCTGTCGACACAGCAATGGCTTGGGAACCGTCATGTCTCTCCCCTAAAGGAGTGGGGTAGTACGGGCGGGAAAGGACAAGGAGGGACCGGGGGGATAGTCACCCCCCAGAAGGGTGCGTAAGGAGATCACCACGCTGGTTCGCCAGACTTTGAGTCTCCCCAATGCCTGGTCGTCACTCTGACTAACTTTCTGCAGAAATTTACTTTAACAATTTCTTTTTAATCCATAAAAAGATTACTAGCGGTAAAAAAATGTTTATAAAGATGGGTTTTTTCTTCAACAATGCCTGGTTAACACTCCGACTAACTTTCTGCAGAAATGTAATTTAACTTGACTAAATTATTGTATTCGCGATATATGGAACAAGGGAGAAAGCCTTGTAGTCTTCTCAAAAAAATAATAAAAAAATAAAAAATAAAATACAAGAGGTTAGCCTCGCAGTTTTCCTCAAAAATCACAAAAATAAAAAATCAGAAGGGGTAAGCCTTGTAATTTTCCAAAAAATCACAAGGGGGTAAGCCTTGTCGTTTTCCCCATAAAATAAAATCACAAGGGGGTAAGACTTGCAGTAAGCCTTGTAATTTTCTAAAAAATCACAAGGGGGTAAGCCTTGTAGTTTACACCAAAAATCACAAGGGGGGTAAGCCTTGTCGTTTTCCCCATGAAATAAAATCACAAGGGGTAAGCCTTTCAGTAAGCCTTGTAATTTTCTAAAAAATCACAAGGGGTAAGCCTTGTAATTTACACCAAAATCACAAGGGGTAAGCCTTGTAGTTTACACCAAAAATCACAAGGGGTAAGACTTGTCGTTTACACCAAAAATCACAAGGAGTAAGCCTTGTAATTTTCTAAAAAATCACAAGGGGTAAGCCTTGTCGTTTTCCCCATGAAATAAAATCACAAGGGGTAAGACTTGTAGTTTACACCAAAAATCACAAGGGGGTAAGCCTTGTCATTTTCCCCATGAAATAAAATCACAAGGGGTAAGCCTTTCAGTAAGCCTTGTAATTTTCTAAAAAATCACAAGGGGTAAGCCTTATCGTTTACACCAAAAATCACAAGGGGTAAGCCTTGTAGTTTACACCAAAAATCACAAGGGGGTAGCCTTGTCGTTTTCCCCATGAAATAAAATCACAAGGGGTAAGCCTTTCAGTAAGCCTTGTAATTTTCTTTAAAAAATCTAGGGGTAAGCCTTGTAGTTTACACCAAAAATCACAAAAATCGACTTGTCGTTTTCCTCAAAAATCACAAAAATAAAAAATCAGAAGGGGTAAAGCCTTGTAATTTTCTAAAAAATCACAAAGGTTAAGCCTTGTAGTTTTATACCCCAAAAATCACAAGGGGTAAGCCTTGTCGTTTACACCAAAAATCACAAAGGGTAAGCCTTGTAGTTTACACCAAAAATCACAAGGGGTAAGCCTTGTAGTTTTCCCCATAAAATAAAATCACAAGGGGGTAAGCCTTGTAATTTTCTTTAAAAAAATCACAAGGGGTAAGCCTTGTAATTTTCTTTTAAAAAATCACAAGGGGTAAGCCTTGTAATTTACACCAAAATCACAAGGGGTAGCCTTGTCGTTTACACCAAAAATCACAAGGGGTAAGCCTTGTAATTTTCAAAAAAATCACAAGGGGTAAGCCTTGTAATTTACACCAAAATCACAAGGGGTAGCCTTGTAGTTTACACCAAAAATCAAAAGAGGTAAGCCTTGTAGTTTACACCAAAAATCACAAGGGGTAAGCCTTGTAGTTTACGCCAAAAATCACAAGGGGTAAGCCTTGTAGTTTACGCCAAAAATCACAAGAGGCGAGCCTTGTAGTTTACACCAAAAATCACAAGGGCCTTGTAGTTTACACCAAAAATCACAAGGGGTAAGCCTTGTAGTTTTCCCCATAAAATAAAATCACAAGGGGGTAAGCCTTGCAGTAAGCCTTGTAATTTTCTTTAAAAAAATCACAAGGGGTAAGCCTTGTAATTTTCTTTTAAAAAATCACAAGGGGTAAGCCTTGTAGTTTGCACCAAAAATCACAAGGGGTAAGCCTTATTGTTTTCCCCATAAAACATCAGAACACAAATCCGATGCACTAAACCGCTCTACCATGGCACTCCATTTATAAAAAAATAAAAATAAAAATAAATAAGTAAAAATTAAAATAAATCACACGGGGTAAGCCTTGTATTTTTCCTTCTTTGTAAGACAAGGTACTTTATTCCCCTAAAAATCACAAAGGGGTAAGCCTAGCCAATTTCTCCAAAAATCACAAGGGGTAAGCCTTGTATTGTAGTTTTTCCCCGAAATGATTTGAGAGTCGGTAAACCGATTTTTTATTTAATCTATTATCGTGTTTTAACTTCCATTAGCGATTTGTCAGTTCCACACTCGGTGCACAGCTTGAAATAATTAACCTTTCTTGTTAACTGTCAGATGAAGCCGTAGCTTAATGTAAAGGCGTAAGGTTCCGGACCTACAGACCCGGGTTCGAATCCCACCGACGCATATATTCTTTTTTTCCACACTTGTTGTTGCACAATCAATAGTATAAGTAGTTTTAAATTGCATCTCCAGATACCAATGGGGCTTCGTGGCTCAGTCGCTTAGCCGCTGGTTTGTTCAATCGCGGACATTCCAGAGTTGGTACGCCCGGTTCGAATCCAGCTCCTGACACAGGGACATGATAGCTGTCGACACAGCAATGGCTTGGGAACCGTCATGTCTCTCCCCTAAAGGAGTGGGGTAGTACGGGCGGGAAAGGACAAGGAGGGACCGGGGGGATAGTCACCCCCCAGAAGGGTGCGTAAGGAGATCACCACGCTGGTTCGCCAGACTTTGAGTCTCCCCAATGCCTGGTCGTCACTCTGACTAACTTTCTGCAGAAATTTACTTTAACAATTTCTTTTTAATCCATAAAAAGATTACTAGCGGTAAAAAAATGTTTATAAAGATGGGTTTTTTCTTCAACAATGCCTGGTTAACACTCCGACTAACTTTCTGCAGAAATGTAATTTAACTTGACTAAATTATTGTATTCGCGATATATGGAACAAGGGAGAAAGCCTTGTAGTCTTCTCAAAAAAATAATAAAAAAATAAAAAATAAAATACAAGAGGTTAGCCTCGCAGTTTTCCTCAAAAATCACAAAAATAAAAAATCAGAAGGGGTAAGCCTTGTAATTTTCCAAAAAATCACAAGGGGTAAGCCTTGTCGTTTTCCCATAAAATAAAATCACAAGGGGTAAGACTTGCAGTAAGCCTTGTAATTTTCTAAAAATCAGAAGGGGTAAGCCTTGTAGTTTACACCAAAAATCACAAGGGGGGTAAGCCTTGTCGTTTTCCCCATGAAATAAAATCACAAGGGGTAAGCCTTTCAGTAAGCCTTGTAATTTTCTAAAAAATCACAAGGGGTAAGCCTTGTAATTTACACCAAAATCACAAGGGGTAAGCCTTGTAGTTTACACCAAAAATCACAAGGGGTAAGACTTGTCGTTTACACCAAAAATCACAAGGAGTAAGCCTTGTAATTTTCTAAAAAATCACAAGGGGTAAGCCTTATCGTTTACACCAAAAATCACAAGGGGTAAGCCTTGTAGTTTACACCAAAAATCACAAGGGGGTAGCCTTGTCGTTTTCCCCATGAAATAAAATCACAAGGTGTAAGCCTTTCAGTAAGCCTTGTAATTTTCTTTAAAAAATCTAGGGGTAAGCCTTGTAGTTTACACCAAAAATCACAAAAATCGACTTGTCGTTTTCCTCAAAAATCACAAAAATCAAAAATCAGAAGGGGTAAAGCCTTGTAATTTTCTAAAAAATCACAAAGGTTAAGCCTTGTAGTTTTATACCCCAAAAATCACAAGGGGTAAGCCTTGTCGTTTACACCAAAAATCACAAAGGGTAAGCCTTGTAGTTTACACCAAAAATCACAAGGGGGTAAGCCTTGTCGTTTTCCCCATGAAATAAAATCACAAGGGGTAAGACTTGTAGTTTACACCAAAAATCACAAGGGGTAAGACTTGTCGTTTACACCAAAAATCACAAGGGGTAAGCCTTGTAGTTTACACCAAAAATCACAAGGGGGTAAGCCTTGTCATTTTCCCCATGAAATAAAATCACAAGGGGTAAGCCTTTCAGTAAGCCTTGTAATTTTCTAAAAAATCACAAGGGGTAAGCCTTATCGTTTACACCAAAATCACAAGGTAAGCCTTGTAGTTTACACCAAAAATCACAAGGGGGTAAGCCTTGTCATTTTCCCCATGAAATAAAATCACAAGGGGTAAGCCTTTCAGTAAGCCTTGTAATTTTCTAAAAAATCACAAGGGGTAAGCCTTATCGTTTACACCAAAAATCACAAGGGGTAAGCCTTGTAGTTTACACCAAAAATCACAAGGGGGTAAGCCTTGTCGTTTTCCCCATGAAATAAAATCACAAGGGGTAAGCCTTTCAGTAAGCCTTGTAATTTTCTAAACAAATCACAAGGGGTAAGCCTTATCGTTTACACCAAAAATCACAAGGGGTAAGCCTTGTAGTTTACACCAAAAATCACAAGGGGGTAAGCCTTGTCGTTTTCCCCATGAAATAAAATCACAAGGGGTAAGCCTTTCAGTAAGCCTTGTAATTTTCTAAACAAATCACAAGGGGTAAGCCTTATCGTTTACACCAAAAATCACAAGGGGTAAGCCTTGTAGTTTACACCAAAAATCACAAGGGGGTAAGCCTTGTCGTTTTCCCCATGAAATAAAATCACAAGGGGTAAGCCTTTCAGTAAGCCTTGTAATTTTCTTTAAAAAATCTAGGGGTAAGCCTTGTAGTTTACACCAAAAATCACAAAAATAAAAAATCAGAAGGGGTAAAGCCTTGTAATTTTCTAAAAAATCACAAAGGTTAAGCCTTGTAGTTTTATACCCCAAAAATCACAAGGGGTAATTAAAAAATAAATTAAGTAAATTTCTGCAGAAAGTTAGTCGGAGTGACGACCAGGCATTGGGGAGACTCAAAGTCTGGCGAACCAGCGTGGTGATCTTCTTACGCACCCTTCTGGGGGGGGGGGTAACTATCCACCGGTCCATCCTTGTCCTTTCCCGCCCACTTTGTCCACCATCCACTCCTTTGGGGGAGAGACAACAGCTGTCATGTCCCTATGTGTCAGAAGCTGGACTTGAACCCGAGCGTCCCAACTCTGGAATGTCCGCAATTGAACAAACCAGCGGCAAAGTGACTGAGCCACGAAGCCCCATTGGTATCTGGAGATGCAATTTAAAACTACTTATACAACGTAATTGATTGCGCAACAACAAGTGCGGAAAAAGAAAAATATGCGTCGGTGGGATTCGAACCCGGGCCTCTAAATCCGAAACCTAGCGTTTTCACAATACGCCACGTCTCTATATGAAAATTAAACACTAAAGTAAATTATTTGAAGTCGTGCAAGGTGTATGGAACTGAAAGATCATTTGGAATTAAATAATGATACACTATTAACGACGATTTAAACTAGATGCTTTATAACAAAAGTATGTCAAAAACGTAAAAATTATTAATGCAAATTGCGGGATCCCGATGTTATTATGACTCTGGCTGACCTACATTAAATATCCTGAATAAGGAAGATATCCTGAAGTACCCCTTGTGATTTATTGGGGTGGAAGGGGGAGTGGGTGCTATACCGTACTTGCCACTTGAATTTTGAAGAAGTTGATGATGACAACAAATGCGGGGACTGTTTATTTATTTACTAATTTTGTTTATATCAAAACAAAACAAATTGTTTGGGGGTGGAGCTGAATTTACCTTGGAAAATAAATATAAACTGTCTTTCTTTTTTTAAAGAGAAATGTCCAATGGGAACGTTCTGCCTATGTGCTAATTGGATGATAAGATTTTTTCTTAGAGTATCTTATTTCTAAAGGGGCCCTTAAGCGGGCCTTGAACAGCTTAATGGCTTTATACTAGTAAGGATAATCAATGTGAATATAATTGTCAAACAATAATCAGCTAATTCAATATATATTTTGCATTTACTTCTCCTAAATCAAGGTTCAGTAGATCCTCATAGTAGGTGCTCGCTTAAATCATCTAAAAATCATTCTAAACGTCTGGGGCCCATTAGTAGGTCTTGGACCCCATGCCTGAAAGCCAAAACACATCAAAACTAATTCAACAAGTTTTACAAATTGTGAAAAATATTTTCCCCTAACAGATGGGCCAGTGGACACTCATATTAACACCAAGAACATCTTAAGTTTTGAAACTTCTGGGGCCCTTATGCAGGTGCCAGATCCAAGGCTGGATATACATGTAATGGCAACATAAATTTTACAAAAAAGGAATAAAATTACTGTTATTTTTAATTTCCTAAAAATGTGGGTCATATTCCCCTTAGAGCTTCTGAAATCTAATATCTTCTTCGGCCCTTAAGCGGGCCCTGGACCTGGATAAAATGGTCAAAATGGATAAAAATTACCCCCCAAAATAAATATTGTCTCCTACCAGTATGTGACCAGTGTAGTCAGTCAATGCTAGGAGTAAGACTGCCCATGAAACCAGAGGTGGGTAAAGGGGTGGTGGGGGGGGGGGGGGGGTTCAAAAGGAATCATGTGCCCCCCCCCTTTGAAAATCAATCATATACAACAATTTCAAAATTTACCATCTATTTCCAAATGTTTAAGTCTTGTGCCCCCTTCCCATTTGGCTGTGTGCCCCTCTCTGTCATCGTTTCCCTCCTTTGGGGGAAGTACTGCATATTGATAAAGTTATGTACTTTTGAAACACACACGCTTGCCACTCTTCAGTGTTCGTCTTTGAAAGGGGTGGGGGTGGTCATGTGAGACATATGGACTTAAATATCTGCTAAGCAAATTATTTTGCTAAGCGAATTTTGTAATTACCAAACATCCCCCAGCCAGGGTTAGACTCTGAGGAGATCTCCCACACATTATCCACAGGGATGGTCATTATTATCACCACGGCAGCGATTGGTAGGAGCTGAAGAAATAACAGCATCAGCAGCATTACGAGTCTCTTGAAGAACTGCCTCATCATCAGAAGGGGTCTGCCTGTGGTAGCTTGTAGTGGGGATTCATTCTAGTGACAGGGAAGGTACAACATTGGTAATGTTGACAAAACTGCTTTTATGAGTATGCTTACTCTCTTTGAATCAAGATATACATTGAAGGGAAGGTACAACATTGGTAATGTTGACAAAACTGCTTTTATGAGTATGCTTACTCTCTTTGAATCAATATATACATTGAAGGGAAGGTACAACATTGGTAATGTTGACAAAACTGCTTTTATGAGTATGCTTACTCTCTTTGAATCAAGATATACATTGAAGGGAAGGTACAACATTGGTAATGTTGACAAAACTGCTTTTATGAGTATGCTTACTCTCTTTGAATCAATATATACATTGAAGGGAAGGTACAACATTGGTAATGTTGGCAAAACTGCTTTTATGAGTATGCTTACTCTCTTTGAATCAAGATATACATTGAAGGGAAGGTACAACATTGATAATGTTGGCAAAACTGCTTTTATGAGTCTGCTGACTCTCTCTGAATCAAGATATACATTGAAGGGAAGGTACAACATTGGTAATGTTGGCAAAACTGCTTTTATGAGTCTGCTGACTCTCTCTGAATCAAGATATACATTGAAGGGAAGGTACAACATTGGTAATGTTGGCAAAACTGCTTTTATGAGTCTGCTGACTCTCTCTGAATCAAGATATACATTGAAGGGAAGGTACAACATTGGTAATGTTGGCAAAACTGCTTTTATGAGTATGCTTACTCTCTCTGAATCAAGATATACATTGAAGGGAAGGTACAACATTGGTAATGTTGGCAAAACTGCTTTTATGAGTATGCTTACTCTCTTTGAATCAAGATATACATTGAAGGGAAGGTACAACATTGGTAATGTTGGCAAAACTGCTTTTATGTGTCTGCTGACTCTCTCTGAATCAAGATATACATTGAAGGGAAGGTACAACATTGGTAATGTTGGCAAAACTGCTTTTATGAGTACGCTTACTCTCTCTGAATCAAGATATACATTGAAGGGAAGGTACAACATTGGTAATGTTGGCAAAACTGCTTTTATGAGTACGCTTACTCTCTCTGAATCAAGATATACATTGAAGGGAAGGTACAACATTGGTAATGTTGGCAAAACTGCTTTTATGAGTCTGCTGACTCTCTCTGAATCAAGATATACATTGAAGGGAAGGTACAACATTGGTAATGTTGGCAAAACTGCTTTTATGAGTACGCTTACTCTCTCTGAATCAAGATATACATTGAAGGGAAGGTACAACATTGGTAATGTTGGCAAAACTGCTTTTATGAGTACGCTTACTCTCTTTGAATCAAGATATACATTGAAGGGAAGGTACAACATTGGTAATGTTGGCAAAACTGCTTTTATGAGTACGCTTACTCTCTTTGAATCAAGATATACATTGAAGGGAAGGTACAACATTGGTAATGTTGGCAAAACTGCTTTTATGAGTATGCTTACTCTCTTTGAATCAAGATATACATTGAAGGGAAGGTACAACATTGGTAATGTTGGCAAAACTGCTTCTATGAGTATGCTTACTCTCTTTGAATCAAGATATACATTGAAGGGAAGGTACAACATTGGTAATGTTGGCAAAACTGCTTTTATGAGTATGCTTACTCTCTTTGAATCAAGATATACATTGAAGGGAAGGTACAACATTGGTAATGTTGGCAAACTGCTTCTATGAGTATGCTTACTCTCTTTGAATCAAGATATACATTGAAGGGAAGGTACAACATTGGTAATGTTGGCAAAACTGCTTTTATGAGTATGCTTACTCTCTTTTAATCAAGATATACATTGAAGGGAAGGTACAACATTGGTAATGTTGGCAAAACTGCTTCTATGAGTATGCTTACTCTCTTTGAATCAAGATATACATTGAAGGGAAGGTACAACATTGGTAATGTTGGCAAAACTGCTTTTATGAGTATGCTTACTCTCTTTGAATCAAGATATACATTGAAGGGAAGGTACAACATTGGTAATGTTGGCAAAACTGCTTTTATGAGTATGCTTACTCTCTTTGAATCAAGATATACATTGAAGGGAAGGTACAACATTGGTAATGTTGGCAAAACTGCTTTTATGAGTATGCTTACTCTCTTTGAATCAAGATATACATTGAAGGGAAGGTACAACATTGGTAATGTTGGCAAAACTGCTTTTATGAGTATGCTTACTCTCTTTGAATCAAGATATACATTGAAGGGAAGGTACAACATTGGTAATGTTGGCAAAACTGCTTTTATGAGTATGCTTACTCTCTTTGAATCAAAACCGTCTTGTGAAAGTTTCAGTGAAATGAGGACTGAGTCGGGACTCCACATCAGGAGAAAAGTGTTAAAAAGCATTCACAATTTTTACAGAAGACAATGTGCATATCCGTTTGTGTTTCAATGAATAATAATTCAAGATGATTGGTGTCTTAAACAAATTAACTTTCAGTTAATAATTTGGTAACTTTGTAATCTGATAATTACCAATGTTGTTCTTTCTATTTAAATAGGGTATTTACTTTGGTGATTGTTTAGATTTTTTTGTCACTTGGAAACTTACAACTTCCATCTCAAGGTCAGGTACATGAATGCCAAAGGGAAGCTAATTTAAATATCATCATGATCAACAGGGCATGGAATCGGAGTGATAGTTTTAGATTAACTCAGTGACTAAAAATAATACCCCACATGATAAGGTCATATTACTGTTGCTGCTGCATAAATGAGCCAGTAATTTTCATTCACTGTGTTCATCTTAAACTAGGTCACTGATTCCATGCCCTGTTAAAAGTCTGCTCTGATTGTGATGATATTGTCCCTTTAATGCCAGCATACAAGCATTAACTGGGAAATCACTGGAAGCTAAAATATGCATTTGTAAAGAAGTATGGACCGACCTGCCTATATTCTTACCTGTTCTGGAATTTGAAACGGTGCCCGGCACAGCTCACAGATCTCTGATTTGGAATGTGCTTGCCACTTCTGAAGGCACGTCAGATGCACAGTGGCTGCGGTACCCGAGCATAAGCAGGGTTTCAGAAGGGGGTTATATATAACAGGAACAGCAGGACCAGAAGAGAAGCAGGATTTGGAGGAATGTGTTTTGTAAGAACTGCTAATCTCATCATCAAAACAAATGCGACAAAATGGAGTTAGCTTCTGTTCACATGACTGCAAGGGGAGGGGAGAGGATGGATATCAAAAGATAATGAATAGAATTAATGAATTAAAAACATTTCATAGAAACTTTATTCGTATAAAACTGATAATGCATACTCATCCCTTTAAGCATCCCTGAGAAAGGCAAAACAATTTCCAGTTCAAATTTAGGAAAGAGTATCCTTTCTTAAGAGTACCCTTTCTTAAAATCCATGTTAGGATGAATTCAAGAAATCTTAATGCATTTTTAACTATTTTCTTGTTAACATCACAGACTGAAACTTTCACAGGAATGGTTGATTGTGTTTGGGCTGATTTGACAGTATAAAAAACAGATATAAACGTTGAATTGCTATTTTTGTGTGGGGAGTTAAGGAAGTTCTATTCTTTCATTTGAGACATTGAACGAAAATATCCATCAAGGATTAGTACCAGTAAAATATAAACTCAAATTAATAAAATGCTGGCCTACTGTTTATAATCCTCAGCTTGGACAAGGGCGTGCGAAGTCTTCTGATTGGCCAGTGCGGCTATCAATCAGACTCAAGCGCATTTTAAAAATTGCGTTTATACAGTTTCCTACATCCAAATTTCTTAATTTTTTAAAAAATTTGTTCACTTTTTAAATTCTATTTTTTTTAGTCTCTTGAGCCAAACACAGGCTATGTATCTTTAATGTAAAGGCCTATATCCTGATTAACCCTAACCCCCTAGGTATTCTGGCTAGGAACCTTCCTGAATCCTCCAAAATCCATCCGTGCACTTTTGGAAACATGCCCTTATCTTCAAAATGCACCATGCATTTTCGTTGATCTTTCATATTCAGCACATAAAACAAAATGGCCTGTACTTCTTGCCAGGTAGTAATTTTGCCCCTCAGTTTGAAGAGGTGAAAGTGCCAGTTTCCAACAGTGCAGGATTTTTCTCAAAAAGTGCCCCTTGGATGATTTTGCAGGATTTGGGGTGGTTAGGTTTAAAGAAAGTAAGCATATTCATGGAACAGTTTGGCCAACATTGCCAATGTTGTACCTTCCCTTCAAATGTAACAATGACATACCTATGTTAAAATCTATGCACTCTTTTCTATTTTAGTTTGTAAGATTTACAAACAATGCATATTTGCTTTTAATGATTGGGTTCCAATGAAAGTGTCACATGATGCATCATGTAATCAATTTTACAGGGAAAAATCTACTGACCTGTTCTGAGTCATTGACATCACCTATGAGTCTATCTTCAGTCTCCATCTTAGTACTGTTGTCACCTTTGACATTTGACCTTCTTTTGTCTGACATCATCATTTCAATGAGGTCACCACTCTTCGAAATCTCCTTTGCTGTCATCTCACCTCAAAAAATTGTTCTACTCAGTCCCAGTAAGTGGTCTGTTTGTTTTCTCATAGTTGCTGATAAATGCAGTTATGCAGTTGGTCTTGCAATGACCTAGTGGAAAAGCAGAAAATCAGAAGTAGGAAAGTCCAAAATGTCCAATCTGCTAAATGGGCATGATCAGAGCAGACTTTCAACAGGGCATGGAATTTAAGATCAACATAGTGACTGAAAATTACGGGCTCATTTATGTAGCATCAATGGTAATATGACCTTATCAATGTGGGGGTTATTTTCAGTCACTAAGTTAATCTCCTGTTGATCGTGACAATACTGCCCCTTTAGGGTACTAGAAAAGCAGAACAAATGAAAAGTAGAAAAGTCCAAAATGTTCAATCTGCATTTAAGGTACCAGAAAAGCAAAAAGGGAAGTGGAAAACCAGATCAATAGATTTCTCTGTAATTTTGGATCTGCTCTTCGGCTAGTAGAAATGTACACAATTAGATTTTACATTGACCTATACTTCTTCTACCAGAAAAGTACAGGATCAGAAATATATATTTAAAAAAGAAATAAAACTGAAGATGTTCATTCAAAGATGTTCTTACATTTTGTTGGTCAAAAGATGGTCATATTAAAAAGCTTCTCACATACAGCAACTGCAGAAGACTATGGTGTTCTTCAAGATGTATACCTTATTTAGAAGTTCAATACAAATCTGATGAAGTAGCTGTAGCTACGAAAGCTTATGCCTATTTTTAAGTTTAGTTAGTCTTAAAAGTGATACCATTTATATATATATCTTATTCTACCTGACTAACACGGCTGCATACAGATCTAACACAAAATGTGACAGCATAATAACCAATTAGACAGGATGCAAGTTATTTACTCGATTAAATCCACTGACTCATGTTTGTAAAACATGAATATATACATGAAAAAAGTGATTCGTGGTTGACTTGCAAGTGATAAAGTTTGTGGTAACACCATTAACATCCAAAAGCATGGTGAATTTGAAGCAACTTAATGTTCTTTTTACAGTAATTAAATGTAAGATACAACATCTATAATTGGAAATGTATTCATTTTCATTTTAACTTTAATTTGTTTCAAGCAAGACATCTTAAAACTAACCAATAAAAGTTCCATCACAATAGGTTCTCAAAATTCTTTAAAAATTACAAAAAAATCAGTTTTTTATGTCTAATGTTTTGAAAACAAAATGTGACTATTTGAAATTCGATAATTCCTTTTTTGAAAGTACTTCAATGGCGGTTTATACAAGCACAAAAAGAAGAAAAACTATGAAATATTACAATGAGGCCTTCCATCGGTGGAGCATTAAACAGTAAAAACATCTACATACCTTTAGCTCTGGATGAATATACTAAAGGAACCAGTAACACATTAGCTCTTTGAATAAAAATTATCAAATTATGTTGCTTCTCTGTTATCAGACTTTGTTTGTTGGCTTTGATCCTGACATTGGAAATAGTGTCTGGTGGACCTGTGACTTTGACCTGCCAACCTAAAAGATAAAAATCACATGAAAGATAAAATTCCAAAATAGTATCTGTCTTGACTGGGTCAACAGAATTGTCCCATAAAAATGAGTGTTAAGTCAGTTATATAAAAACAAGAAAGATCATTCAAGAGTCCAACAGTGCTGCTGTAGATTTGCAATGCCTTGATTTCACATGAAACATCACTTCTAATTAAATTTAAAAAAATTCAAAGATGGATTTTAATTAACTTGAAACATTAACTTTTTCCCAGCATAAAGAAATTCAAAAAATATATTTTGTACACATAAACGACAGGGACAACTATCATTAACAATAACAGTGGTTAATTTAAATAACCTATCCTCCACCCCTCAGTGTTGTTGATTTAAATCAGTGACTTTACTTGAATCTGAATTCAAGTAACATTTTGTTTGACTTGTGAATGGAATTGGACAAAAAATTACTTGTGACTTGACTCTTGACTTGAACAAAAATGACTTGCCTTCAGTTAAAATAAATTATACCCAAAAAATGCAACCAAAATGTATCAAGTTTCCCTTTGATTACAAAGGTTAAAGGTTAAAATACATGTAGCAAGGTGACAGAATTTTCTTGCTGGATAAAAATTGCACTTTCACAAAGAAAAACAAATTACTTGTGACCCGACTTGATCATGACTAATAAAAACAAAAACAAACAAAAAATGTTATGTGACTTGACTTGACATGAAAAGAAATGACTTGTGACTAGACTCGAATTGCAAAGAAATCACTTGTAACTTGAATTGACCTAGGAACAATACCCCACTCCTCCGTCACAGCACTGCAAGTCAACCAGTAGGCCTATGATATTCAAACCCAAGACATTCTCTATATTTTAGTGGCTAGCTCATCTGAAGAGTACGTGTTTAGTTCACTGAGCAAGATAATAAATTATAATAATGTAAACCAGCATATGGCACAGGTAAAAAAACAATTTTCAAATCAAATGTATTTGAATGTTGGTACACCCATTGAAAATGTTTACAATTTAAACAATGTTTTAGTTTGTTTTACTTCTAACCTCAAACTGCTGCTGGCATGCAGCTGCTGCAGGCTGACTGCTTTAGTGGCATCTCAATCCTGGTTTTTGAACCACTCAGCAGAATAAGGCAAAACTTACCCCTCCAACCAGTACACACACAGACAACATGAATTATGGCGAATGCATTTTGTTTGTATAATCTGCCTAATGTTCAAGGTACCAGCACATCAAATTCAGCTTTAAACAAACGTTCATTTGTTGATCAAGGAATTAATTTATTGAAAACCAGCAGCTGCTGTTCAAAGTGATTAATGTCTGAAATAATATGCATGGTTTAGCTAAATACACTTATACGGTAAAATGCCTGTAAATGTATCTATATACAATCAAGAGATATGTATAAAAACAATCAGTATTATTTCACTGTGTCGAAAATAATGAAAATGCATTAAGATTTGTTGTGTTCATTCCAACATAGATTTTATGTCTCTAGAAGACAAAAGTTAATTGTAAAACAATTTGATTCATTATATTAAAATGATAGCAGTGGCGTAACTATTGGAGGCATGGTGGAAGGGGGGGGGGGGCACGTGTTTCCCCAGCCGAGATCCATGCCCCCTCCCCCCATTCAGAATTTAAAAAAAAATAGGTCCCTATTTGAGACTGCAGGATTCAAGTATTGACATGCCCCCCCTAGAAAAAGTAGTGCACCCCCTAGTGCCCCCCCCCCCTGAAAATTGGACCGTAGTTATGCCACTGAATGATTGCACCTCAGACAAACATTTCAAGGGCTGTTTGATACAATCATCAACTTCATATCAATCTGTGATCATTTTATGTTTTCAAGAAAACCAATAGTGTATAGGGCCTTTAAATTTGAATTGAATTCCGACATTAATAAGCAGAGATTTGGTTGAATGATAATAATAATAATAATAATAATAATGTGTGGATTTATATAGCGCACGTATCCACCAACTAAGTGGTGCTCAAGGCGCATTATATTATTATCCCTGCTCATAAGGCTCATAAGGCATTCCTGAAACCATCTCAGCTCTCTGGGGAGTATACAGCTCAATTGCTGCCATTTCTAGCGCATATAGAGCAAACCAACTCTGCCTTCACAGGTACCCATTTTAACCCCTGGGTGGAGAGAAGCAATTATGATTACCGTAAGTGTCTTGCTCAAGGACACAAGTGTCACGGCCGTGATTCGAACCCACATTATGTTGCTAACACCAGAACTTGAATCCGGTAAGCTAGACCGCTCGGCCACGACACCCCAATGATTCACAATGATTCACATTAAGCACGTAAAGCATTTGTTTAAAGGGACAGTGTCGTCACGAACAGAGCAGACTTTCAACAGGGCATGGAATCGGTGTCCTAGTTTAAGAAACACAGTGATTGAAAATTACTGGATCATGGGGCAGCAGCAGTGGTAATATAACCTTCTCATGTGGGATATTATTTTCAGCCACTGAGTTAATCTAAAATTAGCGCTTTGATTCCATGCCCTGTTGATTGTGATGATATTCCTCTACAACCAAAAACCAGTAAACATTTTGTGTAGTGCCTATGATGTTTGTTTTAGCAGCATTCCACTGTATTACACGTTTTTGAGGGTTGCAAATGACCTCAAGATTTTGTTCTTTTATCTCCACATGATATCAAATATTGTGAAAATGAACAAGAATGGAAAAGAATTGAGATTGCCTTACATGTACTAATCAAATTTGTTTTACCATTTTTATCTCAAAATTTCATATTTAAATGTCTTTCTCCGGGGGGAGTGGGGAGGGGGGAGGGGAGTGGCTCTTTTGTAAACAAATGATGTCATATCACACAGTCTAGTGAAAGTGTTAAATTTACTTACCAATGTTTACGATTATTTGATGCAGGAAGTGAAGTCCAGTAGAACATATATGTATCAGTTCTGATTTCAGATGGGTCGTCTGTCCTTCATTAATTTCCCCCCCCCCCCCATTCTCTGCCTACCCCGTCTACCCACCCTGTCTGTCTGTCCAGTCACAAAACATTTTGATTGTCAACATTGCTCTACTTCGAATATAAGGATGTTTCTCTTGGCTTGACATTCGCGAATAAGTATAAACCACGCTTAAGTCCATCTGTGAATCTGGCCATTGTAAGCGGTGTATGCAATTACTGGCACCATTGTTTGAATATTTAGATAGGGGGAAGACTGTAGGGAAAAGGGGGATTTTAAGGAAGAGAAATAGAAATTCTAAGGACAGTGACTCACATTAGTAGGTGGATCAAATTTGGGGGGGGGGTGGAGGGAGAGGGAGGGGTTCATATTGACCCAATGGGAGAGTAGATATTAATTTGTTTACAATTTCTGTACATTAGGCCCCACCCCCTAAAAAAAAATATCCAGTTTCCTGGTCTCCTCACCGTCACCTCAGACCCTCACGCCAACATTTTTATTATTTCTTTTTGGCTATGAAACGATGTCCACTTGCAGTCAAAATTGCTGGATTAATGGGAATTCTCCTGTGTGTTTGAAATTACTTTTTCACATTCGTGAGGCCTCTCTTAGCCACCATACTTTGTGTACAGGAAATTTGCACTGATTTTGAAGCTGACCTAGGCCCAGAAACCAGAGACTACAAAGCATGATCAGTGCTCTCATAACCCTCTACCACTTTGTTTAACATTAGTCAAAAAGTTAGTATCCTTTGTACAGTTTCCACTGATTGTTTACGATGGCGGAGTAAAAATACTAAAAGCTCTTAAATTTACAACCACCCAAAAAATAAACCAACAAAACAGTAATAAACGAAACAAACTGATAAGCCACAATCTTCTTTTGTCACAAGGCAAATTTTTTACCTTACATGCCCTTTTCACATAGCAGTTAAAAAGCAGCTGCAAATACGGACTGCTTTTCATATGATAAAGGGTATTTATTACATCTCATGTTCAGCTTTCTACTTGATAAAAGTTAAGGTGACCAGTTTAAGTTAAAGAATTTACCCTCTGAAGGATATGTGTTTCCGTATTTAATAATAGTACACTAAACCAACTGATATACTCAAGTCAGGGTCCTACTTAATTATATTGTGAGTTGCTATGTTCTACTAAGCAACACATTCGGCCAAGCCAGAGACATTGAAAGCTCATTTATGTAAACATTTACATAAATTTAAATACTACATTGACCACAACACATTATCCTTATGATTGGCAGTTTCTGTATGCAAGATGCACCATATACTTGGTTTGGCAGAAGATAAAATGAAAGTAACAAGGAACAGTTTTACACACGTGTATTTTCATTGGTTTGCGCACTGGAGAAAATACACACAAAACCCTCAAATTAAAATTTTAAAACTTTGAAAGTATTAAAAATCCAAGAGTGATATGGTAACACAATTAAAGGCAAAACATGGCCAATCTAACAAATTAATTTCTTGTACTCAATATTTTTCTTTATTTTTGACCGCAAAACAGCAATACTAGAAGGTGTTGAGTCGTCCAATCAATTCTGTTCATTTACTAAAAGCATACAAAACTTTGACTTTGGGGTGGGGAAATGGGTGGGGAAATTGGGAGGGAGTGGGGTGTATGTCACTGTGTGTGTGATGTTTCTTTACAGTGTATGTCAATCATTGGTACAAATGTTTTGTACACTTAAAAAAAATGAATAAAAATATGGAAATGGATGACCCAACTCAAGGCTGAAAAAATTTGCTTTTAAAGTTAAGTGTGCCTGCTTGCTTATTAAAACAACATCTCACAGGAAAGATAACTTCAGTTGGTAAAGGAATTTTCAAAGAACTGATCAGCTAGTAATAACTTTTTCTAATAATTTGTTAAATTGTTGAAACTAAAGCTGATGAATAAGACTATACAGATCTTGGCGATAAGACGCTCACACAGTTAAACAAACAAAGCAACTCACGTGACAATGCATGAGGTACAGGCTGCTCATGAATATGCATGAGCTACAAACAGTTCATGAATATGCAAGACAAACACAACGTCATATATATATATTTATAAACAAATATTGTTCACAAAACAAAAACCTTAAGTTTTAACAATTTACTGTTTGTGAAGCCCATCCGTACAGCTGCACTGTAAACAAACTTGTACAAAAAGACAATTAAGGCTGCAACAGTTATCCCCCCCCCCCCTCATTTTCTGACAACAAAACCAGATACTTGTCTATGTACTCTACTACTAAATATGTGTGTAATTAGATGAAGCTATACTTCACTGCATGTCACATGAATGAAATACACGTATGTCCTTCTAAGACATGTACCTATGAAACAATGAAATGATTTTCCCTGATCATAAATAGGGCATATTCTCAGGCTAGCATTCTGAATCATGCTGGAATTAGGCAAGCACTGATTGAACGTACGCAGCATCACAAAGAACACTTGTAGTGTAGATATGCTGTATATACACACATGGTATTACGTGTGTGTGCCTGGTACTACTTTCACGGTCCCTTCCTTCAAGCAACATTTCCTCTCTTTAACTATCTTCCCTTCCTTTCTTTCGATCTCTCCCAAACTCTAACTACTGTACTAATTATACTACTATTAGACTTGTCACCTCTCTCTATCATCACTTGTTATTTTTTACTGTGATGCTTTACAAAATATCTCTTCATGTTTTGTATGCTTTCGGTTGAAAAAAGAATGTATTTCTCATAGAAACAAATTGTTAAAGGAGGAGACTATGAATGTCGGAGGCAGTGCAACCAGTGTTAGCATGTTCCCCAAACACTGATCAACATGTTTTGTTGTCAAAAGTAAATTGAAGCGCTGAGAATAAACCTTATTATTATAACGTCTTTCAACTGGAATACATCGATCACCCATATTTTACTTTAACATTTCTGAATACCAGTTTTATCAAATATCAGTGCCGCTAACACAGATTTCATATTATTTACATACACACGTAATCTTCTGTGAAAACCGGAATGCCTGTTCATTTAGCCTTCAATAATAGATCGATCAGTTTCAAGAAAATCATTCCAGTAATTAGTGAAATTCTTAGAAATTTGACAATGATTCATTAAACACAAAATTGGCAGTGATGTATCACAATATGTTCACCATTTATAGAACCAACATGTTGGTCCTTCAGTCCTGCCATGACCGAACCGGTTATAACCAGTTCAAACTGGACTGAACCAGTCCTGACTAGTCTCTATTAGGAGGATGGATCCATAGCACGTCTAATCCCCTAAAATGGTATCACAATTATTTGTATAATTAAATATCATTCTAATCAATCAAATAAACAACAACAAGAACAATGAAAATGCCTGCTTTTGTTTCCCCCGGGTATGAAAAACGAAAGAAAAAGAAAAGAAAATTGGATTGAAAGATCCTGGGAAAAACTTAACTTTATTATATTACACTGTGTCAACACATGTTTGCTTGTGTTTTAAAATCTGTTTTGTTTACAGTCAGTGATTACCTTTGATTAAAGGTTAATTATGCACACTCAACTTGTACATTATAAAGCGTTGTACATAAAACAACATGAGAAAGATTGAGCTTAAGAGATGTGTACATCTATGTCAATTACGCGATAACAAAATGACTGAATTATAATCAAAAATATTACTTGATGTGAAATTGGTGATGGTACCAACCATTTTGAGATATTATTAACCCTAACTACCCCATATCCTGCAAAATCCTTCAAGGGGCACTTTTTGGGAAAAATTCAGCACTGTTGGAAACTGGTACTTTAACCTCTTCAAATGGGGCAAAATTACTACCTGGCAAGAAGTACAGGCCATAAGTGGTGAATATGAAAGATTAACGAAAATGCATGGTGCATTTTGAAGATAAGGGCATGTTTCCAGAAGTGCACTGATGGATTTTGGAGGATTCATGAAGGTTCCTAGCCAGAATACCTAGGGGGTTAGGGTTGAGGAAGGTTCATAACCAGAATACCTATATGGGGTTAGGGTTCAGGAAGGTTCCTTGCCAGAATACCTAGGGGGTTAGTGTTAAGTCTTACATGCTGTCATTTGTGAGGACATGTACTGAAAACATACAAGAAAACTTATGAAATGTATTACCAATCTGAAATAGATCATGACTGTGATCCTTTGTCCACATTACAATGCACACTAACAAACCTGAATGCATTTTCAGGTTAACGAATTAAGCTGGAAATTTCACAGGTTGGTTTCTATACATGTCGTCTGGTTCTTATAAAGTATGGATGCATTCACAGACATTTTACCAATTGTGAAGTAATCGCTTTAATGAGAGTTCACATTTAAAGGGTGAAACTTCTCACTGTTTAAGACAACAAACACGCTTGTGTCTTATCATTTCTGGCAATGAGAGCACTTAAAACAGCATCATTTCACAGAGAATTTGTCATCACTTTGCAAAAATCAACTTTTGAGATATTTTTTTCAGGATTTTATTTTTTTGGGTGGGGATATTACCAGTTTGGATCCTCTACGTTAAAGATGACAATTTCTAATATACTACCCTGATTGGAAGATCATATAGTCCCCTTCAGGAAACAAATGGATCCCAATCGGGAACCCTTTTTGTTGGCAATGACAATTTTGGCCATACTACCCTCATTAGGAGACACTTATATCCCAATTGGAACCCTACCTCAATAAGGATACCAATATACCCTAATTGGAACCATTTATATTGGGGAACAACCCTTCAGGCAAAGGTTTTAAGGCTCTAATACAAAGTTAACATAACTGTCTTTAATATTTATACATGCAAAAGACTAAGGTTAACATATTTATACAACATATTCTGCATAAGTTAAATGTATAATCCAAATTAAAAACGTGTTAACCAAGAGGCAATTTTATACATGTACTGCAAGTAAACAGATACTTTACATGGGTGCAGAATCATAGAACAGAAAACATTACTGTTAATAAATATATGACTAGCTTGAAGCAAAATTCTACTGTAGGCAAATGTCCTCAATGGTGAGAACTGCTATGGTCTGCTGTTTTTCCTTTTTTTAAATTAATTTTTTTTGTTCCTTATCCAAATTGGCTTAGGTGCTCAGGGGGGTTGATGTCATCCAAAATATCCCATTTGGGAGATATTTGTATCCCGATTACATTTATGGCACTGGAAAAATCACTTTTTACTCCCAGCATCTGAAATACAACTGCAGGATCTCAACCAAATAGTTGGAATTCCTAGCTGATTGGGGCATATTTTATCCTCATTGGGAGAATAGGGTATCAATCAGGATAACAGGAACTTCCCAATCAGGATAGTATAGCAGAAAGTTTCCCGATTGGGGCCTATTGTATCCTCATTGGGAGAATAGGGTATCAATCAGGATAACAGGAACTTCCCAATCGGGATAGTATAGCAGAAAGTTTCCCGATTGGAGCCTATTGTATCCTCATTGGGAGAACAGGGTATCAATCAGGATAACAGGAACTTCCCAATCGGGATAGTATAGCAGAAAGTTTCCTGATTGGGGCCTATTGTATCCTCATTGGGAGAATAGGGTACCAATCAGGATAACAGGAACTTCCCAATCGGGATAGTCTAGTTGACATCGACTCTATTGAGCATATCACTCAGCGTAAGAAAACATAAATTTTAGTACTTGGAAAAATTATTACTTGGAAAAATACGCCAGTACAATTTTGACAGCAAGCCTGATTTTCAATCAATCTATCGACTGACTGCACTTGACACTGCAACCTTCAAGGTCAGAATATTAACCACTAGGTTTCAACAATGTCAACAACTTTAAACAGTACACTATTTATACAAACACCTTGACAGAGTTGTTGTTTTTTCTCTTACATCTTGGGCTTATTTCATAGAGCTACTAAGCTTAGCAATTCTATGAGATTGACATCCGGCGGGAGAGATCCCTCATGAAAGACATCCCTCCTTTCTAACCCAAATATATTTGATCAATTTGTTTTATGTTAAATCTGGGTGGGATTTGAACCTTCCATGGTGAGACTTGTAGTGAGAAGTATTTGACTGTCACCATTCCAAAGTGATCATTGGGTTTAAAAGACCTACACAGCAATACAGCTATTTATTTTTATTTTATTACAATTATTTTAGCTTTCTGACATTAAGTTCACAGCCAATTTTATAGAGCAGCTAAGCATTCATATTTGCTAAGCAGAAATGTTTGTTACTTAACTGGTTACCAACCAATAATTCACTTAATAATATACATTCTGGCTGGTAGTCAACCTATTATTCTACCATATTTGCTTAGCAATATTAACATCTGCTTAGTGGCTTTATAAAATCGGCCAAATACGTAAGACAACCAAACGGAATTGGTTAAACATCAAGCTGAACTCAACCAATATTTGTTAGGGTCAACTTTCCACTGTACATAAAACATATACACGTGGATATCCACTGTGTGATCAGCATAATATACAGTACGTCAAAGCAATATTGAACATTAATTTGCTTTGCATGGTATGAGTTGCTACAGCCCCTTATACATGCAGGAATAATTCTGACAAAAGCATATATGTGCATTCATAAATCCTGTACAACAAGACATGTGGTTATCAAGCTTGATAGACATAATTACATGCATTTTTACACGCAGTGCACACCGCCCCCACACAGCTGTTCAACAAACCTGATTGGTCGATAAGGGTTTTCGATTGACAGCATTTGATTGGCCAGTTATTCATGAACTGGTTTTGCTTTTTTTCAGCAATGAATAACCACAAAAGAACATCAGTCAACATTAGTTGTTAGTTAGTGTTGGTTGTAATATGCAAAACTATGAACTTCTGGCATATATTTAACTAAGATTTTTTCCTAACAATCTGATGAATTTACTCAACATGAGTCAACCTTTTACTCCCTTCCCACGCCCCCCCCCAACAAATAAAATACGACTTAAAAAATTCAGAAGGATTTTAGTACTTAAAAAGAAACTCAATAAAACCTTTTACAATATATAATTTTATATACAAAATGATCTTATTATATTAACAAAATATTTTACACTTAGGGGTAACAAGCAAATGACAGGCCTGATTATATGAACTCAGTGGAAGTCACACTAAAGATTACTTTCACACAGACGTCAAGTTCCCTACAGCTATGGTAAATATCACTATCAAAGTTGGCGGCTACATCATGGGTGCCAGACTATTTAGGACATGAGCCTCATTTTGATTCTCATACACTTGTGTGTAAAAAGCAAAGCAAGATTGTGAGTTAATATTTAAACGTCACTAAAGAACAAGATATAATGTATGAGAACAGTATCTCAAAGAGTTGCTAATAGCGGGATGCTTTCAGCAGGGCCCAATTTCATAGATCTGCAAAACAGGAAATCATGCTAAGCAAATATTTTTGCTAAACAATATAAAACAGACTACCAGCCAAAATGCATACACTTTGTATGAAAGTTCGGCTGGTAACCAAAGAAATCCGCTAAGCAAATTTTTCCGGTAAGCAATCTTATCTGCTTAGCAGGTCTGTGAAATTGTCCCCAGATTAACTAATGAAATATGCTAACCCAAAATAGCTAAGCGTGTTTCACTTAACATGTTACCATATTTATTCTGCTTGCTGATAAGCAAATGATTCAAGATCTATGAAATTGCTTTAGTACCATCAATTTACATGTGCATTTCAAACGCAACCGTCTTTGACTATTTTAGGAAATCCCTATTCTTTTATCTCAGAAATTCTGCAGGTTTCTTTGACACAACGAGACTTTAAAGATGGATACAGTTGTGCTAGTTTCCATGGTAACTTGCACTAGACAGATTTAGCATACAAAGAGAATCATCTGAAAATGTAACTACAACTCCACAATGATTAATGTCAATCTACATATATAGTACTGTAAATGATAAAATGTCGTCTTTACAATAACCATAATACAAAGGTACAATATTGGGATTTAGGAAATGTACGTTCATTTCAACTTTCTAGTTTTCAAGAAATATATGATAAAACTAACCTGTGAAAGTTTCATCAGTATATGTGGTCACGTTTTGGGAAAAAAAAGAAAAAAAACTGTAATAACAGGTTTTATGTTTTATAAAAGTTTAAACCAACTATTCTCATTTGATAATCAGGAAATAACCATAGTTGTATCTTCCCTTGAAATATTTTTTTATATTTTAAATAGATCTAAAAAATAAAAAAAAAGTGTTGAAAATGTACCTTAACATCACAAATTAGTAAGCGATTACACAAAATTAACTGCTCTTTTAGAAATCATTTAGTAATACGCAAAACAAATGTGCAAACGTTTTATAGGGTTTTTGACAGCTCTGAAGACGGGGGACCACGCGTTCTAAATGATTGCCTTGAATTTGATCAATGTTTTGGAGGTGGATCCAAACTGCGAACAATCAAACCAGAAATCAAACAGTGAGCCAGAATGAACCAGAATGAACCAGAACAAACCACAATTCCCATGGGGGAAGGCCTGCAGGGAGATTTCACCCCAATTTTTTGAATGACTGCACATTAACTGTTCAAAAGCCCAGCGTGTTCTCAATTGGAACAATCTATTGGATTACTACCGCTGTTCTTATCTCAAACTTTGAACATACTTGTATCTATCTTGGGAAGCACGGAATGTTGTGTGACATAGCAAGGGTTGAAAGCCAACATGCTACGTTGAATACACTGTTGATGACTTGGAATACGACACAGCGCCCTCTATAGAGCTAAACTATGGAGTGTTTACTGACCTTTCTCATTATGGTACACCATTTCAGGGTCTGAAAACTGTGCACCTGTATGTTTGGGATTTGACTCCAAGGTCAGGATGGTGAGGAGTGAGAAGCACATCACCAACCTGACCTCCCCCATAGATGAGAACCAGTATTATGACATGTCACCTATAATTAGGGTTTGTTTGCTTACAAAATGAATGCGAGTAGAAAGACCCTTTAACTTTCATTGGGTCATTGTCAACAATACTTTCTCAATGGGGAGATTTGTATCCTGATTGGAATCCCCATTTAAGCTCATGGGGTCAATATCATATACTATCCCAATTGGGAGATACTTTTATCCAGACTGAAACTATTCTCCCAATGGGGATACAATAGGCCCTGATTTGGAAACCCTCGGGTGACAACAGCACCTTCTGCCTTAGTATGGCTCACTGGGTCGTTGTCAATTAAACTATCCCGATTGAGAGATACTCTTATCCTGATTGAAACCCTATTCTCCCAATGAGGATACTAATGGGGCCCCAATTTGGAAAGCCTTGAGTGACAACGACTCCTGTTAACACACACCTGATATGAACTTACACCCACATAACATTTCATCTTGGATACGCCCATGAAACTTGAGGAGAAAAAATGTATAGAGTGGACACACAAAAGACATGGAAGAGGAAAAAAAGAGCCAAAATCTAGAATTTCTGTATGTGGCTTTTCATCAAATAGAGCGAATACATGCCCACGTCAAGACCTACACAAGAATCTCTGGCTAACCTGGCATTCAAGGATGTCGTTTTCAAATGAAACCTTTATGAAATATCAGCAATTCAATATGATTGTGCATTTCAAGGCTCGTATCTTTCTATGCCTTGGGCTTTTTTGGCACAAGTCAAGCCAGTGTCAAATGCTTCAATAGTTTGAAGACAAGCAAACACTGAAACGCCCGTTTCCTGTTTGCCCTGCAACGCCGAATGGTATTCACCAAAATGTTGCAATTTATATCTCTGAAACATGAAACGGCTGATATTTCCCCCTGTAGTTGTCATATGAGTCACTGGGAAAAATTACCTAACACCACAGTGAAAGAGCTTCTTTCCAGGATCATTATGAAAACGGTGAAAGCGATATCAGATTTTAACATGTGACTCTCAAAAATACAGTCTCAGGTTTACAATGGGCAATTCTTGGGGAGCTTTTTGTCCACACCTTGTACTGACATCCTCTTTTGACAAGCTTGGCCAATAGCTGGTCATCAAATTACATGTCAACATGCCATGTTTCTAAGTACTTAAGGAATAGAAATGCCATTGAACCGGGGATAAATACTAACAAAAGGCTTTATACAGTGAACAGGACATAACAGCAGACGCATATTATTATTTTCAGCTGCAGGGTGGCAATAAACAATTATATTTCTTGTCCTCCCGACGAAGATTCAAAGTCACTCTGCAAACCCTTCACAAATAAGGTCCCTTACTTGAATATTTTTTTCTTGATTGTCAGCGAGCCCTCTCCCTCCAACTCTCTCTCTCCGTGTGGACTACTCTGATCCTTTCTAGCTTCTGGCGAGTCCCATCAAAACGGACGACTAGTATCATATTTACACTGTTTACAAGGGAAAAAAATGGAGACACAAGAATACAGGCTTGTTGTTGCTTTTGTATCTCTGGACCTGATAACAGCCCCTGGTTATCTGTATCAACGTGGCTTGAGGATCGGTCAACCACGGTCACCCAGGACAAAATCCAAGATAACACACAGAATCAGCACTGCTTTTTTTTTTCAGTTTAATGTCATGTCCAGCATGCCGCTTTCCGTAGGAGAGTTTCTGAATCAAATTCACCGTTTAAAAAACATGGCAAGTCCTGCGACAACGCCAACGCCGACCGCTGTATATGTTAACGCTGTCCCAATTGCATTGCCCAAGATTTCATGTTCCGTTGCCCGCACACGATCCTTGTCAAAGAATTCCAAGAAGCCATTCTGAAATCACAAAAAAAACAATGTAGATTGCATTGACAAGCTGGTCTTTAACATTCTCTAAGATATATTTCACTCATCAAGAAGATCAACAAGGATTTGTTATATGGAATTACATGGACAGGTGACCTTATAAAATAAACAAAAACAAAAACAAAAACATGAAAAACATGAATTTATGTTTGAAGTGAACAAGGAAACATTGTCTGAAGCTGCATCATCAATACCGTTGAAGTGACTCTACCAATTGTTCTATTCAGCCCCGTGGTTGGTGGTCTCCAAAATGATCAACATCCTTCTACTGGTGGTGCTTCTCAGAAGCACTGAAACCCAATAATGTAGCAAGGGATCATGCCCAAAGTTACAATACTGAACTTGGAAAGTGGTTTATGTTCCACTTCAGACAATTTTCCAGTTCACTCCAAAAATGTCACTTTGCTTTACTCATCACACTAAAAATAAAAAATAAAAACATCACATTTTAACACATTACATGTTAGTTTTGCAGAGCTACTAAGCAGAAAAAGTTTTAAGGAGAAATACCTGTTTTGCTCAATAAATATATCTGGAAATATATCAGCAAATATATCTGGAAATATATCTGGAAATATATCTGGAAATATATCTGGAAATAGTTCTTCTAAGCAGCTCTATTAAACTGAACCCGGGTGGGGGGGGGGGTTGATTTTATAGTGCTGCTTAAAATGGAATTAAGCACTTATGAGCACTGTTATGTGCTTACAGTGTTGGTGTAGCCCTGGAGGCTGTACCCACATGAGCACTGTTATGTGCTTACAGTGTTGGTGTAGCCCTGGAGGCTGTACCCACATGAGCACTGTTATGTGCTTACAGTGTTGGTGTAGCCCTGGAGGCTGTACCCACATGAGCACTGTTATGTGCTTACAGTGTTGGTGTAGCCCTGGAGGCTGTACCCACATGAGCACTGTTATGTGCTTACAGTGTTGGTGTAGCCCTGGAGGCTGTACCCACATGAGCACTGTTATGTGCTTACAGTGTTGGTGTAGCCCTGGAGGCTGTACCCACATGAGCACTGTTATGTGCTTACAGTGTTGGTGTAGCCCTGGAGGCTGTACCCACATTTAACTTGGTTAAATCACCAGGCAGGATAACAAACACACAACAGTAGAACATGCTTAGACCTTTCAGACAAAACACTAGTATACTGGGCCAATTTTATAGAACAGTTATTTCTAAACAGAGAATTTCCAAACAGAATACCAACCAAAGTGTACACATTTAAAATGAATGTAGGTTGGTAACCAATAAAACATGTTAAAGGGACAATATCGTCACAATCAGAGCAGACTTTCAACAGGGCATGGAATCTGTGTCCTAATTTAAGATGAACATACTGACTGAAAAATAATGGCTCATTAATGCAGCAGCAACGGTAATATGACCTTATCATGTAGAGTATTATTTTCAGTCACTGAGTTAATCTAAACCTATCACTCCGATTCCATGCCCTGTTGATCATGATGATATTGTCCCTTTAAACAATTTTGTTTTGCTAAGCAATTACTTAACAGCTCTATGAAATTGGCCTGGTTCCCCTGACAAAGCCCCTACATCAATGTTTTATATAAGCCCTTGTACCCTATCTCTTCAGCAGGCAAGCTAGCGCAGCGAGTCCTGCACCGAACACCGCAAATTGGCACACGGACGTCACGATATCGGTGACGGTGTCTCGCAACGCCTTCTCCCTCGCTTTGTCGTCGTCAAAGAATTTTGCAAATCCATCCTGAGGCGGCAGGTAGGCAGTAAGAAGTGGGAAAAGGAAGAATGGTGGAGGAATGTGTGAGTTGCATGTGGGGAATACCCAAGACCAATTCCATAGAGAAACGCTTGCCAGAAATATTTCCTAATCAAATACATTTATACCACAAACAATGTTTGTGATGACTTAAAAAAAATGTTTTCCCCATTGGAAATATTTTCTCATTTTCATCATGCAAGGCATCAAATAAACTACAGTGCAGCGGCGGCGCTACGGGGGGGGGGGACATGCCCCCCCAATTTCCCCCCCCCCCCCCCAATTTCTTCTCCGATGGTAAGTCAATGCTTTTTCAGCAGTACAAAATTACATTAAAGATTAATGTTTGCCCCCTTAAATTTAAACTTGTCGCTCTCTTGCCCCCCAGTTTAACACGTCTGGTGCCACCGCTGCTACAGTGGAATCTGACTTCAATGTTTGGAGTAAACAAAGAGAAATGGACTAAAGCAGGAATCGAACCTGCAACCTCTAAAATACTGTACTGGTGCTCTACTAACTCAAGCTCTTCAGGCTTATGGTTGGTGGTTTCCAATATGGCTAGAATGCTCATCTGGTCAAAGAAAATAACAGCAGACAAGGAATTCCTTAGGATACATGTACATGTATCCAGCTTAGCGAAGGTTTAAAGTGTCATGGTGCTGTGAAATTAATAGAGCTTCTGAATCTTAACATTAAATCCTTAAAATAAGTCTTTTTTAATTTTCATTTTCATTTTCCGTTTGCAAAATAATTAAATTAGTTATTAGATACATGAAATAAGATTCCTTTTTTGTCCCATCTGTCATGCCTGTGTTAGCTTCTGATCCTGAGAAAGTCAATTCTTCTTGCTAAATGTATATTCCGTATATTTTCTACATTCAATTTTTTTTTTCAAGGTTGATAGATTTATTAGATTCTTGCAAGATTTAGAATATTTTTGATGGCATGACGGACGGTCGTGAGTTGTGGAATCAACCGAGAGGAACATTTAACTGTGACAGAATCAAGGCTTTGATGTATGCGAATTATGCTGGTTCTATTTAAAAAAATCCTGACTGGGATTCACTTATAAACGTACATATATTCAGTATAACTACTGTCCCTAGGTGATCACTGAAGATACCTACATGTAGGTGATCCTAAAGAGATCCCAGCCACAATAGATTTACCATGACTTTATACAGTCAATATTTATTTCATTAGCAAAATGCATGTATACTATTTACATTGTACATACTATTTACATTGTACATACATCTACACATGTACAATGTACATATTTATAAGCATTCTTCAAAATAAACGCTACGGAATAATTTGCAAGCAATTTACAATTAGATTCTGTGCTAGGTAGGTAATATAAAGCCAGTATATTCTTTGGTAAAATGTCTGCAAATGCATCCATATTTGATGTACATGTATCAAGACCAACCAGTGAAAGTTTCAGTTTATTTCATTGTGTCGCTAACAAGAAAATAGTGAAAAATGCTTTCAGATTGTATTCCAACATGGAATTTCTGTTTGTGGATGACAGAAATTCATTTTGGAAATTATTTCACTAATTTGACTAAAACGATAGCATCCGATGGAACATAAATATCTCAAAGCATGTTTGATACCATCATCAACTTTATACTAATTTTAATTTTTTGGGGGGGTAAAACTGTGATAATTTATGTTTTTTGAGATAACCAAAATTATATATGGGATTTAAATAAAAAATAAAAAAAATAAAAAAAACCAAACTGAAATTGCATTTAAAAACAACTGGTGGATGATGACGCACGTTTATGATAAAACACGACTCAAAATAAAGATTTGACAAAACCAAGAAAACACAAGCATCATGTTCAGTTAGTTTTCAATAATTCAAGATGACTAACACATTCCACACTGTCTATACTTATGAGCACATGTTCAGGGAGAGTACAGACAGACAAGAACCAACGATTGCCGTAAAATAAACGCCCCCGAGGATTCTTCGCATAACTGGAAACTTTTAATGATTTCGCAAAATGAATGGAAGACATTATGTTCAACGTGTAACTATTCCTAAATCTCCACACTTTTTCTGTTTTCAGACTGAGTCTGGCAGGGATAGATTTTGTTCAAAAGAGTTTGCCTGGTAAAATGTTATAACAGAAATATGTTTGTGCATATGTAATGCAAAGAGTGAATTCTGTTTTGAAATACACCCAAAATATTGTGTATCATTCACATTGAATAAAATTTGTAACATAATAAGGTTACGAGCATGCACATTGTATTTTGAGATAGCATTACTGTCATATATTTAATAATTCTGCTTTCTAAATTTGATTTGATTTTATTTGAAACATTTATTTCATGCTGACAGCAATAAGTACATGTACAGTACAGCAATAAGTACATGTACAGTACAGCAATAATAATTGCTTTATACAATTGTTACGTGATGAAAAGGATATCTCTCCAGTGTGCAAATCAGAATGATAAACAAACGTGTCAGTGCAGTATGTATCGTATGTACACATGTATATTCTCAAGTATATTCTCAAGTAACTAGTAACTTTCTGAAATTAAGGTTACGCTGCCGAAAACAGACTGGTCCAATTTACTACATTTATCTATGCTAGCTATTGATCGCAATGGCAATGCTGAAGAACTGACAGATTCATTCTATATCAGGAGCAAACATTCATTTAAGACACTGCCTTACAACACTTTAGGGTTAAATGTCAAGGGTACAATTAAAAAAACAAAACATCGGACATGTCTTTCATGCATTTTACAAACCCAATCCCCTCTCCGTCCCCTTTCCCCTCCCTCTTTTCTCCTCCCCCGACAAGCTGCTAACACAAACTGAATCCAGGTCATGATAAACTGATTGTATGACCAAGACATCCACCTTAAAGCTCCTATACATTATAGGTAATCTCAAAAAGAAAAAAAATGACAGTTTGACATACAATTTACTTGGTGTATTGTGGATGGAATCAAAAATCCCTTGAAATATTTCCGTTTCATGTTTTTGTGTAAAATCAGTGAAAAAATTACCAAACGGAATTTCTGTCATCTGAAGACAGACATTCCATGTTGGAATGAATACAAACATATTGAATTAATTTTCAGTATTTTTTTGTTAGGCCAAAATAAAATAGTCCCTGGTTTCTGGTCTCCGAGCACGTCGCCATTGATATTTTTAGTTTTCTTTTTTTTTGCTATGACACAATACCCAATTCATTCAATGAACTTGTATTTCCTTAATTAAGTCAAAGCTTCAGTTGGGAAGCAATTTTCACTAGTTTTCCTAAAATGATAGCAATTCGGACAGAAAGATTACAAGAAGTGTTTGGTACCATTCACCCAGTAAGTTCATTGTAAAACTGTGATAGCATGTTTTTGTTTGTTTGTTTGTTTGTTTTTGTTTGTTAGGGTGTTTTTTTTTGTTTTTTTGGGGGGGGGGAGTTCCAATAGTGAAACGTAGCTTTAATAACATTTGGCCAATTTACACATTACAGATACACATTGTTTGCTACTCCATGAGGATTTGCTCTTTTCTGAAACTATTTTGTTCCAAATTGAGGTTAAATGACCTCTTTAATATAGGCATCCAACCAAAAAAAGAAGGAAATTACATTGTTATTGATCAGTAAATGATTGTCTGCGTGCAGCAATTTCATCACTGACGAAGGTTGCTGGCATTTATTTGGTAGAGCCATATGTTGGTTGAAGCCAGTATTTGGGAAATCTATGTACTGTACACATACATACTTAGAAGGGCATTTTGGTAATGTATACTACTCAAAACAATTTAGGGAACACCGGATTTTTAACATTAAATAGGTTTGAAATGTTCCATGAACCGGGATTTTCATTTGCAACACCCCCCCTCTCTCTTTCAGTAGTCATGTCATGAAATGTGTAATCACTACATGCATCCTTTATCATCTGTTTCATTGTGCAGTTGTTTCTCATCAATTCTGTGAAACATTGTGTTTATCTGAAACAAATGATCTTGCTTTAACTGAGATTATTCCGGTGGTCCCTAAATTGTTTTGAGTAGTATATATTATATACATATATGTATATATATATATATATATACATATATATATATATATACATACATACATACATATAGTTGTCTGATGATCGCATAACGCGTGAAACTCAGAGTTACAACTACCAGCGTTCCACTAGTTTTACTACAAGTATATATATATATATATACATATATACATATATATATATATATATATATATATGTTTACTTGTTCGGACATAGGGCGACCGACTTCTATAGAAATTGCTATTTCTCTGCGTTAAGGCGACCGTTGCGACGCTCAGCTACCCTTTAAAGTCATAATTTTGTCATAAAGTCTAAAAATCATCGCTTCCTTAGCCTCTAATTAGTGTAAACATCTTATTTCCAGAGTTTTGGACGGTTGGAGGATATATAAAAAAAGGGAAAGGTAAGAGGGAATTTTGTGCACGTTTCTATGGAGCGGTCGCCCTATAGGTGAAAAGAGAGTTATATATATATATATATATAAAATCAGAAATTAACACTAGAATTTGTACAGCAGAGAAAAATTTTGGTTGAGGCCAGAAAATTTAGAAAATCTATGAGTGTATTTGTGTATAAATTGAGCAGTAAAAAAAGATATTGTCAACTGTTACAAAGAATTTATTACAAATATCTTAACCAGTTCGCACCGGGAATAAAAAAGTTTTTCCGAACCCCGTGGCGGGTTTATTTTTACCGCACAAACACGACCAATGGTGCTCACCAGAGCGTGACCGGGGAGACCGCATCTTCCACCGTATGCTTATGGCTCGTTGCCACGTCGACCGGGAATCTATACAAATATTCCCGAGAATCCTGTGGCGTGTTTAAACGCTCTCCAATCCGCTGTCCCAAAAAAAATTGCGTGTATACGCGGCCTCCGACGCGAACTGGTTAAATATGACATCTACAAGTAGAAACAGTGGTCACAAATTCCATGTATGAAAAGTTGTGGTGGGGATGGGGAGGGGGTCCTATAGTTAATATCCTCTTCTCTATCAATATCCTTGGTCTTACCCAGCTTTGGTGATCGTTCATCCATACAACCAACTTAGTATCAATATATCTGGCTGTCCAGCCAATAACACTTGGCACTAGAGACTCCATGTTATTTGATGCACAATGTAGGGCTAACCTGCCGCTGAATGTAATGAAGGCAGCTATTCTTCCCCATGACATACCTGCAAAGACCAAGAAAAGGTGTCACATTTCAGAGAGCTCAGCAGAGACTCTGGCTAAGCAAATATTTTCACTAAGCATTATACAGACCACCCGCTAATTAAAGGACACTCATTTTATGTGAAAGTCTGGCTGGTAACCAATAAAATCCGCTAAGCATTTTTTTTTCCCTGCTTGTCAGCTTTATGAAATTGTCCCCCTTACTTAGCAGGCAAGATAACTTACTTAGCAGGCAAGATAACTTACTTAGCAGGCAAGATAACTTACTTAGCAGGCAAGATAACTTACAAGGGGCCAAATTTCATAGACCTGCTTAGCAGAGAAAAAAAAAATGCCTACCAGGAAAGATGTTGTTGGTTATCAGCTAAACTTTGAAACAGAACGTGTATATTTTGGCTGGTCGTTTGTTATGTAATGCCTTGCATAAATTTGTGCTTTGCAATATTCTCTCCTTGGCAGCTCGATGAAAGTAGACTCTGGTTGTAAACGAGATTATTATTCAGCTTTCATCTACGCTTAGCAGAGAACTTGACCCTAACCTTCCCAAATCCTCCAAAATCCTCTTTGCTAAAGTGAAGGATTTTGAAGGATTGAGGTTACATGCTACATGCTCTTTGCTAAAAGGGAAGGATTTTGGAGGATTGAGGTTATTAGGCATACTTGCCTTTCCATGTTACACATACATCCATGTTTGTTGTAGTGATTGCAAGGTCAGTGCTTGGGTCAGTGGACACTGTTTATTGCTCCATGCATGCAGGGAGGGTCCCTGGCCATGTACATGTATCACAGATTAGAAACACATGTGTGCATATGTCATGTGCCTGCTTTACTACTGAATGATTTTGGAGGATTCAGGTTATGTGTAAGCAAATGGGCCTAGGGAGTTAGGAAGGATTCAGGTTATGTGTAAGCAAATGGGCCTAGGTAGTTAGGAAGGATTCAGGTTATGTGTAAGCAAATGGGCCTATGGAGTTAAGGAAGATTCAGGTTATGTGTAAGCAAATGTGCCTAGGGAGTTAGGGAGGATTCAGGTTATGTGTAGGCAAATGGGCCTAGGGAGTTAGGAAGGATTCAGGTTATGTGTAAGCAAATGGGCCTAGGGAGTTAGGAAGGATTCAGGTTATGTGTAAGCAAATGGGCCTAGGGAATTAGGGAAGATTCAGGTTATGTGTAAGCAAATGGGCCTAGGGAATTAGGGAGGATTCAGGTTATGTGTAAGCAAATGGGCCTAGGGAGTTAGGAAGGATTCAGGTTATGTGTAAGCAAATGGGCCTAGAGAGTTAGGAAGGATTCAGGTTATGTGTAAGCAAATGGGCCTAGGGAGTTAGGAAGGATTCAGGTTATGTGTAAGCAAATGGGCCTAGAGAGTTAGGAAGGATTCAGGTTATGTGTAAGCAAATGGGCCTAGGGAATTAGGAAGGATTCAGGTTATGTGTAGGCAAATGGGCCTAGGGAGTTAGGAAGGATTCAGGTTATGTGTAAGCAAATGGGCCTAGGGAGTTAGGAAGGATTCAGGTTATGTGTAAGCAAATGGGCCTAGGGAGTTACATGTACATAGGAAGGATTCAGGTTATGTGTAAGCAAATGGGCCTAGGGAGTTAGGGTTTTAGTAGATACTTGTGATTACCAAGTTTCACTGGCTACCAGACGTATACATCTACACAGTTCATATATTACACAACTCATATTTTACACAAAAATGTGTTGTTTTTGGTGTAACTAGTGTTGGTTTAGAAGGAGAGGGGGAATTGGTGTAGGAAAGGGGTACACTTGAGGGAGGGAGCACCAAGATTTCCAGGGGGACACTTGATGCTATTTTTAAAAGGCTCTTGTGTTTTTCTTGGGGATTCTTTGAAACCCCAATGATCACCAACCTTTTACAAGGGATAAGTAAAGGGCAGTTCTTACTTGAAGTGAAACAATTTACTGTGACATTGACAATGGAATCATACTACAATGTACACATCACCATTATTGATGTCATAAAATTTGCTTTGCTCTCAACATCAGCATGAAGTACACTGGCTTTTAGAGTGCACGTAACCTTCCACCAATTGTACTCACATGTACCTCTTTGCCCGTTTTCTTGGTCCTTAAAGAGCTCATCTGCGAGATCCTTAAACTTTGCGTATGCCGTTGTTTCGCTAATCTGAAGCTGCTCAGAGCACCCTGCGAAAAATTCTGGATTCCTGTTCTCAATTTCTTCACCTGCAAAACCGGAGGAAAACCCTTCATTAAACCCTAACCTTCCAAATTCAACCAAAATCAACCGGAGGATTTGGTTGATTCTGGTTGATTTTGGCAGGTTAGAAAAAAAATGTTGGTTGATTTTGGAGGATTTTGGCAGGTTAGGAAATTTTTCTTGGTTGATTTTGGAGGAGTTTGGCAGGATGGCCCAATGTAATGTTGGTTGATTTTGGAGGAGTTTGGCAGGTTAGAAAATTTTTCTTGATTGATTTTGGAGGAGTTCAATGGCAGGGTTAGACAAATTTTCTTGGTCGATTTCACCATATACTGGCACCTTTAGTTTTAACAGTTCTAAGGTCAGAAAGTCTCGGGTTACTTCCACTTAGCTTAGGGTACAATAATAATAACAATGTTTATAAGTTTCAAGGATATGTGTTACATGTTGCAGCTGCATGAAACAAAGGGACATCTGTTAGAAAACCGGTTGATTTTGGAGGATTTAGGCAGTGGGCACCACACAAAATAGAACACCGGTTGATTTTGGAGGATTTAGGCAGTGGGCACCACGCAAAATAGAAAACCGGTTGATTTTGGAGGATTTTGGAAGGTTTCTAGAAAATGAGCCTAGGGGGTTAGGGTTAAGGACAGATTAAAATTTACCCTAGCAGGGAATATAATCCAAGCTACAAGTATCTTCTTTTTACATAGAGAAGCCATTTTGGGTTTTCTTATGCACAAGTCTATAGGACTCAAAATGAGGCTGAAGTCCATAACAGACTGGTGCCTATCAATCAATATGATTTTGTATGGTTATTTCGTTTGACAGTCAGGGAACCAACAGAAATGACATATATGGTTTATCATGGACTGATTTGATTTAGAGCATTCACAAGACAAAAATGGCTTCGAAGATACAGTGTACAAGCAATGGAAAAATTTCAGGTATGACTTTGCATTACCTTGCCAATGGAGGGCGCAATTGGCTTATTGATTGTGGCAAACAGCCACACCCTTTTCTTAAGTGCGCATGAAACCTCTGTCAAAGGTAACATGTGCATAAACAGTGTACACAAAATGAAATGCTCAGTGAGACAATGGCATTGCATGACGCATTACGCATAGCGCCTGTGGCTTTCAACAAATGTAAGATTTTGAGAATTTGTTTTACTGACAGCTGTAAAATTACCGATTGGTTTCACCTATATGTGTACATGATCTAAGGGCGCCTTATAGATGACAACATGTAGTTACTTAATTTGTGAGTGGCATTTTCAGACGACAGTTGAAACATTACGCATACATGAAGCTCACTCACAGCCTGCCCACTCACAGCCTGCCCACCCAGCAGTGGGCTTTTTTTCACAGCCAGAAGGAATGTTGCAAACAACGGCCTCCAGTGACTTTACTTAATACGTAGGACAACAATTCCCTTGCTGATGGATAATATGCAGAGAAGTCAAGTGCTCGTATACATGTACAGCCTGAGAGAAAAGTTATGTTTATCCATAAAATGCTCTGTCCCAAGAAAGTGCTGACCTTTAGAAAAGTTGGCATGAAACCTGCTCACAAGTACCACTTAAACATATAGCTAATGATCAAACTACTGAAAAACTGACCCTACCTCCCCCTCCCCATATCAGTGTTACAACAACACTAAACAACAGTTAACAATGCTTTTTTTCTTCTCTTTTACACAAACCAGAGATTGTTCGATTACAAACTACCCTATAATGTACAGGGAGTTGGTAATGATGATCCCTTGCTAGACCCAGATGCAAAGTGTGTGTATATTTGTGAAAAAGCATGCAGTCTATGGGGTTTGACCTGCTAACGTTTTACAATATCTTTCACTTTAGCACAACAAACTTGCATCAATCATCACGGTTAGGGTTTTTTTTTAAAGAAAAAAAGCATGAACTGACGACCCCCTTTCAACTCTCTCCTTCCATTCCCCTTCCCCAATGTGCTATCCATCTCACCCCTATTCTCCTCCCCCTCCTTCCTGCCCCTTCCCCTTCAAATAAAAAAAATCAACCCTGCAAATAATTTTGAACAATGGAAGTAACTTAATATTATTATTTGCAGCATCAATGAAATAAATCCCTCTGGCTTGGATTATGCCTTGGGAAACATTCGGCTGGGACTTCCTGTCGTTGATGAATGCAGTATTCATTCGATTCAGGCTGGCCTTCCATTATAGGCCAATCATCTGACCATTTGGGGATACTGATAAGTGTTTGCAGTCTTGCATTCAAATCTGTCCATTCTTCATTCACATTTATTTTCAAAGCGTTCATATCCCATGACACATATCAAATATTCTCCTCCGGATCTTTAACTCCGCTTCCCAAAGAGTCTTCTCTCCTTGTTTTTGCAACACTCCACGGTTAGACCAACACTGTACCCGTTTCTTGTCTGTGTGCCAGTACCTCATTCTTGAAGATTTTGGCCGGTGAGGCTATAAAAAATTCAACAAACTTACAATGACTATTTAATCAAACAAATTTCAAAAGTCGCGAAATTGATATCTATGGAAGCATAATGTAAAAAAATCAATCAAAAAGTCATTGGGATCGTATTACTTTACATGTAGGTAATGGATGAACAAAGCCATTCTACAAGTCACATTTAAAGTAACCTGGGAATACATATACAGCGGTATTTCAAATACCAAAATCGAGGGAATTATAAAGGTTGTATAAAACGTAAATAAAAACCATCAGCCATCCCAGAAATAGCTTTCAGAAGATGTTTCAATTCTGTGGTATGGTGGTTTAAGAATGTGCGTGGGAAAATCTGATGTTCCATCGCATGTAAATCAGTTTCAATACCAATATTTGTTGAAGATATATGTAGGAAGGAAATGAACTGATAATAATTTTGCAAGGAATGTCCTGATGAGTTAAGGGAAAGAGGAAGATGTGTTTTACCTAACGTATCCTGATTTTCTTTTTAAAATAGAACATGAAAAAGCAACTACAAATATTCATTTACGTAACATCAAGAATGAGCGAAGAATGTGGCGTGGAATGTCACATAGATATTACCAGAGGGAAGATATTTTGTGGAAAGCAATTTACAGGCTGTACATGTATTCCTGATGTGTATTAAATAAAGTGCTCAACAACGTATGATATTTGAATAGTGGCCACTGGCCAGCTGTGAATTCCACCAGTTACAGTGGAAATCCCCTGTACAATGACGTACAGTACATATGCAATGAGATGCAGATTGCTGCATCCAATTGCTCAAAAAGCACTGACAATTGACCACAAGAGCTTTGCGAGTGCTGACACTAGAAGCCTCATAATCCCTCGTCTGGCCCTTTCAAGATATGATGAAATCATGTTTGGTGCCACTGTCGCTCCAAGGCACAGAAAATTTTACATTGTTTTTTTTTCTACTTGGGTACATTGTTTTGCCAGGAAGTCCTTCATTACATGATGATCTTGAGTTCTGAGAAAAAAAGGAACTTTTTTTTCTCAAATGATCTCATTTCCTCTGATGAAAGTACCTGTGATTCTCAGAGATGGGCCATCATCTTCCCCTCCCACCACTGTAACCATAGACTCACTATCTCTACCCTGTAAACCATCACAAATTTCTAAATTTAGCCATTACATCAGGATCCATCTGACTAACAGTCCGAACCACATTGTGCTTCAGCAGAATGTATTCCGGGAAAACCTGACACACAGCTTAATCCACAATACCGTTAGTCTGTTTGGCCACCATCCAAACACACTGAAAGGCCTGCAGTTCAGTGTGAGCTGATGATGTGCCAAGACCCGGTTTTTAATTCTGCCGTTTCCAGGGTGATGAGAAAAACCCCACCGGTGAACCAGACAAAACGCAAAGCCTCGTAATTAAATAGTTGGTGACTATCCTTCCAGGACGTGCCCAAATTAATCATTTTCAAAGTCTGGATTTGTTACTAAAACAAAACTGATAATTTACATGAAAAAAAAAAAAATGAAAAAAAACAAGAGTAAAATACATAACTTAAGATTTTTTTTTAAAGCACTTGGTTTGTTCTCATCTGCATTCAAAATAAATGTTAATATATTTCAACTATTTTTTTATTTGGATGTTGTTCTTTTACATTTTTTTTAAATGCATTTGTTAATTAATCAAGAACAGTTTTTCTCTGAATATTTCTTTAAGTTATACACAAACTACCTACACATGTACTATTAGGAAAAAATGTTAAAAATCATCTTGGGATTTTTTTGTCGGCAAGGTCATGGATCTCAGATCTATGCCATTCTGTTTTGCTGAAGAAGATTGGCGTCTGATTGCAAATTTTGGCTAAGCATCCAAACTGGGTTGAGAACAAAAGTTAAACAAAATTGACAGTAACTGGAAAGGTTTGAAACCTAGCCCTGTGATATTTAGTAAACATTACGAGGATCAAAACAGAGTCAGCAGAATTTGTCTAAAATGTATTTTGAAAAAGTGTAAAAAATAAGACTTGTTTGTACACTTAGTCAACAGCTTTAAAAAATTTGCAGTAGGTTTTGAGGGAACCAGAAATAAGATAATTTGAAATTGTCTAGACATTTTGGACAAGACCATGCATCAAGGGTGCTTGTCCTTCTAATATTACCAGCTTTGACAATATTAACCCTGAAATCTATTCTGTAGCTTGACATGTATTATACATATGGTAAGATACCCCTGTAGAAAGGCCATTAAAATCTTTTATACAACTTTGTTGCCCATATTTCGTTTGGCATACAGTCAGTTTTGAGGTTGATTTTTGTTAGACTCTGCAGAAATGTGTGGAGCATGCAGTCAGGTTGAGGTAGGAACAACTTACCTCCCATTTCTGATACATGTAGATGTGGTTTAACCAGAATCACTGGGTTTTTCTGTCCCAACATAATAATGTATTTAATTGTTTTGAGTTTTCCACAGAATTATACCCTGTGGTTTTCTTCCCACTTCTAATGTAACTGGTTTCCATACAATGCTGTATAAGGAGAATAATGATAATTACCTATCAGGTTACCCAGAATAAATGATAAGTTGTTTATTTTGTTGAGAGATGAATTTTTTAAGTAGTAATTTGCCTGAAGGCAATATTTGTTTTTGAGAAATTTCCTCATGACATAAATAGCATTGTCAACCAGCAGAAGTGTACATATTTTAGTATGGACATTAGTATGACCAACATTTTTTCCATTTTATCTGGTTTACAAAAACAATTTTGGCTTTGATAATCAAATTGTCTTGAATCTCTCTGTAATAAAATGGCACCATTTTAAAGATCTCCTTTCAGAATGACACTGAACCAATGAAAAACATTGATTCAGACCAACTGTCGACTGGGGCCAATTTCATACATGTAGATCTGCTTATCAGATACAAGACAAATTTGCTTAGCGGATATTTTTGGTTACCAGCCAAACTTTCATATAAAATGTATGCATTGTGGCTGGTAGTCGGCTTTATATTGCTTAGCACAAATATTTGCTTAGCAAAATTCATTGCTTGATAGCTCTAGGAAATTGGCCCCTGTACAGAAGGTGTTGATTTATATCATTTATTGTGGCAAATATTTGGGAGGAATACACAGTAATGGGAAAAAAGGGGGAACAGTATCAAACATGCAGCATACATAAATACAAATTTATGTAAAATTTATGCATTGTAAATAAAGTCTATTACCTACACTCGTGTACTAACCTAGTCCATGGCATAGTACTCCAAGAACAATGGATTTGGAGTACAGTGCATTAGTATGGATTACAGCGGGCTAGCACAATTCATGTGTAGGTCATAGACTTCTTGATGTAATATAAAGAAATGGGAAAATTGGTCCACTTTGCTCCCCACCCCCAACCATTTATGTTATTCACAGAAAGTGAACTTATTGTTTTCCCAGATAAAACAGGCAATGCCTTGAGATTGGTAAATAACAATTATATGTAAAAAGCCTCCAGAGCTTTGCAGAATGGGATTAATATCAAACGTAATACACCCACACAAAAATATCTATTTTCTCCATGCGACAGTTGTTATTTCTAGACCAGAAAGATGACTCCTTGGGGGAATAAATTACACTTGCTAAATAGATGTAATTTTTAATTTTTTTTTTTTTTGCTTTGGGAAAAGCAGAATGTTGTTCAAAGAATATTGTTTACATGTTAAATTTCTGTATTACCCTTCTGGCTAGGGGAAAAAAATCCTTTTTAATTTTTTTGTTTAAATTTCATTGATTACAAGATTTCAAGATTTCATTTATTTTCCACAAAAATGTCCATTAAATTTTTCTCCTTATTTACATCATGCTTTAAAATAAATGTTTGCATCATCACTAATAAAACGGGTTTTATGTATAAAGAAAGAATAGGCATGACGACAATAGAACAGAACGATGTCAACAAACTATAAAGCCCTTGCATCTCATCCACTTGTTTTTCTACATGCAACATCCTTGGTTATTTGGCAAGTGTACTGTGTAAAGACCTCATTGTTAATTACATTTGCTTGGGCCAATGCCCAACCAGACACACTAAACATTAGTAAGTAGATCTGCTTAGCAGGTCAAAGAAAGCAGCCCCTGGTCAGGCTGACCTGGGAGATCCTGGAAAAAATTGCCAAGATGCAAACAAACCTGGAACCAACACCTTTGTTCAGCCGAGTCAAATACGAAGTGAGCATGACGGGACAAAAAAAAAATCATTGACACGAATGGCCAAAGGCAGGGTGCTCAAAAAGCAGTACAGGAATACTGCAAAACGGGGGATTTGAACCCACATTTCTGTAGACCCTGCTACAAGAATACAATTTGCATGCATGCATGGTGACGAGAAAGATGTCAATGCGATTCCCTCCCCCGGGATACGGCAGTGCCACTGCATGCCTTCTGTAAATACTTCTCTTTCCTGCAACTATCTGCCTCAAGTGGTATCTCAATTCTCAACAAAAAAAAAAAAAAAAAAGGTCAAATGAATATATAGCATCAAACGTTTGTTTTGTTTGTTGAACACAATCACATGCTTTTCCGACACAACGCCCACATTCCTAAGCTCTTGCAAGCGACACACACAGACTGGAAGTGTGTACCCTAATGACATGTCAATAAGCAGTCCGATTACAGAACTAGCCTATTACAAGTCCGCCCCTCCCCGCACCGTCCGCCCCTCCCCACACCCCCCCCCCCCCCAACTGACATTCCTAATCCTCTGCAACCAACGAGCTATCTGCAGCTCAGAAGAGACTCACGTACAGGTACCCTGTCCTCTCGTTGGCAGACAAAATAAAAATAAAAAAGCACCCCCTCCCTCCTAGTGAAAATCAATGGATAATCACAAGGGGATAATGATTGCCCTGTGCAGTGCATTGCAAATGTGTCTGTATGTGAATAGATGGTTAGTAAGAATCAACTGGTCTAAATGTACTAGCAATTACCCGACAAGACACTCGGTAAATTATCATCTCAAAGCAAACCCGGTTTTAAGATTGTACCAAAAATCCCGAGAAGTTATTCCATCTGAATGCCATTTTCAAGAAAATGGGAAATGTATACGTTGATAAATTCAAAACTGAAATGAATTGTGAGGTGATGATCTATTTCCACATTAGAATTAATTAATGCAATGAATCAGGCATTTTCTCTATTTTCTCCATAATTAATTAATAAGCTTAAACTTTCATAGGTTGGTTTTATATAAATCAAACATGTTCTTAAAGTGAATACTGCCTTTTTCATTTTACGTAAGGAATACATTTGCTATTTCCATGTATAGATCTCTGTGAACAGTGAACATACATGTACATGTAGGAAAACCACAACGTACTGCTTTAAATAAAATACCCTAAACAGTGTGTTTCTCTTCTCCATTCCCCTTCCTGCCATCCCCCTGCCCCGCCCCGATTTCCCAAATGGAATTAAATCTGGCGTCACAGAAGAATGAGCCACTCATGTATCTATCCTAGGGGGACAAGCCGCAATGTTGCTTATTGCCTTCACCGAGAGATAGCAACTGAATATTGTCTAGACATGTGTACAGAAGAAGTTTGACTAAAAAAAAATAATTAAAAATTAAAAAATATAAATGAACTGCCCACGCATACATGAAGTATTAGCAGAAGAAAGCTCGATTTTGCAACAGAAGTCTACATGTAGCAACATGCTCAGACTTTGTCTTTCAAAAGCAAGATGCTCCATATGTGTACAAGTTAATAACTTCAAGGAGAATGTGGGGAAGAATAAATCTGTCAGAAAGAAACTGTGTCAGGTTATATTTCTGTACGTTCTGATATTGCACTCCTGACTGTGTTCAATAGCTCAACCAACATCATTTGTACTCTCTGCATACGTATCTGAAACCTTTACTTCCCCCCCCCCCCAAAGCAAAACAAACACCAGAAAGGGGGCCTTTTCACGGCCTACTTCTTGAAAAGGTGTCTGATTTTCTTTGTGTCTCATGGATGATATATCATTCTCAAAGGATACAGCAATTTTCTCTCTTGTCGGTTCCACGCTTTGCAAAGAAAACACTGGATGAATTACCGAAATGGCTGAAACCAAACCAACAACATTTGCAAGGGTCCCCAATGAACGTTCAATAGGATGACAATCAGCAACCTCATTCTTAACACATCCTTGGTCCATTTTTCCCCAGGGTATTCTAGAAAAGTAATCCTTGTGATTGCTACGACAAGAGAAGTATGTTGGCCGTAAAACAGACAGCGAATAGTATGGAACTAGAGCATACTCAGCTAAAAGCACAAAGTCGCCAGAAATGCTTGATAGTTTTATAAATTTTCAGGGTGTTTTTATCACCTAGTCCCATCCCCAGTGGGTGATACCCAACTGTACCACCCACTGGGGATGGGACTAGGTGATGAAACCCTTCAAACACTAAAAAAAAACACTTAAAAACCAAGTATTTCTGGCGATTTGTTTTGTGAGAGCAGGTCTCATATGGAAGTTTCAGGGCAATAAGAAAACAGGTGGGCTTCAGAAAAAGATGCAGTTCAACATCACTATTACAACACCAAGGGTTCCACACAGAATGTTCACTTACATATGAATGTAAGTGAACATTTATTTCAGTGCCAATGCAACAATAGTGACCCAAGTCCATCAAAATCCACCACCTGGTTTTGCTTCATTATAAATCATACTAATTGCAGTGACACCATGTGAAATTCTCTATTGAGTAGTAATTAGTTCTGAAAAGAGAACTTCTGAAAAGAGAACTTCTGAAAAGAGAACTTCTGAAAAGAGAACTTCTGAAAAGAGAACTTCTGAAAAGAGAACTTCTGAAAAGAGAACTTCTGAAAAGAGAACTTCTGAATTTTTTTTTGCGGATTCAGTACTCCATAGGATAGCCCAGCGAATAGAGCATGTAGTCATATGTACCAAATCCATCAAACTCCACCGGCTGCTTCTGGCGGATTCAGTGCCAATGCAACAATAATGACCCAAGTCCATCAAAATCCACCACCTGGTTTTGCTTCATTTTAAGTCATACTAATTGCGGTGACACCATGTGAAATTCTCTATTGAGTAGTAATTAGTTGTGAAAAGAGAACTTGTGAAAAGAGAACTTGTGAAAAGAGAACTTGTGAAAAGAGAACTTGTGAAAAGAGAACTTCTGAAAAAAATTTGGATATGGATTTGAACTAACCTATCTCTCGCACTCTTCTCGCCACCATATTGAAGGGCTCGTGGCTCACATGTCTGTAGCTTTCAAGGTCTATGTTTCCTCTTCGTATTCTGTTGATGCAGTAATCCTCAATATACTGCTTACTGTCACTCATCTGTAGCCAAGAAAAGAACAAAAATCACAACATGGATTGAGTTATTACCTAAATCGGTATGTACCTATCAAAAAGTCCCGTTCGTTCTCACACTGTCTGTCTTTTCGTGAAACAGTGTTTCTAAGTATCCTTGTCAAGGAAGTGGGCGTTTGTAGTTCACTGGATGTGAAAAATGTCATCCGCAGTCAGCAAAACCTTAAGATGGGGATCTACATGTATGACGGCTTGTGGACAGTAGACTGGATTATCTTCTCCCCTCACACAGCATGGAAAAAGGAGGAGACGTTAACCTTGATGACTTCCAAGAAAGGATGGAGATTGCCAAAAGGATTGCTGTGCATGACAACTATCCTTGGTCTAGCAAGACCTGTTCACGTATCTCGAAAAGGAGTCTTTACACATACATATACAAATCATCTGCCTTTTATTTGAAGTTGCAAAGTGGCCATGCTGAGCCTAATGATCATATTAGTGTGGAGTTCATGAAAACAGTGTTCGTCTGTAATTTCTTTTACTGTACACGATGTACCTTTATCATTTTTCTCCAAAATAACTGTGGGAACAGAGAATTTCAAAAACCACCTGTCGCCATGTATACATGTATGTGTACATGTAATAATACTTTATACATGTATCTCTGTGCCAGCATTGAGTCTCTTTTTGTTTTCTTTTGTTTATTTTTCCATGAATTTACTTGTTTTACTTTATGAATTCAACTGATTTCAAAGGCACGGGCACAGTGACTCACTGTTTAAACTCTATCACATTAACCCTAACCTTCTAGGTATTCTGGCTAGGAACCTTCCTGAACCCTAACCCCATATAGGTATTCTGGCTAGGAACCTTCCTCAACCCTAACCTCCTAGGTATTCTGGCTAGGAACCTTCCTGAACCCTAACCCCATATAGGTATTCTGGTTAGGAACCTTCCTCAACCCTAACCTCCTAGGTGTATTCTGGCTAGGAACCTTCCTGAATCCTCCAAAATCCATCAGTGCACTTTTGGAAACATGCCCTTATCTTCAAAATGCACCATACATTTCATATTCAGCACTTATGGCCTGTACATGTACTTCTTAATAATAATAATAATAATAATGTGTGGATTTATATAGCGCACGTATCCACCAACTAAGTGGTGCTCAAGGCGCATTATATTATTATCCCTGCTCATAAGGCTCATAAGGCTCATAAATCATTCCTGAAACCATCTCAGCTCCCTGGGGAGTATACAGCTCAATTGCTGCCATTTCTAGCGCATATAGAGCAAACCAACTCTGCCTTCACAGGTACCCATTTAACCCCTGGGTGGAGAGAAGCAATTACGATTAAGTGTCTTGCTCAAGGACACAAGTGTCACGGCCGTGATTCGAACCCACATTCTGTTGCTAACACCAGAACTTGAATACGGTAAGCTAGACCGCTCGGCCACGACACCTCGTGCCAGGTAGTAACGCTGTCCCATTTGAAGAGGTGAAAGTACCAGTTTCCAACAGTGCTGAATTTTTCCAAAAAAGTGCCCCTTGGAGGATTTTGCAGGATTTGGGGTGGTTAGGGTTAAGTATTAACAAAAATGAAAATCATAACAGTTCACTATACGTGTATGTTCATGTGTATAACCTTGACTTAACACAAATACAAGGGTACATGCTACCTGTGTATTCACCTAATGCTTACCAGGACCAAATACCGAGAATACATCGTTAATTTTTACAGGTATTACCACTGGTTCACAATTAAATTTTTTCAGTAATTTCACTCCTCACATGTGACTGTATTACCAGCATTATTAAGTACAGTGTGAATTACAATGTAATACAAACAAATTCAACTTGTTTTCGTTGTATCATTTTCACAAGAAGTCACTCAGAGAGGTTATTTGTTTGAAATGCCTCGTTAATTCTTATTAGTTCATCAATACTTTTAGGAATATCTGTCCAAGGATTTAGTCTGACAAACCAACTGCGTATAGTACATGTAATGTGGGTACATTTGCATTTTATCCTGGTATGCCTAGAGTGAGATTGAACTTAAATTAACTACATTACGCTGTTGTCCTTGACTGAACTTAGTATAGTACCCTACATCCCGTTTGTGTAACATCATACACTGTGGATTAATTAAGGACCCTGTACTGCATGTGGGAGCACTGACTATCAGATGTACATACTTTATGAAAAGCCTTCTTTGCACTGTGGCCATGTTTGCATTGGTCCCTGACCACTATCAGTGGATACAAACACATTTTGAAAAGCACCAGTCTATTTCAAACACAGGCTTCAGATTCATTCTCAATGTCATTAACATTGTAAATGTTTACATGTATCAGAATTGGGTAAGGTTAACAAAAATTCTAAAAAGAAAAACATTCCTTTGACAATTGAAATTACTCGATCAATACAAGTGTAATGTTGCAGGACTAGACATGGCTCCTGTCTAGGCAAATAATTAATACAAGTGTCAAGTAAATATATCATTAATTAACCAAGCCAAGGTACATGTAGACTTCATTTTAGTACCACATTTGTCTTTCTGTTTCACTCATACATGTATGTTTGAAAGCGTTTACAGAACTGCATAGTTGTGGGAACATGAGAAAATCCACAGCTTGACTTCTCCTAACATTGCTCGTGGCTATTAGTTTAAGTTACAATATGTGATCTTAGATTAACAACGGAATGTCCAGTGCTCCATTTTAAAAGTAAAATACATGCGCTATATCATATCATATGTTCAAAAGTTCATTGAACTTCAAGGTCACAGAAGGTCATTTACAGATGCTTATTATAGATCACTACCCATCACCATCAGTGGCTTAACTATGAGGAACAACGGTTCCCTTGCCTGAGGCCTTTGCACCCCCCCAACAGCTTCCCCCTCAGCTCAGAATTTAGATCCCCAAGAAACACATAAGGGCCTGTAAACAAAAATGCCTCAATTGCCCCCCCCCCCCCCCCATCTACTGAACCAACCCCAATTATGTGACCCATTAAACGATTGCTATCAATACAACTAATACATGAGCTGAAATATACTGTACATAGTCTGTATTTATTTACATTGCACTATGAGGGACATGGCTCAAAAAGCAATGACTGTCTCAATCAAAACATCTGCCTTAGACTGATCAAAGGTTACATATAGCTAACACAGTATGTATATTTGAGTAAGATTTAACTATTTAACCCTTCTGTGACTACAGGGGTCAAAATCAGTCAAAATGTTGATATACATTTACTTGCCAAGGTATATCTAGTGCATTTAAAAGTCAAACACTGTCAAACCTTATGTGTAGTAAGTACATTTATACATGTAGGTCAAAATGAGTTGACTGTTTTTGACTGGTAAAAGCATTGTCTTGTCTTGTATTGTTCAGGGTGGTCAAAATGATAGTGTAAAAACCAGTCAAAAATGCCCCTGTGTGCACATTTTGGTCAACAGTGAAAACAGTCAGTTGACTGATTTTAACCACCATTATACATTGTATCTACTTGCCACTAAAGTTCAGCATTAGTAGGAGGGTTAAAAAAGGTTTAATTTTTGTTTTGAAATGACCACACCATTAAGCCACATGATAATCACAAGTCATATTGACTTAAAATGTTAACCATGGAACCACTAATTAAACTGTTTATTGTGCAACAGCCATCCACAAAAACATTAAAATACATGTGTAGCTTACCACTGAGACACGGAATGTCACTTCCAACAATGCTGCAGTGTATTATTAATTTATCAACACGTTGCTGGCTAAATTAGAAACTCGAGGAAAAACAAGGTGCTTTCCATTTAAGGGAGGGAGAATAGTAATTTGTTGCTACTATAAATAATAGATTACAGGAGGAACTTTTGAAAGAGGAAAAATATTGCAACAATTCAGTAAGCCAAAAATACATATATTCAGTAAATAGGCAGCATTATATACATGTATGGAGCAACATGGAAATCCAATGTATGATAACCCTTCTACACATGGAGGCCACTCCGATCCACAAAATTTTCAATGTTTTTCACCAACCTTAAGTGCATACAAGCCTGCTGTCCTTTCCAAGTAATCAACAAAATCAACTGTGTGCCACCCAAGGCCACTGTAAATGTTTGAACATATTAGTATGGCCTACAATGTATCAATGAGAGACCACTTTACCCTGCAATCTCAGTGGTGTGACAGTGCACAGAAGGGTAATCATAGGAGGCCACTGGCAACAGCTAATGGCTTGGAGTGGTCTGGATGGGTTGTTTCAAAAATTGCACTGATTGTAGGAGGGATAATGACATGATCAACGGGGAATACTTTTGGGATAGCACACACACTACACAATCCCACCAGCTTACTCCACTGCAGTCTGTGGAACAAATGAATCATGCCTGACAACAATCCCTAAAATGGCCTGTTCTTCACATATTACATGTACCTGGCATCCTCATGAGATTGTGGATTTCATGTGGAGATGCACGTCTGAGTTTAATACATGACAGTCAATCAAATTGCATCCTGGATTTTTTTTCCCCCGTTGGTGCATATCATTAGGGAAATCCTGTTTGGGGAATGACGTGGATTTCAGATGACATCCTTATGAAAACCACATGGTGACTACACGTGTATATAAGATATGTATCATAACACTCAAATATTACATAACATTACATAAAATAATAAATTAAAACGGACACAAATTACATACAAGAAAATGGGTAGGAAAATTGTTGTAGACATTAATTGACTGCGCAACATTTAAAAAAAAATTTTTTGGAACATTACATCAAATATTCAATAAAAAATTCACAAATTCCAGAAAAGAGAATGGGTTCTAGGAAAAATTGTATATCTGTGAATCCATGAGTAATAAATTAAGTAAGACTAATTGCGGTGACACCATGTGGAATCTCAATTGAGTAGTAATTAGTTCTGAAAAGAACTGGAGGTACAACTCTTAATAAATTACATGTGTATGCAATATAGTTGAAAAAATAGTCTATTTGTCAACCACATGGAAGTAATGTCCTTACGTAAAAAATAAAAACCAGAATACAGCCTGGTAATTAAACAGACAAACAGTAAAAATGTAGAGAATTGAGATATTCACTTAAAACTATACATGAACATGTACATTGTGATACATGTACAGAGCAAGGAAATAACACAATGTAATGGGGATTAAATTGCACAATTTGATGGCTCAGTCGAGGCCGTTCTTAGAGAAAAACAAAATGTGTGGGAGGCGATAACTGAACTGCAGCCCAGAGTGATGTCGTAAGATGGCTTTGGGTGTACCTTAAGTTTATTTCCAGATTTGACGAGGGGACAGAAATGTACATCCACATGTTAATGTTCAATTTATATGTATCACGTTAGCTAAAATTGTCCTTTGAAAGAAAACCACCTGCATATATTTACATATTTTCGCAATCAACTGTACGCAATGTACATGATATTAGCAATGTTTTAGCATTTAAAGAAATAACAAGAAAATTAAGAATTTAAAATTCATATTTCTTACATTTGTTTAGTGAAATAAATTAATGTGAATAATGGGGGAAAAATTACCTGAATTCTGACCAAGAGTGGCCTATAGTGATTGTGTAACGCGAAGCAACAGTCAACGATTTCCTATTTAATTACCGACAGTGTGACAGTGTTAGCCACAGGGGATAGAGAAAGATCGAACATCTTGTCCGAAGAAGTGACCTTGAATAGGTCTGTAGGCTTGGGGGCCCAACAGCAGGGAAGGGAGAGTTCCAAGAGTCCATCCCAAATATTCATGATATAAGTCCCATGTTTCACTTTTTGTAATAAACACTTTATAATGAGCCTTTCTAATATTGCCGTTACACAACTGTACAAAAATGTTTCATGTCAAATTTGTCCATCTTGAAAATAGTCTTAAAAGGGGGTGTGACCAACTGGCGCAGGTCCATTGCACTAAATGGGATTCACTGGGTAGGTAGGGCATTACAAATCACTAGTGCCCTCTGACATCTGAAGCATTATGCACAACTAATGTACATGTACATTGTATGAATACCAATGTGTAAAATACATAATTAGACGATGCAATTTATACTGTACCTGTACAATGTACATGTTTGTCTGAGAGCGTGAATGAATGTAACGTCACACAAATTGTGTTCTATTAACACGTTACATGAACATGTTCTTTTTTTAACATGTATATTCACACATTTACATGTATGTTGCATCTTCTAATGGTCTCTACTGTACAGTGTAACATGCAGTACATACATACATGTACATGTATGTACATGCATGCCATTATGGATGGCCTGTACATAATGTATGTACACCATGTCAAAAAGAGTACAAATCCCTCATCGTGTAGAGCATGATCCTATTCAGGTTCATGTAGTGTGTACAATTTTGTACAGGTATAATGCACAGTACATGTTCAGCCTTGCTGTATGGTACGTAAGGTTATAATTACTGCTCCCAACTACCTTGTGGCACATTCATATCAGATCCATGGTGTACACAGTGTAGGGTCACGTACACCAGCCATACAATGTATCTGTCATATGTACTGTACAGGTATGATGGAGCTCTCTTTTTATGAATGGGTGACCCCTTTATTGACCTTACATGCCACAGGAATTCTTGGCATGAGTTTTGGTCATCATCATAATAATTCAGCGTGAATGACATGTACAGCGCCCACTTCCAGGACAGATTTGGTTAAATATCAATAATATAACGTTTGAGTACATGAATGTACATGTACGTACATGTACATGTACGTACATGTAATAGTAATAGTAATAGTAATAGTAATAGTAATAGTAATAGTAATAGTAATAGTAATAGTAATAGTAATAGTAATAGTAATAGTAATAGTAATAGTAATAGTAATAGTAATAGTAATAGTAATAGTAATAGTAATAGTAATAGTAATAGTAATAGTAATAGTAATAGTAATAATAATGTATTTCTGATTTTACAGATTTTTCACGTGCTAAGTCACAGGCAGGGGGGAAAAAAGAAATAAAAATCCCCTTGCCGACACCCGTCAGGTACAAATATTTACTCATGCTCCCTCTGTGTAAAATGCTTTTGATATCAAAAAATAAGGGAGGGCGTTCAAATGATAACAGCGTGTTAGGTTGACTGTGACAGAATCTCGTGCACTGTACATGTACATGTACATGATGCATTGCTGCGTACACTTTGCATGTAGCAGAATGGCAGCCGCGTTGTAGCGGGCAATCGCTTCGGAGGCCTGCAAAACGGGTGCCTTGGCTGTCAAATGTTTCAAAAGAGCTAAAATCACCGCGCCAGTGAGCTCAGAAAATATTGGTCATGCGCATAATGTGTAAGACTTGGCATTATGTTGTGAATATTTTGCAGGATTGCAGGATTTTACCAATGAGACAGCTAGGTTTATGTTCAATAATGAGCTAAGATCTACATATATATGTACATGCAAGGGGGGTAGCTACATGTATGCTGGTTGGCGGTGGTCGGTCTCTTAGAAAGATCAACATTTTAACAGAAAATTGCAAATATTTTTGCCTAAAGCATCTGAAGTAGCCAAGAGATGCTAAGAATACACCACAGAGCATCTAGATTCTAGAACCCAAAAGCTTCCAGGGCCCTTGAGTGACCCCCTGACCTCATGCTGTAATGGCTTTGCGCATCGCGCTCACAGGAAAACCTCACCCGGATGTCAACCGGCACTCAAATTTCTCCAGCTACAACCCTGTCTACGCGGCAAATCACCATTGGGGTGGTAATCTAGCTCTTACAAAATTCTTCTAAATGTACATCCAATCCAAGGCATTAGAAATCAATTCTGGCTCGTTGAGTGATTCTAATTTGTCAAGCGAGGGCACCCTTGTTGACTGATGCTATCTGGCAACTTTCAGTTCTTCACGATTCCAGACACATACCGTACAAAGCATACATTTTTATCCATAAACACCTGTGAATAGTGATAGTACGGATGTACATGTAGAATTTAACATAAAAAATTGTTGGAACTTACAATTTAACATATTCCACAGTACTGACGAAACAAAATCACAGAATATCTGTTGCTGTTACTTCCTTCCATAAGCGACTGATGATCAATGAAAAATAAATCTCGGCCACACTATCCAGGGTTTATCCAATTTAATAGCCAGATTAGAAACAGCAAGCAAAAATGAAAGTAAATGTCCTACTGCACACAGGCATTAAACAGCCATATGTATCAATTCAGGTAAACAACATTTTTTCCTCCTGATCTAACCACCATGTGATATGAGGTGGGTGGGTTTCATTGGTAGGGATATCCCACAATATGATGTGTAATGGGCTAGGCCGCTGACCGACATTTCATTATGGATACTGTAATATGTGAATGTTCCTTTATCTGTGCTGTGAAATAGACTAGACTTAAAGATGAAACATTATGCAATGCAACAAAACCTTTGGTGAGATTTCTAGGTTTTTGTTACTGTATAATCTATGCCAGATTTGTCCAAATCTGTATTTTTCTTAAACCTTTTACCATGAATTTTTTGAAAATTGTAAAATTAATAAAAAATATTTTAAACAAAATAATCATTATTATGAAATACATTTCTGAAAGGGGGGTCAGAATAAAAATAATGGGCATGGATTGAGTTAATTTTATGCCAGAATAGATTCCAGAAATTATGTAAATATTATATAAATTATGTACTCAAAAGTACTGTAATGTACAGTGTACATGCCTACAGTGTATGTTGGCTATCTCAATACGCAGGAAAACTTTTTTCTTCTGGCACTTATGTTATCTGAATTTATTTTTTTAAATAATTTTTTTATTTATTTATTTTTTCTGACACTGATAAGCCTTCCCTGGCCTAGAAAAACATTACAAGAACATGTATAAAAACAAAATACTATATTTAGCTTACCTTGATAAGTCCCATTGGAAATGGTCTACGATCATAAAAACCTACTGATGAAACTTACTGCAACCAAAACATAATTCCATGTAACTCAATACAAGAAAAAAATCAATGGCCAATGTGTGTTCTGTTCAAAAACTGACAGAAACGATGAGAGAATGTTCGACCCGATCACACCACTGCTTCTCTTACAACCGAGAGACTTTCACTTTCTGACCACCTGTCAGTGTCAGCAGCGTGCACCAGACTGGCTGGACTACAGTGGGAAAACATGCACGTAGATCACATGATGTCGGCAACATGTGTTGTTGCTATGTTAATGATAGAAAGTAAGGAGATTGATATGATGAGGGGAACTCCCTCTGTGGTGAGTACCACCAACAAATAACATGATGTCACAACACATGAAATACATAATATATGTACATGTACATGTATGTATGTTATGCAAACATGTAAAACATCCAGTATCGAACTGTTCCTAATTTGTAAATCAATTCTTGACAGTGCATCATTGATTGCAAAATGACTCAAAGACGACAAAATATTGTTACATTTCACAGAAATGAAAACACATGGGATAAGCCTGTACAGCACATCTATTGTAATATTGAAAGCATGGGTAAAACTGTTGTTACCAATTAAAGTATGTTGATTTTATTTTAATCTAAATTTGTTTTAAATTACTGTACCATATGTTGTAATTAACAAACCCAGAACAGTACATTATACAGCATTGACTCAGAACGATATATTGCATTGGAAAATAGTACACCTGTGGAAATATCTGTGTAATGATATGCTCATTTTGAAAAGCAACTCTTGACATTTAATTAGCAAATTGTAAATTTAAAGGGACAGTATTGTCACGATCAATCAGGGCATGGAATTGTAATTAGTGCTAGTTTTTAGATGAACTCAGTGACTGAAAATAATACCCACATGATAAGGTAATATTACTATTGCTCTGCATAAATGAGCCAGTAATTTTCAGTCACTGTGTTCATCTTAAACTAGGACACCGATTCCATGCCCTGTTGAAAGTCTGCTCTGATCATGATGATAGTGTACCTTTAAGTATGATTTGCAATACAGGTGAAATTATTTACTGTTTGGCAAAAAGAAAACTGTAATAATACATGTATTCAGTTCAAATATTCATCAAATTATAATACAATTTAAACATTACACAAGGAGACAAGAGCTACATGCATACAATTACATGTAAAAGCCAGAGGGTTAACGGATGTCTTTAAAAAAATAACACATCTACACGTAATTAAAATACAATGCAGTACATGTAGATGACAGTGTACACGTACATGTACATGTATGTTTTGTACATGTAGGTGTTTACAATTAGTACAAAAAACAAGTTGTTAATGAGTGTAAGCTCTGAATGTCACGACACACTGGAGAGAGAAACTGCAAACCCAATTTTTTTTTTTTTTTAACCCTCCTACTTCTGGTACCTTTTTCATTCAAGTTGATACACCATTTGAAACCATTCGCTTTTGTGGTTTTGAATGGTGAAATAACTGTGTACAGTATTGATTCTCCCAAATGGTTTGGAATGGTAGGTCAGCTAATACAAAACCTTGTTTGGATCTTTCCAAATGGTAGTACACCTAGTAATACAAAACCTTGTTTGGATACTTCTAAGTGGTGAATCAATGGACCCTCTATGCATTTGAATGGATTTGAATGGTAGTAAAGCTTGCTACCAACACTGTTCAAATGGTATCACCATGTGTGTACAAAACCAATGGGCATTTTGGTAAGTGGAAATTTTGAATGGTTTCAAATGGTCAAACAGTAGGAGGGTTAATTAAAACAACATATCAAATAATACTGTCATATAGAATCTCAAAACCTTAATTTTGTTACAAATTTTGTATACTGTATACTTGGCAATTCTACATTGTAAATGTTTCATAATCAGTACATAAAGTATATTACCACACCTTGCCCTTGGATGTCGGATGACCATCATGTGACACTCAATGGAAGTCACATGTGTGTGTGTGGTGGGTTGGGCTGCAGTCAAACCGATCCTAGATAATGTACACTGTACATGTACTTGTAGTTTCAGATTGTAAAACTGGGTCACATTTTGACCATGGGTTTGGCAGAACATGAAGGGACATGGTACATGTACTGTAGAACTGACTGCATACAGCATGGCACCACTGTCACAGTCACACCCCATAAAAATATCATCACGTGCCCAGAAGAACGTCATAAGGCTCTTACAGCCTTCTTCTGGGCACACAAAGTACAACTTTTTGTCCCAGCAGAAGGTCGTAAGCAATAAAATGGCTCCTTTGAAAAAAAAAGTAAGGCATAACTGTTATGTTGCTAGAATTACTCCCAAGACATGTTTTTCCATTCCCATGCGGAATTTAACTTTCCTACAATGACTTATAAATAGCAGAAAAACGACCATACTTTCACACTCAGTTTTCTTGAAACACAGTTTTGCACATTAATTGCTTAAAACCTTTTGCTGGTCAGTTTCATTAAGTCCTTCCAGGCACACGACGATTTGTACTACATACAATGTATGGTGTAATAAAAGTATAAAAATGTTGGATTCCATTTCTTGTGATCGCTTACTGTAATTAAGAGTTTAAAAATCCTCTTTAGGTTTAAGGAGACATTTGTGAAGCTTATTTAGTAAAGTATTCTGAGGAAACTGCTCTGCTATTATTGTTATAAATAGAGAAAAATGGGATTGATATCAAATTAAAAATTTCAAAAAGTTGCCATCTGCCAATTTTTTGTAAAACATGAAAACATATTTGTTTGTTTTCTCAGAGTACTTGAGCTCCTTTTGTGGTTAAACTTTCAGGTAAATTGAATGATTCTTGAAAACTAGAGTGTTAAAAGGAGCATACAATTAACATCAAAACACCAATGCTGTACCGTCCATTTTAAAGGATTCTACTGATGATGTTACATGTATAATGTGACTGAATAATGAACACACACAGTACAGTGTGCAATGTACAGCAATAGATCTCACATGTACATGTATGCATTGACGTCAGTCAGGCAAAAGATTGGTTTGTACATGTACGTGTCCGTGCTGTGCATACACGCTCTCAAAGGGGCGGCATATGTACAAACAGGACGCATACAGGAACCAATGAGTGGCCTTCCTTTGCTTCTGCATGAGGGCGCCCTCTCAGTTTGTGACATTATGCACAAAGTGTGTAAAGTACATGTATTTAGTACTTCCGTTCCTACAATTGTATGTGAACCTACACTGTTATTCTTTCTCATACATGTAATTGTTAAACATTTTTTAGGCCTTCTGTGTGGACATTCCAGTACAGTGAATATTCTATGCACATGAGTGCACAAGTACAGTATGTGAATGGGCATTCACATACTATCTCATTGTGACTAGAACCAATGAATCAATACCTATCCAACACGTTCTATAATAATAAGCAATTCTGTTGGTCACAAACTGCACGATTACAGACCTTACGTGTGTACTGCTCATTGAGTGTACAACAATCTGGGAAAGGTCTATGTGCAATCCAAGGATTCCGATGTGGTCCGATGAACACATGACCACAAATTTCTAGGAACTGCAAAGTTCAAGAGATGACCACTCACTTCTCATTGACTCGCTGTACAGTATTTTTCCTAATTGCATCATCTTATCATCTGGGTTTTAACACGTAGTTGTACATGGTATACTATGTATGTCCATGCTGATGACATTATGTACATTACATTATATGGCAACACAGAATTTCAATTTCTACATAATGTACAGTACACATTTTCCACTCACCACTCACTTTTTTGATGCCTCATATTTTTAAGTGAATTCTGGAGGGTCTGTGGTGATGCCAAGTCACGTACATGTACTACTGTACATCATTGCACATTTTGTCAAATCACAAAAATGTTAAATATTTTGTACAACCAAGGGTCCAGTGCATGTAAACACCTGTTTATGAACATAAATGTCACCTGGTACATGACTACATGTAGATGTGCAGATGAATTTGGGTTGGTTAAAAGGGCAGTATTGTCACGATCAGAGCAGACTTTCATCAGGGCATGGAATCGATGTCCTAGTTTAAGATTTAAAAATGACTGAAAAAATACTGACTCATTTATGCAGCAGCAACGGTAATATGACCTTATCATGTGGTAATTGGTAATTTCCCATATAGAAATGGAGGGAATTATTATCAAAAAGCTTACATTTTGTTTTTTGATGGTCAAGTGAACCTGTGAAGTTATTTCATCTGAAATGTTGTAAATTTGGAGAAAATGTGAAATGTAGTTACTTAGAAAAATTCAACTGTGCAATGGATTCTTGGGTGATGATCCATTGCCATTCATTAGAATCAATAGTATGAATGTATTTTTTTTTACCATTTTCTCAACCAGCGGCGTAGCCACGGGGGGGCCTGGGGGGCACGTGCCCCCCCCACAAATTTCCAGTGCCCCCCCACGAAAAATCCTCATAGTGCCCCAAAAAACAGAAAAGATAAAGAAAAGGGAAAAACCCATACCCCCTGGGCCCCCCACTGAAAAGCAATGCCCCCCCCCCTGTGCCCCCCCCCCACTGAAAAAGTCCTGGCTACGCCGCTGTTCTCAACGACAAAAGAAATTGAAACTTTCAGGTTGATTTCTGTATTCTTATAATATATGGACGTATTGTACACATATTTACAGCCATTTGACCAACATTTAGTGTACGTTGCTTTGTGTGTGTGTTATGCATTAAAGAAAAAACATTTCTTACATGACAATGTTCTACCCCTGCTCTGTCATTGCAACATCACTGCAAATCAAAGTATTTCACAATCCCTAATCCCTACAAATTCCATCATTTACATATTATATACATGTACCTCTGAAAATTCCCCTGAAATCTTAAAGTGTTATAAAGCATGACGTACATTTATATGCTCGCCATAAAAAGGGCGAGTATTTCACTACAATGAATGCTACAGACCACTGCAAGACATAGTTCACTCACACTCACAGGAACTATACTGGGCTCTAGTCCAGCTATTGTTCAAAACCGAAAGTTGACTTCCCATTTCTCATTGAGCACATATTTGCCCCTATGGTTGTAAAGTCCATGGGAACTGACAGAGCCTGCATATATACACACTAAGTGGCAGACCCACTGTACACATTGCACAATAGATCAAGGTCTAATGTTTCAGCAATGGAATTCGAGGCCCTCCTGTGAGATATTGTTTCAGATCTGTACATTACAACTGCTGTACATTAAACTGCCATATTTTAATTATACACCAGCATACAGGTTCGCATGTGCTGCAATGTAATTTCCAATTGTGCATGGTTTACACTGTACATACTGTAATACGGGCTTCTGAACAAAAAGAACAAATTAAAGGGGCAATATCATCACGATCAACAGGGCATGGAATCGAAGTGCTAGTTTTAGATTAACTCAGTGACTGAAAATAATACTCCACATGGTAAGGCCATATTACAGTTGCTGCTGCATACATGTACGTAAATTTGCCAGTAAATTTTAGTCACTGTGTTCTTCTTAAACCAGGACACCGATTCCATGCCCTGTTGAAAGTCTGCTCTGATTGCACGTGACGATACTGTCCCTTTAAGTCCATTTCATGACAGTCCTGTTGAAATTATAAACACTTGATAATGTGGAAATTCCAGTTCCTTGGAAGGCCAGATTGTTGTTTCGTGACATGACATCATTTGTTTACCAAAAGAGCGCCCTCTGTCAAACGTCAATAGGCAAAAGCTGCATTGTTGTTATATAGGCCTACATGTAACAGCAAACATCATTAACCCTAACCCTCCTAAATCTTCTATAATCCTCCGGAGGATTTGGAAGGATTTTGGAGGAATGAGGCACGTTCGAAAATCACCAATTGGAGGATTATGGAGGATTGAGGAGGGTCGTGCATTTGATAGTGGAGGATTGTGGAGGATTGAGGAAGCATGGTTCAAAGAGATCCTGGAGGATTGTGGAGGATTGAGGGCATAATGGAAATTTACTTTGGATGAATGTGGAGAATTATGGAGGATTGTGAAGGATTGACAGAAACATAATCTTGTATCCTCCGGAGGATTTGGAGGATTTTGGAGGAATGAGGCACATTCGAAAATCACCAATTGGAGGATTATGGAGGATTGAGGAGGGTCGTGCATTTGATACTGGAGGATTATGAAGGATTGAGGCAGTGAGCTTCATGCATAAACTCAAGTTGGAGGATTATGAAGGATTGAGGCAGTGAGTTTTATGCACAAACACATTTCGGATTATGAAGGATTGAGGAAGGTACCTGGTAATTACATGTAAGGCTAGGGAGTTAGGGTTAAATATTCTATTTGATGACATGTTGGCAAAAGTTTCTTGATGTTTATAATGAAAACTAAGGCCATACCCCGAACTAAATGCAATAATAACTTTACATGATTTGTGCCACAAAACAGACTGTCAATAGAGGGTGCATTTTAAAGAGCTGATGCCTAGAACAGTGCCTGCCAGGAATAGCTCAATTGGTAGAGCACTTGACTGCCAATCACAAGACTGGAGTTCGAATCCCAATGGGGTCTATTCAGCCTTATATCCCTTTACGGCTAGTTAAATTGAGTAATATTCCTTTTGAATGGGTTAAAAGTACTGGGGAATGTGAAGCGGAGCTGACCCCTCACTAACAGTGTGAGCCTAGGGCAATCAAAAAGAAGAAAAATGTAGGTACCTCGCAGCAGGAATTACCTAGTGAAATCTCTGCATGATATGTACATGGGCCTTTCCACACTAATGGACCAAAAGGGTGTGTCACCTAAACTCATTCAGATATCATGTTAAATCAGTGCTCAGAATCACTTAAAATGACACAGTGTGGTTGAATTAATTCCAATGAGATAAAATAAAGATAAATAATTCCCAAGAGAACTTTTAAAAATATTTTGTTGTTTAAATGAAAAAAAATGTCCCAATTTTAATTCAGGTTGAAATTGTGACACTATTGCAGGTGAAATTTCATTGGCTTAAACAATTACTTTCAAATAATATTTTAATTATGTTATTGTTTTATTGATAGAGTGTGAATAGTTCAATTAAGATAATGAAAAAAATGTGTTCCTCGTATTTATCTTATTTATTTTATGATGAAATCAAGTTGTGTTATACGTACGAACAAATGTCTGTCCACTCTGTTACGTACGTACTTCCCTCCAAGAAAAAAAAATAAGGACGTGACTTAAAACTTTTTTGGTGCTGGGTTAATCTCAATAACACCACCAATATATTAATTGTGTTTTCCATCTTCAAAATGTAACCACTTTCCAAAATAAATAAATCGTTTTTCCTTAACGTTAATTCTGTCCACTTTTTTATACGTACGTTACAAGTCTTACTAAGCCCGTGTTTTTTTTATGAACGCCGTTATACACTAATTGGCCGTTGACCCAGTTGCAAGGTGGGTGTGCAGCGCTAAATATTACTAGAAATCACCCGCCATTCTGAAGTTCGAGGTCAGGGACGTTTTTCTCCGTTGTCGGTCCCGAAAATTACGTACGTATAAACCGTTACATACGGCTCTTTCAACTCTCTTTGTATCATTGTTATAGTAATTCTATATATATATTTAACTAAAAAAGGGTTTGAAGATATGAAAATAGCTGTGCGTGAGTGTTACTTTCAAATAATTTGAGTGACGACTTTAAAAACTATCAAACGATATACACGATGGGACAGATATGAGCATAAGTTACATGTATTGCGTACAGAACATGGACAGACAGGCGAAGTCCGTCATTGTTCATACGGAACTTCTCGCACGTGAGCGCAACGTTCCATTATGATTCAGTTTTTTTGCAGCATTGGCGACAATCTTCGTAAATAAAATTTTCTTTAAATGTAGTCGCAGCACTTGAAAACCACAATTTCATGGCAAAATTTACACGGACATCAGTTCTATGATGAAAAAACAATTAGCGCGCAAACTTGTCCGGATATTGGACTATGCACAACCTCTTTCTCACGTGTGTCGATCTTACTGCGCTATACATGTATGATACGGTGTGTGTATGGCACACCACCGATCGATAGGGAACGAGGTTGTCACGTGACGATCGTGTTTGTCTAGTCTTTTTGAAAACGATGGCCAACCAGCGCAAATTTTAGCCGAAAATTACTCCATTTCCCCAAAACGTAACAAACACAATCGCACAGCCTATTTACTACACACATCTTCCGTATACTTCAGGCTAATTTCAAGCTTATGCTAGAGCTTTTCGTGGATTTTTGAGCAGTTTTCTGTGACCTCCTTTTTCCCCCTGATTTTCGAGGCCATTTGTACAAAATTGATTGTTAGTTTCTGATCGTCAAATCATCTCTGGAAATTGAGGGAATTTTTTCACCTTTGCCAAAATGCATGCATGCCTGTTTTATTTTTTAAATGGGTAATTGTTTGCTAACAAAATGAAGAAATCTTAGAAAAAGGCTTTAGAAATAACAATTGCCGACAGCCTTTCACAGACTTAACCACTTTTGTTTGAAACTTGTGTTCATACAATTTGATTATTTTATACATTCGGGGGTGTTTATGCGTTTAAATCATTGTCTTTCAAAATATCATCTTATTGCAAGTGCACTTATCTAACAAGAAATTTGACTCGGCCTACTGTAGGTGTACACACATTTGAAAAGAGTTTCTATGACAAATTTAGCTCAATCTTTGACTTTTGGAGTCCAAACTGAGTTCCATCCTTTATTATATGTATTTTACTGCAATCATCTTTGTAATGATGAAAACCAGGCAACAGTGTTAATTAGTTTTCACAGGTTAAGCATTTACGGATTTCCTATTTCTGGCATAACAGTGACATTATACTTTGCTGTTTGAAAATGTTGTTTAAAAAAGACACATATTTTAAAACAAAGTTTTCAAGACCACTTCAAGAATGATATTCTATACCTAAGCAAGATTCAACATTTTATTGAGTTTAACATGTATAAATGAAAAGAAAAACCAGCCTACTCTTTGGTTTTGATATTTTTTATTAATGCTGCCATCATGAAATCTTTTCTTTGAAAATTGCTTTGCATAACGTCAATTCACTTATGCATGATTTGTCTGTCCACCATTACGTACGGTATTGCACCATCATATAAACTTATCTGAGGAAAAACAGGTAAATATATTACACATTAAACTTGATCTCAAAGTTTGAAGGGTTTGAACATTTCCTCTTTTGTTCTGATCATGAAGTGGGAGTGTTTCTGTTCAATAGGTCTAGTGTTTTCCCAAGCAAACAAAAAGTGTTTGTAAGCCACTGGACTTTATCATAGTAGTGCAGAATTCTTTTTGAAATAAATGTTAACTGTTGAGATTTCATTATCAGTCTTGTGTTTGTTTCTTAAAAATATGTAGCGAGAACAGTGTACAACTATAAACTTGTACAAATTAACCAGTCTGATGTGGTTTTATAACACCCTATGTCCGTCCTCGTTAAATGCGTAACACTTACATTGATGACATTCAAGTACCTGTAAAATAAAAACTAAGAAGAATGTTATCAAGCTGTGTTGGATTTATTAAGAGGGGTATTTAAGGAAGTTATAAACAATGAAATTTGAACAAACAAGAGACTTTCAGTTTTTACACCTTTTGTCACACTTTTGGGCCCATTAGTGTGGAATTGCCCACATGTATTGTGTACACGTTTGTAGTGCTCTAACGAACCACAGTCCATAAGCACATACATGTATGCAGACTTACATGATGTGTGCACATTTGTTAAAACCGCATAATCTGCACTTTGGAAAAAGACCTGATGGATTGTAATTTATGGTGCACAATGAACATCTGTCCAAATGAAGGTTTGACTGGTGGCGTCATAGTGACAGCTCAGAAAGGTTACTCTAGGTTGATCATACCTGGACGAATGAGCGAGACTGAAATCAACCTCTCAAGTCTTAACATCATACAGTTTCTGAATTTTGAAGAGATTGTTTTTTCCATAATGGGACATACAAAAATATTGTGATGAAATCCTTAACCTGAGGTGATGAAATAAAGAACTTTGGAATTTGAACAATAACAAGAAATACTTCTGACTTGAGTGTTTACAAATGCTTTAAATCTTTTTCTGAATAAACAAGTGACCAAATTACAATGAATATAATACTGTACGCCATTTGAAAAGCATGATTATAAAGTTTAGGTTTTTCTAAGGTTATCCGTTACCTTGCATTTAAAATAACAATTTAACATCTATGTTTAATGTACATGAAACATGTTACGACTTGAAATAAAACTGAATAGTTGTAAATGGCCATGTTTTACTGAACCAAGCCAACATAATGTTAACCTTGACGAGATTGATCACTAAATGTAAGAGGAAAAACAACCACCCTTAAAGAATTTGTCTGCTGCTAAAAATATGTACATGTAATTTCAGCTGAGCTACTGACATATGACCAATATTATTGGCTCTATACTCATATTAAAATTCATATTTATATTTAAGCTACATGTATATATTCCATACCCAAGATAACTTCACACTGAACAACAAATTTAACATATTTTATCTTTAATTGTGCATGTAGGTTAGCCCCCAAAATGACTCAAAATGATACATAAAAACTATAAAAATCAAAATGACAGTGTAATGGTAGACTTCCTGTTACTGTAAACATAATATAGATTATTATCCCTCCACTCTAGCTGCACTTTAGTAGGAAGTTCCTATAGTGCTCAAAATCAGTCAACTGACCGTTTTTGACTGTTGAATCAACTGTGCATACATGGGCACTGGTGACTTGTTTTGACCATTTGGGTAGCTGCCACACACTGTGCTATGACTGCTGGTGACTGATAAGATCATTATCAGCTTGAGGGGATCACTGACTTGTTTTGACCATCCTCCATGTTTTGACTGAACAAACAATGATAGGGGTGCTGAAGGCTGCCAGTTTTTGACTGATAAATCAATGCAGGGCCACTTAGGCTAGGGGTCAATGACTTGTTTTGACTGATAAATTAATTTATTTTGACCATAGTGCTTATATCAGTCCAAAACGGCCCACTCATTTTGACCACCATCCACATTACAAGATACTTTTACATGTACCAATTAAAACAGTCAACTCATTTTGACCAAAGTGCCTTTACCAGTCAAAAATAGTCAACTCGTTTTGATCACCTTCAACATTGCATGATACATGTAGTGCTTTTACCACTACCAGTCAAAAACAGTCGAGTCTTTTTGACTGATTGATGTACTTGCTACACATTAGGTTTGACAGTATTTTACCTTTAAGTGCAGTAGATATACACTGGTATGAACTTTGAAATTTTGACCCTTGTACATGTACATGTAGTAGTAGGAGGGTTAAAATCATTCTGTGACTGCAAAGGTCATAATCAGTCAAAATGTTGATATACTTGCCAAGGACGTAAGTACATTTACAGGTTAAAATGAGTCAACCGTTTTTTGCATTGTCTGGTATTGTTGAGGGTGGTCATTTATTTATTCAAACGGAATTTTTTTTAAACAATTTTGTATTGAAAAACTTTAAATGTCATTAATTACAAAATGTTGTCTCTTAATCTGACACGTGAATGTATACACCACGACACACACGTACCTGTCCAAAGGCTAAACTGTTCATCAACAAAACAATATCCTTTTAGTGTGGGTGGAAAAATATCTAGAGGTTTTTAATCAAATACCCACGCAGCACTTAGCCAGTCGCACCATGTGGATCATAAATCGTTGTACGTTTACATGTTACTATAACAAGCATGGTAAATATATTCGTGTACATGTAAGGTAATAACCACCCCCATACCACTCCCCTTCCTGACACAATTGGTAATTAACAAGTCTTTGTCTTGGCCCTCTACAAAACCCAACCTGTTAATGATATACATGTATCAATGATACATCAACATAAATGTTGAATTGACTATTTTTCTAGGGTTGAGGAAGTATTATACACTTTCATTTGAGATATATTGAACAAAAAATATCCATCCACAATACTGTAATTAAAACTACCAATTAAAAAATGATGGATCATCGTTTTAATCCTCAGCTTTCACAAGGGTGTGTGCAGTCTTCCGACATCCAAATTTCATAATTTTTTTGTCCATTTAAAAACGATATTACATTATCTTTCAATATTTGTTCGCGGTACAAACATCAAATTGGATCACCTTATAATAAATTAAGATATAATTCTACAGGATATTTTTTACTATGTTTTTGTTTATTTTTCCTTGTTATTTACTGACAAATTTAAATCGCCCACTCTCCCTATTCATACAATGTTTATGCATACAGGTAGTTGTGTACCTGTGTACACATCACATACTGGTACTATGTACAAGTGTACAGGCACTTTGTGAAAATAAACATTACCATAAAGCCTAAACACCAATGTTGCGCCCACGGCTATCCCAAATGTCAAGCCAGTGTTTTGGTCAAGTCACATGGTCAAATTTAATAGCGCCAATAATAATTCTTACCCCGAGGCATTTATACCATACACAACAAACAAATCCTTTGAAGAAAAAAAACAACATAAGAAATGATGTGTACATTTACTTACATCCCATTAGACAAGCCTAAAGGTTAACCACAGTTATTTAGGGACTCAAGCCACAATTTTATTCTAAAATTATAATACACATGCATTACATTGTACATGTAGTATCCGTAATTACGCCTACACAATATGTGTTTTGTGAATGACTGTGTGGGAGTGCCATGGAAATATTGGTGTCCATTGAATGATATTCACGAATTACAATCAAATTATACTAAGCATGTATCTGTCAGAAGTACAAATCGCGTATAAATCTACATTGTAACATCAAGTTGAAAAATTTAAAAAATTGAATGTCGTCCTTGCCTAACCTACTTAAAGGGCAGGCATACAAGATTGGTTATTTTGACAAAACTGCTTCTGTGAATATCTACATGTATGATCTCTTTGAATAATGCATTAATAACCCTCCTACACATGGAGGCCACTCCGATCCACTAAATTCTGTTCTTTTTAGCAACCTTCAGTACATACATGTACATGTACAAGCCTGCTGTCTTTTCCAAGTAATCTTACAAAACTAACTGTGTGCCACCCAAGGCCACTGTAAATGTTTGAACATATTAATTAGTATGGCCTGCAATGTATCAATGGGAGACCACTTTACCCTGCAATCTCAGTTCTGCGACAGTGCACAGAAGGGTAACCATAGGAGGCCACTGGCAACAGCTAATGGCTTGGAGTGGCCTGAATGGGTTGTTTCAATAATTGCACTGATTGTACAATGTAGGAGGGTTAGTATGGCCTGCAATGTATCAATGAGAGACCACTTTACCCTGCAATCTCAGTGGTGCGACAGTGCACAGAAGGGTAACCATAGGAGGCCACTGGCAACAGCTAATGGCTTGGAGTGGCCTGAATGGGTTGTTTTAAAAATTGCACTGATTGTAGGAGGGTATACAACCAACCAGTAAGTTTCAAGTTACGTGAATTACATCCTGTCATTACCCAGAAATAATGAAAACACATGGTGAAAAATGGCATTTTTCGCAACACTCTAATTTAGAATGGGTAGAATGTCGTATCCGACCGCCACTTTTTCTCATTCAATATAACCAATAATGTAATCTTAACTACATGTACCCAGTAAGGTGGAGAACATATGGATGATGATGGACATATACTTCAAATTATTCCAGGATATTTATTTCATGAAAAAACAGGCATTTTTGGTATACAATGACTTTCCGAGTCATGTCAGTCTGATCTTGTCAACTCCCCCGTTAGTGACCAACACAGTCATTGTACATACTCAGTGGCAACTATAATAGGATCCTTCTATTTTCTGAAGGGCAGGATTTTTTTACAAAGGAAATAATGTCCGAAAACCATCATAAAAGTGGATTTTAAAGATAGTTTTCGCTTTCTGTATCCCCAAAATCAATAGAATCATTTTTTTAGTAGTTGCAAAAATATTCCAAAAAACCTTTAAAAAGTGGCGGTCGGATACGATATTCTTCCCTTTAGAATGTAGCAAGAGTGCTCTTACTAATAAACATACATGTATTGGTAATAAGTTCAATAAAAAAAAAACTTTAAAAATGACAGCACTTTGGGAACAAAATTAACCCTCCTATGACCGTAAGGGTCAGAATTTGTCAAAATATTGATATATTTGCTACGGTACAATGTATGTACATGTAGTCCACTTAAAAATCAAACAATGTCAAACCTCATGTAGTAAGTACATACAGGTTAACCAGTTCGCACCGGGAATAAAAACGTTTTTTCGAACCCCCGTGGCGGGTTTATTTTTACCGCACAAACACGAACAATGGTGCTCGCCAGAGCGTGACCGGGGAGACCACGTCTTCCACCGTATGCTTATGGCTCGTTGCCACGTCGACCGGGAATCTATACAAATATTCCTGAGAATCCTGTGGCGTGTTTAGACACTCTCCGATCCGCTGTCCAAAAAAAATGTGCGTGTATACACGGCCTCTGACGCGAACTGGTTAAAATGAGTGGACCATTTTTGACTGTATTGTCTTGTTTTGTTCAGGGTGGTCAAAATGACACTAAAAAAAAAAGTCAAAAATTTGTATTTTTTGGGTTGTATTTTTCATCTAATTGGTTGAATAATTAGTATAATAAAAAAAAGCAAACTTCGCATTTTTTATTGCATAAATCTTCTCACTTTATTTACCAGGGATATCAAAACGGAAATGTTTCCAGACAGGTTAACCATCAGGTTGAGTACAGGGGGGTTAACCATCAGGTTGAGTACAGGGGTGCTACCTTTGTTTGTTTGTGTTCATTTAATGTAAATTAGTGTTTATTTGTTTTTCTACATGTGAAATCAATAAATGAAAAAATGAAATGAAAGTATGTTCTATTTCAATGCTTTTTCTTGTTTGGTTATTTGTTGCGAGACGTAAACAAAAAGTAGTCATTAGCATCATGGGGCAAGTACGCAAAATAATGTAATTTTATGTAACAAAAATGATATGTCATGTGTTACGACTGTGGTATAATACAGGGTTCCATCACTCCCATGCTGAAACGTCTTTTTCTTTTTACAATGGCAGTAAGTTTAATTCACCATGTTTTATGTATTATTTTTAAATGGACATTAGGGAAAACTGAAACAAATTTTAAGCAAATCTTGTTTTGGGTTGATTTTTTTTTTAACATTGCATGAAAATCATGTTGGTAAAATTACAAATTTCAGTTATTAATTTTATGTTTTAAGTTTCCTTTGTAGAAATTAAAATAATTAAGGATAACAAAATATTTTGTCAACCTACATGTATTAGAAAATAAATTGAAGATATTACATTACACCACGGGATTGGACATTAATAAATGCCAGCTGACTAACTGAAATTTGAAGTTGTTTTCTACATAAATACAAAATATCTAGTGTTTTATCGTCACAAATACTCGGGATTTTAATAAAATACCAACTTGCTTATTAGTGCAATGTGACACAAAGTACACGTCATAATAATAACTGACACTAAGCTACGTTCGTATACCATGCAATGTACACTACATTATGCACGCTGTACAATGAAATATTTTCAACGGCACTTTGCGTACACAGCGATATATTCCCACAGTATAAAAATCATTAATTCAATTTGTTCTAAACCAAAATAAGACCAATTTCTTATACAATAATGTGGTACTTACCTTACTCATTTCCCATGCGATTTTTTAGGCATTTCCAGCGACCACTTACACCTAAAACGCTCGAACATGGTGTACTATTCTAACGACAATCAACCGCCCTAACATCCTGTCTTTCTTGCCGTGCAAATCAATTAGGATAACTGTGACCCTTTTCAGCGTGTACTTGATGTCACGGTGCTCACACGATTTAATAACGGCGGCCTAGGTTTTTTGTTCTGTATTTTATTTGGGATTGGCTCAAATGTGAAAAGTAAATGATTTAAGTATCAAACACTAATGGATGGAAATTTTGTGGGTTTTGAGTGTGTGTGTGTGTGTGTAGGGGGGGTTAAGTACTCTCTTGAAGACAAAAGGGTGTTAAAGGGCGCCCTCTTTTGGATGTACAGTCATAGTCATTCTTTTCATAATCATAATGAATACAAATCAATGTTGTCATTAATGCGATTTTGATTGACTGGTTATCAAATCAGCTATTATAAGAGAGCAAAATCAAGTAAATTTTGTTTTTAGTTTAGTTTTAATAAGAAAATGGTGATGAAGAAATATACATCTGAAGAAATCGGACCCACTCCAAAAATATATATATATATATAATGATATAAAAAACAATTTATTTAAAAATTACATACGAAAATTGCCCTTCCTATAAGTTTTTAAACCCCTTATAGACCAAAGCTATTTCCTGAACATTATAAATTATGCTCACATAAGAAATGTTATTTTCAAATCCAAGTTTGTTTATTGTTTAAATTTTTCCATTATACCCCATACATCTCTTTCATTTTTATTGAGCAGAAACGGCCTAATAAAAACCTGTTACGGAAATCGTATGATCTTTTAATCAAGAATTCAGACAAGGGAGCATCATTTTTATTAAACTCATTTATTTTCCCAAAATGATTTTCGAAATGAAAATTTTTTCTTTTGATTTCCCACATTATAAACAAAATTCCCCTTTAACGTCGTTTATTTAGTTCCACTAGAGGGCGCTATTACATACGTTTTGTCAGAGCCGTATGCCCCACCAGTAATCAAACATTTTTAACGTTTTACACTTCCAAATTTTCTGCAAATGTTCATAAAATACTCCAATGTTTTTTCCCTCCAAATTTGTTCTAAAATGTTCAGTGGTGTTCATTCAAAAGGGAATTATTCCCCCCCCCCACAAAACCCTTGAGAGGCTAGCTCCAAACCTTAATTCTTTGTTTGTTTTTATCAATTTGTTGTATTTAGAATGTGATGTAAGTTTATGTGTATCATATCATCAAGGGCGGTTCCGCTGTTATTTGGGTGTTGAATAAACTAAATAAAATAAGAATGTGGTGGCTATTATAATACAGAATGTTTTTAATTATTAAGGTCTTTCATCTTTTCATCTTTTAATCAAAACTTATTGTTAATTTAATATAGTTTTTGCGCAAAGAGAACCTGGTATACCTGTCTACAGCATCATGATCGGTGCAAGTCATGCTTTATACGGAGAAAAATTGCTACCCTCTTGAACAGCGACCTCATACGGCACAAAACAATATTTTGTAACAATAAATGGACGTCACTGATAGTACTGACACTGTTACGGGCCGACGGCGATTTTTTTTCTGCAAACAAGAATTGCCATCCGACAATATTTCAGCCAATCACATGGCACGTTATTTAAGATGACGAATATGTATAAGACATCTGATTGCCTGAAATATCGCGGGATGGCAATTTTTGTTTGCAGAAAAAAAAATTGCGGGCCGACGAAGGGCCAGACTTGATTTCAAGTCTGAGATCGCGGTTATTTTTGTCTGCATCAGCCACGCAAAACGCCGTTTACCCCTACTGGCTATCACAGCCCTAACTCGCGATCTCAGACTTGACCCTCTTGTGTTTGTGGGACATTCATGTTTCATAGCTAAAATTTACATAATGATACGGATGCTAGAGAGATGGCCAATCAGGAGGCCACAAAAACCTTGTAGGCCGCGTCTATTACTAACAGGTTACACTCGCTTAAAATTCTTTCTGTAATATTCACTCAATATTAAATTTGTATAGTGCTTGGTACGTAAATAGTATTTGAAATGATATGTAAATTTAATGAGATCTTAGAGTTGTAAAAAAAGCACAAAATATTAAAATACATAATTCCTTCTCTACAAAAAACGTCTTACCTACAGTTTAAATGGAATCGTTGAGTACATCTCCTCCAACTGCATGTAGAAGGTTTAGTTTGAATGTTCATGTTATGGAAGGCTTTCCGACCAATCAGATTGTTCCGTCCACTTTTGGACTAATTCGCAATAGGTTGTGTAGAAACCGACGAACAACATTCCCAAGTCTGTGATCGAAGGTTAATGTCGGAGGTTAATACACAAGAGGGCGCTATTTAATGCGATACTGCAGAGCCGTATTGGCTTCAAACAGACAAAAAACCACGATCACAGACTTGGAACCAAGTCTAACGAAGGGCTGGCATTAAACTAGACCGGTCCCTGTTTTTAAAACCATTTTCCAAATGACTTTAGATAGAGGAACCATTCCACAAATATGGAAAACGTCTATGATAACTCCGGTTCCTAAGGGTAAAAATGCCTCAGTACTGAATGACTACAGACCCATTGCATTGACATCTAATATTATGAAATGCCTTGAGAGGCTGGTATTGAAATTTCTTGTTGACCAGGCTGGTTCCTGTCTTGACCGTTTCCAATTTGCATATCGGGGTAACAGGGGGGGGGGGGGGTTGACGATGCAGTACTTGTATATCTTCACAAGTTGTATAGCCACCTGGACATACCAAAGTCATATGCTAGGTCTCTTTTTTGTTGATTTTTCGAGCGCCTTTAATACAATACAACCCCACATACTCGTCAACAAACTTTTACAGATGAATGTTTCTCCTAAAATTGTGCAATGGATTCATAATTTCTTAAGGACTAGACTACAGTGGGTTAAAATAGGAAATGTGAATTCTGATGTTAGGATCATAAACACAGGGGCACCACAGCATGGGCGGATCCAGAACATTTTTAGGGGGGGCTGAGAATCAAAAACAATTATTTTTTAGTACTACAAAGGGTGCCGCCACTTCCTATGCGCAACGGTTAGTACAGTACTAAGTAGGTTATATCCCGCACACTGTGGGAATGGGAGTGCGTTTCCCCTCCCCTCCCCCTCTTTCTCTCTTTTTCTCTCTTTTTTATTTATTTTTTTTTTTTTTTTTTTAAACGATTTTAGGGGGGGGGGCTACAGCCCCCTTAGCCCCCCCTGGATCCGCCAATGCACAGGGGTGCGTTATATCACCAGTTCTCTTTTCTTTTTATGCAAGTGACTGTTTGTGTTCTAGCCCTGATTGCACTATTATTAAATATGCGGATGACACGGTCATTACTGGGTATTTAACAAATAATGATACAACATCATATCTAAAAGCTGTAACAGAATTTACTAACTGGTGTGAACGTCACTTTCTGTTGATCAATGTTAAGAGAACAAAAGAGTTGATTGTTGATTTTCGCCGAAACACTATGGCTCATGACCCACTGTGTATTAGTGGCCAAAAGGTAGAAAGGGTAAATGAATATAAATATCTAGGTACAGTCATCGATGACAAGCTCAACTGCAACGAAAACTCCAAAGTACTGTATGGTAAAGCCAACCAGAGGTTGTTTTTCCTTAGAAAACTCAGGAAATTTATAATGTGGACAGAAATATTTTAACCCTGTTTTTTAGATCAGTTGTGCAGAGTATTTTAACTTTTTGCATAATATGTAACTTTGGATCTTTATCACAACGCAATAAAGGTAAATTCGAACGGATAAGAAAAATGGCCCAACGCACCATTGGTGTCACCTTGCCAATCTATGACACGATCTACGAGGAAAAGTTACATTCTAAAGTCCGTGCAATAATTAGTGATCCAACCCATCCACTTTTCGATTGTTATGTTTTAACCCGTTCTGGAATTAGATTCCGTGCACCACGAACAAACCTCTCTCGATTTAGACAGTCCTTCGTTCCAATGTCCATTCACACACTAAATTCCTCCATTAAGCGTTAATTTCTAGTATCGTTCGTTTTGTCTTGCTTATTTTAACTTTACTTAATAATAATAATAATGTATAGATTTATATAGCGCACGTATCCACCAACTAAGTGGCGCTCAAGGCGCATTATATTATTATCCCTGCTCATAAGGCTCATAAGGCTCATAAATCATTCCTGAAACCATCTCAGCTCCCTGGGGAGTATACAGCTCAATTGCTGCCATTTCTAGCGCATAGAGAGCAAACCATCTCTGCCTTCACAGGTACCCATTTAACCCCTGGGTGGAGAGAAGCAATTATGGTTAAGTGTCTTGCTCAAGGACACAGGTGTCACGGCTGGGGCTCGAACCCACACTCTGCTGCTGGCAACACCAGAACTTGAGTTCAGTGCGCTAGACCGCTCGGCCACGACAATCCACTTTACGTGCATTATACAACACACGGGACCTACGGCTTTACGTCCCATCCGAAGGACGAAGCAATTATGGTTAAGTACCTTGCTCAAGGATACAAGTGTCACGACCGGGGCTCGAACCCACACCCTGCTGCTGGCAACACCAGAACTTGAGTTCGGTGCGCTAGACCGCTCGGCCACGACTTACGTTTTTATGGTCGTTTTTATGGTCGTTTTGTTTTTTAATGTAATGTGAATAGCTATGGTAATTGTTCAAATTTAAAGAATTTTATCTAATTTAATGTAATATTTGTATATAATGTTTTTAAGTGGATTTTTATGTCTTTTAAACCAATGGAAGCTAAATTTCTGTATTTTTTGAATGCGGACAATAAAACAACACACACTGTTGTGTCGCTATCTATCCTATATCAAGGATAGAGACAGGCTCCAGGCGTACCATTCAAGGGGTTTCATTGAATAACGCTGTGCTGAAGATCTGTTGTGCTGAAGTGTGGGCGGGGCTATCATTTAAATCACATTTGATGACCGCCCGGATTGATGTACCAATGGGCGATAATCCCAGGGGAAGGGGGAACATGTCAATATTTATGACGGAGAAGGGGTGGGGACGGTAATGGCAAAATCCCCCAATAATTATCGCCAATTAAGCGAAAAATCGTGCAATCATTATAAGAAACTATTACGCTGTGTCGTACGAGGGCGCTGCTCAAGAAAGTACAGCAGAGTGTTTATTCACAACACATCAATTTTTAACATAACTTGTGAGCGATTCTGTGGGGAAAAAAGAAATTGCAAGAGAATCAAAGAGTATTGTTGTAAATGATATTCTACGATTCTAGTCCATTTCTTTCTTTATTTCATTACATCTACAAGTGCTACAGTTTACACGACTATTATACGGCTAAGGCACTAGTATAATGACCCTATTCAGGTAGTGATCCCCTATTCAGGTAATGACCCCCATTCAGGTAATGATCCCCTATTCAGCTACCATGGATCCGCCCCGTATTACCCCAAAAATCAACACACTATTCAACATTACTAAAGATAACATCTTAAAAACAAACTAAAGGTGATTACACCACATAGCACACCACATACAATATCGTCACGGTGTGGAATTTGAGCGCCAGTTTTAGATAAACTTAGTGACTGAAAAAATACCCGCACATGATAAGGTCATAATTATTATAGTTGCTGCTGCATAAATGAGCCAGTAATTATCAGTCACTGTGTTCATCTTAAACTAGAACACCGATTCCATGCCCTGTTGAAAGTCTACTCTGAAACGTGATTACACTGTCCCTTTAAATTATCAATTCATGTTATTTACATAATACCATTACCAAGATTACTATCTAATATATAAAAATTACTAAACATATACAATTATAATCCATGATTATTCTACACTAAAATTTACGCATATTAAGCTTTAGCAATTAAATCATAAAAGCTCAGTAGCCTAATTCATTATCAGATGATCAAATTAAAGATTATCATCTAAAACCTTCTGTATGGATAGTTGATATTATTTTATACCAATCGTCCGGCGAAATTATTACCTTTTGAAGTTCTTTCATCGTAAACAGTAATTAGTTTGTCTAATTTATTATTATTATTTATTATTATTATTATTATTATTATTATTATTATTATTATTATTATTATTATTATTATTATTATTATTATTATTATTATTATTATTATTATTATTATTATTATTATTATTATTATTATTATTATTATTATTTTTATTATTATTATTATTATTATTATTATTATTATTATTATTATTATTATTATTATTAACATATTATTTTACAGTTTTTCTTTGTTTCTCTCAAAAACATGAGCACTTTTTGTGATAAAATGTTACTTTTATGATAGATTTCTCGGACACTTGAAGATTGAAATGAACATTTACCAAATACACAAGTTGTACTTTCCATAGCCTTTAAATGATAGTTTAACTAAGTCACTTAAAAAAAAAAGAAGTTTGTCAGACTATTTCTCAGTTTAATCTCCTCTATACTTACAAACATTTAAGGCAACCACAACATGACTATGGTTCACTACGGTTACATTAGCCGTTATTATTAACTAAAATAGAACAAAACATAAATCTACACTTAAAGTAAGGCCGTGGAGGGGCATGAGACTGTTTTCAAAGTACATTTTAGTACATTCAGATACATAACAAACGCATATGTGAAGCATTGTAGCAACAGTAAATAGTGCCGGGAGTTACCGGTAAGTGATGGGAGTTACCAGAGTTACCGGCTAACCGTTTAACCGAAACTTTCACGATCGGTTAACCGATTGAACAAATTCTCTTTTGAGTAGTAGTTCTGAAAAGAACATGTGATTGAACTGGTGGTTACAACGCATCATGTGATTGATGACGCGTAGATGATGCCTGGACGATGCGTATAGATCGGACCCGTTTGGGTGAGTGTATTTTAGCATGTGAATGGTTCAAAAATAAGTGAGTGGTTCATATAGTTTATAGTTCATAACCCTCGTAATGTGAGCTGCTTAACCCTCGTAGCAGGGAGTGGGTGCATATACACTAGCACGAGCTATTGTTTTTAAATGGAATGCACTTTCACATTTTCACAGTCCTTCCCTGGCCTTAATTAAGAAAGAAAGTGTTAAAATTAAACACGATACTCAAACTAACTGCAAATCATTCTTAGTTATCTGACCTATTTGTCAAAAGTATTTTTTTTAAATACTAAGTTCACCCAAATCAACTTTTACTGACACACACTACACAAATCCTTTATCACGCCATAGACATCTTGTGTTCTTCCAGACAAACCCAGCACGAAACCAGAATGAGGCTGGTGAGAAAATAGACTGGCCCCTTTGCATGTACAAAGATTACACGCTATGACTGAACTTGCGTACAGGGATTCACACAAAGATGGCTGTCGTTTTTTTCGAACTCAAGTACTAAGTACTGCATCTAATTATAGTACTTTCACATACTACCGCATGTCGTTTCTTCCGACCCGTAGGGTTTTACAGTGCTATCTAACAGATAAATGCTGTATTTGCACACACAATGATGGAACCTAATTTCGAAATGCACTGTCCGATTGGTAATATGACCACTTCCCGCTCAATTCAAGGCTTGATAAAGGCACTAATTTGTGTTTGATCCGAGTTCTGCAATCTTTTTCACTGACTCTGACAATATACTCTTAAGTAAAATTCTTTGCTTAGCTGAGACTGGACCCTGGGCCCAAAGTCATAGAGCTGCTCAGCAGAGAATTTTGCTAAGCAAATATTTTTGCTTAGCGATATAAAACATACTACCAGCAACAATGCACACATTTTTAAATGAATGTTTTGCTGGTTAGCAAAGAAATCTGCTAAGCATTTTTTCTAGTAAGCAAGTCTATCTGCTGATGCAGCTCAATGGAATTGGTTACCAAGAGAGTTCGTGCTGACGATCACGGAGGGAGCTTTGGTGGTGTCAGTTACGGCTCCTCCGCTCCTTCCAACATAATCATGTTTGCCTTCTTGAATAAATCGCCAGGATCATTATTTTGCGTCGAATAATCAGTGTGCAAATGCAGCCCTATCATAACAGTATCAAATAAATGATAGTTTATACTTTTCTCAATTCATGTTTCGGCAAGAGTTCGTTAAATTAATTGGACTGTCTTGAAAATATACATATATACAAATACAAATACAAAATATACAAATACAAAATATTCCACTCCTAAAAAAAAATGAAAAAAAGTGGAATACTTTTGCAAAATCGTATTTACAATTTTTTTTTATCAGACATCAACTTTTTTTAAGACCAACAACTCAAACGACTCCTGCGGAAACTTGACTGAAACATATCCAATGTTCAAATGTTGTTCTATTGTAGGGAGACGGATTGCAATATCCAACTCACTATAATTTTACAAATACAGACCCGAATAACATTTGAACACCGATAACACTTTAATATAAAGTGTGTCATTTTTAAACAATACAAATTAATTTTACAAATAATAATACAAATTGTTAACATATTTAAAAGAACCATTGGCTTTGGGGCTCGTTATTATAACCTTAATAGATGGGTTAGATTCTCCAAACATATTTTCTGATGAACCGTGAATCAGAACAGAGTATTCAATTGTAATGTGAAATTATGTCAAACTTTAAATTACATTATATTAAAGGTAGTTTACAACATTGGTAATTATCAGATTATTAAATTAACAAAGTATTATCTGAGAGTTTAGGGATATACTTAGTGTATATGTCAGTGTACAAGACAGTATCAATCACCTAGAGAAAGTATTCCATCTGAAGTGCTTTCATCTTCGAGAACAATAAAACCGATTATGTTAATTATTACAAAGTTTCCGGAAGGCAACATTGCAAAAACAGTAGCAACTTTTCGTCGTTTTCTCAAAAACGTGAGCAACGTTTGTGATGAAACTTTCACATGTTTTTATGATATATTTCTTGAAAACTGCTTGGTTGCAATTAACGTACGTTTCTATAAAAAATAAAAAATTAATAAATCCAATACCCCATGTAGTTCAGCATCGCCGTTACAGCATATTACTTAGTTAGAGGCTCCGCGGAGTCCGCCCCCACCTCGCTGGGAGTTGTCTTGCATGTTACATCACGGTTGGTCGTCAAATCATATTTGGCTACACTGGAATGAAAGAATGGAAGTAATTAGTACTTAATTTATCTTGACCCTATGTATGAATTAAAAATTGCCTTCAACAAAATCGTACCGGGACACCAATCATTTTGCCCTGTGGCGTTCCAAATGTTCGGCTGAAGGTAATAACTAAATAATAAAACGTTCTCATTATGTTTAAAACTATGTTTGTGAACGTTTCAGCTTAAAAGTACTATTGCCTGGTCATAAGGTAAAGTGGATTCATACTTCACAAAGATTAATAAAAAGAGTTACCAATACAGTTACCGATACAGTGCTCTAGTTACCTTGCTAAAAGGAAATTTACAATGTTCCGGTTAAAATACAAATTGCCGGTAAAAAAAACAACCAAATAACTAGACGGTATCAGACACTATCGGTATCAGGCTAAACAAATCACAATCAAGGCTTCTAGATTTGCAGATTTGGTCAAAGAGCGATGCAATGAAGAAATAATCTGACAATACAAACCCAGGTCCACGGGTCAACTGGCGAATCCTACGCTTCAAGTACACCACATATCCAATAGTTAACAGCAGCCCGACAGCCAGGAATGCGCATGCAATGTAAACGCCAGGTGTCTGTTGATCATCTTGAGGTGGTGCATAGAGGGGTGGTGCATCTGTTTTTAAAGAATACACATTTGTTTAAATCACCGAGGCTTAACGGTACATGGCGCCTTCGTTTGGCGCGATCAGAAACGTTATTTCGGGGGCCATCAGGATGGGAAGCGAGATGGGATGGGATGCAAGAGAAATCCCATTCTGAACATTGTTTGAGAGATCTCGTAAAACCAGGATGTCGACAACCAAATACGACCCGCCATCTTGGATTCTTCATTTTTACTGCATTCCAAGTCCAAAATGCTTTTTTTCCCTCCAAATTCAAATGCCAAACAGCATTCAATGTATTTTCATTTTTGCTTTTAGTTAAAGAATACAGATAACTATTTCCAACTTACCGGTACCTGTGGATCGTTTTGCTGTTGTGGTGTCGTTTTGGGAACAGCCTTCGCATTCTGTGAAATAGTACGGTATTTATTTAAATATATATACTCAAATACTTCACGACATACTTCGAAATAATTAGTTCTTATAATCAGTAATTAAACATGTAATGAAACCAGTCGGTCATTGCAGTCTTAACCATTCAGCCGTGGCACCCTTCCATAACAAATTACTTTCAACTGAAGACAACTGTCAGATAAGAATATATTCATCTAAAACTCAGTAATTAATGGCGGCTTTTCCCCACATTACTATTAATTATAAAATGGCGACAATGCTGGCTCAGTGAGCTATCATTAATCTGTATATTACTCACAACTTGCAGTTTATTATGCACAACTTGGCACGGTCGTATAATAAATAGATTGTGGAATTATTCCATGACATCTTTGCAATCTAGCCTCAAGGGACTCTATTTATATATATCATCATCTTTACACCAAGTCAGTTTAAGGTAATTTTATTTACTTATGTTGTGCAGATACTGCTTCAACTGAACATATATTTTTCCTACCTGCTCGGATCGTTGTTTTCTCGGCTGATCCATGTATGACATTTGATGTGCCATTAACCATATAACTGTAAGTTCCAGCATCAGCCTGCGTAGTGCTGTACACTACTAAGATGGCGTGTATAAAGTCTGACGAGGTACGTGTGCAAATATCGTACTTTCTTTGGTCGGCGATAATAGTTTTATTTAACCCGTCCTCACCAGAATGGTAGAAACGTATCTCAAAATCGTCCAAAGCTACACCTGCATAGTCCAAATTGCAGGAAAGAATCTGTCCTTCGCGTACATTTTCTTCGCAAGTGAAAAATACAGCCGCAGTAGTTTCTGAAATAGCATTGAAATAGTATTGAAATATCACTGGAATAGCATTGAAATAACATTGAATTGAATGGAACAGCAGAAGCAACAGCAAAACAAAGATTACTAATACAAAATATAAGACCCTCAACGAAACCTTGAAATGGACTTGACTGCACGCAGATCTGTACCAGAAATTGATCTTTTTAAATTGCCCACTGGGTAAAATAACACCCAAGTTTGAACACTGCAGTTTTAGCAGGGCATGCTTGATATACATACCTAGACACATAGGACCAACTGCGAATAGCAATAGTGCAATAGCAAGAACTCCACAAGATGGTGCCATTGTTCACCTGTATAAACCAAAAGAAGGTGGAGATGAGAAATCACCAGACAACAGTCGACTTTTTCTTCCAATAGTCAACCTTTTCCCTTACAAAGAAAATTTTAAAAATAAGGAAAAGGTTCCTGTGCTTCCTTCCTCTGAACACACAGTTTAGCAGCTTCCTCGCCCCCCATATCTATATAATTCTTACCGTGGAAACGAGATTGAGTTAAATTGGTATTCAATGACAATTACATGGGCATAAGTCTATCATGAGATGTCATTATAGCCAGTTTTAATGAAAGTCTGAAACACCTAAGAAATTAAACAAATTACCTGAAAAATACTGGAAATATCTTTTATAATTCGTGTATATATAGAATGTATTACCAACCACAATGATGATCAGCTGCAAAGTGACAGTCCAACGTTTCAGTCTCCAAGGCCCAAAATGGAAAACGGTCTCGATTTACTAAAACGAAACACTGAAACTTCACGGTACATGAACCCGGAAATAATGTAGGCGTTGGTATGCATACAAACAAGAACAAGCAATCTGTGCCATCGGTCTAAAAGCCAAGTAGGCTATTATTACGCCATAATGATCAGTTCTAGAAATGCATCCGGCAAAAATTTAAGTGGGTTTATCCACCCATATAATTTATAATATATAAATATATTTAGAAATAAAATTAAATGTGAACTTTTTGTAAAGTGATGAAGTGGCACGAGGTTAATATTATTGTGAAGAGATAAAATAACTATGTTTTATCATGGAGGAAGGAATTGTGGGATATATAACTAGGTATATTCTATTTTCATGAATTGGAACATAATGTAATCTGGCACCGTACATCTTGTTTTTAACACATTGGCAGGTCCAGGGGGGGGGGGCTAAGGGGGCTGTAGCCCCCCCTAAAATCTTTTTAAAAAAAGAGAAGTAGAGTAGAGTAAAGTAGAGAAAAAGAGAGAGAGAGAAGGGGAGGAGAGGGGAGAACGCACTCTCATTTCCCCTCACTGTGCTTTGTTTTCTCTCCCTTTGATTATTTCATTGTAATTTTTGTAGTACTGAAAAATAACTGTTTTTGATTCTCAGCCCCCTAAAAATGTTCTGGATCCGCCCATGTAACACCACTGTGTTTCTAGTGTATTGCGGCAGAGTGGGTTTGTTTGTTTATTTGTTTGTTTATTTGTTTGCTTTAAGAATAATAGTTCAAATTTGTATTGGGGGACTTTCATAAAAATGTCCGCCAAGGGATTGAGAGTGTTGAATATCATGTGGTAAATTATTCTATAGTTCTGGAGCTGCTGAAGACCTATCCCCATTGTTTTGAATATTCTGAGGTTTGGGAAATTCCAAAACACCACAAATCATAATAACATTAAAGGGGCAGTATCGTCACGATCAGAGCAGACTTTCAACAGGGCATGGAATCGATGTCCCAGCTTAAGATGAACACAGTGACTTAAAATTACTGGCTCATTTATGCAACAGCAACAGTAATATGACCTTATCATGTATTATGGCAGTCACGGTGTTAATCTAAAACGAGCATTCTGATTCCATGCCCTGTTGATTGTGATACTGTCCCTTTAATGCATTCAATTAGGGAGTATAAACAATAATAATACTGGTTAATTATTAATAACATGATGATGTATGGGGCAAACCCAGTATAACAAACCAATGAATCACCGTAAATTAATTTCTGATAAATGTATAAAAAATAGTAATGATAAGATATGGGACTAGAATTGGGTATTCAAAAACAAACATCGAATTGTACCATATCTGCCAAGTAGCCGGTCAGATGCAAACAACCTGGGTAACGGCAGTATATTCATCTTCTTTAGAAATGTGTAAGGTGCTGTCGTTCTAAGAAAATGTTGAAACTGTCACAATAATTATTATACATTTCCGATAATGAAACCAATGATCCCTCAAAAGCACACTTGTAAACAAGAGCGCTCAATGCATCCAATGTGAACCAGAAACACTGGGGAAACCCATACATTTCCATGATTTTTTTACGTGCATTGCTTGAATAATCTAGTACACGGGACTTACGGTTTAACGTCCCATTTAAACACGAAGCATGGTTAAGTGTCTTGCTCAAGGACACAAGCGCTGCGACCGACCAAGCCGGGATTCGAACCCACATTCTGACAACACCTGAACTTGAGTCTGATGCACTACAACTTCCTACTCCTTAAAAATATTGGCGATCGATCTAAAATCTCCCGTGTCAGTTTTAATCCGGGAAAGGGTCTGCATGTGACCAGTGGCCAGACTTATTGTTTGGTCTGACTGACCCAGACATTTCTGACACGAATTCTTTCCGGGTCACCTGGATTCTCTTATACACAGTTGCATGATCAGTCTGATCCCAAAATGGCTCCGGCACAGTCAGCCCTTACCCCGCCGAGTCATAATGTATTTACCTACAAAGACATATAAGAAATCCCATCAATTATGCCAACTAATAAAAATTTCATACTGAGATGATGCAATATATACATTCCCTCATTACATGAGTAGCCTATCCGTCAGTTGTTACTATTGACCTACCTGGCAGATTCAAGTAAACTGATGACAATCACTTGTTCTTGATTTTCGACTATACTGAAACAATTCCCTCACTATTCAAGCAATTATAAGTGAATTAGTATGGTAATATGCAGTACGATAGCTCTGTTAAACCTTGACTCAGCAACAATCACAGAAAGTATAACCATTCCCATCAGATAGAGTGTTGTTGACTAATGTTTTCTGTCGCAGGAAATGTTTTCTGTCGCAGGATGCAATGGTTCAGGCAAGTTCGTATTATAATACCATTACGCCTCCCCCCCAAAAAACAACAACAACACAATCCTCGGATTACTGTGCAAATGCGCATGCGTTTTTATGTGCAACGACATGGTGGAAACTACACGCAGTCACATTAGCTATATTATAAAACTGGTTTTCCCCATCAGACGTTTTTCCTTGAACGACAATTTTTCCAGCCAGATATAATTTCCTCGGGACTTTTTCTTCAAAATAATGTTAAACAAAGGGTGTTTTGCAAGATAATAACATCGAATTCATTTATAGCTAAATATGTTTTTTCTCCTACATAGGCCTATATACATAACATTCAATATTTACAATATTGTAATTATGTGAATAAATCGCGAATGAATGGCCGGCTAACCGAAACCAATATTTAAAACAAACACCCAACATTTTTGGAATAATTTGTCACCCATTTTGTTGTTTTACACTTTCTTTTTGCCGCATTGGTTATGAAACAATCATTGCGGGAAGTTTATTGGTGCTTTTCGTTAATAATTAAATTATACACATTATTCCATTTGCCGACTATCTATATGTTTGGCCGTGAGGTGCCGACTTTCGGTTAACCGGTTAACCGACCGTGGAAGTTTCGGTTAAACGGTTAGCAAACTAACTGGTAACTCCTAGCAGTATTAAAACATAAGCCTAAATGTGTGTTTTTTTAATTTATTTGGTCTATTATATTTCCTTCTACGACATAAATTTTCACACCACCAAAAACATTGGGCTCACACTGGCCCCCCCTACACACACACAAGCCAGTATGCCTTGATCTTTAGCTTCGTGGTATTAACCATATAACAAGTCAGCAGTGGCTCCATTGAACAATGTCATTGAACCGTACAATTTGTTTGTAATGAATACGGTAGTTCACGTAATTATGTTATTGAGAAAGTGTCCAGTCCTTTCTCTATGGTTATACACACGGTGATATTGCAAATGTATAAGTTATGCCGCCATCTTGTCCTTCTCTGCAAATTCCAATTATCAATCCGAAGATGGAAAGAAAGTATATTTGCTGGCCGTTGAGTGAATTTCGGATTGGACTTTGTTTTGTGCTATCGTGGGTATATAAATATGATACCAATATATGTATGGGTACGTTAATGGGGTGTCTGTTACAATGGAAAAATACAACAGCATAAGGCAAAAAAGGTCTTTTTTCGCGCTTTTTTCGGCCATCTTTTTTTTTGCCAACATGGAAATACATATACACGATACATTGAATACACGAGGACCAAATATCCCATATACAAAGTATGGTGGCTAACAGAGGCCTCACAAATCGGGCAAACGTTCATACCCCTATGTGAAAAAGTCGTTGAAAACACAGCATGGCAGAATTCCAAGCAATCCCAACAAGTTTGGCTGCAACTGGACATCGTTTCATAGCAATACAATACAATGTTGGTATTATTTGTAAAATAATAAAAATGATCAAAGATTTACTTGACCAACTTACTCGGTGTAAAGTTGATGATAGCCAAAATTCCCTTAAATTAATTTCTGAGTTCTGGAGACTTTAATCCCACGTTGGTATTAATACAACAAATCTGAAAAAATTTTCACTTTATTTTCTCTGTAATGACACAATGAAATAAGATGAAACTTTGGTTTTTATACACTGTAAACACACGCAAAATAAACGCGTTTATTTTAGGATTGCGTTTAAATGCTAAACAGCCACCCTCTATACTTGTCACAAAGCTAAACGTGCTTAGCTTTTTAACACTTGTTCATATAGTATTTGGCATTCACGCTCACATCACAGAAAAAGCACAATCTAAACATGTTTTAGGCTAAACATGTGAAAAAAGTGAGTACAAGCTAAGTGTTTAGAAATGTGTTTAAATTCTAACAACCTTTTATACAGTGTATAATCTTGATTCATATAATTATTTCCTACAACATGAGGATCCAAAATTATGTACAGGTCCCTCTCATTCATGGAGTGTCGTGGAGTGTCGTGGCCGAGCGGTCTAGCTTACCGGACTCAAGTTCTGGTGTTAGCAGCAGAATGTGGGTTCGAATCCCAGCCGTGACTACTTGTGTTCTTGAGCAAGACACTTAACCATAATTGCTTCTCTCCCAGGGCAGGATTAACACCTCTGAGGGCCCCTGAAACTCCAAGGGCCCCCCCCACGGGCACGGGTCGTTCGCGCGCAAAATTTTGAGTTTTTTTTTTCATTTTCCTCTAAATATTCACAATTTGGTGATTGTCAATATTTAGACAGCAGCATTCTCACCAACAATAAAACACTCATTTTGACTAATTTATTTCGGGGGGGGGGGTGGACGGATTCGGATTAGATAACTTTTTTGTATCTATTAGATAAATAAAATAAATTAGATAAAAACATTTTTGGGAAAAAAAAATTTTGGAAAAAAAATTTTTGGAATTTTTTTTTTTTCAATTTTTTTTTTCGACCACCATGGAGGGCCCCCTGATGCCCAGGGGCCCCTGGGCACGTGCCCAAAGTGCCCATATGGTAGATCCGGCCCTGTTCTCTCCACCCAGGGGTTAAATAGGTACCTGTGAGGGCAGAGTTGGTTGATTAGCCCTATATGCGCTGTAATGGCAGCAATTGTGCTGTATACTCCCCAGGGAGCTGAAATGGTTTCAGGAATGATTTATGAGCCTTATGAGCCTTATGAGCAAGGGTAATGATATAATATGCGCCTTGAGCACCACTTAGTTGGTGGATACGTGCGCTATATAAGTCCACTTATTATTATTATTATGTTGCATTTGATTGCATCAGAATTTTTAAAATGGTTTTTCAGTGTCGCAGTGACTCAGAGAATGAAATCAATGAATGGATACTTGTAACAAATCTTTCAAGATTGTAACAAATCTTGTAACAAATCTTTCAAAATCTTTCAAGATTGATCAAACTTTGATCTTCTATAATTAAGATGTTCTTAAATGGAAGGTAAAACATTAGTTTTATGCAGATTATCAAACGCACAAATTATTATCTAAAATTGTAAAGATGGTACACTATTAGTCATCCTGATAAATGATTTCTTTTGAAGTTTTTTAATCTTAGAGAAAACAGGATTTGTTATGTAGAATTTACAAAAAACATAATGTAAATCATCAAAACATAACATAACATAATATGTACAATTTTATAATTTTTTCTCAAAAACGTGAGCAGCTATTGTGATGAAATTATAACGGGTTACCTTTATGATGTATTTCTTGAAAACTTAAGGGATGAAAATAAACTTACATTACCGAATACCAATGTTGTATCTTCCCTTTTAGTATTTATATCAGCCCCCCCCCCCAAAAAAAACAAAAAAAAACAACAACAAAAGAACAAGGGGTCCCTTTATTTTCTCTGTAATGACACAATAAAATAAGATGAAACTTTTTATATTTATGAAACTGTTTACATAATCTTGATTCGTATAATTATTTGCTACAACAAGAGGACTCAGTCAACATATGCATAGGTCCCTGTCAGAATTTTTTAAAAGGATTTTTCAGTGTCGTTGTGGAGACTCAGTGAATGAAATCAATGAAAGATTTATCCTGCTGCATTATTTGGGGTTGGCTAACTCAGTATAAAGTAGGCTAATTTATTTAGTTGTATTTCTTTGTCTTTAGCACTCTCCAGGTTCATTAATTTTGAAAGAAAATGACACAAAGGCAATTTTAGTGCATCGTAATGCTTTGTTGGGTGAGCGGTAAACCCGCTCTCGAGTATGAAGCTTTTCGGCCCATGACCGACACAGTTCACAAGCGTGCAACCGCAAGAATTTATTCGACTGTACTAACCACACATAAATGTTTTATAAATAAGTGTTATTTTCACACCTCATAATGGCTGCTATGTTGTGGTTCTTCACCCAAGAATGGAGAACACTGCACGCGTACCGGTACTCAATGTGTGGTTTCTGATACTTTGAGGCCGGCGCCATTGGCTCTCACGCGCGGTATAAAGCAAAACAAACAATTGAAACAATTGGGTATACAGTGCTATACACACGTCGGTGTATAGGGCAAAATTAAATCAAACCGAATTGAACATTATTCTTTACTGTAGGCCAAAAATGGCGTGAAAATTTACAGAGCTAAATAACACGTGGACCTACCTTCTGTTTCGAGGTTACTGCTGATGGTGACGATGCTTTCTGGAATCCCAAGTCCCTTTCGTCTGTGACATAAATTGCAGCAAAAATGATGTACACTTTTTTTGATTGAGATTAATATACCGGAATAACAGCAAAGACAAACTATCATCAACAGGTGATTCCCAAAATAATTTCGCAATACAGAACTTTCCCTAATAATTATGACGAATTAACATGCCTCGATGTTCCAATAGATTTAACTGTGAGCAAGGTAAGGTCTAAACAGGTCCTCTGCCAAATATGACAATGTCCCAGTGTAATGTAACGCAGGCCTAAATCACCTGAGCAGTATGACGTATGAGGGATTTCCCGTGTTTACAAAATGCCCAAACAAAAATTTCCACTGTATTTAAAATGACATACAACGTCATGGCTCAGCGATCAGTGATTTTGTAATTATACGGATTTTCCAAAAACGACACTGTAGATGGCTCTATATAAAACACCATGGTCGACGTAATCATTTTACATGAGTATACACTGTACATGACTCCTTGGAACCATTGACCCATATGCATGATAGACTTGCACGTATATGTATAGAAATAATCTATAATACATTGTCGTTCCCAGAAATTGTGTTAAGGTTACTCAGAGTGCATTGTCGGTGAAGGCAAGTTCATGGTCTGGATCGATGTTTTTATTATGTAAATAATTAACAGACCCTCGGCCAAGTGTAGATATTCCACATGGGCGGCTTTTAATGAAAGGTTTTCTCAAAATTAATACACACTTCTACCTAAGACTTACTTGGCATAAAGTTAATGATAGTAGAAAAGAACCCCTTGCTATATTTGTGTCTGATATACTATCGTTTTTAGGAATAGTCAAATTGTTTATAGTCAAATAGTCTTATTGTTTAGTTTTATTGGTTAATATAAACTCCTCAAAAAAAGTTCGGAAACTCAAGTTTGACTGACGATTTCTCTCTTGTTACCAACTCATTTTCCTTGCATTTGGTATCATTGGAAAGCCCTGTTATTCCTCTTTACAATGATGTGCCATTTGTTATAATTACGCAATTGGGGGATGTGCAGCACAGCTGAATATGGGGGTGGGTGTAAAGTGAAATGTTGCAAAATGCATTGCTATTGTCAAAAGTGTATTGACTCTTGCTGTTAGGAGTTGTTTGGAAGATGGATGTGTCTTGAATGATTGTCTGCTTACTAACCAATATTTAAAGGTTGTAGGCCATAAATGTGCGGGAAAAGTTCAGAAATCCACATGGCCTGTCACAATAAATTGCCTCCGGGATAGCAACTCTGTTGTTAATGTGGTTGAGTTTCAAACAGAGTAAAAGAATTTGTCATTTTCTGCACTCAAACACCCAGTAATTCTCCATCAGTAACAACAAATCTCTCTCACAGTACAATGAAACTCTCTATCACTAACAAAAGAAAAAACAAGACGTAAGGAAAGTCTTTTTTTCTGGTTTAATCATTGAACAGCTTCCTTCATTGAACAAACAATGTTAAGTCAAGAGCCTCAGTAGCGGGTGGATGATCCGAATGCAGCCACAACAGCCTGGCATCTCCTCCTCATACTGGTCACGAGCTGGGTCACACGTTGCTGTGGGATGGCGTCACATTCATCGGTCAGAGCACTGTATGACAATAGCAATACATTTTGCAAGATTTCACTTTACACCCACCCCCATATTCAGCTGTGCTGCACATCCCCCAATTGCGTAATCATAACAAATGGCACATCATTGTAAAGAGGAAAAACCGGGCTTTCCAATGATACCAAATGCAAGGAAAATGAGTTGGTAACAAGAGAGAAATCGTCAGTCAAACTTGAGTTTCCGAACTTTTTTTGAGGAGTTTATGAAATTTCACGTTCGCTGGTCGACAACATTCTCATTATTTTCTCGTTAAGAAACGACGTAACGTTCACAATAACCAACCTGAAAAAGCTTATTTCATTGTAACAAGAAAATTGTTTCAGCTCAACTCGATGAACTATTGACACTTGAAATTGGTCTGGGTTTTGGTCTGAAAATTATTTTAGGCCAAGTAAAAAAAAATACCAGTTGATCGTCCTGGTTTTCAAAAAGAGGAGGATGAGGGCCTTTTTATTTTTAATTTTTTTATTTATTTCCAAGATGGCCGCCAAGCATTTAAATTCAAAATGGCCACCAATTTTTCAGATTGAAATCACCGCCAACTAAAATCGGTATGTTTAAATCAAAAGTCGAAAGAATGGTGTCAAGACGAAGTAAAAATACATGAAATATTTACTCTTTTTGGGGTGTCGTGGCCGAGCGGTCTAGCTTACCGGATTCAAGTTCTGGTGTTAGCAACATAATGTGGGTTCGAATCACGGCCATGACACTTGTGTCCTTGAGCAAGACACTTAATCATAATTGCTTTTTTCCACCCAGGGGTTAAATGGGTACCTGTGAAGGCAGAGTTGGTTTGCTCTATATGCGCTAGAAATGGCAGCAGTTGAGTTGTATACTCCCCAGGGAGCTGAGATGGTTTCAGGAATGATTTATGAGCCTTATGATCAGGGATAATAATATAATGCGCCTTGAGCACCACTTAGTTGGTGGATACGTGCGCTATATAAATCCACACATTATTATTATTATTATTAAGTATAATTTTTTTTTTTTAAATTTAAAAAAAAGGATGCGGCCTCAAAAAAGGATGCGGGCGGGGACGATCAACTGGTTTTTTTTTTTACTTGGCCTTATTTGTCAGTTTTTATAATAAAAACCATTATGAATATGTTTTCCCCGTCATGCATGATTTATACATGATAATGAATGAGTGAGGCTGCCTGATTGTAACATGCGTGTCCTTGTGCAAACTCCCAAATTCAGGGGATTTCTGATGACAAAAAAATGATACACAATATCTGAAATTCCCCTTTAAGCATTGTCACTAGTCAAAAGCTTTTTTCAGAAGGGGCTTTCCAAGATTTCAATGTAAACAGCAGCCTTTCAATAGACTAAGCCATTTTGTTTTTGTATATGGAGCGAACTTTGCACTTGTGTATGTTTACAAGCAAATGTGTATGTTAATTATGAATCATTCAATTGCAAATCAACATCAAATATCGTAAACATTTTTTACAGTTAATAAAATTTGAGATATGCTGTCTACTTAAAAGTACAACTACAAGTACTGAAGAATGTTCTTCTGATATATAACCCAAGAAGATTTTGATAACTTTCATTCACTGTTTAAACAAATAAATAAAAACACGTTCATGATGAACACGTCTTTGTGTTAATTTATAGACACCATTTGTTCACAATAAATGTGTTTTTAGTGTTCTGAACGTGTTGTCCCCATGATACGTTTTTAATGTGTCAACGTGTCTTTGTGTCTAAATTCATTCGAAAACCACAACGCGTTTTGGCAGTTGCAAAATAAACGATCATTATAAAGTGTTAATAAAGTGTTATCAACAATCCATTTAAACACCCACACTTATTTTTACAGTGTTGATTGCCACTTTTCAGAGGAGGGTAATGTAGTAATGAACATTTGATGATGTTATGTGAAACAGTGATGTTGACACGAAAGGTTTTTTATTTATTTTTTGTATTTACTTTTTTAAAATTTACTGTCAGTCACCCTAAACAAGGCCAATATAGCCACTAGAGTGTAAGGGGTTACATATGCGATATGTCATCCACCATTTAAGCAAGATTACAATTGTTGATGTTTTTTAAACTTAAAAAGATCGTAAGTTGGTGGAAAGCAGTCAGCTGGAAGGGTGTTCCATAAATAATGTACAGACATCAACTCCAACTAAGACAATTGTGGGAAAGTTGGGAAGCCATTATATAGATATGTTGAATACAAATATACACGACTGACTTCGAGTTTCATAAATCTTGAAAGTTTAATGAACCTCTCACACTACATATGCACATTTATAATAAAATACTTAGGTCGTTAGTTCTTATTAATTAATATAAAGACCCAAGAAGTTAATTCATATTCCATGATATTTATTTGTAATGATAAATTCATTCCACTGGTTCAGGATTTTATATAAACAAGATATTTCTCTGAATAAAATTCCCCCGTCATTCATATTTGATTATAAATTTCCCCAATCTTTAAAAAATTATGTTTTTTATTCAGCCCTCTGTACTATTCATCAACATTTATCATCACATATACCTTAAAACACCAGTTTATTCCTAAGAATAAGAACCCGTCCTTTTTAATAGTATACTACAACAAATATATACATATTAATGACACATATTCTTGGATTAAAAAAAAAAATTAATGTTAAGTTTCATGTAAAATATTGCACTGAAATGTATGAAAATAAAAAATGTTCCAACGTCAAAACAGCATGTTCATTACAATTCGATAAGCCAATACATGTATAAGGCATAATAACAAAAGTAAAAATATTATAGATAAAGCATTCTAATAATGTATTTATTATTAAACTAATGATCTAAATATCAAACACACAATCGACAATCAGCCAATACCTGATTGTAAAGACACACATCATTTCCATTCACAAATAATGGCAGTTTGCACTCAGACCCATATAGAAACATCTTTCAACCAATCAGAATAGTAAATCTCTCTGCTTTTCAAGTGTAGAAAATAATAGAAACGAATTAACAAACAAACAAACAAAATACACGAATGGAAAAAGGCGGGAAGGGTTCCTGTGGGTGAATGGGTATCATTCACAGTCCATAGTCAATAATAATAAATAATCATCACACAAAAGTAGCACCTTAAGTAACGGTATATACTGAGGTCGCAAAGCATACTACAACTAAAATTCTATTAAATGTCATCATGTACATCCTTCAATAAATAGGCCTATAACATCAAATGAATCCAGTATAAAAATAAAAACATTTAAACTACTGAGAAGACTAAAACGTGAACAAGTGTATATTACCTAAAGAGAAAATACACTCAAATTTACTTTAACCGATATGGTTCGTCCAATGAGCATCTATTTATGTTCTATTTTATACAATCGTTTCATTATATTTTAATAAGAAATACACTGCAGCCATTATGTTGTCACGTTCCTTGAGGGCAAGGTGGTGAATACTATGAAGTCAGGCATCAGACTATTGCGGACAAAATTCCTATTCATTCTGAGTCTGAGGCCGTGTCCAAATTGAGCATTTTTGGCTATGGCTATGGCTATGGCTATTGGCTGCAGCAGCAATGCTGAAGTATAGGAAGAAACAGTGATCTAGCCATAGCCATAGCTGTAGTGTTTGTGGCTATGGCTATGGCTATTGGCTGCAACGGCAATGCTGAAGGAAGAAACAGTGATCTAGTCATAGCCGGAGCCAAAGCCGTCTTTTCGGATATGGCCTATGTTACCGGTATTACTTGAGTGAATGATGGCCGCTTTAGGACAATGACCTTGTATAGGCCTGTGCAGTTTCTTAGAGTGGCAGTTGTAATCTTCATGAGAAAATATGTGGAAAAAGTTCTAACTTTCTTCAATATAATTATAGTAACAAAACTCGTTTATACAACAAGGCAGTGTCGTGTATGTTGCCTACACTGTATGCATACCGGCACTCTACAGATAATTGAGTTTAGTAATATGTTATTATATACAATGTTTGAATTATGTATTTTATTGAATCTAGATGGTAGTTTCATCTGAATATTGTACACTGTAATATTCATAATATTTACATACAGTTATCTGTTTAAATGTTATAATGTTTTTATACACATTAAACAACCACTCGACATTAAAACCCTCCTTCTACTACAAGGGTCAAAATCAGTCAGAATGTTGATATACTGACTTGCCAAGGTATAGCTAGTGCACTTAAAAGTCAAACACGGTCAAACCTTACGTGTAGTAAGTACCGGTATATTTACAGGTCAAAATGAGTCGACTGTTTTTGACTGGTAAAAGCATTGTCTTGTATTGTTAACGGTGGTCAAAATGACATTAAAAATCAGTCAAAAATGCCCCTGTGTACACATTTGGGTCAACTGTTAAAACAGGCAGTTGACTGGTTTTGACCTCTTGCCACTTAAAGTGCAGCTATAGTAGGAGGGTTAATGATTCAGTAGCATTTCTGCCTTTAGGACGTGAGACCTCATATGCCTATTATGTAATTATTTGGTTGGTAGCATGGTTGTTGGTGGGTCATGGTTAATCAAAGTTATTTTCTACACCAAGTCAAGATAAGGATGATCCGGTTAACCTTATTACTGGTTATATGGTACCCAATGTATGGTGATGACCCATGCCAACGTTGTTTGTTCCTGCTCATATAGCCCCCCCCCCCATACCCCATTATCCCCTACCCTATGATTTCTGTACAAATCATGCTTTAACCCCCCCCCCCCCCCCCCTCGAGCGAATATGTAGAGGTATAATTTTCGTAGAAATCATACCGGAAAGATACTCCCACCAACACCCCACCCCCTTCCGTCATTTGAGCACATTTGGAGAGGTACAATTCAGGGTGAAATTCAAATTGATTGAACAACTCGATCGGCTCCCTCCAAATTGATTTCTGGATCCGCCCCTAGCAGCTGTCTGGTGACGTAACGACGACAACTGGTCGTAGAAATCCTCTAAATACTGTCGACTGCCATCACACTGCGGAAGATGCTGAAGAGTTTTGAACACTGTGGGAGTAGGAAAACAAAACCACCATCATTAGGTTCTCATTACTTCCTCCTCAAAAGAGCAAAAAGCGTGTACACCTTTAGTACATTCCAGATTACAAAATGACTGATATTGCAACATATTACAACACATCTGTAAACGTACTTAATGAGATATTGTGATGGTTCCAAATATCATGAGAAATTATTCCCTCTGCTATAAATATAACATGCTGTAATTTTGTGATATAGAAAACGTGAAATGTATTACAAATATGAAATAGATAAATTGTCCACATAATAATGCGCACAAACAATCTCATTTTCACTATTTTCTCGATCATGACACAACGCTACCACTTTCACTTGTTGGTTTCTATACTTATATATCTTCATGCTACAGTATGAAGATATTTACAGACATTTTACCAACGAATTCTCAAACCATGAAACAGACAAACATGAAAAGATTACAAACGGTGATCCACCGTATATAGGAAAGGTGTGGGTTCTTAGGCCTGAAGGGTGACATTTCTTGAAATCGCCAGGATTAGAAGCATAGCCAAAGGGTAGGTGCAGGAGGCCATGGCCCCTCACTTGTCTGTCCAAATGAGTCTGCCAGTAAATTTGTGATTTTGTCAGGTACGTTACTTGCAAGGTTTTTTGTCGGTAAATTCACCCTAACACTTGTTGATCCCACTGTGAATATTCTGACTGTACCACTGACTAGTATTACACAAAACTGGGATGAGAATTTGACACACAGACATTCTATGGGTCAGACCATGGGCACACGTAGTACAAACGTCCTGCGATGCATTGGAGTATATAGGAAACTAGATGGGAAAATAGGCTGTGGGGTTATTTGCATTCACACAGTGTACTTTGAAAGGCCTGTTTTTCTTAATATGTATGCATGACTGTACAGTCACATCAGACCGAGAATGAGACTATGGAATGGGCACCACTTGCATTCACGCATTGTACTTTGAAAGGCATGTCTTTCTGACTGTGTTTGTTTGGCTATAAACATATCAAACCTAGAATGAAGCTGGGTGTCACTGGTACTCAAACATAAATAGGCCTATTAAAGATATATCGTCCGTGTTTGGCTCAAAATACCCCCAAAAACAGAATTTAAAAAGCGAACGAATTTTGAAAGATAACATCGTTATTAAACGAACCCCCAAAAACATGAAATTCGGATGTCGGAAACTGTATGATATTTAAAACGCGCTTGATTCTGACTGACAGCCGCACTGGCCAATCGGAAGACTGCACACGCCCTCGTGCATGCTGAGAATTAAAACAGTAGGCCAATTTTACTGATGAGTGATACTAATCCTTGACGGATTTTTCGTTCAGTGTCTCAAATGAAAGCTTGTAACTTTCACCCCAGAAAAATGGCAATTCACTACGTTTTAATATATTTTTTACAGTGAAATCGGCCCAAACACGGGCGATAAATCTTAAAGAAAGGCATATGAGTATGACTGCGATGCCGGACAGTACAAGTAGGCCTACTCACATTTTCCATTTACGGCGGTAATACACTACTAGAAGAGTAGCCAGGACAAAAAGGACAGCAAATACCACGGAACACACTTTCGCTGCTTTGTTTCCCCCATCATAGGCGTTGGTGGCATACTTGCTGGTAACGCTGTTATCCTTGTACATTTTACCTCCTGTTGGAAATGTGAAATATGAAAAATGCCATTATTTCTTTTCCTTGAGGAAACAATGTTCATTTTAAAAAGGAATAACCAAAACACGCCGGTAAAAATAATAATAATGAAACACACACATACAAACAAAAGCTATTTCATCCAGTTTATTATATTATCGGCAATTTCTAGATTTTGTTTTCAATCGGAACATTGCTAATTTGTTTTTTGAAAAGCACACAAATACCCAAAGGAATTTATAAGCGGGACTCACTATGAGTGTGAGATATGCAATTTTAATGTTTGTTTCCCTATTCTCAAATGAAATAGTCATGCTCCGATAAAAAAGACCAGCGAAAAAAACGGGAGAGAAATCTTTTGAACTCCCGTGCTGACTGAAATTTGTAAAAACGTTTTCTGCCGAATTTTGATAATCTTTGTATTGATTATTATAAACCAGGTTCACAGCCCACATCCGGGGAAGGGTAAGGGGAGGGGAGGACGGGGAAGGGATGGGGACAGGATGGGGACGGGGAGGGGTAGCATGGGCGGATCCAGAACATTTTTTAGGGGGGGCTGAGAATCAAAAACAATTATTTTTCAGTACTACAAAAATTACAATGAAATAATCAAAGGGAGAGAAAAACAAAGCACACTGTGGGAATGGGATGCGTTCTCCCCTCCCCACCCCCCTTTCTCTCTCTTTTTCTCTCCCTTTAATTAAAAAAAAAACCGATTTTAGGGGGGCTACAGCCCCCTTACCCCCCCTGGATCCGCCAATGGGTAGGGGTTGGGGAAGGGGTGGAAGGGGATGGGGAGGGGTGGGGAAAGGGTATGGGGAAGATTATGGAAGGGGATATGGAGGGTGGGGAGGGGGAGGGGTGGGGAGGGGTGGGGTGGGGAAGGGGAGGGACGTGGAAGGGGTGGGAAAGAGGTGGGGGTAGGTGGAGGAGTGGGGACATGGCATGGGGAAGGGTATGGGGAAGGGTATGGGAAAGGTATGGGAAGGGGTGGGAATAACCGGGAAGGAGTGGGGATAACCGGGAAGGGGTGAGGAAGGGGTGGGGAAAGGGGTGGGAGTGGGGAGGGGAGTCAACAGTAGGCAAATTACTACATTCATTCTCTGTATAGTATTAATATTCCAAAGATCAAACGTGTTATAATCTGCCTTCGACTACATTTATTTACTGTAAGTCTCGCTTTCTGATTCCAGTCTTCCCCAATCTGTTCATCCGTCTCTCTGTCAGGCTGTTTATCTCTCCTCGGCCCACTCTCTCCCATTTATTCACTTTCCTATTCTGCTCTCACCAGAGACTCTAAACATGCTCCCCTCAATTATTCACAGACAGTCAAATTAAGTTTTACAAGAATTGAGAAATACTTTATTATTGTTGTATTTATTGATTTATTTGATTCAGCTTCGCATTTAAATAAATTTGCAGTAAAAATATATAATTTATCAATTGTTACGTTATACAAAATATGTTGTTCCAGAAGGAGACTTAAATAATAATAAATATTATCAAAATATATTTATGTGGTTTTAAATCAATTACAGTACAACAAAAATATACATCACAGGTACACTCACTGGCCATAAGTATTGCAACATTGAAATTCACACCAAAGTTTAGTTTGGAGAACTGTGTTACAATAATTTATTTTATTTTATTTACACTACTTAAGACTTCTTGAAAGTGCCTGTGTTTTGAAGTCAATGTTCTTTTTTACTGTTCTTGCTCGGAAATTATGTAATACACGATCGATGAAATCGGATTAAATGATCATCTCACCTGTTACTGTAAAGTGCTATTTTGAGCATGTTGCAATACTTTTGGCCAGTGAGTGTATTAATTTGAACAGAGATATAAAAATTACAATACTATATTCATATTTGTTTTGCGTATAAGGCAGGACTGTTATGTTGTCCACATTCATAAACAAAACAATATTTTTAAAGGCTCAAATGTATTTTATATGTATCACAATATGTGTGATTTCCCTCTTATTATTAAATGTTATTGTTGTATTTATTTATTGCAAATAAAAAGTTGTTTCTTTTTAGAACAATTTACTTTTAGACTTTTAGAAGTACAATCAACTGAGAATATATGATTAGTTAAATATAAAATACTATCCATATTTGTGGGACTGACATGTTTAGTATTGAATAATTATTTGTTTTTCTTAATCTCTTTGGGCAGACGATGTGAAATATATGTTTCACGATTAAGACAAATAATTTAGCAAAGGTTCCAAAAGTGTTCCAAATAACTCACGTATAAAAATATATTTTGCATTTGTTTATATTTCACCAAACAATTTGGTGCAAATTACGTTTCTTATATGTTATATATCTTATAAGGTTAGAAGCGACGTACGGTTGGAATATTTTATTATAGATACACGTCATACGCTCACATTTGCTTGGAAAATACTAATTTGCATATTAACAATATTTCAGTAACGGTCATTTTATTTACATCAATATTTTCTCTTTACAACTATTAATATCCTTTAACATGTAATTAGCTGTAAAACAACGTTGCGCAGCATATATATTAATGAAACCTGTAGTATATTAATTGATATGAAGATAATTGGTGTTTCTCGTTGTTGACAGTATTTTTGCTTTCACAAAGATCATGTGAAAGATGAGAATCAGTCAGAGTATGACGTCACGTTGCCATATTCTACACAATCTATTATTTTGGAGTTGTTCTATGATGCAACACTTATCGTTTCGGTTTGCGGTAAACACATGGTGTTACCGCAAACCGAAACGATATCGATATTCCACCATGCAAAGCCTCAAAACTTATATGCAACACTTACTTAATGGTTCGGTGGTTTTGTTTAGAATCAGTATCGTTAACCGATACAAATGCACTTTGAATAAAATCTGTTTGCTCTTTTTAAATATTTAAATCGACTCAAATGGTTGAGCCAGCCATGACGTCATTAGTTTGGCTCTATTAATTTAGTAACGTCACTAATTAAAGAAGCACAACATATGAGACATGTTATTTACTGGACTCTATCAGACCCAGATTCTTCTTCTACCGATGGCGATTGTCTGCTCAGAGTACGCAATCGCTTATGACGTCCGATCTGGAGGGGCAAGAGTTTCTTCTTCAGTGTCAAGACATCGATCTCCAGCCTTATTTTACTCATCTCTAACTCCCGAAGCTCCGTGACCGTCTGCGATTCCTGCGTGCTACCCAGTCCGGTCGTTTCCGTCAAGACTTTGGCGGAAGCTGTTATACGTTTTTAATTTGTATACCGTTATTATACACGTTGTCAATAATACAAACAAGTTAGTTATAGTTGTTAGTATAAATAAAAGCCCCATCACCCCCCCTTCAGTAATACGGTCAATATCTGCATGTATTGATGAGGATTAACAACTATAAACTCACATTATCCTGTGAAAATTTCAGTTCAATTAGTCGTTAAGTTTCTTTGAGAATTGCAAAAGTTTTACTTGGCCAATTTCTAACCAAAAACTGAATTGTACAGTTATAATTTCTAAAGAAATGATCGAAACCTTTTTTCAACAGTTAATACTTTATTTATAAATAAAGAGCATTAATTAACTGTACTGGATAACATAGCAAACAATTATCCTTTCTTTCTCATAATTTGATGATTTGAATATTTAGCAAAGGTGTGTAATGGCATTAAAGTCCGTGTGCAATATTGGTAAGCTCGAAAGACATATATGATCACACAACTTTCTTGGTAAATTTGTATGATGGTATCACACTTCTGTCTCACGTGGTTTTATTTAGGTCAAGTTAGTAATAAAATTTCCAAAATAAATTTCTGTCATCCGAAGACAAAGTAAACTCAATACTGCAGGGGTGCATTGGTAGTGGGGTTCCACCCCCCCCCCCCCGCAAAATAAAAATAAATAAATAAACTTAAAATTTAAAAATAAAAATAAGAAATACTAATAATAATGAAAAAATATATACATAAATAAAATTTAAAAAATGTTCATACAACATACATGTTTAATCTTTACAACAAAACTCACTCATTCTCACTCTTCGATTTCAGTCAGCTCGGTCAGTCCTACTTTCTCTTCAACACAACCTTCTGTATTCCAATTCAAACTCAACACAGCTCATCTTGGTTCAAACCTTTCAATCGTTCCATTTTAAAAGTACAACACTTTTGAAAGAATAATTCCCCAGGGTATTTGATAATATCACCAAGTTAACACAAAGTAAATGTTCTGGTAATTAATGTTGTATATAGCTTAACTTTCCAAATTTCAAATAACAGAAATATCAATCATCAATAATCCGTTAAATTGATGATATTCTCATTTACTTGAGTTTACTTAATCAGTGTATTTGAAATATTGTTGCACTCCCCATTTGACGAGTTTTTAGTCAGTTTATATAAGTACAATGAACTTACTGAATATTTGTTTCTCAGTTCCAGACGTTCAATCTCACAGCCAGACACTCAAGGTTGCACTACCATACCCGCAATTTAATCACCATACATACAACCTTTCTATCCCTCGCTAATCCTCGCCATAGTGACGTCAGCCTTTGTTTTCCTCTCACGCACATGTAGTGCGATTTCATATTTTTATGAGTGGGTTCGTTTATACACAGCAATTGGGCCTGTACATCCGGGGCCAATATCATGCAGCTGTTAAGTACAGAATTTTGCTAAGCAAATATTTTTGCTAAGCAATATAAAACAGACTACCAGTCAGAATGCATACATTCTGTATGAAAGTTTGGCCGTTAACCAAGGAAACCTGCTAAGCTAATTTTTCTGGTAAGCAATTTTATCTGCTAAGCAGCTCTATGGAATTGGCCCCTGCTCGTAAGGTTAGTTATTCCTATATAAGTATATATAAGTCTGTCAATGTGGGATGGATTAGTGTTATATGCCTAGCCTATATCATCTTTTCATTGTCTGTTTTCTTCAAAATTGTCTATAACCAAATTCTCAACACTCTGCAGTATGTACCAAAATACACTGTAAAAGAGAACTGAATTCATTGTAACTTACCGTCCATGATTTCCTTTCCTCCTTCGGTTGGCTCTGGCCCCCTTGCAGTACAGCAGTCTGTGTGATAGATTTCAAGAAATCGTGAACAAAAAATTGTTGACTCTTCTTGTATACAATATACAAACATGGAGGAATACAAACAAACAAGAATACATCTCGCAGTAGCCATCTTGTTTGCGAACTTCCTAACAAATCCATGTAACCAGATTAACTATGGCTTCACAGACTAGAATCAGAATGTTACATAGAGAACGGAGAAACAAGATCCATGGGACTAAATCGAGGCTGAAAGGAAAACCGACTGGCCTCGTTCATTTATTCAGTGCATGCCGCTACCCCAATTTTACCAAACTAACATGAATCCAAAGTTATCTTACCACTGAATTGTTTGTCCTTGGTGCTGGTTCTAAATCGACCCTCCGATAGGTAATTAAACACGGCAGTGACGTTGCATTGGCGATCATCATGGCTCTGACACCCCGTACTACTGATCTCCAGGGCGAAATTGTCTCGCTCAATGGCTTGAGATGAAGCTGTCTCCGGGTCGAGTGCCCAGGGTACCCGTACGCCGTTCAAGAGGTAGGTCATCTCGCCAGAGAAGTGACACTTTTCCTCAGCTTTGAGGACGATTGTACGGGAGCTAGAGACATCCATGTAGTCATTGTGATCACCGTCAACAAACTGAATATCTGGTTCTGTTTGGGAAGAAAACGAAAATATTTTTGATTAATAATTCATTGCACATGCATGTACCGTAGGCCTAGTTACCAAATTCGTGTAATGTTCAATATTTCAATTTTCATGAAGCTAGATCGTTACACCCCATTTTCAACTTTGTCCTCCCCCAAAACAATAATCTCACAGGGTTAGGTGTGCACCCACATTCCCAGTCTCCCCTACCCAGCCGCCTCTTTTATTTCACAAGGAGAGACGTATAGGCTTAGGCTATGCCATTTCTCCACGATTTAAACGAGTATTTTAGAACGTAACTTACCCGCGCAAACTCGAACTACCAATACTTTCGACCGCTGTGCCTTAGCGGGTACCACCGAACACGAGTAATTCTGGCTCCCGGCTTGCTCTGCATTCATGACGAACACGGTAGTCAGGAATAATTTGGACCGGTTGTTGACCAACGACTTATTGTTGGTCGTGATGTAGGATGACGATGATGTCGCTGAAACCACAGAGCCATCGGTTTCCAATTCGTAGAGTTCATGACGGTATTCCAGGGAACCGTTTATTGGAATGTTTCTGGAAAAGCATCTCAGCTTATATTCTGCTCCCTTGGGCACGGTAACGGACCCATCCGATGACAAGTCTTCACTTGTCAATACTGTCACTGTAAGGAGAAATTCAAAGCAGCAATTATTATATGAAATAGTACCTGTCTGTGTTGAAGCCACGAGCCAGTGAACAAGAACATGACACTAAAACCGCACACTAGTTTTTATTTCCGTGGAAAACTAACACCGTGTCGGTGATTTTCTAATTTTGAACATAATACCTGATGCGTGAGTCTATTTTGTTCAAAGGCATTGAATACCTTAACAATCGTTCACAATTTTTTTCCTCTAATGCCTTTTCAAGAATTGAAGAATGTTTTTTGAAGAATTGTATAGTTGAATCGGCAAATTAACCCCCCCCCAAAAAAAAAAAAAAAATTAAAAAAAACATATAGGCTACTGTGGCTAAAAGAGAAAATAAAATAGAACCTACCTCCAGCTGTATAAAGTGGCAGATAGCTAATTAAAGCTGCCGAAACGAACAGCATTGAGAACAGAATACGGTTCATGATGATCTGTATGTAGATATAGCTGCAATCAGACAAAAACACGAATGTACAGTTAAACTGGCTTCTGTTAGTTACTTGCTGGGAAAGCTCTCTTCAAAGCTGTGTTCGGTTTCACCGTCTCAACTCGACTGTGCCTGTATTGCAAGACAGCTCAGTATTTATAAACAAGCAGCTGGGAAATCCCCACATCTATTTTTAACAGTAGCGTCCGAGTCGACGTGTGCCAAATGAATAATTGAAAGTGTTTCTGTTCACAATAATTGTTTTGAGGAACTAAAGGTTTTTATTTCCTTATTTCCTTATTTGGGTTTATAATCGAGCACAAAACCGTAAGGGAAAGTTACATACATTTTGACAGCCAATTGAAAAAAAAACGATTTTGTTAATTGGCTGACAGCCACATACTTTTTCATTATATTTTATTTATTTATTTATTTCTTGGAGAAGAAAAGGGTATTTTGTAACTGCATGTTTGAAACTGGGAAATTGACAAAATTTTACTGGGGATTTCTAAATATGGTTTGGATGAAATAATTAAAAGATTGTTCTTTGTGAGGGTCAGATAATTGAATTATTTTAGGTGCTCCCATACAGGTGCGGATCCAAGGCATACAGCAAAAAAAAGGGGTCTACTAGAACATTCTTATTTTGAATTTAATGTTAACCTTTGCCGTTACTGTATCTGTATTGAATAATTCATACAATCGTTAGTGCGTAACCAACCATGAGGACCAAAGCAATTCAGCATATCAATCAAACAGCACTGAGGCGTCCAATGCAGTTTCAAACTAAATTAAACCGGAAGCCTAGGCCTATAATTTTTTTATATGATTACGATTTCTGTTTGTATTCTGGATAAAATTGCTTACTGGAAAACGTAAATTTCTATAAATTAAGGAAATGAGAACCACTGATAAAAAATAAAAATATTGTGGAATATCATGTCGCACTACAATATTTGTTGAATTATTTAACCACAATTGATGATGAAATCTCCGATTCAGGTAGTTTATTTTGATTATGAAACAACAGGGAAATAATCCAAACTTGTCATGCAATCTGTTCTGTAGTATTGCTTGGCTAAACGGACTGACTGTTGGGAATTTAACTAAACTAAACAGGGTCACTAAATCTGCTCGTAAGAAAATTGGGGTTCATGTTAACAATATAAAATCAATCTATGAGTAAACTGAGTAAACTCCAAACCATTGAACTCATTTCACACATTTTTAGTTTTAAATAGGTCGGGCAGAATACGGCAACTAAAGTCGAATACGAACTGCTCTCCAGCGGCGTAGCCAGGACTTTTTCAGTGGTGGGCACAGGGGGCATTGCTTTTCAGTGGGGGGCCCGGGGGTATGGGTTTTTTCCCTCTTCTTTCTCTTTTCTGTTTTTGGGGCACTATGACTATGAGGATTTTTAGTGGGGGAAACCTCGGGGGGGGGGGGCACTGGAAATTTGTGGGGGAACGTGCCCCCCCAGGCCCCCCCCCGTGGCTACGTCGCTGCTGCTCTCGCCTCTCTTTTTTACCCAGTACAATTTCTTGTTTTAACAAATTGTTTACGTTCTTATAGCATGTCACGCATGGTTTGTCTCAATTCCTCCCCTGCCCTACGCCGCCTTCACACCCTTTACCCTTCTTCCCTTGTCCCTTTCCATCCCAACCCATCTCATGGATGTCTGACTTGCCCTCCTTATGGAAACGGTAATTGTCACGTTAGCTATTATTCTAACTCTTCTTCTACCTTTCAAGTTGAACTCGGTGGGGATGTTCATCCCAATCCTGGCCCTACTGATGCTGTTTCTTCTAGAAATACAAATTCAGCAAATATCCCACAGATCAACAATGTCTCAAGATCAAGTATTAACTGTGTTATGTTTAATGCTAGAAGTATTGTCAACAAAAGTGTCTTGTTTCAGACTGAACTGTTGGTGAACAAGTATGACATTGCTTTCCGCCTTCAGCCCCTTTACCCTAGCTTCTTCCCTTGTCCCTTTCCATCCCAACCCATCTCATGGATGTCTGACTTGCCCTCCTTTGTCTCTTTTACATGATTTCATATTTATTGTTAATAATAATAATGTGTGGACTTATATAGCGCACGTATCCACCAACTGAGTGGTGCTCAAGGCGCATTATATCATTACCCCTGCTCATAAGGCTCATAAATCATTCCTGAAACCATCTCAGCTCCCTGGGGAGTATACAGCTCAATTGCTGCCATTACAGCGCATATACGGCTAATCAACCAACTCTGCCCTCACAGGTACCCATTTAACCCCTGGGTGGAGAGAAGCAATTATGGTTAAGTGTCTTGCTCAAGGACACAAGTGTCACGGCCCGGGGTTTCGAACCCACATTCTGCTGTTAACACCAGAACTTGAGTCCGGTAAGCTAGACCGCTCGGCCACGACACTTGAGTGTTTTTAAGATATAGATTTTTTGTCCCGATCTGTGCTTTTTTTGTATATATTTTTTTAGTTTTTACAACTACTTTTATGGTAGATTTTAAATATTTAATGTTTATTATAATGTATATAATGTGAAGAAAGAGAGGAAGATTTTGATGCTGGTCATGGTGAATAGCCTACTAAAATTGAATTGAATTGAACTGAATTATCCCCCACGTCTTCGAATCGATTTTTCCTCCATTTATTTTGCATACAATGGTCTTCTGGTGAGAATTCTATTGAAATTCTACTTCCAAGATCACTTTCTCAACCAGACAGCTCCCTTCGTTGGCCTCTCGGGGAAGTCCCTTCCATTCCCGTTCTCCGTGACTTAATTATGCTAAGTAGTAACTGAATTCCTCCTTGGGATTCATCTGAGCGTCTTGTCCTTATCATAAAAAACGGGGAATTCCGTTGATGTGCAATTAGGGAATGCCAGAAAACATATTTCAGCCAGTATACAATCATAAAATGTACATGTATGTAAATGCAGCCATACTTCAATAAACGAGAAAAAACCCTGATTTTTCGTATTTATTTCACCAGAAGACAAAAAATTAATTGCAATTGAATTTTTGTTTTCTGGTGACACTACATTCATTCTGGAAATGATTTCACTATAATTTCACTCAAATAATAGCCCTGAGAAAGAAATATTTTACCAGATGTTTGAAACCATAATTTTACATCAAGTAGGTTCAGTGGCATAGCCAAAGGGGAGGGGTGGGGCTTCAGCCCCTCATTACCCTGAAGCCCCTCCCCTCATTGACCTCTCAAGGTACCGGTATATAGACTATGTCACATTTGTTTACCTTTATGAGTGTCATTGATAGTACGGATTTCATAGCAGACAAGTTTAGCATTATGAACTTTGATATACGAATAATCAACTAGTCTACTGTATGTAAACATCGACGATGAATACGATTTAAAGGTACCGGTAAGGTATGGAATTGGTAATTTAAAAATAACTATAATCAACATTTAATGTAAACCTTAGTGTAAAGCAGATGATGGTATTAATGTTCTAAATGTGTTTGCCTCATTGAAGCAGTTTGCTAACATTACCAATACTGTACCTGCTCTTTAATGCTGGCTGGATGGGGATCGTTAGGGTTAATGCACTGGTGGAGTGCCATGGTCGAGCAGTTTAGTGCATCGGATTTGTGTTCTGATGGCCGAGTCGTCAGAATGTGGGTTCGAATCCCAACCGCGACCATGGTGCTTGTGTCCTTGAGCACATGGGCGTCAACAGCTTATGAAAAGTGGGGGGGGGGACATGAGTCCCAATTAGTGATCTGTGTCCTGGGGAGTTATCTAAGGGGAGGGGGTGTCCCCTTGCCCTTAGAGATTGTTTGCATAATTAAGGGTGCTTAGGTGCTAAATGGTGCTATATTTTGTTAAATAATTGTATATTTCTTGAAGAAAAAATATTGAAATTTATACTATTTGTTCAAACTAATCATGCTACAAAAAACTGACCCCCCCCCTCCTGGATCCGCGATCATCCGCTCCTGAATTAAAGGTCCTAGTTCTATTATAATTCCACGAATAATTCAGATTATATCTACTTTTTGCCTGTCCCAACATTTGTGTTAGTATTTCACATGCTCATCTGAGTCATCTCAATGTTAAACTGATGAATGTTGTCTTTCACCAAAACTGAAGCTCTACATCAAGTTACCAGCATTTTATTTTCAGTCTTTTCAGATCGAAATGGCAGCAGTAAGTTAGCGATGAAGATATACCTCATTACCTCATGCGCATGTCTCAAAAAAGTGTCGCTGGCATTCTGCACCGCACGCCGTTTGTGCATAGTGAGCAGCGTTGGAAAACATGCCTGCGCGGCTGGCTTCTAATATGTTCCTACTGTACGGTACAGGAATATTAAGCGTCCACCTCCTCTGTCTCCGTGAGTAACGTTATAGGTCTACCTAGTAGGCATACACGGCGGCAACGGTTCGTCTGCCTCTAATTTTTGATGATTTTGATAATGAGTCGAAAAATGGCTGTTTTCACTAATATCGAGTTTGATTCTATTTGAGTCAGCAATTGATACAAAAAATCGAACATATGCCTGCCATTTTTTTATATTATTGTTCTGAAAAGTGGGGGGGACAAACGATATGATATCCCCCCCACTTTCAAAAGTGGGGGGGGGGGACATGTCCCCCCCGTCCCCCACCTGTTGACGCCCATGCTTGAGCAAGACACTTTACCATAATTGCTTCTCTCCACCCAAGAGTAAATGGGTACCTGTGAGGGCAGAGTTGGTTGTTGTGGTTGACTAGCCCATATGCGCTGAAATGGCAGCAATTGAGCTGGTTTGTTGTGCTTGACTAGCCCATAATTATGCGCTGAAATGGAAGCAATTGAGCTGTATACTCCCCAGGGAGCTGAGATGGTTTCAGGAATGATTTATGCGTCTGATGAGCAGGGGTAATAATATAATGCGCCCAAGTTGAACACCAGTTTGGTGGATACATGCGCTATATAAGTCCACATTATTTTTTTATTATTATTATTAATATTATCATTATTATTATCTTGATTCAAAGCAGTCACAGAAGCAGTTTTGCTAACATTACCAATGCTGTACCTTCCCTTTAACGTACATCTTAATTCAAAGAGAGTAAGCATCCTCATTGAAGCAGTTTGCCAACATTACCAATGCTGTATTTTCCCTTTAATGCACGTCTCGATTGAAAGAGAGTAAGCATACTCATTGAAGCAGTTTGCCAAAATTACCAATGTTGTACCTTCCCTTTAATGTACATCTTGATTCAAAGAGAGTAAGCATACTCATAAAAGCAGTTTTGCCAACATTACCAACGCTGTACCTTCCCTTTAATGTACAGCTTGATTCAAAGAGAGTAAGCATACTCATAAAAGCAGTTTTGCCAACATTACCAATGTTGTACCTTCCCTTTAATGTACATCTTGATTCAAAGAGAGTAAGCATACTCATAGAAGCAGTTTTGCCAACATTACCAATGTTGTACCTTCCCTTTAATGTACAGCTTGATTCAAAGAGAGTAAGCATCCTCATTGAAGCAGTTTGCCAACATTACCAATGCTGTATTTTCCCTTTAATGCACATCTTGATTCAAAGAGAGTAAGCATACTCATAGAAGCAGTTTGCCAAAATTACCAATGTTGTACCTTCCCTTGCACATCTTGATTCAAAGAGAGTAAGCATACTCATAGAAGCAGTTTTGCCTTTATTACCAATGTTGTACCTTCCCTTTAATGCACATCTTGATTCAAAGAGAGTAAGCATACTCATAGAAGCAGTTTGGCCAACATTACCAATGTTGTACCTTCCCTTTAATGTACATCTTGATTCAAAGAGAGTAAGCATACTCATAGAAGCAGTTTGGCCAATATTACCAATGTTGTACCTTCCCTTTAATGTACATCTTGATTCAAAGAGAGTAAGCATACTCATAGAAGCAGTTTTGCCAACATTACCAATGTTGTACCTTCCCTTTAATGTACATCTTGATTCAAAGAGAGTAAGCATACTCATAGAAGCAGTTTTGCCAACATTACCAATGCAAAAACCTTTTTTGGGGGTAAAACATAAGGAAATTTCATGGCAACCAAGTTTGTCAACTCCGTAAATCATCACAAGGTTCAATGAATGAATTAAATGGAAATGCTTATTAGCAGAAAACATCACTTGACCAGAGTTTGACATATGGTGCCCTTTTTGTAAAGGGGTGCCATGTTACCATTCATCCAATTATTATGGATCAGTCACAGATTGTTAATTGGAAATTTCCATGGAAAATTTCCCGGCATGTATTTATTGCGGTATCTAATCATTCAAAGCCTGTAAGTATAAATAAATTTGAACATTTGGATCATTAGAACTAATTTGGGTTGAGATTCATTGTAAACAGGGTACTATTCTTTTAGGATGTTTATAGCCCTACAGACCACCAAGTGTCGGTGTTAAATTCTTTGAAAATTATCAAATGGTTTTGGATTCAATTTTGCCATTTTCTCATAATTACTTGGCCATTGCTATACTGGGCGATTTTAATATTGATGTTACCTCATCTGTTTCTAGTCCTTCATGTGCAAATGTGCAACGCTTATTCACTGCTTCAGATATCCTTAATTTTCATCAACTGGTAGATTTTGTAACACGTCCCAATTCAGCTGGGAATTTTGGCTCTGTAATCGATCTTGTTTTCATAAATAGACCTGATTTGTTTACAAACATTCATGTACAACCAGGCCTAGGGTCAAGTGATCATAATGGTATCTCATGTAATATTCTCACTAGCTACGATGTTAAATCTATTACCCGGTACATTTATCAATATAATAAAGCTAATTTAAATACTCTCTGTGATACCCTGTATAGAACTCCATGGGATATATGCTTTTGTCCGAAGTTTAACATTAATGATGTTTGGGTTAATTTTAAAGATTTACTATTTGCATTAGTCAAAGATGTAGTTCCTATAGGAAGGCAAAATGGTAAAAAACGTCAACCTTGGATCACTAATGAAATTGTTATCCTCAGCAGAAAGAAACATCATGCATATAATGCAGCTAGAAGAAATCATACAAACAATTATCTGTGGACTAAATATAAATCAATTCGTAATAAGGTTAAATATCTCACTGCTCAATCTTATGCAAACTTCATTAAAGACATATCCTCTCCAAAACGTTTCTGGTAATTTGTTAACAGTCAGCGTGGTAAGAGTAGTCTTAATAGCTTTCGTATTGCTAATGGATATGTTTTCACTGACCATTTGGATATTGCAAATAATTTTAATTCCATCTTTCAAAGTAATTTCACAATTGATAAGGCTGACTCTATCTCCTCTGAATGTACTAGTGCCTGTAGTCATTCTTCATAATTTAGACTATATGATATTGTAGTAACTGTTGATGAAGTTAGGAAATTATTGAAGAGCCTGAATATGTATAAATCGACTGGGCCAGACGATGTCTCTCCTATGCTCCTTAACTTAGCCAGTGATAGTTTAGCCGAACCACTTACTAAATTATTTAACTTTTCTCTTTCATCTGGAACTGTGCCTACAGAATCGAAACTTGCTAATGTTGTACCTCTTTATAAATCTGGTGACTCTCATGATGTCTAATTACAGACCTATATCTCTTTGTTCAACAGTTGGTAAAATTCTTGAAAAAACTTGTCAGTAAACGTCTTGTCAGTCATATGTATATGGAGTGGCATTATTACTGATGTTCAACACGGTTTTATACCTAAACGTTCTTGTATCACTCAATTATTGAATTAACAACTTTATACCATGATGGGCAGAAACTATTGATGTTCCCAAACCTCCCCGCATTGATGTCATCTTTCTTGTCATCATAATTGCTTTGATATTGATGTTCACAGGTTTATTAAAGTTAACACTAGACATGTCGAAACTATTAAATTTCATCACCAGAGATCAAGAACAAATGCTTTACATCATTCATTCTTCTTCAGATTTCCTAGATTGTGGGAAGGTCTGCCTTTAAATGTTAAGGAGTTAATCATATCTGGTTTATTACCTTTCATAACTGAACTGCGTAAACATATCCTGTCCCCAGGTACAAATTTAGACTTGCCAACATAACACTCTGTACTAATGCTTTAAGTTCCTTTTTGTCATTTTATTTTGTTTGTACTTGTTTTTAATCCCTTGGATTGATTCTTATTTGGCTTTTTATATTATATTTCTATTATATTGTTTGATTATGTTTGGCAGCATTATGGAGAGCCACTAGATTGTGATTTGGTTCGCAGTTTGATAATCCTACAGGGGTGCTGTCAACATTTTGTCATGTTTACCTTCTTTTTATTAGGTATATGTATTTTATATTTTTCTCTAATTGTTTTTTACCATTGTGTTTGTGATTGTTTCTGCCCTGTGAAATAATAAATGAAATGAAATTATTATTATAGTTGGACCAGTGGGGGTTGTCTGGCCGGCTTAGAAGCCAGAGTCCTCGTTGTCCAGGTGGCCGGAGTAACGGTGTATATGTTCGTCTGTGTCCCAACACGCAGATGGGTATTTTATGGACTTTTTTGGGGGGTGGAACTCACGGTGTTGTGGGCAAACATTCAATACATTTCAATAGTTTCGTAAATTCATATTACATTTTTGAGGCATGGCAAGCGGAGCTCGATTGTCCATGGGCGGGGGAGGTCTGTTCCCACCCACTGTACCACCCAGCCCAAAGGGCTGTTATGTAGGCTCTATATAATTCCGTTTGCATTCAATAAACTATACTTCCTTCTAAACCGTGGGCGGTAGATTTCTAAGCATACATTCTCACGTTGGCGATTATGGATCCATTATTAACACATAAAGGCAGTTTGTTATTTCCTTATTGGCTAAGAACAATACTTACGATTGAACAATGCCGTGGGCGACGGGACGTGACGACGGCACTCTTCCACTTTCACTTGCACGAAATCGAAAAAAACTTCCTGCGGGATATGAAGATTTTTTGATCAACTTAATTAGTACCTGTTATGACAACACAACTTATCAGTTATCAGCACACCTGTAGGTTTATCACAATATGACTTGATGTGTTGTATATATATATGTGTGTTTTACATTATGTTGCAATACACATGTTGCACCATTTGATAGGGATTCCCCATTTGTTTTGTTATATATATATACGGTGATCTCATTGTCCTGATCCCGGAGACAACACACCATGTCAGGTCAGCTTTGATAAGGTATCAGTGAGGTACAAATACCCAAGGCCAAGGCCAAAAAATTGTCTCGGGTTTCTGGTCATCGGTCGGCTTCAAAATCGGTGGGGTGAGGCACCTCCTTTCAGCCATCTTTTTTGCAGAGAAATACGTGCTACATTATAATACCCGGGGACCAAATTTCCCATTATACAAAGTATGGTGGCTGAGAGAGGCCTCACAAATATCAAGATATACATTACAGGGAAAGTACAGCATTGGTAATGTTGGCAAAACTGCTTCAATGAGTATGCTTACTCTCTTTGAATCAAGATGTACATTAAAGGGAAGGTACAGCATTGGTAATGTTGGCAAAACTGCTTCAATGAGGATGCTTACTCTCTTTGAATCAAGATGTACATTAAAGGGAAGGTACAGCATTGGTAATGTTGGAGTGTCGTGGCCGAGCGGTCTAGCTTACCGACTCAAGTTCTGGTGTTAGCAGCAGAATGTGGGTTCGAATCCCGGCCGTGACACTTGTGTCCTTGAGCAAGACACTTAACCATAATTGCTTCTCTCCACCCAGGGGTTAAATGGGTACCTGTGAGGGCAGAGTTGGTTGATTAGCCCTATATGCGCTGTAATGGCAGCAATTGAGCTGTATACTCCCCAGGGAGCTGAGATGGTTTCAGGAATGATTTATGAGCCTTATGAGTAATAATATGCGCCTTGAGCACCACTCAGTTGGTGGATACGTGCGCTATATAAGTTCAATTCAATTCAATTCAATTCAAGTAACATTTATTTCCACATGATATCATCATCAAGAAAAGTACAGTGGGAAAATACTGAAGTGGAGGCACGTTCCAAATAAGCAGGGCTTGTCAAGGAACAGCCTGTATACAGAAACAGAGTAACAGCTTCACACAAAAAAGCATACGCATCATTAATACCACATACAACAAACAACAATGACAGTGTGCATACGTGTACTAAGACTGACAAAAGTAATTAGACAATAAGTAACTTAATGAGGTTTACTGATGAGACTGGTGAATTAAAAAAGACTTGAGTTTGTGTTTAAAAAGAGCGAGTGATTGACATTCAGAAAGTGATAGAGGAAGGCTATTCCAGTTTACAGGGCCAGAGAACGTTACAAAATGTTGAGAGAGAGTGGTTTTGACAAGTGGAATGTGAACTTTAGAAGAAGACCGGGTATTGTGACTGTGAACAGACCTATTTAACTGAAAAAGGTTATGCAAAGTTGGAGGAAGTAAATTATTTGAGAATTTGAACATGAAAATATCTTGTTGGAAGCTGTTGATATTAGTAAGAGTAAGAAGATTAAGTTTACGAAACAACGGTCTAGTGTGTTCTCTAAACTGAGCCTTGGAGATAATACGGACAGCTTTTTTTGTAACTTCACTAGTTTGTCAACTCTAGAATGAAAGTTATTTGCCCATACAATGTTACAATAAGACAAATGCGGAAGAATCAGTGAACAATACAAAGTACGTAAAATATTACATGGGAGAATAAATTTAAGCCTACTTATGATACCAATACTTTTAGACACTTTGTTTTCAATCGCTTTTATGTGAAATTTCCAAGTAAGACTATTATCGATATAAACACCAAGAAATTTGGTATGTGACACCTGCTTAATAGGAACAGTATTAATCTTAACTTGACAGTTAGAGGGGGAAGAAATATTGGACTTTTTACGAAAAATCATAAAATTACATTTGTTCAAGTTAAGAGACAGTCTGTTGGTCCACACATTATTATTATTATTATTATTATTATTATTATTAAAACTGCTTCTATGAGTATGCTGTATACTCTCTTTGAATCAAGATGTACATTAAATAGGAATTTTGTAAAATTATGCACAATTCGGTATCCATGCTGAGATTGCTGACATTACTTTTCTTCCTTTTAATTGCACTTTTGGGTATTTACACTATGGTCAAAATGATGTCACAGCGGGATTAGATGCAACGTCGTGGTTGGTTTGTGCATAATTTGAGGTAACGACGGCAAGGGTTGAGCTACTCAATTACTACTCAATTGAGATTCCACATGGTGTCACCGCAATTAGTCTTACTTATCATCCTCACCATGCAAAGCTACAAGTTTTACCTAAGGGTTGAGCTATTGATTTTGTGCATTGTTAATGCTGTCTTGAGAGTGAATTCTTGTAATGATCTCATGAAACGGCGCCCTCATGTGTCAACGATAAACATGGAATTTGTTCTTAATTTCAACAGTACACTCAGGGTTTTTTGAGGCAAATTTGAATTAATGGGGGCTCCTGATGGGGACAGCCTTTCGTTAGGGTACAATATTATTTTCCCATCTCCATTTCCGCATATCTATACCGCTGTTCAAAATACGGGCAGATATAAAATATGGACGGCAGAGCGTGGTGAAATCCACTGAGTATACGGTCTGAAATGGCTTTCATTTCCCCCCAATGTTGACCATCTTCCCAAATCGCCCAGGCGTAGGTTTCTTCTTCCCGGACCATAAGAGGACCGCTGGGTGGGGGCTTGCTGGCCCGGCTCCCCAGGAAGCTATGGCCACCCGTCTTTTGTGAACATCTCATAGGATTCGCCTGATTATATATTTATTGTGTTGCGGACAAAGTTGACCGAAGTGGTGGTGGTGGTGGTGGGGGTGTGTGTGCTTCCTTCGCCGCCCCCCCCCCCCATCTACGGTCCTACAGCTATAGATGTGGAAGGGTCACAGGCCACTGAGGGATGATTTGACATCTCAGAGTCTAATTCTAATGACGGCCCTGAACGTCACATTGTTTTACATCCCCGTCCTGTGCAAGTTAGTCTTGCCTGTGTGTTAATCTGCATGCGTTTCGCCTATAAGCCCTGCTTTTAAAGGGAAAGTACAACATGGGCAAGTTCGGCCAAAACATAAAGTTTACTTACTTTCTCCTGGGGACGATCAGAGCATACTGATCGAAACGTCGAGTTGTAACCTCCAGTTCTTTTCAGAACTAATTAATAATCAATTGAGAATTTCACATGGTGTCACCGCAATTAGTCTTACTTATCCTCTTCACAATGCAAAACTACAAGTTTTACCTTTCTTAGTGAGTAGGCATTCTTTCGAAAATAATTTGGTTGCTATTTTGGTCATCAGGTATAATTACCAATGATTTACCTTCCCTTTAAAGAGTGATTCGCGTGATTCAGATCATTAAAAAGTTAGCCGTCCAGGGGTAAAGACCTACCCCCCCCCCCCCGAGTCATGATTTACCCCTGTTAAGACATACTACCCCAGACATCATTGGTGAATAATGTACCGACAATTTACTGGCTAATTTTAACCGATATAAATAAGTTTCCCCTGCTCCCCTCCCCTCCCCTCCCCCCGCTGCGGCTATAGTTCTTGAATCTTGTTACTTATTTTTAGGCTATTATCTAGTGTATTTGTGTCCAGGGCCTGCCAGGGGGCAAAATCCGTGACCCAGGTCATCTCACTGACGACCGGCCGTCGGCGACGTTGTTGTCATTGAAGGGGGCGGGTACCGTAATGTGAGGAATGTAGACTTGTCACCAGGTTTATTTATGTTTTTGATATATGGCTAAAGAAATGAAACCAAAGGAAAATCCGTGCGTCACCTCAATTAACATAATCTTACTCTACATACATTTTCTTGGTTCTAAAATTGTGTTTTGTGGTACAAAGGGTAAACAACAAAAATTAGTTAAATTAATTTCTTGCAATGTGTGCACTCGAGGTTTCGCAGATTGGGCAGTTTTACGGCTTGTTACTTAGTCCACGGGATAACCAAAGGTCAAATGACAGATGTGAGTTTGCGCAGTCTCCGATTTCCTCGCTGGCCAAGATGGCGACTGCCGTGAACGTCGAAAGTGCAAAGAATGTCTAATAATCACGCGACTCAAGATCACGTTTAGTTATTGTCTGTGTTTAGCCGTCTGAACATATTAGTAGTTGGTAAGTAGGTTTGTCAGGTATGAGCAATAAGAGAAACCGACATTTGTGTTGAAGTTCTGCATTTCTACTAAATTATTGTACTAAATTATTATTTTGTTGTTGCTAAATTTCACTGCACACGGCGAACAGGCGACCACCGGCACCGACACATGACGAAGAGGTTAATTATTAAATGTAACGTTACTCGTTCATTAAAAATAAACAATTAATTAATTCCCGTACCACTACCAGTGCGTGTGTTCAGTACTTGTTTTTCCTTCTGCCTACAGTGGTATTAAGTACACGGTGTCTGAACAGGTTTTACTGATCACACGAATTTGAGAGGAACACTTCCTGTGTGGAAACATGGATTTTATGCAACAATTTCCTTACAAACGAATTGATGACATTGTCATTGATAGAATGCAAGATTGCGGTGCTACTTTTTTTTAAATAATGGCCATGTCGGCCATTTTATCTCTAAATTTCCTGTAAAATATGATAGACTCGAGGACAAACTAAAGGAGAGGAAAATGTAGTTAAGTGAGGTTAAGAAACAATATTTAACGTTAGGGAGGTTTGGTCCCCAGGAGGTTTGAGCAGTTTGTGTGCATATCCTGTGAGATGTTGGCTATTCGGTTATCTTCATTCTTTGTGCACAAATGGTGGTTGTATTTTTATTGCACTCTTTGCCAAAATAATTATAACAACACTTATTTTAAATTTTTTTAATTCAAATATTTGGTGATACAGTATATGCAATTACTTTACAGATTTGCTTCTATAAACTATTCCTATAAATATATTTGTTATCTTAGTGTTTCCACCATGGCTTCGACAGTCGTCATGAGGGAGAATAAAGACACTGCCAGCTACTACACAACAAAGCATTCTTGGAGAGGAAAGTAAGTTTGCATCCGTTGTAAATATGGGTGTACTTCGACTAGCATTGGGGGTGCCATGGTCGAGCGGTTAACTGCATTGGTGGTGGGTTTGAATCCTGGCTGTGACCGTTGGTACTTGTGCCATTAAGCAAGACACTGTAATTGCTTCTCTTCACCCAGGGGTATAAATGGGTACCTGTGAGGGTAGGGATGGTTATTGTGTTTGATTAGCCCTGTAGCACCAAAAGGTTACACATAATGGGCTGTATACTCCCCAGGGAGCTGAGAAAGATTATAGGAATGATATTGGCCCAGTGACCAGGGGTAATAATGTAAAGCGCATTGGGACATTATGTGAAATGCGCTATATAAGAATAAAATATTATTTATATTATTATTAACAATACAACTACAAGGGTCAAAATCAGTCAAAATGTTGATATACTTGCCAAGGTGTAGCTAATGCACTTAAAAGTCGAACGCTGTCAAACCTTACGTGTATTTACATGTCAAAATGAGTCGACCATTTTTGACTGGTACAAGCATTGTCTGGTATTGTTCAGGGTGGTCAAAATGACAGTAAAAACCAGTCAAAAATGTCCCTGTGTGCACATTTGGGTCAACAGTCAAAACAGGCAGTTGACTGATTTTGACCTCTATAGCTACTTGCCACTAAAGTTCAGCTATAGTAGGAGGGTTAACACTTGACCTGAAGTGGCCTGGCCGGCCAAAATGATGCAACCTTTCCTTATCATTTACTTTCTTTTTAAACAAGGTACAAACGGATATTCTCTGTGGGCGACAAAGGTATAACGACTTACAATCCCAGCACCCTTGAAGTCACAAATCAGGTAAAAAAAACACGTTTGGGAAATGTTCAAGAAATAAACTTGATATTATAACGTAAATATTAATTTCTTTATGTAATAGTGGCCCAGAATGAATTCTGTATTGGCAGATAGTGGGGTGTAGATAAACAAGGCATGTCTCCTGGCCCCTTATTATTATTTTGTTCTCCCAAATTTATCAGTGCGCCCAATTTTTCCTCGTGCCTCCTTTTTTTTACCCAGGCCTGCCCCTGTGTTGATATTTATATCCACCCAGTAATCATCCTCATAATAAGATCGGTATTTTGAATATTCTCTGGTTTATGTTTTACCTACATGGACAAAAATCCAGAATAATTTCTGAATCCTGAATTGTCTGAATCATGGACCCATGGCATGAATTTATCACTTGATTGTGAAACCCACTGTCTTTGTGTTGATCCTGAACCTACATGCATATGGAAAAATTCTTAGAACAGCTGTTACAGGAAGTGGAAGCCATTTGTAAAAATAGCATTTATTATCCTAATAAGCACCTAAATAAAATATAGAAAGAAATGTTTAATCTTATAAATTGTTTTGAAAACCAGTGTCTTCATTATTTACAATTATACCTTTTTGCACACATTTCAATAAATTCATTATCACATCTTCCTCATTTGGAATCTACAATTCATTATAAAAAATATTTACAAAATAATGGTTATTGGCCTTAATTTTCGAGCCTAGCAGGTTCTTTCTCAACGGCAAAATGGACGGAAGACAAACATACATAAACACAAGAGTGAGCAGAAATTAATCGGGTGTGAAATAAACACAAGAGAAAAATATACAAAAAAACACAGTCAGGTTCTGGTCCTGGGACCGGACAAAAAAGGTTTTACACATGAATAGATAGAGGTACAAGGAAAGTACACAAATATTTCTGTAAAATAATCAAACACATATTGTTTATCGGATTTGAATCCTAATGTGTTCAGTAAGGCTGTGTTGGTTTTTTGGGGTATTCAGGTACCCGACCGAAACTGTCATTACCCGGTTCCATTTTTTGGTTCCAATTACCCGTAAACAACTTTTTAATATTTCGACAACATTTAAGCCACACAAATGGAAGTCTCACATTTTTTTTGTTAACAAAATGTGTGTGGGGAATGGAGATGCTACGAGTCGTTTTTAATATAGAGGCGGGAAATTATTACAGTAAGTCCACATTTATTATGACTCTCATAAAACAAGAGAAACTTAGTCATTTTATAAGTATTTTTGTGTTTTTACAAAATTGTTTACAGGTAACCGGGTATCCGAGGAGTTCCAATTTCGGTGATCAGGTTCCCAAAATAACTGAAAATGCACAGCCTTACTTCAGCCATATTTGTATAAAGCCTTCTCTATTTTTTAGGGTCATGCAATAACATGAATTTGATCTTTTTGTCTCTCTCCCCCCCTTCTCTCTACTGCAGTGGGCCTATGCAGATTTATTCGGTATCGCTCCCAACACAAAATCCCAAACAACCAATGAGTTTGTTATCAACATCAGGAAAGGAAAGAAGGCGGAATCAATGAGGTTCTCCTCCGAATATCGACCAGATGTGCTCACCGAAGCCTTGGTAAGGACAATATGTCATGATTTTTTTTGGGGGGGGGGGGGTGGGCGGGCGGGCTGCTGTACTGGCAATATTCTTCTGGAATATTTTGGGAGATTTCTTTCATAGATGTGTGTTATCATTTTTACACTTATCGGTATCAGCTTGTGTAGTCAAAACTCACCATGAACAAATTAAGCCGTCATTCAAATAAAGATACACCATTTTAACCTCAAACTGGATGATTTTATGAATTAGACTTTATATTTCTTCTCTTCTTTTCCATCTTTCATTTTCAGTTTGAAGATTTTATTGCTGATCTTTTGCCATTAATTATTATGTATTAATTTTCTGTTAACAACATGGTTTTGAATATAATTTTTTGTTACAGAAATTCCGTAAGGAATTTGCTGGTGGAAACAAGTTTGATGAACCGGTAAGTTCAGTGTTTTTTTGTTTAATGTGTTCTCCTGTTTTTGTACCAATCTATACTTGAAATGAAAGACATAAATGGTCACAGTTTTTCATGAAACTTGAATACTTGGTGTAAAGTTGATGATGGTTTCAAATGCACATGTACCTTGAAATATTTCTGTCCGAAAGTGCTATATTATTTTAGTACAATTAACCCTCCTATGCCCAGGCTGAAATTTGGCCCAGTCAGCACGGCACTCACAGACAGTCACTTGAGTATTTTTGGTTGCATTGCCAATTGGTAGGTCAAACCACAGAGTCACACAGAGCTGTGTATGTACTGATTTATTTGAGTGCACTGCACAAAGTCAGTGGGTTGGGAGTTACATACAAATTTTGAGTGTCTTTGATTGGTTTTGGTTTGACCTCCTTATCACAGCCACATGTGCTTGCATGTATTTGAGTGCACTGCACAAAGTCAATGGGTTAAGAGAGACATACAAATTTTGAGTGTCTTTGAGTGTTAAACCTATAGGAGGGTTAATAAAATAAAAATTTTTACTGATCAATATTTTACAAATAATTTTACACTGACTGAGCTTTTTCACTTTTCACAGTAACGCATTAACCAAGTGAGTTTAAGATTTTAATTGGTTAGTTTTGAGTTGGGTTTCAAAGTATTTCGTGACATTTGACCTATTTTTGGTCTTTAATATGAATTGTATTTTCTTTAAACCTATACAGCGTTTCAATGCCTACAAGCATCACTGGTCTGACTCACGCAAACAGGTCATCCTGGAGGTCAACGCTTGTGGAGTGGACCAGATCAACCCCTCGGACAACAAAGTCTTATGTTCTTACTTCTACAGAGATATTGAAGGATTTACAGAGGTAGGCAGTTTGAAAGGGGGAAAAAACTATCAAAACTGACAAAAACGAGACCAAGAATCCATTCGGATAGAAATTATCTACAAACAAAAATAAAAGATTTTACCTAGAACCTTGTTGATTAACCCTAACCACCCCAAACCATTCAAACTCCAACAGCTGGGTTTGTTGGAATTTGATGGACTCGGTACTGCATAGCCCTGACAGTGATACTTTGCATGGGGCTGGGTGTCCCAATTCCATCTAAGTCCAACAGTTGGGTAGTAGTGTTTGTGCATGGTATTGCATTTTGATGGACTCGGTACTGCATAGCCCTGACAGGGATACTTTGCATGGGGCCGGGTGTCCCAATTCCATCTAAGTCCAAAGGTTGGGTGGAAATGTTTGTGCATGGTGTTGGATTTTGGCAGATTCAGGAATGTTCTTAGCCAAAATAGCTAGGGAGTTAGGGTTAATAAATTTCAGGAGACCTTAAAAATGATTTTGAACTGTGCTAAGGATAGACCCGTTTCCCCTGGCACAAATTGTTTGCTTGGTTCCCAGACTGCTAATTAAAATCTACAAATACACCAGGTATTTGTTTTTGGAAGAAATGTAATGAATCAACACATTTTTGTACGTCTTTATTTCCCTGGTTCCCTTCTTATCATTGTTTTTTTTTTATATTTCAGGTGTCTGGGTACCCAGGTGGATTTGCTATCATCCATGGAGGGTTCAGCAGACTGGTGAGTTGATACAATGAGTTTTCTTTGAAAACCTATTGTCCTGCTGGTCAAATATTGTTCTATTTTGCTTATATTTTGCAAATGAGTTACAAATAAACCTTATTAAATAGCCTGGCTGGCTTGCAAAAAAATAACCATCTCATTGGCCTGCTTGTCAAAATTCACTTTTTACTTGTCCACCTGGCCAGTTAAAAAAGCACAACCCAAGGTTATTGTATTCACAAACATTATGGCCAAGCAATATACAGAAATATAACTGTGTCATCTATGCTTTAGTGTTTTATTTGTCGTCCCATGTAGCACATATTCGCCTGTGATCACAGGGATGAGTTGATCAAGAAAGCCATCGAGTTTGCGGGAACCTACGTGAGTGTCATGCTTAGGAAGAGAAAGGAAGCTATAAGCTTTGATCAGAGTATCATCAACAAGATGGGAAAGTACAGGTGATGCATTTTGTTTCCCTCAATTCTGCTCTATACTACATTTCTATTTCCATAAACATGTTGTAATTTTTCAATTATTTAAACCCTTACTTAAGCTTGGGCGATAAAACGATAATATCAAACATCGCGATACATTTTTTTTATTCGATTACGATATCGAGAACCTTTTTAAGTTATTGAGATATCGGCAAATCGCGATTTAAAAAAATATATCGCGATTAAAAAAAAAAATTGCCCAGAAATTCCATGGAAATAAAATTAGAACAGTCTTTTCAGCTTTTGGAAGTGAGAAACAAAAGCGAACTACTTTAGAAGTACATACACACTATACAAACGAATTTGCAATTTATTGTGATGCTTGTAGAGGGGTACATACCTGTGGTTATAGGCTCTAAAGCAATATATGTTTGCCGATATATTGTGGATGAAAAAAATCGATATCGCCCAAACTTACCCTTACTTATGCCCCATTAAAATGTTCATGTTTTTTTTAATACCTTTTGTAGCAATGACGAGAGCCTAACCTCCCTCGCCGAGTTCAACGTTCAGAAGTGGTCCCCCGTCACGCCGATCCAGCAAGGAGGGTTCTGTGTCTAACGGAGACGTGTATCGTTGAACGGGATCCTGCCAGCTACAGTGTAGTCACTGTCAAACCACTATGCAACGTAAGTAGACAGACAGACAAACATGCAGACAGACGGACGCACACAGGGGATGAATCCAGGAAAGCTGAACCAACGGGAGACGTTTGAGACACTGATGGCAGCAGATTGACTAATCCCTTTCCAATTGTTTACATAATTGACTAGGTGTTTATTGTTATAAAATATATTTATTTATGTATTTTATTTAATTTATTACATTTTACACTGGCAATCAAATTACATCAATTAAATATAAAACCAAAACCCTAAAGACAACCCCCCCTCCCCGTTACACCACTGGAGGGCCACTGAAGCAAGTTAGAACGGAAAAAGACAACATTAAGCAACAAATTAATTACGCCGACAGAGAGAGCAATGGCAAGAAGACATCCATGTACAAACATTATCTACCGAAAAACTGGAAGCAAATTTTGTTCTGTAAAACTGAGACACTTGAGATTTAAACGACGAAAGTAAAGTGGCAGATCTTTATTTCCTTTCTGGTAGGTGTTTGCAATGGTACGGTGTGAGGACCAACCACAGATCTTCTTCTTAGAGTCCGTGAAAGGCACAGTGACCAAGTACTCTTCAACTGACAGGTAAAAGTCACTCCAAAAACATGTCTTGATCAGACTTCTCATCACTGTGTCAAGGTTATGATTCCATTGTTGATCCTGTGGCTGGGATTATTGAATGAGAGTTGACAATTTTTGTTTCGATCGCAGAGATAATCTTATAGCCAGCGTGCTGGACGGCGTTCGTGCCAGTGGAAATCGTGATGTCTGTGTCAAGTTGCTGTTGACGGATCGAGGCCAGAGGCAAGATCCGTTGTTTGTCCCCGTGGAGGAAGAAGTAGAGACTAACTGCTTGCGCTTCCTGGCTCAACCTCCAAGTAAGATCACTTTTATTACCATCTTGATTTTCTAATACACAGTCCTATGGGAATCATAATGAGGCTCTTGTCCAAAATAGAGTGGTGCCTGTCAAATGGTATTCATGGTATGCTTAACTGACAGTCGGGGAACAAGACAAATATGGACACTCTGAGAATGTTCTGTAAAGGTATCGTTTATATATATATTTTAATGCAAGTGTGTACAATTTTTGAAGATTATGTAAGTTTCTTAATTGAAATCTCAAGTTAACTGTCAGGGAAGGACAAAACTACTTGATTTTAGTTATTTTTCAATTCATATTGATTTTTCTAATTTTAATTTCAGACAATAATTTCTACCAGGCAGTGGTGCGGTTTAACAACAATGTATCCTACAGTGGGTTACTTCATGCAGTTACGCAGGACGTAAGTATTGTTTTAGTTGCATCTTAAGATATAAGGTAGCGCTGAATATTTATTTAACAATATAGAAGGCAAAATCACAGTTGTGGTTTAGTTCTGACAAGCACCCCAAGTATAGACATAGGATCAACCACCGACATATAGTTGATTACCTCTGTTGGTACGACACTTGTATGGTGAACCGGAGGATGCGAGTTTGCATCATTAAAGTTTTCTTTGCTCAAGGAAAAAAAAAATAAACAATTGTGGACGTAGTTGTGTCAATCACACTTGGAGTGGATGATCCATTGAGTTTTGACGTTTTTTTGGTGTTTTGATTGCAGAGTTTCTTCGCTGAAAATAAAGAGAAGCTAATCAGGGGAGCTATTACGGCTATCCTGGCTAGAGAAGGTAAATAGAACGTCATATGACTGTCAAGAATTGAATATTTATCAGTCTCATGTCGATATAATTATCTCTGATTTATTTTTATTTTAAAGGGACAATATCATCACAATCAACAGGGCATGGAATCGGAGTGCTAGTTTTAGATTAACTCAGTGACTGAAAATAATATCCACATGATGAGGTCATATTACCATTGCTGCTGCATAAATGAGCCAGTAATTTTCAGTCACTGTGTTCATCTTAAACGAGGACACCGATTCCATGCCCTGTTGAAAGTCTGGTCCGATCATGATGATATTGTCACTGTACTGGGAGGGGAAGGGAAGGGTAAATACAACATTGGTTTTTGGTAATGTTCGTATGTTGCAACGTTCTAATGATTGTGTTTTTTATGGATTTTGTTTTACAGACGACCCTGTGACAATGCCTGTGGTTGAGTTAGAAGCCATATTCCAAGCATTGCGTCGATTAGTCGCATCCAAAGCGGGCTTCATGGCTTTCACATCACTACCAAAGTAAATATTTATGTATTCATGTATTCATATATTCAGGTATTCACGTGTTCATATATTAATTTATTCAGGTACTCTTGTGTTTTTATTTTCAAGTAGTCATGTGTTTTTGTTTTCATGTAATTAAGTAGTCATGTCTGCGTGAGTTCATGTATTCATTTATTTATGTTATAATTTGTTCATGTGTTCATGTATTCATGTTACTTGTATGCTTGTATGTGTATTTATGTATTCATATATGCATGTATTCATGTGTCATATATTCATGTGTCATATATTCATGTAGTCGTGTATGCATGGATCCATGCAGTGTAGTCATGTATTTATTTATTCATATATTCATCTATTTATGTATTCATATATTTATATATTCATCAGAATATAAGACGCTACTGACATACACTTTTAAAGCTGATTCATTAATTCGGTTTAATTCAATCAACGCCTCGTTTGTTCTCATTTCAAGGTTCCGGGAGCGAGTAGGGTTAAAGGTCATCAAGGTGATGAAGCGGCAGGATGATCTAGCAATCCATGCAGCTGTTGATACGCTATGTGCATTGATGCAGGTATCACAAATATAATAATTAACCATAACCTTCCCAAATCCTCCAAAATCCTCTTTGCTAAAGTGAAGGATTTTGAAGGATTGAGGTTACATGCTACATGCTCTTTGCTAAAGTGAAGGATTTTGGAGGATTGAGGTTATTAGGCATACTTACCTTTCCATGGTACATGTACATCCATGTTTGTTGTAGTGATTGCAAGGTCAGTGCTTGGGTCAGTGGACACTGTTTATTGCTCCATGCATGTAGGGAGGGTCCCTGGCCATGTACATGTATCACAGATTAGAAACACATGTGTGCATACATACAATGTACATGTCATGTGCTTGCTTTACTACTGAAGTATTTTGGAGGATTCAGGTTATGTGTAAGCAAATGGGCCTAGGGAGTTAGGGTTATGTTGGGAAAATTAGTTATTATTTGATATACTTTGCTTTGAAATTATGAAAGTTAAATGTTTTTATTGATTTGATTTTCTCTGAAGCCAATGCATGACGACTACGACCTGAGACAGGAACAACTCAACAAATCATCTCTCCTCTCCTCCAAGAAGTTCTTGGCAAGTCTTCTGGAACTCTTCAGCTTACATGTGGTAGGTTTTCAAGGAGCAAAACAAAAAAATGTTTCACATTCAAGGAGAAAAAAAACATGAATTTTCATTGTTTGACAGTTACATAGTTTGATGACTTATTGAACATAAGTCAACCACTAATCACCGTCAGAACTTGTCATTGGTTTGAACTTGATGCATTGTTGGACAAAAAAGGGAAACAAGGTGGGGACAGGATTTGGGATTTGGAGAAGAAAACCTCATCCAATTATGAATACCAAGGAGTATAAATGGATACCTGTGAGGGCAGAGGTAACACTATGGTTGATCAGGGCTATGTACTCCCCAGAGAGCTGAGAAAGATTATAAGAATGATTTGGCCCAGTAACCACAGGGTTATAATGTTAAGTGCATTGGGACAATAGAGAGGTTTCGCAAGCATACGGACACGGATACAGATACAGATATGATAACCGTATCCGTTCACGTTGGACGCGCGTCAGATTTTGTTTCGCAATCAGAGAGGTATGTGTCACTTGAGGGCGCGTGTAAAGAAAGTTTCCAACAAGCATGACAAAAACTGGAGACCCTGTCTACACTGCATTTTTCTCATTTTTTGCTTACAAATGACTAACACATTTCTATCTATATCATGGATGATACCATTAAAAGCAATACCGTGGGAGATGTTTTTAATCTAGGACAAAAATACAACTAAAATTCTGCAAAACAGTATCCGTTTTTCTACTTACGTGTATGAACTTCCGTATCCGTTGTTAACGTCCATGCAAAACATAGACACCACGGTTACACGTCACGTGAACACACAAAGTGTTGACGTATCCGTATCTGTATATGTATCTACGCTTGCGAAACCTCTCTAATATGTGAAATGCACTACATATACAAATGAAATATTATATGAAATTTGTGGTCTGACTTATTCATTCACTTTCGAGGTTCACAGAATTGAGAATTTCTTGACTGATTTTGCTTTTTCAGAATCGTGGGACTGGGGCCCTCGTCATCACCTCCTTGCTAGACTTCTTGACCTTTGCCCTTTGTGCTCCGTACAGTGAGACTACAGATGGGACTCTGTTTGACTCGCTGCTTGAGCTGGTAGCTGCCCAGGGACGTGTACTCTTTAGGTTATTCCAGGTAAATAGGGTTCATCTAGTGCCCAGACTGCTTATCACTGATCACCATGGTAAAAATCACAGTTTGAAAGGCACCAGTCTATTTTTGACATGAGCCTCATTTTGAATCCATTAGGATTGTGCATTAGAAAACCAAGATGGCTGCTCTGTTTATATAGTCTATTCCTTGTTCCTAGTTGAGACAAAATACTATATCCAAGTTAAATATTTGTTTGGGATACAGGACCCCACAAAAAGCAAAATTTACTTAACCCTAACCACCCCAAACCCTCAAACTCCGTCGAACAGTTGGTTGCGTTGGATTTTGATGGATTCAGGAAGATTCCTAGCCAAAACCATTAGGGGGTTAGGGTTAATGTGATGTAGAGCAGGATATGTAATGTCTTTTAACTCTTGTTTTGTGTTTTCCAGCACCCATCGATGACGGTGGTCAAAGGAGCGGGTCTCGTCATGAAAGCCATTATTGAGGTAAGCTTTCAACGTGTTTTGGGTCCATTAATTTCATTCATAAAATTAACACAATTAGCTCTAAACTTATTGTGATGGATGAAGTGATTGAAACAAAAAATTTTGGACTGAACTTTCAACAAGAAATTAATATGAATTTCCTAAGGTCTAAGATTAAACCTTTTGTAAAATTGCAAAACTGTATTTCATGAGATTAACCCTAACTCCCTAGGCCCATTTCCTTACACATAACCTCAATCCTTCAAAATCCTTCACTTTAGCAAAGAGGATTTTGGAGGATTTGGGAAGGTTAGGGTTAATAAATTATATTTTCAGACCGATGAGAAGAGCGGGACAGGTTTATAGTGCACACAAAAAATCTTAAAAGGGAGGGGGACTCCTTTGCCCACCCAGGATCCGGTAATAGAGGGGAATGTTTTAAATAGTAAATTTTAAAAACTCATTTTCGTACTTTTTTTGGTGTGTGTTTCATTCACGTAGGAGGGAGATGCGGAGATCGCAGCCAAGATGCAAGAGCTTGCCCTGGCAGAGGGCGCCCTACCAAGGCATCTTCACGTAGCTATGTTTTCGGCAGGCTTGGACACGCGCATTCTCACCAACAGGTCTGTTGTATGGCTATCCTCAGCAAAATCACATTCTGTCATCAAACGCAAACTGTTGTCATGAAAATCGTTTTAGCATTTTATAAGAAATGTTTTTTGTTTTTTTTGTGTTTTTTTGGTATAATTGAATCATTAAAAAAATCTGAACAACTTTCAAATTTCATTTTTGACAGGCAACTGAGTCGCCACCTAGTTGCATTATGGGTAACGGGTAATCCAACAGCTCTTGGACTTCTCAAACGCATTCTGGTAAGAACTGTGACATTATAAACAGAAGGTCACAATATATTAATGATAAATAACTCTTTCATTTATCTTCATTTTTATTCTGGTTCAAATCATATAATAATTTCTAAGTAAAACCTAGTTCTAGCATCGTAAGCATAGGGCAGGATCACTAGCTGCATGGCATGCTTTGATTCAGTGACTTCTGACTTGCATCCCGAACAAATTTATTGACAACGTAGGGTCACCCTCAATATTGGGCTTAGATGGGTAATTTCTTTGTTCACTCCAAAACTTAATATATGGATTTTATCCAGGAAAGTTTACTCCTCAATGGAGTTATTTCCTGCCACCACTCAAAGAAATTTAACACCCTTTTTTTATCCCTTGTCTGACAGCCTGCTGGTCTTCTGTTTTTCCTCGACTCGGACGAAAAAGTCCCCGAGAAGGAGAGAGACTTGATTCACATGAGAGACAACGTCAAGATGGCGCAGGTAAGACATGCAGGGGACTCTGCAAAAGAGCTTCAAATGGACCCTCGAGTCTAGATGCATCTTTTTCTCTAAAAAATTGTTGATTTAGTTTTTGACGAATTACAGTTAAGATAAAGATGATGTATATTTTGTTGGATTTCAGGACCAATCTGGTAAGGGTCATCATCGCAACCTTCAGTGGCATCAGGTCGAGACGACGTTACTCCACTGGAAACAAAGGATCATCAAGGAGGCAAAGAAACCAGATGTAAGTTGCCATGACAACCTCATAACGAGGCCTTTTCAGTAAAAAAAATTAATCCAAAATTACCAATTAAAAAAAGCTTGTTTGATACGGCAGCTTCTCATTGTTAATCATGTACACATCTTGAAATCATCAATAAATCTTGTGTTTCTTCCATATTCCATTGTCATTAATCTGCCATTATTGCTATCACATGTTCTTTTTGGTATTTCTCATGCTAATTACAATGATGTTTCATCGCATGCTGGGCATAATGTTTTGTACAACTGAAAACAATATCGTCTCTACCCCACCCCCCTTTCCCCCCTCATCAATGACACGTAACTCGCTGCTTCTTCATCAACGCTATTCTCTCTAGCCTGTCTTGGTAAGTCAAATTAATTTCACCTTTGTCTACATCATATACTAATATTAAGATTTCCTCGGACTCGGCAACAGGCTTTATAGGCACTGTAGTTTATCATAATTAGTATGTTTGTAGACGCTTGTCATTTGTATACAAAAACCGTAAAGAAAAGGAAAACAGTGTTTATTTGTACAAATTTGTGATGTTACTAATTTCCCAGTTAATTCAGTGTATTTCGCAACTGTTCAGCAAATCTGATTGGGCAATTAGGGAATTGGATTGATAGGTGTTGATTGGCCAGTTATTACGCTGCAAAGAATAAATTTGTTTCCAATGTTGTGACCCTTAGTTTGGGTGTTTGTTTGTTTGCTTGTTTACATGCTTCTTGGGGTGTTTGTTTGCTTGTTTGTTTGTTTAAATGGTCATTGTAATCATTATTTTAGGAAAAGTCATGAGAATTCAGTCAAAAAATAAGAGTCAAGAAATGTTTAAGATCTTGTGAAATTTGCCACAAACAAATTTTTCAAATTGATATATGCACTCACATCCACTCATGGCCGATGTTTTTTTGAAATTCCCAAAACATAAAAATACGATGGAGTTCGGTTACAACGTTTTCATGTTTTGGCCAAAGAGAGACATGTTGGTACACTTTAATAATAAATAATAAATTAATTGATTGATAAGGAATTCTCAGATAAATTGTTAGATTCTGTCCTTTTATAGAAACCCATTGTTTTGAGGAAAAGACGACAAAGGATTAAGAGCGAAGATAACTGGGATCTCTTCTACTACAAGTGAGAATCTGAAGAATATTTTAAATACATTAATACTGTGCTTGTCTGTCATGACTATAAAATTGTAAAATGTTGCTTTTTATGAGACTTAAGAGACTGAAATTGACTTAGACATTGAAGTACACTTTATTATGATCAGTGATAAAAGAATGATTTTCAATATTAGATTTTGTGTTTGTTTAGGAAATTAGCTTGTTATTAAAGGCACAATATCGTCACGATCAACAGGGCATGGAATTTGAGTGATACTTTTAGATTAACTCATTGACTGAAAATAATACCCAACATGATAAGGTCATATTACCGTTGCTGCTGCATGCATGAGCCAGTAATTTTCAGTCACTGTGTTCATCTTAAACTAGGACACCGATTCCATGCCCTGTTGAAAGTGTGCTGTGATCGTGACGATATTGTCCGTTTAAGTATTGTCCAGTATTTCACATTTGAAAGCACGATGCAATGTTTCTGATTGACTTCATGATAGTCGTTACCCAGTTCTGAAACATTTTTATTTGATTCATGTAACTGATTTTTAATCCACAGGTTTAACCTCGATCATGCTCTACCAAATCTTATATGGAATTTCAAGGTGAAGAATTATTTCTTTATTAGTATTGAACAACTTGTTTCTAGCTCTTTTTTGTAAATAAAAAATGTCAAAAATGCTTTTATTAGGCATACAAATCGGCGGATTCTCAGATTTCATTTTTATAAACGCTCTTATCCCTCCCCACCCCAGTCAGAAGCCATGAAACGTATGCATGCTGTAGAGCCAGGGATGATGCCCCAAGTTATAATGCTAAACCTAGGAAGCGGCAGTCAGAGGATCACTTCAAGATATTTTCTTCTGGGGCCATTATATCAGAAGCAATGATGTCGCAACATGCCGTGAAGTCCAGGGGCAACACCCCCAAATTTACAATGCTAAATCTAGGAAGCGGCTTTTGATTTGGGGGGGGGGGGGGGGGGGAGTGGGGATCACTCTGCACAAAGGATGCATCATTTTTTTGTTTTAAATAAGTTTTTTGTTTAAACTTGGATCATTTACTTTATCTTGAAGTAAGCAAAATTAAATCAGCTTTTCTGATTCCTTGTCTTTGCAGACCAGGGAAGAACTCCGCCAAGCTTTCGAGAATGAGATGAGGGCGTTCGGAATGGACCGTGAGCTGAGCAGCGGTCATACGATATCCTGGAATCATGTAGAGTTTGAGGTTCTGTACGAGTGCCTTGCTGACGAGATTAAGATCGGAGACTACTACCTGAGACTACTCCTGGAGGCGGACGAGAGTAACGAAGAAATCAGTGCCATTAAGAAATCGTAAGACTTCTTGCTGTCTTGTATTTATCAAAAAGTCTCTGTAATTCACAAGACTGCATCCTTCTTGGTGGCTCGTATTTATCAAAAAGTTTCTCTAAATCGTAAGACTTCATATTTCTTGGTGGCCCATATTTTTCAAAAGTCTCTGTTATTCGCAAGACTGCATCCTTCTCGGTGGCTTAATTGTTATCAAAAAGTCTCTGTAGTTCACTACCTCTTCCCTGGAGATTTCATTGTATTAATGGGAATGCAGAATGCAGAAATGAATATTGAAGATTTTGGTAATAAGGGATGTGTATATCTGTATACATTTGAATGTACTTTGATCATTTTCTCTTCTTTTTTTCAAACGTTTTTAACACCAGGGCCCAATTTCATAGACCTGCTAAGCAGAAAATTTTGCTAAGCAAATATTTTTACTAAGCAATGTACAGACTACCTACCAAAATGCATGCATTTTGTATGAAAGTGTGGCTGGTAACCAATGAAATCTGCTTAACAAATTTTGCTGGTAAGCGGCTCTATGATATTGGCCCCAAGTTTGAATTTTACAGGATTCAGAAATGAATATTAAAGTTGTTAGTTATAAAGGATTTGTATATTCGTGTACTTTCATATCTTTTTCTATCCTTTTCTGTTTTTTTGTGTGAAACATTTTAACACCATTTTTGAATTTTTCAGGATTCAGAAATGACTATCGAAGATGTTGATTATAAGGAATTCCTATATACCGTTGTATATTCTATTATCCTTTCTTCTGTTTTTTGTTGTTGAAATGTTTGAACAGGTTTGAGTTCTTCAACGACTTGTACCATAGGTTCTTATTGACAAACAAGATGAGCATGAAATGTATGTGTCTCCATGCTCTGGCTATTGTGTACAGTCGATGTAATGAAGAGATTGGTCACTTCAACGATACACGCTACATTGTACAGATGCTGGAAAGAGTAAGTTATGTAATCGTACATTCCAACATTGAAATACTTGATTATTGAAGACTTAAAGGGGCAGTATCATCACGATCATAGCAGAAATTCAACAGGGCATGGAATCGGTGTCCTAGTTTAAGATGAACACAATGACTGAAAATTACTGGCTCATTTATGCAGCAGCAACGGTAATATGACCTTATCATGTGGGGTATTATTTTCAGTCACTGAGTTAATCTAAAACTAGCACTCTGATTCCACTGATTCCATGCCCTGTTAATCGTGATGATATTGCCCCTTTAACCAGTTCGCGTCGGAGGCCATGTATACACGAAATTTTTTTTGGGACAGCGGATCGGAGAGCGTCTAAACACGCCACAGGATTCTCGGGAATATTTGTATAGATTCCCGGTCGACGTGGCAACGAGCCATAAGCATACGGTGGAAGACGCGGTCTCCCCGGTCACGCTCTGGTGAGCACCATTGGTTGTGTTTGTGCGGTAAAAATAAACCCGCCACGGGGTTCGGAAAAACTTTTTTATTCCCGGTGCGAACTGGTTAAGTCTTGAAATCCTGACATTAAATATCAGTGGTTGTGATTGGACCATTTGTCTGGTGCAGCACATTTTCATCCAATAGACCATCATGACAGATGAATCAACTGATAACGGGAATTGAAACCAGAACAAAAATTTGAAATCCTGAAATTATACATGAGGGATTGTGATTGGTCTACATGCATTTCCCATCCAGTAAGCCATACAGATTGATTGGCTCATAAATAATCAGAACAATAACTATAAAGTAAAATCCTATGGTATTTTGCCATTAATTCTCCAAAAATTTTGAGCTAAAATTTTCACTTTTCAGTTTTAAGTCTTCGTTGTCAGTGAGTGCAACATTAAACATTAGTGTAACCTACCTGAACAAAATTGTCCACCAACATTATTATTACCATATATGCTGTTTATATGTATAGTGTATAGATAGGCAAGAACGCGACAGATTAGTTTTGTTTATTGACAAACTGCTGTACGTAAGACGGAACATCAAAGAACTCCTTGATGCCAACGGGATCAGAGTACTGGTTGACCTCTTGACCTTAGCTCATTTGCATACATCAAGAGCTACAGTTCCTACACAGGTAAATTTGAACTTAAATAAATACATGAGATTTCTGTTTGCTCAAGTGGGACTCCCTTGCAGAGTGTTAAGCCCAGTGTCTGCCTAGAAGGTCCTCATGGGTTCATTAAACACACTAACCATCACTGGGCCCCATTTGTAATTCTTGGTGGAGAGAAGCAATTTATGGTAAAGATGCAGCCACTAGAAGACAAACCTGTTCCACTATAAACTCACTTGATAGTGACACTCCATGACCATGCTATAACTGACCCAGTTATCCATTATTCATAAACCCTCTAAGAAAATAAAACTAAATGTCTACCGGTTATTAATTTGTTGGTCATGTTTCAGAGTAATGTTATAGAAGCGCCACCTGATATGCAGTCCAGTACAGAGAAAGAGTGGTACTATGGTAATGTTGAGAGAGAACGACTCGGACCATTCAGTTTTGCAGAGGTCAGAAACACTTCCTTTACCCATATGATGGGGGGGGGGGGGGGGGGTCGGGTCGGGTGTGGTCACATTCCAACTGCCGGTATTTGAGCAGTAAACTCATGGTTCAATCCATGCGTAATGTTTTAATTCATACAGTGAAAATATTTAAAAATTTTAAAATTTTAAAATTTATGAGGTTACTCTTATGGAGGAGGTGATTTCTTTTTAAAAAAAACTTTTTGTACAGTGGACAAAATAATTTACCAAATTAACAACCCCTTAGAAATGGGAGAATAATTCTAGAGTAAAAACCGAACTAGAGGTTGAAATACCAATCCACCTGTTAACCTGCTTGGGATTCGAACCCAAGACAAGGAAAGCACCCGCTGTCAAACCAGACTACCTTGTTTGTACCCTTACAGATGAAGGATCTGTGGGAGGAAGGTGCAATCAACGCCAAGACACGATGCTGGGCCCAAGGTCTGGAAGGCTGGAAGTCTCTCCATCAGATCCCGCAGCTCAAGTGGGTTCTCCTGGCCTCCGGTACCGCCGTCCTGAACGAGAGTGATCTGGCAACACTGATACTGAACATGCTCGTCCGTATCTGCGGTTACTATCCCAGCAAGTACGTTCCAAAGTCCAAAGTTTCAAAGGTTTGATGTTAAGGGTTAGAATTGGTAATTCCAAAATATAGCAAATGGTCAAACTGTAACGAGAAACTTTCTTGGTGTAAAGCTGATGATAGTATTCATTTCTCCCTAGAAATAATTGTGTCTGAGGTGCGGTCACTTTTTTCGAAAAGTGATATAATTTTCTAGGTTGAGATTAAGAAATGCATTGGAATGAATACATCAAATCTGAATGAATTGTCACTTTGTTCTAGTTGGTGACACAACGTAATAAGCTGACATTTTCAAAAGTTGGTTGTTTAATGTAAGAGGAGTAAGTGTACTAGTACGACCAGTTTTACCAGCATTACCAATGTTGTACCATCCCTTCGAAGGAGAATGTTAGCAAGGGTTATTGATTCCTGTTATTTAGACTGTTAATGATGACAACTTTTCTTAATTGGTAACTTTTGTTTTTTGAATTTCTTTGACTGTACAGAGATTCAGACGGCGCCATCATCCGCCCATTGCCAAGACCAAAGAGGTTACTCTCCGACGCAACCTGCCTGCCTCATCTTGTTCAGGTGGGCGCGGTTCGTCTTTTGTTTGTATGAGAACAAATCTAGCAAAAGGCTTAAGCAGTATAGATGAAATGACACATGACATCACTTGGTTATAAAAAGAGCGCCCTCTGTCAGAGTGTGACAGGTGAAAGCTGTATTGTTTCCAATGGCAGGAACGTTTAGATTCCTCTATTTTGATAAGATGTCAGCAGAAAAATGTATAATTTTTGTAACTTTAAGTAACGCTCAAATCTTTTTCATGGATGATGTTTACAATACTTGATATCATATATGGACTGAAGTACAAATGTTGAATAACTGAATAATTCATGAATCGATTATAATAAGCATTTCCATTGGTTCTCCAGCTTCTATTGACCTTTGACCCCATTCTGGTTGAGAAGGTCTCCATCTTGGTCTTTGACATCATCCAGGATAACCCTAATCTGCAGCGGCTGTACCTGACTGGTATATTCTTCTTCATCATGATGTACACAGGATCAAATGTCTTACCTCTTGCATGGTAGGAACCAATCACAGTATCTGATCACATTTATGGATGAAATTCTTACATTGCAGATATTATACAAATATTGGTGTAATTTGTTCTTTTTGTTTTAGCCATTGTGAAAAATCACCTATGGACTGAATTTTATAGCTGTCTTGTTTTACAGCATTTTTACTTTCACTTTATTCTAATTAGCAGTTTGTAACATTTTAATTCATTATTGATACAAAATGCTGTAAAATTTCATGTTTTTGATGTATTTTTTTATTTCAGGTTCCTAAAGTACTCCCACATGAGGCAAGCTTTCAGAGCAGATGATGTGAGTATTCAGATTTGTCAATTTCATATTGTCATTCCGACAAATATTGTTTGAAAGCGTACATGGTATGCCAGATCAGTGCTTTGAAGGTGAAGGTACCCAAACTTGATACACCTTCCAAGTTCCTTTAAAAATCCCAGGCTGTCAGACAATGCCACTTTTCTGTAACCCATAGTCACTAGAGTGTGAAGTTCAAATACTCCAGCGGTTTACAATAATTGTTTATCTTTCTGTACAACCCAGAGTAAGCAATCGGACATCATGCATCGTAGCATACTGGGCCACATCCTTCCTGAGGCAATGGTACACTATCTGGAGAATCACAGCGCCGAAAAATTTGCAGAAACATTCCTCGGAGAGTTTGACACCCCGGAAGCCATCTGGAGTGGAGAAATGAGGTAAGGGTCATAGGTCATAGGTCATAGGTTGTAGGTCAAAAGTAGGAGATTCCAATTCACCAGTTAATAAAGTGCATTGTGCAGCAGAGATTGATAGGACATATGTTATCTTGGGTGTAGAAATGAGGTATGGGTCATAGGTTGTGAGTGTCGTGGCCGAGCGGTCTAGCGCACCAAACTCAAGTTCTGGTGTTGCCAGCAGCAGGGTGTGGGTTCGAGCCCCGGTCGTGACACTTGTGTCCTTGAGCAAGGTACTTAACCATAATTGCTTTGTCCTTCGGATGGGACGTAAAGCCGTAGGTCCCGTGTGTTGTATAATGCACGTAAAGTGGATTGTCGTGCGGTCTAGCGCACTGAACTCAAGTTCTGGTGTTGCCAGCAGCAGAGTGTGGGTTCGAGCCCCGGCCGTGACACCTGTGTCCTTGAGCAAGACACTTAACCATGGTTGCTTCTCTCCACCCAGGGGTTAAATGGGTACCTGTGAAGGCAGAGATGGTTTGCTCTATATGCGCTAGAAATGGCAGCAATTGAGCTGTATACTCCCCAGGGAGCTGAGATGGTTTCAGGAATGATTTATGAGTCTTATGAGCCTTATGAGCAGGGATAATAATATAATGCGCCTTGAGCACCCCTTAGTTGGTGGATACGTGCGCTATATAAATCTATACATTATTATTATTATTATTATTATTATTATTATTATTATTATTTATTATTATTATTATAGGTTGTAGGTCATAGGTTGTGGGTCATAGGTTGTGGGTCATAGGTTGTGGGTCAGGTATTCTTGTGGGTCTCAACTCGCCAGTCACTAGAAACATTTGTGCATCAGAGTTGATCAACCCAAAGCCATCTGGAGTGCAGAAATGAGGTAAAGGTCATAGGTCGTAGGTTATAGTGAGTGAGTCATGGGTCATAGTTCTTGGATTCTAGTGACTCATCGTTCTCTAGAATACATCGTGCATTTGAGTCTCTTTGACTGGTCCTCTGATAGTTCAGTCTTTGCATGTTATTTTTTTCCCAGGCGTATGATGATTGAGAAGATCGCTGCCCATATAGCAGACTTCACCCCTCGTCTACAGAGCAACACACGTTCCATCTATCAATATTGTCCCATCCCACTCATCAACTATCCTCAGCTTGATGGAGAGCTGTTTGTCAATATCTATTATCTGAGGCATCTATGCAACAAAGATAGATTCCCAGACTGGCCAATCAGGGAACCGGTAAGTTCACACACTCTTTTCTAGAATTCACAGAATTCTGAAGAAGGATTAGTTCAGTAATCTTCAGTTGAATCTCGTACTTCATTATTGGGTTCAAAGGTCGTTCAATGTCAGTGTACCATGCCTCTTTTTTTACTCATTGATATGACCTTTTATATGACCTTTTCAGGTCAAGTTACTGAAGGATATCTTGGAGGAGTGGAAGAAAGAAGTGGAGAAGAAGCCACCATCGATGTCGATAGAAGAGGCGTATGAAGTCTTGAATCTCATGACATCAGCTGGGGGGTAAGCCGCTCACTCTATCGGGGAAAAATGAGAGATTGGTCATTCAACATTGTTTCAAAATGTTTTTTTTTTTTAGAAATCTGATATTTTTGATTTTATATTTGTAAGTTTGGGGTGAAACCATGTAAATGAAGAATCTCTTCCGATTTGCTACGTTCCAGTTGGAAAGCATACTGGTCAAAACATTTTCAGAACAACACAACAAAGAAAAGATTATCTGTATACTTAGTGTTACTGTACATTTACCCATTTTGATATGTTTTGTTTAAAATAAAAATGGGGACAATATTTGTTGGTGATAATATTTATGAAAGTAACAGGATTAATTTCCCAGAGAGTGTGAGAAACTGACACATTTTTTCAGCGATTGTTGGAAGTGATTGGTAGATATGTGATTTGGTTGATTTCAGCCATGAGGAGTCCGTTATCCGCAAAGCCTATTTCCGACTAGCTCAAAAGTACCATCCTGACAAGAATCCTGAAGGCAGGGTAAGCATAATGCAACTTTCATATTTAAAATTTTTTTTCAAAAGAATAGACCGCTTCAATTCGCTTCAAATCAATTCAGGAATGATTTATGCGCCTGATGAGCAGGTATAATAATGTACAGTGCTGTGATCTAGTTGCTAGGATATGTGCACTTTATAAGAATCGTGTATTATTATCCAAACTCAAGTGTTTTTCTTTCTATAAGAGCACTATTATTGAATGAATGAATCCATATTTTCCATAATTTTGACTGTATTGCATCCATCAGACAGAATTTACCACCATAATTCTTTTCTTTACTAGGATATGTTTGAGAAAGTCAGCACGGCTTACGAGTTTCTGTGCAGTAAATCCGCCAAGCATACGGACGGGCCAAACCCCGATATCATCGTCCTCATCCTCAAATCCCAGAGTATCCTCTTTGAGAGATATAAAGATGGTAAGCAAAGATGGTTGGCCCTCGTGAAAACTAAGTACATAAATCAAATTTGACAGTGATATAAGACAAAATTACTAAAGTGGGATTTGAACCTGTGACCTCTGGATTAGGGCAAAAAAAAAGGTCTCTGGTCATAGGTCGGTTTCAAAATCGGTGTGGTGACGCGCTTTTTTTTTTTTTTTTTTTGGGCTGCAGTTGAACATCATTTCATGGCAGAAACCAGATGCTGTTTTTTGTCTTACTATATCGACGCTAACTGATTAATTTTGCCCTACACCGACGTGTGTATAGCACTGTATACTCAGTGCTTTCTGAGTGTCTGTGGAAAAAAACACTTGGGCGGGGTTCGAACCCACGACTTCCTTCTTACTAGTGTATTGATGCTGTACTAACTGAGCTATCCAGCAGTATGGTTGTCTTGGTTCTGGGGGTGATAATCAGAAGATATGAAACTTACATTCACTGTCGAACCATGGATCATGCCTCAAGTTGCAACGCTAAACCTGAGAAGTGACAGTGAATCAATCATGAGAGATTGCAGGTTTTTTTTGTTAATATTTCAAATTGTCAAACAATCCACGAGGGAACTATCTGACTTGTTTTTGTCGTAGTGTTGGAGCCGTACAAGTATGCCGGCTACCCGATGCTTATTAAGACGATTCAGATGGAGACACACGACGACGCCCTGTTCTCCAAGTCAGCCCCACTGCTCATTGCTGCGAGTGAGCTAGCCTTCCATACTGTCAACTGCTCCGCTCTCAACGCAGAGGAACTGTGTCGAGAGAATGGCATTGAGGTAAATGGGTCGGTTCATACATCATATAGAAAGTACTGTTGTTGTAACACTGTGACTTACAGGTGTTTGTGTGTTGCATACTCCTGTCCATTTTAATTTTGATTTTACAATAAAAAGCTGTGAATTTGGTTGATTGGGGGAAACATCAATTGGGTTGAAACTATATAGATCAAATATCTGTGATGCTACTGAACTAGAAGGGGAAAAAAATTCCCATATAATTTATATTTTGATCTATTCACAGTTTGATTTCCTTATCTGTTGAAATGATATTTATGAATCCCCGTACCCCCATGCGTTCCAGGTTTTACAGGAAGCCTTCATCCGTTGTGTTACTATGCTAAGCAGATCCAGCAAGCCTAAAGACGTAGCCGTGGAGGTAAGTCATTCTTCATATCTTGTCTGGTACCCTATGCTCACCATAGGGCGCCCACACAAGGCTTTTGTCAAGACCATTGGAGGTTGCCCAGATTTAGGAGGTGCCGTTCCTTAACCAGTTCGCTTCGGATGCCGTGTATACATGCAATTTTTTTTTGTACAGCGGATCGGAGAGCGTCTAAACACGCATTCCGATTTTTGTGTGTGTCACCGGGAGACTTGTCAACACGCCACACGTGGCGTGCCGTCGTCAGCGGACTGGCGTGTATACACGCAATCGTTTCTCGAGTCCATGGGATCACGGTTGGTGGCGGACAAAATGCACTGCAAATACTGAACGAGTTCACTCTTTTTGTTGATTTTTGCCTAATCCCTTTATCCAAGACCTGTTCCTTTGACGTACCAGCCAAGCATTTGTAAAGACGGATTTATATCCATTGTTTACGAGGCATTCGATCTCTCTCCAGGTATGCCGTGGCATTGGAGCTTGCCAACGGTCTAATTGTGCTGAACAAACACAACCGTAATTAAAAAACTAGCCATTTAATTCTCGAAATGTCAATGAGTAAAGGTGTTTATTTGGTTGTCCGAACTTAGTTTCATTGACAAAAAAAAATATTAATGGCTAGAAATTTTTTCAGATTTTTCACTGAAAATAAACCCGCACAGGGGACCGGAAAAAAATCAATATTCCCGACGTCAACTGGTTAAGTAACTGGTTTAACTATATGAAAAAAAAAAACTTCTTTATTTGCTTGTTCGTTAGGTGTGTGTTAACGTGATCAAGTGTTACGCCGTAGCTGCTCAGTTTGAGATGTGTCGAGATCGCATCACTGAGATCCCTACGATCATCAAGGATCTGTGTCGTACTCTATACTTCAAGGTAATGACAAGTCTGGTGTCCAGACTCTAACTTTGTCTGTATTCAAGCCTTGGCCACTTAAACACTGTCCGTTATACATTATTCCACAGTCTCAATGAAAGGAAAAGTAAACTGTTTACAAACTGTATACCAGTTGGTCTATCGCATAGCCCTGCCCCCAAATACTATTTATCCACTCTTTGGCTCACTTTCATTACCAAAGACTTGTGTATTGGACCCTATCACACAGCGTCCCTGTTTGTCTGGGTCCCTGACCAATTGTTAGATATCATTAACATAAAGAAATGAACTCAAAAGGCACCAGTCTATTCCAGGCATGAGCCTCACTTTGAGTCCCATAGACTTGTGTAGTAGAAAACCAAGATGGCTCCCATCAGTAAAAGGCCATCTTAGTTGGATGATGCTAAAATGCAAAAAGAAGATGTTATCTTGCTGTGATAAATTTAATATTTCATGGAAAAACTTGTGTCTCGAAACAAAACCTAATAATAAGAATGACTTTTCTTGTTGCAGCAACTGACCCAGTTATGCATAGAGTCCTCCAAGTGCGTGAGTGCATTTGCCATTGATAAGTATCTTCAAGACCATCTCCATCAGGCCGGTGTCATTTGGCATCTTCTCCTCTTCCTCTTCAAGTATGACTTCACTCTGGATGCTTCGGGCGTGGAGGTTGAGTCCGAAACCAACCAACAGGTCAGTAAACTTTACCAGCTGGGCGTTGATGTTTTGATCTTTGTTTTCTGTATCCTCTTACCTTGAGTTGCTCTTTTCAAGCTTTTTATGGGCGAATTCCATGTGGGGAAATTTTGTCTTGTTATACGTGATGTACGGTACATGTTCTAGATTTCCTGCTGTCTCTGTTTTCCTCTTGTCTGTCTGTCTGGTCATGTGACTCTGTGACTCAAATTGACTTGACTCGGCAGACGATGTGGCTTGACCTCGACTTAACCTTGTGTGGCAATGACTCGACTCAAATCATTGTCTTGAAATTACTCGACTTGAGTCCCAGTATTCAATGATTCGTTACAACTCGTCTTGTATCCGTTATTCAGTATATGAGTCTGGCTGTACATTTGTCTATCTGCCTTCTCTCTCCCCACCCCCTCTGCCTCTCTTTGTCCACCTTTGTCCACCTTTGTCCACCTTTGTCCACCTTTGTCCACCTCTCCGTCCATCTCTTTGGTCATTTGTAAGTCTCTGACTCCTTTGTTTATTTATGCAACAGCAACTGGCCAACAACCTTGCCCGTCTGAGTCTAGTCGCTTTGACCAAGCTGGGAGGATACAGGGCAGATGAACATAAGACCCCAGAGAATCCAGCCATCAGAAAGTCCTTGTCTGCACTCCTGACACCCTACCTAGCTAAACAGCTCTCTCTACAAACGCTTAATCAGGTAAGCTCATATTAGGTTCGGGCATCCTGGGATCAGTTCTACCTGGGCCCAATTTCATACTAAGCTAAAAAATTTGCTGAGCACAGAAAAATAGGTTACCAGCCAAATTGCCACGTGATGTATACTACTCAAAACAATTTAGGGAACACCGGATTTTTAACATCAGATAGGTTTGAAATGTTCCATGAACCGGGATTTTCATTTGCAACCCCCTCTCTCTTTCAGTATAGTCATGTCATGAAATGTGTAATCACTACATGCATGCTTTATCATCTGTTTCATTGTGCAGTTGTTTCTCATCAATTCTGTGAAACATTGTGTTGATCTGAAATAAATGATCTTGCTTTAACCGAGATTATTCCGGTGTTCCCTAAATTGTTTTGAGTAGTATATATTGCTTCTGGCCGGTTCTCAGCTAAATTTTGCTTAACAGATATATTTGGCCCATCTGATCCAAGTCTATCTTGTAGATATGCATTATATCTGAAGAACATAATTATGTCATGAAATGAAATGGTAATTGAATTACTTTTTTACGACCCTTGAGAAATAACAGTTACAACATCAATACAATTACAGTGTATTTGTAATTAACCCTCCTACTATAGCTGCACTTTAGTGGCAAGTAGCTATAGAGGTCAAAATCAGTCAACTGACTGTTTTGACTGTTGACCCAAATGTGCACACAGGGGCATTTTTGACTGGTTTTTACTGTCATTTTGACCACCCTCAACAATACCAGACAGTGCTTTTACCAGTCAAAAATGGTAGACTCATTTTGACCTGGAAATGTACTTACTACATGTAAGGTTTGACAGTGTTTGACTTTTAAGCGCACCAGATATACCTTGGCAAGTAAATCAACATTTTGACTGATTTTCACCCTTGTAGTAGGAGTTAGGAGGGTTAATTACACAATAAGGCAAAATTGTTGTTGACCCCTACTCTGGCAATAAGCCATTATAATGTGAGATTCCACTTTTCTGTGTAGAATGGAATAACTAAAAGATAGGCGATTCTTACTTCTATACAACAAACTCTATATATCTTGTTTTATTTTATGAAGTTATTTTATTGGTTTATCAAATGATTTTTAAAAATTTTTGTTTTTTTTGTTCCTGAAAATTTTTGCTCTAAACTATTTAAATTTTGTGGGTGCTATTATTTGCACTAATAATACAAAAAAACATTTTGGCATAATGCTTAATGTTGCTTCTTTTATTGCATTACTTGACGGGGTTAGGTTCCACTTTCGGTCAATGAGGTAAGACATGACATCAATCACCATAGTAACTAGTCACTTATTCTTTATAACTCTTTCTTTTGTTTGATCTTTAATAGGCTCACCTAATAACATTAAAGGGACAATATCATCTCGATGAACAGGGCATGGAATCAGAGTGCTAGGTGACTAACTGGAAATTACTGGCTCATTTATGCAGCAGAAACGGTAATATGACCTTATCATGTGGGGTATTATTTTCAGTGACTCAGCGACTGAAAATAATATCCCACACGATGAGGTCATATTACTGTTTCTGCTGCATAAATGAGCCAGTAATTTCCAGTTACTGTGTACTTGCTGTGTTCTAAAACTAGAACACCGATTCCATGCCCTATTGAAAGTCTGCTGTGATTGTGGCAATACTGTCCCTTTAACACTGTTTTTGCACTTTGACGTAGTTTGACGTTTTAATCGGGGTTTTTTTCTTTGTAAAAGGTGATGGTTAACATATAATAGAGGATTTCATTGGAAGATTGGAAGATGTCAATGTTTGTGCTCTAGTGGGTTTTTTTTCGTTTTCGTTTTTTACACCAATCCGATAAGGCAAAGACAGATGTCATATACTGAGGTGTAATTATTGATTCTGCATTCGTAATGTCAATTTGTGACAAGTTACAGCAATTGTACAAAGTGTTAACCCCTTGCGTACAGTTGACAGCTATAGCCACGGCTTGCGGACAGGCCACTGGGCTGTTGAATTAATTGATTTTCCAGCTGCATTTGCTGAGAATTCGCCTTGAATAGAAATCTTCAAGAAGGCTGATAGTTTGGTGAACCATATTGTTCTTGAATGGGAGTGTTATATAATAGATTGGGCTTTCGAGAGCTTTCTGAATACAGCCCTTTCAAGAGCTTTCTGATGAACACAGCCTTTTCAATTACGCTATGTGGGGACTGCGCGTGCGTTGAATAGGGTATGCCCGGTTTAGCTTGGCCTCTTATTGGTTAGTCTATACACTCGGCTGAACAGCGCCGTTGTGCACATGTCCACGGCCGGGTTCGACCCGGCGCGTCCCACAGATGTTTCTTGGTTGGCCACACCGCCTTCACTCGGTAAAAATAATACCATACGGGGTTAAGCGTGCATGGACACATCAAAAATCCATGCATGCTTTAGCATATTAAATAATACATTTACTTGTCACTTATCAAATTGATAAATTTCCCTCTGTAACCACTATTTGTATGCCCCTGTCATTAAGTCTATAGACTAATCCGTCGACCAGTTTACTGGGCGCCGCCATAACATCCGTGGTACCTACAGTCTGCGTCAAGCGTTCATTTTCTCCGCAGTCCAGTGCTTCTTCAACCAATCTGTGCACTGACGAAACGCTCAGCGTACCGTGAAGAATTGAAGAATTTGAAGAATTCGTGTGACGCGCACGTGCAGTGTGGTACCACCACAGTAATGGCGGAAAACAGTGGTCGACGGATTGGTCTATAGATTTTGGTTTTGTCTGTTCCTCATGTGAAAGATCTCGTGGTATTGTTGGCAGTGAAAAGCACAAATTAACAAATAAAACAAAAAATAAATTTGTGAAAAAATGTTTAAATGTGATTGAAGCTTTGCTTGTTTTGTCTATGTCAGTGACCCCCCATGTCAACAATGCATGCAAATCAATCAATTATCACCTACGGAACATATCCAAGATTCGCAAATACATTGACACAGACACATGTCACGTTGCTGTAAGATCTCTAGTCCTCTCACGGCTAGACTACTGTAATTCTCTTTTCAATGGGATGAAACAATCTGATATCACTCGCCTTCAAAAGTTTCAAAACAATGCCGCTCATACCATACAAATAAAACCCAAACATTCTCATGCATCACCGCTTCTTCAACAATTACACTGGTTACCAGTTCAAAAACGCATTATCTTCAAGACCGAGATGAATATGTACAAAGCACTTTCGAACATACATCCAAAATACATTTCAGACTCACTAGATCTCAGCACACCTAACCGAAGCGGCCTCCGCTCGGAGCAGAACTTAAAAAAACCTCGTACATACAAACATGCAGGTGACAAGGCTTTCTCTGTAGCTGGACCCAGTTGCTGGAATTCACTATCTTTCAACATTCGCGCTTGTAACTCTGTTCACCAATTCAAATGTAAACTCAAATCATATCTGTTTTTATCTTAAGGACACTTACCGCCTGCTTTTTCATTTCATTGTCTCCTTTTTTTTCCTTCTCTGGGATTGTTCTTGTACATAGCGCATTGCAACCCTCGGAAAAATGCGCTTTATAAATGCGTGTATTATTATTATTGTTCTTTTTTCATGACACCCAGTAAAAGCTTTTTCTGTTTTGTGTCTTCAGGTTTTGAAGATCCTAAACAGTAACACTGAAAACCCTTATCTGATCTGGGATAATTCAACGCGGGCTGAGCTGACAGAGTTTGCTGCTAGGCAACAGGAGGATAAAGTCAGAACAGTGAGTTGACGAACGATTTCTCGACGTTTCATGATTTTCTTTTTTCCTTCAATTTTTTGCATCAGGTTTTTTGTATGTGGCTTGACTTAATGAAACGGTGTTGGAGACTAATCTCATTTTGAAATGTTTTGTCACTTTGTAGGGACAGTGCGACCCAACCTTTGGTGCTGATTTTGTGTTCTCCGCCTATGAGAAAGAATTAGTTATCGGTGACGTGTTCGTACGGGTTTACAACGACCAGCCACTCTTTCCACTAGAGGTGAGCATTTATGATTTCCCAAATTATAGTTCTGTCATTCAGTATTGTAACAACAAAACATTTACAAAAGTGTCTAATCCTGTCCCTTAAGTATTAAGAAGTTAAGCTTCAAATGATGTTCCTTGTTGACGTATTTATAGAGAGAGGTGTTGGCTGGCATTTTACTTAGCCTAGGTGGAGAAAGCTTCTCATCAGAACATTCTATCACAGAGCAGCAATGTTTGTCATCAAGCCTGTGGTTTCTCAGGATTTTTCCTGATTTCAGGATTTTTCCTGATTTCAGGATTTGTTTACAAATCTCCCTTTGCCTAAACATTTTCTGGAAAGAAGAGAAGTAGCCACCAATGAAAGAAAGAAGTAGCCTGTATTGTGTCCAAACCTCTAGTTTCTTGTTTGTGAGGATGTAGAGAGTTTGTAAATCCTCCAAAATTAAACATCCAGGAGGTTCAGGGGGATTTGTCCTCTAGACCAAAGGGAGACTCAGGCCTGCTACCCATTTTTCAGGATTTTTTGCTTTTGTCAAATCACACTCCTGTGTCATGCATCAGACCTTTGATGCGAAAAGCAAATACTTTGTCATGGCGTTGACTTTGTGGGTTTTTTGTTATTTTTTTGCAGGATGCCAAGGGGTTCACCGTCAGCTTACTTGATTTCCTTGGATCTCAGGCTCAGGTAAGACAACCCACACACGCCGTATGTACATCTGCACCATGATTTAAAAACAAATATTATTCAAGGCTGTTGAGTTTGAAAACCAAATTGATGTGATTTTCAAAGTCAAAAAATACCTCTAATATGACATCACATGTTCTATTGTATATAAAAAAAAAATTTGCTCTAAAATTTATTGCTCCTTTTTGACTCATTTTGTTGATCAGTAAACATACATTTTGGGGGCTATTCACTTAAGCCATGATGTATTTCTTTGTCGTTGTAGTACCTTCATTCACTAATGGCGATCACATCTCAAGCAGTCGACACCAGCAAAAACAGCACTCAAGCTAAGAGGCTCGGCAACTGTGAGATGGCCCTAGAATCACTCGGCAATGTCATCAAAAACAACCCAGGTTTGTAAAATATACCTGGGTTTAGATTTTTGATTTTGTTTGTGAGCCCACTTATAATATACTACTACTCAAAACAATTTAGGGAACACCGGATTTTTAACATCAAGTAGGTTTGAAATGTTCCATGAACCGGGATTTTCATTTGCAACCCCCCCCCCCCCCTTTCTCTTTCAGTAGTCATGTCATGAAATGTGTAATCACTACATGCATCCTTTATCATCTGTTTCATTGTGCAGTTGTTTCTCATCAATTCTGTGAAACATTGCGTTTATCTGAAATAAATGATCTTGCTTTAACTGAGATTATTCCGGTGATCCCTAAATTGTTTTGAGTAGTATATAAAGAGCACCCCAGAAAACAAGCAAAACATCCACAAAGGAAACACAAGGAACCATAATGGCTAAGTCTGTTTAGTGTGGGCTCTAATCCTTTTCCTGATTTCCTGAGTGTTATACACCTAATCTCATTGGCGACATAGCCATACCATTATTAAGACAATCTGTATGCTGTTTAAGTTGAAGATAGCATGTTCCCGAACTCAAGCAACCGCTTACCGGGATATGCCTCCATTGCATCATTTTTTTCAAGTATCTATCCAATATTTTTCACCCTATTTGTACACTGATTTATTACAGGATGTGATTTTTCCAGATTTTTCCAGATTTTCGGATTTTTATAAATCACAATGTTGTGATCCTCCAGATTTTAAAGATTTAAGCAATAAAGGAAAGCAAAGCAAACGCTCAGAACTATAGATTTCACCCCAGCGCTGTTCACAACAGCGGCCCCAATACCCCTAGCAAAATTTACGTGGATTTTTCAAAACTGCCCAATCACCCCCCTGTTTATTAATACTATTTTACCTGTATACTGTGACTTGCGAATTGTGAAATGGAAATAAATGTGAATGAATTGAAAAAAGTTTGAAATATTCCAAATGTTTTGAGATTCGAGATGATCCTTTATATTTAGTAGAGTACATTGGGAGCGTTGGTGTATTGCGTGGAATTACTTTTTTTTGTGTATTGGACTTAAATGAATTTGTTTAATAATTACAGGAACCGAGATCCAGTGCAATGGGCATTATAAGCTTCTCTTCTCTCTCCTCAAGCTCACAGGGGCTACCAAGCTACAGATGCTTGCTCTAGAGGTAATCTTACTCATACATCTTTATATTTAATACCGGCCTGTGATTTCTCAGGATGTTTCCTGATTTTATACAAATATTTTATACAAATTACCCTTTGACGATATCATGACGATATTGTCCCTTTAATTTTTCCACAAGTGGACCAAGTTCCTGACATATTTTTGAACGTCGCTCAGCCAACAGTGAGAAACCACTCTTTACACTATCGAACATAACCTTTAAATATTATCAAATTGCAGAGAGAGGGATGGAGGGATTTAGAAACTGGTCAAACCCTTTCCGCCATTTTACTCCTCCAACAAAAAGCAGCCGTCAAACAGTATTTGTAAAAATCTCATTTTCTTTGCGGTGATTGTAGTCGGGTGCTATTCACAAAATGTATATTTGAAACCCTTCATTTTCACTGAGACATCTACATAATAATATAGTTGTCATCAAGATCATGCCATGTCTGTTGATGTCTTGCCTTAATAACTGGATCTACTTTCAGGTCGTGAGGAATGTCACCACCAACAGGGAGTGTGTGGCTAACATATCTGACTCCAATGTCCTTCCATATCTGTTACTGACGCTACACTCTTTGCCATCGGGTCAGTAAAAGAAATATAACAATAACAAATGACAATGTAAGGTCATTCAGTATAAAAATGTGGATGCACCTGTCACGCACACGTATATACAGCTCACCAGTATTTCCTCCAATTTCATGTACAGCATTGGTCCAAGAAGCATTTGACTGCGTAGAGTAATGAACGTTTGACATAGCATAATAAACAGATCGTCGTGTGCCCAGAAGAAAGACATAACGAAAGTGTAACCGGCAAAAGGTCGTAAGCAATTAATGTGCAAAATTGTGTTTCAAGAAAACTGAGTGTGAAAGTATGGTCGTTTTTCTGCCATTTATAAGTCATTGTAGGAAAGTTAAATTCCGCATGGGAATGGAAAAACATGTCTTTGGAGTAATTCTAGCAACAAATATATTATGCCCTACTTTTTTGCAAAGGAGCCATTTTATTGCTTACAACCTTCTACTGGGACAAAAAGTTGTACTTTGTGTGCTCGGAAGAAGGTTGTAGAGCCTTATGACCTTCTTCCGGGCACACAATGAGATTTGATCTCGAATGACCTTTATTTGAGATACCCATATTGCTCATTATGGCTCAACATCTACCTTGGTGCTTGGTTACTCTCTACTCTATCTATGACAGTCTTGCCTTTATCAAAAGTACTTACATTTGTCTGATTTGTATTATTTCTTTGTCAGGATGTTTGACTGTTATTGAAACTCTTAATTCGCTGTCTTCCAACACAAAGATTGTTAAAGAGGTTGTTGCTAAAGGTAAGCTTACATCGGAACCTTATGTAGCCTCGTAGCTTTCGAGTATAAACCTTATTAGGGAGGGTCATTTAAAGCTTTCATCAGAACCTTATGTAGCCTCCCAGCTTCAGAGTATAAACCTGTCATATTTTTTATCGTAGGTTGCCCTTATATATTTCATTTCCCTTATACGTCATATCCTATGTGATCTTGTGTATTTTTCCCCCTAGGTGGTCTTGTCTATGTTCTGGATCTCTTCTGTAACTCCCCGAACCCTAACGTCCGAGAGAAATCGGCAGAGCTCTTCGCCAAGATGCAGTCGGATAAACTGATGGGTCCTCGGGTCAGGATTCTCCTCAGCAAGTTCCTGCCTTCTATCTTCATGGACGCGATGAGGGACAGCCCCGAAGCGAGCATACACATGTTTGAAGGTAATGCAGACAAACAGACAGGTTGGCAAACAGACAAATCTCTGTCCTCATTGCTCGATCGATTGGGAAAATGTGGGTTGTGCGTCTGCGCTGCGTTAAGCGTATTTGTGTATTTGCATATATGCAATTTCCTCAGAGCCATTACTATTAGAAGGCGTTTGTGTGGAATACTGTTACGTACGCACATAGAGTATACATGCAACACTCAAATGGATTCCACATTGCCCTATCATCAAGATACTGGGTGCATTGTCACCACTAGAGGGCTACAAATCTGACAGCTCATAAGAAACAAACGGACAATGACACAGACAAGCTAACACATGGAGATGTCAGAGATGTTCAATATTCCTTGATTTTGCAATTACTTGAAGGTGTTCATGAGAATCCTGAACTAATTTGGAATGACGATGCGAGAGAGAAAGTCTCATCAACGATCAAGAGGATGAAAGATGAGTAAGTATTCTTGAGAACTTTCAAGTTTTCTTTCAAAAATAATTTATAAGAGGTCTCATATTTGACAACCCTGGTTTTTTTTTGGTTGGCTCCTATCCATATATTTGTCCTGTTCTTACGTTCCATGTAATTTATTCATCACCAATTCTGTAAAAATTGCTCTTTGTGGGTCCCTATCCTATAATTTTGAAAATCCTACCATGAAAACAAGTTCCGACTAACTTCAGACCATGAAAACAAGTTCCGACTAACTTCAGACCATGGAAACTTTCCTTGTGTATCATTTTATTGTAAATACCAAGATAAAAAACAGTTTCCTTGCTATACATGGCTATAGAGGTAATATGCTATAGGCTTGTAATATGCCTAATGATAATGGCAAACATTTTTCCTATCTTTTCATTTTCTCACAATATCATCCCTGATTTATTTAATCTTTTCTTATGTTTCATGAAATTCATTCATCACCAGTTCTGTTATAAAATGTGTCATTTCAGTTTTCTAACTTTGCAAAATGAAAATTAAGAAAGGATTGGTTGACTGTAAACAGATTTGTGTTTGTGTAAGGTTGAGAGAAGTCCATGTTAAAGTTTTATTTTTATATATCGTCGCATCAGTGCAACAAGGTCGTATCATAGTTACGACCTTGTTGCAGACATGGATTATGCTCAGTGCAACAAGGTCGTATCATAGTTACGACCTTGTTGCAGACATGGATTATGCTCAGTGCAACAAGGTCGTATCATAGTTACGACCTTGTTGCAGACATGGATTATGCTCAGTGCAACAAGGTCGTATCATAGTTACGACCTTGTTGCAGACATGGATTATGCTCAGTGCAACAAGGTCGTATCATAGTTACGACCTTGTTGCAGACATGGATTATGCTCAGTGCAACAAGGTCGTATCATAGTTACGACCTTGTTGCAGACATGGATTATGCTCAGTGCAACAAGGTCGCATCATAGTTACGACCTTGTTGCAGACATGGATTATGCTCAGTGCAACAAGGTCGTATCATAGTTACGACCTTGTTGCAGACATGGAATTATGCTCAGTGCAACAAGGTCGTATCATAGTTACGACCTTGTTGCAGACATGAATTATGCTCAGTGCAACAGGGTGTATCATAGTTACGACCTTGTTGCAGACATGAATTATGCTCAGTGCAACAGGGTCGTATCATAGTTACGACCTTGTTGCAGACATAGATTATGCTCAGTGCAACAGGGTCGTATCATAGTTACGACCTTGTTGCAGACATGGATTATGCTCAGTGCAACAGGGTCGATCATAGTTACGACCTTGTTGCAGACATGGATTATGCTCAGTGCAACAGGGTCGTATCATAGTTACGACCTTGTTGCAGACATGGATTATGCTCAGTGCAACAGGGTCGTATCATAGTTACGACCTTGTTGCAGACATGGATTATGCTCAGTGCAACAGGGTCGTATCATAGTTACGACCTTGTTGCAGACATGGATTATGCTCAGTGCAACAGGGTCGTATCATAGTTACGACCTTGTTGCAGACATGGATTATGCTCAGTGCAACAGGGTCGTATCATAGTTACGACCTTGTTGCAGACATGGATTATGCTCAGTGCAACAGGGTCGTATCATAGTTACGACCTTGTTGCAGACATGGATTATGCTCAGTGCAACAGGGTCGTATCATAGTTATGACCTTGTTGCAGACATGGATTTTGCTCAGTGCAACAGGGTCGTATCCTTTTACAGAGTTGCTGGATGAACACGCAAAACCTATGGAAGAAGATACGATTGCACTCAATTGTTTTAATGTATGCAAATTTATGCACTATTGCACGTACGACCTTTTGCATTTTTTAGATACCACCTTGTTCTGACAGGACAATATATTAATTTCCATTGAATGCAGTTTTTTTCTGTATTCATCAAGGGTGGTTTGTTGTGAAGTATTTGAGTGGAATATTGAGGTTCTTTTAAATAAAATGATGTTTTTTATGACTTACTTTGTTTCTCTGCAGACATTATGTGAATCAGAACACAGACATAGATGCACAGTGGAAGGTGAGATGGTTGTATTGATTAGTTATTGATATGTCATCTCATTTTTTGAGATCGCAACTCATTTTTCGGATCGAATCAAAAGATTTTGTTGTGATTTAGTAGGAGACACCAGAAACTTAAATGAATTAAGTATTAAGTAAATGTTGAAATTAAATAAATATTCAAAACTGTCAAATATTTATACAAAATCCCTGTTTTACCTCATTCAATTGTGTTAAATGAATTTTTATCTAACTAATATCCATGTGTGTCAAAATTTGTCCCATGGTTTTCAAAAGTAAAAAATTATATAAATAAATGAAATTTTAAATTTTTCTGTAACAGCTGAGAAAACACACTCAACACATGATGTGAAACTTAACTGAAAACAAAAGGATGCTGTTTTGCATAATTAATTAAAATATGTCGAGTAAGATTAAAAAAAAAAAAATGTTTTTAAATTTAGAAACTGACTGATTCTTCATGACAGAACCCAGTGCCCATTAAACAAAATTAATTTTGTCAATGGCCTTATGTACAATGTTTCTCTCAATTCTCCTGTGTAGATTCCTGAAGATTTTGTCGTCGCGTATGCAGACTCCGATGATGAGGTCATCGTAGGTGGCGTGTTCCTTCGCCTCTTCATCGCTCAGCCGACGTGGGTCTTACGCAAGCCCAGAGAGTTCATGGTGGCCCTCCTTGAGAAGTTCACTGAACTCATCAAAAGAAACAATCCCAATGTAAGCAGATGTTACTTGCTATGGTTTAGATTCAGCCAAGGATTGTATTCAGTTTGCTTAAAAGATTCATTTCTAAAAAACTATTTGAGAGTTTTTAGTCCCTAGGAATTTGGAACTCATTTTAAAAGAGAATTTATATTTAGGTGTAATGTTTGTTTTTGATCCTTTTTTTTTTAGGGTGATGAGTTGGAAACGGTCACCTCAGCCGTCGTTAATCTCTTCAAAGCTCAGCCTAATCTAGCATCCCAACTCCCTCAGCTGGGTCATATACCGACCATCTTCAGTGCCATGAAGTCTAAGAACAACGCCATACCACGTGCTACCATACTCACTGTCAACAGCATTGTGGATGATGATGTGAGTATTCACCAGACTCGTATGACTCGAGTCCCATTTATTAGTGGCCCAGACTAGAGTCACCAGGTAAAATGATTGGGGACTCGGAATCGTTTCTTGGGACTTGGATTCAGACTTGAGGTTTTTGGAAATAGCTACCTTATTCATCTTAAAGACCGTCATAGCAAGACGGTTAGAGAATCTTGCAGAGTCAGGGTAAGCACGACAATGATGGTATGCAGTCAACCAGTAGTGTTTTCTTATTGGGATCAAATATGTACCATGTACATTATAAGGTCACAGAAAGCATGGCGACAGTGGCCACAGTGCTTCTTTAAGATCATAATATGGGAAAAAATCACCCTAGAATAAACAATGATTTCGTTCAGCTGAATCCAATGTTTGGTTTTCTTGATTAAGTGTTATTGTGTGAAGGATTCATGGCTCAACTTTCGTGACTCGGGACGTGGACTCATCACTGAGATCGTTGGACTTGAGGATTGAGGATGCTGATATAAGTCTGGTTTTTAACCCTCTTACAGTGATCGGACTATCCTCGTATGGTCTTCCATGGTGGTAATTCCATAAAGTAAATTTATATGCAAAATTCAATACCATCATGTGTCATTCCTGGCCGACATTAACCACACTTCATACACCACAAATCAAATCAAATGACAGTCACTACAAACCTATTTGCATGTAGTTATATCCACAATGGAAACCTCATTTTGATGTGTGTGTTAGGTCTGTGTTCGTAGCATGGCACAAGGTGAATGCATTGGACCGATGATAACCGGTATGAAGACGAGACCTGATATGACAGCTGTGGCGTGCGATAGTCTGCATAGAATGTTCCAGAAAGATCAGTCTGATCTCGTTAAACAGGTGAGCGATAATAAGAACCAGATCTGCTTATTAGCAAAAAGAATTGCTTAGCGGAAATAATTTGTAGGTTTGGTTGGATACCAGGCAAACCTTAATACAAAGCATGCAGACTTTGGCTGGTTGCCTGTTTTATAGAAATATTTGCTGAGCAAAAGAATCTGATAATTAAATAGCTACCACAAAACATCTAAATTTTGAAGGAATTATCTTTTTCCCGTTAATTTGTGGACTCTTGTCTCTTGAAATCACTAACATAAATGCTCCAGTTATTTGACTGAAGTTACTCCTAATGATTTAACTGTAAATTTATAACTTGAATGCTTGCTTATTTGACAGGCCTTAGATAATGGTCTGGTTCAGTTCCTTCTGGGTCTGCTATCAGACAGCTTGAATACGTTAGACAACCCTTCTGCTACCAAGGCACAGATTGTGAAGTCATTGAAAGCTATGGCAACTTGCCTTGAGTACGGTGAACAGGTATGTTATAGTTTGGCTAAGAACATTATGCGGTGCCACTGGAGAATTGGACTTGAGATCCAATGGCTGAGTGTAACCGGTTCGAGTCCTGGCCAAGGATTGTGGTACTTGTGTCCTCGAGTGAGAGACTTTATCCATATTGCTTCTCTCCACTAAGGATTATAAATGGGAGCATGCAAAAAAAGTAGTAATAGTTTTTTTTTAAAGGCTTAGTTGACCGAATTATGCAGAAATTGAGCGATTGTGGAGAGAGTCACTTGTCATATTGCGGTATCATGAAAACAAATGGTCCTACAACAAATATGAGCATGATGTGGATGTTGTAAGTGCACACGGATAATGTATACACACTTGCCTCAAGCAATTCTCAGCAAGTTTTATTCACCGAACAGAATCCGAATGAATCCAAGTAATTTTTTTTTTTAAATATGCCCTATTGCTTCTCTCCACCAAGGAGTATAACTAGGCACCTAAGAGCAAGTTAAATTATATTTCTATAATTTGTAGCTTTGCATGGTGAAAACTGGCATAAATCCATGATGAAAAAGGGTGGGGGGGGGATGATTTTGAAATTTGGGTCTACGGTATAGCTTGAAGTTCTGCAGTTGACAACTATTCAGAATCTTGCGGCTACAGTACAGATTACACCTATATATTTTTTCAACGCATGGAAAATTCTGGGGGGCATGATCCTATGGACCAGTCCCCCAGTCCAAAAAGTGGGGTGAATATATCCTCCCATTCCCCCCCCCCCCCCCCTGTGATTTACGTCCGTGATGGTGAAAAGGATAAGTAGAGACTGTTTGTGGTGACACCGTTTTTTTCACATGGTGTCAGCGCAAACAGTCTTTTTGATTTAATACTGTTGAGCCCCATGCCAACAAGTCGGTACTGTTTACTCAGCTAGGAGCTGAGAATGTTTACAGTAATAAAATTGATATTTCTGTTTCAATGAATTTACTTAGGCAGTGTAGACTCGGTCGTACCTGAAACTAGATATTCTCCTTTGAGTTTTAATTACTCATCTTTTTATTTGTAGGTTATTGCTTTACTAGAGAAGTCAACAGTGTGGACATCGTACAGTGTAGACTCGGTCGTACCTGAAACTAGATATTCTCCTTTGAGTTTTAATTACTCATTGTTTTATTTGTAGGTTATTGCTTTACTAGAGAAGTCAACAGTGTGGACATCGTACAAAGATCAGAAGCACGATTTATTCCTGACCAATACAAGTATCACTGGATATCTCACAGGTTGGTTGATATAGTCTTGTTCTATCTAGCTCATTTCCAACGCTACATACTGCCGAATATAAAGAAAGTAGATTTATATTGATCTTGATATCTTGCATGGAAAAAGTTTTTAAAGTCTGTTTCCATTTACATGTATCATCTCAAAAGTCTCCCGTTGGCAATCATGGCATTATATTTTTTTCTTCTATGTATAAACAGGCACGCACCTCTCCTGCAGATCGACAGATTTCCGGATATTTTTTTATTTTTATTTTCGCTTAAAACATGCCATGCCTTTGATTTCTCAGGATTTTCGACAAATCTCCCTTGAAATAAGAGAAGTAGCCACCAAGGAATAAAAAAGAAGTAGCCTGTATTGTGTGGAAAGCTTGTTATTCCTCCAAAATTAAACATCCAGGAGGTTCAGGGGGGCTTTGTCCTCTAGAGCAAAGGGAGACCCAGACCCACTACCCATTTTTCAGGATTTGTAAATTTTTGTTACATCACACTCCTGACATGCCCAGAATGCACTAGAGAGCATCTTGAATGACCTCCAACACAGGATGGGCTTCTACTCGCAGTCGGAATTTTTTTTTTTTTTTCATATTCAATTGGTCATATGCCTGATGACATTTATTGAGGTGAACTGTCATCAACTTTGAAGCCTGTCTTTATCAGCCTTTATTTCTTTTGATCGAAATCTTTCCTTTTTGGGAGATTTGATTTGATTGATGTACCGTTCTGATTTCAGGTCCTGGTGTCGCTGGTTATCTCACCCAGGGCACGCCTTCATCAGTTCCAAGTGCCCCGCCCCCTATCGATCCCAACCAAGATGGAACAGATGAGTCCTGACCACCTCGGAGAATCAAGGCAAATTTCTGATTTTCAGCAAAAGTTAAGATCGCCAGGGTTGTTCAGGAAACCAGCGACTTAACTGAAAGGTGCTTGGTTTTAACTTCAGAAACCATTTCCCTTGGGCAAATTGAGAGAGTGACTGATCATCTTACGGCAATTGCAAAGCAAATTTTGATTGCCGTTTCACTGATTTTACCAAAAAAATTGTGTCTTTAAAAACTACAGGGATGAAATCCACAAGATATAATGGTTGTTCCTTGTAATCTTAGCATACAAATATTTTATACAAACATATAGAAAATTAATTTAATATTAGAAACACTGAATAGGTATTCCTGTCAATTAGTTCATGATATATATATTAACAAATTTGATATGAGCTCATGCGTTCATAAATTCTCCAAAATTTGCTACTCAAAAAATACCTTGCAAGAATGGAGATCTAGTTTATCAGTTTGTTTGTATATACACATGTAATTGAATGTAAGATTTTAGTTCCAGTTGAGGAATCTTATATTATGATTGTGTAATGATGACAAATAATTTAATGACGTTTATACACTTGAACTCCAGATGTGCATTCTGACTGATTAAAGGGACACTATCGTCACGATCAACAGGGCATGGAATCGGAAGGCTAGTTTTAGATTAACTCAGTGACTACCACAATACCCCATATGATAAGGTCATATTACCGTTGCTGCTGCATAAATGAGCCAGTAATGTCCAGTCACTGTGTTTATCTTAAAACTCGGACATCGATTCCATGCCCTGTCGAAAGTCTGCTCTGATCGTGATGATACTGCCCCTTTAACTCTGATTATTAACTGAGAACAAGATGACAACATCAGACGAGCAGTCTTGTAAATACAGAGTTATTTTGTTTTAAAAAAATCACGCTAGATTATGATAAGTAATTGCAGGAGGACATGCAGAGCTATACAAAGAGACTAACTTCCAAAACTGTGGAAAAAAAATGAAAAAAAATAAATTATTTTGCATTTAATAAACAAAAAACAACCATAAAAATAATATTTTGGGTTACAGCAGTTTTACTAAGGAGTAGACATTTGTCATGCTATGGCCATCTTTGTCAGGTTCCCTGTGCATTAAGTGTGATTATAGCACATTACATAGAATGTACCAGACTATTTTCCTGTCAGCCTCAGTTTGGTTAGATGCATTTGTATGGGGACAAACATTACAACTGCAGAGTGATAAGGTCAATTACCTTTGCCTTAAATTCTTCCTTTGGAAAGATCAGTCATCAAGTCGAACGTATTATTTACACTGACAATATCTTGAATAAAAGATAGAAGTCAACGATCACTATTTTAAAATTTTGTTTCAAGTTAGATTTTAGGTTTAGACACTTGATTATGCTAACCTAACTATTTAAGAGCAGTGGTAAATGAGGAGAAGGGGGGGTGGCAAAATGGGGAAATAGTCATGTGCAAAATGATCCACAAATGTTTGGTAGGGTGCTTTTTTGGAGGTTTTGAACCCAGCATTCTGCTTTGAAAATCAGTTTGGCTAGAGATAATATATCAGATGCAGGTATGTTAATGTATCTAGAATTGTTGCTTTCAGAAAACTTTATGAGAAAATTTATCAACTTGCTGAATATGAGCCAGAAATATGTCATTCCAAGACTAATGATTATCTCTCTCTCTCACCACTAATGTGTGAACATAATGCATATAGGTCTCTCATAAGAAGAGTTTAAAAAAACAGGTTATCTACAGTCTTTAACATTTTTGTACAAACTGTACAGGTCGGGTCAAGAGGGGAAATTTGTGTATTCTTACACGAATGTTCGTCTAATGGTTGATTGCACATAACTGTGACATGCAATTTGAATGTTGCCATAATATGCAATGCTATTTTGTTGACTCTTCATATATTTGTTTGCTACATAAAGGTCTGTACATGTATGTCACTATATTGCAACTTTAAATATAGAAAGCCGATGTTGTCTTGTATAAAGTACGGTCAGATCTTTTTTATCGAGGGCACCTGAACAAAGAGGCCACATGCCGAATGCGGCCAGTCTTTCATTACATATTTTGATGTAAGTAAACTTGTCTATTGTGGCCACTCACATATGTCCCTTTAATGATTACTAGGAGTTCTCCCTTAGGATGGCTATGTGGTAGTGCAGCTTATTAGGCCAATTACACCAGGCAATTATATTTGTTTATCATGAGCCCAAACTAGAGGTTCTTTAGCATGACCTGGGTGAGTTAGTTCTTAAGGGATTTTTTTACAGTGACAACCGGGTCGGGCTAATGGAGGAGGGCCAAAAGTCCTGGTACAGCCAAGCCTTTGGGAAGCCTGGCCTCCTAATCTGTCTTTTGTGAGTGAGTTAGGCCATCCAGAAGCCCAGGTTATGTTGATTGGCAGGTACTGTATTGTTACAGGATTAGGACTTAAAAAAGACAGATTAGGTAGCCTGGGTCTGCCAGGGATTCTCAAAGACCCTTTGTTTTTACCAAGCCAAAGTTGTGTTTTAACCCTAACCACCCCAAACCATTCAAACTCCAACAACTGGGTTTGTTGTATTTTGATAGACTGTTTAGCCCTGACAGGGATACATTGCATGGAGCCGGGTGTCCCAATTCCAGCTAAGGCCAACAGTTGCATGGTGTTGGATTTTGGCAGATTCAGGAAGGTTCTTAGCCAAAAGAGCTAGGGGGGTCAGGGTTTATGTAGGGAATTCACTAGACCAGCTTCAGTGTCTTCAGTGTACCCAATCTGTTGAACAAATATGTCATGAGAGTGGATGACTAATATAGAGAGAATTGAAAATGTTTTGACCATACCAAAGAGTGTATAATCATCCACATGTTGGTCAATCTTACTGACCATGAACAAGTCGATTTCCCTGTTACAGTATTGTTTTTGACAGGACATGATGGCATGACAGGAGGGCAGCGTGACATGTCCACAGCTGTGTTCATGGGATTGTTGTATTTTGTATTCTCTCCAACATGACACACTGCCTGAAATTGGTCTGTAAAATTATCGTACTTTTATATTTACATTGTTTTATTGGGAAATTCCGAGTGGAATAAGGGAAAGCAAGTTCTTTGTTTGAAATGGTACTCGGATCTGGGTTTCTTGGTCACAAACGTTGGTCGCCTTTTTTATTTCAAAATCCCTGTGACCTAGAGAAATTGATTGTTTTCTTAAATTGATATACTTGGGAAGCAAATGAAACTCAAGGATAGGTTGTGAATGGATAGGTCACATCAGATTATGTAGCAGTAACATAGATAATAAAAACGGGAATTTTTTATATAGATTTCTGAAGACCATGTAAGATCACAAATGTTCAAATCCAATTTTATTTATGTGTTACATGTAGGCTATATGAGCCAGATTTTTAGCAATCACTGCAAACATTTATTCTGCAAGTCTTGATGTCTGTATTTTCACATAATTTTGTTGCTATTTTAGTTAAATTTATTTTGTAATACTGATGGAAACCATTAATCTCACATTCATTGAAAGAATATTTAAGGGGGGGTGGTAGAAACACTTCATAAGATGACAATATAAACATTTGACATTCCAGTGAATGCCTTATCGAATATGTCGGATTAAATTTCTTGTATCAGAGAACATTTATTGTTCATGCTTTGAATGTACATGAGAATGAACATGTATATTAAAAAAAAATGCTAAAAGATGTACCAAATTAATTTTATGTATTGAAGCTCTTCTAAATAAGATTAAGAAAGAAGCAAATAAATAATAATATTGTACAAATCACAAGTAAACAGTTAACTGTCACATTTTTATTTTGTTTTTTCATCAATATATTTAATGTACAAATGGTGTTAAACTGGTGTTATCAAGGTTTTGGAATAAATTTGTGGATTATTTATTTTAAAAACTAGGGCCTGAAATGCATCCACTGATTCTGTCCATTTATGGAGAGTAAATCATTTAAAATGGTTGGGCAACTAATACCTTTTTCTCATTTTAACACCATTGTATGGTCCAAATTGAAAAATGTAAAACAAAAATGCTATATTTGGCCCATTAAACAAAAAATAATAATCTTTGGCAGGAAGTTCAGAAAATGTAAACATTCAGGTGAATATATAGCACCATCATTGCTCGATTAATGTGCTATTCAGTTAAAATCCTCTCTCTTGCTGCGTCCACAAAAAGTGATTTCAGCCTAATACATGACTAATAAAGAAATGGAAACCTCATACGTAATTTTCCCCAAATTTTCACCGATTGGAATATTACTTAAAAAGTACTAGATCATGGCCTTGCATTTCGACCACATCAGGGTCTTTCTAATTTGCTTTGAAATTTGCTTTTGAGAAAACTTTGTAGTATTTTTGGGTTGTTGATTTGGCTGGGATGTCCAATACATGATCCACTCAGTACCTGCAGTTATTGTGGTAATCCCAGTGAGGTACGTGTGGAGCTTGGAGGGCCAGTTCGCCCACGGGTACCTGCTTGATGGGCAGGTTGACACCGGTAAACTGTGGAAGGTTGTGGTAGTTGTGTACGTCTCGTAGACCGGGATGGACTGTTAACGAGAAAAAGAGGTAAACAAAATTGGTCACGGTGGTAACTGATGTAGCCAGATAACTCGTACATTGTACTGTTGATAATATGACCATCATTAACAGTTTTTAATCCATCGCACAGAACTGGAAACTAAATAAAAGACTTGAAAATTTCTGCAATCAGGGTAATCCTCGGTATAGAAATGAAACTCAACTCACCTAGAGGAGGTCTCGTTCTGTCCATGAGACGTTGCGGCACCTCGCAGTCCTTGGGCCAGTTCTCCAAATGAACATCCTGGCGTGTCATATCACGGATGTGTTCAAATGCTCCTGGCGTGCTGGGGTTGGCTGTCTCTGCACAGCTACCCGCTGTCCACACTTGGACCGGCTGATCTAGCCTCGGTGACGCCAGGCCTGACCGGCCTGTGTAGCTGTCTGACGTTCTTGGAGTAGTAGCCGTGTTCAGTGGTGTCTGCCCATTTCCGGTTGTTGGCTGCTGGTCAGCGAATGTGACTCTTGAGTTGGCAGAGCGAGTGGATGAATTTGGTGTCATCTTATTGATGATGTCACTATCCACAAATTTTGTATCTTGACGGAAGACGGTGTGCTTGTAAAAATCATTTAATTCCTGTTTAGGAAAAACAAATTATTATTATTCAAACCAAACATGAATGAATTAAGAAAAAACATGCTTGGCAAGGTTTTGTTCAGAAAGTCAAAGGCAAATAATTGTCAAAAAGAATCTTACGTCTAGGACTGCTTTGATATCTTGGAGGTGCTGTGCACTGTGTTTCTTGCAATAATCGATACCATTATTCACTGCACTTTTCTCACTACAAGTACGTTTAATCTCCTGAATTACTGCTTTGGCCTTTGCAATATGGGCAGATAAAACTGTAAATAAGAAAATAAAAATTAGTTTGGTTATTTGCACTCACAAATTTCACTTGATTTGATCTTGGGTTTTTTGCAGGCCTGACAATATTTGGTATTCTTCATTCCTGGCCATGGTGGAAGAGGAGGGTGTGGCAATATTAATAGTATTCTGTTCCTCCTCCATAATAAAATATCATTATTTCAATTTTATTTTATATGTTTTCATTTTATACAGCTAGAAATAGATTACAATAATAATATTATAAAAAAAGACCTTATTATTTATATTATTTTAAAAATCTCACATAATTTGCAATCATCCACTTCCTCCCTCATTCAAACCTACTCCATCTGCTCCTTGACCCCGCCCCTTCTTCTAACCATCACTCTTCTTACATCATCATCTTCTCTGGCAACCCTGCATCATTCTTTATCCTTAATTTGACACACTCATCCTCATATAGTCCTAACTTGAATACTTACATCTGACAAGTGGTCCGTCAACGTAATATTCCTTATTGTTGTCAATCTCCGGCCTCAGTGTGTTGACAACTTGACCGAGCTCCTGCAACACTTCAGCGAGTTTTTCATCGATGAGCGCCCGCTGTCTCCACAGGCATTCAAGACCCTGTAACACGCTCGTGCATGAGTTCCTGAACTCTGCTCGGATCAGCGGAGTTGCTGGATTCGCTGAAGTCATGCTGTGGTTTTCGCTTTTAAATTTGTACTTTTAAAGTTCAAGTATGGACGTTTAGGCTGTACAGAATCTTGCTGTTGATAAATTATTGTTACCGTTGCTCTTGGGGTAGGCCTAATAATTTATCAGAATTGAAGAGCGCAGATTGTAACTTAAGCGTCTGCGAGCTGCGGTGGTGCATGCAGTGTTATCTTGTTTACATTCTCGCTGCTAGGCACAATGCGCATGATTGGTGACCTTTTGGGGACCTTTAAATAGTCTGGCTATACAAACCTGCATGGGCTATATAATGTGTGACGGGCGGTGCAGAGACAAGATTGAGGACGTTGATATAGCAACGGTACACAGCTGGCGCGGCCCTAACAAAAAATAACGTGATCGCTCATGCAAAACAACAACTGGTAATCAAATAACGTTAGTCTTCCCTTAAACCTACCCTTATCAGAAAGTAAACGTTTCCAGACACTAGATTAACATTCACATCTACGACCAGTAATTTGTTCAACTATTTTATGCCATTGTTGAGTAATCATTTCTCTGCCGTTTAGTAGAATAATTTTTTCCCACCTCTTGATCCCTGGCAAGATGCAGACCGACACAGCAGCTCTGCCGGCGGTGCGTATCCCTGTAGACAAGCCGGTCCGTCTGGTCGGTATCAGCCACAGTAACAACAGTGGTAGTTTAATCGATCATGCATCATCTGCACAGGCGATACACGAATTCATGGACATTGTTGGCCAGAATGTCGCAGGAATATTGGCTGATGCACAGGTGAATGAATGCAGAATTGTGTGATATCCTTCCTGTTTTTCCCCAAGTACGTGCTGAGTGACACAATATACAGGGAAGGGCGGGGCTTACACTTTTGGGGGATGCACAAGCTTTATGAGAATCTCACCATATGTCTTCAGCTATGTATATATTAATTTAATATTAGTTTTACTCACATTTTTAAATATTGTTTAAAAAATCCTAATGTGGGCAACAACAATAATTCAATTGATTTTGAAATATATAATTTTATTTTAATATCATTCCGTTTCAGTACTACAAGACCAGTGATTTGCGAGAGGAGTTGATAGCCTTGAGACGAGATGTTCAGGAGTTGGCAAGAGACAGAGCCTATGAGGAAACGAGAGATAATTATCACCATCACTTCTGGAGAGCAGACCATGAGTCAGAAAATAAATGTAAATTGAACAGGTTATCTATTTTGTTTGATGTTAGTAATGGTAGCTTTATGTTGTTAGTTTTTGGGGCAAATAAAGACAAATTGTGGATTATTTGATAAACTTTAAATTATCTCGACCTAATTTTTGTCATATGCTGCTTTTTTATTAAATAAAGAGAACTCGGATACTTTTAAAGCAGTTTTGCTCAATTTTAATGCAAACATCTGAACAATTCCACTTTAGTTCTTACAAGGCATCATTGAATTTCATTTTATCTAGATGTTTTGCATATGTTTTAGGCAACTACAAACAACAAGACATTGAAAGTTTGAATACAAATTTTTAGTTATGCATTTTGACATTTGTTTTTCTTCATATTCCAGATTTGATCACCAAGCTATCTGAAATAGCATATGCCTTGGTTGACTTCAAAGGTGACTGCTGTAATGTAAGCCGAGGTCGGCAAGCCTTGGATGAGGCTCATCTCGAGACAATGTGTACTAAACACCTGTATGAAATGAGGAATTTCAGAAGGGTAAGCCAATAATTCCCAAAATGATCAAATATAAGAGAAGGTTGAGAGAAAGAGAAGGGTATATAAATTGGCAGAACCAGCAGGTGGCAAAGGGGGATTTCCTCTCACCATTTTGAAAACCAAACGCAAAAAGTTCAAATTTATTTTCAAATTTTTTTGCCTAAGTGCCCCTCCCATTTTTTACAAATCTCCCTTTGCCTCAAAATTTTCTTGAAAGAAGAGAAGTAGCCACCAAGGAAAGAAAGAAGTAGCCTGTATTGTGTCCAAACCTCTAGTTTCTTGTTTGTTGGAATGTGGAGAGTCTATAAATCCTCCAAAATTAAACATCCAGGAGGTTCGGGGGGCTTTGTCCTCGAGACCAAAGGGAGACCCAGGCCCGCTACCCATTTTTCAGGATTTTTTTACTTTTGTCAAATTTCAGTTCCTGAAATGTTAATATTTAAGCACATTTAAGAGCTTTTCACAAGACTTCATTAAATTAATCAATCCATCTCGTCCTCTCAGGAAATAGCTCCTTACGTGAACACCGCGATGGAACGCTCCTTAACAGTACCCCGCCTTGCAGCGCCGATCACCACCGGTCTAGAATGGAATGAGTTCATGTCTCCATTAGACAATCCCGACAGAAGACGTCCGCTTCCCAATGAGTGCACCATCACAAGACGAGAGACGATCCACCCACGCACCGACCCTCCAAATGTCAGAGGTCACATATCTGGGGTGCATATCATCCCAAGTCAGTTTGACGTCCCGGATTATTCTGGGAGACCGGGTGCTATGAATTCAGGTTGGTTTCATTTTACATTGACTCAGGAGAAGGGAGAGGGATGGGGGTGGGATTAACGGGGAGGGGGTGTTGAGAGAAGGAAGTATCTCTTGTGTACCAATTCCATCAGTTCAAATTGGGGTACCTTTTTACTGCAAGTTGATGGATTTTGGCAGATTTGAGATGGTTTCTAGCTGAGGCTGTGCTGGATATCTGGGTACCCGGATATCTGGGTACCCGGATATCTGGGTACCCGGATATCTGGGTACCTGGATATCTGGGTACCTGGATATCTGGTGACATTAATTAATAACTGTCATTTATGTTTTTGTTTGTTTGTAGGTACCGATGCAACTTTGTCAGTGATGGGACGTTATGGTGGGAGACATATGTATGAACAATCAATCAATATGAGACGACGCCCTCTGGATCAGGAAGTGCAGGCCGTGTCCAGTAGATACAAACACAAATATGGCTTCTGTGAATAGTTTCAACGTCATAAAAGATCACGGGCATGGCTCTATTGAGGGGAGTGGCAAGGGTACCAGTGGGGTTTAGCCCAAACCATTTGCAAAATGCAAAACTAATTTGTTAAAAATTAGTTTTTTCATATATTTTATACAAACAAAAAGATAATATTGATTTATGGCATTACATAATTCATGAGATTAATTTATCCTTTTTAGGTTTCCGTTCCCCTCCCAATTTTTTTCTGAGAAAAGCCCCTGTCCTCAGCAGAGCTTAGATGGGCCAAACAAAGGGTAGATGTGACCAAAGAGAGGTGAGGATTGGGAGGGAGGGGGACTTTATCATCACCAAAAAGGAGATGTAAATTTTAATATTTGTTTATGTATATAACATTAAACAACCGAAATCTTCTCCATTCTAAGTTTTGTTTTTGGCCCATGCAATATGTTTTAAAATATTTGTTATACATGTAATAATAAAAAATCATATTAGAAAAGGTTTTTAAAAATGTCCCTTAGCTGCAAATTTGATGCATTAAGTTTTCTTGTTTCTTAATTTTAGATACATTTTCAGAAGGTACTAGTATATATGGGACAAAATAAATCAATCATAATCATTGAAACATACAACCAAATTGAATATGTATTTTCTACTTTATAACATGAAATAAATATTGAGTATAAATTTGAGAAAGAACATTAACTGTGTAAAAAATATGTTATTTGCGTTGGAAATATAGAAACATGCAACAATTTTGTCATGTCATTTGTTATGTCACGGAAAATGCGACGTTCGATATCGCGTTTATTTATTTCAAAACACGTGGGTTTGTTTACCTGTATAGCGCCCCCAACATTTGGATACCAAACATGGCGGCGATTTGCAGACTGACGAACTTCCAGGCTTGTGCACGATTTTCATTCAGTTGTTATTGTTAATTTCTTCTTTTTATGAATAAGTAGACAAGATTAAATGTTCCTTGACATCTTGTTACAAAAAAGCATTATGAAAATACTGGGCAAAATAGATGAAGGACGGCAAATAAATCCATTTCATCTTGCAGATTACAATTAACTGTCCAGACTAAGTACTAACGTTAACGTTAGACCATGTCCATATGTCACAGTTACACAGTGCTGTCAGCCATGTCACTGTCAGCCTGTAGCCGGAGACATTCTGTTCATGCATGGACCTTTGAATGTGATGATTATATTAATATTTTCTAAAAAATGCTGTTCTTATTTGAAACATTTGGGAAAGAATGTAGAATACAACTGCCACTTTTCTGTCCAAATATGACAAAATATCACAGATTTTCCTTTAATTTTTAAAAGATGATAGATAGAGGACACACTTAAGGAGAGGAAAGTGTGAGAATTGGAAACAATATTTTGGGAGATTTTGAGCAATGAATGTATGCACATTCAATGAGATGTTGGCCATTTTGTTGTCTGCTCAAAACACATGCCTAGACATTGTGCACAAGTGGCGGTTGGGTTCGACATTCTTTCCGTATGTTAATTTCAACATTTTAGTTTTCATCAAACTGATCTGTGAAAGTTTAATCACAAATTTTGTTCACGTTTGAGAAAAAACAATGAAAACTGCTACATTAAAGATGCACATGAGAATATTAAAAGAATATTTAAAAAAAATGTAAATGGGTATTGTTTCCTCAACAGTTGCTAACATGTAGCTATAAAAGAGATTGATAAGCCCCAGTCATGATGGCAACCATTTCAAGGTCATCGTCACCATTATTGAGATTCTACTGCAATCAAAGGAGATGCTCTATTCATAAAACAAACCTTGGACAGTTCACCACAAGGTGGACAAGAACATTATCAACTTGCAACGTGGCCTCCTCAGAATCACCCACTAGAAGTAACCCTTCAGGAGCTGTGAAAGATGAGAAATCCACAGGGGCTGTGCTTTCCTCGAGTGAGATTAGACAGACCTTCATAGATTTCTTCAGAGACCAGCATGAGCATGTGTTTGTTCCGTCGTCGTCTGTCATACCTCACCGGGACCCTACGCTTCTATTCACTAATGCAGGAATGAACCAGGTTGGTTGGTAGAGGATGAACTATCCATGGAAGCCCCAGAATTTGGCCATTTCTGGTACCCACCACTAGTGCAACTTCCCAGGAAGCGTGAAGCCAAAATGGTCACATCCGTCACTCTCTTTTATTACCAAATATTTTGAAATTATAATGTGAATGTTTGCATGCTGGTTTAAATTTATTGAAATTTAAATGACCCTAATATGGGGCGGATAAAAAGGTTGTGGCCACTGGGGGGTGGTCAATTATTGCACCCACATGTAGATCTGCCAGTTTGGTCATCTCTTGTGGATAGGGGGAAGTAATTAACCCTGTTTGAGTATGATACCCTGCTGATGGAGATTTATTTTTTGGGGTGATTGAATTTATTTTAAAAAAAAGCAATTGGGTGAATTGTATCAGTGTATTGTCTCAATGGATTCCATCTTTGCTGACCAAGTAATTCTGTCCAATTATCACCACTTTTTCTTTTTGATGCGACTTTCAACTTTGAGATGTTTTCTGTGGATTAAATGATGTAAACAAGGACATATTTAAGTAAGACTAATTGCGGTGACACCATGTGGAATCTCAATTGAGTAGTAATTAGTTCTGAAAAGAACTGTATGCTCTGATCGTCCTCAGGACATATTTGCTTTTGTTTCCAGTTCAAAGACATTTTTCAAGGCACCGTCAGTCCCCATGCGGAAGCTGCCGATTACCGCCGGGTTGTGAATGCCCAGAAGTGCATCCGAGCCGGGGGAAAGCACAACGACTTGGATGACGTTGGCAAGGACGAACACCATCATACATTCTTTGAGATGCTCGGCAACTGGTCATTTGGAGACTACTTCAAGGTGCGTCGGAAGACAATTTCACAAAGCTACTAAACAAGTGTCGCTGGTTACCACCCAAATTTCTATACAAAGTTGCATTCTTTGGCTGGTAGTCTGTTTTATAATTCTTAGCAAAAATATTTGCTAAGCAAAATTCTCATTGAGCTAGCTGCTAAGTAGTATATTTTGCGTAGGATAATGGTCTATTTCGTTGCTAATACAAAAGCAATGCTAATTGTTCTTGTTGAGGTTTACAATTTCTATTGATTTAGTGAATTCATCGACAGTTGTTTTTTTGGTTCCTTGTCGTATAGAGAGAAGCCTGCTCCATGGCATGGGATCTTCTCACCAGAGTGTACGGTCTGCCCAAAGACAAACTCTACGTCACTTACTTCAAGGGTGATCCAACATCAAACCTGCCGGCTGACACAGAGTGCAGGGACATTTGGATAGAGATTGGGTAAATCTATTTTTTGCTTACAGGAAATCTGACAAACATGGCCGCTGCTTGCCACACGCAAAATAACGTTGAAGGCCAATAGATGATATTGGAGCATGTGCACTTAGAACTCGTGTACTCATAATGCTAAAATGGTAGTCTTCGTTTTTACATTTTTACAAGTTTCTGAAAAAAAATTTCATCAAATGTCATCCTTCCCCCAGTGTACCTCCAGAGAGGGTCCTTCCGTTTGGCTCTGCCGACAACTTCTGGGAGATGGGCGGGACGGGTCCGTGTGGTCCGTGCAGTGAGATTCACTATGATCGTCATGGTAACCGAGACGCATCAAGTCTGGTCAACGAGGCCAACTCGGACGTATTGGAGGCGTGGAATCTGGTGTTTATGGAGTATAACAGGTACATCCAATAATAAATGTCATGAAGAATCATTTCTATTCAAGGTCTGTAATTCTTGAACTGAAATCAAACAAAATTCTTGTATTTTGTATATAAATATATCTTGACATTTGCAAGAGTAAGTAGGGAGTTGTGGGTTAAATATCTTTAACCCTCCTACTATAGCTTCACTTTAGTGAGAAGTTGCTACAGAGGTCAAAATCAGTCAACTGCCTGTTTTGACTGTTGACCCAAATGTGCACACAGGGGCATTCTTGACTGGTTTTTACTGTCATTTTGACCACCCTGAACAATACAAGACAATGCTTTTACCAGTCAAAAACAGTCAACTCATTTTGACCTGTAAATGTACTTACTACACGTAAGGTTTGACAGTGTTTGACTTTTAAGTGCACTAGATATACCTTGGCAAGTATATCAACATTTTGACTGATTTTGACCCTTGTAGTAGTAGGAGGGTTAAAGATTAAAAAGCACAGATGATATGGAACTGAGCTATCTTGTTATGGGAAACATTTGTTTTTTTTCTTTTAGTGTAAATTTTAAATAAAAAAAGAATGGTTGTCAGTCCCTGCCAGAGTGTGTTTCAGTTTTTTTTCCTGATTCTCTGGGCTTTCCTCCCCAACTGTGAAACTGAAAATGTCTTCACTGTCGTCTCGCCAACTGTGAAAACTGAAAATGTCTTCACTGTCCTCTTAAGATGAGGGATCTTATGGAAATCAGTGTTGTGCACTGACGATGTTACCCCAATGACTGAATGATGTTACCCCCGATGACTGAATGATGAATACCTTATGAGGTGATCATCTATTTTCTTTCTCTCTACTGATCTCTCTTGGTCTCTTCTGCTTCCTGACTGTTTCCATGTTGTTATTGTCGTCTTTTTGTTTGTTTGTGCATGTATTTACAGACAGGCTGACGGGAATCTGAAACGGTTACCACAGCAACACGTGGATACAGGCATGGGGCTGGAGCGACTCGTAGCGATCCTTCAAGGTGTCGGCTCCAACTACGACACCGACTTGTTTGTGCCACTGCTCAAGGCTATCGAGAAGGTAAAAATAAATTTTAGTGAAATTTGGTGAATCGAACACCACAATCTCCTTATTGACACTGATAGCAGCTCATCTACATAGCTCTGTTACTCCTAAGAAATTATTCAAAGTTACACAAATCCAAAATGAAGATTTTGGTATCACTTGATTGTGCAGAAAAAGAGCTTTCGGTTGAAATAATTCAGGGAAATACAATATGTTTCTTTGGAATTAAGAGTTACATCTCTCACTGAATCAACTCGTTTCATCCTTTCCTTACAGGGGTCTGGTGCCCGGCCTTACGGTGGGTTAACTGGACCAGCGAACTCAGACTTCACAGACACTGCCTATAGGGCTTTAGCTGACCATGCTAGAATGCTGACTGTAGCTATCGCTGATGGCGGCCAACCGGATTACTACAAACGAGGGTGAGTAACATTCAAGATGATGAAATGCGTGGGAGCAGTAGGCATAAATGATTTGAATGAAATTATTTCAAGGTCATAGTGCTAGTTAAGACACAGTTGCATACATACATAATCAGTACAAAAACATTTATTCCAACAAATTCCGGTACGAAAATGACAACATTTTTGCACTTAATTGTTTTAATTTATGCCAGGGTGATTACATTTTTTTTGGCACTTCCACAATAATTATTTTGTTTTTCAATTAAGACACTAAAACCTTCTGGTATTTTTTTGTTTTTCATCAGGAAAAAATATTGTATATATTCAGCTGAAATTAGCAGAAATTAGCACTCATTTCCTTTGAACAATATAAAAAAAAAAACAATCAGTTGAATTTAATTAGTGATGTGAAAATGAAACTTTTTCCTCGTTTCGCCAGATATGTTTTGAAGCGAGTAATTCGTAGAGCGGTACGCTACGCATCAGAGAAGTTACATGGACCTCCTGGGCTTCTGGCTAGTCTGGTTCCTGTAGTTGTAGACTCTCTGGTAAGACAATATTGTGGTGAAATCATTTCAGTCGCCGACTCTTCCAACAAAAATCATGGAGGAATAATTAAATGTGAACGAAATGTTTGTTTTTGACAGGGAGGCACATACCCAGAACTGAGACGAGATCCAGAGCAGATTATGGACATAATCAATGCAGAGGAGAATCAGTTTATGAGGACTCTCAAGAAGGGACAGAAATTCCTCTCCAAGAATATCGCTAAACTACCAGCAGGCTCAAAGCTACCAGGTACATAGGCTTGTTGGATCAATGTCATTCTATGTTGTTCTCATGTGGGGCATGGGAGCGGGAATTAGTTTTAAAGCAAGTGCACACTTTTAGTAAAATGTCTGTAAATGCATCCATACTTGATAAGAATCAAGAGATATGTACAGAAACCAACCAATGTCTGTAAATGCATCCATACTTGATAAGAATTAAGATATATGTCTAGAAACCAACCAATGTCTGTAAATGCATCCATACTTGATAAGAATTAAGATATATGTCTAGAAACCAACCAATGTCTGTAAATGCATCCATACTTGATAAGAATCAAGAGATATGTACAGAAACCAACCAATGTCTGTAAATGCATCCATACTTGATAAGAATTAAGATATATGTCTAGAAACCAACCAATGTCTGTAAATGCATCCATACTTGATAAGAATTAAGATATATGTCTAGAAACCAACCAATGTCTGTAAATGCATCCATACTTGATAAGAATTAAGATATATGTCTAGAAACCAACCAATGTCTGTAAATGCATCCATACTTTATAAGAATCAAGAGAGATGTACAGAAACCAACCAATGTCTGTAAATGCATCCATACTTGATAAGAATTAAGATATATGTCTAGAAACCAACCTGTGACAATTTCAGCTTATTTCATTGTGTCATTAATGAGGAAATAGTGAAACTGTATTCAGATGTATCATACTCATTCCAAAAAACAAAAATTCATTTGCAAAAAAATTTGTGAATTTTTCCATTTTTGAAATTGTGGAAAAGACCGATCAGATAACACTGTTGCAATTGTCTTTACCGAACTCATTCACAGGTGATATTGCATGGAAGATGTATGACGGTTATGGCTTCCCTATTGATCTGACCTCCATGGTGACTGAGGAACAAGGGGTCAAGGTTGACATGGCGGGGTATGAGGCGGCACGACTGAAAGCGTACGAGGTATGGCATTGAAATCCCTTTGGCTCCCCCCTTCCCCCTTCCCCCCTTTCCCCCCCACCCCCCTCCCCCCCCGAGGGCACTACATATTGGCAACCAACAGAGCCATGTATAGAGAGAGTTTCAACATCTATTAAGCCTCTATGGACTCAAAATGTCTACTGATCCGTGTTCACTGTTACATGAAGTAATTTTGTTCTCATTTGTAATGAAGCGTAACCGCCATTTTGATTCCAGATTCTCGTGCCTCTCATTTTGCAACTCTTTCTGTACACGGCTCTGGTTTAAAACAAACGAACTCTCTTTAATGATTGGCATGGAGTCCCTGAATAGCCCGGGTCATACTTCAGGTGAACGCTGATATGAAGCAAACTTTGAAATCATAAATTTGTGGCAAGTGATTCGAAATTTGTTCAACTGTGAATCACACGAGTGAACCTTTAGTGGTTGACGTCACATTTCATTTTTCAATCACGTTCCCTTGAAGTATGAACCGGCCTTCAGGATGAGGAATCACTTTATCAAGATAGAGGTGACAAATGCAGTCTGGTCTCGTAATACTCTTTAAGCACAACCGGATCCATAAAAGGGAAGGTGCCAGCCACTATGGGACAAATCATTTGATATTAAGGTGAGATTATAGTGATCTGGCAATGTCAGTCATAAGACTAGTATATCTGTAATTAACACTCTTTGTCCTGGTTGATTCAGCATGTAAAAAAACCACATTTTATTTCAGTAAGCTCTTTCTCACTTTTGTTCAAGTTCCACCCAATATACTTAGCTTAGGCTTAGAATATTTAAGTTAGACAGGACTAAAAGAAGAAAAAGTCTGATATGTTGACATCGCATTTGATATAATTCTTTTTCTGAATACTGATTGGTTGACAGTGCATCATGTTTCAAGGATGTGTTTGTCATGACAACAGTTGTTACGGTGCACAACTGTTTGGGAGGATTTAAGTTATTAACATTTGGTTAATGACAGTGAAGTACAAAACCGCCACTAGGTGGCAGCAAACAGTCTTTTTTTTCCTTTCAAGACATTTTGAGTATGCATTGTGAACATTGGAAAAGGACCATTAAGTCTGCTGTCACATAGTGTATAATAAATCTTCCATAAAGATAATGGAGTAGACACCTTTATGCAAATGACCTCATGGAGGGTTCAAAGGTCACCTTGCAGCAGCATTGCTAATGTGTTTTGTTTTGATTTTAGTCAAAGAAGCAGACAACTAACCCAGAGACGTCCCAGGTTCCAGAAATGTACTCATGCCCAAATAATGGGAACCGACCCTTGACACTGGATGGTAAAGAGCAACGAGACATCGGGCAGTCCAGCTCTCGAACAGAAACTGATGGGTCATGCCAGCAGAATATTCCACTGCCTACAATTGAAGATATTGTGTTAACGGATGGATTCATGGAGGCAACGGACAAGGCAGCATACATACTTGAGGTAATTAACCCTCCTACTATAGCTGCACTTTAGTGGCAAGTAGCTATAGAGGTCAAAACCAGTCAACTGCCTGTTTTGACTGTTGACCCAAATGTGCACATGGGCATTTCTGACTGGTTTTACTGTCATTTTGACCACCCTGAATAATACCAGACAATGCTTTTACCAGTCAAAAACGGTCGACTCATTTTGACCTGTAAATGTACTTACTACACGTAAGGTTTGACAGTGTTTGACTTTTAAGTGCACTAGATATACCTTGGCAAGTATATCAACATTTTGACTGATTTTGACCCTTGTAGTAGTAGGAGGGTTAATGAATGATAAACAGGAAATGAGTAGAGACACCCAGATGTATTGTTTGTTAATCCTAAGTTAAGTTATATTTAAGGGCTTATTGATCAGTAAAGTTGAACTATTTCAAAAGTTGATTTTTTTTGTTTTGTTTATTCAGAAAATGCCTCCAACGGATGACCAGATCGATCAAGTTGCAAAGCTCACCATGGGGCAGGACAGAAACATCTACTGGCATGTCTTTAGGGAGGGTCGGCTAACGGCCAGCCATTTCGGTAAGGTTCTCCATCAGATTCGCATCAACAGCTATCCACCTTCTCTCTTCAAAACCCTATTGGGAGAGTACCATCCGGAAGAGTCGGAGAGCGTGCAGTTTGGAATTGTTAATGAGGAAAGTGCCATCGGACAGTGGGAGAACGCCACGGGACAAAGATCCCAGCAGTGTGGTTTGTACCTTCATAAGAGTGGTGTGCTTGGTGCGACGCCAGATCGCCTTGTTGGAGATAATGAGCTCATTGAAGTTAAGTGTCTATATTCCGTGGACAAGAAGAACTCACCGACTGGAATTATTGATGCGATCGGTACTATTAAAGGCTTCCCCCTGGTGGGGACGAACGGACACGTGGATTTAGACTTGAATCACAACTACTACCACCAAATACAAGGGCAACTGCACATGACCAACAGAAGGAAATGCACAGTGATATTATGGACTACAATGCAAACGGTCTCCGTTCAAGTCACTCGTTCAGAGGAATGGGGACAAGAAAACATTTCTAAGTTATTGACATTCTATAAGGAGAGGCTTCTTCCGCATATCATTGAGAGAGGAGTTTAAAAGGGGTGTACGCCTATGGTAATTACTCACAAAATAATGGCAAATTATTATCTAAAAGTGTGGTTTTAAGATGATACCAAACATCCTGAGAAGTTATTCCATCTACCTTGTTGTCATTGTCAAGACAGCAAGAATAAACATTCAAATCTGAAATGGATCAATAGGCAATAAGCTTGGATGATAAGATGATAGTATCGAATAACCGTTAACTGGTTAACTGGCTGAAACTGCACTAACCGGTAACTGGTTAACTGGCTGAAACTGCACTAACCGTTAACTGGTTAACTGGCTGAAACTGCACTAACCGGTAACTGGTTAACTGGCTGAAACTGCACTAACCGGTAACTGGTTAACTGGCTGAAACTGCACTAACCGGTAACTGGTTAACTGGCTGAAACTGCACTAACCGGTAACTGGTTAACTGGCTGAAACTGCACTAACCGTTTAGAAATTTGCTAACTGGCTAACCGAAACCAATATCAAAAAATTATTAAAAAAATAAAAAATATACAAGAATTTTCAACCCATTGCGTTGTTCTCGACTTTCTTTTTTGCCGCATTGTTATTAAACAATAACTTCAGTAGTACATACACACAACACAATGTCAAATTTGTGATTTATTGTGATGCTTGTAGAGGGGTATATACCTGTGTTTATCGGCTCTAAAGCAATCATGCGTGAATGCAAAAAATAATCGTGATACTACCGAAAATCACAATATATGTTTACCGATATATCATGGATGAAAAAAATCGATATCTCCTAAGCTTATTAGCCGATGATTCATTTCTAGATCAGAATGAATACAATAAATCTACATGCATTCTCACTATTTTCTTCTGAATGACACAGCAAAATAAGATGAATATTTCAGTTCAGTACAGATGCCTTTAGGGAGGAGGGCTAAAGTCATGGTACAGCCAAGCCTTTGAGAAGCCCAGCCAGGCCCAGGCTTTGCCCAGGCCTACAGGCCTATATATATAATCCCCTAGCTGAGCACAAAAGACCCTCTACTAATGAATAGATCTCATATAGCTCAGGTTCTGTATTGTTACAGGATTAGGACTCACAAAAGACAGATTAGGAGGCCAAGTAGCCGGGGCCTGGCCAGGTTTCGCAAAGGCTGAGCTGTACCACGACTTTGGCGCTCATCCCTTACAGAAAGTTTACAAGGCATAAATAGGGTCAGCTTATTTTTCTCCCATCCTTAGTTTTGGTCACGGAGATCTGTATGGAAGAAAGTCAAAATGATCCACTGGGAACTATAAAGTCGCAAAATAAAATGATCTTTTTTGGCTGGAAAGATGTACTGAAATATCCACTAATTTAAATATTGTGTTTCTTATTTTTTTTAATGAAGTATAACAAAAAACTATTCAGCTTCAAAACTTGAAACAGAAAAATGACTAGTGGTATGGATACTAGACGTACTTCACCCTCAGGCATTAATAATAATAATAATAATAATAATAATAATGTATAGATTTATATAGCGCACGTATCCACCAACTAAGTGGCGCTCAAGGCGCATTATATTATTATCCCTGCTCATAAGGCTCATAAGGCTCATAAATCATTCCTGAAACCATCTCAGCTCCCTGGGGAGTATACAGCTCAATTGCTGCCATTTCTAGCGCATAGAGAGCAAACCATCTCTGCCTTCACAGGTACCCATTTAACCCCTGGGTAGAGAGAAGCAATTATGGTTAAGTGTCTTGCTCAAGGACACAGGTGTCACGGCCGGGGCTCGAACCCACACTCTGCTGCTGGCAACACCAGAACTTGAGTTCAGTGCGCTGAACCACGACAATCCACTTACGTGCATTATACAACACACGGGACCTACGACTACGTCCCATCCGAAGGACGAAGCAATTATGGTTAAGTACCTTGCTCAAGGATACAAGTGTCACGACCGGGGCTCGAACCCACACCCTGCTGCTGGCAACACCAGAACTTGAGTTCGGTGCGCTAGACCGCTCGGCCACGACACTCCTTGTGTACACTATATAGGAGTCAGGGATCAAGACTGATAAAAACTTGTTTTCAAACATTTGTTAGTTTTCTAAATACATTTTTTTTTGAAAACGCAAATAAATTATACTTTTCTATTTGTTTTATGTGTGACTTCAAGATTGAAATAAAAGTACTATGTATTCAAAGTCTGAAAAATAGAAATTTGTCAAAGTGCTTCATTTCATGATCTTAGGACTCGGAGAGATTGAACGCAAATCCTAATGGCATGTACATGTAGCTAGATGACACCACAGCTAAACAAGTCCACTTAATGTGGTATGCCCCAAGGTTGGGATGAATTCACAGTAATGTACCCACTGATGTTATTCGCACTGTGCATGAGCCGTTGAGGGCACATGTTGTTAAACCACTGTAGGCGAAAGGGCAGCGATAGCGCGTTGCGTTTGGCATATTTTGCAGTTGATGTGTGTATGCGCGGAATATCACCAGCAATCATTGGCTAGCAGAAGTAGATGCGTGCTTAGTACCATAATATACGCACATAAAGTATACGCACAATAAAGTATACGCACATAAAGTATACGCACATAAAGTATACGCACATAAAGTATACGCACAACGCTCACATGACGCAAAAGTGGCTAGCATCAAGACACTAGGTACAAATTCACTGCTAGAGGGCTACGATGTGCACTGAGCGGATACCCCCAGTGCTCATATTTTTATTCTTATATTCTAAAGCAAATGAAAATATATGTTTGTTTTAAATCTTGGCTTCTATCTGTGAGCTTCATTTACTTGAAGAAATCTTGTGAGTGTGTAGATATAGGGTGACTGAAAAAGGGGGTGGGGAACATGATCCAAAGTTGTATAAAGTATAGTAATTATTTAGAGGGGCAAATCAGCTTTGCTCCTCCCTCTCTTCCCCCAGTGGTAGGTCAAAGGGGATGCCCCCAAATTTTAAATTGTCCATTTCTAAAGTTTGGGGTTGTGTGATCTCCATGTTTGATCCTGTGCCCCCACCTTCTACCACACTGGATCCGCCTCTGCCTCACCCACCCTGACCCTTGATCTGCCACAGATTACCATGGAGATATTTTGCGTCTCTCTCTGTATCAAGGTAACATCTCAAGGAGGAGTGAAGAATCTTGACAGACTTCCTCGGATCCGTCTGGATGCAACGGACCTGAGCATACTACAGAAGAGAAGGGTACCCTTGACAGACGACTCCTTCAAGTACGACTACGCCTACACAGAGTCTGGAAAATATGGTAAGGCTTCCTTCAATTGAAACTTAAAAGTTGATTTTCCAAGAAGGATTGTTTTCTTTTAAAAGACAATTAAGATTTTTTAACAAAATAAGACCTCGGGTAGTTTATCTCTTTCAATCCATGTTAAAGACAAAGCCCAGTTAGTGCTACAAATTGGTCCAAATAATCCAAAGAAAACTGAAATTTGTGCAATCTCAAAAAACAAAAAAAACATGCATGGGTCTGGAGATGATTCAGGCTTGGACCAGGAACTGAAAAGCTTTATCCCAGACTGACTTTGGGTTTTGGTTTTGGGTCATGGTAACCTTATAACTTTTCAGCATTTCAATGTCTTTTTCCCGTAGTTTTCCCACCAATCAGAGCCAGAGTCTTGGCGCTGAAAACGGAGAAGGGATTCACGAGCTCTGTGAACAGCGGCGAGGAGTGCGGAATCATCCTGGACTCCACAAATTTCTATGCAGAACAGGGGGGACAGGAATGGGACGAGGGGAAATTGAACTCTGTAATTAATGAGGTAAGGAGTGTTTTATGTATCAAGTCATTTTTACTCATATCCTGGGAGGGGTAGTTGTAAGTTTAACTCTTTCTACCCGGAGTTGTTTTACATGTATGGACGGAATTAATGTAATTAGTGTAATATGATACTGTAATTTGATACTCTAAACATCAAGGTCAAGTGTGGAAATTATTAATAATTTTTTTCATCTTTTGCCAGTTGAAGAGAGTAAGGTATCAAAATAAAGGTTATGACTTACTGAGTGTGAATATTGAGATGGGGGTCATGTTGGGAATACCCATAATGCATTGCAGCCATCCAAATATAAACTTATGTTTATCGTTCCTTAGAATAAATATCAATAAATCTACAAGGTATTGGAAATATGCATTGTATGATAAACAAAGGTGGTTTGTTTATGTTAGAATATGTCAGGGCATAATAATATTACCCATAATGGTTTGAAACCCACTGTTTATGTAACAAAAATCATAATTTACAACATTGATACAACATACCGTATCGCTATATCGCTATTGTACTTGGTACATATGACCTCAGATTAACAGCTTTTACGGTCGTTTTTTCCCTAAAAATCAAAACTTCCATCACTGTCAGGGTGTTCAAAGTCAACATCGTCAGCATAATCACCTTCATCAGCACTTCCCACTTCATAATTCCATGAAAATATTGTGTGTTTCGCATCTTGTTGTGAGTTCCATGGAGGCCGCCATTTTTTTATTCAACGTGTGTGGTAAACCGCATAGGGTCATGTGTAATTAACGTAAATAAAACTTGACACAATCTGAGCTCTCGGATCGGATCGGAGTGTTTCGTCAGTTCTCGTAGTCATAAACATCATCAATAGTCAATATTTATTAGCTAATTTGCATTGAAGAAACATGACCTCGAATTCTTATTGGTTAGTTGCGTATTCTGTTGTCAAAACAAGTCAAAATACAACGATGTTGTCAGGTGATGACGTCGGGCCTATGTAGTGTGCGCGTCGGGCTTCTAAAAAGGGCGCGCCGTCCGTTTACGACGCGCACATGGGCTTCTAAAGAGGCTTGCCATCCAAAAAGAGTTAAACCCTCCCTCTTGGCGATAATTTTTAGCTTTCCTTGCCTTTTTCTGTTGACAGCTGTAGGTACCTTTGAAAATTTTAATGTATCAAGCAATTTATTTGCTTGTCCAAGGGCAGAGGTGCACCCATCCTCATATGTGACTTGTGGGGTACCATCATCCTTCTATTGTACCTTTTCTTTTTCCTTTTCTCTTGTGGGGTACACGGAAACAAAGAGAAACTTGTGGCTTACAATTGTCTCCATTCCCCACAAGTCTTTCCCTACAAGAACATGTGGCCCCGTTTATTGCCATACTTGAACTTTACTAACCATTTTTTTTAGCATCCCCCCTCCTTTTCGGCAGTGTGCACCCTTTTCCCCCAATGTAGCCCCTATTCGCCACCCTGGAATCCCCCCAGTATTTGGACTTATGTTCTGATGGCCGAGTTGCCAGAATGTGGGATTAAATCCCGACTAAGACGATGGTGCCTTACCATAATTGCTTCTCTTCACACAGGAGTATAAATGTTTAATTTCTTACTTTGTGTAAAATGTTAATAATAATAATAATAATAATGTGGACTTATATAGCGCACGTATCCACCAAACTGGTGCTCAAGGCGCATTATATTATTACCCCTGCTCATCAGGCTCATAAATCATTCCTGAAACCATCTCAGCTCCCTGGGGAGTATACAGCTCAATTGCTGCCATTACAGCGCATATAGGGCTAATCAAACACAATAACCAACTCTGCCCTCACAGGTACCCATTTACCCCTGGGTGGAGAGAAGCAATTATGGTAAAGTGTCTTGCTCAAGGACACAAGCACCATGGTCACGGTTGGGATTCGAACCCACATTCTGACGACTCAGCCATCAGAACACAAATCCGATGCACTAAACCGCTCAACCATGGCACTCCATGAAATATTTGTCTTTGTCCAGGAGGTAGTTTTTCAAGTTGAGAATGTGCAATCGTATAACGGATATGTACTTCACATCGGAACAGTCGTGGAAACCATAAAACCTGGTGATAACTTGATGCTTTATCTTAACAAGGTAAAAAATGAAGTTTACTTTTTTACTGTTGATCGTCCAATCTAGATTATTCTATTGCATTTGATTATTGCCTCATAAATTTAAAAAGTCTACTTTTTTCCTTGTGATATATTCCTACGATTGCACAGACAGTCAATATTTATTTATTGGTAATGGTTTTTCTCTGCTTAGGATCGAAGACGAAAGATCATGCGGAATCATACAGCAACCCACATATTGAACTTTGCCCTACGTGAGGTCATAGGTGAAGCAGATCAGCGGGGGTCACTGGTCACTCAAGATCGCCTCCGGTTTGACTTTGCAGGAAAGGTATGAATTGGCTCAGAAAAAGTAGGTAGCGTATTTTGCATATTTTTTGAGTGAAGGTCTGGAGGCATACACCAAAACAGTCCCTTGATTTCTAGTCAATCTTCAGAACTAAAACATCTACAAACGCTGGCTCTGGGCTTTAATCCAAGCTTCCATGTCAATAATTTACATGATTTTAAATGAGGATCTCCTCTGGAGCCGTCTTCCAACCAGCTTTTGTAGAAGGGAAAATTTTAGCCACTTTTGTTCACCTTACAGGCTTGCACAGTGTTTTTTCTGAATAACAATTTTAACACGAGTGCATGCATATGAGACATCATTTGCCTTCCTATGACGAGTCATGTATTTACCACCAAGGCACCAGTACGAAATTATAAATTTCCCTAAAACCTTGACTTAAATTTCTTACATTACTGATGTCAGTATTAGGTAAGATTTCTTTTTGTAAAATGTTTTTGACAGAGTGCACTTGATTTAAGACACCTACAACAAGTCACCAAGATCGCCAATGACATCATCAATCAGAAGCTTCCTGTCCATAGAGGACAGGCTTCGTTAGAAACGGTCAAAGCCACAGAGGGAGTGAGAGCAATATTTGACGAAGCCTATGGTGACCTTGTGACCTTAGTGTCAGTGGCTGTTCCAGTTCCAGAGGTACTAGAGGGCTCAACAGCACAGCAATACCCTGTGGAACTGTGCAGGGGAATGTAAGTGCAGTTGAAAAAGAACACTTGAATAATATGACATGTCCGACATTTTTGTCACTTACACTTTATAATACAGAAAGCTAAAGAGGATAAATGAGGCAAGGCATTTCAGAAGAAGAAAAGGCACTTTCAGTGTCTAAATCATTTCAAATATGTGTTTAAAACTCATATCATCTGGCGAATCACAAATGGTGTAAAATGCCATCAAACTTTGGGAAAACTACAATCTTGTTCACAATTTAGTCAGAACACTAACCCCTGCTCTCCCGTACAATGTTGAGAACGTTTTGCAGATTAGTTGTTTTGCACGAAGAGACAAAAGCACGGGCCTCCAACATTGAGTGGGGGGGGGGGGGGGGGGGGGGTTTGTATGGGATGAAAGTGTTCCAACTTTGACCAAATGTGACCAAGATTGTAGCTCTTCACAACCAAGTGAATACAATCAGAATCATGTTTGATGTATTTATTTTGTCTAGACACGTATGCAATACTGGTCACATCAAGAAACTGCTGATAATAAGTCAACGGCAAGTAAGCGCTGGAATCCGCAGAGTCACTGCAATCACAGGCAATGATGCTGTGTCATCTGAATATCTTGCTAATACTCTACAACAACGAATAACGGAACTTGGCAATCAAGTAAGTATTCAACCAACTGTGGAGACAGCTGGAATACTAACTGTTGAAGGGGTGACAACCAAAAACATGAGGACGACGACTGACATAAACAACGATGAGTGAAGACATCATCATCATCATCCACATCATCATCATCCACATCATCATCATAATCATCAAAATCATCATCATCATCACCATCAAAATCATCATAATCATCATCATAATCATCATAATCATCATCATAATCATCATAATCATCAAAATCATCATAATAAAAATCATCATAATCATAATCATCTTTATCGTCATGATCATCATCATCAAATTAATTATCATCATCATCATCATCATTTTTGTAAGACTTGTGGCTTTGCATGGTAAAAAGGAACACTGTTTGCGGTGACACCATGTCAAAATTCTCCTGAAGACAATCAGAGCATACTGATCGAAACGTTGAGTTGTAACCAACTGGTTCTTTTCAGAACCACTTACTACTCAAAAGAGAATTTTTACATGGTGTCACCGTAAACAGTCTTTACTTGTCATCTTTTTAAATAATTTTCATGTAACCGTCATCATCATTATTATTATAATGAGTTATATTTCATCTCTTCATCTCAGCTAGAATCCACATTACGCAGCGGCACTTTGAATGGAATGGCGTCCCTGAAACAGTCGCTAGAATCTCTCGCTAAGACGTTAGACGCAGCAAGCATAGAAATATGGAGGAAAGAGAAAATCAACCAACAGATCCAGTCTGTAAGGGAAAGGATTAGAAAATCTGAAAAGATGGCTGAGAGGTCAAAGGTCACAGAGGTAAGGTCAACTAAAGCTGTCATTCTTATTGGGTTATATTGGGGACCGTACTCAAGTTCCCTCAGCCTTATGTTCCCTCAGCCCTATGTTCCCTCAGCCCTAAATAGACCCTATGTTCCCTCAGCCCTATGTTCCCTCATCCAGTCTTAACACTCCATGAGGGAACATAGGGTGGAGGGAACATAGGGTTGAGGGAACATAGGGCCTAATTTGGATATTAAAAAAATGTTAGGCATTGAGGGAACATAGGGCTGAGGGAACATAGGGCTGAGGGAACATAGGCATGACCCCTTATATTGGAGGTTGAATGTGATGCATGAATAAGCAAAAATCTTTTTAAAATGTGTAATTTAAGTCAAACAATGTGAAGTTGTAAGGTACAGAGGGTTTTATGCCTATTTTGATTTTGAAACTGATGAAAATAATTACTGATATAAACAAAAATCTTCAGGATCATGTTATTTAAGTTTACCAAAAAATTTGATGTAAAAATATGGCATGCAACCATAAATTTTGTAGATATAATTTTGTTGTTTGATAATATTTCTCTTTAATATGTACAATATTTGTAAGGAAACTATGGACTTGCTTTTGTGTTTTAATTGCAACGATTCACCTTTAAATCTTGTTTCTTGTTGTTTTCAGATTGTAACGCAACTGTACAACAACTTCAAAGAAGCGTCCTCGAATTCCATAACGCAGTCATTCTTAGTTAAGCATGTGACAAGTGAAACCAATTCAAAGGTAAACATGCTATAGATCCTCCCTGTTTATTACTCCAGGAAGTCACAGGAAGACTCGTGGTTGTGCAAATGCAAAAACCATATGTACTTGGAGTGATAATTGTTCAGGTCAAGGAGAAACCAATCACACATTTTTGCTAAAAATCACACACAAACAATGAGTTACTGTAATAGATTTAATCTCATTACTTAGACTTGGCATTGTAGGTTTATTGTTTTACATTTATGATGATTCAAAGAAAGTAAGTATACCCATGTTAAGCAGTTTTGTAAGCATTACCAATGTTGATTGATGAAATGCTTGCGTCGGGTGATAAACAATCGATTTGATTTTCCCCTTACACCGACTTTTGTTTAAAGCAGTGCATGCTCAGTGCTTACTGACTGTGATAAACAAACTCCACAGGCGACCCCGGGGCGGGATTCGGACCCACGACAACCTGCTTACTAGTGCAGACGTCGAACTCGGTGGTCGAGAGGTTAAGACGTCTGCACTAGTAAGCAGAAGGTCTTGGGTGTGGATCCTGCCCGCAAGTCACCTGTGAAGTTTTTTTATCACAGACACTTGGAAAGCACTGAGCATGCAGTGTTTTATACAAATGTCGGTGTTAGAGCAATATCATATCAATTACCAATGTTGTACCTTCCTGTCAAAGTGTGTGCTTTGCAAATGTAAAAGCCATATGTACGTGGATTGATACTGATTGGGTCAAAGCAGATGATTCATAAGTTTTGGGAAGGTACATTAGTAAAGTTGGCAAAACTGATTACAGTGGCGTAGCCAGGATTTTTTCAGTGGGGGGGCACAGGGGGGGCATTGCTTTTCAGTGGGGGGGGGCCCAGGGGTATGGGTTTTTCCCTTTTCTTTTTCTTTTCTGTTTTTTGGGGCACTATGAGGATTTTTCGTGGGGGCACCTGGGGGCACTGAATTTGTGGGGGCACGTGCCCCCCCCAGGCCCCCCCGTAGCTACACCGCTGACTGATTATATACAAGTATGCTTACTCTCTAACCAACCTGTGAAAGGTTCACCTTATTACGTTGTGTCGTTAATAAGAAAATAGCAAAAATGCTTTCAGATTGTTTGTATTTATTCTAATATGGAAGTTAGGAACGAGTAATATTGAAGTTAGGAACGAGTAATATGGAATTTAGGAACGAGTAATATGGAAGTTAGGAAGGAGTAATATGGAAGTTAGGAAGGAGTAATATGGAATTTAGGAACGAGTAATATGGAAGTTAGGAACGAGTAATATGGAAGTTAGGAACGAGTAATATGGAAGTTAGGAACGAGTAATATGGAAGTTAGGAACGAGTAATATGGAATTTGGGAACGAGTAATATGGAAGTTGGGAACGAGTAATATGGAAGTTAGGAACGAGTAATATGGAAGTTAGGAATGAGTACTCTTTCCTAAATTCAAACTGGAAATTATTTCACTATTCTTAAAAGTGGCAGCACCTCAGTTAAAGGGACACTACCGTCACGATCAACAGGGCATGGAATCGGAGTGCTAGTTTTAGATTAACTCAGTGACTGAAAATAATACCCCGCATGATAAGGTCATATTACCGTTGAGCCAGTAATTTTCAATCACTGTGTTCATCTTTAACTAGTACACCGATTCCATGCCCTGTTGAAAGTCTGCTCTGATCACGACGATACTGTCCCTTTAAAGTTATTTCTAGGAAGATTGATCCCATCAGCACCTTTACATTAAGTAAGTTTAAATTACAGTTCAACCATTTCTTTTAATTACAAATTTTATACCTTGCCTTAAACTGTACGTGATTGTAACAGAATTAATAAAAAAAAAAATTTAAATCAGATTTTCAACTCATTAAAAGCTTTCCAGATTTGACAGTGATTGTGAATTAAGGGAAGGATTAGGTTAATCTGATGAGCAGTCGTAAACTGATAGATGAAAACCGCAAGATGTAGATGTTCCTTAGCAACTTACCATGTGGTATCAAACATGATATAGTCTGGGGAGAAAGGATTTATTCCCATTTTGAATTTGTTATTTTTAGATACAACCTTGAAAAAAAACACCAGGCTACTCCACAAAAATAATGTTTTCTAGAACCCAACTGAGCCCAGTATTCATGAGAATAGTTTTTGATTAATATTCCATAGACTGAAGCAAGCAGGGTGATGGTGAAATTGGAAAAAAAATGCTAAATTAAAATCAATTTCAGATTTGAGAAAATCATGTAGTGCTCTATTTGGGCAATGGTAACACATAAAATATGTCTAAAGCAATTATTATTGCTGTATTATTGTATACTTATTGCTGTCACCATGAAATAAATGATTCCAAATCAAATAAGACAGAAATAAAGTTGAAGCCAAAATTGTACTGACAGAGAAACCTTATTCAAAAGAAATGCACAAAAAAGAAGGTTCAAACAGGAACAACTACTTGCTTTCTAAACAGATGTTGATTTCCCTATGCTATTCTTATCAAAAATATTATACCCCAATAAAATGTCAATTAAATTGATTTGATGAGTTAATAAATCATGAAATAAGAATCCCTCACCTGTTGGGGCCATGTTAACCTCTGCTCTTAATTTACGTCCATGTGCAATCAATTCATTTAAACTCGGTAGCCTATTTGTCAAACATGGTTGTAAATATTCTGTAAGGGAGGGGTGGGTGACAACATTCAAATTTGAAAATTTGGAACGGAAAAGAGCATTGCTTGATCAGAAGCTGCTCATGGATCATGCCCAATGGTAGCACAGCAAGTGGAGACAAGTGCGGGTCCAGTTTGCCAATAGAAAGGGGCATATATTGCATGAAGTGTGCCCTCAACAGGTCCTGCACAGAGTGGATGTGCAAATGGTTGTAACAAAGTCTAATCGATTGACACCAAGCTTTTCATCCAAATTTAATAATGATATCAACGATACTAAGATGAACTTGTAACTGTTTTCTGCTCCTCAGGTACTATTGGAGATTGCCAAGGGGCTGAGTAAGATGTTACCAGACACACCCATTATGCTCGTCAGTGGACATAAGGATGATATCACTGCTGTCTGTATGGTACCAACGGTAAGTCCTTAGCAACAGAATAAACTACAAAGGTGAATCCGGGGTGGGGGGGGGGGGGGAGATGTCTCCATGTGTCCACCCAAAAAAAATACATTCACAATATTGCTTTATATTACAAAACAATCAAAGATGAAAAATGACAAATCTTATTAAAATTGACAAATTGCGAAAAAATGACAAATCTGAGATATCAGAAATCTTGGAGGGCCCCCCCCCCCGCTGAAATTCTGGATCCACCCCTGTCTTTGTGTTATCTCCTTAAGGATAATAGATAGGACTGACAATCCTTTACAATTTCCTTCCAAAACATTTAATGAAGCATTTTTCAATGCAGACAAAAAAAACCTATTTGTAAGATAGTACTCATGCTGGCAAGATTCCAGAGCATGTTATTGATGGGGATCTTGTTATTGCATTTCTTCTTCTAGTGTTTCACAGAGCAGGGCTTGAAGGCTGACACATGGATCAATTCAGTAACCAAGTTAGTTCAAGGCAGAGGCGGGGGCAATGCGACTTTTGCAAGGTCGCAGGGCAAAGGTCGCCACAGGGTCAGGGAGTGTCTCAGAGCCGCTGAGGAGTATGCAAGGATAGCAATACATAAAGAATGAAACAATAAGTGTGATTAGTTATTCATAATATTAGAGAGAAGGTAAAACATTGGTAATGACCAGAGTATCAAATTATCGAAAAGCTTACTTGGTGTAAAAATTGATCAAAGATCAACCATCCTCGGATAGTATTCCATCTGAAGTGTTTTCATCTTAGAGAAAAAAAAACAATAAATTATGTCAAATTTCTGTTGACAGACGGCTCTCAGAAATGTGAGCACCTGAATTGATGAAACTGTCATAGTTTGGTTTTATAATAAAAATGTATATTTCCAAATACCAAGAGGTAAAGCTTTGCATGGTGAAGAGGATAAGTAAGACTAATTGCGCTGACACCATGTGAAAATCTCAACTGAGTAGTAATCAGTTCTGAAAAGAACTGGAGGTTACAACTCGACGTTTCGATCAGTTTGCTCTGATCGTCTTCAAATACCAATGTTATACCTTCCCTTTAAAGTTATATTAAATATAAATCAACTCTGTGTTATAATCACAGTTAGATTTTATTTTAGAAGTTAATTTCTATAAACGAGAAATATTTTTGTTCATTTTTGGTTTGAAATTCTGTGTGTGATGATAGTGTACATAGATTAAACATCTATGCAAACCAGGATAATATATAATGATAGGAAAACATTAATCATAATGTGACTGTGAGACCGAAGGAAGGAAACTCTGCGGCAAAACTGATGAAGTGGATATCTTTTAATATTCACATCCCGTGTATAATGCCACAGCAATGGTGCTCACCGCACCAGGTTGCGGTTCCAGGTAATTGTCAATGGAATCTGGCTTTCCGGATTTGAAAAACACCGCCGGAATTCTTTCTGTCATCTGGTGTCTCAATATGGATGAAAAGATGAATAATGAATTCCCTTGAACCGGAATGAACTTTTGAATGATTTAGCATCAGGTAGGCAACCCAAACCAGCCCTTCAGTTTGACGAGAAGGTCAGAGCTACCCATAGCAGGTGTTGAAAAAAGGGGGAACACCTCCAAAAAGGGGGGAAAATAAAATTGTAAGTTTACATGCATGGATCCATGAGTGGGCCCCATTTGGAGATTTAATCTCATGAATTCCATAATTTAGAGTGCATGGCATTGTCTTGTTAAGAACGAGGTAACTTGAAAATGAAAAAATTAGCTGCAAACCTAATGAGGTGCACCACAATTGTACAGACTATTAGTGGGGTACATGTGTGTAGCCTCCAACCCCCCCCCCCCCCCCCTGCGTGGATGATAAAGACATGGTTGGATAATCAGAATGTCCTGAGAAACCTGTTATCAGGCATCAGTCATCTTTGTTTTCTTATGCACAAGACTATGGGTATCAAAGTGAGGCTCGTGTCAAAATATACTGGTGCTTTTCAAATGGATTTTACCCCATATCATTTGTGATTGTCAATCTTGGAACCAGACAAAAAAAGCCAGCTGGCTAAAAAGGATCAATAGCTAGTTAAACTGGGTGGAATTAATATAAAGTAATGAAAGAGTTTGAGAAATATTGAATATTATAGGGAAAAGTGAATATATGGTATGTCTAGGTAACAATTTTTCTCACGTCGTTTTTTGGGAATTAGTGTCAAAAGTTAGTTTGTACCCTTGATTTATTTACCATTTAACCCTCCTATGGTTTGACCTTTCAAAACCTTTCAAAATCTGCTTACGGGCCAAAATGGCTATCAATTATTGTGAACCCTTTAAAACCCTCCAGAATTTGTTGCTACTGAACAACCACACCTTTCAATACCCTTTGAAAGGTATTGAAACATTTCAACACCAGTTTGTTCAGAGAGTTGTTACACCTTTCGAAACCTTTCATAGGTCCCTTTTGTCAGACAGTTTTCTCACCTTTCAAAACCCTTCAGTACAGCAAACTTGAAAGGTTTTGAAAGGTCTGACAATTCTATGGCAACTGCACTGTATATAGGAGGGTTAAAATGAATCATGATGAACGGATTATAATTGAAATTATACACATAGTAGTAGTTTGATGTATTTGACGATAATTTACTGGCACTGTCATTTACTGGCACTGTCATTTACTGGCACTGTCATTTACTGGCACTGTCATTTGAACCAGTGGCCAGCCCTTGGATGAGTTATGACTTGAATTCACCGAGCTATCTCATACATCTGGGGAATCTCCGAAGTACTTAATCACTCAAGCACACTGGCCTGGACTGTGACCAGTTGATAGCTCCCACAGCTACATATTTATATTTATTTCATTTCTCGGGCATCAGATAAAAAGTACAATAATGCACATTGGTAAAAACATTTTTTTTTTAAATTTTAAATATGAAAAAAGCAATTAAAATACAAAGTAAAGATAGAAAACCAGCTGGAGCCCGAAGGATTGCCTAAAAGAAACAAAGTTCCTGTCAAGAGGCTTTCCTCCCCAGCTGGTTAAAAAAAAAAAAAAAATATTGATTAAAAAAACAAAATATATATAAAAAATTACAAATACACATGAATACACAAACACAATCGTTCATAAAATTGATAAAAACCTTAAAGAAGCACTCCAATGTCAAATTCAGCTCTGCGTCCCGCTCACCCTCCAAAAGGTAGAGGAAGGGGCTGGTTACGGCGGGCCTCCGTATTAGGCCTATTGGTTTCCCGTCTGAAGTTTCCGTGTGGAACTTGACGTTGGATGAACAGATCGGCACCAAAACCATGGTCATTATTTTCCCATCAATTTGACCAACTGGAGTATCATTTCAGGCAGATGGCCTGTCATTGATCGATCCATGGATGGGGTATTCGGATGCCAGTCCCCCGGGTGGGGGGTAGTGGTGGTGGTGGTCGTAGGTATGCAAATATAATTTCCATAGTGCATTGTCATTTCTTATGGAATTAATTTATCTATTTTGTTTTTAGATTAAGTATAATAAAATAATACACTATTGGTGATTTTAGGTACGAAAAAATAAAATGTTTTCTCAGAAATGCGAAAATTTCTTGAGCTTGGCCTTTCGTTGACTAAGGAGTTGTATTAGCTCCTAGTTTGGGAATTCATGGGAAAGTAGACGAATAACCAAATAAAAAATGAAAACGAAAGGTCATTGACCCCATACAGAATGTCGCCCTAATATTAATTATTGTCGTGTTTTTGGATACTGTATAAATTAACATTGTGTGAACATGCGCAAGGGTGAAAGAGGTGCCGGCCGACACGCCCTCTGTTGACAATTACTCGAAGCCAATCTGGATTTCATCAGAATAGACCCTCGGGATTAAAGGATGGGGGTTAGTCTGTTCCCCGCCCCTCTGGAAGGATAGAGCGAGTTCCGCTTAACCAGTAAAATATGGTGTAAAGTGATGAAGAGCTCATTTGCAGACCGGATTTCACTGGGCTAAAATAGACCCAGTTTTGTTTTACTAATCCAAGTGCGGTGTGAGAAGTTCAAAGACGCGAGGGCGTGTCCACTGGCAGACATTTTTTTTCTCGTAGGGTGGCAAGGACGCATCGTAAATTAGGCCTATTCGTCACGTACAAAAGATTTTTATTTTTTGGGAAAATGTTTGAAAGCGCTGCCCAACAGAAATAGCCGCTCAGTCAGAACACGAGTGATATTGTACATTCTGCTAAAGCTCTGGCAGAGAAAATGAGGGGGAAAGTGGGTTGGTGTTCCTTTCTCTATGGTATCACTGAGACCATGGAGGAAGGAAGACCACGGATCCTTGACGATCAGGAAACAGGGACGCGCAGGGACCGTGGAATAGGAACCTCTGGCTGAAAAGGGTTGCTGTATACCATTTAATAGGCTAATTTGCACAACACAACAGTGCACGACACATTATAGGTCTCTACAGAAGTAAATCCAGGGGCGTGGCGAGGGCGTTTTCTTTGGGGGTGTGGAAGCCAATTTACCGACTGACATCAGTAGAGTAGCCAGGTTTTTCAGAGTTGGGGGCTAAAATTTTTGGTGGGTAAATTTACCGACACAACGCTAATCTTACCAGACAAATTTACTTTGTTTTCCCACAAAAATGGACAATCTCTAAAGTCGTTCGATGAGGTGGGGGGGGGGGGGGGGAGGTGGAACTGCCACCCAAAACCGCAACTTGGCAAATCTTCAGTGCTGAGAAACACGATAGCTCTAGGTAAACTTGTAGCTTTGCATGGTGAGGATGATAGCTCTAGGTTTGCCTACTGCAAATATTTATTCTGGACCAGCCTTTGTTCTAGTATCTTTGATGCTTCATTTGCCGACTGAGGCTCTAAAAGCTGACTGAAATTTTTTTATTGGGGGTGACGTCACACCCCCACACAGCTCCGTGGTCTAATAGCTTCTTTGAAGGAAAATTTTCATTGCTAATTAGTCAGGCGTGATTTGATGGGTGTATAATGTAGCAGTGACGCCTGCAAAGCCTTCAACAGGATGAACTTGTAGCTCCTTCAACCCTGAAAAGATGAACAATCGTAAATATCTTCAAGGAGATTTTTTGTATTTTTTGCGAGTTGTACAAAGTGACGGACACCGAGCACGGTAGATGAGCGGCCGCTTGACGGCCTCCTTGCTTCCCCGTGTCCCATCACCTCAGATCCCAGGGATGGCCACCGGCGAGGCTAAAACGAGGCATTGTTAATACCGGAACCAGGTCTGGTGGTCAGTTCTCCTTGTGTAAAGACACCCACTATTTGCCTTTTAATCCCTGGTATTAACCGTACGTAGCAGTTTGCACAATAATACGAAATGCTACACCACCAATGTGTATTCTATATACATTCCATTATTCAAGCTCTAGCTCTGTTCACTGCACAGAGGTAAAGACATAAGTAAGATCCGCTCTATTTGTACACAGCGGGTTGCATTAGGTGTCGCATGAGCGGCTACATTCAACACTCTGTAACCTCCCCTCTGTCTCGCCTGCACTGTAAAAACAGATTCCTTAGGGACTGGATAAATGCAGATTTTGACTTTTTGTCTCTGCGCCAAGGCCGTAATATGTACCTGAGCCCAAATGATAGACTGAAGCCGTAGGCAGCAATTACCAGGCGGCAACTGTACCAGAGGATCGCAGGTCTTCAACCCCGGTATGTTGACATTTGCTATCACCTGGTCTCCCCAAACTTTATTCATGGTTTGTAAACTACAGGCGGCTTAGGTGGCATTAGCGAGGACACAGGTATAAACTTCAAGACACTGTCAGGTATTAGGTGGCGAGGGAGCTCTGCATTGCTAGATGTGGCCCGTAGGGTATGAAAGAGAGAGTGGGTTAAGTTGACGCGTCGGAAGTTTCAATTAAGAACCTGGTTATTATGGGTGAAACGCTTTCTTTTCGCATGAATGCCACCAGTATAGTCACTGATGATAACACACGATTACAGCATATTCTGTTGGTTGTTAGGCCGTCATCATATGCTGTGGGCGACTGGAAGGGACACGCTGGTATTTCTTGCTCGTCGTGCCCGCGGAGTACGTCCTGAAGCAGGTGGCGGACATCAAAACCTTAAGGACAACTCAAGAAATCTCAAGTGGATGGTAGCGTTTACTTACTTCTCACGGGAGATGGTATTTTGAAAACACCACCCAGAGCAGTGACAGCACAAGGCGATTATCAAATTAAAACGTACTGCGTTCTGCTGACTGCCGATTACGAACTGCCACACTAGTGTCAGGTGACAGTCAGGGGACACGGAAATCTTCGTGTTTGATCTCGACATAGCATTTCACAGACTACAGTTCATTGGCGATTGCTGAGCTACGTGTCAGTATTAAACTTATCTACTCGGCACCTGCTACGGCCGGTGACTGTTCGCGTGTTACTCATCTCCGAGATATGACTTCAGATCCCAACAACTGACTCAGTCATCTTCATTTAATATCTAGCTATATTGTAGTTTACCACGTACTTTAGGAAATACATCGCCGACTCATACCCGGATTGCCGAGTGACAGCACGCCTTTAACAAACTCCACAGAAGGGGGGAACATTGTGGTGGAATTTTCTTCAAGGCGAGCGGGGCCGGCCAGCATAAAGTTTACAGCGGTGTCGCCTCAGTATCCATGTAACAAGGACATAGGTTGACCTTTCTTGTAGCCACAGTTGTGTGCAATTTATACATGTGCCGGGAGTTGACCTGTAATCCCCATTCAGTTGTCATACCGGTGAAGATTCGGATTGCGATGATCTTGTACCAACAAAATGGCTGGAAAATAACGCCTATATCACGTGCACCCGCCTGGATTATCGCAGAAGCCATTGCATTTATGTATGTACACTGTTCAACAATGGCAAACTTCTTTTTTTAGTTTATCACTTTGAATAGGTTTACTCGAAGACGCGCGAAGTGTCGCTACATGCTTTGTTGACCCAGCGTACTGCTTAAAATATTCACATATAGGATGATTGGTATTACTAAGTAGTATGGGAACATGGCCTGAGTTTAACCCGTCAACTACAGGTCCCTTCACCGCAATATTTACATCGTGTTCGCTGAGCCCTGCCGTAATTTTGTAGGGCAGTGATTTGATGAAGTGAACTCGACGTTCTGCGATTCTCCGAAAAGACATTAAGGCCCGGAGACTTATTTTCTTCTAGAGCCGACGGAGCGAGAGGAAACATCATCGATTTGTGACGTGTTACCGGCATTTTATAGTGGAAACAGCGGCTGTCCTGGATACTGTCCAAACCCCCGTCAATTGCGAGTGGACGTACAGTTAGCTGGTTACTCACTCGTGAAGATAGACTGTATACTGTTTACTCGCATCATCACACAACACCCGTCGGGATCAACTGTCGGGTGTTATATAAGTCGTAGGTACTCTCTTCTTGAGTAAATCCACTGCCATTATCCTCGTCGTCGTCTCTTGCTGGAAAAAAAGTCAAGATAACTTGGAGAAGACACCCCCTCTGCGAAGTCATGGCGAGTGATGTTGCCGTAATCTTGGTCTCTCTCCTGGTGTATGTCTGTGATACAACCGGGGAGCTAGCGACAGAGCTACCGTACCGTAAGTACTTTTAACCATCAATTTCATTTCTGTAATCATTTTGGTCCGTGATTTAGTATTATTTCAAATTCCATGTTTCCGTGTGGTGTAAATGACTGTGTGCATGTATGTTGTATTAAGTGTACCCAATATATTTTATAATAAAATCATAATATACAAAATTTGGCCATTTTGGTCGTGTTTGTTTATCTCAATATGACTTGTTATTATTGCATTATTGTTTTCACGTCATGCGCAATATATCGTTTCCTCGCTAAGAACGAAAACTATACTCAAAGTCTCAATGTTATTTTAAAAGTAAATTTACAACAATACAAACTTCAACTGAAAACATAGATACAATTACTTTGAAAACATTTGTTGAGTCATCCATACAATTGAGAATATGATTACTTCCGTTGTATGGTAAGATCAATGGCATATACCAACATCGGAAGTTTTTACATAGGAATGTTCCCATGTTGTCTTTTAATAGTAGTCTTCTTCGTATTATATATATACTTTTTTACTGCGGTTGAATGTTTGAAACAGATGTGGCAGTACAGAAGACAGCCGTTTCCGAATTCCTGAGTTGATATCTTAATTGAATTTGTGTCAGTTTGGAGGACACTTCATGTAGACTTCATCAAAATGGCAGCTGCTTTTCATTGAGAAAAATTGTTTGGGCCTGCGGGGAAATAACGGCCAGTGTTTTTTAATTTTCAGATGTCTGTCAAAAGATAAAAGTTGTTGAATCTGGTATATTTTGTTTGTCATAATTTGGATTTTGCCTATTCGTACATGCCTTTTGTCTTTTAAAAATGTTGCAGCGTGGCCGACTCACCTTTGCTTGTTATTGTGTACTGTAGTTTCACCACTTGTGTGTAAAGTTTGATTTTTATATTTAACTGTTTATGCTGCATTTTTGACAATTTAATTGGTCGTTTCGGATTAACTATTTGAGACATGACTTCGCGTAGCATAATATGGGGCTATAGTTAACCCGTGTATATGTGGAGTTGCCACATTGTGTATAATTACGCACAATATGCCCATTGGTGAGGGAATGGTGAGAATTTGTCGGGGGGGGGGGGAGATCACTGCCCTTTTAATTCAGTAGTCAGGTTGCCTGGTGACTCTAACCTTAATCCATATACTTGTCAACTTTAATTCTTCCTGTTCTGGCCTTCATTGTTTTTCAACAACAGAGCTTCTGCTCTATCAGTCCTCGCTGCGTCACCCTCTCCAGCGATTGCCCGTGCCGAGTGCTCTACACGCCTTGTTCATATGATTACGTATCCATTCAGTACAATCCATAACCGTTCTTGAACTGAAAAATTGCTTCCTTTTCAATTATTCACTTCTTACGGACACGAAAATAAACCGCGGTGTCCCCGTTCAGAAGACATCGGTACTAATCCCATGGATTTCCCCTCGTTACGGTAAAAAGTGACTACGCTGAAAGGTATCAAAATCAGTCACCGAATGCTGACGTAAACGCATAGTCACTTGTCTTGACAAACATGAGGGATGTAAAACATAGTTATTGTACACTTGAACATTTGGTGTGCCTTTTATATTTCCCTCAAGACAAGTCTGTAAGCAGTGAAGTAACATTTATTTTAACTCCATATTTTTTGTGTACATTTAAAGGGGCAATATCGTCACGACCAACAGGGCATGGAATCGGGGTGCTAGTTTTAGATTAACTCAGTGACTGAATCATATGAACATTGGTGTAGTTTTAACACCACAGTTTGTGTAATGTATGGTTTGGTGTCTGTGTGCCCCCTCTTTTGCCGTTTGCCCCTCCCCCATATTTCAGCTATATTGGCTCGGTCCAAGTGTACGTCGTCTGCAATGATGGTTGTACCATGGTTGTACTTACAGGTCTGAGTGAAGTAGCATTGGTTTATTACAGTGTATGCAAAAACCATCAACGTAGACGCCAGGTGCCGAACGCCAACCTTGCTGATGACAGTTTTATTTGGGCTGTGAAACAAAATGTGTACGCTATTATATTAATCTTGATAAGTAATTAGGTTGACCTCAAGTGACCCATATAGTCTGGTCAGAACTTGTCCAAGGACAGAGAGGACATGATCGTGGTGTTCCTGTCCAATTTGTGGGGATTTGAAACAGTTGTTTTTGTGCTCAATAAAAGTAGTCTAATATGTCATTCGTGTTGCGTAATCAGAGAACGATTTCGTTCAACAAAATAATGTGAATAGCACATCTTTTCTGGGGGAGGGGGAGGGGACGTGACCTATGACCCCTTATCTACACCACGGTGGTGGTGTAGAGTGGCAATACTTGTAGTGGGGTTCATCTTTTCAAAGTAGCAGTGATTATGTGAGAAGATATCGTGTTTATTTTTCTCCAAGGGGTTTTCATGTATTATTTATTGCGTATTATTGAACCAGGGTGGTTCTATATTACTGTTCTCCCTTGGAGACCTGTCCATTTTCCAATCAAGCCGAGTTTTTGGGGCTGACAGAGTAGCCAATCCGCACGTATTGACTATTTAACAATGGACCAGAAAAGTGTAAATATTTGCACTAGTGATATGGCAGAAGCTGTTACTATCATTGGTATCAGTCCCAGGCCACGTACAGCACAGATATTGAAGGGGCCGTCAGTAGATGTGTCTTGAACCTTATACAAAAAAAACACATTTAAGAGTCTTTCAGTGTTCTCATTAGGGCCTAGCTTACTTTGAATTTGAAAAAGACAAGGAAGACATTTCGGTTTTAGAAGTGGGTGGAAAACGCCAGAGAAGTATTATACGGGGGAACCCTACACGATCAAGCAGGGACAGAACACATGATCTACATGTCGGCTCGGGTCCGACGGTGGGATTCGAACCCGTGTCCCTAGAGGCGTGGAAATCACCCCTATGTCAACCTGATCTCCAACATATGAAGATAAAGCATTAGAAAAAACAAACCCGCACGATCAAGTTTATAGAGACTGAAAACCTGATCGACATGTTGGCTGCATTACAGTTCACAGTTTAACATGAATGATGTACGCGACATGAAATACCAGGGTATATATAGCCGTTATGTAGGCCTGCCATTGTTGAACTCATTGTGAATATTTATATGCAGTTTTCGACCTTACATCAATTGATTCAAACATTTTGCAAACGATCGCCATTCGATCACCGCATTGGCGATCAATTGGCAACCTCGCATAATTATCCTCTGAAATGAAAGCACTTCACGCAGAATAATCTCTCATGGTGGCTGGTTCTCTAAATACCAACTTTGCGTCTTATTGCTTTTAGATAATAATTCAGTAATTTTTAAAGGGTGTTCTCTGTTTTTATAAAAGACTATACGTGTAAATTTACTGTGGTGGGCTGTATTGCTCCCTGGTTTCACCAGCCTCGATCCGCCCTGGTGATCAGTCTATAACAATATCGATTGAATCAGTGGTTATGTTTCTTGGACATATCTGTAAAAATAATTTACAATTTCTCACCCAAATCAACCTAATCACATCAAAGAGCAAGAGGTCACCCGTAATTCTTACCTTGGAAAATACCGTGCTCTCAAAATGAACGCAATTTCACCGGATAACTTGTGTAATCACCAATAATTGGGGCAAGTAGATTACTTGTAGGTAACCCCTTTAGTGTGTACTTGAGTAATTATCCAATTGGCACATGTCGCCTGTAAAGGATGAACATAATTGAGTACTGGTTGAAGGTGAAACTATTATTGCCTAAATAGGCACCCAGTGTCGCCCAAAGCAACCCCCACAGAAACATGAGAAGGTCATGGTAAATGTTGAAGATTGGTTGGAAAGATGAAGAGGGACGTGTCCCTCCCTCGGGCCTGCTGTGATTCTCTCTCCTTTGGCATTTGGGAATTCCAAGTAAAAACACTTCCTTGGAGTGGACGAACATTGCCAACATTGTGATTGTATTAGTTGTACTAACATGAATGTTTCTTTCATCGAAGCCATCATGTTATCAAATTAGGAGGCGTTGTTTCTTTTTGTACAACACTTCACTTTGAAATTATGGTTTGTAAAATTAAATTAACCCCATTTGTAAAATGTTACCACAGCCCACATGCACTGGAAAATATAAAACAAAACATTGTGTATAACTGTGAACGTTTAATCTCAGTATTAAGGGTCCTTCGTATATTTGAGAAAATGATCAAATTCAGCCAGAAGTAGTAAAGGATGCTTTACTCCTGATAAAATGAAAACTCCATATTTGTCTGGTCCCTTGACTGTACATCGAGAAGCACCGACACTACATTTTGGAAAGCACCAGTCTATTTGGGACAAGAGCCTCGTTTTGATCCCTGTTGACTTGTGTGTTATCGAAAAAATGCCACCCTGGACCGTTGTGAAGGCCCAACCACTGACTTTTTATAGACTAGGAATAAATACTTCATACCATATATGTTCACACCAAATCGATGCATGCTTCCGTGACTTCACCCTCAATCAGAAATAACGGTGTCTTGAAGTGTCAGATTAGCGACCTAAGACTGCTCCACAGTATTTATTTATGAGGACATCAAATTTCTCGTTGTGTTGATAATGGCACCTTGGCATAAATCTAGAGTTTGGAAACCCGTATTGTTTTGGTTTAAGGAACCATGAAGCTGCCAGACAAGTTAGAAAAAAGTGTAAATATGGGGACTCATTGGTAGGGACGAATCTACGGACCCTTGAAAACACCATCAAAAAGAGTTGGCGGTAGCGGGTGCAGACATCGCTCACCGTGCTTTGTGTGTTCAGGGGATCCCTGAACAAAAAACCTCCCGAAAAATCTCCATCATCAATATTTCCGAAAGAACGACCACATTTTTTCCTCTGGGAAAGTGTGGCGTGCCGTCTCCTCAGCACATCTGGTTTCAGTCTAAAATGTCTTTAATATTTTTTGTATTTTCCTTTCACGGTTCTGCTAAATTGATAAGAGTAAAACAGAGAATTAGCTGTTGCAAACTTCTTACCACATGTAGCAATAAATTTCGATAGGCCATTGTTCTGTTGATCGACCACATGCTGGATCTCCTTACTCCTTGGCTTAATGTCGTCACTTTTCCACTTTCATGAACATAAACACTAATGGGACATTCATGGAAACACAAGCAGGACACCCGTGATAAGTATCATACGTGCCAACAACAATATTAGAAAACGAACACATGAGACCCACCGTCATCAGACTTGACTTTTGGCTACGGAACTCACTCCTTTCAGGGGCGGAGCTAGGGTGGAAACAGTGGGGGAACACTTCCAGATAGGATCCACGCATTAAATTTTCCTAAATCAATTTATATGCGTGAGGATCAAAAAGGGAACACAGTGGCCCCCTGTGAACCACCATATAGACGCGTCGGTTCTTCCTTCCTTCGGTGGCGAATCAATACCGTATAGTTATCGTTCTAGATGAATTCTCTTTTAAAGGGAAGGTTACAACGTTGGTAATGTTGGCAAAACGGCTTCTACAAATATGCCCACTTTCTTTTAATCAAGATATATATTAAACAACCAACCATGGTTTCTGATTTTTATTTTTTGTCTTTAACGAGAAAAGAGTGAAATTGCTTTCAGATTGTTTGTCTTCATGATGTGGAATTCAAGAAAAGAGTATTTTTTCCGATAAGTTTGTTGGCAGGAATGTAACTTTTCTTAAATTTGACAATTTGGCTATTTTTTAATAACCAATCCCACACCTTATTTTTAAGGTGGCGGTTTTTACAAGTCAGCTCATTTAGAAAAGCTCGTGCATGGTTAGACTGTGATTGTGATCTGGAGATTTTTTTTCGAACAGCCTGTGGATGGCTTGGATCCAACTGGGCGAATGCCGTTATCCTGAGTAGGTCATGGTATACTGGGGTGCTAGACCGCTTGGGTCGGGCGTGTTGGCTCGACGGAAGATGGGGATGGTCTACGCACTGTTCTCGCTGTTTGCAAGTCATTATTGGAATGCGGTCGTCAAATATTAGACTGATTGGGAGTGAAGTCTATAAGGGGAACCCCCTTGAGTTGGGCTACCAAGTTACCATGGAGATGAATTTGTAACATTGTAGTCCATTATCTCAGCGTGGTAGAGCAATGTGTCTTTGCTCTTTGATTTAAAGGGAGCATACACACCATTGGAAATTCCCCCCAAATAAACTAATCAAGTTATCATTTAAAAGCTTACTAGGAGTTTAAGATGGTAATGGTACAAGGGACAATATCGTCACAATCAACAGGGCATGGAATCAGAGTGTTAGTTTTCGATCACTGGTACCTCAGTAACTGAAAATAATACCCACATGATAAGGTCATATTACCGTCACTGTTGCTTAACCCTAACCCCCAAGGTATTCTGGCTAGGAACCTTCCTGAACCCTAACCTCCTAGGTATTCTGGCTAGGAACCTTCCTGAATCCTCCAAAATCCATCCGTGCCCTTTTGGAAACATGCCCTTCAAAATGCACCATGCATTTTCGTTGATCTTTCATATTCAGCACTTATGGCCTGTACTTCTTGCCAGGTGGTAATCTTGCCCCATTTGAAGAGGTGAAAGTACCAGTTTCCAACAGTGCACTATTTTCCCCAAAAAGTGCCCCTTGGAGGATTTTTGCAGGATTTGGTGTGGTTAGGGTTAAATAAGCCAGAGATGTTCAGTCACTGTGTTCATCTTAAACTTAGACACTGATTCCATGCCCTGTTGAAAGTCTGCTCTGATTGTGATGGCATTGTCCCTTTAAACAGGGAGTTTTGTGGGTTTTTAATGCTCTATGGTTACAGCTTACAAATACCTCCACCTACTTCAACACAGATTAATCCACTCATGATGGTGGTTGCATCTTGAGGTTTGGGATTTGGGCTTATTCAAGCAAGTTCAATGGACGTTAATGATCAAATAATCTCCATTTGTGTTGCCCTTTTTTGTTAAAGACGAGCACAATCAGAGACCATCTTAGCGTAGGGGGTCCGTGGTGTGATCAACCCATCTGCCCGCATTGTGCGATAGAAGGGGCTGATGGCGGGCTATTGGAAATTAAAACATCAAATCTCATCATTCTTCCCAAATCTTGAATCGTAATTGCCCTCTTGTCCTTTGGACATCACGGGTTATTGTCCTCCATCAAGTTGAAGTGGAATTTGATGTCGATAAGGTGTCGTGCTGTCAATCTGTTTTAAACCATCGGGCCATGATTTTGAATCTTAAATTATTTGATTTTACAAACAAACAATACGCTTATAATTGATATATTTCGGGTACACCATGTAATGATCTCTTCTTGGAAGAAGTGATGGCTCTGAGAAGAGCCGGTTGGTTTGTTCTCAATGTTTCGACTAGTCTGCTCTAGCCGTCATCAGGAGACTACGCTTCTTGCAACGATTCTGCAACAGGTAATTAAGAATAACTGTAGTTACACCAGTAGAACTGCCGTCGATTGAGTATACAATTAACCGTGCAAGTGGCCCATAGTTGATTTTGAAGTTAATTTTGTGTATATATTGTCACACAGTAATGACAAAGTTCAACCGTTTTATATCCAGAATGATTATTGTGTGACATTTTTCTCAAGTATTGGTTACATTTACGATGTTTAACTAGTCTGTGATCAATGCAGTAACTGTGTCTTCATGTGCCTGCTTTCTTTGCTACCTTGTTATGTTTTCCCATAGAGAAAGGACACCGTTCTCTATGTGTTTTCCATAATATAGCTGTGCCATAATTGTGGATGAGGTTATAATGTCTGTGATGCATGTTCTGCGCTTATCCAAGAGGCTTAGGGCGTGTTCGGCTGTTTATCACAGCTGTTGTCTCCACCAGTCGTCAAAGTGGCGGGAATCCCGTAATGTCTACAAACACTGGCCCAACTCACGTATTATTGTACGCAGCCAACATGGAACCACTGGTTTACTGACAGCAAATCCCAACATTAAAGATGCCCCGCAAACAATGGCTGTCATTGGTGCCTTTCATAGCAGCTGTAGCCCGTGTGGGGCGATTTGTCCAGGCATAGGACAAAAAGCTCGTTTTCGCTTTGGAAGACTTACCTCCGGGGCGTGGCGGTGTCTTCGCATTGTTTACTCGGATTCAAAGACGCAAGTATCTTGTCCTGTAACAGTTACCGCCAAAGTGGCAAGATTGCGATTGGAAGATTAACGAGCCTTTGCCAAATGTGTTTGGCGCGCTTTTAAAGGGGGCAAAACCCCACCGGAAACGGGCTGTTTGCAAGCACTGAAGCGAAATGGAGAAATAACAATGCATGAAAAAGAGGTCAGCGACATCGTGGCAAAGAGCCTTCGGCCTTAACGTCATTTTATAGGTCAAAAGTTTGCAAACTTTTTTTTAAATGTTTGGCTTAACGAGTGGTTGAGGGATACCATTATGTATTGCGGAACCAATTCGATACAATTGACGTAATGTCAATATAGGTGGTCGCTGAACCAAGCCAACAGCGTGGGCTTTTTTTCTCACTGTTTGCGGCGAGGGTTGACCGCGGGCTGAAACTGAATATTAGTTTTTGTGGTTCTCGAAGTTGGTGGACACGCCTGGTTGGCAAGCAATAACTTCCTGAGTTCCGCCGCTGTATGGATACTTATCGGTAGTCGGTTGTGGTTTCTTGCGGAAACCTTCCGTGGTTCTGGCTTGGAACATCTCACTTATACAAGACCTCACCTATAAGTCCCAAGATGATGAGGTGTAATAATACTCACTCGTTTCAGGCATTCTCTGGGAGGGAGTGGTTTGGTGTTTCTTTAAAGGGAGGGTTACCTCATTTTCTTTGTCTTGTTTGTCGTTTTTGCCCTCCTCCCCACCTTTGTGTGCCTTTATGTATATCGTCCATTTTGCCTTTGAGAAAGAACCTGCTAGGTTCAAAACGTAAGGTCATTAACTACTATTTTTGCATTTATACTGCAGGTCAGTTTAGGTTGGTAAGCAGTTTCCAACAGCTAGTTATCTATTTACTTCCTTTTAATCAAGATATAGCCTGCAAGTTTCAGCTTATGTCGTTAACGAGAAAATAGTGAATAATGCATTCCATTTTTGTTCTCAGGTTGTGGAAACATTTTGTCAAGACTAAAATGGTAGCACCAAAGACGGACATATTTCATGGGTAGTTTTATACTATTATCAAGTTAATACCTAAATCATGTTATGATCATTTATTTCTTTTGGTATTACCAAAAGTAACCATTAACCCTTCTACATTATAGATGAACTTTAGTGGCAAGTGGCTATAGTGGTCAAAATCAGTCGACTGCCTGTTTTGACTGTTGGCCCAAATGTGCACACAGGGGCATTTTTGACTGGTTTTTATTGTCATTTTGACCACCCTCAACAATACAAGATAATGCTTTTACCAGTCAAAAATGGTCGACTCATTTTGACCTGTAAATATACTTATTAGGCAACACGTACATGTAAGGTTATTTGGATTTCAAGCCAAGCCGATGTTGGGCGTTTCCAATTAAATCTTTAAGGTTTTTTTCTGATGTCGGAGAGAAAACTGTATTTAGATCCAGAGCTATAGTGAAGACCAATAAAGCTGTTGGGGAAGGCTTTTCAATCTACACTAAGGAACTTGACTCAGCTAATCTTGCTTGAGAGGGATATGTCTTCTCAAAGCGGCTTACGTCATGCCGCGAAATGGGATATAAGTACATCACTGTAATGGGGGGGGGGGGGGGGGCGGCGTTTTCTTTGAGGAGTGCAGCCTTCAGTTGAATTCATTTCCACTTGACAGTACTTTCCAGTATTAAATTGACGGGCCTTGGTGCTGATTTTTCCAGACGGGTTGGCTGATTAAAAAGGCTAAGTTACCCCAGTACTTTTTTTAAATTCTGGTTTGACTGATACAACCTCATACAGTCAGTAAATAAGAAATGGGGACTTATTGTTTTGTCCAAATGGAGCGGTTGTATTTGGCCTAGGAATTAAAGCCATTTTTGTTCCATTAAATTGGTGGGAACTATTGGGTTCTTGAAGGCCATTTGTAATCGCACACTGTTTTTTAAATCTCTCCTTTCAAGGATAGTGTGGTTTCCGTTTATGATTAAAAGATCTTTGCCAACTCGACGAAATTCGTCTTCAATGCTTTTTCTATAAGATGATGAGCTCGAATAGCCGGATACAGTCATCCTTAAATCTTAAGCGGTCTGCCTGGGCAAGTCTTGGAGATAAGAAACTGCCACTAATAATACCCTGAAAGAACTAAATAGTCTTTATCGAAATGTTTTGTTGTGGGCTCTCAAAGTTTTCAAAAGGAAACAGCGGGGCTGAAATTACCACTCGAATTCAAAATGTGGAAGGTGAATCACCTCGCTGTATGTAAATTAAGATGTACCCTTATGCTCAGCTATTTGGAGTTTACTAAAGAAAGAATTTTATATTATTTTGGACTATTCCGCAAATAACACATCATTACGGAGAGGGAAATGACATGGCGCTTGTATAACGGGCGATCGGCTGGGATCTGGACACTCCCAAACCCTTGGTTGAGACGATCCCCTGCGACGTTCTGTTTTCTTTGTTTGGAGGCATTTCCTCTCAGAGACGTAACATTTGACACCATACAGTCCCACAATGCCCACATCAATCACAGTAAACTAGTGTAAAACATTGCAACAACTGTTACTGCAATTATTACATTTAAAGGGAGTTTACAGTTTATATACCATAGAGTAAAATGTGTCTTTACTGCATGAGAAATAAGGACTGTGCCTGGACATGGGATGCTTCCACAGAGCTACTAAGCAAAGCTTGCCTGCTTAGCAAATAGTATCATGTACAACTTTATTAAATTGGCCCACGTCTGTATCATAGCTAGGGTGGGGGCACGGGGGGACGCTGAGATTGGGGTTAACAGGGTAATGGGCCGCGCCTACAACCAAAATAGATCCCTAGAGTTTCTAAGATTTTGCCCCCCCAGACCCAACCATGCAGAGACTACTAGAAGGACGGACCCCTTGTCTCCCTGCTAGAATCTTTCACAGAACACAGGGTAACGCCCATGATGGGCCCCCACCCTTTTCAGAAACCTGTACATTTTAAGAAAATTGGGTCACTATCCAGCATCAATCATACTTGTCTTTGCCTATTGATAAAGATCCTACTAGGTTGGAAACGTAAGGACGCTTACTACTATTCTGCATTGATATTACAGGTCATTTTGGTTGGTAAGCAGTTAGCAAACAGCTAATTCTTCATTTACTCTATAGAATAACTGGTAGATAGTTTCTATAATCATCAACTTTTATACTACAATGTTATTACAATTATTCTTTGTTTTTACAAAGTCAACTTTCAGTAATATTTCTTTGACATAAATTTTTGAAACATTTGTCCGCAAATGGAAATGCAAGGCCTAAAATAGACCTGGTCAGAATATCTTTTGCAAAAGCAAATTCATTGTTTGAGTAAAAGATCATCTTAATTTTATGCAAAAGAAGTTTTTGAATCCAATTGCTGTATCATAAATGTGCTTGGGTCAAGTACACTCATTCACTATTTCCAAAATAAAAATACATTCTTCACGGTGGCTTCAATTTGCAATGACTCATTCCACGATAAGGGTCGGCAACGGGTGTAGGGGCTGTTCTTCCCGGACAGTTCTTGTTATATTAAAAGTCATCAGACATTACTGGAGTTGTTTACAACGACATCTACAGGGAGAGCGCAGGAAAGTGATTCACCAAACAGTAGAAACGAGGGACCCTCGTGTTACGCCAAATACTCCAACAATCTTATCATAGTCAAGTTTGCATTCAAAAATAACATACAAGATAATCAATGAACATTTATTTTGTGTTTTTCTTTTTTGTTTCGTTTCAACGACTGATTAATGTAGTATGGTGACTACTGTTTACAACTGTAGTTGTATGAGACGTACATGAAAAACGAGGAAGTGAATGGTCGGTGTTACATTAAATAGTGCCCCCTGAGATGGAATGTCCGGCGCTAGCATTCACATTATTTACATTAATTAGGGTCTTCCCTCTTCATAAATGTTCCCTTTTATTCTATATTAAGCATATTTACAGTGAGAAAAATTAGTCCACCGAGAACAGAATATAGTAATACTATTATTAAAGTAAGAAAGTGTAAGAATTCAGGAAGTGTTGATCATGAATTAAATTATTGAGTTTTCGTGTATCCTCTGTTCCCTCAAAACCATTAACATGATTGTTAATATTTCAGAGTTCATTAATATCCTTTAAAAAGCCACTATTTAACGAATGATATTACGTCATTCTTCCTCACACACTATTTCCCAGTGATGACAGTCCTGCGTGTGACATGGGCTGTTCCAGGCGTTCGTGACGATTATTGTAGGAAGTTCATGGTATAGGCCCATGAGTTTTGCCTCAATTGTCAAGAGTGCTATGTCACTCAATCCTTAGCAAACAAAAAAACGTGAAAAGATATCAATGCCACAATGTCTTGAGTTTTTTCATAATTAAATGCAGTTCACATGGTATTTTTATTTTCCAAAATTCGAAATGCTAGATTTATTACCTTAAAGGTACACTATCATCACGATCAGAGCAGACTTTCAACAGGGCATGGAATCGGTGTCTTAGTTTAAGATGAACTGAAAATTACTGGCTCATTTATGCAGCAGCAACGGTAATATGACCTTATCATGTGGGGTATTATTTTCAGTCACTGAAGTTAATCTAAAATTTGTACTCTGATTCCATGCCCTGTTTATCGTGACGATATTGTCCCTTTAAACAAACTTTGAGTCTAGGACCTAGAAGGATCGTGACTATATTAATAATATATATATATATATATATAAACGGTTCGCGAGCAAAGAAACTCGAACCCGCGACCTCTCAATTACCGTACGAGCGCTCTACCAACTGAGCTAACCAGCCCCTATGTTGGTGGGCGGTCCACTTATGCCAATTATCTATTATCAATTATCTATTGCTCTATGGGGCCAGGTTATATATATATATATAAAACATCCAAGTGATTTTGTCAGAGGTGATGTTTTTTCTGGCAACTCGATGTTAGTTGTTTGGTAAACATTTATTATTTTGTGGTGATCAATTGCCATAAAATAGTGGGCCCTTTCTGTAAACGTTGTTACGTTTTCTCATATAGGCCGACGTGAAAAGAGCCATGTAAACTCATTAAGGTCGGGTTCATGCAAACTCCTGGATATTCTCATGAAATAAGTGAACATATTGCAGCTATGAATTTTACCACATCGTGTAAAACTAACATATTTATTAAAAAGGGGGGGGGGGTCTGATGTGAAGTTGGAAAAGGTACACACCATCCTGAGAAAGTCTACAGTAGTTTCTGTTTACGGAAAACACGGATAGAAAGTTGAAATTGATCGCCATTGTACGATCGTTTGCTAAGTGCGTGAAACTGTGGACAAAACTTTAAACAGATTTTCACGATTATTTCATAAAACTTTGCACTTATTTAGCTGAAACTTTAACCTTGATAGGTCAGTTTCTGTACATAATCTTCAAACAATACGGGTTTACCAAGATTGTATTCTTGCTTTAACATCCGATTCGTGATATCCAAAGCAACCTAACACATTGTGCTTCAAGGCAATGTGGACTCGTGGTTCCGTATGTCGATGGTTAGCAGAAGTTCCGAGTTCAATTTGAGTCACAAGCCAGACGGAACTTCTGTCCCATGGGTTCTAGGGTCAGTATAATAAAATGTTCAGATACTGTTTTAAGTCAAGGCAGCAGGGGGAAGTAGTAGAAACCACATTGTTGCAAGAAAACCATCAATAGCAAGTTTCATTGAGCTCCTTAGCAGACAAAATGCTTTAACAGAAAAATGTACATATAGCCTAGCAGATTTTGTTGGTACCAGCTAAAATGTCATGTACAAAATTTCTGTGCTTTGGCCGGTAGCCCTTCTCTGTTGTATAATGCTTAGCGAAAATGCTAAGCAACATTCTTTGTTAAGTAGCTCTATGGAGGTTTATAGGTGAAATCTTTGTTTGGTTAGCTTAAAATAAAGTTCGAGTCACTGTAGTATATATAACCTAGAGGACTTACAGGTAAAATTGTATCTTTTTCTTCGTTCTGCCATAGATTTCTGCCAAAGCTGAATACTGGCTTTAACCTTGTTTTATTTAGATGCAGTCTGGTTTTAGTTAAGTTATCTGGTTTTAGTTGAGTATTTCCTAAATCGCCGTCAAAACAAGAAGCAACAATCTGACATGGGTTTAATGGCGCGTATAGTACCTCTAGCAAACGAGAGAGAGAGAGAGAGAGTAGAGAGAGAGTAGAGAGAGAGAGATTGATTGATTGATATTCTTGTAATTACCGATGCTCTACCTTCCATTTACGTAGCCCTAAGCATTCAATATGATTACTAATGATAGTCAAATATAAAGAGGCCTGCAGTTTTTGCTACAGAAACAGAACAAAAGGTTAGTTTGACAAGTATAAGTTAAAGAAGTCGCTAAAAGGTCAGCCGGAACTCATCTGTTTTTTATGTCTCATCGTCAAATTTTAGTCAAAACATAGGCTTGCTAAAAAAATTATTTGACCAGTGAGAATTTTAGGAGCAGAAAATTGCATTCTGAGAAGTTGATGTAAACATTTCCTACTCACTGAGAGAGAATAGTTAAGAATACATGAGTGGAACGGTCGAACATACATCTGCGAAACTAAATTGGATTCCGATCGAATTTGTGAATGAACAGACACACACTAAGCGCGCCTCCATGCTTCGTTGCGATTGGATCAATTCTACCGTCGTAAAGTTAATTTGATCTAGAGTAAATTTATGAATGAACGGAAGCAGTTCACAACGCAACCACGCCACTCGCTCGAGCTGATGCGTGATTGGTTGATTACGGTGCGCTGCAATTTAATTATTTACCAATTTTGTGAATGACGGAGAATCGGACGGAATCGCGCCATATCGTGCAAGCGCTTCTGATTGGTCGTTTCGCCGTCAGCTTATCCATACGTCACACCCGTGTGTAAAGCGTGCGATTCAGTAATACCAACACATTAAAATCTAATTTTGTGTCGTGACAAGTGTCAGGTATGTTAGCAAACGATGTGTTAACATCAATCACTTGTATAACAACAAAGATAAACGTGGAAGTCCTTGAAAGTATCTAATTGACAAGAAACAACATAACACAACCAGACAACGTCAGTTGCTAAATGTAGGGTCGGGAAAGGGACAAGTACTACCACTTTTACAAGTTGTAATGTTTCCACCAATAGCCGTCCTGAACTCTGCCCTGCTGTCAAATAATACTTTAAGATCATTGGCGAGTTAACCCCCTACACATAGCCAGAAGGATCAAGGCCCTGCGATTAACCACCCTCTTACGCAAAACTGACTGTTTTAGAATGATTTATATCACAATCAATCATTAACTTGGCTGTCCCGTTTGTTGTCCCGTGTTGACCTTACCTACGTAAGGTAACAGGCCCCCTGCCATCCTTTCAACCCCAGATCCTGGCCGTGTGATTTCTCAAAGTTCCAGGGTGCCTGAAATCGCTCATCGGACTCAGGAAATTAGGAAATTGCATGAGATTTCCATTTAATCTCTCCATTGGTTTGAATGACAAACCCCGTAATTTCTTGGACACGTTCAGCTCACATTCGGCAGCTATGATAAACATATCCGTCATAACTGTAACTCTATTCTTGTTCCATGCTTATATGCAATGAACCAACTGGACCATTCTTGTAGACAGCCAAACCTAGAGTCCCAGTCACCGCTGCGTCAACTGAGTACCCTCTCCCCCTTCTCCCCATTCACTTGTCAGCTTCGAAAGGGAGGCATTATCAGCCCCTAATCGAGGTAGCTACCGCATGTCATCCGTCCAGCCACCCATGCCCGCGCCCCTGTTCCGATCGCGTGCCTAGCCGTGGGGATTGTCCTCTTCTAGGGGAATGTCTACCGTCTCAGGTTTCCTGATTCTAATCTCACATAGATCAATCAATGTCACAACTGCAACATTTGTGTATCGTTGAGTGCCATCTAATCTGCACATGATAGTTTGACTAAAAATAAACGGCCAAAGTTACCATAGGTTTGCCAACCAATGTTGTCTTATGTTTAATTGCAGTTTTGTATATCTTTCCTTATATCTTTATCTTTATCTTGTGCAAGTTGCGAGAAGTAATTTGACCAACTAAGATGACCATTATATTGAATAGTGTAATAATCGTATAATAGCCATATATATTGCTTGACATTATAATAACATACAGTTTTATCAAATAATTTGTAAAAAAGCCATACCAAATATTTTGACTTATTAAAACCCTTTTGTAATTTAATCGAAAACCTTTGAAAGGTAAACGTATTTGCTTGCGATTAGTGATTTTACTTGGGAATGCATAATTATACACACAGTTTTCCGGTCACCAGGGGTTTGGCGGGTCTGTCAAAATGGACTGCTAGTAGGATTAAAGTATAATATATTTACCATAAAAAAATTGTTTAGTCATATATTTTGACCATAACATGACCTTGTAATGACCATATACTTAATCACATTAATATATAGTAACCATGCATATAAATAAATAAACCATTTTAATGGTCTGGACTATGACTATAGCTATATGACATATGATATTTATGGAAGAGAGGACAATCTCCCTTTGTACACGCCAAATCAGGTTTTTCCTTCAAGGAAACATGCGACATCAAAGCTGGAAGACGCCCAGACATAATAAACAGTTCTTACCTGAGTGTTCGCCTTGTTTTAAAGGTGTTATGTTAAGAATAATAGCTGTAGGTGAGATGTGCACTTAGAATCCCATGTAGCCTCCGGGGGATCATTCTTTGAAACCCACCGGTCCCCCGTCAAAAGGAACCAAACTTTGGACGAGGTCTTCTTGTTGACAATTTTGAACTGATTGAAACACTTTCCCCATCAAAAATGTATTATTTTGAGAACCTGAATAATTATGTAACAGTTGAATATCACTCACTGAATGGGTAAAACAAACTTGTCCTCTTTTTCAATTCGGAAGTTAGCTGCTCTTCGGCAAATTCTCTACGATAATACGCTACCCACGCACTTTCTTACGGTTTGTTTATAAACATTGCGATTTCTGTGGGGAAAAACGAACTCATTCATTCTAGACGTCGTTAGTGGCGGGTGAATGGTGTTTACACTGTAGTATTCACACGTGTGGCGAACGCTACAAAGTCAATATCATCGTCTTGCCATGTTGCATCAGACGATCATTTCCGCGTCCATGAGCATCTTGTGACTTGGTAAGATGCCGACATCACATCAAGGATGAGGAGGCAGCGGAAATGTCTCGCTAAAATGGATAGCTCTCTTCGGATGTGGTTTGTATACAAACAAACCCGTCTTAAATTAACCCACGCTGTTTGAAGTTGCTGATTTGGCGGATGTCTTTATAGCGGTGAGATAAATTGTCACTGATTTCATTATAACCGTGCGTAGGTGTTGGGGGATGCGGGTTCACCCAAAGTGGAGCATGCTATTTATTGGCACTCAACTATTATTACTTGATTCTATGACATCATGGACACACAGGCTGTAATTGGTCCAGGTAGGTCTGGCCTGATGCAAAACTACATCATTATATGCCGGTAATGCTTAAGGCGGATACAGAATGCTTAGTTGACTAGCGAGTTAAGACTATGTGCAAAAAGAAGAAGAACAAGAAGAACACAACTAACATAATTTAACGATACCACGTTATACTTTAAAACCTATAACTGAGATTCGACTCCTTTATGTATCTCACAGGAGTTTTCTACTTAACTTTGTAGGATCTTTCTGTAGGATCTTTTAAGACTTGTTTTGATTGAAGAGGGAGCTAAATTCACGAATACGAGGAAATCACTCCGGCCCTCAGACAGAAACTGCCAATTTGGTTGTGTCATTCGTAGATGTGTGGAAGGTGGTGCTGGGACGATTAACCGTGTAACCGGTTAACCAACCGAAACTGCACTAACCGATTAGAAATTTGCTAACCGGCTAACCGAAAACAATATTTAAAAAATAAATAAATAAAAATCCAACAATTTTGGAAGAATTTGCCGCCAATTTTGTTGTTCTACACTTTCTTTTTGGCCGCATTTGTTAATAAACAATCATTGTAGGAACTTTATTGGTGCTTTTTGATTGAAAATTTATACACATTAAACGGACTAGATTTTGTTGATTAGGCAGGTTTTTAAAATTTTGGGCCAAGGTAATGACGTAATGTAAATAAAAATCACAAAACCATTTTATAAACGAAGTGTTGCACCACATAAAAAGTATACACGATTGTGTGGGACCAGCCGCCGTGATGCAATGGGGCGTAATTATACTCTTTTGCCGCACCGGACGGGCAGATGGGGCTGTCTTCAAGTACGGGCATACGCAAGTATACCACCGTGACGTGCCCTAGCGAGGCCTGCAGGCCTGGTTGCTACCAGAATATTTTGTTTAAGGCGGGACGGTCTTTCTTCTCTTCACACCCCACTCGTCCCTCAGGCAGACGGGACAACATTGACGAGGATTTGCCTGCGAGCAGTGTTGTCTCAGAGATTCCTCTCTGGTAACCTGCATTCCCCGTGTCTGCTGGAACAGAATGAGTTCGGGATCATGGCAACGATCGGTAGATGACCGGTATTTCTTTTACATCCATAATAACATCAAATAATTCACACATGATGAATAAGATTTCAGATAAAGCGCTTGTACTTAAAATGACAAAAAAAGAAAACCAAATTTGTGTTGTCATCTCATCAAAAAAGAAGCTTCATTGTGTCCTATATTGACAAAAAATTGCAAAACTTCAAATCTTACCTATGCAGTATTTGATGAATGCGTTTATGTGGGTAAAAGTATTTGTACATACACGGACCGAGGTTGTGGTTTTTTCTGTGTTGCCTCTCTTTTACTTTTAGATGATTTGACACATGACGTCAGCGTTAATATTAACAGCGCCCTCTAGTGGCAGTCAAATTGTTTTCAATATAGGACATCAAGCTTCTGTCTTAATGAGATTTCATGAAAGCAATTATGTATGTTTGTATATCTTAGTAAGGCGCTCAATCTGGATTCGTAAATTTGTAACAAAATTTATGTTTTATGGATGTAAACATACACAATGTATAAAGTGCACACATGAACATGCACACTGTTGCCTGTCATGAAAAGCATAGTACTGACATAGAAAGCTCAAAATGTAAACAAGGTTGACATTATCAGTATATAAGCCACAACACATGTGCTCGCCTCCAGAAAGCTCCCTGGTTTTAAATGTAGGCTCGGCATTCGTCGCAGTCCTCACAATCGAGAGTGGAACAGTTGACAGTGGGGAAGGACCAAACAGCCCGCAGGTGCAAATATTTTTTCCCCAAAAATAAGAAATAAGCAAAGCTGTAACATGTACTTCCTATGAAATTGAGTGAAAGAATCCACCAAGTTTCATATTATTTGTAGCATCGAATTTGACTGAGTCGATGTTGTGTTCGTCTGAAATGTGAAACTTCAGACGTTTGGGTCAGACTGTTTGCCCCGGGATAACGGGGTCACAGGCTGATGGGGGCAGCTGAAACGTGTTAACGGGCCGCCGGAACGCTTTAGTCAAAAGCTGATCAGTTGCGATACACACTACTCTCAAGACGGTCCCGATTTATTGAAATATTATTAATGAGAGAGGTTTAATCCCACTTTCCCTTATCCCAGTAGAGCAACAAGTTCATATCCCTGTGATATTTCCATAAGCTCGGGACGACCGGGAGCCCATTAGCGGAACAAGGGTTAGACCATGGAGGAAGGTTTCCTCCATGGTTAGACAGGGCACCCCTCTTGTTCATAATTGTAGACTTACCATACGTTTTATGTGTGCCCTTCACTTGGTAATGAACGTAGAAATTACACTTAAAAAGGATGACAGTTTTCCTTAAAAACTTATTTCAATCTCTCATTCACAGTTGAAAATAAAATATGGCTTCAAAACTTTGAAAAACGAGACTCAAATCACAGATCGTTCCCCCAGCCAAAGCACCAATTATACATTATCCTGTTCATATAAAATTTGATTAACGTGGCATCCGTATTGTATACGAGGTTGCTACATGATACATGTCTGCATAGAGATCTTGAACTTGCTCTGTATCTATCGATTTCAGCTCCGCTGTTGCAGGCAATGACAAGCCTATAGAAAGAAGAAAAGAAAAATAGATGATGTCAGCAGTGCTGTTACATACCTACAGTCAAGTCCAAGGCCGACCTCAAGTCTGAAATTTTGAAATCACTGCAGTCCAAGTCTAACTCTGAGTCTGGGTCATCGTGAGTCGAGTTCCAAACGACCTATTTACACAAGTCGAGTCTGATTAGTCCAAATTCAGTCGATACGGTTCACGTCCATGTCCGAGTCACTGTCAGTCAATTCCAAAAAGACTGACTCAAATAAGTCGAATCTGATTGAGTCATTGGCTTACATTTCGTGACTCGACTTGAGTCAGAATCAATCAATGTGTTGCCAAGTCAACGTCTATATGTCTGAGTCTGAGTTGTCGTCACTCAAGTACCAAACAACAGATTCACAAAAGTCTGAGTCTAATATTGCGATTCCACGTCTATGTCCGGGTCCGGGTCGTCGTGGGTCGAGTCCCAATAATCGACTCATATATAATCGATCCAGGTCATATGTTAATACTTCATGACCTGAAACCGAGTCTAAGTCTGAGTTTTTCAATTCCAAGTCTATGTCCAAGACCGAGTCTTGGTCATCGTGAGTCGCAAATGACATCGCATGGGCTTAGGGCATAATTATGTCAAATCTGAGTGAAAGGGTAATTACACTCATGATTTGAATTCGAGTTGAAATTCACCCATTTAACATGAGTTTACTCGCGTCTGAAAACAATTCACGAGTCCTACGTTACTCTATAAATCTACATGCTTGTAAAAAAAAATGAGTAGGCCTACATTTAAAAGTTAGGGGGGGTCCACCGATTTAAACACATTTCCAAAAGTCAACTTTTCATGACCCTAATGCTCCAAACTTGTCACTCCAGGTGATGATGAATGAAGTGATGTGTTGGTGATATAGGTCATATATACCTTGCTAAGTACTAAGTAGAGAACATTCGTTTTAGGTGACTAAGGGTGGGGTTACGGATTTAAAAAAAGATTGAACATTATCACTAGTCACCACCCCCTTCCCAAAACCTGACAATGAATTCATATCCTATACCGGTACATGTATTTAAGAAGTCAGGCAAAAAGTCTGCGTCCCCGTTGGGAAGTTCAAGACGTCGGCCTTAGAAATCGCTCATGACCCACTATCTGTACGGCGCCCCCTGACATGTCACCTTCAATGAACCCCCCTCCCCTTGCTGTAGGAACCACGGTAGACTTGTGCGACCCAGTCGCTGTCGATATAAGTAATTCATCTGATCTTATGATCTGTGCTGACATCGGTCCCCCGGATGCTATAGCTTGTTCCCCGCAGACTTAGAAAGGACATCCCCCTGATACGGTGGCATATTATAGGCTACCTGTTTCAACTAGAAACGGGGCTGTTTTCAAATGAGTCATTATTATATGTCATACTATGAATCATTGTAATAGTTGTATTATTCATTATTCAGTAAAATTAGAAATCAAGATAAAAGTTTTCCCATGGAATATATCTGGGGCGGTTCCAGGGTCGCAGAAAAAGGGGGCACACGATGATAAAGATGAGCACACAGCCAAAAAGGAGGGGGCACAGAACTAATTGAATAAGAACCCTTTACAATCCAAGATTTATTTCTGGTTAGGCCCCCCTATGTTTATTCTGAGGTTTGCTTGAACAACTATGTTACGTGTCCCCGGTATCCCCATACACACAATCCCCACACCCAATGAATAAGGAGCCTGATACTAGCTCAAACGTTAAAAGATGCATTCCTTCAGCGCACCACCTAGATAACACACATGCACATCCGCAGCACTTTTGTCAACCTTGAACCTAAGATGTCGGTCGCCTTTTTTCCAAGAGATATTGTTAGCATACACAGCGTTGTATTTCCATTTGACATGTTCAGTAGCTATTTTTTTTCATACAAATCTGAATGACCTAATTCCAAGGCTGGAAAGGAAAATAATATGGTACCTTGTATGAATTGGGAATTAGCACCACTGATCTCTATACTAACTGGATAGGAGATGGGCGCTGATTGGCCTATAAAAAGTTGAAGTAACCGGCCGCCATGTTGGTTCCCCCAAAAGGTCAAGAGTCAAATGTCATGTTAGCATACAGACAATAACAACAACCGGTTCAGCAACACTCGGCATTGTCGTCGGTCGGGTCACAGTAAACCTGTCCGGCCGTCACGTATGCGCCTTCTTCCTTGGGGGAACAAAGATGGCGAACATGTAACAACGAGCTTCAGCCAATCGGAGCGATCTCCTATCCAGTTAGTATAGAGATCAGTGATTAGCACTATTGTTATAATCGTAATTGAGGAATGGACATCTGACAAAAATGGCCGCGGCTTCCATTAGGGTACATAAGGCTATATTTGCAAAGCCTTATTTTTAAAACAAGGGTTTGGAGAGACAACCTAGAAAACAAATAAACTTAAAAAAAAACTAAATTCTTTCTGGCACAGAACCAGGTAAAATGTTGTTGCGCAGCACTTCTGTCAACCTTGAACGCAGTTAAAACCGTAAATATTGTCAGTTGTGGCCATCTGCTAATGGCTGTGGTGAAAACAGCAACATGTTGACAAGAGTTCACCTTCAAAACACCAAGGATGGAATGGTTTGCCATGTTATTGAGAGTATACCTGATTCACCAACCGCTACTTACCCGGGGTCTCCCTAAATCAAATCTTAAATCATTTACTGGCAAGACCACCCAGTGCTTTGTTTCAAACTATTGTAACCTTCAACTTTTCATTTGTACGTGCAGTGTGTGTAAAGGTACACATTTCAAAAGATATGTTATCGAAATATAATACGCGATTGCGCATGCGTACATGAAGTTGGGGATGTCATATTTCATGGGAAATTAATTTTCTCGTTTTTGTGTGTGAAATGCACAAAAAGTCGGGTACATGTACCCAAAATAAACATCCAAACTTACATGAAATGCTTCTTTTTGGACAAAGGCCTTTTGGTGAATTTAATATAATTTGCTATGTTTTTTTAAATGTTTGGGACACTGACGTAATACTCGTGATATTGTTTAAATACTGGCCTTTCAAGTGACGATAACTAATTGTTTTAATGCAATCAATATTTTTCCATTGTGAAATTAAAATTAAATTAGATTAAATGCCTTTTTGACTCTGTGTGTATAAAGCTGTGGACATTCTTTGTGACAGATAATCTTTAAGTGAAGTTCTGAAGTCGTTTTAACTCTGTTTCTTGTTGTGTTTTTGCTCTTCGTAGAATGTTCACCCACCGGGCACCGAGTACTCGGCAACCCGTTCCGGAGCGTCTCGTACACGGCGTCGGGGACGTCTGGGAAGCTATGCGACAAGACGCTAGAACGAGGGTGGTATCGCTTCCAGATCTTCGGCAAGTATGCCGAGATGCCGACAGAATGTGTCCAGGTCAGTATTGTCATGGGAACTGTATTGGGGCGTATGGAAGGGCACATCGAGGGGCGGGGCCAGGGTGGCAAAAAGAGCGGGGGCACACGGCAAAGCGGGGGGGGGGGGTGCATACATGAACACGCATGGTAATATCTGTGGACCGCCAGGTTCGAATCCACCCAGACCAGAGCCGATCTGTGGCTCAGGATTTAGGCCCTACCACCTGATTCCGTGGATTTCTCATGAAATATCTATCGGGGTTATCCTCCCGCCTCTTAAAATTGAACATATCGTCATCGTCTTCTCTTCACATGTTATTTCAGGCTTGTAGCCTTGGTTTCATTTAGTTTTTCCAGGAAATATAATAAATATTGTTGATTTTGTTATTCCCAGACGAACTTGTCATCTTTGTATCAATGTTCTTTGTGTCTATCCACCAATGACCCGTAGTTCCATTTCTAGACTTCACCCTGTGCTTACACTGCGGGTTCACGGTCATGTAGTCTACTCATATGCTTGCTTTCTAAACACAAATGCTGAGCGTGTTTATGAACTAAGGATCCATAAAGCCGTCATGAATTAGACCCGTTTATAGTGTTTATTCTGAGACCACAACAATTTGTCTTGTTTGTGAGGAAGAATAAATAAATCCCGTACCCGATGAAAGAAATATCACCGGTTTTTCATTAGTTGCAAGTCGTCTGGGTTTAATCAAAACGTGAAGCTGGATACTTCATAACGATAGGCTATTGTATGGTTTATGATCAACTTGTTGAAACTAGAGAGTGTCTATCCGCTTCGTGCACATCACAGCCCTCTAGCGGTGGAAATGTACTCTGTCTCAAAAGCTTTATAGGGCATAAAATATGTATAAAACTCTATGGCCCGTATATGCCGCTAGAAGTACTTTATATTCAGCGAAAACACTTCCAATGTAATACCGTTCACATTTGAATTGAAATGGAGCCCATATAGCGCACGCTAACCAGCGATATGCTACCTGGGCCCAAGTAAGGGCGCCCTCAACAGGCCATGCACTTAGATGAAGTTACTCATGACGTCCTATGATAACTTTAGCAGCGCCCTCTACTGAGCAGTGGCGGGCAAAATAAAGGCCTATTGTCGTCAATGGAAGTCATAAAGTTAGATACATTGCCTTGTACTGGATACATTACAGTCTGGTGTGTTTATGAGGTTTTAAGCAGGCTAGTGTGTGCTGTTGTGAGTAAAGATTGGGGGAACGGGAGTTGACAAGTTGCAATAACCAATCAGCGTTGAGTAATTCCATTTGCGAACCAGGGTCTAGTTTCAAACTCCCTAAATTGCGTGTGCCATTTGTACCATATTAGTTACATATTGTAAGATCGTTTTGAAATCTTGCTGTTTTATCAGTTTGTCTAGTAGGCCCCTTTGATCCTAGCAGAAGGTGACCTGAAGTTTCTCTTGCTGTCAGCAGAAGGAACCACCGGTAAACGATAGCCCCAAGCCTGTAACCAAGAAGCTATATTATACCCGAAATGTGTCCCGTAAGATGGATGTTTAGTAACCCATACATGACCATGTACGTGACCGGTAGCTTGTGGACCACATTGTGGGCTAGCAGCGGCAAGCGTTTGACGGTGTCAATAGTTGAGGCCTCTGCTACGAAAGAAAACAAGCTGAGTTTGAAGTATTTGCAATATTAGCTGGGAATGGTTATTATTGCTCGCGAGGGTTCTGCGTTCACATCAGGGGAAAGCTTTGTGTAGTTTACGGGGGGAAATCAAATGCACAGGACGTACAGTAACCCTCAAGATGCAGGTGGCCACAATGTTGTATCCAATGAACAAAACTAAATAGGCCAAAAAATGATTCGCGCCCTCATCAGTAGTGGATCGAAGATTTAACCAGGGGTACACACTCCCAAAAGTACAACGGGCGGGGTGCGTAGCCTCAACCCCTTGTTGGCATCAGTTTTATTTGGACATTTTTTTATATTAAAAACAAATTGGTTAATATTTATGTTTTTATTGCAAAAATAATTTTAAAATAAAGTGAATATACTAATACAGACCTAACGGGGGGCGGGGTGCCCCTATGTTATTTCATCGCTGGTCATTCTACCTGATTGAGGTAATGCATTACAAACTGAATATAAATCCACAGTGAATGAGACATCAAGTTTGGTCAAAGTGGATGTTTGTAGTTAAATGTACATCCGATTCGCTACTGTGTATAAACTGGCATTTTCTTTTACATCAAGAAACCATTCCCCGTTAAACAAACAAACTTCCCTGAAACAAATCACGCTGGCACGCCCCTCTTATAACCGGGGCGAAAGTTCATTGCTCTCGGACGTGTGTCTTATACGGGACGGGTTACTCGATCGTGTGTGCCCGGTATCGCTACCGTAAAAAATATATCAAATACCAATGAGCTAGCGCTGACAGATTGAGTGTTTCACTGCAATATGAAGCGTCCGGTTTAACCGTCCTAAGTTTGTTGATTTATGTCGACATGTCTCAATTAATACACAAATGTTTGCTTATTCGTAAGCGATGTGAATGTTGTGTAGCTCTCGCAAATGGATAGGGTTGATGTCCCCCAAAGGTTCGTCTCTTTGTCTTGTCACTATTGTTGTTTTGAATCAGCATACGCGTACACAAGTACCAATGACCCGTTTTTGACTGGACAAGTTCCCTTTGACATGAATAACCCACTGACAATAAATCAAAATGTACTAACGCTGTGCCGGGTATCCGGATACCCGACCGAAAATTACCCGGTTCCATTTTTCGGTTCCAATTACCCGTAAAAATTCCGACTGAACATTTTAAGCCACACAAAATTATGGAAGTCTCTGATTGTTTGCTAACAAAATGAAGAAAACTTAGATAAAGGCTTTATAAGTAACATTTCACAGTAACAGCCTTTCACAGACTTGCCGGCTTTTGTTTGAAACTTGGGTTCATACAAGTTGGTTATTTTATACATTTGGGAGTATTTAGGTGTTTTGACACCCGGGTATCCGAATATTTCCAATTTCGGGTATCTGGTTCCCGAAATAACCGAAAACGCACAGCCCTAAAATGTACAGACTATTCATACTAGTAGGTTTCAAGGTGTCCCGATCTAAACACGTGTGTCCTTCCCCCCGTTTTAAGCTGTTATGACGTTCCACGCACTGTTTGCTATTTCATGAAATCAGAGTCTGATCCATACGGGGCCATAGGCCCACCCCAGTCAAATTTATAAATAAAAACGGTAGAAAGAAAAAATAAAGAAATGCCTTATATAGCGGCTATGGTATGTAAATTTACATGATACTTTTTTGTGCCCCTATTTTAGCAGTGTGCCCTCTTTTCGCCCTCTTTTCGCCCTCTTTTGATCCACCCTTATAAGGCTTGGAGAGGGGCATACATATTTACCACAAATAGTGCTTCATACTTCCACAAATTATTGCCTGCCTCCTCTCTTCTTGAAATCTACATCCACTCCTAGTCCTACATCCACTCGTATCCATCTACTGTGAATCATTTTCCAAGCTTCTGTCTAGGCCTATGCCCCCTAACCAGTGGCTATGATCATGGAGGTATAAAATTTATACCTCCATGCTATGATCATGAACTCTCTGTACTCGAGTAGAGGCTCCATGCTCTGGCTGGGTAGGAAGGGGGATTACGAACGACCCTGTGCTGTTGAGTATAGACATTGACCCCTAGAGACTAACATTTATTATTCATCGTTAAAGCACTGCGTATCATCATGAGAAATCATGGAAGACACCACACTGATCGTTTCCTGTGAAACATCTAGGTATCCCGGGATTGCATCCATAGAAACACAGTCTCTGTATAAACCCCAGATTTGTTGAGTTAATTAAGAATTATAGGCCCATCTGATTAGTCAATCTGAAATAAAAACTGTCCCTCATTTTTCCATAAACGAGGATCCCTTGTAGCTTGCTAATAAGGCTACACTTAATTTCATAGATCTGCTAAGCAGAGAAAAATTGCTTAGCACGATAGTACAGACTGGAGTGTCAGTTATACGTCAAGTAAGCATCCACGACCAATGGAATACAATTACAGAAACACTGTTGTCTGCGCCTACTTTGGCCTGTCAATCAAACAGCACAGGTTGGCCAATAGCGTTACGTCATTCCATTTCGACTGTTGCCACCGCGGTCGGTCAAGCGCTTTGCAATTTTCATGGCGTGGTGGAACGGGTTGCCAAGGATAGGCAGGGCTTAGGGCCAAATCAGGATCGGTCTATAGACTGAGGCTTTTTGGAGTACAGTAATATACTAGTAGACATGCAGACCATATGTTTAGCTCCTGGTCAGACGGTGAATCAAACCACTTAGCATTCATATTCATTCCAAATATTGTGTTTGCTTTCCACCCATCCAGGTGAGTCAGTGCGGGACGGATGCACCCATGTGGTTAGACACTGGAGGCAGAAGCTACCCGCCACCTGGGGAGAGCGCCAGACACGTAGCGTGTGCTGCATGGAGTCTGGGCTCCCAACAATCTACACAAGACTGCTGCCTGTATTCCTTCCCTATAACTGTTACAAATTGTGTGGATTTCTTCGTGTATAATCTGTTACCAGCTAGAGGGTGCAACATGGCGTATTGTGCAACGGGTGCGTGCTTACCTCAATCGGTGTATTCTTTCTTTTTTTATATGTCTTTCATAATATATGTTTCATATATCATAACCCTTGGTCATTGGGTCAAAATAATTCCATACCGGTGTTCATTTTTACAGACAGCTTCCTTTAGAGGGAACTATAAAGAGAAATAATGACGTTTTGTAAGTGTTGCATCGTAGAACAATAACGAAACATAGATTGTGTTGGATCGCCCACCACGATGCCATGGGGACTTGACGTAATTTGGCGCTACATGGGACTAGTCGCCACATACCATCTCTACCCGGCACATGTACCTATTTAGACACCTGGGTGGAGAGAAGCAATAATGGTTCTAGTCAACCATTCGAATTTCACATTCTGATGACTCAGCCATCAGAACTGAAGTCTGACGCACTAATTCGTTCGATCCTGAATGCATTATGTATCCTTCTAAAAGTACTCATTCGGGCCTCTTTTTTGTTATCAGAATGGCCTAACCCCACACTGCTACCTCCGTTGTGGCGATATCGAAGACGGCCATTGGGTCACGTTTCTCACAAGCCGCTCCTGAAATATCTTGGTCACTCCCAAACCTATATATCAAATCCCGTCAGTAATCGAAACCATATGATGTCTGAAGATTTGATATTAATCTCAGCACATTCGTTGCGTTAAACCGCAATGCCCCATACTTATCACTGTAATCAGTAAAAAGAAGGGATCAGCTTGTATTTTTATTTTAAATATGACAGGAAATGCATACACCAAAGATCGTCAATTACAAATTACCCAAAGATTGTCTAAAAGCTTGGGCCTACGTGAAAATAAGGTTTTTTTCTCTCATACGGAATCACAGAGTCATTTATTGTTTTTTAGACTAAAATAATTGATGTGAAGTAGGTAAATATGCCAATTATCTTGAGAAATTATTGGTCTGAAGTACAAATTTTCCCATCGTTCGCCATTGGGGCGATATTTTGCTACTTGCGCGAAGCTATTATTAACTTGAGGTTGTAAACTGCGTGCATTTTCACAAATATCTCATAAAATTGTTAACTAATTCAGCAGAAACTTTCGCTGGTCATTTTCTAAACATAATATGTTTCTAGATCTTCCTAAAGTATGGATGCATTTGATTTAATTTTGCCCTACACCGACGTGTGTATAGCACTGTATACTCCGTGCTTTCCGAGTGTCTGTGAAAAAACTACACAGGCGACCCCGAGTCGCCTGTGTAGTTTTTTCACAGACACTCGGAAAGCACTGAGCATACAGTGCTATACACACGTCGGTGTAGGGCAAAATTAAATCAATTGTTTATCTCCCGACGCAAGAATTTCACCAACCTATATGGATGCATTTGTTGACCTATTCTATATTTTGGGTTTTAATTGTTATTTCTATTCAAAATTTACAGTAATGAAAATAACCATATGCATTATGTAACTTAATGTAATTAACATTAACTTAACTGGTAACCCCAACCCAATATTCATTCCTTGAGTCACGCGAAAGCAATCACTTATACGAAAAAAATGTTGGCCCACATCTTCTTTGGCATTTTTGAAATTCTAAAGACCCTGAACTTTCGCAAGCAGCGAACCGATTAATCTTAAGTTGATAGCGGTGACAACTTAAAAATCTCCTCAGCACGTTAAATGACGAGGAAGACCCTACCGTACCGGCCGGATGACATTCATGGGATTGTGATCGTTCCGTAACTTGGCGGACAGATTCGATCAAATCTATAATCATTCCCTCATCTGTTGCCACATAGCTAAACTTATCACAATTCCACCGAGTTAGTTCCATATAAGAAATATATAGGTCCATTACATTTAAAATTACGCACAGGCTCTAATTTGATTTGTAGTCAAAAGCCGCCTCAATAAAATTTCAACTTAGAATATCACTGAGCTAATTACATGTAAGAATCACATACAAATAATATAATACGCATATGCCCCTAATTGCATTTCTGATAACTAAAAAAAAACCTTGACTTGTACTTGTAGTCAAAAGCCACCTCAATAACATGTCGCGTATAAATCAGAAACTAGGACACCGATTCCATGCCCTGTTGGAAATCTGCTCTGATCATGACAATACTGTCCCTTTAAAGGGAGGGTACACCATTGGTAATATTGGCAAACATTTTTTTACGAGTATGCATATGCTTACTCTCTTTGAATTAAGAACTTTATAAAATGACTAACCTGTTGTGGCGTTAACGAGCTAGTCAATAGTAAACATGCATCCATCCCGATCATTCTCTAGCATGGAATATTGTTCTCTCCTAAATTCGAAACACAAATTATTTCACTTTTCATAAAAGTGACAACACCTCAGACAGGGAAGACTGATATCATCATTGCCTTGACACCAAATACAAAGAATGTGTCGTTATATTTCCATTACCAATGGTATACCTTTAAGTGATATACCATATGTAACATTCATGTTGTTCATGGTTCATATGTGGGTCAGTCACGCTGTCCTTCGCTCTGATAAGCTTCCCTCGACGAACTCTTTTTTTATGATAAACAACCTGAATTCATTGAAGCAGGATATGATAATTAAAAAGCCCCAATCTCACCTCGAAATCAATCGTGGGTGTTAAAACATACCGGGTACGTCTGTTCATGGAGGAAGAAAATCTGTTTTCTTCCTCCATGGTCTGTTTGATGATTTTTTTGAGAAGAAAACACCCTCTACACGACCCAAGCTATGGTTTCCTACAAGATTATAAAACGGGCCAGCCGTCTAACTCAGCATGGTGTATTACTTAAAGATTCTGACATTTTCATTTAAGTAGTGTACATTATTTAGTGAAGGAAATTTATTAAACAATTTGAAAGCATTCATGGTCTTGTTAGTTGGAGCATTTTTTTTTAAAGTTGAAAACCTTTCGTGTTTTTTGTGAAATGGAATCACTTTAGACAGAATGATTTGACTCCTTTACACCATGTTAGCATTCAGAAAATATTTTAGCAATTGTCCTGTCTTTAAACCAAACAACTTTATTTTCTTAATTTGCAGAGGGGCGAGTACAGTGCGCACCGGGTCAGATTTCACCGGATGGGTTCGCACCGTGCAGAGGTAAGCATTATACATGTCAAGAGAAGGGGTCTTGGAAAGTAGTACCATTGTTACTGTTCGTATAGTGACCATAAAATGTTGAAAACTTTGGACGGCCCTAAATGCAGTGACCAGTTTATACGGGGTGTGGTTTTAGCAATAGCATGATACGAACAAGTTCACCAGTTATGTGTAGATTGAAAAGAGGTGGACGAGTGCCAAGAAAGAAATAGTAAAGAGTGAATAATTAACTCTATTTGATGAGCATCTGGAAACTAACTTAAAATGAAAGTGACATTTACAGACTGGGAACCATTTTGGGACACCGTTTTGGGATACCTGAGGATGTATTTTCTTCTTATATTATAAGGGATGCCGCAGGCTTTTTAACCCACAGCATCAGATGATCAAACATACACCTTATAATATTCGTGTCATACCCTGTGTGTCAGCTAAAATCAACAATTTGTATTGTAAAAAAAAAAACATTCTGTAATTGGATTAGCAAATCAGTCAACATGCATATACTCCAGGGAAACTTGGCAAAACCAGACCGTGTTAATTCAATCATTAGTCTCTCCCTGTTTGGGCTTCCACTCACGTGCTGGTTTCCGGTTGGGCGGCATATCCTTAGTCAAGATCATCATCTTAATTATTATAAAGTGTTTTTTTCTCAGATTCAGTGTTGGTCTGACGGGAAACAGGGCAAGTCGGATGGCCTTATTAATGCTTATAGGAACTAATGAAGGAGTTACGTTTAAAGTCAATAGGACCTGATTTGCGTGACGGGTGTAAAGGCCAAATGTGCCCGTTATCAGTTACTGAATCATGCATTTATTGGCCGCAGAGTCCCCCGACGCGTGATGACAAGGTATTACTGACTTTGGCCTTGACATTGGTCTTCCGAGTGCACGGGTGTCCGACATAAGTCGACCGGTGTCAGATTCAAGCCCAGTCAGTTGGGGTCAAAAAGAATATTACTAAAAAATAAAAAAAATATCGAAAAATTGTTGTAAATTTGCTTTTTGCACCGATATAGCCAAAAAATGTTTTCGTGCGTCTGTTGCCACATACTATTCGTGCAGGACACCAACCCAATAACATACTGTTTACCGAGGCAGACGTCTCAACCTTATACGCTGTACCCGTAACTTGACGCTGTATAGCCAGTTACTTGACGCAGTACACCGTAACTTCACGCAGTACCCGTAATCGTCCAAATGTTTCAAGCTAATACACGTAGAGAGTACTAGGCGGAGGAGGGATGGGGAAGAGTGTTTCTATTTGTGAAGGAAGTGAGTTTTGAAAGAGTACTCTCTGAACTTCCTTGAAATGTGGATATTTTGACACTAGCCCCCAACTTTCCACAGATTCATCATTTTTATGAAATATGGTCAATTATATCTCACCTGTTGTACTTAATCGGGCGAATCATGACCAGATGTTTGATAATCTACCACGTGGTCAATTTATCAAGCCGTTACTTCCTCTTTCCGATCAAATCAGAGCCATCTCTGACCGATTACGTTAGAGCTATAATTTATGCCTCGACATACAATGGATGGGGTAGCCCTTTGTTTTAGATAGAAACTTGATTTTCCAGTGAGAGTAACAGGGCTTGGGGGTACATGCTCCCCCCCATTAATACGCCACTTGAAATTAAACAAGGATCCGGAATGCGGGGGGGGGGGGGCAAAGGGGATATGCATTTTCTTCCTAAATAGAAATTACATGCTGAATAAACGAAACAAAACTTAGAAGTTAAAACGTCTTTGGGACTTACAACTTGGTCGTTTTACACATCAAAATCCCACTTACTCGTTTGTCATAAACTTTTCCTAAAATTGTTTTTTTCTTTCTTTTCGGTACACAACATTTGCAATCGAAAAGACAAGGTCGTTCTTATCTACCGATCGATCTATATAGGTTTATCTACATTGGCTTAGGCCGGGATTGATCTTACATCCTGTAATCAGTCTTCGAACCTGGCACTTCAGTCATCCTGGTGCGAGTCAGCAGGGCTTTGAAATTGTAAATCTTGTTAATAAATGACCGCATTGGACCCAAATTTAGGTACGTCGTTAATGATATTTATGGGGTCGAGCCGTATCCTCTAGCGGTGAAAATACTCCCGGTCACTGAGGCTAGGGCATTATCCACATACTTAATTCAGCAAGAAACTTTTCCATTTAGCGACGGCTGCAGCGCGCCCTCAACAGTTCGTCCATGGAGCGGATAGAGGCCTCACAAATAGCACCTTTACATTACAAATTTCTGTTTTGTTTTGTTTTGCAGAAGGTTTCCCGGCTATTCTGGGTGTACCTATAATTACCCCAGTTATCCTAGATGATGTACTATTGAAGTGCGCTTTCCAGGGTCTTGATTCGCGCCAGAGATCTGTGAAAGGGTACACCATATCATGGTATAAGGTAATGCAGTACTTTCTTCGTCGAGTTCACACAAAGTTTGACTGCTACCAGATAATGAGCTTCGAGTTTTGCTGATATCTTCAAAGTTGATTTTTCTTTCCTTCAAAGTCATGCAATGATTCTCTGATTTCAACCGTTGGTGCATGCCCCTTCATTTCGCTGAAGACCACACGGTTAGAATCCAAGATACCAATCTATTTTAGTTCCAAATGATAACTTTTTATCCAACTTGTGTGGTCGTAAACATTACTGAATCGAAATACAGTTGATCATTTATACTATTGAGGTTTGATTACAGAACTAAAATGATTCTACCCGAATTTGTGATTATCTTACCGTTCACCATATCATAATACGTCCGTGTCATATTTTGATAAAGTTATCGGAAATAACTATGACTTTTGAGATCTGTATAACAACTCATGAGATTATTACTGTATAACTCTAACCAGGCAGATAGATATGGCTCTTACACGAAAGTGTCATCGGAAGATACGTTTGAGAATGTCGCCTTCATCAATCCGAGGGAGTTTTCCCATATGGGAGACAAGGTATGAAAACTTTTAACGAAAAAAATATTTATAAATCATATTTCATATAATTTTAAATGTTCCCATCATCGCAAATCGACAAATTAATTAAACCTGTATTACCAATATTGCTTGTCATTTTACGGCAATATTTGTTCTTACATTTATCATTTTCGTTTAAAGGAAATTTAATTTATATGCTGTCAAATTAGATATTTAAAAGAATACCTGTCATAAGTTTGGTTTAACAGTAAATAAATACCAGACGGTATTGATAGCTGCCAACACCACCGTCACCACGTAATGTAAACCATGCTTCTGCCTGTTATTTGTGAAACCTGTCATTATTAACCTGCTTCTTTTCTCGTCTGACCTAGAATTGTTTTTATTTAAACGAAAGTTCCCGGTAAATTAACTGTTTCCCGTATGTCCCGCCTTGATTTGGATCGGCTTAATGATTTAGAGTAATAATTTAGAGAAACTTAATCTGTCTGGAAAGACTGTACAGAAGAAAATTAGATTGCTATAGTGCAGTTGCAGGAAAGGCCAGTGGCCATTGTTTTGACTGAGGGAGTCGGTTCACACGTCTGTGCCAGAGCCAATTAATTAAATTAAAACACATGGCTGAAGGACAAACGGAAGAGGTAGGATCAGTTCGTTAGAACATGTTATCTTAATCCTTCATCGGCATTTAAATATAAAAAGAAGGTCGAGCACTGGGGTAACGTTAACATTAATCAAAGAATTGGAGATGGGGTACCACACCTTCATGAAACGGGAACTTCCCCACACAAAAAATAAAGTCCGGCCCCCCAAAATAGGGTCGGTACGTTCCTCCATGGTATGAGTGTTCCACACTGATATCGCCTGCCATTGACAACAGTGTAAATTCACAGTAGTTCACATTTACTCGACGTGTATTCATTCGTCAGTTCCAGACAAAGTGAAAATAAATGGTGAAATCGAAAATTTAAATTTTCTGTTTAATTTTGAGATATTCACACCCACAGAGAACCACCTAAAAACACACACATATTGAAGATGCCTCCCTCCGCTTTCTTAACCAAATACGAACTTTCTGTCAAGAGACACCTAAATTATCAATTTGTTTCCAAAAATGACAGCCTTAAACATTCTGAAAAAATATTAGGCAATATGCCTACAACCTCTCATTGCATATTAAGGCACACAATATTCTTTAAAGAAGTTTTGGGTTTACAGTTACGCTTTGCCGGCGCATAGACTCCGATTCTAATTAGTCCATTACACCCAACTGTTAACATAGCGGAAGTTTTGAGAGTAAAGATATTCTTCTATATGGAGTTTTTACTGGGCGAGTTGCCCAAAATTAACACCACTGCTGTATTTTTGAACACCACACTTTTTGAAGTGAAGGGTCTATAGGCATTTTACATCTCATTACCTGGCTTGGCCTGACTCCCAACAGTTCATCCATGGTCGTCATGATAATATCACCGTCGCTGATCAGAGCGGCCAAGGGGATGACGGCCAAGGAGTAGATGGTGACGGTCATGGGCCTCTATAGGCCTATATGTCAGTTAAAATGGGTCTGTCGGTAAATTTGTGATTTTGGCATGAAACCCCAAAATCTTTTGGTTGGCGCCAAAGGACTTATTGGCCGCCACACTTAAAATCATGACTGCTCACTGTCGCTGATTACTCAACTTTTGAACTCAGACACAAATTGCGGGTGAAGTCGCCCCAGCGCAAGCAAGTGGTCCTCTCGTCCCGACACCCATTATCGAGAAAATAAATTGGCACATTGCGTCGGATATCGACAGCAGTCGCCTTTTTTTTTCCAAATACGTTTCCGGTGCACGCTTGCCATTTTTTATGAACCCCAATCAATTCGATGAAATTACTCACTAACAACTGTACATATCAACGACTTCGGTTTACCGCATGACTTGAGACAGCCTACCGTGCGAAACACTCAGTTGCGGGATCAAGTGGACGATGAGTGATCACGGAGGGTCTCGGGTGTGACACAAGCGCGTCACCAATAATTGCTCCCGCTTGCGAATACCGTTCCAAGTCATTAATTCCATCCAGGGTGATCTCATCGCCGTAATCGGGAACCAGTTGTGCCGATGGCTCTGGTCTTGTGTCCCTCCATTAGGATAACCACACATGAGGCCGATTATTCTCGAAACCCGATTATACAGAATCATTTTCCCACGGCCAAAGCCATATGTTTGGCATTATGGAATAGATGTACACCAATTACAGAAACTGTGTGGTTCTAAGTGGTTTAGTAGGATAGTGGGCCCGGGTCTCCCTTTGGTCTAGAGGACAAAGCCCCCTGAACCTCTGAACCTGAATGTTTAATTTTGGAGGATTTACAGACTATACACATCCCCCACAAATAAGAAACAAAAGGTTTGGACACAATACAGGCTCCTCCTTCCTTTCGTTGGTGGTTACTTCTCTTCTTTGAATTGAAGAAAATTGAGGCAAGGGGAGATTTGTAAAAAAAAAAATTTTTAATCGTGAGAAATCACAGGCCTAAAATTTCTCTGCATGGTGAAAGAGGAAAATGTTTGCCTCCTTTGCATCTATTTGAAAAACATAAACAATTTTACATGTTTTTTGTCATTTTCTCAAAAATGCGGGCACCTATATTCTGATGGAACTTTCTTTCTTGAAAACGTTGTACCTTCCCTTAATGGCATAAGGCCAATTGTAGTTTTTTAAAAATCGTTGTGTATAGACCGTTCGTGCTAGAACATCTCTCTTCGATTTCATTATTTTTTTACAGATCATTTGCTCTGTTCAAGCTTTCTTCAATGAAACACAAGAACTGAAAAGTCCAGCGATAGATAGTGATCCGTACGAAGCTACAATTAAAGTAAGTTATAATAACAGTTGTTTGTGATTCACTAGTCTTTTCTTGTTAGCATTTGTAATGCCGTTACACTGCGAATAATATTGCAGCGTTGCTATTGTTCACTGTATCTTGATGACATCATTATTCTTGTTCCTGAAGGTTTCTCCAAGGAGTTTAGAGATCTTGGAGAACGGCCAGCCTCACTTCCTAATCTTTGAGAGTACGATGCCCATCACGTGTGGCGACAAGGACTCGGTCTGCTCGATCAGAGTGGCGCTAACAACTATCAACAATGGTGAGTTTAAAGTTATACATTAGACTTACTTGGTGAATACCTAATGATGGTATCTTATCACTCCTTGAATCTTATTGTCAAAGGTAGGCCTATTATCATTTTTAGTTAAATAAGTACAATTATTTTCTAATTATTCTTGACTGCATACATACAGGCAGATCAAAATTCCACGTTAAAAAGAGTGCGACGTTTTGGGTAAATTACATCAAATTAAAGCTTTATTGAATATTTTGTTCTTTTCTTCCACAGATATCCACCTTGGTCCGGACATCGTTCTGTCCGAGTGTTTCGTCGATTTCCGATCTCGAGTCTGTTTGGAACCACGGTGCCGGCGGGCTTCGGTACTCGTCACTGCCGTCACAGATTTCACGCAGGACGGTAGACGGAGTAGTCTCATCATTACAGGGGCTATCACCAGTTCGGACCCGTTCTGGGATGGATTTGACCCGGCAGACATAGAGGTTTGTATTTGGTGGAAATTATTTGGACAATATTTACTTCAGAAAAATAAATAAATACAGCTCGTGTACTTATAAAAACAAGCTTTTATGGCCAAAAATAATATATTTGGTTCTTCACAATGTTTTTCTGATTTTTTTTAAAAATCTGATGCCTGTGCTGATTGCAGTCATCATGTTTTTCTTCTATAGTAATGACTAAATCGAGGCTGGAAGGAAAAATAGATTGGCCCCTTTTAAGTAATCAGAATCACCATTAATATCGTTATTGTGAACAGGGAGTCAGACAAAGATGGCTGTAGTTTGATGTCTTTTATAATACATGATAAAAGGTATTTTATCTATTTCATTTCTTATATTTATTCTACATTTCGCTTTCATTTAATGCTCTCTAATTCCCCCAGAAAATAACAGCTGTTTTTCTTTCCAAACCAAGGTTACAGTGGAAGATGGTGCCACAGCACAGTGCTACGCTTTTACCGAGCCACATTTCATCACGTTCGACAGAAAGTGAGTTTGAAGTCAGTTTACACCATGTTCAAGTGTATACTTGACTTCATCAAGTCACGGGACGGGAGCAATGGATATTCCATGTTTTATTTTCTCTAGATTGATATCTCCAGGATCCGTTATGGGTGCAACCTTTGGAAGCCATAAGTGATTATTAAGTGATAAGAGGAATATGAACGAATTCAATGGGATTTATGAAAAATGTAAAATATAAACAGTGGTCATTCAAAGCTGTATGACTGTGATTTCTCTTTTGCCCTTTATATAGATATTGATTGCGGCTTAATCTTTTCTTTTCTTAATGTTTTTAACTTCCTTTTGCAGAAAGTATGACTTTTACAAAACGGGAACGTACGTCCTGGTTAGAAGTTTGGTCAGAGAATTCGAGGTATACCCAATTCTGATTATAGAGATGGGCTTGATTTATTTTAATCTTAGTTCAGATTTGGGCGCTCGATTGAAACGAAGGGAACCTTTGAGTTAGACTTGAGACTTTGAAGATAATTACTATTAATTGATGATGATGATGATGATGATGATGATGATGATGATGATGATGATGATGATGATGATGTCATAAACTATATATAGCTTATATTTAAGGAAGGTACAACGATGGTATTTGGAAATGCACGGTAATTTCAAACCTTTTTTCAAGAAATACAAAACTTAAATGTTTTTGAATGTTTTTTTTTTTTTTTTTACAAAATGTTGCCAGACAATCGTTAAGAATAATTTCTCAGGATGATTGATACTTGTACAAACTTTATAATATACCGAGTAAACTTTAATAATAATTCGTTAATTGGATAGTTTGGTAATTACAGATGTTGTTTCTTTCTTTTTAATACATTTTGTTAATTTTAGGTGCATAATAGAATTTGGAACTGCGGCGGCTCAGTGGACCAAGTTTCCTGCAGTTGTGGTTTTGTCGCTAGGGAAGATAATGATGTCATATCCGTTGATATGTGTAATGGTGACGTGTATGCGTCAACAGCAGAGGTTAAAATACGGAGTCCCTTACCCCTGTCTGACGGGGTCAAGATAAAAGAGGCCAGAAATGGCAGTAAGATTACGGTAAGAACCAATGACCAATCATCGCTCGCGTGATTTGTATAGATGTGACAGTCATGACCAGGGATGTTAGATTGATCTACAGGCGTTTAGGAACAAATTCGTACAAGAATGGAAACATTAAAAGTCAAAGCTTGCATGGAAAATATGGTCAAGAACACAGGAATTTACAATTTTTTCAAAAGACAGCACAATTAAAAAGAATTAGTATAGGACACTTAATTGATTTGAAGTAACCACAAATCTGCTGCGAACTATCGGAGAAGAATCTATGTTCATTATCTTCATCCATCTATTCTTTGTCTCATTCTCGAAGTTATCCAAGGGGGTTGGGAACATGTCCAAGATACTTGTGAGATCGAGGGGACCAGTTTACATCGACAAAGATTGTATTCCCCAAAAGGCCTACTTAGGCCTGATCGTTTTTGTCAGTAGGCCTACATTCACCCCCAAACAGTATTGGCCTTCATTCTGAAAATCCAATATACGCCACCGATCGCAAAATGATTTATAAGGTACAGGAGTACCTGATTACTTACCATTCCTGGCTTCGGTTCTGGGCTTAACTGAATGGGTGTGGCCCCAGTGAATTTTTAATTGGCATGTTGACCTAGATCGAATGTCTGTTTGTGATGGACGGTAAATCTAGAGTAATGTTTGGGCATGCCTTATAATTATATCCATAGCTTTTAATTGAAGTCCGCTTCACATCTGAGTGACATCGTTTTAAAAATGATTGAATAAAATAAAGAGTTTCTTCGTGCTTATTTTGTTTTGTGTGTGCTATTTAGTGACTTGAAATGTTATTTTCATCCCCAGATTGAGTTTTCCTCCGGTGCGTTTGTACGGGCTGATATCGCCGGTTGGGGGATGAGCATAACGGTGCAAGCGCCCTCTGTTGACTTTAATAACACAGTAGGTTTGTGCGGAACTTTCGACGGCAATCCGAATAATGATTTTCATAACACGAAAGGAGAAACTATGCACATAGCTATGAAACATCGACAGGCAAATGAATTCGTTGAACAGTGGAGGTGAGGATTTAATGCATCTGTGTAATGTCATTTATGTAGTAATTTCATCTTAAATTGGAGAGTGTAGAATTCAAACTCAAAGAGTTTAAGGGCGAGAACAAAAGTTAGCAGACGACAAAATGGCCGACGTAGGCCTATATCAACCAAGCTTCTAAGGCCAAGAGAATGAAAGTCATAGATTTGCGTCCGGGAAATTTCGAAAACACATGAGGCTTTTTTTCATTATTCATTATTCATTATTTCCATTGATCATTAATAACACTAGGCCTACAGCACAATCACAAGATGTTTCTTCTAATCTGTGTACGTACGTGCATCATTATACGTGCAGGCCGCACACACAGGCATAAGATACAATGGAAAGGCTCAACAGCGAACGTGTTGTGCATGTGAAGGCGGTACAGTTGCAGGTGCGGATCGGAGTTTACCATACAGTTTTAGCGCGATGCGACCTTTTTTGTGAACGACGTACGCGGGACAAATAAGAGAACATGTACGTACTAATGATTTATAGCACACATGACATACTGGTGGAAATTTGGTAAAAACTTCGTTTTACTGATGTGGATGATTTGGAACTAAATTTGTTTGGTGAAAATACCTTTTTTGTGCAAATAATGATTTTTTTGGCAAATAATGAAATATTTAGGCGGTAGCTTTCGGGACATGCGGGCGGTGGACGCAAATCTATGACTTTCATTCTCATGGCCTAAGTGAGCTTCGCCTGCTATCTCTATGTGTCATACTCATAGTTCGTTTTTGCTTTTCCCAATTGTTTCTAATAAATGAGCCAACGGGCTTTAATGTTTACTTTTTGACGATCTCCGCCAATACGTCTTTATTTACACGTGTTCGTACATTGTTTGCATTCTTACTTATTTAATTATGATTAAGTGAATTATAGATAGAAATTATAAAGGAATGAAACCTGGAAGAATGCATGCATTTTTTAGTTAAAAAATAAATATAATAAAACTGTTATGAATAAGGTCCAATTCCAAATGTATAAACAAACCTGGTTTGTGGCCAATCAAATACTTTTTTTAAAGTTTTTTTTAGCATTCAGTCATTGCATTGTTGTTGACTACAATATTAAACAATATTTTGGAGAGGCCAGATATCTGGAATAGGTAAGTCACATGCCTAACAGAAGGTGTATATAATTCATATTACAATGTCAGATACATAAATACATTTACTTTTAAAGTTTCAACCTACATTAAACACCATAGGTTTCTTAACCCTAACCCCCTACAGGCATTTCACAAATGCCCTGCTCAATGCAACAACATACAACAGCTAGACCAATTGTTCTTTTGTTCTCTGCTGAGAGCAACAACATGCAATCAGCTTTTTACATTTTGTTGCATCTTGTTGCATTAAGCATGGTTAGGGTTAAAAATAATTCTTAAAACGTTTGGAAACTTCATGAACGAAGCTTTCAAGGGATTTATTTGAATGGAGTACCTTGATAAACAAGTTTAACTAACATGTCTTCTTAACAGATTGCTAGATGGAGGAATGTTCAACTCGGTTCCTTCCAGTGTTCCGTTCCGTCTCCAACTCCCGTCCTGTTCTTGCTCCTTGTCAATGCTCGGTGGTGCAAATAGCCTCTTCCCATCTGAAGATGTAGAGTGCTTCGATGACAACAACTGCGTGGCAAGATGCACAAGGAACGATGGGGTCACAAGGGATGACATTGTACAATCCTTAGACATGACCGCAATGTACAACAACATTGTGACAACACCGTTGGAACAGAGGGTCAAACGAGCCGATAACCGTGGCATCCCGGAGACAGTTGTCATGGAGACACATCAAGACAGTACTGAAGAACACAAAATCAGGAAAAGATTTGCCGATCCGTTTGATTTTGGAGATGTCCCGCAGTTTGGTGATTACATACCAGAGTCGCCTTTCTTTTTTCCTGATGATGGTAACTTTGGCGGTTCTTTGATCGACACTTATTTCTTCTACCCAGACCATAGCCCGACTGACCTTCGACCTGTGGTCAGTGGGTGGCCTACCATCACTGGCATCACTGAAGAGCAAGCATTGGATATATGCGAGAGAACTATACGCAACTCATCACTGGGCTTGGCCTGTGGTATGGACACATTACGTACAGATATGTACATCCAAGATGCAATAGAAATGTGCATTGGTGATATACAACTGACGGACGATTTGTCATGGCGTGACCAAGCTATACCATTGCTTGAGAATCAGTGTGAGGCTGCCGTCATAGCTGACAGAACTCTCTGGAAAATGAACACCTTTGAGCTACAGATGAATATGGTGCCACCGGAAAATATAGTGAGGGCTCTCAACTGCCCAAACAATTGCAGCAACCAAGGAGTTTGCTCCAAGCTGGGCTGTGTATGTTTGCCAGGTTATTCCACTCCCGATTGCAGCCATTTTAATTGTAAGTTTATTGTAATAGAACGATTGGTCAAAATGGCTGGTAATAATAACTGTCATCCAATAAGGAACTTTGTTAGACTGACTAACCAGTATTTACTGGATATTGGAAACTGGTTTTATACAAACTTCAGTGAATCTTAGGAAATTTTTACAAAACCATGAACAGAACGTAATGATGTCTATTTCTTTGAATGAAAATACTTTATTCAATCCATTTTTCTCAATCAGTTTGAGTTAAAATGATATTATCAGTAACACAACTTTTGATTCATTTTTCTTTTCAAAGCTGATGTTCCAGAGTTGGTACGTCTTGAAAACAACGGCCTGTGTGACTGGCAGTCACAGAGTTGTGGAAGTGTTCGAGTCCAAGCTAAAGAATTCCAAAATGGACGAGCCCTGGAATGCTATTTTACTCCAGTACAGGTTGGAAAAATTGGGTTGATTGACAAAAATACTTTATATTCAGTAAGGTCAATATAGCCAGGCTAGGATTGGCTGTCACAATGTTATGCAAATGAGCGATCTGAATCTTTCAGCCAATAAGGGTGAGCCATGCTGTAGCTGGGACAAATTGGGTCAAATAGGGTCATTGTAATCACAACTTTCAATAATAACAATTTGTTATTGAGTTTAAGAGTGTGCTACTAAAAAGGAAAGATAAGGTCATATGCACCGCTGCGTTACAATGTTAGATAAAAAATTATCGACATTGAATAAACAAATATGATTTTTTTTACATCGGTGCAAAAACATTGTATCCAGAAAATGACTTAAAGGGACAGTATCATCACGATCAACAGGGCATGGAATCGGAATGCTTGATTTAGATTAACTCAGTGACTGAATATAATACCCCAAGTGGTAAGATCATATTACCATTGCTGCTACGTAAATTAGCCAGTAATTTTCAGTCACTGGGTTTATCTTAAACTAGAACACCGATTTCCATGCCCTGCTTGAGAGTCTGCTCTGATCGTGACAATACTGTCCCTTTAAAGATACCATGATGTATTTTTTTTGTTTTTCTTGATTTCACCCATTTCTTTTATCGATATAGAGTCATGATCGTGAAACAACCGTTTTCCAAACCACAGCAAGTTACATCAACAAGCGCTCTGTCTTGTGTCATCTCCCTCCAGTGTCAGAAGAGGGCGCTCTTTCCAAGTATCTGACGAGGTGGGATGTAAAGGTACTGATCAGTGGTCATGACCTTTGACTTGGACGGATATAGTGGCCATAGTACACTTATGGTCAAATGTAGACTTTTATATTTCATTAGATTAAAGGAGGAGAGCCAAAGTCATGGTACAATACAGCCAAGCCTTTGAGAAGCCCAGCCAGGCCCAGGCTTTGCCAAGGCCTACAGGGCTATATAATCCTCTTGACTGACAGCTCAGCTGTCTTTTGTTCACAACTGCAGCCATTGTAATGAGCTCTACTTGCCTGGGCTAGGCCCTCCAGGTTATGTTGATTGGCAGGTACTGTATTGTTACAGGATTAGGACTCACAAATGGCAGATAAGGAGGCCAGTTAGCCCAGGCCTGGCCAGGCTTCTCAAAGGCTTGGCTGTACCACAACTTTGGCCATTATCCCTAAAACAAAATTAGTAAATGTTACAGCTTATGGGATCTTGTGTCTAAAAATTTTTTTTAAAACTTTAATCCCAGCTTAGGAACAAGAATTCTGAAACAAATGATTGTTTCTATGCTATAATTTTTTTTCAAAGGCACCTTATACAGATTTGTATATTTTGCATCGTCTTATATGAGTACAAATCATATAAAATAAATGTTCAGGTTATATTAACCTTCATCAGCACCATCATTTTAAAATATAAGGTATAGAATTAAAGGGGCAGTATCGTCACGATCAGAGCAGACTTTCAACAGGGCATAGAATCAGTGTCCTAGTTTAAGATGAACACAGCAGCAACGGTAATGCGACCTTATCATGTGGGAAATTATTTTCAGTCACTGAATTAATCTAAAACAAGCACTCCGATTTCAATGTCCTGTTGATCATGACGATACTGCCCCTTTAATCAAAATTAACCAAATTGTTGAAATTTTAAACCAGACCTTTTTTGTATGTATGTATATTTTGATTCAGATTAAGATTCAAAGAGATTAAGTGTATTCAGATTAAGATTCAAAGAGATTAAGTGTATTCAGAAAAGCAGTGTTGCCACCAGTGCTAGTAAACTTCATTTTCAAAAAGTAGAGAGCATTTTGCATATTTTGACTGTTTTTTTATTTTTTCATTTGGACAGGTGTCATATGTTGGATCACCCATGAGTGATGGATTAGTATTTACAGTGTATGACTCCTTCTGCCAAACATGTGACTGGACAGGAGTGTGTCAAATGAAGGTCAGTTTGATTAGTGACCAGAGTTGAGGTAGTTCTCCCCTCCTCCTTTGCAATGCTATCTCTCAGTCTTGTCATCCACCCTCGATCTGCCCTCAACAAAAAAAGATAAAGTTAACTTTATTATAAATAGAGAATTAGCTGTTGCAAACTGCTAACCAACCTAAAGGACCTGTAGTTTAAATGCATAATAGCCGTACGTTTTCCGAACCGAGCAGGTTCTTTCTCAACGGCAAAATGGACGATGTACAGACATGCACACAAATTTAACGCAGGAGTGGGAAGAGGTTAGTCAGGGGTGAAAGGAACACAAAGAAAGAGGGTACAAGAAGCAGAGTTAGTTACTGGTCCTGGTGACCGGACAAAGGAGGGATTAAATGTGAATAGATGAAGGTACATGGAGAGCGTGAGTTGGTCCCCATCACACCTGACTAACTTCTGCCAACTCTTGTGTTTAAGTTTGTGTGCATTTTTGTATATCGTCCTTGCCTAGGTTCGAAAAGCAAGGTCATTAATTACTATTTTGCATTTTGAAAAATTTATTGTCAAACAGAGTATGTAAAACTTGCAGCTTTGCATGGTGAAGAGGATAAGTAAGACTATTTGCGGTGACACCATGTGAAATTCTCAATTGAGTAGTAATTAGTTCTGAAAAGAACTGGAGGTTACAGCTCGACATTTCAATCAGTAGGCTTCAGGAAAAACAGAGTATGCCAAAGAAGAGTATGTGGCAGCAACAGGCAAGCAGCAAAGAGTGAGGTGTCCCCACCCCTCCCTCCACCTTCCCCCTGCACTTTTCTTCCAGTTCGCATTTGTGCAAAGTACGCTTGTTAATGCTGATTTGTGTTTTACGTATTTTTACGTCAACTGCAGGAGGGTGCTTGTTTGATTGACTCTGTCTGTTTCACACGAGGTCAAATCAACGCAGACGATCAATGCCAGCAGTGCCATCCTGATCAAGATCCGTACAAGTGGTCATTGAATAATGGTAATCTTCATGATTCAAATATTTTTTACCAAAATAATATCAATTTTTTGCTTTTCACATTTTTAAATGCCTTGAAGGTAAGATAATATTATTAATTCAAATTATCAAAATGGTTTATTTTTAATATAAAACTTACTTTAAATGTCAAGTTGATGATGGTAAACGTGTAAGTCTACCTTTTTAAGAAAACTGAAATATTTTCTTTGAATTTGACTCTTTGAATTCAGAAAAAGAGTACTCTTTCTTTATTTTCCATTCTATAAGACATACAAAATCTAAATCTAAATGCGTTATTGTCTTGTGAACATCACAGCATTATGTGCTTAAACTTTCATAGGTTGGTTGTTTAAATTTTGGATTAAGTCCCTAGCTATTTTGGCTAAGAACCTTCCTGAATCCGCCAAAATCCAACACCATGCACAAACACTACCACCCAACTGTTGGACTTAGATGAAATTGGGACACCCAGCCCCATGTAAAGTATCCCTGTCTGGGCTATACAGTACTGAGTCCATCAAAATACAACACCATGCAGTAACACTACCACCCAACTGTTGGACTTAGCTCGAATTGGGACAGCCGGCCCCATGTAAAATATCCCTGTCTGGGCTATACAGTACTGAGTCCATCAAAATCCAACAAACTCAGCTGTTGAATGGTTTGGGCTGGTTAGGGTTAAAGAAAGTGAGCATTCTCATAAAAGCAGTTTTGCCCAAGTTTCCAATTATCTACCTTCTTAAAATGTAATTATATGTCCCTTTTCCATTTTCTTTTTTACAGAAAACCAACCACCCACACCAGAAGCAACTCCACTTTTGACGTTCTTCGTTGGAGATATCATCAAGCATGAAATACATGCAACAGACCCTGAGGGATCGGTCGTCTATTATACTATCGAGGCTCAAGACAATGCCAGTGATGTCGAGATTACATCAGACGGAACGTTTACATGGCAAGCAATGACTGAGGGGGACTATTCATTCACTGTCATAGTAACGGACGAGTGTGGTGTCTCGTCTTCCTCAATTCTGCAGGTAGATACCCAGTCCAAGTTGGCAGACCGACTTCCGAAATTTTACTAAATTGCACCATCTTATATGTGGAGATATTACAGAAAGTAACCATGTTCGTTGACATAAAATATGAGAAAAAATCAATATGATAAATTTTAATATGATTAATATGAAGATTCTACTTTTGGACAGGTGCGAGTTGTGTTATGTGGGTGTCGTAATGGAGGTCTCTGCGTAACACCGACGGCTAGCCAGTCAGATATCGATGAAATCAACCAAGCCAATCTACCACGCTACACGTGTGACTGTCCACCCCAGTACACGGGCACGCTCTGTGAAGTCAGCACCGATGGATGCATGTCAAATCCATGTGTTAATGGTCAGTGTATTGAAGAAAACGCAGAATTCTCATGTCTGTGTGATGAGGGATTTGGTGGTAAGTTTACATGAATTATTCTGACTTATAATAAACAACAAACAACTTTTTCAAGACACGAGTGGGAGACTTTTGAGATGGTAAGATGGCAGAAGACTGGAAGCCTATTATCTCAAAATAAATAAATGATCACAGGAAACTTACTTGGTGTAAAGTTGGCGATGGTATCAAACATCCCTTGAAATCTTTCGGTCTAAGTTGCTATCATTTCAGTAAATTTTACAAATTGGTTTTTTTCCCCTTTCTCTGAAGGATCTACTTGTTCAACCCCTACTGATCCTTGTGCTAGTCGGCCATGCTACCCTGGGGTACTCTGTGTACCAAGTGAGGAGTCTGTATCATCTTATACATGTGGAGAATGTCCAAGTGGATATACCGGAGATGGCATTCATTGTGAAGGTGAGGATGTCATCTCAAATCTGTCATTTTGTTTCCATGGAAATGGCATTTCATTCATATTTGTTTTCTTACCAGAAAGTTTGACATATCATGTTTTGTGATCTTGCCTAACTGATGAATCTCTGAAGACGACGTCTGCTCAGGCCTTTTCAGAACATAAAACTCTCGATGTCAGTTAAAAAAGAGGTGTTCAGCTTGACAATATAAACTTCCCTTATTGTCTTTCTCAATCGACCAATTGAACAATTTGTCAGTTTGACTGTCCTTCTCAGAAGTTATAAATAAATATAAATTACCCCTGAAGGGCATAACTGAATTCCAGAATGTTCCCCAGTTTTTAAAGTAAGTCTGCTATCTTAAATGAAAAAGGAGTTCCAAAAAAAGCTATTAATGGCTTAACTAACATGGATGGATTTTGTTTTACAAATGAAAAATTGTGATTGCTAACAAAAAAATATTAATGCAAAAATAGTTGTCATTGGCCATACATTTTGACCTTAGCAGGAGCAGAAGCTTTTTTCAATGATTGTAAGTATGATTGTTTTATTCTCCGCAGAAGCGGCCCCATCTCTTTGCCGGTGGGGTTGTCCAAGACGTATGGTGTGTGATCCAACCAGAGGGTGTGTTTGCAAGGAAGGCTACGCTGGATACCGATGTCATCAAGGTTAGTACCTCCACACTTTAATCAACATCGGTTGCACCAGACATGACTCTTGGCTTCCCTTTCTGTATTGGCATTGCAGCCATGAATCATTTCACCGAATAACCACTAGAGTGAACAATTTGAGAGTATGGTGGATGATGTTTGCAGATTAACAAGGCCTAACCATGCCCCAACCTTGACAGAAAATGTTTTTGAGAGCAGACAACATATTGGTAGGAAACAGCAGGCACAGCTAGAATTTAGTGTCGCCCGAACATGACCCCGTCCGGTCTGTGACTCCAGTGGAAGCTTCATTCAAATTTATTTGTAGATGTATTCATCACTGGATTAATCACCAAATTGAAGCTTCCTTTCCTAGCTCCGAAAATCATCGTAGGGTGAGGGAGAAAGGAAAGGGGGGGAGGGGGGAATGAAAATGAATAATAAACCTCTTAAACCCCCCCCCCATGTACAGCTGTGTTGCAATGTTGGATCAAAAATGATTTTTTTTTACATCGGTGAAAAAACATTGTATGTGTGGATTTATATAGCGCACGTATCCACCAACTAAGTGGTGCTCAAGGCGCATTATATTATTATCCCTGCTCATAAGGCTCATAAGGCTCATAAATCATTCCTGAAACCATCTCAGCTCCCTGGGGAGTATACAGCTCAATTGCTGCCATTTCTAGCGCATATAGAGCAAACCAACTCTGCCTTCACAGGTACCCATTTAACCCCTGGGTGGAGAGAAGCAATTATGATTAAGTGTCTTGCTCAAGGACACAAGTGTCACGGCCGTGATTCGAACCCACATTCTGTTGCTAACACCAGAACTTGAATCTGGTAAGCTAGACCGCTCGGCCACGACACCTGACTTAAAGGGACATTATGGTCACGATCAACAGGGCATGGAATCAGAATGCTTGTTTTAGATTAGCTCAGTGACTGAAAATTACCCCACATGATAAGGTCATATTACCGTTGCGGCTACATAAATTAGCCAGTAATTTTCAGTCACTGTGTTCATCTTAAACTAGGACACCGATGCCATGCCCTGTTGAAAGTCTGCTCTGATCGTGATGATAGTGTCCCATTAAATGATATTTCCATCAATTCAACTTTTGCACTAACATGATTGGTTAAGTGCAAAAATCATATCAAATGGCATATGTTTTGTGCGTACAGCCAGTAATTTCATGAAGATAGAATATTTTTGCTCTGAGCAGAACATATTAGTGCAACAATGCCATTGAATTAATTTTCAAAACAATCATTAATTTTTTTCAATATGATATTTTATCGATATGATGTTTTTATCAATATGATATTTTTTCAGCCGTGTGCAATCCTTCATGTCAGAATAACGGTTACTGCGTCCGTCCAAATGAGTGCATGTGCCTTATAGGGTATTTGGGCCCAACATGTGAAACAGGTAAGGGAACCAATGAACTCTGAACCAATCATCTTCACTCATCTTCTACATATTCACTACATACTTTTTATTGTAAATTTATATGCACTTGAAGCATAATTTCATATCATGGAAATTGAGTATTTTCATCAGTTTAGTTTTTATTTGGTTGAGAAATCATGCAAAGATTATAACAAATAGGAACATACCTATTGATATTGATATTGAAATTTCAAGAAATGTTTCAAGTAATTTTCACCCATTGAGTTCAGTTTATTAAAAAAAAGTCAAACTTGTAGCTTTGCATGGTGAAGAGGATAAGTAAAGACTATTTGCGATGACACCATGTGAAATTCTCAATTGAGTAGTAATTAGTTCTGCAATGAACTGGAGTGTTCAGTAACATTAACATTTATGTCCTCCCATATTTGTTCATTTCAAAAGATAGATACCAGGTAAATGATGAAACACAAATTATGTCTTATTTACTGATCAAAAAATTCAATGAAATACATATATTGCTTTCTGTTATTTGCAAATATATACAGTAGTATTTTTATGCCTTGACTTGACCTTTGCCATAAGGCCGGCTCATACACTTCACACGAACGCGAATATGAAGCAAATTGTGACGTCAAAGATCTGAGATTTGCGCGAACGATTCGTCAGAAGTTGAACCCGTTCCAACTTGCGTGTGTCGTCCACTGCGAACTTACGGCGTTAAAATTGGCTCCGCGACGGCGTTTGAGTGAAGTATGAGCTGGGCTTTATACTGCATGCAATCACCCATTGCCAATGGTAGTCCACATAGCACTTACAAGCACACATGTAACCCATGATTTAGATAATAATAATAATAGATTAGAATCATCATTTTCTCTGTGATTATCTGGGCTTTATGCAGGGGCGGATCCAGGATGCCAAGAAAGGGGGGACACCTACCAAAAAAGGGGAGGGGCCTGTCATAAAAGGGGGCCACAGATAAAACTTATGGTAAATCTACATGCATGACTGTATCTTATTACTAGAAAGATTGGTCACAATCTTAAGTCTGCTTTGAGATGTTTAATAAGGAATTCATTGTTTTTGTTATTCGTGAAAAACATTTAACAGTAAGGATTATATAATTATAAAATTTATTAACGTATGACAAAATCAAAGTGATTAATAATAATATTACTAATAATAATGAAAACAAAACACAATAAACAAAGGGTTCATATGTTCATGTAATTCTGATTACAACTATGGCAACCTCCGTATTTAATATTCTGTCCAGTTGCATAAAGCCATTTGACTACAGCTGAAACAAATATGTAAGAAAATGGAAGGTACAACATTAGTCATACATATTACCAAATCATCAAATTAACAAATGAATACAAGCTTGCTTGGTGTTAAAGGGGCAGTATCGTCACGATCAAAGCAGATTTTCGACAGGGCATGGAATCGATGTCCTAGTTTAGGATTAACACAGTGACTGAAAATTACTGACTCATTTATGCAGCAGCAACGGTAATATGACCTTATCATGTGGGGTATTGTGGTAGTCACCGAATTAATCTGAAACGAGCATTCCGATTCCATGCCCTGTTGATCGTGACGATACTGTCCCTTTAAGTTTAAATCATTTTGAAAAAATGTTTCCGTTTAAAAGTGCGTCCATCATGGTGAAAAAAGGAAATATTGTGTCGAATTTCAAAATTTGTCGGAAGGCAACTTCTTGCAAAAAAACCCCATTATTTTGTAATTTTCTAAAAACGTGAGCAGCTATTGTGATGAAACTTTCACAGTTTAGTTTGATCATATATCTCTTGAAAGCTAGAGGGATCAAATGATTGGACGTTTCTATAACCAATGTTGTAACCTTCCATTTAACTGACCAATCACAGCCAAAGACGATGTTGTTTCAGCTGAGGCTGTGATTGGTCAAATCCATGTATTTGGTGCAGCTCTGATTGGTCAAAATGGCTCTCCATAGAACTATATGTACAAAGGGTTTATTACGTAATGTAATGAATCCTTAGACTAATAAAGCTAGCAGTAATGCTTTTGGGCAATTCCGCGTTACATTTTTGAGGTTTTGGGTCCACTCTTAATGCCATAATATATATTTCACTCATCAGTTTGTTTTTCACAGTAGTTGCATTATACCCAGATCTTACTCAGCACAAAATAATAAATTCAGAAATGTGTTATATGTATGCTATATAAGAGAAAAAGTGACATTTTATGCATGTTCGAAAAGTGTAATTTGAGTAACCAGAATTTTTCTCATATGTAGCATACATATAACAATTTTCTGAAATAAATTTTTTGTGCCAAGTAAGGTCTGGGCATAATGCAACTACTTTGAAAAAATGGATGAGTGAAATATATAAGTAAGGAAATTATGACATGGGCCCAATACCTCAAAAATGTAACGTCAGTAACCACGGAATTGCCCTTTTTCATAGTACAAATTCTCAGTGTATTTGCTGTAATTAAGTGCTGCTTGTAGATGAAGAAATTCGGAATCTACTCAATGTTAACACTTAAATGATGCAGTAGTGTGTAATACTTCACCTGGCTACAAGAACTAATTGTAAAAAGCTAATTAGGATTAGTGTAGCAATGTTTGTCAATGTAGTCGCACTGTGCTGTAGTAACTCCTAATCTGCATATTTAAACAACATAAGTTTGCTTCATGCTTTTTAGTCAAAACAGGTGGAAGGCAAGAATTAACCCATTGTCATGGCATTGGCATCTTTTCAAGGATTCACAACTATTGCAGATGTCCTAATATTGAATAATTTATCAAATCTACCCCCTTATATTAGCCGTGATGCGATCAAAACCATCACACGTTATTTCACTGTTATTAACCAAAGCGGTGGTATTTTCTCCCCCCACTCCCTCTTCCCCTCTTTCCCTCCTCTGAATAAACGCGTGATCCTGATAATGCGTTAACCCCTGTCTTGCAGCACAGTGCGAACCCGAGTGTCAAAATGGAGGCCGTTGCGTCCTGCCCAATGTGTGCACTTGCAAGTATGGCTACTTTGGGTACCGGTGCCAGATTAGTAAGTTGGTTGAATGGGTTTCGGCCAGCCTGGTTCCCGTGGTAAGCGATCTCCAATGGCATCATGCGTTTTTTATCCAGAGTTATAACGTGTCGACTTGAGTCGTTTTAAAATGATGACTCGAGAATAGCCAAGGATGAGTCGAGTTGAGTCAAGTCACAAAGTCTGCTCGAGTCAAATTGTGTCACTTATCATGCTCTAGTAAATTTGAGTTTTCAAAACTCTTATTAAGTGAAGCTCTCCAATAGGGATCTATGATTTTGCTAGCGTGTACTACCATTGGAATTTTTGTCATGCGTGATGAAGATTGATTTTCCGCTGGACAATATATCATCACTCATGGCTGCAAAATATCATCTTCATGGCATTCTTAGAGACTCTGACTTGAGTTAAGATGAGTCTTTGCAGCACAGATTCAAGTCAAGTGAAGTCAGTTTGCAGAAAAGTCGAGTCACCAAATGTTGTGTCTCCAGGTGGATGTGAATTAAGTCATTACAACTCTGGTGTTCACGTGTGAGCATTATACGGAGCGCAACCCCCACAGGGAACTAGGCTGGAGATTCAGTATCTCTAGGCTTAACCCATTTGGTCTAGACATCTTATGCACGGTCGTACTCACAAGAAGAAATAACTTACTAATTCATAGTCTGTTAGTCTTCCATTATATTAATCATTTTTTCTTCCACATTGTACTAACCCTTAGTTTCATTTAGCTTTATGATTCATCAATACATGCATGTTATGGCACATATGACACTCACAAGGAATGCAAGTTTATACCATAGATTATCCTGTTCATAAGATGTCGTAGTTGGAGTACAGAAGTACATTGCAACCTCATGCCACACACATGTGCATTGCTTCTCAAGCTGTGTGGAAATGCATCATATTTGGTGCCAGAAATACAAAAGTACTTACAAAGAGGACAGGCATGCTGCACTGCATTGTCGCAAATGAGTCAAAAACAAAGTGGTGTCCAAGGAGTATGAGAAATGGCATTTTTTTGTTTCAACTTTTTGAAAAATCTCCACATTACATACAGTGTATTTTGAAGAAGAATAGTTTTCTAACCGTAAAACTTTTTCATAGATTCTTAGCTATTCTGTATCAGTACTGGTTTGTAGTTTCAAATTATAACATTAGATTCCTTCCTTCCTTCCACTTTAATACAATATAGAAGCATAAAACAGTTAAAAGAACAATAACAACATTATTCACACTATTTTTAGTAATTCAGAAAATCAACTTGAAATCATATCTTCATCATTTATCATTTGTATAGAGCCATTATTAAGATAAGTTGGTAGTCTGACAAGATAGGAATACGTCACGGGTTATTTAGTAACAATTCAGCATTCAGAACAGAAGAACACTATAGTGCACTGTAGTGCACTATAGACTAATCCGCCCATCTTTGTATTCCCATGTTACATTTGCTGCACAACATGCATTTATTTTTCTACACAGTCCAGTACTATATCAACCAATGTTGTTTATACAATTCAACAAAACGTCTTCATACCTTGTATCTAAGTAAGCGTGCACAATGTGGGTACCACCACGGAATTGGCAAATACAATGGTTGACGGAAAACTACCCATCCACTTTCCCAAATTACTTTTGTATTTTCTTTAGTCTTTTGAGATACCGAACTTAGGAGCTGTTTATACCATGAAATACTTCATTAAATTAAAAACAAATAAACAAAAAAACAGAACAACAATTACCAAACGGTAAGTACATGCTTGACATTTTCCTCTTGTATACAGCACTGTAGCCTACATGACCTGTAAATGCAAGATAGTAATCTATTGGAGCGATGATATACAACTGCATATATACCACTCTTGTTGGACACTGCACAGTATTTAGTTTGCCTCTCGCACCCACCTTTTGTTATTTATCTTGTTTATAGCAATCTGCATCAGGATTTGGAAGAGTTCAGCCACAGCTGATGATGTGTTCTTAAGGGCCTGTCTTTTCTTTTTGCCTTGTGTCACCCTATTTATACCAATTGCTCAACTTGACCGATGTAATTTTGCCAATACAAATTGTTTTAAACAAGTGTTACTTTTCAAATTTCAATCGTAGTGACGTGTACAGTCAATTGTGCAAACGGCGGATACTGCGTAACTCCAGATACCTGTAAATGCCCTCAAGGTTATACTGGACCAACCTGTAATATTGGTAAGAATTTTGGTTTATTTTCGAATGAATTAGATGAATGTTTCTCTTTTGTCTGTAATCCTGTTGGTAAGTTGGTGGTACGTGTATTATTTTCTCTACTTCCAGTTCCAAAGCCGGCATACCGTTGTGTGTAATTTAACCTTAAATTCCTTGGTTTTAACATTCAAAAGCGATTCTTGAGACAGAAATTGACTTTGTTAATAAGATTTTTAATTTTTATAACACATGTTAAATGCAAGTCCCAAGCTTTCTAATTTCTTGCGTAAATCCTTAAAGGAAAGGGTGTTCAGTGCATTTCCAATGGGCTTTTGATGATCGTTGGAGCCAGCACGTGCGAATTCGTAATGTTTATGTTGAAATTACGTCATACTTACCAACAGGATAGCACTGCTTTCTGTACAGCCAATACTGTGTAAAAGTATCTTGTATTTTGTAAGTTGAAAGATTAAATGATAAATGTGGAAAACAATATTTAGCCCAAAAAATATTTAAACCAACAAAACCACAGATTCTCATTCCATTGGTGGGAAAAAAATTGGTTTCTTGCTTCTAATTCTCATTAATAGACGTGGCATAATATCATTTTAATATCTACTCTTTCAGCTGTATGTAAGCCAGCCTGTCGTAACGGAGGAGCATGTGTCCGTCCAAATAACTGTGTTTGTTTAGGAGGCTTCCAAGGTATACAGTGTCAAACAGGTCAGTAGAATTTATATTAAGAAAAAAAGTTATAAGAGAGCATATCAAAGGACAGGTTAATACTGCAAACAAATATCAACACAAAGATTAATAATTTCAACAACAAAATATTTCATAGTTTTACGTAATGTTTTGATGATGATGGTTTCTCCAACATCCCTTGATATCTTTCTGTCTGAGGTACTCTCATTTTAGTGAAATTAGTAAAGTGTTCCTCAATTATTCCTGACTGAATAAAAATCTGTCAGCAGATCAAAATTCCACAGTAGAAATATTGACAAAGTTTGACTTTGTCAATCTAAACATTTTATTGCCAAAATACGTTCCCATCAAGATCAGATGCACTGAAATGTGATCTATGGTGCATGTATATATTATAAAAGTTCTGTGTCTTAGAGATGAGAATTCATGTATTTCTAGCAAGTCAAAATATCAGGCAGTGTTGAATTTTTTGGAGTAAATATCAAAAAAGTATTTTGAGGATGTATTTTTTTCTTAATTTTGTTGTTTCCATAGCAATCTGTTCTCCTTCATGTCTCAATGGAGGTACATGTGTGCGTCCCAATATGTGCTCATGTCTACCTGGTTACACAGGACGTAACTGCGCAATAGGTAAGTAGAATTGTCTTTACTTTGTTCCTCAATATCACTGTGGCTCAAGCAACCTGAGGAAAGTTTTAGAAAATAATTTTATAATTTTGAAAAGTTTTCAAAACAGTGTAGGAGGTCAGACTGTAGCCATGGTTTTTTTGTCATCAAAAGATGACATTTTTGGTTTATATTTTCAAAGGAAAAGGGGAAGTGGTTCTTGAACAAAAATATTTCTTTCTATTTTTAAAAAATTAAAAAGCCAAGGGAAATGGTTTTAGGTATCTGGGCTAACTTCATCACCTTGCAAGCTCAGTGGTTGATGGTAAACCTCCACAAGCAAGCAGGAGGTTGTTAGTTTAATTTCGCATGGCTATGATGCGTGCATTATGATGCAATTCAATGGTACATTACTGATGTTACGTTTTTTTGGTTGCAGCCAACTGTGAGCCTCGATGTCAAAATGGCGGCCGCTGTGTCAAACCAAACAAGTGTTCCTGCCCATCTGGTTACAGGGGGAGGAAGTGCCACAAAGGTAATGCTGGTTTCTTTTTGCTTCGTGATTGGTAGATCGGCCAAACTAGTAAAAGTGGCTTCAGTTGTTCGCGTGGTAGCTCAGTACATTTCAGAAAAAATGTTTTGTATGAAGTGGTTAATAGGGTTGTTAACCAGTTCGCGTCGGGAATAAAAAAGTTTTTCTGGGCCCCTGTGGCGGGTTTCTTTTTCCCACACACGTTAATGGAAGCTTCCACAGCGGGTGGCCGGCACTTCCGAGCATGTCACCGTACACGCGTGGATCAACCGAGCATGCATACAAATATTCCGGGGTTTCCTATGGCGTGTTTAGACGCTCTCCGATCTGTGGTGCAAAAAAACTTGCATGTATACACGGCCTCCGACGCGAACTGGTTAAATATGATCATTTCCTGATTGCAGACTCAGCGACCTAGTATGAAACAGACTGTTTGACAGACACATTCTTGTGATGAACGCAACCAAGTTTGTTATTAACTGATATGATCATTTGAATCCCACTTTATACTGAACGAGACATTGTTCTCAATCCAGCCAGTTAACTGAATGATTTGTTGTGTTTTGTTTCAGCTATTTGTGTTTCGGGCTGTCGTAATGGCGGCGAATGTATTAAACCAAATGTCTGCATGTGTAAGACGGGCTACACAGGCTCCAACTGCCAAACACGTGAGTTTGACATGTCATATCAAGGCTTTCAATCTATTGATAACTAAAAAATATTTTTGCAATCATGAAATTATTGTTTTTGGGGGGTGGAAAAGTAAAGTATTTCTAAAGACAAAACTCTTTGCAGGTACTCCTAAAGACAAAACTGTTTGCAGGTACTCCTATAAAAGGCAAATCTGTTTGCAGGATATTTCTAAAGACAAAACTGTTGGCAAGATGAAGGATCATACAATTGGCTTTACATTTTCTCACTAACATGAGCCAATGAATGACCACATTATCTCTGTTTATCATCCCCAGCTGTTTGTAGGAGGCAGTGTATGTATGGCGGCCATTGTATAGGAGCAGATCTTTGCCAGTGTCGGCCAGGTTATACTGGGGGATACTGTCAAGAAAGGTCGTCACACTCAAGGTGAGTACCAACCATCATCCTTTCAGCATCAACTTTTTCATTATCATGCGGTGGTTAGTCTCGGAGCAAGACATCTGTAACAATATTACTTGCTACATAAGACACTTTATAGTAATTTTTTTAGACATGTTGCCATTCATAGTATTACCCAGCAATACCTCTGGGTGTCTTTTGGACGCCCTGAATAACACATTTGGACGCCCTGAATAACACATTTGGACGCCCTGAATAACACATTTGGACGCCCTGAATAACACATTTGGACGCCCTGTTTTTCAAAGAATAACACATTTGGACGCCCTGTTTATCAAAGAATAACACATTTGGACGCCCTGTTTATCAAAGAATAACACATTTGGACGCCCTGTTTATCAAAGAATAACACATTTGGACGCACTGTTTATCAAAGAATAACACATTTGGACGCCCTGTTTATCAAAGAATAACACATTTGGACGCCCTGTTTTACAAAGAATAACACATTTGGACACCCTGTTTTTCAAAGAATAACACATTTGGACGCCCTGTTTTTCAAAGAATAACACATTTGGACGCCCTGTTTTTCAAAGAATAACACATTTGGACGCCCTGTTTTTCAAAGAATAACACATTTGGACGCCCTGTTTTTCAAAGAATAACACATTTGGACGCCCTGAATAACACATTTGGACGCCCTGTTTTTCAAAGAATAACACATTTGGATGCCCTGTTTTTCAATCCTGGCTTATACACTGTTGACATTCACACAAACAGCTTGAACGTTTCGTATTTTGGGCATGTGTACAACATTATGAAAATCGTGTCTACAACATACATGCATGGGCATATGCACTGCTTGAAATGAGCACTCGACGCTTACGCATCCACAGGATTGTGTACATATATGCAGCATACGTTAAAACTCGATCGTTGATTGGTTCCCTTAGAAATAACGAGGGAAAAAAACAAAGACAAAGCTAAGACATTGATTGCAGGATATGCCATACACTTATCCTTGTCATGAATGAAAAGCGCCCTCACTTGATAGCACTGTTTATTGTGCTGGTATGGTATCATTTAATGGGGCACTTTCATCACGATCAGAGCAGACTCAGCAGGGCATGGAATCGGTGTTCTTGTTTAAGATGAACACAGTGATTGAAAATTACGGTAAAATGACCTCATCATGTGGGGTATAATTTTCAGTCACTAAGTTGATCTAAAACTAGCACTCTGATTCCATGCCATGTTGATCATGACGAGACTGTCCCTTTAACTATCTGTGTATACATTATGTCTTTATAACTTTATTCTCATTTTCAATTATCTTTTTTCTCTATTTTCAGATTTAAACGAGGCCTAGACACGATACCAGGATCTTGAGAAATCAACCAACCCCCCAGCAATGAATTTGAAGCTGCCAGCCAAAGTGTAATAAACAACACTGCAGTATTATATCAGAAAGCGTGTACATATTCAATAACAGATCAGGTTGATATCTGGTATGTATGTGTATATCTGGTCCGCAAAGTGCATTGATGGTAGCTTATTGTGCAGTTAATCTGAATATTTGCAATTCACAAAATGGGTCTAAAAATGGGACAGTGTCTGGACGTAAAATCATCATCAAGGGATGTGATTGTGCAGTTTTTGGGCAATTTATCTTGAACTAATTATGCTGATATATCTGGTCTGTTGAGCGCATTGATGTAGCTAATTGTGCAATTATGCAATCAGTGTCATGCACTGATGTTGATGTTGAAAATTTGTTGAATTTGGAAGAAAAAAAAAATCAAGGTGTTTAAGCAATGTATTTTTTTTACGATGTTGATCATATGTTGTTGTACGATCATGACGGGAGTTCAACCTTTATACATTGTTGTTAGGACATCATCTTTAAACATTTAAAAAACGTAATGAAATCTACATTGTGCGATTGTTATTTTTCTTGTTTTTCAACGGTGCAACATAAAAACAACATTTCCACATTTATACAATGCCATCGTGCCCATTTGGTTACATTGCGCTTAAGCCAGACTTAGGGGCAAAAAGTTTGTAAACTTGAGGTGCTCCGAGGAATATCCTCATTGGAATAGACATCATGCAGCAGCCATCTTGATGTCAGAATAGACTGGTGCTTCTATGATATGGCTGTGTCCATTTCACACTATGGCCTTGGGGTACTAGACAGTGGTGAGTTCAACTGTGGAACAACTGACCTACACTCTTGGAATCAAATTAACAAAGTAGCATAGTTTAACCAGTTCGCGTCGGAGGCCGTGTATACACACAATTTTTTTTTGCACCACGGATCGGAGAGCGTCTAAACACGCCATAGGAAACTCCGGAATATTTGTATGCATACTCGGTTGACGTGGCAACGAGCCGAGCGTACAGTGACATGCTCGGTAGACGTGGCCACGCGCTGTGGAAGCTTCCATTAACGTGTCTGTGTGGGAAAAAGAAACCCGCACAGGGGCCCAGAAAAACTGTTTTATTCCCGACGCGAACTGGTTAATACACTTCAGATTCATAGCTGTAATTATTAATCGTCAATGTCTTCACTCTGAACACGACCAAACAAAAAATAACGCTGCAAATGTACATTCAATTTCTTTTTAAAAGCAAATACGTTTAATAGCCTTCTGTTGGGCAATAATTATCAATCAGTTGTCTATATTCTGTGATAATCCCTGTATATATTGTGTAATTGTAAACAATGAAGTAATTGCTAATATAAGTGATTATATTTTATCACTAACCAACTTGACTCTAAATGACGTTAAACTAATATGTGTGGTTTCTTTCCGTTGTGCTATATTTGAATTAATGGCAATCATATTTATGATACCAGTGCACATGTACTATTCACTGGAATTACTTAAATTTTATTGAAATAAAGGCCCTGGAACAGACAGATTTTAAGAATCTGCACTAATTTGAGACATCTTGAGGGACTAGATTGTTAAATCCATTTTAACCCAAAAATTCACAAAAAATTCTCAAAAATCACAAAGTCTTGCAGTTTTCTTTTTAAAAAAATCATAAAGGGTTAAGCCTTATAATTTTCTCAAAAATCACAAAGGGGTAAGCCTTGTAGTTTTCTCCAAAAAATCAAAGGGGTAAGTCTTGTAGTTTTCTCCAAAAATCACAAGGGGTAAGTCTTGTCGTTTTATACCCAAAAATGGCAAAGGGGTAAGCCTTGTAGTTTTCTCCAAAAATTCACAAGGGGTAAGTCTTGTCGTTTTATCTAAAAAATCACAAGAGGTAAGTCTTGTAGTTTTCTCCAAAAAATCACAAGGGGTAAGTCTTGTCGTTTTATACCCAAAAATCGCAAAGGGGTAAAAAGCCTTGTAGTTTACACACAAAAAATCACAGTGAAAGACCATAAAGTTTGTGATGACAAATCATTTATGTGTTTATTCAAGAATAGTCTGGACAAATCCCTCTGAGACATGAATTATGAAACAAAAAACCCTGGTATAATACACACCAATACCCATTTTTGTATACAATACTTTGACAACGAAAAGTTGCTGCTGTGGCCTTTGCCAAAAATTAGGAATTATTCAAGTGCTTAATACTACGCTCCAATTACCCAGGGTTTCCAGTATTCACAATGCACTACTTATCATGTGTACTTGCACATCAGCCTTTTTCCAAGTCGCAAACTTGAGTTAGGGAAGAGGGCCAAAGTCATGGTACAGCCAAGCCTTTGAGAAGCCCAGCCAGGCCAGGCTTTGCCCAGGCCTATATATATAATCCCCTAGCTGAGCACAAAAGACCCTCTACTAATGAATATATCTCATATAGCTCAGGTTCTGTATTGTTACAGGATTAGGACTCACAAAAGACAGATTAGGAGGCCACTAGGCCTGGCCAGGCTTCTCAAAGGCTCAGATGTACCATGACTTTGGCCATCATCCCTTAGTATTCACCACCACGAGTTCACAATTTTTGAACTATGAAGCACAGGGCAATTGGAACATAGATTTAATGCAGTTGTGCCCTCCATGACATTTGAGTTAATAGTACAGTGGAACGCTAGTATAACGAACATCACATGGTCCAAAGCAAAATAAAATGTTCACTATAGTGGATTTTCGCTTAATGAATCATGGCTACAATGCTCATACATAATAATGTGAGCCAAGGGTCATGTTCTGTATAACCAAATGTTCGTTATAGTGGTGTTCATTATGGCATTGTTGCTTTGTATTAACCACCAGTTCACGACTCTGAGCTGGGAAATGCGATCTGACTAGAATGCAACAATGGTATATTATTAACATCAGTTACATGTACATAGAGAAGATGTTATCCTGCCACCCAAACAAAAGTAATTGTACAAGTATACCTTTAATGGACATCATATGGTACTCAAGAAGTGTTTGTGTGTGGTTGGGAGAATGAGTTAAGACTCCCCATCTGGGAGTAGATAATGTGTGTGCTAAAACCACATGGCAGAAATGTTAAAAACATCTAGATAAAAAATCTCGAATTTGAATGAAGAACCACCTGTTTCAGTAAAGTTTCCGCTTAATTCTATGTCTGTATGACACAACACAAGGGGTACACAAGTTATACAACCAAAATAAGGGGTGGGAATATTGGCTAAACATTTGAAAATACATGGTTAATTTGAAATGTTTGTAACTGACTGATTTGTAAGAATTCCCTTGGTTTGATCACAGATTCTATCCACCACCGTGGGCCCAAAGTCATTGTAATGCTTACCTCTAGTCCTGCTTATTTCACAGGTTAGCAAAGATTTTCTGCTTGTGAGTACATGTAACCAGGCAATTCCATGGTTACTCACGTTACATTTTGGAGGTTTTGGGCCCCATTCTTAATGCCATAATATATATTTCACTTGTCAGTTTTTTCACAGTAACTGCATTATACCCAGATCTTACTCAGCATAAAATAATAATTTCAAAAATGTTTGCTATATAAGAGAAAATACAACAATTTATGCATGTCCCAAAAATGTAACGTGAGTAACCAGAATTTTTCTGTTATACAGCGTGCATATAACAAATTTCTGAAATTATTATTCCGTTTTCTGAGCAAGATCTGGGTATAAAGCAACTGCAGTGAAAAAAACTGATGAGTGAAATATTTATTAAAAGTAAGGAAATTATGGCATTAAGAGTGGGACCAATACTTCAAAAATGTAACATGAGTAACCATGGAGTTGCCCAACTGAGAGTTACAAGTCAAACTATATGCTGGCCTTGTTAGCACGATGCTAGCCTTGTATGCGAACCATTAAGCAGCACCATGAACTTGGGCAATGGTGCGCAATCATTAACCACCGTTACTGTGTACTCAACTTACTAAAAATGCAAAGCAACTACATTGCAACATAGCTACTTTATATGTTCACCCTTCATTCATCAAGTACTATACGTGTGAAGAGAATGATTATACAGTGAAACAATTAACATACCGAGGTCAAAGGTCACTCAATGCATATGCATATATTTAAATGTGATTGTCATACATTAAGTATTTGCAATTAAATACTTAGTATATTATAATAATAGTAAAGTAGCTAAAATGGTTCATATATATATTTAGTCATTTAATATTATTAAATGATTGATCTTTCTTGAGGTGCTAACACATTTTAATATTTATTATTTTTATATTTTATGTTACCTGTTCAATTTATATTATTTTAACCAAATAATTGTCTTTCAATATGTGTATTTTTAATTTGTTGCTGTAAAGAAAAAAATAAATTACAATGGTATCTGTTTAAAATGAGCACACTTTTCAAAATAGTTTCATTTACGTAAGATGCATAGTTAATTGTAAATTACTTATCCAGGATTCGAACCATCAATCCCAGTACATGTATTAAGCATTAACCCTCCTACTATAGCTGCACTTTAGTGGCAAGTAGCTATAGTGGTCAAAACCAGTCAACTGCCTGTTTTGACTGTTGACCCAAATGTGCACACAGGGGCATTTTTGACAGGTTTTTACTGTCATTTTGACCACCCTGAACAATACAAGACAGTGCTTTTACCAGTCAAAAACGGTCGACTCATTTTGACCCATAAATGTACTTACTACACGTAAGGTTTGACAGTATTCGACTTTTAAGTGCACTAGATATACCTTGGCAAGTATATCAACATTATTACTGATTTTGACATACTGATTAACCAGCCTTATATCATATTGCATCTATCTTGTTTTATGTTCCATCCAATAGTACATGACCAAACTGTGGCTGGAAGGAAAATAGGCTGGCCCCTTTTTATGTCTTGAGAAACAATACTATGATCGTACTTGTGTATACAGGGAATCTGACAGCGTGATAAAGGATGTCAAACGCTGCTGTCAGCTTTGTCAGATTCCCTGAACCCAAACAATAACCATAGTGCTAACCCCTCAAACATCAAAGGAGCCAGTCTATTTTCCTACAAGCCTCGGTTTGGTCTCGTTGGTGTGCATGGAAGACAAAGCAAGAAGTGGAATCTAATACTAATCAGAAGTTAGTAGAGCACTGGAACTCTCATCAAAGTGTTGCTGGTTCGAATCCCAGTCGATTTCGTTACTCATAAGACTGATCTTAACCAATTTTGCAACACATGGTTTCTTCCATATTTATGAATTGTACGCAGCAATTGTGGCTCGTATATGCCACATTCTGAAACAGTTGAAAGCCATAACCTAATTTAAATTTTTACATGATTTTACATAAAATTTCAATAAATTGCATAGAATAATCAGAATTGGTAAAAATGGACGGAAAGAGTACAGATACCTACAGTGTAGGTATCAAGGCTTAACATTTACCATCACACCTACCAAATAAGGCACATGTATTTAAAAATAACATTTTAAAAATAAAGAAAAACTTCAATCAAATTTTCCCAGGTACACACAGCACATATAATACTCTTCAATTTCAAAAGTATTCAAAATATTTGTATAGAAAAATATAAACCATGGATTGCATACATAAAGTGCATAGCTAGATGGTTGGAGATTTTTAAATCGAGTAAACAGCAAAAAAACATTACCTAGCCTCCTGTTCAGTTATTTACAGGCGATAAAACGGCTCGCTCAAATAATATAAATCTTCAAAGGATATGTGGCACCTTCAGCTTAGAATGTCCTGCATCTTGCCCACATCTCACACACTAGAGAAGTAAAGATGTGAAGATTTTGACTGCTTTGCATCTTGAGTAACTCATCACCACACCGCAGAGATGTTATTAAAATGTTTCTTCACAATGACATTAACCCTCCTACTGTTTGACCATTTGAAACCATTCAAAATTTCCACTTACCAAAATGCCCATTGGTTTTGTACACACATGGTGATACCATTTGAACAGCGTTGGCAGCAAGCTTTACTACCATTCAAATCCATTCAAATAATAATAATAATGTGTGGATTTATATAGCGCACGTATCCACCAACTAAGTGGTGCTCAAGGCGCATTATATTATTATCCCTGCTCATAAGGCTCATAAACCATTCCTGAAACCATCTCAGCTCCCTGGGGAGTATACAGCTCAATTGCTGCCATTTCTAGCGCATATAGAGCAAACCAACTCTGCCTTCACAGGTACCCATTTAACCCCTGGGTGGAGAGAAGCAATTATGATTAAGTGTCTTGCTCAAGGACACAAGTGTCACGGCCGTGCATAGAGGGTCCACTGATTCACCACTTAGAAGTATCCAAACAAGGTTTTGTATTAGCTGTACTACCATTTGGAAAGATCCAAACAAGGTTTTGTATTAGCTGACCTACCATTCAAAACCATTTGGGGGAATCAATACTGTACACAGTTATTTCACCATTCAAAACCACAGAAGCGAATGGTTTCAAATGGTGGATCAACTTGTATGAAAAAGGTACCAGAAGTAGGAGGGTTAATACTGGATCCTGATGACCAATTTGCACTGTTTTTTTAGTTTTCCTTGGGAAATCTTCTATTTCAAATGAAGAATGAAAGTTTGACTTTTGCTTTAATATTGCGCTACACCAACGTGTGTATAGCACTGCATACTCAGTGCTTTCTGAGTGTCTGTGGAAAAAACTTCACAGGCGACTGGGGCGGGATTCGAACCCACGACCTACTGCTTGCCAGTTTGACTGTTATATCCCATGCTAGGAGTCCTACTTGTTATCAAGATGCTTATCAAGATTGTACAGTAGTCAGCACTGGAATTGTCTTGTGTCCCGTATCCTCATTGATGTCAGGCTATTCTGTACACGTTGCCATGTTGGATATATACATACATGTACATTCTAAATAACAACATGTGTAGTGTTGAGTTTACACATTTAACGTGAGTACGCATTTTTGCCGCCGATCATTGGCGATCGGCAGACTATTTCCAGTCAGATCAAAATGAACCATTTGTAAGTGATTCCCTCGCCGTAAGCGGAACAAATAATGAACCTTGGCCGCTATTGATACTCGAGTCTGGTGTCGGTGTTCTTCGCTGGCCGTATGTTGTGTGTGGTCGTCTCGTTACATTGCGACTGTCGGCGTTTGTCTTCAGATGACCGGTCTCACCTGCTTTCCTGAAGGCTCTGAGGGTCTCACGTTTCGTGCTGGGGGCACTGACAGGACGTAGGATCGGGATACGCGGCTTGCCGTCGGTGTTGGGATCGGCACAAGCTATGTTGATGTTGGATCGATTCTTGACATGAACAAGCATCTGTCAAACCAAATAAATAAATAATTCATATATTGGGAATGGATTGGGGAACAATTAGGAGAAATGAGTTCAACATTCCATGCGAGTTTGGCCTGGATACACTCACAAAATAATAATTGCTTGGAATTATTTGTACTATATTCCTAAAGATATTACCGTTGCTGCTGCATAAATAAGCCAGTAATTTTCAGTCACTGTGTTCACCTTAAACTAGAACACCGATTCCATGCCCTGTTGAAAGTCGGCTCTGATCATGATGATATTGTCCCTTTAACCTTCCACAGAATATGTTTTTTGAGGTTTAGAACGGTGATTATAATTTCCACATACCTGCATTAGTTCTTTCGTGTTGGCAACCTTCTCAACTCTTTTGACTTCTGTCACAGATTTCTCGGTGAACAACTCATCACACTTCTGAAGGTAGCGTCGTCTGTGAAAACAAAACATCGTAAATTTTAGTGACGAAAGTAAGCATGGGAGAGGAAGTGGCTCAAGTAACAAATCCTAAATCTTCAAAACGCTGACAGTCATCATCGGGAGACTACTTTTTTGTTTGCGTCATACTAAACAAACTGTATTAAGAAAATCATTGCCGTCATTACATGAAAGTAATCTCTTTTGAGTTACATAAATATATAAAAATGAAGGTTAATAGAGAAAATCTAACATAAATCATTTAAAATATCAAATATCAATCAAATGTCACTTGCCAAAAGTATTGCAACATGCTCAAAATAGCACTTTACAAGTAACAGGTGAGATGATCATTTAATCCGATTTCATCGATCGTGTATTACATAATTTCCGAACAAGAACAGTAAAAAAGAACATTGACTTCAAAACACAGGCACTTTCAAGAAGTCTTAAGTAGTGTAAATAAAATAAAATAAATTATTGTAACACAGTTCTCCAAACTGAACTTTGGTGTGTGTTGCAATACTTATGGCCAGTGAGTGTATAATACAAAATAGTGATAAAATAGAGAGTATATTTTCCTTCGAGCTTTCCTGTGATTTTTTAAAAAGTAGATAAAAGCATAAAACCTCTACACAGAAAGTACTGATTGGTTTAACCCTCCTACTACTACAAGGGTCAAAATCGGTCAAAATCAGTCAAAATCAGTCAAAATTTTGATATACTTGCCAAGGTATATCTAGTGCACTTAAATGTCAAACACTGTCAAACCTTATATGTAGTATGTACATTTGCAGGTCAAAATGAGTCGACCGTTTTTGACTGGTAAAAGCATTGTCTGGTATTGTTCAGGGTGGTCAAAATGATAGTCAAAACCAGTCAGAAATGCCCCTATGTGCACATATGGGTCAACGGTCAAAACAGACAGTTGACTGATTTTGACCTCGATAGCAACTTGCCACTAAAGTACAGTTATAGTAGGAGGGTTTTTTAACATATAGTAATTGCTTGTTCACCTGAGTTCAGCATTTTCAGTCATGAGTAGATGGATTCGTTCCTTGTACTTATCATCTACCTCATCAACCTTGTCTTCAAATGTCTCCTTGTAGTTAGACAGCTGTACTTTCTATCAATTAGCAACAACAAATGTAAGGTAATAATACGGCAAGTCAAATAAGTTTGATCTGTATACTGCATTATCATTCTCTGATAATACAATTTTCGTAGAAAACGTTTTAGATTAGTTTAAAGCCACTGTAACACTATTGGTAATCTCGCAAAAACAAATAATCACAGATTTACAAGAAAGTTGACGATGGTATAAAAAAAAATTATCTCATACCAATTGCTGTACTTCATGCTGACTAGACTTCAGACTGTCTTCTGCCATGGCTAGCTTGTCTGTCTTCTCATCTAGCTGGGTTTGGACTCGCTTGAGCTGCTCCAGGGCTCGCTTCAAGTTAGCGATGTCAGTTGAGGTGCTTGAGAATCTATTCATCATCCCCTGGAGATAAAGGAGCACAAACAGCGAAGTTTAGAAACCAGAGAGGACTCTGTGTTTTAGCGAAATATTTTCATGAAAACATCTCATCTCAAAGATAAGTTATAATATGGGTCATTTTAAATTATCTATTAACACTAACTCCTTCGCTATTTTGGCTAAGAACATTCCTGAATCTGCCAAAATCCAACGCCATACAGTAACACTACCACCCAACTGTTGGACTTAGCTGGAATTGGGACACCCGACCCCATGTAAAGTATCCCTGTCAGGGCTATACAGTACAGAGTCCTTCAAAATTCAACAAACCCTGCTGTTGGAGTTTGAATGGTTTGGGGTGGTTAGGGTTAAATGGTCAAATTTTAACCATAAAATTTGATGATATCAATTACTCCTTGGAATAATTTTGTCTAAGGTGTTGCCATTTTCTTTGTCTTGAGTTTAACTTACCTCAACTTCCTTCTTGTGGTCTCGGTTCATTACTTGTATTTGTCGCTGGTATTCACGATTCATCGTCTTCTTCTCTCTCATTGCGTCCTCCAGAAGGTTGGTTCCTAAGAAAGAGCAAAGACACTGATTTCATTAACCCTAACCACCCCAAATCCATCAAAATCCTCCAAGTGGCATTTTTGGGGGAAAAAATCAGCACTATTGGAAACTGGTACTTTCATCTCTTGAAATGGGGCAAAATTACTACCTGGCAAGAAGTACCGGCCATAAGTGCTGAATATGAAAGATCAATGAAAATGCATGGTGCATTTTCAAGATATGGGCACATTTCAAAAAGTGCATTGATGGATTTTGGAAGATTCAGGAAGGTTCCTAGCCAGAGTACCTAGGGGGTTAGGGTTAATACACTATTTACAATCTTGCATCAAATAAAAATGAAATTTCAGATGGGGAAACAGAAGCGTGGAGATGACAGTCTTTCCCTTTGGAGGGGGGGGAGGTGGTAAAACATAATGGTCAAGTAAACTAAATAAAACCTTTATTAACCCTAACCTTCCCAAATCCTCTTTGCTAAAGTGAAGGATTTTGGAGGATTGAGGTTATTAGGCATACTTGCCTTTCCATGGTACATGTACATCCATGTTTGTTGTAGTGATTGCAAGGTCAGTGCTTGGGTCAGTGGACACTGTTTATTGCTCCATGCATGCAGGTCCCTGGCCATGTACATGTATCACAGATTAGAAACACATGTGTGCATACATGTCATGTGCTTGCTCTACTACTGAAGGATTTTGGAGGATTCAGGTTATGTGTAAGCAAATGGGCCTAGGGAGTTAGGGTTAATGGAATTCTTGCATAGGGATAATGAACAACTGTATGGATTGTTAAACTGAATTATAAAGCACTGTATACTCGGTGATTTCCAAGTCTACAGGAAAAAAATCCACAAGTGACTTGGACTCAAATCCACAAACTCCTGCTTACTAGCGCAGAGGTCGTTAAAGGGGCAGTGTCGACACGATCAGAGCAAACATTCAACAGGACATGGAATCGATGTCCTAGTTTAAGTGACTGAAAAGTACTGGCTCATTTCTGCAGCATTTATGGTAATATATGACCTTATCAGTGTGGGGAATTATTTTCAATCACTGAGTTAATCTAAAACAAGCACTCCGATTCCATGTCCTGTAACAGTTGATCGTGACGGTACTGCCCCTTTAACATCTGACGACAACATCTAACATGTAGCAGCAGGTATCGCAACTTGCATGTTTACAGATGGAAAGATGGTATTTTTGCATGAACAACTGATAAAATGTCTGCCCTACAGTAAAAGCTGTCTTTAAGTTTATTACTAAAATTGATGACACATTAGGACTGCTTCTGCAGGGGGTCTGGTGTCTCATTTCACAGACTCAACAAAATCTTCCCTTCAGTATGTAGACAACTAATTGATCTGTGTTCCCAAACAGCCAAGCCCGAGTGCAGACGAGTACTCACGTTGATCATGTAATGCCTTGTCCATATCCTCCTGGAATCTTATCTTCATATCACTCTCTTTCTTGGCCCATTTCTCCTCCATGTCCTGTACTAGGGTGCCTTTATACGCTTCAAACGCCCCCTGGAGAAACTCAAGCTCCCCCTTCATCCGACCTGAAAAAAGAAAACAAATCATATTATATATAGGTTGGTGAAATTCTTGCGTCGGGAGATAAACAATTGATTTAATTTTGCCCTACACTGACGTGTGTATAGCACTGTATGCTCAGTGCTTTTCCAAGTGTCTGTGAAAAAACTACACAGGCGACTCGGGCGGGATTCGAACCCACGACCTCCTGCTTACTAGTGCAGACGTCTTAACCTCTTTCACCAACCTATATATATGTCGCGGAACCCGCTGCTATAATGGGATTCTAACTGGCCAATTGTCATCGGGCAAGCTCGGTGGTCGAGAGGTTAAGACATCTGCACTAGTAAGCAGGAGGTCGTGGGTTCGAATCCCGCCCGAGTCGCCTGTGTAGTTTTATCACAGACACTCGGAAAAGCACTGAGCATACAGTGCTATACACACGTCGGTGTAGGGCAAAATTAAATCAAAAATCATATTATGATTATAGATCTTTGTCATGCCATGGCCATCTTTGCAGACATTTTGGCAAGATATAGAATTGATAGGTCTAAAGTAACTAAGCAGTCAAATTTAAATGTCAAACTTACTTGGTGCAAAGCTGATGAAATGAGTCAAATTTTCTTAAAAGTGACAGCACTTTGGACAATCTTCACAAGTTAGTTTCACAACATTTTTTTATTACCAATTTTTTACCTCACATTTAAACGAAAAATGATGTGAAAATTAACAGATTCACACAAATATGAATCTCTAAGAGGATTCATGTCGTAGATCATTGGAGGCAACCGTAGTGCATGAGGCAGAGTTTTTTTGATGGCTTACCCAAGACGGCGTTGCTAGCCGACTTGTGATGTTCTAACTCCTTGCTATGTAGCTGTTTCATCATGTCTAACTGTTCGTCTTGGTCCTGTTGTAAGACTCTTAGCTCTTCCATGTGTTTCCTCTCTACATCTTGAAGCTTCTCCCTCAGGGTGCTTGCCAACTTCGACATGAAGAATAATGAGTTACTACCAAGCGCTATAAAGTTGGCATTAAACGCTTATAGACTGATTTCCACATTAACCCTCCTACTTCTGGTACCTTTTTCATACAAGTTGATGCACCATTTGAAACCATTCGCTTTTGTGGTTTTGAATGGTGAAATAACTGTGTACAGTATTGATTCCCCCAAATGGTTTTGAATGGTAGGTCAGCTAATACAAAACCTTGTTTGGATCTTTCCAAATGGTAGTACAGCTAATACAAAACCTTGTTTGGATACTTCTAAGTGGTGAATCAATGGACCCTCTATGCATTTGAATGGATTTGAATGGATTTGAATGGTAGTAAAGCTTGCTACCAACACTGTTCAAATGGTATCACCATGTGTGTACAAAACCAATGGGCATTTTGGTAAGTGGAAATTTTGAATGGTTTCAAATGGTCAAATAGTAGGAGGGTTAAGGGACAAGGGCTAAAGTCATGGTACAGCCAAGCCTTTGAGAAGCCCAGCCAGGCCCAGGCTTTGTCCAGGCCTATGGGCCTATATAATCCCCTAGCTGAGCACAAAAGACCCTCTACTAATGAATAGATCTCATATAGCTCAGGTACTGTATTGTTACAGGATTAGGACTCACAAAAGACAGATTAGGAGGCCAGGTAGCCCAGGCCTGGCTTCTCAAAGGCTTGGCTGTACCACGACTTTGGCCCTCCTCCCTAACTGACATGATGAAAAGTCTGGTACCCTACCTTATCTTTCGTTGCCTTGTGATTCAGACGTTCCTCTTCCAAGAACAACGTCAAATCGGAAACTTGCTGCTGTAACTGAGCAATCAGAGCTTCTCTGTAACCATGGAAAAATTGATACAAATGAAGTAAATTGATCAATAACAGCTGTGAACCAACAGCTGTTTTTTGGGGGTTTTTTTCATTTCAAATTAGCAAGTAGAAAAATACATTTGAATAGAATTAACATTTGATTTACCACCTCATGCAATTTATTTTTCACCACAATGAATGATCAGTGAAAATCAAAAAAACAATTTGCTGTGATATCAACCATGCTAACAGACCTACGAGATATTTGCTGACAATTAAACAGGTCTACGTACGAACTCAATTTTCAATGAATGCAGACAGCTGATGTGCAGTGTATCAAGGCAGTGCTAGTACGTCAAAACAAGCAAACGTTTTGGTTTTACTTAAACAAAATGAAGGAAAGCCTTTCTAACTGTTCTGAAGTCTTAGTGTACTTTTCATTAAAACATTTTTATTTATTTATTTGTAATGGGCTTATTAATTTTGTGCAGGTCAATTTGGCATGAACACACATGTGATTGTATATTAGTTTGGTGAATACTACCCTCAAATTGGATCCATTCTCTACCCCACGTCAATCAATGCCCCTATCAACAGTTATCCCCACCCTCTCCCCAGGTCTGTTCTGGGGATTTGGTTTCATTGAATTTTGGTCAAGTAAACAAATCATGTACAAAAGTATTGTATCCCATCCTGGGGATTGTCATTTTACAGTTTCCCCCATATGTGGGAATATGGTGAATTCAGGTGTGACAAATCCCCAGGATAGATGTGAGGACAGCACAGGAAGTGAGTGGTAGGGACAACAATTAATATGTGCATTATAGTTAGTATCAAGCCTTGAAATTACATTTTTTTTTGGTCACTTACCCACCCTTGTATTTTCACTTACCCATTTCCAAAAGTCACTTACCCGATTTCAGTGTCTGGCCATGTTGTTATGGGACATGACATAAAAACATGGATAGATCCACTTACCCAGCAACTTACCCACTTTTTAAAATCACTCACCACTTGAAAAATCCACTTACTTCCGGTAAGTGGGAATTTCGATGCTTGGTTAGTATTATAAAGATCATTTACAGACAGTAATTTATAGACAGTGCCAGAGAAGAATTAATTTTAGGAAAAATAGGAAACAACGAACAGACTTACTGTAAACTCATCGAACCCGATGACGACCTTGTGTTCGGTCTAGGGGTTCTCCCCCTATGTCCGGAGGGGGGATAATTATCATTGGCCTCGTCGGAAAACAGATTGGATAGCTCTACACCCCCCGTCATTAAACTCTGACGGAGAAGGGCTTCGAGTTTTGATTGGTTGCCAGTATTATCTGGATTTCTTTGCCGAAAGAGGGAATACATATTCGCACTACAGTACCCCACAAAACAAACACCGACAATCCCAGAAAAAGGATGAAATTTGTTGGGATAGTAACAGTGTGAACAGTGGACATGTAGTATAAAAACAAAATGTTTAGAAGAGTTTTCCAAAGAAGGAGCGGAAGGATGTTATTTTTAGGGATGGTGTCGCCCCACAGGAGTGTGCCGTAACCATGACGATCGTCAACAGGGTTAGTATTAGAATTCCAGTGTAGTTGTCCAGACATCACAACATACCCAGCAATAAGTGCAAAGAGAACAAATGAAAAACAATTGGTTAGGAACAAAATATGTAAGGAATACGTTATCTTATTGATAGGAGGAAAAATGGAAATATTGAACAAAATTGAAGACAATGACAACAATTGTGGACTGATTTTTTACTGATAAACTGATCATTTAAGAAAAGAAATGTTTTTACAGAAAGAAAGTTTGAAGTTAATGGAGGTTACATGCAGTGATATGAGATTAACAGCATGGTTAGATAAAAAAATATTAAAAATCTAATTTTTTGAAATTATTTCTCTACCAATATATTTATATTCTAAACACAATGTAGAAAAAGGTATATAAAAATAATCCATTAACATTTGTTAGTGTATGTAGGATTTTTGTAATTGCAATAATATGTCAGTTTGGAGGGAAGTTGTTACGGATAGCTGTTAGCTGTTGGGTAAATTTGTTAGAATACAACTGTTAAAGATACCTGTCAATTCGCGTTTTTCAATCAAAATAAAATGGACTCTTCCGTGATTTGTAATATTATACTTTAATGTATGTGCCCCTCTTATGAAAACAAAAACATTATAAAAGTGTTGAATTTTGACAAAATTGCAGTAATGTGACATAAATGGCAGTGCAATGATAAAATGGTGAAAAAAATTAATTTATAACCAGAACAAACTGTAACGTTTTTCAGAACATTTGATCTCTAGTTGATGTGCTTACTTGTGTTACAAATATATTTTTTGTAAAAATCCAAAAATTCTATCAGATTTTTAACAATACGGTTTGAATTTTGGTTCAAATATGATTTTTTTTTTACAAATGACTAAAAACACATTCTGACGATGCACTGACATTTTCAACATACAACAAAACATTACATTGATGTGAGTTTTTTTTCGTTAAGTGTTAAGTGAAGGCAAAACAGCAGCCCAGGGTAATAGGTTGATGAATTCTTGTGGGAATTTCAGTACATATTTGTGTGAGTATTTTAATACAACAGAGGTGCAACATATTTCAATTAAACAATTATATCAGCCAATCTGTTGATCAAATTTCAGGTTTTTGAGCTTACTAGCTCTTCAATTCCCAAAGACATAACGCCAATAACCACTATTTTGCATTTATAATACATGTCAGGTCCTTTAGGTAAGCCGTTTGCAACAGCTAATTCTCTATTTCTTTTACCAAAAAAATTCATTAGAATCAGTTTTCCCTTCAAGTCATAGTATAAAATTCATGCAAAAAATATTTTTGAGCATTTAAAAAAAAAATTCATTTATATTTTCATTCTTCAGTTGATTGAGTCAAAGAGTCCATTTTATTTTGGCAGAAATGTTGGGTTTATTCCAGAGGGAGTAAGCATGCACAACAGAAGAGATTTTCGGAACTGCTATTTTACCTTCACATTTCAAAATTTGCCCGAGTCTCGTCGAGGGAATTCTTTTGTCAAAACAGCCTCCAACAGGTTCCTGTTTATCTTTTGGATCTATTTACATGCTATTTACAGGTGTATTTATTTATTTTACAGGGTTTTATTTATCTAAATTTCATGCGTAATCTAACTAATATATTGAAAATGTTTTTTTGGTTTGTTTTAACAAAGAAAAGTTTTGAAGTGTAGCATGATTCCTGCTACCTCCGCATTACTGCAGAATTGTGCCTTTGTTGATGATTTTATTTACATAAACTACAAAAAAAAACAATTTCTTTTAAATTTAATTAAATCTACAAATTATTTTATCAAATTTAGTTTTTCGTTTCCTTAATTTGTCATGATCTTTATGAAGAGAAAGAAAGAGAAATAAACAAAACCAAAATAAGATAATGAAACCAAAAAAAATGTGACTTTCAACAAAATCAGGAACTGGCATTACTGTATTCTAAGATCCATCCATGACTCATACCCGCACAGTGGTAGATGAAAACATAGCCTGGGAAACTCACCATTTACCACTGTTATTTGTATCTAGTTCATTGCGTGAAGTTGCAGGCTAGGAAAAAGCATCACTCACATGTGATGCTTTTTCCCTAGCATGGTACTGGACAGTAAGGCAGAAGGGGTCGTTGCCAACTAGGGTATTCCCCAATGGTATTACAGGCAATTTCAATCCTATGCAGGTTTGTGTACTTTTATGATTGCGTGGGTACCATTGGGGAGTACCCTAGGTGATAACCCCATTCTAGGGCCAATACAATGGACTCCCTCAGTATCCTTGACCCTAGCGCCACATGTACAAAAATGGAGCAATTATTCTTTTTTTTTTCAACTTTTGATCTGCTAATTATTACAACCTAAAACTGAATAATTAGGTAACCTTACCCAAGCAGACACTTTTGGCATAAAATCCATTATTCTGGGATACCTCACTTTCATGAAATTTTTGAAACATTTTTGAAATAAAAAACAACAATAATAAAATTTTAATTTCACCTAAATTACCGATTCACAAAGTTTACCTAATCACAAAGTTTTAGACTGTAATAATTTATAGCAGATCAAAAATGGAAAAATCGCTCCATTTTTGTACATGTGGTGCTAGGGCCAAGGAGGGAGTCCAGCGTATTGGCCCTAGAATGGGGCTACCTGGGTGACAACGACCCCTTCAGCGTAAGGCTATACTATGTAGACAAAAAAAGCTGTGTCCATTTCAAGTAAGGTGACATTTCATTTTCACCTTGTTTTCATCTACTAGTCATGTAGAAAATCCGGATCTGAGAATATGACAAACAAAGTGACTATTATGAAAGGACTACTGAGAATCAGGTGGCCAATGCTGTGAGTAAAAACATGGATCTGCATGTGCCCGACACTGACATTGGTTCAATATGAATGACAACAATACACAATGATATGGGGTGGATTGGCTCATCATGATGTGATATAACCAAACACCGTAAGTGAACCACACTGTGGAGAAACCCTGTGTATTCCACTATTAACCCTAACCCTATAGGTATTCTGGCTAGGAACCTTTCTGAATCCTCTAAAATCTATCAGTGCACTTTTGGAAACACGCCCTTATCTTCAATGCACCATGCATTTTTGTTGATTTTTCATATTCAGCACTTATGGCCTGTACTTCTTGCCAGGTGGTAATCTTGCCCCATTTGAAGAGGTGAAAGTACCAGTTTCCAACAAGTGCCCCTTGGAGGATTTTGCAGGATTTGGGGTGGTAAGGGTTAAGTTAAATAAAACCTTGTGCGATTTTTATTTGTATGATGTCTGGTACACTGACAGAAACAAGTCTATATTTGAAAATTGGTACATCAAACCACTGATTAACCCTAACTCCCTAGGCATTGTATTAAAACAATAAAAATCCTTCAAAATCCTCCAACTGGCTTTGTTGTCTAGGGAGTTAGGGTTAAAAACAACTATTTTGATAACAACAGGGACACTAAAAGGAAACCATAGGATCAGAGATGGACGCCGGCCCAATTTCAGAGAGCTGCTAAGCAAATATTTTTGCTAAGCAATATAAAACAGACTACCAGCCAAAATGCATACAATTTGTATGAAAGTTTGGCTGGTAACCAGTGAAATCCGCTAAGCAAAACTTTCTGCTAAGCATTTTATGTTGCTAAGCAACTATATGAAATTGGGCCCTGATCTTAAGATGATCTAAAGAAAGAATCAATGATGAGGTTGAGGATTAAGAGGAGCATCTTGTTGCTAAGTTACCAATGATGATAAAATTATGTGGAGGAAAAAAGATGAAGTTCGAAGAAAAACTTACCGTTCTGGATCAACTGAGGAGCTGTAAAGTCAAAAGAAAAAGTCAAAAATTAGTTAACCAGAGTCACTTTCTATGCGTGGCTGGCTAGTCATTAGCATGGAGCCATTAAAGACTGGGCCAGAGTGCTTGTTTGAATTGCCGGATAGGGGCAATAGTTATCAATATGCCATGCTACTCACTGCTCTGTACATGTTACCAAGCTTGGAAACCTTAAATGCGAATAATATATAAGATACAGAATAAGAAAAGAAAGAAAACAATTCAAAGAAAATGAAAACAATCTTACTTTGTGTCAAACTGATGATGGTGTCAATCTTCCCTAGAAATTAATTTATCTGAGGTGATGTCATTTTTAAGAAAAGTGAAATTATAGCCAATAAGTTTACCAGAAGGAATGCTCTCTCCTAAATAAATCCCATTAGAAGAATGACTATGAGAATGAAATTTCACAATTTTTGTTGTTGTTAGAGGGGCAGTATCATCACAATCAGAGCAGACATTCAACAGGGCTAGTTTAAGATGACCACAGTGAATGGAAATTATTGACGGCAACGGTAACATGACCTTATCATGTGGGGTATTATTTTCAGTCACTGAGTTAATCTAAAACTAGTACTCTGATTCCATGCCCTGTTGATCGTAATGAGACTGTTTCTTTAAAGACACAATCACGCATCTTTTAGTAATCATCTACCAGATAATAATAAGAATCTGTCTTACCCTTGGTAAGCAGCTCTTGGGATATTTCTTGGTATTTCTTCTTCTTCTCCTGTGTTGATGGTCACTGCTACTTTACTCCGTCCACGTGTCAGCACCATACCGGGGCCTAGCTTGTATTGCCTTGCTGACTGTATTAGCCAAAAACAAAATGAACAAACAGAAATGTCACTTTCACTTTTCACTGTTGGTTCAAATTATACTGAAAAAACATTGCTGAAGTTGTTTTACACATAATAATTATATAAACACAATTTAATGCAAATTTTCTTATTTGGGGCAGGGCTATGTAAATTTTAACCACACCCACCTGCTCTTCCCTGGACACAGCCTTAGTTTTCTTCAATGGCAGGTGATTGTCCAGATTCTTCCTTGCCGTTGGTTCTTGTTCTACATCGTACACCCTATCACATCTTGGTTTCACACCGGGTGGGGCACTGATCGATGGAGTCTGACTGCCCGGCGAGGAGCCACGCCTCTGCTGGGAACTCGGCTCAGATCTAAATGGGCAAAAGTTACAAAATGGATGCGTGACGAGGTGGGGCAATATGGGTGGGTTTACTGGGCATTTAATTATTCCCATATTGCGAGTTATGAATGCTTGGTGTAACGATTTGTTTGTTATGGGTTTGTTGAGTTAGTTATACTAATTCGTTTTCTATGAATTTGGAGTGTTTGATTCCACGATTTCTTAGTTCTTACTTGGGTCTTGCTTGGTCTTCTTTCCCATTTGTGTTACTCTTAGGTTTCTTCTTAGCTCTGTTAGCTAGGCCGCTCATCTTATATTTATTGGCCTGTCAAGAAAGAGAACAAATACAAACATAAATGCATGAAGATGTTTTAATATTTAGGATGTTATTGGACTTTAACGCACAACAAATTTATCAATATTTTCACACATTTTTAGGTTTTATAATTCTTTTGGATAAAAGGAAACGCAAAGATAATTCACCCAAAAATTATTGGATGATTAAAATTGTAAACATCTTACCTGCATTCTGTCGTGATTCCTCCATTCTCCTCCCAAGGAGATGGCGGAATTCCCAGCGTTGGGTGCTGTGATGTTGAAATTACTCATGATGCTGCGTTTGTAAACAAGGGAATATTAAGGTTTGAAAATGTACACTTTAAAAATCAGTGTTTTTTGTGCAGGTTGGGCTAGAGTCATGGATACAGAGGGATGTTCAGTGATTGGCCCTATTGAGTTATTATGACTGATAAAAAGGGTAGAATGTCGTATCTGGCCGCCACTATTTTTCATTAAATATAACCAATAATGTAATCTTACCTACCTGGTAAGGTGGAGAACATATGGATGATGATGGACATATACTTCAAATTATTCCAGGATATTTATTTCATGAAAAATCAGGCATTTTTGGTATACGATGACTTCCTCAGTCATGTCAGTCTGATCTTGTAAACTCCACAATTAGTGACCAACACAGTCATTGTACATGCGTAGTGGCAACTATAATAGGATCCTTCTATTTTCTGAAGGGAAATCAAGTCCGAAAACCATCATAAAAGTGGATTTTAAAGATAGTTTTCGCTTTCTGTACCACCAAAAATCGATAGAATGATTTTTTAACTGGTTAGTGGTTGCAAAAAAAATCCAAAAAATCCCTTAAAAAGTGGCGGCCGGATACGACATTCTTTCCAATAAAAAAAGCAATGACCATCATTGTAATGCACAAAAGTCAACATTAAGCATGCTTCAAACCATGGAGGTAGAATCTACCTCCATGTTCAAACTGACGTCTATCGGCCTAATAAAATACAACTGTTTTTAATGCTTCAAATCAAAAAGTTTCTGCATTTGTGTATTTTTTATATCTAATGTAAAATTATACATAAAATGTGTGCTCACCTGAGTGATTGTTAGCCTTTCATTATTGGAGCTTCCTACTCTATCCTGGGACTCAATCTTTGGAGAAATGAAGAGTCACCTTATAAGGGGATGCATCATTTGCATGGCACGAACTAAAGGAATGCTGGACATTAGTGATTGAAACTAAAATTGCTAGTACACGAACGCATCCACACTCACGGTTGCAATTTAAGGTGTCGTGCTTGAAAAGCTTGGAGCCTCTTTCATCTTTACCTAGAATGTACGTAGTTATCACATTACAACCTACAACATACAACTCCCATTAACACAATACAATTCTCACTGTTTTTAAGATGATGATAATGATCTCTGATAATGCCCTTCTGGTGGTCGAGTGATCAATAACAATGAATGACAATTCTCATGAAATAATCGATTCGCCACCTGTAACACCCAGGTAACCAGCAAACATATGAACGGCGGGTACCCTTCGTGGGAAACATACAATCTCGTTGAGTTCACTGACAGTTATTACAGGTACCAGCGCGGTTTTGATTGATTGATTGTGCAGAAGTATCATCTGGCCAAAAGAGGGCGCACTATAACTTTAGTGGAGGCTCAAGCTTTTATAAAGAAAGGGCTGAGAGGTTGCATGTGGGCCCCCTGGCCCGTGATATGCTCACGTGACCCTTTTACCCACTAATAAAATTTTGAATGTTTTATTAGCTAATTAACCATACAAAAGTGCATGCCTTATTAACATTCACAAAAAGTGTAATAACAATATAATTATATTTATATTATATTGTCTTGTTCACAAAGGAAAGTTTGTACAGGGTGCAGGTAGATCGACCTAAATTGGAATCATTTTATTTCAAAACTGCCTGGTGCTTCCCGCAGAGCTTTTGAAAACCATCAAAAATACACTCATTATTGTCAAGTGAAAAACTCCTACATTCAGCAAATCTACTTTTTCTTTTGATCAAAGGACACTTTTGAACACGATTATGCTGATTAAATCATCACGGCCATGGCTGTGAATGTTATAAAAGCAAATTCGAATAATCACAACCAAGTGAATGCATTAATTCTTGTTTATGTAAAAGATTAAAATTTGACCTGATTAAATTTCTATTTCTATTTCTATTTTATTTCTCGGTATATATCAACAAATACATAGATGACCAACATTACAAGGAATACATAAAACGAATGCTTTACGTACAAAAACATAACACAATACCATTCAACTCCCGAAGGATTACCCAAAAGAAACATTGTTTCTGTCTAGGGGTTCTCCAAGTTGAATGGATACACAGAATATAATAAGCAATAAATATAAAATAAAGTTTTAATTATAATTATAACAAAATTAAATAAAGTGAAATAAATAGTTAAATAAAGCTTTAAAGTAAAGTATATAAATAATAAAATCATAGATTGTACTAATTAAATAAGAATACTATATAAGCAAAAACCAAAACCAAGCTTAAATATGAACAAGCATTAAAAGCAACATCTCCAAACTAAACAAACACAATCAATCAATTAATCAAAATAATAAATCAATAAATAAATACAGATTAAAATAAAAACAAAAACAAAAACAAAATAATTATAGATAATTGATAATTATAAGTAAATAATAAATAAATATATATAAATATATAAATTTATAAAAAATTGATTTTTTTAATATAAATAATTGGACACATAATTACATACACAAATAAATAAATAAATAAATAAACAAATATGTGGAACGAAATACAACACTATCTTACCAATGCAATAAAGTGATGTAATGTTCTTACCACAAGTATTTATGCTTTCCTTGGCCCATGGTTGTAAGTCCATAGTAGCATACTTGAACAAACATAACCATGCTCACCCAATAGAGTAATAGGCTCCATGCATAAACATCGGTACAGGGTATAACTTTAAACTTCATCATGAAATAATTATCTTATAGGAACAATATCATCTTCATCATGAAAAGGGCATGGATTCCGAGTGCTATTTTTAGATTAACTCAGTGACTAAAAATAATACCCCACATTGCCATATTACCGCTGCTGTTGCTTAAATGAGTCAGGGATTATCAGTCACTGTATTTATCTTAAACTAGGACACCGATTCCATGCCCTGTTGAACGTCTGCTCTGATCGTGACGATACTGTCCCTTTAATTCATGAATACTTATATATGGTACATTCTTTAAAAAACACAGACAAACTGTATATAATTGGGTCCATGAACAATTTATTATGAAATTATAAAAATATACACATTATCGATAACATATTCAATCATTATAAATGTACATTTTGTGTTTATGAAACTATTTTTTAAAAATAAAATTATTTAACCCTCCTACTCTAGCTGCACTTTAGTGGGAAGTTGCTACAGAGGTCAAAACCAGTCAACTGCCTGTTGTGACTGTTGACCCAAATGTGCACACAGGGTGCCGCCACTTCCTATGCACAACGGTTAGTACAGTACTAAGTAGGTCACCTCCTTATGTTTATCCCGCACACTGTGGGAATGGGAGTGCGTTCTGTTCTCCCCTCCCCTCCCCTCCTCTCTCTCTCTCTCTCTCTCTCTTTTTCTCTCCTTTAAAAAAATTTTTTTTTAAATGATTTTAGGGGGGGGCTACAGCCCCCTTAGCCCCCCCCCCCTGGATTCGCCAATGATATTGGAAGAGCCAAATTGAATTTACATATTGCACTACTTCTTTGCATTAACTCTCCTACTATTGCTGCACTTTAGTGGCAAGTAGCTAGAGGTCAAAACCAGTCAACTGACTGTTTTGACTGTTGACCCAAATGTGCACACAGGGGCATTTCTGACTGGTTTTTACTGTCATTTTGACCACCCTGAATAATACCAGACAATGCTTTTACAAGTCAAAAATGATCGACTCATTTTGACCTGTAAATGTACATGTAAGGTTTGAGAGTGTTCAACTTTAAAGTGCACCAGCAAGAATATAAACATTTTGACAGTTTTTACCCTTGTAGTAGAAGGAGGGTTTTAAATGTTCTAAATGATATATAACTGCAATGGAATGTTTTGTTTAAATAACAAAAAAAAATCCTTTATATAAAAGGTCAAAACTGCCAAGGCCGAATCCAAATGGTGAAAGTAAACACTTAATATTGTGTGCTTTAAAATCTTGTAAAACTGCCTCTGTATTCACTCACAGGGTTAAGATTCAATGCACTACAAACTGCATATAGAAATCCATTGAGGTGTTGCACAATGCCAATTATGCGGATGAATGGATACATTGATATGGGTACTGAGATATGACCTTCACTTCTGATACAATTAACATTGGCGATTACCTGATAAGCAAATTAAGCAAATTATTATCTGAAAGCTATCTTTATGTGAAGATGGTGAAAGTTATCAATCATCCTGAGAAGTTATTCTGTCTGAATCGCTTTCATCTTGCAGAAAACGCAACAAATATGAAACATCTTATACTTTGAGTTTCCTCTCTCTCTTTGAGGCGTACGCTTTGGCATAAAAATTACCGAAGAGTATAACCAGTGATATCGAATACAAAAATACTGCATAGTTGAAACCCTGAGGAAAGTCACAGTCAATTAACAAGTTGTACCCTGTGTGAATGATGAAAGCGAAGAACTGAACCTGTAGATGCATACAAACAGGGAGCAAAAAACAATTCGGTATTATATAATTATTTCTGGAAAACATTATGAATATTTGTATAGTTTTTTAAAGTTATGATACGGCAAATTTTGTTGGACACTGTATGGTACATTTAGTGAGCACAAATCAATTGGGCATCATATTTCTGAAAAAAACAATATTTGTGCTGTCTTTTTATAATAGAAATTAATTTTTGGAAATTATATCTTAAATTTTACTAAAATGATAGCGCCTGAGACAGAAATATTTCAAGGGATATTTGATATCATCACCAACTATACACTAAGTCAGCTTTATATAAAAATGTGGTTATTTATGTTTTCCAAGATTACAAATAGTGCCGAGTGGCTATCAACCCGGTTAAAACTGATAGAACGAAGGACTTTATCTTATAGGTTGATAAAATTCTTGCGTCGGATGTTAAACAATTAATTAAATTTTTGCCCTACACCGACTTGTGTATAGCACTGTATACTCAGTGCTTATAGCACTGTACACTCAGTGCTTTCCGAGTGTCTGTGGAAAAAACTTCACAGGTGACTCGGGCGGGATTCGAACCCACGACCTACTGCTTACTAGTGCAGACGTCTTACCTCTTGACCACCGAGCTTGCCCGATGACGATTGGCTGGCTAGAATCCTATATAGCAACGGGTGCCACGATATTTATAGGCACTCGGAAAGCACCGAGTATACAGTGCTATACACACGTCGGTGTAGGGCAAAAATTGAATCAATTGGACTTTATCTTACCAGTTGTAGCTGTGTCATATAACATTTCCACCACAAGTATTTCTGCATTCCTGGGCCCATGGCTGATAGTCCATAGTAGGTATACATGATGATGTGTACGAAGGAGTTGATCATGCCAATAAAAAAGGCTGAAGAAATACAAATATGACAAATGCTGATTGAAACATCTCTCCAGGATTAGTAAGACTAATTGCGGTGACACCATGTGAAATGCTCAATATCGAGTAGTAATTAGTTCTGAAAAGAACTGGAGGTTCTCCAGGATTGTTCAGCGGTGGCAACAAGGGGCCACATGGCAAAGAGAAGGGAAAGAACACTGCAAGAAAAATTGGTCAAACGTGAAATTGACACGAATCATGATCAATTCTCCTTTGATCCGAAAAATGATATCATGGTGGTTGGTGGTGGGTGAAGGGGGGGGTTACTTTGCTAGCACTACAATGGAAACCCTTTTGCTTTTTTGATACAATTTGTTTTTAACAGGATGGGGGATGTCTGGGATATTTAGCAAAGGGGACACATCCTTTTCGGGGAAGGACACTCCCCCTGAGAAACTCTTAGCCACCTTGTCAGAACTTCTTAGTGTAGTTTGCAATGTACTTAACTGCTAATAATGTGTTCTGCAAAAGCGTGTTCTACAAAATAGGAAAATGAATCAAAATATTATTGTTTTTATTCAAATCCTAATGTCTGTTTCTTGTATTTAAGTCTAAAGCATACACCGTTGTAAAAAGTATCTTTCAAATCGAGATATTTATTGAGAGAAATGACAGTAGTCTTACATTGTCCCCCAGCCACATATTTGACTCCCAGCCACCAGTTGACCATCATGCTACTGTGGTGATAGACATGAAGGAATGAGACGTGATTGTTTTTCTTGCGTAGAATGAAAAATGTCGTGTCCAGTGTCTCGATCACCTTGGAGAAGAAGAACCACCAGCAAACATCAGCCATCTGCAGGGTCAAATAAAAAAAAGTAATAACAATTTTAATAAATTTAAATTAATTTATTTGTTTTTACATACAATTCCCTGCGTCGTTGGAAAGGTTATAGGATACAAAAATCTAATCCCCGGTCAAAGAACAAATTACAATACATTACATGAGTAAATTTCAGATATTAAATTGAAAAATTTGTACATTCATCATAACTTTGTAAATTTAAATTTCATGACAGACTTAAAAATGTAATCCAAATTATTATTTTTTTTTAATTCTAGAATAAGTTTTTATGAAAAAGATCATAAATTTGCACTTTATCATAAATTTCCTAATCTTTTCTGTGAAAAAAATGTCCTCACCCTCATCCCCAGGACACTGTTGGAATAGTCGACAGGTTGACACAGGAAGCTGTAGTTTGCTTTCCATGAGGTTACACAAAACTGAAAATAAAAAGACATCATAAAATAAAAAATATGTATCTAGCTGGTCAATCATCATCAGGCAAGCTCAGTGGTTGAGAGGGTTCATACCCACCCTGAGTCACCCGAGTGTTTTCTTTTTCTGCAGGTAATCGGAAGAACCGAGTATATTGTACCAAACTGCATCAGTGAAGGGCAAATTTGTATCATATTTAATATTATACCCAAGGCAAGAATTACATCAGCTATTAATTACAAATCATTTATGACTGCAAGGGTCAAAATCAGTCAAAATGTTGATATACTTGCCAAGGTATATCTAGTGCACTTAAAAGTCGAATACTGTCAAACCTTACGTGTAGTAAGTACATTTACAGGTCAAAATGAGTCAACCGTTTTTGACTGGTAAAAGCATTGTCTGGTATTGTTCAGGATGGTCAAAATGACAGTAAAAACCAGTCAAAAATGCCCCTGTGTGCACATTTGGGTCAACAGTCAAAACAGGCAGTTGACTGATGTTTGACCACTATAGCTACTTGCCACTAAAGTTCAGCTAAAGTAGGAGGGTTAAATTGGAATTGTCGCAAACTCACAACCAAGCAGGAAAAGCGTAAACTCATTAATATCCACCCCCACCCCCTTGAGATACACTGCCTCACTGTCATAAATTACCTCATAACACATGTAGATGGACAATGCCACGAGACCAAAGTTGTAGACGACCAGGATATTCTTCAGCTGCAATGGTTTCATATTGACCATGAGTTGAGGTCCCAGCCACACCATCAATAAATACCCGATGATTATACAACTTATAGGGATGGGTGACTTCATCAGGAACCAGTCTTCCACTCGCGGATCTACAAATGATGAAACAAAAAAAGGGTTTGAGCAACTGCCAAGTATACCCAATTCTCCCACATTTTGTCAACATTCCATTTTCCCATGACAGGACCTCCAGCTTAGGGGGGGGGGGAAAGAAAAAAAAATTCCAAGAGCCATTTCTCTTGAGATAAGAATGTTTGTCATGACTTACCACCTTTCTCTTGTAACTGGTCATTTATACTTATCAGCTTTGCTCCCAATCCAGAAACAAACTCCATTGATGACAAATACCGGGTTTGTCCTCTGTCTTTCAATCTAAGCACAATACCTGAAGCTTTACTGAAAAAGAATGATACAGAAATAATTATGTATGGAAGCCCAAATGAAGTTTTTTCAGCCCAACTTGAAATAATCTATTGTAGCCTACCTTGTCCGTGGTAGTGCAGTCTGACTTTGACCTAGTACTAGTACTACTAGTAGTACTGCCCTACAGTGCATGTACACTTTACGTGACTGTACACTGTAGATAGGGTGCTATTATCAGGGCTAACTTTGACCGTCACACAGGAATTTGACCGTCACAAGGATCGTAGTAAGTAGGGCCTTTGGACCAAATTAGAAATCGAAACTATGGCATGTTATAGAACAAGGCAATGACCTAGCTTTATAGATATTATTGCATAATAAAAACTTACCCAACTTGTATGCAGTGGGTACCTCCATGGAGGAAGGAACCTCCATGCTCCGAATAACTGTTGGCCTATGCATAGACGTGCGATCCATCGTGCTGCGCATGGCTTGTCGTGTTGTCGATGCGAAGCTAGCCCGCGGCCGGGCTCGCTCCAACGCACAATGGACAAACGTGGCACGGGGTTGGGGGGAGGGACCCAGACCTGTCCAAACATTCACTAATATTTAAGCAGCCATTGTGAACTAATGGACCAACCTTTCCAGTAAAAAGACTTCAAATCACGGGGCCTAACCGTCTCAGCTCAGCTCAATTAAGAGTTCGAATTCATCGTGACCACTTTGGCCTAGTATAGAGCATACATCAGGCTCCAAAATGCTCACTCTGTTTGAAGATGACCCCACTCGAAACACACCCACCTCACGTATAACAGCAGTTTGTCCATTATTCAATAAATAATTCTAACTAAATTTCATGACTCGCCATAACACTGAGTCTAGTACATAGGCATACCCCTTCAAATTTTTTTAAATGGCAGGTCAATGGTACAGTATTGGTCATTACCAGATTAACGAATTTCTATCAAAAAAGTGACTTGGTGTAAAGACGATACACGTATCAATCATCCTTTGAAATGATTTCGCCTGAAGTGCTTAGAAAAAGGGATTGTTTGTCGAGTAACAAAAAAATTGCCACCCGGCAAAGGTTTTAGTGTAAAATATTAAAAGTATTTAAAAAAAATCATGGAACATTTTTTTCGTTGTTCAAAAGCCTTAGCACCTATGAGAAGGTATTTTCACATTTTAGTTTGAGTTTTTCTTGAAACTACTAAAAAGTAAAACTTGTAGCTTTGCATGGTGAAGAGGATAAGTAAGACGAATTTCGGTGACAGGCCCGTACGCAGGATTTTTTATGGGGTGGTGCGAATTTGTACTGATGGGACCAAAAATGCCTTGGGAAACTATATAACGTCGGTTTCGCGCCCTTTCATGTGGACCTTTTGTGGACCTTTTGGTAATTTAGGGGGGTGCGTACGCACCCGTCGCCCCCCCCCCCCCCCCCCCTGCGTACGGGCCTGGTGACACTATGTGAAATTCTCTATTGAGTAGTAAGTTCTGAAAAGAACTGGAGGTTACAGAAGGTTGAAATGAACTTATGTTACCAAATACCAATGTTGTACCTTCCTTTTAAAAGGGGGTGACTTCTTCACGTGACAAGAAAATGACATCAATGAGAACACAAAATCATTAAGTTCTACGAAGGATGAATAACATTTTATTGTAAATGACCAAACCCCTGGGACCAGTGAAACATACAACTTGCACCATTTTTGAAAATGATTTGTTTGTAGACTTATAGAGCCAACTGAAAATTGAGTTCGCCTACAGATAATATGAGGCCAGCATGGGCTACACAAATTGAATTTCTATGTGGTAGCTTTACGTCAGTTTTGATCCAAGAAACAATGCGAGACAATTATTTATACCACGGTGCACATGAAGACATTAGCTTCAATTACAACATCCTGAGTAACGGGACACACAACCCTCACGAATCAGGCATTATTGCCAGTGTTCAGGTGTGTGCCTCTCTTCCAGTTGTTGCTCAGATTATATTTGGGGTTTCACTCAGCGGCGTAGCCAGGACTTTTTCAGTGTGGGGCCCAGGGTGTATGGGTTTTTTCCTTTTTCTTTTTCTTTTCTGTTTTTTGAGGCACTATGAGGATTTTTCGGTGGGAGCACCCTGGGGGGGGGGGGGGGGGGCACTGGAAAGTTGTGGGGGGCACGTGTCCCCCAGGCACCCCCGTGGCTACGCCGCTGTCTTCACTTTAACATTTGCTGGCGTTTCGTAACTCTTTTTTATAAACATAGGCCTATACAGTATGTCCCAAAAAAAGTGTCACTCTAACTATTTCTGAAAATATACCAAAACCCCGAAATACATTTTGGAATTTTTCAATTGCACAGATACTCCTAATCCTTGGCCTAAACACCTGTGAGTTTTATGTAATTTCTCACATAAAGGATTAGGAGTATCTGCGCAATTGAAAAAGTTCCAAAATGTATTTCGGGGTTTTGGTATATTTTCAGAAATAGTTAGAGTGACACTTTTTTGGGGACATACTGTCTATGTATTTTTATGAGCAGGGGTCTGGGATGGCATATCTTGTTGATGAAACGTTTGGCTTACCCTGGATGGCCCCTGCTCAGTCACACAAATATAATGTTACACAGTCCTAATATTTAACATAAATAAATACATAAATAACAGTATCAGTCAACGGCGTGTCATAATGGTAAAATTAAGTCCCTTTATGCTACACGGTTAATGATCTATTTATAGTCATAAATCATTATCTAATTCAATAACTCTTCTTTCTTAATATATGTTCAATTTCTGTTTGTAAACATTAAACATAATAAATGTACAACTTTGAAGCTTTAAAATAAAAATGTCTTTCTTAAAACATATTAAACGAATAAACAATATAAGTTGGGGGTATTAAAACTACACCATTCTAAGCATGCAGGCAGTAGTGTTTATACATAGAAGTGTATTATACAGAAACTAAATAGTACTTCAGAAAGACTGGCTAAAACTACAGCAAACGCGATATCACCGGTCAAGGGTGTACTGGCGGATTCGGTATGGGGGGGGGGGGGGAGTGGAAAGTGTCCCTCTTTTTAAAACCATGAATGTTGTCCTTTTTTGGCAGTTTCCCCCCTTTTCCGTATGCATTGCCACACCCCTTTCTGCCACCTTGGATCGAGTCCGCTCTGTATCTGGTTGAAAGCACTAACAATAAAATAATTGATTTCGTTATTCATATTCGACAAAATGCATCGATGGTTTCCTGTTAGCATGATGATGGGTTTATAAATTTATTTTATGGATATAAATTTCATGAGAAAGATAATTAGGCCTAAGTATGCAATTTCATATCTACATTATTAACATTTAGCTTGACACGATGAAAAATGGTTTTCGAATTAGGGAGAAATCTCACGGCAAGCAAATTAGGCCACAAGTTGTTTTTGTTTTGTTTTAATTTTTAAAACCACCAATAAATTGTGAGAACAAATAATTATGCGAACAGAATTATGTCCAACATTGTTTTGTGGGTAAGCTATATACATTCCACGGGTCATGTTTGAGTAACAAATTATAATTTAACCCAGAAACAAGTTAGGCCTTTGTGGGTATGATAAATATAATTATTAAATGACCTAATTGAAGACGACAAAATTAATATTAATAACACATGTTCCAATAAAGAAAGCAGATCGTTGTTGACTCTCAATCGGAACTCACTGCAATGACAACGGTAAGTGTTTTTATCGGACTCCTTCCTAGTCCTACATTTTCAGGCATAAAAGATTCTCGTTTTGAGATGGTATTACTGAGAATCACAGTGAAAGACGCTGCATGAGCTGACGGAATGTCGCCCTCTCGGGTTGAAATACAGAAGCATGGCTTGGCAGAACAGTGACGAGGGTAGGCCTACTTGAAAAGTTGGTGGCACATAAGGAATGAAGTATCATGTTCTGTAACACAAAGGGTTTTTAGTTACTTTTTGACTTACACAATTGAACAATCCAACTGAATTTATTCAGATGTTTGCATTTACGTAAATTAAAGGGAAAGTACAACATTAGTAATGTTGGAAAAACTGTTTCCATGAATTACACTTAATTACTTTGATTAAACATTAATTAAACAACCAATCTGTGAAAGTTTCAGCTCAAAACGGAATCTAAGTCATGAGAAAAGTGTGAAAAGGCATTCACAATTTTTACATAAACCACTTGCAGCAATAAAGTTGCCGATTTTTTTTTTTTTTTTGTGTGTGCAAATAACTATGTACATTTTCGTGTTTTCTCTAAGAGCACTTGAGACAAATAATTGGTACCTCCACATCAGCTTAGCTTTCCGGTGATAATTTAATAATTTTGTAACCAAGTCATTACCAATGTTGTTTTTTTGCCTTTACGCATAAAACAACTTATCTGCTTATACTTATTAGGTCTGCCCAGTATAGACTTACTCATGAAATAGAAGGCGAAGATCTAATAGATGTCGAATTCGGTGTCACTGGAAGAGATTGAAAAAAATTACATCTTCAATAAATTGCATTAGTTAAATAAGTCTCTGTTCAACAAAGTTTCCTCCCGACTGACTTGCCTTCGGAATATTTCAAGCAAAAATAATGATTTCTAAGATGCTTCTTCAATAAAAAAGCTCTTGTTTCATTGACTGATACTAGTTTTATCAAACCTGTCGCTCAGAACTTTTCTCCTGGGACGTAAAACTAGCATGCGGTTTTTTTTAACAAGAGGGAGATATGAAAAAATTGAGAATCCGTTCTAATTTTGGAAATACAAAATACCGGTATGCTTCAAAACAATTTTTTAAACAAAAACTTTTTCTCCTGAGATGTAAAACTAGCCTGCCTGTATTTTTTTTAAACAAGAGGGAGCTATGAAAAAAATTGAGAATCTCTTATAATTTTGGAAATACAAAATATGTTTCAAATTTTTTTTAAATAATAATTTTACTATCGAAGGGGGTGGGGAGGAGTGGGGTCATTAGATTCCGTCCCTTTTGTGAAATATAATCGATAGTTGCTAAACTTAGTGATAAATATTTTTCCTATTAATTATCTGCTTCGTGCATGACCTGTTGAGGGCGTCCTTCATGCTAGCACAGCTTGTCGACAGGGCATAAGAATATCGCTGGTTAACGTGCGATAAAGTGGCTCAATTTGCAATTTGCAAACGGTTACCTGGGGAAGAGGTTTTGCTTAAGGTAAAGTACTTCTGTAGCGCAATGCGAACGCATCACAAATGGCGCTGCGAAGTCACGTGGACTTGGTAGACTGGAGCATTTTCGCCGACAGAGGGCTATGATTTGAACGGAGCGGAATGTGTACGGCTTACTCACCCATTGTTCCATTCGTCCAAAACCTTCTCCAGAACCTCGGGTCTGATTGGCCGGATGAGAGGGAACAGCCGTTTTTTGAAGTTGGACCGGAAGTTGGACCCACCCGTTTTGCCCCTCGTCTGCCAATAATTACCAGCTTCTGAGAACGAGCACGCCATCGTGACGAGTATCGCCAGGAACAAAATAGCCTTCGAGTTCATTGTGTGACTTGTTGAAGCTAAGAAAAATTTTAAAAAGTGAGCATGAAGTGAACATCATAATATTGTTTATCTGAATCGTGACTCGAACCCGCAACCTTCGTATTGCCACAATCTGTGCTCTACCGACTTATCTGTCTGGCCCCATAGTTTGTAGTAATTGTATCATTTTACATTATTTGAATGCTTTACCTGAATGAATTTTGAAAGTAAAATTTAAAAATAAAATAGAGTGACGGGGGCCTCATGCCCTGCACTCCAACCATTGACCCATGAGCCAAATCTTAACTTGTCCTTATTGTAATTATAGTGTATGCACAGTCAATAAGGGGTTCACAATATAAGTGGTTGCGTACCATTATTAACATTTTCTGCAAGGGGTCCCTGAGCATTTCTGCATGGCACCTATGAACCCGAATATTGTAACACTCACGCAGAACACGGGAATATTAACATATTGCCTGGAAGGGCCCACTGACGTTATTACTATCGTATAAAGGACCTGCAATAACCATGCAACCCCGAAACAAATTTGAAATGAAGTAAACGGGTGAAAAATTTGTCAACGTCCATATTCTTGAGTCATTAGACAGATAGGCCCCATCTGCATCAAGCGTTACAAAGCATTGTCACTATGTGATGAATACTGACATCATCTCATTTTCCGTGGATTCCTTCATCTTACTGAACAAAATTAATATTGACAATAATTTATCCAAAGTTCCCCCAAACGACTCATAAATAACTGGTTGTATTTAAGAGCCGTGGAATATTTGACCAAGGGCACAGCGAAGCCACGAAGAGTGTTCAAACTTGACCTTATAAGTACCGAGCTAAAACGCTTGTTCTGTCGGAAAGTGTGGGCCATTTACCACGGTGAACGTTTCAAAACGAATTGACCTATCTTCAGAAGTGACACCGTGAGTGATACTATAGGGCTATTGACTCTCAAAAACAAGAACATTCCTTCCGTCAGTGGAATACAGAATTAATTAGGTTTAAAAATGAAGAGGTCTGCTTTAAGCGCATGCATTCAAATGAATACAATTAATGCTGCTTGATGAAGACAACGAAGGTAGGTTAATTCGTGGATTCAGGGAGGAGCAATGGGCAGGGGGATGTGTCCCACCCTTTTTTTGGACAGTGTTCTCCCTTCTTACCGTGCCCCCTTTTTCGATAGCGTGGATACGCCCCTGGGTAGGTTGCAACATACATTGGTATACCTGATTGCAACGACCGACTAATTACGCTGTAAAAATCAATCGTCCTGAAAAATGGTTCTGCCTGAAGTGTTTTTGAATTTTTAGAAAACAACACCGTACATTTGAAACAAAATACACACAGACATTTTTATTGTGAAGTGTTTCCTGTACAACAAAGTAGTGAACATTTTTTACACACTTGTGACTGAGATGACGCATTGAACATTAATTTTCACAATTATTTTATATATATATCTTACTTAACAGTAACAATTCTCCTATGAGGTTTTCTTTAACATTACTAATTAACAAACAACCTTTCCAGTTGGTAGTGAGGGGCTAAAATAAAAGAAACAGGAGAAGAATCATTCAGTGCTTATCAAGAACTATTCACCACCGTACGTGATAGTTCACGGTCGGGTTGTCAAGGGACGGTTTGAGGCTTGGAAGAGATGGTAGATTTATTGCGAGAAATATGAATCATGTTTAGAATTTCAGGGATTCGGGCCAAGGTCAGAGGATCAGTGGATAATGAAAAGGGAACGTATTGCTAGGTTAGTGTTTTAATTGCTGTTGTCCCAAGAAATAACGAGACAAGTAGTTGACAGATTTAGAGTTTGGGCTAGGGTCAGAATGTAATTCACGAGATTGTTTGAATTGTTTACCTTTATGAGGTCTACAAAGGGCGTTATGTACTCTCCACTAAATAACTGTACTTGGGTTCTTGATGTTTAATTAAAAATACATATATTAAAATTTAAATTGTATACATTTTATTTCAAAAAATTAAACAAATAAATTTAAACAAAATCTTAATTTGTATACTGTTTGTGGCATAGACCTTTATCGTGGTACAACCATTTTGTTTTTCCTCCACTAAACCGAGGCTGTGACCAAACCGAGGCTGTGAGGCTGGTCCCCTTGATGTTATATTGACACACTCCTTTAATCGTAGTTGTATATGGGGAATCCGACCTATATGATATGACAAAATCTATTTGACTTGCTCCGGGTCTCAAGGATACTGGATCGCCAGAAAATGTTTACTTCCTTCGTGAAACAAAGCCAATATGACTAAGTCTTTGTTTTGGTTACTATATAGTTTTGTTTCCTTCATATTATAATGCAATGATTTAATTTCAATCGTCAGGGTCGAGTGAGCTCACTATACGAAGTGGAGTAATTACATTTTTAACTGCCAGACCATTAGGTTTAGTCAAGTCCTAATGACATGCATACCAACCGAGTGTTTGTTTTTTTACTTTTGGGGGCCGTGCATGCTGATTTGCTGACTTGAGTCGGTGACAATTGACTTGAATCTGACTTCAAGATAAATTTTATTTTGACTTGAGACTTGACTTGACGTGGACAATAATTACTTGTGACCTGCCTATGTGAGACAACATAACATTCTTCAGTTAAATTGTGTTTATTTATTTACCCCCTCCAAAAATAAATAAATAAATAAATAAAAAGTAAATAAATATATAAATAAAACATAAATAAATACAAAAAATAAATAAAACATAAATAAATAAATAATAAATAAATAAATGCATAAATAAAAATCAACCAAAATGTTTATAACTTTTTGTTTTAATTCCCATGCTGAGAAAGAAGCGACGCGTCCGGACGGGATGCACTTTTTTCAGTACATTATCACAGAAAGGTGACATACCTTTTTTGCTGATTAAGAAAAAAAATACTTGTTAGTTGTTAATATAAACGCTGAAAGGGTCGTTGTCACCCAAGACACTCCCAATGGTACCCAAGCAATCATAAAAGTACTCCCTAACGTACACAGGATGCGCGGGTACCCTTGATGACAACGCACCCTTTCAGCGTTCCTAATTGTGGCCTGACTTGAAGAAGTGGGAAAAAGTACTTGTGACTTGACATGACCTTCAAAGAAATGACATGTAACTTCTCTGCCGGCATGTTTTGTTGTTATTTCTCTATGGTATCATTGTGGATCATTGTGGCAAAACAAGTTCAGAACAATCGGAGGTTTTCAGTCAGAAGAAACACAAATATTTAGTTCTTTATGACGAAATTTAAAACGTCATTAGCATGAATTGTTTTAACAATTTAAATTTAAAACGTCATTAGCATGAATTGTTTTAACAAGGGAAAAAATCACAAAATCTAAAAAGGCCTTCAGAAAAACTGGTGCGAGAGCCATAGAAAACTGTAATTAAACATTAAAATATATATTTGTATAAAAGGCCCGCTACTTTTTTTTTAGCATAGTCAAACTTAAATTTCGTTAGACCATGGTTCTGTTGTTGAAACATGTAGTCAGTGTCAAACTCCATACAAACTCAGTAACACACAAAATGTAAAAGCTCTTCTTCACAATATTTGTACCGACACAAATTAATAAAAAAATATTAAACCACAATAATGCCCTAAGCTACGAGTCAACGCTGAATGATAAATAATAATAATAATTAAGAAAAAATGGAAATTAGGAAGAAAAATACAAGCACTTTATTCCAAAATAAGTTAACCTCAAATATTTACATACCTGAAACAACCCCAATTTCTCTCCAGAAACGTCTCTCTCCAGTTAATCCGTTTGTCTTGGTATCTCCAGATATGTCAAATTACTCTGCTGCTGTAATGCCTCCAGTGTGGAAACGCTGGAACGCAAACCTCTCCTTAAACACCGAGTCTTGCCCGTTTCAACCAACGACCAGTACAAATAATGACGAGTCACCGTGAGCGCCAGTTACGAATTTTAAAAGAAAATACGCACAACAGACACTTTTATAAAACTGGGTGAGTCGATTGCTGCCTAAAGGGGTGCAAGTAAGTAGACGACAAGAATTTTGAAAGCGCACCATAATCAAGTGTTTTTTGCACCACTGGCGGATCTGTAAAAAGTGGAGGGCGTATACTGTGGTACTACGCAAAACATGAAGACAACTTAAGTGATAGGAGGATTCTTACTGTCAACATTGGAAAAACAATATCAAACCAAGTTCGATTCAAGGCATTCAGGTATACCTCCAATACAAAAAAATATATGTTAATTCACGTACTTGAGTTCATAGCACATGTAATTCGTACTCGACACGGCATTCTCCTTGCGTCTTCAGTTGTTCATCCTTGAGGGTTCATCGTTGCAGCCTCTGTCTTCACTTCAGGAAAATCATCTACTGACTGTTTCTTGCGTACACAATCTAAGTGCACTTTTATAATCCATTACGTGCCAGCCAGCCCGAGTCCATTACGGTACCTCATCCCGTCAGTCATTAATGTTTGTCAGTCGATCAGTCAATCAGTTAGTCGGTGGGTTTGTCGGTCTGTCGGTTAGTTAGGCAGTCAGTCAACTAACCAGTCAGTCAGTCAGTCAGACAGTCAACTAAACCAGTCGGTCAGTCAGTCAGTCAGTCGGTTAGTTAGTCAGTCAGTCAACTAACCACTCAGTCAGTCAGTCTGTTAGTTAGTCAGTCAGTTACTAATCAGTCAGTCAGTCAGTCAGTCAACTAACCAGTCAGTCAGTCAGTTAGTCAACTAACCAGTCAGTCAGTCTGTTAGTTAGTCAGTCAGTTACTAATCAGTCAGTCAGTCAGTCAGTCAACTAACCAGTCAGTCAGTCAGTTAGTCAACTAACCAGTCAGTCAACTAACCAATCAGTCAGTTGGTTAGTTAGTCAGTCAGTCAGTCAGTCAACTAACCAGTCAGTCAGTCGGTTAGTTAGTCAGTCAGTCAACTAACCCGTCAGTCAGTCTGTTAGTTAGTCAGTCAGTTGCTAATCAGTCAGTCAATCAGTCAACTAACCAGTCAGTCAGTCAATGTCAGAGTCAACTAACCAGTCAGTCAACTAACCAATCGGTCAGTTGGTTAGTCAGTCAGTCAGTCAGTCAATCATCTAACCAATCAACCAGCCAACCAGCCAGTCAACCAGCCAACCAGCCAGCCAGACAGTCAACCAGTCAACCAGTCAGCCAGCCAACCAGCCAGTCAGACAGTCCAAACAGCAAATCCTTTGCTGTATGATCAGCTAATTTTTCTATCGGTCTTTCAGTCTGGTACATCAGTCACTCACTATATATGTTTGTTATTTATTCTTGCAACGGCCTATCCTATATCATTCTCTTCTTATCGGATACGTTTTTCCCTTCCAATGTGTGCCCCCTGTGTACCCAATCGTCAATCAACCTATATAGATCCGGCTGTATTTCTCTCTCTCTCTCTCTCTCTCTCTCTCTCTCTCTCTCTCTCTCTCTCTCTCTCTCTCTCACTGCTACTGTATTCTGAGGGATACCATTCACTGGATTCAGGATATCGATCACGTCATGTGTTTCTCTCCTAAATTTAGAATTTAATATGTTAAGAAAATACACCACTACGCCAACATTTTGAGGCGAGCTAAAAAAAAAAAAAATTAAACGAGGAATAATTGCTTAATAAATTCAGCTGTCTCATGTGCTTTCCATTTAAGTCATAATGAACTCATCAATCACTGATGCCTTTGTTGAAAAAAAGGAAATTAACGCACATACAGGTACTACAAAACACAGGTTGGTATAATGGGTTACATTTAGACAGGTGGAAGGCGTATATGGTAAATGTTGTAATTTTTAATAATAACATGGAAATAACATTGTATGCAGCAGCAGGTGTAACTCCTGTTTGTTTCATTTGCTTTTCACACCCATTTTGTTTGAGGTAAACATCCCCAGCTTATTATGACGTACTTCTATTTTTTTGGGAGACTCAGAAGCTTTATCTGTCACACATGTTTGAGTGATACTAATTTGCCACTTCACATAAATGAACTCAACTGTGAAATCGGTTAGTAGATATAATTCGGAAATACCTCAGGCCAAAAACATCAGCTTAGGCACAACCAGAATGACGATAACAACGGCAAATATTACAACGAACACAATCATCATTTAACAGAAGCCACTGGAAAGAACGCGTGATGTGGCCACCAGTTTCAGCCAATAGCACCTCACGCCCTGGGACAATCCCATCCACAACATTGGTAATTACCTTAAATCTTACTTAATGTTATCATAAGGTGCCCTTTTGGGAGAAATCAGACCCCCTCCAGAAACTGGTTACAGTTTTTTCTCAACAGTTCCCCTTCCCGTAATAATACCAGTTTGATTTATCTTTCAAGGTTTTTCTGCAGATTTAGTTGTTGTACCATAGGCCTAACACTTTCAAATCGGAATTCTCGTATTGTTTGGCCTAGCTTTAAACAATGGCGTGTGAGATAAAACATTTCGACACTTCGACAAGCTGTTTACCCTAGTTGTTTGGTAAAGTTGATCAGCAGGTCCCGTTTATAAATTATGGCCCCCGTCTTTGATATCTTTAAGATAACATATTCCGTGTAGACAGTCTGAACTTTTAAAAAAGGCATTAAAATATCATTTTATGGATGGACATTAACTTGATTCGACATTCCTGCATACCATTGGGGAGTGAATGGGAATTTCTGTATTCTTTATTACAATTTTTATTCATCTGAAACATGACTCCACGAAAGGTTGCAGTTCGGTGTCTCATAAGTTTTTTTTCCCCCCAACCCGCCCCTGAAACAAAAATAAAGTCGATTTAACTGACTTTGAGGTGAGCCGAACATTGTAGAAACCATGCCAGGTAAAAATATTTTCGTATTTATACATAGCTTTTCCAACTTAAACCCTGTACCCTCGTGCTTTGGATCCCCTCCGTCTAAGCGCATGTTCTGGCCGCTGGCGTTAATAAGAAGGTGTTTCTTTAATAAGGATAGTTAACAGGCGTAACGCTCGCACTGATAAAACAAGAGAATGTGCGATTTTCCAGCCAAAAAGTACCTTCCGTGCCATGGCTGGCACAGCGGGTGCGATCATTTGAATAATTGATTGACTCCGCACGCAACAACGCCTCCACCAATAATGAGCCCTTAATTTGTGTGGTCATACTGCCGTTTACAGGTAAGCCGAAACAAGTTAGGTCTTTTCGTTTTATTAATGGACGACGATTAACCAAAATAGGCGCCATTTTATGTAAATAAACTACCAATAATGAGCCCTTAATTTGTGTGGTCATACTGCCGTTTGCAGGATACCGGAAACAAGTTAGGTCTTTTCGTTTTATTAATGGACGACGATTAACCAAAATAGGCGCCATTTTATGTAAATGAACTGCCAATTCAAGAACTTGGCCTACTTTTTCATTTGTCAATAATCGCTTAAAAGTAAGTACGGAAGCGTAGTACCCAGTGGCGTAGCCAGAAATAAAGATTCGGCTGGGCCTGAGTAAAAATGGACGGGCCATAGAATTCATCCATAAATCCATCCATACACGGGCGCCGATTTATGTTTGTGCCGGTGGAACAGCGACCGACGCACACACGCACACACACTGACACACAATATTTACAAGGATTGGAGATCACGATACACACCATGAAACGCATGGAAAGTCATAATGCCACAAATCATTTAGTAAAAAGGTTCACTAAATTGATTCGTTAAATCATAGGCCAAAATGTGCTGTGAGACACCTTAGGCCATGCTCATAAAGAACGCAACAGTAGGCTACAAGCATGATAGCCCCTGTCCTTTTTAAAGTATACAGTATAAAATAAAATGCACTGTAGCCTATATCACACAAACATACATAGAAGAGGAATGCAAACAACATAAATCGTTAAAAAAAAAAAAAAGTTATACAAAAAGCTTCTTTATTTGGCAATGGCAGGGCCTAGACAAGAAGTGGGCGGGCCTAGGCCCTGCCTGGCCCGTCCATAGCTACGCCACTGGTAGTACCGCCACATGAATAAAAAAAATCTCGTTCTTATCGTGTACCTACACGTGTACATACACGTGTACGTACACGATAACTGATGATAGTTATCGTGTACGAACACGATAGTTATCGTGTACGAACACGATAGTTATCGTGTACGTAGACGATAAGAGCGAGATTTTTTTTATTCATGTGGCGGTACTACGCTTCCGTATAAAAGAATGATATGCACGGAGAAAAAAAAAAAAACTGAAATGACGGAGGAAGGGAACCTCGTGTATCAATAATTGTCGTTTATGGCTGAGGGCAGTTTGTGTTCTCTTAGTATAATAACTTAAAAATGGAAATCAGTAAAGATTTACATTTATGCATATTAATGAAGGAGATATAAATCTAGAACACTGGCACTTATGCATATTGATGACGGAGATACCGGTCTGGAACACTGACATCAGTATGAATATTGATGACGGGATATTAGTTTGGAACATGGACGCTTAAAGCATATTGATGAAGGAGATACCAGCGTGGAACGCACCTTTTGTATATCGATGAAGGAGAATACAATAGTATCTTTATGTTGGCCTGAAGGGTGCTGTCTAGAACTATGGAGTCTGATTTCATAACTTACGCTTTTAAGAAGCTCCACAAACTGTTCTTTGTGTTGGAAATACATATGTTAGGGATATATTATTAAATAAGGATAGTTAACAGGCGTAACGCTCGCACTGATAAAACAAGAGAATGTGCAATTTTCCAGCCAAAAAGTACCTTCCGTGCCATGGCTGGCACAGTGGGTGCGATCATTTGAATAATTGATTGACTCCGCACGCAACAACGCCTCCACCAATAATGAGCCCTTAATTTGTGTGGTCATACTGCCGTTTACAGGTAAGCCGAAACAAGTTAGGTCTTTTCGTTTTATTAATGGACGACGATTAACCAAAATAGGCGCCATTTTATGTAAATAAACTACCAATAATGAGCCCTTAATTTGTGTGGTCATACTGCCGTTTGCAGGATACCGGAAACAAGTTAGGTCTTTTCGTTTTATTAATGGACGACGATTAACAAAAATAGGCGCCATTTTATGTAAATGAACTGCCAATTCAAGAACTTGGCCTACTTTTTTATTTGTCAATAATCGCTTAAAAGTAAGTACGGAAGCGTAGTACCGCCACATGAATAACAAAAATCTCGCTCTTATCGTGTACATACACGTGTACGTACACGATAACTGATGATATATAGTTATCGCGTATGTACACGATAACTTTGTACTTATCGTGTACGAACACGATAGTTATCGTGTACGAACACGATAGTTATCGTGTACGTAGACGATAGTTATCGTGTACGTAGACGATAAGAGCGAGATTTTTTTTTATTCATGTGGCGGTACTACGCTTCCGTATAAAAGAATGATATGCACGGAGAAAAAAAAACCAACTGAAATGACGGAGGAAGGGAACCTCGTGTATCAATAATTGTCGTTTATGGCTGAGGGCAGTTTGTGTTCTCTTAGTATAATAACTTAAAAATGGAAATCAGTAAAGATTTACATTTATGCATATTAATGAAGGAGATATAAATCTAGAACACTGGCACTTATGCATATTGATGACGGAGATACCGGTCTGGAACACTGACATCAGTATGAATATTGATGACGGGATATTAGTGTGGAACATGGACGCTTAAAGCATATATTGATGAAGGAGATACCAGCGTGGAACGCACCTTTTGTATATCGATGAAGGAGAATACAATAGTATCTTCATATTGGCCTGAAGGGTGCTGTCTAGAATTTATAGCACGGTAGAATTCCATACAATTGTTTCTCCTTGTTCGTTCACGATGGGGGTACACGGTAAACAGGATCGAATACAGAGGCTTGGATAAGCAGGACAAAAGATAGTATAAACGGCAAGTCTAAATGTTAACAGCTACATCCTTAAACATGCAGTAGCCTGGTATAGGTAGGCTATGGGATCCCAAATTGACACATTGCTAGATTCCCTCATTTCCTGCTTCCCTAACCAATAACTTTAGATGGGACCCAACCCGCCCGTACAATATAAGTTTAATAACTTTATGTAAACCATGTTATTCAGAGAACTTCAGAAAACTAAAGTGTCATGAGTACAATTTATTACTTGTACTGTCAAACTCGAGTCTGTTATAAGCTTAACTCGATTCGCAATTACTTCGCACTTTGCAATCAATCGCTCGCTCGACTCTGCCTGTTGGATGACAAGATGCTTGATAAATGGTATAAACTTTCATGACTTTAATGATGCCGCTCAAACCAATAGGTTTAATTAAATAGATCAGAAGCTTATCAAGCTTTGAAATATTAAAATTTATTACATATAGGTTTACGGCTGCCGCTGTTTTCCATTGAAGCAACGATTCCTTGTTCCGTTTTCTTGCATAGGTCTCGGAACTATGGTTTAAAAACTTGGTGAATCCAAACTAAAACTTTCTTTTGAAATAATTAAAAGACGATTGACATAATTCTTTTAAACTAAGAGACAATGGTTTATGTAGGTAAACTTACCAGCATGGAGTCATTTCAACTACAATATTTATTAATTGATAAATCAGCGTTAGGATAATATTGAACATTTGATTTGATGTTTGCCTTTCACCGTTATGTTTATTTTTAATATAACTAACGAGTTTTGTAACTATAGTTCCATGGCCAGTACTAGGAAACTGAATAAAGAAACCTGTACATTGTATTGTGTATGTTTTTAAAACGAGTATTAACAGACGGTGGGTATTTTGTAGCGTCATATTGTCCATCAGACCAACCTTGCGTTGCGGCCCGAGCATGCGGTGCGGTGGATAGATTACCCGCCAAAATGAAAGAGACCATTTTTCATCGTAAATACTCAGCTGCATCCCATCCACTAGGAGGTGATGACACGTTGGATTTCGGTTGAAGGAAAAAGACGTAGACAAGAACGACTTGAATGAGATTGGAAAAAGAAAGAGCAGCTGATCACATTGCGCTACACGTCACTGTACGAGGTCGAAGATCGCCGAATACTTCGGGCCAATCAAGTTGCTCTGTGACAAGCATACCTAGCTTAGACTTATGAAGCACGTGGGCATAGGTCTACTACTGGTGTAATCAAGGCGGATAATGTTTATCTCGAGAAACTAGGGTGCTTGAATATAGAAGGGGGACATGATAATGTCACGTCCGACGAAGAGTGGGTCAATCTCAGATGCAGACTTGACAAACATTGCGTACTTTTAGAAGTCAGTTTGTTTTCGTGATATAAGGCCTATACAGAAACTTATCCCGATTCTATAAGACCCACAGCGTGGATTGATCAATATTCCTGTTTTACGCATTCTCTACTGCCTAGTAATAAGTAGACAAATTAATGTTGGAAACCAAAACATAAGACTTTGACCATGAAAAAATACACCATACTGTGTTTCTTTGTTGGATATTTTAGGACGATTTCTTTTGCATTTTACCGGATTCCCGACTTCTTCTTCTTTCGTATGATGATGAGCAGCTTAGAGTGCTAGTAGCTGCATACATCGGTTTGATGACATTAGTTGAAACAGGGTGGACCACGTGAAGGTTGTCATCTCCCGACTGATGATGAATGTGTTAACGAGGGAAGTTTCACTTCTGGCCATATAATTTGCGTCGTGGCGCGTAATACAACAAATCTTCGGCAACGGTATTCGAAGACTTATATTTCCGTAGCCCGATTCCTATCAAATTATAAAGCGTCGCGACCGGTTCGTGGTCTTACCTGAACCGTTAAGTGTGGATGGGTTGGATGAGCGAACTCGAGCTGGGGGTAGAGTACGGTCGGTTTACTTAATGGGTAAATAGAGCATTACGAAATCGAATACTGGTTGACTCAGAGTCGAAGACGTGATCCTATTATCATTCGGCATAATCGGGGAAAACATGAAAGAACTATGGAGTCTGATTTCATAACTTACGCTTTTAAGAAGCTCCACAAACTGTTCTTTGTGTTGGAAATACATATGTTAGGAATATATTATTAATCGATGTTTACATAATTATGACATATATATATAAATAGTAAATTTTACTGTTGTATATTGCAAGGTCCGACTTTGACCGTGTTCCCTTTTGTTTAACTCTATTTTTTTTTTCGAGTGCCGATGTTTTGTTCTTGATACTGAATCACATTCGTATATTAATAACACGATGTCATTTAACATAGTTTGCTAAACTGTCCATTTTCATTTATGCATATCTGCTTGCTGATTGTTAACGTTATTACTCACATAGGTATAGGCCTACTGGATGTATTTTACCCATTAGAGACCAACCATGGACGTCATTGATGTTTTATCACCTGATGCGATAATGGCCACTTAAATCATTGTAATAGTTATGTTTCATTGTACGTAGCTACGAGCGCTAATCATAACGTATGGACAATGGAGTGTGCCTGGCTCCGGAAACAGCTTTTAAGACACACAATGATACCTCTACCGGGATCTTGTCTGCGGTGTGATGATAAGAAGAAATGGCCCCATTTGTTTCCCTTGTCAATTACACACTGAGAAACAGAACGGCCAGTGCATCTCTGGCCCGAGGGGGGTAATAGGATGGGTGTAATTTCGCAAATGGATGTCTCGCAATAGAGATGATGGCAATTTATCACCGCGGTTGACGGATGTTGCATGGGGGAGGGTTGAACGTAACCTCTTTTTCAGAGAAATGGGTTAGCCTAAGCCGGAAACATTCTGCAATGATTTACCATAGACCTAGTTCAAATTAAAAACAAAATTGTTTCAGTGGGAGGACTAAGATTATGTATAGGGTGTAAAATGGTTGCCTCAAAACAGTAATGGGTGGAGCACAGGGGAAAGATCCTCTGTATTGCAGGGTCACGTGGAGGGGACAAACTAAAAAGTATGGTACATTTACACGTAAGATTACAGAGGGGTCCATGCCCCTCCCCCCGATCGATCCACTTATGGAAGAAACCTTTTGGTATTCGAGTAACTCACACTCCATCAACGCATACCAGTATATGACGATCGTCTTAAGTATTCACTGGGACGGAAATAATGACATCATTAATTCCCTACGATGGGAGAGTGACGTCATGGCAATCACTAGCACTTCTTCATTTCCCACCTATTGTGACTCTTTCTCTACTGAACCGGTTAAAACGGCCGCATGAATTCGGTCAAAGTGTGCTTAATGATACATTAAAATAAGCTTAAACTTTCACACGTTGGTTTGATACACGTATCTATTGTTTCCAATAAAGTAGGCATATTAATCCTTTGACAGACATTTTACCACAAGTGTAAAGGCTTAACGACAAATGATTTCATACCTTTAAAAAGAAAATAAATTTAAACAAAGTTCTGAGATGATGGGAATCATGACATAGAAAGCGCCTTAATTCTCCTTAAATGTACATCATCAAATTTATTTCTCCTACACATAGGACTGATATTTTTCTTTGAGCTTATATTCCGTTGAAATAAATATTTAAGGAAACAGGGGATTATGGTGAAAGACGCAAGCCGATTCTGAACGATGAAAAAGATTCTGGACGAAGGAAAAAACCACGCGAGGTGTAACAGCCTTTTGCGTACACAAAGTTAATTATTGATGATCTGATGTTTGGTTTGAATAACCAAATATGATATCCTTTCTCAACGGCGAACGAAATTAAATGAACAATCGGTACACAGTAAGCCGATACTGTAACACCTTCAATTTAAATTAAAACTCCCAATTTATTTGAGTCACGGTGTCGGGGAATAAATTGACTCTGAAGAAAAACTGCCCCAGTACACTGTATGCATCCTTTCCTCTCTCGGCCAAGCTTGACAGTCTCTTATTGTCTTTCACACGATCACAATTTCCAGTGGAGGAAAGAGTCAGGAAAAGTGGAGAATTCAGATGATATATTGGTTGTCTTGTTTTTGGGGGAATCTCCTGTTTTCGCCTGACCGTGGTGTACTGACTGCTAGTCAGGGGACAGTGAAGGGATTAATTTCCTCGGCTAATATTGTGTTTGCTATTTTGATTAATGTTTCCTCACTGATTAGGTCGTCAGCCGGCGGGCACTTGTAAAGCTGGGAGGATGCAGAGCGACATGCTTGCGAAACTTGTTGAAATGTTTGTCCTTACTGTATGTTTGAAGTTTTGCTCTTGTTCGCATGTTTTTTTTACTAAAGTGTTTTACGAGATAATATCCGTTATAACGGATTCACAATCCGTTATTACGGAATCACAATCCGTTATTACGGAATCACAATCCTTTATTACGGACTGTGAAACGTACACAGAACGCCGTATAGCATCAAGGGGGCCAGACGTGCGGTTTGGTTTAGGGTTGTGGTAAGTAGAAATAAAGTAATAACTGTGAATCCGTAACAATTCATGATTCATTATCCGTAATAATGCATTGTGGAACAACTTATCCCCCCATGAAATAACCTGTTACACTAGTCAACAATTTTTTTAAAGTTGTCTGCTTCGGAGATAAAATGTGCTATTTATTATGGATTTTGATGTGCTGAATTCAAATATGACAATTAAAATTGCTGATTGGCTACTGTTTCCAAGATATTTAAGTTTACATTTTATGTACTATGTATAAGGTGTACATAGCAGATTTTTAATCATGAATTGTAAACCTAGGTCTTTTCATGTGTTTATGGTTGTTTCACTTGATATTATGTCACCTGCCCTGTTTATGTAACACTTACTATGTATCAGTTCAAAGTTCAGTCCTTATTCAGTGTCTACTCTGCGCTTCTTGGCTTGTCTCTTGTAGTCATTAAACGGTACCATATCTTGAAAACTAGAGCCAATCAACAATTTTAAGCCTTATTTCCATTCTCAGTGACCCATAATTAGTCAAGTTTGACTTCATTTGTTTCGGAAGCAGTGGCTGTAGACCAGTGTTATCAGAAAATGACCTGTCCATGTTAGATCATTAAATGCTCTATGATTCAATAATGAGCCAAGATCTGCAGAAAGTTGAATAATTAAGTATAGGCCATGCTGTCGGTAGCATGTCGGTAGCACGACATCACACGGTTCGTTCGCACCCAGAATTCCTCCCCTGACCCCAATCCCCTGTCTAAACATGTTTGCGGGAAACGGTAGTGTCGTCACAAGCGTTCTCACTATCATGTCGATCGGAACATCAATAATATCATCAGAAGAATAGAAGATTTCCTCGAACACGGCCGTCCATCTGAAGCAACGGCCGCGGGGTCGCGCGGCGCTCGCGTCCCTATTACAAGAGCACAGGTTCCCGCTAACATTCTGTCGGCGATTACATTAAGAGAAACCCGACTCGGTCTCTTACAGTCGCTATTTATAACGCAAGAATTCCATTACATGTTGTAGTTGAGAGAGACGTCACTTAGAGAAATGGTGAGCATTAATTGTCCCAACGTGATTCCGTAATGGGTTTTTATTTAATTCTGTCTTCTTAAGGGACAGATGCTTTTGCCGGTCACGACTGAATCTTTGGTGACCTGTGGGTATGAATCTCCAGTGTCATTGGCCCCAGGGACTTTGATCCAAAATGGCACTGCGTGGAAACTCGACTCCCGCTCGTGGATATCGAATTTGCAGTATCTATCGCTTATATGAAGAAACGGAAGTCTAAAAGTGGTGGATTTGATATCCGACATCGTTACATCGTTAACAAGAACATAGTGACAATTACTTTAAATTTGTCGTTCTGATCCTCATTTTAATGTGGAATTTATGAAAGAGCAGTGGAATTGGTAATTTCTGTTTTTAAAACCCGAATTGCACAAAGTTTTACCTAAACTATAATACTTCGTGTACAGTTTACGATAGTTTGAAATTGTCTATTTATAGTGCTTTAATTTTTCAAAATAAAATGTCTAATTTAAATTTAAATCTGACGACATAGGCCTGTACAAATTTCTACGAATGATACTACATTGACTCTTGTGAGAATTGTAAAACAACTTTGGAACTTTTCCTCAGACATTTGTGAACCCAAAATGATTGAGCTGAACATTTCACGGGTTGGTTTCAAACCATTTATCTTGATTTTTGGATATTACTTTAAGCATACTTTTAGTATGAGTGCAGGTAATATCATTTTATCAAAATTGCACAAGAGTTCCTTATGCACGTTCCTGCACGGTCTTCTGTTCCAAATAACCCCATCATCTATGAAAGCTGAGAAGGTATATCTAATTATCGATATCCTCAATCTAGGGGGATCTTTTTAAAATTGACGTCTTCGTCATCAAACGAACTACGAAAACACAGAATCGTCATCAAACGAAGCATAGAAAAACAAATCATGACGTCATGAATATCAACTTTTACGTCATTACTGCTCTGATGTTGTTGTGGTCGAAGACGATGCAGTGAAACGACGCGATGGCCCCAGCCCAGACACGTTGGAGATTTCGGCCAAATGTAGCTCACCTGCGGGTTTTTCTGCAATTAACACTAGGATCATGCCACGCGTTTGTTCTTTATCACGAATGTGTTTCTATTTGGTCAACTGCAAGGGGTCAGTTGGACATTTTTAATTGTTTGTTAATTTTACTGTGGTTGAAAAAAGTCTGAATGTACGATGAGCGGGCCTGTTGACAGGGGGGGCCTGTTGACAGGGGGGCCTGTTGACAGGGGGGCCTATATACACAATACAGGTTCAATGCTATTCAAAAACAAATTTCACTCAAATATTATTTGTTTATTAGATTGACCAAACGATTGATTGATTTATCTATAAATCGATTACAATCATGACAAATTACTCGAATGTGAACTGGCGAGTTCCATTTTGCACTATTATCAATCAAAAATTACTCAATCAGATGTGAATTTGTTTGATGTAATAATCTTTCCCACCCTCAAAGCTTTTCATAACCTGAAAGAAGTAAACGGCTTAACTGACATAATCTCATCAAGCAAGTCACCATCAGCCAATTAAAACCCGCACATATGGCCGTACAACCAATTTTCAAAGATCCTTCCAAATTGATCCTAATCTGAGCGCTCAAACAGACCCATTTATAGTCCTCGAAGATGAACCGGTACAATGCCCGCCATGGAAATCCCCAAAGACAAACTGCCATTAACACAATCAAGATGAGATAAGTATATTAAAGCTCAGTGGATGGCTCATTCAATTTGTAATGAGGGTGAAGTCTTACAAAGTGTTGTAAGGGGATGATGCAGCCCCCCGTAAAATGGTATAGGACAAATGGGGAGTCTCTCTCGGCCGAATGGAACCCTTTCCTGTTTGTCATGTTTCATTTGTTTCATTCAAAACTCTTATTCACAATGTTGGAGTAGAGAGGCCGCACAAAATATGTACATTGGGAGCACTTTCGTGGTTGGGGTTGCCAGTCGAGTACGTCTTCTTTTTATACCTGAAAATATTGATTCTATACTTGTAGTACAGGATGCACTGACAGAATGAAGGGGGGGGGGGCGGGAAATGTTTAAAAGTATTAATTTGAATGTGGTGAATCTTTAAAAGAAATATTCCTTGCACTACCTTAGATATTACGCTAATTGTAAACGGCCCCAAAGATTATCCATAGTCTAAACTCCACGGACTGTCTTGTCGAATGAAGCAAGCCGAACGCTCTCCCTCATGGGAGCGGGACAGGTGTAACTTTGTACAGACACACCTCATCTGCATGAGAACGATGTGCACGTGTATTAGGAAAAAAACAGAAAATAGCGAGCACGTGACGTTTGCCAATGTACCTACCCCTGACATTTCGTAAATTAGGTATTTTCACGAAAACATATTTACAAAAAAAATAATGTCCTTACACATTATGATGGATAAGGTTTACTACCGGACGAACAACCAAAACGATCTCTCTAAATAAATTTACTCACTATGGCGAGACGGGCGTCGATTTATTAAAAATGTCTGTGAATGGACTGTCATTGAATGGGTCTGACTCTGATATCCCACAGACGAGTCGGTGAGTACCCCCTGCACTCTACAATTAATTATAGACACTTTCATCTTAGCGGTTTTGATTTCCTACGTTAACATTACCAGAGAAAATCTTTTCTATTAAGTTGATTGGTTTCGAGATGGTAAACTTTGATCGAGTATGTCCGACTCCTTGCTTGCTCGAACACGGAATCCACCAACAACAGGAAATGAAGGTTGTCTTTTCAAGGCTCATGGTTCGTCCGGTGATGCAGTTAGGCATATTCCCACACCCACTAGTTATATTAAGCTGTTATCAGAAAATAACAGTGCTGTTTAATTTGGTATACTGCACAAGTTTGGTTGTTAAAAACTACACTATAGTTGATTGTTTTCACATTGGGCAACTTTCTCAATATAAACACCATGACAAAATAAATTCGACACCACTAGTTTTGATAGAGTATGACTACACTATTCCGTCAAAGACAGGCATTGGCCTCGATCAGCAGCGGTCTGAGGGGCTTTGAAGGGAGGAACTTGGGTTGGCGGGATATCGATACATCTCGTAGGGATCCCAAACTACTACTTCAAATGATCTGAATATCATGTGTGACGTAACAAATGTTTCCATTGATCAAACGCCATACAAATCCACGTCATCGGTCAGTCACATGACTATTATTGATCACTTTTCGATCAAACATAAACCAACTGAAAATGACGTGATTTCTATGCAGTGTATAGCCCAAGATATCTGAATTACTCCTTTGGATTTGACCCGAGGGGTATGTGTGGTGGTGATGATGATGATGATGATAATGTTGATATTTACGATGATGATGACGATGATGATGGCGATTGTGGTGGCGGCGCGCGGCGGCGGCAGCGAACGGCACAGTGTAATTAGCGGGGTTCTGAAGTCAACGAATATAATGATGGCGGCGATAGGACAGGAGGAGAAGGACCAACAAATAAATAAAAAACAACAAGAATTTGTGTTCTTTATATAGCTCATCGCACATACTCTTATTTCATACATACATGTACATACCATGAATACGTATTTATGTGTAAATATTACAATATCATTGTGGGATATTTTCAAATGCATGCCACTGTGTTCAAGACAAACTTGCAATAATATCAGGAATCCTTCTTTAAAAATGCAGCAAAATCAAAGCTACATGAGTAGGGTACATCTTTGTAAAAGTTGTAGACTGCATGCGTTGTTGCTTCGGATACGAATTAAATAAATACTTCTAGAAATTCTAAAGGGGAAAATTGTTGACTATTATTAAAACAAATGCAAAAAAACGGTCCACAGTTTAACCCGATCCCGGCAAAATATAGCTCGCGAGAAATTTCATTTCTAAAATAAAATTTGACGAGAAAAAAAGAACCCACGAAAATTTAATATAATTGTAGAGAATTTAAAATTGAGTCTATATATACGTAATTGTTGTTCCCAAGTGTTGTTTATTCTGCGGAAAAAAATCCACATCTTAAAAAATTACTTCCGTTTTGTCAAGATGCATTAATGAAATCTTCATCAAAAACTAAAATTATCTAAACATAAATTCATCTGTAATAATAAATTATCTGATTTGGCTGACATTGCGGCTCGTTTCAAATATATACAAGAGATTTAGACAAAGGAATAAATTAGTTGAGTCAGTAAAACAAGGAATTTTAAGTTCAGTGAATATGTACACGCTACAACTAAAGACGAAGTGAACATTTTTACGAGAACACCTCTACAACCTCACGCAGGAATCTAGAAACTTAATTGATAGTACTATGCTCAGTTAATTGATCTATTACCCATTAATGGTGGTCACTACGGGTGCCCTTCTCGGCATGACATTTACAAATCAGGTGGTGGCGTTTGGTTTCCATTTCTTAATGAATTATAGGAGCAAATTAAGTTAATGAAGGACTACAAGGAGAACAGATACGCAATAAAAAACAAAGGGGAAAAAATCTTTTTAAAAATCTTTAAAAAATAAATTTAAAAAAAAAAGATTAAAAAAAAGGAAAAAAAGTCGGTCATAAGGTTTGGGATGAAACGCAAATCTATATTCGTATATCCCTGGGGCATAGCCGATTAGATAAGCAACGGGTACCATGCATACATAAACGCTTGTGGATGAAATACGACTGTGAAGTTAAAAGCACTCATGCAAGACTGGATAGATAAAGCTACCTAATGATGTGAACACTGTGGACGTCTTGGAGTGTGGGAGCAAAGCAGGCCTGGCCAATACTGAAAGTCTTCCCCATCCCAACAAAATAACAATAAATAAATAAATAGATAATAAAAAATAATATACACATAAATAACAATAAAATTAACAATAAATAAATAAACATAACCTTCTCAAGGAAATACCGTACATCACTAGGCATTTAAAAAAAATGATGGTACCAAAAAGATGTCATGATTTTTTTTCCTTGCAAAATCGGGTTCTTTCAAGGGTGATTAGAAAATAACAAACTCAGATAAAAACATGAGAATTTCACACTCGTTACCAGTGTAATAAACTCTATTTACCTAGGAATACGATAACTTTAAGAAGTTAAATAAGTACTATTATACTTAAGAATAGATGTCAAATTGTTATTGGTGCAATATATTTTAGTATATCACTATATCTTACCCATCTTTTTAGTATAAATGGTCCTAATTCAAAACCTTTCCCCCAAATGTGAATACATAATACCCATATAATTGAATGCATCGGAATGTATTCCAGAAATGTTTACTAAATTGGAATGTGTTTTTCTTCTGCAGTACTCTTTTAAAAGATCAGTCAAAATATGAAACAGGCTCTGAACATTAGGTTGATAAGTATTTCCAGCGTGCTGTTTACTTCCTTAAGAAATGAGGTGAAACCCTGTCACATTCTCACTAGTATTTTCCCAACATTCTGTTAAGTTCAACCCGAAGGACTCTATTAACTGCTACTCATGTTTCCTTCTTCCTTTTGGAGTAAAACGTCTTGCTCCAACTGTGACAGCAACATCAATGCTCTAGTTCAAGAATAGGCATCAGCGATGCCCCATTTCACTTCTTTTTGTTCTAGATTGTTCACTCATCATACATCCTTGCTCTCCTATCAGTGTCACACGAACACCTGCGTCATGAAACTAATCGATGCATGCACTAAGAACGCCATATCTTCTTTCCTTGTCTTCTAGACAACAGAAAGATAGCCGTCTGAGGAATGGAGGCCGTCTCAAAAATAAGAAGCCCTCACGTAACGTGAGCCAAAAGGTTACGACCACCAAAGTCTTCCATTTAGTTTCTTGCTGAGAAAAACAGAATTGTTGCAGTCCCACGAGTGGGTAAAACGTGAGCTGCGATATTCAATCTATTTCATGTGATTGTGAAATAGCCAGCATACTCTCATGACTAAGACTGGAATTTTCTTTCCGAGATTAATTTCTCGATTTGGCTTATTTATAATGAAACTCGGGACTATCCCAGAGGTGGGTGATGAAATTTGATTGGTTTCTGAAGCACTATGAGCTCAAATTGAATTGCACTTTTTGTTTTCTACAAAAACAATCAATCGTCTACAACTCCTCCCACCCCTGCTGAGGCGACAAGGGACTGAATTCAACTCCAAATACAACATTAGTAAAATATCACCATGTGCATCATTCTGCAGAAGAAGAAATGTGTGGCGAAACTGAGTTTCAACTCTGTGGTGCCTGCTTAACTTTCTTATAAAGTGAATTGTTTTTACCCAAATTTCACTGATCAAAACAGTATTCCCACGCATACCTTCACATAATGACTACCGAATGAGCCTACATGTACACAGATTTTAAACGAATTAAAATTCAATCAAAAAACTGTCGAGTGTAACTTCACAACATAAATTCCACAGATGATAAATATCAATCATAGCCATCAACCCACCACATACCTAGATTTGTTTATTGTTTTGTTTTATTGATTGCCAACACAACATGAACCAGAGCTGAACCTTTTACGGAGGTAGAAAAGTGGAGAAAAATGTATTGAAGGTTTAAGTTAGATTAGTTATGATACAGTACTGCAAAAGACGGTTGGAAACAAAACATTAGGAAAGATGGTCCAAGTCAACAGTTGAACCATAAGAAAACTTAAATAAAATATTGCCAAAATAAATGTTTCCACCCAAGTCACAGCTGAAGACATCAAACTGTATGAATCAGATATTGTCTTCTCTGCCAATAAAAAAATAACACATTGCATAAACAACTTTATAAAGAAACATTCTCCCTTGAGCAAAAACAAATTATTTGTCTAAACATTTACATAATTATAATCACAGAAATTGAATATTGAAACACCAGGCATGCCATACCAAACACCATTGACTTGTTAAATATGTAATCGGCTACCTAGTGCTACAATGAGCTCTGTGGAAGACCTACAACGAATAATAACACAAGTCTACTTCATTATGGAAGGCCTCCACAACAACAAATCTAAAACATCAAGATGTAAAAATGGACAAAATATCTGTACATTCCAAATAATATGAAGCCATCGTATCCTTGCTTAATACAAGTGACTTATCCTAGGGTAAGACTTGTTCCAGTCTTTTATATCATCAACCCCCAACAATATTGCATACAAGCTTGAAAAGCATATCTTCAAAATAAAGCTGAAGAAAACATTTGGGCAAGTCTATCAAAATAATGAAAGGAACAACAAATTGAAGAAATAACGTTTCACATTACACAATCTATAATGATTGTGTAGGCTGTCGTTAAGTCAATAATAATAATAATAATAATAATAATGTGGACTTACATAGTGCACGTATCCACCAAACTGGTGCTCAAGGCGCATTATATTATTACCCCTGCTCATCAGGCTCATAAATCATTCCTGAAACCATCTCAGCTCCCTGGGGAGTATACAGCTCAATTGCTGTCATTACAGCGCATATAGGGCTAATCAAACACAACAACCAACTCTGCCCTCACAGGTACCCATTTACCCCTGGGTGGAGAGAAGCAATTATGGTAAAGTGTCTTGCTCAAGAACACAAGCACCCCGGTCATGGCTGGGATTCGAACCCACATTCTGACGACTCAGCCATCAGAACACAAATCCGATGCACTAAACCGCTCGACCATGGCACTCCATCAGGAACTGTGGATTTTTTCCAGAAACAACCTTTTTTCTGTATTCAACCTTCTACTACAATAGGCTCACCTTTATTAATTCAGTATCCTATTGGTTCACTACCAAGGTCGCCCTCTAGCAAATAAAAAGCCATCCGAGAGCAACAAGATCCATTAGCAAGACCCAATAGATCAGTTGTCCTCTGCTTACTTCAACAAGATCCAACAGATTTGTTGCATTCTGTTGCATTCAGCATGGTCAGAGATTTACGCCTTCAAGCAATAGACCAATCATGGATTAACCCCAAGTCATGTGCATCCTAAGCACTAATGTTAACTTGGTCATCCACCTGCGCCGCTGGGTTAATCTTGCCATAAAAACCCAATGAACACTGCAAAGCTTTAACCAAGGTAATGGAGTAACACTCATTGAAAAGCGTTGTTATATCGGTCAATATGTGCTGTTTGATTGACTGGCCTGGATCAATCCATTTTCGTTAGATACTCCACAAGGACAAAACATCTGCATCCTTGACAGTTTGTGAATTGAATAGATAGTCTGAAAAGCAGATGTGATCAAAATGTCTTAGGAATACCAAAATGGGTTATTTCACTGAAATAGCTTCTTGAATACACCCCCCCCCCTCCACAACCTCAAGCACTCAGCAGTTTCTCATGTCTTCTGACTGTTCACCATCCTTCTTACCAACCTCATCTGGATTCGCCAAGGGGTCCAGATCGGCGAAGAGATTGAACCATGCCGACATGTCCGCCTTGGCTCCTTTCTTAAAGGCCTGGGACTTGCTGGAGTCAGGCTTATTGGATGGCTCCTTGGTGGGAGGTGCTGTGGTGGTGTCTTTAGGCAGTGCGCTGGCGACACCCTGGGAAGAGGGGACTGGGATGGCGATAAGGGATGGAGAAAGAACACCTGTTGTGACAAGAATGCAAACGTTTTTGAAGCATGATAAACATGTTATCTTTCCTGTGGACCACCATGGCTATACAAAGCCAGTCATTATAAGATTCATCATAACCATCTTATCAACATTTGGCAAAGTTAGCATATTTACTTCTTATACAAATCAAAATCTACAAGAAAAAATTCTGTGAAAATTGTACAAATTACTGATAATAATACCTAAAACTGAGAAAAAAACATTACATTTTAATTAAAAATATCAATATATTTAATGCTTGCATTACTTGACTTTTACACTTACCTTCAGAAGCCATGACCATGCTCCCACTCAAGAGGTCAGAGGGCAAGAAGCCGCCCGGCGCTTGACCCTGGCCATTTTGACCTTCCCCCCCAACCATCAACTCCTCAAAGTCAAAGTACTCGGACTTGTATGCCTGCTGTGTGGAGTCCTCGGCCGGCAGACCGCTTGGTGTGTTCAGGATTTCGTTGAGGAGGGCCATTTCGGCAAGCTGTTTTGCAGAGTGAGGGGGCTCCTCTGATAGAAGATCTAAGTCATCTTGAAAGATAAAGAGTATTGTTCTTTAATGACGGTGAATGCCTTTCATTGTTATCCTACTCAATATCTACAAATTAGTAAACAATATATATATATATAGGCTGTAACACATGACATCATATTTTTATTATTTCTAATGAAACTTAGGCAGGTGAAATAAGTATTTTTATCAATACAGGTCAATATAATAATATTTTTATTATAAATTGTTACCAGAATTATATTTTCACTGATCTAATTTTAAGGAAGGCACTATACAAATCTTCATTATAAATGTCTCCAATATTGAGAGTACATAGTACCGTAATTTCCTGCGTATAAGACGCGGCTTATCTGACTTTCAAAGGTACGAAAACGTCACTGCGTCTTATCTAACGGTGCGCCTTATCTGGTGTCGCTTGAGATCAAAGTGATGATTACCGCTTGTGTAACTTTCGGTGGACCTCAACCTAACAAAGCGCCGTGTTTTCCAATGAAGGTCGTTAGCGCAAGATTTTCATGCATTCATTCACCGTAAATAATACTCACGAAAGACCTCACTCGTGTGTGTGGCGTACCAAAAGCAGAATTCCCTGTTTCTAAAAATAGCATGCCCAACATCGTACCACGATCGCGCATTTTATCTACAACGCTTTCTAATGACTAAGTCTCTATGCGATGTGTGCAAGGTTGTCAACTTTTGCCGTGTCTGTTTTCACCTCGATTATTAATCACAGTGTATTACGCACAACACCGCGGGATCACTTGGGCGCAACCAGACTACTTTCCTGAGTACGCGGCGTGGTGGTGGCGGCATGGTCGTGCTATAGCGCTTCTGGCATGCACTGCACTACTGAGCGGTCATGGTGCGCCTTATACGGCGGTGCGCCTTGTACGTTGACACTTTAATCACATTCCCCCGATTCTGGGGTAATGCGCCTTATACACCGAGCGTCTTATACGCAGGAAATTACGGTATATGCCTCCCATGAAAAGCATAGAACTAACACAGGAAATATTAACAAGTTAACATATGAAATTACCCAAAACAAATATAATTTGGAGGACTCACTGGCAGAGAATTTTGTTGAACTTTTCTTTTTTTTTTTTTTTTTTTTGGGGGGGGGGGTCATTTTTTTAATCGTCTTAAAGAATATTTTCCAATATTGCAGTTCATGTTTGAAAACTTCATTTGGCTAAAGATTATGTAGATATTTCCCATTCAGAAGTGTTCATGCATGACTGTCTCTAATCGCACACGAAAGGCCACCAATGCTACACTTGCTGGAAGTGTTTGGCCGCAACACATCAGCACGGTGTCAATGTCACTGATGCACTTACACCCATCACATTAATACACAGACACACTTTTGCATAAGTCATCAGGAAAAGGTCATTGCTGGTTAGAACCTTTCAAACAATGTATACAGGTATTTCTGAAGTATTTCAAACAAATTCTGAAATAATTTTAATAAACCTTGTCATATAACTTACCCTAGCCAAAGTTTTGGCACTAAGGCACAATAGACTGGTTCCTGGCTCTTATATTTTATATTAGTGCATGCACAAGTCTTGGAACAAGTCTGAATACTTGTGACGATCATTTTGTTGTGATATTTCTCATTAATCAAATGAAGTTGATTTGACAACAAAAATGTTTGAAAGCACAAACTATCATTCTATTTCCTTAAAAATTGCACAATTTCAAGAATTTTTAATCCAGTAGACTCTTAGTAAAATGTCTGTAAATGCATCCACACTTTATAAGAATCAAGAGATATTTATAAAAACCAACCAGTGAAAGTTTATTTCAATGGTTATCACTAAAACCATAGCACCTGATGTTTGATGTCATCATCATCAACTTTAAACCAAATAGGCTTGCATGTAAATCCGTGTCCATTTATAGTGTATATGGGTTTGAACAGGGATGTACCTTTTGCATTACTGTTATTTCCCTGTTGTGTCTGGCTCTTGGCTACAGTGCCATCTCCCAGGCCTCCCATCAAGCTGATAAACGCACTCTCCTCCTTGTTCCCTCGTCCGTACTCTCTCCTCTCCCCCGGGCCTTCTTCCCCCAACCCTAGCTGCTGTAGTACGGTGCCACTCTCAGCTGTGGTATTGTCTGTACGAGGGATTTCTAAGGTTCCGAAGACGCGCTCAAACTCATCGGGTTCTTGTTGTTGGTCGTCTGGGTTAGCGTCTTCTCCAAATGATATTAATCTGAAATTTGGAAAGTTGCAAGTTTTTGAACCTTATATCCACACTGTGGTGAGAGCAATTTTCAGAAACTTTCCTCAAAGGCAAACAAATCTTGCTGTTTTCAACTGAAGTCAGGTTGGCATAGTGGTAACTTCCTTGACTTTCCACTCTGTGGACTCGGGTTCGAATCCCACCCGGATCCCGGTGGATTGGGTTTCAGTCCATCATCTGACTTTTCCTGGAATATTTAACGGCGGCCTACCTTTGATGTGATGCATTATCATCATCCTCCTCCTCCTCATCCTGATCATCTTGTTTCTCCTCTCCTTCTGTCCTCCCGTTCGTTGAACTCTCCCCCTTAGTCTTCTCAGCCAGCTGTTTACTTGTCGCTGTCAAGTCCTGTAAAATATAGCATCATTCAATTAGTGACTTCCTCATGTTTCTACAAGTACATCTTTCAGAAGTTGTAGTACTGTAAAAAATATTTCTAAATTGTTAATGTTATTTTAGAGAATTAGTATAACCTGTCATATGTCTTGAATGCAATGTAAACTACAATTGTGGACAAAATTATTATGACATTTTAAACCCCTGGCCCACAATTACAATGTTGTTTGCAGATGAAGGACTTTGGTTTCTATAAGTTGTCTGTGCACAATCCTCGGTGTATAGGGAATTACTCCTACAGATTACCAACAAAGTTTTCTGGACAACATTGTTTTGGGTGAGGTTGAGGAGATTTTACAATGAATTTAGTCTTCCATTACAAATTTATGTAATTTCCTTTTGATTATTCATGTAAATAATTTTAAAATATTAATGATTTTTTACAAGTGACTAATATTGATTTTTGTTCAAAATAATGGCACCAAAATGTCAAAATCTTCAAGGGAAGGTACAACATCGGTAATGTTAGCAAAACTGCTTCTATGAGTATGCTTACTCTCTTCGAATCAAGATATACATTGAAGGGAAAGTACAACATTGGTAATGTTGGCCAAACTGCTTCTATGAGTATGCTTACTCTCTTTGAATCAAGATATACATTGAAGGGAAGGTACAACATTGGTAATGTTGGCCAAACTGCTTCTATGAGTATGCTTACTCTCTTTGAATCAAGATATACATTGAAGGGAAGGTACAACATTGGTAATGTTAGCAAAACTGCTTCTATGAGTATGCTTACTCTCTTTGAATCAAGATATACATTGAAGGGAAGTTACAACATTGGTAATGTTGGCATAACTGCTTCTATGAGTATGCTTACTCTCTTTGAATCAAGATATACATTGAAGGGAAGGTACATCATTGGTAATGTTGGCCAAACTGCTTCTATGAGTATGCTTACTCTCTTTGAATCAAGATATACATTGAAGGGAAGGTACTGCATTGGTAATGTTGGCAAAACTGCTTCTATGAGTATGCTTACTCTCTTTGAATAAAGATATACAATGAAGGAAGGTACAGCATTGGTAATGTTGGCAAAATTGCTTCTATGAGTATGCTTACTCTCTTTGAATCAAGATATACATTGAAGGGAAGGTACAGCATTGGTAATGTTGGCCAAACTGCTTCTATGAGTATGCTTACTCTCTTTGAATCAAGATATACATTGAAGGGAAGGTACAGCATTGGTAATGTTGGCCAAACTGCTTCTATGAGTATGCTTACTCTCTTTGAATCAAGATATACATTGAAGGGAAGGTACAGCATTGGTAATGTTGGCCAAAACTGCTTCTATGAGTATGCTTACTCTCTTTGAATCAAGATATACATTGAAGGGAAGGTACAGCATTGGTAATGTTGGCCAAAACTGCTTCTATGAGTATGCTTACTCTCTTTGAATCAAGATATACATTGAAGGGAAGGTACAACATTGGTAATATTTGCCAAACTGCTTCTATGAGTATGCTTACTCTCTTTGAATCAAGGGAAGGTACAGCATTGGTAATGTTGGCAAACTGCTTCTATGAGTATGCTTACTCTCTATGAATCAAGATATACATTGAAGGGAAGGTACAACATTGGTAATGTTGGCCAAACTGCTTCTATGAGTATGCTTACTCTCTTTGAATCAAGGGAAGGTACAGCATTGGTAATGTTGGCCAAACTGCTTCTATGAGTATGCTTACTCTCTTTGAATCAAGGGAAGGTACAGCATTGGTAATGTTGGCCAAACTGCTTCTATGAGTATGCTTACTCTCTTTGAATCAAGATATACATTGAAGGGAAGGTACAGCATTGGTAATGTTGGCCAAACTGCTTCTATGAGTATGCTTACTCTCTTTGAATCAAGGGAAGGTACAGCATTGGTAATGTTGGCCAAACTGCTTCTATGAGTATGCTTACTCTCTTTGAATCAAGATATACATTGAAGGGAAGGTACAGCATTGGTAATGTTGGCCAAACTGCTTCTATGAGTATGCTTACTCTCTTTGAATCAAGATATACATTGAAGGGAAGGTACAGCATTGGTAATGTTGGCCAAACTGCTTCTATGAGTATGCTTACTCTCTTTGAATCAAGATATACATTGAAGGGAAGGTACAGCATTGGTAATGTTGGCCAAACTGCTTCTATGAGTATGCTTACTCTCTTTGAATCAAGGGAAGGTACAGCATTGGTAATGTTGGCAAAACTGCTTCTATGAGTATGCTTACTCTCTTTGAATCAAGATATACATTGAAGGGAAGGTACAGCATTGGTAATGTTGGCCAAACTGCTTCTATGAGTATGCTTACCCTCTTTGAATCAAGATGTACATTGAAGGGAAGGTACAACATTGGTAATGTTGCCAAACTGCTTCTCTGAGTATGCTTACTTTCTTTGAATCAAGATATACATTGAAGGGAAGGTACAACATTGGTAATATTTGCCAAACTGCTTCTATGAGTATGCTTACTTTCTTTGAATCAAGATATACATTGAAGGGAAGGTACAACATTGGTAATATTTGCCAAACTGCTTCTATGAGTATGCTTACTCTCTTTGAATCAAGGGAAGGTACAGCATTGGTAATGTTGGCAAACTGCTTCTATGAGTAGGTTTACTCTCTTTGAAACAAACATCACTCAACCAACATGTGAAAGTTTTAACTGAAGTGGAGTCTAAGTGATGATAACTGTTTTTTAAAGCATCACAATTTGTACAGTAAAACGTCCCTGTCTTGCAACCTTATTGTAAATGTGAATATGTTTTCATATTTTTCTCTGAAATGAGCACTTCAGACAGAATAATTACCAACTTCAAGTTTGTAAACAGGTAAATACCGATGTTGTAACATACCCTTTAAAGGGCCAGTATCATCACGATCAGAGCAGACTTTCAACAGGGCATGGAATCGGTGTTCTAGTTTATTAGATGATCATAGTGACTGAAGATTACTGATTCATTTATGCAGCAGCAACAGTAATATAACCTTATCATGTGGGGTGTTAATTTTCAGTCACTGAGTTAATCTAAAACTAGCACTGCGATTCCATGCCCTGTTGATCGTGATGATAATGTCCCTTTAAGGAAAGGGGGGGTCCAATAAACAAAGAAATATAAATAACAAATCATTGCTTGCTCTCCATTCATAGCTAGTTCCAAGTCAACTAGTGTTGGAGCATGTTCAATCAGACATATTCTCGGCGCCTAAATTTACTCAGATTTTTTTTTCTGATTCTGCTCCAAGAATAAAAACACACTGATGAGCGAATGAAGCAATGTTGACACGTGTTACCACGTGTGTTTAAATCATAAGTACATCATGCATATTTTTTATTTCGAAGGACCACCACATGTTTACACAATGCTGCACAATGATGCGTGACAACCACTCGTCCCAACTGGGGCACAAATTCAGAAACTGAGCCCGAGAAAATGCCCTTTTCCTCACTAGTGTTTATTGGGGTTAAGTCCTCTTACTGTCCGGCAATTATTAAAAAACAACATTGGCTAGAATTTCTGGCACTGGAGGGCTATACTTCACTGGCAAAGCATAACAGCTGGGAGTTCGTCACTGTTTGCAGTAGATCAGGCTAAAAATATACCACAGACCCTGATTAAAGGGAAGGAACTAAATCAGCAAAACCGTTCCTATGAGTAATCTTACTCTTAGCGGGAAGGTACAACATTCGCAATATTGACAAAACTGCTATCGTTGCATTTAAGGGACATTATGGTCACGATCAACAGGGCATGGAATCGGAGTGCTAGTTTTAGATTAACTCGGTGACTGAAAATAACACCCCACATGATAAGGTCATATTACCGTTGCTGCTGCGTAAATGAGCCAGTAATTTCCAGTCACTGTGCTCTTCAACTACATGTAGGACACCGATTCCATGCCCTGTTGAAAGTCTGCTCTGATCATGACGATACTGTCCCTTTAAACAATCTATAAAAGTTTCAGCTCAATGTGGAACCCCAGTTATAAGAAAAGTGTAAAAAGCATTCAACATTTTTACAGGTAACACTTGGAGCCGAACGTGACAAGACACCTAATGAGATTTTATGACCGTACATATGCTGCATTAATGTGATTCTCATATACTGCATTTGCCTGATGCATAACTGAAGTGCAAGTGCACTGCGTGGAATGCTATGGGCGAGCAGCTTGTGTCCTGATGGCCGAGTCACCAGATAGTGGATTCTCATTATGTGTCTCTGAGCAAGACACCATGATTGCTTCTCTCCACCCAGTAGTAGAAATAGGCACCAGCAATAGACCTTCCATCCCTGATCAACCATACTGACGACTTCACTTTAATAGGTATATGCACTTCAACAGCTGACTTCTAAAATTAGTTTTATTCATAGGCACTTCAGACACATGGGAGCCCCTTACCTAGTCAAGTGAACAATTTATTTTCAAACAAGCCTTTGAATATCAACATCAAATCCGAAGATGCTACCGAAAGGCCACCGTTAGGTGATACTCTACCACCAACATAATCCAAGATCACTCAGCGTGACAATACATAAAGCGAGTATCATTTGTAGGAAAATCCTGAATTCAGAGTCGAGCAAGTCACTTGTATGAAATAAATCACAGATTTCTACCTCTTAATTTCCCCACGATCGTACGATTGAATTCCTATCCTAGATGAATAATACTGGTCACATCAAAATCAGACCTGTTAAGTAGAATTTGACATTTCAAAGTGTCCTCATTAACATTCACAAACATGTACATGCTAAAAGCTTGCACATTTTTCATCCGTTACACCCAAATCCTCTCACATCCCAAATCCCCTCACATCCCAAATCCCCTCACATCCCAAATCCCCTCACATCCCAAATCCCCTTAACCGCAACCCCCTCACGCCCCAAAACCCCAAACCCCCTCACACCCCAAACCCCCTCACACCCCAACCCCTCAACCGCAACCCCTCAACCGCATCCCCCTCAAACGCAACCCACTCACACCCCAACCCCTCACACCTCAAACCCCCCACATACCCCAAACCCCCCGCACACCCCAACCCCTCAACCGCATCCCCCTCAAACGCAACCCACTCACACCCCAACCCCTCAACCACAACCCCTTCACACCTCAAACCCCCCGCATACCCCAACCCCTCAACCGCAACCCCACACTCCAACCCCTCAACCACAAGCCCCTCACACCCCATCCCAATCACACACACTTGTCTCACAAGTAATGATACAGGGCACATTCTCGATACCATATTTTATTCAAGTAATTTTTATGATTCTGTTCCCAGTATAAACACACTAATCAAACTCTGACGCACGTGCTTAAACACGTATTATATCACATGCATAGATAGCATTTGAAAATCAGGCATATTTTTGTTATGAGGAACTTCACATGTTCACGTAATACTGCGCAATGACATGAGAAACTTTACTCTACCATGAGTTGGTAAAAAAAACTATATTGTTTGTTCAGTATTTTGGAAGATCTATATGAAAATTGTTCATTTTCATATGAGAACCATTCTACTTGTTTTCCTTGTTAATTGTAAAAAAACATTGTCAGTATACATATCCTTAAAAGCTGCAACTGTTCTGCTTTTCATTAGCTTATGATGTACTGTACTTGTCCATTTCAACCAATATACGACCCTGCTGTTAAACGATGATGGAGTGCTTACCCAATCATTATAGGTGCACCGAAATTACAAAAAATTCTTACAATTTTGCGGTCAGTTATGGCGTACCTCTGATGACATCAGTTAAAATGTACGAAAAACAAGTCTCTTAACATCACCCCAAGACACTAAATCTAAGTGGAAAGTGCATAATTCATACCTCTCTTGCCTACGTACACGTATATGGCCTGAGTATGCAATACAATACAAACAACATGTTGGTATTATTCCTAGCGTCAGAATCAAGAATGCCTGATGATCTGGAGGAATATGTGGTTTTGTGGATTACCATCCTCAGGGGAAACGAGGGTGCATATTGGACCAACAATGAGTGATGCGTCATGGTCGGTCATCCTCTCAGCAACAACAAGTGAGCAATGATCGCACCGAATTTGTTATGGTTAGTTTTTAGACTAAGAGCCCCCCCCTCAAGCAAGTGGACACTTCACAAGCAAGCAAGTGGACATCTTTTCCACAAATGAATGTTTAATGTCTCCAATCTGACTCACAGCCTCTCCAAGTAGTCTATACATTAAATGATTTAAAATCATGCACGTAGCAAAAGGAAGGGGGTCCCCCAGGCTAATTTTCCCCTGCCCACCCTCTTTACAGATTGCTGGCTAGACTGATATTTAAGTTTTACATATTAGGAATGACGGAGGGTTTACACATAAGATTGATTAACTCTAACCTTCCCAAATCCTCCCAAATCCTCTTTGCCAAAGTGAAGGATTTTGAAAGATTGAGGTTACATGCCCTTTGCTAAAGTGAAGGACTTTGGAGGATTGAGGTTATTAGGCATACTTGCCTTTCCATGGTACATGTACATCCATGTTTGTCGTCATGATTGCAAGTTCAGTGCTTGGGTCAGTGGACACTGTTTATTGCTCCATGCATTCAGGGAGAATCCCTGGCCATGTACATGTATCACATATTAGAAACACATGTGTGCATACATGTCATGTGCTTGCTTTACTACTGAAGGATTTTGGAGGATTCAGGTTATGTGTAAGCAAATGGGCCGAGGGAGTTAGGAAGGATTCAGGTTATGTGTAAGCAAATGGGCCGAGGGAGTTAGGGTTAAGTTTTCCCGCAAGAAGTCTGTGAAATGTAGCAGATTTATTTGAATTTGCAGCATTTTGGAAAGTGTTAGTGTTACCATGTGGTGTGTCACTGTGAAGGCATTTGTTATGCTGTTGTTAGCATTGCAAGATGAGTAAATGCATTAGTAACTTACCTTTTAAACAAATCAAGAAATCACATACAATTATTGTCTTATTGTTACAAATACCACCGAAAAAATAACATGCAATAAGGTAAATTGTAAAAACATGATGAAAAAAGAAACAAAGATTAAACATTTGAAAATGACTTCACCAATAACAACAATTTTGAAAGAAACAGTGGGCAGGGTAGATCGACACCAACAGGAAGACATTTTGATTTGAGTGATTGGTCCAATCCCATAAAACAATGGACCTGACCATACCCAGCATACCAAGCAAATATCAGCCAGTGGGTACCAGTCTTATCCACCATACCACCCGCATGCATAAGTTATCCGTTAGTGTTCCATGGTTCCCATAATGATGATGTAGAAGGTTGCATGAGTTGGTTTAAGCAGCGGAAAGCAGCATTGACGAGAGTGGGTGAAGGGGGAAGGGCTTATTCAGTCTAAGGTACCACGGTGATGATGGTGATTGACAGTTCTGGTGCAGGGCAGAAGGTTTTTCACGAAGAGGGATAGAAAAATCCATGTTGATCCTCCCCCCCCCCCCCCACCCTTGTTTTTTCCTAGCTTTTATTCCAATGAACAATGGTGCAGATGTGAACCAATTCTGGCCTAAAGACACATCTCCTCGCAGTGATGGACCCAGGAATTGGCCAAAGTGGGGAAAGGGGAGGGGGAAAGGGAAGGGAGGGGGACCATAAACTACAAAATGCATGCAAAGGTGGGAGGACGAAGAGTTCTGCCACTGTGTTCATGACCATGTTGAGATTCATGTACTAAAATGTATTTTGACCACCGACTCAACCACAGCCGTCACAATGACCATCTAAAAGTACACTAGCAGATTGACTGAATATGCCCCTCCCCTTGTTTGAAACCTCAGTCCAGCGTGCGTGCAACCATGCAACAACAACAAAATGAGAAAAACGGATGAAGAAAAAGCAATTGAATGTTTCTGACATTACATTTTCTAGCTCCTCTTCCCAATTTGGTACAATGTCCCTTGCGCCTGTCAATTTGGCTAGCTGCTTACTCGTCTCTGATAACTCCTGTAAAGTGCAAGACAAAACGTGGACGACACACAGAGGAGGAAAGAGGTCAAGGTCACATGAACAAACAAACAAACAAACAAACAAACCATGCATACTATGTACTGTTATCATAAAAACCGAGGGTGCTAACTCTTTGTACAGGAAATGCTTAACTGATTCAGAAGTGAGACTGAATCAGCACTGGATCACAATTTAAAAAACTTTTATTTAAAAAAAAAATGGAAATGAAACACACTGAAAGTGCTCTGAGAATTTTAAACTTTCAAAAATTGAAAATTACTCAGTCTAGTTAAATTTTCAGGAGTAAAAATTTCCAAAACCGGAACAGAATATAAAAAGAATGATAATCATTAAAAAGTTTAACTTTCAAAATTGGTCAATGTTTCAAAATTGTTTTGATATTAACCCTAACCACCCCATATCCTGCTAAGTCCTCCAAGGGGCACTTTTTTGGAAAGATTCAGCACTGTTGGAAACTGGTACTTTCATCTCTTCAAATGGGGCAGAATTACTACCTGGCAAGAAGTACAGGCCATAAGTGCTGAATATGAAAGATCAACGAAAATGCATGGTGCATTTTGGAGATAAGGGCATGTTTCCAAAAGTGCACTGATGTACTTTGGAGGATTCAGGAAGGTTCCTAGCCAGAATATCTAGGGGGTTAGGGTTAAAGAATATTTACATGCAGGCTTCGAACCAGCAACCCTGTAGATAAGCGGTCCAGTGCTCTACACACTAACACTAGCCAACACTTTTTATTACATTTGTGGATTTCATAACTTGGAGATCTATTACATGTAGCATAATACACTGTAGTTAGCACAAATGGTTTCATAACTAACACATAAGGTTTGCTAAATTAGAACCAAAAAAATAAACTAAAGGGACTGATGTAATGTCTAAATATCTCAACGGAGTACATGTGAACCACACTGTAACAATAACGACAAGATTAAACCAGAATCGAGGATCAACATAGATTTCAAAATTGTGAAACATAATAAATAGGTAGACTTCCACATGGGAGAAAAATAATAGTAAATTGGGTTTTGAAACAGAAAATGTGACTGTCCCAATCACAGTTTTACTGATGCATAATCACTTTGAGAGTAGTCTACGAATTATCAAATCATTCAAATGATGTCACTGAAATAGCCTAGAAATATCAACATTTGTGAAAGAATGAATTTTCAAAACCATACCTTAAGCATGTTAAACTCGTAATGCTGGTATCCACGGAAACCCTCCTGTACGGCGGACATGGTGCGGGACGTTTTCTCCCAGTAGTGTAGTAGCATGTTCTGATATGTCGCCAACGTGTGAGAGAAGAGATTGCACCGGCTCGCCCCTAGGAGATCAATTTTCTGGCAGACGTCATTCTTAAGTTTGTCAAATTTTTGCTTTGTGGTCCGAACTTGTGCTTGGACCTGGTCGAAAATTCAAACAAATGCATAAATGTCCTATTTAAGTTACTTAAGTTATATGCACATCGTGAGGAAAATAAGTTAGGGATACGTAAAGTGTTTGATTTGATGAACTTTTGTTCAATTAATATACACATCGAAAATTAGAGCATTCATTCTGAGTTCTGAATGGAGAGGGGGTGTGTGTATGGGGGAGGGGGGGGGGGGCAAGGACACCATACCTGAAAAATATACTCAAATGATGCTTGTTCATCTTAAATACTATCAGAAGTCTGTTGTCTATATGTACTTTAACAAGTTTGCTGCATGACCTAGCCTATGGAATTGCACTCCAAATGCATGTACGCAAAACGAGCATCCTAATTGTATGGCTACCCTGCTTGCGGGCTGCAAGATGCAGCTGCACAACGCACACTTTCTTTGCGCGTTTACAGCGCAATATGAGTTAAACACGCTTGTGAAATACAGTCAATTACGCATGTGACAAATCCCCCAGAATGCACTGCTTCTTTTGAGTGAGACCTTGCGCATCAGTCTGTTGAATACAACATCATGGATGGCTTAAATGCATTATTCTGAATATTATGCTTTGGACTACATTGTAGGTTAACCCTCCTACTATAGCTGCACTTTAGTGGCAAGTTGCTATAGAAGTCAAAATCAGTCAATTGATTGTTTTGACCGTTGACCCAACTGTGCACACAGGGGCATTTTTGACTGGTTTTTACTGTCATTTTGACCACCCTGACTCATTTTGACCTACATGTATAAATGTACATGTACTTAGTACACGTAAGGTTTGACAGGGTTTGACTTGGCAAGTACGTATCAACATTTTGACTGATTTCGACCCTTGCAGTCACAGTAGGGTTAATACACAACTACCACACTTCATGTCGGTAATACACTGTATATGTTCAACAATAAAATGAGCAAAGACCCTGGAACTTGGCTTAACCCTAACCTTCCTAAATCCTCCAAAATCCTCTTTGCCAAAGTGAAGGATTTTGAAGGATTGAGGTTACATGCTACATGCTCTTTGCTAAAGTGAAGGATTTTGGAGGATTGAGGTTATTAGGCATACTTGCCTTTCCATGGTGCATGTACATCCATGTTTGTTGTAGTGATTGCAAGGTCAGTGCTTGGGTCAGTGGACACTGTTTATTACTCCATGCATGCAGGGAGGGTCCCTGGCCATGTACAGTACATGTATCACAGATTAGAAACACATGTGTGCACACATGCCATGTGCTTGCTTTACTACTGAAGGATTTTGGAGGATTCAGGTTATGTGTAAGCAAATGGGCCTAGGGAGTTAGGAAGGATTCAGGTTATGTGTAAGCAAATGGGCCTGGGGAGTTAGGAAGGATTCAGGTTATGTGTAAGCAAATGGGCCTAGGGAGTTAGGGTTAATCCAGATCAATGATCATTGTAGGTTGGTAACGAGACTAGTATTCAAACAAAGAGCCAGACAATGGGACTATATTTATCACAATTAATCAGACATAAAGTCCCTTCTATAAGAGGTGTATTAGACAGAAGAATTAGTGTTACATTACATACCCTATGTAGGCCTGAGAACACAAGATGTCCACACAATACATGCTCTTGAAACGTTATGTGGACTTACACACATCCATAAAAGTTTTTCACGAATTAGAAAATCTCAATTTTCTCAAAAAGGAAGCATTTTAGTATATGTCGTTATTTGTCGCAAAATGAAGTAGATTAATCAAGGGAAAGACTGAGACAAAATCCGCTCCAAAAAGAATCTGCAGTGCAAATGTCAATGGTTTGAAAAATCTGTTCGTCTTAACTGCACGAGAACAAACGAATGTCCACTTAGGGTTTTAACACCGTAATATGGCCTGTCTGACCATAGTATGGCCTGTCTGACCGTAATATGGACTGTCTAAATGTTGTCGTTTACCTTGTGCTCATTTGCATAAAGAAATGTTTAAATAATGAGACTATTATTAGCAAGCACGTCTAGGATACATCTAGGTAATTTTGGCAAAACTGTCTAACAATCACTTTGTGAAGTATCTCATTTCACAGTATTTGTCTTCCATTCAAAAGGGAAATTATCAATGTTCCAAAAAAAAAAGATTTCAGGAAATTGCTGAAATAAATAAATCCAGGCAATGCATTTTTCGTGTGCAAATATTTCGAAAGCAATAATAATAATAATAATAATGTGTAGACTTATATAGCGCACGTATCCACCAACTAAGTGGTGCTCAAGGCGCATTCTTTTTTACGTGCATTACACAACACACGGGACCTACGGCTTTACGTCCCATCCGAAGGACGAAGCAATTATGGTTAAGTACCTTGCTCAAGGACACAAGTGTCACGACCGGGGCTCGAACCCACACCCTGCTGCTGGCAACACCAGAACTTGAGTTCGGTGCGCTAGACCGCTCGGCCACGACACTCCATTATGTGACATCAAAACCTACTTCTCTGGCTACTTCTCCTCTTTCAAGAAAATTTTGAGGCAAAGGGAGAAAAAAAGAGTAAAACATCCTGAAATCAGGAAAAATCACTGGCCTAGCTAGGCTTTATCAAAAAAATGAGTAATTACTACAAGCCTGGTTTATTTATAGCACAATGGTTTATTTATAGCACAATGGTTTATTTATAGCACAATGGTTTATTTATAGCACAATGGTTTATTCAACAATACAAACATTTATTGATATAGCTTCCAATTAATTTGGACTTCCTTTTCTAGGGGCTGATGCACTTAATGAACAAACAATAGAACAATAGCACCTACATTTTTGTTTTTTCAGTCACTTTTATTTATTGTTGTGTGGTGATCTGCTAAAATGTAATAGCATGGAAGAGACTGGACAAGAACATGTAGTGTTTTCCTGTATGCGATTCCTATTTCTTTTGTAAGTGCATAGGGACCTCACGACGATATGCGCTATAAAAGATTTGTTTATTATTGTTGTTGTTGTTGTTGTATGTATGTTGATGTATTTCAGTTAACAACAACAACAACAACTTCTTTTAATAAAGCCACCAGATTTTGAATTTCTGCCTCAACTACGCCTAAAAATGACACAAGCTAATTAGACACTCTCACTACCCCTATGATTATCAACTTTCTCTCGTAAAATTGGAATCCAATTTGAGCATTTTTTAAATTTGTTATATTAATGTCATCAAATGGCATCATCGGGCGAGGATTTAGTGGGGGTTAATTGCAAATTAAATCTTGTCAAATTGGTCGGGACGCTTGATTAATTTGTACGGTGAGCCTGGTCAGTGTCCACAGCCATGGCATGTGTCACGTTTGATACAGTGCATTATGTGTTGATTCGAAGCTGCACTTATAAGTTAGCTCCTTCAGGTTTATTGCCCTCTCCTCTGGAAAAAGAGAAGACAAAACCACCCACAAGATACAACTTTCCTGAGAATTGAAAGCTCAATTATATTAATGAAGTCAGATTCCATACAGCTGCAAATGTCTTACCAAAATGGTCAAGGTTTATCGAGGAAAATGTTGATAACAGTAACCATAGCTACTTGCGAGGGCAGATCCAGGGTTCACACAGCAAGATAAAGTATGGTAAATTCACCTTCATGGCAATCAAAAAAATGGGGTAGAAAATGTCCCTTTTGCCCTTACCTCCCTAGGCATTTTTTCTAGGAACCATCCCAAATCCTCCAAAATCCACCAAGATGCAGTAAAAAAAAGTACCCCAATTGTTGGACTTTGATGGAATTGGTACAGTAGCAAATGCAAAGCATCCATGGCTTGGCTATACACAGCCCTGAATCCAACAAAAGCAGCCGGTGGAGTTTGGTACACATGACTACATGCTCTATTCCTTGAGCTATACATGTACAGAACTGAATCAAGCAAAACCAGGAGGTGAATTTTGATGGATTTGGGGTTATTGAAATAAATGGAAGGTACATTAGTATTTCGAAACATACACACACTCATTTCCAACTTCTAGTTTCCAAAAATATATTAAAAACTAATCTGTGAAAGTTTCATCAAAATTAAAAACTTTAAAAAACTTTACAGATTTGTTGCATTTTTTTTTCAAAAAATTTGTTTCTTCTCTTCAAATGGAATCGTATCTCAAGATGACTGATTAATGTTGAGGTTGTTATAATTTGTTAATTTGATCTGGTTTATTGCCAATGTTGTAGCTTCCTCTCTATAAATGCAGTTGGTGAGAGGTCTACGTTAAAAGGATGCAAGCTTGAATTACAAGTTAATTGTTGCATTATCAGCCTCTATGACTTCTCAGAATGAAGTTACATGTAGTATACAGTGTGCAGTGACCGTAACTCAATAACCAAACGTCATACATCATCAACTGAGATGATTCATTAGAAAATAAATCATATTAAATGTCTTTCAAGAGAAGCAATTTGTGATGTGTCAGAATCAGACACAACTATGCTGGGGCCTGGGGGACTATTTTTTTATTTATTTATTTTTTATTTTTTTATTATTTTTTTAAACTTATTTCCAAAAAAGATGCTAATTTTCGCCAAAATAATAAGTATTTGTCCAAAAAATATTAAAAATATGTTGCATGTTTTCCCTTTTTAACTGTTGATCAGTTTTAGAGAAAACATCACTTTGATATAATATGGCAAATATACATGTCATATATATTTGACACAATGACACAATTTGGTATACATGTATTTATACGAATATATATACAAAAATCAATGAACCTGTGAAAATCTGTCACAAAATGACATTCAATTTGTCCGAGACTGTAACGCAGTGATCAATTTAGTTTGTATTTCATAGCAAAATGCTACACAATCTCACAATTGGCTAATTTCAAAATCCATAATTTGCTATTTAAAATTACTGTAGCAAAAAATACACACAAAACATTTCTACCAAAACCTTGCTAAGAAACATTGTGTGTAACAACTAAGCAAACAGCAGACTGTGAATAATTTACCAAGAAAATTACTCTATGGGGACCTCATATGCAAATCAGTCAAGCAAACTATGATGTATGTGTCACTTTTTTGTGTATTGTTAAATAAAGTCATCATTCATTAGTGAACATACTGTTTAGATCACTGTATTATTATTGATAACTGTCACACAAGTCAATTATCCATGAAATTAACTTGTGTGATGAATGTTCGAGATTCGTGATGAATGTTCGAGATGAATGTTCGAGATTATATACGTGTATACGTGTATCAGGGCCACCTTGGAAAGCAGTGTTACTCACTGAATGGTGCTACCCTGAATAAAGAAAGCTTAAATAAATAAATAAAATATAGTACCTTTAAAGGGAAGATATAGAATTATTAATTCAAAATTAACAAACTTGTCAATTATTAATTGTAAAGTGAAACTCATTTGGTGTACATCTAATAATGGTATCAGTCTCACCAAGAAATAGTTTTGTCTGAAAGGTCAGATTTTTTTAAAGAAAGGTGAAATAATTTCCTAAATTTGGTGTTCAATGAATACCAGTAATCTCAATGCATTTACACTAATTTCTCGTTAACGAGAAGATTCAAAGAGAGTTTACCCAATATTCTAAAAATAGAAGTTTTTCCAACATTGCCAATGTCGTACCTTGCCTTTAATGATAATTGTTTGTCCCAGAAAAGAACTCAGGCAGAACTACTTGAATCAAACAGACGCCAAGCTTACAATTTGTCTTACAATCACTTACAAAGATAATGGTTTAAGAGTGGTAATGATGAGATTACACATCTTACTTTTGGAAATGAGTTTTAAAAGCAGAACACAGATGAGAAAAATTACCAAAAACAACATTTTTTTTCTAAAAGTCAAAACATGTCCTTAAGACTCATCTTGAAGATTCGGTAACATTGTTTGTCATGCAAAACTTCAAAACATTTTTAAATTGCAATAATTTAAAAAGCCCACGTGCCAAATATGGCATTTAACTCTTCATTAAGATTAAACAAATAAAGCTCTTATTCCAAATTTTCACCACCCGATCACTCCCACGTTTTTGTTAGAGTATTTACAGCAATTCAATTTTACTGAAGAGGATTTCAAACCCTTCCCAGGTTCAGGCTACATCGCAAACTTTATTCTACAGATCATCCAATTTGTGATGCCTGGCCATAACAACATAGGGAAAGATTATACTCATGAGCCTCTTACAGGGCACCGTTGTGACATCGTCAATTGACTTTTTAATAATAACAAGCTCATATTGCCAACATCTCAGCCATTTAAAACTTTAAACTGCAAGTTACTCAGTAACCTGAGATGGTCTGCCATTTCCCTCTTTTAATGTTCTTGAACTTTCCCACAGGGAGAGAGAAGTGTGGACAAGAGAAGGCCAGCTTAACCACAGGGGAATGAGCCCTCATTTGGGTCTTATAAGCCAGAGTTAAATAAAAGGACAGGTCTTGGGAAAACTCTGCAATTACTACCAAACTGATGACTATGACGAGCAATTAATACCTGTTTGGATTCCAAAAGGGTTTATGGGATTGAAGTGGTTTCCTCGTAAGGAGTAAACAGGGTCGTTCACCGAGCTACAATAAGGTTTACATGATGGCAAACTATTACATTTATTAAAAACCATTAACCCTCCTACTGTTTGACCATTTGAAACCATTCAAAATTTCCACTTACCAAAATGCCCATTGGTTTTGTACACACATGGTGATACCATTTGAACAGTGTTGGTAGCAAGCTTTACTACCATTCAAATCCATTCAAATGCATAGAGGGTCCATTGATTCACCACTTAGAAGTACACAAACAAGGTTTTGTATTATCTGTACTACCATTTGGAAAGATCCAAACAAGGTTTTGTATTAGCTGACCTACCATTCAAAACCATTTGGGGAATCAATACTGTACACAGTTATTTCACCATTCAAAACCACAAAAGCGAATGGTTTCAAATGGTGGATCAACTTGTATGAAAAAGGTACTAGAAGTAGGAGGGTTAAAAGGTAAAGAATGGTTAAAAGTGTGAAAAAGCTTTCTTGTTGAAAAGCTGATGATGGTGCTTTCGTTTTGTAAAAAGTCACTTTCGAAATAATTTTTAAAATGAATTGCTGTAATTTAAAAAAAAAATTAAGTTATTGACAATCAGACAGAGTACTCTTTCCTATTAAAATTCCACGTAATAATCTGAAACTTTCATAAATTTTCTTTAACCCCTAACCTTCCCAAATCGTCCAATATCCTCTTTGGAGTGTCGTGGCCGAGCGGTCTAGCGCACCGAACTCAAGTTCTGGTGTTGCCAGCAGCAGGGTGTGAGTTCGAGACCCGGTCGTGACACTTGTGTCCTTGAGCAAGATACTTAACCATAATTGCTTCGTCCTTCGGATGGGACGTAAAGCCGTAGGTCCCGTGTGTTGTGTAATGCACGTAACAAAAATTTGTTTAAATGCGCCTTGAGCACCACTTAGTTGGTGGATACGTGCGCTATATAAGTCCACACATTATTATTATTATTATTATTATTTGCATAACTGTAGGATTTTGAAGGATTGAGGTTATTAGGACATTGCAGTGGTAAAGGAATTAGAAGGATTGAGGGCAAATGAGATTTTTTGTTTGGTGGATAATGGAGGATTGAGGTTACACTGTACAATGTTGGTCTGTCCAAAAATGATTCTGGAGGATTGAGGTTATTAGGCCTACATGTGTGTACTTGCTTTTAGTACATGTACATCCAGGTTTATTGTAGGTAAATGGTCAGTGCTTGGGTCAGTGGACACTGTTTATTGCTCCATGCATGCAGGGAGGGTCCCTGGCCCTGGGCCATGTACATGTATCACAGATTAGAAACACATGTGTGCGTACATGTCATCTGCATACAATGGTACATGTAGTGGTCATTGTGCTTGCTTTACTACTGAAGGATTTTGGAAGATTCAGGTTGTGTGTAGGCAAGTGGGCCTAGGGAGTTAGGAAGGATTCAGGTTGTGTGTAAGCAAGTGGGCCTAGGGAGTTAGGAAGGATTCAGGTTGTGTGTAAGCAAGTGGGCCTAGCGAGTTAGGAAGGATTCAGGTTGTGTGTAGGCAAGTGGGCCCAGGGAGTTAGGAAGGATTCAGGTTGTGTATAAGCAAGTGGGCCTAGGGAGTTAGGAAGGATTCAGGTTGTGTGTAGGCAAGTGGGCCTAGGGAGTTAGGAAGGATTCAGGTTGTGTGTAGGCAAGTGGGCCCAGGGAGTTAGGAAGGATTCAGGTTGTGTATAAGCAAGTGGGCCTAGGGAGTTAGGAAGGATTCAGGTTATGTGTAAGCAAATGGGCCTAGGGAGTTAGGAAGGATTCAGGTTATGTGTAAGCAAGTGCGCCTAGGGAATTAGGAAGTATTCAGGTTATGTGTAAGCAAGTGCGCCTAGGGAGTTAGGAAGGATTCAGGTTATGTGTAAGCAAGTGGACCTAGGGAGTTAGGAAGGATTCAGGTTATGTGTAAGCAAGTGGGCCTAGGGAGTTAGGGTTAATGACTATATGTATCTTGATTTAAAATGGGATTAAGCCAACATTACCAACGTTGTACCATCCTTTTAATAATCTTTGTATTTTTCTGTAATACAGAAGTGTAAGGATGATGTCAAAAATTATATAATTTTTGGAGAAATTCCCTTTTTTCATCCTTTTGAAAACAGCCACCACAAATAAGTTAACGCTAACCCCCTACAGGCATTTCACAGGCACCCAGATGAATTCAACACAATGCAACAACAGAAAAGTGTGCAGGCTCAAGGCAACAAGATCCATGAGAACAACGGTTCTTTTGTTCTCTGCTGAAGGCAACATGATGCAACAACATTTTACATTTGTTGCATCTTGTTGCACTGAGCGTGGTTAGGGTTTAAAGCAAAGAATTCCTCTTACGAAACAGAATAGTTCAACCTAGTACTGTGGCCACCTGGACGAAGAGACCACCTGCCCAAAGTGGCCAGGCCTTGAGACTCAATCCATGTTAGTATATATCTATCATAACACATGCTATTACAAAGGAACTGTCCCAGTACATGTAACCTCATAAAAAAAAATACACAGCATAATAAAGCTTCCAAGAAACAACATAATGTAATGGCCGTTATCCAATATAAAATTCTCTTTAGTAAGACGTCTGCTTGAAAGTGTTCAGCTTATGAGTGAAGACAGGTCTATAAAAATCATCCCCAGGTTCTGAAGAACAACAGCAAGCCCAGGACACAAGTGTGCAATTTATCATCAAGGCAATTAATTAACTGATATTGACTGATGTGGGGGCACTGTACACTTCGAGGTTCATTATCTCACTTCACCTGGTCAATATCTGACAACAGAGGGGGTAGTACACATTCACAAACAGTAGATACCTTCAGTATTCTCAAAAATTACTGTTTTACATATAACTTGCTTGGTGTCAAGTGGGTGTTTGTATCAAACTAACATCCCTTGAAATCTTTCTGTCTGAGGTCTTCTTGTTTCGAAGAATAATCAATTGTTGTTCCCCAATTATGTGCTTCAAAACTGTTGCAATGAACTGTCAACATTCCACGTTAATCCTAACCATGCTAAATGCAACAGGATGCAACAGTTGTAAAATTCTGATGGACGTTGTTGCATTCAGCAGCCAGTACTGATGACTCAATCTGTTGTATCTTGTTACATTCAGCACTGGACAGTGTTTGTATAACAAATAGTCTGTGTTGTGTCTTGTTGCATTTAGCATTGTTTATTCATGTAAATAAAGAAGGTTTCTTTTGATGTAAACAGTAGAAAACAAAAATAACAAGAAAAGAGAAAACATGTAAATAAGGAAGGAAACAAAGAAAGTTACTTTTATGTAAATAAAGAAAACAGAAAGAAGCAAAGAAAAACAGAAAACATAAAAGTAACAAGCATGTAAATAATGGGAAAAGACAATGATGATTACCATAGCAGAGAAGCACAAAGCTTGTGCAACTAAATAATCCCCTTGTATGTTGTTGCAGACAGCACTGTGCTTGAAAAACCACAGTCCAATGTACTGAACCCTTCACTGCTAGGTGCAACAAGATCCCACATATGGATCTTGTTGCACCTAGCAGGCCTCTATCATTGACCACTGTTGCATGTGGTTGCATTCAGCAGGGTGATCAGAAGGTTACCCTAGCAAGGTTAGGGTTAAAGTGGAGTTTGTGGTTTAATGATCATAATTTCTGAATGTATTTTCACTAAATTCTCATTAACGACACAACGTAATGAGCTGCAACTTCCACATAAGTGTCTTTATCCACATGAAGTGATGACATGGCAGAATGGAACCTTACCAATGGTATACTTTCTCTTTAAAGGGACAATATATCGTCGCGATCAGAGCAGACTTTCAACAGGGCATGGAATCGGTGTCCTAATTCAAGATGAACACCGTGACTGAAAATTACTGGCTCATTTATGCAGCAGCAATATGACCTTATCACGTGGGGGATTATTTTCAGCCACCGAGTTAATCTAAAACTAGTTGAAAAGTCTGCTCTGATCGTGACGATACTGTCCCTTTACCAATTAAAACGTCACAGGTCATGACTGTGGAAAGAATGAAAAACACCACGACTGCAAACCCCGAACTAACATGGACGTCTTACCTTTCTAAATTTCTCTAATTGCTTGAAGGTGTCGGGGTCTAGCTCCTTCGATATATCCTTCATCCACAGCAAGGCGGCTCTGTATTCCAACCGAGAACCTTCCATCCGGTTGATCGTCATGAGGGTGTCCGAGATGGCCCTGTATCGGAACGTCTCAATTTCTTGGTAGAGGCGCACCAGAGGGCCACGGAGGCCTAGTCTGTGAATGGGAAACAGGATGGTGAAGATGGTTGTTCTCTGACTGGTTCAATCATCACGACACAAACTGATAACCTAAATGTTGATTTATAATCATGCACAATATATCTATTCCAAAAATATTTGTGTACAGCGTGGCAGAGGCCGAAGGACGTGGCTAAAAAATGTGCAATCGTACCCCCCAAATGAATGCCTAATGTCTCCTTGGTCCATCTTTCAAATCCGAGTTTTCTACCAAATTAAGACCTGCTCTTGTTAAAGCAGTGGACGTGGTTTTTCGCGATCATGACCACAAAACTTGTTCCCGACGTCAAGATCATAGACCAGATACAAATTGATAGAGCCACGTGAAAAAGCACACCATGACCAGAAATTTGTTTGAAATGGTTATGTCCAAGACCGTCTTCAACATCAACGTTTCTCAAAATTGTAATAAAATTTTTGGTAAAAAATACCTCCTTCATGAGATAACTTGTACAAGCAGCTTCTGCCCTTGTAAAAAATAATTATATGATAATTCCTATACAAAGAAAAAAACTTTTTTGACCTGCCATCTTGAAACAAAATTTAACCGATTTCAAAACTCTATATGAATTTGCTCGAAGCAGTCTCATAAGTGTAGTACATCCGAACTCGTGAAAACACTCAATTGATGACCAATGCATGTCTCTGGTCATCACTGCGGCCGAAATGTACCCATGGCAATGGCTCTATCCGGCCAATCTTGTACTCACCTCTGTTCTGAAGACACAATCTGTGCTTTGCCCACGGCTGCCATCATCTTGCCCGCTCTTGTCTTATCATGAGTACTCTGTGATTTCAGGAAACGACCCATAGCGTTCTCATCCTGGGAAAGTGCTGTAAACATGGAGGGAAACGCATGGTTACTATCTGACATTTTGCGGAGAAGTTACCCTAAGGACTATGAACTATTTTCACTTTTTTTTCTGGTTGAGGACACAGCGTAAAGAGCTAAAACTTCCACAAGAAGTGAGACCATTCAAAAGGAAGTTTGCCCATGTTATACTTTCCCTTTAAAGGTAAAGTTTAAAATTGGTTATCCAAAAAATTATAAAATTGTGAAATCATATAATGTAAAACTAACTTGGTGTAAAAGCTGCTGATGACATCAATCTTCACGAGAATTAATTTTGTCTGAGGCACTGAAGAAAAGTGAAATAATGTCCAGTTCGAATTGAAGAAAGAGTATTCTTCTCGCAATAGTATTATGAAAAACTCTTACAGCATTTTTACTATTTGAAAAACACAATGTATTGAACTGAAACTTTCACAGGTTGGTTGTTTAAAGTATATTTTGATTCAAAGAGAGTAAGCATACTCATAGAAGCAGTTTGCCAACATTACCAATGATGTACCTTCCCTTGAATGTATATCTTGATTCAAAGAGAGTAAGCATACTCATAGAAGCAGTTTTGCCGACATTACAAATGCTGTACCTTCCATTCATTGTATATCTTGATTCAAAGAGAGTAAGCATACTCATAGAAGGAGTTTGGCCAACATTACCAATGTTGTACCTTCCCTTCAATGTATATCTTGATTCAAAGAGAGTAAGCATACTCATAGAAGCAGTTTTGCCAACATTACCAATGTTGTACCTTCCCTTCAATGTATATCTTGATTCAAAGAGAGTAAGCATACTCATGGAAGCAGTTTTGCCAACATTACCAATGTTGTACCTTCCCTTCAATGTATATCTTGATTCAAAGAGAGTAAGCATACTCATAGAAGCAGTTTTGCCGACATTACAAATGCTGTACCTTCCATTCATTGTATATCTTGATTCAAAGAGAGTAAGCATACTCATAGAAGCAGTTTTGCCGACATTACCAAGATTAAAATTATTCATATTGTGGCTACTTACCACATAAATTATCCTGGTACTTCTCAATTATTCTTAAAAGGTCCATACATGTTTTCTGTATTGAACGGAATACCTGTAACATCATAAAATAATAATATAAAATATAATTACATTCATATCTCCGAGTCGTAATTAACATATTTGCCTATCATTTTTTATCTTCCAATGGGTATATTTTATACAAATCTTTTTATATTTTGATATCCTCACGATCACAGCACACTTTCAGATAATAATAATGATAATCAATTTGTATTTTGCGAAATATCCTCTAGCTATGTTTATAAACAAATCTGTAAAATGTCCAATAGTAAATCTCCTGGAATTGATTGTATTTGCCCGAAATTACTAAAAATTGCTGCACCTCTCATTTGTTCTTCTCTTGCTCATATTTGTAATATATCTCTATGTACATCAGTATTTCCAAATGACTGGAAAGCAGCAAAAGTTACTCCAATTTATAAGTCTGGTGACAAATCAAATGTTGATAATTATCGTCCTATATCTGTATTGCCTATTGTTTCTAAAATTATTGAGCGGTCTGTTCACGACCAGCTGTATTCACATTTAATGTCCAATAATATACTGAATGATTGTCAATCAGGTTTTAGGAAACACCACTCTACTACTACCACACTATTGGATGTTCAGGATTACATATTAAATAACATTGATAATGGTTGTATTACTGCTGCTGTATTTCTTGACCTCAAGAAGGCTTTTGATACTGTAAATCATAGATTGCTTATAAATAAACTTAATATGTATGGTGTAAGTGGGGATGAGCTATGCTGGTTCATGTCATATCTTGACAACAGAAAGCAAGCCGTTAAAATTGGAAGTAGTTTATCCTCATTTCAAAATATTAATATTGGTGTTCATGAGGATCCATACTGGGACCATTGTTGTTCCTTATATATGTAAATAATCTTCCAAATTGTGTAAATTGTAAAACTGTAATGTATGCCGATGATACTACCTTGTTATTTCGTTCATCACATCCAAATAGTCTTCAGGAGGATCTTAATAACAACTTTAGCAATATTGGAAAATGGTTCTTAGAAAATAATTTAACATTAAACATTAACAAAACAAAGTTAATGATCTTGATGCGAATAAGAATCTGGATAAGTTCAAAGGATTTCCTTAAACTATAACAATGATATAATTGAAGCGTGTTGACCATTTTAAGTACCTTGGAGTAATTTTGATAACCAAATGACATGGCTTGATCATATTAATCATGTATCAGCTAATATTTCAAAACGTTGTGGTGTTTTAAATCGTGTTAAATATAATTTACCAAACTGTACTTTAAAAATGCTCGCTGAAGCAATGATAATTCTAATTTTGATTATTGTAGCCCTGTATGGTCAAACTGTAACAATGAACTAAAAACAAGGTTGCAAAAACATCAGAACAAACTGGCTAGAATTATTTTATCTGCTGATATTAGGACTCCAATTAATAGCATGATGACTTCTCTTAACTGGCTTAAATTAGATGACAGATGGACTAACCAAATGCTCATAATGATTTTTAAATGTTTAAATGGTACTTCTCCTAATTACTTGTCTTCTAAATTTATATTTACTCATTCTGTACATAATTATTCAACTAGAGGTCAGATTTCAAATTCCCTTATTATTCCACAGTGTAACTCAAATTCTGGTAGACGTATGTTCACTAGTAGATCTTCCCAAATATGGAACAACTTACCACAAGATATTCGTATTAATTATCAGACCATGTCATTAAACCAGTTTAGGAATAACGCTCTTACACTTTTACACTAAAATTACATGTCATCCATTGTTATTTATATTGTTATGTATGTACCAGTAGTTTGTATTATGTTATGGTTAAATTGTTTTGCCACCTACATGTACATGTACATGTATTTTGTGTATGTATAATTATATTCATTACTGTAAACATTGTACTTATGTCAGGGCCACCTTGGAAAGCAGTGTTTTTCACTGAATGGTGCTACCCTGAATAAAGAAAGCTGAAATAAATAAAATAAATAAATTTCAATAAGGCATGGAATCAGTGTCCTAGTTGACGGTGAACACATTGAATGAAAATTACTGGCTCATTTATGCAGCAGCAGCAGCAGCAGCAGCAGCAGTAATATGACTTTATCATGTGGGGTATTATAGTAGTCACTGAGTTAACCTAAAATCAGCACTCTGATTCCATGCCCTGTTGATCATTCATTCATTCATTCATTCATTCATTTTATTTCCACATCAATGCAAACAATAAGTAGCAGAAGTACATTCTTGAAATAAGTTAACATACGTGTAAAAGTAGATAAGACTAAACAAAGATGTGGAGGGGGTTTGCAAGAAGCAAAGCTTGTCGGGTGCAAACCCCCTCATATATATTATTTGTGCTCTAAGTTAAATCTAGACTTAAAGCATAAATAATCAAAACAAACATTTTTGGTTACAGAAATGAGTACAAATATCAATGAACGAAAGACAATAAACAAAGAAACACTAAGCAAGCAAACAAACATCCCCCAAAAAACACAAACAAACAAACAAACAAACGCAAATAATGCAAAGCGGTGAAACTAGTATATTAAGTTCATGCACTAATAAAGAGTGATAAATAACGAATTAATTTCAGTTTAAAGTGGGGTAACGAAGAATTGATAGAACAATGATAATTATGGATGTGTTGGGAACTACTTGTATTTATTTAAAAGAATTTCCTTAAGTTTGTTCTTAAAGGACTTGATATTGTTAAGTTTCCGAAGAGAATTGTCGAAAGAGTTCCACAGTTTTGGTCCCGTATACTTAGTAGTTCTTTGGGCAAGTGATGAGCGAGTTAAGGGAATGTGGAAAAGGGAGGCCTGGCGTGTAGAATATGAATGTACCAGTTTATTACTTGTAAACATTGAGGTAAGACATTTTGGTAATTCATTATGTACTAACTGAAACATAAAGCTACCAAGTTGCAGATTGTATAGATCATTAATTTTTAAGGATTTATGTTTAACAAAGAAAGGATTTGTGTGAGCAAAATAATGAGAATTGTTAACAATGCGCAGGGCTCGTTTTTGCAAAATATTGCAAGATATTGTGTCTTTAACCTATCATTACCACGCCCACCAAACAGAACTAATTGCATAAAAGCAACAATTGTGTATTATAGAACATATACACAAAGACATTGGCCGAGAAAGGTTGTCAGACTTAATTGCACAAAAATAAGGAGTCACACAGAATATAAATATTGTAATTAATGTGGTAATGACATTAACCTCAAGTTTCGCATCCAACTCGGAATCTCCAGCCACCACAAATTCATCTTCTTTTCTGCCCAGTTTCTTGATGACAGCTTGCTTGGTCACCCAATACTGTTTCTGTACTCTGTTGGCCACAGATTTCCCTCCTTGTTGCTGTTGCTGGACGTGGCGGTCGTAGTCGGACAAGGAGTATCCGCCAGTGTCCCAGCTGAAGAAGACAGAGAAACAAAATTATCAATCAAGATCAATCAATTAATCTAGACTGATCAAATCAGTCGATCTATCAGTCGGTTGATCAATAGATTGGTTAGTTTTTCTTGTTATTCCATTCAGCATTGATTTTCCCAGATTTTTGCTAAATTTAACAGGTAGAAAGTCACCAAAACATATGTAAATTAGGGCTTGATTGGGGAAATTTGTGAATTTCACCAGATTATATGATTTAATTATGAATATTATGAAAACCACTCAATGCAAAAATAGGTATTATTTTAATTTAATTTATTTATTTATTATTATTACTTTATTTTTATTAATTAATTAATTTATTTATTATTATTATTATATTTTATAGATTTTTTATTTTTAATTTATTTTGGTTTTTTTTTTTAAATTAATTTTTTTTGGGGGGGGTTGTGGGGAGTGGAGATTGCTAGGGGACTCATGATAGTGTCATCAAACAATTTGGCAGTCCTAACCAGTAGTTACATATAGGTACTTGTGCCATAACAGGGGTTAAAATTAACTTGCATTTTATGTTAGCCAGCATTGTACTAGTCCTCCTTATAGCTGAGTAACCCTTTGAACAATGCATAAGGAATTAACCCTCATATGACTGCAAGTGTCAAAATCAGTCAAAATGTTGATGTACTTGCAAAGGTACATCTAGTGCACTTAAAAGTTAAATACTGTCAAACCTTATGTGTAGTAAGTACATTTACAGGTCAAAATAAGTCAACCATTTTTGACTGTAGAGTATTGTTCAGGGTGGTCAAAATGACAGTAAAAACCAGTCAAAAATGCCCCTGTGTGCACATTTGGGTCAACAGTCAAAACAGGCAGTTGACTGATTTTGATCTCTATAGCTACTTGCCACTAAAGTGCAGCTATAGTAGGAGGGTTAATATATTAACCCTGTTATAGTTTATGTGTATTTTAATGTCCCCTGCATTGTAACTCATACAGAACACAAAGTATTTGTGTATAATATGTTAATTTTGAAAAAAACCTTGAATTTCAATTAACAAATTGTGATTTTTTTTGTGAAGCGTTCTGTTCACTGGAATATATTAAACAACTGTTCTGTCATGAAATTAATGCAGACAGCATCATAACTCATCTAATTAAATTAGCATCATGAATTAATTCATTTTACTGCATTATATATGGTGAAAACCAACAGTGAAATACAGTTTACATGTGTAGATACCATCACAAAATACCAGAACAAAATATGTGTATTTGAAAGAATGCAGGTCACTGCATTGTTTCCGCGCCTTGAGCGCCCAGCAGGGTGGATATGTGCGCGCTACAAATCTTTATTATTATTATTATCTGGATTTCAGTGCACTGTTGATTTGTATATGTACATATAATGTAGTTATTTTAAAGTCTGAGAAATACTCCATTTTTACCAAAGTCAAACTTTTCATAATTTGTGCGTCTGCAACATTCCCACTGCCTTTGTTACTTTACTTTACTTTACTTTTATTTTGGCAATACAAACAATAATACAAAGAGATACATAAAAATAAACTGATTACAAAGCCAAGGATAGCCCAAAAAGCTGTGTATAACACAGCTTATTTCCATCAGGGTCCTTAAAAACACACAGGCAAACAAATACAATACAAAAAGCTGTGTATAACACGGCTTATTTCCATCGGGGTCCTTATAAACACACAGACAAACAAATACAATACAAAAAAAAGGCAAATAAAAATGTACAGGAAAAGTGAAGAATAGTGATTAAAAAATAGACAATTTAAAAAAATTAGAGTTGAGAAGAGAGGTGTTTTTCACTGCCCTTTTAAATTGATAATGATTGTTGGAACATTTGATGCTATTAGGAAGTAAATTCCATTCATGAATTCCGGTATAAAAAAAAGGTATTGCACTCAGGCCCTTTCATTCTTGGAACAACAAAATTAGTGGAACTACATGTACCCCTGGTAGAATAATTATGCATATCTGAAACCTTCCTAAATTTTTGAGAGGTAGTCTGGTGCTATTTCATGAAAAATTGTATAAACATGATTTAGCTTGAGTTGTATAACACGATCATTAACGCTTAACATGCCAAGCTTGTTCAATTCAGTTTGACCAATATGTGATCCAGAATCCATGTTTAAAATAAACCGGACTAATTTGTTTTGTGTAACTTGCAGCCTTTTTTTCAGTTTTACCGACAATGCAGAGAACCAGGATGAACAACAATAGTCAAAATGACATTGTATGAGAGCAGAACAAAGTGTTTTGCGAGATCTCTCATTCAAATAGTTGGCATGTCTGTAAAGAAAATGCAATCTAGCACCAGCCTTTTTAATCACAGAATTTACAATGTTCTCACCAGTTAGACTCTGATCAAGTGTAATGCCCAGATATTTAACTGAGATTGAAGGAGTAACAATCTTCCCATTACAAGACACTTCAAATTTATCAACGCTGCTTAATTTCTTCTTGGATCCAAAAAGGATAGACTCAGTTTTGCTGAGGTGCAAAGACAGTTTGTTATCAATCAGCCACTGCCTGCATGATTCCAGCTCCCTACTCAAACTGTCAGCTAAAACTTCAGGGTCTTTACCAGAAATGAACAGGGCACTGTCATCAGCATACAGCAGCAAATTAGATTGGACACTTATTTTCATATCGTTCACATAGCAGAGGAAAAGTAGTGGCCCTAATATACTACCCTGTGGAACACCACATGTTATTTCCATTTGTTGTGATTCAACCTGATCAATAAGTTGAATATATATGAATATATGAACATTTATATCTACGACCAGTCACTCCAAAAGAAACTCTTCTTGTATACTGCATACACATATCTCCTATGTACTCCTGATGTTACATTACATTACATTACATTACATTACATTACAACAAGTATTTATCATGCGCCATTCCCGAGAGGCTCATGGCGCTTACAAAAGTTCCACGCATGTAGGCTTGGGGGGGGGGGGGGGGCGGTTCAGGATAAAATGGGTGGTGGCAAATAATCCTTCCCACTGGATGAGTAATTCCAGTTGCCATGCATACAAATATTACCCCTAAAAGTTTGAATATTTTCTTCCTGCTGAATTTGAGTACCACTTTGTCAAAGGGATCCACTTTCCACGAACCACCCCCTACCCCTGCCCCCACCGCCAACACCTCTTTTCCAATCCACCCCATGTGTCTGTGGGTAATAGGTGTGCTTACCTAAGACTCTGAGGAACCTGTTGATATGATATATGCTTCCATCGTTTCATGTTTAATGAAAAGTGTTGCTGATGTATGGACCTGCCGTACACACTATAGTCAAGTAATATGACATTCACAGACAGTTATCTGTACAAACTGTGCTTTATATACTAACAGACTAAACACTCAAAATGTTTAAGTACATGTACAGCTATGTATACCACTGTGAGATGAATAGAGTTTGACGTGTGTTCCATGATAGGGCAATGCCAATGACCCCATAGTCAGAGACAGCGTTATTCAGCAGTCAAGCATGGAAAACTGGTCAACTGACTGAATACACACAGTACATTGTGCTTTAAATCCAGTATGTCCAACAATGGAGAAGCGTTCAATCAGCCATATGGGAGCACAGAGTCTGACTCTCCTGTGCGTGTTCACTCTACTGTGAAGGACTATTTTAAAAGTTACTCGCCGTCAAGAAATGTCGTCAACAAGTTGACAAGGTAAAGTACTAAGTGCATATAATCGTATTGTCATTTTTCATATCCTTCTAAAGATCATTATTGTGATGTAAGCTGAATGCGGCTAATCCGCTCAGTGCGTATCCCTCAGGTATCTCAATGATAGTACACTTTGACTTTGTGCAAACACTTAATGCGCATATGCAATGGTACTACGTGCCGACGACCAATGATATCCGGAGAATTTGCGCATGCACACATCAACTGCAACAACACGCTGAACGCGACCCAATATCATTGCCCTAACATCCAGTGGTGATCTCAGAAGTGGCATGCGCCCTCAATAGCTCATGCACTGAGAAGATATCTAACCCTGAACACTTTCCAGTAAGAGTCTACGATGCTACATGTAGATTCAACACGAAACTATAAACCATCATTAGTTTAGGTACAGTGTACATGAACTAGCAAATAATCATAACTTGAGGTGAAAACAAACATTGATGCAGATAGTGTACGTGTACATATAATTAACAATGCTACAAATGTGATGAACACAATACCAGATGGTTTCCAAATACACGTACAACAGAGCTCTAATTGTATAAAGCTTCCAAGTTTAACAATAGCCTCACATATGGTGAGGGTATTGTTAAATTATTTATGAGTTAAATAAATGCAAATATTTTGCATACTAAGGATTAGGAAAGATACTACCTAAAATTTACATTGAAGTCAGGACACGCAGATAATAGTCCATTAACCCTCCTATGGTTTGACCTTTCAAAACCTTTCAAAATCTGCTTACGGGCCAAAATGGCTATCAATTATTATGAACCCTTTAAAACCCTCCAGAATTTGTTGCTACTGAACAACCACACCTTTCAATACCCTTTGAAAGGTATTGAAACATTTCAACACCAGTTTGTTCAGAGAGTTGTTACACCTTTCGAAACATTTCATAGGTCCCTTTTGTCAGACAGTTTTCTCACCTTTCAAAACCCTTCAGTACAGCAAACTTGAAAGGTTTTGAAAGGTCTGACAATTCTATGGCAACTGCACTGTATATAGGAGGGTTAAGTTTGTACACCAACTCTGACCATACAGTGTACATGTATTGCCTACTAAGCTCTTAATGGTACATGTACACAATGTATGTATTTGTCAAAGTGTACATTTCAAGTTAGCTTTCCAATCTAGATTATTCTAATGATCTGATTTTTGTTAAAGGGGCAGTATCATCACGATCAGAGCAGACTTTCAACAGGGCATGGAATCAGTGTCCTAGTTTAAGATGAACACAAGGACTGAAAATTACTGGCTCATTTATGCAGCAGCAACAGTAGTATGACCTTATCATGTATTGGGTATTGTTTTCAGTAACTGAATTTAATCTAAAACTAACACTCTCAATCCCATGCCCTGTTGATCGTGACGATATTGTCCCTTTAAACTTAATTTTTATTTTTTTTCCTATACATCCAGCAACTGCTACATGTACTTCCCAGGTTTAGCACCGTACATTGGGGCATGATCCCTGGCTAGCGACTACATGAACTGTGTTAGTTTCAAGGTTTCTGATGAGGACTTATCCACAATCATAATTGAGAATTGGGGAAAGAATTGATGAAGAATGACAAAGTTTGTTTCGAGTTATGCTGAGTCGCAAACTTTGTAATAGGTTTTTTTTTGTGTTCCCAAAACATGAATCTGCCCATTTGCTTTTTTATCAACAAAAACGACTCAATTTTGAAAACGAAATTTATACAATTTTGGGCACAGCTGCAGCCGATAAAGGACCTTGCATTAGGCTGGTTTTAATCACCTGTGGACATGTCAAAACTGGTCATTATCCTGCGGTAAAGATCACGTGACAAACTTTTTATTACCTATAAAATGTTACAACCACACTGAACAACAGTTAGACATGCTATTTTAATGTAACTATGTTGCCTGTTTGATAATAAATGACACAGTAATGTACAGAGAAATGAGAAAGCAGTCTAAGAAATGGGAAGTGTAGTCTAAGGATTGTACACATAACTCAGAGTGTAACAATTGGAAGTTACTTGCCTGTCAAAATATGGTCCGGCGCTAGGCCAAAGAGAGAAAATTGGAGAGAAAAAGACAAGACATAATAAAATGAAAAGGGGATTCTTAAGACTTGTTAAGGTTATGGGCATGGAAAGAGAGAGAACCCTGGAAGCTGTCTCAATGGACTTTTATTAGCAGCCATCTTGTTTTTGTTCCATACAAATCAATGTGACCAAACCGAGGCTGGAATGAAAATAGACTGGTTCCTGAGAATCAGTGATGTGATCATACACACAAGGAATCAGACATACATTGTATGGCCAGTATGACAAGTCGTACACTGTACCTAGAATGTATTCCATATAAACAATGGACATGAACCAATGTTAAAATATATACAAATCCAATACTGGGATTTGTTCCCCTCCCCCCCCCGCAGTAAAAACCTTAATGACAGATCTATTTTCATCACCCCAAAACATGTCACATATGTTACATATGATTCAAATCAAGCATTATACACTATTCTTTTGTTTTTAAACTGACTTTGCTGTTTCAATTAAAATAAATTCTTATTTTTCCAAATGTGATCCAGACTTATCCGCAGCGCGTATCCCTATAAATCCTAATGATTTGTCTCATAGAAGATATTTAATGGACGCTGTTAAATCTATTCACCAGGTGGTACAGGAATTGCATGCATGCTTCACGACGGTGACACACAGTGAATGAAGATGGCATTTTGCGCACTCTTCAGCTGTCTACAGGTATGTTACTTCGTTGTATGCGCTCAGCGCACACTGTAACCCTCTAGTGGTGAATTTGCACCCAGTGTCAAGTGAGCGATGTGCGTACACTTTATGTGCATATGTACACATGTGTGTAATTCTGCCAGCCAAAGATCGCTGGAGATATTGCGCGTGTAGGCACATCAACAGCAAAATACACCAAACGCGATGCACTGTGATCGCTGCCCTGTGATCTAACAAGATCTTCCTTGGTGACTACTTCTCTTCTTTCAAGAACATTTTGAGGCAAATAGAACCTTGTAAAAAACCCTGAGAAATCACAGACCTGCGTACAACTGGTGTACAAAAATTGTTTTTCTCTACAGAAGACAAATACATGTAGAGTGAATTGTTTTCAAGAGGGGAGGGGAGGGTTTTGTGGGGAATCTTGGTGGCACTAAATTTCTTTTTCAGATTACAAATTTACAAAGAATTTACACTTACAGACCATTTCTTTCATAAATTATATTGTTTGTTACTCTGACTGTGACATCATGTATTGTTTGTTACTCTGACTGTGACATCATGTATTGTTTGTTACTCTGACTGTGACATCATGTATTGTTTGTTACTCTGACTGTGACATCATGTATTGTTTGTTACTCTGACTGTGACATCATGTATTGTTTGTTACTCTGACTGTGACATCATGTATTGTTTGTTACTCTGACTGTGACATCATGTATTGTTTGTTACTCTGACTGTGACATCATGTATTGTTTGTTACTCTGACTGTGACATCATGTATTGTTTGTTACTCTGACTGTGACATCATGTATTGTTTGTTACTCTGACTGTGACATCATGTATTGTGTGTTACTCTGACTGTGACATCATGTATTGTTTGTTACTCTGACTGTGACATCATGTATTGTTTGTTACTCTGACTGTGACATCATGTATTGTTTGTTACTCTGACTGTGACATCATGTATTGTTTGTTACTCTGACTGTGACATCATGTATTGTTTGTTACTCTGACTGTGACATCATGTATTGTTTGTTACTCTGACTGTGACATCATGTATTGTTTGTTACTCTGACTGTGACATCATGTATTGTTTGTTACTCTGACTGTGACATCATGTATTGTTACTCTGACTGTGACATCATGTATTGTTTGTTACTCTGACTGTGACATCATGTATTGTGTGTTACTCTGACTGTGACATCATGTATTGTTTGTTACTGTGACATCATGTATTGTGTTACTCTGACTGTGACATCATGTATTGTTTGTTACTCTGACTGTGACATCATGTATTGTTTGTTACTCTGACTGTGACATCATGTATTGTTTGTTACTCTGACTGTGACATCATGTATTGTTTGTTACTCTGACTGTGACATCATGTATTGTTTGTTACTCTGACTGTGACATCATGTATTGTTTGTTACTCTGACTGTGACATCATGTATTGTTTGTTACTCTGACTGTGACATCATGTATTGTTTGTTACTCTGACTGTGACATCATGTATTGTGTTACTCTGACTGTGACATCATGTATTGTTTGTTACTCTGACTGTGACATCATGTATTGTTTGTTACTCTGACTGTGACATCATGTATTGTGTGTTACTCTGACTGTGACATCATGTATTGTTTGTTACTCTGACTGTGACATCATGTATTGTTTGTTACTCTGACTGTGACATCATGTATTGTTTGTTACTCTGACTGTGACATCATGTATTGTTTGTTACTCTGACTGTGACATCATGTATTGTTTGTTACTCTGACTGTGACATCATGTATTGTTTGTTACTCTGACTGTGACATCATGTATTGTTTGTTACTCTGACTGTGACATCATGTATTGTGTGTTACTCTGACTGTGACATCATGTATTGTTTGTTACTCTGACTGTGACATCATGTATTGTGTGTTACTCTGACTGTGACATCATGTATTGTGTGTTAGTTCACTTACTCAATCAGTCGTTCATCCATCATCAATCATTATTTAACCACCGTGATATGTAACCTAATGAGGCTTCATTAACCCTAACCCCCTAGGCATTCTGGCTAGGAACATTCCTGAATTCTCCAAAATCCATCAGTGCACTTTTGGAAACATGCCCTTATCTTTAAAATGCACCATGCATTTTCGTTGATCTTTCATATTCAGCACTTATGGCCTGTACTTCTTGCCAGGTAGTAATTTTGTCTCATTTGAAGAGGTGAAAGTGCCAGTTTCCAACAGTGCTGAATTTCTCCCAAAAAATGCCCCTTGGAGGATTTTGGAGGATATGGGGTGGTTAGGGTTAATATTAGTCAAACAGTAACTACATTGTACAAGTCATGTATGTGTAAATGACGGCACTGGTAGCATGTGATCAATCATATGAATGAAGCTACCCCCCCCCCCCCATCCAGCATCCTCTGCTCACAATCTACGACACGCATTTACACTGATGTAACCATGGTAACCAGTTGCTTTTATCTCAAGACAAGTTCAGACAATAATGTTGACTTATGTATCCAGCTATTTTAAAGGGTCCATACACATGTTATGTACTTCAGAGACCATGCAAGTGTATCCATCTGTTTATGTATTTGACAAGCCCTTTGTGGAAATCACTCGATTCTGTCACTGGCCTTGTCTTGAAGTTAACAAAGACAAGCGAGGTAAATTTACCTGTATTTCTCCCTCAACTTTTTTGGTGCCCATTGAAATGCTCCTGAAGACACTTTGCCCATTACCAGGGGAAAATTGCCTTGCCCCTTCAAAGATGAAACTTAAAGGGACAATATTGTCACGATCAACAGGGCATGGAATCGGAGTGTTGGATTTAGATTAACTCAGTCACTGAAAATTATACCCCACATGATAAGGTCATATTACAGTTGCTGCTGCATAAATGAGCCAGTAATTTTCAGTGTTCTCATCTTAAACTAGGACACCGATTCGAGTCCCTGTTGAATGTCTGCTCTGATCGTGACAATATTGTCCCGTTAAGGACTGCTGGCATACATGAATAATGCGTGTTTACGATGTATATGTACAGAATGTTAAATCGACAGCCATTTAGCAGAAATAGCATCACAATCAAAGATTTAATGATGACTGTACTACTTCCACCACGCTAACCTTCAAATCCTACCATGACTTCCATCGACAACAATAAATCTATCGCCCACAACAGTAGAACAAAATACGCAGTAGATGTAAACATATGCTGTTATGCAATAACATCAGCTGGACAGGGGATAGTGGCTGAGGGCGGCGACCAACAAAGAGTAATGACACTCATGGTGTTAGCCAGAGGGGTGTCTGGGTGTCTTTTGTACACCCGGTTTCAATTTCGGACACCCTATTTCATCTGTCATATTACATGTAAAAGTATTGCAAATGAACAATTTGGACACCCTACATGTATTTCTAAATCCTGGTTAACACCTTGATGACACTCATGAGGAGACAATGGGGAACTCAATACTGCAACGGTCAAAATATTGATACATTTGCCAAGGTATATATCTAGTGCACTTAAAAGTCGAACACTGTCAAACCTTACGTGTAGTAAGTATACTCACGGAATTTAAAAACGCATCATCCCAATAGTTCACATATTTTTCAACAGCAGATTATTGCAGTGAGAAATAAGAACATAGGTTAACAATTTATGAGCGCAAATTTTCACATCATACTGACACAATAAAAGTGCTACGTACAATTATGGCTTCAATTTATCACTGCATATAAGTTATACATATTTATTCAGAAATATAAGTTGATGCGTTTTTAAATTCCGTGAGTGTACATTTACAGGTCAAAATGAGTTGACCGTTTTTGACTGGTAAAAGCATTGTCTGGTATTGTTCAGGGTGGTCAAAATGACAGTACAAACCAGTCAAAAATGTCCCTGTGTGCACAGTTGGTTCAACAGTCAAAAACAGGCAGTTGACTTATTTTGACCACCATAGCTACTTGCCACTAAAGTGCAGCTATTATGTAAACACTGGATAATGCAATGACATCGTTGACTACAAATGTAGCTCTGTGCCCTATGATTGTAATATTCTTACCCACTGGATCTGTCCATTGTAAAAGTCACTGTACACTAATTTCTGCAGGTTGTCAAGTCCTCTGAAAAACAAACATTATTTGATTAAAGGAATAGAATTGATAATTCAAAAATAACCAAATTTAAAACTAACTTAACCCTAACCTTCCCAAATCCTCCAAAATCCTCTTTGCCAAAGTGAAGGATTTTGAAGGATTGAGGTTACATGCTACATGCTCTTTGCTAAAGTGAAGGATTTTGGAGGATTGAGGTTATTAGGCATACTTGCCTTTCCATGGTACATGTACATCCATGTTTGTTGTAGTGATTGCAAGGTCAGTGCTTGGGTCAGTGGACACTGTTTATTGCTCCATGCATGCAGGGAGGGTCCCTGGTCATGTATATGTATCACAGATTAGAAACACATGTGTGCATACATGTCATGTGCTTGCTTTACTACTGTAAGCAAATGGGCCTAGAGAGGTAGGAAGGATTCAGGTTATGTGTAAGCAAATGGGCCTAGGGAGTTAGGAAGGATTCAGATTATGTGTAAGCAAATGGGCCTAGGGAGTTAGGAAGGATTCAGGTTATGTGTAAGCAAATGGGCCTAGGGAGTTAGGAAGGATTCAGATTATGTGTAAGCAAATGGGCCTAGAGAGTTAGGAAGGATTCAGGTTATGTGTAACTGTAAGCAAATGGACCTAGGGAGTTAGGGTTAATGGTGTAAAACTCTTGATGGTACACATCAAATCACTGTTTATGTAAACTCTTTCTGTAAATTTGAGTGAGAATTTTGTGCTTTTAAATAATACTAGTTTTCATTCTTGGCAGTGAGTTTGATATATCAGATATTACGTATGTGTCTGCTTTTCTTTGAGTTTCAATCACCATTTCATCTAGCCCCATTCTAGGGCCAATACACTGGACTCCCTCCGTATCCTTGGCCCTAAAACCCAACACAAAAATGGGGCGATTTTTTCATCTTTTGATCTGCTAATTATTACAATCTAAAATTTTGTGATTAGGCTAAGCAGACACTTTTGGCATGATGTTCGCTACTGTGAGATCGGTAATTTTGGTGAAATTTTAATTTCATTTTGTTTTTTAAATTTCAAAAATGTTTCAAATATTTCATGAAAGTGAGCTATCCCAGAATAATGGATTTTATGCCAAAAGTGTCTTCTTGGGCAAGGTTACCTAATCACTAAGTTTAAGGTTGTAATAATAAACCCTTTCACGGTAATATGCGCCATGTTTTTGACGGGGCAAAATTGTTTATTTCGAACACTTGTTGCCGTCTGCGACCCAGCGCTCGAACTTCACACACGCATCTGGAATGTACGTGAAGTTCGAGCGCTGGGTCGCAGACGGCAACAAGTGTTCGAAATAAACAATTTTGCCCCGTCAAAAACATGGCGCATATTACCGTGAAAGGGTTTATTATCAGATCAAAAGTTGAAAATAGAGAAAAATCGCCCCTTTTTTTGTACATGTGGGCTTAGGGCCAAAGATACCAACAGAGTCCAGTGTATTGGCCCTAGAATGGGGCTACATTTCATAATGTCTACATTCAACAAATAGAAAAATAGGAGTACCAAATTTTTCCCTTTTTCTGAATTTGACCTAGGAAACGCAGTTGTGTATTTTTAAGTCAGATTACATAAATTTATAAGATTATAAGAAATAACCTTCGGTGTGGCCCTGCATTCTATAGTTGTACCGAAAAATAAACCTGTACATTACAGCCAACACTTTTCTTTGTAAATACACGTTAACATTATAACAAATATCATCACCTTTTCTTCAAAATTTAAGAGGAAAAACTAAAGGAGATGAAATTGTTAGTCCATCCAATTGGAAACAATGTGTCAATGGGCTTGGCATATTCTAGCCCCACCAGTGTGGCACGGACCTGTATCCTTAGGATAGGCCAAGGTGGCGTGTCTGTGCCACACTGGTGGGGCAAGGCAAGAGATTTTAAGCAAATAAATTTGTGCACATCCATTGAGATGTTTTCTATACTGCTCTACTGGTGGCTAGTTACTGCCCTCTTTCCATTAAAAAACCCCACAACATTAATGAGGCATTTGTTTTAACGATGGTCTAACTGTTAATTACTTTGCATTTTAATGCAAATTTGCATTCTGTTGAGTGTTGTTGAATTCCAATTTTCAAAACTAACGTTACCGAACGGGTTTATTTCATTGTAATTCACAGTTTGATGTTCAAGTGAACACATTAATTACTTGTAATAAATACGAATAATCAAAATTGGATCACTGTACAAACATTATAAACAGAATCAAACAACAAAATCTGGTACTTTGTGGTTAACACACCGAATTATTTTATTCTTACCAATTTTCTTTAATTTACAGTGTTATCAGTCGCCATATTCTCAGATGTTGCTTACGTTTTTCGTGGCTGGATCTTTCTATTTTGAAAAAGGGGAATACTGGACAATTTAAAATGTACTTTTTGTCTTTTATTCATTGCTGCTTTGTTTTATTACATTTAGTTTTATCATAAAACTTATAATATTCAAATAATCTTAGATCTTGGGAAAATATTATCTGAACTCGTATTTTGCTATAGAAATGATTTCTTCTTATATTATTCAAACTTATCAAAATGAATCGAACGTTCCATCTTTTTGGAGCAATGGAAATTTTGACCTTTCAATAGAGGGCGCTACATGTGGTTCTTGGTAAATTAAAAGATTTCTGCACACACAGTATAGTACAGCCGGTACACAACAACAAATTCATGACACAACATTTAAAAACTAAAAAACCGTCTGCTCTGAAGTGTTCCTACTTCTATGGTCTGTTCATATCATCATCCTGCAGGCTACAGCTTACTTTGGATATAATGTAAGTATGGAGTCTGAATATATGTGAGGTCTAACACCGTTAAGTTCTCATTGTTATTGTTAAGCACTAACGACTAACGTTACTTAGCCTAAAGTAGCTATGTGACAAAAATTTTCAAAATCAACAGATTCCAATACAACTGGTATCATTGTCAAGGTCTTGAATAGACGATTACAATGATATAAGGATCATCTTCCTGTGACCAATAATAAGGAAGTTATGACATGTTGAATCCGGCAATTTTAGGCCCGTAAATGGCAATTATTTTATAAGGAAAAACAAAAGAAATGTAAATTTGACTTGTGACCTGTTTCCAAGATTTTCTCGGATTCCATATCATAACTTTCTTAATTCTTGTCCGATTTTCAAAAGGTTGGTATCACTGGAATGCTTGGGAAAAGAGGAAGAATAATAACCTATTTCCAGGCTAATTCAATGATTAGTTTGTTTTGTAGTGCTGATTTACAAATAAGAAATACAAAAAAAATGTGTTAAAAAAAAAATAATAATAATAATAATAATGAAAAAAAAAAATTACTCAAATCTGAGGATTATTTTCCTATTTTTACACTGAAATCTTCGAAAGATTCTCACCCCTGATTTAATTAAATATTAGAACAGTTTATGAATTATATTGGACTGGAAAGATAAAACAAAATAATGAAAATAAATTTAAAAAAATAGAAAAGAAATTACTCAAATCTGAGAATTTTTAATATTTATAGTATAAATTATACTGAAATCCGCGAGAAATTCTTATCCCTGATTTAATTAAACATAAAAAATAATAAATGATATTGGACTGGAAATATGAAGGAAAAAAATGAAATAAGTTCATGAGAACTAATATTATTGTGTTACGCCGATGTATATTAGGTTTAAACGGACGATTTATCGGACTGAAAATTGGTAGGTCTAACGTGCGCTGAACGTGGCGCAATACAATCTTTGGTTGACATCGATGTTTGCGAATCAAAATAACATAACTGGGAATCGTTCAATTTCCGTAAAAATTGGTCAAGAGGTAGAAAACAAGTATAGAAAAATGATTTTTGTGGTTTGATAAGTGATTTTACTCAACTTTTGGTAAATCGTCGATGGTTTTGATGAGCAAGAGCGAACCCAAATTTCGAGAATTTATTTTGGAAACTTCTAGATGCCGCATTCAGAAAATTTGAGAACGAGGTTGAAGTAGAATATTTGATCTACGTCTTCGAAAAAAAAGCTCCTGGGTACGTCAAAAAGAACGGCCTCAGCGAAACGTTACAAAGCGCTATCTCCACGGTGTCTTCGCCACGGCGATTCAACCCGAGATTGAGGCCGCGGCCAAAAAGATTTGCGACAAAGCGTGGGATACGCACATACCTAAAGTGCTAAACTTACTAATCTAACGTTACTTAGTGGGTTGATGAATGATGGGTTATTTTGTTAAGTCAAGCCTCTGTATTCAACACTGCGCTCTGGGGTAGAATGTCGTATCCGACCGCCACTTTTTCTTATTATATATATATAACCAATAATGTAATCTTACCTACCTAGTAAGGTGGAGAACATATGGATGATGATGGACATATAGGACCTAGGCCTAGGCCTACTTGAAATTATTCCAGGATATTTATTTCATTTATTTTAAATCAGGCATTTTTGGTATGCGATGACTTCCTCAGTCATGTCAGTCTGATCTTGTCAACTCCCCCATAAGTGACCAACACGGTCATAGTACATGTGCAGTGGCAACTATAAATAATAGGATCCTTCTATTTTCTGAAGGGGAGGATTTTTTAGAAGGGAAATCAAGTCCGAAAACCATCATAAAAGTGGATTTTAAAGATAGTTTTCGCTTTCTGTACCCCCAAAAATCGATAGAATCATTTTTTTACTGGTTAGTGGTTGCAAAAAAATTCCAAAAAACCCTTAAAAAGTGGCGGTCGGATACGACATTCTTTCTGCGCTCTGCGCTGTTGCTGACGTGAGAAGTCCAGGCCGGGGACGATGCAGAAGAATGGGCTCAGGATGGTGACAGATTGGTGGGAGGGGAAGGGGAAGGGACAGGGGTGGACTGACCTAGCTGCTACAGTGTTTCATCAAATGCATTAGTTTAGCATGTTCATTTGTAGCTGTGATTATCATATGACTAGTATGGGAAAGAATGTCAAACCCAACTGCCACTTTTGCACATTGTCAAGCATGTGTTTTTAGCAGACAACAAAATGGCCAACTTCTCACTGGATGTGCATACATTTTTTGCTCAAAATATCCCAAAAAATCTTTTCCAATCCTTACTTGACTGTATTTTCCACTCCTTAAATGTATCTTCTATCATCTTTTAAAGGAAAATCAGTGATATTTGTCATATTTGGGTAGAAAAGTGGCGGATGTATTCTATATATTCTTTCCATCACAGATTTTTATCTATTGTCAATAATTTTGTCAAGACCAAATTTGCAATCACTGATACAAGCACGAAGACAGCTGAAATATGAATCGCAGTGAGTGATCTAATAGTTCATGTATTCAGGAGATTTTTAATCTAACGCTAACGTTAGTCATTCATGACGGGATTTGCTTCATTTATTTGTTTTTACAAAGAAAGGCAATGTTACTGTAGTTAAACGGGCCACTGAATTTTAACAATAATTAATACATTTCAGTGGTTTCTTTATTTTATGTCAGGCCATATTGCCTAGCTAGAATGATCCTCCTAGTCTGTGACCTTCTCACAACTGATTTACGATAAAATGTCAGATTAACGTGTAGTCAGAATTGAATTTGAAAGTGTAGAGAATCTTTCTACTTTGATGGATAATGGTGGCCTTTTGGGTACATTCAATTAACCCTCTTACGATAGCTGCACTTTAGTGGCAAGTAGCTACATGTATAGTGGTCAAAATCAGTCAACTGACTGTTTTGACTGTTGACCCAAATGTGCACACATGGGCATTTTGACTGGTTTTTACTGTCAATCATTTTGATCACCCTAAACAATACCAGACAATGCTTTTACCAGTCAAAACGGTTGACTCATTTTGACCTGTAAATGTACTTACTACACATAAGGTTTGACAGTGTTTGACTTTTAAGTGCACTAGATAGCCTACACCTTGGCAAGTATATAAACATTTTGACCCTTGCAGTCACATAAGGGTTAATGTCTAATTTAAATGACTATTTATAAGTCACTAAGTTATATTACTTGTTTTGATTGACAGAAAATGGCGTACTTTGTAGATAATTGGGACGAAGAGGACATTCAAGAAATCAGGTAAATGTTAAGAGTAACATCAGTCAACAAACACTTTAAAAAAAAAGACACAAATTGTCATTTTGTTGTTAAAGATTTCCTATGGATATTTGAGAGTAAAGACCGCAAGGTCCTAACATAATTTTTAACGAAGAAAATTAACTCTTTGCAAATGACAATGGAACTATCATACTGTATTATATCCTGTTTCTCAAAGATTTGCCACTCAACATGGAAAGACTTAGATGTATGATTACCACATCTATAGGTAAAACTTGTAGCTTTGCATGGTGAAGAGGATAAGTAAGACTAACCTCCAGTTCTTTTCAGAACTAATTACTACTCAATAGAGAATTTCACATGGTGTGACCGCAATTAGTCTTACTTACCACATCTATGTAAAATTTATATTAAAAAATGCTTAATTCTTAATTTCTTAATTTTTTTTTTTTCAATTTTTTTTTACAGGAAACTTCTTAATAAACCCACGTCTCAAACAGAATGTGGTCAAGTCAGAGGTATTCTCAAGAAGATACTGAGTCAGGTGACTCGAGGGTTGGACATGTCTCCCCTGTTTACTGATATTGTCAAGGTGTGTGACACATTTTCTGTTTGGTATACTGTGTCTTAACCCTAACCCCCTAGGTATTCTGGCTAGGAACCTTCCTGAATCCTCCAAAATCCTCCAGTGCACTTTTGGAAACATGCCCTTTATTTCAAAATGCACCATGCATTTTCGCTGATCTTTCATATTCATCACTTATGGCCTGTACTTCTTGCCAGGTAGTAATTTTGTCCGATTTGAAGAGGTGAAAGAACCAGTTTCCAACAGTGCTTTATTTTTTCCCAAAAAGTGCCCCTTGGAGGATCTTGGAGGATATGGGGTGGTTAGGGTTTAATCAATCATTTTGATTGGGCAGTGGTGACAATTACGTTTGTGGACTGCATTGAGATGTTATTTGAAATGTGCTGTATACAAATTAAGTATTTTTATTCCTATAGGTCTGTGCTACAGTAGACATACCAGAGAAGAAGCTTGCCTATCTCTATATGACCACCTATGCCCACAGGAAGCCAGACCTAGCCTTGTTAGCCGTCAACACGATGCAGAAAGACTGCAGGGACGCTAACCCAATGATACGAGGATTAGCTCTGAAAACATTGTGCTCACTGAGGTAAGCGTAAAGCTATGAAATGAGAAGTGTCATAATGAAAGCTCCGTAGTTTAAAAAAAAAAATTATTAGATCATATTATAGACAGTATACAAAAAAATACAATTCGTAAATAATTAATATGTGACCTGTTACAACGAAATGAGCATAAATTCGCACTATACCATTTCACAGTACAGCAGGGAAAGTGAAAAATCAGAGGGGAGGTCTAATTTTTTTTAAATTTATTATATTTGTAATTTGTAAATCTCCTTATATCGAATTCCAAAATTTCAGTTCGATCAGACAAATCAAAAACCTCAAATTTGGTAGCTTTTATCGTGTTCTCACAAATAACTTAAAACAAAAAACGGAAACAAAGCTGCAAATTCCCCTCTGGTGATCTGGGGGATTGCTGTAACCGCAAGTGTTATATATCATTGGAAATCACTTGTTCTACTGAATCCAGAAATACCAAATACTCAATTGTTTAAATTTCCGACTTTAAGCTCATTTTGTGGTGACAGGTCACATATATGGACATCACAACTTCATAAAATTCATATGCACATCAAAATTGCGTTTTAATTTACAGTATTAAGACATACAAATTAACAAAATACAAGCAAAATACTACAAAAAGAGACAAAGAACCTGACCAACAAACAACCAAAGAGACATACAGAAACAAGCAGACAAAAGCATGGAGGGACAAAAACATACAAAATGAAGTGGTTTAAGACTTGCAGGACTTGAAATCAACTGAAGAAAAAACCCGAAAGCTTTGTGTAAATTACTGTTTCTGTATAAAAAATTCCTCAGACTTGCTGAACTAATCGAGTACACCAAGCAACCTCTGTTGGCTGGCCTGAGGGATAAAAGCGCCTACGTAAGGAGGACAGCTGTTCTAGGATGTTTGAAAATCAATAAGATTGGTCCGCAGTTTGTAACGGGTAAAGACATATGAAAGACTTGAGGCTTTGCATGGTGGAAGAACTAAGGGAGGAGGGCCAAAGTCATGGTACAGCCAAGCCTAGCTGAGCACAAAAGACCCTCTACTAATGAATAGATCTCATATAGCTCAGGTTCTGTATTGTTACAGGATTAGGACTCACAAAAGACAGATTAGGAGGCCAGGTAACCGGGTCCTGGCCAGGCTTCTCAAAGACTTGGCTGTACCAAGACTTTGGCCCTCATCCCTAAAGTATTGAGGCTTAGGGTACACCATGAGAATGAGTGATTACTTCTGAGTTGTATGACTCTGTGAGGAGTCTGAACTAGTAAGCAGGAGGTCGTGGGTTCGAATCCCGCCCGAGTCGCCTGTGTAGTTTTTTCACAGACACTCGGAAAGCACTGAGTATACAGTGCTATACATACGTCGGTGTAGGGCAAAATTAAATCAATCTGTGAGGTGTCGTTGGGTAAACTTGTTCTTGTTGTTTTTTTCTTGAAAATGCGACTAGAGCATACTGGTAAAAAAGTTGAGTTAACACAACTCTCTTCTCAGACCCAAAAATACGCAGGAAAGATTACTCATTCACATAGTGTACTATATACCTGAGTATTATACATGTAAGTAAAGACAATTATAGTTTGACTTGTGTGTATTGGACACTTAAAGGGACACTATCGTCACAATTAGAGCAGACTTTCAACAGGGCATGGAATCGGTGTCCTAGTTTAATATGAACACAGTGACTGAAAATTACTGGCTCATTTGTGTAGCAGCAACGGTAATATGACCATGTGGGATATTATTTTCAATCACTGAGTTAATCGAAAACTAGTACTCGGATTCCATGCCCTGTTGATCGTGACGATATTGTCCCTTTAAATTTGAACCACGCATTAGTCATACAAGAGGGAGCACCCCATTGAATTGAGTATTTCTTAACACGTAGATCATGGCATCATCAACACACTATATGAGATGTTGAGAGATGGTGATGTCATTGTTGTCATCAACTGCTTGTTGGCTCTGGAGGAGTTACTGCACCTTGAGGGCGGTGTTGCAATCAACCAGAGAATTGCTTACTATCTAGTGAATAGGTGAGATCATGATATTTAAAAAAATTATTTATTTAAAAAATAAACAAACAATGATAATGGTGTCAAACATCCCTCAGGTCTTGGGTGTTGTTGCTTTTGCAAAATTAGTGAATTTCCAATGTGTCTATCTGTCTTCTGAAGACAGGAATTCCACATTGGAATGAATACAAACAATCTGAAAGCATTTTCACTAATTTCTCGTGAACGACACAATGAAATAAACTGAAACTTTCACAGGTTGGTTTTTATACATACGTACAGATGCATTTTCAGACATTTTATCAAAAATGTAAACTTTTTATCTCGGAGTAACGAGCAAGTTGCTCCAGTCATATGTCAGTGTCGTCATGATTCGTTCAACAAAATATTCCATGTAATTCTGGTGCCTTCTGTTATGAATTCTTCACTTCCCCATTTCATTGCAGGTTATCAGAGTTTACTGAATGGGGACAGTGCTGTGTCTTGCAGCTACTATTAAAATACAAGCCTAAAAATGAGGACGAAATATTTGATATGATGGTAAGATATTTAAACATGCCGTTTTGGGATTTTTTTAATTTGAAATTTTGCTATTTCTTCATTATTAAACCTTAACAAAATCACTCCATTTTGCCTCCACCCAGTGCATTCACAGTGTTATTATGATTTAAATTTCAGTGGTCTAGGCTGGCATAACCAGCAGTTTTGCCGCTATAAACAGACAGAAATCTTCCAGAAATATTGTTTAATTTCTCAGTTTCAAAAATGCATAACAATCCCATTTCCTTTCTTTACAGAATGTCGTAGATGCTTACTTGAAGCATACTAATTCCGGAGTTTGTCTGGCAGCAGTACGTCTGATGCTACATCTCACAAACGATTTGCCCGACATCAGCCAAGATGTCTACAATCGACTCAAAGGTTTGTAATTCCCTGCTCTCCATCTGATTTTTCTGAGAAAAATTTGATGACTTTTCCAGGCCTGAGGAAGTTTTTGAAAAACATATAAAAGCAACAAGCCATTATGGTTTATAATATTTGTAGTAACAGTCACAAGTGGTTTGTCTGTTGAAATGGTCACCATTTTGATTGTAAAACTGTTACATGACTAATCCACAATAAATTCCAGCAACAACACTTGCTGCTCAACTTGATACAGCACACCAATCCCTGCTCCCCTGAACATGATAAAATATCAGAATAGTAGTTATGGCCTTACGTTTCGAACCTAGCAGGTTCTTTCTCAAAGACTTACTTCTGCTCACTCTTGTGTTTATGTATGTATGTATGTATGTATGTATGTATGTATGTATGTATCTCGCTCATTTTCCCTTTGAGAAAGAACCTGCTAGGTTTGAAACGTAAGGCCAATAACTACTATTTTACATTTATACTACAGGTCCTTTAGGTTAGTAAGCAGTTTGCAATGGTTACTTCTCTATTTATATGATAAAATATCATCAAATAAACCACAAGGGAAACTGACTAGGTACATGAATACAATGTTTGAGGAGTGAACAATAAGAATATACTTGAGCAGGATTTGAGCCTGCGACGTCCGGTTTAATGTGCCGGTGCTCTACCAACTGAGCCATCTAGCCCTATAACATATCAAGTGTCATGCCATGCATCGCAGGGTTTAGCTGAGATGATACGAGTCCCCTCCAAGGGGAAACCCAGGGGCACCATTACAATCCAATGACTTGAGGTATGTTATTGATCTTGCCATCACTCTGAATGACAGGTCCTCTGTTGAATCTACTGAGTAGCGACCGTCCTGAGTTAGTGTACACAGCGTTGTGTCATCTGGAGTGGTTTAATACAAGAATGCCTCGGAAATTAGCCAAATACTACAAGAAATTCTACTGCAGGTTTGTATTATGATCAATCTTGATCAATAAAACAAAAAATTTGAAGCTTTTTAAACAATGTTTTTTTTTATCTCACTTGAAACACATTGAAAAACATTTTCAAAAAATTTATAGAAATTTATTTCTACCCAAGTCATTGTGCTTTATATATCTATAATATCCTGTATTAAGTAGAGTCATTAACCCTAACCCCCTAGGTATTCTGGCGAGGAACCTTCCTGAATCCTCCAAAATCCATCAGTGCACTTTTGGAAACATGCCCTTATCTTCAAAATACACCATGCATTTTCGTTGATCTTTCATATTCAGCACTTATGGCCTGTACTTCTTACCAGGTAGTAATTTTGTCCTATTTGAAGAGGTGAAAGTACCAGTTTCCAACAGTGCTGAAGTTTTCTTTAAAAAAGTGCCCCTTGGAGGATTTTGCAGGATTTGGGGGTGGTTAGGGTTAATTAATGTGAAATAGAAATTTTGCTGAAAGGTTTGAGCATCTCAACCCCTCAAGTTCCTATAAGCACAATGGCCAATAGCAAACCTTGGGTGGGTAACCGTAATACTAGCACTGCTGGCTATAGGAACTAGTCCATGATTTCTTCCCTATATCCAGAGGCTATCCAGCTGTTGATGATCCCATCATGATATAAACCCCTGCACACTGAGACCACCTGTCCACTGTGGCCACTTGTCAATGGTCCCTTCGCACAGATTTGACCAGAATATGAGACGTCTGATTTGACACGGGAGTCTAATGCTAAATGCAAAATGATGAACCTTGGCCTAGATCGGTATTTATACTTTTTATTTTTTACTGTGGCTAGATTCAAGGTTCAAGGTTCAAGGTTCCATTTATTCATCATATAATAAAAATACATGAAATTTGTGTTCTTGGGTCAACAGCAATGAATACAAAAATAAACAACACATATCTAATTTAAACTACAGAAACAACCATAAAAACTAATACACATTTACAATAAGCAACTTAAGGTACTATTTAATATCAATAAACAGATCACTATCTTTGAAATAAATTATTGAAAGAACGAATTGCACTGGGCAAGAAAGAGTTAACATGTCTATTCGTTTTTTCCTTACTGGTGACTAGTCTACCAGATCTGCTTACTGTGATATATTTGTTAAGTGGATGGGTAACATCATCTCTAATTACACTTAATTTGTTGTTCATAATAATATCTGTTGTAATAATATCTGACTCGCATTGTACTGTGCTTTAGATACAATGATCCGGGTTACGTCAAGTACAAGAAGATTGAGCTGTTGTCTTCACTGTGCTCCGAAGAATCACTCAAGGATGTCGTAGAAGAACTCGGGTGAGTCTGACAAAAACCATCACATTGTCTGTAACGAGATAACAGTAATTTATATCCCATATATTTCAGAAAATGAATCTTTTTATCTAAGTAATTTTACATATGTGATAGCCTTTCTGCTTTATTACAATATTGTTTTAATCTATTGACTATAATGTTATTGTTTGTATCGTTTTGTAACACATTGTTGCTCAGTGCCTGTTTAATTTCCCCCTGTGGAATCATCAAGTTTTTATCTAGCTATCTATCTATCTATCTATATTTTTTATATCATATCAAATTCATCCAATAACCAATGGTATATGTAATTTTTTTACTCTTCTCTTCTCAGTGTATATGCCACAGACATCTCAGTCCGTCTCTCCCAGCTAGCAATCGCTGCATTGGGGAAACTCGCCAAAATGAACCCTATCAATGTCGGACCCTGCCTGGAAGCCCTCCTGAGTTTACTCACGTTACAGCTGGACTCGGTTTCGTCAGAAGTCCTTGTCGTATTTCAGGGTAAGGGTTAGTATTGATGCTGTCTAATGAAATTGAGCTGTGCTGTAAGTATGCATCAATCAATTAATCAATATAATCAACTGTTTATATCCGTAACACAAGAATTTCATCAATAACTATTTGAAGTAAAACAAATTTTGGACCCTGTGATGTTTGTGATCTCTCGGCATTTACAACATCGGCATTCTTGTTTCCCATCAGATATTCTTCGCTATGAGCATCTGAAGGATTCCATCCCCATGGTCGTCGAGAGGCTTCCGTCTTGTGAGGAGGTCATCCAACACCCCAGGGGAAAAGCAGCACTAGTCTGGTTGGTCGCTCAGTATGGCCAGGTATGTCACAAGTTAAGAAATGAAAGGATTCTTAAATGATTCTGGACAAGAATTTTTGAATGTTTAATTATTTAAAAGTTTAATTATTTTCAAAGGGGGAAAAGGGAAAATGCTACAATAACATTAGAAAGTAGAAGGTCATGGGTTCAAATCTCATACGAGAAACCCATTTTTTTTTGGCAGACATTTAAAACTAGGAAGATATATATATATACAGTGCCACCTTGGCCATGTGGGACAATTTTACATCATATTAACAGCCGGAGTATTCAAACATTTTTTGCTTTCTCTTTGTCCCCTTTTTCCGTGCACTTTATATAATCAGTGTTGTTGATACTCGTGGAATCGACCTTAAAATTCTTGAAGCTACAGTTAAATATAGAAGAACTGGAAAGGAACCCTCTTCTACTACACATGTCTTCAGCCCCCACTGGGTTCAATTTCATAAGACCTGTCTTTTCTTAGCAGCGTAATGCGTGAGCGATCTGGAGTTGTACTGTGACGTCAATATTTGTTCAGCAATTAAGACCAGTACTTGCCTAGACATTTCTTAGTGTTTCTAGGCCCTGAACCAAGTTGTCTACCTGTCACAAGGATTAATTGCTTGGATATTTCATTTCAGATGCTTCCTGATGCGCCGTACATTCTCGAAGGTATGATCGACTCGTTGGACGAGGAGCCAAGCACACAGGTCAAACTAAGTCTGCTGACGGCGACCGCCAAGTTGTTTTTTGCCAGACCTGCCGAGTGTCAAGACATGCTGGGGAAAATACTTGAACATGGCATAGGTGAGAAGTATTAGCTAGAAAACAGACTCACATTTTGCTTCTCTGAGGTGGGCCATTTTTTATTTGATTATTTTTTTTTTGCGTATTCGGTTTTTTTAAGTGACCTAAGTGGGTTTAGTGACATAGGTTGAAGTTGGTAACACTTTAAACTTTCTTTAATGATTAATTTTTTACAAAATCATTCTGCAATGTTTTATTTTTTTCTAAATCCCAGGTGATGCCCCTTTACCTCCTGATTATGAACTCCATTTTAAAAATTGGATTTCTGATTTTCACATGATTTCTGTCTCTGTGATTATGTTTTATGCTCTTAGAGTTGGAAGTCGATGCTGATCTTCAAGAAAAGGCAAAGATGTACTATAGACTTCTCAGTAGAGATGTCCAAAAGGTAACAATTGTTTTGTTTATAAGCAAGCTCTTGGGAAGAGTTTTTTGGGTTTTTTTCTGTAATTTTGTTTTCTATAACATGGGGCACGATGCCTGGTTTACATGTATGGGTTTCATAGCTTCTGGCAACCACCCCAGATCAGTTGGTAGAGCACAAAGATCGCATGTTTGAGTCCTGTTAACTAAAAAAAAAAAATCTAATTAATTGTATCAAATTAATACAAATTATTGTTCAGCAGTGATTTACTAATAAGATGAATTTTCTTACAGGCCAAGGATATCATCTGCTCATCTCAGGCACAGCTGCCATTACCCAGGCCTGATGAGACTGCCACAGCCAAGGATATCATCTGCTCATCTCAGGCACAGCTGCCATTACCCAGGCCTGATGAGACTGCCACAGCCAAGGATATCATCTGCTCATCTCAGGCACAGCTGCCATTACCCAGGCCTGATGAGACTGCCACAGCCTTGTCTGATCTTCAGCATTTCAACTCGATATCATTGTTATTTGGTAAGTTGGAATAACTCCAATACTAGGCTTCTCCATTGGTTGGACCTTTCCCCCTCAATACCCAACTGGTCTTTGCCTGGAACATCCTTCACGTTGTTTACCCTCTTTTTCCCCCAACAGGACCAGAGAAATGGAAAGAAATCCAGCATTCCAAGCTTGAAGGGAAAGCCGATGACCACCTGAAATATCCTCCATCAATTTTGAAACCCGATTCCACTGACGATGACCCAGAAGGGAGCATGGCAGTGACAGGTCAGCTACTGGATCTGGATGAGGTCACATCAGGGGTCACATCAGAGGTCATGCATGAGGATACAACAGAGATCGTGTCTAAGGGTGCAACACGGGTCATAGACAGAGTCTCATCGGATGTCATGTCCGATGTCACAATAGAATCCCATTTATATGGGGTCACATCAGAGGTCATAGCAGAGGTCACAACTGAGGTCAATTTCACTTCCACTGTCAGCCTATCACCAAAGGAGTTTGAGGGGAAATGGACTGCATGGCAGAGCTGGTATGTTTTTTTTCATATAATGTAAATGTAATTATTTAAAGTAATCATTCAGCCGTAATAGTTGGGTCATTTCTTAATGAAACAAAACAAATTGCAATTGATCTGTTTTTTTTAATTTTTTTAATTTTTTTATGTAAGTCGCTCCACACAAGGCCAATGGCCACTCCAAGGTGGGGGCTACTAAGTCATTGAGTTGTTACAACAACTCCACACTGAAGAAACCAGCCCCTCGCACCGAACAAGACAAGTTAATAACCAGCCTCTTCACGGTGCGAATAGGACTGGGAGGGGTAACTAGTCCAGAACAAGGCAGTTGTTAAACTGCCTCTGCCACGATAAGCAATTATGGTTAAGTGTCTTGCTCAAGGACACAAGTGTCACAGCCGGGATTTGAACCCACATTCTGCTGCTAAAACCAGAACTTGTGTCCGGTAAGCTGGACCGCTCGGCCAGGACACTCCACTGTTGATGCAAAATGACATAACTCCTAATTCAATCACTTTAAATTTAATGAACAATGTGCAACAAATCTCAGACATCATCATTGCTGCAGAAACTGGATGGTCTTAGGGATGAGGCTAAGTGTTCTACTGTGATAGGGTCGGTAACAGGGTACTGGCACAAAAACAGTGCTTAGCTTTGTCTCAAGAAATATCTTATGTGACGGTCAAATTAAAGCGCTACATGTTTTCCTCTACATGTAACTTCATATATTTCATAGACATTTTGTTTTCTTCAGATTTGTAACTTTAAACGTCTAATTGAATGTCATTTTCAGCGAAGTGCGTGAGCTTTCAATCTCAAAATCCCTCCAGTCCAAAGACATCCACAGACGACTGGAAGGACTTGGCTGCAAAACCATGGCAACGACCACAGAAGAATCTGACCCTTGGAGGGCCTTCGTCTATGCAAAGGTAAGAGGTCAGACTCAATCTGACCTTGTCTGCTGTTTCTGTTTGTTTGTCTCAGTTGGACTATATCTGCCTGTCTGTCAGTCTTTTGGCAAGTTTGTCTATTGTCTGTCTGTCTATCTATTGCCTGGCTGTCTATTGTCTGTCTGTCTATTGCCTGGCTGTCTATTGTCTGTCTGTCTATTGTCTGGCTGTCTATTGTCTGTCTGTCTATTGTCTGGCTGTCTATTGTCTGGCTGTCTATTGCCTGGCTGTCTATTGTCTGTCTGTCTATTGTCTGGCTGTCTATTGTCTGGCTGTCTATTGTCTGGCTGTCTATTGTCTGGCTGTCTATTGTCTGGCTGTCTATTGTCTGGCTGTCTATTGTCGGTCTGTCTATTGTCGGTCTGTCTATTGTCGGTCTGTCTGTCTATTGTCGGTCTGTCTATTGTCGGTCTGTCTATTGTCGGTCTGTCTATTGTCGGGCTGTCTATTGTCTGGCTGTCTATTGTCTGGCTGTCTATTGTCTGTCTGTCTATTGTCTGGCTGTCTATTGTCTGGCTGTCTATTGCCTGGCTGTCTATTGTCTGTCTGTCTATTGTCTGGCTGTCTATTGTCTGGCTGTCTATTGTCTGGCTGTCTATTGTCTGGCTGTCTATTGTCTGGCTGTCTATTGTCGGTCTGTCTATTGTCGGTCTGTCTATTGTCGGTCTGTCTGTCTATTGTCGGTCTGTCTATTGTCGGTCTGTCTATTGTCGGTCTGTCTATTGTCGGTCTGTCTATTGTCGGGCTGTCTATTGTCTGGCTGTCTATTGTCTGGCTGTCTATTGTCGGTCTGTCTATTGTCGGTCTGTCTATTGTCTGTCTGTCTCAATGTTTGAAATCAATATCTGTATTTACTTTGTAATACTTATTTTAAAGAGGCATAAATGAGTATATTGCCGTTTCACTGGCAATTTGGTACACTTCCAGTTACCTTGTAAAAAGAAAGTCACTTCTTAATGAGATACTCGATACCAGTAATGATTTGATCAAAGTGTCATGAATTCATCTAAAAAAAAAGAATTTCCTTTGAAAAATGTTTTCTTGTTAGTACAATATTTTCACACAACTCAAGGAAAATGCATCTTTAATCTCTGTGTGTCATTGTTCACTGAAGGAGGAATTCACGGATCAGCTCTACTTAATAGAAGCTACTCTCCACCGTGAGACTGACCTTCTGACCTTTGACATTCGATGCGAGGGAGGTCAACCATCAGTCCAGCAGGCTGCTTCATCAGTCATGAAATTACTACTGGATACAGTTGCTTAAAGGTACATTCCAAAAAAATTGAAATTTAATTCCATGAGTTTGCACTATGAGCTGACAAAATATAAAGCGAACCAGCTTGAGGCCATCCTCATTGCCAATTTTAAATGTTTAAAAAAAAAATTTTTTTTAATTTAATTAAACAATAGGCTCATTCACATGTTTTATCTCATCATCCTGTTGACAAATTTGCAGGAGTTCTTTAAAATGTCTCTGTTCTGAGCGTGCTTTGTCTTTACGTAGCTGTTCCCTTACCAATGCCACAGATGAACCCTTGTCTCTGCCAGCTTTGGTTTTGGTGGTTTTTCTTTATTTGGGACAGAGTTTTGGGTTTTGATTTTTTTGGAGACAAGCACATCAAGAATCTCCGTAGCGACATATAGATTAATTTTTCGGTGTGATATTTATTTTTTCATAAATACCAGTAATATCAGATTATAAAACATTTATAGTATTAAATAATATACATGTACATAATTGACATTATTGTAAACAGATATAAATATTATTTCTTTACAAATCCTTAAAAAAAATAACAAGACAAGCAGTAAATTGTAAGTAGATTGCCTGTATCACATTACATTTGATTAAGTCAAACATCAGATAAGTATAACACGATCATTATGTAAGTGTACCATTGACGGTCGTCATTTTATTTTGACAAGCCATCTGATCCTCCATATATCCACATCCTGTGGTCTATTAAGGTGTCCTTGGACCCTTCTACAATGGGTCACTTTATGGTTTGTTGCAGTATAAGTTAGGTGTGCTAAATCACCACTGTGTTTACATATCTGGCTAGTGTCCAAGGCTGTACTAGACCATTTACCAGACACTGCAATCAGCTGCAGCACACAGTGGCCTACTGCTACTATTGTAAGCACAACAGGAATTAGTGCAAATTCAGTGTAGACCAATGGAGTGTTGGATAGCTATTCTCCAGCGACACAGTATTTTGTGTATAAACGTATCATAGTAGACCAAATGACAACATGTGTGGTGTGTTGAGGCCTCTAGACACACAAGGGTTGTCAGCTAAGTATTATCCGTATCATGTATACAAAATTATCTAATTTGTCAAGCTGTACATACTCATCTCTGAATAGGTTTCTGTATGTACTATACATACAGAACATTGCCATGGTAACCAGAAATGCATTAAGGATTGCCAATTTTTAATTTTTTTTATGTGATCCGATAGATGTTGTATATACACGATGAAACAAAGTACGTGAAAATGTTGTTTTTGTGTGAAAAGTTTCACACACTTTTTAAAGAAGTTTCACATTTCTTTGTGAAACATTTCACGATAAGATCTAAAGCGCATTTCACCTGTAAGCAAACGAATTAGATTTAGTGTTTCCATTCAACAATGATTTGTATTACATGTATATGTTGTACATTCATTTATCGTAATAATGACTGGCGAGTATACGTTTTCTTTTGATGGTTCACAGTTTGTTTCTCTGTGAAATGAACAGTGTACAGTAAGGCTACTAGGAAGCTCTGTGAGATTCCCTCTGATTTCAAGATGGTGAAATATATATCAAGTAACCCTTCTGTGACTGCAAGGGTGAAAATCAGTCAAAACGTTGATATATACTACTAAAAACAATTTAGGGAACACCGAATTTTTAACATCAAATAGGTTTGAAATGTTCCATGAACCGGGATTTTCATTTGCAACCCCCCTCTCTCTTTCAGTAGTCATGTCATGAAATGTGTAATCACCACATGCATCCTTTATCATCTGTTTCATTGTGCAGTTGTTTCTCATCAATTCTGTGAAACATTGTGTTTATCTGAAATAAATGATCTTGCTTTAACTGAGATTATTCCGGTGTTCCCTAAATTGTTTTGAGTAGTATACTTGCCAAGGTATATCTAGTGCACTTAAAAGTCAAACACTGTCAAACCTTACGTGTAGTAAGTACATTTACAGGTCAAAATGAGTCGACCGTTTTTGACTGGTAAAAGCATTGTCTGGTATTATTCAGGGTGGTCAAAATGACAGTAAAAACCAGTCAGAAATGCCCCTGTGTGCACATTTGGGTCAACAGTCAAAACAGTCAGTTGACTGATTTTGACCTCTATAGCTACTTGCCACTAAAGTGCAGCAATAGTAGGAGAGTTAATGCAAAGAAGTAGTGCAATATGTAAATTCAATTTGGCTCTTCCAATATCAGGGGGGGGGGGGCTAAGGGGGCTGTAGCCCCCCCTAAAATCATTTTTTTTTTTTAATTTTAAAGGAGAGAAAAAGAGAGAGAGAGAGACGGGGAGGGGAGGGGAGAACGCACTCCCATTCCCGCAGTGTGCGGGATAAACATAAGGAGGTGACCTACTTAGTACTGTACTAACCGTTCCGCATAGGAAGTGGCGGCACCCTTTGTAGTACTGAAAAATAATTGTTTTTTATTCTCAGCCCCCCTTAAAAAATGTTCTGGATCCGCCCATGAATATACAATAAATTTTATTGCAAAAATGTTGGTTTGTCATTACACCCAGGATGTTATTTATTTTTATTCATTTTTGGGTTTGTTTTTTTTTTTGGTTTTTTTTTGAATAAGCACAAGTCAATTTAAAGTTTCATTTACATCTCAAAATGATTCCAATTTAACAATTGGTTATTAAATCATACAGGCCCTGCCTTCATTAAACATCGGATTATTAGATTGAAGAGATTATTACTAATCACATATACACTGTACAAGCTTACAATGTATAAATGTACAAAATAGCTATACAGCTCAGAAAGAAACTTGCCAAATACCTGTCAAATTTGAAGGCAAAAATATCCCTTCAAAGCAATATTTAGTTGGTAAAAACATGTTAACTGATAAAGTGAACATTTCATTTTAAAGTTTTTTTTTTCACTGTGGTCATATTTTGGTATCTTACATTGACCATCCATTCATTTTCCCTGTTCCATCATGCGTACAATTAAACGTACATTATGGAGAAGTTTTATAATACATTGGATACCACTAATAGCTGCTGAGTTAATTGACAAAATATGCTTGGTATATACCTGACTTAATATCACAACATGATTTACAAAGTAGCAATATTTCTAATTTGAGATACTGGCATCACTGAATTGAGTGGAAAACAAGTTTTCTCATGGTACAGTGTGACACTTGTACATGTTTTTTTTCCATTGATCTGTGACAACCGAGTTAATAAAGATTTTGTGAGTTTCATTTTAATAACAACAGGTACTCTGACTCTAGTCAGTACATAATATATTTGAATTTTCACAACTTGATGCACTTAGACTATACCATGTGATTTTTTTTTTTTTAACCAAAATTTTATTTATTATTATTATTATTTTTTTTTTGGGGGGTGCGATACCCTGTGAACAAATATCAATGTGACATTGAAAAAATATCACATGGTCTTGCAAAGTAACCTTATTAAAGAAGTAATGCAATATGTAATAGTGTATGACACAAAGGTACCAGACTCTCCCAAGCCGATTCATGTCATATAGCAGTATTCACTTGCCAATGGCTTGAGTCAGTGTACCAGACGTTATTCAGATGAAACTTACACAAGTTTAATTAGAATGGTTGTACTGGCAAATTGCCCATGGCGACTTTCCGCACATTTCGTAAAGCCCAGATCATACATGAGACTGAATGTATTCAATTACCACAAAACTCATGAATGTGGAACTGAACCTATGGTAGGCAAATATAAAACACTGGAGTCAATGGCTATGTCTGAATTAAGCATTTTTGGCTATGGCTATGGCTATGGCTATGGCTATTGGCTGCAGTGGCAATGCTGAAGTATAGGAAGAAACAGTGATCTAGCCATAGCCGTAGCATTTTTGGCTACGGCTAATGGCTGCAGCGGCAATGCTGAAGTATAGGAAGAAACAGTGATCTAGCCATAGCCATAGGCATAGCCGTAGTGTTTGTGGCTATGGCTATTGGCTGCAGCGGCAATGCTGAAGTATAGGAAGAAACAGTGATCTAGCCATAGCTGTAGTGTTTGTGGCTACGGCTATGGCTATTGGCTGCAGCGGGCAATGCTGAAGTATAGGAAGAAACAGTGATCTAGCCATAGCTGTAGTGTTTGTGGCTACGACTATGGCTATTGGCTACAGCATCAATGCTGAAGTATAGGAAGAAACAGTGATCTAGCCATAGCCATAGCCGTAGTGTTTGTGGCTATGGCTATGGCTATTGGCTGCAGCAGCAATGCTGAAGTATAGGAAGAAACAGTGATATAGCCGTAGCCAAAGCCATCATTTTGGATACGGCCTAATTAAGTACAGATTCTGCAGCTGGGATTTGCAACAATGTTTTTGGTAGGATTAATTTTAACCATGGAAGTATTTCAAAATTGTGAATTTTTTTATTACTGGAGGACACATGGTATTGTACACTTTTACAGAGATATAAGATTGATTTTTGTCAATTACCACTCTATTCTAAACTTCCAGCAAGGAAGTATGAAAGATCGATTGAAACTGAGGTAAATATACGAATAACAATTTGTTTTGAAAGCTACACTGAAAGCCAAAAGTGATTATAAAGAAAGCCAGCAAGCCTGCATTTTTTTTTTGAAATTGAGGAATACTCAATCGTTTTAAACATTGGAATATCTTACCCAATTCAGTTCTTCCACACTATAAGTTTCAATGTTCGATTACAATCCAAATATTTTTATTTACAATTTTTTTGTCTTTCAGTTATTAATTTAAAAAGCACCGTCAGTAACACAAATACATAAATATCAATTATACACGATCTTCTATCTATACATATTTAGTTGGATTTAATGGTTTGTATCCAGGGCCCAGTTTCATGGTTGTGATTACACTAAGCATATTTCACCAGTAAGCAAGGACCATCTGCTTGTGCGCATGCATACTCTGGGTAACCAAGGATTTGCCACTTACACGACTAGCGCAAACATTCTGTACTTAACTCTGTCAGCAGAAAGTTGCGATTGTAAGTGCAGAATTCCTAGTTGGGCAACGCCACGAAGTTGGGCCCAGTTCTGTACTGTATCACAACAAAATTAATACTGTCAATATAATCAAATAAATACTACCCTTTGTCGCAATAGTTCACAAGTATCCCATTACTAATATTAAGAAAAAAGTTCTTACAGAATGCTTTTAAGAACCATGTATTTAAAATGAGGTACAAAGTGAATACAAAGGATTAAGTAAAATGATTTACATCCATATATTTTAGCTGTTTTTTTTTTTGTTGTTTTTTTTAAAGCAGAAAGATTTTAAATAACCCCTTTACTGCCAAAGACATACGTATACGTCCTCTGGCTGGTCTCTCAACCACAAGAAGCCATATGGCGCCCTCAATCAAACAGTTTATAACACGCTCTGGTGACTTGATAATAATAACGTCAGTGGATGGAATGATTTGGTGGGGGGGGGGGGAGGTACCGTACGATCATTCATGCATAATGAATTGCATGACATCACCAGATGAGTTTGATTAATGTTTTACGCATCTAAACAAAGGATAGTTCAATGCACTCTACGTGGCAAAATGGCTGCACGCAGTGCAGAACAAATTGTGAATTTAATTTTTTTTTATTCGTGACTCTGATGAAAAAAATTCTGAGCGGTGATGGGTCAGAACTTGGAAGGTAATCCTGAAATCACTGAATCATCTGGGGAGACCATTAAATGATTATGGAAACAAATTTAAGGATAGAGCTTGGACTAAAATGAGTGTAGGTAAAGGTCTGATTGATTGTGCATGGTTACGAAAACAAAAAACCTCTAGTAGCTCAAGGTTAACCAGCATGGCAGTAAAGAGGTTAAGTGTTATTCATGTACATGCAAACATCATGAAGTTCTTACAATATCTTACCTAAGACATAATTTTACCTGGGTTTAAAGTAATTTTATACACTAAATAGTGAATCTCAAAACGAAATAAATGATGTGAAACCTATGCGGTGTACAGGTGAAGATGGTTAAAACATCCCTTAAAGTTTTTCTGTCAGTTTATTCAAATTAGTCAATTTAGTTTTTTACGAAATAAAAATCTGACGGTAGATCAAATATTCCACTGATTATTCGACTTTGGCTAGTGTGAGAATTGTAAATGTTGCACTTTTCTCAGAAATTTGTGGACCATTTTAGCTGAGCTTCTACAGGTTTGTTTCTAAGCATATTATCTTGATATGAATGCTCGTAATGATTTAGTATGAATGCTCATCATGATCAATTACCGAAAGTGTATTTGGGATTTAACCAACTATCTGTTCTGTTCATAGGTTGTTGAGGGCACACGTTCTTAGATCGTCACAACAATAGTGCATCGCGTGTAGCTTATTTTGCAGTATGTACGCTCACAATTTCTCCAGAGATCATTAGCCAGAAGAAGTACATACACGCGCATAGTAATGTTACATGCACGCAAAAAGTAAACGCACAATGCTCACTTAATGCCAAATTGCCCTTCATTAAGACACTGGGAGTATTTTCACCTCTAGAGGGCTAGGATGTGAATACAAAGTTGCTATCTAGACTACTAGGTAAGACGGACTTAGATTCCACAAAAATCACCATAAGGGCAGTCGTCCATACCTTCTGAAATAAAGCATTCCTTCCTCTGAATTTGCTGAATATTTCCTCCCAGTCAGCCCTGACTGAGTTTGCCTCGGTTATATCACAGTATCTTTGTCAGTGTTTTCACCCCTGCGCAACTCCACCAGAACAGTTGCCATGTTAGAGTTGTCCACAAAGATGGTGATTTTCAGCTGCCCAAGTATGGGTTCACATCTCTTACCCAACATCCCAGCATTGGCCGGGGTAAGCCTGGTTTGGGAAAATCTGCCACAGTAACTTGAAGCATGTGTGAAATTGTGATTTTTATTTAAAGTGTCAAATTCGTATATTGCTCACCTTTTTTTTCATATTTCATTATATATGTATGTCTAGCTCCTTGGATATGTAAGAATAAACAGAGTACCGTGGCCTGACCTTCATTTTGAGAGTTCCGTCTGTACAACCAGAGTGGTCACTCAGATTCACGTACACTTGAGTGGAAAAGTACATTCTCAAAGGATAAAATTTTTAGGATATCCACTCCCATCTAGCTACCAGCTCATCAATGTGTCCCGGCTGTGCCTTCGAAAACATGTCAAAGCTGGTTTCAAACGGTTGACTAGTTGACGATGGTGACCGCTTGTAACTCAGACTTACATTACAGTGCTAGTCAATTTATAACATTGTGACTAAGCAACAAGTACAGCAGAAGGTGTCCTTGTCAACGAAGGGCTTTCCCGATTGGGGGGGGGGGCCCCAATTGGGAAAAATAGGGTTCCAATTAGGATGCAGAAGCTGGCAGTGATATAGTTCATTTCTCCAAGTCAGATTTAATAAGGCGGCAGTTGTCGTTTTCTGCGGCGAACCACCTTACAGTCACCTGTGTCAATCTTACACCGGTCTGTACATCTTAAGGTGCCCATCGTCTCATACCTGCAATGAGATCATCTTGGTTAATTGAAGTTTACCCTTGATTCTTTCAATCTTGTAAAAACTGACTGTAGTTGCCAAGGTTTTTTAAAAATTTTTTGGATTAAACCATTGGGCCCAATCTTGGCATAGAGGTACTTTCCTGCCTTTCACCTCTGTGGGTCCAGGTTCGATTCCCACTCCAAGCAGACATGTGGATTAAGTTTTTCCGTTCCTACAAGATTATTTTTGTTTTTCCTAGAATATTTGTCTTGGGGTTCATGCCAAATCTTAAACTGGACATTTCTTCACCATCTTTTCTTCACAGGATTCTTCAGACTTAAGTGATAAAGCTTAAGTGATATACACGTAGGTGCTTTTGAGAAAACCTTTGTTTCATTTCCAGAAGGACTAACAATAGGAGTAACAATAGTTAGAACTCTACAACAATAGTTACATTCTCCTGAAGATGATCAGAGTATACTGATCGAAACGTTGAGTTGTAACTATCAGTTCTTTTCAGAACTTATTACTACTCAATTGAGAGTTGCACATCGTGTCAACAGTTTTTACTTAATAGTTACATATATATAGGTTGGTGAAATTCTTGCGTCGGGAGATAAACAATTGATTTAATTTTGCCCTACACCGACGTGTGTATAGCACTGTATACTCACAGGCGACTACACAGGCGACTCGGGCGGGATTCGAACCCACGACCTCCTGCTTACTAGTGCAGACGTCTTAACCTCTAGACCACCGAGCTTGCCCGATGACAATTGGCCGGCCCGATGACAATTATTTATCTCCCGACGCAAGAATTTCACCAACCTATATATATATATAGCGGAACCCGCTGCTATATGGGATTCTAGCCGGCCAATTGTCATCGGGCAAGCTCGGTGGTCGAGAGGTTAAGATGTCTGCATTAGTAAGCAGGAGGTCGTGGGTTCGAATCCCGCCCGAGTCGCCTGTGTAGTTTTTTCACAGACACCCGGAAAGCACTGAGTATACAGTGCTATACACACGTCGGTGTGGGGCAAAATTAAATCAATTGTTAATAGTTACAACTAACAATAATGAATGAATGAATAAATTAATTAATTAATGCATGCATGAAAAGAGAAATAATCAAATGTTATGTCATGCATAGTGCCAAACCAAACCGAATTTTACTGCAGATTCTGTGATGAGAGGGGAAGATTTTTATGTATAATTGACAGAGAAAGGTGGAGAAAACATCATCGCCGTTCACCTTCTTCACATAATCACTTAATGAGTTCTTACTGAATAAAGGGATTGTACACCTTTGGTTACGACCCCATTACAAAATCACTGAATTAGAATCTAAGAACTTACTTGTACTGACGTACTTGTTGGTACCTAACATCCTGAGAAATTATTCCGTCTGATATTCTGTCATTTTTGAGAAAACGTGAAATGTATATTAAATTTGAAATGCATTTATTGATGACAATTTTAAATGGATCGTGGCCGAGATCCATTCCCCACATTAGAATGAACGTGAAAAATCTGAATGCATTTCACTACATTTCTACTTTCACTACTATGAAATGAGCTGAAAATTTCACATCTCTCATGATTCTTATAAAGTACGGACGCCCGTACAGACATTTTACCAATGGTGTACAATTCCTTGACTCACTTTATTATGACTTCTGTATTTATTATTTATCAAAGTACTGTCATTTACATTGTAACTCGGAAGGTTTGAAATTTATATGAATATAAATAAAAACAGTAAAATAAAATGTGTGATTTACAAAACAAAAAGATTTGAAAGGGGCTTTGGGGTTGATCATTGGAACTTACTCAGAGAAGTAGTTGTCACATGTTCGTCCATTAAAATCAAGAGTGTCGCATTCCTCTACGCCTTCCTGTCTGTAAGTATCTCCACAGTAAGATCTGTGACAGTCTGAAAAGATAAGAGATATACACCAATCACATCGGATCTTTGTGCTCAGGTCAGAGGTCGGAGGTCATGACCTCTACAACGGACCTTGATCACATTGCTTTCTTTGGTCTGACTGTTAAAATTATTATGAAATTAAAGTGTTGTCTGCTTAATACTGAAGTAAGCCCTGGTTCCTAACCGGTCTGTTTACAGTTGGTAACCCGCTGAATATTAAAGGGACAGTATCGTCACAATCAGAGCAGACTTTCAACAGGGCATGGAATCGGTATCCAATTTAAGATGAACACAGTGACTAAAAATTACTGGCTCATCCATGCAGCAGCAATGATAATATGGCCTTGTCGTGTGGGGTATTTTTTTCAGTCACTGAGTTAATCTAAAACTAGCACTCCAATTCCATGTCCTGTTGATAGTGACGATATTGTCCCTTTTAACAAAATTATTTATTCGTTTATAATCAAACAAAAAAGTGACTTACTGATACAACCGTCTGTTTCAACATCATTTCCATCGTCACATTGTTCCTCCCCCTCAATAATGAAATTACCACAATCCTGTTAGAAAGTAAAAAGATTACGATCAAACTTTGCAAACCAAACTCTCTTTGGGCTGGTCAATATTTTATCTCTTGGTAGGTCATATAACAGGTTTTTTTTTTTCTTGCAATTCTCTGTCGGTTTAAGAGAGCTTGAATTTATCTTCTATCATTCCCTCACAAGTGAACACTTAGTGATTCGTTTGTCTGTCCATAAATTGCCCATTAAGCTGACATAACCAATTTTTGCTCAATCAAGCCCTGGCTTTTCATAGCGTAATCTTTTGTTCAAATATCTCTGTCAGCCACATAACTGTAATTAATACCTGGTATGGTCTCCTCAAGTACTGACAACAGGGAATATTGCTTGCTATTGGCTCTCCCATTGAGCTAACTAGCAGGGATATGAGATGTAAAAAAGCCTCTTAATGTTTCATTCCAAGTGTTTCTAGCAAGCTCATTCTCCAAAAAGAAAACTACAGTAAGGCTCCCACAACCTGATCTCACTACTAAGCAACAGATAATTATGCCCCTAGTTACATCACCATGGTAACATAATCCTTACACTGTGTTCTTCTTCCTTGTCCAAGTCACTGGTGTCCCCCTTCTCTCCTTTTGGTCCCTGTGGGCCAGCAGGACCCATTTCTCCTGGCGGGCCAGGGAGTCCCGGTGGCCCAGCAATGATCTTGGTTCCATCTTCAACCATCAGACAGTTCCATTCTTCGGTGTCACGGAAATAGAGTTTTTTCACATCCATACGATAGACGAGCGCTGCCTCAGCACGGATGGTTCGCATCGCGATTTCATTAGGTACGATGACTATTTGCTGGTTTGGGCAAAAAATAAATAGTACACAAATTTGAAAAGTATATAAATCCTAGATTCGTATGCCTTTTTCCAACAACTGTGTCTAAAGTGACTGTCCTGGGCTTTTCCCTGCATCTCTGGAACTCGTCTCAATCTCAACAAGACATCTTTTCCAATCTTGCTTTTGATCAAACATTGTGACTTCACCTTGGTTGGTGCCTTTGAATGGTTTCTTTAGACCCTGTGCACCTTTTTAAAAAAAGCCCTGTATGGGTATGTATTCATAGGTTTGGATATAAACCTCAGTAATTTTATATATATATTTTTTTAATTTTGTAGAGTGTTTACCCCTTCCATGACCTTGTTACCGGCATCTCCTTTGTCTCCCTTGATGCCCTGTGGACCCATCTGTCCTGGGGTACCTGGTAGCCCTGGTGGCCCAACAGGGCCCATGGGACCTGCAGGTCCTATGCTGCCATCTGTAGAGGAAGAGAGAGAGTTATGAGATACGATCTCTGAGAATAATTGCAGTGTTTTGTATACTATCTGGCACCCTCAATGGTGTACTCCATTTTGTAAACGGGAAAATGTTGAAATTTATGGTGAGAGTTCAAGATTGTGAGAAACAACATGTTCATATATTGTAAATCTCATTTTCGGAAGATTTGTGGTCCAGACATTAGCAGGTTTTGCAATCTGTTTAGGTCTATCAATGCTGCCCATATTGAGCAGGTGCCCGTCTATCCCGGATGCCCACTGTAGCAGGTTTGACTGTATGCAATCTTGAGAGTCTATCAGACGCTGCCCATATTAAGTATAATTGCTTCTCTTCACCCAGGAGTATAAATGGGGACCTGTGAGGGCAGAGATGGTAATTGTGTTTGATTAAGCTTGTTGCGCTACACGTTTGGCAGCATGGGCTGCATTCTCCCCAGGGAGTTGAGATGGTTCTTGGAATGATATAAGTGACCCGATGACAGGGGTAATAATGTTCATGCGCCATGAGTGTCAAACCATGAGCATCAAACTTGGCGGATACCGGCGCAATATAAGTGTCCATTATTATTATTATTATTATTATTATTATTACATTGAGCAGGTGCCCACGTAGCACAAGTGTCCACAGTAGGTTTTAATGTATGCAATCTTGAGGGTCCATCAAAGGCTGCCCACATTGAGCAGGTGCCAGCATAGCTCGGGTGCCCACAATAACAGGTTTGATTGTATGTAATCTTGAGAGTCCATCAAAGGCTGCCCACATTGAGCAGGTGCCAGCATAGCACAGGTGCCAGCATAGCACAGGTGCCAGCATAGCACAGGTGCGAGCATAGCACAGGTGCCAGCATAACACTGGTGCCTGCAGGTTTTTTAATGTTCACTTACTGTTTCCTGGTGGTCCTCTTGGTCCAGGCAAGCCCACGTGGCCAGGTAATCCTGGGATACCTCCAGGTCCCACTGGGCCTCTCTCTCCAGTATCGCCCTGGAAGAAATGAAATTGAGAATGATTCCATACCCTAGGCACTAGTGGCTGAGGATTAGGGTAAACTCCCAAGTATTTTTGAGCATTTTCTTTCTACATTTTTATCGTTCATGATTTCATCAAGTGGGAAATTGCTGTAACGTAATGATGGAGTGATAGATAGGAGTTGTTTAATAACACAACCTGGGGCCAGTTTCACAGAGCTACTATGCAGAAAAAATTGCTTACCAGAAATATTTGCTTAGCAGATTTTCTTGGTTACCAGCCAAACTTGCACATAAATTGAATGCACTTCGGCTGGTATTCTGTTTTATAATGCTTAGTGAAAATATTTGCTTAGCAGATTTTCTTGGTTACCAGCCAAACTTGCACATAAATTGAATGCACTTCGGCTGGTATTCTGTTTTATAATGCTTAGTGAAAATATTTGCTTAGCAGATTTCTTTGGTTACCAGCCAAACTTTCACATAAAACGAGTGTACTTCGGATGGTAGTCTGTTTTATGATGCTTAGACCAACCAAACATTCACATAAAGTGAGTGTACTTTGGCTGGTGGTCTGTTTTATAATGCTTAGCGAAAATATTTGCTAAGCAAAATTCTCTGCTTAGCAGCTCTGTGAAATTGAGGGCATTTCAAATTTATCCTTGGGGGGAAATTTCAATCACAATGTTCCTGCTACCTTCGCATGTCCTCTGAACTGGAAAAAACTTGGATAGAAATAAGATGTCTTGGTGGTTCTGTTATCGTGGTGAATTACAGTGGCCTATCCACCAGTGCACTTGTGTCAATGTTAAGAGCTAAACTTGAGGTTTAGTTATATCATGTTATGTAATTTTTTCAGTGACCACAATGCTGAATTAATTTCTCACATTGATATGTATTAACAATATTCCATTTTTATTTTCCTAGTGCACTTTACATTATAATAGATTTTCACCTAAATATGCATTTTTAATAAATGACAAAAATATACCTTTAATCCTTTCTTTCCTGTGTTACCTTTCGGGCCTTTCCTGCCAGAATGTCCCCTGGGTCCGGGCATACCAAAGGAACCCTAGGGGGGAAAAATTTACAACATTGGATGACAATCACAACATTTTGATGTTCGAACCCATATTCTGATGACTCGGCCATCAGAACGCAAATCTAATTCACTAAACAGCCCGACCATAGCACTCCACATACTGAAGTAATGGAAGGAATTCCTAACAAAGAGGAATGAAATGGAGGGGGATAAAAGTTTGTCCAGTCTGTCCCTCCAAATCTTTTTAAAATAATGTTCAATATTTCATATAGCTGCAGTATAAACAAAAACCACCCCTATTTACCCCCCCCCCCTCCCTCCCCTCCCTCCCCTCCCTCCCCATAGGACACACGATTTGTGACTCACCTTTGGTCCCACTGGACCTCTTGGCCCTGGTAATCCTCTCTCGCCCTGGGGTCCTGGGTCTCCTTTTAACCCCTGAGAATAAAAAAAAGAAGAGGAAAAAATCTCATCAGCTCATTATGAGTCAATATGAATCAAGTAAACCAATGAGACTGTATTACTGAGGTCAGATTAAGCAGCCAAGATTCCATTACAAGCAAATAGAGCACATTGAACAAACATTCCCATAAGGGAAGAGGGCCAAAGTCATGGTACAGCCAAGCCTTTGAGAAGCCTGGCCAGGCCTAGGCTACATGGCCTCCTAATTGTCTTTTGTGAGTCCTAATCCTGTAACAATACAGTACCTGCCAATCAACATAACCTGGGCTTCCGGAGGGCCTAGCCCAGGCAAGTAGAGCTCATTATGTAGGCCAGTAGGCAGGGGAAAAGCCTAGGCCTGGCCTGGCTTCTCAAAGGCTTGGCTGTACCATGACTTTGGCCCTTGTCCCTAAGTTACCTTCTGTAGTCTACATGTGATCCCATTGTTGGTCATGTCTCCCCCCTCTTTTTCTACCATCCTAGTCCCTCTCCTCCATTGAGAATTTTAATCTCCTACTTAAATGTATTATTGAAAAATTCAGAGAAAAATTTAAGTAATTATTTTTGAATTTTTTTTTTAATAATCCCGAAATCCAATAAATTTATATACTTTTATGGACATACAGAATAGGTACAAAAATTATGCATTACAAGGGTCTAAATTAATATTAATCCACTAGTCCGAGGCGAGTGGTTTTTAGCAGCGGGACTACGTGCTGCTGGGGTTTGGGTAGTCCGATGGGCTAGTGAAAAAAATGAAACAAAAATATGCAAAAAACATTCAGTATGATCTCAGTATGATCTCAGCAAGAACATGTTGCTCACTAGCTCACGGTTCATTTCTTTTTCTTGTATTTATATTCACCTTTTTTCAGGACTACTAAAAAATGAGAAGGATTAGTAAAATTTTGACATAACTAGTCCTGTGGGCTACCATCAAATTCAAGTTAATTTCGACCCCTGCATTAGAAAATAGATGGTAACATTTTTGCAAAGTGAAGATGTTCATAGTGTACATGAGTATTCCTTCCCCAACCATCTTTTATCCTACTTGGTAATGAGGCATACTGTGAATGAGGCATCACCACAGACCATCTCCATCCACACAGAATTCTTCTTCAACGTCTTTAAGACTGTAGCTTGTTGTTTTCATGAAGTTGGTTAATTGTTTTACTGTCTGGTTCTCCGAGACAGAGATTGCCCAGTCATTTGGAGTTTAGTCTGGAGACGTGTTGTCATGGGATGCAATATGATGCCTCATGTTGTCTGTTGAGTCACCGGCCAGTCTGGATCAGTTGCAGTGGCCTTTCTAAACGTGAGGTCACTACACTTTAGCATTCAACCCAATTTCTTTGGTTTGTCGACTCAAAGCAAAATAAATTTCAAAAACTGAGGTGGCCAAATCTACTGCTAGAATAATGCAGGCTTTGAAAGGTGCTTTAAGTTTGAGAGGGGTTGGCAAAAGGAAATATATCTTATCTTCTCTTGTATAAGATTTAAATGTAATTATTTAAAAACATAATGTGAGCCTACTTGAGGTCCTGGTTCCCCGCGGTCTCCTTTTAAACCAGTAGGCCCTGTCGGACCAGGGATACCAGTTGGGTCCTGAAAATAAAAGAGATTATTTCTAATTAATTAAAACAGTACTTGTTAAATCCATGTTTCATATATGTGAAAATCTGAAAATTGAATGAAATTGAATGAAAATAATAAAAAAATTATATAAAGGAAATTGTTATAAAAGACAGTTTCATATTCAATTATTATATTCTGATAGGAATATAATTAAAACATTTCTCTGATTTAGATTCTTGTAAAAAATAATATTTTGACATATCCTTCTGAAATGTCGTGAAATATTAAGCAATTCACAATTTGATAATTGGTTTCTTCCAATAAGTGGTACTACAGTGGAATAACTAGCTAGGGCGACTTGAGCATCTATCAGGCTTGCCTTCCTCAAATATATTTCATCAGAAGGAAATTTCCATTGAGTGTGAATCAAAGCCACGTCTCCAGATCATTTTTGAATAATTTAATTATTGTGCTATTATGGCTTTATAATAAAAAAAGCATACCTGGGAAATATAATACACGTTCTGTTAATATGATTTGGCAGGGGGGGTCAAAGGTTACAGATTTTATAGCAGTGCACATCTGCATTCAGAACAACTCAGGTCTGCAATGAACAGATTGTGCCAACACTTCAGGCTTAATTTAATTACCAAATACATAACCCTGTAAATATTTCCAAGGATGATTTTTATGTGGTGCTTATTATAATTTATGATTCGGTAGACACAGTGAGAGCTTAGCAAACACTGACGGCATGCAAAGTGAAACCTGCATGCTTTTAGATAGCATAAATTTAAAAAAAGCAGTGTTCAAGAAATATTGTACGCTTTTGGTTATTTCTAAACAAATTTAAGTTAAATTTAATTAGTTTTTGTTTGTGTTTAGTCTGGGATACCAACAATTTTAGGATAAAACATCTTTCCTGAGGTACCCTTGTTTTGTAGGGGTTTTTAAATTAATTTTAAAGAGAGGCATAGTTGACTCAGATTCTGTTAAGGAATTAACACATTCATTAGGGTGTGACACATTTATTGACATAGTGCATCTTGATGGAACATGTATGTAATATTTACTACTCAAAACAATTTAGGGAACACCGGATTTTTAACATCAAATAGGTTTGAAATGTTCCATGAACCGGGATTTTCATTTGCAACCCCCTCTCTCTTTCAGTAGTCATGTCATGAAATGTGTAATCACTACATGCATCTGTTTCATTGTGCAGTTGTTTCTCATCAATTCTGTGAAACATTGTGTTTATCTGAAATAAATTATCTTGCTTTAACCGAGATTATTCCGGTGTTCCCTAAATTGTTTTGAGTAGTATATGTTCCAAAGTACGGAATGCATTGCTCATAAAAATATATGCAGACCACAACACCATTAGTCTTTTTTATGTGGCATTAATCAGAAACTTATCCAGTTAATATGCCTCATGAAATTCAAGAGAAAAAACTCATATTTTCATTTGAGAAAACAGTGACATAAATAAAGCCGTGTAGATAATGAAGAAAAATTAATTAATGTTTTCATTTATGGAAACAGAAATAAAGCTTTGAAGGTATGAAATGAAAATTAATTCATGCTTTCATTTATGAAATCAGTAACAGAAATAGTGGTTGCTTTTCAAAGGAAGAAATACCTGCATGCCTGGGGATCCAGGGGCACCACTGTCACATTTGACCCCTTTTACTTCAGGCTCGCCTTTCATGCACCTATTTCGGGGTTTTGGTTTGGGTCTTGGGGTGGTTTTTGGTTCAGGGGTGTGGTTGATCTTGAAAAGAAAGCATTCAATTTGCAGTCAGTGCGAAAACATGCAATTTGGGCTAAAGCAAAGCAATTTAAACATTCAAATAATTGTTGGCTGTCATATCAATGAAGGTTTCTGTCTTTAAAATATGAACTAAACAACCAAACTGTGAAAAATTCAGTTTATTACATTGTGTTGTTGTTGAAAATACATTAAAAATCTCTATTAATGTGGATTTTTTGCCAATAACCTTTATTGGCAAGAAGTTTACAAAAATGGTCCAGATATTCTTTATTTAAATTGTTTTTAACCAGACAGAAACTCTTCCAAGATAAACATTGCTTGTTTACCCAAGATAAACATTTTTTGTTTACCCTTACCCTTAAAGTTGTTACCCTTGAACCTTTTTAAAAATTCAAGTTTTTAAAAAGGCTCGGAATTTTTTAGTTTGTGAATTTTTCAATTTGTTACATTGGGTTGATGTTATCAGCCGGAATCCAATATTCAAAATTAGTTTAACAGCCAAGTTCAATCTTTGAACATATTTTAGTAAGCCATATGAAAATCAGCAACAGTCATGTATTGAGTTATTTGACGGTTATGGAAAGAAGCTACTAATCATGATTTTCCTAATGAGCCATGTTAGCATGTATGGTGACATTAATGATGAATATTCCAGTCGATAAAAATGACACGCACGATCGATGACTGCAAGCAAAAATCAATAGCCATAACATGCTGAAAGGAGTTAGCTTGACGGTATGGTACTACTGTGAGACCCATGCAACAAAATAAGTAAATAAATAAATATAATTTGAGCAGGGATTCAACCAGTATACATGCATATCTCTTAAATAGATACTGTCATTTATATAGCACCTTTTTCCCCAAAGGTTACAAAGTGCTTTTCAGCGCATTTTGCTGCCATTCCAGAAACACTGGGGCAAGCCCCTACCCTTTCACGATAAGTGTCCTGGGTTCTTTTACGTGCATTACACAACACACGGGACCTACAGCTTTACGTCCCATCCGAAGGACAAAGCAATTATAGTTAAGTGTCTCGCTTAAGGACACAAGCTCTGCAACCAGCCAGGCTGGGATTCGAACCCACATTATCTTAGATGTTGTGAGATCATATCAATTTTGAAAAGTGTGACCCGCTCTGGCAAAACCCAAAACTTTTCGGCATTTACCATAATGTGTAACAGCCATGAAAAGGTCAAAAACTGACCCCAGGGACCAGTTTGAGGGACCACTTTTCATGTCACCATATAGAGCATTTTCTCTTTTTTTTTGGAAAAAGAAAAATCCTGAAACGTTGTTGGGAACATTGTTAATTTTCACGACAAATTTGGGAGGTCACTTTTGAAATTTGGGTCCAAGTTTCGGGTTTTGCCAGAGCGGGTCACAAGTTTCTTAATAGTGACAGTACAGTTGTCATATGAGGTCATCATAAAAATATTTTGATGAGATGTTAGCAGAATATCATATCTTAAACTAATTCATTGGTGATTTCAACAATTGTTGATGTTAGATGGTTGCAAAGTACAAAACTGCACATGTAAGCATACACACTGTTATGCCATGATACAAACATACTGCCTGCCTTGATATTATGTAACTGACATAGGAAGCTCCAAACATAAACAAGTGTGACATGGTCTGAAGTTCTAACCTTTGTTGTTCTCGTAACTGGTGATGGCGGTGGTGGGGTAGGTGGCGGAGTGGGCGGTGCCCGTGTCATTCTGGTCGTTCTGGGTGGTACAATAGTTGGTTGCATGGTCGGTGTTTCTGTTGTCGTAACCGCGGGCTGAATTTCTGTGTTGTTTGCGGTCAGGGCTGCCAGCATGGATGGGGGTGGGGGCGGTATCATTGGCGGTGGTGGAAGGCGGATAGTGACAATTTGGTTGATCCCATCTGATATAATGTCAAGACCCATCGTCATGGCAACATCTTTGAATTTGTTGTTGCCTTTCGGTCTGTTTGTACGGGATACTGAATAAAGATAAACAACAAATGTTGACTTAGTGTACAATTTATACCTTGTGTTATGTTTCAGCCCTTCTCAGGCAACAGCATGATGAAAAGAAAATATGAAAATTTCTTTGGTGCAAACGATAAAAATAAGATTATTAGCCCCATATCTTTTTTCTGATCCTTTTTAAACTAAAGATATTCTCATATTTTATATATTCTTATATCAATTACTTCCTCGCTACAATTTGTGACCAAAATTTCCAGATATTTCCGCAAGGATCGTATTCTTATCACTGAAATTTAGGCTAAAGGAATAACAGCCCATTTTTAGGTTTTGGAGTAACGTGATAACTATGGGATAACATGCTAGAATCTGAGTTTTCACACATTTTGGGGAAACTTTGTTGGGGGTCAAGAAATCATCTTCTCCCCCCCCCCCCCAACCCCCATCTCAGAAACCCAAGGACTTATGTGCCTGAATAAGTCAAACTCAAAAATTACTTACAAATGCATTTTGGGCAGCAGGTGCCAGGTTTGTGAATGAGTTCCTCGCATTGTCGTTGTGGACAGGTCATGGTTCGACATTTTAGCTCCCCTGCCTGCAAAATGAAAATGGAAGACAATTATTATTAAGTATTTACTTCATCGGGTGGAACAAATATGGACATTATGATCAAGCACTAAAGAGCATAAAAAGGGTTACAGGTAGGACTAGCAGGGAATTACTCTTTTTTGGGTAATGCTAAATTTTCTGAATATTACAAGTTTTATTTTTAAAACTGTAAGATATTTTGAGAAATTACTCAATTCAGTTGGTATCATATTCTGATTCTTATTATGGATATATATGTCAGTTGGTCTGTTGGACTGTCTGAGTGTACTCACATGTCTGATTGCTTTTTAGTCTTTTCTGTTTCTGTCTCAGCCTGTCTGTTCATCCATCTTTCTGTTTACATGTTTCAGTTCGTATTTTGTCTCTCTATTTCTGTCTTTTATTTTGTATGTTTGAATATGTCTTTTTGAAAATCAATGATCTGTCAGACACATTTCCTGCCTGACACTTTTTATCTCTATTTCTGTCTGTTTGTTTGTCTTCCCGAGCTGCCCAGTGAACAAAGACCCATTTTGGTTTGCCTGTCTGTTCATCCGTCAAACTTTTCTGTCGGGGCCATCTTCCTGCCTGACTGCCCGACTAAAGGTTTATCGCTCTGTCTAGAATATGTCTTTTTGAAAATCAATGATCTGTCAGACGCACTTCCTGTCTGACTTTTTTCCCCTTTCTTTCTCTCTTAGTTTAATCATCTATCGATCTATCTTATCATACACAAGAGATAAGATAAAAGGGTTTACCTTGTTTTCGTAAAAGATTTCTTTAATCTAAGATAACATGCACACAGTAGAAAAGAATCCATTCTCACCCTACAGCGGCAGCGCACACAGGGGTCTTTCTCCAATACTATCTTCTCCTTGTTGAGTATAATCTGGCCTTCATACTCGCAGTAATCTGCCGGGGGAAAAACACAATTATCCGGGAAGGCGATTGGATTAGCCTTTGGATAATCCACGGAGTGGACGAAATATTGAATTATGTGATCAGGTAACTGAGACAGTGTAGGTAGCTGCAGTAGAAAATGTTGTATTTGTTTAAAGGAATTGAAAAGAACGGATAGGCCTATAACTTGAACGAATTCAAATATGCAAAGAACCGTACAAATGCAAGAAAGTTTTTCATAAAATAAGACAGTTGTGATTTGATTAATTCATTTAACTGACAGTCTTAACCCAACAAAATAATGATTGAAATAAATTCAGTTCATAGAAAATTTCCCAGTAGTATGACAGCTTGCTATAGAACTTCATTCAACTGTCTTTAAAGGAACGGTGCAACATAACCAGTTCATATATAATTAACAAATCATGGTCGCAAACCTTGGTACAAGTGCCAATCAACAGAGACAAAAAAAATAAAAATTGCTATGTCGAATTTCAAACTCCAGAAACACAATTATATATGCAGCCACAGCAAATTAATCTTATGATTAAATAGTCCACAAAGGTAACTGACAAGGTAATATACATATCAGTTTTTTTGCGTGAACATGTAAATATAAATTATCTATTTCAATCGTCAAATTCATAACAGGTTTTGTCAGAGGAACGTTTAGTAGATAGTAATTTGAGACCAATTCCATAGAGCCGCTCATAGGCAGAACATTTTGCTAAGGAAATATATTTGCTAAGCTTTTAAAACTACCAGCCAAAATACATACATTTTGTATTAACATTTGACTGGTAAACCTTCTAAGAATCTTGTTGGTATTAGCTGTTATAGGAAATTGGCCCTTAGTGAGATGTAAAATTAAACGCACCTTTGGACGGTAAGGATACTTGACCCAGCGACCAGCGCAGGAAAGTCGTTATTACAAACACTCCAATGAGGCACGTATGTCCTCCATGCATTTTGGAAGCACCAGCAGCTGTTACATTTCACTGTTTGTTACGGCAACTGGTCAACAAGAAAACAAAAATAATAAGTTTGATTTATCTTATCAACCTTTTTTAAAAAAATGATAAAAAGCAAACTATGTAACAAAAATCCGAATCTTTTAGGGTTGTATATAAAATGGACGGTATAATGGATATAGCGTACATCCGTACATGCCAGTATGTAAATACGGACTTAGTACTGATCTTCATTCTTGAATGTTTGATAAATAAAATATATCTCAGCCATATGAATAATATATGGATAATATATGGATAATATATGAACAATATATGGGGAATATGTCTTTAAGGCAAATATATATGGTTAACTTAGATAAGGGTTATGGATTTTGAATGTATGAAATACGATCTCAACAATATATGGATAATATATGAATGACATTGATGTTATATAGAGAAGATACAATACATATTTTACGCAATACTAATTGTGTGCCACAAATAGACAGCTTGAAACCAATAAATAAGTGTGGAGACGGTGGAAGGGACTCGGTTTAACGGTATTCTCTATGTATCGTCACTCCCACTCTGGCCCCTGGGGAAAAATTAGTTCGTCGCGTATACAGACATGTGGAAGGACTACGACGTACGGATTCCTACGATGATTTATATAGTGCTTTCTGGGAAGGATTTGGCTTAATCAACGAAATGTGTTACATGATCTTGTAAGCCATCCTGCGGTCGTTCCCCGAATTCAGATCAAGTTGCCGTCTACGAGTGCACGGTCGACGAAAGAAACTTTCTCCAATCCAGGCTCTTCACAACTCCGCTGTTTGCATGATGAGATGCTAATAACTCGTCGAGTCTTTGCACGAACCCGCAGTGTGTATTTGTTCATTCCACATGTAACTTATCTAAATTTCTAGCAATATCTTAGACTACAAATAGAAAGCATTAAAGATGTATCACTCGTGTGTTTTTGTTATTTTACCGGCAATTTTCAGCAATTTCTTTTTAATAATTGGATCATTGTAAATTTCCTTTAAAATGAAATATTGCACAAAATAATATACAATGACAATTGTAACTACGTCGATCACGATATTTACTTTTAAACGGGTACGTGATCAAATTTTCCAGCGATAAGGGTTGACGGGCACTATGGCCTGTCTTAAGCTTGGTTTAACCACAGAGAAAGGAACACAGTAATTACGAGCCATAATTAATGTAAGGCAGGGCTCGTCATTAATTTCGGGACATTTATCTGTATGCTTCTCACGATTGCTTTGTGAAATGTGACAATTTAAAGCCAGCATTCAATTTTGGCAAAATTTCTGTAAACGCATCCATACCGTATCAGCATCAAGATAGGGCCTAGCCTATATGTATAGGTTGGTGAAATTCTTGCGTCAACAGCCTATCAACAGCCTTTTGTTCACTTTTTTAATAAAACGACAACACTTTCTGCCTAAAGAAGAAACATTTCAAGGGATGTTTAGGCCTAATAATAATACAATCGTCAACTTTAGCCGAGTATAAACTTATATGTAAAACTGTTACCATTTTAGTTTTTCGAGATTACCGATAGTGTAAAGTGGCTTATCAGTAATTTTTTTCTTCTTCTGAAATTGCGCATAACCTCGCCCTATTTCTTTGCAATCTGAATTGAAAATATCCCATATTATTTAACTTTAAATGTTCATATCAACCGATCGGTAGCCGCCCGCATCTCCCTCGTAACGGATGCATAAAGTGGCAACCGGAACCTAGCGTTCGATATGAATTTCACCCTGCACGACTTGACTGTAAATGTGCCATCATCCTTGTCCATTTCCTTGCCCATTTTTTTGTTGTTTTCTTCCTCTTGTATTTTTTTTTACTGAACAAGACTCTGTCCAGCCTACGGCTTTTTCACGCATGACTTCTCAGAAATTGAAAGTTCAATATTTCCCTTGGTGGGTGTAATCTGAGACAAGAAGTTTTGCTCCGTCCATTTTTATTACGACATAAAATAGATTAAAAGCTGCTGTTTTTATGGCAGAATTCTTAATAATGTCTTTGTCTGTATGTTGTCCTCGCTGTGCACCAAATGTATAAATTAATTAACTCATTGATCCGTGTAACCAATATTAAGTTAAAAGACATCTGCTTGGGGTTGATTTATATACGGACATTTATTGCTCTTCCATCCGACAGACGCATAGGTGTGCACTCGTTTATCGTATATCCCATCCGCCAAAAACATGTTTATGAACGATAAATTATTTTGCACATTATAACAAAACATAGCAAAATAGCCGCCGAGTATTCCCTTGACTGTCACGCCGTCGCTAGCTAGTTACTAACGGATATTGACTCTGTAATTAAGGACATGTCATCGATTGAATTTCATTGCCTCTAGGTACTCGACTCTGGCTGTATTTGTTAGAGGCGGTGCGACTTTGTAGTTCCTGTTTCCTACTTCGTTTCTATATTAAATCCATAAATTTTCTTAACAAAGAAATAAGTGGTAAGTTCCACGCATATAGGCCTAGCGTAAAATGCAGGAATATGTTAATAGTGTCATTCAGACCTAAAGTAATTCGACTCACTGTGATGATGTTTGGTTTACAACCTGTCACATAATTATGTTAATTATAACACATGTTATTGGCATTGCCTCAGAACAGAAGAATCACTAATTGCATTATTGTTTATAGTCAGTATATCAGGTGCGAATGCGCTTTTATAATTATGGTTGAACCCCACATGAACCCTTTGCATACAACACTCACGTCAAAAGTGACAATTTGTTTGCAATATTTCCTTGTTACATCATTCGCCATCCTCACCAGGTAGGCCTCTATCTAGACTGTCATGTTTTCAAGGGAAGTTATATCAGTGCATCATTGGTAAAAATCGAGAAAACCTATGGATAAAACCCAAATGCAAATTGGCTTTAAAACCATTGGTGTAAAAACAACGCGCGCACTCGACTAATATTTTCCTGTCGTCTGAGGTCCGTCTTTACATGTACCTCATAGTGCATGTTCCTGTGTTCTACAGCGACGACTGTGGCATACGGCTTATTCCGCATAACGCAGAAGTCACCCTCGATTACTGCGCCTGAAAATATTTTTATAAATATCAAGCCGATTACTTAAGAAGCAAGCCCCTGGGTGTTCGGCCGTATAAATAGTACACAGTGCCGTGAACCGACTTTGTGTGTGATACCGTGAATGTGACACTCTGGGTTTACTTACAGTTGAGTGAGCGCGGCGGGGCGATGGAATTAAAAAGAAATTGGTCAAATTTACTGAATTTAATCCAATTTTGGAATTGGATTTGTGTTGTGTTTGAGTAAACTTTGACAGTTTTTATTCTAACAATTTGAAAAACAGACGAATGCATCTTGCATGATTAATGTTTTTTCATACGAATAAATTAGACTTAATTTCATAGTACTGTACAGTTACACAACAACATTCCTCGGGAATCTATATTATTTAAAACAGTTATTTAAAAATAGGCATATAGTTTTGTCGTATTACCCACTGAACTAAACACACTGTCGACCGGTGCCCATTCGCCTAATCATCATAACAAGTATATGCAAACTAGAGCACCCGACACGTTCTCCGTCTCTCAATGTAATTTGCCTCATATAGGCTATCTCAACATCGATAACTTGGCCTTCCTTTCTCAGCGAGAGCACCCTTATAGCTGTTCCATCGGGGTAAACCGAAGGTCGGTCGGTATACCATTAGCGGGATGGCTTGCTGTGATGTTGACCACAAAAAACGCGGAACCAATTTCTGGGTTCGGCATAAAATACGATCGTCTTTGTTTTACTTTTTGCCCTCCTCAAATCCATAATAGAAGTTGTGGTAACCTCGTAGGAAGACCGAAAAATCATTCAGTGAGAGGTTTTAATCACTCTCCGTAATATGCCTGCTTACCCTATTAGTATTAGGTTGTTCCAAACACGTGAGTTTGACTTGAAGGTTTCAGATTTCATTTGAGTATTTTGTCATTCACACAGTTGAATGTGGAGTCCTTTACGTGTTTTTTTTTAAACATGCCTCATTAAAGAGCATGTGTCGGAGGGTATATAAGTTCACGATGACGTGAACTTATATACCTTTAGGGCCACTGTGCACCCGCTTCTTGTTTTCCTCCCATACAACTTGAAGGCAAATAGGCTGGCCCCTTGTATGTATTGAAAATCAAACGCTGTAGTCGCACTTGCATACAGGGATTCGGACAAAGATGGCTGAAGCGCGTGATAAAAGTCTATTCTGCTGAATGTTATAAAATAGCACTGTAATTTGCGGTTACCCCTTTTATTACTCTGTCAAAATACATGTCAGCCCTTGGCTTCCTCCGGGCATCAGCGATGAATACAATACCGTACGTACCTTTGTGCAACCTTGTTACAATCACAAATGTCTCAACACCCAGAAATTAAGGTCGTGCACTGCACCTGAATACGACGTGCCTCGTATACAGTACGCGCTGCATGCTTTGTCATTTCAACATTGCACAGTAGGCCCGCTGCTTTATATTTTGAATTCAGAGTTGGTTTTATTCAAAATAAATTGTTTCGTCTTTTGTATGGCTGTGAGGTTTGCAGACGCTATGAGCTGAAGCTTTCACATGTTAGTTGCATTATCTATATCTTGATTCAAAATGAGTAATCATACTTGTACACCAAGAGGCAGTTTTGCCAACATAACCCATTGTACCAATGCTGTACCTTGCTTTTAAATGTTCACAATGATTGAACGTCTTATCGATATAACTTCGAAATCTGATTTCAAGAAAAAAAATCATGACTGAGATTAACCTCCAAAACATCGTATAACATTTCCATTTGTGAATGCCGATGTTGTTGGTGGTCATTGCTACGCCTGAGTCCCAACATATGGTTGTCACTCATCACCCTACATCATTATACGATCAAAGTCAAATTCGTCATCATGAAATCAAAAACTCCCGATCTCTAGAGCTCATGGCAGATACTATATCAGATCTACAGGAGTAAGCGACCACGTTTATAGATACCATCTGGAAAGAGAAGCACACTGTATTATGTATCAAAGTTCACAGTATGTGGTGTCGTTGTCATTTATGAGTTTCCCGATTGGGGCTCGTTGGTATATATCCTCATTGGGAGAATATGGTTCCAGTCAGAATATACGAGTCTCTCCCAATCGGGATAGTTAAAACATGGGAGAAGATGTCGTTATCCCAATAGGTTCCTCGATTGGAGTACATTGGTATCTTCATTAGCGAATGAGGTTCCAATGAGGATACAAGTATCCCCCAATCGGGATAATTCATGTATGGCAGAATATGGTTTCCTGATTGGGCCCATTTGTATCCTCGTTGTGAGAATACTGGGGTTTCCATCAGGATAAAAGTATCAGAATCTCCCAATTGGGATATTAAATTATGCATGTCAAGGTGTCATTGTCACCAAATGGTTTCCTGGTTGGGCCCACTGGTAGCCTCATTTGACGCTACTGCAGGGTTCCAATTAGGATGCCAGCATAGCCCAATCGGGATAGTCCTAGGATGCCAGCATAGCCCAATCGGGATAGTCCTAGGAAGCCAGCATATCCCAATCGGAATAGTCCTAGGATGCCAGCATAGCCCAATCGGGATAGTCCTAGTCTGACAACAACCCAGTGAGCATGTATCGAGCCTCATTTATAGGATTACGCAGTCACGGTCAGTTTGAAGGGTCCGGACTAAAGGTGTATCATTACAACATTTGTTACAATGTGACGTCAACAAATAACGTCACCTCGCCTCTTAAGGAAAGGTACTATCGTTGGTATTAAGTAGGATTCGAAGCTGTAAATGGTGGGAAACAGCAAGAGTTCAGAATTAGCACCATGTGATATCGCTTGAAGGGGTCGTTGTCACCCAGGGTACACCACCACTGGTACCCAAGCAATCATAAAAGTACACAAACCTACATAGGATTGAGATTGCCTGGGTACCATTGGGGAGTATACCCTAGGTGACAACGACCCATTCTGCTGTAATATCTCTGATATTGTTGTTTTTGAAAATAATTGGTGGTTTGACAACTCGACGTTTCAGAATACACTGATCGTCTTCAAGAGAATTTTACATGGTTCTACCGCAAACCCTAAACTTTTTCTTAATATTGGTACCCTAAACAAAACGTAAATGATTAAAGGTTTATATAAAACATACTTTGTTAGAAGTTGTTACTACTATCAATCATTCTGTGTTTCTGTCAGAAACTTCTCCAACTGAAGTGCTTTCATCTTCGAGAAAATATTAATACGATTTGTTTCACAAAAATGTTTCACAAAAAAGTAAAAGAGAAAAGTGTCTCAAATCCCAATTTATTAACCTACCACAAGAACAAACCAACCGGCTCTTCTCAGAGCCATCACTTCTTCCAAGAAGAGATCATTACATGGTGTCACCCAAAAGAACCAATTATATTTATCTCCACCATGCAAAGCCTCATATCCTACATCTACCACAAGAAGATGTCTAGTTCAGCAAAGGTTCCAATGTTAAAATGCATGAGTTGAAACTGTTTCGGGTTTAAGAGTTCATGAACTGAATTAATCGGCCCTCTGTCAGTGATCCTGTATCACAGTTATAGATGACACTCAGCAAATTACTTAAACCGACGCGTGGATAATCACACGCGCCAGTCGTGGGGTGCTAATATGTGGCGAGAATATTGCCACCAGGCTGGTATTAGCGTATATTGAACATTTCCAAGAAAAGATCATTATCATAATGCTTGCACATTATGTTTTAAATCAATAAATGTACGCCCCATTAGGCGTCTTCTCTGGTGGAGGGGCAATTGTGGTTAGTGGATTACATTGGGACATGTTGGCGGCGCTGCAATTATGTAAGAAAGACTCTGTGGTTTTTCTTTGAAATTTGAATTTCTGTCTAGGCCCTGAGGCAAGTCTTTCATTTGGGGTACTTGCCCCGGAAACTGATCAGCGAAAGTTTCGGCGTAAGTACAGCTCGTGTGGTTATGATAAAAACTTATTCGAAGTCTTAGACAAAAAACATTAAAGGTTTGTGTGTAATAATGTTCTAGGGAGGACAACCTTATTTATATGAGATTAATGCTTCTAAAAGCCCATCTATGACTGCAAAAGTTTGATCATATACTTGCCAAAGTATATATAATGCACTTATAAAAGTCAAACACTAAAACCTTACGTTTACTAAGTATGTACATTTACATGTAAACGTATTGTCTTGTATTGTTCAGGGTGGTCAAAATGATAGTCAAAACCAATAAAAATGCCCCTGTGTGCACATTTGGGGTCAATTGACTGATTTTGACCAATACAGCTATTTACCAAATAACTCGGTTATGAACTTGTCATTCAAAGACAGTATTTTACTTTGGTGAAATGTCTGTAAATGCATCCATACTTTGTAAGAGTCAAATGATATCTATAGAAACCAACTTCTGAAAGTTATAGCTTGCTTTGTTGTGTCGTAAGGGGGGGAAAAAGACATTTATATATTTATAATGTGGAAATTAATCATCGACGGAATACACATTTCAGATTTGAATATGTATTCACGTTTTCTCTCAAATGAAAACATCAGACGGAATGTCTTCTCATGGTGTTTGGTACTATTTATACATCTTAGAACAAAGACTGTGCCGGTTATCTGGCTACCTGGATACCCGGATACCCGACCGAAACTGTCATTACCCGGTTTCATTTTTCGGTTCCATTTACCCGGAAACGACTTTTGAAAATTTCGACTGGGCATTATTTTAAGCCACACAAATAGAAGTCTCTGATTTGTTGTTAACAAAATGTGTGTGGGGAATGGGGATGCCTGTTTCTAATATAGAGGCGGGAAATTATTACAGTAAGTCCACATTTATTTCGAGTCTAATAAAACAAGAGAAACTTGTGTTCATATTGGTTATTTTATACATTCGAGAGTATCTATGTGGTTTTACAAAATTGGATATGGGTACCTGGGTATCCGAAGATTTCCAATGTCAGGTATCCGGTTCCCGAAATAACCGAAAACGCACAGCCTTGCTATAGTCATGGAGCCAAGTAAGCTCAGTTTGTTCTCTGGTGTAAGCCCCCTTTGATGTCTTTGTGAATATATCTGTCAAGACGTGACATCATATCTGATGGTCATAAATGTCTGAAATACCCAAGGGTGTGCGACATGTGGGTCAGATGTTCCGAGTTGACGTCACAAATAAAAGTGAAAATTATCACGCCCTGGTGCATGGAGTTGGCTTCATAAACATGCACGTGTAGCGTCATAAAACCTAGCCCTGTGCTCCGATATACTACTTAAGTTGCAAGATATTCATGACAAAAAATACTTCAAATAGGCCTATGCCTTATGGGTTTCAGTCGAGTGTATATGTATGTCGTTTTGGGTGCACCAACATTATGCATAACATTCTTTCAGACAGCTTTTGCAAATGCAAAATGATTCTCCATGAATAATGATGGTACTTCCCACAAATGTTGATAAATGTTGATAAATGTTGTTCATCCTTCACAAGTTTGAATTAGGGTTTCTAGGTTCCTCCATAGATTAGGCTAGTTCTCGTTCTCTGGGGTTGTCCCACTTTAAAAAATGACATTTCTTTCATTGCTTTTTCCAATACAAAGATGGGCCTCAACGGAGAACCGTGGTTCTCATTAATCAGCCTATACCCAATATGAAATAACAAATGATAATTTCTAGACATATATGTTTAAATCGACTTTTTATTCGCGTCTCTGAAGCATTGTACACAATGAATTCCATGGTTTTGAGAATATGATCGGCCAAGTAGCAAAAACTATTAGAATTCACTCAGTTCCCTAGGTTACTCGATACTTCTAGCGCCAGCTAGGTGGGAATCGTTGCCGCGAAACGTGACACGGTTCATATCTGACCTTGCACCTGCGATGATATCTACACACTAATTTGACAATTTCGTTTAACCCACAAGGGCAAAAACAGATAATTTCCTGTCACCCGGCACCCTAACCTTTAGGATCAATTGGAAACGGTGACTGACATTTTACCCTCACTAAAATTGGCCGTACATAATTTGATTTGTCACAATAATTTTGTATGACGAGAAACACTTGGCAGGCGTGTGGGGGGTGTCACCCCCATCCCTCCCCCAAACAAAAGGGGAATTGTGTGAGGTTTTCTTTACTGTGAATGATCTTCTTTTGTTTATTAATAGCTGAAACATTAATAAAGAATACAAAAGTTGTTTGACATTGGGTTGACATAATAATTACCAGAATTTAGTGAACTCTTAAATTAGTTCGGTAAACTCTGAAATTAAATTCTGATGTGGTATGGCCAAGGTCGTATATTTCCATTTTGCATCATCGATCATTCCTGATCAGCCTGTCGCTGGCATGAAGACACAATTACGTCGCTGGGTACTCCCCAAGAGCACAGCGAATATCACAGAGCTGCTTACCAGAACATTTCGCTATATTAATTGGCCCCTGGAAGCCATTCAGTGGTGGGTCGCGTAATTGTTTTCCCTAGCATACAGTCGGGTAATTTGCAATAATGGCCAATCCTAACAACCTTATGTTGTTGTAACAATTTTTGGCAACTGAATTGCCCGCCAGTTACCGCCGTTCGTCATATTAGGGGGAAAATACGATGGCGGGTGAAGGGTTGCAGAAAAGGGTACACATAATTTTTTTTAAAGGGGATTAACCCTAACCTTCCCAAATCCTCCAAAATCCTCTTTGCTAAAGTGAAGGATTTTAAAGGATTGAGGTTACATGCTACATGCTCTTTGCTAAAGTGAAGGATTTTAGACGATTGAGGTTATTAGGCATACTTGCCTTTCCATGGTACATGTACATCCATGTTTGTTGTAGTGATTGCAAGGTCAGTGCTTGGGTCAGTGGACACTGTTTATTGCTCCATGCATGCAGGGAGGGTCCCTGGCCATGTACATGTATCACAGATTAGAAACACATGTGTGCATACATATCAAGTGCTTGCTTTACTACTGAAGGATTTTGGAGGATTCAGGTTATGTGTAAGCAAATGGGCCTAGGGAGTTAGGAAGGATTCAGGTTATGTGTAAGCAAATGGGCCAAGGGAGTTAGGAAGGATTCAGGTTATGTGTAAGCAAATGGGCCAAGGGAGTTAGGAAGGATTCAGGTTATGTGTAAGCAAATGGGGCTAGGGAGTTAGGAAGGATTCAGGTTATGTGTAAGCAAATGGGCCTAGGGAGTTAGGAAGGATTCAGGTTATGTGTAAGCAAATGGGCCAAGGGAGTTAGGAAGGATTCAGGTTATGTGTAAGCAAATGGGCCTAGGGAGTTAGGAAGGATTCAGGTTATGTGTAAGCAAATGGGCCTAGGGAGTTAGGGTTAATGGATCACGAAAGGGGAATGAAATGATTATACGCGGCTGTTCACAATGGAACACGCGCCCTTTAGGGATCCGCTTGTACCTTAAATAAAATATGCAATGGCTTCTCTAATATTATATAATCGATCATTTGTTGACTGGGAGTGACATTGAGATGATTTTCTGCATATTGTCGTGTGGATATATTTGCACACCATATATTGTTGGGATATAATTATATTATGTCATGTCTAGAAATTGATCCTTGTGATTGGGTTTGAGGTCGATCGTAATTATCTATCCACCATAACCGGCATTTGGGGGGTAATCACACATATACTCATTCCATTATATAAAGTCATATCCAAAATGAATGATATTGGCATAAGCACAGAGGCGAACTCTACCGGCGAGTCGCTTCTTTTAATTAAAATACAAGCTATATTAATAGTACGACGAACCAGAACTGCTGACCATGGGACCATCTACTCTTGTTATGATCAACAGAGAAACTGACCACCTGCCTAAAGTGACCAGTCACCTAACGGTCACTTTGACAAAATGCATAGGCCTGTTTCACATTGCAGGACGGTGCGGCCACCTGTATAATGTGACCACTTTACACCCACCCGAGTTCCTTTGGTTTGTCACTCAATACAGGTTCGACGGTAATATCAATGCATTATTATGAACGACATTATCGCCACTGCCATATTTTGCCTTCTGTAGATATATAAAGAGGATTTAGATTCAGGCCTAATCCACCACTGAATAAATCACTAAGAACATGAAACGAAACCCCAGAAATAGATTTCAGCAAACAACAGAATCAAAACTCGTTATCAAAAGGCTTTTTAACACCGTTTGCAGGTTGAAGCCGTCGCTTGCAACCAGCATGATGTTCGGTTTCCTACCAGAAGTTTATGGCGTCAAAAATAATATTTTGATATTTTCCAGACAAATTCTTTTCTCTGTGTGGTGAAATTGGGAGAAAAACATACCTTGTTATTGTTGATAGATCATCCTCACTATACACCAAAGTGTGAACTGTTCAGGGTCTCTGGGCAGTCCTGACAATAGTCTTTATTCACGTTTTTATCTTCACAGAATCTGTATCCCAATACAATATAAAAACATTGTTTATATTCCCAGGCAGCCGTATACACGGGGTTCGGTAAAGCAGCGATTTGTACGCGGGGCCGGCGAGCCTCACAGACCGACTATACTTGGCCAGTGTTGTACGGTATAAATTAAGAGATATCAGGTGCCCGTTGAAATCAATGTGAAAATGAGCTAGAGTTGTGAGTGACGTCGATGACTTCTCTCATGTGCTCTTGGCAGAGGATTTACAACTACGTAATGGAATGAAGCTAGACTGGTTCCCAAGTCCTTTCTTGTTAGTGCTCCGCCCGAAACGGGTGTCGAGACTTTCCACGCTGTTGCCATCTTGGTCGTGTCCCCTGATCGTGCACGGCAGATATCTTGGTAAAAAACGTACCACAACAACGTAAATACACTGATTTGGTAAAAACAAAAAAAGGCTCCTGGATGGAAAAGATTTAGCCAATAAGAGCTTGCATTAACGGCGACTCATGCCGCAGACATACCGATAGAACTTTGGTAGAATTGTCCCGTAGACAAATATTGCCTGCCGATAAGTTGAGCATTACTGACAGTGTGTCCATGTGAGATTTCCATGCGAAACTGTGCTGCAACTTGGGTCAACGGAATGATGTGAGTGATTTGCGATTGTGTTGCTCATTCCGGAAGTAACACTACGTGTTACTTTTGGTACGATGCGTGATGCCATCGTACCAATTCTTATAATCAATAGAGGCATATTGGCTCTAAGTAAAGTTGAACAAAACCATGTATATTGTCTATTCACATGCATTATGACTTGAATAAGTCCCGTCCAAAAGCGGTCCAATGATTTATCGTCGAGTTTAACCCGAGGTGCTTGACGGCTTCCATTTCGTCTAATGTGTGATTGTTCCTTGAATGAAAAATTACGGGTTCGTTTAACTCATTGTCGAAGAAATAGTGGGGTAAGAGAGCACTCTGCGCTATCAGTAAGCTACGAGCAAAAGATTTGTGCAAAGCATAGAAAATATAATTTATTGCTGTTATTAAAGGATCAACAATAATATGAAAAGGCATTTCAATATAAACCCTAGGCTGACTTGGGTTTGCCTCGTAGTCGTACATAATTTCCCCTGATGGGGTAAGCAAGTTCAATCGGGATATGGTTATATGTTTTCGAATTGAATAGAAACCTTGAAAAGAAAGAACGTGTATTTGACATTACCTCTGAGAAGTTATTGTTGAAAGGGCATGATTGGTGAATGAGCGTAGTAAGCCTGTGTTTGTATGGATTTAATGTGCAACGCCAACTGCTCGGTCTAAAGTGTCCGTGTATGATGCTGAGGCGGTCGTTGCCATTTCCACTGAATACCACATTACGGTGGGTTTAATTTTTCCTATGACAGGTGATCAGCAGTCCGAGCTCAGCAGCGTTTCATAAGAACGAAGGGGGCGCTGTGCAGGTTTCCCGATTAAAATCAAATATTTTGCATGATTGCAATACTACTAGTATCGTTTGTGAGAACACCACGTACATACAAACGTTTTTCAGCGACATAATATTAATTTGAGCAATGAATAACTAAAGAAGTTGGGAAATTAAAAAAAAAAACAAGCTGTGTACAGACGCTGAGCTGTGGTACTCCCCAAAGATGGCTCCATGATTAGTCTAGGCCTATGGAGTTTATGCACTGGCAAAGGTTGGCCATTAGTAATGAGGTGCCTTATAATGTCAGTGCCGAACTTGTTGCTAAAACATTCAATGTTGATTTATCGTCTTTTCACTTTCAACTACACGTTGATGTATAGATGAATCAGGGTCCGTATATGAATCGGCAAGTTAGGATATCCTAGTGGTGTGCCCATTTGTGTGGTATCTAATTCTCCCTTTAGGAATTGTTCAGGATGCTCCCGAATCTCTCAAATGAAATCTCCACCTGTCACGGTGCATCTTCGTCAGAACTACTAATGACGTTCTCCGGTCAGACACGGGATAATTGGCCTCAACCTGATAAGGTCACCCTAATGGATGTCTTGTTGGTATGACATCACGCGCACGTCGCCTTGACGGGGATTAGGTTCCACGGTGGGCAGAGTGAGGCCTAATTGAGTGTACGGGTTATTGCTCCGGCCAGCTACAGTAACTTAAGATCACAGGGGGCACCCGATGTTGCGTCAGCAATTAAACATAATCATTGGTCGACCAGTTACTTCCTTTACGATCTGGTACTTCCCCATAATCGAAGGAGTAACAATGCTTGAAATCATTTATGAATTGAAACCACTGTTTTGAAAACAGTAAATGGGGAATGAACCAGACGATATATAACCACACTGTAAAAAAAAATCTCGTTTTTTTACGGGATTTTCCTGGCAGTTTGGACGCCAGGAAAATCCCGTAAAATTACGGCCTGCGAAATTACTATTACCGTAGTTTTTACTGAAACTTTCCGTTATTTTACGTAAAATATTTACATATTTTTTACGGGTACCGTATATGACGCAGCGGTCCATGGGGGAACGCTGCATCTACTATGGGATAAGATCTGCAGATACAGGAGTTAATCAATGCAACTGTTTATTGTACACAATGTCTTTCACTTACCTGTACGTACGCGTAGTCTGGTTGCTTTTTCAATCACCCTCTCCAGTTACTAACAAACGGAACATGTATTCTTTATATACACTATCTTATGGAAACTCTTTTTAGTCATGGTGGCAAGCAATTATAATCTATATTTCAATATTTTAAATTTTGAATGTACTTTTTTACATCAACATAGAAGAGAACATCAAAATCTTACCTTTGTAATCATAAAATTAACAGTAAATTATTTGAAAATGGGCTAAAATCTCCCATTTTCACATATTTAAACCGTGGAAATGATTCGAGCGCAAAAGCTAGGTCAAATTAAGGTCAGTTATTTACATATTGGATATATCCCAGAGTTCAATGGGAGCGGCCATAATACGGGTTTCGGCCGTAAAACACTGAGAAATGGGTGATTACGGTAATTCACCGTAGAATTTACAAACTTTTCGCCGTAAAATTACGGTAATTTTTTACAGTGCATGTTACATGATTGTATTTACAATTGCATTGCAGTTTTGTGCAGTACATTTATAATTATGTTCATTTCTTTTAACATTTTGTACTGTGCCTAACCTCCACACAAAATCAAGTATTTAAACAATTATGATGGATTAGATTTGAGATCAAGTGCCTTAAACAAGAGGTACGTTGTTACAAGGTTCATATAATGTTTGTGTAACCATGAAGGAAAGAACCTTTCTCCGTGGTACATCCAAGAAAGAAGATGGCTCTACAAAACAAATCAGCATAACCGCATAAAAACCTTAGGAGGAAGTTCAAAGCGCTTCGCTAAAATTAGCCAGGCGGTTTTAAATGTTAAACACACAGTGCTGACATTTCACACATACGACTTCAACCTTTACGGTGACTGAAAGACGCTTCATTATTAGCGCGCTGGGCACCATTCTGTTTTTGTAGCTGAAGTTTATAAATAGACAACAGTAAATGTCACTTAACTCAAACATCCTTCGAAATGATACCAATTACTGTGTTGTTTCTAATACGAGTTATTACCTGAATAGGCTTATATGCATGCACTGAAATAGAATACATCCAAAGTTACGACGAAAAGGTGTTCAAACTAGATCCGGCGCCGGTCGTTTATATCGGTCAATTTGACTATAATATACCGGTAGTCAGACCTCAACTTGTCCCTACCCTGTATATTACTTTCCACGCATAATGGGTTACCAATCTTACCATTGACACGTTATCAGGTCAGCGTTTGAAAACTTACCAATTTAAAAGTAGCCCACCACAAGCCATAATTGGACCATAATTAATAGGATTATGTACCAGGTGTACAACTTTACCTTTTCATTGGTTAACAGGAACGGGGACCATTGAAGCATCATCCTCTCTCTCTCAAATTGGATTGGCCTAATAACACGCACTTTGTCCCCTTTTATTTTGTTAGCCCTGAGGGAGATAACATTAGCTGTGTATACATTAATGAGATTGTCCCTAACGATTGATGCTCACTTAATTCTGATGAGTAGGCCAGTCGCAGCCACATTGTTGTCTTCTTTGTAATGGAATAGAGGTCTACATTTTTGGTCAGATACTATTATTTATAACAATGCTAACTATGAACTTCAAGCCCTCTCGTTTCATTGCGGCGTGTGTATCCGCATCACTCTTCCATGCATCTGTTCGCTGTGAATATCCAAGAAATATCACTATTAAGCCTAAGGAAAATAGTGTCCTGCAGAAGGTATAGCTGTACTTCTTTACTGTTTGGCCTCCGGAGGGCACCCGGTAATAATTGCACATCTTCCCCGCTAACAATGCCCCTCTGACTGCCTCAATATAAAAACGGTTCCCGCGCAGTTCGGGATTCAACCTCGAGCTGTGATTCTTTGCCATGATTAATTCTTTTGTCGAAGTATTTTTCCCCTTTTAGCGTGGTTCTGAGGTTTTCCCGACCTCTGACCAGCCAACATAACCAGGTTTGTCTAGTCGTGTCTTGTCGGTAGACGTGAGCGATCGAAGCGAACTAGAAAAGGAAACGCACTTTAAAATCAACAATTAGTCCACTTATGCCTGGGCGGTCCCCTTAAAAAACGTGCTCCTTCAAGCCGGGGCACAGCCCAGAGTCCATTAAGGGGGTGTATTTGGGTTGATGGGACAACAAAAGTTACCCGTGCCGAGGGCATTTGATGACCTTTTGTGGAGCGGAGCGGAGGGGTGTCTGTACCCCCGTCCCCTGCTCCCTCTGGTTGTGTCAATGTCGTGAGTCTTGATGATGTTAGTATAATATTTTCATTGCCAGAAAGTCAACCAAGGTCCTGCCTTATTAGTCGGTGGCATTTGCTCCAAGATAATTATACAGTGGACCTGGGTCATTTTGTTGGAATATCCCATAGTTCCAAAGACTCATTATTGCAAGGATATCGGCCTAAAACGTTTAAAACAATTTGCCTCGACTCATTGGAGATGTAAATGTATATTACATTATATCCCAAAGTTACCAGCCATTTTACCCTTAAAGCCAATTTGCACACGTATACACGTAAGCCGTCCTCTCAGGAGATACCTAGAGATGGCTGCTGCTTGATGAAGCTCCTCCAGTCTTGTCGTCTCTGGGCCATTCTGCCTGATGTTGATTCTGAATGGATCCCTCTGACGTGGCAGTCATTTTGTATGGTGTCAATCCATCGCATAGGTGGCCTCCCTCGGGGTCTGTTTCCAGCAACCAGTCCTTCAAGAGTTATCTTTGGGAATCTGTGGTTTGGCATCCTTTTACTGTGTCCGAAGTATGTCAGTCTCTTTTTTCCTATGACCTGACTCTAGACCTGATGGATTCGTTTGTATGTCTATCCCTTCTTGAAACAACCAGTAATTTGCACAAACACTTTTAAATGGTTGTCCTTTTTAAGCACATACATGCGGACCTTACCTTCGTGCACGACCTGTTGAGGGCGCCCATTATATGCAATGACGCGATTGGCACTTGCTTGGCTGGTATATGGCTGGTTAGCGCGCGCCATTGATTCCATTGACATTCTAGAGTGTTAACGGTAACCCGAAAACATTTTTGCTGAATATATAATACTGGCGTGTGCGGGCTATGGAGTTTTGTACACATAGTCAATGCCCTCACCTCTGAAACTGTGTGCATTTTCACCGCTAGAGGGCTTGAGTGTCTATGGAGCGGATACACACCAAAGCTCACCTCACCTCACCTCTAAATTTCCCTTCATTACGAAGAGCATACCAAACCAACTTTCTTGTTCAAATATACTTTATGCTGCATCCATGACGTAAAAAGAATGTCTTAAGTGCATTTCATGTAATATACACTCACGCATTATCAAAACGAGTCGAGTCTTACAAAAGCAATTAGATTTTACATATGCCTATATGCATGTGTCAATATAGGCCAAGAGTTTTTCTGTTAGTTTTCTAATAAACAGTACTAGCATGTCCGAAGGGCATATTGAGTTGTGTATGTAGCCAAACCGTGTTCATAGAGGTTGTAGAAATGCAAGTAATGTAGATAGAAATGACTGTTGCCTCAGTTAGATTTATAGTTCTGTTGTTTATATGCTTTTTGGAGAGTTTCCGTTAGTTTTCTAGTAAGGACAAAGCTGACTCGCTTACGTTCTCGTCAGTACATACAGAAACACGAAGGCCCATTAGGATTCGGTCTGGTGGCTTGTTGGTTTAAGAATAACATGTAAAAAAGCAGATAGTTCACACTGATATTTCACCTAGTATCGAATAGCTTTCTAGATGTGAAGTTGGCGGAGGTACCAATCATATCGAGAAATGATTCCGTCCGAATTGCTACCGGTATCATTTAAGAAACAAAAAGTTTCAAACGATCGCCATTGTAAAGCTATTCATTTGAGGTCAAAAACTATTTATTAATTTTCACAATTATCTTATAAAATTGTGCTTTTATTCAGCTAAAACTTTCAAAGGTCAATTTCTATAAATAGCCTATTTTCTTGCTCTTCACTGAAAGTATAACTGATGCTTTCAAATAACTATTCTGGCTTTAAACCATTATGGCAAATTAATAAGATGTATTTGCACAGAATTGAATTATCACTAATTACAGAGAAAAACTATTGGGCTACGAGGTCTACGTGTCCAGATATTTCATTTGCCGATAAACTCCTGGCATTCTTTATCTCTGAGTTTGGCTGTGGCAATTGTCATAACAGTCAGACGTTATGGTAAAATGTTTGTCCGTAAAAATATTTGAGTGCGAATTTTACTGATGCAAGTATGTAGGCTATTCGATTTAGATCGAGTATCTAAAAACAGGCTTATTTTTTATGGTATTAAGGTTCCACTGTATATACTGAAATTGTACTTCTTCCCTCTGCCAGTTGTGTATAAAGCATATTACACCCCTGTAAACATGTGGTAAAATACAAGTATGTCAGTTGATTTTTTTTTCTCAGGAAGCATAATTTCAGAACGTGAGTTTTTTCCATCATCAGCATTACTCCAAAAAGTCTTGAGGCAATAACTGTGAAGAATTGATAGTGAATGTATAGCGTGAATGATGATATGTATATAGTACAGGCACTGTTCACCTTTATGTTTGACCTTAAAATTACTTAGTGAGGATGGCATCAATCATCCATTGAAATATTTTTATCTCAGTATTAAAATAGTAAAATATTATTCCTCAATATTTAGTACACCAGAATTTTGATAACGAACCGTATACATATTCCACATAAGCACGACGAAGTTCGTGTTTGGCTGATCGAAATTTCTGAATGCATTTTCACTGTTTTCTCGTTAACGATACAACGTAATGCGCTGGCACTGTCTGTTGTCAGTTGTCAGTTGTTTTTAATAATATATTTGTATACGCATGAAGTGAGCCACAACAAAATAACAGATTACCAATGTTATTTTTATACTTTCCATTTAATATCAGATATGAATGGTGCATAGCTGCGTACTTACCAATGCTACTAAACCAACTCACACAGCATGGTTCCGGTATAAAGCATCCAGACCCCGGTTCTAAACCAACTCTTTCAGTATGCCACCTCAACATAAAAGATCCACTGTGGGGCGAACGTAAACAGAAAGCGCTGATGAAATTGGCAGTTTCTCCCGTGAGTCCACTACTCCTGATAGCAAGCCTGGAACCCCCTTCATAAAACTCGCTACAACGAACTTTTAGGCCTACAAGTTTCACCTAGCTTTGTAGCGATAACGATACTGCCGTCTTCTGTTGAGTACAGCGTAAGAGAAATGTTGGGCCCCTGTGACATAGGATTAGCTGCCCCCTTTGTGTTCCAAACCCGTCATAGGCCAGGCGGAAAGACCTCTGCCAACATTGATGTGAAACCATCGGAAACCAATAAGTCACCAAAGCGAAAAACCACTTTTGTGTCTACCGCGTGAGCTCTGTAATGGCGTTAGTTCTGCATGGTGAACTCAAAATCGCATAGACTCTATTTTATTGGTATAAAGAGTTCGAAGGAATGTGTAAAATGTGGTTTTTAGATGCAATTAATTTTGCTTCAGGCCTCAATATGTTAAAATCATTTAACTATAGACCATAAACTATGGGCCTATATGCGTTTTATTTTATAAATAGTGATTTTAACATATCTTTTTTCCACAAATTTGTTTCTTCAATTATTGAAATGAAATTGTAAAGCACAATATTGAAGTAGTTAATGAAATAACGTCCTCCAGTGATTAACGTAGGGTTAATTATTGCGGTTGAGTTCTATCCTATGTATTTTACGTCATGCTTAAGAAAGTACAGAAACCAACCTGTGAAAGTTTGAACTTTTGTCGTTTTATGAACGAGAAAATAGTGAAAATGCATTCAGGTTTGTAATAATTTCCCCTTTGACCCTTCCCCCTCAAAATAAATTATGTTGATTATTTTTAAATGATCCCCTGGTAGCCTTTGACAACCAACTGCAAGTTTTCAAACATCACCATAACTTCAGTGTTTGTACAGCCCTGTAACGTTTCAGTATTACCATAATATCCTCGCAAACTTCACTGCCAACTTGTCTTGATGAGCTACCGGCGTAAAACGTAATGTCCCCTGCACATCCTTGAGGGTGTTCCCGCTGATGTGGGATAATTACCACAACCGCGTGTCAACAAGATTCATCTCATATAAACCAAATCCTTCTCGAGGCCACCGTACAAAAATATATATTTAAGTCCATGTATACACAACTAGATTAGGCCCCTATTAACTTGATTGTTGGGATCAAGGAATAAAGACTTATCTTCCCTGAGGATAAAGAGCGTTTCTGGAAATATGAGTGTCCTAGTTGGGGCAATATTGATCCGTATTAGACCTTTTATATAAGAAATCGAAAATATGAAATAATTGGGCAAATATTTTGTTATCAATTATAATAGGCATTATGAATATGATTATTGCATAGTCGGGATCACCAATTAGTTAATGAGATCGGCAGATGATACACTTGAAGGCGTTTCGCGTCATTTTCAGTTGACAGAAGTTAGGCAAAACAAATTGTTCGTTTGGTTAGATCAAGTGGCGCCTTTTTCCTGCAGACGGTTCCAGCTCAGGTTTTTATGTCTATTCAAGGAACATGGTATACCGTTCTTGGCACAACAAACCTGTAATTATTCCATTTATGAATGGCTTTTAAGATAGGTGACTGGAACATAATCGTTGAATAAACATTTGTATAAATATTATATGGTTGAAATATAGTTCCATGCGGAACAACAGGTATCTTGAAGCAAATTACACAAAAATAATATGTGAAAATCGATGACTTTGTGCACGCTGTGTTGCCGTCGTTAGCTTTGAAACCCGTAGGCCTTCAGTCAACCACGCAACAGTTTCAAAACAACTAACCGGCATAAAGCCCTAAAATGGAGCCTCACTCCACCCGGAGGCTTGGCTTCTGTCGCCATTGAAGGCAAAAAATGGTAAAGAGGGATCAGAGGTAAGCTTCTTAAGACTACGTCAAGCCTGCTACGTTGAGCCCAGCCTGTGTGGGGCGGAACCATGGTTTCTCTTTTCACTATGGCGCAATATGTATGTTTGGCTCGGGGGCATGATTTAGTCCTTTCTTTCTTTTATTTTCTTCCCCTGGTAAAAAGTGGGTCTTGAACTAAAGCTGTCAACAAATGGGGCATATACCTTCCCGTGGAAGGCTTGAGTAGGATTTAACACTGGGTTGAGCTAGGAATCTTGATTTGGGTGGATTTTTGTGGGTGGCTTGGAATTTCTGTGTTCGGTCACTCTTGCAGACGAAATCGCTTTCTTTATAGAAAAGGCAGTTCTGTATACATTATACAAGAATGTATACCCTACACAAACTGTGGTGAAAAAAATTACAGCATTGGTTTTATGGTATGAATTTATACTTATATGGTTTTCAAATTGGGCGAACTTCCTGTATTATGAATACCACTAGTTTTGTTTATAAACCCAAATGATTGCAGCAGAGTTGTAAAGTTGCCATTTTCGTGCAAGTCAAGTCACCATTTTGTTTTCAGTCTAGTCACGAGTCAGAAGTAAAACCAAATGTGATTTGGAGTCAGATTCAAGTCGATTCACTGACTCGATTCAACAACTCTGCTTCGATAAAGACCTCGGTCGGCAGCCATGTTTTTTTTTTCTTTACAAGTCGATCAGCACATCACCAGAATGTGGCTTCATAAACGGTGACTTCAGAGAGCTGTGTGGCCGACCGGCAGTTAAAGAAAAGAGTACAGTGCTTTACACTTGCACAATTACAGATCGATACAATCAATAACGTATCACTTTCCGCCCATTGTTAGAAAGCAATTTCTGTTTTTTCCCAAACTGTCTATATTAATCGGTTAGCTTTTCACGGTCATTTACCGTCGTAAGAAGTTCCAAGGGATTTAAATAACTTCAGCTGCCTGGACTGGAAATTCCCGCTTATAAAAATGTACTAATTCTTTACATTTATTAAGGTTGTTCATTAACCCTCCTACAATCAGTGCAATTTTTGAAACAACCCATTCAGGCCACTCCAAGCCATTAGCTGTTGCCAGTGGCCTCCTATGGTTACCCTTCTGTGCACTGTCACACCACTGAGATTGCAGGGTAAGGTGGTCTCCCATTGATACATTGCAGGCCATACTAATATATTCAAACATTTACAGTGGCATTGGGTGGCACATAGTTGATTTTGTAAGATTACTTAGAAAGGACATCAGGCTGGTACATGTATGTACTGAAGGTTGCTAAAGAACAGAATTTAGTGGATCGGAGTGGCCGCCATGTGTAGGAGGGTTTAAAAAAACGCCACATTGTGAAGGAGGAACTCTTTTTAGGAGTTTTTCCCCCCACTATACATTAATTATTCTACTGTTTGTTATGTATGTTTGCATGTATGTGGAAATAAACGTTTATTTTATCAATTTAAATTTGATTTTGAATCAATGCCAATCATAAGTTTCTTTCATCGGGGACACTTTGATCACAAAATAGCGAAAATATGTGGTAAATGTTGAATTTGTATATAGCTATGGATTTAGGCCCCCCCCCCCCCCCAACCCTATCACAAATCCACCGTGACAGGTATTCGGTGAAACAACCTGACGAGTTTGAGAAAGCTATTTTGGGAGGCCGCTGGTTTTTTGTATTATTGTATTGACGACACGTTGGGTTATTTGTCATATCTTCGAAAAAGGAAAACAATTGAATTGTCTGTCACGATGTCATTTGTCAAAACGGCCACGTGAAATCAAGACGGACAATTTACACAATTGTGATGTGATCTGGGAAAACCCTTCACATGGTGAAATTTGTAATGTTTGAGTTTTAATACATCAAATTAATTAGGACACTGTGCTTATTTCAAAACTGTTTTATTCGGGATTCTTGGTTGTCTGTAACTTACGCTCTCAGGAAGTTCGAAAAACCAGTTGACCTCGTTTTGAGAAATCACGCTTTTAAGTTATGAATAACGTTTCACCATGTGAAGGGTTTTTCCAGATCACATCACAATTTGTAAAACTGGGCCGTGATTTTGTGCAGCATAAAGATGTTCGAAGTGATAAATGAATAAATTATTCCCTCATAAATAATTGGCCACCCACTCCGAACATCTTTGCTAAGCTACTGACAATATGAAATCAGTCGCCGTCTGTTAAAACCATTGGCCCCTTGAAAAATCTCCTTAATTTAATAGGTATTCCCTATGACCGCTGCGTGTCTCCATAGTTTGTTCCTACAATGCGACATTGATCTAATTTGTTTTAAAACAAATATATGCCTGCGATGGCGTATAAATAACCAGGAACTGACTATGTGTACACACAGGCGTCCAAACTGAAGAACTCAAGTACGGTACTCGTGGTATTTTTTAACACCGTCCTGGCTGCCTTATTTGTTTTCCAGGACGAACATGGGCAAATTCTAAAATGTATTTTGTAAAAAGAAGATATTAGGCCGTATTCATAAAAATAAGTAATTGCTTTTACTAAAGTAACAACCCCCTTTTACTAACCTTTTACTTAAATGTGTATTCATAGAAATAAGCAATGACTTTCAAGTAAAAGCTACACATTTTAAGCATTAGTAATTGCTTTTTACTTATAAGTAAATGCTAGAGAAATTAGCACCTACTTCAACTTGTATTCATAAAAATGACCTTCGACTAGCATTTACTAGTGATTGTACAAGCACCTAATTTTTGGCTTGCTGTTTAGCCAATACAGACATATCACATTTTCTGCCATGTTTGTACGTCCAAGACCACAACCTAAGGTGTATAACATCAGGCTTAATCGTGATGAAGTCAACCCTACCACTTACAGAACTTTATTTAGGTTTGACAACGAAAATGTGGAATGGCTTGCAAACACCTTCATACCACCAAATACCGAGACTCGTGGATGGTACTGTAGTACAATAGCAACTACTTGAGAACTTACTAGCCGTGGCAAGTAACAACTGTAATCATTTAGCAAATGGTTATGAATAAGATTTTTAGCAATTGCTTAGACTAGACCTTTTACTTACCTAGCTGTTGCTTTTACTTATAGCATTTACTAGTAAGTAATTACTTATTTTTATGAATACGGCCTATTGTATTAACAGGAGTTTTGCTTAAATAGAAATTGTATCGACCTGGGAGAGAAGAAAATTACGCGTCCCTGCTACTCAAAGCATTCTCTTATACCCAGCGCTGGGCGAACTCAAAAGTTATGATGGCCCTGAAGGGACATCATTTAATCTCAAATTTGACGTAATTTTTACAACTTTTGCGACATTTTAATACAATTATGTCCCATCAAGGCCAGCATACAAAGTAAAGGGGCCATGGTTTCATTTAACCCGTCCCGCGCACGTAATTTGCCCCCCCCCCCCAGGATAATCGATGGTAATTTCAATTATATTGCTAAAAGTTTATATTGCTAAACTTAAAAGTTTTAGAAATGGCTGTTGTATTAAAATTACTCTGGTTCGTCAGAACAAAAAAAACAGTAGGCGTCCTGCTCCTACTTGCATCACATGGCACGTAATTATATAAGGGAATTAGTAAAACAAAATTGAATGATTGTTTTACTGTCCGAAGAACATAGGCATCAACATTTTCGAAATCTTCCACATGACTTTTGGAGAATAATACAAGACTGGCATTTTAATTGCGTCTATTCAAACTTACCTTCTTTCTTTAGTGATGCTTCAATAATATTTTCCCGAGATCCTTCTCTGGTTTAGCATACTATTTTTTTGCCCCTCAACAGACATCATCCTGACCCGATGTTCCTTTGTAACTGTAAAGAATTCTGTATATACAGACTACCACTCACCTACCTCAGTATAAACTACCTGTACACTAACTGTCAATCTGTTGTCCTATGCCCAGCAACGGAAGTCTGTCCGTATGGTATTGATTTCCCCTTCTGTGATGTTTTTTTTGGACGAGGATGATCATCAAGTTGATGATGGATGTAACTTGGTGATGGATTGTTACAATATGATGTACATCATCACGTGCCAAGTGAAGTTAAAAGCGTTCTTTTCCGTTCTGATTGATGAGCATGCATTATAACAAAAATCGATGTGTTGGAACGCTTTAAATTGCGCCCTCTGTTGATAAATTCCAGCAAGTTTTGGTACCGGTACGGTTCGCGTTATGTATTTTCAAGGATTCACGAACGAGGATAACTCTTGCCTGTAGGACAGTAAGAAAATGGGGGGCGGAGTTGGGCCCACTGATCTCTATGCTAACTGGATAGGAGATGGGCGCTGACTGGCCTATAAAAAAGTAACCGGCCGCCATGTTGGTTCCCCCAAAAGGTCAAGAGTCAAATGTCACGTTAGCATACAGACAATAACAACAACCGGTTCAGCAGCACTCGGCATTGTCGTCGGTCGACGGTTGGGTAGCGATTTTTTTTTCTGCAAACAAGAATTGCCATCCCGCGATATTTCAGCCAATCAGATGTCTTATACATATTCGTCATCTTAAATAACGTGCCATGTGATTGGCTGAAATATTGTGGGATGGCAATTCTTGTTTGCAGAAAAAAAATCGCGGTCGGGTAGCAGTAAACCTGTCCGGCTGTCACGCATGCGCCTTCTTTCTTGGGGGAACAAAGATGGCGGACAACGAGCTTCAGCCAATCGGCGCGATTTCCTTTCCAGTTAGTATAGAGATCAGTGGTTGGGCCATGAAGTTTGGGTTACTAACAATAGTCTAGAGCATTGGGCGTCCCCAGGGCCAGAGTATTATACTAGTTTATAGAATAAATGTACAGGCAGCTAGGCTTGTTTTCAGTCATTTCAAAGGTTGTAACACTGGTGGTTTGAGTTTCGTGTCGCCAGCCAGGCTATGGGCACTACAGTCCCCTACGTATACTACTATACTGCATGCTTTATACGATTGTTATTAGACGTAAAACCTGATACCAAAGTGAAAAGTTATTGATCTATTCACACTGATTGTCGCTCATTTGTCTATTTGTCTACGTGCATGTATACGGTAATTAGCCAGGCATGCATGCACACACTCCACAATAATGGTTGTTACATACCGACTGCAATTACTATATATCTGTAAAGGCCTGCGGTCAAATCTCTTCATCAAAGTCCATCAGATTATTGATTTAAGATAACAAGAATAGCAAATAGGCTATCCCTGTTAATTGGATTTCTGATAAATTTATTCATGACCGGAAGGAATTATGAATTATTTTTCCTTGTAATGAACCCGTATTTTGACTGTAAGTCGGTAATGTGGTACTTCCAATAAAGCAGCCTGTTCTAAGGTATTAATTATACTCATTAATTACAATTTTCATTAGCATCATGTTATCTTAATTAGATTGTTTGTTTAGCAAAAACCCTTGTCTGTAACACAATGCGAGAGCATCCGTCTACTTCCACATTATTATGTTATTCAGTTGGTGGCAGGGGGTGGAAAGCTTCTCAGCCGTTGTTGGAAAATAAACAGCTGTTCGATTGCACCAAAAATTGCAATAATAGACAGGAACGATTGTTTGTTAGGAGTGTACACCTGATTACAAAATGACTTAATTAGAATGTAAAAACTTACTTGATGTAGAGTTGGTGATGGAATCAAATATAATGAGAAATTATTCTGTCATATTTCAGAAACATGAGAAAATTATTGTATTACAAATTTTAAATGGATCACTGGCGGTGATCAATTTTCCATATTAGAATACATCCAAACGGATTTTCACTGTTTTCCCAATAAGGTCATAACGAAATAAGGTGAAATGTTTTTTATATACATATCTCTTGGTTCTGATCTGATAAAGTATGGATGCATTTCAAATTGTGAAGTAGAGGCCGTCAGTTTGATTAATAAGCTCTTCACAAAACACTCATCAACGGCGACGTCGGGAGATGAGGATAAATTATTATTCCCCAAGCTGGATAAAACAAAATGATAACCATCATCATTGGTTGATTAAAAGGCAGTGTAAGCCCAACACTGTAATTACACTCTACAAATAAACTGACCTCTGACAAATTTATTATTGTTATGGTAATGCAGAAGCAGTGTTTGTGACGTCATTGGCGAACAATTATGCCTATATAGGCCCAAAGTAGGGAAGAGGAAGTTTCGAATTTTGAGCGCTTTCTGTCAGAATCAATTATTTAATGCCAGGCACTTTATCTTTATATCTTTTTGTATTATTTTTGAAATAAATAGAGAATTAGCTGTTGCAAACTGCTTACCAACCTAACGGACCTGCAGTATAAATGCAAAATAATTATTGGCCTTACGTTTCGAACCTAGCAGGTTCTTTCTCAAAGGCCTTTAACAATTTTGTATTATTTTTGTTTACATTGTGTATTTGAATTGCACGAATGGCAATTTAAATAAGAGTGAAGATAACGTACACTATTAAATGTATACCAAATCTTCTAGGTGCTATTTTTTGTAGTTTTTACATTTTGTACTTAAATTACATCATTGACAATAAATAAGATTTAAGTGCCTTACTTAAAAGTATATAAACCTGGTTATGGCACTATATCTTGTTACCATTTTATTCATAATATTTCAAATGTTTCTGCTGACGTCTCACCTAAAAAGACAACTCTGTGATGACCTCAGCTGACACAATATGTATTCATTTTGGCTCCCACAGTTCAGCAGAGGGCGCTGTTGATGTAATCATTATGATATCATTGTGTCATCTATAATAATTATGCTGCACGATCGTTCTTGCACTGCTCAAAATAATGGGAAGGGAACACAATCTGATTAAAAGAACAATGATATTATAAATAAAGTTCCTTGTATATCATGAAGTTTTATTTTAGAGTGTCGTGGCCGACCGGTTTAGTGCATCGGATTCAAGTTCTGGTGGCGTCAGAATGTGGGTTCGAATCCCAGCCCGGCCGGTCTCGGCGCTTGTGTCCTTGAGCAAGACACTTAACCATAGATAGGTAGAACTTGTAGCTTTGCACGGTGAGGAGGATAAGTAAGAGTAATTGCGGTGACACCATGTGAAATGCTCAATTGAGTAGTAATTAGTTCTTCCTCCAGTTCTTTTCAGAACTAATTACTACTCAATTGAGCATTTCACATGGTGTCACCGCAATTACTCTTACTTACACTTAATAACCATAATTGCTTCGTCCTTTGGATGGGACGTTAAGCCGTAGGTCCCGTGTACTACAAACATCAGTGCACATCAAAGAACACATAATGACACTTATCGTGCAAGAGTAGGGGTTTACCCTGGTGTCTCTGGTAGCTAATTGATGGCCCATTGAAAATCATCTAGGCTATAGGTGACATAGTTACCATCACTAAATAAACCTCTTATTATTATTATTTTAAATACCTGTATATCCAATGTTACATATATAGCACTTGGCACAACATATGGTTTACAATGATCCAATTTAAGTTCAATACAGTGTCTGTCTCATGTTTAGACTCCTTGATGTTATCATCCATGCAGTAACCGTTTTCAGCAAAATATTTAATATATGTCCGTTACCTGTAAAAACCACAATGTTTTTGTTTAAGTTCAGTTTATTGGCGGAGGGGGAGAAAAGATTGTACACACCGTTGATCATGTTGCCGTCGTATTGATACACTATGACTGTTTTATATTATACGTTGCAGCCATTTGGTCTGATTCCGTATGCGCAAGTGCGATTATAGGACTGATCCTCAATACATCAAAGGGGCCAGCCTATTTTCCTTCCTGCCTCATTTTGGTTACGTATATTAGCATGGAATAAAACGCAGGTGGCTGCAACGTGATAACACACTTCAGAGTCAAATTTTCAGAGCATTAAACTGACAGTATTTCATTTCTTTTAATAGGAAATGTCGTATCCCGGATGCCTGCTTTCCTCCTCTTGTCTGCTTTCCTCCTCTTGTCTGCTTTCCTCCTCTTGTCTGCTTTCCTCCTCTTGTCTGCTGTCCACACTTGGAGGACTCAGCTCCACCGGATGCCTGGTCGTCTTAACCCGTTTACATTTCGCCAAGAACTGCTCGCCGAGTTCCTTGGCAGCATCCCGGAACTGCTTGTTCATGACGCTGTAGATGAGAAAGTTCCACCAACTATTAGACAGCGACAGCCAGGTGATGGCAAACTCGACCCCAGGGACCGCGTTCTCCTTCTTGATGAACTTGTAACTGTCCAGGCAGAGGGTAGGGATCCAGGCCACGTTGAAGGCGAGCGTGACTGCGAGACACATCCGCACCGCCTTCATGTCGACGCGTGCGGCGAAGCTCCAACGTGGCTTCGGTCGGTTGGCGGACTCTGCTGCCGCCGCTGCGGCCTGTCCCTGGGCCGCAATGCGCCGCGAGTGCCGGTGTGCCACGCGGAACAGATGCCCGTAAATCCCCATCATGATTAAGCTACCGATCATAATCCAACCTATAATCAATATAAACAGCGACAGAGGAAACTCGGGATCTTCAAAAGCAGGCTCACAGAAGAACGTAGCGTGGTTGTACTGCATCTGATCTTTTTTGAGTGAAGTAAACGTTATAATAATGCCAGATATGGCAATCCAAGATACACAGGCCATTATAATGGCTCTTTTACGGGTGACCAGCTGTTCATACCTTAAAGCAATAGTTATGGCTACGAAGCGATCAACACTGATACAAACCAAGAAAAACATGCTGAGGAGAAGACCGACGGCGAAGACAGAGCCGGTGATATAACACAGTGTATCGTCAAGTGGTAACCCATCAGAACCAGACGGAAAGGTACTAGTAAACGCCAAAGCACCGACCAGGATATCGGCCAAGGCGAGAGATATGATGAACACTCGGGCCGGTTCAGAGCCTATCCGTGCCCGGCTAACGACGACAATGTTCAGGATGTTAGCGACAACGATGGCTAATGCAGTCAGCGCTATGAACATAGTCCGTAGAACCACTACGGCGGTACTTGATGTTTGAGTTTCACCCGTGGAATTCATCCTCAAAGTTTAAAGCTTCACGTCAAGATGTTTGGGAAAAGGACACTCTACAATCGATCACGTTTAACGCACCGCGTCACATTATCCAGTTGTTAAAACGAACGTAGTACATCTGTGTGTGTAATTCGCACTGTCAGCAGGACCTAGTACAAAACAATTCTCGAACGTCTGTTGCGAAAACGATTGAACTTCACATCTAACTTGGGACTCGCTGTTAAGTCTTCACACACCACTCTACATCGATGAATGTGTTCAAGATCTGTTACACTCAATCACCAAATTACAGATAATGACAAACAGAATGACTTCTGAGCACGATGTTTCACTTGAAAATCATTGCCTCAATGTATCGCTAGCTCAGTGTGGTTTATGTGGCGCGATTATTCAATAGCTCAACGTTCATTTTCCTCCCTTCGTCGCTTCTACACTTGATTGATTCGCAATCACTCCGGCGTCGCTTGAGTACGGAGGTACTCAACACGATCGAGTCGCAGCGGTGTTCGTTTTTATTCTGGGTAGAAAGATTTGTCTTGCCGAGTAGACAGAATAAGTTACAGCTCTCGCAAACCGCTGTACATTGGTCGGCTGGCCGGGCTAAACATTTACGACTGGCGCAGTTATGCATTTACACTTCATATTAATGTTTAAAAAAACACACATCGACCGCCGCCGGGAAAGAGTAAAAGAAAACTAACAAATACAGAAGTCAAGCTCAGTTCGATTTATGAAATTGTAATCAATTTTAGATATAAATATAATCCGATGTATTTATTTTGTAATGTGGTATAGTGTTTGCTGTTGGATGCGAAGTGGCAACATGTTTTAGGATTTATTATCTTTGCATGTAACATCTGTAGTTATTCTCACCAGTGCATATAGGTCATGCAGTCCAACTTCTGTCGAACACAAAAAGCTCTTTTTTTAATAGGCATATCTGTGAATCCGTTTTATTTGAAAACAGCCTTCTTTTCAGAAACATTTTTTTAATCAGGTGTCGCAATCAGTGTTTTGTTATTTTATTAAGTTGGTTTTTATTATTTTTTTTAATTTTTTAAAATTTATTATTATTATTATTTTTATTTATTTATTTATTTTGGGGGGGAGCTTGATATATTTTTGGAAAGCTTTTTTCCGGGATTGGAATAAGAGCTTCCGGGATTGGAATAAGAGCAGTGTACATTGGAATCATGCACGGGGAAGAGGACATTTAAACAAAATCTAAGGATCAGAACCCCTGAACATCAATTTAAATTTTCCTAAAATGTACACTTTTAAGGGGCGGCTTTCTTAAATTATTGTAATGCAAGTCTCTGGTCTACAAGTGCATTTTCGCATTTCTTGAAGTAATAAACTAACGTGTTTATGCAATATTCATCAACTGGGAATCATTACCGGACCATTTCACTTGGATGAAAAAGCCGAAAGATTAGAGCTTGATAAATAGGCCTATATCAATAACATCCGACTAATGATAACTGTCGGTAGTGTAACATAAAAACACTTCTAAGTCATGATTGCAACTAACGGGATGATGAAATGACAAATGAGTGATGCAGCCACGAATATTGTTTGTACTACGCCAGAGAGAGTAACCATGATATTGTAACCGAATTATGGAATTCCCACCTAGCGCAAATATTGCCACGAAACGGTTAAGCTAACAGTGACCAACATTGGATCGCCGAGACCAAAGTCTGCAATTTAACCAAATTGAAATCTAAAACGGGGTACGAATATTGAATCATTCGTCTGTGTGCGTTTCTGTTTATTTGCCGTATTACGGGAGACTCCGGTTTCGAACCAAGGTAATAAAATGGTCTGCGAATGAAATGCAGTCAACACAAGAAACCCAACTATGTCTCCGTTTATTAGCTTGCGTAGCTGTGTAGCACGTATTTTGATCCAAACATTACCATTCTTCTTCGTTTTAGCGGGAATAAAATTAGACTGTGGAAGAACCTTGCATAAAAGAGTTGCGACAACTGAGAAATGTGGACACATTCTGCCTGCTGATTTCTATACATCGGTGCATGAAGTAATTCCTTGCACATTTTCCATGTGGACTGGAGCGTGACCACCCATTTTTGGCATCTCATGTTGCAACTCTCAGGCTCTGGGGGCGGGGATAACCATTTGTGCATTTATGTCTATAATAAACTTCCAGGAATGCTTAGATACGTACGGATCGCCCAGTAAATAACAATATAAACTGCAAATAAAAGTGTTGTCAAAAACAGCAAGATGAACTAAATTTGTCTTCATCAATAATAACTTTTGTCTACGTTGGAAACCGTAGAACAATCATAAACTCGAAGACAAATGTATGAGCACGTACACGAATCTTCGAAAATACATTTTAGTTTTTACAGGACAGCCAAGAAATGAAACGGTCTCCCACTAGTCCCAAGAGTTACAAACACACTTAAGATTTAAAGATGAACTGTAAGACTTTATTTGATGAAAGTGGTTGATCCTCTTTTCACAGGCACTACATGTGCAAACCAGGTCAATGTAGGTGTGATATGTTTCAGATACAAATTCTAAATAGGAATATTTTTGTTTCAAATGTTTAGTAATTCTTTTACATTCCAACAAACCACGGAATTCCTCGGCATTCTCTTATATCCTTTTACTTGTCAGATGAAGGGCTGAGATATTCCTGAATACAGAAACCATCTGTTCTCTAACCTTAAAAAGACAATAACAGCTGTGCTGGAATACAAAGAACATTCTTTTGCAGAAAATAAATTAGTTGTAGGTGAATAGTTTAGATTGTACTTCGAGAATGGGCCCGGCCCACGTTCGAAACAACTTTCATTCAAATACATGAACTCAGACTGTGCGTCTTGGCTTGCCTGGGAAACAGCGTATACAAGACTGGAATTATTGAGAAGAAAACTGACTATTATCGCTCGTTCAAAGCAAGAATTACCAAAAGTGAACAAAAAAACAACAAAAATGGCGACAAAGTATGAACGTCTGAAGGTTATAGGGAGAGGTACGTTTGGACTGGCATGGCTGACAAGGTCCAAGTCCAGTCAGAGGTTGTACGTGGTGAAGGAGATGGTTCTCAGCGGGATGACGGAGAAGGACCGAAACCAAGCCGTGAATGAGGTATCCATCTTGTCTGGGCTGAAACACGCCAATGTTGTCCGGTATCGGGAGGCGTTTGTGGACGGTGGGATGCTCAATATCGCCATGGAGTATGCTGATGGAGGTAAGAACAGTTAAAGAGAAAAAAAATTATCGAAAGAGTGCAATATATCGCCGTACACAATGTCTATGTCAATGCATGAAGTAACTTACAGCCGACGACAAAATGACCATGCATTACAAAAAACGTAGATTTCGTAGGTACAATTAGTACATTGTAGTAATACATAAAGCAACATTTGTATTTGGGGATAATATTGACTACTATAGTTTTTTTTTATCCCCAGGTGATTTGAGCGATATGATCAAAGCAAATCGACAAACCCAACAGCACTTCTCAGAGGGCCGAATTATGGATTGGTTTGTCCAGATATGCTTCGCCTTGCGGTATATACACATTAAAAACATACTACATCGAGGTGAGTTAGACGTCCATCAGCGTACATATAATATAGTCCCATTTGGCCGAATTCTGTACTTTTAGTGATAAAATGAAATGCCAGAGAATGTAAGGGGTAGAATGTCGTATCTGGCCGCCACTATTTTTCATTAAATATAACCAATAATGTAATCTTACCTACCTGGTAAGGTGGAGAACATATGGATGATGATGGACATACACTTCAAATTATTCCAGGATATTTATTTCATGAAAAATCAGGCATTTTTGGTATACGATGACTTCCTCAGTCATGTCAGTCTGATCTTGTAAACTCCACAATTAGTGACCAACACAGTCATTGTACATGCGTAGTGGCAACTATAATAAGATCCTTCTATTTTCTGAAGGGGAGGATTTTTTTAGAAGGGAAATCAAGTCCGAAAACCATCATAAAAGTGGATTTTAAAGATAGTTTTCGCTTTCTGTACCACTAAAAATCGATAGAATGATTTTTTAACTGTTTAGTGGTTGCAAAAAAAATCCAAAAAAGCCCTTAAAAAGTGGCGGCTGGATACGACATTCTTTCCAATGTAAGTTTGACATTTTGTATAGTTGTATAAAAACAAGAAAGGTAATATGAATTCGCAATATCAGTGGCTTAGGCTATACGTAATTATATTCTGCCGTATTGGAAAGAATCTAGTTTTCCTTTCCCAATAATGTGCACAAAGTCTATGCATGTGGTTTCAGCAGACGACAAAATGGCCGACATCTCACAGGATGTGCACAAATTCATTGCTCGAAAGCTCCCTAAATACATTGTTTCCAAACCTCTCATAACCACATTTTCCCCTCTCTTAGTTTATCTTCTATAATATTAAGAGATATATGAGTATAGCTAATTCTTTACTTTGGATTCACTGTTTTTCAGATCTGAAGCCGCAGAACATTTTTGTTACCATCCAGGGCATAATCAAGATTGGAGATTTCGGCATCGCACGAATGCTACGAGACACCAAAGACCATGCCAATACAGCAATAGGAACACCTTTCTATATGTCGCCAGAAATATGCCGCAGAAAACCGTATCCTAAAACTATAGACAGATTGCTTTACATTCTTGAAGTGAACAAAAACAACTATTACCGACTGAGGCCAGATTTGACCTGCGACCTCCGCATTAGCGTAGATGCGCTCTATCAACTGATTTCTCCAGCCCTAAAATAATAGTTGACTGCTCCCAAATTGGCAATACTGAGGGCGCTAGTCAGAAGCCATGAAACCCATACATGCCTTGTTGCTAGGGATAGTTATAAGGCTTTGTTTTGTTCTCTAAAATGTCCGCCCTCCATTTACTGTCCATAGCGTTGCTAAGGATGGGCGGGGCTTGGGAGCTGAATCGGAGTCGGTCTATTACAGTGAAATAATCTATCATGGGTTATAGTTCTGAACACATCTGTTATGTAACTCGACGTTTCGGTCAGTGTGTTCATCTTCATACAGGACAAGTTTTAATGAAAGTTGTGGCGTTGTATCTTGGTCCTTATCTTGATTTTTTTAAATCTCAACCAGCTACAACCAAAAGAGTGATATGTGGGCAGCTGGGTGTGTCCTGTACGAGTTGACGTCATTGGTACATCCATTTGAAGCTAACGACTTCTCATTACTGGTCATGATGATACTGAGGGGTCGATACAAGGCAATACCAAGGTATGTACAATCTCATGCATTATACAGTTTGTAATGTAACTTGTCGTTTGAGGATATTATTGGATATGTGTTCTGCCCTTGAGTTTCTTGAGTTTCATTGGCTCGTTGACGTTGTTACTGCAAAAAAGTAATTCCCTTTGTATTTTATGGCCAGCAGACACTATGGACCTCTTCTGGAAGATTTGATCGCCGTACTACTCAGAGTCGACCCAGAGCGCCGCCCCACCGCCGATCAACTCCTATCGATTCCCGGGATACATGACCACGTCCTGGCCTACACCGACCGATGTAAGACCCTTTGTTCGTCTCCAGTGACAACCAAATACAGAATAAATTCTAGTTCTCAATGTAGGGAAGAAAACAGTGGGAGGAGTCGGTGTGGATCTTCCAAGAGGGTCAATCAGATACTACAGGACTCTGCCGTGACGACCAGGCGACACTCGGTTGCGTCTGTGGGTAACGACCGGGGGGATGACGCCAAGGAAAGTTCCATGTTGGACAATAAGCACAGGCGGCACTCGTGTGGAGTTCATCATGTGACTGATTGTGACGTTGCTCAGGAGGAGAGAATGGGCGGGGAAAATATAAGTCGGAAAAGTTACATTGTTGGTGCTACTGAGGCGATAGAACATATTGGGCCTTCATCGAAGATCAGCAGTCAGCGTCGAATATCAGTCAACGAGAGACTGCAGTCGCCGCATTCACCACCACCAGGGAATCGATTCGCCATGTGACCGCGAAACAGAGAAGTTTCTCGCTAGACATTGCGGACAAATTGAAATCACAACGACCAGTAATTTCAGCTGGCGTCCCAACTTTTGCTCCGACGACTTCACGTTGCAATGGGGAATCGGCAAGGAAAGAACGTGCACACAGGAAGACGGTAAGTTATATAATCTTCTCTTTCACATAGGCCTATACCTGGAGCAGGCAGCTGGGATGAAAAATTTGGGGAATAGAGGTAGCTTGGCGCCATGTTGTACGGACACGAAGTCTGCTATCACCGAAGAGTGGTGAGGTTACCTGAATACCTTTTGCATTTTGGTTGCACCTAAACTACAGTGGTCCTTCGAGTTTTGAATATAAACTTGCAATAAAGGCAAAAAACATTTTCTTTCAGGTAAAGCATAATGTGGATGGTGAAACTAAACCACCTATTCTCGACCTTTTCCATGTGGAATGTAAAGACGACATCCAAATGACCAAAGCATCTCTGAAGAAATGTACGTACGTCCTGGAAACGCCATCTACAATCGGCCAAGATGTAAAAAATGGACAAAGACGGGCTTTTGTGAAAGAGATTTGTGATCGTCCGGAAATGAGCGAGGCAGACCTCGGAACACTAACGACTAATGGCGAAAATGGTAATTTAAAATCTGATTGCATGGTGCTGGATGGGCGCAAGTCTCTCAAGGGTATCTGTAGTGCTCAGGACAAGCTTGACTGGTGGGTGAACACTCACAAGAATGGTCTTCAGAATACCGTGATAAAGAGGAAAGCTGAGTCGGGCAAAGACGAGCCCCATATCGGCCATTCTCGTAAGAAGGTTGAACTTCGGAAAGAACGAGACAAGAGATGTACCGAAATGAATGATTTGCTGTTTCGATGCCGAGTCAAAGACAGAGACTCAGCCCGAGAAATCCGTGGGAAAATCGAAACTCTGCGCATTTACCTTGAGGAGAAAATCGGCGTGGAATCCTCAGTGGCGTGTTTGAATCTCGTCAAAATGGCGTCCGGTCGAAAAGTTTGCCCCGTGCCCGACCAGAGTGTACTGAGAACGATAGAGGGCGTTCTTGGCAAGGACGGTATGACGTATGTGCCAGTTGTGCTGCATTTGCATAATCTGGAACAAAGCTGTGATTAGCTATCAGAGGGATGATATCATCGTGAATAACACTCATTTAGGCAATGCAAACTGATATTGTTATGTTTAATTTCATGTCATTTTCAATATAGCAATGGCTTTAAGTGTGCATTAACTATAAACAAGATATTTTTGTAATATTTCTGACATGTTATTTTAACAAGACTCGGGCCTTTAGTAGACCAAGATATTTAAATTGCAACCACATTATATTTGCACGATTTCTAGGCTAAGTCATTGTAAAAAAAACAAAAAAAACAAGGCCCTTGTATCGTTTCGGTTTGCGGTAACCATGTGTTTATCTCAACTATCGCGAAGCTGAGGTTACAGGTTCTGAAAAGAACCTTATCGCACAACTCAGAACCTGTACCTCAGCTTAGCGATAGTTCAGATAAACGATATCGATATTACACCATGCAAAGCCTCAAATCTTATATAAGGCTAGGTAAACTGTAAACAAAATATATGTATATAAACAAAATATGAAAAACGGCCAGCGAAGCGCCGAATGTATTCTTTATTTCCCATTTCGTTTGATTTCTTATGTCATACATATATATATCTAACCATAATTTATTTTTTTACCCTCACAAAAGACAAAGAATAGTTCAAATTGTATTAATAAATTATTTATTTAGTTCATTTATGTGTTCATGTATTCCAGATAAAGTTAAATCAAATAATTGTATTTCAAATGTATTTTTAATAATTGATGTGTTTTTGTGTGATAAGAAATGATTTATAAATGATGATTTAATGAATACAGCGTGTGGTTGTGCTTCTCATTTCAAACAATATGGGTCTACAATGTTTCTCTGCTTTCGACGGTACTTCACAAATGTTTGCAGTTAAATTTGACAACTCACGAAGCAACAAAATATCAACATCTGTTAGCAACTGGGGCATGTATCCCTTTATTATTAATATAAAAACATGTATAACTTGAGGATGAAATCACTTCCTTATAAGACCATGTCACACAATCATCAGTTGTTTACCAAAGAGCCTCTCATGCAGGCCAAACTGTGGTAACGGTAACAAAATATGTATGACTACATCAGTCAGTTGCAGACACATAGCATCTGATATTTTGAGATCAACAGAACCATTCCATAGGCGGATTCACTCTCAAAATTGGGGGAGGTGGTGGTCCCACGACAGAATGGCGATACAAAATAGGGGAAACATACACCATTCCCCCCCCCCCCAATGAAACATTCTATATTTGGGTAATTTAAATAAGGCACTTATTCTCAAAAGCTTATTCACGTGTAAGTCACAGCTGATTTTATGTGAAGATCAAAGTTCAACTTTAAAATTTGAAAGTGTTGGTTTTTAGGACATTTACCTCTCCCACTCTTGCAAAAAAAATTTTTTTAGTAAAATAATAGAAAATAATATCAGCAAATATACGTAGCGGTATTAAACAATTTCGTAGTTCAGTTTTAATTTCAGTAGAATCTGTCAATTCCGTACGCAATGCACGGCTTGAAATTAAAATATTTAAACTTCCTTGTTTCTTGTCAGTTGAAGCCATAGCGTAATGTGAAGACACAAGGTTCTGGACCTGGAGACCCGGGTTCGAATCCCACCGACGCATCTTTTCTTTTTTCCGCACTTGTTGTTGCGCAATCAATTACAATAGTATAAGTAGTTTTAAATTGCATCTCCAGATACCAACGGGGCTTCGTGGCTCAGTCACTTAGTCGCTGGTTTGTTCAATTGCGGACATTCCAGAGTTGGTACGCCCGGTTCGAATCCAGCTCCTGACACAGGGACATGATAGCTGTCGACACAGCAATGGCTTGGGAACCGTCATGTCTCTCCCCTAAAGGAGTAGGGTAGTACGGGCGGGAAAGGACAAGGAGGGACCGGGGGGATAGTCATCCCCCAGAAGGGTGCGTAAGGAGATCACCACGCTGGTTCGCCAGACTTTGAGTCTCCCCAATGCCTGGTCGTCACTATGACTAACTTTCTGCAGAAATTTACTTTAAATTTAAAAAAAAAAAAAATTAATTTTTAATTTTTTTTAATTTATTTATTTATTTTATTTTTTTTTTTTTTATTTTTTTATTTTATTTTTTTTTTTTTTTTGTTATTTTTTTTTATTTTTTTTAAATCCGTAATATTACGAGAGGTAAGTAAAGCTTGTTAACAAAGATGTTTTTATTTTCTTCAAAAATATCCTAATGAGTATGCCTTATCGATTTATTTTCGATTTAAGCTTTCCTTAAATAATTTTTCCATAAAATCACAAAGGAGTTGCAGTTTCCCCCAAAATCACAAAATTCACAAAGGGGTTATCCTTGTAGTTTTCCCCCCATAAAATTAAATCGCAAGGGGTGAACCTTGCAGTTTTCCCCAAGAAAACACAACGGGTAAGCCTCGTATTTTTTCGCCCAAAAAACTACAAGGGGTAAGCCTTGTTTTACACCCAAAAAAATCACAAGGGGTAAGACTTGTATTTTTCCCCCAAAAAAATCACGAGGAGTAAGTCTTGTATTTTTTCCCAAAAATCACAAGGGGTAAGCCTTGTATTTTTTCACCCCAACAATCACAAGAGGTAAGTCTTGTATTTTTTTTCAACAAAAAAATCACAAGGGGTAAGCCTTGCAGTTTTCCCCAAAAATCACAAGCCTTGTATTTTTTCCCAAAAAATCACAAGGGGTAAGCCTTGTTTTACACCCAATAGAAATCACAAGGGGTAGACTTGTATTTTTCCCCAAAAAAATCACGAGGAGTAAGTCTTGTATTTTTCCCCCAAAATCACAAGGGGTAAGCCTTGTATTTTTTCCCAAACAAATCACAAGGGGTAAGCCTTGTAGTTTTCACCAAAATATCACGAGGAGTAAGTCTTGCAGTTTTCACCAAAAAACCACAAGGGGTAAGCCTTATGTTTTTTCACCCAAAAAATCACAAGAGGTAAGTCTTGTATTTTTTTTCAACAAAAAAATCACAAGGGGTAAGCCTTGCAGTTTTCCCCAAAAATCACAAGGGGTAAGTCTTGTAGTTTTCACCAAAAAACCACAAGGGGTAAGACTTATAGTTTCCCCCAAAATCACAAGGGGTAAGCTTTGTATTTCTTCCCATGTTTTACACCCAAAAAAAATCACAAGGGGTAAGTCTTGAAGTTTTCCCCAAAAATCACAAGGGGTAAGTCTTGTATTTTTTCCCAAAAATCACAAGGGGTAAGCCTTATGTTTTTTCACCCAAAAAAATCACAAGAGGTAAGTCTTGTATTTTTTTTCAACAAAAAAATCACAAGGGGTAAGCCTTGTGTTTTTTCACCCCAACAACCACAAGAGGTAAGTCTTGTATTTTTTTTCAACAAAAAAATCACAAGGGGTAAGCCTTGTAGTTTTCACCAAAAAATCACGAGGAGTAAGTCTTGCAGTTTTCACCAAAAAATCACAAGGGGTAAGCCTTATGTTTTTTCACCCAAAAAATCACAAGAGGTAAGTCTTGTATTTTTTTTCAACAAAAAAATCACAAGGGGTAAGCCTTGTGTTTTTTCACCCCAACAACCACAAGAGCTAAGTCTTGTATTTTTTCCCCAAAAATCACAAGGGGTAAGACTTGTATTTTTCCCCAAAAAAATCACAAGGGGTAAGCCTTATGTTTTTTCCAAAAAAAATCACAAGGGGTAGCCTTGTGTTTTTCACCCAAAAATCACAAGGGGTAAGACTTGTATTTTTCCCCAAAAAAATCACAAGGGGTAAGCCTTATGTTTTTTCCAAACAAAAATCACAAGGGGTAGCCTTGTGTTTTTCACCCAAAAAAAATCACAAGGGGTAAGTCTTGCAGTTTTCACCAAAAAATCACAAGAGGTAAGGCTTGTATTTTTTTTCAACAAAAAAATCACAAGGGGTAAGCCTTCTGTTTTTTCACCCCAACAACTACAAGGGGTAAGCCTTGCAGTTTTCCCAAAAAATCACAAGGGGTAAGCTTTGTATTTTTTCCCTTGTTTTACACCCCCCAAAAAAATCACAAAAGGTAAGTCTTGTATTTTGTTTTTCAACAAAAAAATCACAAGGGGTAAGTCTTGAAGTTTTCCCCAAAAAACACAAGGGGTAAGCTTTGTTGTTTTCACCAAAAAATCACAAGGGGTAAGCCTTGTATAGTTTTCACCAAAAAATCACAAGGGGTAAGCCTTGTATTTTTTCCACCCAAAATATTACAAGGGGTAAGCCTTGCAGTTTACCCCAAAAATCACAAGGGGTAAGCCTTGTATTTTTCAGCAAAAAATCACAAGGGGTAAGACTTGTATTTTTTCCAAAAAAAATCACAATGGGTAGCCTTGTGTTTTTCACCCAAAAAAAATCACAAGGGGTAAGCCTTGCAGTTTTCCCCAAAAATCACAAGGGGTAAGCCTTGTAGTTTTTCTCACCAAAAAAACACAAGGGGTAAGCTTTGTTGTTTTCACCCAAAAGAAAACAAGAGGTAAGTCTTGTATTTTTTTTCAACAAAAAAATCACAAGGGGTAAGCCTTGTAGTTTTCCCCAAAAATCACAAGGGGTAAGCCTTGTATTTTTTTCACCCAAAAAATCACAAGGGGTAAGCCTTGTAGGTTTCTCCCTGAAGAGGTAAGCTATTTTCTAGAGATAAAAACACATTAAAAAAAACAAATAAATAAACGTGTTTTTTACGAACCAAAGTGTAGAAATCCTTTATTTCACCTTCCACATACTTACAGAAACTGGGAAACACAATAGTTTATATTACACAGTATATATATATATTTAAATTAAACGAAATCTCAATTCCAAAGTGTATTTCCAATGCACCGTTTTGGGTTTATGTTTTCGCCATACCGTGGAATTACCATTATTATAAACATTTAAAATTTACAAAATATACACAAGTACGCATATACAATAACTTGAAATTATATTGTATATTTCATAATCATTTGTATTCCTGATAAGTAAATAACTTGATCCCATCTGTTAATAATAGTAAAGCTATGGAAACTAAATCTCCATATGCTTATTAATTTTGTACAAAATATTTTTTCTCCAAAATATACATAAAAACAAACCATCTGCGGCCGTTTTGAACAAAGCAGAAAGTCTATTAAAACAATAGGAAGGTATGATTATATTTGGTAATATTTTACATACAATAGTATGATATGTTTCAAATACACAGAGAAGTGAACTAGTTTTAGCTAAATTAGGTTTTAGGAGAGTTTACAACTCAACAGAGATAACCTTCCAATTTTTCAGATCACACAAAAATATGTTTTGGAAATCTTTTGAAATAAAAGTTTTCAACAGATTATAAACAAACAATTATTCAAAGGACAATCTTTGATAAAAAGCCCTTTTCAGCTTATTTCATAACCATCATAAGGTGAGAAAAATAATGTTGTATCAACGTCTTGCACTCTTTATATCAAAATGTTGAGTTTCAAAATACAGCATGAAGCATTAGGGCATTTTACACTACTTAACAGTGAACAATTCCATAAACTAAAAACAATAGAGTGTTATTTGCATTCTGTGCCTTCATGAAAGAACAATGGGTTAGAAAACAGTTGCATTAGACAATCCAAAGTAAACCTTGTATAATCATTCAACCCATTTTGGCTCACCTGTGTTTAATTAAGAAATGATGAAGTACACATGAGTAAATATTGATGCTGTTAGAGTAACAGGAACTTGCTGTAATTGAAAGATACATGTACCTCGTGATGGAGCTATCACAGGATTGAGTTGGCAAGAAAGCGGTCAACAGGCATTATGCACATTTTCTTCAAGCCCTAACCATGAATGTTTGATTTTAAAAAAGAAATTGTTTTTCAAGACCCATGAGATTTGCGCATTATATGCACATTATAATTGCTTCTCTCCACCCAGGGGTAAATGGGTACCTGTGAGGGCAGAGTTGGTTGTTGTGTTTGATTAGCCCTATATGCGCTGTAATGGCAGCAATTGAGCTGTATACTACCCAGGGAGCTGAGATGGTTTCAGGAATGATTTATGCGCCTGATGAGCAGGGGTAATAATGTAATGCGCCTTGAGCACCAGTTTAGTGGATATGTGCGCTATATAAGTCTACATTATTATTATTATTATTATGAGTTTCGCAGAATGAGCGAGAATGCAAGAGAATTGGTCTCTATGCCTTTGTCACATTTGACAATGACTTGTTTAAGTGAATACACAACATTGGTATTAAGTACATTCATTTCCACCCTCTAAAAGCTTTCAAGAAAAATATCATAAAAACTAGCCTAGATTTCATCACAATAGGTGTTCATGTTTTTGAAAAAAAACAAAAAACTGTTACATGTTTTAGTTTTTGTCTGTATTTTTATGTTTTAAAAGTAAGTGTTCCGTAAAATGAAAGCAATTTAGACAATTTCTGAGGATGATTGATACATCTACCAACTTTATACCAAGTAAGTTTATAGATAATAATTTGTTCATTTGTTAATATTGTTATTATTGTTATTAACAATGTTGTAAACTCCCTCCAAGTTATATCAAATTTAATGCTTAAAGTAAAATACACATTTCCCTCTTTAAGAACATGAAGCTACATATGACTCTAAATTAGGATATAATTTTACAGAGATGTGGATAAATTCTTCTTAAAATATTATTTTCATCTTTTAAGAAGTTATTGTATGAAGACAATGTGTCATAAGTAATTTGTTTAAATTTAAATTAAAAGTCAAACCTGAGATTTGTTAAGAGAAATCTTGCAATCCGTTACATAACAAAGACAATGAAAAATATAGTGTGCAGATAATGCATCCTTTAAGGAAAATGTCACAATAAAATTGTCCAGCGACAATGAAAACGGTGAAAATTTACAATTGTTGGTCAAAATATACAGATAAGATGTTAGGTAGGTGGCTACTTCTATCCAAGTCAAAGATGAACACTCTCGAGGTACGACGGTTTTTAAGTTTTTTTTTGTTAATGTATGTTTCGGTAAGGAATTGTCCGATAATACAAAACGCTGGCATTTGAGGGCCATTATTTATGGTGCGGTCAGATATAACAAGAGCAAGTGAGCAAGAACATGGCAAAAAATGACTTCCGGACCAACATATTTACTTCCATTGGATTTGCATAGGTTCTGCATTTTCATCCAGGAATTCTCAAGGAGGACAGGACTAAAATCCATGTTTGCAACAAGAACGTAACAACCCTTCAGTGACTGCAAGGGTGAAAATCAGTCAAAGTGTTGATATACTCGCCAAGGTATATCTAGTGCACTTAAAAGTCAAACACTGTCAAACCTTACGTGTAGTAAGTACATTTACAGGTCAAAATGAGTCAACCGTTTTTGACTGGTAAAAGCATTGTCTGGTATTATTGAGGGTGGTCAAAATGACAGTAAAAACCAGTCAAAAATGCCCCTGTGTGCACATTTGGGTCAACAGTCAAAACAGGCAGTTGACTGGTAGAAAAGACAAAAATGGGCAGTTAACTGATTTTGACCACTGGTTGTTGGATGTGACCTCGTTTTTCAGATGCAATGAATTGTGCAAAAGAAAAATATAACAGATTATGCAGGGAAAAAAATCACCGACCAATTGCAACATTTACACTAAATATTTTGGGACAGTTCCAACAGCTCATCCAAAGCACTTGTTATTTTGTAAGATGCTGCATACAGAAATTATTTTAAATCATCATAAAAAATTTAAAAAAACCATACCTCAAGACTGTTCATGTTAAAATGTGCAGTGTTTGTGACCAAAATATATTAGATCACCAGTCAAAAACGTGAAAATATAATGTGCATGCAACGTTATAAACAAAAACACGGCTAAGATTTCATAGAAAACAGTATACAAAGTTCATTTCAAGAAAGATGTCTGCTTGGTCTAAACATTTTAAAGTGGTGTCAAAAAACCATTTTATATAAAATGATTTTAATCTTATACATATACGAATGATAAGAATCACAACTGAACAATATTACAATTGAAATATTACAATTGTGTTGTTCAATTATCATTTAATTCTGACATAGTAAAAATGTTTAGAAACCAAACTAGCAATGCAAACATGAAACAGTTAATTAAGCTAATTAAAACAATCATAAAAAAATATATATCAGTTGTGAAACCCATTTACTCCATTTGTGACTGGCTCTGGCAAAACCCTACACTTGGACCAAACTTTTCGGAGTGACCTCCCAAATTAATCGTGAAAATTAACAATGTTCCCAACAACATTTCAGGATTTTTCTTTTTCCATCAAAATCTAGAGAAAATGCTCTATATATGGTGACATGAAAATCTCAAACTGGTACATGGTCCCTGGGGTCAGTTTTTGAACTTTTCAAAAAAGTTCTGTTACGCATTATGGTAAAGGCCGAGAAGTTTCTGGTTTTGCCAGAGCAAAAGGAAATTTTAAGGGAACATATATTGGAAATCTCCTTAACTAACTTGGTTGACGGTATTTCACAATTTGAAATGAAAGGTTGTTTAATTTCCCGAATAGCGCCTGAATGATCTGAATAGCGCCCCCTATTGAACATCACATCAAAATGCTGCCTGAAGATCTAATGTCACGCTTTGAGGCTTGTGAATTAAGCCAGATACCGGCCGCGGCCGATTCAACTTTGACCTTGCGCGTGATGATGGGCATCCACGCACAATATCTCCAGCGATATTTAGATGGCAGAAGTACGCGTGCGCATAGTGCAGCATTCATTCATGCATGACCCTCAAAGCATGACGATAGATAATGGCACAAAGTATCCAGTGAAATTCCTTGAATGATACGCCCGGAGCCTGTCTCTATCCTTGAGAGAGGTTAAAGACAATGCAGCTTAGCCATAGCCTGACAATCTGACGTCACGCTTTGAGCTAGAGGCGCGTGCGTGAATTACGCCAGATCCTGGCCGTGCGTCTGCCATATTTTTCCCAATGCTGAACTTTGACCTTGGTTGGTAGCGAACGTCAGATCTTCAGCACAACGCGTTAACGTATCCAATGAAATCCTTTGAGTGGTATGCCTGAAGCCTGTCTATATCCTTCATAGGATATAGACAGGGGACCAGTCTAGCTTAGCCATTGCTCAAAACAAACACACGAGGGCAGCATAAATGAGGACCACAGTTTTGTCAGACATGATCAAGTCTATTGACAATCACTAGCAACAGCCATATGCACCAAAGTGTTTAAAAAATATATATATATAATGCAGAAACACAATTATTCCTACAGCTTCGCTGAAGGCAGAATCCTTCTACGATACTGAACATTAAAGAAACATTGTCTGATATCACACACAAGAAATGCTTGCACCGGGATAAAACAAAAAAAAACGATGACTGGCCGAGATTTGTTACAAACTAACACGGAAGGATACAATGAGTTAATGGCACTTTGAGTCTCCAGTGAAATAATGGCTTTTCCGTATGGAAGAATAGTTGATCCAATCTGAGCTGGGAACATCAAAGCTGCTTTCCAGATGAAACTTTCCGCTGGGAATAGTGAGTGTTCCCTGCCAGTGTTGTGAGTGACGTATGATACGATGATAGGACACGATAGTAAGATGAGTTGGTGGCACTTTGAGAATCCCTTGGCTAATGGTGGATGTTTCTATTGGTGGCAGAATGAGTTGGCGACATCCATAGGGGAGAGTTAGACTAGAGGCATTGGATGCATCGGTCTGATACAGCTACACATCTTGGAGTTGTGGGCGAAGGCGAGGAAGACTGCCCATCATCGTCCATCACGTGATTGAAGGAGTGGGTAGAATTCTGTTAACAAACAAAAAATTGTATGTTTAAAGCACTGTATACTCAGTGCTTTCTGAGTGTCTGTGGAAAAAAATCCACAGGCGACCCTTATTTTTTTTCCCCACAGACACTGTTAGGGCAAAAAATCAATTGTTTAAAAACTGACACAAGAATTTCATCAACCTATACAAAAATAATTAATATCAAGGCTATTTCATGAGGTTGTCGTCAACTATACTACCCCAATTGGGGGATACTTGTATCCTGATTGCAACCCTTTTATCCCAATGAGGATATAAACGGACCTCAGTTTAGCAACACTTTGTTAACATTGACACAGCAATATGTGACTTTGCAAAAATAAATGTGGACTCTCAACTGGGGTACCAACTGGGGTACCAACTGGGGTACCAACTGTGTACCAACTGGTGTACTGGGTACCAACTGGGGTACTGGGTACCAACTGGGGTACTGAGTACCAACACCTCTTGCAAGACTAACCTGTTGTGTTTTAGACTGGTGCTGTCTGCTGATATGAGTTTCTTTCCTGATGAAGTCCAGTTCCCTGATTTATGTTTGAGCTCCACAGAATGTCCGCCTTGTTGTTGATGTAGGTAGTTGTTATTATGAGATCCTTGTTGGCGGCTTGGGTCCACCGTCTTTGGTCTCTTGGTGGACTGAAAACAGGAGATTATAAATAATAACATCTCAGTAAAAAAAAAGCTTACATTACTGGAATGTAAGAATACAAAATTCAAGGGTACGTCGTGAAAAACTATAAAACAAATTCTGGGAGTAAAGTCAGGTTTACACAATTGATATATCCAATTGGAGTGTCGTGGCCGAGCGGTCTAGCTTACCGGACTCAAGTTCTGGTGTTAGCAGCAGAATGTGGGTTCGAATCCTGGCCGTGACACTTGTGTCCTTGAGCAAGACACTTAACCATAATTGCTTCTCTCCACCCAGGGGTTAAATGGGTACCTGTGAGGGCAGAGTTGGTTGATTAGCCCTATATGCGCTGTAATGGCAGCAATTGAGCTGTATACTCCCCAGGGAGCTGAGATGGTTTCAGGAATGATTTATGAGCCTTATGAGCCTTATGAGCCTTATGAGCAGGAGTAATAATATAATGCGCCTTGAGCACCACTCAGTTGGTGGATACGTGCGCTATATAAGTCCACACATTATTATTATTATTATTAAACTCCAAATGAGTTAATTATTTATCCACAAGCTTACTTGGAGTGAGGTTGGCAATGAAATTATTTATTCTAGGAAATAATCAGGTCAGAAGCACTCTCATCTTAAGAATGATATGAAAAATAAACTTTTCAAAAAGGAAGTTGGCATACTTCCCACTGTAGTTAAGTACACCTGCCCTTCTAAATAAAGTTCGATTTGTTTCCATAATATCAGGTAATTTTGCCGAAAGTGTACACTGCATTTAAAGAGAGAAGAGATATATAAAGAAAGAGTACATATGAGAACTTGTTACCTTCTTGTTAATGACAGCAATAATATCTTGCACTGGCACAAAAAGACCATGGTTATGGTGACACCAAAAATAGCGCTTGCCATAAATGAAGCCGTCATGACGACCAACTGTTGGCAAACAAAAGAAGGAACACCAAACATAAATACAAGGTGAAGAGAAAAGGAAATAAAGCTGCTGAAATTTTATTTCATTTATGCGATCATGATCATATCTACATGTATATACCTGGTGCATCAAGCTCCAATCCTGCGTACACCGTGTGAGGTGATTTTCCATTGTCTAGATGCCCGATGTAACGAATCACACCAGTCCTGTCCCCTTTCGTTGCTACATGGTCATCAAGATGAACCGTAAACCTATAATTCACAAACCAACAAAGACAAAGAAACCACATCAATCACGCGCAATAAACCTTACGCATAATACTGATGTCACATGCCCTTAAGAAATTGAAGTGCGCCCTCACTCAAAAATTGCTCACCATGTGACGTCATGTGTTTGGGCTTGACAATCATCAACAACATGGTATACAGGAAAGGGGGGAGGCAAACTCACCGGTGATTGACATCACGGGTAACCGTGTGTCCCTGAGATGGTGTGTTCTGTCTGGCGCCCTCTTGCTGCAGCTTTTGGCAAGGCGTGCACAGACACCCTGATATGAGGTGTGGAGCAGGTGGGTGCGGGGATGACTGGGGGTAGGGATGAGATGGCAGGTGGGGGCTAGGTGAAATTGGCCGACTTGTAGAAGCCAACCTACATGCCAGGAAGAAAAATTTATGACAAGTTCTTTAAGCATGTATCTCCGACTGACTACAAATCTGACGTTAGTTCAAAATTTTACATTTGAGAATGAATGGGTGTTCACTATTTTCTCATTGACGACACAACACAGGTCGGTTGACTTAAATCAACAGCCAGAACAGAATACACATGTTATACATTCCATCAAATAGACGAAGGCAGTTGAATTTTCCTGTCAGGATTTTGATCTCATTTCAACAAATTTAGTGACAGCACATTCATGTCAAAACCTTGGAAATCTCTAAATAATCTGCAATACACTTACCCAGAGTTGGAGTTGTTTTGCCAACAATGGCTGCCATTCTCACTAGGCCTTATCAAGGGTAGATTAATAGACTTCTCTGATTGGTCATCGATGTCAGCTTTTGATGACGGGCCTGACCAGCTACTTTTGACCTCACTTTCAATCTGAAGGTCACATATCTTTCTTTGCTACAATGCCAAATTGAAAGAGGAACAACATTTAAAACAAATTAATGGGACATATCATCATGATCAATGGCATGGAATCGGAGTGCTAGTTTTAGATTAACCCAGTGACTGAAAATAATACCCCACTTGATTAGGTCATATTACCGTTGCTGCTGCATAAATGAGCCAGTAAATTTTAGTCACTGTGTTGTTCTTAAACTAGGACACCGATTCCATGCCCTGTCAGAAATCTGCTCTGATCAGGACAATAGTGTCCCGTTAAGTAAGATTGGTGAAAAGGATAAGTAAATACTGTTTGCGGTGACACCATGTGAAAATTCTCTCATGAATAGTAATTTAAAAACATTACTTTGTATTTATCCTGAGAAGCACTGCATGTAGTAAGTTTTGAACAGGAAAAATGTATTAAAAATGGAACGTAGCATATTTTACTAGATGTAAATCTTTTTAATTTTTTGTTAATATTTTTAACCTATTTATGAGACCAGAGCATTTGCTCTAAAACCTACACAGGATTCACACAAAGAACTGCGATGAATATGACATTTATCAATAATTTGTTTTCAAAAAATGCTCACATGTGGACATTTGCCCAGAGTCATATGATAAAACATAAATCCAAAAATGGCAATAAATGGTTTGTGAAATAAAAATAAAAGAGAAGTTTCAACTTGGAAATTTTGATAGGAATCACGCTCTGTGTTTTCGATCTTTGAAAGTAGTCGGGTTCTACATTATTTCAAACAATAATAGTCTAGTTCCTAACCTCCTCATGGAGATCCTCCGTGATGCTGAGTCGTATTCTCAGGTCTTCAATCTCCCTCCTCGCCTTCTGCAGATCGTCTTGGAGTCTTTCTCGAACACTGCAAACTGCAAACGGGAAGGTGGAACACTGTGTCAGCAATTTCACCAAACATCATTCAAATATATCAAGCAAAGAAGTGCAAAGAATGTTTGCAATTCCCCCGCCCCCCCCTGCTAGAGAGTCATGCAATCTCATCAAACCCCTAACGGCAGAAATATCTAAAACTCAAAGATGACACACAGTCTAATGGCCACCTGGCAGGTCCAATCAGACAGCACAATACAGAGCATGTGACCTTTTTCAAGCAAGGAGCAGCTATTTTGGTTTTCTATCAGTCTTCTATGGGAATCAAAATAGGGCTCATATCTGAAATAGACTGGTGCATTTCAATTTGTTTTTTAATGGTAATTTTCAGTTGCTTGTAGGAAACAAGACATGGTTAGTGTGGTAGAAAGGAAAAATAACACTTCTGGCTGTGATTGGTCAATTAACTGCAAATATACTATCTTTTATAAACTGCAGCAGACCGCAGCATCCAAAATTGAAAATATGCTTGGGTAGGGTTCTACTTTATTTTAATAGTAAGAACCCTGTCTATGCTGTCTTACCTTCATGGTATTTTTTCTCCAATTCTTGATTTTCATCGGAGAGCCTCGAACACTGAACCTCCTTGGAAAATGTCTCAACATCATTCCTTCTACTATCCAGTGTATTCTCTAATTCTTCGCCGTCCTTAACCAAAAAAGAAACATTTTGATAAATACGAGTAGATAATATGATCAAAAGGGGTTCCACAAGACAACTGAACAGCTAAGCATGTTTGCACTGGACAGCCAAGGGACCTGTATACAGTGGGCACTTCATACATGTGCCCACAGTATCCAGGTTTATACAAAATACTGTGTTAAAGTATGCTCAGAATAAACATAAAGCCCAGTTTGCCAAGGTGCTTACACTGATAGAATAAGGTCAAAGGTCAAAGGTCAAAGGTCAAAGGTCAAAGGGTGGCATTCATACCTCACTGCTGCAGGCAGATGGCGTTCGATGGACCTCTACTGTTACTATGCACTGATTGGGAAGAAGCTCCGAAGACGAATGGTGATGGGTTCCCGAGTCATGTGACTCCGTGGAGACTGTTGATTGGTTGAGGGCTCGCTCCAATCGGGGAGACAACGAGGAGAGGGAGGAACACTGACTGCATCTTGATGACGAACGGGACAGAGTCTGCCAAAATGAGTAATAATTATCCTTTTAAAAATGATTATTCCGACTTTATTAATTGAGAGTTCCTATCTTGGTCTGACAGAAGGCAATGATAAAGAACATTGACCGAAGCCAAGGTGTGAAATTAAGAAAAATTAACTATTTTCCCCAGGGTAACCACCGACAAAAATCTCAGTTGCCCTTCAGTCAATTTGACTGCCAAAAACACTTGGTGTCATTATTTTTCCCCCGAGATTGAAAGCATGAGGAAGATAACTGGGAGAGAGAGCCAGTGGGAGCCTACAGGTCAAACAAAGCTGTGGTTTCTTGAGAGGGGAGGGCCAGTGATTAGCCATCGGGTGCCTTCACTCCCCTAATCTCTAAAGAAAGAAAGGAAAGACAAACTTGTAAAATTGTTACGGTGTATGAGAACACCAAAGGATATATAAACGTGCCTAGTGATACTGACCTTGTGACTTGAATTGCGACGATGTGACAGCGATGCTGAATCGTAGGACCTGAGAGATGGTGGTGTTGGACTGGTTGAGCGACTCGTCCTGTTGCTTCCGGTAGAGAGCTGGCTGTTTCGTTTCAACCTCAGCAGCTCCTTATGTTGTATTTCGATCGTTTGCTCCAATCTGCATGGGGTAAAATTGAACACTTATCAATTCACTCATGTAATAAAACTGCCTGACGTTACAAAACCAAAAAAGTGACATCTTTCAAATTTGTGTTGGCTGGAATAAAAATAGTGAATCACTTAAAAATTACAGTTGGGAGTCTTTGTTCTGGGGGCACCAGTCATAAGCTACAAAACCCCTGGTGACACGGCATTAATTAATGCCGTGTCACCAGGGGACACGCTACAAGTTACGATGCTAGACCTGGAAAGCAAAAACCTTCCTCGTACTGTCCACCACTTCTTGGGATTGAGAAGCAAACAGAATACTAGCTGAAATAAAACTCTTGTCAGCTAATCAAATAAGCCACTGAATTGATTGTGTAAATTGAGACTTGGTGCCTGTGTTATCCCAGTTCCTAATTGTATTCAAAGTTTAGTGAGACACCCTTTCCAACTTTCCTGTCCAATAATTTTTAAAAGGCGATGTGCTCGTTTCTAAAAAGTCCGTCTTTGGGTTGTGTTTGTGAACACACAAAATAACTGAGCAGTAAGCCATCATCCCCAAGCTTAAGGATTTTTCTTGAGAGTAAGACGAGCCCTGATTGAAGGATTAACAATATAATCTCATATAAATCTATCTAATGATTCCACTACGAGCATAAGAGATGATCACAAGTAATAAAATACGCTTTCCACAGATGAATCTCATCTCCAAGCATTCAGACAACCAGAAACAATAATTTTTCTTGTCCCTGTCCACATTGAGAAAATTCCACATGTAGCCTGTTGTGACATCCGAAACCCATCCCTGAAGTATTGTATTTGTATCAGCGAATCTTTGAAGGACTTGCAGGGCTAGATACCAAAAAAAAAATTTCTGTGGGTTCAGCGACCACCAGTAAGCAAACCTGATGACCGTGCTGGCCGTTCTAATCTACTGTTACACTGAAGAGCCACTGCCTTTGTTTGCTAACCAGCTTCTACCCCTAGCAAACTTCAAGGAATGTGGCCCAGCCTTTTGTCAATGTGGACAATACTACGAAACCAGCAGGCCTCTGCTTACATATTTCAGCGGTAATTGCAAGTGGGAAGCACTGAATGGTCTCCAATTTGAATGGGAGGGGACCCTTTTTTGAAAAAGGAGGGATTTAAATAAAAAAGGAGAAGGGGACAATGGGAAAAAAAGTCGGGGCTGCAATTTGACCCCGGTACAATGAGATGAGATTGAAGATTGTCCTTCAGTTGGTTTATTCTCCGAGTTGGGGGATTTTCTGTGTTTGCAAGCTGCAGGCTTGGATTTTGGTTGCTTTAATTCCACTACTCCGTGTGACCATCGGCTGAACTCTAATGCTCCACCCAGTATATCCCTAACAACAACCAAGTATTCACCAGGGTTAATTATGGCTACGTCATCATCAACTAAAAAAACATGATGAGATCATGTATGAAGGCAAGACCAGTTTTAGACCACATACATGTATGGTGCATGTGAAAAACATACATGATACAAAAAGAGCTTCTGGTTCTCAACATGAGGTTAAAAAAGAACGCCCCAATCTATACAAATTGCAAAAACGCAAATGCAAAGTCAAATATTTGTATATATCCAAAACATTCTCAGTATCACAATCAATACAACTGTACAAGGAAACAAAATAATGTAACAGGCACAACAAAGTTTAATGAAAAGTAAGATATGACATAATGAAGAACCAAACATATCTAGTAAACTTAAGTTCTTAACACTGTACGGAAAGTTTAAATTAGAATCCAAGCACGACAGACAAAACCACTTGCCCTGATGTTGTGTCTAACTTTACTATTCTAAGAAACAATGACATCCTCGCATTCAATATCACTGCATTCAGATCAGTATCAATTAAGATTCTTTTAAGTTTCATGATGGGTCACAATTTGAAATCGTATTTCGATGTTCTTCTCCAGTCTGCCATAAAAAAAAATAATAACCAAGTGCAAACAAAAACCACTGAACGTTAATAGGACATTATTTGCGAATGGGCTCAAAGCCTCCTACATGTAGCTGCTACTACAACTCAAACAGCTAACGGAATCTCCAGTCGGGATTTTAACACCTCCTGACAAGTGAGTTGCCAGAGTGAACATTTACCGAGAGTCTCTCTGGGGGTTTGACCTATAGTCTGCTACCGTCTGGGGCTAGGGTAGGGCTGGCTGATAGCCGGCGGGGTTGAGCCGTGTGACGCTAAGGGTTCTCTTGTCTGGATGCAGGTTCAGCTCTTTAGGGTATTTGTACCGGGCTAGTAGCCAGCCTAAAAGGTTTCATCTATCTGCTTTCATTGTGAAGATCTTTGAATGTCTTGCTACGGTATATCAGGACCGTCTGTTAGTTAGACTGGGTAGTTGTTCCTGGATCTTGCTCATTACTCACCAGGGCGCTTTGTAAGTCGCTGTGTAATGATGGACAGTAATTGGACAATAAATAAACTCATCTGGTTTATATCAAGGACTTCTGAGCATTACAAAACATATTTAAAGACTTGCTCCCAAACATGCCGAGCTGATAAACCAGCATCATCAGCATGACTGAAACAAGTAGGTTACAAATTGGAAGATGTGTCAAATGTACATAATTTTACACAAATACATGTAATGGCATATGCACATTACTGTACACTATATATTTAGGAACATTGTACATTATATGAGGCAGCAGTGCAAAGCAAAGCTTTTTGGAGGAAGTACACATGTACCAAAAAAACAAAAACGTACAGGGTTAATATTCAGGAAAAAAAATCACAAATTGACCAACAGACCCACTGGGACTGACAAGGGGGATGCCCTCTCTCCATTCTCTTTGGCTAGAAGCTACCTGAAGGCAAAAGGTTCAATCCATGCCCGAGTCGACTACTGATTTTTCCACAGAGATTTAAAAGCACTGATTATATCTAGTGCTTAACCATGTCAGTTTAGAAAGAATTGAATTAACACCAAGAAGATGTTTTTACAAATCTGCCGGAGAATTTCCTTCTTACCATCAAAGCCCGAGAAATATTGACCGAATCTGTTTTCCTTTCAAACAGCAACAATTCCAAATCTGCTCGGCTGTTTTTTTTCCTATAGTGGGATAGTCCACAACAAAAACCCAGTCCTCCCCAGGAATTTCTCCAGCAAGGACATCTTAAGCTAGGGAATGTCCTAATAGTATGAGCCGTTGTCGGAAGAGTAGATTGAGGATTACAGGAGAAGGAAGAGGAAAGATTTGTGCGTTTGTTTTAAACCACATTCCTGTCTGTGATTACATGGATCTGGACTGCGTGTATTGTTCAGTAGTATCTCGTCTAAGTCTTCCTCATCTTGATTGTGTGTGAAATCTTTATCTGAATCCTACAAACTACATGTACATAAGTACATATTATACATGTATGTCCAATGTCCATGTACTTAGAATTTCCTCTATGGGCAATTCCATGGATACTCATATTACCTTTTTGAGGTATTGGGCCCACTCTTAATGACATAAATTCCATACTTACATGTATGTACATGTATATGACATAAAACACAATAAAGGGGGCCACTTTCCTACTGTCACGTTAGCAGTTTTACTTATGGTTGTAATTTTTTTTTTTTTATATCTGAAACCACCCAAAAAGAATTTCAACATTTGAATAGACATGCATGCTTATCCTAAAGATAATTTGAGTTGATTATTACTATTATTTTTTTAATTACCCTAAAATTTCCATCAACAAATGGACGGAAAAGTGAGGTAACTTTTTCCGTCCAATTTTTATGGAAATTTGAGGGTAAAAAAATAAATAAAAAAATTAAAAAAATAAATAAATCATCTCAAATTAGTTCTAGTATAAGCCTGCATGTTCATTCACATGTTGAAACACTTTTTGGTCGGTTTCAGGTACTTAAAAATAAATAACCACCATTGGAAAAACTGCTAACATGACGGATGCAAAGTGGCCCCCTTTATTGTGTTTTATGTCATATTTTATGTCAGTTTTTTCACAGAAGTTGCATTATACCCAGACCATACTCGGCACAAAATAATAATTGAAGAAATTTGTTATATAAAAGGTAAATCAGAATGTGGGTTCGAATCCCAACCGCGACCATGGTGCTTGTGTCCTTGAGCAAGACACTTTACCATAATTGCTTCTCTCCACCCAGGGGTAAATGGGTACATGTGAGGGCAGAGTTGGTTGTTGTGTTTGATTAGCCCTATATGCACTGTAATGGCAGCAATTGAACTGTATACTCCCCAGGGAGCAAATTTTTTTTCTGCAAACAAGAATTGCCATCCCGCGATATTTCAGCCAATCAGATGTCTTATACATATTCATCATCTTAACTCTTTCAGTGCCCGCGCCGTTTAAGCGTTTTAACCCTAAAGTGCCCAGCTTTTTGTGTTTTTTCGAAATTCTGTAAAAAAATAAATAAATAAGTTTTACTCATGAAACATGTTGTATCTTGTTCTTTTGTGTGTCCTTGGTACATCCCAATGTCAATAGTAACGTTTTTGGGTGTGGTAGATTCTGAAACAATGTCCTGCACACAGGGGAATTAGGCACTTTTTGCAGGGGGTGTGACAGGCCTATCATCATTAGAACTCTCATTATCGCTCTGCACGTAACTACATGTAGGCATATCATTATCACTAGTCTCCTCTTCAATAATCCCAACCTTCATCTTCATGCTCACCATCCTGGTCTGATGATAGTTCCACATTTGAATCCGAAAACAAATCCCTTTCACTGTCCGAATCGGCAAAATAATCACGAACATCTTCTGCCCTGGAGTAAAGCGAGCGCGTTTACTGGGGGCCGCCATTTTTCCTAGAACATCTCAGAAACCGAAGCGCCCTCCCGCAAGAACACGAATAACTAAATAAAGAAAAGGCCGTACATGTCCAGAATGGTATCAAACGAAAGAGCGATAGCGTCCTCTTCCGATACCCTTAATATTATGGGTCGTACATGTACGATTGATGGCATTTTGGAGTACAAACAATAGATCGTACATGTACGATAACGGCACTTTCGGAGTACAAACAATAAATCGTACATGTACGACATTGGCACTGAAAGAGTTAAATAATGTGCCATGTGATTGGCTGAAATATTGTGGGATGGCAATTCTTGTTTGCAGAAGAAGAAACAAAATCGCCCCCAGGGAGCTCAGATGGTTTCAGGAATGATATATGAGCCTGATGAGCAGGGGTAATAATATAATGCGCCTTGAGCACCAGTTTGGTGGATACGTACACTATATGTGTGTATATACAATACTAGGTGAAGAAAGTGTGACACACATGGTAAAAAATGAATAACTGTCAGGAATAATGCAGACACTTTTATTTCAATGTTTATCCCTCAAGCAAGCTACTTTAAAGGGGTAAAGATAGTTCATCATGAGGAAGTCCACTTTTTTAGCATTCAAACTTATGTAGTTGCATCTCTAACGTATGTAACATAGTGTCTTTCAGGTGTATGGTATCACACAAAGGGTAAGTTTCCTTTGACTTTGTATCATGTAGGTACATGTCTCACTATGAGCAGTCAAGGTACAAACAAGACAAATATTCTGATGTTTTTTTCAGTTTGAGTTACATGAGTGAGTAAAAAGGACACCGTTACATACGTTTACACCACATATTATAAATAACAAAAGTTTTTATCCAGATAGTTTTACAAGAGCAATCTTCTATATTTTAAAGGGAAAGTTTGTTTATGACAATCACAATGTTTAATGACTGTTATCCAAATCCAATTTTGATCCAAAAAATGTTGTTAATCCTTTTATTTAACGTTTGTAACAAGGACACCGAACCGGAAAACAACAATGAAATTATCTAATCCAAGGCATTTTTTTCATTTTACTATTCAATCTTATTCAGTTCAACTCCATTCAATTCTAAATTAATTCAGCCAATTCAATTCTGCCAAGAGCTGTGCTCAAATTTTGAAAGTTTATGTTTGAGAATTAACGTTTGTAACATTAAGACACGGTACAATCCAGCATTGGCAGTCATCATAGAGGACAAAGTTTATGATAAATATATTAAATAATATCGTGGCTTTATGTATCAAACACCAGCCCGATGGCCAAACATCACGATGTAATTTAAGCGTCGTTAATAACGTTAAGGTTAATCCTCGTTTACGTCACGTAACACAGCTTCGAATGGGCGACAACAATGTCACAACCTTTATCTTCATTCGCAATCTGATTATTATACGGCCTATACAGGAACATTGGTAGTCGTTATCTGTGTGTATGTACATTGCGCGGAAACCATCGAAACAAATCAGGCGAGCATAGCGCTGCGTGTCTGTGACGATCGTAACAAAATGGACGCGGAACACTTCAGCATTGGCAGCCTTTTGTACTATAAAAATCAACTTCAAACAAATTTTACGACATCATAGAGGACAAATTTTATGACAAATATATTAAATAGTATCTTGGCTTTATGTATCAACAAACACCAAAGCCGATGGCCAAACATCACGATGTAATTTAAGCGTCGTTAATGCGTTAAGGTTAAGCCTCGTTTCGTCGTAACACAGCTTACCGAATGGGCGACAACAATGTCACAACTTTTATCTTCATTGCGCCAATCTGATTATTATACGGCCTATACAGGAACATTGGTGATGGTTATCTGTGTTTATGTACACATTACGCGGAAACCATCAAAACAAATCCAGGCGAGCATAGCGCTGCACGTGTCTGACGATCGTAACAAAATGGACGCGGAACACTTCAGCATTGGCAGCCTTTACGTACAATAAAAATCGACTTCAAACAAATTTTACGACATCATAGAGGGCAAATTTTATGACAAATATATTAAATAGTATCTTGGCTTTATGTCAACAAACACAAAGTCCGATGGCCAAACATCACGATGTAATTTAGACGATTTTTATTTGGGTTTAAGTGTCATCAGCGGACGTAACACAGCTTGCCCGACGGGACGACAACAATGTCACGACCTTTATCTTCGTCCCCAGGACATGCAATCTGATTATTATACAGACTACATACAGGAACATTGGTTTGTCGTCATCTGTGTATACGTTCCGCGGAAACCATCGAAACAAATCAGACGAGCGGCATGTCTTCGCGATCGTAACAAAATGGACACGGAACTAGGACTACTTAAGTGATTTTGCATTTTTTAAGTAATTAATTAAAACATTAAAAACTCAAAGTGTTACAAAGTGTTCTCTTGAAACATAATCTTTTTAATGAAAATATTACTGTTGATTATAAATTCGTTTCCAGTATTAGTCGATCACATAGCGTCATGCGTAACATAGAAAGACACCAAGAGTTACGATCGTTAGTAAGATCTTATTGATATGGTTTGGGAACATAGTTACAAATAATTTCACTTTAGGGGTCAGTTGAAGAGGGTCATAGCCAGGTCATTATATTAAAACAAGGACAAGTAAATTTCAGGTAGTAGTGCTCTCAGTTAATGGGATTGATTCTGATCATTTAAAAATGTCACATTGTGTCTTTTTTTCAGATAAAAATACAGATAAAACATGAATAAAAATACTTTGAAAAATCACAGCCTAAATATATTATTTTATTTATCAGACTGATATGTAAGATAACACAACACAAAAAAACTGAGCCATAATAGTCTCCATTATTTTTTTTATTTGTACACAAACTTTAAAAAAAAAAATCTCTCCAGTATCAAAAACTAACACATATACATGTGTAAGTCCACATTGTTATTATTATTAGGTGTTCGAGCCACAGCGCGAACACCTCTTGATATTGTTCGTTTTTTTGTGTTTTTTTTTTACTTTTTCTTCTCATTCTTCTTCTTCTTCTTCTCGGTGAATATCCAGAGCAAAAATCATAGTTGCAGAGTTCACAGAACCTTAAAACTTCACACATACATGTAGTTAGACCTTAACATGTAGTTGTATCTTAAGTTGTGACGTCATAGTGAGGTCATCAGATATCGAATTACACTCAATCAAAGTTTAATATTTCAAAAAATTATATCTCATGAACCACAAAAGATATTTTCACAATATTTACAACCATGTTATAGATCTTGAATTATGTGATTTTTCGTACACAAACGTGACCCCAATCTGACCTTACTTCCTGTCCAAACCAGAAGTCAAAGTTTAATATTAAAAAAAATCATATCTCAACAACTACAAAAGGTAAATTGACATTTTTTGCACCATTGTATAGATTGTTAATTGTCTGAAAAAATTACACAAAGGTGACCCCAATTTGACCATACTTCCTGTCCAAACCGGAAGTCAAATTTATTATTTTAAAAAAATCATATCTCAACAACCACAAGAGGTAAATCCACAGTTTTTGCACCATTGTACAGATTGTTAATTGTCAAAAATATTTACAAAAACATGACCCCAATTTGACCTTTACTTCCAGTCCAAACCGGAAGTCAAAGTTTAATATTTAAAAAAAATCATCTCAACAACCACAAGAGGTAAATTCACAGTTTTTGCACCTTTGTACAGATTGTTAATTGTCAAAAATATTTTCAAAAACATGACCCCAATTTGACCTTTACTTCCTGTCCAAACCGGAAGTCAAAGTTTAATATTAAAAATATCATCTCAACAACCACAAGAGGTAAATTCACAATCTTTCCACCATTGTATAGATTGTTAATAATTGTCGAAAAATATTTACACAAAGGTGACCCCAATTTGACCTTACTTCCTATCCCAACCGGAAGTCAAAGTTTAATATTGAAAAAAATCATATCTCAACAACCACAACAGGTAAATTCAGTTTTTTTGCACCAATGTACAGATTGTTAATTGTCAAAAATATTTTCAAAAACATGACCCCAATTTGACCTTTACTTCCTGTCCAAACCGGAAGTCAAAGTTTAATATTAAAAATATCATATCTCAACAACTACAAAAGGTAAATTGACATTTTTTGCACCATTGTATAGATTGTTAATTGTCGAAAAAATTACACAAAGGTGACCCCAATTTGACCTTACTTCCTGTCCAAACCGGAAGTCAAATTTATTATTTAAAAAAAATCATATCTCAACAACCACAAGAGGTAAATCCAGTTTTTGCACCATTGTACAGATTGTTAATTGTCAAAAATATTTACAAAAACATGACCCCAATTTGACCTTTACTTCCTGTCCAAACAGGAAGTCAAAGTTTAATATTTAAAAGAAATCATCTCAACAACCACAAGAGGTAAATTCACAGTTTTTGCACCTTTGTACAGATTGTTAATTGTCAAAAATATTTTCAAAAACATGACCCCAATTTGACCTTTACTTCCTGTCCAAACCGGAAGTCAAAGTTTAATATTAAAAATATCATATCTCAACAACCACAAGAGGTAAATTCACAATCTTTCCACCATTGTATAGATTGTTAATAATTGTCGAAAAATATTTACACAAAGGTGACCCCAATTTGACCTTACTTCCTGTCCCAACCGGAAGTCAAAGTTTAATATTGAAAAAAAATCATATCTCAACAACCACAACAGGTAAATTCAGTTTTTTGCACCAATGTACAGATTGTTAATTGTCAAAAATATTTTCAAAAACATGACCCCAATTTGACCTTTACTTCCTGTCCAAACCGGAAGTCAAAGTTTAATATTAAAAATATCATATCTCAACAACTACAAAAGGTAAATTGACATTTTTTGCACCATTGTAGATTGTTAATTGTCAAAAAAATTACACAAAGGTGACCCCAATTTGACCTTACTTCCTGTCCAAACCGGAAGTCAAATTTATTATTTTAAAAAAATCGTATCTCAACAACCACAAGAGGTAAATCCACAGTTTTTGCACCATTGTACAGATTGTTAATTGTCAAAAATATTTACAAAAACATGACCCCAATTTGACCTTTACTTCCTGTCCAAACCGGAAGTCAAAGTTTAATATTTAAAAAAAATCATCTCAACAACCACAAGAGGTAAATTCACAGTTTTTGCACCTTTGTACAGATTGTTAATTGTCAACAATATTTTCAAAAACATGACCTAATTTGACCTTACTTCCTGTCCAAACCGGAAGTCAAAGTTTAATATTAAAAAAATCATATCTCAACAACCACAAGGGGTAAATTCACAATCTTTCCACCATTGTATAGATTGTTAATAATTGTCGAAAAATATTTACACAAAGGTGACCCCAATTTGACCTTACTTCCTGTCCCAACCGGAAGTCAAAGTTTAATATTGAAAAAAAATCATATCTCAACAACCACAACAGGTAAATTCAGTTTTTTGCACCAATGTACAGATTGTTAATTGTCAAAAATATTTTCAAAAACATGACCCCAATTTGACCTTTACTTCCTGTCCAAACCGGAAGTCAAAGTTTAATATTAAAAATATCATATCTCAACAACCACAAGGGGTAAATTCACAATCTTTCCACCATTGTTTAGATTGTTAATTGTCAATAAATATTTACACAAAGGTGACCCCAATTTGACCTTTACTTCCTGTCCAAACCGGAAGTCAAAGTTTAACATTAATAAAATATTTTCAAAATCGTACATTATTAGCGAGGACGACGGTTTCATCAAAATCACAATTCTATCTGGAACTACACGAAAACGGGTTGTAAAAACTCGCCAAAGAAATAAATGCCTTCTCTCAAAGAATTTCGGTACCAAAATTGACCCTTACGTAGCAGAACAGCTGTTTTTCACATTTGAACTGTTTTTTCAAGAATAAATAATGTGATTAAGTTCAAATCATTGAAATGGACTTCAAACAAATCATCGTTGGTAACCACATCATATTTTACAGGGTACTCTTTAATATGAAAAAAATAATAATGCAAAGTTTCTTTAAAAAACATTCTGACGTCATCATCACTGCCCTGACAAAACTCAAACACCTACACATGTACATGTATGTGTTTGTAATATCACAAACACTTCCATCTAGTTATTATTATTATTATTATTAAATCTATCTCAAGGTAAATCTGGTTGTGATAATCATTTCTGCATCGCTGTGCAAAGCCTTAGAATCATACTGATGAGAACATCATATCTGCTCGATTGCAGCACAGCATGCCTAAGCTAAGCTACATGTACTTACAAAGACCGTTTTTTTATTGAGCTTGTTTACCACTGACACAGCCACAACCTGTCAATTTCTCCTATCTATATATTTTTTTTCGATCCACTAAGGACTAATTTTTGAATTGCAAAATCCTTAAAATAGATGGATTTTAGCAGCAGTATTCCCGAAAGAGGCTTGGTCTTATTGACTGCCTGTCTTATCAATGACACAGGGCATGAGAGGGGCAATCCTCCACCTGTCTTGCCAAGACACAGGCTGGCAAGCCCTCCACCAAGTTGTATCCTACATGTAGGTGTTTAAATCCCGTTCCCTGTGAGTCATTTGGAGCAGATCACCGTAAGTCTTTATTTTTGTTTAAACGGGTAGCGAGACGGTTCCTTGCAGAAATCTGGAAGTGAAAAAAATCCTCACGTCTGTTGAAGATTTAGACTGAGGCCCCCCACCAACTGGTCTTTTAGGTTTTCAAATCACATCTTGTGTGAGTCGGGAGTAGTTGATTCCTAAGTCGCTATTTATGTTTAGATGAGTACACCTGGCAGGTTAGTAAACTTAGTGACAGTTCTTTCAGAAGGTTTTAAAGCTACAAAAACAACAGTTTTTTTCTTTTTCTTTTTCTAGCTAGCTCAGCATTTCAAGCCATATCCCCTACTGTGATGAGTAACTTGTATAGTAACCTTATTGACGGTTATGTCCACACATTTCAAAAAGCCAACGTACACGTTTTTAAAATATAATCACCTGCGAGTCATTTGAAACAGTTATTTATTTTTTTAATTTTTATTAAATTGTTTTGCTTTGATGTGTATTGGATATCAAAAATCAAGACAATTCGTTCAGAAATTTGCATTTTTTCCCCTTTTTTTTCTCAACAAGTTTTAAACAGTTTGAATGCTTTAACTATAAAATATTTCCTTGGAACTAGTTTCCAGATCACTGAAGAGCCTATCCCGAAGAATAGATCTATGCAAAGCAATCTCAAACTTTTATTAATTAATTTAGTTTTCGATAAAACCACTGCTGTTCACAGCACACATGGTTCTTTGCATCCCAATTATAAATTGTGACTGGCTCTGGCAAAACCCTAAACTTTCAAAAGTGACCTCCCAAATTTATCGTGAAAATTAACAATGTTCCCAACAACGTTTTGAACAGGATTTTTCTTTTTCCATCAAAATCTAGAGAAAATGCTCTAATAATAATGGAGGCATTTTAAAGCGCTCTTACACAAGGTATCACAGCGCTGTACATTATTACCCCTGCTCATCAGGCGCATAAATCATTCCTGAAACCATCTCAGCTCCCTGGGGAGTATACAGCTCAATTGCTGCCATTTCGGCGCTTCCTATTTTTTTTAAAGCTTCCACACGTATATGACAGGTCTTTAGACTTTAGTCTAACACATCACCTCTGTAAGGTGTCTCTTTGGCCAACAAGACACCAAACATCATCAACACCTTACTAATGAGTGCAGCCTCTCTCTCCGTCTTTCTAAGGGACTTAGACTGGGTTTCCAGTCGCCATTTTTCACAAGTCTGACAGTAAGCCATGCTTTGAGAGCATTTAGTAAGCTTATAGATTTTCTTAACAGGCAGGAGTCCTGGGAGAGTTAACACCGTGTTTTAATTGCCCGGTACTGTGCACAGATGACTGGACGGTTCTTATCCAAAACCATTAGAGGGTTGTGAATTTATTATGCCTAACCTTCCCAAATCCTCCAAAATCCTCTTTGCCAAAGTGAAGGATTTTGAAGGATTGAGGTTACATGCTACATGCTCTTTGCTAAAGTGAAGGATTTTGGAGGATTGAGGTTATGAGGCATACTTGCCTTTCCATGGTACATGTACATCCATGTTTGTTGTAGTGATTGCAAGGTCAGTGCTTGGGTCAGTGGACACTGTTTACTGCTCCATGCATGCAGGGAGGGTCCCTGGTCATGTACATGTATCACAGATTAGAAACACATGTGTGCATACATGTCATGTGCTTGCTTTACTACTGAAGGATTTTGGAGGATTCAGGTTATGTGTAAGGAAATGGGCCTAGTGAGTTAGGGTAAATGGAAGTAAAAGGAAAAATTCACCTGCCACATTTGCCCTTTAAGGAGTGAAATCAACGAATCATGAAATTTTTCCTCCTTTTTGTCAACCACACACAAACAAAAAACTGTATTTAAATGGACACTATCAGCACGATCAATAGGACATGGAATCGGAGTGCTAGTTTTAGATTAACTCAGTGACTGGAAATAATACCCCTCGTGGAGTGTCGTGGCCGAGCGGTCTAGCGCACCGAACTCAAGTTCTGGTGTTGCCAGCAGCAGGGTGTGGGTTCGAGCCCCGGTCGTGACACTTGTGTCCTTGAGCAAGGTACTTAACCATAATTGCTTCGTCCTTCGGATGGGACGTAAAGTCAGTGGGTCCCGTGTGTTGTATAATGCACGTAAAGTGGATTGTCGTCTTGGGTCTAGCGCACTGAACTCAAGTTCTGGTGTTGCCAGCAGCAGAGTGTGGGTTCGAGCCCCGGCCGTGACACCTGTGTCCTTGAGCAAGACACTTAACCATAATTGCTTCTCTCCACCCAGGGGTTAAATGGGTACCTGTGAAGGCAGAGATGGTTTGCTCTATATGCGCTAGAAATGGCAGCAATTGAGCTGTATACTCCCCAGGGAGCTGAGATGGTTTCAGGAATGATTTATGAGTCTTATGAGCCTTATGAGCAGGGATAATAATATAATGCGCCTTGAGCGCCACTTAGTTGGTGGATACGTGCGCTATATAAATCTATACATTATTATTATTATTATTATTATGCTAAGGTCATATTACTGTTGCTGCTGCATAAACAAGCCAGTATTTTTCAGTCACTGTGTTCATCTGAAACTAGGACACCGATTCCATGCCCTGTTGAAAGTCTGCTCTGATCGTGACGATACTGTCCCGTTAAGTATGTGATCCAATTTCTTTGTCCCTGACTTGAGGGACGGACATTAGGCTTGGGCGATATCGATTTTATTCATCCACGAAATATCGTCAAACATACATCGCGATATTCGATAATATCGCGATTATTTTTGTTTTTCACGGATAAGTGCTTTAGAGCCAGTAATGACAGGGATGTACCCATCTACAAGCGTCACAATAAATTGCCAGTGCTTACCTGAGAGACACGTGCAATTGCGCCATTCACGAGTGCAACATATGGGGCGGGTTTTCGCTACCCTAACCAGAAACAAAACGGCACAGCTACGCGAAAATACCAACGTAACCAGAAAATTGTTTTCAGTTTGTGACATGTTCAATCATCAATGTTTCTCAAAATAGAACTTACTCGTGAGTGCTAGTAACTTGAAAGATATACTGGTATACGAACAATCATTTAATCATGTTTTAACACTTTTTACAATGCGCCATCTTGAAACTAAGCGTAAGCGATCACAAAGTTCGGTTTATGTTACGTTTGGTCAAAACAATGACGTCATCGCAGCACAACCGAACTTGCGAAAACGCTTAACCAATGACCAAAGCCCAAACATGTTTCTGGTTACAGTCGCAAAAATGCACCATCGCTATTGGCAAATCGTTTGCATAATAATTATGTGGGACGGTTACTGCGTCGTGCGTCCCAATCAAATCATCAGCCCGAGTTCACGTGATTCGCGTTCCATGTGACTGGGTCATAGTATAAACACGTGACTAGGTTTATTCCTGCATATAGTACCGTGGAGAATAAAACTATGTGAACGTCATATGCACTTCAGAAAATGTGGATTTTAGTCACACTATTTTAAATGAACGTCACATGGTTTATCAAGAGTACGTATATATGTGTTTTGTCTAGACAAGAGTCCCAGTATGGTATAATAGAATAGTGTCCTAATCCCTCAACTTTGATCGAGCCGCTGCCGATCCATGCTTTGATTTAATTCATGACTTATGTAGATTTTTAAGGTAACGCCCATATTCTGCATATGTATGATATAATGTACTCGCCTGTGGTGCGCCAATCAGTCACAGACCACCATGGATACAGAGTGAGACATAAACATTGTCTACACATTGTTGGATCAAATATACCACTTAATAATCAGTCTGAATAAATTTCTTTGAGTGGCGGTGGGTTATTAAACAACACCCTGTCTATCAGGCGGCTCCTTTGTGATCTGACAGTCGGTTTACTACAGAAGTATTTCGATTTTGTTTCTCACGAAAGCAGAAAAGACTTCCCAAAGTTTTTTTTCTATGTAATTTCTGACCCAACTGACAATTGGGGATTTTGTTTAATCGCGATATATTTTTTTTCTTCACGATAATTTTTTTTCATCGCGATATATTTTTTTCATCGCGATCTGCCGATATCTCGATGATTTAAAAAGTTCTCGATATCATAATCGAGTAAAAAAAATATCGCGATATTCGATATTATCGTGTCATCGCCCAAGCCTAATGGACATCAATACCAATTATTCTGATATATTTTTACTCAATTAAACTTATGTTTTAAATATAACTTAAATTGAGTAAAAACATACCAGAATAATTTGGCACAGCAATAATGCATTGATGTCTGTTCCTCGCATGAGGTACAAAAAATTATATACTTAATTATACAATAAATGAACTTACTTTTTCTTTGCCCTAAGTATGCTGGCGACATCGGCACACAGGGATACGACTCCCTTGCGACTACTGTTCACAACCAACGTCACCGCCTTGGCAGCAACATCCTTGTCGTCTACAAGATTATGGATCTCAAGACCACTCCCTGACAAGAAAAGACAAAATGAAAACAGTTTGATATGAAAATGAGCATATATTCACTTATCAATCTGCAATTTAAAAGTAAGGTATATGATTGGTAATTCAAAAACATCAAAATTGTCATATTATAATGTACCACTTGGTGCAAAGCTGATGATGGTATTATTCTTCCAGTGAAATTCACTACTCGAGTAATCGCACAGCAATTACTTGTGAATACTCGATTAACCTTCCCAAATCCTCCAAAATCCTTTTTGCTAAAGTGAAGGATTTTGAAGGATTGAGGTTATTAGGCATACATGTACTTGCCTTTCCATGGTGTACATGTACATGGCTCTGGTTTTTTTAACATATACCATTTGTGTCAACCAAGAGGGTCAAAAATGAAAATAAGTCAACACACTTCAAACATGTATTTTTCTCATCCAAACAATTTATATTTCTGAGAAATTCAAAAGCCTGAGCTTAAATCTATCTCTAAACTTGTGAAACATACTTGAACATTAACAACACTCTTATGTTTTACTACCACAACTGTTGATATCTCAAAATTGTGAAATTCAACTCATGCTTTATTTGCCTACTTTAGCAATGAATGTTAATGTTAAGAGCATGGTTCGAGAGTTATTTATGCCAATTTTGAGTTTCTATCACAACCAATTGCATTTTACATTGCTTTAAAATCAAAAATAGCCGAAAATACTGGGTTTCACTATTTAAAGTTTTGTCTGGCATTGTAGGACTGGCATTTTTGGGGGTCAAACTTATTGCATGTAAACAATGGATGATGCAAAAATACTTATATGAAAAAAAAAATTGAAAAAGTACATTGGCTGAATTTTTTTAGATTTAACTAACTATGTTTCGACGTTACACTATGTTAACATCTCAGCTTTCTCATTTTTATGGCTTTGCTTTGGTTTTCAGTGGTCTGTCAGCTTATTTGCAGGAAGGAAATATACTAACATATTAATATTTAAATGCAAACTCTGTATTCAAATGACCATACAAATTGCTAACCAGTGTATCCTCTCAACTACAATACTTCTTGTAAAGTTAATCCATCTAATTTAGATCTACATACTTCCAAATGCTGTTCATGTAATGTAAAATTGCATGAAATATGAACTTGATTGAGGTGGTAATCATTTAGAAAACCTGAAATACACTGAACTGCATACTACATGTAGGCTTTGTATGGTACCAAAGACAATGGCCTGTTTTTGTTTCGGACGTTACATGATGTTAACATCTCAATCAGATAACAAACTTTGCTAAAGTTTAACTAGTTCTCACCTGGAATAAAAAAGTTTTTCCGAACCCTGTGGCGGGTTTATTTTTACCGCACAAACACGACCAATGGTGCTCACCAGAGCGTGACTGGGGAGACCGCGTCTTCCACTGTATGCTTATGGCTCATTGTTACGGACCGAGAATCGGTACAAATATTCCCGAGAATCCTGTGGCGTGTTTAGACGCTCTCCGATCCGCTGTCCAAAAAATTATGTATACATGTACACGGCCTCCGACGCCGAACTGGTTAATCTGTTTGCTTTATTATTTTTACAAATCCAGATGAGTAAAGTTGTAGTATATCATGTTATAATTGAAAAAAGTGCATTTAACACAATTTAAGAATAAAACTTGCAGAAATACAACAATATTAACAGTAAACTGATATGGTTCAAGATCTTTGAATACAACAAACGTGATCGTTGGCTCAAAACTATAAGGTTGTTAGTTTATACAGGTATGAATTTCATAAAATTGCTTTTTGCATGTTTTGGACCTCCTGTTAAATGGACTTTATTGATCAAAAAGTCTCCAAAGAAAATGTTTGGCTAGGAAACATTGATTTTACTTGCAGCAGGTGTCTCCTAAAGTTTGCTTATTTCTATACATATAGTTTACAGAAAAGTTGTGCTATACATGCACTTGTGCTGTACATGTAATGACCCAACTCACTGTTTATTAACCCTAACCCCTAGGTATTCTGACTAGAACCTTCCTGAATCCTCCAAAATCCATCAGTGCACTTTTGGAAACATGCCCTTACATGTACATGTATCTTCAAATGCACCATGCATTTTCGATTGATCTTTCATATTCAGCACTTAAATGGCCTGTACTTCTTGCCAGGTAGTAATTTTGCCCATTTATAATACTAATAATACTAATAATAATAATGTATGGACTTATAGGAGCGTATCCACCAAATGAGTGGTGCTCAAGGCGCATTATAATTACCCCTGCGCATAAAGCTCATCAGGCTCATAAATCATTCCTGAAACCATCTCAGCTCCCTGGGAGTATACAGCTCAATGCTGCCATTACAGCGCATATAGAGCTAATCAACCAACTCTGCCTCACAGGTACCCATTTAACCCCTGGGTGGAGAGAAGCAATCATGGTTAAGTGTCTTGCTCAAGGACACAAGTGTCACGGCCGGGATTCGAACCCACATTCTGCTGCTAACACCAGAACTTGAGTCCGGTAAGCTAGACCGCTCGGCCACGACACTCCATTTGAAAGGTGAAAGTACCAGTTTCCAACAGTGCTGAATTTTTTCCAAAAAGTGCCCTTGGAGGACTTTGGAGGATATATGGTTAGGGTTAAACACTGCAGCTACATGTAGCAGGCAGGCTTCTCAAGGTCATGGCCAGGACTTGCTTATTTGCATATAATTTATAGAAATTATATGCAAATGTACTGTATTATATCCCACAATAATTACTGTGGAACTGAAGTCATCTATTTACGTTCATAGGGGATCAGCATGCATGCAGAAATGTGTTAACACTATGTCGAACGTCCGAAACATGTTTACAATACCCCAGAAAGTATTATTTATATTGCTCCATAATTCTGATGAGCAGTTCTAGTTGAAATTGATTTGGTTTAATTAAAAGTGAGGTTATTTCAAAACAATCTAGCAATGTCATGCATCACATACAGTGTCTTTAAAAAAATTTCATTGTTGCCAATTGGTATTGTAGAAAGCTTTTAAATTTGATAGTAAATTTTATTTTGGCATCAAATGCATGTTGTATTTAATGTTAAAACTGAATGAAATGAATGAAATATTTTTCTTGACATGTAAAAAGAAATTGGAGAGTCATAAAATGTTGATAGAATAAAAACAGCATTAAAATTTTAAATTTTGTGTTAACAACCAAATTGTGTAACGTCCGAAACAAATATTTTATGTCATGAGAAATTTGTTGGACAAGAATGATCTAATTCATGTCTAGATTTGTTTTAGTAATAACAGTGTTTTTATTTTATGATGATTAAATCACTTTGGGTACCATCAACTTTGAGTTATTAGCTGAGAAATGGTATTATTTGTTTGACGTTACAGTCGTTTCGATGTTACAACCTGTTAACTTGAAAATTTGTTTTGCTGATATAATGATAATGCAATTAGATACAGCATTAATTTATGCTGTGATGGTAAGCTGCCTTGAGGTTCTTTCAAAATGAAATAATAAATAGGTTTTACAATTCCTGTATTTTTGATACTTCAAAATTAATATTGTTTCGGACGTTACCAAATTGTTTACGGAAAATGAGGTAACTTTTTATTTGATGAACAAATTTTAAACAACGTCACTGCAATAACATAATGTTACTTTCTTTTAGGCATTGGAATGGGGTACCCAGAAAGTGGATTTTAATACTGATATCATATAAATAAATTGTAGTCCTAGTGAGTCAAATAAGAGGTAAGATTGTTACGGAAAATGTAACGTCCGAAACACTATTTTCAATTGAGCCGCTCCATCAAAATAGTCCAAATACTTGGGGTTACTGTGCACTTTCTTAAAGTTCCACTCATACTCATTCATTGTAAATAGGAAAGAATTATATTGTTTCTGGCATTTTTGTGTTGCAGCCAAAACAATCTGGTCTCTTTTTTTGGTTGACAAAATTCCGTTAACATTTGGCTGTTCAGCGATAGCTCACACACATAAACCAAACTTGTAGAATTTTCATTAAGCTATGGGAGATCAATCTAGGTCCATGCTTCAAAAAAATATGAAAACTGGTTTCCAGTTCTGTATCTTTACAAAATTTGAGACTCTCAAAGTGCCATTAAGCTTTTTGGTATATGTTAAAAAAACCAGAGCCACATCCATCTTTGTTGTAGTGATTGCAAGGTCAGTGATTGCAAGGTCAGTGCTTGGGTCAGTGGACACTGTTTATTGTTCCATGCATGCAGGGAGGGTCCCTGGCCATGTTCATGTATCACAGATTAGAAACACATGTGTGCATACATGTCATGTGCTTGCTTTACTACTGTAGGATTTTGGAGGATTCGGGTTATGTGTAAGCAAATGGGCCTAGGGAGTTAGGAAGGATTCAGGTTATGTGTAAGCAAATGGGCCTAGGGAGTTAGGAAGGATTCAGGTTATGTGTAAGCAAATGGGCCTAGGGAGTTAGGAAGGATTCAGGTTATGTGTAAGCAAATGGGCCTATAGGAGTTAGGAAGGATTCAGGTTATGTGTAATGCAAATGGGCCTAGGGAGTTAGGGAGGATTCAGGTTACGTGTAAGCAAATGGGCCTAGGGAGTTAGGAAGGATTCAGGTTATGTGTAAGCAAATGGGCCTAGGGAGTTAGGAAGGATTCAGGTTATGTGTAAGCAAATGGGCCTAGGGAGTTAGGAAGGATTCAGGTTATGTGTCAGCAAATGGGCCTAGGGAGTTAGGAAGGATTCAGGTTATGTGTAAGCAAGTGGGCCTAGGGAGTTAGGAAGGATTCAGGTTATGTGTAAGCAAGTGGGCCTAGGGAGTTAGGAAGGATTCAGGTTATGTGTAAGCAAATGGGCCTAGGGAGTTAGGAAGGATTCAGGTTATGTGTCAGCAAATGGGCCTCGGGAGTTAGGAAGGATTCAGGTTATGTGTAAGCAAATGGGCCTAGGGAATTAGGAAGGATTCAGGTTATGTGTAAGCAAATGGGCCTAGGGAGTTAGGAAGGATTCAGGCTATGTGTAAGCAAATGGGCCTAGGGAGTTAGGAAGGATTCAGGCTATGTGTAAGCAAATGGGCCTAGGGAGTTAGGAAGGATTCAGGTTATGTGTAAGCAAATGGGCCTAGGGAGTTAGGAAGGATTCAGGTTATGTGTAAGCAAATGGGCCTAGGGAGTTAGGAAGGATTCAGGTTATGTGTAAGCAAGTGGGCCTAGGGAGTTAGGAAGGATTCAGGTTATGTGTAAGCAAATGGGCCTAGGGAGTTAGGAAGGATTCAGGTTATGTGTAAGCAAATGGGCCTAGGGAGTTAGGAAGGATTCAGGTTATGTGTAAGCAAATGGGCCTAGGGAGTTAGGAAGGATTGAGGTTATGTGTAAGCAAATGGGCCTAGGGAGTTAGGAAGGATTCAGGTTATGTGTAAGCAAATGGGCCTAGGGAGTTAGAAAGGATTCAGGTTATGTGTAAGCAAATGGGCCTAGGGAGTTAGAGTTAATCACAAGTAACTGACCGCATTTTAACAACTATGCAACTCAGGTGGGTGATGGATCAATACCGGGTATGCAATCAAAGCGGGGCAGTTCAGTTTTCCCATCAATGGGGCCAGACAATGCCGTGCACTGCTTAAGCCAGCTTAGCATTCAGTCTTCAAGCTAGGGAGTGTGCAGCCCAACAAGGACACTATTAGCTGTCTGCCTAGACGGAGCATTAACACCTTACATATCAATTATAACACTGTCCGAATCAATGCACTGTAATGTCCGAATCAATTTGTTTTATCATTACAAATACTGAAGTAAAACAAATTATGAAGAAATTTTTTGTAAGAAATGTACCACACAAGACAAAACTTGTTAAGGCCTTGGCAAGTCTGCTTACTGTAAAACTAGTTCACAAAGAGCTGTATCACAAAAATGCGAATATCAAGAACTTTCCAATTATGTTTTTGTACCAATTTCTATAACTGTAATAAATAGAAAGTTGAAATGTTTTCTGCATCCGGGATAACCAATTTGGCAGCAAAAAGGTCAATTATTTCATGACCTTTGAACTTCTTAACCGTTTTAACCATTTGGTTTCTCCATAATGGTAACAAGTTTACAAAGTTTGATCAAAATCGGCGAGGTCAAAATCCGTCGACTTTCTATAAAAAAAAGTTCCATTTCCCCAAAAAGACCATCCCACCTTATAAAAAAAGCAAAGAGTGCTGTTCCCTTTATGTTGTAAGCAAAAATATACTAGGTTGTTTTGCTTTGCTGACCTATTCCTAATGACAAAAGTTACAATGGTAAAACAGTATTTGAAATATGTTGTACGTTTATCCAGTTTTAGAAATGTTTATCGAGTACACACAGCATAATTTATAATACAACATCCGTGCCCCCTAGCCCAGATCTACAAATAAATCCCAAATCCCCTAAATGTGTGAATTAATTATTTCTGTTCTCCGAACAGGTCACTTAAATTTTATTTTCCAAAGAAATCTATCAAAAACATATTTGTCCCTTTGCAATGCTTTGAAGTTACATGTAATATCAGAACGCTATTGGGAAAACCTTGCTTTTGGATTTGGTTAATTCTGAAAGTTTCAACGGTTCTTTCCAGCCCCTGTATTCAAACGCAAGCTTGTGTTCGTTTGTATGTTTTCTTTTTCCCTGCAAAATACCACTCAGTGTGTTTACTTAAAAACTGACAAAGGATTTTGTCAAATTCTTCAAGGCAAGTGGGAATACTGTACCCCAGAAACAGCCAACCTGTAGAAATGATTGTGTGAACTACACACACACACACACACACACACAGTCTTTTTCCGTAATTGTGGGACATACACTCGCTTTTAGACACAGTTGTGGGGACCAAAAATGCTATGGGGACATGAAAATGTCCCCACAGATACGGTGTTCTTGCCTACCCTTTTGTTATAAGTCCCCACAACCCCGCGAAGGCCTACCCACACACGTACTGTACCAGGATTTTCATTAACAAAAAGAAAAAAAGAAGAACAAATACGATGCCATGTAAGATCATGGCGGTTGTTATAATAAGGGTAAACAAAATATTACACATTCTTAAAATGACAGGGGAAATGTAGGCTCAGAGGTTTCAATATCATGAATGCAGGGTTATTTATGGCTGTATATAAACCACGCTGTATAATACCAGCAAACAAACTCTGTACGTACAATGCAGTGAGTACAATTACTGAACTTCTGGGTTTTTCGCACGAGACTCTCTCAGGCCGTTTCAACATTTCTCGCTTTTTCTGTGTGAATATTCTGTCAATCTTAGAATTGTTCGGTCCTAACTTCAGCGGGTCTATGCACTTCATGTCAATCCATGACAGGGTACATCTGTACTTTCTTACCCTAAAAATGCACTTTCAAATCTCTATTGTCAAACTCGTTACAGTTCACATCTTTTGTGCCTTTTCAATTTTTCACATTTCATCAAGAGCTGTATCATTTTGAACATCTAGTGACCCCCTCGTCTGTTATTATTTTTAAGGATATGTACAACATTGGTTAGGTTGGCACATCTGCTTCTTTGGGTATGCTTACTTTCTTTAAATCAAGAAAAACACTTTCAAAAAACCTGTAAGTATTTCAGAACAGTATGGAATGTAAATCATGATACAAGTGTAAAAAAAAAAAACATTCAACATTTTTACAGGAAACACTTGGAGCAAAGTGTTTCCATTGGAAATTGTTTGAAAATGCATTTTTTGGGTTTTGTATTGTTGAGGGTGGTCAAAAAATGCCCCTGTGTGCACATTTGGGTCAACAGTCAAAACAGCCAGTTGATTGGTTTTGACCACTATAGCTACATTGTACTTTCCACTAAAGTGCAGGTAAAGTAGGAGGGTTAATTGATCAGAAAGAGTACTCTTTCCTTAATTCCACATTAGAATGATTAGGACAAAAAACTAAATGCACAGTCACATTTTTCTTGGAAACGACAAACATAATAAGCTGAAACTAAAACATAGTAACACCACCTCAATTATGAAAGACAGACTAATGTCCCCCCCCAAAAAAAAAAAAATAAAATAAATATATTATATATAAATAAAAATCTATTTTTAAAATGACCCACTGGAAGAGGTTATGACTTCTCTTATCCTTCCCAAAGGACCTCTCAACTTGAGTCTCTCCTTTCTATTATTGGAAACTCCTTAAATCCGACTTCCTCAGGGGGTCTACAAATACAAAACCATCAGGATAAAAGCACCTCCAGTATCCACCCCCATCAACGCTTAAATCCACTGTTAACTCAGAGGGCAGAGTCAAAACTCTGGAGTAATATTGCATCTCCTGCCTTTCTCTAAATGTCCCCCTTCCATTTTTTTACCAGTGGTTTTTCTTGGAGCTCAGCCGGTCCAAAAAAAAACAACCAAAAAAAACGAGACAATATGAAGATTTTTCTACTCCTGCTTTAGAGGATTAGCGCTTCGAGCCCTGTCTAGAAAATGGCGTCAAAGAGAAATTTCACAAGTTAAAAGGGACATGGAGACCATTGGACAAAAGACTGCAGTTCTATGGCTCCGACATGGCACTTTCCACCACTGTTTTCTCTGAAGGTTTTTTGTTTTCGTGCCTAAGAATATGGGATGGAGTACTAAAACTGGAAAGCTGGACAGTTTTGTTGGGCAAAAACAAAGAAGAAATGGATGTTAACAGACGCTGGGAATTATTAAACCATCTCTTTTAGGACCGAGGGGAAGTAGGTTTATTTAAGTGGGTGATCTGATGGACATGTACGTGTAGTTCAAACCTTTTAAATTTCAGAAAGTCAGTGAAATGCAGGGCTTCACTCATCAAATTGAATTACATACTGTGCTCTCTCAGTTTGCTCCCAAAATCATATTTTTTCAAGAGCACATTTATGGCAATATCGAGAATTATGAGCTCAACCTTTGCAGCCAGAACACTCAAAGATCAATATATAGGAATCCATACAAAAGGAATTCAAATAACATGTGCATAACCCTTGTGCAAGATATGAGTACTGTACTAAAGTTCCAGAACATTCATCTTGAATTTGAATCATGCTTTAAAAGTAACAAAACCAACCGGAAACGACCCATAAAAACAAATGCAGTAAAGAGAAAATCTTACCGCTGAACATCGTCAACAACACCATTCCAATCCGTCTCAATTTAAGCGAAATCGGGTCCGTCGACACTAGTCAAGATTTTACAGAAATCGAGAGTTCCTTTCGAAATCAAACAATTTCCAGTAATCACCGTCACGCATGCAGTATGCAGCCTCTCCCTTCTAAACTCTTAATAAATGCGAATGAATACATGGATCGCCTCAAACAGTCACTGGGTCCGTCAGGAGCATAACCCCCCTGTGGCTAGGTCCATGGTGTGTGCTGCCTCTGCCACAGCAGTGAATGTTGTGAATATTATTATTATTATTTCCAGGGATGGCCTGCGGCTAGCGACAGAAGGGTTGGGCCAGGGTAAATACATGTTGGATGAACACAAAAAACTAGAGTTTTCAAAAAGTATCCGATTGCAGCAAGCTCATTTGTTTTTTTTCTGGGGTTCGGCAATTCAGATCGAGTGTCTGGTATACGTTTTTTGGTACCATGAATGATAGTGTAGAACTCAGTAACTGCGACCGTGTGTATTAAGCCCATACAGCAAATCATAATTTGTCCTTTGATATCAAGAAATAGAGTCACACAAATGTTAAACCTTTGGGAGAAGGTCCCTCAGACAATGGACCCTATGAATGTACATTTGTATAAATTCCCTGAATTAACAAAGTGAATATTTCGGTGACTTTTATGAGATTTTGTTATTTTGAATTTTTAAAGTTTTAACCATCAGAAAATCCTTTTTTTGTTTTCTTTCTTTTTTTAACATACTGGTCATTTGTAGGAGAGAAGATTGAAATTCGAGTACATGTAAGTTGTAAATATAGACACACAGACCATCAAATCTGCATGAAGTACATTGTCCATCGTTTAATCCTACAATCTATATACCCCTCCCTTGCCCCCAATCACACCCTCCAAGCACACGACCACACTATGCCAGAAGAACTATGCAACACCAATTTTCCTTCCTGCAAATCGTATCCTACATTATTCCGATTCAAGAACAACCAATTTCAGGAATGCCAAGTACGAAAGGTACTCCTGAAAAAAAAAAAAAAACTTGCTATGAACTCTCTCATAACAATAAATAAATACACAGCGGCTATATTTGCCTCTCCCCCAGCAAAAACAAAATTCCATAAACTGGGACACTGTGCTCCAGATACATACATAGATCATGACTCTGTGATTGAGTGTGAGCCCAGCATACCGGGCAGGCAGTGAACTGTATGCCTCCTGGTCACTGCCCTAGCATTAGCCTGGTGGCCTTTATTGGGGTAAAGGGGGGGGGGGGGGAGGGGGCTATAGAACAGGGCTTGAATTGCCCAAAAACAATTTCTGGACTGAAATGACCTGAAATGGTGCTAAAAACACATGCTAATTTGCTGTGATCTCTCAACTTAACCATCCAGCAGTGCAGGAAGTGAGTAAAGCCATCAAATTGCATATGTATGAAAAGCAAGTCCAATTGTTTGACAAAATACAGTACCCTGCAAAGTTATTCTTACTGAAGTAATCTCTCTATTGTTGGAAAAAAATCACAATTAATGTAAAAAAAACTGTGGTTTCTAATCATAGGTTGGCTTCAAAATCGGTGCAGTGATGCACTTTTTTTTTTTTGCTAATCTTTTTTTTTTGCCAACCAGTGAAATACATGATATATACACCAATATTGGAACCAGACCAAATTTCCTATACACAAAGTATGGTGGCTAAGAGAGGCCTCACAAATCAGGCAAACGTTCAAACCCCTATGTGAAAAAGTCGTTTAAACCTCAGCGCATCAGAATTCCAAGCGATCCAGCAATTTTGGCTGCAACTGAATTCATAGCAAATAAAAAGGAAACTAAAAATGCCGACTGTGGCAACACTCACGGAGACCAGAAACCAGAGACTTTTTGTTTTGGGCCTAATGTTTAACTGTAACACTCTAAGGGGATTTTGGAATATGTGACCATCCACCACAAAGGGGCTGTAAAGTCGAAAATTTCACATTTGGAGGTTCATATATTTTTGGAAAGAGTATATCATAAGGTTTAAAATGATACCAAACACAAGTCATTTCTATATTCCTACGTGAAGTTATGGTGTATCAAAGTTATTACACTGGTTACTTACACTTCCATATAAACTTCACATAAACTTACATTTTGTACAGATTTATGAACTCATTGCCCGAAAGAAAATGTGGTTTTCATGATTTTTGAAATTGAATTTAATTCTGAAATTTTCAGAACTAAAGGAGAATATTTCAAACTTTTCATTTCTAAAAAAATACCAAAATGGCCAACCAACTGATTTTTCATGCATTTCAAGCCGTACTGCTAAATCAACGTGTGCGACTTTACAGCCCATTCGTGGTGGATGGTCACATATATGTTGGTTGGTTTTAACCTTGAAATCAACTTTTGCAATATTTCTCAGAGACTTGAAAACCAACCAAGCTGAAATGTTCAAAAGGTTGGTTTCCTATCCTCATTAATGGGACAATATCGTCACGACCGACAGGGCATGGAATCGCAGTGCAAGTTTTAAATCAACTCAGTGACTGAAAATAGTACCCACATGATAAGGTCACAATACCGTTGCTGCCGCATAAATGCGCCAGAAATTTTTAACTAGGACACCGATTCAATGCCCTGCTGAAAGTCTGCTCTGATCGTGACGATAGTGTCCTCTTAAGTATCAGAATTCATACAGACATTTTACCCAAATTGAGGCCTATTCTTCAGTCATCATTTGAATGGATTACTTTAACCCTTTTCCGTGTCGCTCCACAGGGAGTGGAGTTATTTACCATCATGGGGTATTTACATCCATCAAACTGGATCCTGTTCATTTACTCAGATCCATCATATGAAGCACAAGTGAATGAAAAAAAAATTAGTCGCTAGTGTACGGGGGTAAAGTTGTGCAGGTATGTATATGTTATTCTCATCCATGCTTCAAAGGTAACTACATGTATGTGTACAACACTATGCTGTGCAAATGTATGTTTACCAAAGTATACCAGATGTGTTTCTGTATACCAAGTCTTTAACTGAGTGAGATCAGATACTATCGTAAGATCAGATACTACGTAAGTCAGCTACAGGCAATCTCTGATCTGACTTGTCGAGGGTGTGATTAACTGGAAGCTTGACAAATTTTGAGGAGACAAACACCGTGTTAAGAGGTTGTGAAAAATGTGATCGTCTAAGTTTATGCAACATGAAACACAAGGATCTAAAGTCACCAGATGTGCTATTAGGACCTTCCATCCCTTGAAGGGTCAGTGAGTATGAGAAGCCTTATTTAGAGCACATGGTCCAACCACACCAAGGTCCAACAACCATGATTTCCCTGTATGACCCCCGGGTTCATACCCTGAAGTTCAACCCCAAGGGTCGAGCCAAAAAGTAGTGAACAAGTAATAAATTATAAGTCACACTTTCCAGTCATTGAACCCTGATCCTCATCACCCCCCCCCCCCAAAAAAAAACAAAAAAAACAAAACAAAACGAAAACAAAAAGGTCTGTCCCATGAAAGGAGGATCAAGAATCCTGAGCATCAATTCTTCTCTGACCACAACTCATCACTCACTCACCTGACCCACATCTCTACCTGGACACATTCCATGCCACCGCCAAGCAGAAAATTAAAGGGAAGGTCTAACTGGATCAAAATAAAGGAAGCAATCAGACAATTTCATGCTGTATTGCCCAAATCAATCACAGGGTTATATGGGTTTCAGTCCCTCTTTTTTATATCCTTGGGGAAGGGAGGTAGTGTGAAGAGATAGAGCTAAGGAATAGTTGTTTATCAAAGAGATGAGGGGTCGACAATAACATAAGATGGGAGAAATGTCTGGGCAGCTTTGAGCTAGACTCTTTTGCTGCTCAAGGATTTTCAAGGGTTTTTTTACGGAACATTTTTGTGAAAAAAGGTTATTGGAATACGAAAACAAACTTTTATTTTGACTTTCTCAACTCATACTGTACTGTAGTATATGCACATTCAGTTTTAAAGTCTAGTAGTGACGGGTAATTTGTGTGGAGACTTAAAAAAAAAAAAGGAAAACAAAAAATGAATATTAAATGAGTAGAAATAAGTCAGCGCACCTGAAAGAAACAAGATTCTATCTCATTTGTCAATTCGACCCAAGGAAAGTCATTAGCCTTTCAACCCCCACACCCTTAGACAAGGTGATTTGCTATTTAGTTGAAATGTCACCTTTGGCCTACATGTACACACACAGGTACACAAACTTTGTGACAATTTTTTTTTTTTTTTTTTCAGATCATTTGGTGAATGCATGTTGCACATGCACATATGTGTTTTAGTACATGGGTTGTTCAACATATCTTAGTTACCGTATTATGTAAATAGGAAAGGTACAGCATAGTGCTGTGCGTTTTCGGATATTTTTGGAACCGGATACCCGAAATCATGAAACTTCGGATACCCGGATACCCGTTTTCATTTTTGTTAAAAACATGCCTCCTGTGGTGCACAAATACATGTACTGTAAATGGTAACAAAATTGACCTTTATAATACAGAGGATACCATACTTAAATCGATCTTTTCTTTGCTGTGTCGTTTTTATTAAAGCAAAACAATTAGGCAAACAATTAGGCAAACAATCCCTCCTGGGCTGCTGATTTGATAAGTTGTTTGAAGCAGCTGCTGCCAGGTCCTTGGCAGTCTTAACGATTCAATACAAGGTATCACAAACAGTTGGAGAAAAGTGTATGGAAAATATCTGTAAAATACTACAAAGGCTTTATTGGAGTGTAATCTCTTGAATTTAAAGATAATTGTCTGTAAAAGTGTGAACATTACATTGTTCAAGAGTGACAGATTTCTGTTTGCACCGCTCAAATGTTAAGTCGGAATTTTAAAAAGTCGTTTACAGGTAATTGGTACCGAAAAATGGAACTGGGTAATGACCGTTTTGGTCAGGTATCCAGATACCCGGCACAGCCCTAGTACAGCAGTGGTAATTCATGTACTGGAAAAGTTGCCTTTATGAGTTTGCCTACTCACTTTGAAACAACCAACCTGTGAAAGTTTCAGCTTGTTACGTTGTGTCGTTTACAAGAAATTGGAGAGAATGCATTCAGATTTGTTATTCATTCTAATGTCAAATTTAGAAATTCAAACTCATATTTATTTTTTCTTAAAATTACAGCACCTCAGACTAAATTATTTCAAGGGAAGATTAATATCATTGTCGGCTTTAAGTTATTGAAGTAAGTTCTACAATAAATTTCAACCATTTTGTTATTTTTATTTATCAATCCTGTACCTTAACTTGAAAGCAATGACTGTGCAACTTTTAGGCCAGGCTCAACTTCTATATGGAACTACATGTATAACTCATTCTTGTTGTATCTTTGATGAATCTTTAATCATTTTGGATAGATTTGGGTTTCCTGCATTTTTTTTCACTTGGGTTTTTTAAATTTAAAAGAAGGAAAAATATTGTACAAAGGTTTGTTTATCAAAGTCCTTACAAAAAATCATTGCAGTTTTACTACACAAAATACTACAATTTAATTGCAGTATTATTATACTAGTAAAACTGTACTATGAAGTGAAGATTTAGTCATTCTTACTTCAAATTTACTGCAGTATCTACAATTATTATAGTAAAACTACAGTAAAATGATAGATTTAGTATAGTAAATCTACAGGGGAATTTTATAAGGAGCCCAGTGCTTCTATGGTATGTGTATGTAGGAAAGTAGAAATCTGTAAATAATCACTCTCCCTCCCCTGAATAAATGGCTTCCCCTTAAAAAAAAACACTTTATAAAAAAACACCTTAAAAAACAAGCAAGCAAACCCAGTGGATACATTTTGACTGTTCGTGTGTCTGATATTTCTAGCATTGAACCCCTACCACCACAGCAGTACAGTGGCTTTGAGGTTAAAATTTACTCGGAATTATGGAGTCACGATCTTTTGGTTTTGTAGGAGTGCCAAACGTTTGCGGCTCAAAACAAATTAAATTAATAATGGTTTAGGTGTAGTAAATATAATTCGGTATTCAACCAACCATACAATTTCATACTATACAACATCTACCTCCACTGCCCTCGGTGTGTGGGGAATGGGGAATGGGGATGCTACGAGTCGTTTTTAATGTAGAGGCGGGAAATTATTACAGTAAGTTCACATTTATTGTGACTAATAAAACAAGAGAAACCTGTGTTCTTGGCTATTTTATACATTCGAGAGTATTTACGTGTTTTTACAAAATTGTTTATGGGTAACCAAGTATCCCAAGATTTCCAATTTCGGGTATCCATCCCCAAAACAACTGATAACTTACAGCCTGAATTTCCATCACTTGCCCTTAGATCATTCCACAGTCTGTATTTATTTATTAGACATTTAAGTCAACAAACTCACTGCCAACCGCAAGATACCAGATACAAACCCCAGAATTAGTCCTCCCCTAAAAATATCAAAATCCATCAAAAAACCACAATCTTGATAAGTGGGGTCCCCTCAGACCCCGAGGGAGTAACAACCCAGGGCTGGTAGCCAAAATCCTTAATGGTTAGCCAATTACAGGCCAATGCTTACAGTGCGATGAGACTGCCAACTGCTCTAAGTGGGCCGCACCTCTTACTCAGATGGTCAGTTCATGTGGGCTGACAAAACAGCCTCTGTAATGTATCGTAATTTCACAGGGGGGACTCCACTAGTCACCCTGGACTTTTTCTTGTGAAAAAGAAAATCACCACTTTGTGACGGGATGAATAACTGTGTGGTTGTAGAGATGGAGGTGGTGACAGATTGATATACGGATTCTGTCAGTGAACTTTTATCAAAGCATCACTTTGTGTTTCTGGATATGAAATGGCCTATTGATTCTCATGTGAATCACCTTCCCATCCCAATAAACATATCGATGATTGATTCGCCAGAGAATCCTTGCAAAAGTCCTATGGCTGACTGCCTTTGAGTGGGAGTTTCTACTTTTATACAATTGTTTCATATTGAAAAGATGTGTGAGTCATATCAAAAATGAAAAAATAATGGCAAGTCTACTCACATTTCGAACCAAATGGGATTTTTTCTCATAGTCAAAGGGCACTTGGCAAAAAGTATTTTTTTGTTAAATGCATGTACATGTATGTAAGGATGTGCATTTTCGGTTAATTTGGGATACCCGAAATTGGAAATCTTCGGATACCTAGGTTCCCGTAAACAATTCCGAATGTATAAAATAACCTACATGTATATGAACACAAGTTTCTCTTGTTTTATTAGAGTCACAATAAATGTGAACTTACAGTAATAATTTCCCGCCTCTACACACACATACAAAAATCATTCGTGTGTCCCACACTCGCACTAATCCAATATCTGCAAACAATAGGCACAAACACCAACTCGTAATACTGGCGCAACACCAGTCAACTGAAAACAAAATAGTTACATCAAACAAAAGCCGGCAAGTCTGTGAAAGGCTGTCGGCAAATGTTACTTCTATAAGCCTTTATCTGAGTTTTCTTCAGTTTGTGAACAACAAAAAATGACAGACTTTCGTATGTGTGGCTTATATAAATGTTCAGTTGGAATTTTAAAAAGTCGTTTACGGGTAATTGGAACTGAAAAATGGAACCAGGTAATGACAGTTTTGGTCGGGTATCCAGGTAGCCGGATACCCATAATTTTTCTTAAAGATAAGGGACAACATTGGTAATGTTGGCAAAACTGTTTCTATGAGTATGCTTACTCTCTTTGAATCAAGATATACATTGAAGTGAAGGTACAACATTGGTCATGTTGGCAAAACTGTTTCTATGAGTATGCTTACTCTCTTTGAATCAAGATATACATTGAAGTGAAGGTACAACATGGGTAATGTTGGCAAAACTGCTTCGATGAGTATGCTTACTCTCTTTGAATCAAGATATACATTGATGGGAAGTTATAACATTGGTAATGTTAGCAAAACTTGCTTCTATGAGTAAAACTGCTCTCTTTGAATCAAGATGTGTACATTAACCCTAACCACCCCACATCACACAAAATGCTCTATGAGGTATTGGAGCATTTTGTGTGATTGAGGAAGGATGCTATATATTTTCTGTGTTATTTTGGGTGATTGTGGAAGGATGCTATATCTGTTCTGTGTTATTTTGTGTGATTGAGGACGGATGCTAGATATATGTGCTGGGTGATTTTGGGTGATTGAGGAAGGTGCTACATGTACATGTGTGCTGTGTGATTTTGTGGAGGATTGAGATACATGTAGGATGGCCATGTGCTGTGTGATTTTGTGGAGCATTGAGATAGGATGGCTATGTTGTGTTTGAATAGCTCCATGCTGTAATGCATCGGAAAGGTAAGATATTCCATGGAACTACTTGTATTGTTTCAACTCATACAACTGTACTTGGCCAGCAAACAGACTATTCAATTTATACTGAGGTAAGTTTTATGCACTGGTAATAATAAAATGGCATTATTTGCATACATTTCACACCATGTATCAATTTAGGAATACAATACCAGGTGAGTTACTTTTCATATTCAAATAAGATAACATAACTTTTTGTTAAACTTTCCTATAAATGTGAGTACAAACTGCTGCGCATCCCCAGTTCACATTTTTTGTTCATAATAAAGGGATAAAGGCAAAGGGTACAGGTATGTGTGATTTTGTGTGATTGAGGCAGTGGGCACACTACACACGAAATACAGCATAATATATTGGGTGATTTTGGAGTATTCAGGAACCTTCCAAATTTTATGAAGACATTTTGTAGCATTTTGTGTGATTGAGGATGCATCCTACCTAAAAGGGCCAGGGGGTTAGGGTTAAACAACCAACCTTTGAAAGTTCAATCCAATGACAAGTTTAAGTCGTGAGAAAAATTATGATTCTTACAGAGAGCACTTAAAAAAGCATTTAATACCAATTTTCCTGGGCCAGGTTATAATTACAAAGCAAAACAATTTTTGTAAAAATTAATGGAGTGATCTTTGCAGGCCAGCAAGGTGTTAGCTACATGTATGTTTTAGAACTAGGGTTCAAATTTGCTGGAAATTTCAAAACAGGGTGTCCAAATTGTTCACTTATTACAATACTTTTACATGTAAATTATGACAGATGAAATATGGTTTCCAAAATTGAAACAGGGTGTCCAAAAGACACCCAGACACCCCTCTGGCTAATACTATGCAGGCCAGTGAATTCAACCAAAATCAGAAAAATTGATTTTACACCAGAATTTGTATATTATAATTTTGTCTTGAAAGTGATAGTACCCCAGTAATTCCTCATAATTCTCTAAATTCTCAAAACCTGTGCAGTACTGTTGACATTTTGCCAACAGGTGCACAGCAGTTCAGTAATTTACCTTGTATTCTTTGGCTCAGGACTTTTTCAACCTATTGGCTGAATGAGTACATACACTGTAGTATGTAAAATGAAAATCAATTGTTATTATAACTTGATCCAATATGAAAGAAAAGTGGAGGACTTCATGCATGCTATTAGTTTCCAATTTTGATCACGTCCCGAAAATAATTATTCTCAACAGCTCCAAACAGTGTGAAATTACCAGCAAATGCCATCTACCGAATCTGCATCGAGTGCAGCATACAAGTCCTTTGAAGCGATACAGTGAAATCCATTATCTCTCAGGAACCGGATGAAAGCTCTTAAAGTTAATGCGAGCCATCGTACCATATCTAACGGAATACTGGTTTGATCAACACCAGACAATTGGAAATCTGCTATCAGCTGCACCTCAAATGGAGGGGGGACTTTTAGATCTAAGCATCTAACATCCCCCCTTTTTTAAAAACATATTTCCCCCCTTCTGTTATTCTCATTCAGATTCAGAATTTCCCTGCAGAAAAACATCAGGGCACAGGCACAGCAACTGAGCTGGTGAATATACAGTGTGGGGGAAATCTATTGTCCCCATTCCTTTTTACTACATGTATATCAATACATGACATGAACTGTTGGACCAGCAAATTACCTGTGCACTGCACAGAAGTCCAGGGGGACTTTGAATCAATATTTGCTCATATCTCCCAGCAGTTTGGTCTTTTCAACTCTTTCTCTCTCTCCACCCCCTTTCATTCACAGCACTGCAACAGCTCTGATTTTATTGTGGCTTTCTACCACTCGGGGCCTCCATGTAACAGTTAGTGTACACAATCAAAATATCAGTCATGTAGCTTTCCAGCTATATTTCAAATTTGTCTTTTGTCATTCTACATTCATTCCAATTCCATGTGCCAGACAAGAATCTGCCTCCTCGTTAAAAACCCTTCAAAGCTGAACTCATGTGATCTCACTCGGAGATCGACAGGATGGAAAGTTAGTGGCTCATTCAAATGGAGACATTTCACACCTAAACATTGGAATGGTTCTGCAGGACACAGGTGAAAGGTTAGGGGTCGACCGAGAAGGGTGAAAACAAAGAGGGCAGAAACGGTGCATGTTTTTCGAGGAACACTTCAATTGTGGGCAAACACTGTCTTGATTTAACACCACCTGCTGTTCATCGTTAGACAAAATTCTTGAAATCTGGAATGATCTCATTCATGATTATTTAAAGAACCATTTAGTCTAACAGTGATATACTGTGCACTGGCTGATTGGTGTTTGAACATTTCATTTTAACCAGTTCACACCGGGAATAAAAAAGTTTTTCCGAACCCCGTGGCGGGTTTATTTTTACCGCACAAACACGACCAATGGTGCTCACCAGAGCGTGACTGGGGAGACCGCGTCTTCCACCGTATGCTTATGGCTCGTTGCCACGTCAACCGGGAATCTATACAAATATTCCTGAGAATCCTGTGGCGTGTTTAGACGCTCTCCGATCCGCTGTCCAAAAAAAAAATTCGTGTATACACGGCCTCCGACGCGAACTGGTTAAAAGCCATACATTTATTACTTGCTGAATATTAAATAGAAGGATATGCTACAGAGATAGCCACTGTACACTATTGGTAATCTAAAAAAAAAATAGTTTTGAAAATAAACTAAATTGGTGTAAAGTTGATGATGGCATAACTCTTCTCTTGAAATCTTTCCGTCGGAGATGAAATCATTTTACTCACAAAATTTTGTAAATTAATTTCCCAACTGCACATTTACCTTCATAAGACAAAAATTCCATGTGTGTGTAAGAATGAGTCCAAAATTTTCACTATTTTCCTGTTACTGAGATAATCAGCTGAAACTTTCACAGGTTGGTTTCTGTACAAAACACTCGTTATAGGATGGATCTCTTCAAAGTGTGTACATGGATGCATCATATGTATAACAGGCTTGGCATTTCATTCTTGTAAGGGCAAGGCCACTTTCTTTGAATAAAGGGCACTTCCAGTAGAATATCAGAATGTCTATGAGAATGTTTTTAAGGGGGCACCAAGGCCAAGACCAGGGCAAGGGAGGCATGGCCTCTGGGAGGCATGGCCTCTGGGAGGCATGGCCTCTGGGAGGCATGGCCTCTGGGAGGCATGGCCTCTGGGAGGCATGGCCTCTGGGAGGCATGGCCTCTGGGAGGCATGGCCTCTGGGAGGCATGGCCTCTGGGAGGCATGGCCTCTGGGAGGCATGGCCTCTGGGAGGCATGGCCTCTGGGAGGCATGGCCTCTGGGAGGCATGGCCTCTGGGAGTCATGGCCTCTGGGAGTCATGGCCTCTGGGAGGCATGGCCTCTGGGAGGCATGGCCTCTGGGAGGCATGGCCTCTGGGAGGCATGGCCTCTGGGAGGCATGGCCTCTGGGAGGCATGGCCTCTGGGAGGCATGGCCTCTGGGAGGCATGGCCTCTGGGAGGCATGGCCTCTGGGAGGCATGGCCTCTGTGGCCTCCATGAAATTCCAGGCCTGATATAAGACATTTTAGCAAAGGTACCTGGCTTCAGTTCTTACATTTTAATACATACATGTACCTTAAGTGTTTCTATGCATAATTAATAATTATCACCAAACCACTTTAAATTCAATTCTGGTGACATAAACAGTTATAATATGAATTGTACACATACATAGGGGGTCGAAATTAACTTGAATTTGATGGTAGCCCACAGGACTAGTTATGTCAAAATTTTACTAGTCTTTCTCATTTTTTAGTAGTCCTGAAAAAAGGTGAATATAAATACAAGAAAAGAAATGAACCATGAGCTGGTGAGCAACATGTTCTTGCTAAGATCATACTGAATGTTTTTGCATATTTTTATTTCATTTTTTTTCACTAGCCCATCGGACTACCCACTCCCCAGCAGCTAGTAGTTCCGCTGCTAAAATCACTAGCCTCGGACTAGCACACTCGTGTTAATTTCGACCCCTGATACACATGTGCAGTATGTAAGAAAATTAGGTTTACAGGTAACACCATGTGTAATAATCTCTTCTTTGAAGAAAATACATTGTAATGTTGAGCAACAATGCATGCATCGGAGCCACCTGCCTGTGTAGTCATGTGCCTTGTACAAACTCTACACCAAGAATGTTTTTTTGAGTTTGACACAGGTCCCTGAGTGTATATGTGTGACTGTGAATTACATTACTTGCAACAAATAATGCCCATGATTGGAAAAATGCCAAATTCCATTCTTTGAAATGAAACCACATGTTTACAAATATACACCTGTAGGTTTTTGATCAAGTATCAAACAGGACAGTGTATGTGGTGTTTTGATAAATAAAATTATTTGTGGTAAGTAGTAGTTTTTTGTTGCAATGCAAGTGAATCTGCAGACTATAATGTTCTTGAAAGATGATGGTGATACAACAAACTCCTATTGTAGCTGAACTTTTATGGCAAGTTGCTATAGTGGTCAAAACTGCCTGTTTTTGACTGATGAATCAACTGTGCATACAGGGACATTTTTGACTGGTTTGACTGTCAATTTGACACCCTCAACAATACAAGATAAAAAAACAGTCAAAAACGGTCAACTCATTTTGACCTGTAAATGTACTTACTACGCATAAGGTTTGACAGTGTTCGACTTTTATGTGCACGAATTGCCACTAAATATAACTTGTCAACAATTTTGACTGATTTTGACCCTTGCAGTCATAGAAGGGTTTTAATTCATAATAAATCCCTAGAGAGAATTGTTAAATAGATTTTTTTTTCCCAGATTGTTTTGTTTGGGAAGCTCTAGCCAACATCCAATAATGAAAAGAACATTCAAAATACAAATGTGGGTAATTTTGTAAGTTTTTAGTTTTCTTCACTAGTTTTTTTTGGGGGAAATTGAGTTGAACTTCATGTAATTATGACAAATGCTAGAGGTGGAACCTATCATAAATTGCTTTACTTTTTATGTATTCATTTGTTATTCTCAGCACTTTTGTAACTGAAACAAAAACTTGTTGACAAAATGTTCTTCAGACTTTGAAAGGTTGTCTATCCTTTATATTTTAGTTTTTTATTCATAGATTTTTTTCGGAAAGAATGTCGTATCCGACCGCCACTTTTTAAGGGTTTTTTGGAATTTGTTTGCAACCACTAACCAGTTAAAAAATGATTCTATCGATTTTTGGGGGTACAGAAAGCGAAAACTATCTTTAAAATCCACTTTTATTTCCCTTCTAAAAAAAATCTTCTAAAAAAAACCTTAAAAATAATAATAACAAAGATTTGAAGCGTGCACATATCCACCCTGCTGGGTGCTATTTTCAGAAAATATAAGGATCCTATTACAGATGCCACTGCGCATGTACAATGACCGTGTTGGTCACTTATGGGAGAGTTGACAAGATTATCAAACTGACATGACTGAGGAAGTCATCATACCAAAAATGCCCGATTTTTCATGAAATAAATATCCTGGAATAATTTGAAGTATATGTCCATCATCATCCATATGTTCTCCACCTTACTGGGTAGGTAAGATTACATTATTGGTTATATTGAATGAGAAAAAGTGGCGGTCGGATACCACATTCTACCAATTTTTTCTTTCCTGGCTTCCTTCAACATGAGACAATTGTTGGATGCAATTATAAAAAATAAAAAAATTATGGCAGACCCCATCTAAACATTTATATTTCTGGAAAGTTTGTATACAAATGTACATTTGTAAAGCATTTTTCTCCCTTTCAATGAGGAAAATACATATTTTTCAATTAAAAAATGGGTTACAAAACATTTTTTAAATTTCAAAATCCAATAAGGTTCGAAACGCAAGGTCAATAATAATCTAGGTTCAAAATGTAAGGACAATAAGTAAGGCCAATAACTACTATTTTGCATTTATACTACAGGTCTGTTAGGTTGGTAAGCAGTTTGCAACAGCTAATTCTCCGTTTAAAAATTTAAAAACTAATTGTTGGTTGAATTACGTGTATCTAGTCTAGGAAAGTTGTTCAAAACACATATTTTAAGGCATAGTCAACACTACTCCGCAAAATTTCACTTTTCCTTCAGCCAAATTAGTATAGGAATAGTAACACAAACACAGCAATGTCAAGTCCAATTATTATAATGCATACTACGTGTGAATTGAGACTGATTCTCACACTTTAAAATATTGTGCCCTAAATCTCACGCAAACCTCTGTGTAAAAACTTTGATAACATATTTTTAATAAACAAACAGTTTTTTTTGGATTTGTCACCCTCAAAATTGTTTTAACTCATTGAACTTCTGAACCTTTGAATCATGACATGCACCTGACGACCGACTTGATAAGGTAAAAAACTGATAATTCAAAATATAACCAAATAGGCCTAGCCAAATTTTAATGTGAAGACTTCTGGTACTGATGACTTAATACTTGGTGTAAAACAAGTGTCATCAATCTTCCTATAAATATTTTTAAAATTTTTGTAGAAAAGTGAAATTATTGCCAATATGGCAATAGAATGAATACAAACAAATTTTAAAGTACAACGTTAGGGTAGAATGTTGTATCCAACCGCCACTTTTTCTCATTCAATATAACCAATAATGTATTAAAACCCTCCTACTACTACAAGGGTCAAAAACAGTCAAAATGTTGGTATACTTGCCAAGGTATATCTAGTGCACTTAAAAAGTCCAACACTGTCAAACCTTATGTGTAGTAAGCACATCTCATCATACTTTCACATGTTTAAATCAAGACAACATTAGTAAATATTTGTAACGTTAAATGTAACCATTACATCTTCATTTAGCTAGGATGATCCTATCGTTATGTTTTCACATAAGCGCTAGGATAAAGAGTGTACAAAAAAAACGTAGAACTACCGTAGCTTGCATGTTTTACAAAGAAATAAACACATTGCACTGTAATAGCTTAAATCTATTAATCTACTATGAATCTATACTGTATTGTTATTATGTGTATGCCTTTGATCATAAAAAATATTGTAACTTACACTATGTTTTTGACCAATTCTTGCCTTGTTTTGATCTTCTCTGCGGTTCGATTCTGTCCGCACGATGTGTCACATGTCATACACCTACTGTTCCATCCGTTTTCACGGTCATAGGTGCATTTACTGGAGCCGAGCAGAGCCGTATTTTGGACTGGCTCTGGAGCGGTGCGGCAAACAGCTAATTCGTGTAGAAAACTTGGGCAATACAAACCCATGGCTGTTTTAGTTTTATTAAATATGTTCCATTCCGCTATTGCATTATCCCCAGCTTCTTTTCAATGAAATTGTTAAGGAAATCTCTGATAATTGTACATGACAATGCAAAGGAACATATGTGGAAAGACAAATGACAATGGTTCCAATGGAAATCTTAATTCCATCAATTGAATAGCGCATTTCTTCCATTGAACATATTGAATAAAACTGAAACAGCCGTGGGTTTGTATTGCCCAAGTTTTCTACACGAATTAACACATTGAGACGGGCGGGGGCGCTGTTTGCCGCACCGCTCCAGAGCCGGTCCAAAATACGGCTCTGCTCGGCTCCAGTAAATGCACCTATGACCGTGAAAACGGATGGAACAGTAGGTGTATGACATGTGACACATCGTGCGGACAGAATCGAACCGCAGAGAAGATCAAAACAAGGCAAGAATTGGTCAAAAACACAGTGTAAGTTACAATATTTTTTTATGATCAAAGGCATACACATAATAACAATACAGTATAGATTCATAGTAGATTCATAGATTTAAGCTATTACAGTGCAATGTGTTTATTTCTTCGTAAAACATGCAAGCTACGGTAGTTCTACGTTTTTTTGTACACTCTTTATCCCGGTCCTACTAATTGCCGACCCCTGCCGACATCTACCGACAACTCTTATGCGCTCGAGATACGACATGATTATACACGAGGGTGATGGTAACCAAGGAGAACAATAAGTCGGCAGGGTCGGCAATTAGTAGGACCCAATGAGATGTCAGTAGGTTTTTAAGAGTTGTCGGTAGATGTCGGCAGGGGTCGGCAATTAGTAGGACCCATTTATCCTAGCGCTTATGTGAAAACATAACGATAGGATCATCCTAGCTAATCTTCATTCAAATTACATAAAAAGAGGACAAAGTAGATTAACTCAGTAAGCATAGCGTTACTCGTAGAAAATGTCTCCTGAGGATGATCAGAGGGACAGAGCATACTGATCGAAACGTCGAGTTGTACCTCCAGTTCTTTTCAGAACTAATTACTACCGTAATTTCCTGCGTATAAGACGCGGCTTATCTGACTTTCAAAGGTACGAAAACGTCACTGCGTCTTATCTAACGGTGCGCCTTATCTGGTGTCGCTTGAGATCAAAGTGATGATTACCGCTTGTGTAACTTTCGGTGGACCTCAACCTAACAAAGCGGCCGTGTTTTCCAATGAAGGTCGTTAGCGCAAGATTTTCATGCATTCATTCACCGTAAATAATACTCACGAAAGACCTCACTGTGTGACGCATCAAAAGCAGAATTCCCTGTTTCTAAAAATAGCATGCCCAACATCGCATTACGATCGCGCATTTTTATCTACAACGCTTTCTAATGACTAAGTCTCTATGCGATGTGTGCAAGGTTGTCAACTTTTGCCGTGTCTGTTTTTCACCTCGATTATTAATCACAGTGTATTACGCACAACACCGCGAGATCACTTGGGCCGCAACCAGACTACTTTCCTAGTACGACGCGCGCGTGGTGGTGGTGGCATGGTCGTGCTATAGCGCTTCTGGCATGCACTGCACTACTGAGCGGTCATGGTGCGCCTTATACGGCGGTGCGCCTTGTACGTTGACACTTTAATCACATTCCCCCGATTCTGGGGTAATGCGCCTTAGTTATAGTACACCGAGCGTCTTATACGCAGGAAATTACGGTACTCAATTGAGCATTTCACATGATGTCACCGCAATTACTAGTCTTACTTATCCTTCTCACCATGCAAAGCTACAACAAGTTCTACCTAGAAAATGTTTTGTCAACATTATCCAAATGGAGTGCCGGAATGCCTACAGTACATGTACATGTACATACATGCAATGGTAATGGTATGAACCCTTTCACGGTAATATGCTCCATGTTTTTGACAGGGCAAAATTGTTTATTTCGCTCGTTGCCGTCTGCGAGCCAGCGCTCGAACTTCACGTACATTCCAGACGCGTACGTGAAGTTCGAACGCTGGGTCGCAGACGGCAACGAATGTTCGAAATAAACAATTTTGCCCCGTCAAAAACATGGCGCATATTACCGTGAAAGGGTTTATTGACATTTAACGTTAATCTACGAAATACCCAAACAAACATGTCAACTTACGCGCACTTTCTTTGTCCCAACTTTTCATGAGAAGTGACCCAGTTGCGCTGTCGGTGGACGGCAAACTTTGATTGGAGTCTCCATTGTCCATTTTGGTATCCTACCGTCCGGAAAGTTAATTCTTAAGTCTCAAATATACATGGCCAACAAAACGGAAATTCGCTCGCTCCTCCATCCGTGTACTGGAAGCCATCTTGTCTGTGAAATGTATTCAGCAGATTCGTAACATTTTTGGTATACACCGCGTCGACGCGACCACAGTATAGTACTACTACTACTACTAGTCGATAGTAGGCCTACCAACAAACTTCTGCGAAGCTTCGTGGACAGTGGTACGACGTACGTAAGGGGGGGGTAAAAACAGCGCCCTCACTTCAGTACGGAATATTTTCAATTTCGACGGCGGCGCGCACGCACCAGTAATTTATAGGATAGCAATAAAAAAGTATACTTTTTAAAAATAATTTTCCCCTTTTTAAAAAGTAATCCTTTTTATTACATAATAAACAAAATTCCCGTGGTACAGACCATCGTATGGCACTAGTAACAGTGAAGACTTTTATCAAAAGAATGTTTTTTAAATATATAATAAGGGGGCTTAATAAGGGGGCTTAAATAATTATAAATAAAAATAATTATATAAAAAACATTATTTCCATAAAACAAAATAAGGGAAATGTAAGATTCTACGGAGCCCCTAAAGGGACATTGAAAAAAAAAATTAATCGTGCGCACGATTTATATATCGTGCACACGATTTAATTATATCGATTATAATTAAATCGTGCCCACGATATAACAAAAATTCAATGTCCCTTAAGGGGCTCCGTAAGAATCAAAGTTTATATTTTTTTAATTGAAAAAATTTATCCTTTTTCTGGATTTTGACGGTGATTAGATTGGAGAGTTTCGGTTTTCCTTGTGGGAGTTGTGAAAATGCCTCAGAGCCCACTGAGTCCGGCGCCGGGGTGGCTAATTTACCCCCACCCCCACTCCCCCAAAAATAAATAAATAAATACCACTCTCCGCCATTGCTGCTTTTGTTGTTATGCATATCACTGGTCCAATGCAATCCATCAAACCAATAATAAATATTTAAATTATCCTACTTATTATTCAATAATGTAGCCAACTGGCGTTACTTTGAAGGGATTGGGGTGGTTGTGTATTGGTGGACTGATACATAGGCAAGGAATGTGTTTTACTGCAGTTTTTAATGTTCCCCCAGCCATCTTCAGCCCCTTTTTTCGAAACCCTATATCCACCAATGCAAGGAACATATCACGGAATAATTTCTCACGATGATGGATACTTGTTCTAACTATTATGCCCATCGCCAGGGTATTTTTTTTCAGAGGGTTCATCTAGTGTTAATTTCTGGAGCCCGCCTAGAGTGGAGTCCAAGGCTGGAAGCTCTGTGATTTTAGCAATTTCGGGGATTCCAAATAATAATATGATGAAAATAATGTGCAAAAAATGATGAACCACGATCCTCAAAAACGATGAAATAAAATCGTAATAATTAATTTGATAAACTTATTATCAATGTTGGGAGCCCCCGCAATGTTTTACGTACCGCCTATTATTCTGTTTAATTTATTATCATGGAAAACAGAATTAATAGTCAATTAATAATCGATATAATTATGTTTCGCTGCAGCGAGAGTTGGTGAACCTGGGGGCATGCCTGAAGTAGTGAAGGTGCACCCTTTTTTATTTTCACTTTTACTGGTTAGAACTTGAGGGCGCTAATTATTAATTTTCTCAAAGTTGGACTTGTACCCAACCTTGTCCACTACACATTTTTCTCATTTTGTTTAGCGGAACCTGTCTGTTTAATTTTGTTCCATTCTGAAAAAAAATTAATAAATAAATAAAGTAAGAGAAATCCAACACACCGTATGCAGTCTGAGGGTCTGTTCGAAATTGTTGGTCTCTGAAATTCTGCAAGCTCATGGAGGCAAGCCTAACGGGCACGGCAGAAGAAGACTGCAAGGTAATATACTTGGCGTAGCTAGTTATTTACTAAGGTTAACTTAAACAGCAGGATGTTAAATTTTACTAGGGCAGCCATAACATTAACAATAGGCCATTGACTGATGAAAGCGTCGACGTTATGTTATATGTTTTGATTATTAATTATTTGATACCATGGAAAAAATGTCGAACCCAACCAACACTTGTCAGTGCACAATGTCTAACTATGTGTTTTTTGCAGCCGACAAAATGGCCAACATCTCACTGGATGTGCATAAGCCTTATCGCTATAGTATAGCAGCTGCAAGGAATTGTGGGATGTCTGTAGGCGCAACAGCGGACAAACAAAATATTATTGACGTCACAAAAGCTGCGCCAAACAGATGCCCCTTTTTGTATCCCTGTATGCTTTGCGGCAGTTGCTTCAGTGCTATTAGCGATAAGGCTTATACATTCTTTGCTCAAAATCCCCCAAAATATCATTTCCAGTCCTCACTTGACTACATTTTCCTCTCCTTAATTGTGTCCTCTAGGCCTATCAATAAGGAAAATCTGTGATATTTGTCATATTTGGATAGAAAAGTGGCCATTGTATTCTACATTCTTTCAATCATAGCTCAGCTGTAATCAAATTCCATCAACTGAAGGAATAATGAATGAAATGGAAATGATTTTTTTTCCCCTGCATTTATTGGGAAAACGGTGAATAATGAAATGTTCTAAGGCAGGGACAACATTCGATGCATTCCATGCTTACAGCTGACAAAAAACTAATATCAACTATCGGCCTAACTGGTTTGTTCTGCAGACATGCGATACTGCACCAAGACTGAAACCTAACCTGCCTGATGAGCTTGAGCTTACCAAATCCTGTAATACTATCATTATCTATACTATGTGCATTCAGACCTGTAGCCATCCCCCATATGCATATCCTAATTGCAGTTAACATTTATTAACCCTTCTGTGGCCGCAAGGTCCAAAATCAGTCAAATGTTGATATACTTGCCAAGGTATATCTAGTGCACTTAAAAGTCAAACACTGTCAAACCTTACATGTAGTAAGTACATTGACACTATACAGGTCCAAATGAGTCGACCGTTGGTAAAAGCATTGTCTGGTGTTTTTCAGGGTGGTCAAAATGACAGTAAAAACCAGTCAAAAATGCCCGTGTGTGTGCATTTGGTTCAACAGTCAAAACAGGCAGTTGACTGATTTTGACCTCTATAGCTACTTGCCACTAAAATACAGCTATAGTAGGAGGGTTAAAGACGGCATACCCATTAATAATTTATATTTACTCTGTATCACCCAGGACGTCCAGTGTCAAAAAATAAGTGAAATGGATGAAGAGTTCCAGGAGACAGGTTTGGATACTGATGGCGATGCTTTGCCTGATTCAGTAACCCAATCACAGACTTCACCTGTATTACTTGCGAAAAATGCACCATCAACGACACCACCGGTACAACTTCCACCATCACAAATCCTGCCACTATCGAATGAGACCACTGTGACCTTTCCGTCCACATGTAATGTCACTGCATCTTTTTCATCAAGCTTTATAAGTCAAGGTGTGGATTTAACAACTTTCACAGGCGGCGATGTAGCTACAAGTAATTTCGGTAACCAAATGACGCATAGGTGCGTGAAATGCAACAATAGCTTCTCGAGTTCTTACGAACTAGCCATACATTGGCATGAGGAACACCGCGAGAACTTCAAGTGTAAACGGTGTGAGCGCACTTTTGCCAAAAAACATAACCTGCTGCGCCACAATTGCGTGAATGCGTGTAACATCTGCGGCCAGCAGTTCACCCGACGCTACAACCTTAAACTGCACATGCAGATCCACGGCGATGGCTCCAAGATGCACAAGTGTGAGTACTGCGGGAAGAGCTTCACCCGCAGGTACACGCTGCTGACTCACACACGCTCGCACAGCGGCATCAAACTGTTCAAGTGCAGCATATGCGGCAAGGCTTTCACAAGACAGCACACTCTGAATCTGCACATGAAGCGCCATGTCACCAAGTCCAGCTTTTACTGCAGGAAGTGCTACGCCATGTTCACAGACGCCGTCAGCTTGCAGTTGCACCGGGAAACCGAACACCCTAAAACCCCCAAACAACCAGACTCACAGGGTTCTGCGACATCCCAACCCATTCCACCCTCTTCAAATGTGGTATTTCCAAATTCAAACCCTGGTTATATGTACGGAACAGAAAATGTTGGACTCGACCCTTCCTTTCACAATCACATGGGGTCGTATTATCACCACACCCCACAAGATGGTAACCAAGTCGCTAACCAATTTCAAAACACATACCACAGAAACAGAAGGTCGTCCCACACCGATACAGAGGAGAAAGGTTTTGATGACAGACGGGACAAAAACGTAATGCCAGAAACATCAGGGCATGCCAGGTCATTGGAAAAACCCAATTGGTTTGAAGATGACACAGCGGAATCATCAGGTAGGGGAGCGTCAAGTAGGCAGATTATTCCATCAAGTACCTCTGGCGCTGAAGTTGTCACCGTGCTTGACAGCGGTGATGAGGTAACACCTGAAGACCCCTTATACCCAGACCAGTCCGTTGATGGTGGGGAACAGAGATTAGAACCCGGGTCTGCGGACTGTGAGGGCATCGTTGTCCAGGACAAGGAATCAGAGGATGTTGATAAGACAGAAAGCCAAGACGTTGAGCTGGAGGGGGAAACACGAAGATCGTTATTTCCCATGGACAACAGCAAAAGACACAAACGGACAGTGCGTCCAGTGAACCGACCCGTACACAGCATATGGAAACACGGGGACAAACTAGTGAAAGAGACCTCTGAAATACGAATTGATGTAATAGACCCCAACTCACTGGAGGAAATGAACTCTCTCCTAACGCCACCGAGAAGCAACGACACGTCAACGTCGAGACCGACCCACGCCTCCTCGGAGTCAGGCAGCCCCAGTACAGTATCATTACTGGAGAGCCCATCTTATTCAAGTTATTCAACTCAGCCTTATCCTGCAAGTTTGAACATAGCCTCTAGCAGTTCACCTGGGGACAAACTGTGTCTGCCAATGCAAATAACCCCTCAAGTGTCGAGTAATGAGGTCACAGACCAGGCATCCATTCGTGTCCCTTTATCCCACGGTCGTGGTAGTAACACAGTGTGCTATCCTTCTCGCTGTGCGGGCGCCAACGGTAACTCAGACAGTAGTTCTTCCTCCTCACACCAGGCTCACCGGCAGACGGCAAAGCACAGCAATGAGACGCAGAGCGAGGGCACAAACTGGCGTTGCCTCCACTGCGGAATCACGTTCGAGGAGAGCCTGATGTATGTTGTACACATGGGCTGTCATGGGCAGTTAGATCCATTCCAGTGCAGCATGTGCGGACTGCTGTGCCAAGATCGAATGGCTTTCACTTTGCATATCATTGGTGGAAAGCACATTAAAACAAATGCCTGATATGTGAGGTTACAACTGAAAAAAAACCAGCACTGTTTTGATATAATGCACAAACCATCATGATGATTAACACTGAAATAAACAGTATTATAAATTGGACTGTATGTATTACACTTTCTAGCACACTATCACAAGTAAAATTTTCAGCATATCGTCGTGTGCCCGGAAGAAGGTTGTAAGCCTCACAACCTTTTTCCGGGCATACAAAGTACAACTTTTTGTCCCAGCAGAAGGTCGTAAGCAATAAAATGGCTCCTTTGAAAAAAAAGTAGGTTATAACTGTTATGTTGCTAGAATTACTCCTAAGACATGTTTTTTCCATTCCCATTCGGAATTTAACTTTCCTACAATGACTTATGAATGGCAGAAAAACGACCAAACTTTCACACTCAGTTCTCTTGAAACACAATTTTGCATATTAATTGCTTACGACCTTTTGCTGGTCACACGACTATATAGAGTATTTTATCCTCACAGTGCATGCTTTGTTGAAGGTCCAAATAGCTAGTTATCCCTGCATTTTCCTAAGTTGTCAATGTGCATGGTCCTTTAGACCTTTACAGTGCAAATATCATAGAGCCCATGAGCAGGTATGCCAAAAAAATTTGACAACCTGGTGGGTGTGATATACATGTACTGTAAATGTGAAACTTAACTGGTAACAAATAAGGCCCCCAAAAAAGGTCTCTGGTTTCTGGTCATCGGTCGGTTTCAAAATCGGTGCAATGATGCGCTTTTTTTTTTCGGCCATTTTTTATAATTTTTTTGTTGACAACAGGGAAATACATGATGCATTGTATACACGGGGACCAAATTTCCCATATACAAAGTATGGTGGCTAAGAGAGGCCTCACAAATCGGGCAAACGTTCATACCCCTATGTGAAAAAAAATCATTTAAAGCACAGCACGGCGGAATTCCAATCCAGCAATTTTGGCTGCAAGTGGACATCGTTTCATCACAAAAAAAAAAGAAAATTAAAAATGCCGACGCGCGTAGACCAGAAACTGGATACTTTTTTTTTGGGCCTAAAATGCTAGGCAACAATAATAGACTGATCTGTGAAGCCACACCCACCGTATTAATTGCCTAGCAACGGAACATGTGGGCACAACACATGAGCCTCGCCCCTTGATTGTTGAGCCTCCGACGCATGCCATGCCCAGACATACGTCCCGTACGTACATAATGGTGACTTGTTTACGTCATCACCGTGATACAGCTAACATGTCGGAATTTTGGATGCAAAATCGCAGCTGTGATTGGTCAATATGTAATGGGGCGGGGCTTAAAGATCGGTCTATTGCTTAGCGAATATTTTTTTGCGTAACAGCTCTGTAAAATTTCCCACAGCTAGATGGTATGATATCATTAAAGGGACACTATCATCACGATCAACAGGGCATGGAATCGGAGTGCTAGTTTTAGATCAACTCAGTGACTGAAAATAATACCCCACATGAATAGGTCGTATTACCGTTGCTGCTGCATAAATGAGCCAGCAATTTTTAGTCACTGTGTTCATCTTAAACTAGGACATCGATTCCATGCCCTGTTGAAAGTCTGCTCTGATCGTGACAATTTTGTCCCTTTTAAATCAGTGCTTCATGGAATACTTACAGCATGTAGTGTACATAATAATGACTTATGATAATATCTATAATCATGTAACAAGCATATATCTCCTTTGTTGCATGGCAGTAAACAGTATCTGTTTTTCAGCTGAATGTCTTTTAGATTGAAAAGGTGAATGAAATAGTTTGAGTGCATGCAATTCAGAATTTTTCTTTAGACTGTGAAAAGTCTTGCACTTCATGGCGCCAATTTCAGAAAACTGCAAAGGAATAACAATTTGCAGAGCAGAATTGTTTTGGAAGGAAAGTAGAGGAGAAACGATCACCCTGCAAACTTTTGCATTTGACAAAACTTGTTTTTTTCTCTCTTGCAAAAATTAATATAATTGTGAAGAGCACTTAGTATGAAGTACGTCATCACTTTGTGTAATAAAATAAAAAGTGGGTCAGGAAATGTGTCAAGAAATCAATCGGTAAAAGATTCTGCTCAGCATATACATGTAGACCAGTGTCTGAGATAATTGTGTCTGAGAAACTTTATACGGAAGTTCTCTTCACCATAGTGAACAGTTCTCTTCACCATAGTGAACAGTTCTCTTCACCATAGTGAACAGTTCTCTTCACCATAGTGAACAGTTCTCTTCACCATAGTGAACAGTTCTCTTCACCATAGTGAACAGTCTTTACAAAAAGTATTGTCTTTATGATGTCAAGTTATTAACCTCAAATTTATGGAAAAATACCAATAAATCTTCCCCATTTTGTAATATGTGCACAATTTAAATATTTTTGTATCTCTTTATTTATTTATTTTTAACATGTTTTATGACAAGAAAGGGAAAAACATTGAAATCTCCATCAATGAATTAGGAAAAGGTTGCTGGTGGTAATGAATATTTTAAATGACCTTTATTTACAATATCTTCATTTCAAATGGTTAACTTCAATTCATTCATTTATTATAATAATTTATTATAATAATAATGCAAAGGCAGCAAATTTACTGGAATACTGGTGTGCAAATAAAATGAAGTAATATCTTGAAGTCGTTTGTATCATGGGGCTTCAATTTCATTATCTTGAATCTAGTGTAGTGATGTAACCTGGAGTTAGTTTGGAGTATAAATAAATTAAAATGTGACTCACATTTTCCCATTAAACCCAGAATATATATTTAGGCCTATATAGGGCGTGGCCCAAAAAGTGGGCATGAAAAGGGTGTGCCTTTGATCTATGCTACAGAAAAATTTACTGATGGGGCTGGGAGAATGAATTAAACCAGTCATTCCAAGGGGGAAAACCTGTATCATTTACCTCCTTTTCCACTTGAATAGTTCTTAATCATAATCAATAATTGAACAGAAGTTATTTCTTTCAAAGAGATGGGTTACTCTAATTATTTCATGTTTGTGTTTTAATTCGGGCGCTTGGTGGCGCTATCTTGGCTTCGCCTGGTTCCTAGACTTGACAAACGATTACAAGTGTACAATTGGTGTTGGGAAGCTGACGGTATTTTGGCACATGTACCCATAACATTATGTACAACATAACATTGAAAACGGCATTTAAGGACTTTATCATTTGCAAACAAAACGTTTTACAAGTTCCAGTTTATGACAGAGGGATACCTACGATGGCCTGTCTTTTGTGGAGTTTGGACACCTTAGTGTGCATATGTGATTCTTCATTTGTGGTCATTTGCAAAGGGTAAAATAAGTATGAAAACTAGTATGAGTATGACATACAATAACAAATGTGCACATAATATTTTGTTGTCAATGGTTGTCACGCGCGCTGTCAGTGTCATTGACGCTGTATTGCTATGCTAGCTATGCCATGAGTGTCGGACTGCATGGTCTGGCTGGCAGTTGGAGAGGTTGTAAACTCTCTACTCGCACTCACACAGTCACTGGAAATTTTTATGGCCCAACAATACATCCAAATTTGCATTAACCCTAACTCCCTAAGCATTGTTACTGCATGAACAATAAAAATCCTTCAATGTTCAAAATCCTTCAACTGCTTTTGTTGTCTAGGGAGTTAGGGTTAATGTAGTTGGTTTTCTTTTTACATATTGGGCCTTCCTATGAATCATATATGATCCTTTATACAACTTAGACTAACGACTACGTTAGAGTTAGTTGCCAAATGTTAGTTTAGTAATTTATAATGTTTAAAGAATGGATCAACATATACTAATGTTAGCTCTCTAGTAGGCCCTACCTCTCAAAACATGACAAACATTTTGAAATTTGACCCCAAAAGGAAATATAACCTATACGCTACAGTTTGGTGTTATTTTTGTGCACGTAATACTTTTAATAGAAATGCCAGCCCGATATACAAGGAAACACGCAGGAAGCCAGTACAACAGTTAGATGAAAGCCAAACAACATCAACGGTTACAGAAGGACAGAAACCCCAAAAAGAGCCATCAGATGACCAAGGTGGCATAGAGAGGTATTGGTAAAGGTCAAAGGTCAAAAGGCTTCAGTCCTGAGATCTCAATTTTGTGGTTAAACTTTGTTATCTTAGCCTCAACCTTTGTACCAATTTCAGTCATTTAACCCTCCTACTCTAGCTGCACTTTAGTGGGAAGTAGCTATACAGGTCAAAACCAGTCAACTGCCTGTTTTGACTGTTGACCCAAATGTGCACATAGGGGCATTTTGGACTGGTTTTTACTGTCATTTTGACCACCCTGAACAATACCAGACAATGCTTTTACCAGTCAAAAATGGTTGACTTATTTTGACCTGTAAATGTACTTACTACACGTAAGGTTTGACAGTGTTTGACTTTTAAGTGCACCAGATACACCTTGGCAAGTATATCAACATTTGGACTGTTTTTGACCCTTGTAGTAGTAGGAGGGTTAAGTAATCAAATAGTCAAATCTGATGTTGTGGGTCATCTGAAAGAAGAGGCACCCCTGCTTAATATGGCCATTTACAATTCATATTTCACTAATAAAACCTGGATTTTAATAAAGCCATATTAATAAAGTCCAGATTAATAAAGCCCAAATTAGAAACATGCAAACCTTCATGCACTCCTCGAGTTCTTCGTTGTAATTTATGACAATATTTCACTGCAGTGACCCTAGTCATTCTCCAACGGGCAGGATTCTAGCCGGTCGTTTCTCACCCAGCGGTAGATACTTCGCCCTCTGTGATGATTATAAGATCTTGTCGTTATACACCACCGATGGGTGGCAGAAACTCAGCACAAGGTATGTGTAGAGGACCAAAGTGTGACATCCAGTTCCCATGGCAGCAATGGCAGCTGATTTTTATACATACTTTGTTTCATTATTGTTCTGTGACATAACCCTGGTTGGGTGATTTTGTTAACAACCGTTTGGAACTGGACATAATTATTTCTGTGTATGCCCTGAAATTGATGGAAAAGGCATCAGTTTCAGAAAGTGTATTTTGGTGCATCAAAATCAATGTACCACCAGAGTGACGATTGCAATATTTTGCAAAATGATTTTGCAAAAATATATTAATATAATTAAAACAAATTAATACAGGTTATCTTTTACTGTGCTTGCTTTTTGAAGTGTTTCTAACAATTTGTAACAAGTACTTTTTCACTGAAACACCCCTGAAACTTCAAGCTCTTTTTTGTTGGTAAACTGTATTTTTTATTTAACTTTAAGGACGACACAGAAGCGATGCATGTCTCTAGCATTCAGCCATTCCGAGGACACATTGTACTTGGCGGACAAATTTGGTGATGTCCACAGTTTCTCGGTATTGGAGCCTGGACGAGAAGGATGCCTGAAGCTGGGGCATCTCTCAATGATGCTGGATGTGGTAATTATTTTTCATTTGTGTAGTTTCACTATATTTTTTTGAAGATTCTCCTTGTGTCTCTAATAACCCTTCTTGCCAAGGTATATCTAGTGCACTTAAAAGTCGAACTCTGTCAAACCTTACGTGTAGTAAGTACATTTACAGGTCAAAATGCGTAGACTATTTTTGACTGGTAAAAGCATTGTCTGGTATTGATGAGGGTGGTCAAAATGACAGTAAAAACCAGTCAAAAATTCCCCTGTGCGCACATTTGGGTCAACAGTCAAAACAGGCAGTTGACTGGTTTTGACCACTATAGCAACTTTCCACTAAAGTTGAGCTAAAGTAGGAGGGTTAAGCCTTGTGAAGAAAATCTCAGTGTAAAAAGAATGGAGCTTTGACCTTTAACCTTTGACCTTGCTCCACAGGTCACTAATAGTAGTAGATTGTATGGCATAATCAGTGGAGGATTGGGAGGGAGGTTCATTTTTATTCAAAATTAATTATTTTCAAAGTATGAGCACAGGACCTTTGAACTTAACATTATTCTTGAAATGTTTCTCATCCTCCAGGAAGTTTCTCAAGATGACAGATTCATCCTGACGTCAGACAGAGATGAGAAGATACGAGTCAGCTGTCTCCCTAATGCGTACAACATCCACGCTTTCTGCCTCGGCCATACTGAGTAAGATTAGTTACTAGCCCAACACAGTAGCAGGGCTATCGCAAGGCCCCAAGGCAAGAGTGATGTACAAAGTTATTAATTTATTACCTAAGACGAACATTTTCTTTCTCTTTTGTGATAGATTTGTGAGTAGAATCACCATTGTGCCTGGCTTTGAGAATGTATTGATTTCCGGGGGTGGGGTAAGTGTAATATATTTATTCAATAAAATGTGGTTTTCATTATTTATACTCGGTTTCTGGCTTTTATTTCGTTCAGTTTTTGTCTTGAATCAATTGTTTTGTATTATTTCAGGATTCAACTCTCAGGTTTTGGGATTACAAATGCGGTAAACAGCTCCATTGTGAGTCGCTCCGGTCACCTGACGAGTCGCATGATGATGAAGCTCAACAGCAAATAGTCACAGGCATCTGTTGCTGTCAAAAACACGGTCTGGTTGCTGTGACATTATTAAAGTAAGAAATTCATTTGCATTTTTTAGAATTGCAGCAAGTTTAATAAAGTACTAAGGATATTAAGCATATGTTTTAACATATTATACTCTTTTTTTTTCTAAACAGCTCTTCCTACATTTCCCTGTTTCACATTACACCGAGTGAGGCAGGAGGTATCCACGTCAAGAAAGCGCTTTCCATCAACATCGAGGCCATCTGCTGGTCAGTGTGCTTCGATTCTCTCGACAGGTTATGGGTTCTCAGACAACATGCGATCCATCCAGTCGTGGTCTTTGGTGTTTCAGAATCTTCTGATGGTGTTTCGGTTAGTTAATAAATATTGAATTGTTAATTTTAAAAAAATACCCATGCAACTTTCAGTTTATATTGTGGTCATTGATCCAAATTCTAGTTTGTAACAATATGTTAGGGTCATGAATTGTCAAACTAAATTGAAAAACTTGGGAATTATAATTTAATGTTCATAGAATTTACTGAGACATCGGGTTGGTTAGAATTACATTTAATTACTTGACATTTCCTAAAAAGAACACAGTTGGTTCAGGTTGATTTACTACTAAAATATCAAGTAAAATATTAACCCTAACCACCCTGAATCCATCAAAATCCATCCCCCTGTTTTGGAGGATTTCGGCAGATTCAGGATATCTCCACATTGAGCATATGGCGGACTTTGATGGATTCAGGATTTCAATAGTTTTTAACTGCTTGGTCATGTTGGTTGATGTATTTTGATGGATTATAGTTACATGTACTGTACATGTACAGCCAACACTTGTATGTGTTAGATTTTGATGGATTCTATGCAGCAACATACTATACAAATTTTCATGTGAGCATGGTATCCTGAATCCGTCAAAATCCGCCAGAAATTTAGTGGTGGATTTTGGCGGATTCAGGATATGTCCAATATCTACACTGGCGGATTCTGATGGATTCAGGACACCAGCATTTTGTGTGTGACAAAAATGGTGGATTTTGGTGGATTCAGGATACTTTCTAGTAAAAATACCCAAGGGGTTAGGGTTAGAATAAAAACAACAAATTAACTTAATCAAAACCTCAGCAGTAACTCTTTGTATGTTTTTCATTCTATATTATAGTTACATCCCTTAAGCAGTTCAGAGGAGAATTCCGATGTGACAATGATGATGACGCAGTTGAATAGTGATTGGAGTTTCTTTGAACGTAAGGCGGAAATAATTTCTTTGTTTAGTTATTTCTGATGAGTGACATAACACGTAAAATATCTCTCAACTCCATTCAAGGAAGTTGAAAGGATGAATTAGCATAATTTCTTGGCATTTAGATTCTGATCCTTTTGAAGGAAACATGTAAATTATACTCACTTTTTGTACCAATGAAAAACATTATATCAGCTTATTGCTTAGTTTGCTTAAGCTTGTTTGCAAGTCTTTAACCCTAACTCCCTTGGCCCACTTGCTTACACATAACTTGAATCCTCCAAAATCCTTCAGTAGTAAAGCAAGCACAATGACCACTACCATTAGTATGCAGATGACATGTACGCACACATGTGTTTCTAATCTGTGATACATGTACATGGCCCAGGGCCAGGGACCCTCCCAGCATGCATGGAGCAATAAACAGTGTCCACTGACCCAAGCACTGACCTTGCAATCACTACAACAAACATGGATGTACATGTACCATGTAGGAAGGAAGGCAAGTATGCCTAATAACCTCAATCCTCCAGAATCATTTTTTGGACAGACCAATATGTACAATGTAACCTCAATCCTCCATTTTCATCCAATGTCAAAAGTAGCCTGATAACCTCAATCCTCCATTATCCACCAAGCAAATAATCTAATAATAATCTTCCTTCAAAACCCTTCACCACTTCAATTCCCTAATAACCTCAATCCTTCAAAATCCTTCACTTTAGTAAAGAGGATTTTGGAGGATTTGGGAGGATTTGGGAAGGTTAGGGTTAAGTTTGTTTCCGGGTATAACAAAATCCTGGCAGTATGTTTTTTGCAAACTTTTTCAAAACATCAATTTCTTTATGTTTAGGTGCCATTAACACGCCAAGTCCATATGCCAACCTCTACAAGAGAAGTTTTGACAACACCAAGGCATATATGGAACGGAAACAGCAGAGAATCCTGGAGCAACATGAAAAGAAAAGTTCAAAGAGCAGGGGTCAAAGTTCACCGCAGAAGAAGCGGGCAAAATTGGACACGGAAATGAAAACGGTCGAAACTGGAAGTTGATGTTACGAGTAATCGCTGGGGTGGAATTCTTTTCGTCTGTGAAATGAAGAAGAAATTGGGTTAAAGCGACAGCATCGTCACAATCATAACAAGGCGAAATAAGATCATTCATCCAGGCCTCTACAATTTTTTTCTTCTTAATTGCCCGATCGGGCAAGCTTTGGTCGCAGATTGCTTGTCCGAACCATGGAGGTAATTGCCCGAACTTGCCTGGCAAAAAGAGACCCAATTGAGACATGCATTTTGAGGAATTTATATCAGCAAATTAAGTGCCAACATTGTCAAACCTGGACTTATGTATTTTTATTTTTTAATTGACAACATAGGCTTACTATCGTAGAATAAATAAGTATGTCAAATTTGAACTTTCCTACATGTAAACTCCGTAATGCACGTCGCACGCACTCGCACGGAACCGGCGCGCTGATGACATCTTTATGCTTGCACTGTGCGTTGAACGCGTGATGCCGAGTAGCGGCTATAGTATAAGCCAGGCACTTCGTGTATGAGGCCCATTTACGAATTCTCAATTCGTCAAAAAATGACATCATTTTGTAATATTTACACGAGTTGTCACAGCTACAATTCAATTAGCTGACGCGCTAATTGTCGCGCCAAAATTAAACACAATCAAAATGGAGTGGATCCCCAGCTGTTTTCAAGAGAGGAAACACAAAGGAAACTATATTTTTGGCTTGGCAAATGGGTTCTCAACTGGGCGCCGCGCAATACCAGATCAAACACAGTGACGTCAGACACGAAGTGTGCCTGGCTTATAGCCGTACTCGAGTACCGGCGATGTATTTTTCCACAATGGGTTCACATAAAACTGTGTTGCTATGCCGAGTGCAACAGCCGACTGCAACGTTACCAAGTACTTCACTCAGTCCACCGCCTTACCAATACGGTGGGGCCAAGCGAACCATGAGTACAAGATTGTTTCCTTGGCTCCCCTCGATTGTGCAGACAAATGCATGTAATAAGGAAATCAGTGTCAGCTAACCAGTTCGCGTCGGGAATAAAAAAGTTTTTCTGGGCCCCTGTGCGGGTTTCTTTTTCCCACACAAACACGTTTTTGTTTGCGTGAATTTTTTGGGGTTATGTCAATGATAGATACCATGGAGGATTTTTCATCCATGATGATACTAAGACGGGACACCCACATTTAGCTTACAAGCATATAAATTGGCGAGTTTCCCTTGGGAATTATAGCCAGGAGGGCGTATTTAGTGTTGCGTCTTTAGAAGTCCACCGAGCCCTCTAAAGAATTCTTCATCGTATTTACATGTCATCCGAGCATGGAGGAAGGATTCCTTCCTCCATTATCTGAGCGGCATTGTACTGAGTAACAATGGGACAATGGTGCACGGAAATTGGTCTATAGAAATCTTGATTCGCCAGCTTTACAGATTTCAATGGAGAACAAAGAAAAAGGCGTGGAACAGGTTTACGAGTGCCCAAACCCCCCAACCACCAATGCGAGCGTGTTTACACGGAGTGCGGCTATAACACCAGGCACTTCGTGTCTGACGTCACTGTGTTTGATCTGGTATTGCGCGGCGCAGAATCTTACGGAGAGGTTAATAAAATTCAAACAATAAACAGGCATTTTTTGTTGCAAACTGATTTTTATACCTACCTGTTTACAATTATGAGTGAAATACTGCAAACACTGTGACTCGATATAAGCACGCACACGTGTGCATATTGTTTATATCTTTGCAAATGGATTCTCAACTGGGCGCCGCGCAATACCAGATCCAACACAGTGACGTCAGACACGAAGTGCCTGGCTTATAGCCGCACTCCGCCCCCGCTATCGTACCGAACAATTGTTGCGCAATAACACGTCAACCGAAGCACGAGCACTGCCAAAATGGCGTGTTCACGTCACCCGAAAGGACAATGGAAGCTTCCACAGCGTGTGGCCACGTCTTCCGAGCGTGGCACTTTACGCACGTGGCTCGTTATCACGTCAACCGAGCATGCATACAAAGCTCTCCGATCTGCGGTGCAAAAAAGAATTGCGTGTATACACACGTACACGGCCTCCGACGTGAACTGGTTTTAAAGATGGCGCAACCACGACATGCACGACAATTTGAGTGGATTTTTATAAGCTTAGATTTTATTAAATGCTTTGAACACTTTGTAGGAAATCACCAGTGGAATTAAACGATAAAATGTTTATTTAATAAGTAATATAACTCATTAGTGTTTCAATAAGAGCACTTGCCCGATCGGGCAGACCATTCAGACGTCCAGGTTGCCCGACAAAATTTCACCGTGTCCCGGGCAATCGGACAGGCGATTTGTCGAGGCCTGATTCATCATGGCTGATACATAAATTATGAGCCAGTGGCTGATATTTGTGCATTAGCCACGATAATATGATCCTATCGTGCCATGTTATCTAGGCCAGCGCGTGCTCGGGGTATTACTTACTCTATTACTTACTCAGTTACTGAGTTCATCTAAAAGTAGGACACCGATTCCATGCCCTGTTGAAAGTCTACTCTGATTGTGATGATACTGTCCCTTTAATCTTTCTCTGTATGACCTGAGACTGTATACTCTGCTTTCAAGTGTCTGCGATAAATTATTTGGTAGAAGACAAACGTGTTTTCTTGACTTATAGATTTACTCCGTAATTTATGTCTGATCACCTCGGTGCATCCAATTTAAACTAATTTGATTGTAAGTCACCTGGAAATAACAGTTCCACTTCTGGGAATTTAATTGGCTTAACGTAGTGGAGGAAACTGGGTTAGTTTCTTGTTACTTTTGGTTCAGATAATAAGGCAGATTGGTGCCTGGATATGAAGATGTGTCGGGGACTGAATGGTTTTACATATTGCTCCTTCAAATCAATATATCTATTAATTGTTTATTGTAGGAGGCAATCCTTGGCAATGTGAAATCAGCAATGCTTTTGCAGTCCACTGGTAACACGAACTACAACTCAGAGTGATGTTTTCACATAAAACATCCTGCACATGATAACTTGTGTTTAAACTAAATTTCCTGATCTCACTTCTGACAATACTTTTAACGACTGAATGCAAGGCTAGTTAGATTATGATACAATTTACCACGCTGTCAAGGCACAACTGAATCACCTTGATTTTAAAGTGCTGTATCCCACTTCTGACACCATTTAATAATCTGGAAAATGTTGTTAAGCATCGACTTGGCTGTTTTATTAAATTTAACATGAAACAAATGGAAATTTTTCCAAGAAAACCCATAGAGCATTGTAGGTATGCCTTACATTTCTGCTTGCATTATGAATAAGGGAGAGTGTAACCACTCTTACAACCTCACCCCAACCCCAACCCCAACCGCACCCACCCCACCCCACACGTACCCACTCCACCCCACCCCACCCCCTTCCCTTCCCTTCCCCCTCCCCAGCTCTGAGCTTATCCACTTGATATCGCAACTAGTATGGTCTTTACAGACGGTTAAAACTAGTTGAGAGGGGGAATTAAGCCACAATCTAAATTTTTGAACATATATTAAAACTGTTATCATTTTGTTTTTGAGAATACCAGTTTTACCCATATACTTTTAAAGTTCTGAGACTGATTCCATATAAGATAAAACTCTGATTTAACTAAAATTGATAGCTTTAATTGTTTATCCATTGAATTAAACCATATTAAACTGTAACAGATAATGAATTGGCATTTTGTTGTTTTTGATAAGTGTGTACACGTATGTAACAATGAATGTATTCTTTCACTTGGCAAAGTCCTTAGTCACAATGTCACGTGAAGTTTATTAAATCAAAGTGCATGTTATTTTACCGTGCATCACGCCATGGAGGACTTCCTCCGTGATCGATCACACGTACACAGGCACGTCTAAGCACGTGCTGCCACATCCGCACCCCCACCAAATAATTGATCAGCCCAAACCGTTATATGCAAATTAGAGTCTCCAGTTGGTTGAACAATGAACGTAATCGATCGTAGAACCGTTATAAAGATCCTTAATCATTAAGTATTAGTCCCTGGGGATTACCTTAATATTGTTTAGGCAATTGAGGTCACGTTTGTGAAATAGTTTCTAAAAATTATGTAAACTGAAAAATGTACATGCAGTAAATGGTTTCCCCCTCGCTATTTCATTGCGGAAAATACCCCCGTTATTGTGTAACTTACTATTATATATTATGACATGATATGTCGGTCGCGAGATCGAGAGGCAGCGCCGATATCGCGATCGGCACACGCGGCCAGTAAAATCACCTGATTTAAGTGTGTATGGAACGCCGATTGTGAATAAAGTAAAATATCAAAATAAGCTGTGGCTGCATCGGCGTTACAAAAGTTGAGTGCAAAGAATGAAACCTTTACCATGCTGCTACCAGCTTATTTCTTCCATAGAAATCCACGTGATCAAAACGAGGCTGGAAGGGAAAATAGTCTGGTCTCTTTTATGTATTGAGATTCAGCGCTGTGGTCGTACATGTGTACAAGGAGTCTAGACCAGCTGGGGCAAGTCTGATAACAATATTTAATACAAAAGAAAAGAAGAAAAAAATCGTGGCACACTTTAAAGCCACTTATATCTATTGTATTGACCATAGGGGAAGAAATAGAATTGGATGCCATGTTGCTGCTCTCTGTTAGTCCACGCATTGCAATGCTAAATGAGGAATATTAGCCTCCCCATCGTATGTACATTCCATTGGTGTTCCTTTATGCATTAATTTTTCTATGTGGAGTAGTAAAATGGCCCCGTGGTGGCTTCAGTAATTGATAATGGCCTTGTAATGAGCTGACCTATTGGTTGAGGGTCGTGTGCGTAGTGCCTGGATGTTCCGTCTCGCAATTTCTGTTTCGAGGTCAACTTGATTATTTATAGAAGATCTGCGCGCCATCCGTACGGGTGCATCAATTTAATTTGTTGATGCATTTTTTTTTATGGATGGGATGGGTAGATAATTGAGGACATGGGACAATGGTTTCTAAGTAAGATTAAACAGAAGTAGGGAAGTACCTTGGACGACATTGTCTGCTGTTTACGTAAGGTGTGTATGTTGCATAATTACAGTGTTTTGTAACTGAAGAAATAAATAGTAAAATCGTGTTTGCAGTGCAGTGGCGCAGTACTAATGTTTGTTACATTTTATTTTGGCTAGCTCAGTAGCTGTCACAGTTTGCAAAAGGCAGGTAGCCTAACGTTAGGCGCTCGATCTTACTCAGAAATTGTTGGATGTTTTTTTTTTTACTCTTCTCTCACAGTCACAGCCACAGAACTCGCCATGGGGAAAGGAGGTAATAGCTCAGAGCATGAGACGGCAGCCGGGGAGTCGGGCTCGTCAGATCTGGAGACCATCTCTTGGGACGAAGTCAGCAAGCACGACGGTCGACAGGCAGAGGACCGAAGCAAATGGTTGGTGATCGACGGGCAGGTGTACGACGTCACGTCCTGGTCGAACAAGCATCCCGGTGGCCGGCGCATGTTGTCCCACTATGCCGGTCAGGATGCTTCGGTAAACAACTTCACTGTCTTTGATTGTTGGGTGGGTTGGGTCAGGGTTCTAACCTAATTAATTTGGCCAATAATACTAATATAACTATGGACATCCCTCCGTATGAGTGAGAGGTTGCCATACCTTAGTCCAGCAGTTGGCCCTCTTCTATAGCCAGTCAGGGACAAGGTCCCTTGGCCTAGTTTAGTAGTTTGGCGTAGCCGTAGCCGTAGGCTAAGTTTTAAATTTAAAAACATGTAACTGAATTGTACTCTTTCAATCTGTATATCTTTACAGAGAAGAAGCAATGAACTTCTCGGGTAGAGTGTCGTATCCGACCGCCACTTTTTCTCATTAAATATATCCAATAATGTAATCTTACCTACCTAGTAATTTTAGTAAGGTGGAAAACATATGGATGATGATGAACATATACTTCAAATTATTCCAGGATATTTATTTCATGAAAAATCGGGCATTTTTGGTATACGATGACTTCCTCAGTCATATCAGTCTGATCTTGTCAACTCCCCCATAAGTGACCAACACGGTCATTGTACATGCGCAGTGGCAACTATAATAGGATCCTTCTATTTTCTGAAGGGGAGGATTTTTTTAAGAAGGGAAATCAAGTCCAAAAACCATCATAAAAGTGGATTTTAAAGATAGTTTTCGCTTTCTGAACCCCCAAAAATCAATGGAATCATTTTTCAACTGGTTAGTGGTTGTAAAAAAAATTCCAAAAACCCTTAAAAAGTGGCGGTCGGATACGACATTCTTTCCAACTTCTCTTTTCCTTTTAGTACAAGACCCGAAGTGAGTATGTTTCTAGAGAGTAAATGTTGGACCTTTATAAAATTATTCAATTAATTGCTCATTGATTGACATGGTAGGCCTATAAACATATATTCATAATTTGCATGTCTGTTTCAGAAGAAGAATTTGTTATATGTATATTGAAATAGTTAAGAGAGGTAATTGGGGGAGGGGGCATCAAAGAGCACCACGACCCCCCCAACTATTTCAAAAACTGCCCACACCCCAATTTTGAAACAATTTTGAAAAATTCCCCATACATCTTTCCCCAAAAAATGCATAAAAGTGTTTAGCTTAACCCTCCTACTTCTGGTACCTTTTTCATACAAGTTGATCCACCATTTGAAACCATTCGCTTTTGTGGTTTGTGTATTGATTCCCTCAAATGGTTTTGAATGGTAGGTCAGCAAACACAAAACCTTATTTGGATCTTTCCAAATGGTAGTACAGCTAATACAAAACCTTGTTTGGATACTTCTAAGTGGTGAATCAATGGACCCTCTATGCATTTGAATGGATTTGAATGTTAGTAAAGCTTGCTACCAACACTGTTCAAATGGTATCACCATGTGTGTACAAAACCAATGGGCATTTTGGTAAATGGAAATTTTGAATGGTTTCAAATGGTCAAACAGTAGGAGGGTTAATAGAATACTTAGCAAAGTTGGTCCTGAAAATGCTCATATTATTCAGACCTGTGATTTCTTATGATTTTTCCTGATTTCAGGATTTTTACAAACTGCCTTAGGCTAGCCAACAAGGAGAGAAAGAAGTAGCCTGTATTGTGTCCAAACCTCTAGTTTCTTGTTTGTGGGGATGTGGAGAGTCTGTAAATCCTCCATAATTTAACATCCATGAGGTTTGGGAGGTTTTGTCCTCGAGACCAAATGGAGACACAGGCCGGCTAACCATTTTTCAGGATTTTTTTTTTTTTTTTAACTTTTGTCAAGTCACATCCATGCATATTGCATCAGAGAGCACCTAGAATAAAAAATACTAGAACTTAACTAAGTTAAAAATTTTCAGAGCTGATCCAATCTCACTCTTTTGCAGGGTACATTTTAACACTTTCTTTAAAAGGTAAAGTAGACCTTAAAAAATACCCGAGTGAAACTGACAGTGTTTTTATTTATCATTTTATACAAACATAAATAGCACGGGACTGAGCAAAAAAAGCACCCATTATAGAAGTGATTACCCAATAACTGTCAAATTATTGTGACTCATCACATTTTCTCTGTGTTAGAGATTACTTTTATCTGGTGGTTTGACTGTGTAAACATTAAACTGCAAAGAACCCCAAAATGAACTTCCTGAGTGCACGTACCACACATAGCTTGTCAAAAGTGAACTTTGGGATTTGCGCAACTTGGATACATGTTAAATGGGTACCTGTGAGGGCAGAGTTGGTTGATTAGCCCTATATGCACTGTAATGGCAGCAATTGAGCTGTATACTCCCCAGGGAGCTGAGATGGTTTCAGGAATGATTTATGAGCCTTATGAGCAGGGGTAATGATAAAATGCACCTTATGCACCACTTAGTTGGTGGATACGTGCGCTATATAAGTCCACACATTATTATTATTATGTGTTGGTGTATATTGTTTTCGTTGGGACAGATCTGTATATAAGTTATAAATTGGTTCAAAGTTTTCGGAATATAGTCAAGTGGTACAGTCAAGGACAGTTCAAGTTAAACCCTGCCCCACCCCCTGGATCAAGGGGAGAGTAAACAGATTTGTATTTTTTAAAACATTTTTAGGTGTTTGTTTTTTTATTTATTTATTATTTATTTTTTATTTTTTATTTTTTTAAATGTTTGTTAATTTTATTTATTTTTATTTTTTTTTTAATTTAATTATTATTATTATTATTTTTTTTTTTATATATTTTTTTTAATTTATTTTATTTTTTATGTTTAATTTTTTTATTTATATATTTTTTTTATTGTATTTTTTTTAAATATATTTTTTGGGGGTCTTTATTGAATCTCCTTTGAAGTCTAATTAGTATAAAACATTCTTATCAATACAACTTTGAAAGGAGAAAATGACTGAATAATGAAATCTATTTTATACTAAAATATATTTAATAAATCTAATGACAAACTATTGTTTTAAACAATCCTAGGAAACAATTGTGGTCTTTTGAAAAGAAAATCATGTGCTGTCATATACACATTGCATTTAGTCCAACATTCGACAGTGGTTGTTGGGTCCAGTGTTTTATTAAATATTTATAAGTGTTGAATATTTATGCCATTTGGTAGTTTTGTCAAGGTTTTTGTGTTTATTTCTTTGAAAACATTGAGACAGTGATGAGACACAAATGTGCTGTATATGAAAAATAGTATAAATATAAATATGATATTGTTATGTGTGGTAATAGGAACCGTTCACCGCATTTCATCCCGACATCCAAAAGGTGAAGAAATACCTAAAAGCTCTCAATGTCATCGGCAAGACGGAGCAGAGAGATTCCAGGAAAGACATCGAATCAGACTTCAGTAAGCTGAGAAGCACTGCCGAAAAAATGGTAAATATGCAGATTTAAAAAAATCAAAACATGCATATTTTTTATTTAAAAAAATATTTTTTTTAAGGACCTTGACATACCACATAATGACGAAAAATGCTCACTCTACATTAATCCAATTTTATCAAGTAATTTTGAAACTAAACTTTTGATTATGCCTTATTAAAAGCATTCCCAGAACCATATCGGGCTGTGATTTTTATTCAGCAGTGTTGTGTAGTAACATTTATAAGCCAGAAATGTTGTGGGTTTATATGTAATGCTAATTGTTGTAACGCAAAGCTTGAATTTGACAAGCAGATTGGGAATTTTGTGAAATGACTTATGACTTATTTGTGTAATTTGCAGGACCTCTTCAAGCCAAATTACACATTTTTTTGGGTAATGGCGTTACATATCGTTTTGTTAGATCTATTTGCATATCTCAATATGCTCTACTTTGGTGCAAGTTGGATTACGATGGTTGTGGCAGCTATACTCGCGTCAGTAGCTCAGGTAAGATTGTACTCTGTCACAAATTCTGAATATTTATAAAATGAAGATAGTTTGTCCAAAAAAAAAAATTAATTAAAAAATTTAAAAAATTTAAAAAATTACTGTTAAATTCCAGCATTTTTTATCAGAAAATAGCTATTTTACCCGAGGAAAGAATAACACAAAAGGCCTACCTTTAAAGGGACAGTATCATCACATTCAGAGCAGACTTTTAACAGGGCATGGAATCGGTCTCCTAGTTCAAGGTGAACACATGCACATACTGGCTCATTTATGCAGCAGGAATGGTACTATTTTCAGTCACAGGACTTAATGTAAAACTAGCACCCCGATTCAATGCCCTGTTGATCGTGACGATATGGTCCCTTTAAAATGACAATTCATAAAAATTGTCATGGCTTTATACTAATTATGTCCTGAAGCGAATATATATTGGGTCCCCATCATTAATTCATTTGGATACTTTAATATCAATCTTCCGGCAATTAAATAAAAAATTGTTGGAAATTGCTGGTGTAAAATGAAATAAATCAAAAACATAAAAATTCTCCCGTGTTGTAACTTATAAACATATATTTTTTGTTCACTTATTATTTTTTAATTAATAAAAAATATTTTATATATTTAGTATGAGTATTACCGGTACTATTACAGTACTAGGACAGGCAGGGGGAATAGTACTAGGCCGTGTAGGGGGAGCAAAACCTATAACCGTGCTCGTTGCACATTTGGAGTACAATGCCATAGTATGGATTACAGCAGGCTAGCACACTTGTGTAGGTAATAGAATTCTGCCATTAATTATTCCATAGTCTGGCTGTATCGCAGTTTGCGTGTGGGTGTCTCATTCAGGGATGGCAAGTCTTGATCTAGTTCAATCATAATTTTGTTGTGGTTGGTCCACTTACACCGTGGTGATATTCAACCCAAGATAGTCTGTTAGGTTTTTTTTTATAGTTTTTTTTCTTTTTTTTCCTTTTTTTTTGATGGCTGTAATCCAATAGTGTCCTGCCTCATTGGGTTTTGTATAAATAGTGCATATATAGTACATTATAAGCCATTGTAAACAACATTGCAAGTGAGCATGTTGGCTGTATCATGTTTGCATTGTAATGATGTCATGTACCCTGATCACACTGGGGGGGGGGGGGGGGGGGGAAGCGGGAAGCGGGAAGCAGTGGAGTTTCATTGAGAACATTTCCTGTTATTTCATAAATTCAGCTCTTTAAGGGTTCATGTGAACTGCAGAGTTCTTGTAAATGAAAAACTTTAACTTTAAACCAATTCAGAACAAATTGTAAAAGTTTAGTTTTCCTTTTTAAAATGCATGTGAAACAATTCAATTTTGTGATTCTTGCGCATAGTTATTCATCAGTCAATACAAAAAAATTACTGCAAAAGTACAATATTTTTCTGATGATATTTGTACTAGTCACAATTTACCTATCACCATTTGTGAATTGGCAACCCCCCCAAGACAAGTTCGGGCATTATTTTTTTGTAGCTGTTCACGCGATTCTACCACGTTAGATAAATCCATGCATGATGTCCAGAATCTGTGTTTGCTATCTGTAATTGCTTAGCATGCCTTTGTACTCGGCTACTTCACACTTTCAAATTAAGTTCAAAGTTTTAAAAAACTTATTATTTTTTAAATTTTTTTTTTAGGTTCAAGGTGGTTGGTTGCAGCATGATCTGGGGCATTTATCAGTATCGAAAAGTCGTAAAGTCAACCGTGCTTTGCATGCTGTTGTAATGGGTTGCATGAAGGTATGTCAATTTGGCCTCAATTAGAAAGCTCTCAGAGTAATCACATGGGTAAAATGGATAAGGGTTGATGCTGTGTTGAAGCATTCCTAGCAATGTTTCAACAATTTTAGGCAAAAATGTTTGTGTATTTAATGCTAATTTTTAAAAGCGAAATTACATTTTTATAAGCAAATAGTGAATTTCAGGAAGCATTTTGCTTTGAGCTAAAACAAAACTGGTACTTTCACCTCTTCAAATGGGACAGAATTACTACCTGGCAAGACGTACAGGCCATAAGTGCTGAATATGAAAGATCAACAAAAATGCATGGTGCATTGTGAAGATAAGGGCATATTTCCAAAAGTGCACTGATGGTTTTTGGAGGATTCAGGAAGGTTCCTTGCCAGAATACCTAGGGGGTTAGGGTTAATGTTAAACTTGCCTTTGATAGTTCTAGACAAATTATTGTTTAGCAATTATTTTGAAGAGTATATTTTGTATCTTGTCATAAATATTTTTGATTAAATAAATAAAGGAAAAATTTACTGAAATATATATTTACAAAATAATAATTACAATATTTTGATATGTGACCTAAAGTTCTTTTCAGAACTAAATACTACCCAATTTGAGAATTTCACATGGTGTGACTGCAAACGGTCTTTACTTACAGTATTTTGCTTTGCTTTTTTTTTGTACAGGGTGCTTCTGGTAACTGGTGGAATCACATGCACTACCAACACCACGCAAAACCAAACGTGGTAATTATTTCCTCAAATATGTCTCAGATATGATTACAGATGATAACATCATATGATAATCATTAGCATGAACTCAACAGTGCCATCAAACAAAACTAGTAAATATGCCCCCCACAAATTTCATTGCCCCCCCCCCCCCAGGTGCCCCCCCACGAAAAATCCTCATAGTGCCCCAAAAAACAGAAAAGAAAAGGGAAAAACCCATACCCCCTGGGGCCCCCCACTGAAAAGCAATGCCCCCCCACTGAAAAAGTCCTGGCTACGCCGCTGAATATGTCAGACAGGTTTTCCAGATAGGGATCATTGAAAACTATTCTAACTTGTAACAAATTTACTGATAAATTACGATTGACATGAATGTAGTGCTGTCATATTAATGTAGTGATATAATTGTCTTGTGACATTGGCTTGATGCCAAATGAAGGGAGCCTGAGCCAGCTTGTAGAAATTTGTAATGCTCGTCTAGATTTATTTCTCCGTTAATCACTCACAGCCACAAAGAAAAGAAAAAAAACCAAGCCGATCCTCAACTTTTTTTTTACATAATTATGCTGACCATAGAGGTGTCCAGACCCTTCACCCATATAATCGTTGGATTTTACTCCATTTAATAATGTTGGCAGTTCAGCGAACTTAAAAAAAAAAAAAAAAAGGTCAAGAGAGTTTGAGAAAGTTGTGGCTACGCATATTAGTACGCACCAGAGTTATAAACATGTTTTTTCTTCCCTAATTGGCTCACAAAATATCAGTAATAAACTAAAACATATTGAGAATGAATACTTAATTGAATGCAATAAGTGGTTTCATGTTTTGGAAGAGATCGCACAATTAAATAAATGTTATCAAAAGAACTATTTTATGCTCCTGGCACAACCCCCAAAATGTATACGTGCGTGACCATTACATTGAAGTGCGCCCTCTACCGATCACACTCAAAACGATAATTAATGCTATTAAAAAAAAGGGCTCACATGTACTTGTATGTATGGTCTCAAAAACCTTTTCACCACATTAAAATCACCAAGTTTTTACGCATGTCCCATCACAAATTCATTGTTTAACCCTTTCATGGAATGAGTATACTGTCGATCACTGATTAATTTATTTTCCCCCAATCACATGATTTCCACCCCCCCCCCCATGTAGATGAACAAAGATCCCGATGTGAGATTAGAGGCCCTCTTTGTCGTCGGTGAAGAAATGCCCAAGAAAGTTGCCAAGACAAAGTGTGTCATGCCGTACAACCACCAACATAAGTATTTCTTTATCAGTAAGTGTCACTGATTTCTTGAGTAGAGAATTAGCTCCGAATACAAAGATTTTTAATAAACATAGTTTTGCTGCCCTTGTAGAGAGCTACTTGTGGAGTACTTACACATATCTGCCAACTAATTGCTCTTTAAAAATTACGAATTTCAAGTTTTCTGCCCAACGAAAAAAAAGCCATTGATAAAATACTATTTTATGAGCATTTGGGTAAAATCACGTATAACGATCGTAAAAATGAGAATCGGTACCCATACCAAATATTTTTCGTTCGTGTAGTGTGCTATAATAAATTAGTTCTGAATTACCGAAAAGTATTATGAATGTCAATTAGCGTAGTATCTTAGCGTAGGACTTCTAGCGTAGGACTTCTAGCGTAGGACTTCTACATACCCACAAGGACAAACCGGACCCAAACAACAGAGCGGGAGTCTACCGGATCCCCTGTGAGTGCGGTAAGGTGTACATCGGCGAAACAAAACGCAACCTCCCCATCAGATTGAAGGAACACGGCCGCAGAGGAGATTTCGAGAAGTCCGCCATCGTCAAGCACTCGCACATCAAGGACCACCAAATCGACTGGCAGGCAGCCCAACTCATCACACCCATCGACACATGGCACCCCAGACGCATCAGAGAGGCCATCGAGATCGTCAAACACGACACTGTGCCACAGGACATCGGTTTCTTCATCAGCGACATTTGGCGACCTATACTACAGACTGAAGGATCTTCTATATCCAAAGTCCATAACCCACCCCAGACTGAGGGATCCCCTATATCCTAAGTCAACCACCCTCCTTCCCCTGTGCTTGTTAACAACTGATTCAGTTTAGTGAACACACACTCCTCTCCCCCAACCCTCTCCCCCAACCCCTAGGATCCTAGTCTCATAGTCTCAGTTTCCCGCCTGCGCGCCTCAACGAACTAATCCTCCAGCATCCATTCATGGGATGATCCTCCAGCAGTCTACTTAAGCAGCAGCATTTTCCAGAGTCCGGCATTCTCCTGAGGACGATCAGAGCATACTGATCGAAACGTCGAGTTGTACCCCCAGTTCTTTTCAGAACTAATTACTACTCAATTGAGATTCCACATGGTGTCACCGCAATTAGTCTTACTTATCATCCTCACCATGCAAAGCTACAAGTTTTACCTAGCGTAGTATCGATACCTTGTTTGTCGGGGTACCAATTTGTGCGATGTAGTACAGGTAATAAACAGGAACCAGCGAAGAGCCGACGGTTTCATCATGGCGCCCACCACTGTGTAAACGTGCAATTGGAAGTGAGAAAAGTTTCATTACTAATTGGAATTTTGGAACGTTGGCAGCTATGCTAACAGAATGGTACACCACAAGTATTTCTTTGTTTCCGTGTACCCCACAAGAGAAATTCTAAAGAAAAAGGACAATATGAGGACAGTGGTGCTATCCCATAATCCCCATATGTGTTATTACGGGATGCATGTGGCAAGTTCCTTTGCCTACATTGTCTAAGTACCGAAATGCCATCTTCAGTCTGTTTACAGATAGGTAACAGATTCTTTGACCGACTTGGATGAGGCGATAATGTTTGGCATCACGGGGTACGTTTTAGAGAACAACGGCGGAACTTCAATTTATTATCATAATGTTGACGTGTTCTTATTTTCGTAAACTCTCTGCAGTCGGCCCACCACTTCTATTTCCGGTGTATTTCCAGTTTATGACGTTTTATTACTGCATCACACGCAGGGAGTGGATGGTAAGTTGTCGTATTTCAATGTGATTTGAGTATTTTACTTCCACCTTACCCAGTGTGTCTTCTACATCACAATTAGTTTTGAAAGGATTAAAATATTTTTCCCGGAATCCCTGGAAAACCATGGAATATTCATCTTTTGAATTTCCTGTAAAAGTTTGAAAAAAAACTTCTCCAGAAATTCATTTTGGAAAATTATTTCACTAATTTGACTGAACTATAGCACCTCAAACACAAATATTTCAAGGGATGTTTGATATCAACAACTTTAAACCAAGTGAGTTTCATGAAAATTTACGTTATTTTTGTATTTGTTCCTTGTAGGATCTGTTCTGCATGATGACATTCTATGTGCGTTTCTTCATGTGGTATATTCCTCTCCTTGGCGTCTTCAAGGCTCTGGTTCTCTTTGAAGCCATTAGGTAAGGCCATACGCGACTTTGAAACAGCTTTTCAATTAATCACAGGGGCTATTAATCATCATCATCATCAGTTGACTGCAGAGCAGGCTGTCACAAGCTACTTTCATCTTGGTCTCTGTGGTGCCTTGAGCTGAATATCCTCTGATGTCGGTCACACTTGGTTTCACAAGATGAGCATGGCTGGAATGATCGCTTAAAACTAAGCTATATACATGTAGATAAACACCTAGACTAGTGTATTTTTTTCAATTAGATACAGGCAGTATTGTGCGATAACCTTTTCCGGTCAAAATGCTGGAAGTTACCTCTTTACCCCCCACGTAACTGCATCCTTTTTGTGATTTCATTTGCAGGGTTTTAGAGAGCATATGGTTTACCTGGGTATCCCAGTCCAACCATATACCTATGAATATCGAAGATGACACAGGGAAGCCCTGGTTGCAACTACAGGTAAGCTGGGCTTTTTTAGTGGAGCAGGGCTAGGCTGTGAAAGGACAGTCAGTCTAGGGGACAGCCGGTCCATTAAATAATGTATGTTCTGTCCATCACGTCATAAACCCACTGAAACCATTCAACTCTTGCACAAATCTATTAATAATAATAATAATAATAATGTGGACTTATATAGCGCACGTATCCACCAAACTGGTGCTCAAGGCGCATTATATTATTACCCCTGCTCATCAGACTCATAAATCATTCCTGAAACCATCTCAGCTCCCTGGGGAGTATACAGCACAATTGCTGCCATTTCGGCACATATAGGGCTAATCAACCAACTCTGCCCTCACAGGTACCCATTTACTCCTGGGTGGAGAGAAACAATTATGGTAAAGTGACTTGCTCAAGGACACAAGCACCATGGTCGTGGTTGGGATTCGAACACACATTCTGCCAACTCGGCCATCAGAACACAAATCCGATGCACTAAACCGCTCGACCATGGCCAAAATGTATGAAAAATGCAGAATTTGGCAACAAATTTGACTTTCAGTGAATCAGAGGCCGACATTTGGTGTAACAGATGGGGACAAAAAAAAACAAAAAAACCTTTCTGTGGAAATAAAACCCACTAGCATTGCAATACACTTAAATAATAAACGACTTCTGTAGTGAATATTTTGTGAGCCCTGTGATATTTGTAAAAGCAGTCTTGTATTGTAGGTCCTAACAGTAACACTAATTATAATCAACAGTTCATGGATTATTACCCCAGCAATTCACCAAAATGGACGTTCCTGCCTAACAATGATCGCATAATTGACTTTTTTTTTAAATTTAAATTTTGGCTTCTAAATTGTATTTCTATTTCCCTGTCACAGTTGAGCGCTACCTGTAACATCGTTCAATCGGCATTCAACGACTGGTTTACTGGTCACCTGAACTTCCAGATTGAACACCAGTAAGTAGTCAAGGCCTTTGGGTCAAACCTAGAATTTCTCTCCAGAATATTAGGTGTAGAAATTCTTTTTGTTTAAATTGTACATCCAAAATCAGTTCCGATTGTTTCAGGGGTGTGTTTGGCAGTTTTAAAAAATCCACGTAAATTTTGCTATTGGGGTGAAATCTATAGTTCTGAGCGTTTGCTTTGCTTTCCTTTATTGCTTAAATCTTTAAAATCCAAAGGATCACAATATTGCGATTTGTGGAAATCCGGAAAAATCTGGACAAATCACAACCCTGTTTTTTACAATAGTACCTTGTGAAAATTCTCTTTTGAGTAGTAAATAGTTCCGAAAAGAACCAGTTGGTTACAACTCAACGTTTCGATCAGTATGCTCTGATTGTCTTCATATGAAAAGCTACAAGTCTTACTTGCATTTCAAAGAATATCTCAGACAAATGGTAGATAACATAGATAAGATGTTTTGATAAATACATAAAAATATAAAATTATAATGAGATCAGCCAGAGCTACACCAATCTCCAAGAGGTTTTGTACATGTTTTCCCATTTGAAACATTTTCTTTGTCTCTGTGTATGTATGTAGCCTATTTCCCACTATGCCACGACACAACCTACACTGTATAGCACCTATGGCTAAGTCTCTCTGCAAGAAACATGGCATTGACTACCAACTAAAGTCACTCAGTTCTGCCTTTGTAGACATTGTCACGTAAGTAAACATCTCTTCAAATCATAGCTTTAAGAAAGTTCCACACAGAAAAATTGCAAATGAATTTTTATTTCTGGAGCAAGATTCCGAATGTATTCAATATTACTTTCTTGTCTCCTACACGTACAGGTCACTCGAGAAGTCCGGCAAGATCTGGTTTGATGCCTACTACAGCCTCAGACACGACCTTTGAGTCAAAGGTCACAAGGTATTAGTCTTTATGCAGCAGCTGTACATTCCGACATTGCAATTTGTAATTGATGAAGAAGCTTTTGTTAAAATGAACTAATTTTTTTCTCTAATAAAACATTATTCTTCAAGGCCCCTAATGTGCCAATACTAATTTATAGATCTCTAAAAATATATTATTATATATCTTGACATAAATATGTGGTACGAAGCAAGGTCCTAAAATTGACGACTAATTACATATTTCTGATGTGCTCTACTGAAATCAGACGGAATTGCACAGAGATTGGAACTGAGAAATAGCCAAAAAATTAATGTATATGAAACCCTTAATAAAGCAATATAAGGAAATAATATTTTTCTGTAATGCCCATAGCTGGGGAAAATGAAGTACCTTTGTAAGAAGTTAATTACTTAAATTATACCAAATGAAAATTGTAACTGTAAAGGTCAATAACCCCGTTTTGAGTTTTCGTAAAGACAAACATAAAAAATTATGTAATTCCGCTTTTGCACGTCCAATTAAAATAAGAAAGCTATCATTGTAAAGCTGAAGATCTCTACTCATTATCAATAACCAACTCAATTTTGATTTCTTGCCCAAATGTGTGTGATTTCGGTAGAACACATCACATTTGTTTCAAGGTGCAGTAATATATATATATATATTGCCGACACCTGGATAAAGAGGCCATCACCTGCCGAATGTGGCCAGCTTGTAACGGTCTTGACATAATACGACATTAACCTGGACATTCAGTCTGCCTGTCCGTATCATGTAGCGGACATCTTGGTCTTTCTTATACACACGTCAATGGAGATCAAAGGGAGGCTCTTGCCCAAAATAGACTGGTGCTTTTCGAACTGTATATCAGCGGTAATTAAAAGGAATAGGTAACCCAACTCAAAGATATACGGATGCTTATCAGACACCTTGTTTCATAGACATAAGTGAAACCAAAGCAGATTCTCTTTAGAATTTGACTCTTCTAGTCGTAGCAGGGTTAATTTCAAGTTGGTACACACTTTGGCAAAATGTCTGTAAATATATCCAGACTTTAAAAGACTCAAGAGATATCTGTACAACACCAACCTGTGATAGTTTCAGTTTATTTCATTGTGCCATTAACAAGAATATAGTCAAAACACATTCAAATCAGTTGCATCCATTCCAACTCCGAAATTCATTTCAAAATACTTTGATTAATTGTACTAAAATGATATCACCCCAGTCCAAAATATTTCCAAGGGATGATTGATAAAACATAGAGCATACAGATTGGAACGTCGAGTTGTAACCTCCAGTTCTTTTCAGAACTAATTACCACTCAATAGAGAATTTCACAATTAGTCTTACTTATCCTCTTCACCATGCATAGGTACAAGTCTTACCTACTTATCTTTTAAGTTTTGTGTATATCTGTGATCATTTATGTGGAGTTTTTTTTTGAGAATATTTCTAGTGTATAGAGGCTTCAAGAAAAATTTGGTGCTGAATAGGTGGTGTGAACTGAATAATGAACATTTCTAGGTTGTCGATGGTTTTATAAGGATATTTTGTGAAAACCATTTTTCCTGAAGAGATACATCAGAGTAGAAACAAAAATGACAGTGGTCCATTTTGTTTTTTGATTTAATTTAAAATCGGAGTCATTAGATCATTGATACATCAATAGAGATGCATCATTTCGCTCAAGGTTTCCGAGTTCTTTGAGGCTGTTATTTGCAAAAAAAACATGAGTGGTCTTTGTTGTTAGATGAACATTTTGAGAAACCATCCAGGTTACAACTGTGAAAGAGTCACATGTACCACAAGTTTTTTCGTTTTTTTTTTTTTTTTGTCTGTTTGGTGTACTTGTTATTAATCATAAATATGCATAAAATGCCCCATTTTGTATGTGTACAAATAAGTAAAAAATATTTGCACTTGCATGTTGATGTAAAATTAATAATTATTTTTCAAGAGATATCTGTATAATTTAGTTTAGAATACATTTAGTAAGATTAGATGATTGGATAAGAAAACCTATTGAGTTGCACGCTCAGTAACAGATGCTTCCAAAGGAAAGTGCAAATAATCGAAAATTTGTTTTTCATTTCATCAGTAATGTTTGGAATGATCAGCGTTAACATTAAATGAATTATCCTGATCATGTTGTGTTACAGTTGTGTAAATCTGTGTCATGTTTGTTCCAACCCATTGTCTTTGTGTGTTTCTAGTACAATGACATACAATGTATGTTGTACTGATATTATATTCTTATTTTCAGAGTCAGATCAAACTCTTCGACCCAGAAAGATGATAGATTTCTGTTTCTTCAATCTATATTCCTATTTTGTGTTCAATTTTGTTAAAAGTATTCAATTATAACATCAATTTAAAGTGGGTATAGCAATAGAACTTTATACCCCATTTACCAAAAAGTACGACCTGCCTTTAGGAATAGTTAGAACTATTCTGTTCTTGCAAACATGTTGGTAAGATGTGATTTTTCTGGGCTTTGGACACACTATCTTTAATGTTTCTGTTAATAGTGTCATTGCTGTATTTAATGAAACATTTGTGAAGACACCAGTCTGTGCTTGAAAAATGCATACACTGTATATTCAGGTATGACACTGTAACCAGTATTATTAATGTGCACACAACTATTCCATGGTCACAGTATATGTAACCATGGTTACATGTTGCCACAGTAACAGTCCGGTTATCATGGCTCTGACTGTATAATTGTTTTATTTTTTACTTTAATGCTTATCAAGGTTCTTTAGCTCAAGTTTACTATGAAGAGGGATTAAGATTCCATAAAGCTTAAGTTCGGATTTGATAAGCAAGAATTTGATATTGTTCCCATGGGAACGTCTGAACCTAAAGTTTTTTTTCTTCCTAGTGTTTGCTTTCTTCCTCCGTTTTGACATTCCTGTCTCTGACTGTTATGCAGGCCGTCAATACAGGATTTAGTTGTTATTGTTATGGAAAATGCACTTGATGTTTGTTGTACATGGGTAGATTTTCAGTAAAATTCAAATCAATTGTATAGTTCTTCTATGCAGGCAATTTTGCTTAGTAAATATCTTTGTTATAGAACCGAAAGCCTGCACAAGCAAATACACGCTCTGTGGAAGTTCGCCAGGGGCCATAGAGCTTCTAAGCAGAGAATTTTGCTAAGCAAATATTTTTAGTAAGCAATTCTATGAAATTAGCCAGTGGTAACCAAGAAATGCAATTTTTTTATCTGCTTAGCAACTCTTTGAATTAGTTGGTTGGATGTGAATTTACTCAACTGGCTGGTAACCAGGAAACACACTCAGCGAATGAGTATAACCCTAACGGAGGAGGGCCAAAGTCATGGTACAGCCAAGCCTTTGAGAAGCCCTGCCAGGCCTAGGCTACCTGGCCTCCTAATTGTCTTTTGTGAGTCCTAATCCTGTAACAATACAGTACTTGCCAATCAACATAACCTGGGGGGCCTAGCCCAGGCAAGTACCGGTAGAGCTCATTACGTAGGCCAGTAGGCAGGGGAAAAACCTGGGCCTGGCTGTACCATGACTTTGGCCCTTGTCACTAAGCCAATTTTTATCTGCTTAGCAGTTGTTTGAATCAGTTGGTTGGATGTGAATTTACTCATCTGTTTCTGTCTGTCGGGAAGAGAGATTTGTGTGTAAGGTTTCTATTAAGCCATGGGCTCTGCAGAAAGTCATTGTAAAGCCAGTTGAGTGTCGTGTAAAGATTAAAATAGATTTATTAGTTAGGAATACAGATTGTTTGGCTTGCTGTTGGAATTAACGTAGAACATGCAAGATCACGTAACTTGTAGTCTGACTCAAAATGTTTGTTCTTGAATGTGGAAGGATGGAAATTTTGGATGGTTTAATAAGTTCTTTGTAATAGTGTAGAGAAATCAAGTAATAAGCACCAAATAAGGTTTTTTCTGTAAATCTGATGAAAATGTACATTTTTTTCCCCGATTGAAATGGAAAATCTTGAATGTTTGAAGATTACTGATTACAAAAAGTAAAATGGTGATTTGTAGTAATTTATAATTAGATGACATTGAAATGTTAGGTTTCTGTGTAGCATATATGATAACATGTCATAAGAAGTCAGAATGTTGGAAAGTGTACATGATTTTTAAATTTACTATTAATTTAAAATTGTACGTTAATGAAGATATTCTAATCATGTTGTGATGACTGTCAAAATAGATAACAAAGCTTAGGTTATACTGGTATTTTTGTCAGAAATTAATTGTAATTAATGGACAAATTTCCGATTTATTAACAAAAGTTGAAATCAACATGCTTAGGCCAAAAAATAAAACAAACAAAAATCCAATTGCAGCCAAAATTTCTGCCGTGCTGTGTTTTAAATGACTTTTTCACATGAACGTTTGCCCGATTTGTGAGGCCTCTTAGCCACCATACATGGGAAATTTGCTTCCTGCATATCCATGTATCACGTTATTTCCCTGTTGGCAAAAAAAGAAGCGCGTCACCAAACTGATTTTGAAGCCGACCGATGACCAGAAACCGGACTTTTTTTTTTTTGGCATTACTCAAATATCATAATCCATGTAGAAACCCCCCCCCCTCATAACATCTTAGTTTTATCCTTTACAGATTCCCTGACTGCAAAACAATTATCATACCTGATTCTCTGTACATAGAAGGGTGCCATTCTATTTTCATTCAAGCCTCGGTCCTGTAGACTTGTATGGAAGGGGAATATAATGGTTGCAGGGCGATGAACATCTTGATAGGAAGAGCTTTATTCTGGAGATATTGATAATTAACCCTAAATAATTACAATGTTGGTAATGATACTTTGTTTATATCTGGAAAAATGAAGCAGAAATAAATATATCACTGCTGATTGTAAATAATCCGTTATTTTTTATTAATGTCTCCCCCATAAGCAAGGCCAATGGCCACTAAAGTGTAACGGGTTATGCGATATATCATCCACCATTTAAGCAAGATTACATTGTTGATGTTTTTCTTAAACTTCAATAGATCGTAAGTTGATGGAAAGCAGTCAGCTGGAAGGGCGTTCCATTATAATGCTGTTCTAGTGGGAAAACTATTCAAATGGAACTTACTCTTGGGGTCACTTTCTGAATTATCCTAAGATTGGAGCGTCAAGTTTCGCATTGCGTTTACACATGGAGCTTCTCATACATTAGTATGCATGGTGTACATGTACTGCATATGCTATTAACCCTTCTGTGACTGCAAGGGTCAAAATGTTGATCTACTTGCTATGTTATATCTAGTGCACTTAAAGGGGCAGTATCGTCACGATCAGAGCAGACTTTCAACAGGGCATGGAATCGGTGTACTAGTTAAAGATGAACACAGTGACTGCAAATTACTGCCTCATATATGCGGCAGCAACGGTAATATGACCTTATCATGTGGGGTATTATTTTCAGTAACTGAATAATCTAAATGAAGCACTCTGATTCCATGTCGTGTTCATCGTGATGATACTGTCCCTTTAAAAGTGAAACACTGTCAATCCTTACGTGTAGTAAGTACATTTACAGGTCAAAATGAGTCAACCGTTTTTGACTGGTAACAGCATTGTTGAGGGTGGTCAAAATGACAGTAAAAACCAGTCAAAAATGCCCCTGTGTTGCACATTTGGGAAAACAGTCGATTGAATGGTTTTGACCTCTATAGCTATGTGCCACTAAAGTGCAGCTACAGCACTTTGTAACATGCCAATCATTACGTTCTTTGGGCAAAATCTGACAGAATCTAGGTGCCAAGAAGATGCCATACTGCCTTGAAAACAAGCAAATGGACAACCCACCATCATGATAAATATCAGAATAATAGTATTACATAATCAAAGACTTAATTTATTTACTTTTCTGTATTCACAGTTGTTTACTTTACATAAATAATATCATTTGGAGGAAAATACTACAAATTAATGTTCACTTTGTATACAAGTTTACAATGCTTACACTTATTGAGTAAATCTATTTTCCAATTAATTGGTTGCTGAACAGATCAATGTGATTTACATTTAAAATAAGGGTTTCTAAAATATATTAACCCTTTTTTCGTCAACAGTACAATTTATAATACCTTAAAACAAAGAACTGAAACACATTGGGATTATATAAACAATGTGACTTCATACAACCACAAACCTTTACTTTAATCTGGGGACTGGGACTGGAACAGTGTGGGCATTAACTTAGAATGTGCAGATTGTGACACAAACCTGGATATAGTGGTCACCTGTCTAATGTGGACACTTTCGATCTTGATCACGCTGCAGTCATCTTGGTAAGATTTCCTTTACACAAAACCATGAAGTACCAAAGTTTGATCCTGATCGAAACGTTGAGTTGTCAAACTTCTCACTCTCGGAACCAACACAATATTAGGACTCATTAGACATATTCTCCATTGTTCTTCCACCATGCAAAGCTTCAAATCCAAGTAACCCTCCTACTACTACAAGGGTCAAAATTAGTCAAAATGTTGATATACTTGCCAAGGTATATCTAGTGCAGTTAAAAGTCAAACACTGTCAAACCTTACGTGTAGTAAGTACATTTACAGGTCAAAATGAGTCAACCGTTTTTGACTGGTAAAAGCATTGTCTGGTATTGTTCAGGGTGGTCAAAATGACAGTAAAAACCAGTCAAAAATGCCCCTGTGTGCACATTTGGGTCAACAGTCAAAACAGGCAGTTGACTGGTTTTGACCACTATAGCTACTTGCCACTAAAGTGCAGCTATAGTAGGAGGGTTAATCTTTGTTTCGATATTCTGTGATGTATCACTTACTAAACGGATATGTGATTTTGTTAACATGACTTTATTACTGAAGCTCACTACAGTGGTGTTTAATCAGTTCATGAAACGGGCTGGCATGTTTCTGAAAACAAAATCCAAATGCACTCAAATTTCTAACAAGCAATTTAAGGTTAAATCTAGCTTTCTGGATCCACGACTGACAGACCAGAATTTAAAATTGCACTTTTAAGCTCTGAGCTAAAACAAAATTGTTAAAAGTGAATTTCTGAAGACTCACTGATCAAGCTATTTTAAATGCATGATTGTATAAGAAAATAAACTTGCTTTTTGCACTATTCTCATAATCCGCGTATCATTTTTTTAAAATAAATTCATACAAACTCGTGATCACCCAATGAAGAGTCTTTCCTGAAATCCATCAAGAATTTCATGAAAATTAAAAAAAAAAAATGTTGCACAGACTTTGAGCAAGTAAACTTAACAATACACTATGGGGGTATGTTAAAAAAACAATCATTTTAGTTTAATCAAAAATGTTTAAATCTCATTCTCAAGCATTAAAATAACTTGCACTTGTTAAAAAAATATGCGTCTGTCCATTTAAGTAATTATGAGCTTATATATCGTTTATCAATGGTTGTAAAAAATGCAAAATAAAAATTGTTATTTTATCATGTATGCATAATAGAATATTCTCAGTCCCAAAATAGGAATGGCGTAACCTATGCTTGAGCTGTTAAATCACTGGCTGATCTGAACATGTACCTCTGCAGATCTGGACTTTCCAACACTTCTTGTAGAGGAAAACAAAGCTTTTCCCACCTGCCATGTTGAAAATAACAACATACTTTGTACAATTTTTGTCTATACTGTGAGACTGTGTTACTGTCCGTGTGTTTGTCATAAAACATTTTCCGCCAGCATGTGGTGTTTTTTCCTTAGCCTGGCAATAAGATACTATGCATTAAATAACTCTGTACAACAGTGATACATAGTGAGATTCCCAGGTTATATTTTCACCCAGCAGGTGCCACTACATCTCACTAGATCTATTAGAAGGGCAGTACATAAGGACATGTCAAAGACAACCGACACATTGAAGTTTTAACGCTCAGTGCAGTGCATACAAGCAACAGATCATGTCACACGTTCACACCAATATCCATGGGTGTACCAGTGCCATGGCAGGCAGCACTGTTGCATGTTTATATGTGCAGTTTTGTACTTTGATCAAAACTACCTCTTCCTGTTTCAACATGCAAAGCTTTCAAATAATACAATACAGGTTTGTTTCTGTCATTCAGACTTGTATGACTTGTGACTCGGATTCGGATTCGAGTCTAACTCAAGTCACTTTTTTGGTGACTCAGACTCGGACTCGAGTCACCATGTACAATGACTTGGACTCGTGACTCGGACACAAAATGCCCAATATTCACTATTTTAAAACATTGACAAAATAAAGAATGTTCTTGCAACATAGTGTTTAAGTCTTGTGACTTAATTTAAACATTGCGAACAGATTTCATAAAATTGATACCGTGCATCCTATTCCGTTGTAGCATAGCCTATTGTGTCCTTTCTGTTTACAGTAATGCGATCGTAATTGCTTACAGGAGCAGCGGCTGCATGAAAACAAAGTATGTCTTCCAGAAATTGATTACAATGAATTATATACCCAAGCTTCAGCGTACAACATCATGGGAATAAAAGCATGATAGTGATGGGTACCAGACTTATTACACTGTCCAAAAAACACTGGTCTTTCAATTTTCATGGTGTTTGCTGTCAATTCTAGAGAAATGGAATGAACATTTTGAAAAATTTTCATTCAGGAGGCTCTGTGTGGGTATTTGTGAGCTATTTCAGCGTATAAAATGTGATTTTATGGAGTTCATTTTGGAAACAATTTCTTAGTGCAGATGTGATAGTAATATCTTTCCCATATGTTCCTGTAGACGAAGCCAAATCAATATTTAGGCTAGACTGTATTTTCAACAACAACAAAACCTAATAAACTATGACGACTTTCTTTGGGAGTGAGGATGGGAGATGATTGTGCAAATTCCCTCCATATTCAAAATTAGGGCTGACATATGTTGGATTGTCGAAATTATCTTTTGTTAAAATGCTGCTCATTTTTATTTTCGGTAATATGTCACCGTAGCTGTCAGACTAACACATGTCATAAATATTTATTTTTATGGCTTTTTCAAAAGAGTTTAACATCTGTGTTAGTGCAATTGGTTATGGTCAATTGGTTTTGGATATTAGAGAGTGACAAGTTATTGTTTTATTATTTAAATGTTATTCTAGCAGTATATTACATTGGCTATAGACTGAAATGTGGAAAAAACATTTGGCTAAATGGAGAGCAATGTACAATGGCGTGGGGGTCATGAAAATTATAGTGTTCTTAACTTGGTCAGGGATTTTTCTTTATTATTATGCACAGTTGAAAAATAATGTATGCAAAAAATATGTAAATTTCAAAGGATGATGCCAAATTCCAATTCTAAACATTGTCCTAACAGCCTCCCCAGGCCATCCAACAACCTCTTTACCTGAGTAAAATATAATCATTCGGGTTCAAAACATTAATTTGTATAAAAAACGAAAAATAACGAAAGATTTGAGAAATTTCAAATCATTTTCGAATAATGTTGGGAAATTTTTGGAACGTGAGATACTAGTCCATATATCTCGAGTATTTTTTCACTTAACTATGAACCTTGACATATGTATAAGGTTTTCTTTTTTCATTTGAATTTTGGAGGTGACTCGTGACTCGGACTCGACCCACATCACTCGGGACTCAGACTTGAGGTTTGAGGACTCAAATACAAGTCTGCAGTCATCATCCCCTGAAAATAGAAGATTATACAGTGTCTGCAATGGAATACTGTACAGGGTTTGCTAGTCACAGTAACAAGTGATGTCATGTGTCACATGGTCTATACTACTAATAATTTTTCCGACATATTACAAAAGCCCTCTGCAGTTTACAATTGACCAATTGCCGTTTGGTCAGCTCCGTAATATATGTGTCTTGAACAGATCAAACCTTGTAATGGTTCATTGAAATAAATAACTACCTCTTTCGGGCAAATGAGGTTCCACTTGAAGGTGGTTATTTGAAGCATCCTTTTTCCATGGATACCACAAAATGCCAGTTAATGTAGTTTACAAAACGGGCAAGAAACCATTTCTAGAAGCGCTGATACTTTCAACATCTTCAGCAATACATCCATCCACAACTTGAACTTGCACTCTCTTGTTCTGCGGTTCGATTCTTCACATCAACCTGGCAAGATTATTTAAACTGATGAGTGTTCAACCCCCCTCGAGCTGCTCGGACTTTCAGCACGGTAGCAGCCATCTCACCCGACACAAACCTCTCGCTTGGCTATCTTAAAAAAAAAAAAAAATACTTGCACTTAAATGTCCCTGTTTCGATTCCAATCCGATGAGTCAGCGAGGGGTGGGTGTCATGAGATTATGGCAGCGGTGAATCGGGGACCTAAGTGGATGCCATCTATGCTAGAGGAACGTTTGAGCTCTTGAAACGTTTGGTCTCTTGCCTTCTCATCGCATAATCTTGAGATAGCCTGAAGATATTCAATCAAAAGAAATGCACACTTGTCAATTTGAATCCAGCAAATGAGAGACTTCAGAAATGTTTGGTGGCAGCATATCTGTCGGTCATGCTTAGCCCAAATGTTTATTATCATCATTCACGGGTGTGACTTGACAGAAGTAAAAAAATCCTGAAAAATGGGTAGTGGGCCTGGGTCTCCCTTTGGTCTAGAGGACAAAGCCCCCCTGAACCTCCTGGATGTTTAATTATGGAGGATTTACAGACTCTCCGCATCCCCACCAACAAGAGACTAGAGGTTTGGACACAATATAGGCTACTTCTTTTCTTTCTTAGGTGGCTACTTCCCTTCTTTCAAGAAAATTTTGAGGCAAAGGGAATTTGTAAAAAAATCCTGAAATCAGGGGGAAAAAATGAGAAATCACAGACCTGCATTATTACATCTGTATAACAGATACTGGCAAACTGACCAACAAATATGAAAATCAATTTGAGAAATGGAATCTGCGATTAAGTCAACACAGAAAGCTAAAAAGAAGAAAAAAGGACAACAAATCTATCCTTGGTTGGAGTCTGTTTATTTTGTTTCTGCAGACAGGCGAAAACACTGAGTATACTTAAAGCTACGTCCCATGCAAGAAAGACATCAATTTGTAATGAAAAGTTATGAATGTAAACAACGTTGATTAGTACCTCTAATGTTTGGGCTCTCTCCTTGCTGAGGGGTTCCAATGGAAATGAGATTTCATAAGCATCAGCCAGGGCACGGAGGTCAAAGTAGTACTTAGCGTAGACGCTTGATTGAACATTTATGTTGAATTGCAGCATCTCAAGAAACTGTCTCTCAAGTTCATTCCTGTAAAGATAGGAAAGTGGAAGCAAGATAATTAGCATCCCCCGAACCTTCTGAATTCATTAATAATTTTGAATAGAACCAGAAGTCTAATATACTATTAAACATGAAATGAACCAGACTATCCCTAACCTTCCCAAAATCCTCTTTGCTAAAGTGAAGGATTTTGAAGGATTGAAGTTACATGCTTCATGCTCTTTGCTAAAGTGAAAGATTTTGGAGGATTGAGGTTATTAGGCATACTTGCCTTTCCATGGTACATGTACATCCATGTTTGTTGTAGTGATTGCAAGGTCAGTGCTTGGGTCAGTGGACACTGTTTATTGCTCCATGCATGCAGGGAGGGTCCCTGGCCATGTACATGTATCACAGATTAGAAACACATGTGTGTATACATGTCATGTGCTTGCTTTACTACTGAAGGATTTTGGAGGATTCAGGTTATGTGTAAGCAAATGGGCCTAGGGAGTTAGGAAGGATTCAGGTTATGTGTAAGCAAATGGGCCTAGGGAGTTAGGAAGGATTCAGGTTATGTGTAAGCAAATGGGCCAAGGGAGTTAGTGAGGATTCGGGTTATGTGTAAGCAAATGGGCCTAGGGAGTTAGGAAGGATTCGGGTTATGTGTAAGCAAATGGGCCTAGGGAGTTAGGAAGGATTCAGGTTATGTGTAAGCAAATGGGCCAAGGGAGTTAGGAAGGATTCAGGTTATGTGTAAGCAGATTAGATTTGTATCACAGATTAGAAACACATGTGTGCATACATACTGAAGGATTTTGGAGGATTCAGGTTATGTGTAAGCAAATGGGCCAAGGGAGTTAGGAAGGATTCAGGTTATGTGTAAGCAAATGGGCCTAGAGAGTTAGGAAGGATTCAGGTTATGTGTAAGCAAATGGGCCAAGGGAGTTAGGAAGGATTCGGGTTATGTGTAAGCAAATGGGCCTAGAGAGTTAGGAAGGATTCAGGTTATGTGTAAGCAAATGGGCCAAGGGAGTTAGGAAGGAATCAGGATATGTGTAAGCAAATGGGCCTAGGGAGTTAGGATTAATCCACGACTTATTTAATGAAATAATGGATCTGGGATATTCATGATGTTGTATCGTAGTAACTGATGCACAAGTTATCAAATAGAAGTCAGAATTCTGTGACTAGCCAGTTCTGGAACTAATCTTAATTGCAAAACTTCAAACCCGAACATCCGTAAAGAAGCTGAAAACCCACAATCTCTACTCACATATCATCTACAGTCAGGTCTTTCAGGATTTGACAGTAGTCGACGTTCCACACAGCCTGGTCATCCCAGACTTTGGACGCGAGTAGAATTGCGCCGAGAACCATACGTTTCCAGTTAGCTGGCGTGACGTCGATCTCTGCGTACGTTAATAATCTTTCAAGATAGACCTTGGATTTCAAGAAAAAGGAACCAAGAAAACATTTACGTTTTTTTTTTTTTCAGCAGCACTAACAACTGAATTGCATGAAAAATTACTTAAATTAAAAATTGGTAGTTAGTTGTTTTCAGAAAGCAATGGCTAGGATTAAGTTTCAGTGAGGAGCAGGAATTTGTAAAGAGGCCAACTTCAAGGGACACTATCGTCACGATCAGAGCAGACTTTCAACAGGGCATGGAATCGGTGACCTAGTTTAAGATGAACACAGTGACTGAAAATTACTGGCTCATTTATGCAGCAGCAACGGCAATATGACCTTATCATGTGGGGTAATTTTCAGTCACTGTGTTAACCTAAAACTAGCACTCTGATTCCATGCCCTGTTGATCTGAAACTAGCACTCTGATTCCATGCCCTGTTGATCGCGACAATATTGCCCCTTTAAGGGTTTCTTTTCATTAGTTTATTTTCTTCAAGGAATAAATGTCTTACTAAGGTCACGATAGCACACTCTGAAGTCAGCTGGGCCGCGTTGAACAACATACGGATAAATCTATAGATGTGTTTATGCTCTGGGTTGACTTTATAATAATCATCCGGCACTGGATCTTTCTGCAAAAAAAGTAAATATGAGATTTCAAGTCAATTGAAAGACACAAATATATGTTTAAATGACCAAAAAACTGAGACAGGTTGTGAGTCTCAGTGCACGTCATACACTTAGTATTAGCCAGCCATACCTTTGGGTGTTTTTTGGACAGCCTGTTTACTAAATAGACACCCTGATTGATTTGTAAAGTATATGCAAAAATACTGGAAGTTTAACATTTGGACAGTCAGTTTTTTAAAGAATAACACTCTCTAAGGATGATGGTGGTAGTGGCGTGATGGGGGGGGGGGGGGAGATCACAATGAGCACATTGACAGATTGAATAGGGAAGACGGATAGCTAGCGATATTCACTCTCTATATTAACTCCCTGACGCAGTGTAGAAACACCGACTCACACATTTAATAGAGAGGAAAAAAAGTAGTCAATTACCGTGAGTTGATGCATCTTCTCGTCAAATATATCCATCTGTCTGTCCGATTCTCGATTCTTGATGTGATAATAAATAGCTAAAGCAACACTGAAAGAAAACAAATACTAAACTTGTCATACATGGACCAAGGACTACTGCTCCAGAAAAAAATACTATCTCCAACAACATTTCCCAAAATTATTAAGTTATTGAGCCATACATTGTTTCAAATACAGTACATATCCTTCTACATGTCGAGGGTGTGATTGGGCAGTTTTGAAAAATCCACGTAAATTTTGCTAGGGGTATTGGGGCCGCTGTTGTGAACAGCGCTGGGGTGAAATCTATAGTTCTGAGCGTTTGCTTTGCTTTTCTTTATTGCTTAAATCTTTAAAATCAGGAGGATAACAACATTTTGTGTGTGCATGTAATGTATAAATGTACCCCCCCAGTCATTGCCATGCATGTTAATTAACCATGCATTTTTTTGTGTGTGTTCACAATTGATGTCGAGTGTCACGTCTGTTGTACATGTTGTTAACGTAATATACACTGTACAATAGGGACAATGACGTCAAGATCAACAGGGCATGGAATCAGAGTACTAGCTTTAGATCAACTCAGTGGGTGAAAATAATACCCCACATGATAAGGTCATATTACCATTGCTGCTGCATAAATGAACCAGTAAATTTCAGTCACTGTGTTCATCTTAAAATACAACTTAGGTAGGATACCGATTCCATGCCCTGTTAAAAGTCTCCTTTGATCTTCATGATATTGTCCCTTTAACCCTAACTCCCTAGACCCATTTGCTTACACATAACCTGAATCCTCCAAAATCCTTCAGTAGTAAAGCAAGCACATGACATGTATGCACACATGTGTTTCTAATCTGTGATACATGTACATGGCCAGGGACCCTCCCTGCATGCATGGAGCAATAAACAGTTTTAGCCAGTTTCGGTCCAATGCCATGATAGTTTAATTCTCCAAGGAAAAATTGTTGAACTTTCCTGCTGTGTTTATGCTGTTGACATTTGATATTGCACATTCTGCTTGGAGGTAGGTATCACGGTACAAACTCAGTACGTTAGAGCTGAGTTTAACCAACCAGTACGCACTTGGTGAAATAAAACGCAGTTACGATTATGAAGATCACGAAATATAACTAAGCCAGAACTTTGTATTTCTCACCTCGACTGGTCCTGGCTTTTCCGAGAAACATGTGAAAAGTTAACTTTCACTTTCCATCACAAACTTGTTACAGAAATACTTTTGTAATTAAAACCTTTTTAATTTTTTTTCCTTTATTATTTTTAAGAGCGTTTATTTTCAGAAAGATAACTTTGTATACTAATATAGTTTAAGGCAATCTTTTAAGAAACATACTTTGGATCACTTAAATTTAGGGCAATTATCAAAAGTGGACAGTGCCTTTAATATCAGTAAGAAATCATGACAGCAGGGGAGACAAGTCCACAATACTGCATTGTATCATGCCTGAAATCATATCATATCAAATGCCTTCCTTTGTAGACGACTTCCTTTCAAAAATAGATACCACTTAGTACAAGAAAAAAAAAACATGCGATATCAGCAAAAGGAATTCCCCCTTGCTAAACCACATTAAACCTTGAGTCATGGTTTGTATCAGGGACCGTAGTCATAAATATATATCACATATACTATACAAACAACAAGTTTCAGCTTAATCCTAACCACCCAATATCCTGCAAGATCCTACAAGGGGCACTTTTTTGGCAAAAAAATCAGCACTGTTGGAAATTGGTACTTTCACCTCTTCAAATGGGGCAAAATTACTACCTGGCAAGAAGTACAGGCCATAAGTGCTGAATATGAAAGATCAACGAAAATACATGGTGCATTTTGAAGATAAGGGCATGTTTCCAAAAGTGCACTGGAGGATTTTGGAGGAATTTTGGAAGGTTCCTAGCCAGAATACCTAGGGGGTTAGGGTTAATATATTGAGTCATTGACAAGAAAATAGTGAAAATGCACTGAGATTTTTTGGATTCATTTGCAGTATTTAAGAAAGAGTACTTAGTCCTGGAACATAATATTTCAGAGGATATAGAGGTTCTCAAATTTGGACAAAATTTTTTTCATCACTTTCTAAAAATTGTGTTACTCTCCGGCAAATTTAGAGGGCTCAGGGAAATTTGTGAAGAAAATAAATTCTAAAGTTAAGCAAATATCTTGGAGAAATCGCAGGGCTTCGATAATCTTCTTCATGTCTTGTACACAAAGGCTTTACAGTATACGCCACATATGACCATTGATCATCTTATGAAGTGGACCACACTCAACCACATGCACTTTTACCTAAAGCTAATTAACAAGCCGTTTCTCAAATTAAAATCAAAAACAATTTCCTAGGAGATGCATGCACTAGGAGATGATTTAATTTATTGCAACAATTTTGTGTAATAGATGTGTTTCTGTATGACCTACATATAGTCCTGGATAGTAAGTCTTGGATAATCAATATAAGTCAATAATAGGATCGGTGGTCACATTTAACCCTCCTACAATCAGCGCAATTTTTGAAACCCATTCAGGCCACTCCAAGCCATTAGCTGTTGCCAGTGGCCTCCTATGGTTACCCTTCTGTGCACTGTCACACCACTGAGATTGCAGGGTAAGGTGGTCTCCCATTGATACATGTACATTGCAGGCCATACTAATTAATACATAATAATAATAATAATAATAATAATAATAATAATAAAGATTTGTAGCGCGCACATATCCACCCTGCTGAGCGCTCAATGCGCGGAAACAAAGATAAAACATGAATACAAATAATATACAATGATAGCACAGGGAAAAATTATGTACTGAGATACATGTACCTACAATGCAATTACAAATATACATCATCTTTGAAGAATTGTGACATAAGATGAGTTTTAAGCATCGACTTAAATCTAGTTATACTATGACAAGATTTGAGTTTAGTTGGAAGATGATTCCAGAGTCTCGGAGCCGCGACAGAAAAAGACCTATGTACATGTGTATGTTCAACCATTCACAGTGGCCTTGGGTGGCACACAGTTGGTTTTGTAAGATTACTTGGAAAGGACAGCAGGCTTGTACATGTATGTACTAAAGGTTGGTGAAGAACATATTGAAAATTTAGTGGATCGGAGTGGCCTCCATGTGTAGTAGGGTTCAGATTGGATTTATGTAATTTAACCTGCTAGGTTCGAAACGTAAGGCCAATAACCATTATTTTGCATCTTCAATCAATGAATAAGACCATGAATAAGATCATTATCACAAAATGAGATCAATATCACGATTCTGGTTTCACCCCCTCCGTGCCCAACTCACCATTTTATGGTTGACTTGAGATTCGGCTGTGTGACGGTGCTGTCATCGATATATATCGTTGAGCAGGAACTAGACTTGGTCAGTCCTCTGCTTCTTCTGTGGTTAGTTGCGTGGGTGTTCAGTAACTGGAGTTGATTCTGTTTCCTTCTCTCTCGGACAACTTCTGAGCGAGGAATTTTGGACCAAAGATTAAACTTTGACCCTTATTAGATTAAACCTAACAAGCTGCCGGTGGGGGGGAAGGGGGGGGGGGGGTAGGAGTTTGTGGCTGTTGTGGGTATTGAAAACTCAGCCAACTGTTTGTATCTTGAATCATATACATATAATTATAAATTTTAAGAATTTTGAGGGTGGGGAAGATTATCTCTGATTGCTTACTCTGTAGATGTTTGTGAAAACCTTTTTAAACTTTGGATTGCCCCTTTAAGTTGAAAGTATCAGATCTGGACATTTTGATCTTGGTTCTCGCATATAAATTTAATTTAAAATGCTCCACTGTTGTTTTGCTCAGGATGTGAAATCTTACAGGAATTAATCTTATAAATGGGCAAAAATGTATTTGTTAGAATTTTCAAAGGTATGCTTACCCAATGTTTGTGACTTTGACATAAATAGAGTACTTGTTCTTGGGTGAAGCGAAGGATCCTCTGTATCCTCTATAATAGAATGAAATAATTGCTTCAAAGCGTTGTCGAGATCCCTATTAAGGCATGGTGAATATCACTGTGCCAGTCACAAGATCATCTAGGCGTCAGACTATTTTGAACACCTAGCCTCATTCTGAGTCTCATAGACTTGTGTGTTTTAGAAACCAATGTGGCTGCCCTTGGCTTTCACGCCACAATGCCCTGATAGTAATTATAAACTGATGTTTTCTCCCATCTGCAAAAGTCATTAGACGGTAATCCTCTAACATGTACTCTGATGAATCATTGGGTTTTATACATGTTTATGTGTAGATCTACATGTATTCTGTTTGTAAGTTTGACATAATTCCAATATAAATCACGCCCACTTCGCAAATGCTGGCTCCAACAATCATTGGAAATGCATTGACCACCCTTTTCTTTCAGGATTTACGCAAGAAATTAGAAAGCTCGGGACTTGCATATAACATATGACATAAAACACAATAAAGGGGGCCACTTTGCATCCGTCACGTTAGCAGTTTTTCCAATGGTTCTTATTTATTTTTAAGTACCTGAAACCGACCAAAAAGTGTTTCAACATGTAAATGGACATGCAGGCTTATACTAGAACTAATATGAGTTGATTTATTTATTTTTTAAATTTTTAAATTAATTTTTTTACCCTCAAATTTCCATAAAAATTGGACGGAAAAAGTTACCTCACTTTTCCGTCCATTTGTTGATGGAAATTTTAGGGTAATTAAAAAAAATAATAGTAATAATCAACTCAAATTATCTTTAGGATAAGCATGCATGTCTATTCAAATGTTGAAATTCTTTTTGGGTGGTTTCAGATATTTAAAAAAAAATTACAACCATTAGAAAAACTGCCAACGTGACGGTAGGAAAGTGGCCCCCTTTATTGTGTTTTATGTCATGTGTTGTAAAGACTCAAAATCTTATGAACAAAGTCAATTTCTGCCTCAAGAATCACTTTTGCATGTTAAAATAAGGAATTTAGGGTTAAATTACACACAACGGTATGCTGGCTTTGGAACTGGTAGAAGCGAAAAACCAATGTGCGCACGTATTGTGTATCAACTTACAAACAGGATATTGATCTTCTGTAGGATCTATCTACGTACATGTACTTCAAACCATAAAAGTAAGAGATGCCTAACAACAAACATGTCAAAGAATTGTTCATCTACACGTATCAACATGCGTCTGTGTACGTAATATTCCTTTCAATACGTAACCATGTACATGTAACACACTAATCCTACATACAGTACATGTTATGTATGCTTCCTATTGTAGTAATTCTGTGAACTCTGTTTAACGCACACCGGTACAAGCCTCGGCTTATCATGACTGTGTCTCCATACACAAGGTTTTGAATATTATATTGTATTACACAAATGTACATTGACTACATGTATGTTTGTATGGAAATAAATGCAAAATTAAATAGTTTGATCCCTCAAAACCCTATGAAAAACGAATGGTTTTGAGAATAGGAGGATTTGATTGATTGATACGTGTACAAGGCATTTAAATTTACATGGAAGGTACATTCTTGTGTACTTCAAATTTACATATTACATTTTGACATTTTAGTGTACGCAGTGAAAAAATGTGATGTAATTTATGATCCGATTCACCTACCAGTCACAAGTGGGGAGGGCGATACATTTTGATCACAGTATAAGTGGACCGGTGATATATCACGCTATCACATGATACATCGGTGCATCGCTTAATGGCAATAATGGCCTGGACGGCTTGACTGGTTGGTGGCGCTTTACAACATGGCTGCCCCCCCCCATGTGTGTGCTATTATTAAGTGATGATGCCGATGTATCATGTGATAGTATACAAATATTGACTGTTTTCACTCGTGGTACAGTAAAACTAGCCTCCTGAGGTGATCCCTGGAGCATTCTATTTTGCCGAGGCGAAGCCAAGGGAAAATAGAACACTCCAGGGAAAATAGAACACTCTAGGGATCACCGAGGGAGACTAGTTTTACTGTACCACGAGTGAAAACAGTCAATATTTGTTTTATAACACCTCATACGTAAATTCTGCACAATTTATTAAGAGACCTGCTACAATAAATCAAACCAATACATGACTTTCATTAACTTGACAACACTCTAAAATTAATTAAACTTCTGTAACACTGATTTATTCATGTTGTAACAACAGCATTGACGCGTTTTGACCACTTTCATGGGCTAGTTCATTGGTTGCCATGGGCTAGTTCATTGGTTGCCATGGGCTAGTCTTTCCTTGTTTGCTTGGCATTACAGTAAAATTAGCGAACATCATGTGACACGCTCTCAACCAATCACAAGACAGAATCTACGTACATGTATGAGGTGTTATAATGTGATATATCACCGGCCCACTTATCGTGACCAAAATGTATACCTTCCCCGCTTAGGCCTGCTACTTATGACGGGTAATTGAATCGGGTGAATTTATCTACATCTACATGCATGATCACTGTTTGTGACTTGAACATGCCCTTAACCCTAACTCCCTAGGCCCATTTGCTTACACATAACCTGATTCCTTCCTAACTCCCTAGGCCCATTTGCTTACACATAACCTGAATCCTAACTCCCTAGGCCCATTTGCTTACACATAACCTGAATCCTCCAAAATCCTTCAGTAGTAAAGCAAGCACATGACATGTATGCACACATGTGTTTCTAATCTGTGATACATGTACTGTACATGGCCAGGGACCCTCCCTGCATGCATGGAGCAATAAACAATGTCCACTGACCCAAGCACTGACCTTGCAATCACTACAACAAAAATGTATGTACATGTACCATGGAAAGGCAAGTATGCCTAATAATCTCAATCCTTCAAAATCCTTCACTTTGGCAACGAGAATTCGGGAGGGTTAGGGTTAATACACAAACACAATATGGAAATTTGTGCATTAGTTTGTATATCTTAGTTGTGTTTGTTTACCCTAAAATGGTGGTCACGCTTTCTGCCAAGCGTTTGAGCCACATACATGTAGTAACAATTGTCATGTAAAGGCTTCATTCTATTGTCAATCTGTGCTGATAAATTGACAGGCTGGATGGTGTATTGTTAACCCTAACGTCCTAGGCATTCATTTGGGGTCCAGTACACTGTACTACAAAATACTACTCAATTCTCATAGACCAGTGTAGTAAAAGTACACTGTACTACAAAATACTACTCAATTCTCATAGACCAGTGTAGTAAAAGTACACTGTACTACAAAATACTACTCAATTCTCAGACCAGTGTAGTAAAAGTACACTGTACTACAAAATACTACTCAATTCTCATAGACCAGTGTAGTAAAAGTACACTGTACTACAAAATACTACTCAATTCTCATAGACCAGTGTAGTAAAAGTACACTGTACTACAAAATACTACTCAATTCTCATAGACCAGTGTAGTAAAAGTACACTGTACTACAAAATACTACTCAATTCTCAGACCAGTGTAATAAAAGTACACTGTACTACAAAATACTACTCAATTCTCATAGACCAGTGTAGTAAAAGTACACTGTACTACAAAATACTACTCAATTCTCATAGACCAGTGTAGTAAAAGTACTCCATACTGCAGTTTACTCAAGTAGTATTTTGTAGTATTCAGTGAGGTTAGGGTTAAAGCCTCTTATCAAATTATATATGCATGTATGAATTTAATCATTTTGGATATATCATAAATTCACAAAAACCACCAAAATAACTGCCAAAAATATGTGCCAAAACACATCATACATGTACACATAATATTCAAATATGTCAAATATTTATTTCTTACTTGTTTTTAAGCCGAGAAATAAATTTTGCATGAGAAGGACTGACATATTTTTGCATGATTTTCTAAAAATACGTGTTTCCATGTACAAGCTTTGACTGATCTTAAATCCCAGTCATGTAGGCAACTGCAAAGATGTGAACACTGCACAGAATACCCTCCATGTAATTATAAACCACCTCCATTGTACAGACTATGCATTCTTGATGAAAGAAACTCCACAACATGTAATCCATGTGTGTTATGATAAACAACACTTGTCAGGCGAATATATCTCAAATAGCTTCCAGTCAGTCACAGGTTCAATTGATTTCCCTTTTTTTCCCCCATTCTTTTCATTTTGTTTAAAGGCGAGACGAAATACATTTCAGAGCAAACCATTTGCATACAACAATGGCCGACGATGCTTTATTGTACAATCGAATAAATGCATCGAGGACAAAAAATATTAAGCACATACATGAACCCTTTGATACATGTTCCCAATGTAGCATCTGAAAGGGAACGAAGCGATGATGCAGATGTGAATGGGAAAGCGGATTACCGAGCAAGGTGCGAAATTAAGGGTTGCCCTCCAATCCTCAAATTCACTGGCGCAACATACTGAACTAATATTGGGCAACCTCAATTTTCAACCAATTTTTCTTTGATTTAGGTGATTTCAAAATACACAAATATCTTAATCAATTTGTACCATGTATTGTATGTATATACCACAATCATTCATGGCACCAAATTTCTTGGGCAACCAAACTGACAGATGGGCAATGAGATTCATTTGCTTTTTGCCCTACTACAATGAGTTAATTTTCTTAATTTTGCACGACGGTAAGCAGGACGAGCCGAAATAACCGAGTAAAACAAATAGTAATGAAATAGTGGATAAATTTAGCAAGGGATAGCAGATGGGGTTCGGGACAGGGGTTTGAAGATGAATGCATTCGGCGAAAGAATGGAATACAAAAAAAACACAATTTCGTCAACAAATTTCGACAATCACATGAGTCCTATCTAATAAGGACATTTGACCTTTTCCCTTTTCATATATGATATCTGATTCCAACTTGCTTCCATGCGTAATTTGATCTCGGAATCACAACAGGACCTTAACCAGGTCAGGGTCACAGAGCATCCTTTGAATTCCAAACTGTGGACACATGTACCATTGTACACAAATGTACATATTTGTACATATTACTTCGCATACACATAAATTACTTGACATTATAACCCTCCTACTGTTTGACCATTTGAAACCATTCAAAATTTCCACTTACCAAAAAGCCCATTGGTTTTGTACACACATGGTGATACCATTTGAACAGCGTTGGTAGCAAGCTTTACTACCATTCAAATCCATTCAAATGCATAGAAGGTCCATTGATTCACCACTTAGAAGTATCCAAACAAGGTTTTGTATTAGCTGTACTACCATTTGGAAAGATCCAAACAAGGTTTTGTATTAGCTGACCTACCATTCAAAACCATTTGGGGGAATCAATACTGTACACAGTTATTTCACCATTCAAAACCACAGAATCGAATGGTTTCAAATGGTGGATCAACTTGTAGGAAAAAGGTACCAGAAGTAGGAGGGTTAACTTGAGCATTTCTAATACAAATTTCCTAACAAAAATATGCAAAACAGTGCAGAAAATCTTTAGCTCCTTTTACAATTTACCATACACGTTTTTCGTGTTTTAAATTTTGTTGGAATGATTTGCCTCTGTACATTCGTGAATCTCAAACTGTTTACTCCTTCAAGAAGAACTTAAAAACCCATCTTATGTGTATTGCCTATAAGGACTACTAACATTCATTTATGCATTTTTTTATCTTTTGTTTAGTATTACACTCACTGGCCATAAGTATTGCAACATCCCCAAAGTTCAGTTTGGAGAACCGTGTTACAATAATTTATTTTATTTTATTTACACTACTTAAGACTTCTTGAAAGTGCCTGTGTTTTGAAGTCAATGTTCTTTTTTACTGTTCTTGTTCGGAAATTATGTAATACACGATCGATGAAATCGGATTAAATGATCATCTCACCTGTTACTTGTAAAGTGCTATTTTGAGCATGTTGCAATACTTTTGGCCAGTGAGTGTATATTGCATTTGCTATTGTATTGTTATGCTACTGTATGATTTCTTGTTTACTGTAAAGCGCCTTGAGCACTTCTTGGTGGATATGTGCACATTATAAATCTTCTGTATTATTATTATTATTTTTTTTTTACAACTCTGAATTGGATGTATTTTCAGTTTATGATAGAAAGCAACCACATTCCAAGAGCACAAATAAACAGTATATTGCCACGTTCCTTGTACAAAGGGAGTAAATTAATTTCAAATGAGATATTCCACAAAATAGTTTACTGAAGCAAGGTTAAACAATTAATGTCAAGCATTTGACTAGTAATTAATTTTATGACTACATCATTCAATTATTCTTGCTTCTGTCTTTTGCGTTTTGTGGAAAAAATACTTCAATACTACTTTTCTTAACGAAAAATAGCGATGTTTTGATTTGTAAAAAATGCCAGTAAAATAAGGATTCAAAGGATCCTTAAAACCCTAACTCCCTAGGAAATTTTTCTCGGAACCATCCCAAATCCTCCAAAATCCATCTACATGCAGTAAAAAGGTATCCCCAATTGTTGGACTTTGATGCAATTGGTACAGTAGCAAATGCAAAGCATCTATGGCTTGGCTAGATACACAGTCCTGAATAAAAAAAAGAAGCAGTTTGAAGGATTTGGTACACATAGCTACATACTCTATTCGCTGGGCTATATTGTGGAGTACTGAATCCACCATAATCAGGCAAAACCAGGGGGTGGATTTTGATGGACTTGGGGTAGTTGGGTTAAGGAAAACGACAGTCACGACCTTACCTTCAACGAATTGTTCTCGATCGCTAATATGCTGCAGGTTTGGGAATGATTCGTTGACCTCTAGTTTCAGACTATCTTTCTTAACGGCTTTGTAGCCCGTATCATTGTGTTGCGGTCGCTGGACGTTGTTGGTCCGTCTCGTCTTATCGGCGTCCTCATTGGCCTTGCACTCTAGGCAGTTCCCCATAATGAACAATACTGTAAATGCTTCCCACTGCCACTTGCTGTGGGATTGTAGTAGTGTGATGGTATCGTCTACTGGTGTGGTGAAAACCCTTTTTATTTTTATATCTGTGGAAATATGATATTCAGGACCAATTTATCATCTAGAATTTTGAACAACATAAGAATGCAAAGTAGGGCTGTGTGTTTTCAGTTATTTTGGAAACCGGATACCCAAAATTTGAAATCTTCGAATACCCAGGTACCCGTAAACAATTTTGTAAAAAACACAAATACTCCTGAATGTATAAAATAACCAATATGAACACAAGTTTCAAACAAAAGCCGGCAAGTATGTGAATGGTTTAAGCCTGCAAGTTTGCGGTTTTAAAATTATCCGTGTAACCGTATGTTTTGCGGTTACGGTTAACCGTAACCGACGTTCAAAGAAAAACAAAGAAAAAAAAAGTCTCGGGAAGTTTGTTCATAATCTTATTTGTTACCACGTGAATGGCAGATATTGTTCAAACATCGCTAATTTAAAGATCGTAATCGCAAACAAAAATGATATACACATATCAAGAACAGGTGAAGAACATTCCCCTGCCCCTATACAACGCCGACAAACGATGCCAAAATTCACTCTTGAAGACTGAAGTACGTACATATGCGTAACAGGCGGCGTATGGGAAGTATTGTGTACGGAGATTACCTAGCCCCTGCCCCATTGGCTCTCAGCCAACATTGTTGACAAGCCCGCGCCCAAAAGAACCAATCATGATGCCCAGGCGAGAACGTGGGAAGTATTGTGTGCACGGAGATTACCCAGCCCCAGCCCCATTGGCTCGAAGCCAACATCGCTGACAGCCCGCCCAAAAGAACCAATCATGATGCCCAGACGAGAACGTGGGAAGTATTGTGTATGGAGATTACCCAGCCCCAGCCCCATTGGCTCGCAGCCAACATCGTTGACAGCCCGCGCCCAAAAAGAACCAATCATGATGCCCAGACGAGAACGTGGGAAGTATTGTGTATGGAGATTACCCAGCCCCAGCCCCATTGGCTCGCAGCCAACATCGTTGGATGTTTAAGGCAAATGTGGTTATTCATTGAACCGGTAGAGCCCCCACCAAACGCCAGCTCGATGCTACATAAACGGCACTTCACAAACTTGCCTCCACTTATCTTGTCAAAAAATGACCAGACTTGACTTCCCGTACGCGGCATATTTCCAAATGATTAAGTCGCTATGAATTTTGTTTTGGCTGGACCATCACTTTCGTTTTTTTTTTCATTTTAATTGTTTAGTATTTTTAATGTTTTTATTGTAACATTCTTGTAATTTGGCCCTTGGGCCACGAGAGGAATGCAAATAAACCAATATAATAATAATATAATAACAATATAATAATAATTTCTTGACACGGAACTCACGGAAGATCGAATGAATTAAAATTACGGAATTGCAAAAGCAGGAATGAAAATTTCACAAATACCGTCACGTACGACCGTGGTCTAGTACTGTCTAGTACCTGTCTATAGAATGCACATGTCCAGAGCGTGCACAGTATTTATGCACACCTGGACTGTTTATATCTAGGTCAGCGGTTTTCAATGCCGGTTCCGCCGTCCACCCTTTGATGTTTGAAGACAAATTAAGCGGTAACAAAATGCCACTCGCGCTACAGTTTCTTATAAGAAATGCAACTACAAAGACGCCATTCAAGGAGAAAGGGCAATTACAAACACGCGGCATTCTAGATCTTCAAAAGATCGGGATTTGTTTTTGCTCGCCCGCAACTTGATTGATGTCTTCTTCGCGTACTACTCTCCAAAAATGGAAGGGTCGATTTAAAAAAAATAGATTAAGGTTAACCGAACCGGAAAAACGTAACCGTGTAACCGTGTGAACGGTCGGTTAACCGTGTAACCGTGTAACCGTTGCAGGCTTAGAATGGTTGTTGGCAAATGTTACTTCTAAAGTAGGCAGTTTCACGCAAGCTGCCGATGGTGGCGCTATTTTTGATGCCCTTTTTTCTGTCGAAGCTGTGACCCGCCGAAAGTTCGTTGACGCGCCCGACCGTACACGTGAAAATGCATAGGCGCAATATCGCTAGCGCCTGGTTACACTGATGATGAGGCTTCAATGTTTTCCTGGACGCCATTTTTATGAGCATTAAATTGTGCAGTCGATAAAAAATAAATCAGTGACGGGAAACCTTTCGTTATGGAAATACCGGCACTTGAAGTTCGGAAAGTTTGGACGATTTCTTTGTCCAACTTTCATGGTAAAATACTAATATAAAGAGTAGTCTATTGATGTTCTAGTGTCGATAAAAGGATACTACACACCGTGGTTATCTTAATTGGTCAGTCGATGCCAACTGTAACGTTTGTGGGAAAACAGTGCAACTTGCGGAAAATGACCCGACGGCAAATAAAATAAAAAAATCACCGCTATCGGCAATTTGACTCGCTGAATCGGGGTATCACGCACGGGTGGAATTTTTTATTCAATGTGATTTTTTATTTATAAAAGGGGGATAAACTTTGCATGCATTTGAAGGTTAAAGCAAACTCATCTGGGAGAAATTGTAACCTGTAATTACAATGGTCACAACTTTTCAAATGAAACTGGCCTCCAAAATGACCAAATATTTAAATCAACAAAAATTCGTAACTTTGCATAGGGTTAACCTATCATGACAATTGACCCCTCATTTTCTTTCTAATTTTTTGCTCTATCCAGTGATATGACATTTAAAAGAATTGAAGCAACTTCAAATTTTTATGAAACTGCCTATCTAAAGCCTTCATCCAAGTTTTCTTCATTTTGTTAGCAAAAAATCAGAGACTTATTTTGTGTGGCTTTAAATGTTCAGTCGGAATTTTAAAAAGTCGTTTACGGGTAATTGGAAAACGAAAAATGAAACTGGGTAATGACATTTTCGGTCGGGTATCCTGATTTTTCATAAATAAATATCCTGGAATAATTTGAAGTATATGTCCATCATCATCCATATGTTCTCCACCTTATGACTGAGGTAGGTAAGATTACATTATTAGTTATATTGAATGAGAAAAAGTGACGGTCAGATACGACATTCTACCCTTTATTTCCCCCTCCAATATTGCCCCTCCCCCCTTTTATTTGTAATTCCCACTAAGGCCAATGAAAGTTGATTACTAGTTTCTCGTCAGCCATTTATCAAATTTTGGTGAGGTTTTTTTTTCATTATTCATTATTCATTATTTTTCATCAAGGAAAAATGCAACCCATACACATACACAAACTGCCATTTTGAAACAGATGAAGGCATGACAACGATCGATCAATACCAACCTCGTACCACGGCGACAATACACGACCCGGATAGGCCGGGCACATAGTATGCGATCTGGAAACGAGGTTGCAATTTGTGTGACCTGTGAACGTCATTCCGCGGCTCTCAGCGGCTGCACCAGCTGCATGTACACTATATACCCTGCATGCCATGGGTTTTCTTTCGCAAATCTGTGAAGCTAGGCAGATCAGCGCTTCCCATGGGCCCAGCTGTATGGAAGGTGGGCACGACCGGTATGTTGCATGATACAGCGAAGCTGCAAAAACATCGACCGCGCAATCGGAATGGTTACTTTTAGCTTGGGAGTAGTTTGCGTCGGATTTTCCGGATTTTCCCAAAAAATTTTTGCAAAATAATGAAATTTTGGCATAATGAAATTTTTTGGTGCGGGGCCAAAATCACGTGCGGGCGCTGACGAGAAACTAGTAATCAGCTTTCATTGGCCTAAGCATAAGTTCCTGAATCCTAACCAGTAACCCCTCAAGCCAAAACAAATATATTTTTGAAAGTTTTGGTCATTCACACCCTTAAAAAGTGCAAGTGTTATACAAACATCTTTCCCTCTGCTCTGCTCTGGTCATCTGCTGTTAAAACGATTAACGTTAAAATACATTTGCAAATTGCATGAACTTGGCCAACATAAAAGAAATAATAAACAAGTAAACAACTTGACAACAACATTAATTAACATAACAGTTCGCAAGTCACTCTTTCCACCAAAAGTACAGATTATTGATTATGTCCATCTAGATCCATTATTGTGTGGTGATGACAAAGCAGGCAAGCAAACATGTTTGCTAGCCACAGCATTTTTTACGTCAAAGGGCGAAACACGATCGGCACTTCTGCCTAGTTTGCAGCTAGCTGAGGCTGAGCGCTCAGCTGAGCGACGGACGGACATGAAAACCCAAAGACTGTAACTAGTGTAAGTGTAAGTGCGATCGACCGCTTTTATATTCGCTTAAATAAAGTAATTTACCAACCTTACAGCTAGACTAACAGCAGAGCATCATCAGAACATTCCTGACGGTGTTTTTGAAAATCTGTCTCCAGACATTTTGTGGTGAAATAACTGACCAAAGTGTTCTGTGTGCACGTCAGTCCCGTAAATTCACCATTACTACATCATACATGCTGCCATAATGGGAAGAGACTGGTTTCCACATACAAATGCGTTGAAGACTCTGCATTTTAATTGAGGCGTGGACCAGACGAATACACTTTGGTGAAGGAGGTCATGTCAAGTTGCAACGAAGTCAATGTAATTTGGTCGTAAATGACGTCAGAGGGTGGAGGAAACGTCCCCAGATATAAAATCGGCCCAGACAATAGAGTCGGGACAGAGATGTGACTGGCCTTTTGTTGTTGACCCAACTGAACTGTAGCCGGACAGTGGACAACAATTATCCTGGATCGAAGTCCGTGATCAAACACGACTTAGGGAGCTCGGCTGCCAGCAGACACTACGAAGTTTGTGCGGTGATCATTCTGCATGATCTGTTTGTTCGACAAAGGGGTCGTCGGAAGAAGCACAGCCATTGTTGTAACAATAAGCCAGAGTTGTCAGTATAATTGGTGGCTTTCTACATTACTGAGCATCATTTTGTTGTATAAATGTAACACTAGTAATAAGTTATTCTTAGGAAAGAATGTCGAACCCCACTTGTGCACAATGTCTTTGTGTTTTTAGCAAATGACAAAATGGCCAACATCTCACTGAATGAATGTGCAGACATTCATTGTAATTGTTGAAAATCTCCCAAAATATAATTTCCAATCCTCACTTGACTACACTTTCCTCACATTAAGTGTGTCCTCTATCATCTTTTAAAGGAAAATCTGTGATATTTGTTATATTTGGATAGAAAAGTGGCATTTGCATTCTACATTCTTTAGTGAACTTCATGTCTGTAATTTGATCAACTTTGTTATTTTATACTTTACTGGCTGAAATATTGTCTATCATATATGTTTGAAATGCTTTCTTGTTTTAGACAATTTCAAGACAAAAATATGAAATCTTTCAATAAAATAGATAATTAAAGGAAAGACTGACTTTTTCAGTCATGTGTATAAATGGTGTGTACACTAAAAAAAAAACCCAGTATGACAGTTATTCCATGCAGTGTGTGTGTCAATATATGCATGAACTGTGCCAGCCGTTAAATTAATGTCTCTGTGTTTCTGAATCATTTATTGTCTTCATTTAAGCAGGATGATCATGTTGCCAACCTTTTCCTCCAGGATGTTGGTGCTTGGTACCGTCTCCTTGATGGTCCTCCTTCAGACGTTTGTCTTTCTCTCCAACAACATAAAAGGATACATCCGAGACGAAGATATAGTGGTCGGACGAGACATGGCTTTCCCATTCCTGAAGGACCCTCGGACAATCAGTTACATCTCATCACGAATACATGTAATTACAGAAGTGTAGAATATACCATACAGCCACCTCTTGTGTACAAAGTCTGTGTGTTGGGTTTTAGCAGATGAAAAATTTTGCCAACATCTCACAGAATGTGCACTAAATTCATCGCTCAAAAACCCTAAATCTTGTTTCCAAAAACTGTACTTGACTACATTTACGAAAATTCAGTGATATTTTAGTCATAATATAGAGAGAAAAGTGGCGGCTGTATTGTACATTTTTTCAATCATTTTACATTGTCTGCATGTGTTTGCTGGTCTAGAAGAAGCCAGTGTTACGTTTTTCTGTGTATATTACCTAACTTGTCAGTTGCCTTTTCATACATTTATCACCCCCTTGTGCTTCTTCATTTAAAAGGCTTTTAAAGGGGCAATATCATCATGATCAACAGGGCATGGAATCGGAGTGTTAGTTTTAAAACTCAGTGACGGAAAATAATACCCACATGATAATAATAATAATAATAATAATAATGTGGACTTATATGGCGCACGTATCCACCAAACTGGTGCGCAAGGCGCATTATATTATTACCCCTGCTCATCAGGCTCATAAATCATTCCTGAAACCATCTCAGCTCCCTGGGGAGTATACAGCTCGCTTTGCTGCCATTTCGGCGCATATAGGGCTAATCAAACACAACAACCAACACTGCCCTCACAGGTACACATTTACCCCTGGGTGGAAAGAAGCAATTATGGTAAAGTGTCTTGCTCAAGGACACAAGCACCCCGGTCGCGGCTGGGATAAGGTCATATTACCGTTGCTGCTGCATAAATGAGCCAGTAGTTTCCAGTCACCGTGTTCATCTTAAACTAGGACACCAATTCCATGCCCTGTTGAAAGTCTGCTCTGATCGTGACAATAATTTAATGACTCATTGATGTATATTACCTAACTTGATGTATATTACCTAACTTGTCAGTTGCCTTTTCATACATTTATCACCCCCTTGTGCTTCTTCATTTAAAAGGCTTTTAAAGGGGCAATATCATCATGATCAACAGGGCATGGAATCGGAGTGTTAGTTTTAAAACTCAGTGATGGAAAATAATACCCACATGATAATAATAATAATAATAATAATAATGTGGACTTATATGGCGCACGTATCCACCAAACTGGTGCGCAAGGCGCATTATATTATTACCCCTGCTCATCAGGCTCATAAATCATTCCTGAAACCATCTCAGCTCCCTGGGGAGTATACAGCTCGCTTTGCTGCCATTTCGGCGCATATAGGGCTAATCAAACACAACAACCAACACTGCCCTCACAGGTACACATTTACCCCTGGGTGGAAAGAAGCAATTATGGTAAAGTGTCTTGCTCAAGGACACAAGCACCCCGGTCGCGGCTGGGATAAGGTCATATTACCATTGCTGCTGCATAAATGAGCCAGTAGTTTCCAGTCACCGTGTTCATCTTAAACTAGGACACCAATTCCATGCCCTGTTGAAAGTCTGCTCTGATCGTGACAATAATTTAATGACTCATTGATGTATGTATTACCTAATTTCATTAGTGGTTTTACTAGAATGTCAGTCTTTTATTTTAAAAGATAATATAACCTGTCATCAATTATTCAATGCTTATAAAGCACACAACAGATCACAATGTGATATTTTACATGCAAAACTAATAAGGTAATAAAAACTAGATTCCAAATCTTTTCAAGGAAGCAAAAATGAATATATACATGTATGACGATGGCTTATTTAATCTTTTTATAGTAAACCAGGAAGTTGTCTCTGTCACGCAACAAATAAATTTGTCATGAGATTAATATGGATTCAGAACTCATGGACATTTTTGCTTTTCCTCAAGGAGACATTCATTTCAAAAATTGCATTGTCGCAAAATTTACGTTTGTTGGACCATTTCTTGAGCTGGGGTTGTCTGTGTACAGTTTAGCCAGTGGGAAGTTCTGTTTCAATGGACCTTTTCTCAGATTGGAAAAATTGGTCAGTGCTTGGGTCAGTGGACACTGTTTATTGCTCCATCCATGCATGCAGGGAGGGTCCCTGGCCATGTACACGTATCACAGATTAGAAACACATAGTGTGCATACATGTCATGTGCTTGCTTTACTACTGAATGATTTTGGAGGATTGAGGTTATTAGGCATACTTGCCTTTCCATGGTACATGTACATCCATGTTTGTTGTAGTGATTGCAAGGTCAGTGCTTGGGTCAGTGGACACTGTTTATTGCTCCATGCATGCAGGGAGGGTCCCTGGCCATGTACATGTATCACAGATTAGAAACACATGTGTGCATACATGTCATGTGCTTGCTTTACTACTGAAGGATTTTATATGATTCAGGTTATGCGTAAGCAAATGGGCCTAGGGAGTTAGGAAGGATTCAGGTTATGCGTAAACAAATGGGCCTAGGGAGTTAGGAAGGATTCAGGTTATGTGTAAGCAAATGGGCCTAGGGAGTTAGGAAGAATTCAGGTTATGTGTAAGCAAATGGGCCCCGGGAGTTAGGAAGGATTCAGGTTATGCGTAAGCAAATGGGCCTAGGGAGTTAGGAAGGATTCAGGTTATGTATAAGCAAATGGGCCTAGGGAGTCAGGAAGGATTCAGGTTATGTGTAAGCAAATGGGCCTAGGGAGTTAGGAAGGATTCAGGTTATGTGTAAGCAAATGGGCCTAGGGAGTTAGGAAGGATTCAGGTTATGTGTAAGCAAATGGGCCTGGGGAGTTAGGGTTAATGACAGCAAATTATCCACTAATAATGTGTTTTAAGGTGATGTTTTTCCTGCGTGGTTTGAGAGGCCAGCAGAAGTCAACCCTCCCTCAAGCCATTTCTGCAACCTACAACAGCCCAGTCATATGCTGCTCCAGTAAATTCAGTCAACCGGATGTCAGTGGTCCCACCCCTTTTGAAGTTGCTGACCTGAAATGTCTTGAAGAGGTAAGTTGCTGTAAAATATCAGCTCTGCATCATCTAAATCATGATAAAATTGTTTGAAAATTTTCATGAGATTCTCAAAACATGAAATGGATTGCCAGTAGCTATTTTGTCTAATTTACCTTTTTTTCATTTTCTTGCGTTGCTTTCTTGAAATTACAGGTGGAAGAAAACTCTAAAAAGAAAATTCAGGTCATTGTCGTTGACCACTCGGACGGCACGCCGACAGATTTGCAGAACTATTTTTCCACAGCGCATCGATACAACTACACGACAGTGGTGATACAGCCCAACTCTTCACCGAGCGATGACAATGCAAACGCGCTGCCTCCGAAACAAGACACTGAAAGTCTTCAGTTAGTGCCCAAGATTCTTTATCCTTTATTCTACGGATGGTTTCTCAGTCTGGATATTTCCTCGCACCTCCGAGACAAAGGGAAGATAGTTTACAGCGAGTGTATACGACAGCCAAAGTTTGTGGAGATATTCAACAAGTATGCGCTCCCAGGATCACCATGTAATGTATCAGGTTAGTTGCCATGGTCACTGATTTTTGTTTGTCTTTTTGTCGGACTATCTCTTTTCTCCTGTCTGTGTGTCAGTATCTGATGTTCAGTCTGTTAACGCATTTTTTTTCTCTGCGTCCGTCTGCATGTTTGTTTGCTTGTCTGTTGTCTGTGACCCTGCCAATTAGTTTGTCTGTCTGTCAGAATGTTCCTTTGCTCTGCAACTGCTGCAGTGATTGGTTTAAATTTTGCTGATTTACATACCAGGTGGCCTTGACTTCGAACGCTACTTCAACCAGAAAGATTACATAACTGGTCCTGATTTACTACACTGCACATCATTTTTCAGTAACCACGGCAATAGGTCTGGCTCCAAAGACTATGCGACATCATCTGCAGTCAAGCAAGGAACGGGAGGAGCTTACAACCTGACAGTTATAGGGTTTTTGATCACACCACGATCATTCGGTGCCCGTGTCAAACTCAGTGCAGAAGAGCTTCCTCTCTGGGAGAACGACGATGGTGCAAACGGTGCCGACAAGACGGAAGAGAAAATTGTCCTCAATTCAGACACAAGGTCAGAGGTCAAATGTGAATCTCATGACCAGCACTGTTTGGAGGAAGAAGCAGAGCAGGTGACCCTTGACCTCAGATGGAGCAAAGCCGTTGAATGCCCCGAGGATTGGCACCCATCAAAATTCTCCCCAACATGTGGTCTGGGGAGTCGGGCACATATCACTTTTGGCACGGGTGTAGGTTTCACAGCAGAACAGACTGGACTGGACTTGAATACAATCATCCAGAAGGAACTGGAAGCGCATAGGCATCAAGCAGATATCCTAACCATCCCTCTAGAAAATGGAATTGCCCGTTGTTATGGCGACGGCAACTGGGCCGTGTATTTGAAGAAACCACTTGAATTTGGTGCATTATTCTCTGGATGGTACTAGATTAAAGGAATGCAAAACCGTTAAATCCCTATTTTAACAAGGTTGAATCAAGCTTGTTCGTTCCCTTAACCCTAACCCTCCAGGGTATTTTGGCTAGAAACCCTGCATCAGATTGCATCGTTTGTCAAAGTGACTTGGCTGCCCAGTGCAGCAAGATCCATCTGGTCACAAATCTCAAGGCCGAACTGCCTCAGAGTCTGTGGTCACCAAACGCAGCAGGATACAACTCTGGCATTGTTCAATGGGACCAGCTCTCAATAGCCTCAGACTTGGCTGCTTATGCACTGGTGTTGACAGCTGAATGCATCAAAGTGCACCAGACTTTTCCACCCGATGCACTGTGCTGCGTCTGGCAGGGTTAGGGTTAACTGTATGTTTTTAAATTGTTTTGAGGTGAACAAAGATAAATTGACTGAAGTGGAACTTTAACCTGAGACATCCAGATTACCATACTGGTGCTCTACCAACTGAGCTATCTTGCTCTATAGTTAGCTGTCTCCTAAATAGTCAATATCCTTGCTTGATAATTACAAGCTTCCATTTTAAGGGATTTGAAGGCAGTATGTTCCTTGTAAAAGGTTTTTAATTTGTTTGCTTATCAAAGTTTTCCTTCTGGTTTCTGAAATATAAGATATTTCAAAACATGTTTTTCACACTTTTTAACTTAAGCCATGTTCGCACTGGACTTTTTTTGGTATAACTTACCGAGAAGATGGGTACTTTTCCCATTTTAAGTCCAGTGCGGACAGCCTGGGACATTTTCCTCTCAGTTACTTTTCCTGAGTCCAGCGGTTACTTCTACTGGCCAACTGCTGCCCAGGAAAACTAACCAGGTAACTTTTTCCGAGACGATAAGTCCAGTGCGGACAATGCGAGTCGGTAAAAGCGGCTCAGGAAAGCGTACATCCGGCCCGAGCGCAAGGTCGTGCTACACAGGGACACCACGCATGCGCTTTGCATTGTTTCACCGCTTTGCATTGTTTCACCGCGCGGTGGGGGCGGGCCGGGCGCATTTAATGCATGTGCATGTGTAGCAAGTTTTCTGTGCGTTGTTGGGTCAATCGGGTCAACGTAGAAAGGTCACGCAAAGCGCCCTCATGAGTCATTATACTGACAGCTCGGTTACTTCTACCACGGTCTCGGTAAAATTTTCCCGTGTCGAAAGTCCAAGTGCGGACAGAGGTCACATTTGACCATTTTTCATTTTACCATCGTCTCGGTAAAACCTTCCCCAAAAAAAGTCCAGTGCGAACACGGCTTAAGACTCTGAATTGAACTGAAACTTTCACAGGTTAGTTGCTTACCTTGATCCAATACGATTGAAAGCAGACTTATGAGTGTAAGTGTTAAGAGTAGTTAAATATTTAATAAGTAATTAAATATTGTTTTTGACTGCTTCACTTTTCCATCATCATCTTTCAATCAATATTTATCATTTGAGAAATAAAATTAAAAAAATGTAATTCATTACTAAATTTTGTGTGTATTTCTATCAAAAGCAGAGAATGACAGGCTGATTTTTTATTTTTTTAATTTAAATAAATTTGCACAATATTTGTGATTCATGATGACATTAACAACAAAGTTGTAATAACTGATGATAATGTCCATGATTTCAAAAGGTTGTACATAAGCTAATCTGTAACATTAATATTTTGTTTTAATTGCCTAAAAAATATAGTTAATTCTAAGCCAACCATACAATTCAAATTGTTTAAAGTTGTATGTCAATATAAACACAAATTTATGCTGACCACCTCTTAGTATTATATATCTTAATTGCATGAAATGTTAAGAAGTTTGTAAGCTCATGTCAAAAATAGCCTTTCTTCGAACATAATTGTTTTTCATGGTGATTTTCCATTGGTAGTTAGGAATCCAGATGGGTCTTGCAATGTAAATAAGGACTAGTATGCATGTGTAACACACAAATAGTTGAGTTTAAACTTTTTAAAAGTATTCCTCGGTTTTTATGATTTTACTTTGCGTGATATTGCAATTGCACATTTAACTAAACTAACATTCTGTTGCCGTCTGTCTGTTATTTTCTGTCGGTGCAATTGTGGCATTGGTGTGTACAAACTGAAAAGTCGTGATTTAATTAAGTTATCAGTAAAAAGAGAGTATCTGCAATTGACCTTATAATACATATGATGTTACAAACTCATTCACAGGCAAAAGGAGATCACTCATTGGTTCGTGTAGGTGTGCTGTGTGTACATAAATACTTTGATTGGTCAGTGATAGATCGTTACTTTAGCAACTAAACAACCCTTGAAGGGTTCTTGCATCTATTTAAATATGCAAACATAAATACAAGTCTTTGATTGGTCAATGATAGATCGTTACTTTAGCAACTGAACAATCCTCGAAGGGTTCTTGCATCCATCATGAATATGTCTACCCCTTGTAATATTGCATGTAAAACATGTCTGTATTAGTAATTTTGTATAAAGATCTTCAACTTTTCTTCCATAAAGTATGCATGTATATAATCTTTTTTTTTATTAACTCTAACTACCCCAAATCCTGCAAAGTCCTCCAAGGGGCACTTTTTTGGAAAACATTTTTGGAAAACATTTTTGGGACAAAATTACTACCTGGCAAAAAACTACAGGCCATAAGTGCTGAATATGAAAAATTTACGAAAATGCATGGTGCATTTTGAAGGGCATATTTTTCAAAAGTGCACTGATGGATTTTGGAGGATTCAGGAAGGTTCTCAGCCAGAATACCTAGGGGATTAGGGTTAACTAAGTAAACTGCCTTTATATTACGATATATTTCGCTTATTGCAGCTTTTTAGTATTATGAGTACAAATTTCTTTATGCAGAGTGAAAAATCATAACTGTTATCAATTGCATGGTATTAAAAAAAATAGAGCAATGACAGTTACGTTTAATTTAAAAAAAAATATCAGTAAGACAATATTTTGTTGTATCCTTTTATTGATTTAACCTTGCCAATATTTAGATAAAAACTATCTAACTTTAAATCAGCAACTTTACTTGTTTCAACAGAAAGAATTCATTAAAAGTTTAAGATAAAAAAATAATAATAATGCCAAAGGTTAAGTTTTATTGAGATAAATATACATTATGTTTAAACAATCTCTCAGAGATTGGTTTGTAATTTGTAAAATTAATCGCTCAACAAATTTCACGCGTACAATTAGTAATAAAAGCTGTCTATGAAAGTGCTTTGAAAACAGCTTTTGATGACAAGTTATTTTCCAAGAACAGTTATTAGCTTATTTGCTTTAAAAAAACGATGCAATAAGAAGTTTCCTCAAAAGCAAAATGACAGCTTTTACAATCTTATATTAAGAATATCATTCAAAGACAAGGATGATTGGGTAAAAAATATAATACTGATATATTCCACAGGTTTAAAGCCGTTACGGCAAAGCCTACAATTTAAATGTTCCCTTCACAAAATAACCATAACAAATAATTGGACAAATCCAACTTACTAAAATCACCATTCATCTCTACTCACAAAATATTAAATTACATTCAGAATATCATTCAATGATAATATCTGGTTGAAAAAAGGAATGAAATATATTTGTTTATATTCCACAAAAGGCTCACAGCCCAGGGCAATGTTCATTTGTTTGAGTTATTTTTAAAAACCCTGTCATGTGTAAATATTCAGCTGACATGATAATAGAATATATAGCCTATACATATAGTACCCTATATAACTCCATGTATATGTGTAATTAGTAGCTGAGCTAAGTTAACTCAGTAGTCATGACAAGTTTAAACTAGTTCTCTTGCAAGGTGTTGCATTTTAAATTCAAGGGATAATATTGTCATGATCAGAGCAGATTTTTAATGGCATGGAATCTGTGTCCTAGTTTAAAATGAACACAGTGACTGAAAATTACTGGCTCATTTATGCAGCAGCAATGGTAATATGACATTATCATGTGGGGTATTATTTTCAGTCACTGAGTTAATCTAAAACTAGCACCCCCGATTCCATGCCCTGTTGATCGTGACGATAGTGTCCCTTCAACTTTTCCAATATATATGAACATTTTTTTAATCATACACATTCTCAACTCGGATAAAATACAGATTTTGAATCGGAGATATAATATATAATTTCACTCAAAAGCCTAGCATTCCTACATTTGAAGATATCTTTGGCGAAGTTCACAGTCCTGGCTTAGCTAGGGGGTTTGGAGGGAACCTGAGGGGCACTTTGGTAGAAGTGCTCTCGGCAAGATTGCACAAAATAAATCTTTTCTGCTTCGTGCTCATCCGATCTCCCTTTGGATTTGTATTGTTGCGTCACTAAGCACTTGGCAATTAAGACCAATACTGACATTACTAGACATAAAATTCAGTGCTCGACCTTTCTCAAATTTGTACAGGGGAAGATTTAGTGAATTCCTGTTAAGAAAATTGAAAGTGGTTCTGGTCTAGGGAAATTTCTAGTCCGATGGCAGAAGCATGACTATACAGAAATAATCTGATCCAGAAGTTGTACAGACCATGGAAATAAAATTGAAAAAAAGACCTCAAATTTCAAAACTTAAAACATTTTCTTTCACTGAAATGCCTTTTACAAAATACACAGCCTTTCAAAGGATTTTCCCACTGGACCCCATATTTGGAACCCCCCCCCCCCCCCCCCACCACACACACACACACACCAGCTGGGATGGGATTCTTGATAAAAAAGCATGTTTTTATTATTATATATCCAAATACAATCTAAGCACACAAAAGCCCTAATAAACACAATGAGCTGGAATTCAAATTGAAGACTTTAATGTTTTGTTTTTGAGTTCTTTCGGGTACACTGTGTAATGATCTTTTTTTTTAAATGTTTTGATTATCATTTAACATCACAGTGAAAATAAAACAAACAATTTACCAACATAGGCTATAATCTGCTTTGGAGGGAAACTACATTACTTTAAGTCAATAGATCTATAATGTTGGTAATAAAGACGTTTTTAATTTATAGATTTTCATAAACAATTTTTATATATATTTTTTATAGTTCGTACATTAAACTATGTGAACCAAGGATGCAAACATATAAATCCTACAAAATTTAAATTTTTAAATATTTTTCTTTTAAAAATGTTTTGCTAGCACTTAGGGTATAAACAGCTGCTCTAATCAAGCCAATTTTCTGCTTGGCATCAGAAATCAGCTGATTTTGATTATAATAACTGCATATTCAATGTCATTTTTGTTCACCTCTATACATAATTCTTTTCGTTTTAAAAGAAAGACAAATTAACTTACAAAATAAGCTAATTTTCAATAATTACTGACCAGGCATGGATGAAGAGTCATTCTGTGAATAAATGAATTTAAGACTCAGCATTACAAAATATTTTATGTTCAAATAGTGACATCTACTGATGCTTTACAAAAGGCCTTGTCAATTATTTGGTGAAATATCTCATATGAAAGTCATTTACTTTCCTTTTACAAGAAAAAGTTCACTGAATTTAAAAACAAATTTAGCAGTGTTCACTCTCCTACTATAGCTGCACTTTAGTGGGAAGTAGCTATAGAGGTCAAAATCAGTCAACTGCCTGTTTTGATGTTGACCCAAATGTGCACACAGGGGCATTTTTGACTGGTTTTTACTGTCATTTTGACCACCCTGAACAATACCACACAATGCTTTTACCAGTCAAAAACGGTCGACTCATTTTGACCTGTAAATCGTCGTGTCAGTGCAAAAATGTTGTATCTCCGAGTTACGACGTTTTTGCACAAAACCAGTTTGTGTCAGTGCAAAAAGGTCGTATGTAACAAGTTCCCGGATGAATGCACAAAAGCAATGGCTGAGATAGGACATTGTTGCACAAACATTTTTTAATGTATGTAAATTTATGCAGATTGACGACACGCTGTACATACGACCTTATTGCATTGTGAACATACGACGTTTTTGCACTGACACGACGAAATGTACTTACTACATGTAAGGTTTGACAGTGTTTGACTTTTAAGTGCACCAGATATACCTTGGCAAGTATATAAAAATTTTGACTGATTTTGACCCTTGTAGTAGTAGGAGGGTTAAACAGCAAAAGACACAGGATACGCATATTAAATTATACAAATACTCACTATGCTTTTAAACAAAAAAATAGCAAAAACAAACACACAGCAATATATAAACTGTGTATAAAGAAAAATTAAAACTGTTGTTTTCTCTCATAAAATACAAAATTATTAAATTATACAAATACTCACTATGCTTTAAAAAAAAAATAGCAAAAATAAACGCACACAGCAATCTATAAACTGTGTATAAAGACAACTAATTATAACTGTTGTTTTCTCTCATAAAATCCCCCCAAAAAAATCTGACTCTGTTAAATTGAAGTAATTGTGTACAAAATGAAACAGACAATATCGTCACGATCAGAGCAGACTTTTGACTAGGCCAGCGTGCACGCGTGGGGTATTATTTTCAATTCCATGCCCTGTCAAATATCTGCTCTGATCGTGACAATATTGTCCCTTTTGAGACTTTGGATTATGTCTGGACAGTAATGAACTAACATAGGACAACTAAGGTAATTTGAAACAAAATAAATATAGTCGGATTTCTTATTAATTTGTATATGCACAAAATTAGTGTTGAAGATTTTCTCAAAGATTAAAAGGTTTTTTGTTTGTAAAGAATCCATAAATTTGACATGACACACTTTATTACACTTGTTCATCGGCACTTTGGTATCTGTTTTGAGTTAATCAAAGAAAAGAGTATACCCTATCCCACCAAAATATTCTAGTCTTTCATTTTTTTTTTAAAGGATGGGCTGAAGTGGTGTCAGGGGGGGTGATTTGACAAAAGTAAAAAAATCCTGAAAAATAGGGTCTCCCTTTGGTCTAGAGGACAAAGCCCCCTGAATCTCCTGGATGTTTAATTTTGGAGGATTTACAGACTCTCCACATCTCCACAAACAAGAAACTAGAGGTTTGGACACGATACAGGCTACTTCTTTCTTTCCTTGGTATTTGAGGCAAAGGGAGATTTGTATAAAAAAAAATCAGGAAATCAGGAAAAATCCTAAGAAATCACAGTCCTGTGGTATACATGAATTTCTATTTCTAATATGGTGTTTACTTGAATAATATGAATAATATCATAGAAATTTGGGTCCAAAAGTTGTACTTGTAAAAAAATAATAATCACTTTGCAGTGAATTATGTAAATACAAAATTGTAAGAAAACAACATTTGCATTTTCTAACTTCAAATCTCATTTCTGGAATAATAACCATTTTGAAGAGTCAAAAATCAGAGAAAGAGGAATAAAATATTCCATATTTTCTGAGATGTACAACATCAATCACAAAATTCAAGACACAAAATGGATAAATATCAGCATTAACTCCTGGTTACAATATTATAAAATCAAACCAAAAATTAACTTAACAAATTACACAAACAGTACTTTACAGCGACCATTATAAGGGCTGTCTGAAACTGTCAACACTTTCACAAGTTTAGAAACCATGGTGGATCGGGGATGGAATATAACACGTGGATCACACATATGCTTATCTATCATCTAAAAAAAAATAAAAAATTGTAGAAACTGTTGAACCTCCCCGGCCCCAAATTTCTGAAAATGTTGAAAACCCTTGATAACCCTTAGAAATTATTGCAGAATAATTGTAGAAATGTTTTTTTTTAAATGTGTGAAATGTTAAATGGTAACATTTAATTTCAGAAAGGATTCATAATTATTAATTAGAAAAACAGGTGGAATGTTTTTAGTTTAACCCTCCTATGTACAGTGCAGTTTGCCATAGAATTGTCAGACCTTTCAAAACCTTTCAAGTTTGCTGTTCTGAAGGGTTTTGAAAGGTGAGAAAACTGTCTGACAAAAGGGACCTATGAAAGGTTTCGAAAGGTGAAACAACTCTCTGAACAAACTCGTGTTGAAATGTTTCAATACCTTTCAAAGGGTATTGAAAGGTGTGGTAGTTCAGTAGCAACAAATTCTGGAGGGTTTTAAAGGGTTCATACATTATTGATAGCCATTTTGCCAGTAAGCAGATTTTGAAAGGTCAAACCATAGGAGGGTTAAGACAATACGGTGAAAGACACTTTTCAAAATTGCAAATCTTATGGAAAAGTTTTGATCATAGCTGTCAAGCCTTTTAAGACTTTTTAATCAAATGACAGTATACCTATGTGGTATATTCTGCACTTTATACACCAATGAGGTCACCGATCCTCATTGAATATTCATGAGCTACACGCTCGTGAATCTTTCAGACAAACAAGATCGTCTGTGTGAAAATATGGCAAGGGGTACAATGTTTGTTTGAATATTCGTCTAGGGAAATCAATCTTGAAGACATCTGGCTGATCGCGATCAAAGCTATTGCGGGCCGACGCCTAGAAGATTGGCAAGGTTTGATGTGTTTGATGGTTTAAGGCACAATACAGATATGACACGTCTTACGGGATTACTGAACCAACTGCAAAATACCTCACACCCTTCCTCGGGGCGTGTTGTCTAGGTGTGGTGGTAAGCGTCGTACCAAAGCTGACCAGAATTCCTCAGGGAACTGCAGCAACGAAATATTTGAAAAAAGCTATTCACACTAATAAGAAAAGTAACAATGATTTTGTTGATCTCTAGGTCTTTTTTATTTGTCAGTCTAGAAAAAGAAATTTTTTTGAAAAATGACTTGGTGAAATGGTTTTTTTTTTGCCTCACTGACATAATAGTATATTACAACATAATAAACCTCTGAATTCAGCGGCCATTTTGTTTCCTACACACAAGTCTATGAGAATCAGAATGAGGCTCATGTCTAGAATAGTCTGGCACCAATGATGTGGTGACTCAAGGTCATAGAAATCTTTACCAGGCCCTCCGGGTACTTACCGAATGATGTCAGCGAATGCACCAAGAAGAGTCTTAGATTGATAGTTGAGACCGTGTTTATCGCAGAGGTCCTTGACGTAGGGAGCGATCTTTGCATAGTTGTGTCTTGGCATCGTAGGAAACAGACTGGAACAAAATGAGGAACGCAAGAAAATTATCTCACAATTTACCACAGTATAAGTATTTGATCACTCATACACACCAACTGGATTTATTTACTGGGGGAGTCACTTTTTAAACAGAAGAAAAGGTTAATTGAGCAATCGTTAAGCCCTCCTACTACAGCTGCACTTTAGTGGCAAGTAGCTACAGAGGTCAAAATCAGTCAACTGCCTGTTTTGACTGTTGACCCAAATGTGTACACAGGGGCATTTTTGACTGGTTTTTACTGTCATTTTGACCACCCTGAACAATACCAGACAATGCTTTTACCAGTCAAAAACGGTCGACTCATTTTGACCTGTAAATGTACTTACTACACGTAAGGTTTGACAGTGTTGGACTTTTAAGTGCACTAGATATACCTTGGCAAGTATATCAACATTTGGACTGACTTTGACCCTTGTAGTAGTAGGAGGGTTAAGCTTGCTTCATTCATTTACCAGATTTTAAAGCAACTGTTCCTCATAGAACAGCTTCTGGAAGCAGATAAAAGAAGTGATAATTGACAGTCCTAATACCTACAAAGCAGCTACTGTAGTCTGTAACATTAATGGCACTGGTACTGCTAATCCTTCACTAATCCTCCCTACACAATAGGCAGTAATCCCATAATAGCCCTATTGTCTGACCCAGGATTGGTCAATAGTCCCTATAAGGACTGTTGGCCTTAAAAAAAACTGCTTCTACAAAGACGCTTAATCTCTTCGAATCAAGATATATACATAAAAAATCCAACCTGTGGAGTTTGCGCTTTTTACATTGTGTCGTACATGCGAAAAGAGAGACATTGCAAATATTTTGGTATGGACTAATACAAAGTAAAAAATGTAACCAATAAAATTAGTAGAAAGTATGATTTTTTTTAACCCTAACCTTCTCAAATCCTCCAAAATCCTCTTTGCTAAAGTGAAGGATTTTGAAGGATTGAGGTTACATGCTACATGCTCTTTGCTAAAGTGAAGGATTTTGGAGGATTGAGGTTATTAGGCATACTTGCCTTTCCGTGGTACATGTACATCCATGTTTGTTGTAGTGATTGCAAGGTCAGTGCTTGGGACAGTGGACACTGTTTATTGCTCCATGCATGCAGGGAGGGTCCCTGGCCATGTACATGTATCACAGATTAGAAACACATGTGTGCATACATGTCATGTGCTTGCTTTACTACTGAAGGATTGTGGAGGATTCAGGTTATGTGTAAGCAAATGGGCCTAGGGAGTTAGGGTTAATGAGTGCAATTTTAATGAGTGCAACCCCAAGTGTTTGGTACCGTTAGAATGCTTTTTTTCTACAGAATTCAGAAATACAAACATCTAAGTTTATGGGGAAAAATGCCAATTTTACTCTCATTTCGTGGTGGCAGGTCATGTATTACCATGACTACAGCTTATTTATCTTACTGGTGTTCAATCTGAAAGTTGAGGTGTCCAGTGAACCAATCATTGAAGGTGGATGGCTTGACGTTACATGTGGCCTGGAGTTGCAATGACAGCCAGTCCTTCTTATTGTCTCGATCTACTTCCATAGGAATGTGGTTCATCTGGGTGACCCATACAAACCAATGGGACTCCCAGCACCTAGGAAACGACAAGAAACCTTATTACCATAAAATATGCTTAATATTTTTTTATTTTTATTTATTATTTTTTTTATTTACTGTGAGTCACCCTAAACAAGGCCAATAGCCACTAGAGTGTAAGGGGTTACATATGCGATATGTCATCCACCATTTAAGCAAGATTACATTGGTTGATGTTTTTCTTAAACTTAAATAGATCGTAAGTTGGTGGAAAGCAATCAGCTGGAAGGGTGTTCCATTGTAATGCTGATCTAGGGAAGAAGCTATCCCCCCCCCCCCCCACCCCGCCCCGGAACTGCCAACAAGAATAAGTTTTATCATCACATATCAGTACGTCATATTGCTCACAAAAAGTCTCAAGAATTTCACAAAAAGATATCCCAATGGGACTGCCAACCATTTATCATCACTGGATGGACGACTAATGACCAACTTCGGTGAGTCACAACTATTTCTCTCTACACAACGGATGTGACCGGGGCGGGTCTTCGAGGTTTTGCAGAATGACTAACCTGACAAGCATATAAAGGCCGAGGGTACCTAGTCCGCCAAGGAGTGGTCCATAGGTGAGGAACAGACGAACAAAAAAGACAATTGTCCAGGCAAGATCCTATTGTATACCAAGAAAACAAGGATAACTACTAAGAAATCACAAACTGGGATAATCATCATGTTCAGTTGGCAGAAATATCCAGTGATAAAGGCTGTGGGAATGAAACTTTGGAATACATTATTTTTTGGAGAAAACAAAAGACAGTTTGACTGAAGCGGGACTCGAACCTGAGACCTCTGGAGTACTGTACTGGTGCTCTACCAACTGAGCTATCCAGACCTATGGTTGGTGGTTTCCTAGATTGTCAATATCTTTGTTCTGGGGGGGTCGCTAGTTAAAAGCCATGAAACCCGTACATCAACCTATAAATATCACAGAACCCGCTGCTAATAGGATTCTAGCCGGCTGATCGTCATCGGGCAAGCTCGGTTGATGTCTGCACTAGTAAGCAGGATGTCATGGGTTTGAATCCCGCCCGAGTCGCCTGTGAATTTTTTCCACAGACACTCGGAAAGCACTGAGTATACAGTGCTATACACACGTCGGTGTAGGGCAAAAATTAAATCAACTGTTTACCACCCCACGCAAGAATTTCATCAACCTATAAACATCGCGGAACCTGCTGCTCTATAGGATTCTAGCCGGCCAATCGTCATCGGGCAAGCTCGGTGGTCGAGAGGTTAAGACGTCTGCACTAGTAAGCAGGAGGTCGTGGGTTCAAATCCCGCCCAAGTTGCCTGTGAAGCTTTTCTACAGACAGCTTTTCCACTTGGAAAGCACCGAGTATGCAGTGCTATACACACGTCGGTGTAGGGCAAAATTAAATCAATTGTTTATCACCCGACTCAAGAATTTCATCAACCTATAAACCCGTACATGCCGTGTAGCCAGGGATCATGCGCCCCAGGTTACGGTGCTAAACCTGGGAAACAGCAGTCCGGGGATCACTCTATGTGAGTATCCGGCTTATTTAATATCAAATTATCCACAACTGATTAAGAACCTTACTTCTCTTGTGGATTATTTGATGACTAACATGCGTAAATATCTAGAATCAAAGCATAGATGGGGCCCATTAACAAAGGTGAGGAAAACATTTGCCGAAAAGGTTTGAAATTTTACGTATATTTTCAATTTATGAGCACGACTGTAAAAGCTGTTTATCAAAAGGGATTGCATGCCCCTTTTTTTCTCTGCCAGGTTTAAAATTTCATATATCTTTACAAGATGGTGGCTTTATTATTACTTACAGTCCAAATCTTCTTAGTAAATACATGGTACAGGTTCTCCACATGAAAGTAGATGGGTAGTAATAATGGCGGGAGAACTGTGCAAAAAGAGATCACAAGTTATTAAATTCACTTCACAAACTCTGCACAGACAAGTTAAATTGCTTAGCAAGCACGGTCAATGAATGAAAGCTTGACAACCAATAGACATGCATTTTTGTAATTGCAAAAAACAGAGGAAGTGGCTCGGCACAAAAAATAATTTGTATAGCCACAGCCAATAGCCACAGCCAATAGCCACAGCCAATAGCCCCAGCCAATAGCCCCAGCCAATAGCCCCAGCCAATAGCCCCAGCCAATAGCCCCAGCCAACAGCCCCAGCCAATAGCCCCAGCCAACAGCCCCAGCCAACAGCCCCAGCCCCAGGAGTGTTGTGGCCGAGCGGTCTAGCTTACCGGACTCAAGTTCTGGTGTTAGCAGCAGAATGTGGGTTCAAATCCCGGCCGTGACACTTGTATCCTTGAGCAAGACACTTAACCATAATTGCTTCTCTCCACCCAGGGGTTAAATGGGTACCTGTGAGGGCAGAGTTGGTTGATTAGCCCTATATGCGCTGTAATGGCAGCAATTGAGCTGTATACTCCCCAGGGAGCTGAGATGGTTTCAGGAATGATTTATGAGCCTTATGAGCAGGGGTAATGATATAATGCGCCTTGAGCACCACTTAGTTGGTGGATACGTGCGCTATATAAGTCCACACATTATTATTATTATTAGCCAATAGCCCCAGCCAATAGCCACAGCCAATAGCCCCAGCCAATGGCCACATCCAATGGCCACAGCCAATGGCCACAGCCAATAGCCACAGCCAATAGCCACAGCCAATAGCCACAGCCAATAGCCACAGCCAATAGCCACAGCCAATAGCCACAGCCAATAGCCACAGCCAATAGGACATGTTCTTACTGAGGAAGAAGTAGCTCTGCTGGTAGTTATACGGCATGAAGCCCCTCTTCTGAGATGCCCATCGGATCGGCATCTTGTCCCCGAACAGGAATAGGTAAGGCATCGTGATGTCTGGGTCCTTCTTCACGATGTTGGGTTTAGCGTGGTGCTGGAAATGGCGGTAATTCCACCAGTGTGCTGAGGCTGCCTATATAACCCAAAAACAGACACTCGTAAAATAGAAATAAACATCTGGAAGATGGTAAATATCATGCATTCAACTCTTGCAATGTCAGGGTTGTGATTTGACAAAAAAAGGTTTAAAAATCCTGAAAAATTGGTAGCGGTCCTGGGTCTCCCTTTGGTCTAGAGGAACAGCCCCGTGAACCTTCTGGGTATTTAACTTTGGAGGATTTACAGACTCTCCACACCCCGACAAACAAGAAACTAGAGGTTTGGACACAATACAGGCTACTTCTTTCTTTCCTTGGTGGCTACTTCTCTTCTTTCAAGAATATTTTGAGGCAAAGGGAGATTTGTAAAAAATCCTTAGAAATCACAGACCTGCAATGTTTATTCAGTGAGAAGCCCAGATATATACCACTCAAAACAATTTAGGGAACACCGGATTTTTAACATCAAATAGGTTTGAAATGTTCCATGAACCGGGATTTTCATTTGCAACCCCCTCTCTCTTTCAGTAGTCATGTCATGAAATGTGTAATCACTACATGCATGCTTTATCATCTGTTTCATTGTGCAGTTGTTTCTCATTAATTCTGTGAAACATTGTGTTTATCTGAAATAAATGATCTTGCTTTAACTGAGATTATTCCAGTGTTCCCTAAATTGTTTTGAGTAGTATATTTTCTGGGGGTTAAAAGACTGAGGTTTGAATCATTTTTGAAGATAATGGGTTTGGTCCTTAAAAAAAAATCGTTTTTAACTGTTGACCTACTTTTAATCCTCCAATAACAAAATATTGCAGCCAGTGGTTCCAACGAGATTGTCGAAAGACTGAAAGATGTCCCAAGTCATGCTGGAACCATCCTGCCTGGGCCTATGGGAAATAATGTTTGAAAATTGTTGGTCAGTTTTTTTGTATTCTTAAAGGATCATTGAATTAGTTATGATTCAGAAAAACCGGTGGTTTGACGAAAAAACATTTTGATCCATATATTCTGATCGTCTTCAGGAAAAGATTATAAACCGTAAATTTTGAGCGATCAGACACTACACTGAGCTGGAGTCTTTTTTGACCAAGGTTTGACGGAAATATACTTGTAAAATGTTAGTTTTTGAGTCACCACGCAATTGCTTTAATGCCACAACAAAAGTTCCAAGATTCTTTTCACTGTGCTTCTTACATACCTGTGCCGTTGTTAGCAATGCAACCGTGACAAAGTAAGGCAGCCATCCTGTTCCATAGTACCGCAAGACCAACCATCCGAGCATCTCAAGGGCCAGGATGTGACCTAGGTGGGCAGCGTAGAACCACATACTAGGGTGAAAGAGTCCCATGCCCTCTGCCTTGGTGCGAAGGCTCCGCATGTCGGTCACGATAGCACTCTGAAACCAGGAGGCACGCACACCAACATCAAATTCAAACATTGTATATATAAGGGTCACCGCACTTCAAAGGGCTCTTTGCCCAGAGCTGCTAAGCAGAAAACATATCTGCTGAGCAAAATTGAGCTGAGAACCAGCCAGAAGCAATGAACATTGCGTGACAATTTGGCTGGTACCCAATTTTTGCTAAGCAGCCCCAAGCCATACACACCACACCACAGTACAACTCGGTTATCCTGTTTGCAAGTGTCACATAGTTGGAGCCAGGTATAACAGTAGGCTTGGGCGCTTCCGGCTCCAGAAATCGTGGAACCGCCCAAGCGCGAATACACAGCGCAAGTAAATGCTACTCAGCCCATAGTGTACCACATTATTTGGAGCTAGAAATATACACAAGAGTATAGTACCAGTGATATCGTTCTCTGCCACAAGTCACTTGATGGTTTCCTTTTTTCCCACCAACTATTCTCCTCTTCCCCATGGCAAGTAATTTAACAAAAAGCACCTGGAGAAAGTGGATGTTTGCAATGCACGAACCTTTACCGCGTTGTCTGATGACAGCGACCCAATGCACAGTGGCTTGAGGTACTTCTTCACTTTCGTCTTGTCGGGGTGGAAGGCAACAAACGCATCCTGGCAGTAAGATGATAATTGGAGAAAATTATAAAGAAATCATTATCATCATGATACTTCTAGTCCTCAAAGGTTTTTCAAACTTAAAAAGTGGTCGGAGGGCAGAGGAAGATCTAGTTTTTTTTAAAGATGAGAGCCAAGCCCTTGAAAAGTAGAAGTCATCATTGTTGCATGGGTGCAATGGCTTGCATGGGCGAACAGGCAGATACCAAGTCTACATTCACAAAGGTGCGTGTGTGTGGTGAGGGGGTTATAACATTTCAATGTCATCTACCATGCCTGGGTTCCCCAAAACAATGTTGAACTTTGACCTTGCTGACCTTTGACCCATGACATTTTGGCAACCCACTTTTGAATCTTCTTAAAAGACAAATTGTACAGTATCCACATTACAATCATGAACAATAGGTTCCCAGTCAGTGATGTTACCAGTATTTTTCTCAATGGGGGAATGGGGGAATGGGGGAATGGGGGAATGGGGGACTGGGGGAATGGGGAATGGGGGAATGGGGGAATGGGGGAATGGGGGAATGGGGGAATGGGGAATGGGGGATGGGGGAATGGGGAATGGAGAAATACATAGCTATCATTGTTGGCAATCTGGCAGCGGTAAAAAGTCATTAAGTGTCATTGTAGGGCTTCTTGGTCATACTAACACAACCAAGCCTCGAAATTCCCACTAACTGGAGGTAAATGAATTTTTCAGGCGGTACGTGATTTTAAAAAGTGGGTAAGTTGCTTGGTAAGTGGATCTATCCATGTCCAGTGACTTTTGGAAATGTGTATAAGTGAAAATACAAGGGTGGGTAAGTGCTGGGTACTAAGTGAACACAACCTTTACAGCTTCTGAAGAAAAGTCCAGGTTGTTGTTGCATCAGCTACGCATGGGTTCTCCCAAACAATGTTGAACTTTGACCATGCCGACCTCTGACACATGATATTTTTGTTAACTCACCGTTGCATCTTCTCCGGCGTAGTGAGACAGCACCTTGAAGCCTCCAGGGTGTCTGGTCACCCAATTAGAGACGTCATATACCCCATTCTCAATCACCACCCACTTGTCTGTCTTGGTACTGTGTTCCTTCACCTCGTCCCACGTGTAGGTGCTGTCTAGGTTGACCCGGGTGGAACTTTGACCTTGCTGACCTTTACCCATGATGCTTTGTTACTTCCTCTCAGTCTGTCATGTTTAAAGCTGAACTGGGTGGGAGGGAGGGGGGGGAAATATGTGAATGAAAAGCCAAACCCTCATAGTGAATGATTGTGTATTTCGTAATGCAAAATTCGACACAAAATATGCTATTTGCTGATCCAAATTCAAGATTTGCTTTTTAAAATTAGTATTAGATACGCACACAAATATTTCTGCATAAAAACAATTGTATGCAATTCAAAGAAATACATCCCGGCATAGTTTATATCTTTCAATTAAAACACATATTTGTGGATTTACCTCAATAGTTCAAGTCATAAATACACATACTTAAATCAACATGGTATGTATTCCTTTTTCCTGAAGACAATCAGAGCATATTAATCGAAACATCAAGTTATAACCTCCAGGTCCCCAATTTCATGGCGCTGCTTACCACAGAATTCTGCGCTTACGGCGCCATAAAAAGCGTGTGATTCTATGCGCCGTAAGCGCAGAATTCCGCAGTAAGCAGTGCCATGAAATTGGGCACAGTTCTTTTCGGAACTTATTGTACTACTCAATTTGAGAATTTCACATGGTGTCACCACAAACAGTCTTTACTTATCCTTTTCACCATGCAAAGCTACAAATAGTACTTATATATTCCTTGTTGTAATTCTATAAAAGAATTACAGATAATGGAAATTTAAAAATAAAATTATCTCTCTCTATAGGACAATGGAATCATTATTTACATCATCAAAAGTATTGATGGCAAAACACAACAGAAACCGATACAGTCTTTGCTTGATCTACAAGGAAGTGGTTTTTAAAATCCTAGTAGACACATACATGTAGCCATACTAACCTATCCATCCACAATTGACATGAGAACACAGGATATGTAACAAGAGTCAAGAACCACTCAATTACCATATGGCCTGGAAGTGTGCCCTATTTCTATTTGTTTAAAGGGGCAATATCGTGATGATCAACAGGGCATGGAATCGGAGTGCTCGTTTCAGATTAACTCAGTGACTGAAAATAATACCCCACATGATAAGGTCATATTACCATTGCTGCTGCATAAATGAGCCAGTAATTTTCAGTCACTGTGTTCATCTTAAACTAGGACACCGATGCCATGCCCTGTTGAAAGTCTGCTCTGATCGTGACAATACTGTCCCTTTAACTAAAGTGTAGGCCTATGTACATTTTTCTTGAACTGTGACAAAGGAACATTTAATATTATTATTAGTATACTAGTTTGTGTGCATGGAAGTCTTTGAACTACTCAGTACACTACAAGGACCAGTACAACCATGGAGGAAGGTCCTTCCTCCATGGTACAACCATCTTCCTTCCTCCATGGTACAACTATTATTATGCAAAGCCACACCGAAGGCACTTAAAAATACACAACTGCGGTTCCTAGGTCAAATTCAGAAAAAGGGAAAAAAAGGTGTTGAAAATTGATCATGATGATCATCATGACTAGATAACGCATTAACAGCTAACAGTTTCAGTTTCAGTTTTTCAGTTTTTCAGTTAGCCAGGTCCTCCATTGGCACTGGAGTGAAAAAGTGCTGCAAACACATGAATGCGGCACAGGCCATAACCTACTTCACTGATTCAAGGGTCATTTATTAAAGATACCTCTATACAGTTAAATCATGCATTCTTCTACCCTCTAATATAACTGTAGGCAAATATTGTTGCATCTAAATAAATTTAAAAAACACTTACATATAAGTTGCATTTCACACCTGAAACGTTAGCCGATCAATATTGTTAGGGTGGTGATAATGGCAACTAACTAGAACATAAACTCACGGTTTCTAGACGTATGGTGGCGCTATGCAGACATCGCGATCCATTATTCCGCGTTATTTCTTTTTTCCTTCGATCTACATGTACGTACACGGAAATCCACATACACGGATCTAGCTAATAGAATCAGCTGCAGAATTGGAAATAGTAGGCTACTGCAATTTAATTTCAAATTAAAATGCCTAATGGGAACAGTTTCCGAAAAGAAAGAAAGATTGTATTTTGGCAACAGCTATTTTGTAAAATACGTATGATACCCTTTCTGGAATCCTGTAAAATTAAGATAATATATTGATAATTTTAAGTTTTACATAATATTTTATGCCGGAATAATAACAAAACAGAGCCGTATGTATACATGTACGTAAAAACCTTAAAATGAACAGTTGCATAATACTAAAATCAAACAAACATTAATTGTTGGGGTTCCTGAGGTCGCCACCTTTATCCCATCCCTTAGTATGTGGTGCGCATGCGCCACGGCAGCCAAGCCTATGTCAAAAAACAAATTCAGATCATTGATGTAAGAAAAGAATGGGCTTTGATAATATTATATCCAATACAAAAATTAAGAGCTTTGAAAAACTTACAGCTCCACCCCAGTTGAGCGCAATATTCAGTTGTTTTTTTCTTCATTACACTGAGCATTATTATTATTATTATTATTATTATTAGAATTGTAACCCGGACTAAACCAAGAGAACACATTACACCAATATTGCGAGATCTTCATTGGCTCCCCGGATTAAGGACAGGATTGTTTTCAAAATCTTAATGTATGTTTACGTTGATATGTCACCATCATATTTATCAGAATTACTTCAACCGTATCACTCAAATCGTGATTTCATGAGATCACATCATAAACTTCTTCTGAGTAAGAAATTGACAAAGAGATCCAGGGGAAAACGTTATTTTGCTGCTGCTGCTCCTTCTTTGTGGAATGATTTACCTGAGCATGTCAAACAATCTCCATCTCTTGCTTCATTTAAAACTGCTCTCAAAACTCATTTGATGAAAATTAATGTATAATTTACTTATGTTTAACTATTGACTTTTATGATGATGTATTTATACCTTTTGTTTTTGTTTAATATGTCAAGAGTATCGCTACGGTGTTTATATTTTTTGCAAATCAACCTTGTTTGCATGGTTGTGTATGCAGGGTTTTTCCTTGTTGTCAGAATATCATCTTTGTCTAGCATATCCTGACCAGGGCCAGTCGGCCTTTTTACAATCATTGTTCCTTGTAATTTTATATTGCATTCTTCTTACCATGTATTTTGTTTTATTGTTTACACTGATGTGTCACTGCGCCATGAGCGTCTCTTTTGTCGGATACCGGCGCATTACAAATGATCATTATTATTATTTATTATTATTATTAATAAAACATGACGCAAACAAATCCGAGGATGGGGAACTCACGCCCTCTCCTGAATTGAACCGTGGATGAAGAAGGAACCAGACCTCCATGATCGAACGGAGGTGGGGGCTTTGGAGCCATTCAAACGTTCTGACTGTCACACCCAAAACTTCACCACAAATTCTAAAAAATAAAAAAATAAAAAAATAAATTCCTAGATTGTAAATGGTTTCTGAATGAGTCTAATCTACCTAAAAGCTTTCTTTCATACAATATTTTAATATGTCGATGGAAATAAACGTTCCTTCCATTTAAGAAATTCAGTCTAAATATATAAATATATTCTAGTCCGAATTGCACTCCGCGGCCTAATTAGTTTTCAGACATGCCATTCATTGTAAATTATCGTGTACGGATTTTGACAGCCAGTGGCTGTTCACTTTGTTTGACTTGCCCCGCTGTAAATCAGGGAGGTGGCAAATCGATACAGTATAATTTGTTATCGATCGGTATAACAGGCAGGGGATAATCAAATGTTATGAGAGAGAGGGGGGGGGGGAGAGAGCAGAAGTTGTTGTACGTCAATACTATTTAAATATTACATAGTCTTATTAACTGGTACCGCTGTGAATAATATATACTGCCCGCATGACTTCCTAACTTCCGAGAATACCTACATGGTGCTCGTGTCCCGGCTTAGCGGCTGACATGCACATTGTGGATTCTCTAGAGATCGTCCTAGACGTACGTAAGCCGCCATACCCAGCTTTCGTTTGTTTACGGTTACCAACATAAAGGTAAATGCAAACTGGAAACATTAATCATTCAATTGAACATCAACAGCTTGCTGAATGTTATTTTTATGATTTGTTTGTCTATAAATAGCAGTATATTATTATTTAAATATCGATTAAAAATAATAATAAACGTTTGTACAATAAAGTTATAGATAACGGGTCTCTGTTTATTACATAGTATTATTATATTGAAATACAGACTTTCAATCTATGTGAGTGGATGGAATGTGAGTCGGTGCCCCCTTGATTCGAATCTTGGATTCGAAACTTTTTTCTAAGGAATGTCATTGCCAAGAAACAACAACTTTCTAAGGAATCAACGGCTGTGTTGTCTTAAATATTTTAATAGGCTATTACAAAACTGACCAAAGGCAAATTGTTAAAAAATTCATCGTTTTATTTTTCAAAGAAAACATTAATGCGAGCTTTCTTTGGAAGCGTAGGTGGGACCTTTTCCAAGTGTAATGATCCCCAAGGCAAGATGAACAAACGTATACCATTCTCCTGGTGACGATTCTCCTGCTGGCCATCAGAGCATACTGATCGAAACGTCGAGTTGTAACCTCCAGTTCTTTTCAGAACTAATTACTACTCAACTGAGAATTTCACATGGTGTCACCGCAGTTAGTCTTTACTTAGGCTATCCTCTTCACCATGCAATGCTACACTGCAAAAACTGTGGTGTTAAAACTACACCAGTGGTGTTTATATTAGGCAACTCGCACAATATAAACACTATGGAAGAATAAAGTTGACGCCACTAGTGTTATTTGAACACCTCAGTTTTTGCAATGTACAAGTTTTACCCAAAGCTGCATCTTCCCTATATATACAACTATTATACACTATAATATTGGCTAAACTATTCTTCACAAAGTAGGCCTATATCCTTACTTTATTTGAATAATTTAGGTTCTATATATACATTAAATAACCAACCTGCCAAGTTTGAACTTATGACGGCTGAATGATGGGTCGTTGTCACCCAGTTGTCACTCCCCAGGCAATCATATACGGTAAGTCCTCAAAGGTATACATAGGATTGAGATTGACTGGGTACCATTGGGGGAGTACCCTGTGGGTGACAACGACCCCTTCAAGACTTACTAATGCATGTGCCGTTATCAAATGCATTCAGATTGTTCGTGTTTTTCTAACGTTGAATTTATGTCCCCTGAGGACAAACATTAAATTGGGATTTTTTTTTAAACTAATTTTACTGAAAGGATAGCACCTTAGACAGAAATATTTCAAGGGATGTTTGATACAATCAAATTTACACCACTCTGTGATTATTTATATTTTTGAGATTACTAATAGTGTAAAGGGGCTGTACATGTTTAGGTTATTTGGGCATATCTTATATTTTGCATTTTGTCAGTGTTTCGTCAAGCAACAGCCGCGTGCCGGGCAAATCGTCAGGGTATAAGCCCCCCCTATCATTCAATAAAACCTTATCACGTCCCCATGCTCGGAAGCAATGATATACACACACTGTAACCAGGGTTACCTTTGGGATGGCGAACAAAAATCACAGGCCTATGCCTAAAAAATAGGAAGTGATAAACAGATCACATAAATTACATATTATTCAGAAGTAATTATAGTGCAAAATAGTAGTTACGTTTCCAACCTCAAAATGAGGTAAAATGTAATTGGTAATAAATTTTCATATTTTAATTTTAAATCCACTATAGGGACATATAATATGCAATCTTGAAAAACATTTAACTTATAATTTAAAGAACACAGTTACATACATTAAAAAACTAGGTATTAATAGGTATTAATTTAATCAACTTGGTATTAATTTGATGCCATTATCAATCATCTCTTGAAATATTGCCTTATGTAGCTCCAACATTAGTGCTCATTATAGCATGCAGCCCCGAGGTCCGGTAAATGTATTCAGATCAGCTGAATAAACTTAATTTAGATTCATTAAGAGTGAGTAACATTAAAATTCATTAGCTCTTAAAAACTATGTTCCTTCCTCCATGGTTTAAGCTTCAACGAAGTTTCGGGATAAGAGTGCATTTGCATGCATTCATGATGAATTGGAATCAAGAGATATAAACCTCTATTTACAGAAAAAAACAAAAAAACAAACAACCTTTGAGAAATTCAGCTGAAATGGTTAGGCCTATTTGGTTATTACAGGGATTTCAGTAGTGAATTTCTGTCAACCGAAGACTTAAATTCCATGTATAAATGAATACGAACGATCTGAATGCATTTTCGCTATTTTCTCCTCAACGACACAATGAAATAAGCTAGATCTTTCATATGTTGGTGTGTCTTGATTTGGAAGGACGGATGCAAGTTCAGACTTTTTCCCAACGGCCTTTAATCCATGACGAAATTATGAAAATGATAAAGTGTAAAAATATTAAAATAATTACCTCCAGACGATTCTGATAAAAACGTTCACTTATAATTCTGACAAGAACATTTTAGGCATGATATTAAAAGTATATAGGAAATGTTTTTTTTTAATAAACTACTTTGTTGCTTTTACTCAAACAAATACACTTTGGAAAGAACATTTTCGATGAATATTTTGATGTTATGACATCATTAAACATTGGCGGATCCAGGGGGGGCTAAGGGGGCTGTAGCCCCCCCCCCTAAAATCGTTTTTAAAAAAATTAAAAAATTGTAGTACTGAAAAAAAATTGTTTTTGATATTCAGCCCCCCTAAAAAATGTTCTGGATCCGCCCATGTTAAAAGGCAACCTATCCGTGCTAAACATTATTTTAGTCTCATTAAGATAGACCTAATTACCAAAATAGTGCGATGGCTTTACGAATACCTTATACTGATATGTAACTGGCTCTGGCAAAACCCTCAACTTGGACCCCATAATAATGCCACTGAACTCGGAAAAGGGAATATTGAACTGCCTCTGACAATTCATTTTGAAACAACAAAACGATAACATTTAACTATAATTACTTTAAAAAAACAACCTTTTGGGTTAAAAACTAACGAGTTTTTAATTACGAATTTCTTTTTAGAAACTACCTGTGTTCGTCCTTTGAAAAAAAACAAAAAACATTAATAAATAAAAAATACGCAGACCGGAACATGATTTACACTTCAACTTTACATGGATTGTATATTCTGAACGCAAACAGTCTTTTTGATATTAATTAAATCATCATATTATCAGATTATCAACTTAGGGAGACAACCAATCATAGGACTTTGTAGCTCAGTTGGTATAGAGCACCGATACGGTAATCCAGATGTCACTGGTTGGAGCTCCACATCAGCCAATTATTTTCCTTTGTTCACTATAAAGTAAATAAGCCTAGTTATTAAAACAGCATTGAAAAAATTCATAAACAACTGTTAAATCGATCTTATATTTGAAATGCGATAGGTGGGTAAACAATGTATCTTTAATATTTGTGTAGGTAAGTTCTATGACAATGTTATCAGCAGTTATAATTCACAGTTGAACATCGTGTGGACTGAGTGTATAAGCGATAACAAATTATTCTCTAGTTTATAAATCATAACCTATTGAACTAGTGTAACTCAAGCTGCCGCACTTTGCTCAGTTCCGTCAACTTACAAGCTACAAATCAGACTTTTTGCAAGGAACAGTGGACAAAATTATCTATAATATCCCAAGATAACGTTCGACAAGGTTGTTTATGTACATTTATCAATATTTATCGAATTGCGATGTACCTATTTACCCATACAAGCCCGCTCATACGAAATAGAAGTGATGCGTGAAGCTATCATTGTTCGTAGTGTGTGTATAAACAGCACCAGAGGGGGGAGGTGCACTAACAACACCAGCCAGCCCGTACTCGCCGGATGCAAGTTCTCCATCGAGTGTGCGGTCAGATCGTCTCACATTTTTAGCGAATATTTTACCGTTTTTGACAGTGAAAATCTCCTATTTTTAAAGGTACATGGCTTGTTCGGATTCCATCCCCACTCCTGGTGAAATATAAAAGCCGTTCGGCTAGTCTGAGGTGACGAACTGGCCGATCTTTGTTTGGAAGTTCATGCTTGAATTATCGTATTTATAAATGCTAGCCTCTCGCGTTCATTCATTCACACAGTAGGCCTGCACGAAAGGACAAACCATTTAAAGGACTCCTTTCTGCAAAATTGTGGCAGTTCGCCGGCAGTTTGCGTTACTGTAGCGTAAGTTCTGAGTTAAATATAATTCTCATATTTGGCATGACTGAGGAGAAATTATCAAAAACTCATGCCAGAGAATTTGAGGTGATTTCAGCGTCAGAATGTGACGGAAAAGGAGTCACTTTGCGAAGTCAACAATTTTGTTCTCTTGCATCTTCGCGCAGCTGCTGGACGACCACGGATTGTCCCGGAGCGCGTTGGTTTTTAAATCCACTTTGGTTGGAGAAAAGCCTTCCCTGCTATGTAATCCTCGCTGGATCGCAGAGATTATTAACCTAGTTTATCTTTGTTGTTTACAGGTCTGGATTCTTCGGGTTTCGAATGTCAAAATGAACGGGGTGGATCATGAAGCTCAACAACAGCATGTTGTTTCTGCCAGTGGTCGCCGTGGAAATGTTTCTGCCGCTGCTGCTGCTGTTGCTGTTGTCTCGTCGGGAGATCGCGACCAACCCGCAAGTGTAAATTCGCAAGATCGCGATCAAAAAGCAACCACATCGGGAAAGTGGACCAATAAAATGTATAAGACGAGTTCCAAAAGGTATATGCCCAAGAAAAAAGCTTAATTTCTCCCGAAAAATGAGGGGAAAAGAGGGGGTTTTATCAGGCGGTAGGAGGCCGATGCTCGAGCGATCGATGTCTAATCACAGAATGGTGAGACATTGACATGCCTCAAATGTAAAGTCCACGCTGCAGCTCCTGTTACTTTGCAGCCAGCTCATTTGCATATAAGCTAAAAACCGTTCCCTCTCGCATCTTGTCCAAAACTGACCATCAAGACCTACCTCAGTCGAAAGATTTTGATGAGATCTTTCCACTGGTGTAAAAATTATGTCCGTGGTGGCTATATTTTGTGAGAAATTCTGGCCGAAAGTTAAGCCAGATAGGCTCAATGGTTAAGTGATCGGCCATGTTTTTAATGCACTGTGTAACGTTATTGTGCGGTTTTCATATTGGCTGTGTACAAACATTGGGATAGGGTCATAACAGTTTGTCGGCTTTCGTGTTGTTGTTTTTCTGTTCTCAAACAGGAAAATCCCTTTTGTATATTTTTTCTGAAGACATGTTTTGTTTGTTCCAATTTTCAGGATTCAGAAAGAATTGACAGATATTATGTTGGATCCCCCTCCAAATTGCAGGTAATAAACACAAAAATTCCTGACATTTTTGTTCAGATTTACTTTAGTTACCAATGAAGATTGTCAAAATTATTAATGATGATTTCATTTTTGTACTAACGTTGAAATTACTTTCCTTTGTTTTGGTAATTTTCGTGACTTCACAAATATTAAATTACAGCTGATATTACGCTGCAGTTACTTGTAATACAATAAATATTATTGAAATTATTAATAATTATAATTTTTTTTCTAACATTGAAACTACTTTCCTTTGTTTTGGTAATTTGTGTGACTTTACAAACTGGAAAGAATGTAGAATATAACCGCCACTTTTCTGTCCAAATATGACAAAATATCACAGTTTTTCCATTAAAAGATAATAGAGGACACAGTTAAGGATAGGAAAGTAGTCAGCTGAGGATTGGAAATTACATATTGGGAGATTTTGAGCAATGAATGTATGCACATTCAGTGAGACATTAGCCATTTTGTCGTCTGCTAAAAACATATGCTTAGACATTGTGCACAAGTGACGGTTGGATTCTACATTCTTTCCCACAAACCATTAAATTACGGCTGATGCTCTGCTGAGGTTTGTTTGAGACTGTTTTACATTTGGGGAGCAGAATTTGAAATACAGCCTTTGTTCCACTTGAAATGTTGTCATGTAGACAATTTATTTTTTATTAATTGGAAGCACCCTTCACAAAGGTAAAATTGGTTTTTCCCAACAACACCATGTACAGTGTAACGTCAGTGCAGGAAAAAAAAATTAACGACCGGCATTTCCTGCTCAGTGTAATCTTGCCCTAACATCAATATTAAATTTCATTTTTACGTAAATATTTAATTTCATTTTTACAAGCAATTATAGTGATGGCGTTTGTAATTTGTGATGCGATCTGGGAAAACCCGTCGGATGTCGGCAAAATAGTCCCCACAATTTCTTTTTGACAATTTTAGTTTTTGTTACCATTTTAATTGTTAATATCTAAATGATCATTCTTGAAAATATTCAATAAAAATTCCATCATTTTATATGTAAAAACATATGATGACAGAAAAAGCCGTCTTTGTTTTTCGTTTCCGCCATTGTTTTTTAAGGACAGCGGTGGCTATAACTTCCTGAGAGCATAACTCAAGTTATAGACAACCTAGAATCATGAATAAAACAGTTTTGAAAACAGCACAGTGTCCTCGTTAATTTGATGTATATAACACAAAAATTGAAAATTTCACCATGTGAAGGGTTTTCCCAGATCACATCACATTTATTAAAATTACTAAGGAAATAATTACCACATTTTAGTTCCTTCAAATGAGTTTAATATAAATTTCCAATCCAATATTTTGAAATTCCATCAAAAAGTTATACAAGCATCTTACAAGTTGTCATGCTTAAATTTAATTGAGGTGAAAACTGACAAATTTGACAAATTGCTAAAATTATAAATTAATGCATTCTAAGATGTATGTTCAATTGGGAAAACTCCAATGGAAACTTGGTACAGGACTGTTATGCGCCTATCAATAATTGCGTTGTTTGTGTCTTTATTTTTTAAAAATAGAAAATAGGTCCTTACAGGGTCTAAAATGGAGATTTTGTCAAATATTTGAAATCCACAGATGGGGATTTTGGTTATAGTTGGTTAACCAGTTAAACAACCAAAACTTTACTAATATTAAAATAATAAAAAAAAATTAAAAAAAAAGGAAAAATTTGCCACCCATTTTGTTGTTCTAGACTTTATTTTTTGACACATTGGTTATTAAACAATCATTGTGGGAAGTTTATTGATGCTTTTTGATTGACAATGTACACATTTGCCAACTATCTAGTTTGTCTGGCCGTTGGGTACCAACTTTCAATTAATCAGGTAAAACGACCGTGAAAGTTTTGGTTAAACGGATAACGAACTAACTGGTAATTTCCAGCACTAAAACGAATGTTTTTAAAGTCCGGATTTTGTTTATTTTATCCCTTCCAACCCTCGGGATTGACATTTAATATGTGACATTTCATATGTGACATTTCCCAGGGTGGGATGTGGGGCAGTGAGGGGAGCGGGTGGGGATGACAACTAACCTGTGCATTTACTATGTCATTTTGGGGGAATAATGTGTTTGTTGACTTCAATTTGCTAAACAGGGAGTGGTTTATTGTCTTATGGGAATGTGTTAGTTATTCTCAAGGGGTTGATGTCAACTTTACTATCCTGATTGGTACATTGTAGATAATTTATCCTGATTAAAACCGTATTCTCCCAATGAGGATACAATAGGCCCCAATAGAGAAACCGTGGGGTGAAAACCACACCTTGTGATTAGTCGTTGATTCTCGGTTATTTGATTTCGGTTCTGCACAGGTTGACGCTTGTTATGTAGTTATCTTATGGATGGATTAATATGACTGTAAAAATGCTACACTAACAACAGTGGAACAAAGATCATTCTCCTATTTATAAAAGTACATAAATGTGATATGGCTGCCATTCCTTGTTTCACTTTCAGTAGTCATAATATTAATATTATGCAAGCGCTGTGTAAACTACATCAGAATTTGTGATTCCCCTCGAAAGATGACTATAACATACATAGATGTAGTTATTATAAATGTACTGAACGAGCCCTGCTGGTTCTGTTTTTCTTGCTGTTTTGAAGTGCTGATGTAGCAATGGATAGCGTGATATATGTGTTTATTGATATGAAATTGTGATAACAGATGTAATTGGATAGTGACTTAAAACGTGGTTTCTGGCTAGTACTTGAGAGGGATTTAAACCGATAAGCAACTGTCTCTCATGTTATTCTAAGACCATCATTGTATCTAACTATTTATGACCGAGTCTGCGTCGGTCTAGCCGAATTTCATGGTTAGTTAAAGAATTGGTAATTTCGAAAATAACCAAATGGTCAAATTATAATGTAAAACTGATTTGGTGTCAAACGGATGTTTGACTTTCTCAGATCTTCCGTATATATTGTGTGAGATGCCGTCATTTTACAGAAAGTGAAATTGTCAATGATTTCATCTGAAAGAGTTCTTAAATTCCATATGAATAATCTGAAATGCATTTTTACTTTTTCAACACATTGAAATAAGCTTAAACTTTCACATGTTGGTTTTAAATTGGTTTTTATCGTAAGAGAGTAAGTATACTCATAGAAGCATTTTTGCCAACATTACTAATGTTGTTTTTGTACCTTCCCTTTAATGTAATAATAATTCTCTGAGGGTTCCACTGATTTGGAAAACATGTTTTAAATGTATGAGGGTCAGAACCGGGAAAGATTGTTTAAATATTAGAAATAGATGTCTTATGTCTTATTCTTCTCCAAACCAACAGTTATTCTATTCTTCTCGGCAACAATTAACCCTCCTATAGGTTTAACACTCAAAGACACTCAAAATGTTTATGTCTCTCTTAACCCATTGACTTTGTGCAGTGCACTCAAATACACTCAAAATTTGTATGTAACTCCCAACCCATTGACTTTGTGCAGTGCACTCAAATACACTCAAAATTTGTATGTAACTCCCAACCCATTGACTTTGTGCAGTGCACTCAAATAAATGCAAGGACATGTGGCTAGGAGGTCAAACCAAAACCACTCAACAGTACATACACAGCTCTGTGTGACTCTGTGGTTTGACCTACTAATTGGCAATGCACCCAAAAATACTCAAGTGACTGTCTGTGAGTGCCCTGCTGACTGGGCCAAATTTCAGCCTGGGCATAGGAGGGTTAATCCAATTCCCTAAGAGATTGTTTACATGTCACCTCAAACTTTATTCCTACATTTGAAGAAATTTCTCATTGTGTATATTGAAAGTGATATCCAATTTCCGAGAATTGTGTTGTGGGATTTGATTAGAGGGAAATATGAATGTTAACATACACGTAATTTTGGCAGACAATCATTAACCCTAACCTTCCCAAATCCTCCAAAATCCTCTTTGCTAAAGTGAAGGATTTTGAAGGATTGAGGTTACATGCTACATGCTCTTTGCTAAAGTGAAGGATTTTGGAGTATTGAGGTTATTAGGCACACATGTACTTGCCTTTCCATAGTACATGTACATCCATGTTTGTTGTAGTGATTGCAAGGTCAGTGCTTGGGTCAGTGGACACTGTTTATTGCTCCATGCATGCAGGGAGGGGCCCTGGCCATGTACATGTATCACAGATTAGAAACACATGTGTCCATACATGTCATGTGCTTGCTTTACTACTGAAGGATTTTGGAGGATTCAGGTTATGTGTAAGGAAATGGGCCTAGGGAGTTATAGGGTTAAACAAATGGTTCTTCAAAGATTGAAGAACATGTCCAAGGGTGTACTAATGCTTCTATTAATCAATTTGCATTAAAAGATCTGTAAATGCATATTTTATAAGAATCAAGAGATGGCATAAATAATTTGTAAATCGGATAATCTGGTCATTACCATTGTATCTTCCCTTTAAAGGGACACTATCATCACGATCAGAGCAGACTTCCAACAGGGCATGGAATCGGTGTCCTAGTTTAAGACGAACACAGTGACTGATAATTACTGGCTCATGTATGCAGTAGCAATGTTAATATGACCGTATCTTGTGGGGTATTACTTTCAGTGACTGAGTTCATCTTAAACGAGCACTTCGATTCCATGCCCTGTTGATCGTGACGATAGTGTCCCTTTAATGTTCTGCATTTTAAGAAGAGGGGGAGGGGTTTTGAGGAGGAGGGGAAAGGAATTCCTTGTAGATCGCACATGTGTTTGTATCAATTGTTGCAATACTTAGCTGGTATAATAATAATAATAATAATAATAATGTATAGATTTATATAGCGCACGTATCCACCAACTAAGTGGCGCTCAAGGCGCATTATATTATTATCCCTGCTCATAAGGCTCATAAGGCTCATAAATCATTCCTGAAACCATCTCAGCTCCCTGGGGAGTATACAGCTCAATTGCTGCCATTTCTAGCGCATAGAGAGCAAACCATCTCTGCCTTCACAGGTACCCATTTAACCCCTGGGTGGAGAGAAGCAATTATGGTTAAGTGTCTTGCTCAAGGACACAGGTGTCACGGCTGGGGCTCGAACCCACACTCTGCTGCTGGCAACACCAGAACTTGAGTTCAGTGCGCTAGACCGCTCGGCCACGACAATCCACTTTACGTGCATTATACAACACACGGGACCTACGGCTTTACGTCCCATCCGAAGGACGAAGCAATTATGGTTAAGTACCTTGCTCAAGGATACAAGTGTCACGACCGGGGCTCGAACCCACACCCTGCTGCTGGCAACACCAGAACTTGAGTTCGGTGCGCTAGACCGCTCGGCCACGACACTCCATTGTGTATTGAATAATTTATTCCTGCTATTGTGTGTAGGCCATTCTGTTATTGAACAGAAATGACAAATTTGCCTGAGAATCGTCTTGGTTTCATCATAGTTTGCATTCTAAAAGATTTCAAGATCAAACGTGGCTCGGTTCTGGATAAAGATACCACATGCAAGAATCGGATTATGTTTGACAGATCTTGCTAGGATCCACTTCCAACACATCAGACTGACACAAAATTAACATCACACCACCCTACAATGTGTCCTTCCCCTCGTAGTGTTGCACATGTTGCAATCTGCATTTCAGCAGAAGGGCACTGTAATGGCCAGCAAAGAGGGGCCTTGGATGTTTCAGCTCCCCGTAGTTATTGTCCTGTGGTTGCACCAACACACCTTCCCCCATGTATCAAAATCGTTACCTGATCTTAACATCTGTCACAGATTATGCAGGGAGTGTGGCTGTTTGACCAAGGAATTTTGCAATGATTTTTCTCCTTCTTGAGCCGAGCTGTTGGGCTTGCTCCTCCGTGCGTGCATAATTGACTTCTCATATTCTACCATCTTGATCACAAACTCTTTCCTACACTTAGGGATACATTGTTTTAGACAGCAGGATAGGCTGTCAGTGTTCTGCTTGGCTGGTTGTGTGGGAATAGTACGCAGCCAGCTACGAAGCTAAAATGACCTACACATGTTTTCCTAGGTGCTCAACATGTTCTAAAATTTGTGTTACATGTATAAAAAATAAAATTAATTCTACATAAAACATAAAAAAAAAAAAAGTATTAAGCCAGACGTGATGAATCCATAGTGTTTTATATTCAACATTCCCACGTTTCAATAAACAAACATTGTACTGTTAGTACCATAGGCCCATGTTAGATTCAGTTCCGCATGGCAGCACACATAACATATGTGTTCTTGTGTATATGTACTTTATGCTGCATGTAATTTATATATGTAACGGCTGCTAAAAACTATTTAATGGTCTTGTAGATTACAATCAGTACATGAAAGGCTGATTGTTCAGGCTTTTTTGTTCAGATTTTTGCTAAAGACCTGAAATCATTGCCAGAGTTAGCAAAAATGTATCATATTTTGTAGTTTTCTCCTCCCCCACCCCCCAAAAAACCAAAACACATTGTGGGTTGGAGTTTTGTGTTGGTTGGGCCCCTATACAAACATGTGTTGTAGTTAATGGTCTGTTAAATCTCCATAAAATCTTTTCAATTTTTTCAAGGTACCAGTTGTACAGAGGGTGCTTTACTACATGTACCTTTCAGAATCACAGGAAATGCTCAAGGAATAATGTATAATGTTTCCTTACAAAACTGTTAGTGATGGCTTTTACACACAATGCACCGAGTGTTTTTTGTTCAATTTATTTAAAGGAAAGAGCCAACACCTGTAATAACCAGATTATCAAATTCAACTTTTTTTTGTCATCTGGAAACTTAATAGTGTTAAGTCGGTACATCATTTATCATACTGAGTAATGAACCTGTATGAAGTGATTTCAGCTAAAACAAACCGTTTTGTCAAATTTACAAAAAATTTGTCATCTGACATGTTTGCGCATGTACATGTACAAAACCATGTATTTACTTTTTAAGGATGAAATTCAAAGTCATCGCGACAAAATGCCCTGTGTAATCTTGCAGGCCTCAATACGTACATGCTGCAATTAGGAAGTCGTAATTTATGTTTACGTGATATTGGGTCTTGAATGGAAATTAATGTCCGGGAAATTTCCCCACCACACAATGGACAGGAACCCCCCCCCTAGAATAGTGTCACTGTGTCTTATTTAGAGCACGCTGGAGAATTAGAAATCTCATTGGATCATTGCCAAGAAGCTGAAATAATTTTTTTTAGTTTGCGGACAATAGGCATGAACTCCGTGTACAAGTACAGTACATACAGCAATCTGTGAACATATGGTCCCCATTGTATATTGATAACAAAAGCTAACAAGGAATGGCTACAATTGTATGGTATCTCCTCAAACGAGGGCGATAAAATCCCAATAATGGTCGGTGCTTATTGACATACCTCACAGATGGATCGCGATAAACACACCAAAAAATCATCATGATCTTACGAGGAGGGTCAATAATACCTATTGTGTAATAGAAACAATGTTTTGTTGGACTGTATATTTTATCTCTTTATTTTGCTCCTTTTCACAGTAATTTGAAAAAAATGCATGAATATTTGGATGAAAATTTTAATCGACGCTCAAAAGAAATTACATAGTTTTATGTTTTACGTTTTTTTTTTCACCAATCTTACACAAAAATGTTAAGGAAGCCCTTTTGGTTTCTGACACTTTTGTCTCCCTCTTTCCAAGAGTGAAATGTGTGCCTTCAATAAAATGCATGGAATTCAATGACACTCTGTATCTGTCTGAGTCAATTCCAAAAGATAGGCCTTTTGTTGTATAATGCATGAATGCAATCATCTCTTTCAGTTAGTTTCTTGCCGTAAACATGATAAATGCATTAAATATTTGTACATGTACAAATGTCATTATCGAGAGAACTGTTTCGTTAGGACGAAGTGCATAGCAAATGATTTCAACAGAAATATTTTTGTGTGACCTATAAAATGCAAATTTTTGAATGTAGCATTTTAAATCTTGACTTGTGATGATCAATTTGTGAATTTTGCGATATCATTCACAGTTATGGAACTGTGGACAGGGTCAGTGGTTATATCCTGAGCAACACCTCTGTGTATAACACGCTTCCATTGTTAGAATGTACGCGGTCTTGTGGACACGATCCAAGCACATGGCAGCCTCCTGTTAATAAATGTACACGAAGGTGTGAAATTAAGAACATTAATTGCCCCTGGGAGCCACAAACGGAATGCCAGGCCGCCCTCCAGCCAATTTGGTTGCCCATGAAACAAGCACAACTTGGTGTCATTATTAACACCCCCCTCCCCACCCCACCCCGAGACAGTAAATTTTACTTGGCTACATTGTACTGTATGTGTACATACATCCATGAATGGTATAGTCTAAGATTTTCATAATTTGTTTTAAAATTTTTCAAAATCTTTGGAATCAGAATTACATACTTGCAGTGTACATGAAGTATTGACGAATCATTTGAGCTTTACAACATTACAAACGGGTATTTGATTTGACCAACGAAAATTTACAAATAAAAATACTAACTAGATTGTGAAATAACCGTACTAGATTGCAAAATAACCGTGCTAGATTGCGAAATAACCGTGCTAGATTGCAAAATAACCGTGCTGTCCATAATACATTAGGGAAAATGCTTCAGAATATTTTTTTTTCACTTAAACTTCCAGTTTGGACCGGAAGGAAAGGTCAGATTGGGGTCATGTCTGTGAACGAAATGTGACATAATTCAAGATCTTTAAGATGACGCAAAGATTGTGAAATATTTTTTGTGGTTCATGAGATGTGAATTTTGAAATATTAAGCTCAATATACGTTTACACGTTTGTGGCACATGCATAACGTCAGTTCAGTCTGAGGCATTGAGAGTGGAATGTATTTAATTATTAATAATTAAATAGAAAATCAATTAGTGTTGATATTCTTATGTCATTGTTATGAGAGCAATCTAGGAATTCCAAGGATTGTAAGTGCAAAATATGAAGTCATTCTGAGCTTGGCAACTATGTTTTTTTTGTTCGATAAGTTTCGTGAGGAAGAAGCAAAAAAAAAAACCTAACAATTTCAAGAGGTGTTCGCAATGTCACACACGAACACCTAATTAGGTCACTCTTTTAACAACTATCATCTGTCAACTACGTTGCTCCAGTGAATTTGAGGTTGCCATGGGCAACCGGACCCCTCCTATACTCAAAACCCTTTGATATGGTTTTGAGGCAATCAAACTATACTAGGGTTTTAATTTGGCACATTGTACATGTACACGTATAAACCGAAGACAGACTGTTTCAACTTGTCAGAAATCCCCAGTGGGAAAGTTCTGCACTTAAATCAAACAGGGGAACTCGACTTGGAAGTCGGCCAATTAAATGCTTTAAAACATTTCATCTTGACTACATGAAGGATGTCAGGGAAAAAAAACTCACGGAAATCTGTTTTTCATATTGAAGTCATAAGTTTGTGGCACACTGCATTTTATTTCCTCTGGAGTAAAAATGAATGCAAGGGTGTGATTTGTCCGGATTTTTACAAATCGCAATGATTTTAAAGATTTAAGCAAAGCAAATGCTTTAAAGGAAAGCAAAACAAACACTCAGAACTATAGATTTCACCCCAGCGCTGTTCACAACAGCGGCCCCAATACGTGGATTTTTCAAATGTGCCCAATCACACCCCTGTGAATAACTTGACAGTATTTACACATGTACTTAAATTAATCGGTGGAATTTCGTTTTAATTTACACACAGACCCATTATCAATATCATTCTTCCATCAGTTAACTGCTGTTGTCACATGTACTCATACATTCCCTTCTCTGTGTATTCAATGCTAGATAATTAACACAGTGGCATGCCAGTAGCCAGTAGAAATTTGTGATTCGTAGAGCCTCCTGAATGTTAAATCCAGCGTTACAAACAACTGCAGATGGCTTCAAGTCATAGATCTCTCTAATGGAAATGAGCATAAACTCGTGTTTGATATATCTGTCAATTGACTAATACATTACCAATTGTTTATGTAAGCCCTGATGATTTTTCGCACAACGTAGGTGTGTCCACTAAAAGGTTGTGAATTCACTACACTGTAAATTAAAACATACAGTGTACATTAATTTAACCCTCGTACACATGGAGGCCACTCTGATCCACAAAATTCTGCTCTTGAGCAACCTTCAGTACATACATGTACATTGTACAAGCCTGCTGTCCTTTCCAAGTAATCTTACAAAATCAACTGTGTGCCACCCAAGGCCACTGTAAATGTTTGAACATATTAGTATGGCCTACAATGTATCAATGGGAGACTACTTTACCCTGCAATCTCAGTGGTGTGACAGTGCACAGAAGGGTAACCATAGGAGGCCACTGGCAACAGCTAATGGCTTGGAGTGGCCTGAATGGGTTGTTTCAAAAATTGCACTGATTGTAGGAGGGTTAAAAATAGAAACCACACATTTCTTTGAGACCCTCGTTTTTCAGAATTCAGAATTCAGTTTTTCAGAATTCTCCTGAGGACGATCAGAGCATACTGATCGAAACATCGAGTTGTAACCTCCAGTTCTTTTCAGAACTAATTACTACTCGATAGAGAATTTCACATGGTGTCACCGCAATTAGTCTTATTTATCCTAAAGCACATTTGTTTTTCAGGGAAAGCACACATCGTTTTTCAGGGAAGGTAAAGTATTTCATATGCCATGCCAGTACTACATATCCAAGACCTTTGTAAATGCCCCATACATGTAATTCAAAGTCAATCGGAGCATGAAGGTAAAAATGTTACAAAGCTAGCATTTACACAATACCGTATACCACTGTTATTTGATGAACACTGCCCTACGAGTACAATGACAAAAGGAAGCGATTATGAACCCAGGAAAGATTTGTGGGTAAACGATCAAAAGATGTTTTTGTGCGTGGCCCTCAAAACAGCTAAGTAATAATACGTGTCTACATGAAAATCAATAGCATAAAGGGGAAAAAACAGCCCACTGTGCAGTGTGCCCATTGAGTACGTGATTTTCTGTGGATGGCCTTAGCTGAGCTGTACGCAACAGAGCATTCGTAAATACTTATATTTCAAACCATGAAAGCAGAAGGTGGAGGGAACAATCCCTTGATGGACACTAGAATTATCCAGCAATACCTCTGGGTGTCTTTTGGACGCCCTGTTTGCTAAATGGACACCCAGTTTAATCTGTAATACACATGCAAAAGTATTGTAAGTTAAACATCTGGACAGTCACCCTGTTTTTTTTTCTTCAAACAATAACAAATTTGGATGGCCTATTTCCAATTTCTGGCTTAATACTCCGATGGACACCGAATTCCTTCCCCATAACTTGCCGCAGCAGCTCGCTGCGGTGCAGCGCTTAGCGTGTTGTGATCGGACATGGCAATCGTCATTCCGGTTTACGATTCACCACGGCAAGAATTTAGTGTTAATGAACCTGCTGACTGGAAGCAGCAACGTTGATTTGTGACTGTAATAGTATGTCTGTGATTGGCCTTTTAAATAACATTGATAACGGATGGGTGCACTCGATGATCGACTGGAGAAGCACATGTGGGTATGTATTGGGCAAATGAACCGTTTGGTTGTCATAGCTATGTAGGCAGAGCACACACAACAGTAATCATCCGTCATAAATCTTTCCCGATTAATATTATAATATTCTTGTCAGAAGTAGAATGATTTGAAAAAATGACACGCACTGTACATGTACTGAATTTATTATGCCTAACCTTCCCAAATCCTCCAAAATCCTCCAAAATCCTCTTTGCTAAAGTGAAGGATTTTGAAGGATTTTGAAGGATTGAGGTTACATGCTACATTGCTCTTTGCTAAAGTGAAGGATTTTGAAGGATTGAGGTTACATGCTACATTGCTCTTTGCTAAAGTGAAGGATTTTGAAGGATTGAGGTTATTAGGCATACTTGCCTTTCCATGGTACATGTACATGTACATCCATGTTTGTTGTCGTGATTGCAAATCAGTGATTGCAAGGTCAGTGCTTTGGTCAGTGCTTTGGTCAGTGGACACCGTTTATTGCTCCATGCATGCAGGGAGGGTCCCTGGCCATGTACATGTATCACAGATTAGAAACACATGTGTGCATACAAGTCATGTGCTTGCTTTACTACTGAATGATTTTGGAGGATTCAGGTCAAGTGTAAGCAAATGGGCCTAGGGAGTTAGGTTAAACAAATGGTTCTTCAAAGATTGAAGAACATGTCCAAGGGTGTACTAATGCTTCTATTAATCAATTTGCATTAAAACATCTGTAAATGCATACTTTATAAGAATCAAGAGATGGCATAAAAACCAAACGCCTGTTGAAACTTCAGCTCATTTCACTGTGTTTTTACTGAAAACAAAAATAGTGGAAATTGTTCAGATTCATTCCCCAGTGTGGATTTTCCGTCTTCATTTTTGGAAAACATTTCACTGATTTAGGGATGCTTGATACAGTCATGTACCGTCATCATCTTGGAGAAAAAAGGAATTGTAATAAAAAAATAAATAAAAAACATAAAGAAACATTAACACAAATAAAATAAAAAGCATGTTATATTTTTTCATTGTTTTCTCAAGAAATACCAAATACCAATGTTTTTTATAAATACATTCCATTTAAGTAATATTTTTTTTATTTAAAATAAAAATGTGACCGGCTCCACAAAAAATGGGTATTATGGGACAAAATTTAAAAATTGAGTTACATACATACATAGCTGAATTGGTTACATTATAAGCTTTAATTTGGTGTAGGTTTGAACCCTGTGGCATTTTGCATTCTGGAGATATACTGATTTTTGCATATTCATATTGTACAAATTAACGGAAGTGCCTTCAGAGATACAGCCCTTTAAACACAGCAAGTGGAAAAAGAAATGAGCTAAGAAGAAACTCTCTTGAATGCCCAATATAAATATAAATTTGAATTATCAAGCATCTTGAAGTATTTTTTTCAAATATTTTTGCTAATTTGCATAATTTAAACTTTTGTCTTTACTCATCAATAATAATATTTCTGTAAATAAATTATGAAAGTATTGATATAATAGAAGCCAATAAACCAACAACAAAAAAATCACGTTGTGAATTTTTTTTTCACCCTCTCCACATAGAACAGCCCTTTACGGGTAATAGCATAGCGTCCCTTAATACCGTTTTTCGCAGAGCGGGTCACAAATCATTGTGACACACATTATTGTGAGCCTTTTTAGCCACCCTGTTTCAGACCCTGCACTGCTTTCTTAATTCCACAAGAATAAAAACAATTACGTGAAAAAAAAAACATGGAGAAGATTTGAAAATAAATTCAAAGAAGTGCCCATGAAACAAAATTTTGTATGACTGGGGCTTCACAGGGTAAAGACCCTATCGAATAAATACTGTTATAAAGTCATGTCTGTGCAGAAGGTACAATTGGGCAACATCCGTGTTTTTACTGTGTTTCAGTAAACATGTCAGTGCTTTGAAAGACCGAGTGCTTAGTTGTCTGAATAAGTTGTGCATGTAAATTGTAGCCGAAAGAATCGGTTTACATCATTACTTCACAGGGTGGAGCTGTAATAAGATTCTACAGTGGAACACTTCATTTCAGTTTACAAAAGGGACAATATCATCACGACCAACAGGGCATAGAATCGGACTGCTAGTTTTAGATTAACTCGGTGACTGAAAGTAATATCCCCCATATGATAAGGTCATATTACTGTTGCTGCTGCATAAATGAGCCAGTAATTTTCAGTCACTGTGTTCACTGATTCCATGCCCTGTTGAAAGTCTGCTCTGATCTTGACGATCGGGAAGATACAACATTGGTAATGACTGAAAATCCAATTTACAAATTATCTAAAAACAAGTTAGTTTTACATTACAGTACGACCATTGGGTTATTTTTGAATTACTGTTCCTATCTTAAATCCACAGGATTATCCATGATTTTGTTACCAGGATGTACATGGAGGACAGTAAATTAATTATCATTGTCGTATTTGCTTCACTCTTTCTGAAAATAAAGGCAATTTTATTAGGCCAAAAGAAAAAGTCTCCGGTTTCTGGTCATCGGTCGGCTTCAAAATCGGTTCGGTGATGCTTTTTTTTCTTTTTTTTTTTCTTTTTTTTTTTGTAACAATTTTTTTTCTGGTAACATTTTTTGTTTGTTTGTTTGTTTGTTTTTTGGCCAACAGAGAATTACGTGATACATGACTGGTATGCGAGGACCAAAATTCCCATATACATGTACAAAGTATGGTGGCTAACAGAGGCCTCACAAATCGGGCAAATGTTCATACCCCTGTGTGGAAAAGTCGTTTAAAACACAGCACGGCAGAATTCCAATCGATTTTGGCTGCAATTGGACAATGGACATCGTTTCATAGCAAAAAATAAAGAAAATTAAAAATGCCGAGGTGTGGGTCTGAGGCGACATGCGTGGAGACTTGTGTTTTTTTGGCCTTACACAAGATTCTACAAATTATGTACCTGTACCTACTGTGAAATTGACATATTCAGTTCACTCTTTCTGAAATTAAAGGCAATTCTATTACCCTGAATTGTTTTCTCTGTTCGAATAATAACACCGACAGCGTATCAGACAGATTAACATTAATGGGAAACAAATTAGATTTTTCTTGTTGACGATTTCATCCAAAGACTGTGCATAGCAACATTTGTTGGCAGAAATATTTGTGTGCGTATGTAATATTAAATAGCGCATTTTGTATTGCATATTGCTATGATACAAACAAAACCATTTACTGATTTTCTGAGCAACATAATGTTGGTTAATTATATTTTGTAAAATGTTTTTGATCTAAATATTTTTTTGATTATTTATTTTGTTTAAGTTGGAATCATCATTTTTATTATTTTTGGCCCAGAAAATCATGGAAATCAATCATCCTCTGTGATTTCAGCCACAATATTTTGTGAGAGCCGTTTTGTGTGTGTGTGTGTCTGTACAAATGGGATGTTGATAGCTGACAGGGTACAAGGGTTAAAGGTCAGAGGTCACTTGAGAGAAAAATCAACCACAAAATGGCTGAAGTTGGTAATAAGAGTCACCACAGACAGACAACACAACACTGCACTGTATATAGATACAGTTCATTCACAATGGCCTTTCTGATTCGGCTATTTTTGGCCTAACTTTTGGACAGCATTTAAAGACACTCGAGCGAGCGTGTATACACTATTGGTAAAATGTCAGTAAATGCATCCGTACTTTATGAGAATCAGGATGTCTATAAAACCAACCTTTGATATTTACAACTTTCGACTTATTTTGTTGTGTCGAAAATAGTGAAAATGCATTCTGATTGTTTGTATTCGTCCATTGTGGAATTTTTCTGGCTACGGAAGTCAGAAATTCATGTTGAAAATTATTTCACCAGTTTTACTTTAGACAGAATTGCATACAGAACTCAAGAGATGTTAGATACCATCATCAACTTTACACCAAATGAGTTTCAAGTAAAACTTTGATCATTTACTTTTTTCAAGATAACCAAGAATGTAAAGGAAAGGTACGCTTTGGTATTTTTTTTCAAATGATCACATATTTACATGAAACTAACTAATTTATGGAGATGTAAATTCTACAATGGAATGGTTGTTTAAAGGGGCAGTATTGTCACGATCAGAGCAGACTTTCGACAGGGCATGGAATCGATGTCCTAGTTTAAGATTAACACAGTGACTGAAAATTACTGTTTCATTTATGCAGCAGCAACAGAAATATGACCTTATCATGTGGGGTATTATATGGCAGTCACTGAGTTTATCTAAAAGTAAAACTAGCATTCCGATTCCATGCCCTGTTGATCGTGACGATACTGTCCCTTTAATGCATAATTTTGAGTCAAATAAAGTTAGGATACGTAAAGGTGGAGTTTACCAAAAGTGTAAATTACCTTTAAGAGGAGTGATGCACTGTACTTGACCTATGAGCTGTTTTATTAAGCTATTATAATGGAAAAAAGTCTTGAGTGTGTCATTGAAGAACCATAATTCAAAAGTGTTCATGAATGGGATTATGGTGGACAGTATGTTGTAACATGCAGGCTGCTCTAACAATCAAAGTGTTCGTCTCTTCTTGTAAGCATGTTGTACAAGGACTGTCCATTGTGCCGGGTTATTGATTTCTGATGCATTGTTACAAGTATTAAGGATGATGGAGACTTCACATAATGGAGATCTATGCAGTAGTAATGTAAATGACATTCCTGCTTGTGCTTTGTTGGTTTGTACAAACAAGGTACACTACCAACAAGGTCACATGGTGTGAATATGGGAGTGAGATGCCTGAACTTCCTGAAGCAGCGAAGGATATCTCCATTGTATTGCATAGCAAAAATGCCACAAAAATGTCAACAATTCGCAACACACAATTCAACATTTGTTTTTAAATTCAAAATTAGCATAACATACATGAATATATCTGGCTATATTTTTTTTCTCACATTTTTCGATACAAAATCACTTGCTGGATCTGCAAGGTATGAACGGCATCCCCATGTTTGACTTAACCAGTTCGCACCGTGGATCGGAGAGCATCTAAACACGCCAAAGGAAACTCCGGAATATTGGTATGCATGCTCGGTTGAGCCACCCGTGTACGGTGACATGCTCGGAAGATGTGGCCACCCGCTGTGGAAGCTTCCATTCACGGTGTGTGTGGGAAAAATAAACCCGCACAGGGACCCAGAAAAACTTTTTTATTCCCGACGCAAACAGGTTAAATGAACTTCATCTTGGTTTACTAAGGAGTACATATTTACATGTAAGAGGGTTACATTGCAGATCATGTTGGCCACCATTGGGAAATGTTTTAACCCTAACTCCCTAGGCATTGTACTAAAACAATAAAAATCCTTCAAAATCCTCCAACTGGCTTTGTTGTCTAGGGAGTTAGGGATAAGGTTTGGTTTCCTGTTACCATCGGTTACTACTAATGGATATTTCCAAGTGATCAGAAGTCCATTTTAATAAATCGGTACACCTGTATGTCTAAGTTACTTGTGAGAGTGAATAATGTCCTCACAGCTTAAACTAAATCACTGGAATGAAAACAAAATGTCCGATAGCCTTGCTGCAAAAAAGGTATGAGGGTTTGAATCTTGACTACAGTTGTGCTTGAGGAATGTACCTTGAATCATGATTTCGCAAACCCATGTTAGACCAAGAAATTTCTCTGGTTCCTGGTTGAAAAATAATTGAGTGATGAGGGTTAAATTTGTTTGATAGTGGCCGTCATTATACAAAATTTGTATAATTAAAAAATTGTGTCCATTCAAATTATATACTAGTGTATTTTTTTTCTTCTAGATTGTTACAAGCAATATACAAATTATTCATATTATAAATATCAAGATTGTTTTTTTAATTTTTATGTGGCTATGGTTATCTGGGTGTGTGTGTTTACTGTAGTTAATACTAGCCATAGCCACTTACTATAGCCACAAATATTCACTCGTAGGAATCAATAGGCTGATGCCAATAACGTATTGACCCATTTCAAGTGATCTTTGCCATGCCTAAGTGCAGACACTAGACAGTATGATAGCCACTGCATGATTGCTTTGTTCCCCTGAAGCAGATAAAATTAACTGATTAAAATCAAAATTAGTCTGACTCATCCCTTTAATAGTTTGTAATGAAATGACGATTTAAGAGATCGAGGGTGTGTGAGTACAGGGAGGGAAATTCCAACTTGAAGGAATTATCCCTTCATTTGATGCTCTTTGATAATACAGATTAAGGTCATGCAAATTGGGCATTGTCAATGGTAATGTGATTAATTGCAATACATATGTATACACAGTATGATTTAATAAGGTTTCCAATACTATAAATACATGTAGTTTATTTACAGTGCGTTTGTACATTACATTGTGTCATATGTGCATGTCCAGTACATGTACATGTACAAGTTGTACATGTATGCATGCACAAACGGTAAGCGATCTTTGCTTGTACAGCAAAATGCTACACAGAATCTTACAATTTGCCAATCAAGATTTCAAGATTTGCCTTAATAATTTAAGGTTTGCCACTGAAAATTCAAGACTTCCCCTTCAAAATTCAAGACTTCCCCTGCAAAATTCAAGACTTCTCATTCAAAATTCAAGATTTGCTATTCAAAATTCAAGATTTGCTATTCAAAATTCAAGATTTACTAGTCAAAATTCAAGATTTACTAGTCAAAATTCAAGATTTACTAGTCAAAATTCAAGATTCACTATTCAAAATTAGCATTACACAAATCTGCTTATATTGGTAACACAAAATACTCCTTCCTAATAAAATTGTTTTATAAAGGCAATATTGTTACACAAATTCGTTACCTGACAGAACACTCCTTGAATTCAGTAAGAATACAGTTAGTGTACATTTATTCACAAGTGATGTATGCTATGTATAAACACAGGTGCGGTATGTGGTACATACTGTACATACTGTACATATGTGTGTATGTACACTGTATATGTACATGTACATGTACATGTATGTATGGCTCTACATGTACAACATTGTATATTGTGAAAAGTATTACTAACCCATATTTGTGTTAGTAGTGTGCAATGTGTACACAGCCAGTCATTCTGATTAAAGTTGACTGGTTAGGCCAAAAAAAAAAGTCTCCGGTTTCTGGTCATCAGTCGGCTTCAAAATCGGTGCGGTGACGCGCTTTTTTTTTCCGACCTTTTTTTTCTTTCTTCGACCTTTTTTTTCTTTTTTCTTCGACTTTTTTTTTTCTTCGACCTTTTTTTATTTCGACTTTTTTTTTTTTTTGCCAACAGGGAAGTACGTGATACATTGTATACGCGGGGAACAAATTTCCCATATACAAAGTATGGTGGCTAAGAGAGGCCTCACAAATCCGGCAAACGTTCATAACCCTATGTGAAAAAGTCGTTTAACCAGTTCGCACCGGGAATAAAAAAGTTTTTCCGAACCCCGTGGCGGGTTTATTTTTACCGCACAAACACGAACAATGGTGCTCACCAGAGCATGGCCAGGGAGACCGCGTCTTCCACCGTATGCTTATGGCTCGTTGCCACGTCGACCGGGAATCTATACAAATATTCCCGAGAATCCTGTGGCGTGTTTAGACGCTCTCCGATCCGCTGTCCCAAAAAATTTTTGCGTGTATACACGGCCTGCGACGCGAACTGGTTAAACCACAGCACAGCAGAATTCCAATCGATCCAGCAATTTTGACTGCAATTGGACATCGTTTCATAGCCCAAAAAAAAAGACAATTAAAAATGCCGAAATGCATGTCTGAGGCGACGTGCGCAGAGACCAGAAACAGGATACTTTTTTCTTTTGGCCTTATGGAAGGTGGAAAGTACAGTTGGCCTACATGTATGTAATGGTTTTATGTACGGTACATGCACTTTGTACGTACACATGTACAGTAGTACTGTTTTCTACAGTTTAATTCACCTTTCAATACTTGTCAATAATTATACATTTCCCAAAATAATAGCATATATTTATAGTAAATATGTCCTGAAATTAATTGGTGGGTCCTGTCATAATTAAATTTTGACACTTTCTGACGCATAAATTTGTTTTCCTTGTATAAAAGGAAATTATCAGTGCCCCAATGAAAACGAAATGTTTCAGAAATAGCCGGTAAAATAACACGAAACGTTTGTTTCATTCATTTGGTATGAGTACTTTATTCATAGTTAGTTTTACTTGTTATGGGATTCGATTTTGTGAAGAGATTATTCTTCCTTTGTCATTTCTGCCATAATAACATTGCGTCATTTCCAGCTGTTTTTCTGTTGAAAGGAAGTGCGTGGGATCTGTCACAAGCGGAATAATAAAAACATTTTCTAAAGTTTCCTTTTCATGTTTCCCGAGCTGTTAATTATATTTATTTGGACTGTCGTATTCATTAAACTCAGTAGTTGTCCCCTCAGGACAAAATATCACACTCTTTGGTAATTCTCCTAATGAATTTTATAAAAAGCTGATTACAGAACGGATGTTTTATAGTAGGCTAAAGTATATACTTAATAAATCAGAAATAACCACATGTGGAATTTTGATTTGAAACATGTACATGTACGTACTTATGCATGGTAGCAATCTTCCCTTGACATTTTTTTTTGTCTTAGGTGCTGTCAATTTTAAGTAAAAATTATTCCAGTTAACATATAGGAAAGAATATTTTAGTTGTCTTTTTTTTTTGCTCTGAAATGATATCCAATTGCAGCCAAAATTGCTGGATCGATTGGAATTCTGCCGTGCTGTGCTTTAAACGACTTTTTCACATAAGGGTATGAACGTTTGCCACCTTACTTTGTATATGGGAAATTTGGTCCCCACGTATATACAACGTATCACATATTTCCTTGTTGGCAAAAAAAAAAGCCGACCGATGACCAGAAACCAGAGACTTTGGGGGGCCTTAGAATGCTATAAAAAGTTCCTTGTTAAAGACACAATGTAATGTAATTTGTACGTTCACAAGTTTGTTGTTAATTAATGTATGTATCTTGATTCAAAGAGAAATATTTGCATACTTGTAGAAGTAATTGTGCCATCATTTCCAATGTACTAAACCACACAAAATAACAAATTCATAACTCCAAATTAGTAGATTAATATTATGAATTGTGACAATGAAACATAACACAAAAATTAGAGGGAAAATAAAACGTCACTTAGGTATTTAAATGTTTGTAGTTCAATGACTTATTCTTGAAAAATGTATTTTTCCCCTTGCGGAATGAACGAACGAAGTAACACCGAGTTCACACCCAATCCCTATTAATGTTGTCGGCCTTTGGGGGCTTGATTTTCCAACAGAGCCAGTGATCCCTTTTGTTTGTCATGCGTTAGTGTGCAGGCGTTAGGCTTATCAAGAGAATATGGTGACAGGAAAGGCTGTATAACCCTAACTCCCTAGGCCCATTTGCTTACACATAACCTGAATCCTCCAAAAAACTTTCAATAGTAAAGCAAGCACATGCCATGTATGCACACATGTGTTTCTAATCTGTGATACATGTACATGGCCAGGGACCCTCCCTGCATGCATGGAGCAATAAACAGTGTCCCAATCACTACAACAAACATGGATGTACATGTACCATGGAAAGGCAAGTATGCCTAATAACCTCAATCCTCCAAAATCCGTCACTTTGGCAAAGAGCATGTAGCATGTAACCTCAATCCTCCAAAATCTGTCACTTTAGCAAAGAGGATTTTGGAGGATTTGGGATAATGGACATGTCTACTGGTGATAGTTAAATACATGCTTGGTTGTAGGAGTTGCTTGTTACCTCTACTTCTAGTAAATCATGATTATGTATGGTACTTAACCCTCCTTCTACTGCAAGGGTCAAAATCAGTCAAAATGTTGATATACTTGCCAAATTATATCTAGTGCACTAAAAAGACAAACACTGTCAAACCTTACGTGTAGTAAGTACATTTACAGGTCAAAATGAGTCGACCGTTTTTTGACTTGTAAAAGCATTGTCTGGTATTGTTCAGGGTGGTCAAAATGACAGTAAATGACAGTCAAAAATGCCCCTGTGTGCACATTTGGGTCAACAGTCAAAACAGGCAGTTGACTGATTTTGACCTCTACAGCTACTTCCCACTAAAGTGCAGCTAGAGTAGGAGGGTTAATGAGATTAAAGAATTGCATAAGAGACCAGCAAACATTTAGCTGTAAATGTGAACTCCAGCACTATTTTAGGAAAAAAACATGATCCGTTTTTAATCTAAAAATATCGTAGAATTGTGTTCCGAGATACCAAAATAAGTTTTTGTACAGGTTTGTGTTATACATACATTTAATAACACAAACCAATACAACCCAATTAAACCCAATTATTTTGTTTTCAAAAAATGTATTTGAAAAGAATTTACTTTCTTTCTACTTAGAATAGACCAATATCATGATCAGAGCAGACTTTCATGGAATCGATATCCTAGTTTAAGATGAACACAGTAACTGAAAATTACTGGCTCATTTATACAGCAGCAACGGTAATATGACCTTATCATGTGGGGTATTATTTTCAGTCACTGAGTTAATCTAAAACTAACACTCCGATTCCATGCCCTGTTGAACATGACGATATTGTCCCTTTAAGCAGAATGGAATTTCCAAATGATATACATTTGTGGTTTGCCTTGAAGATAACTTCCCTTTGTAAATTTCCTTGTTTTATGACGTGTTCATATTGTGTGTGTATTTATTCTCTTGTTTCATACGCCTCTACAATGCGTAGGAACAATCTAATTTCATTTGATTGCCTAATGTTCTACGTTCTATTTATTCTGTGACGTTGTTAGAATGAATTCTCTAGACTGCACAGCAGCCTCATCCACAAAACTGAAACCCACATGATTGAGTTATCCAAGATAATGAAACGACATGCACATGCTCTTCAGCGTGCGTCCTACACCTTGAACAAATGCATCTCTCTGTACGGGCTAATTACGGCTTGTGTCTATCATTACACTATCGATTGCTTTGTATTGATCCCCCATGTTAAAATATTGACTGATTTAGGTAACACCTACTTACTAATAAAAGAGATGTCAACTCATTACATTAAAACCCTCCTACACTGACTGTTTCGACTGTTGAACCAACTGTGCACACACGGGCACTTTTGACTGTCATTTTGACCACCCTCAACAATACAAGACAACGCTTTTACCAGTGAACTCACTCTGACCTGTAAATGTACGTACTTACTACACGTAAGGTTTGACAGTAAGCCTGGGAGATAACACGATCATATAGAATATCGCGATAGCTTTTTTTATTCGATTACGATATCGAGAACCTTTTTAAGTTATCGAGATATATCGGTAAATCACGATTAAAAAATATATCGCGATTAAAAAAAAAAATTCGCCATTGTGAGTCAAGTCAGAAATTCCATGGAAACAAAATTACATGTAGAACAGTCTTTACAGCTTTTGGAAGGGAAAAATAAAAGCGAATTACTTCAAAAGTACATACACACTATGCAAACGAAATTGGGATTTATTGTGATGCTTGTAGAGGGGGTACATACCTGTGGTTATCGGCTCTAAAGCAATCATGCATGAATTAAATAAATAATTGCGATATTATTGAAAATCGCGATATATGTTTGCCGATATATCGTGGATGGAAAAAATTGATATCGCCCAAGCCTGTTTGACTTTTAAGTGCACTAGATATACATACCTTAGCAAGTATATCAACATTTTGACTGATTTTGACCGATTTTGACCCTTGCAATCATAGGAGGGATCATTGTGTAGACTTGAGTATACAATTGTTTTAAGAACTTCAATGTAATTTCTAGGTGCTTTACTTGGTTTTAAGATCGTAATAGTACCAGCATTCTGAGAAGTAAATACCATCTGAAATGCATTTACACACATTTTACCAATATAGTGTACACTGCCGTATAAAAAAATTAATTTAATTTGTACGATACAGTGTACATTATGTACATGTACCCAGAATTTTCCAGCGAAGCTGTGACCTTAATCAACAGAATGACCTGATGACCAGGGCATATGACCTTAATTACATACGGTTCCTCAACACGTTATTGAAATGAATGCTCATTATTGATGTATTATTGAAGATTTCTTTTCTACATGTATTCTGTCATTTGTTCTATTGATTTTTGTGTGTGTCTGTCATAAATTTGGAGCAGGTTAGCCTTGAGAGAACACCTAACCAAAAAATTGATGAAATTAAATAAATAATTTCTGCATGATTTGGTGATGCAGTTTTCTGCAATCATGTACGCGTACGTGTGGTTTTAAGTTTGCTAAATTGTCACACTTCTTATTTTTACATTCTAATGTTTCATGCATGTACAAGAACAGTGTACATGTATGTACATGTGTAATTAGGTGTTTTGGGGGTGGGGTGGGAGCATAGTGTTAGAGCCAGAGGGGTGTCTGGGTGTCTTTTGGACACCCTGTTTCAATTTTGGACACCCTATTTCATCTGTCATTTACATGTAAAAGTATTGTAAGTGAACAATTTGGACACCACGTTTTGAAATTTCCAGTAAATTTGGGCACCTTTATTTCTAAATCCTGGCTAACCCCTTGAGTGGGGGGGGGGGGGGAGGAGGGCGCCTGGAGTTACCTTTGACAACACATTTTCACCAGCAGACAAAGGAGGTTTTGTTTGGTTGAGTAATTGTTTGGTTTGGACAAATGGAAGATGCTTGTATGCTTGTCAGGATTAGTAGGCAAACAAACCATACAATGTTCATTAAATACTTCTGAGGGATTTAGCCTTTCGATGACACCCCCCCTGGAAAACAGAGCCGCGATTTGGAAACTACATGTAGGGTGTCCAAATTGGTTATTCTTTGAAAAATAGGACATCCAATACTTTTATAATACTTTGGCATGTGTATTGCACATAAAACAGGGTGTCCAGTTAGCAAACCGGCATCCAAAAGACACCCAAAGGTAATTGCTGTCAAACACTATGCTTACACTTACAGAACCTCCTCCAACAAAGCCATTGGATTAACATGCACATGTGTTGTGTGCAAAAAAAAAAAATGCTTATCAACCATGACTGAGATAATGGTTGTATTACGTGTGTGTGTGTGTTTTTTTTTCACGCAGGATGTACATGCTTAACAAAATCTGATTGGTCAATAAAGAATTTTGATTGACAGTCTGCCGATTGGTCAATTGTTTGGGTGGCAATTGTTTGAGAGAATTATAACATGTTTTCTTGTATAAAACTTCAAACGGTGTGAGTTTCATAGAACTGCAGAGCGGACAAAATTACTACACATGTTTTGTTGGTTTACGAGCTAATTTTCAGAAAGAAATGTACCGACCTTGGCTGGTTGTCCGTTTCAATTTGATTAGCAACAATATTTGCTTAGTTAAAAGCAAAACTTTCTGCTTAGCAGAGCTCTGTGAAATGAATTTGTGCAAATCATGATTTTAATGATCATGTGTTGAGGCTGAGTGCGTTTAAGGGGAAGGGAATATCAGAGACTTCCAGCCGAGTCATAATTGGATAGCAAAGTGACTCATGCCTGTCTGCAAATATTCTCAAACTGGAAGTGCATGGACCTTTAATATCATTTGATCTTGAGTATGGGGGGGGGGGGGGAGAGAGAACAAGAGAGGGTACGTTGTACACCCAGTAAGGATGAGATAAATATGTACTATGAAAATTAAAATATTTGGTTTGGATTGTTTTAAATTATTTATTTATTTATTATTATGGTTTTTTTGGCATCTTGATTTCTGAAGCATATTTTTCGAACACAAACATTCGATTTTATTGTCGGCCCATACTCAACTTGATTGTCCCTGTCATTTGGATTTCTTTGTTACTCATTGATCCTACAATAAGTACAGTAATGTGTTCCTATTTTACTAACAGGAAATGAAGTCGTTTTTTTACACAGTTCATCCCAGGCAGAATTATGCCCATTTCTTTCAATACTCTTATCTTCTTTTGATGCCAAAGGCAACATTGAGCAGACAATTACACAAAGGCAGCACTTAATCAGCCAATCAGAGTGAAGGTGGGATGGGAATTGTAGTAAGATCTGCAAAAGACATGAGGCCGTATTCATAAAAATAAGTAATTACTTACTAGTAAATGCTATAAGTAAAAGCAACAGCTAGGTAAGTAAAAGGTCTAGTCTAAGCAATTGCTAAAAATCTTATTCATAACCATTTGCTAAATGATTACAGTTGTTACTTGCCTCGGCTAGTAAGTTCTCAAGTAGTTGCTATTGTACTACAGTACCATCCACGAGTCTCGGTATTTGGTGGTATGAAGGTGTTTGCAAGCCATTCCACATTTTCTTTGTCAAACCTAAATAAAGTTCTGTAAGTGGTAGGGTTGACTTCATCACGATTAAGCCTGATGTTATACACCTTAGGTTGTGGTCTAGGACGTAAAAACATGGCAGAAAATGTGATATGTCTGTATTGGCTAAACAGCAAGCCAAAAATTAGGTGCTTGTACAATCACTAGTAAATGCTAGTCGAAGGTCATTTTTATGAATACAAATTGAAGTAGGTACTAATTTCTTTAGCATTTACTTATAAGTAAAAAGCAATTACTAATGCTTAAAACTTGTAGCTTTTACTTGAAAGTCATTGCTTATTTCTATGAATACACATTTAAGTAAAAGGTTAGTAAAAGGGGGTTGTTACTTTAGTAAAAGCAATTACTTATTTTTATGAATACGGCCTATGGCCTCACCTCCCAGCTGACCAAGAATGAAAAGGTCAACAGACAGAATCCCCCCCCCCCCCCTTGGTCAAGCTTTTGCAGAGTCTACATACTAGACACTCAGAGAATCATTTAAAATACAATAACATTTTCCAGAAAGCAATGTTAGATTTCAGTATATTATCATTCGTGAAGAAAATTAGGGTGCAGACATGAAGAAAATCAGGTGCAGACGGGATGCGTTCACCATGGTTTGGTATCGTTACATCATTCAGTTGCTAAAAAATACAATCTGACAATTGAGCATGCCTTTTTGTTGGCTAAACGGTTAATTTCTCTGGGAAATTGAACATTTATCCCTCCTACTATAGCTGCACTTTAGTGGGAAGTAGCTATAGAGGTCAAAATAAGTCAACTGCCTGTTTTGACTGTTGACCCAAATGTGTACACAGGGACATTTTTGACTGGTTTTTACTGTCATTTTGACCACCCTGAACAATACCAGACAATGCTTTTACCAGTCAAAAATGGTTGACTCATTTTGACATGTGAATGTACTTTTAAGTGCACAAGATATACTTTGGCAAGTATATCCACATTTTGACTGATTTTGACCCTTGTAGTAGTAGGAAGATTTTTAAGAAACAAAAGTCTCTCTACGAAGCATCTGTGGTGGTAATTCTTAAAGGAATGGTACAACATTGGTGTTTGTAAATGTTTTATGTTTTCATTTCAGCTCTCTGTTTTAACCAGTTCGCGTCGGGAATAAAAAAGTTTTTCTGGGCCCCTGTGCGGGTTTCTTTTTCCCACACACACGTTAATGGAATCTTCCACAGCGCGTGGCCACGTCTTCCGAGCATGTCACCGTACACGCGTGGCTCAACCGAGCACGTATACAAATATTCCGGAGTTTCCTATGGCGTGTTTAGACGCTATCCGATCCGCAGTGCAAAAAAAAATTGCGTGTATACACGGCCACCGACGCGAACTGATTAAAAAAATAAACATACACGTACATGTATGTCTTAAAATTAACCTTATCACAATACATGTACAGGTAGGTGCTCATGTTTTTTAGAGAATGACACAAATCTGTATTTTATAAATTTATGTTTTTAAAACAGTTTCCGGACAGCATCTGTTTATAAATTCCGCATAATTTTATTTTTTTCCGGTGAAAGCACTTCAGACAATAATACCTCGGGATAATTTATACGTAATTGTTTTTTAGAGAAAAGTTTGTTAATTTGATACTCGGTTTAACTAATAACCTGTGCTGTACATTGTACCTTCCCTTCAACTGAAATATATACAGTCCCTCTTGGACTGAATACATCGTGTCTGATTGATGGGCACTCCGTTACTACTGCAATATTTCTTTGTGAAAGAAAAATAAACCAGATGAATGGGTATGCGTGTTCACCTTGCCTTCGGATAAAATCCTTCTCAGACAGCTGACAGCAATCCTACCTGGCTAAGTACATGCAGGCCGATATATTTTTTCTGGGTTCACTCACTTTTATATCAGATAAGTCTTCTGTTAAATGATAAACGTCTAATATTAAGCAACAGTGTTTCATTTTCAAAGAGCTGCTTTGCAGAAAAGATCACTTAGCCAATTTGTCTGCTAAGCAAAATGTTTCTGAGAACCTGCCATAAGCGATATACAGTAAATAGAGAAGTAGCCATTGCAAACTGCTTCCCAACCTAAAGGACCTGTGGTATGAATGCAAAATAGTAGTTATTGGCCTTAGGTTTCGAACCTAGCAGGTTCTTAAAGGCTGTAAAAATGGGCACAAACTTAAACACATAATGCACTTCTCATTTGAAACATGGTTTTTCAGTAACTATTTCCTGATATGAAATAAAAGTTTTGTCATGAATTCATCAGTGCACGTTAACAATTACTGTAAAACCACAATAAAAGCAAAATATCTCATTTAAAAGGAACTTTTTTTTCTCTCTTTAAACGAGATGAGCAATGTTCCAAAGAAATAAAACAACAATCCCAGAAATTGCCAGTCAAATAATGAAAAATATAGGTGATAAATTTGAGTGATCCTTATGCATTAAAATAATACTTTGATGCAAAAAAACAAAAAAACAAAACAAAAAAAACCCACACACACACAAAAAAAAACCACACAAAAAACAACAAAAACAAAAATATGAATGCCTCAAGTACCCATATCATTCGGTAGCATTTAATTATGGTAAACGATTGCGGGAACCTGTTAATGTCTGGTTCTACCTGTGTACTAACTTGTAGTTGTACCATACACTAAGTACTGTCCAAATAGTGGTATTACTCTTTGATTGGCTTCAGTATTCATCCACTGTTACTGACCTCAGATGTTGTGTGTCTTGCCACTCATAAATCACTCTGCATGGCTGGCTGGATTGCTATCACAAAAGCTGTTTACAATTCATTTTTGATGTACCTGAAAAAATTGGTCACGTCTCAATTACCATGTTCATTTCAATTGTGAGGCTGTTGAATTTGAATAGACACGTATATTTTTGTTTGGTGAGGGGGAAGAGTCCGTGATGTAGATGAGTTCTTGGCAATTTGGTTTATTGTCAAATAAAGCCCTTATACACTTGATATTCCTGAAAAAAACAACAACATAGATCATGATCACAGCTTTACATGAATATTACTTGGTGTAAAGTTGATGATTGTATTTGTAACAAACATCCTTTGAAATATTTCTGTTGTGAGGTGCTGTCATTTCAGTACAATTAATCAAATTAGTTTGCAAATGAATTTCCGTCTTCCGGAGGAGTGAATTATCCGGAGACATGAATTCCACGTTGGAATGAATACAACAAATCAGAAAAAAAATGCTTGTACTTTGTGGTGGGGAGGGGGAGGGGAGGGGTCAGGGCAAGGTAGAGATCATTGATTGGCAAGAGTATGCACGCCCTCACCGAGTACTGACGAATATTCCCATCAACAGTGTGCCCTATTGGCAAATTGCCTGGTGCATTTTCAACACTAGAGGGCTAAGATAATGTATGCACGGAGTGGATACATTGGTCCCCTACATGTACATGTACAATCGGGCACAAATCGTCCGTAATTTGCCATAGTGACCAATCCCGAATTAAGTTTGCGTAGTGACCAATGCGGTATTGGTCACTTTGCCAAATTACAAAAATAGCCAGTTAGAGCATTCGTCATTTGAATGCATGCTCTATCTCCAAAACTATAAGGAATACATGCATGTGGATTAGATACAATGGTAGGTCTCTTCCTGAATGTACTAATGGATGGGGAAACTTAAAATTGAAAAAAGTCGGATTGGTCACTATGGCAAATTAGGGACTAAATGTGCACACCAAGTAAAGAAAGTACATTGAACTTCTTTTGAAGTACACGACACGGTACAGTACATTCATTCACAGTCGCCTCTCTACCTGATGAACAGAAGTGTAAGTCGATTGATTGTCTTTGTCCTAATTATTCAAATGTTATCGAATGCCAACATGCTGATTTCATTTTCTTTGTTCCTAGACCTACACAGGTATGCCTATTTATCATCTAATATTGAATTGAATTGAATTTATTTCATTTCATCCATCTTGTGGCCAAAAGGCCAAATTGCATGAATGTTACAATGATTATCATTAAAACCCACATATATTATTTAAAAAACAATGAATTGCACTTTTACAAAAACACTTACACAAAAACTGCACATATGCAAAAAAATATCGATATATTAAAAGTTATACAAAAATTATACCATTACATTACATTACATTACATTACATTAAAACAAGTATTTATCATGCGCCATTCCCGAGAGGCTCATGGCGCTTACAAAAGTTAATAGGACATAATAAATACAAATCAGGATAGAATAAGACATAAATTGATGCAAAATTAATGAGGAAACAAGTGAGTTTTAAGAGCCTTCTTGAAGGCATTAACAGAAACAGATTGTCTGATATACCATTAGAAACCACTAGAATTGCTGTGAACATGAGAATATTTCACTTCACTATAAATAATAATAATTTGATATCTAGTGCATATCACTGTGAGGTCCCTAGGTGCACTTGACACAGTGCACCTATCCACCAAATTAGTGCTCACTGCATATTTATTGTTCATTATTTATCTGATACTGGTAAGTCACTCTTAACATGTCACAATAAATATGCTCCCTGACCCTGTTAGCGATTACTAATTGATGTGTTTACACGTAGATGGCTTTTTGAATCACTATTCTGCTGCGCGATGTATAAAACCCCTGCCCCTAATGCTCCCTGACACTGTTTATAGTGATTTGTAATTGCTATCAATACACATGCTTTTTGAATCACGAGACTGCTGTGTGATGGTTAAAACCCTGACCCTAAATGCTCCCCGACCCTGTTTATAGTGATTTGTAATTGATATGAATAGATGGCTTATTGATTCACTGGCCGGCTGCGTGATGTGTAAAACCATGGATGGCCAGGCCCTGATAACACTAGACAGGAAACTGATACCAATCAATCACCCAATCATATATTGTTGTCATTCTTGGGGAAATTCCTCTGAGACACCCACTGTTGAAAGTGCATGCACACAAACCATTTGATCGGGAGTCTGTTGAAGTGAATCAGTTTATAGCCAGTAAGTAGCCCTGAGTTTGGCTGTGTGGTATGGATAATAAATATGGATTAACAGTTTATCATTCACTAAATGTTTGATGATTAAAGAGACAGTATTGTCATGAACAGCAGGGCATGGAATCTGAGTGCTAGTTTTTAGATTAACTCAGTGACTGAAAATAATACCCCACATAAGGTCATAACCGTTGCTGCTGCATAAATGGTGCCAGTAAATTTCAGTCACCATGTTCATCTGATCGTGACGATAGTGTCCCTTTAAATCGGCCTCATGATAAAGAACTAGGACACCAATTCCATGCCCTGTTGAAAGTCTGCTCTGATCACGACGATATTGTCCCATGAAAGTGAACGAACAACATTGGTCATGTTGGCCAAGTAGCTTCTGTGTAGGAGAACGCTTACTCTTTTTAAATACATATATCTGTTGAACTGAATCGGCTCACAGCTACATGTAGTAATCTAGGGAAAAAAACCACATTCTTGGTCCTTTAGGCCTGTGAAACACAATCATTTTTCCTTGTGGCCATAGTGATATATTTTACGATTAAGATTGGTAGAGAACTGCAAGAGAGGTTCTTACCAAAAGCATGATTTCACTCCAAAAAAAACATATAATCTTTCTCACAGGCAAATTGACAGAAATGAGATCACTTAAGTGCGCATGCAAGTTTTCATCTGGTTTTTATTCGCACAATCTTCCCTAAGGTGTAAAATTACTTTCACCCAAGATAAACAAACACCTCTGTGCATTTGCAGTACACTGTATGCTGACATTTGTACCTTATCTACATGTACTCTGGGGGCTTTGTATCTAATTTTGCAATCATCTGTTCATATTTTAGGGTTTTAAAGATGTTTTTTTGATACTGTTAAAGTACATTTATTTTTTCAAGATGGCTGATGTACTATTTGCTCCATGCATGACCTACTGGGGGCGCCCTTCACATAAACAGCAGTCTGGCTGGTCAGTATGCACCTTTGACTCTATTCACATTCAAGTGTTAATGGTTACCAGGGAAATGTTTTCACTGATTGTTAAGTACTTTGCGTATCCAAGCCACTGAGTTTCGTACAAGAAGGCTAAGCTCTGCATTACAGGATACTTTCCGATCCTGAACTCTGGTCACTTATCCCTAACCTTCCCAAATCCTCCAAAATCCTCTTTGCTAAAGTGAAGGATTTTGAAGGATTGAGGTTACATGCTACATGCTCTTTGCTAAAAGGGAAGGATTTTGGAGGATTGAGGTTATTAGGCATACTTGCCTTTCCATGGTACATGTACATCCATGTTTGTTGTAGTGATTGCAAGGTCAGTGGACACTGTTTATTGCTCCATGCATGCAGGGAGGGTCCCTGGCCATATGTATCACAGATTAGAAACACATGTGTGCATACATGTCTTGTAAAGGATTTTGGAGGATTCAGGTTATGTGTAAGCAAATGGGCCTCGGGAGTATTTTTATTTAAAATCGTCGCCCAAAAATAATATTAACAAATAATTTATTTATATAAAGTAATCAGAATAATCAAAATGAGAATAATTTAATTTCAACAGATAGCAGTGTTAGGATCAAGATGGTCGTACCCCTATCCCATCCCCACCCCTAATCCCATCCCCACCCCTAATCCCATCCCCACCCCTAATCCCATCCCCACCCCTAATCCCATCCCCACCCCTAATCCCATCCCCACCCCTAATCCCATCCCCACCCCTAATCCCATCCCCACCCCTAATCCCATCCCCACCCCTAATCCCATTCCCACCCCTAATCCCATTTCCACCCCTAATCCCATTCCCACCCCTAATCCCATTCCCACCTCTAATCCCATTCCCACCCCTAATCCCATTCCCACCCCTAATCCCATTCCCACCCCTAATCCCATTTCCACCCCTAATCCCATCCCCACCCCTAATCCCATCCCCACCCCTACCCTTACCCCATTCTCATCTCCCACCCTCATCTCCCACCCTCATCTCCCACCCTCATCTCCCACCCTCATCTCCCACCCTCATCTCCCACCCTCATCTCCCACCCTCATCTCCCACCCTCATCTCCCACCCCTACCTCGTCGTCCCTACCCCATCCCTTCCCTCACCTAGCCCCCACCCCATCCTTGCCCTACCCAACCCCGCCCCTATTCCGCCCCTATTCCATCCCTACCCCTATCCCATCCCCACCCCTATCCCATCCCTGCCCCATCCCCACCCACGGGCATACATGCTCAAGCATATAACATTTAAAAAATAAAAACAATGTGCCTCAAGATGTTGACATATATACTTAATGTGCAATTGTGCATACTGAAATTCTGATCAACTGATGATTAACAAATGCTGTACAGTGCAATGTTAGAATTGTATTAAAACTAGAATTACAGAAATCTGTACACATGATGATGTACATACATTAGCCTCTGCAAGAGGCTACAGATGGCTCATCATTTAAATTCAAACCCCCCCCCCCCCCCTTCTCCTTAAACTGTACATGGACATATCTACACAGCTGCCGGCAAACTGATTCATAAATAAAGCACTGAGCCTTGCACACCGTCGTCCCACACACCGTTAAGCAGATCCCAAACACTGTACGATAGAATCTTGATAGCGTCCACCGTAGCTCCTGGGCCCGCGGGCCAGCACGGAAATCAAGTCTCGTTAGATCAGCGTTTCTTTTCCCTGGCGCGCTGACTATTCTGGGTTCTCGGTGCTGTAATGAGCTGCGTGTGTGAGTGTGGCAATAGAATAATGGATAATGGGTCTTCCAGTTTATCTTGATAACCAGTGTCTGGCCACAGAGTAAGAAAAGTCTGTTTCTGTTAAAAAAGTATGTTTACAAAAAATGAAATCAGATATGTTATTCTTCAAGATTTTTTTTTTCTGTTTAATTTCAATTTGTTCCTGTTTAATTTCAATTTGTTCCTGAGGCATGAGCGAGATATAGAAAAAAATATGATTATGCGTACATGTAATATTATATCTAGTGAGATTTCAGTGAGTATTCTGAGAAGAACCTTTGGTTAACTTGACGTTTTAATCAGTATGCTCTAATTGTCTTCAGGACTTAAGGGCTATGCATGGTGGGAATAGATATAGTAAGATTTGCGGTGACACCATGTACTGAAATAATCTCTTTCAAGTAGTGAGGGTTCTGAGAAGAACCTTTTGGTCCACTCGACGTTTCAATCAGTATGCCCCGATCGTCTTTAGGAGAATTGAATCAGAAAATGAATTGAATTAGTACAAATAAATGATATGTAGTACTCACTTTACTTCAGAATAATTTTGTTTCAACTCTGATCCTTGAGAGCTTTCTAAATTAGCTGATGTCTTGAGATTAGATTAACTGAATAGCCTGGGTTTCAACGACTGTTGCTTCATGTACACATGTATCTGGGGTGTAGCTTTGCAAGGTTCATTACGGTTGATTGTCATGTGTGGCGTGACCGAGCATAACGAGGGCTGGCACGGCTAACAGCCAAATTCTGATCGATCTTTTTTGCTCGGCACTTTGAAAATGTTACAAGATTTGTAGAGCATTCTGGTTGTGTTAATCATACATGTATGTGATCCAGTCTTACAAAACGAGTCGGAAGTAGTCACAGCTACTTTTGTGTTAAAGGGACAGTATCGTCACCATCAGAGGAGACTTTCAACAGGGCATGGAATCGGTGTCATAGTCTAAAACGAACAGAGTGACTGAAAATTACTGGCTCATTTATGCAGCAACAGCAGTAATATGACCTTATCATGTGGGATATTATTTTCAGTCACTGAGTTAACCTAAAATCAGTACTCTGATTCCATGCCCTGTTGATTATGATGATACTACCCCTTTAATTAAAGGCCTGTAGACATGACTTTGTACAATGGAAATCAATAGAAATGGTCACTGTATTTCACCACATAAGTCTTAATTCACAAGATATGGACATGTGTTTGGTAATAAATTCAAGATTGTTTTACTGAGCTGACAAACAAAGCTATAAGTGAACATTTTTTGTAGAATCTTGTGATATATGCTGAATTCACTCACAATTAATGTCTAATTCAGTGTAAACATTACTAGTGGGTTTTCAAGTACTTGTTATTGTGATCAGGATATCAGTATACATGTAGGCCTATACACTGTGTGCTGTAGTGTTACTGATATTTGCTCATTTAACCCTCCTACAATCAGTGCAATTTTTGAAACAACCCATTCAGGCCACTCCAAGCCATTAGCTGTTACCAGTGGCCTCCTATGGTTACCCTTCTGTGCACTGTCACACCACTGAGATTGCAGGGTAAAGTGGTCTCCCATGATACATTGCAGGCCATAAACATTTACAGTGGCCTTGGGTGGCTGGCACACAGTTGATTTTGTAAGATTACTTGGAAAGGACAGCAGGCTTGTACATGTATGTACTGAAGGTTGCTAAAGAACAGAATTTAGTGGTTGGAGTGGCCTCCATGTGTAGGAGGCCTCTGTACAATGCAATATAAATACATTGGTCATGTAGACTGTGGCTCAGGGCATGGGGGCGGGGCGGGGCGGGGTGGGGTGGGGGTGAGAGTGAGAGTGCCAGGGGTGTCAAAGCATGATTAAAATCATCACTTGACTGTGCATAATTAGTAACATTCAAACATTCCAGTAATTGGTATGACACCATTAAATTAAATGCTGTGCTTTTCTGAATCGGTAAGATAGTCATTGGTAGACACAGCTGGAATTATTGATAATGTAATAACCGTGAATATCAACATTAATGGACTATTAATCTTTAAGTTTGTTTGTGTGCAAAATGATAATATTTAAAGGCCATGTACTTTTGTAATAATTTCTGTAATTACATCCATACTTTATTTAATTACATCCTTTACTTATTAAAAAATACATCATGAAATCATGGAGGAAGGAATACAATCAACATGTGAAACTTATTTCTTAACTTATTTCGCTGTGTCGTTTAATATTATATAACAACGGGGAAAAAATAGTGAAAATTCCCAGGCCAGTGATTTATCACGATTTTTCCTGATTTCATGGTTTGTTTACAAGTCTCCCTTTGCCTCAGAATTTTCTTGAAAGAAGAGAAGTAGCCACCAAGGAAAAAAAAGAAGTAGTCTATATTGTGTCCAAACCTCTAGTTTCTTGTTTGTATGGGGAGAGTCTGCAAATCCTTAAACATTCAGGAGATTCAGGGGGCTTTGTCCTCTAGACCAAAGGGGGACCCAGGCCCGCTACCCATTTTTCAGGATTTTTTTACTTTTGTCAAATCACACCCCTTGAATTCCACTTTGGAATGAATTGTGACCCAGCATGACAAAACCCACAAAAACATCCCAGAAATAAAAAATGAGTTATTGGTATCATATGAAAGGGCAACTCTTTAGCTTTTCAATGGTGAAAAAATTATATCCATCATGCATTCTGTTGGAAAGTTATGGACTTTGAAAGTCGAAAAACAATGAAATTACGATTTCGAGAAATACAGGATGTTTTGAAAAAAACGCACTAACAACCGCAAAATGGTGCTCGGAATTTCGCTTTTTCACACACTTATAAATCGATTTCAGTAATTTTGTTTGCAGGAAATTGTGAAATAAACATCCGGGAACTATAATCAGTAAAAACCCCAAAAGGCCGTATAACACCCCATTGGTCGAAAATTGGCTGTTTCGTGGATTGGGGTTCAGCGACTTTTTGCGGGTTTCGTCGTGCGGGGTCACAAAGAATCTGAATGCATTTTCACTATTTTCTTGTCAACACAATGAAATTTTATCTTTTGATTCTTATAAAGTATGGATGACAGATATTTTCCCAAAAAGCGTCTACTGGCTTTCATTGGGTTCATGGTTTGTTAGATGCCAAGCATTGATCAAGCATTGATAGCGTACATGTACTGCCGTTATCAGAACTACATGTATCAGAACTACATGTATCAGTGAACCTTGATACAATGAGTATTCGTGTTCTAACTAGAAGTCGAGCTAATTAATTTAATTAGCCGTTCATTGAGTCGCCATCTGAAGTCGTGACCATTAAACGGAATCACAGGTAAATTTATGAAAAAGCAGCAATACCAAGCATTTAGTCAGTCATGCATGCTGTCCTTCACAAATCACCAGGACAAATTGCATAAAAATGACAAACAACATGTTGCATAAAAAAAAAGTCTGATTCATTGATGTTATGGAACTCATACGTGTAGATGGCTTTCTCAGTATACATGTATCCTGTAACCCTTCAAGGGTCAAAATCAGTCAAAATGCTGATATACGTGTTCATTACGTACTTTCCAAGGTATATCTAGTGCACTTAAAAAGTCAAACACTGTCAAACCTTACGTGTAGTAAGTACATTTACAGGTCAAAATGAGTTGACTGTTTTTGACTGGTAAAAGCATTGTCTGGTATTGTTCAGGGTGGTCAAAATGACAGTAAAAAACAAGTCAAAAATGCCCGTGTGCACATTTGGGTCAACAGTCAAAACAGGCAGTTGACTGGTTTTGACCTCTGTAGCAACTTCCCACTGAAGTGCAGCAATAGTAGGAGGGTTTTAATGAGACGATGCAATAAGCTCAAACTTTCAAAGGTTGGTTTTTATACATGTACACAGTGTATCTTGATTCTTGATGCATATTTTACAGACATTTTGTCATCGAGTGTTTACTGGGTTTGTATAGTCCAAACGCCAGACCACAACTCCTTTAATTGACTTAGATGGATACAGATTCTGTCACCCTGGGTCATGTCTGTGAAGTGACCTTCAAGTGGAGGTGACCTGACCTCAAGTTGTGATTGTTAAACATCAAGTCAGGCTTCTTGTTTGGGTTTGGGTTTTGTGAAGAAGAAAAAAAAAAGGATCAGCTGGGGATTAAAGGGGCTTGTCAGGTATGGCGTTTAAAGGGAATACGTAACCTTGGTATTTTGCTGTTGTCCTTGGTTAAAACTTCAATTGAATTACAAAACGGGTGACATGTGAAAGTGAGATAAGTCTACTAACATGAACTTAGTGTGGAATATTGATTTGCCTTTAGATTTTTTATTCAGTCAAGAATCAGTGGGAAATAAATATTTTTTTATAAATGGATTTATAGCACCGGCAGACAGAAAGGGATTTGCGATACCATCATCAACTTTACACTAAGTAAATTTTAAAAATCTAAAACTGGTATTATTTATTTGTAAATTTTGGAATTATCAGTGCTGTACATTGTATATTCCCTTTAAAATGACACATTGCATACATATTTTCAGAAGCATTGTAAAATCTCTCATAATGTTCATTATTATTACGAATCAGTGCTTTTGACAATTATTTTGTGAAATATTAAATTTAAAAAAAAAAATCTCTTGAGAGATTCCGTGGCAATCCAGAGCTACGTGCATGCGATTATAACCAAATTTGCCAGTCAAAGAACAAATATTGGGCTCGGGCATTACATCTTTAATGGAAGAATGTTCTTTGATTTGCGTTGCATGATGGCAATGTTGATCAGCTGTAGAGAGAAATAATTTACGATGAAAAGATGAGCATGGGAAAGGCTTATTCACTGAAAGAGCAATTAAACATGCACACATGCCTGTGCTGACGGTGTTATTATTGTCAGGTTATATATAGTGCGTCAGTAGTAGGACAAAACCACAAACGTGAAATATCGTAAACCCTTCATTTGAGGATGATGTGGCAATAATCTTTGCATTATGTAGTACCCCATGTATTCTGTGTACATTCTCCAGTTACATGAACTCACTGGCTATGACCAACGAGCTTGCCACTCTGAAACAATCTCCTTCTTTGTATATGTCAAGCTGCTTCTGTTGCCTGATTCAAATCTCTTAGAAAATCTCATCGCTTCTCTTAGAAAATGCTTTGTAAAAATGTATTTTCTAGTAAACTCATTTTTAAAACAAGCACTGTTTTTATTAAATTATTATTATTTTTTTATTATAATCAACAGGCCTGAGATTTCTCGGGATTTTTCCTGATTTCAGGATTTTTTTTACAAATCTCTCTTTGCTTCAACATTGTCTTGAAAGAAGAGTAGCCACCAAGGAAAGAAAGAAGTAGCCTGTATTGTGTCCAAACCTCTAGATTCTTGTTTGTGGGGATGTGGAGAGTCTGGAAATCCTCCAAAATTAAACATCCAGGAGGTTCAGGGGGGCTTTGTCCTCTAGGACCGCTTCCCACTATTCGGGATTTTTTTTACTTTTGACAAATCACACTGCCGAATCAATAATGTTTTCTGAAAACTTTCAGATTCTGTAGTCATTTTGTTCCAAATTTCTTACACAAAAGCAACCATTGTTTGTCCAATTCCACCAGGAGGTAACAGTATGTGTGTCATACATTTATGTTACGTAGTGACTATTACTTAGTATTGTTCTGAAATTCTCTTTATTTCCAGCATTTGCGATTGCTTGCATCCATCACTTCCTCAGTGATTTGGGGCCGTTAATAATGACATTAGGATATTATGAGCATTATTTGAATAGTTTTCTAAATGCACCTTTTAATTTCCATAATTATTCCCCGAGTTACATGTACTTTCAATCAATAGAATTGGAATAGTACTCGTGTGGAAACAAAGCTTTAAAATTAATTATTGTTTTAATAACCTTATAATACATACATGTACAACTGTATATCAGCCTTTGCAAACTCACATTTCTATTCCCTATTTCACTCGCTTACTCAATGCATAATTATTATGGTTTTTCTTTTTGACCTGTCAGTTGGGAGGTTAGCGGGGGTGGGGGGGGGTGGGGGGTGTGGGGGGTGGGGGATTGGGGGTGGTCGGTCATCAGTGTAATGCATTTCTGTTGTGGTTTATTAAAATTTATTTTTTCTGATGTTAATTTTTAATGTTTTTAAAAGCCTGTATTTCACATGTAATTTGGCCTATGGGCCACGATGTGTGTTTCTAATTAAACCCTTAAAACATTTGCAGACATCATTTATACCTTTTTGATGGGGTAATAAAAAATGATTCCTTATACGTGTAAATTGAATAACACTGTTATAAAAAAAAATAATAAAGTCTAAGAATGCTACAATTGTATGGTTAGTCAAACTGTTTGGGCAGAATGTACAAAAATTATAATATTTGAACCTTGTCTAGCCTGGGTATCTTTGAGATGTTTGCACTAAAAATGCTTGTCTATTATTAGAAAGGTACAATGTACAGGTAATGTTGTCACAGAAAGGAGTAATTAATTGTCACGTTCACTGCATTTCGGGGAAGATTGAGAAAGAGTAATGCACATTGTAGTTGCTTGCGTTACATAATTGAATTTGACACGCATTATTGATTAAAATTGCCTAGTCTATGTTTATCTGTAGATCTAACATCAGTAGGATTTCAATTAATGGAACTGCAGATCATCCTGTCTGAAATAAGATCAAATAAGGCTTATTAAGAAAACTCAATATGGGGGGGGGGGGTGGGTTATGTGGTGCCCCCCCCCCATACCCGTCTGCCAATTAAACCCATTGTCATGTAGGATTAAAAGACCCATGTATTGCACCTGCTACGGGGATCTGTGAGTGCAAAGCCCGCCTTGAGGGTGATGTGCACAAAGTGGTCGTGCACAATGGAACAAAACGAGGGCAGTATTTATCAGGCCTTTGGTGTCCGTCAATAGGGGGATTTGGGGGTTAGTTTGTAAACATGCCCACCAGTTTTCCCTCGAACGTATGAGGAGTTGGGACACTTGGAGCTATGGTTTTGAGGGTTTTGTTTGATGCTATAAAAAAAGAAAAAATTTAATAGTTTTTGTACCTCTGACTGTAAATTTGTCAACATTTTTTAGTTAGGGGGTTGTAACAAATTATTTCTACAAAACTAAGTTTTTTGGCTTGCCTTTTTTTGGTTGGTTTTGTCTAAATATTTCATCTAGTGGCCAACATGTACAGGTGTTTGTTCAGTTCATGTCCTTGGCAAGTGTCCACATTATTTCAAGGCTTGAATTTCTCTGACCATTTCATAACCCAAGAGAAAGGGGAATTACAACTCGGGTACCTCTGTGGCTTAGTCAGAGATTTAAAGGCATGGTTGTGAAAGAGGGTGAGCCCCGGGGGAGGGGGGTTGCAAGGTCAAGAAAAGGAGACAAGGTTCTTATGAGGGGGCACTTGGGTGAACTTCAGTTAACCCTAACCTTCCCAAATCCTCCAAAATCCTCTTTTCTAAAGTGAAGGATTTTGAAGGATTGAGGTTGCATGCTACATGATCTTTGCTAAAGTGAAGGATTTTGGAGGATTGAGGTCATTAGGCATACTTGCATTTCCATGGTACATGTACGTCCGTGTTTGTTGTAGGTCAGTGCTTGCTCCATACATGCAGGGTGTATCACAGATTAGAAACACGTGTGCATACTTGTCATGTGCTTGCTTTACTACTGAAGGATTTTTGAGGATTCAAGTTACAAGTTACATGTATACATGTAAGCAAATGGGCCAAGGGAGTTAGGGTTAATGAAGTGTGTATTCAATATAAGTGTGAGTTTCCAGTGGGGACAGCACAGCCTTCCAATGGGCCTGATGGGTAGGCTTGCCCCAACTAAATCGCAGGTCTTCAGACAAGTTGGAAGCATCATTATTTTTTCTCTTGTGCAGCAAGAATTATCCACAATTATTTTACCAAATACGCGTTCTGTGACATTCATCAGATGTGTTTTGTGCTATTCAACGTTTGAGATTGATAATGTCAATTGCATGCCATGCTTCCCGACGTGTACATGTGTAATCTAATCACAACTGTGTACCTTAAATGTCAAATTTCTTGTAGTAAAGTCTGCAGATTGTGCAAACAGCGGATTGGCCTTTGTTTTCAAAACACATGAACCAAATCTGATGATGTTTTTTTTTTCTCAGAACACAGCCACATAAATTGTGCATCATTTTGGGAAGAGTACATGTAATTGTGGTTAATTTTGTTGCTTTGAAGTTTATACGTGTAAGTGTACATACATTGTGCTGTAGTGTATCTAATGCCAAAAATAAGGCAATATTATTTGAGGATACTTTGTACAGTGCATCTTATAAGTCATACACACGTGTGTACATATTGCATACTGTGTGCAATTTATCTGCAATCATTCATGTACATGTACATGTACATGTATAGTACACTATGTATTGTACATGTACATACATGTACAAGTAGTACAGTATTCTATATACATACTGTATGTTTACATTCGTCATCTAGTTTACAGATTCTACATATGTTTACATTTGTCATCGAGTTTACAGTTGACATTTGTGCTGTCAGGATGGATAAGTTCAGTCCGCTGAAACCCGAAACCAATTGTTTTTCCGGTGTGGCCTGTTATGAAGCTAATATTGCAGAGTCAGTTGACCTCTTAAAGGACTAGTTAAAAAAAAAAAGTATTTTGCCATCAGCTGGTTGCTGTGGCCCTTGGATCAATCATGGATTAAAAAATGCCATTTGTTTTTGTCATCATAATCACCTCATCAAGCTGCGATTCAGATAATTGTGATGGCGATTCTGGCACCGCTATTTCAGTTTGATTGTTGTTGTCTAGACTTCAGTGAACAAAGAGAATGATGGCTAAAAAATATAACTTGACTGTTAAACTATGATTATTTTGTGAAACGTGTCATTTCTTTTCCGTTCCTTAAGTCAAATAGTAGCATTGTTCTGATTTTTAAAAAAGACTGGATTGTCAGAATTTTTTGTTTGTTTAAATGGGTGATACATCTTTAAAGGGGCAGTCACGATCAGAGCGCACTTTCAACAGGGCATGGAATCGGGGTCCTAGTTGAAATTGAACATAATGACTGGAAATTACTGGTTCATTTATGCTAGCAGCAACGGTAATGTGATCATGTGGGATATTATTTTCGGTCACCGAGTTGATCTAAAACTAGCACTCCGATTCCATGCCCTGTTGATCATGACTATACTGTACCTTCAAATGTGTTTGTTATACTTTATAAATATGTGCTATGAGTGACAATCTATTTTGTTTGTTTGCTTAATGATCCATTTCTGAGCATAATTCATCAATCTGTCCAAGGGATGATGCAAATGGTCATTGAATCCTGTCCCATAGTGTGTTTCCATGGCGACACTTGCGCCATTGGCGATGTTGAGAAGTGCTATGTCCATCTGTTGCTTGCAGGGGAGGATTTGTTGCCTAATTGCCTGGATTTTTTTTTCCCCCTTTTTGTTGGGCGGTGTTGTGAGTTGTAACGCTAATGAGGTTGGGCAAATTTCCTAATGTGATTTTCATTGCGGAGACTGCGCATTTCACTTTTGATTGTCTTTAAGTTGCATAATAATGATGAAATTTAAGAAGTTATACACAGGCACATCAGAGACACCACTCCCATAGTGTGACTTACACTGTACATCAGTTTCAATTTGATTATTTGAACATCCACTTTAGGGATTCATGATTAAGGTATCTATTTCCAACTTGATCCCCCCAAAAAAATGAAGGGTTACTTATACGGGTGACTTTACCAGGTTGGGGCAAGCTTTGTGATAAGTGTCCCTTGTTATGTAGGTAAATGTACCATTTATTATCATTTCTTATGACTCCTAATTAACATTATTGTAACTTACTATTCAATGCACAGAGATTAATTTCATTCTAATTCAATGAACAATTGAGAATGTACTCTGTAATAAGGATAATGGATGGTACATGTACATGTACATCTACCTGACGTAACAAGGACACCATGTCACAAAGCTTGCCCCAACCTAGTGGAATGACCCATATTACATACATGTAATAACTCAATCAGTCCACAATTTCCACCCATTTCCCGATCGATGTATTTGGAATCGGGAAAAATATCCACAAATAATAATGTTTTAATAGTTATGAGATTGATGTAATTTTTGCTTTTTCAGTGTTCGTTAGAGCAGAGGAGTAAACACTAAACCGAATTTTTAAATAAAATATGGACGTTCTTTAAAAAAAAATTGTGTTACAGTGCGGGACCTAAAGGAGACAACATCTATGAATGGGGATCAACAATTCTTGGCCCACAAGGCTCGGTATACGAAGGCGGCGTCTTTTTCCTAGATATAAGCTTCTCTCCAGAATATCCATTCAAACCACCAAAGGTACGTGTTTGTACAATTTGTCAGCAGATTCAGGGCTTGAATTATTTTCTGTGAGTGATTTCGCTTGTTTACACAATTTCGTTATCAAAATTCAAGATTTGATTTTTCAAAATTAGCATTACATACACAGACACAGAAATATTTGTTGATAAAAAAAAAATGTTTCTATACCAAATTATTGTGCAGAAATTGTTCCTTCCGTTTGTATAAATCCTAATTTTTGTCAAACAGTTTCACAATTTGGATTGTGAATTTCACGACCTTGATTGAAATGTTCACACCCTCGATCGAAATGCAGAATCTCAGCTGTGAAACACATTCATTTATACAGTGTAAATAATATTTGACACGTGAAGACATTTTCCCCCTACAGTCATTGACTAGTGTATAATGAGCCAGGTATTCCAGTTTCTAGATTTGACTGGTGTTTACAGTGTTCGGGTGTATGCAGTCATGTATGAGAGACACTGAAGGCCGGCTCCTCTAGAGCATGTCACATGCTGTGATTCATGGCCAATGATACGCAGAAGATCAACGAGTTTCGACTTGCGTAAATTATTCATAACAAAACAATAGTGCTGGGAGTTACTGGCAACTTTCACCGTTAACCGAAAGTCTGCACCTGATGGCCACCCAACCTAGATATAGTCGGCAAATGGAACAATGTGTATACATTTTCAATCAAAAAGCATCAATAAATTTCCTGCAATGATTGACAGTTACATACACTTTCATAGTAACATGGAGGGTCCGTGAGTAATAGACAAATTTCATCGGCTTGTGCACCTATTAACCCTAACCACCCCATATCCTCCAAAATCCTCCAAGGGGCACTTTTTTGGGGGAAAATCCAGCACTGTTGGAAACTGGTACTTTCACCTCTTCAAATGGGGCAAAATTACTACCTGGCATGAAGTACAGGCCATAAGTGCTGAATATGAAAGATCAACGAAAATGCATGGTGCATTTTGAAGATAAGGGCATGTTTCCAAAAGTGCACTGGAGGATTTTGGAGGATTCAGGAAGGTTCCTAGCCAGAGTACCTAAGGGTTAGGGTTAATAACCAATGTGGAAAAAAGAAAGTGGGCAGCAATTTATTATTTTTTTATTTCATTTTTTTAAATATTGGCTTCGGTTAGCCGTTTTGGTCAGTTAACTGGTTGACCATCCCAGCACTACGAAACAATAACATTATATTTACGTTGCTTTCACATAAGGTATGAAGGAGCCTGTTTTAGGCTGCCCACATTGAGCCGGTAACCCACTTTGTCCTGGTGCCCACACTTGCCGACATGACTTTCAATTTGACCAGTCTGCTGCCTAAGGCTGTGTCGGGTATCCAGGTACCTGGATACCCGACCAGGTACCTGGATACCCGACCAGGTACCTGGATACCCGACCAGGTACCTGGATACCCGACCAGGTACCTGGATACCCGACCGAAACTGTCATTACCTGGTTCCATTTTTTGGTTCCAATTACCCGTAAACCACTTTTGAAAATTTGGACTGAACATTTAAACCACACAAACGAAATTTTCAAATTTTGTTAACTTTTTTTATGTGGGAAATGGGGATTCTACGAGTCATTTTTAAAATATACACTGTAGGCGGGAAATTATTACAAATCCACATTTATTATGACTCTAATAAACAAGAGAAACTTTTATTCATATTGGTTATTTTATACATTTCGGGAGTTTTTATGTGTTTTAATTGTTTACGGGTACCCGGGCATCCGAAGATTTTCAATTTTGGGTGTCCAGTTCCTGAAATAAACAAAAACGCATACCCTTAGCTTACTGCTGCTCACGATCCAGTGGAATCCACTCTACCTCCACGCTGCCACTTGTCAAAAGTCTCTCGTCGGCGTATCACACCACTAGAGAAGCTGAGGTTAATTCCCTTAGTTATGTATTGATCACACAGGTGAGGTTCCGCACTCGCATCTACCATTGCAATATCAATAGTCAGGGTATAATATGCCTAGACATCCTTAAGGACAACTGGAGCCCAGCATTGACCATCTCCAAGGTTCTACTATCCATCTGTGCATTACTATCTGACTGCAATCCCGGTGAGTAAAAAAACCATAAGCAAAAATACCATATATTTGCTACTGAACCCTCTCATGACTACAAGGGTCAAAATCAGTCAAAATGTTGATATACTTGCCAAGGTATATCTAGTGCACTTAAAAAGTCGAACACTGTCAATCCTTACATTGTACGTGTAGTAAGTACATTTACAGGTCAAACTGAGTCGACCGTTTTTGACTGGTAAAAGCATTGTCTGGTATTGTTGAGGGTGGTCAAAAGGACAGTAAAAACCAGTCAAAAATGCCCCTGTGTGCACATTTGGGTCAACAGTCAAAACAGTCGGTTGACTGATTTTGACCTTTATAGCTACTTGTTGCTAAAGTGCAGCTATAGTAGGAGGGATAAAAACCAAGAATTGCTTTTCAAACTAAGCGTAACAATTAACATACACAAATTTTGCTGTCTAAATATTTTATGTCCCACATTTTGATGAACATTAATTTAGATAACGAGATTGTTCCCAAGTCTAGATGGGACGGATGTCATCTGGGGAATCTAGGAAGGGGGGGGGGAGGGGGAGGAGACACAGACAGGGGCTTGTGTCATCATTTTATCATACATCATGTGTCTCCTTCATTTTGGGCAGTGTACCTTGTTTTAAAGTCATTATACACTTATTGATAATCTTCAAAATCATAATTGATAGTTTTATAGGATTTCAGGATTTTTTACTTTTGTCAAATCACACACCTGCTGAGGTGATACGTAGTGAGCTGAGTTAAAGGGACACTATCGTCATGATCAACAGGGCATGGAATCAGAATGCTAGTTTTAGATTAACTTGGTGACTGAAAATAATACCCACATGATAAGGTCATATTACCGTTGCTGCTGCATAAATGAGCCAGTAATTTTCAGTTACTGTGTTCATCTTAAACTAGAACACCGATTCCATGCCCTGTTGAAAGTCTGGTCTGATCGTGATGATGGTGTCCCTTTAAGGTTACTGGGCTGCAGTTTGTTCAGTTGATTGATTATGCACATTATGTGTTGATGTACATGTTTGTATGTATTGAAAGTGCTATGATGTTATATCCATTGCATTCATTGTCAAAGGGGAGCGTTAGCCAGAGAATCGACCATGCCATTCATGCCAGCACAAACAACATTCCTTATTCTCTCTCCTATACGTAATACACATGCATTGGTAGTATTCTTTTCGCTACTTCTGGTTCCAAAGCTGGCATACCGTTGAGCGTAATTTAACCTAAATTCCTTGACTTTTAACATTCAAAAGCAGGGGTGAGATTTGTCCATTTTTTTCCCCCCGGATCTTTTTATTTTTACAAATCGCAGTGTTGTGATTCTCCGGATTTTAAAGATTTAAGCAATAAAGGAAAGCAAAGCAAACGCTCAGAACTATAGATTTCACCCCAGCGCTGTTCACAACAGAGGCCCCAATTTTTCAAAACTGCACAATTACACCCCTGAAAAGTAATTTTTGAGGTAGAAATTTACTTTCATAAGATTTTGAGTCTTTACAAGACATACGTTAAATGCAAGTCCCGAGCTTTCTAATCTCTTGCGTAAATCCTTCAAGAAAAGGGTGATGAATTTCCAATGGGTTTCTGATGATCGTTGGAGCCAGCACGTGCGAAGTGGACGTGGTTTATGTTGAAATTACGTCACACTTGCCAACAGGATTGAAGTTGAGCCTCTCAAGACCAGTGTAAATGCCCCTTTCACATCACAATCCAAACATCACAACAAACCTACAACTGACATCTTCCAAATTTCTTCCCCAACCCCTTCCCCTTTCCACCCCCCTCTCTCCACAGCTGACCCCCTCGTTGGCAACATAGCAACTCAGTTCCTGCATAGTCGAGAAGACCACGACCGGTCAGCCAAGCAGTGGACGGAGCGCTACGCAACATGATGCATGGTACCACCTGACCGGTGGCTACTCAATGTTTTGTCAGGTTAATTTTTTTGTTGCGTTCATTTGTTATTATTAATTATTATTATTATAATGTTTTTTGTACAGCATGTTTTCATCTCACATTTTTCTGTATATTAGAGCCCTGTGTCACAGTCAGCAGACATGTAGCAGACATGTGTATTGTGGGGATGAGGTTGCAAGAGCGTGGCCAGTGTTCCAATAAGGGGGATGCATTTGGACAAGACAATGGCACTCACTGCAGAGCTTAGGGCGTGTGCTTGCCCTCTGCAACCCTTAGTTGCACCCCTGAGGGGGCTGAATCATGCATCCCTGTGATAACTCATCATGACACGCCCATTATATATAGCATCTCAATACGTTATGTAGACCAGCCACTCTATACACTAAACAGCATCATTGATCAAAGATTAAAACTTTCCTGGTGTAAAGTTGATATTGATATAAAACATCCCTTGAAATCTTTCTGTAAAATAAATTCCCGAATGAATTGTTCAACTCCATATGATGAAATTCCATGTCCAAATGAATACGAAATACAAAAATTTCACTGTGGCATTTTCACTATGTTCTCATGCATTGTATATGACACAATGAAATAAGCTGAAAGGTTTCACAGGTTGGTTTCTGTACACATCGCTTAATTCCTGCTAAATATAGATACATTTTTAAACATTTTACCAAAAAATATAAACCGGCATTTAACAGCTTTTCCAGTTCTGGTGGAATGCAGCAGTTGTTCCCGTGTCTTTCAGGTTCATTGCAAAAATCAAGTGATGCTTTGAAAGTTCGGTCCATCAAACCTTCAACTCGGAATTTGTTTGTTTTTGTGATTAAATACCTCAAGGTTTAGGAATACAGTTTCTTAAGGAATGGCTTCACAGGTTTGTTTAAATTGCAAAATGTTGCCGGTGTTGTTTTTTGTTCGAACATTTCTTGCTCTGCATAAACCTTACGAAAATGTATAAAAGCGAAGGAAAAACATCGAAATGTTCGTCTCGATATAGTCCTTGATTTGATTTGATTTAAGTTTCCACGTAGGCACTTTCTTGAATTAAAATCAGACTCTGAGACAGTGACAGTCGAACATGCATTGGCCAGTTTCCAACACTACAGCTGTTAATATTCATCAATCTCAAGATGAACTTCGCCAGTTTCCTTATAACCATGTTGAATATTCATGACAGTCTCGAAATGTATTAGCCAGTTTCCAAATTACCCCGCTGAATGTTTATAGACTCAAAAACCATTGGTTAATGTCTGGTACTAAAATGAATATTCATAAAGGAACCGCACCGCAAGTTGGTCCAGTAAGGTGCAGAATATTTGCAATATCTCCATTGTCATAGCAAAATAAATGCAAAATACCTTAACTTCAGGAGCTTTCCTGAATAAACTAGCATGCCTTCTGCAATTGAATATCATATGACAATTGAGGTACATTTGGTTCGTTCTTCTAAAATGTCCGAGACCACACCATAGAAGCTCTTCGCATATATGACAAATGAAATCCCTTGATGACACACTTTGGCACTTAACCATGGTGAGATGCCTATATAAATACCTTATCAAGTTGTTTTTTCTTGTCGTTAAATACAATCTAAGTACTTTCAGCACTCCAACCTACGATTAGTATGTCTAGAAATATTCAACAACAAAAAAAACAAAAAAACAAAAAACTTAAGAAACATGAGAAATGGAGTTACGTCTCTGTTTTGTGGATATGGAAGTTTGTTGGGGATTGTCAGCGATGTATTTATTGTAGTAGTACAGCGGATTGAGTATACAGTATGTGGGTGGTGTTACGGATCAAGGTGATGACAAGAACATCCTGGGAACTTTGAGGTTTGGTTTGACCACAGCTACATTAAGCTCATGAAGACAAACAAGAAGGTCAGGATTGTAGGGAGTGGGATGTGGTGGGAGGGGGGGTGGTGGGATGTGTGTATCCACCATGCCTTGGTGAGCGATCATGTACAAACATTACTAATTGAGTATCTGTGCTCCCAGAAAATAATAAAAGTCCCAGAAATGTCCACATTTTATTGGGTTTGCTTAACATTTTTATGGTTTAGGAATATCATGATGAGTGGTAGCTCTACATACTTTAAAATTGCCTTGTACTTTCAAATTCTCGTTTGCGTATAAGAAAAGAAAAATAAAGAGTAATGCCAGATCTGATTGTTACTAGACGGTGAATGTTTTGCTAATCAAAATTCAGGATTTACTATTTGACGTTAGCATTACACACAGTAATCTGCTTAAAAACGTTTCGATATGTAGACGTTTTGGATGAAATCTTTCCCTGCACGGTATGTACATGTAGAACTCCAAATCAAAAAAGAGCAATTTATTTGAGACAGTAATACCAATTTTCATCAGTTGTTCTCAAAAACCATACAACTTCCAAAAAGAGATTAATTGTGCATAATACACAGTGTCGACGAAATCCTTTGTTTTCCTACTCCAAAACACTATTTTTTATGTTTTGCTAGTATGTGTAGATAATAATTTGTTCATGTATAGCGCATTTCATGTCTAGACTTATGTCTCAATGCACTTTATATTATTATCCGTGGTAATTGGTCCAATATCATTCCTGTAATCTTTCTGAGCTCCCTGGGGAGTACACAGCGCATAATATGCAACCTTTTTTGGCGCTACGAGGTTATTCAAACAATCTCTACCATCACAGGTGCCCATTTATACTAATGGGTGGAGAGAAGCAATTATGGTTATGTGGCTTACTCAAGGACACGAGCAGCATGGTTGCGGTCAGGATTCGAACCCACATTCTGACAACTCGGCCATCAGGACGCAAGCCCAATTGCACTGAACCGCTCGACCTTAGTCAGCGATATCCTATGTACACGTAGTCCAGTACCGAAGAATCAATGTCATTGCCTGACAGTTTATTAAACACAATGACAAGAAGATCGCAGTGGTCCTTTAAAACGTCGCTGTGTGACTTAATGCTTGAATGAAGATCCATTGTACACAAACTAACGTCATCAATGGCTAAATGGAGGAAGTCAGTTGTACTAGCCCCCACACATTTTACCATAATTATCAAAAACTGTACATAATGGGCTCCGCAGACTGGCATTTTGTTTCTGCGTCTGTGAAGTTAACACTATTATGCATTCTTAACAACTGCAGTTCATTGAACCGAATGGGTCTGTACTGCCACCCTTCATAAATGCTTCATTTACCAATAAATGTCGGTAATTTTTGCTTAACTAAACTCTCTCAGGATGATACTTAATCATAATAGTCCCAATGCAACGCAGGTTTTTTATTTCTTTGAAATAAGTAAGAAGGATGTCTGATTTTTTAAATTTTTATTTAATTTTTATTTTTTTAAATTTTTTTTTTTTAAATAAATTTTTGTCGTATTTTATTTCTTTCATTTGTTTATAGTTTATGAATATTCATAAGCTAGTTGTATATGTATATGTAAATATTCATGTAGATGTGCTAACAGATACGGTAGTATGCTGTTATGAGGTATATAGCAACACCAGTAGTCGTATTAAATATGAAAACACACAAGGTGTGGTTTTCCATCATAATTTCTTTAATTTTCAATCATTTCAAAGAGACAGCATTTTGATGGTTACCGTAAATTCTAGACATAGTGATTAAGGAAGCCTAGATTTGTTTTCCGAGGGATGCAAGGCATAAGTAAACCGAGTTGGTTTGTGTTTGAACGACCTCGTAACATGCTAAGGTGAAGCTACGATTGATCCTGCGGCATTAGTGTGTCAGTATCCTCATAAGTAACTGTTTGCTTATTAAAGGGAAGGTACAGCATTAGAAAATAACCTTATTACAGCGTGACCAGATTATTATCGGAAAAGCTGTATACTTGATGCGAAATTGGTTAAAGTAGTAATCAAGCTGACAAATTTATCAGCCTGAAGTGCTTTCATTAAAGAGAGGGGGAAAAAATTATTACATTTCAAAAAATTATTGAACAACAGCTTTTTCCTCTGAGTATTTCCTGCTTGAATGCTTTGTTCACAAATATTTCATGAATTGGCATTGAGCTGAAAATTTCACATGATTTTTTTTTTTTTTTTTTTTTTTTTTCAGTGATCGTGATTCAAAGAAAATAAACGTACGCATTGAAGCAGTTTTACCAATATTACTGATGTTGTGTCTTTCCTGTAAGGAGTACCGTTTCACTGTTTACACAGTCTCGATTGCATTGCCGACTTACAAACATACACGAACATCGACTTTCTGCCATAGTTATGCCACCTCAAAAACAGGATTATGTGACTGATCTGTGTATGTGAAAGTCCAGACCACATATTTTAAAGATATTTCTTCCGATTGTGCATGACCGGGGTAACATGTGATATGGGATGCTACAAAAAGACATCAGTAACGTGCAGTATGGGGGGAAAATTCTTGTTTCATTTGACCTGAAAATTATAATTTATAAACCTTGTGTTAAACAATTGTATGCAAACCAAAACGAGGCTTATGTCAAAAATAGACTGGTGCCTTCCTTACTGATTTAGTTTCCCCGTGGTGATTTACAGTTGCTAATCAGGGAACCAGAGCACACATTGGTTTTTGTCAGAGTATATCCAAGAATGGTGTGGTTTCCAAAGGCCCATATTGCATACACCCGGGACACATAAGTAGATTCTTGGTTACCTCAAGTCACTCGACCACTCCTTTAATTTCCCTCCATCCCCCCCCCCCCCCCCCCCTGCTTAAGTGGTAATATTTACTCACTGGCTTGTCGTCCTGCAAACGTTAGTATAAGAACATCATATAAATGCATTTCCCAAGATCTCTCAAGCTCTGTGCGATGAATTTAGCTCGGGAAAAAAAAGAGGGAAAAAATGCATTTAAATGTGTATTATTCTGACATGAGCCACACAGCTGCTCAAGGGTTCTTATATAGTGTATCTGTCGGTAGTTGGCGATGTAGTGTTATGAATAAAAACTGAGTCCTGCACATATTATGGTTCTCCATATAATGCTCAATGTCTGCGGAAACACGGCAGGAATAATGATGGCAAGAGGGTTGAATAAGAGGAGAAGATGAGGGATTATGTTTTAAAAAAAGCTAAATACTAAAAAGAAATACTCAAACTCACTTTCTGTTTTATTCATTCAGTTTATTTTGTTAAATATACATATTCTTTGTCAATCATTTTTCTCTTTTTTTTGTTTATTTTTGTTTTAAATTTAAGTAAAGACTGTTTGTGGTGACACCATGTGAAAATTCTCTTGAGTAGTAATTAGTTCTGAAAAGAACTGGTGGTTACAACTTGACGTTTCGATCAGTATGCTCTGATCGTCTTCAGGAGAATGGTTTTCACATGATGTCACCGCAAACAGTCTTTACTTATCCTTTTCACTGTGCAAAGCTACAAATCTTATTTTTGTTTTATTTTGTCGACATGTTTTGCATTTCCTTGTAGAAATGAAGTAAATAACTTTCAAATAAAATTATTTCATAAAATAATTGACTGCTGCATGGGTGAAGAGTGATGACATGAATTTATGACTCGGCGTCATATATTAATTGCTGGTCAGTTGTTGACTCCTGGTGGACTATACAATGCTTCTGTATAAAGGGACAATATCATCACGATCGGAGCAGACTTTCAACAGGGCATGGAATCGGTGTTCTAGTTTAAGATGAACACAGTGACTGAAAATTACTGGCTCGTTTATGCAGCAGCAACGATAATATGACCTTATCATGTGGGGTATTTTTTTTCAGTCACCGAGTTAATCTAAAACTAGCACTCCGATTCCATGCCCTGTTGATCGTGGTGATATTGTCCCTTTAATTATTTTGTGAGATATCTCATTTTTAAGTTAAAACCTTTCTACAGGGAAAATATTGATTACAAAACAAAATTGCCAGTAAAATATGGTTAGAAGAATCTGTAAGCTCACAAAATGGGTCACAAAGGCATGGACATGTGTGAATTTGTGAATTTTCATGCATTTTAATCCTACTTCTGGAGATTTTTCTCAGGGGTTGAGTTCTCTGATGATTTCATCAACTAATGGCATTTCACAAGGTTTTCATAATATTTTATGTCTAGAGTTCTGTTCTGAAATGAAAATTTAAAAAAAGGAGATAAAATGATATCGAAGAGAAAGTGAAGGTTGTGTACACTAATGGTAAATGTCACATTGTGCACATATACTCACAAGGGAAATTGAGAAATATGAATAAAAAAAGTCCTCAGAAAATGTCAGTGGTGGCATTTCAAAGAAAATTATGAAAAATAATTGACAATTTCCAAGTTAAAAATGTTTTCTTTATGAAGAACTAATTAAGACATCTAGCAAGACTTGTTTGCTTTTAGGTAGTTCATTTGTCCAAAACATGTGAAAATAATTATTTTTTAATTTGGCCAATTACTTGCCCCGAATGATGCTTAAAATTAATAGAAAACAGTTGAAACTTAAGATGGTATTGCATTTATTTACCTAAATCAAATTGACACAACATTCTGTTTTACGAATAGCGTTCTGTGAAAAATGAAGCCTTCATTGAAAATGAACAGCGCCAACTAACAAGTTTGTATCCTTTGCAAATAATGTGGACAATTGATAATGATGCTGCGTTGATACAGTAAGCATGCACTATGTTTGCCTGTGCACAGTCACCATTAGAACCATTCTGTCTGAATGTGATATACAAAAACAGATTCCATATTATATATGAGGTCGCTCATGTTCTCCGTTACTGGGAGTGAGTCAAACATACAGTAATCAGCTTGGAAAATGATCACAACTCCCTAGGCCTGGACAGGAAATAATTTTCTCCGTAGAAATATGTGAAGGACCTTACTAACACAAGATACTTCAGGGGAAGAAATGAGTATCTAGGGTGCTGTGAAATATCTGTAATGTGGAAGGAAATGATAACTGCCTCTTGTGCATGTTCCGAGGCCAGACAAGTTAACCACTGGATAATGTCACTAGCTCACCCCCTGTGGGTTGATAACTCAATAAGTGTACCTTGATTTGGGATGAATGGTAGTGTAAATAGGCTCAATTCTCTCCAAGAAGTTATTTTACTTGTGTTTTTGTTATGGGTGTAAGGATCATAAGATTAAAGTAGAACACTGAATCTCTGAGGTAGACTGATCTAGGCACAGGGCTTCCTAAGACTTCAAGATGCATCGCTCATGTTTTGTTTTTGTTTTTCCCACGAGTGATTCCTGGCAAATCTGAAAATTTATATTATCCTGAAATAGAGGAAAACTTCATTACTGTTAAAAAATGCAGCTGACAAATCATTTGTGAAGTTGGCCAATGGCAAGTATATCTTTGCCTTTCTACAAGATAAATTGGAATTTTTACACTGAAAGGAAAATTGCTTGGAATCGCTGGTGAAATGAAATAGCACCCCCCCACAAAAAAAAATACAAAAAATAATAAATAAATAATAATATAAAAATAATTTAAACATAATTTAAACAAATTAAATTAAATTAAAAAGGAAGATGTATCTTGAAACAATTTCCATCCAATGTCCCACTTTGCTTAGGTCAGTTCAGTTATAACTGTTCCAACACAAATCTAGCTAATCTATGGCAGAAAGTATAATTTGCTGTGTGGATTTGTTTGAAACAAGATACGTTGTATCACACTTAAGCTTCAGAAATCATCCAGTGTAGTTATTTTGCAATATTTTATGAATCTTACTGATTAGAAATAATTAGTACAGTGACATTGTGATTAATTTTTATTTTAAGTTGAGGGGGGGGGGGGGGGGATCTGTTGGCATTTTGTCTGAGTTTCTTTGTCCGAGGTTTAAAAGCAAATTTGAAGGAGTATTGAACCAGTTTGGATTGATTACCCAGGAAAGGGGTGGGGCATACACAGGTTGCAGGTGTTTGGGCTCGGGCTCCTTAACCCTAACTCCCTAGGCCCATTTGCTTACACATAACTTGAATCCTCCAAAATCCTTCAGTAGTAAAGCAAGCACATGACATGTATGCACACATGTGTTTCTAATCTGTGATACATGTACATGGCCAGGGACCCTCCCTGCATGCATGGAGCAATAAACAGTGTCCACTGACCCAAGCACTGACCTTGCAATCACTACAACAAACATGGATGTACCGTGTACCATGGAAAGGCAAGTATGCCTAATAACCTCAATCCTCCAAAATCCTTCACTTTAGCAAAGAGCATGTAGCATGTAACCTCAATCCTTCAAAATCCTTCACTTTAGCAAAGAGGGTTTTTGAGGATTTGGGAAGGTTAGGGTTAACTTTGAAAAGGAAAAAATGTTCCTTGTATAAAGCCACTATACACTATTGATAATCTAAAAAAAACACAATGATTTTACGTAAAAATTGATGTTAAAGTTGATGATGGTAACACTAGATACTACTGGTAATCTCAAAAAAACATAAGTGAACAGTTGTACATAAAACTTGATAATGGTACGAATCATCCATTGAAATTTGTTGAGTTAGTAATATAATTTTAAACTCCGTGTGACAGAAGTGCCATGTTGGAATGAACACAATAAATCTGACAGCATTTTCTTGTAAACATCATGAAATGAGCTGAAAGTTTTAGGTGTATCTTTGTACATACATGTACATACGGAATGGAAGCATTTACAGACAGTTTGCCCCGAGTGTATACCTTTGTTTTAAAGGCAGTCCAAATGTGATCAATCTGGCTACAACAAAAAAAAAGAAAAGAAAAAAAAGGGGGGGGGGGGGTTTAGTGGCATTTGTGACCCTCGAATCTCTCCTTAGCCCTGTGTGTGTCTCTACCCATAATTGAGTCTACATGTATTTGAAGAGTGGAGTGTATGGTTTTTATTCCCTGTACATTGTACCCTTCGAGACTATTTATAAGAAACTGTAATGGTCTCAAGACTGTTTACCACTCAGTATTATACAGACACATTGTTAGCGCAGATGTAGTAAGTTATAGTCTTGAGAAGTGTAATAATAAACCTTAATATCATCAATTGAACCAATGTATGGAAACCACATGGAGTCATTTTTTGATCGGGCCAACAACAAAAAAAGTTCAGTTTCTGGTCTCCCCTGCACGTCGCCTCAGACCCACGTGTCGGTATTTTTATTTATTTTTATATTTTGCTATGAAATGATGTCCAATTGAAGCCCAAATTGCTGTATTGATCGGAATTCTGCCGTGCTTTGTTTTAAACGATTTTTCTTTTCACATAGGGTATGAACGTTTATATATGGGAAATTTGAACTCTGCGTATACATGTATCACGTATTTCACTGTTGGCTAAAATTTTGAAGCCGACCTATGACCAGAAACCACAGACTTTTTTTGTTGGACTTATGAGAGATTGTTATAATTATGGCATTTGGAAGGAATTATGTTATGGATTTCATGGCTAATCCGAGCAGTGTGTACGTGTGTTGTAAACAATCCGTTCAAGTGTAGCCGGCGCATAATAATAATAATGTGTGGAGTTATATAGCGCACGTATCCACCAACTGAGTGGTGCTCAAGGCGCATTATATTATTACCCCTGCTCATAAGGCTCATAAATCATTCCTGAAACCATCTCAGCTCCCTGGGGAGTATACAGCTCAAATCAACCAACTCTGCCCTAACAGGTACCCATTTAACCCCTGGGTGGAGAGAAGCAATTATGGTTAAGTGTCTTGCTCAAGGACATAAGTGTCACGGCCGGGTCCCGAACCCACACTCTGCTACTAACACCAGAACTTGAGTCCGGTAAGCTAGACCGCTCGGCCACGACACTCCACACATTTGAACAAATCGGATTGACTAAGCTTGTTTCACATTGCGCCGACTCGTGTACTTTGAAAATGTTCGTGTGTACCCAAAAAGTGAATCTGCCCATTTCTATATGGCTTTTTATTTCAACAAAAAATTACTCATTTTGGAAACAATATGAGCCATGCCCAAAACTGGTCATTATCCTGTGTTTAAAAACTACGGAAAACTTTGTTATTCTCTAAATTCACATAGCCTCATGTGTATTATCATGCATACATATTCATGAAGACACACCTTTCATAGTAAAATAGAAGCCTCATTTCCTTGCTTAAGCAGTTATCTTTTCCGCAACCTTGTCTAACAACCAATCCCTCAACACACCAGTAATCTATATAACCCAGACAAACACATTAAAGGGAAGGTACAACGTTGGTATTAGATAAAGTTTATTCCTTTAGTTCTTGTGAAATACACCATGTGAAAGTTTCATTTAAATTAGTGCTCGAATCTTTGAAAAAAAAACCAAAACTGTTAAATGTTTTACAAAAAGGTTGCTAAAAACAATTTCTTTTGTAAATTTGACATAAGTTTCCGTTTTTTAAATAATAATTGTTTAGTTTCATGATCTGGTAATTACCAATGTTTTACCTTCCTTGTAAAGTCTACCCTACATAAGGTTTCAGAAGAGGCTTTTCTAAAGAATGTTGGACACAATACTATAGAGGGCGCTCTTTCAACTGGGGAAATCCAGGGCGAGCACAAAGAGATCTCCCAATATGAAGAGTGCTTTTTCCCTCAGTCTGTCATACTTGAGAACGGCTTTAATGTACTTGCAATTTGTCAGAAGTGACAAATGATCTGCACTCTGGATACTGATATACTAATACAATGTCGACTTTATTTGCAATACATTGACACATTCCATTCACCAGCTAAAAAGGTAGATTTGTATAAAATTCACACAAAATAATCACTTTTCAAAAAAAAAATAATAATAATAATACAATTATTACAATGCATTGTTAAATAATATTTAAAAAAAATCATTTTTATATGAGAATTCTGGAAACATGCACCTCAGTAAATGAAGTCAGGGAACCAGATTCAAATGGATTAAATCCTTAACAATTAAGTTTAGTCAGAGTAAGTGGGTTATTTGTCCATATTCTCTTTTTTTTCAGTACAATAATACATCACAACCTGACATTGGCATAATTTGTACATTTCAAATAAGTTTGAAGAGGGAATTTGTTTTTCAGACTACTGCATTTTTTTGAAAACTAAAAACTTTGTATTACAGATGTGCCCGGTAAAAGAATGTAAGAGCACGCTTAATCCAATCCTTTGTTTTCCATAGAAAGGTATAAAGTAATTAATTGCACTGCATATCATTAATGTATTTTTCTTGATATATATTAAACTACCCAAGAAAAAAATTGTCAAACAGACTCGGCAATCAACAAATACATGTAGTATGAAAGTTTTCTCACAAAACACCCTCGAAAACAGATTGTGATTTTTGACTAGATTCTCACATTGGAACTTCAGAAATCAATTGTGAAGGTAGATAGATAACCAAATTGTTCAACATTGGTAGGACTGTGATTTCTCACTTATCTCCCTCAACCTGACAAGAAAAAAACTCAGAAGTAGCCTGTAATTGTGTAAAACGCTCTAGTTTCTTGTTTGTGGGGATGTTAAGAGTCTGTAAATCATTGAGACCAAAGGAAGACCCAGACCCACATCCCATTTTTCAGGATTTTTTTAATACTTTTTTGTTCAAATCACACCCCTGAGATAATTTATTTAACATAAGCTGAAATAAATTTTAAAAAGAAAAACTACCTCTAACAACAGAAAATGGTGGGTTTTAAATAATTGTTTTTGAATGAGTGGAATGTTACTTATTAATCATTCTGAGTTGTCTAAAAGTTAACACTTTAGTTTTACAAGTCAGTGTACCCATACATTAGGAACCGGTAGGTATTCTTGAAGTTGAGAAGTATTGTTCCTTTATGTACAGTGTTGTCTTGAATATTAATTACATTATGTAGATACAATATACAATTATGTTGTTAATTACACTAGAAGATAGAGTGCTGACTATACACAGTTGAACCAGTATATAGTTGACACCCTGAGAACCAATACCTTAAGAACCTGTGTATAGTGTACACCTAAGGAACTAGAGTATAGTAGACACTTCAGAAACCAATCAATTGTGCCCATGTGAGCCCGCAATGTACAGCTTTATATATCATATACATGTATGCCACTTTCCTCATCTTTGGCCTGGTGCCTAATCACATACAAGAAAACAATTAAGTGCTCAGAATTTGACAAAATTCACATTCAACTGCTAATTCAAGACTCCGTTGCTGGGAACTTAAAAAAGTTAATAAATAAACATTTGATCCATTACAGAGTTAGAAAACTGCTTCAAAACAAATTATACAACACCCTCACAGCATGAAGGAATTATTTCGGGCCCCTATACCATATTAACTTATTCTTCAAACCCTAGTAAACAATGCATTCAAATCCTAGTAAACTGTGGAATTTAATTAACTCTTTAAGACAACTCTGTCCTTCATGCAGAGTCTCGGTAAGATAAGATAAATGCTTTAGTTTTGTTTGTAATTCAGAAACTAAAATATTAAGGGGAAATGGACAAAGATAAATTGACTGAAGCAGGACTCGAACCAGAGACCTCTGGATTACTGTTCTACCAACTGAGCTATCCTGGCTGGTGGTCTCCCAATTATCTATGACTACTTTATCAATATTTATTTATTTTTCAGATGTGTAAATTCTGAGCTTGGAAGTATCATACAGTTATACAAATAAAACCAATATTCATAATGACCAATTGTTATCATAATCATCTTAGGGCATTCACAATTTGTTACTGATTCAAATCAGACAGAAAAAAAAGATTGCCTTGTTTAAAAACAGATCTGAATTCCATAAACTCTGTGAGCTAAGCAGACTATCTGAGATTATTTTTTGGTATTGACAATAAATATAGAAAATCGAAACTGCCAACTCCAATTTCCGTATCTCTGAATTCCACCATAAAGTTTTCTTCCCCAAGATATTCAGTGGGTTTTTTTCTTTCTCTTTCCTGACCAGAACCCTCCAGTTACTAAAATCTTGTTTCAGAATCACAAACTAAATGCAGTACCGCAACGAAAACACCCCAATCCGATGCACATCATGATTATAACATCATTTCAGGGAATTGTACACGTATATTTGGACACTATTCTACTTAATGTACGATAACAAGGCAAAAGGGTCGTACAGGCTACTCATGTAATTAGCACCTTAGCCAAATTGAAATTGAAATCCACCTGGAAAGCCACTGTAATATCCGCTGTCCCGACGACCGCCGCCGCCGCCCCCTCCGAATCCAGGATTGCCAAAAAAACTGGTGAAGATCTGGTTGGGATCGAAACCTGAGCAAAGATAAAAAAAAAAAAAATCAGATAATTTTTATCTGACTGCTTTTAATTCACTTCATTCTCTTTTTTTAAAACAAAAAATGTTATAAGTTATAAATATTTCTTGACATGTAAAATATGTCTGAATTTGATTGTAAGAAAATCATCATAGGAAGATTACATAAAAATATACAAAATTTTTCTTTATAATTTTCACTATTTACAGTAAAAATATACAATCATGGTTTCCCCCAAGCAGATCTTTACAACAAAATCTGATTCGTGATTAAACTAAATGCTTTTCAAGTAGGGTCAGTTTCCTTGTCGTTATGGCTTGTAACTAATAACGCACGAATGTCAACATAATACACTTGTTTCTGCTGAGCAACTCTTATTTCCAGACGATATACCTTAAGAAAAGCTGCAGCAATCATGAGTTTTGTTCATAAATGACCACAACTGAGGCTTAAAGCAAACTAGGCTGTTCCCTTTTATGTATTGACTATTTCCATTTCCACAGAAACAAGATCACCACACCATAATAAAGGTCTATATACTTCAACAAAGCTATAGTCACAAATGCTAGTTTTTTCCCCCCGATATTATAGATTGGAATAGCTGACTGACGTCACACCCAGAAGGAGAATTCTGAGTTGGTAAATAAACTGCTGAAGATATCTGCTGGATCAAAATCTGGAAACAAAGACAACACAAATTATGTAGAAAAAGACAAGAAATAACACAGGTATTGGAAGACTTGTGTTTGGTTCTGGGCATTCAGTCCATGCAGAAAAGAATTACATAGAATTATGACAAGAAATTTCCATTTAAACAATTATTTGGATAATTTTTTAGGCACAGGCCTGTGATTTCTCAGGATGTTTTTCCTGATTTCCTGATTTTTTTTCTTTTCTTTTACAAATCTCCCTTTGCCTCAAAACTTTCTTCAAAGAAGAGAAGTTACCAGCAAGGAAAGAAAGAATTAGCCTGTATTGTGTCCAAACCTCTAGTTTCTTGTTTGTGGGGATGTGGAGAGTCTGTAAATCCTCAAATATTAACCATCCAGGAGGTTCAGGGGGCTTTGTTCTCTAGACCAAAGGGAGACCCAGGCCCAATACCCATTTTTTTTTAAAGGATTTTTTACTTTTGTCATATCACACCCCTGTAGGCAAAGGGTTCCAGACAGGTTGGGAATTGCAACCTGTGGTGATTGTGGTGACACCAGAAATGGTCAGTTATTTTGTGAAAAGGTTCTGGGTCTGAAAGCGAACAAGATTGTCGCTGCAACATAAAGTCAAACTTACCAGAGAAGCCGCATTCCATGTCGTCTATGTCCTGACCGCTATCGTACCGCATCTTCTTCTTAGCGTCCGACAGTACGGAGTAGGCCTCGCCAACCTCCTTGAACTTCTGCTCTTCTCCTTTCTTCTCTTCCTCTGTCTTGCTGGAATGACGGTCTGTAATCAGCCAGTAAAATTCCATTTAGAATACAATTGGTTCTGATCCCAACAATCGATTACTTCTGGAGTTGAGTAAGAATTTCGCATGTAGTGGGTATCAGATACAGTTGATTTCGTTCTTCCTCTTTTCTTGATAACGGAGAACATATTTTCCCAAAAAAATTATGGATATTGTCGAGTTCTTTCAGGTACACCGTGTAATAATCTCTTCTTGGAAGTGATGGCTCTGTCATCAGGAGACTTAAAAAATTATTGGGATCTTCACGATTAGCACTCATGATTAGATCAAACACGACGACAACGAAATCTAGACTGCCTGCAGCAGAATAAATATAAGAAAGCCTTTCTCCCCACAATGCACGAAGATATCATTTCTATACCTGGATGATGTAACAATGCATGCTTCTTGTATGCCTTCTTGATTTCATCTTCCGTAGCATTCTTGGTGACTTTCAGAATCTTGTAGTAGTCTTTCCTCTTGCTCTTCTTAAGTTCTAGTTTAGCATCTTGTAGAAGGTGCTTGTTTTCTGGAGTTGGGGGGGGGGGGGGGCAGAATGTTACTTCAACTATAAGTACAATTTTTCAAACAATCCTTGGAGGCAACTCCAATCTATTACTATTAACGCCTCCTATGTCTATCCTACTGTTGAATGTAACACTGCATAAGATTGCAGGGTGAGGTTGTTTGTCTTTGATACATGTACATGGCAGGTTCAATGAAATGTTCCCTTGAATACAGAGACTTGACTGAAAGGAAACAAAGATATCCACACTTGCTATCTTCACTAAGGCTGTGCCGGGTATCCGGATACCTGACCGAAACTGTCATTATCCAGTTCCAATTACCCGTAAACGACTTGAAAATTTCGACTGAACATTAACCCTCCTATAGGTTTAACAATCAAAGACACTCAAAATTTGTATGTCACTCCCAACCCATTGACTTTGTGCAGTGCACTCAAATAAATGCAAGCACATGTGGCTATGGTAGAAGTTCAAACCAAAACCACTCGACTGTAACTTATGCAGTACATACACAGCTCTGTGTGACTCTGCATATAACTTGTAAGACATACACAAGTGTGTTTGACTCCTCTATCTCCAGCACTCTTATACACATGTGTGAACAATTGGCAATGCAACCATAAATACTTAAGTGACTGTCTGTGGGTGCGGTGCTGCCTGGGCATAGGAGGGTTAATTAAGCCACACAAATGAAGTCTCTGATTTTTTTTTTTTAAACATTTTTTTGTGTGAGGAATGGGGATGCTACGAGTCATTTTTTAATATAGTTTTTAATAAAACAAGAGAAACTTATTGGTTATTTTGCATCATTCAGGAGTAGTTATGTGTTTTTACAAATTGTCGTTGGGTCCCAGGTATCCGAAGATTTCAAATTTAGGGTATCCAGTTCCTGAAATAACCGAAAACGCACAGTCTTAATCTTCAATACAAGACAGAGATAAATGTAATTGAACTAACCTCGCGTTCTATCCATCTGATTTATTTTCTCATAGTCTCGTACTGCCTCTTCATACTGCTCAGTGTCCATGTAACTAAGGAGATGGTGAACGTGATAATTCCTCATTAATCACACCTACAAAGGTTTCACTGGGCTTCGAGCCACTATCCACTACAGGAATGTGATTGGACAAAAATCCCGACAAATGGGAAGCGGTCCTGGGTCTCCCTTTGGTCTAGAGGACAAAGCCCCCCTGAACCTCCTGGATGTTTAATCTTGGAGGATTTACAGACTCTCCACATCCCCACAAACAAGAAACTAGAGGTTTGGACACAATACAGGCTACTTCTTTCTTTCCTTGGTGGCTACTCTTCTTTCAAGAAAATTTTGAAGCAAAGAGAGATTTGTAAAAAATCATGAAATCAGGAAAAATCCTGAGAAATCACAGGCCTGTTGATTTATTAAAAAAACGGTGCTTATTTTAAAGAACATCTTGAGGCAATGGGAGATTTGTAAAAAAACCACATAAATAATCATGAAACCTACTTGATGTCAAATTGATGACGGTATCAATCATTTCTCCCAGTCACCATTGTATGCTTACTTTTATGCAAACCTTGTAAGCACAGAATCCTTAGTTATGAAAGTATACATGTGCATTTCGCACAAGCTAAAAACTCTTGCTAAGCTGAGGAATATCCTTAATTTAAGCGCATACATTTCTGCTACAGCAAGCTCAAATTACAGTAAGAATCAATGTTCCCTCTGAGGTTCCTGACGCATCATTGTACAACAACTCACCACTTTGCTCTTCTCATTAAAGCTTTTAAATATTCTGGATCCAGCTCTAGTGCTTTGTTGCAATCCTCAATCGCTTGATCCAATTTTCTAAGCTGTGAATAAAAAACGGGAGTCCAATTACCAAAGTATCTGGGAGAGTTGAGGAAATATTGACAAAGACCTGAAAGCATCATTCCCGCAAATTGAAAAACATACCCCCTTTGCTCAACTTTAATAGTATCACACTGTAGCCATCTTTGTCCGATCCCTTGTATACGCAATAAGGATTATTATGTTGATTCTAATTACATAAAAGGGGGCCAGGCTATTTTCCCAGCCTCAGTTTGGTAACATAGGTTTGCATAGAAGAAAAACAAAATGTCTGCTGCAGCTATTTCACAACAAATATTTCTGATGTAACATTCACAATACTTTTGCATACAACATCCTTTACCCAAGAACACTCGGAATAAAATTCCTCAGATGAGGGTCGATTTGGACCCAAATTCCAATATGTATCTCTGATGGATTTCATAACCAAGACTCTTACCTTAGAACAAACCGTTGCCCGATTGCAGTAGATCTTGGCATTTGTGTTTACGTTGAGGGGATCGACAGCCAGGGCTTCTGTGTACAGCTCATACGCTTGTTGATATTTACCAACTTTGAAGGTTTCGTTGCCTGCCTCTTTTTTGGATTTCAATAGTTTACATTTCTGCCAAAAGAAGAATAAAAAACCAGACAATAAGTTTTACGTAAAAGCGTCAAAGATTTTCACTCATAAATATACTACTCAAAACAATTTAGGGAACACCGGAATAATCCCAGTTAAAGCAAGATCATTTATTTCAGACAAACACAATGTTTCACAGAATTGATGAGAAACAACTGCACAATGAAACAGATGATAAAGCATGCATGTAGTGATTACACATTTCATGACATGACTACTGAAAGAGAGAGGGGGCTGCAAATGAAAATCCCGGTTCATGGAACATTTCAAACCTATTTGATGTTAAAAATCCGGTGTTCCCTAAATTGTTTTGAGTAGTATAGATATACACTGTGTCACTCTTTGTCATTTTTATTAACTTTAAAAAAATTAAATACATGTAACTGGACTACGTCTCGGACTCGGACTTCCCTCCACTGGTCTTATTCTTGAGTGCTATGTCCAAGTACTCAGTTTTGGACTTGAACCATTTCATTTTGGCTTGACTCAGAATTGGGTTGCACGGACTTGACTAGAATATTGCTTCGACTCCAATTCTACTTCTTAGACTTCTTCAGAGACGATACATTAACCCTCAAATCCAATTTTTTTTTCTTTCTTCTCCTTACCTTAAAGGCTATTCTTGCACTGGAATGGTCGGGGGCAAGTCGTAGTGTTTGCTGGAAATGTTGCATAGCCTTGTCCATGATGTCCTGGTAGTAGAGGCATAGACCCCTGACGAAAATGGCATCGGCATTTAGCGACTCTTGCAGTAAAACAGCACTGTTGGGAGTAGAGGAAACGGGGAATGGTTAAACAATCTTGGATTAAAATCTGGGGTGAATTTCACAGAGCTGCTAAGCAGAGAATTTTGCTAAGCAAGTATTTTCGCTTAGCATTTTAAAACGGACGACCAGCCAAATTACAGACATTACGTATGGAACTTTGGATGGTGTTCATCAAAACTTGCCGAGCAAATTTTTCTGATCAGCAATTCTATGAAATTGGATTCTCAAGGTTGATTCGTTGTTTTTTTTTGTATCGGTGGGGACGATTCCATCACAACGTTTCTTGTTGAGGAAGAGAAAAGCAAGGAATCTGATCTGGTCGGCAACCAGCCAAGGCACCCCCACGCCGGCAGAAATAAACCGAAAGCTTTGATAAGAACTCACTTGATTGATTGTGACGCCTCTGAAAACCGTCTCATCTTGGTTAGGGCTTCTGCTCTTTTGACTTTGAACTTAGTACAAGCCGGCGAGTGGTCTATGGCTCGGTCCATGTTGTACACGACCTGTGAAGAATTTTTTTTTAAAGTCACGCTGGTTTAACAGATTAGGAAGTTATCCATATATCCTGTCCTTACAATGAGTAAAGCAACCACCATAAAAAAATCCCTATATAAAGATGACTGTTTCATGTATAAATACATCTCCTTTGTTACAACTTGATTTCATGTACTTGTCCTATATGTATTTGAATTTATTCATTTCTTGAGTAAAGAATGACTATATGATTACAAAGCATTGATTGTTACTAAACAAATTTGTACAACGAAAATTTTAAAATCCCTTCACGATAGAGGGCTGAAACTCAGAAAAACGTTTTGCATTTTGTCAAATTTGCAGTCTGTATAAAAGTTTCATTCATATTTAATGAAGATTTGTGACGTCATTAAGCCTTGAATTTAATACTTGGTGGGGAAAGGCAGTTTTTCCCTCAAGAATGGCACTTCTATTAGAAAAATCAACATGGATATGGGAACATCCCAAGGAGCACCAAGGTCAAGACGAGGGTTGACGGAGACAATTGCTGAAACTGCAATATCTACCTACAAGATAGAAATGAAGCAGAGGTTGGATCGAGGATTGTCAAAACTGAAAGGATTGCAAACCTTGCGGAAATCTCCTTCTTGGAAGGCTTTGTCTCCATCTTTATCATGATGTTGTACTATTGTAGCAGCCCGTAACTATGAGCAACAGATTAAAAAAAACCATTATTGCATAGATTTTGGCACTTTAAAACTGACAAAAATACTAACATGTAGAGTTTAGGCTGTATACACTGTGCCTATATATCTGCCACATCTTCATCTCATTATCCCTCCTACTATAGCTGCACTTTAGTGGGAAGTAGCTATAAAGGTCAAAATCAGTGAACTGCCCGTTTTGATTGTTGACCCAAATGTACACACAGGGGGCATTTTTGACTGGTTTTTGACCACCCTGAACAATACCCGACAATGCTTTTACCAGTCAAAAACGGTCAACTCATTTTGACCTGTAAATGTACTTACTACATGTAAGATTTGACAGTGTTTGACTTTTAAGTGCATGAGATATACCTTGGCAAGTATATCAACATTTTGACTGATTTTGACCCTTGTAGTAGTAGGGTTAAGAGCAAGGTATACTGTTGTTAATTATCCAAAGTGGTCTATACTTTCTGTAAATATATCCTTCATCCAAAGTTTCATCGATAACAAATGGTTGAAAGTGCCTTTGAATCAAAACAATCTTGAACAGAAAATTGAACACATGACTGAAAATGAACAATTAACATTTTAAATAGTAGCTATTGGCCTTACGCTTTGAACCTTCGCCAATAAACAATCGTCATTATACCTCTGATTGAGCTTGTTTGTTGTGAGGATCTAAGTCGACAACTCTGTTCAGTGAGCGGATGCAAGCATCTGCAAATCCTAACGCTAAGTGGCACTTAGCTTCTCTTAGATAAGCCTGCAATCAAATGTACATTATTATTAGGAAATACATGTCTAGTGTTCTGACCAAGTCTTTGCCCATCATAGGAAAAAGACAAAGAAAGCATCATGCTTGACTTGTTTTCTACATATTGGTAATATTGTCATCATTGTTGTAATATATTCGATTCTATTCAATATTCAATTGTATAAATCCTGATAGCCTGTAATCAAAAATTTAAAAATGCAATCAATACTATGAATTATTTCTCGTTGATGCCAAGATGAATGTACATAAGTATGTATAACCAATCTATTTCTGCCGTATCACACAATGTTTTGACAGTTTAAGTATTGTTTTCAATGGCAGAAGATGAAATTGGATAGTCTTCAAATTAACTAATGTGAACACGATTTGATAATCCCTTCTACTTAGCAGTTTAATGCCCAGAATGGATTTGTAGTGTTTTGTCACCAACTGCTAAGCAATGACTGGTCTCAGTCATAAGATGCATCTCAGGGATGAGATTTGTGCACTGGCATCACAAGATGAGTGGAATGTTGTATAATTTACTAGTATAGCTATTTAAAAACAACTTTTCAGAATCATTTACCGATGAGGACATATTTGACTGCAGGCCAACCTCATGTTGGTTATCTTTAGTGAGATTGTGGTTCTGATGAAAACCATATTGTATTTTTCGACTAGCCTGCTCTGCGAAGACTGTCCTACGCAAGTATACCTTTATTAGTGTATTGTCAATTGAGAGTGCTCTCTGGACGTCTTCCAGACCCCGCTGGTATTTATCAAGCATTATGAAAGCTGCTGCCCTGTTGTTATAGTAATTGGGAGAATTCGGACACATTCCTGGAGGGAAAAATACAGGAAAAAACAAATAAACAAAACAAAAATATTATAGACAGAAAGACACCAGATAACGTTTGCAAGGTGCCAATTTAGCGACAGATTTGTCTCCAAGGCAACAGCCAATTGAATTTAACCCTAACCTTCCCAAATCCTCAAAAATCCCCTTTCCACAATAAAGTGAAGGATTTTGAAGGATTTAGGCTACATGCTCTTTGCTAAAGTGAAGGATTTTGGAGGATTGAGGTTATATGGCATACTTGCCTTTCCATGGTACATGTACATCCATGTTTGTTGTAGTGATTGCAAGGTCAGTGCTTGGGTCAGTGGACACTGTTTATTGCTCCATGCATGCAGGGAGGGTCCCTGGTCATGTACATGTATCACAGATTAGAAACACATGTGTGCACACATGTCATGTGCTCGCTTTACTACTGAAGGATTTTGGAGGATTCAGGTTATGTGTAAGCAAATGGGCCTAGGGAGTTAGGGAGGATTCAGGTTATATGTGTAAGCAAATGGGCCTAGGGAGTTAGGGTTAAGGTATCTACCAGTAAATCTGGTTAATAGTTTGCTGCTATTAGATTTTTCCTCAGATAGCAAGGTTTGCCAACTCAATGTGGCAAGAACAGTCATCCTTGTCAACATTATGATCGATATTAGAGGAAATCCCCCTTTTTGATCACTTCAACAACGGCATTATTTTGACCCAAAAATGAGGTTGTCATGACACCTATGGTCAGGTCACCAGGCTGCTCCTGTGAATTTTCACCAGGCAGTGTGACGAACCATTCATGTCTCACCCTGTTTTACTTATTTACGAACCGATTGCTTCTGTATACAGTTGGATGGCTTTTGCGTAATCTTTATTCTTATAGCAGATGTTGCCTTCATGTTTCTTCACCTCCGCCACACTGAAAGATACAAAAAAAAATTGGATGTATTTAATTGGGTCAAGATTCCTTTTTCTTGGCTTAGTAAAGGAGCGACTAAAATCAGTCACTGATTTCACAACGCACAGTTCAAGCAGTCTAGTCTGCTATGTAACAGCACTGCAGTGCATACTGCTTGAACTACGCACTTTTAAATGGCCGGTTTGAGAGTAGGGTGACGTCAGCATTATTCCAATGCATGACATGAATTCACCTAAAGAACTTTGTGACTGTCAGTCAACAAACTGGTATGCTCATGGTGACAAATATAATAATTGTTACACTGTTTATTTTTTTGGTAACATTAGGGCTTTTATTTTAATATCTCTCAATCAAGACAAAGTGACTGATTGAGTTTAGGACATAGTCATAACTTTATCATCATAATCCATTTTAGGGAAGTGTTGAGGGTCAAAATGAAATTATGGACTAATATTTCACCAATCTTGGACCAAATTGAAAAAAAAAAACATTACGTGGAGTATGTGGAAAGAATGCAGAATACAAACGCCACTTTTCTATCCAAATAATGACAAATAAATATCACAGATTTTCCTCTAAAAGATAAGAGGACACACTTAAGTTACTTAAGGAGAGGAAAGTGTAGTCAAATGAGGATTAGAAACAATATCTTGAGCAATGAATGTAGGCACATCCAGTCAGATGTTGGCCATTTTGTTGTCTGCTGAAACCACAGGAAAGAATGTCGTATCCGGCCGCCACTTTTTAAGGGCTTTTTTGGATTTTTTTTGCAACCACTAACCAGTTAAAAAATCATTCTATCGATTTTTGGTGGTACAGAAAGCGAAAACTATCTTTAAAATCCACTTTTATGATGGTTTTCGGACTTGATTTCCCTTCTAAAAAAATCCTCCCCTTCAGAAAATAGAAAGATCCTATTATAGTTGCCACTACGCATGTACAATGACTGTGTTGGTCACTAATTGTGGAGTTTACAAGATCAGACTGACATGACTGAGGAAGTCATCGTATACCAAAAATGCCTGATTTTTCATGAAATAAATATCCTGGAAGTATATGTCCATCATCATCCATATGTTCCCCACCTTACCAGGTAGGTAAGATTACATTATTGGTTATATTTAATGAAAAATAGTGGCGGCCAGATACGACATTCTACCCAAGCCACATAAGTGGCACACAGCGAAAAATTTCCCATTAGACATGTACCACGGATAGCCACTGTGCCCCACGAAACGTAGCGCGGTGCTGATTGGTCGGCTCCTCAGCTCGTGACGTCACAGACACGCGTTGGCAAGCGCATGCAAACTCGCATGCCGCACGCACAGTGATTTTCGGTGCCGCGGTAGTCAACATGGCAAGTACGCATGCGCAAACACCTATGCACACCACGCACGCACAGACGCGCGCATCAAAATCTCCATCCAGCTCATGACAATTCCATGCATAATCCCGCGGCGCACTCAATCTATCCATCCCATACATATAATACATGTCGTCAATGATTATTTAATACATCCCGAACACATTTGGAGGGTGGCGCGGTTTCATACTAAAATGGTAACAAAAATATAACTTGCGAAACTCACAATATCATCAACGAATCCGCAAATTGTTGATCCTTAGGTTGAAATCAAAGAAATTCCAGATTTTTTTTTTAAAAAACGCCCAAATCGTAAGATTTTGGTACCATTAGAAAGATCGTCACGAGCTCTATCGAAGTAAAGATGCAGCGAGTGACTCATGGCAAGTATATGCGCATGAGCGGCAATTTCATTCATGAAAATTGCCATATATGGCGAGTATCCGTGACGCGTATGACGTCATATAATGAGGTGCTGCGTGGCCCCCTCTCGCGGCCGCTCCGTGCCATTTCATGTAGGCCATTTTTCGTAGTGTGGCAGTTGGGTTCGACATTCCAATAAGCCACTTCGGAGTTCCTACTGCGCATGTGCCATTTGACCTTGACGACCTCTTTTCTGGATAAACAATGCATGGTACCCGTTCATGCATACAACGCGTGTGTACGTGTTGCAATGCATATCGCATCAATGTATTTACACGTGTAAACGGAATATCTTCTTGAGTTGAAAACCTTTTTTTTCATCAATTTTCTTGTGGTCAGGAACAGCACTTTCATTACTGAATGGTAAGAGAAAGAAAATAAAGAAAAATATTGTTGGATTTGTTTGTAAAATGTCTGATTTTCCGTGTTTTTTCTTTTTGTTTTGTTTTTCGTAAGACGGAATGCAATGCCAGTGGCCAATGAATGTAAAATCTTCTTAATTAGGGCCTATTCAATTTTGTATAGGCCCTAATTAAGATTTTACGCTTTTAAGAATCCATATAATGACCCTTTTTTTTTTAAATCTGAAAGCCTAAATGATTTTTTGCATGTTATTTTCTCACTTTCATTTTTGCTGTTCATTCGCACTGTAGTAATACTCAGTAACATGTAAATTCTATGTAGGAAAGGACAACAAAAATAGCGTACCGAAAATATTTTGTTTCTAACTAGGCACATACATATGTTAATTGTTTTATTATGTTATCTGATTAACAGGTTAGCTGATCAAGACCAATTTCAACAATGGGGATATGTCCTGTTACAGGCTGTGGGAACAGTACCTATAAACTTGAAAAGTGGAAACAAGGTTATTGCATAAAACATGCATGGCTGCCATTTTGGATTTGGAACTTGTGATTGTGAGCCACCTTTTCATATATATATCCATTCCCATCTGAGAAAAAAGTGGCCAATCTTCGCATACATGTCGAGCATCCTATACGTAGATCAAAGACCTTCAAAATATTGAATGACACATTGCCCATCCCTCTAGTTCCTTCTGCTGATGATGTCATTACTATTTTTGCAACCAGGTCTCATTGTTTAGTACACCTGTGTTAAATATTTCCCCCGTTCAAAATTATCATTAAGAGTAACACAAAGTTTCAACTAAGCATGTACTTGATAAAAAAGGAACTTTATTTAAACTATACAAGAAATGAAACAGTAAAACAAACCTCAAAATAACAATATTAATAATTCAGTTATGTATACATTTTTAATAATAATAATGTCAACAATTAAAATATTAATGAGAAATAAATAATGGAGAAATAAATAAATAGTAAGTTGAAATATTGTATTTATGTTGCAAAATGGAATAATAATGCATACACCTGTACAGGTACACTGTAGCTATGTTTGTGGAATATGTGAACACTCCTCTTTGTATCAAGAACTTTGGCTTTGATTACAAAATACATTAATCAAATACAAATAAGTAAAGACTGTTTGTGGTGACACCATGTGAAATTCTCATTTGAGTAGTAATTAGTTCTGAAAAGAACTATTGTTACTTATCCTTTTCACCATGCAAAACTAGAAATATTACTTAAATACAAATTAATTGTGTTATAAAGAATATTTATGTAGTTTTTATTCAAGTAAATGTGTACATTTTTAACACTGCATTGCTAATAATGCTCTCTGGACCTAAATTGTGATTTTAAATTCAATATCACTATTTAAATTTATTAAATAAGAGTTTGTCAAGTATACAGTTTGTCAAGGGTTATTAAATTTTAACAAGAATGCTCCCCTTTTTCTGGTCATTATCAGTTTAGTATAGATCACATAAAGTGCACCTCTACGTGTCAAATCCCCTTCCCCTCTAGCCTTGAACTGACCTAATTTGTATTAAAATTATTGAAGCCTGACCACATGTTAAAATTGTTCAATACTAAAAAGTAAATGTACAGTTCTATATTAAAAACAAATGTTCAAAAGATAAAATACAAAAAGTAAAATATATGTCTTCAGTGACTTCGTCAGTTTTGTTTACTGTTACATTCAGCTGCGATGCCGAGAAGACAAGCGCTTGGACTTGGAGTTCCTTTTTCCGACCAGTAGTTTTGTCCCCTTAATCTGAAAAAAATCCTTCAAATCATCAACAATCCAGTGTTCTATAACGTCTAGTGTCAAAGCAGAAGATTCCTCCGAAGACATTTACAAAATTCACTTGAAAAAACCCCGATAAAAATGCTATATTTTTAAATAAGAAATCCATGTTCCACGTTCTACGACGTTCGCATTGCAATGCCAAAGCACGCATTATACGCGCATCGCTAGTGGCGACCCCGATTGTTTATCTTCGTTGAACCTTGACACGATCCCACCATGCTTTGCGCGCGTGAGATTCCGAATAGGCTTATTAATGCAATTCTAATATATCGCATTCTAAATATACACAAATTGGCCAACAAAACTCTTACTAGTCTCATTAGTCTCATCATGTTCAATGGTAACAGGTAACCATCGATTAGGGATGACATATAACAATCCCAATAGGAAAAATTTATACTATGACTGAGTAACTACAGCCATGCCCTATTCCCTTATCGCAGACATACATAGCCGGCCATGCGCACATGCACATTGTTAACAGATTGTTATACGTTATTACGTATGTTCTGAATCCGGAAAAACCCTGATCAAGCAGATGTTCACACCAATTAATGCCATCAATTTCTACAAATCGATCCAATACAAATTATAACTGATGAGACTGTCTAATGTAAAATGTAATATTTAAACAATATAACTCACTCTTCGTTTGTTTCCATGTGATTTTCGGTAGAATTTTCCATGTTTTCTGTCACGATTTTTCTTTCCGATGGCGCCATCCGCAGGTAATGAACAAACCATGTATTAGATATAGGGCTAAACCAAACCAAACGGAAGGGGTGGAATATAAGAAAGAGGGACTTTTTATATTTCTATTTTCATAATTTCAAACTAAATTTGCATTCATTTATAAATATTTCAATATATATATTTCCAAGTTGAAATTGTTTCATTTGAAAGTTGTATGAAAATTTGTTTTTATGTATTTTGTTTTACAAATGTATAGCGATAAAAATATCACTACCCTTGCTATAACTTAGCGCAAACCCAAGTTCTAGAAATTTCTCATCGGGGGCATGGCTTCATTAAGTGATGACGTACTGCGCCACTAAAGAGTAAAGGGGGGTTTTTGTTGGAAAACGCTACAATGTTTTCCTAACAACCAGGAAAAGGTGCCGTATTTGTCGTTAAATATGGTTGACAGTTACAATAAACAGTGGGGGTAAGGAAAATCAGATGGGATGGAGGTCCTACCCTTACCCGGAAGTACAGGGGCTGCTGACCGGATTTCAGTTTTTGGTGGTGCCGGTGGGGCGGTGTGGGGGAAGGGGGGGGGGGGGGCTGGGGATGGGGATGTATTAAATGTAATTATCAATAAACGAAATCGTAGAACACATACTTATTAAACCATCATTTGCCTGAAGTGTTGTATTTCTTTGTTTTGCAGTCCGCTCAGTATAACCATAGTCGGGTGTGTGTGTGTGTGTGTGTGTGGGGGGGGGTCCACTTGCGGTGCATATAAACAAACATTCTAATCTATAGGAAATTACACAACATTTTTTGAGTGTTTCTTCTCTTGACAACTTTATAGTTCCACTTCTTCCAAAAAAGTACCACTTTCTCCAAACCATTATGCAGCTTTCATCACCAAATACAGTTGAATAAAATAACTTTTATCTTCATATAATATTTGCTTTTTCTTACAAGGAACTTATACTAACATGTAACATTCATATTAAAAATGAACATTTTTGAAATGAAAATAACGATAAATACAAACAAACGAAAAAATTAACTCAAGCCATCCTCACTTCCCCTCCACCCCTCCACCTTCCCCTCCACCTTCCCCACCCCCTCCCCCCACCCATCACCTCGCGCGCTCGGGGATCGTCCGTATGTACCGGTATGTTACGTCGACAGCCGGCCGATCGGTCGCGGTAAAAATGGTTATGAACATTCATCGGGAGAGGGCAGTATACCATTAAAGATTGACAAGAGAATTTCGCTGGTGTACACTGCCAGAAGTGCATGAAACAGCGTATGCGAGATGGGACAAAAAGAGTACCATCGTAATACATAGCAACAGGACCATCATGGTATGAATTTGTATGTTTATCATGTGTGTGTGATCGTGTTCTGCATTAATATTCCCCCTTTTAAAGTATTCATTATCTGTAGGCTAACTTTATGTTGTTCAGAGGTAGGTGCACTGTTTGAATTAAATGATTTTTTTATATTATCTAAATTAAATGTCAGCTGGTAGCCTCACAGTCACATAGCAGTTTTTACCGTCCGTATTATTCAGGGATGGAGTCGGACGAGCTGAAAACTTTCTAACACTTAACAATAACAGTTTTAACGTTAACTTGGCCAACCATCTCTATTTTCCTTCCTCCATGGGATATGGGCCAACCAAGTTCCATCTAACGTTAACTTGTAAACTCATAACTGTTAACGTTAAAAGTTGGCAAGTTGACTGTCAAAAGTCAAGTCAAGGACAAGGGGGGGGGGGACTTCTTTCGACTCTTCACGTAGCAGGCCTAGGGCTAGGCCAAAACTACTTTAGGCCTACATGTTTTTTGAATACTTAGGCCTATCATGTTTTATTGTTTGTGTGAGTTTTGTAGATTTTTTTTACATTTTTATTTTAGAGATTAAGTAGGCCTAAGACTAATTACGGTGACACCATGTGAAATTCTCAATTGAGTAGTAGCCTAATTAGTTCTGAAAAGAACTGGAGGTACAACTCGACGTTTCGATCAGTGTGCTCTGATTGTCATGATTGTCCTCAGGAGAATGCCGGATGCTGGGAAATGCTGCTGCTTAAGTAGGCTGCTGGAGGATTACGCGATGACAGGATGCTGGAGTGGAGGATTAGTTTGTTGAAGCGTGCAGGCGGGAACTGATGAGACTAGGATCCTAGGAGTTGGGGGAAGGAGTGTGTGCTCACTGAACTGAATCAGTTGTTGACAAGCACGGGGGGAAGGAGGGTGGTTAGCTTAGGATATAGGAGATCCCTCAGTCTGGGGTGGGTTGTGGACTTTAGATATAGAAGATCCTTCAGTCCGTAGTAGTGGTCACCAAATATCGCTGATGTAGAAGCCGATGTCCTGTGGCACAGTGTCGTGTTTAACAATCTCGATGGCTTCTCTGATGCGTCTGGGGTGCCATGTGTCGATGGGTGTGATGAGTTGGGCTGCCTGCCAGTCGATTTGGTGGTCCTTGATGTGTGAGTGCTTGATGAGGCTGACTTCTCAAAATCTCCTCTGCGGCTGTGCGCTCGATGTTCTAATGGGGAGATTCCGCCCTGTTTCGCCTATGTAGACCTTACCACACTCACAGGGGATCCGGTAGACTTCCACTCTGTTGCTGGGATCCGGTTTATCCTTGTGAGTGTGTAGGAGTCCTTGGAGTTTGCTGGGGGCTGAGTGGTAGACTTGAATGCCTGCTTGTCGGAGGATGCGTTGGAGGAAGATGCGTTGGAGTTTATGTGACGTCGTACCTAGATAGAGATTAACGTTAACGTTAACATGTAACCAATTAATTAATTTTTAACTGCTTGTTTGTTTTCATGTACTTTTATCTTTTATATTTAAGACCAGGGGCAACAATGGAAATAGGCGGGGGTGGGGGGGGTGTTGGCCGAATTTGTGTTTGCATTAATCTTCAACTGTTATTAAATTCAAATTGCTGGCCACAAATATCTGTCAATGTTCAGGCATTTGTGTGGTAGGTTAAATGAAATGTTTACACTCATACAAAGTGTGTAGGCTCTCCTTGAACTAGGCTGGGTGGTTTTGTCTAACGTTAGCTTGAAAAATCATCAGTCAAAGATTTGTCATTTAAACTAAGGCTCAATTGCTAACTTACATGGTTGACCACTTATTATTTTACTTTTATTCGCAGTTTTGTGAAAAACAAACCTTATATTGAATTGAGTCATCGTAAAGACATTTTCAGTATGGGCCAAACTCTCGCAAGAGCTGCCCAGTGGACGTCTGTCAGCGAGGGAGGTGAAGGCAAGCTTGAGTTCAACCACGCCAACGAGGTCCTTCTCAACAGCTTCATCAGGTTTGTGGAGGCATTTCCTTCTAAGCACCCACAGGAAGCGGCTCTTGTGTTCAAGTCACCACTCGTTTGGAGGACAGTACTAGATACAACCGAGTTCGGTGGGGATTACGAGCGCAGGTACTTGGCAAACAGTTAATTCATTCATTCACCTAGGCCAAAAAAAAGAGCCTCCGGTTTCTGGTCATAGGTCAGCTTCAAAATGTGTGCCATGACTTTTTTTGGTTTTTTGGGGGTTTTTTTTTTGGTAATCTTATTTTTATGCCAATGTGATACATGTATACAGGGTTATTGGAACCAGACCAAATTTCGCAAACACAAAGTATTGTGGCTAAGAGAGGCCTCACAAATCGGGCAAATATTCATACCCCTATGTGAAAAAGTCATTTAAAACAGCACAGCAGAATTCCAATTGATCCAGCAATTTTGGACATCGTTTCATAGCCAAAATAAAAAGAAAACTAAAAATGCAGATGCACGGGTCTGAGGTGACACGCACAGAAACCAGAAACTAGAGACTTTTTTGGGGGTGGGGGGGGGGGGGGCCTTATGTTGAGTAATGAGAAACTAACTTTGACATGTAGGAGGTCTTAAATCTGCCTACAGACCTTTTTTTACCGCCCGAACAAGACCATTCCACAGTGTGGACAAATATAACTTAGACTAAGTTTCTCTGATGTTTGACAAGAAATTTGACTTGACAAAAACAATCACATTTTAGCAGTACTCCCAAAGATATTTGGTTTAAATTGTTGATGTTTCAATAGTTGAATATTTTAATAATCAAAATAAGCCACTGACACTATTGAAACTTCAACAATAACTGCATAGACCTTAAACAAATTACCTTACCACTGGCTAGTTGAATACCACTTATTTCCAACTTACATTCAGTTTCCAAATAATTCTTAAAAAGCCAGTTTATTATCAGATTTTATAACACAAATAACTGGGTGGTAATTAATAAGATGAACAAAAGTACTCGGTTGTTCTTGCTAAATCCATGTCATTTTTAATTGGATTGCCTCGTTTGTAGTGATGATGGTATCCGCTCCAAGGCAAAAGACAAGAACGACCAGCCCCTACTTTTTGTCGAGAAATTAGGAGAGTTGAACCACAAGGTGCACGTGTCTACTCTTGGGGAGCTAAACAACTTACTCAAGGCATCAGGAGATAAGAAAGTCCAGGAGGCAAGAGCCATCCTTGAAGGTAACCCATTATTTCATTCTTTATTTTATTGTTGAGTAATATATCCTGAAAGCCAAAAAACTTTGAGTACTTACATGAATGATGGTCCTTAGTTTTATTTTGATGAAATACAGACTTGGGGTATACGATTCATTTTTAAAGGGGCAGTATCGTCATGATCAACAGGGCATGGAATCTGAGTGCTATTTTTGGATTAACTGAGTGAATACCCCACATGATAAGGTCATATTACTGTTGCTGCTGCATAAATGAGCCAGTAATTTTCAGTCACTGTGTTCATCTTCAACAAAGTCTGCTTTGATCGTGATGATACATCCCCTTTAATTTTGTATGGGCAAACTGGTTCTTCTCGGAATCAACACTTATTAGAACTCTGAAGAGATTGTTACATGGTGCTACCGCAAACCTTACTCCTACTTTACTTCCACCATGCAAGGCTTCAAATCCTACTTAATTTTAATTTTGACAAGGGTAAATTTGATTTTGACAGCAAACAGAGACCCGGTTGCTAAGATTCTCGGAGATGGCTTTGCCACCGTGGAAGGGGAGGACAACTCGACGCTGCGTCTGCTGGAACAAACCAGCAAGGATGTGGGAGACAGTTCAGTGGAGGAGAATCAGACTAAACTACGCCTCCTGCTGCTGACTCAGCAGTTTGATATGGAACTCATGAGGAACAGCATCAAGGAACTCTCACAGTAAGATTGGTGTTACTCTCATCCCAATATGATAATTACCAGCCACACAAGTTCACAATCTTAACATATTCATTCCTTTAAGAGATTTGCAGTAAATGTTATTAACTTTTGTTTGATTTAATGAAAGCCATGGCATTGGCGCATTATACAATCCTTGTGATTGCTGTGCAGTGTTTAGGGCTGTGCGTTTTTGGTTATTTCAGGAACCGGATACCCGAAATTAGAAATGTTCGGATACCCGGGTACCTGAAAATAATTTTGTAAAAACAAATAAATACTCACAAATGTATAAAATAACCAATACGAACACAAGTTTCAAACAAAAGCCGGCAAGTCTGTGAAAGGCTGTCGGCAAATGTTTCTTCTAAAGCCTTCATCTAAGTTTTCTTCATTTTGTCAGCAAACAATCAGAGACTTCCATAATTTTGTGTGGCTTAAAATGTTCAGTCGGAATTTTAAAAAGTCGTTTACGGGTAATTGGAACCGAAAAACGGAACCGGGTAATTACATTTTCGGTCGGGTATCCGGGTACCCGGATACAGCCTTAGCAGTGTTGGCAAAATGTCTTGAGTATTTTAGATATTGTTACAGTTAATAATTTCTTCTTCCACAATAGTTTGAAATTGAAGTATGTCACGGTGCCATTTATTCAAGACGTTGCGCATACAGTATTGTCCAGTAATTTTATGTCGTTGGTGAAATTCTTGCGTCGGGAGATAAACAACTGATTTAATTTTGCCCTTCACCGACGTGTGTATAGCACTGCATACTCAGTGCCCTCCGAGTGTAGTAAGCACTAGTAAGCAGGAGGTCGTGGGTTCGAATCCCGCCCGAGTCGCCTGTGTAGTTTTTTCACAGACACTCGGAGGGCACTGAGTATGCAGTGCTATACACACGTCGGTGTAGGGCAAAATTAAATCAATTTTATGTTGTGTTAAGTAATGGGAGACTTTGAGATGCTGGATGGTCAGCAGACTAACTGGTTCTTTTCCATTGTTCTCAGTATCGTTGAAAAGGACCAGTAAGTCGTCTGCCATCTACATCTGTAAAGTTTCCCATTAACCCTCCTACTACTACAAGGGTCAAAAAAAGTCAAAATGTTGATATACTTGCCAAGGTATGTCTAGTTCACTCAAACACTGTCAAACCTTACGTGTAGTAAGTACATTTACAGGTCAAAATGAGTCTAACGTTTTTGACTGGTAAAAGCATTGTCTGGTATTGTTCAGGGTGGTCAAAATGACAGTCAAAACCAGTCAAAAATGCCCCTGTGTGCACATTTGGGTCAACAGTCAAAGCAGGCAGTTGACTGATTTTGACCTCCATGGCTACTTCCCACTAAATTGCAGCAATAGTAGGAGGGTTAAAACATTCTTTCAAGTAATCATCAAATTTCATGAATTTTCAAAATGTGTCTCCCCACCAGAGAGATCCGACTGACTCCCCAGATGGTGAGTAATGAGATCCATCTCCTGCAGTCCTTTGCAGGCACCGACAGCAGCTGCGCCCTCGAGAGCATCAAGCACGTCTCTGATTACGAATTTGACAACGGCTGCCGTGCCCCACCTTGGAGGCAGGTCAACGGAGACATCTGCTACCTCTTCATCAAGCCACTGGATGGTGACGAGATGTCGGTGACCGCTAACACCAGCGGCTGCTACTGCAATAAGGTTTGTGCAGGGAATTGCTTGCATATTGAGATCATATCACCCAGCACTTCAGTACACATCATAAGTCTTCAATATTATTGTCACGACTCATATCTCAAAATTGTATCAAAAGTGGCAGACAACATGACAGAGCGATTTCCGTTTACACTATTGTTTTCAACATGGTTAACCCTCCTACGACTACAAGGGTCAAAATCAGTCAAAATGTTGATATATCAAACATTGTCAAACCTTAAGCAGCAGCATTCCCCAGAGTCCGGCATTCACCTGAGGACGATCAGAGCACACTGATCGAAACGTCAAGTTGTACCTCCAGTTCTTTTCAGAACTAATTACTACTCAATTGAGATTCCACATGGTGTCACCGCAATTAGTCTTACTTATCATCCTCACCATGCAAAGCTACAAGTTTTACCCATTGTCAAACCTTACGTGTAGTAAGTACATTTACTGGTCAAAATAAGTCAACTGTTTTTGACTAGTAAAAGCATTGTCTTGTATTGTTCAGGGTGGTCAAAATGACAGTAAAAACCAGTCAAAAATGCCCCTATGTGCACAGTCAAAACAGGCAGTTGACTGATTTTGACCTGTATAGCTACTTCCCACTAAAGTGCAGCTATAGTAGGCAGGTTAAGGGACAGTATCATCACGATCAGAGCAGACTTTCAACAGGGCATGGAATTGGTGTCCTAGTTTGAGATGAGCACAGTGACTGAAAATTACTGACTTATTTATTGCAGCAGCAACAGTAATATGACCTTCTCATGTGGGGTATTATTTTCAGTCCATGAGTTAATCTAAAGCTAGCGCTTCGATTCCATGCCCTGTTGATTGTGACAATATTTTTCCTTTAATGCCAGATTTTCAGCTCAATTGATTGAATCCAACTTATATTGAGTAACTGTAACCACAAAGTGGTGCTTCATCATAGCTATGGGCAGTCTCCATTTGGTTGGTTCTTTATAATTATACAAAAAGTTAACATTTCTGAGTCGGTTTTCCATATTAAGAACATTGTTATGTGTAGTACATTGCATTGTTCTGTCATTGATTTGAATTTACATGTTCTTATGCTCAAGGGTGTGACCAGCAACGCAGACACATCCAACTACGATCGGGACGGCAACACGTACAAGGACCTCGTCAGTCTCCTCTCAGCGAAGAGTAAGAAATTCCAAGACAAGATCAACAGCAAGGAGTTTGCGCTCCATGAGGAGAGGAAGATGGAACAGCTCAATGCTTACGAGGATAACAATGACGAGGATGAACCGGACAGACCCATGGAGAAGGAGAAAGGAAAAGAAGACAAGGAGGAAAAGGTCACCAAAGAAAAGGTCAGAGGTCATCTCAGGTCATATCCTGATTGTTGAATGTTTAGCTATATGTTGGAATGGATAGATTTGCTTCGTCAGTATAAGGAGCAATAGCTCTCTGAAATCTCATGGAAAATGTACTTTATAAAAAACGTTGGATTGGATTAGATTGATATATTTTGCTTTTGGATGGATTTGCTTTATTTCACTGATCAAATTTCTGCAAAAAAACATTTTTCCTGTGTTTTATTTGTTTTTGTTCATTTGGCCAGTTATTGAAAAAACGATTGAATTTAAAATTTGCAAAGATGTGACAGAAGTTACCAGTTGATTTTTTTCCCAATGAAAATGTCAATACCATTCTGAAGTACTGAAAATTCATTTGTAATCTTTTGATATCCGATTTCTTAAACAGCTGTTAGCTGCGATGATCAGTTGAACTAACCAGTAATCATAACAGATTCAAGTTGATGTTGTTTATCTTTGGGTTTTTTCTGTGTTCACTGTTACAGAGCAAGAAGTTGAAGAAGAAAGCCACCCCAACCAAGAAGATGCAACCAACGCTGAACTGGAAGAATGAAGAAAATAAAGACAAGACAGAGAAAGCTGACAGACCAGAGAAGAAAGTATCCAGACAGGCGAGGTGAGAATAAAACGATTAGATTGTGTCTAAAGTCGGGGAAAAAGTCCATAGAGCTTAGCAAATGTTGTTGCTAAGCAATATTAAGCAGACTACCAGTCAAAGTACACACCTTTTGTATGAAAGTTGGGTTGGTAACCAAAGAAGGCTGCTAAGCGAATTTGTCTGTTAAGCAATACTTTCTGCATTATTTTCTCAATGAAATTGGCCACAGCCGCCGAGCTCGCTCAGTGACGATTTGCCAGCAAGATCCCTAAATCTTTATTCAGTGGACAGTTGCTTAATCTCCCCAGTGTACAGTTACATCATGTTAGCCCAACTATCCCAAATATTTGCTTGTACAGAGAGTCTTATTGTCTATTTTGGTAGCGACCGTAAAACCAAGACACCAGCCCTGGAGGAGGAGTACTCTGAGAGTTCCTCAGAGAGCGAGGAAGAGGAAGAGTCAACAGATAGACGTCAGGAGCAGAACTCAGATCTGCCGTCAGAGTACTGGCAGATTCAGAAACTAGTCAAATACCTCAAGGTTGGTACTGTCTGTCAGACTATTAAGTCATTACAATAACATGTGCTTTATGGTCATCAAAAAATATGTGAAGAAACCACTTAGATCTGCTGTCAGAGTACTGGCAGATTCAGAAACTGGTCAAATACCTCAAGGTTGGTACTGTCTGTCAGACTAATGTCACCATGTGCTTTATGGTCATCAAGAAATATGTGAAGAAACCACTTAGATCTGTTGTCAGAGTACTGGCAGATTCAGCAACTAGTCAAATACCTCAAGGTTGGTACTGTCTGTCAGACTAATGTCACCATGTGCTTTATGGTCATCAAGAAATATGTGAAGAAACCACTTAGATCTGCTGTCAGAGTACTGGCAGATTCAGCAACTGGCCAGATACCTCAAGGTTGGTACAGTCTTTATGGTCATCAAGAAATGTGCAAAGAACCCACTCGGATCTGCTGTCAGAAAGATTTGCTTTGATACTGAAAATCTTAACATTCTCTAACTTGTATTCAAATGTTAACTTAAGTATTCATTTACTTAGATGTAAGTGTGACAGGATGTTTGACAGATTTAACACTCCTTTATACATTCGTTTCAGAAAAAAAATGAGATTTTATAAATATATTTGTCTGCGATTGTTGCTGTTTGTAGGGAGGTAACCAGACAGCTACAGTGATTGCTCTGTGTGCCATGAGAGATTTCAACCTGGCCCAGGAGACCTGTCAGCTAGCAATCAGAGACGTTGGTGGTTTAGAGGTTCTTATTAACCTGCTAGAGACTAAAGCAATCAAGTGCAAGGTAAGAATATCAGAAACTCTCTTGGTAACATTTTATACAACTTTGGTGAAAGGGAAAGTACAACATAGGTCTTTGGTAACATACGTTCAGTTAAACCCTCTAAGTAATATATGTAACCCGCTTCATCGAAATGAGAAATGTCCCCCAAATTTCACATTTTGAGATATGGATATCAACTTAAAGAGAATTTAATGGGCTTTCTGATGATGCCAAACATTCATTTTTGGTTCATTTCATTCCTGTGTTAGGATGTGATAAATTGATAATGTCATAACGCAGTCAAGCACGTTTTGTGAACATTGGAAGTCCATTACACGGAAACATGTGTTGGGGGACATTCCTCATTTTGATGGAGCGGATCACATATCATAAAACAAACTGAACGTTTCATCACAATACTGAATAGGTGCTCATGATTTTTGGGAAAAATTGTTGCGTGTTGTTTCTATTTTTATAGTTTACAATAAGTCAGTTGCATAGCCTGGGGTGCGTTGCGCTTGCGCGAACGTTGCAAACGTTTGCCAACGTTTGCAAACAATTTCGAGTGGAACCAATTGTGCGCCACCAACGTTGGCGAACGTTGACCAACGTAGTTTTGATGTGTTTGCGGTTGTGCGAACGTTGCGCTCACAATCGGTTCCACTTTGACCAATCCGTCCCCAAACATTCGCGCGAACGTTTGCGATACATTCGCGCAAGCGGAACGCAGCCCAGGATTTTCAGAGTGGGGGCAAACATATTTTGGGGGTAAATTTAACGACACAAAACTAAAATGAACGGACAAATTATGTCAATCAGAAATTCCAACAAGTTTGTGAATTTACCGACAGACACTATTTTGCCAACACCCCCTGCCCCCCCCCCCCCTGCCCCCATCTTTGGTTATACCACTGCAATAAGTTGCTGGATGGTGACTTTTTGTTGTCAAAGCGAATACTTGACCATGAAAATCTTTCACCACTTTCCTCAAATCCTTTCCACAGATTGGCTCGCTGAAAATCCTGAAAGAGATATCCCGTAACACACAGATCCGTCGTGCCATCGCTGATCTCGGCGGTCTACAGACCATGGTAGATATACTGCAGGCGAATGACAAGGACCTCAAGTGTCTGTCGGCGGAGACCATCGCCAACGTGGCCAAGTTCAGAAGGGCACGCCGTACGGTGAGGCAACATGGAGGAATACGAAAACTTGTAAGTAAAACAGGCATGAATTTGCAAACTTGTGAGTAAAAACACTATGTTTTCACTATGTTTCTCAAATTATTAATTTGTTTGCCGAAAATATTCTTGCAAAACTTATGTGATATTAAAAAAAAATCAAGAGTTGGGGATGCTTAACTTTAAATCTCACATTTTGTATTATTAAAATTTTGTATTCAGGTTCAAATGTTGAGCTCCAGATGTTCTTTTCATTTCCTTGACTGTTGCATTAACAGAAATAGACAACAAACTAGGGATTGGTCGGCATACTTCTGTAGACATCAAGAAAAAGTTACTTGCCAAAAATTATAGACCTCTCCCTTTTCCTGCTCATTATGTTCTATCTTTGTTCATAACAGGTGGCATTGTTAGACTGTGCTCCCATTGGCTCCGTCCCAGTAACCCCCGACTCTGAGAAGGATGTCGAGGTCGCCCGCTGCGGCGCCCTCGCTCTGTGGAGCTGCAGCAAGAGTACTAAGAACAAGCAGGCGATACGCAAAGCCGGTGGCATCCCCCTGCTGGCCAGGCTGCTGAAGTCACCCCATGAGGACATGTTGATTCCGGTAGTTGGTACACTTCAAGAGTGTTCATCAGAGGTTAGTTGAGAGGTTATTTTTTGTTTTTGTGATTATATCAGGGATTTTTCAGGAATGCCCAGTAGCTATCCTCTTCATAAAGGCATGGCAACATCTCCCTCGGTGATATCAATAACATATGAAGTGTTTTTGTTTCTTGACCACCCACAGCATAGCTACCGTCTAGCCATCCGAACTGAAGGCATGATTGAGGATCTCGTCAAGAACCTTCACAGCGAGAACCAGGAGCTACAGATGCACTGTGCCAGCGCCATCTTCAAGTGTGCAGAGGAGAAAGAGACCCGAGACCTGGTGCGTCTCTATGGCGGCCTAGACCCCATGGTGGCACTGCTCAACAAATCAGAAAATAAGGAGTTGCTGGCAGCGGTGACGGGCGCTATCTGGAAGTGTGCCATGAGTCCAGAGAACGTGTCTCGATTCCAAGATCTGAAGGCCATTGAACTCTTGGTAGCGCTGCTTAATGACCAGCCGGAAGAGGTTGGTTTTGTCAGGTTTTTTTTTTTTTTGCATTGGTTGAAAGATTTGTTATTTTTAATAGTTGAGTAGTATCAATGACGGTTGGGTTTGTGGTAACATCATGAGGGAATATCTCTTGCGAGATGTGATGGTTCTATGATAAACACAGTTGATCCCCGCAACATGTCAACTCGTATGGTCTAGTCATTGTCGTTTCTTCATTGTATTTTTTCATTTTGTACACTCTATCAAGAATCATGCCTTCAAGATACATCGTCGTGTGCCTGGTAGAATGTTGTAAGTGTTGCTAGAATTACTCCCAAGACATGTTTTTCCATTCCCATGTGGATTTTAACTTTCCTACAATGACTTATAAATGGCAGAAAAACGACCAAACTTTCACACTCAGTTTTCTTGAAACACAATTTTGCACATTAATTGCTTATGACCTTTTGTAGGTCACATTTTTGTTACGTCCTTCCGGGCACACAACAACTTCATCTTGAACATCGGTTGTAATAAAAAACCTTGATACAGATGAAAGAATAAAACTTTCGATACCAATTTTATTTCAGGTGTTGGTCAATGTTGTTGGTGCTCTGGGTGAGTGTGCCGCTCAGGAGCCATCTAACCGTGCGTCCATCCGTAAAGCAGGAGGTATTCCTGCACTGGTCAACCTACTGACGGGTACCAACCAGGCTCTATTAGTCAACGTCACCAAGTCTGTGGGAGCATGCGCCACAGAAGCTGATAATATGGGGTATGGTTATTTTGAAGAGACCTTGATCTTGGAACTACCATCTTTGTTCAGGCCTGTTATTTCTCAGGATTTTTCCCTGATTTCATTTTTTTTATTTTACAAATTTCTCTTTGCCTCACAATTTTCCAAGGAAAGAAAGAAGTAGCCTGTATTGTGTCCAAACCTCTAGTTTCTTGTTTGTGGGGATGTTTAATTTCTCCAAAATTAAACATCCAGGAGGTTCAGGGGGCTTTGTCCTCTAGACCAAAGGGATACCCAAGCCCGCTTCCCACTATTCAGGATTTTTTACTTTTGTCAAATCACACTACTGTTTGTTGTCTTCTTTTTTCATTCAGATTAATATTAATGTTTCATATTTCATCTCTAAACCTCGTGTCTCAACATATCTACAAACAAAATAAAGATAACTTGGCAGACTGTTTGAAGTATTTTTTTAAATTATTTATCAGCAAGTTTTATAATTTGATGTTTTTATTTTAATCTTGTAGCATCATTGATAGGCTTGATGGTGTACGGCTTCTCTGGTCTTTACTTAAGAATCAGAACCAACGAGTCCAAGCTAGTGCTGCTTGGGCCATCTGCCCATGTATAGAAAATGCAAAGGTATGATTTATACATATTTTGTTTTCATTCCAAATCGATGGACTAAATTGCCTGAATGTGTTTTCTTGCAATCTTATGGAAGAATCCAAAGTAATTAAGATTTCAGAAATAAAAGCAGTTGAAAACCAGCAAATACACCCAATAAAAATTAAAAATAAAAAATAAATTAATAAATTAATAACATTTTTCACACAATATTCTCTAAGAAATTTATTTAGTAATTCCAAATCGATTATTTAGGTATTCAGAATAAACATAACCCACTTCACTCCTTCATTTAATCAAAAACTATAAACTGTTATTCAGTTCATGTGACACATATCTTGTACATACACCATTTAAAAACTTCCTATAAATATGTTTGTTACCAGTCTTGGAAGTTGCCTTGATGCCCCTATAAAAATGTTCCCATAGATATTCTGATATTCAAATGGAAGTGTCATTACTCAGAAAGAGACGCCTACAGGAATGGAACTATCACTAAATATAAGTATTTGATGAGACATATTCCCAATAGGATTAAAATACATCAAAATTCGGTCATGTTCTTCCAACATGTTGTTGTGTCTGACCTTACATGAATGAAGACAATATTTCCATGTTGATAAAAGTATTGCTGAGTCACTGTGGATTTGCATTCAGAGAAGTGGTGTGTCTTCCAACACGCCATGAAGCATTCCGTGAATATGTCTCATTATATAATAGGCCTCACTGATTATATTGATTTTAAGACAATTCTCCACCGTTCTGTTCTTATAAGACATATTTAACATTAAGTGAAATGCTCAACAAATTTTTTCATTGGAAAGTCAGAAATCAAATATAATAATCATACAATAATATATGTATGAAATACTCCATTTATTTATACAAAATATTAATTTGTCAGCCACAGACTTTGGAAGTTGCCTTGATGCCCCTATAAAAATGTTCCCATAGACATTCTGATATTCTAATGGAAGTGCTCATTACTCAGAAAGAGACGCCTACAGGAATGGAATTCGAGGCCTTTTGTTACCTGACAGTAAAAAAGTAAAAATCCACTGTGGATTGAGCACAGAGAGTATACAAAAATTATTGAACATGGATTGATTTGTGATGATTAGTTACTTGTGTTATATTTCATGATTAAATTATTCAATTGCTGGTATGATGTTGATCTAGAGTGTTCAAAGAAATATTGAGTTTGACCTTCAAGATGAAATATTTCATGTCCTCATTTTTGTTTCAGGATGCGGGCGAGATGGTGCGTTCCTTCGTTGGAGGTCTAGAGCTCATCGTAAGTCTCCTCAAGTCAGATGACAGGGAGGTACTGGCCAGCGTGTGTGCTGCTATCGCTAACATCGCCAAGGACGAGGAGAACCTAGCAGTTATCACTGACCATGGAGTTGTCCCAATGCTGGCAAAACTAGCCACTACTGTAAGTTAATCCTAGATATATAAGGGTATGTTTCACCTTCCAAAAATTGGTTTTGGAATAGTAACGTTGCGGTTTTACCACTAATTACTGAATTAAAAGAGTAAAATTGCAAAGTAATCTTAAAAAATAAATTTAAAAAAAAGGTCTTTTAGTATGGTGCTCAAGCAGTTCATGTTGAGTTTTCCCAACCATAATAAACTTAAAACTAACTTCTTCTTTTTTATAAACAGACCGATGACAAGCTAAGGAGACATTTGGCCGACGCCATCGCACGCTGTTGCATGTGGGGTAACAATCGCGTAGCGTTTGGTCAGAACGGGGCCGTAGCCCCACTGGTCAGATACCTGAAGTCTCCTGACATCAACGTACACCGAGCCACGGCAAAAGCCTTATTCCAGCTGTCCAGGGATCCAAACAACTGCATCACGATGCATGAGAGTGGGGTCGTGAAGGTGTGTACCATGTAGTTGTCATTATGTTTTGTGATGAATGAAAAGGTTGTTAATGACATCATACATACATACATGCCAGTATTCAGCGCTGCACTATCAAGATCATTGCTAGATCAAGCAAAATTAGCCTACTTGACGGGCAATCACAAGGCTTACCCCTTGTGAATTTTGAGGAAAACTACAAGATTACCCCTTGTGATTTTGGAGCAAAAAATACAAGGCTTACCCCTTGTGAATTTGCAAAAAACTTCAAGGCTTACCCCTTGTGAATTTTGAGGAAAACTACAAGATTACCACATTTGAATGCACAACTTATGCCTGAGCGCAATTACTGCAAGAGGCATGTATGCAGGTTCTTCATGCAATTGCAGAGATTATTGGTCGCAATTACTGCAAGAGGCATGTATGCAGGTTCTTCATGCAATTGCAGAGATTATTGGTCGCAATTACTGCAAGAGGCATGTATGCAGGTTCTTCATGCAATTGCAGAGATTATTGGTCGCAATTACTGCAAGAGGCATGTATGCAGGTTCTTCATGCAATTGCAGAGATTATTGGTTGCAATTACTACAAGAGGCATGTATGCAGGTTCTTCATGCAATTACAGAGATTATTGGTTGCAATTACCGCAAGAGGCATGTATGCAGGTTCTTCATGCAATTGCAGAGATTATTGGTTGCAATTACTGCAAGAGGCATGTATGCAGGTTCTTCATGCAATTGCAGAGATTATTGGTTGCAATTACTGCAAGAGGCATGTATGCAGGTTCTTCATGCAATTGCAGAGATTATTGGTCGCAATTACTGCAAGAGGCATGTATGCAGGTTCTTCATGCAATTGCAGAGATTATTGGTCGCAATTACTGCAAGAGGCATGTATGCAGGTTCTTCATGCAATTGCAGAGATTATTGGTTGGTGAAATGTATTCCAAATCTGTAATTGATGATGGCTGTGATCCATTTACTATATTAGAATGCATTAAAAATTTCCAATATTTCCTCATTAACGACACAACGTAATAAGCTGAAACTTTCACAGGTTGGTTTTGATACATATCTCTTGATTCTTATACGATATAGATTACAGACTTGTTACCAAAATACAAGATTTAACAAGAGTCTATTCGCCAATTTTCCTCATAACTTGCTACTTAAGACTGACATGGTGATCAAGTGTTGACTACACATAAATATTACACTTACATTCATTTTGTATTTTTTTCCTTTACCAGTTGTTGATTGACATGGTCGGTTCTGATGACCCCGCCCTGCAAGAGGCTGCCGCTGGCTGTATTGGAAACATCCGACGACTCGCACTGGCCAATGAAAAGGCTCGCTATAAATAGAGCACCAATCACCTTACACGTAATTTCAAGTATACATTCTACAGCCATGCAGTCCAAGCTTTTTGCCCACCCGGCAACTATCACTAAATATAAGTATTTGATGAGACATATTCCCAATAGGATTAAAATACATCAAAATTCGGTCATGTTCTTCCAACATGTTGTTGTGTTTGACCTTACATGAATGAAGACAATATTTCCATGTTGATAAAAGTATTGCTGAGTCACTGTGGATTTGCATTCAGAGAAGTGGTGTGTCTTCCAACACGCCATGAAGCATTCCGTGAATATGTCTCATTATATAATAGGCCTCAATGATTATATTGATTTTAAGACAATTCTCCACCGTTCTGTTCTTATAAGACATATTTAACATTAAGTGAAATGCTCAACAAATTTTTCCATTGTTAAGTCAGAAATCAAATATAATAATAATAATATAATAAATCCATCAACGTGATAAAAATATATGAAATACTTCATTTATATATATAAAATATTAATTTGTCAGCCACAGAAGATAACCTGATTTTTTGCTCTTAGATTCAATTGTGATTACTTTGGGTTCGTTCGTATGAACTTCAGGGTGTTGCTTCAGTTTGACTTACGTCGTAACAGGATCGCCGGCGGGAAGGCACATGGGTTCAAGATTAATAACAATTTTGTTCTGAATTTCTCAGACGTGTGAGATCCAATGGGCTGAAACCTCCCCAGGTCAGTTTCTATACACATTTCTTGATGACATTTTTAAAATAATGTACAGGATTAGTGTTTTGAAAAAAATAACTAAATGGTAACATTTGAATTGTAAAATTTGGTGTAAATTTAATGTATTAAGCTTATGGTGGTATTTATATTCACTAAAAAATTTTTTTTTCTGAGGTGCTGTTATTTTAACGAAAAGTGAAATAACTTCCAGTTCATATTTAGGAAAGAGTACTCTTTCTTAAATTCCACATTGAAATGAATACATCATTTATGAATGCATTTTCACTATTTTCTTGTGAAGGCTCAACATTATGAGCTGAAAATTTCATAGGTTGGTTGTTTAATGTATATCTTGATTCAAAGAAAGCAAGCTTACTCATAGAAGTAGTTTGGCCAACATTACCAATGCTGTACCTTCCCTTCAATGTATATCTTGATTCAAAGATAGTAAGCATACTCATAGAAGTAGTTTGGCCAACATTACCAATGTTGTACCTTCCCTTCAATGTATATCTTGATTCAAAGAGAGTAAGCATACTCATAGAAGCAGTTTGGCTAACATTACCAATGTTGTACCTTCCCTTCAATGTATATCTTGATTTAAAGAGAGTAAGCATACTCATAGAAGCAGTTTGGCCAACATTACCAATGTTGTACCTTCCCTTCAATGTATATCTTGATTCAAAGAGAGTAAGCATACTCATAGAAGCAGTTTGGCCAACATTACCAATGTTGTACCTTCCCTTTAATGTATATCTTGATTCAAAGAGAGTAAACATACTGATGTACCTTCCTTTAAATTAAAGCAGGTGACATTATGTTGTTTATATGTATATATATTTTTTCTATTGACATAGTTTACACTTCAATTTCAATCATTTCAGAGCAGCAAAACCAGCTGTTGTTCTGAATATTACTTCCTATAAAATCATTTAATAGGAATTTGTATATATAATGATGAAATATAAAATTGTATGCAGTGTGTAAACTTCGTATTATTTAAACCACATTGCAAATAAAAAGTTTTAATTGGGAGTTTATTTTTAAGTAATTTCTATTAATTACTTTAGAATTGACATATAAACAAATAATAATTTGTTCCGTCCATACTCATTTTAATAAACAGTGATTCCTATGTGCCTTGTTAAAATTTGCTATAACTAAATCCGTCTCCATAATAAATGATTCAGCTATATATGAGAACTGTTGGTGTTTGAACTGAAAATAATTTGGTTCCTTTTATTATAATTTTTATTACATCCGTTTCTCCAATACTGTTCACACGAGACGTCCTGATGTACATGTAGGTACGTTCACCAAAATGACAAGGCTTCCCCCTTGTGATTTTGGGCAAAACGACTACAAGGCTTACCCCTTGAAAACTACAAGGATTACCATTTGTGATTTTGGGGCAAAAAATACAAGGCTTACCCCTTGTGATTTTGAGGGAAGAAAAATACAAGGCTTACTTTTGTGATTTTGAGGGAAAAAATACAAGGCTTACCCCTTGTGCTTTTTGGGGAAAACTGCAGGGATTGGCCCCTTGTTAATTTTTGGGAAAATAACAAGGCTTACCCCTTGTGATTTTTTTGGAAATCTACAAGGCTTAGGCCTACCCCTTGTGATTTTGAGGCAAAAAATACAAGGCTTACCCCTAGTGATTTTTGGGGCAAAAAATACAAGGCTTACCCCAAGTGATTTTTGGGGCAAAAAATACAAGGCTTACCCCTTGTGCTTTTTGGGGAAAACTGCAGGGATTGGCCCCTTGTTAATTTTTGGGAAAATAACAAGGCTTACCCCTTGTGATTTTTTTGGAAATCTACAAGGCTTAGGCCTACCCCTTGTGATTTTGAGGCAAAAAATACAAGGCTTACCCCTAGTGATTTTTGGGGCAAAAAATACAAGGCTTACCCCAAGTGATTTTTGGGGCAAAAAATACAAGGCTTACCCCTTGTGATTTTGAGGGAAGAAAAATACAAGGCTTACTTTTGTGATTTTGAGGGAAAAAATACAAGGCTTACCCCTTGTGCTTTTTGGGGAAAACTGCAGGGATTGGCCCCTTGTTAATTTTTGGGAAAATAACAAGGCTTACCCCTTGTGATTTTTTTGGAAATCTACAAGGCTTAGGCCTACCCCTTGTGATTTTGAGGCAAAAAATACAAGGCTTATTCCTAGTGATTTTTGGGGCAAAAAATACAAGGCTTACCCCAAGTGATTTTTGGGGCAAAAAATACAAGGCTTACCCCTTGTGATTGTAAGGGAAGAAAAATACGAGGCTTATTACCCCTTTTGATTTTGAAGAAAAAAATACAAGGCTTACCTTTGTGATTTTGAGGGAAAAAATACAAGGCTTACCCCTTGTGCTTTTTGGGGAAAACTGCAGGGATTAGCCCCTTGTTATTTTTGGGGAAAATAACAAAGCTACCCCTTGTGATTTTTTTTGGAAAACTACAAGGCTAACCCCTTATGATTTTGGGGCAAAAATACAAGGCTGCAAAAATACAAGGCTTACCCCTAGTGAATTTTGAGGAAAACTACAAGGCTTACTTCATGTGATTTTGGGTAAAAATAACGTTCTTAAATAGTTAAACTTCCTTGTTAATTGTCAGATGACGCTGTAGCGTAATGCGTAGACGCCAGGTTTTCGATCTAGAGACCCGGGTTCGAATACCGCCGACGCATCTTTTCTTTTTTTCGCACTTGTTGTTGCGCAATCAATTACAATAGTATAAGTAGTTTTAAATTGCATCTCCAGATACCAACGGGGCTTCGTGGCTCAGTCGCTTAGCCGCTGGTTTGTTCAATTGCGGACATTTCAGAGTTGGTACGCCCGGTTCGAATCCAGCTCCTGACACAGGGACATGATAGCTGTCGACACAGCAATGGCTTGGGAACCGTCATGTCTCTCCCCTAAAGGAGTGGGGTAGTACGGGCGGGAAAGGACAAGGAGGGACCGGGGGGATAGTCACCCCCCAGAAGGGTGCGTAAGGAGATCACCACGCTGGTTCGCCAGACTTTGAGTCTCCCCAATGCCTGGTCGTCACTCTGACTAACTTTCTGCAGAAATTTACTTTAACATTTCTTTTCAAGTTAAGCTTGATGTAAATATTGATGTTGTTTTTTTTGTTTCCCCCCCCCCCCTTCCCCCCCCCTTCCCCCCCCCCCCCCCTGTCTTTTTCTTCTTTTTCCTTCAAAAATATCCTAATGAGTAACGCTATATCCATTTCTTTTCTAACCATTAAATTATTTGGCCCTCTTACAGTGGGTGAGTGAAAAAAAATACAAGGCTTACCCCTTGTGATTTTGGGAAAAAAATCTACAAGGCTTACCCATTGTCATTTTGGGTGAAAAAAATCAAGGCTTACCCCTTGTGATTTTGGGCGAAACAAATCAAGGTTTACCCCTTGTGATTTTGGGCGAAAAAACTACAAGGCTTACCCCTTGTGATTTTTGAGCTTACCCTTTGTGATTTTTCATTTAAAAAAACAAGGCTTACCCCTTGTGATTTTGGGAAAAAAATCTACAAGGCTTACCCATTGTCATTTTGGGTGAAAAAAATCAAGGCTTACCCCTTGTGATTTTGGGCGAAAAAAATACAAGGCTTACCCCTTGTGATTTGTGAGCTTACCCTTTGTGATTTTTGATCAAAAAATATAAGGCTTACCCCTTGTGATTTTTGGCGAAAAAATCTTTTTAAAAAAATCTCAAAAAAAGACTTAGCCCTTGTGATTTTTGAGCTCACCCCTTGTGATTTTTGATCATAAAATACAAGGCTTACCCATTGTGATTTTTGATCAAAAAATACAAGGCTTACCCCTTGTGATTTTGGGCCAAAAATCTACAAGTCTTACCCCTTGTGATTTTTTAGCTTACCCGTTGTGATTTTTGATCAAAAAATACAAGGCTTACCCCTTGTGATTTTTGGCGAAAAAATCTTTAAAAAAAAATCTAAAATAAAAGACTTAGCCCTTGTGATTTTTGAGCTCACCCCTTGTGATTTTTGATCATAAAATACAAGGCTTACCCCTTGTGATTTGTGAGCTTACCCTTTGTGATTTTTGATCAAAAAATATAAGGCTTACCCCTTGTGATTTTTGGCGAAAAAATCTTTTTAAAAAAATCTCAAAAAAAGACTTAGCCCTTGTGATTTTTGAGCTCACCCCTTGTGATTTTTGATCATAAAATACAAGGCTTACCCCTTGTGATTTTGGGCGAAAAAAAATCTCAAAAAAAGACTTACCCCTTGTGATTTTTTAGCTTATCCGTTGTGATTTTTGATCAAAAAAATACAAGGCTTACCCCTTGTCATTTTGGGTGAAAAAAATCAAGGCTTACCCCTTGTGATTTTGGGCGAAAAAACTACAAGGCTTACCCCTTGTGATTTGTGAGCTTACCCTTTGTGATTTTTGATCAAAAAATACAAGGCTTACCCCTTGTGATTTTTGGCGAAAAAATCTTTTTAAATCTAAAAAAAAAGACTTAGCCCTTGTGATTTTTGAGCTCACCCCTTGTGATTTTTGATCATAAAATACAAGGCTTACCCCTTGTGATTTTGGGCGGAAAAAAATCTCAAAAAAAAGACTTACCCCTTGTGATTTTTGATCAAAAAATCAAGGTTTACCCCTTGTGATTTTGGGAAAAAATCTACAAGGCTTACCCATTGTCATTTTGGGTGAAAAAAAATCAAGGCTTACCCCTTGTGATTTTTGAGCTCACCACCTTGTGATATTTGATTAAAAAAATACAAGGCTTACCCCTTGTGATTTTGGGTAAAAAAAAATCTCAAAAAAAAGACTTACCCCTTGTGATTTGTGGGCGAAAAAAAAATCAAGGTTTACCCCTTGTGATTTTGGGCAAAAAATCTACAAGGCTTACCCATTGTCATTTTGGGTGAAAACAAATCAAGGCTTACCCCCTTGTGATTTGTGAGCTCACCCTTTGTGATTTTTGATCAAAAAATACAAGGCTTACCCCTCGTGATTTTTGGCGAAAAAATCTTTTTAAAAATATATTTGGCGAAAAAATCTTTTAAAAAAAATCTCCAAAAAAGACTTAGCCCTTGTGATTTTTGAGCTCACCCCTTGTGATTTTTGATCAGAAAATACAAGGCTTACCCCTTGTGATTTTTGTTAAAAAAATACAAGGCTTACCCCTTGTGATTTGTGAGCTTACCCTTTGTGATTTTTGATTAAAAAATACAAGGTTTACCCCTTGTCATTTTGGGCGAAAAAAAAATCTCAAAAAAAGACTTACCCCTTGTGATTTTTGGGCGAAAAAAATCAAGGTTTACCCCTTGTGATTTTTGGCGAAAAAATCAAGGTTTACCCCCTTGTGATTTTGGGGAAAAAAAATCTTTTACAAAAAATCTCAAAAAAAGACTTAACCCTTGTCATTTTTGAGCTCACCCATTGTGATTTTTGATAAAAAAATACAAGGCTTACCCCCTTATCATTTTTGATCTTACTCCTTGTGATTTTTGCCCAACATCACCCACTGGAATGTAAGAGGGCCAAATAATTTAATGGTTAGAAAAGAAATGGATATAGCGTTACTCCTTAGGATATTTTTGAAGGAAAAAAAGAAGAAAAAGACAGAAAAAGAAGAAGCTTAACTTGAAAAGAAATGTTAAAGTAAATTTCTGCAGAAAGTTAGTCAGAGTGACGACCAGGCATTGGGGAGACTCAAAGTCTGGCGAACCAGCGTGGTGATCTCCTTACGCACCCTTCTGGGGGGTGACTATCCCCCCGGTCCCTCCTTGTCCTTTCCCGCCCGTACTACCCCACTCCTTTAGGGGAGAGACATGACGGTTCCCAAGCCATTGCTGTGTCGACAGCTATCATGTCCCTGTGTCAGGAGCTGGATTCGAACCGGGCGTACCAACTCTGGAATATCCGCGATTGAACAAACCAGCGGCTAAGTGACTGAGCCACGAAGCCCCGTTGGTATCTGGAGATGCAATTTAAAACTACTTATACTATTGTAATTGATTGCGCAACAAGTGCGAAAAAAAGAAAAGATGCGTCGGCGGGATTCGAACCCGGGTCTCTAGATCGAAAACCTGGCGTCTACGCATTACGCTACAGCGTCATCTGACAATTAACAAGGAAGGTTAACTATTTAAAAACGTTATTTTTACCGCGATTGAACAAACCAGCGGCTAAGTGACTGAGCCACGAAGCCCCATTGGTATCTGGAGATGCAATTTAAAACTACTTATACTATTGTAATTGATTGCGCAACAAGTGCGAAAAAAAGAAAAGATGCGTCGGCGGGATTCGAACCCGGGTCTCTAGATCGAAAACCTGGCGTCTACGCATTACGCTACAGCGTCATCTGACAATTAACAAGGAAGGTTAACTATTTAAAAACGTTATTTTTACCGCGATTGAACAAACCAGCGGCTAAGTGACTGAGCCACGAAGCCCCATTGGTATCTGGAGATGCAATTTAAAACTACTTATACTATTGTAATTGATTGCGCAACAACAAGTGCGAAAAAAGAAAACCATGCGTCTGTGGGATTCGAACCCGGGTCTCTATATCCAGAACATTACGTATTTACATTACGCTACGGCTTCATCTGATAGTTTAAAAGAAAGGTTAATTATTTCAAGCTCTGCACCGAGTGCAGAACTGACAAATCGTTAATGGAAGTTCAAACATGACAAAAGATTAAACATCATAATAAATTAAACATGATGGCAACAGATTGCACACTAAAATATACAGGAAATTGTTGAATATATAATGTTGAGCAAACAGTTCGGGAGAACTTCCAAGGGTTACATCCTAAAATAATTAGGGTCAACCCCCATCAGCTTACCGGCTTTCTCAAATAATGTCTTCTCCTAGTATGATACTATTTTGATTTGTTTATTTTTGTTGATGTTTCTTTATTTGGGAGGGAATGAGTTTCTTTGTCAAACACGGGTGTTAATCCCGGGGATGGGTTTGGGATACGCCCCCACATTTTGGAGTGGGACATGGTCAACAGGATCATCCCACCAAAATTTGTCATGCGGTAAAAAACATAATAAGCAAATAGTTCGTGAAAAACAAGCAAAATTGGGGGAAAGTTTGTCTTGTTTAAATACTTATTGTTTGTTTGTCCGTTTGGGTGTTATCTTTATTGTAGCCGTGGGATCATTGGCCAAGCCATGGTTTTCAGAATGTGTGTGTGTGTGTGGCAGGGGGGGGGGGGGAGGGGGTCTTTTAGGGTAAATTTATGTTCCCGTACAAAACTCAAATGAACCGAAGTTCAGAAATACCAAAAAGATTTACGAACAGACACTATTTTGTCAACAAGTGAAGGGCTCCCCCAGCCGGTTCCCTGCCACTTTGGCCACGCTACTGCATGGGATTCTTATTGGTTGTGTGCTACAATACGTAGTTGCACACAAACTTCAATATTATTCCCCTCCCCCAACACTTTGCGACACGGATTTACGCTACTACTGGTGTCAAAAGACGACAAACCATACATTTTGTTTTTTGAAAGCCATGCAGTGTTTTATTTTTGTAGCCATTCCGGAAAGTACATTACTATCTGTTCCAAGAACCTTTTCCTTAATACTGTCATTACTTGAGTAAGTAAACACAATTCATTAATACATATTAAATGCACCAAAGAAAAGGAAAAAATTAAAGATGTAGGAAGGGGGATAAAAATATTAGAAACATTTTAAGTGTAACATTTTGTTAAGTTTTGATTCCCAGTTATCTGATGAAAAACTAGAGTGATTTCAATCACACAAAGTTTTCAAAACAGCAATAGGAAATTGCTTCAATAACATTACAACTATTCAATCATTGGGGAGGTCAATCACTCTAATATAATGTGGGTACCCATTTTATCAGAGTATTGTAACCAAGATTCAGACACAATGAAAGGTATTTAACAGTGATAATTAACCAGTTACAAAATTAACAAATTATTGTCCAAACGGTAACTTGATTTGAAGTTAACAGAGAATTAGCTGTTGCAAACTGCTTACCAACCTGAAGGCCATGTAGTATAAATGCAAACCAATGGTTTACTGGCCTTGCATTTCGAATCTAACAGGTTCTTTCTCAAAGGCAAAATGGACGAAAGAAATACATAAACATAAGAGTGAGCAGAAGTTTGTCAGGTGTGAAATGAAGTTCATAAAGACAAAAAAATCATCTTGAGAAAATATTCAGTCTGAAGTACTTTCATTTCAGTAAAAATTGGGGGAAAAAACTAGAACAAATTAAGTGTTTTCTGTAAAAGTTTCGCCATTATCTCATGACAATGACTCCGCATTGACCAAAAGCTTTCACAATGGTTGTAGATCTCGTTTAAACATGAAGCATACAATTTTGCCAACATTACTAATATTTTGATGTCACGTATTATCTGGGATATCTTACAAGATGAAATATGCAATCAAAGAAAGGATGGGTCTCTGACGAACATGGGAGGTCAAGATTGTTATTTTGGTATTGTTGTATATGGTGATTCGTCTAAGACAAGGATTGGGATTTATACTGCATTTATATACCTCTATATTTCCACTTTTCTCCATGACTCATTCAACAACATTTAACACAACATTATGTGGCTTGTAGCAGAGTTGAATATTACGTTTTCACAACGCTTCAATTATCATTAAGATTTGTATTTTAAGGAAAACCATTATTAAAATTTCTCTGAAATAATGTTATGCTTATTTATTTCTTCTATATCACATCGACCATCTTGACATATTATACACATGTCAATGGGACTCAAACCGAGGCTCACGTTCATAATAGTCTGGTGCCTTTGACACAGTGAACTTTTTTCCTAGAGTGATTATAATGGACAGTCGGGGAACAAGACAATAATGGCGGTTATGCGAGGGTCTATATGTATCATACTCATATGGGCCAGCTTCAAGCCTACAATCTATAATTTCACATGGGATAAAATAACTTTTTGTACAATAACTTTTTGTATTTTTAAAAAGGTACAAATCTACAATTATGACTGGGAATATGGATAACAATATCAATTTATTTCAAACAGTCTGGCAAATCATCTGCAAAATAAAACATACTTTAAATTTTCAATACAAATATTTACGGATTGTTTTCATACCTTAACCCTAACTCCCTAGACAACAAAGCCAGTTGGAGGATTTTGAAGGATTTTTATTGTTTTAATACAATGCCTAGGGAGTTAGGGTTAATTAATTTACAAGTTTTATTTTCATTCATAAAAATTCAATTTCTTACTCTTGTTTGGGATAACACACACGGAAAATGCACCACCAGATGATGAAATAATACAGAAAATTTCATACTACCGTGTTACTTGAAATTCAGGTTGAAAGACCCAAGACAATCAAATAACACAATTCAGAAGCTTTTATATCTCAAACAAAAACTAAGAGATTAATTAATGTAGGGGTATGTAGATCACAGTATTCGTTGGTCTTTGGATAATGATTGATTACTTTAATGTAATAATTTCTCTCCAATACATTTAGACTTAGCAATAGTGTCCCTCCATATAACAAGATTATCACAAGTTAATGAGCATAACAATGGTTGCTAAGATACGCATTACCCAACTGGTTTATCTGTAACTTTGATTGACAGTCTAGATAAGTGTATCCTGTCATATATTCTGCATGAATGGTTTTTATTCACCAGTTACACAGCTGGATGTATAACACACAATATTTTACCCTGACCTTGTAAACTGTGGTTTATCTCCTTCCAGGTCTTACCCAAAATAATATTAAAAACCCCCATGAAAGATCATGTTTGAATTCTGAGGATATCTACAATTAAAAAAAATTAGTTTAATGACAACTCTTCAGCTCAAAACTGATCCAAAATTTAAAAACACAATTTACAAGTAAACCAAAAACTTATATTGCACTGCTGTAAATTAAAACCGAGTATTCTGAGGTATCAAAATTAATAATAAATTATAAGTAAAATTATAATAAATTATAAATAATCAATAATCTATATTGATCACACAATAAGTGAGTTCCTTTGAGGCTTGTCATTTTAACTTGGGATATCATTCTACATTGATCCTTACTTAATTTCAGGAACAATGATTTCTCTCTCATAAAAAATAAATATATAAATAAATAACTTCTTAGCTTCATAAACAAGAAAGCGTTCCCTTTTTTGCTTGAAGGCAAGACATTTCATTTAACTATGACAAGAAACGTGTCACAATGCTTTACAAGTAATCCTTCCACAGAAAGTCAAACTAGATAGGAGTGATAGTTTACACCAATCATATGGTTGTCAGTAAATGTTGTCACCCTCAAAAGCACATTTTTTGTTTTAACTGCTAGTTCTCTTATTAATGTTCCTTATCTTTAACTTTCACGGCATTCCTTTTATATTTATAAAGACAAGTGACGGACACAGACTCTGTTTTAATCTACTACTTAATTTTCCAACTGACTTGACAACAATTTCTCCATCAGGTGGTTACCTTGATGGGCTAAATAGATTTTCAGTTTGACTGACCACTATTGAACATCAACCACAAACAAGTTATTGTACATTCAGCATAATAATTAAAGCATTCAACTGGTTTTTAATAATTTAATTCCAATCCGATGATGCATAGCTTTCATTAACTAAATCTAGCATTTTACACACACAATCGAACACACATTGTTATAGCATGGTGCCTGGTTTATGAAAACCTTTCAATGAAGAAAGGTTTCCAACCAACACGGACATAGGGCTGGTATTTCCCAAAAGTGTACCCTGCGGTACCCCAGAGCCCTCTTTGGGTTTGTCATCACCCCCCTTGAGTTCTCTGAGGGGTAATGCAGTGGGACGAGATGCACCGAGAAGCGACACTAGCCCGACATCTGGAATTTGTGGCTGAGTTGTTTCTGAGGTTTTGGATGATTTTACAGTCGTTATGGGCATGATGGATGATCGTGAAGCTGACGAATGTGACGAGGAAGGAGAGTATATAAGACTCTGTTGTCCTGGAAACTGTGATGAGTACGACATTGATGAGAAACTTGTTGAGCTATGACCAGGATAGTGACTTCCAGAAGGTGGCATGGGGTGACTAGAAACAGACGATGTAGAGCTCATGCTGTATGATCCTGGTTGCTTTGGGTAACTAGAAACAGCGTCTGTGGTGATAAGGGCACCTAGGCCAACACCATGGGAACCCTGGGAGTATTGTGAATGGTGTGAACTATTGCCCTGACTGTGTGCTCCATACAGCTTTGCAGAACTGTATACATTTGTGGTGGAGCTGAAACCAGGATTATAACAAGCTATGTAGGGGTTACTAGAAACAGTTCCGGTGGTGCTGGATGTTATTTGCCTGGGGGAACTAGAAACAGTGTCTGTGGAGACAAGGGCATCTAAGCCAACTCCATGGGAACCCTGTGGATGTGAGAATGAGGGGTGAGTGTTGCCCACACTGAATGCTCCAGGTGGTTTTGATGAATTATTAACATTTGTGTTGGAGCGTAAAGAGTGTAGACCTAAGCCAAGAACATCAGGTACGTTGCGGTTACCAGAAACAGTCCCTGTGAAAGTTAATCCAAATGGAGAATTAGAAACAGTCGCTGGCTTTCCTGGTGTCACCCCAACAAATCCAAGTTCAGTTCCTGAATCGTCTGATACAAACAGCTTTCTGTGGGCCTTAGAGTCTTCGCTAGGGGCGCAATTTCTGTGTAGTGCTCCCACTTTGGAACCATATGCTCCTGGGGGGCTGTAACCACCGACTGCTCCCTCTAAACCCATGCACGACCCCTCTGATGGTGGCGCTAATCTTATTGGTGCTAATCCAGATGAGGCTGCTAATCTAGAAGAGGATGGTAATCCAGATGAGGTTGCTGATCCAGATGAGGTTGCTGGTCCAGATGAGGTTGCTGATCCAGATGAGGTTGCTAATCCAGATGAAGCTGCTGATCCAGATGAAGTTGCTAATCCAGTTGAGGAGGATTTGGGCGTTCTCACTGGGCTCATCACAATGTCTTTAGTGCGTATACTTGGTATACTGGGCTGCCGTTGTAGTGTCCTTGCTCGTCGTTCGGACGTTTCCTTCTCCGCTCTGATCTTCCTAACCTTCTCCATGAGGCGGGTTTTGGTCTCCGGATCCAGGGCATCGGTGATATTCTTGGAACGCACCGGCACTGCAAATCGGGAGAAGATACGGCTGGAGATTCGATGCATGCCCCTTGGTTCGACTTCTTCCTTCTTCACCTGAGTCTCTCTCTTCGCTTCTGATGCACTCTTCAGCGGGATGTGTGATGAAGCCCCAAACATATTCAGGCCTGCGTTGACCCCGGCTGGATTGATGGCTGCTGCTTCCACCTTGGTCAGCACTCTGGGTTCTGCGGTGGTGTTGGGTTCTGCACTAATGTCTGTATCTCGCTCATTTAGGACCTGAGCCAGGCCCAGGGAGGTGCTGAAAGTTTTTGCAGCGACAGGCTTGGGGTTGATTTGATAGGTATCAGACATCTTTGGGCCTCTATTACTGTAATGATAACAAAAAGAAAGTTTGGGATAATGGATAGAAACAGTACAAAAAGAGCTTTATAAGAGCTTTATAAGAGCTTTATAAGAGCTTTGATTTCAGATCTCGGCTTGGCTAAGCCTCCAGTGGTCTTAAATCTGATGGTCTCAAAAAACCAAACTTTAAGATACCGTCTCAACTTGTCTAACAACATCAACTGGTGCCATTTAAGACAAGTTGAACAAACCCATGTGTGCAGTTCTTAACCAATCAGAATGTCTGAACTGTTGGGGGGGGGGGGTCTCGCACCATTTTGCATATTCCTACATAACAAGCTAACAAACAGGGCAGTATGAATGCAGACACATTGGATAACATGAAGCAGTGATTACAGCTGAAGTCTGAAGATGTCTTACCTTGATGTCAGTAGTGTGTTATCCAGTAGTCCAATAGTGCTTGTAGTATAGGTATAAGTGCTGCATGTATTGACAAAGCATTTACTCGGTACACAAGTACGTTCTGTAAAAAATATTTAAAACAATTTTAACTTTGTTTCCCGTTACCTTGAAATGTTGATGAAAATGTTCATATCACATCACATACCAAATGTAAAGACAAACGAATGAGAGTTGGGAATAGGAATCCCAAAGAAAAGCCAAAATGAGGGAGTTTCATACCTAGGACTCGTCCGTCATCCTCCACATCATCCATTGAATACACGGCAGGATCTCTCTCCAGCTCACGGAAGCCCTTGACCATGACTCCTGGCCTGACGTCCAGCATACTGGCCATGTGGGGTCTGGCTAGTCTTTGCCATTGGTATAATGTCAACGAACCTGCCATGAATTGATAAAACAGTTTATGAGAATAGCTCAGGTCAGCTCAGGTCAGCTCAGGTCAAATCAAAAACCAAATTTGTAATCAGATAAAAAAACTTTACAGATTGTTGAAATTAGACCTTCTCTGTGGAATTCATGAAATGTGGCATTCTAAAATGTGCTGTGCATTCTAAAATGTATCGAGTTCTAAAAAATTATTATAATACTTTCTCACCTTCCATTGGTTTCACAATCTGTAACTTCTCTGGCATGTACGACCTGAATCCGTGTCCACCCATGGACGGCAGCCCAGCAAAGCTTTCCGTGGACCAGATGCTGCCTGGGGTAGCACAGGTAGGGGTCTGGGAGTCCCCTGTGGTGATGTCAGGATCGTGCATGTGGAGTTTCTCTTCCTCAGCGTATTTGTCCTCAGCTTTTTGGTTCTGTCTGCGGAGGTTGAGACGACGGAGAGCTGTTTCGAGATCGTTGGAGCCGGGGATTCCCGGGCGACCTAACTGATGTGTATAGCTGTTTTAAGGAAATTCAAAAACCGCTAATAAAACTCAACCTGTGGAACTGTAAGTTGATCCACAAACTCGGCAATCAAAATTGTACTACAGAGGGTGCTGTCCATTAATATAAAAAATGTTTTTTATTTACATATTTTGACTACATACAAGTGATATTGCTGATGCTATCCAAGACTTTTGGTGAACATTTTTTGTCACAAAATACTTTGATACCAGATACCCGCTTTGCAAATGTATTTTCTATATAAATCAGCTCTTACTTACCCAGAGGGGCTATTTGACTCGTTATCTCCCTCGTATTGTTCGCTCATCGGTGTCCCGCTACGATTGGAACCAGCCAATGACATAGTGGAGCTTCCTGGGGAGGTGCGGTGACTGCTGAACATGTCCAGGCTATACTCTGAGGGAGCCTGACTGCTGGTAGCACGGTTCACATTCTTCACTGTCTTCATGATGTTCTTGTTATGTTCTCTGGAGATAACAAGAATGAAATTCAACTAACTGAAACCGGCTGGTACCAGTCGAAGCCGGTTCTTCAAGAACCAGATGACTATTTAAACACAGCAGCACAAGCATAACTCCTTTTAAATTTTGCATTGTTCAGGGCAATTGTATACGGCCCACCTCCGCAGGTACATGTCCCAACAATGCATCTTGGACGATTAAAACCTGTTCAATATGGCCACCTGTTCAATATGGCCACCTGTTCAACATGGCCACCTGTTCAATATGGCCACCTGTTCAATATGGCCACCTGTTCAATATGGCCACCTGTTCAATATGGCCACCTGTTCAATATGGCCACCTATTCAATATGGCCACCTATTCAATATGGCCACCTGTTCATATACCTTCTTCACACTATGTATTTTTTTGTCTGGTACCCTGACTGCCAATCCAAATATCACCCTGACAAATTATTCAATTACACAGGCACCAGTCCACACTGGACATGAGCCTCATTTTGATTCCAATGGACTTAAAATGTATGGACTTAAAACGTATCATAAAACCAAAATGGATTCAACATGGAAAAAGGGTAAATTGTGGCCACTTTTCATCAGCTTCCATTGGATGGTCACATTACAAAACTTGTACAGTAAATATTTATTTTGACTGCCGTGGCTAGCATTACATGAGCTGACTGCATAGCATGAATAGACGATCGCCCAAACCTCTCTATACTATTCAGCCAGTATAATAGAGATCAGTGACTGTTACAGGCATATAATGCTGGCCAAAGCATAAATCAAAATACTGAAAGGTCATATACACGTACTTCTTGTTACCCCTTCGATTCACCGTGGGGTCTCCTCCAACAAGTTCTTGTTCCACCGAGTTGACAAGTTCAGCTGCAAGGGAATCCTGTAGACAATTTAAAAAAAAAACAATCAAAAGGTTTTAATAATCAAAACAGGAAATTAATGTCAACCATAAATAGGGAGGATATTGTGAGAAAATGAAAAGGTAGGAAAAATGTTTGCCATTATCATTAGGCATATACTAGCCTATAGCGGTTTACCTCTATAGCTATGTATAGCAATATGACGTCATTATCTTCAGAAACATTGTACATTTTATATCTGCACATATTGGCTATGTCAAGAGTTTTACTTCCAGAGGGCTTGGCGCCAATTCTGATCTGATGCATGGCGACTAATTTAAACCCACATTATTCAGATGGAGAGATATTTTATTAGACTTACAGGTGGGAACACAGGCAGTGGGTTCAGCACATTGTAGCCAGGTACGTTACTCTGAGGTAGAGATCGGCGGTGGATTTGCTTAGCTTCAACCCTCGCCTCATCCAGCATGTTGAAGTATTCGTCTGCTTTATCCCTCACCTCTTGTAACTATTAAAATAGAGGGGAAGATTTCAAGAATAGGTTCAGGATTATCTAAGATTATCTCAAGTGTCGTGGCCGAGCGGTCTAGCTTACCGGACTCAAGTTCTGGTGTTAGCAGCAGAATGTGGGTTCGAATCCCGGCCGTGACACTTGTGTCCTTGAGCAAGACACTTAACCATAATTGCTTCTGGGTACCTGTGAGGGCAGAGTTGGTTGATTAGCCCTATATGCGCTGTAATGGCAGCAATTGAGCTGTATACTCCCCAGGGAGCTGAGATGGTTTCAGGAATGATTTATGAGCCTTATGAGCAGGGGTAATAATATGCGCCTTGAGCACCACTCAGTTGGTGGATATGTGCACTATATAAGTCCACCACATCATCATCATCATCATCATCATCAATCATCATCATCAATCATCAATCATCAATCAATCATCAATCATCAATCATCAATCATCAATCATCAATCATCAATCATCAATCATCAATCATCAATCATCAATCATCAATCATCAATCATCAATCATCAATCATCAATCATCAATCATCAATCATCAATCATCAATCATCAATCATCAATCATCAATCATCATCATCATCATCATCATCATGAAGAGAAAAGGAGACAAATCTCCCAGTTGATAATGATTCATGGCCAAAGGCTCTCAGAGGTTGTACAATTTGAAAAGAGGGACATTTGTAAAACAATTTTTGCACAAATACCAAAACCCATATTCAAAGCATACTTTAAGAGGACCCTGGGAATAAGTCCCTGGATTTGATGCCCCTTAGCTTGGTAAAAAAAGAAGAAGCTGAACTGACCTCTTTGGTGAGTGCTTGCTGAGCATCCCTAGATGCATGATGTTGATGCTGTAGCTCCTCATTCTCAATAGACAACTGTCAACAGAAGAATCAGACATATAAAGTTATTGAAAACCATCATAAGTTTCCTTATACATTGTATTAACTGCAAATTAAGAGGATAGGTACAACACTGGAGATATTTACTCTCTTTGAATCAAGATATACAATAATCAATCAACCTGTGAAAGTTTCAGCTTATTATGTTGTGTTTTGGAATTTTGGAACGAGTACTCTTACAAATACACATATTGGCAATAATTTAGGTTTTCTTAAAAAGGATCGCACCTAAGACAAATTTATTTCTAGGGAAAACTGATACCATCATCAGCTTTTCACCAAGTAAGTTTTACATTTGAGGGCACACCATACCATTTCACAATTCAAATATCTGACCTCCTGTTACCATGGTTTTCATCCTAAAAACAACCAATCACCGGACTGACCTTTTTGATCTTCTGCTGGAGTTCAACGATCTGAGCGAGCAGAAACGTAATCTCCTCCTTCTGCTGGTATGTCTCCTCCAGTCTACGGCTGAGCTCCTCTGTCATCACACCCTCACGACCCTGTGCCTCTCCTGAGACAACAAAATTAAGACAATATGCTCAAATAACTAATACTCCATAACTAATATTCTAAAAGTATGTGTTGAATCATCGTCTATGAATCAAAGGATTTAGGAGACATTTTTGATATGAGAAATTCAGATATAAGCAAGCAGCAAAATTGTTTTGCTGCTTGGAAATGCAACACAATTGGTCTCGTTAGTGTTTATGTGAGAGTGTTTTAATGATGTTCTTTTAAAAAATGGGATCAAGTCAGAAAGAAATTTACTGTTAAATTGATAAATTCCTAATTGGCTGGAGATACCAATTCTAACTACATGATCTCCAAAAAGGCCAAGATAATGTTGCACCTTTCACAGATGTGAATGAGAGTTGTAGGGCATTTTCATGAGCAATGATCATGCAGCAAACATAGCAAAGTTTCCTGACGGCAACACACATCACCTAAACCATGCAAGGGAGGGGGTTAACTCACCGAGTTGTTTGATGCAAACTGGGTGGTGGGAAGGGGAAGGGAGGGGGTTAACTCACCGAGTTGTTTGAACGCATCCTGGACCAGCTGAGCTTCCTTCTCCTCGATGGTAAGCGTCTTGGTCTTCATTTCAGCCGTCTCCATCCGTAGCTGCAGATTATCCTCCTCAAGGATGCGGACTTTCTTCTGGAGGGCTTCCACATTGATGAACTTGGACTGGATGGTGTGGCTTCTGTCATGACTAAAAACAAGAACGCAGGGAAAGGTCTCCATTTAAATGGCTCTTAAAATTGGTTGAAGTCTTTACACGAAAAGACCAAGGGAAGAATTGAGGGTAAAATAACATTCTGGTTCAGTAACATAAGGGGACTGGACAGGGCTTAGTCATGACAATGTGCAAGAACATCACAGAGAAAGGGGGTGACACCATACATGTAGTAGCCCTCTGTCTGTGAGAAGTATGACTTCATGTAAGTTGAATGGTTGATAAATGCAAAAACTTATAAGATCATCAGTTATCAGGACATCTCATGACTTGGCACACACATAATTTCATAACCGTGTTGTGTCAACCTGTGAAATTTTTCTTTGAGATTACTGCAATATATAGGTCCTTGTGTGACAAAAACTAGCAAGTTTAACCATTCATTTCATGGGATTTTAGGCAGCGATTTGCCATTTTTAATTTTGAAACCTTTCAGCAAAACTGCCTGTCAAGCTAATGTTGAGGGCACCTGGGGCAAAGCAGTGGGCAATTTGATCCAATTTTACCCCCAGTATCATGACAAATCTCCTGATACCCACATGACATTGTTGCAACAATACGCTGTCATTTCTTCTCGTATCCCAAGAATATTTTGAGTAAGCATCACATACCAGAAAGTGACATCCTCGTCAGAATCACTGTAGCTGACTTCATTTGTGTAGATTCTCAATAGCTGTTCCTTAAGCTTCATATCATGCCTCAACTGTGTATTCTGAAGAAGAAAAAAGGAGAAACTTTTGAAGGACGTTGAACTTCTATACCTCCATCCACACTATTATGACAACACAGACTATAAGGTAAATCCATTAGCTGTGCAAACATTCATAGGCCTTGGGTCCAGACACCTATGAGGCCATGATACTTTATAGACTTATGGCACAGAGCCAACAAGTGGTCAGGATGGGTAAATGATTATGGTCCAATAGGTCCAATAGGTCCAATAGTGTATACTGAAACTTGAAAGGGTTTCCTAAAACTTCCTTTTTGTTCAGTATGAATTATGCTTGGAAATGCTTGGGTGCGACTGACATTTTGATATTGGCATGGCATTCATCAACAGAAAATTATTTCTGCCAGGATTTTAATATTGGACCATTCTACATGTAACTCTGACAGGATGTTTGTTTGCTTTATTTAAAAGGTCATTTCAGTTATGAAAGTAGTTTGCAGCAGATCTAACCCGCTAGATACCTTCCTGAATCCACCAAAATTAATCGACATGCACCCAGTAGAATTGGTACAATGGCAAATGCAACGTATTCATGGCTTGGCTATACACAGTCTTGAATCCGACAAAAGCAGTCGATAGAGTTTGATGGATTTGGTACACATGGAATCATGCTCTATTTGCTGGGCGATACATGTACAGTACCGAATCACGCAAAACCAGGGGGTGGATTTTGATAGACTTGGAAGGGTTGATTTTTTATTAATTTTAGTATACTTCATTTTGGTAACTTAGTGGCAAATATATGATCTTGACAGGCTGCCATGTTTGAGGTTGCCACGGTGAACCCCGACGCTAATTACCTGGTCCGTAGCAAGAGTAAGCTGTTCTTCAATACCGTCGATACGTTTCTCTAACTGTTTGTTTTGCTCAAGTAAGGACTGGCCGATCTTTGCTGCAAGCTCTAAATCTTTCTCTTTCTGAAAGGGAAATTAAAAAAAGGAGTGAGCTGGCTACAAGTTTCTCACAAACATAAAAAATACAATGGGTAAGCTGACAAAAAAGAAAAAAAGAAAAGAAGTACTCTGTTTTAAGAGCAATCCGATATTGTTCATTTATGTTTTCTATTAAAAAAATATCATTTAGACCTCAACATTTGCATTGGATTTATTTCCACTCAAACATGTTTACAATAATTTTACAACTTACATTTTTGGAAAACAATAATTTGAGAGGAGAATAGTCTAGACACCCACAGTGCTTGTATCTATGACCCCATGTACGTGGTAACAGTAGAATGGAAACAGGAACACAAGGAAGCAGACATTGTGAATTATGAATAACCCTACTTTAGTTGAAGTGGTATACGTGCGAAATTTCAATGTGTTCCTCTTGAATTACACGTTACAACCTTTGTGAGTTTCCTTCCTCTTTTGAGTCTTTCAGTTTGGCAATCTTCCCAGATATTTTGGAACAAAAAAAAATTGAGTCGAAGGAACTGACCTCTTCAAGAAGACGTGTTACTGCATCGATATCATTATATGTCTTGGTCATCTGTACAACACGGTCACCGCACAGTGCTGCAAGAAGAAAAAAGAAAGAAAAGATGATTGAATGTTCAAATACAGTGCATTCATGACAAATCTGCCCCATTTACCTTCTAACTGTATGGACGTCTAAAAGCCAATTTTTACCACAAATACAAAGTGAATTGTGATGTAAACAAAAAAAACATTTCAACTTGCATAAATCACTCGCTGCAAATATATTTAATCAAATTTGATTTTGCATTCATGTGAAGTATATGAATCGGCCTATAATCAACACAATGAACCTTGTCAGTAAAATTGATTGATTTCACTTAGTATTGCATAGCAAAATGCTTCACAAAAATCACAATTTGCTACTCAAAATTCAAGACTGATTAATCAAAATTAGCATTACCTGGACTCACACATTTCATTTCGAACATAATCATTCCCTGCAGTCCAAAGTAAACATCAAACATTCAATAATTCATAAAGCATATTCAGCGGCCATCTTCGTCTGTTCCCACTTGCATGAGAATCAGAATTAGGCCGATTTCCTTAACGGTGATGTTGTAAAAAGCTTTCTTCATCGTAAATACAATAAGTTATCGTTCCTAGAACTGGTAACCTTCGTTGGGTTTGAGTTCCAGATGCAAATATTGCAGTCAATTTGTGACTGGCATACATATGCCAAGAGGCCAGATGTTGTCATAGCAATGAGGCACAACACAAAAGACAGATGTCTAATGGAGCAAACGGGCATCTGTATGAGGTCAAGGGTAACAAGGCTTACCAACTGACATTTAATGAAAAACAGCTTAAAAGGTTGGGAAACTGTTATGAAGAATTCATGAGAATCAAAAAATAATTCAGAAACTGACCTATATGTAAAATTCAATTTAATAGACGGCAATTTATCACAGAGCAGTGCTTGTAAGATTAATAAATTTGTCATTCAAAAAAGGAAGCACCAAATGGATGAGGATTTCAGGTAATTTTTAAATCACTTATAATTAAATCTTAACCATTTATAAAATGGTGTTACTAAGGGAGGAGTTTATTGTGTATCATACAAGTAAACATATTAGAATACTTTCACAGGAAATAGCATAAAGGACATGTACAATGTATTTAAAGTCATGTGTGCAAATTAATTCAAAAGTATAAATGTGACATGGGATTTTTTCTTGTGCAAATCTGCCTTAGGAATAACATTATTAGTTGAACCTTTGAAAAAACACACACAGGAAAACATAATCAAAACAAAGCAAGCATATTTCAGAATGTTTTTAATTTGACAAATATCAACTCTGTATCATGCAAATGATTTAAAAAAAATTATTTGTGAATTATTTAAAAATAAGCATTAACTACAGTAGTATAGGTACATACATGTACATGTATTCACAGTTCAGTCTGCTTACAAAAACATATTGTCCCAAGGACATACATGTATGTATTATAGATGTATATTTTAGATGTATATTTTAGTATGCATATTTTAGTATGTATTTTAGATTTTTTAAAGACAAAAATGGCAGTATTGTTTGCATGTGCTATTTTAAGAAATATTCATGCTGCATATTAATCATGTATTGTAGTGAACATTCTACATGTATTATGTAAACCTATCCTATAGTTTATTGAAAGATTTAAAATTAATACAATGTATCTACATGTATAATGAACCACAATAATCTTCCTTCAAATTTGTACCGAAATATAACACAATGGTTCTCATTAGGATCATTTATGCATAAACAGACTCCGCTCACATTAAACATGCATTGTACATGTACCTCACGTTCTGCAGGAAAACCTGTCCTCTAGGTTATTGATTTTTATAGACATACACAATGTACATGTATGTAAACAAACCTGGAATAAGAAATTACTTAAAATTGTATTGTTTATTTATTAGGGCAGATTTTAAAAAAAATGTAAACCGGAAACCCATTTGGCTATAACTGTTAACTAGATACATGTAAATGATGGTGTGGAAATATGTTCAAAACAATTTATAAAATGCACTAACACTGTAATATTATTTCCTAAACTACAATGATGTACACCATATGTATACATATGTATACAGTATGTACAACCTAAAAAATACACAATGAATGTACATTGTACATCCATGTACAATGTACATGTTAAGTTCATTCAGAAAAAAAAAAAAAAAATGGATCTACACGTACAAAAAAAAAAAAAAAAAAAAAATTTGATTGTTTTATTTCTTTCATCAGTATGTCTAAATACTGTGTGGTTTACCATTACAGTTATTACGCATGTATAATTGTGCATGTATACTGCCCTTATATGTACTAGGCAGGTGGATTATTAGACAGAAATTGACATGATACATGTAGCTTACATCATTGTTATCATTTCATTCAAGAACCACTTGCTCTCATTTGATTGCCGCTGCTAGCCAAGGATGAAACAAAGTGTGAATGATAGAGGATGCATGTAATTCTGAAAAGTAGTTATAGACGTACTATTCCCGTGGGTCTGTTATTGTAAAGTGATGAGTTTTATTAGCTGTATACAAATGAAGATTGGCAGACGAGCTAAAATTAAATACAATAACATCTATAGGTAGAGCATACAGGCACATACATCATGGTGGATTGGTGTATAAAACTGTACATAAATTAAATATAAGGTATAGAATTACTACTGTGGGTAATTGAAAAATAACCAAATGATCAAATGTATAAATACTTACTTGACGCATTGTAGAAATTGACTAGTTAATACATTTTGAGTCAACCAAAATGTTATCTTCAAAGTTGAAAGTTCATATATTGTACATGTATGTAAATACTCTATAATCTACAAGAAGCCCATAAAATTGTTATGTTGTGTCCTTGTCACAACTGTTCGTATGAAATGCGCATGATTTTACATCTGCGATTCCAAACAAAAACATGAGTAGATAAATGCATGTTCAGGTGCAATGTCCAAATATTGCACTACTAAATAAATGCCCAATCATCACATGAACTAGGTGCCACTTTCCGCCAGCCAAAATATTTATTCTTCTCGTTTGTTTACTTTGAATGGGGTTGAAAAATTGATTTTTGGTTCCACTTCAGTCCTTTATATAAATACCCATGTAGACATGGACTAAACACTACATGTACATGATAAAGAAAAATATTTATTATCACAAACATTAACATGAAAACAGGATATGACATTTATCTATAGATTCACAGGGTTCTTGTCACGGTGGTCAATACTGGAAACCTTTACGCCGGTAAAGGATCCCGCGACCACCACTGGCCAAAATTTTGTATTTTCCCGACCACCACTCTTTTTCCAACTTGCCTATTTCCTTTCACAGATTATCTGGATAGCTCAAAATAATTCCAGTCCTGAGACACAAGTACATCCACTTTTATTTTTTCACTAAAAAACAAACCCAGCTTCCAATGAGGTATATTGTGTATACTGTATGTACATGAATGGTATGTAAATATCACAAGGTTATAACTTGACTCTGAATTCTGAAAATGTCTGTTGAATTCTGGCCGTGAAAGTTTCAGTAAATCATGACAATAGTGGACAAGACAATGAGTGACGTCAGCCTAATTCTGAATCATACCTTTCGTAGTATTCATTCGTATGAATCTCATCTGACCGCAGAGTATCGAATGGCCAGTAACAATGCATGATTACTTATGCATCCCGGCCGACAACGGGACAAATGAAGTCGGCAATGCAATGCTCAGACAACTATGCCGAGTTGCTTCTACTAAAAGTAAAAAAACAAACCCTAGGCCATAGCTTGTCCTGTGACTTGAGCTGAATACGGGACAATGTCCCTGATAAAATTGTTCATTTCAAATTTCATTTCATAAATTCATCATGTCCAAGGTGAAATTCTCTTTCTCACTCTGCACAAGAAATGAAATGGGCATTACGGTACATATTCATAAATGTGAACCGAGACGAAAGCCTTTCTCCATGCATACACAAATTACACATCCTCGTTTGTTTCAAGGTGATTCACAGCATAGCTGCAGCTATCCATCACACATACTAATCGATTTTTACCACATCCACTTCAATTACATATTAGGTCAGCCATGAGATATTTCATCCAATGAAAAAAATTATCTACAGAAGTTTTCAGCAGAACCTTCTCCTACGACAAAAGAATTATATGGACTACAATATATGACTCAATGGCAAACCATACATAGGGGGCTGAATACATTGAAATGATTCCAATTCAAATGTACTCAAATATAATGAATATGAATAACAATTCTGAACAATGAGATGTGTTCAAAAACAAATACATTTATTTGTGTTGTATGTGAATACCCAGGTCTGTAGCGACCATAATCACAGATCAATTGTGACAATCAATATCAGCAGATTGTCTCATCCAGATATTAGAGCAGCCTGAGTCATCTAGAGGAAACTCCTCCCCAAATCTCATAAACAGTCATTCAACTACCCCGCCCCGCCCCACCCCTTCCACCCCCCAACCATCCTGACAAGCAAAGGGTAGAAATAAAATCATGCTGCATTGTATATTCTGCCGTTACATACTCAATATATTTCTGATCACAAAAGTAACCCCCCCCAGAAAGCTCACCTGCAAGATCCGCTATACTCAAGTCATCATACAGATACCATTCAAGTTCCTGATCGTTGACATCCATCTTACCAAAACCGATAGCCCCTCTTCCTTCCAGCCGACACTTATACATTATTCCTTGGTCAGAACTCTCAAGAATCAACCCTAGATGACTGCTTGAAGTCAAATTACTTTTATACACTTATTTCTGAGTATTTAAAGCAGTCAGGTACGAGCATGATCCATTTCTGCTAGAACCTGTACAATTACCATGTCACTGAATTTTTGAGGTAAAGATCCAAAGTACAGAGATTCTGATCACTCAAGTTTATTTATTACTTAATGAACATAGTCCATTTCTGATATTTGTCTACCTGCCTGCCCTTCTTAAATACAGAAATTTATTAACATTTCCAAGTCATCGATCATCCAAGCAACAAAACAATCAATCATATTACAGTACATCGCAGTCAAACATGGCATAGCGGAAGTCGCTGACTGAAAACTGTAATGTCTAATGTCAATCTATCTATCACAAACAACAAATGACGACCGGAAACACACACTGACAGTATTTCCTGTCAAAGATCTGTAATAACTTTTACTAAAATAAAGCAATGCTTGATAGTTGCATCACAGGCCTTAGATCTGTGAATTTGTAACTTGTTCCACACAGATGCAATTTCATTTTTCTTGTCTTATTCTTAGCTTGACAGAAACAAGAAATATGTACTTGTTGAAAAACTGTATTAACGTCTTTTTACTGATACAAAAAAAAGGTACAAAATAGTACACAAGAGTGTAAAGGATTTGTAGACCGACCGTTTGTAAAATCTTGATGAATGAATCCATACTTTACAAGAACCAAGAGAGACGAACAGAAACTAACCTGTGAAAGTTTCAGCTTATTTCGTTGCGTCATGAATGAGAAAATAGTGATTTTGTTGTATTCATTCTAAAATGTAAAATGGATAATAGCCATGATCTATTTTGTACACATTTTCTATTAATTACAGTATGCCAGTATTCTTGGGGTGCCATGGCCGGGCGGTTTAGTGCATTTAGTGATGGCCGAGTCATCAGAATGTGGGTTCGAATCCTGGCCACGACCGTGGTGTCCTTGAGCAAGACACTTAACTATAATTGCTTCTCTTCACCCAGGAGTATAAATGGGGACCTGTGAGGACAGAGATGGTAATTGTGTTTGATTAAGCTCATTGCGCTCGTTGAGATGGTTCTAGGAATGATATAACTGGCCTGATGACAGGGGTAATAATGTTCATGTGCCACGAGTGTCAAACTTGGCGGATACCGGTGCAATATAAGTGTCCATTGTTTGTTGTTGTTGTTGTTGTTGTTGTTGTTGTTCCAGAGGTGTTTGGGTACCATTACTAACTTTACATAAAGAAAGTTTTAAAATTATAATTCAGTTATTTTGTAATCAAATGGTGTAGGGGTCTACATCTCCTTTAAGTAATATTGTTATTATGTTTCTGATGCCACACACAGCGTTGTATGACACTGAAGCAATGAAGGCATTTCCTTTGACTTCCTCTATTCACATTTCCTGGTTTTACAAAGCTGAGATTGCTGTAACTATTATATTAAGGTAATATTGCCAATTGCTAGCTAAGAAGTAGGGCCATTTCCGAAATGATGGCTATGGCTATGGCTAGATCACTGTTTCTTCCTATACTTCAGCATTGCCGCTGCAGCCAATAGCCATAGCCAAAAATGCTTAATTCAGACACGGCCTTACACTGATTTGAATGAAAGAAAAACAAGATGGCTGAAGGCTTTGGCTCCGGCTATGACTAGATCGCTGTTTCTTCCTATACTTCAGCATTGCCACTGCAGCCAATAGCCATAGCCATAGCCATAAATAACATAAAACACAATAAAGGGGGCCACTTTGTATCCGTCACGTTAGCAGTTTTTCTAATGGTTGTTATTTATTTTTAAGTACCTGAAACCGACCAAAAAGTGTTTCAACATGTGAATGGACATGCAGGCTTATATTAGAACTAATTTGAGTTGATTTATTTTATTAATTTTTTTATTCATTTATTTTTAAACCCTCAAATTTCCATAAAAATTGGACGGAAAAAGTTACTGCACTTTTCCGTCCATTTGTTGATAGAAATTTTAGGGTAATTAAAAAAATAATAGTAATAATCAACTCAAATTATCTTTAGGATAAGCATGCATGTCTATTCAAATGTTGAAATTCTTTTTTGGTGGTTTCAGATATTTAAAAAAAAATTACAACCATTAGAAAAACTGCTAACGTGACGGTAGGAAAGTGGCCCCCTTTATTGTGTTTTATGTCAGATGCTTAATTCAGACACGGCCTTATATTGATTTGAATGAAAGAAAAACAAGATGGCTGAAGGCTTTGGCTTTGGCTCCGGCTATGACTAGATCGCTGTTTCTTCCTATACTTCAGCATTGCCACTGCAGCCAATAGCCATAGCCGTAGCCACAAACACTACAGCTATGGCTATGGCTAGATCACTGTTTCTTCCTATACTTCAGCATTGCTACTGCAGCCAATAGCCACAGCCGTAGCCACAAACACTACAGCTATGGCTATGGCTATGGCTAGATCACTGTTTCTTCCTATACGTCAGCATTGCCACTGCAGCCAATAGCCATAGCCATAAATGCTTAAATCAGACACGGCCTTACATTGATTTGAATGAAAGAAAAACAAGATGGCTGAAGGCTATGGCTACAGCTATGGCTAGATCACTGTTTCTTCCTGTACTTCAGCATTGCCACTGCAGCCAATAGCCATAGCCAGAAATGCATCATTCAGACACCGCCTATGATTGGAATCAAAACGTTAGAAATGTTTATGAATGATGTGGGGCTGTGGGTTTGTTTTCAAGACACATACGTTCACGTAGTTACAACGTATGTCTACTTCTATGAAAATATGTGTACTATGAAAATATTGCAATATTTGAATAGATGACGAATGACTTTAGACTGAAAAGAACCCAACCCAATCAAACAATAAAAATCAAAACAATGAACACTCCTATTTCTATACATTTTTTTAAAAACCCCAACAAAACAAATGCAAAAGCCTAAACTCCAACACTAATATTAAAAAAAAGAGTTAATCTTGATATCAATCGGATTGTAGAAGTCCAAACAGCCACTATCATGGGAAAATTATAATTTATGAGGTACACAAAAGCAGACTCTAGGGGACTTCGGTCTAGTGTCCCCTTTGAACCAAAACAGCCCAGGCAGACTGATTTGACTCATGACTCAAACTCTGTTTAATATTAAAATATTATTAAACCCAGCCAAGATAACTCAATGTGAAGAGATTCCTCAGAAAAAATAAAAAATAAATGCCCTTATAATGCAGAAGGTGTTGTTGTCAACCAAGGGTTTCCCGATCAGGGCCTATTGGTATCCCCATCGGGAGAATCAAATTTCAATCAGGATAAAAATATATCCCAATTGGGATAGCATAGTTGTCATCAACCCTGTGATGAGCCTTACTGATTCCTGAAGGTCATTGATTCCTGAAGGTCATTGTTTCCTGATCGGGGTCTATTGGTATCCCCATCGGGAGATAGTGTTTCAATCGGGATAAAAGTATCTCCCAAATGGGATAGTATAGTTGTCATCAACCCTGTGATGAGCCTTACTGATGCCTGAAGGTCATTGTTTCCTGATCGGGGTCTATTGGTATCCCCATCGGGAGAATCGAATTTCAATCAGGATAAAAAATATATCCCAATTGGGATAGCATAGTTGTCATCAACCCTGTGAGCCTTACTGATTCCTGAAGGTCATTGTTTCCTGATCGGAGTCTATTGGGATCCTCATTGGGAGAATAGTGTTTCAATCAGGATAAAAATATATCCCAAATGGGATAGTATCATTGACATTAACCCCATAGTGTAGCTTTAATAACAGATAAGCATAATAAAATACATATGTAGTTACCATGGTAAGATCAAAATGGGGGTGGCTACATGTACATGGTAAAAACAAATGATAATATTTGTCATCCGAGTCCAATGTTTTGCGCTATTTGTAAAGTTTCCATATTTTTAATGCACTCATGAATGGGACTTGGACTCAATCAACCCACATGTCTTACTGAGGACTCAGAAATGAGATTTGAGGACTTGCATACAAATGTACATGTACATGTAATACAAATCCAAGCTCCGGTCAAAACTCACAAACCATTCTGAATTGGTGCAACATTTGCAATTATACATGTACATGTATGTATATACAATTTAAAACAAATTTATGTTACTGCCAAGGAAATGTTACCTTTCATGTTGAGCATCAGATGCGTCCAATTCTCTGCCTCTTCGTACCCCATTGTCAAACCACAGTTCAGAAATTTGATTCAAATTTTGAACAAATCTTGATAATTTTGAAGATTAACCTCCAAAGGGTTATGGTTTGCTTCTATGAAGTGCCGTGAGATCTTTCGTTTCCTGCATTTTGCTAATTTTTTTTAGAAAACTAACATAAAATCTTGACGTTGCGACATGTATCCTTCCCCAATGTTATCGAGAGCTGAAAGTGCTCCGAGTCCACGATCAGATATAAGCGGAGGTATTTCACAGACGACACATTTCATCTCCAATCAACTCAGCTCTCTAACGATGCGAATAAGAAGATACAATGATCCAACCGGCAGAGCCTTCGGCCAGGCGTGGTAAACCAAGGAAAGTCGCATTCCGCAGGATGAAAACATGGCCTTATCCCTGCCTTATGACAAGGGGGCAATATTGCCCATAATTCTTGGCAGATCATAAACAGGAAGTTCCACTCTGATTCACACTGTACAAATGGAGCTTAACTTACAAGACATGTACCTATGTGCGTCAGCTTTTAACCATTACTACCCATTTCCCTTGCATTTCTTTGGCATGTTGCCGATCTGATCAAAACGTCACGTATCACCCCCACAAAATCAGCCCGTGCCTAGCCAGACGAAATGAATCACAACGTTCACAGAAATTGCTCCAGGCCCCTTTTCTTTGCCTAATAAACGACAAATGCTAGCCGGAGACAATAAAGTTGGTGTGGGTTCAATATCTTCAGCGTCCATTTCTTCTTTCAACACACTTCCCTGGAGCCGTCATTGTATTGCGGCGCTAGACAATCTATTGGCATTTTCCGTCCATGATATGCCTAATCAATTTTAAAATTCAGGTTTGTCGGTTTTGTAGATTAGAATTACAAATTAGAATTTTAAAGATGAATGGTACAACTACAAAGACTCTGTGAGTCATATGTCCCACAAAGAGTATCCATTGAGCTTTTATTTACAAGTGTCCTCAATATTGCACTGAGCAAAATGACGAATTCAGTCAGAACACGTGATACAAACAAAAAGTAATCAGTGCCTTGACGAGGTACGGTAATCAGTTAAAACGGCAGCCTCCGGGGAGTTTGAGAAGCAAATAACGCTCAGACACATTCGAGCTGCATTTGGAGTAAATATCCGCAGGTAATTCTTCTCAATCACTAAACTGCATCTATAGGATTAGGGTTTCATTTCAGAAATGAAGTCCTTTTATGCCGAAGCCGGGCAACGCAACTCGAGACCTCACGTCGTCGTCATCGGATGAATCCGCTACATCCTAGTCACCCTTGCAACCTCTCCGCCTTGGGGATTTTGCGATTGGTAGGTTTGCAGAGGAAGAACATAAAACAATGCGGCTTAAGACTAGTGCGGCTTAAGAATAGTGCATTCCACCAAAAATAAAACTGAGACAGCACAAAAAAGTCTGTGCTGCCTGTAGGAACTGCCTGGGTAATGAAGCGGCAACCAGGCTATCACCTCGGCTCATCCCCCACCTGGTTCTTCACCAGCAACGTGACTCTGAGTCAGAGGGAGTTTTATTCAATGCTAATTAACGGCTCCTGGGTTGATGCAAACAATTTGAGACCTGGATTATTTGGTTTCACTAAGGGGATTCAGGCGGGCAAGGAAAAGACAATTATGTATTACATAATAAACTTTAAAGACGACAGCAACAATTAGGTCCGACTGGGAACTTGACCTTAAATATTAAAAATAAAATAAAATAAATTAAAAATTAAAAGTAAGATCTGATGCACTTTGTGGTGGATTTAAGAGATCTTTTTTTTGCCATGAACATACATCTTGATATGAGTTCCCACTAATTCAATATTACTCAATGAAGCCAATCAAAGGCACTGTGAATCTTTCATTAACACAATATTTGTTTTGAATTTTTTGTCCATGTGACCTAAAAACAACAACCACAACCAAGCCAGCAAGGCTGATGATGGAACTGAAGCATGATTAACCCAAAAAATGTATAGAAAACATCTGGAAAAATCTACAGTTCACTAATGAATTTGTAATTGAATCAAATCTCAAATCATATAAAAATGCGCATATATGTGTGTCTGATTCCGCCTACCTCTCATCATAACATGACTTCCTATGGACAGGAGGTCTGTACAGTTGCACTCATAATCTTATTATACTGTTACTGATGCAGAAGGTGTTGTCGTCACCCAAGGGTTTCCCGATTGGGGGCCTATTGGTTATCCTCATTGAGTGAGAAGGGTCTCAGTCGGGATAAAAGTATCACCCAATTGGGATAGTATAGATGACATCAACCCATAAATAGCCTCAAGGTAACGCCATGTGTTTCACAGTTGAAGAACTATCTTGGGAGAATGCTTACGTCAGGATCTAGACTACTTAACAGCAAGTGGGAGCCAAGATTTGGGAAATGGAGAGGATATACAAATAAATGATTGTGCATACATGTACGTACAAACTGTACGTCTACGTCACAGCAAAATTTACACAAACAGTTATGCACTATACATTTTACAGTCATGTACAAAATTCCCTTGGGTCTAAATATGAAAATCGTTATCAAACATATGTACATCAGTACATTATAAAATATTAACAAACTTTGTTTCCAGTTTCTGTTGATAAGTGTTGTCTAATTCAACATGTGTTTAAACAAAGCACCATAGTAAATGTGTGATGGACGTGATATGTACATCTGTTGCTGTAGTTGATATTTAAATCTGTTTTAAATTTATTTATATAAATACATGTATGTGTAGGGGTGTGTATACAATTATTTATACAAAATAAAAAAACGGGTTTAACAAAAAAAATAGTAAAATACAAATGAAACAGGTTTTAACAAATAAATTTGTTTAAGTCTTCAGATATCACAAACTTACTACTAAACGTGTATGGAAGTTGAGTGGTGAAGTTCATGTACCAGTATTTTAATGTGCGTAGCTTTGCATGGTGAAAAAGGATAAGTAAAGACTGTTTGTGGTGACACCATGTAGAAATTCTCTTTTGCGTAGTAAATAGTTCTGAAAAGTTTCTCCTGAAAACGATCAGGGCATACTGATTGAAATGTCGAGTTGTAACCAACCGGTTCTTTTCAGAACTATTTTTTACTACTCAAAAGAGAATTTCTACATGGTGCCACCGCAAACAGTCTTTACTTAATATTTTAATGAGCAAATTTAACTTGCATCTTCTAGTTTTCAAGACAATTTGCTGATGCCCTTAACAATGTGCTTCTGTCAACAATAATATCTGCATTTATTCACTAAATCACTTCCACTTAACAACCGCTGGAATCGGGGATTTCATTTGAATGCAAAAAAAATTAAAAAAAAAAAATTATCATTGAAAATATTGTCACTTTTAGAATTTTCAAATGTTGTAATCATACCATTGTTGTTGACTCCATTTTCTAGGCTGGGTATCTCATCATTAAAGAGGTGGTCATTTTCACCATAAACATCATATCTATTGTCGTCTTCTCTCATGCTAGCAACTGCCTCAAAAAAACCTTCCCATGGTGCACTTGTGCTTTGAAAATCCTGGATGCTGGCGGTAGTGTCGGATTCAGAGAGGGTACCATTGCATAACCGGCTCTCTGTCATCGGTTTGAGATGCTTACCCTCTGCAGGGTACTGCTTAACGTCAGTTAGTTACATTGTGATGCCACACGCATGTACAATATAATTTGTAAGCTAGGTTTCATCTGACAATGTGTAAGGTTCCACGACAAATATGTGATGTACAGAAACACTTGGTCATTTTAACACAAACCAGGCATACATTATGTGTACATGTAAGATGATATTCTTGTTGAGATTAATCCAGGGAGATTTCCAAGTCAAAAGTCCACCACATGTACATCATCCACTCATCAGGAAAGCTGTCATAATTTACTAACCATTCCATCCAGGAACATGCACATGGATGTACAGTGTACAATGCACGCAATCATGAATATAATCCCCTATTCTAACAAGTGTTGTATTTCGTGAGGGGTCAGTGACAAGCCCTGCTCAACACATGTCAAGTGATGACACAATTACTGTACAATAACGGATACATTGTACACGTGTAATTGTAGAAAAGGTCAGTTACGTACACTGTACATGTAAAAACAAGACTAGTCAACAGAAAGGGCATAAGGTGCATGTATACATGTGCAACCTGTTTAATAATACCGTTCAATGAAGATAAAAGCTCTTGTGATTCAACACAGTGCAAATAAACAAGATTGCTGACGAATCTGGAACTCCAATTAGGTACTGTCCCTATATTGTTCCTACAGGTCCAATCCCACACTTGTACACAACTCCAAACTGATGACATGCAAATAAGCAAGATTCTGACGAATGTTCAGTTACTAGGAACTCTAATTATTGTAGGTACTGTCCCTACATGTATATTTTCCCTACCATCGGGGGTACATAGGAAAAGACAGGTTCAGTCCCACACATGTACACAACTCCAAACCGACGATGTGTAAAACCACATGTCGCTCACAACTAGTTCCCCCAAAGAGTGTTTTGTGGTTCTCCCAACCAAATAATCCACTGACAGATGACGGTTCCTTTTATATGCAAATGACCATTGATGAGTCCCAGGAACATTTAATAATACACTGCAGAAGAATACTGGAGGGGTTCACCATTTTAAAATCGTGTTGTCCAAAAACAGCACATGCACAGTATAATGTACACCTCAACTTATTCTCTTAACCGTAGAACCATAAAATCCTCTAACAACCCTTGACTGACGCCCGTTCCGTTATAAATGTAAATGTGACCAATGATGGTTTCAGTGAAACACCACAGTAATAGTTTACAATATGCCACAGACAAACACTGTACATACATGTAAATAAATGGAGAATTTTGGCTGGTCTCAGTTGCTATGGTAACCACACTGATGCCTAGAAATTGGATAGGTCACTGCATTTTGACAAACGCATGTATATTCCTAAACACATGGGTACATTTCCACATCTAGTGACATGTATCTGAAAACTGCATTGTTAAAAAATGGTTACCTCATCTAGCTTCAACTGAACTCATGAAAATCAATAAAAAACAATGCAGCTAGTATTTGTTCCAAATAAAGGACCCAACCCATCACATTGAATAATACTGTAAAAATAAAAAATATATAAATTATTTACACAAAAGACAATCATTGAATATGCACATTATAAACTGTACATTGTATACATCCACAATAATTGTTTGTATTGAAAATATAACAGGATATTCCAATTAAATTGTTCACTGCTTTAGCCTTGAACACACTGTACAATGATTTGTACAAAAAACACACCTATTAAATAGTGGTACATTCCTGTGCTATGCATAATCCCTGTGTGTACATGCACATACAATACATACTGCATTGTACATATACTGTACATCATGTATAGTGTGTGTTTAGTGGACTGCGTAAAGCCTGCCCCCACAGAGCTTTTCAAGGCTAACATTATGTATGCAAATAAAGGTCAAAGCACCTCATGCATATTCATATGCACTTGGTTCATAATGCACTAGTGATATATCAGCATTTTTGAGACACAAAATCATGGATTTTATCATTTTGTTGAATCATAATGATGAAAATCACAGTCAATTATTGTGAGGGTTTATGTGGAAATACTATTAAATGACAGCAACATTTTTTTGTTTGGTTTTAGGGATTAAATAACAACTTTTTACAGTGGACATGGTACTGACCACTATGGTTAGCAATCAGTCCCCAGAATGCCACCTCATGATTTTCACCTCATCTCAGTACTCTGGTTTCACTGCATTCGCATAAATCTTTCGCCTTTTACTAAAGATTTCCGTGCAGAGGAACAACTTAATGAGTCTATAGACTAATTTTTTGCTGCCCAATCGAAAGATCGGGCTAACAAATAAACCAAAAATAGAATGGAATTGCCACATAGAATAATCGTGCTCTGACTGTATATATAGCAAGCAAGATTTATCTACATGGAGGCCTATGTCATCAATGATCAATATTTGCCATGAGCAGTGCCAAGCTCTATCTTGTTGGGAACATCCTTGTCCATTGCATTTAATGATCAGAATTAAACACTTCTAAATATACTAGTATTGGTAACCTCAAAAGGTGCAAATGATTAGTCTTAACTCAAAATTACTTGGTATAAGATTAATGATGCTATCAAAACATCCCTTGAAATCTGTCTTTTGAAAGTGCTAAGATTTTAATAAATATAACTTAATCTATTTCTTAAAAATCTCACATGGGAACTCAAAAATGTTTAAATAAATTTTTAATCATGAACACCACATTGTCATAATCTGAAGCTGTCATAGGTTGGTTGTTTGTTTAATAAACACAAACATGTATGGATTCTTGAAAATTGGCACACGGCCATACAGACTATATAGTCGGCAAATGTATACACATTTTCAATCAAAAAGCATCAATAAACTTCCCGCAATGATTGTTTTAATAACCAATGCGGCAAGAAAGAAAGTCTAGAACAACAAAATGGGTGGCAAATTCTTCCAACAATTTTGTTTTCTTAATTTTTATTATTTTTTAAATATTGATTTCGGTTAGCTGGTTAGCAAATTTCTGAAGGATTAGGTGCAGTTTTGGTCGGTTCAAGAGACAATATCGTCACGATCAACAGGGCATGGATCAGAGTGCTAGTTTTAGACAAACTCAGTGACAGAAAATAATATCCCACCTGATAAGGTCATACTGTTGCTGCTGCATAAATGAGCCAGTAATTTTCATTCACTGTGTTCAACTTAAATTAGAACACCGATTCCATGCCCTGTTGAAAGTCTGCTCTGATCATGACGATATTGCCCCTTTAACCGGTTAACTGTCCCAGCACTATGTGTACATTCTCTTAAAAAATAAAACGCACTCATGAAGGAACAAAACAGATCACCAATCTTACACATTATGACAGATAAGTCTGGTCCCAAACCTCTTCTGTCCACACAATACAAATTTATACAACACTTTTCAGCATCAAAATTGAATTAATTGCATGATTGGGCACATCCCCCCCAAAAAATCTAGTTTTTACAGCAAATTTATTTTTAAGTAAATATGTGCATTCTCATATTTTAAATGTGAAACTGTGATCCTTTGGCTATGCTGGTTGATTGTCTCTGATATGGTAAACAATTCAGGTGACAATGTATTTTGATATGTACAATGTAAGCAATATCTACTGCCCTCTTGTGGCCGAATCTGTCCAGTCCTCATAATCATATTTTTATTTCATTTTCTCTGATTTGGTAAACAATTCAGGTGACAGAATGTACTTTGATACGTACGTATGTATGTGCTTTCTATTGAAAGCAATATCTACTGCCCTCTTGTGGGCAAATCTGTCCAGTCCTCATATTCATATCTTTATTTCATTTCTTACCATCAAAGGTCTCAACAAATTTGTCAACAAACACATTATGAATAATGTCCTTTCCAATTGCCACACCTGACGCTATATTTCGTATTATCTTGTGTAAATAATCTATATTTGTTCTGACTCTTTTTTCGTGCAAAGAAGTAGTAATTACACTTGTAATATAGAGGTTATCACCACATCAAAAGCACTTCAAAATCTAATGGGTGTTTTTGGCACGTAGGCACATGCTGTAGCTCGATTCTTGCCCATTTTATTTTGTATTTACAGTTAAAACTACTCATTTCATCTGTAACATTTACACAAAACAAGACATGCAGAATGCATACATGTACATACTTTACAGAGTTATCAGGGGTGGATCCAGAAAGGCATAATAAACGTATAACCCTTAATCCTAACCACTCAAAATCCTGCAAAATCCTTCAAGGGGCACTTTTTGGGAAAAATACTTTCCACCTCTTGAAATAGGGCAAAATTACTACCTGACAAGAAGTACAGGCCATAAGTGCTGAATATGAAAGATCAACGAAAATACATGGTGCATTTTGAAGATAAAGGCATGTTTCCAAAAGTACACTGATGGATTTTGGAGGATTCAGGAAGGTTCCTAGCCATAATACCCAGGGGGTTAGGGTTAAAGAGGGACAAATCCAAGGGAGGGGAGAGAGTGTGGGAATGTTGCAACAATTGAAAAAAAGATGGTAATTTTTTTGTTTAAATTCGCAATAGATTGCTGATTGCTATTTTTGTCTGACAAATCCACTGAACTTTTCACAGTATGCATCCATAACTGTGGTGGAAGTGTTACCATATTCTGTGTCAATCATTCATTTCTTCACACAGTTCATGCTTCTTCAACTGATGATGTGCACGCAATTTGAGGAAAAGCCTACAAATTACGTTTTAAAGTATGCTTGTGCGTATGAGTGGTAGCAACTGCCTCTAGTGGTCTGAAGATTAGTCTATAGATGTATGTGCAGCATGCTGTTATTTCTTCTAATAGAATCAATCAAAATGTATAAAAATACTGTGTGTGTAATTAAAATAAAGATATAATTCACAGTTTTGTGAATGACAATGGCTGATGAGAGTAATATTAAAGGGACAATATCATCATGATCAACAGGGCATGGAATCTGAGTACTAGATTTAGATTAACTCAGTGACTGATAACAATACCCCACATGATAAGGTCATATTACCGTTGCTGCTGCATAAATGAGCCAGTGATTTTCAGTCACTGTGTTCACTGATTCCATGCCCTGTTGAAAGTCTGTTCTGATCGTGACGATATTGTCCCTTTAAAGGCGTATACAGATTTCCCCCTGTGAGGTTGATACCCTGAAATCAATCATTAATTTATATGGTAACCCCTTTCTGTGAAGGGACACACAGGTACTAGATGAGATGTCGTACGTGCCAGACATCCACATACATACTGTATGTGACAGTAATGTGCGGGCATTGTGCACAGACGTATCACATTACATCAACAGTGAACTTTATTACTTCCTTCATGTTCTGAACCATGATTCAACAGTACATTGACGCATGTTGCCTTTGCGCATGATATAATAGTGGAAAACTCGAAGATGTACATTATATTGCTGTGTGAATCCTTAATTTTTCAGCCATTTTCTTTTTAATTACGTTATTTTACAAGTGAAAAAAAAAATTAAATAACTTCCAAGACAATGACCACGGCATGGAAAAAAGATTAATTAAGTGAATTAATTAATTTATGACCCAGGGTCATTAATATTAAAATAATGACCATTTATTCATGTACACCTACGGTCTGTTAAACAACACTTCAATCAATTATTTTGTGATACATTTAACGTAATGCTCTTCTCTTTTTACAAGGAAAACAGAAGTGTAGTTAGTGATTAATCTTTTTTTACAAAATTAATGGTTAAATAGAGAGAAAAAAATTCTAAAATTGCATCCTTAATTAAGTAGTCTTCTAGTCTAGTTGTATGTAAGATTTTGCATGCAAGTTGTTTCTTTACTAAATACTATACATTCCTGCACTGTAAAAAGTGTAAATTATAGATCTCACGTACTAGATTTACTTGAATATTCTGTAACCCTTGGGGCACTGCAGGTTATATATGTCGAGACTATCAACAGGACAAAGTCATGTCCATGTAAACATGATTACATGATTAAGTACATTAAATTATTACACATAAGCTACTGGGAACAAGGCCGCTGAATAAAGATGGGATAGGATATGTCTACAATTTACACTATACTACATTACAGTACTAGTACAGTTCTCCATGGAGGGAGAAATACCTCAATGATAAAGGGAAGTACAATGTCACTTTGAACATGTAAATAAAAAATGCATATAAAACTAAATACTGCTTACTGAGAAAACAATAAAATTAATCCTTTAAAGAAAATCAAAAGCACACAATTCAAATTTGTGATTAACAGATTATTAAGATTTAAAATCCAATCCAATGATTTTGTATAAAGCACCTATTCCATAATGCTTCAATGCTCTATTAATCATCCATAAACCCTCCTACAATCAGTGAATTTTTTTAAACAACTCATTCAGGCCACTCCAAGCCATTGCTGTGGTAGGCAGTGGCTCCTCATAGCTATACTGCAGTAACATAATGCCTCATATGTCTGTTGGTTTTAGTGGTTTGTGATTGACATATTGCAGGGCATATTACTTTGTTCCAAACTCAGTGGCTGGTAGTAGGTTACTATGGAGAGTCTATGTTTACAAAATAACTGCTGAAAATCCCAATGGATGATGGAGGCTTGGTATGGTTTATTGGTCTCAGTGGCTGATGGTGATTTATTATTGGGAGTTTGTTTACAGTATAACCTGCTGAAAATAAGGTCAACTGTGGTATACATGTGTCTTTGTATGCATGTATGTACATTGGAGATTACTTCAAAGGGTCAGTGTGGCTTATATGCACAAACAATGTGTGTACAACACATTGGACATTTAGTGGTTTACAGTGGCCTCTATGTGTAGCAGGGTTAAGAGCAATAATTAAAAGTCTCAAAATAGATTAAATGGAGAATTATTCACATGCAGATGTATGTATGTCATGTATGGTGGAGAAATCAGACGTTAATTAATTTGGGATTAACCACCGTCTGGATTGAATTGATTTTATACACAGTCCCTGACAGCGGGAGAAGTTAATGCAAGATGGTCCCTGCAGCTTAAATGCAATCATGACAAAAATTTCTCTGTTCGCATGAGAATGTTCCCACGTTTTAATTGATTGATTTTAAAGAAAGAATCTGCTAGGTTCAAAACGTAAGTCATTAACCTAAGGCCATTAACTTTTTTTGATTTTTAACAGTATTAAAATAGTGGAAAGGACTTAAACCCAGACTTAACTTAAGGCGTGTTCGCACTGGACTTTTTTTTTGGAAGGTTTTACCGAGACGATGGTAAAATGAAAAATGGTTAAATTTAACCTCTGTCCGCACTTGGACTTTCGACACGGGAAAATTTTACCGAGACCGTGGGAGAAGTAACCGAGCTGTCAGTATAATGACTCATGAGGGCGCTTTGCGTGACCTTTCCACAGCTATTTTTAGTTGCACCTAGTTGAAGTTGCACCTAGTTGGTAGATGATCAAGGATTCGACTGGACTGATCTGATGAGTTTTTTGAGCCAGTGTTCTGGGTGATCTTTTTCATTCCTTGTTTTATACAGTATTTGACGTATCCCCTTGGGACATCGCCATTTTACCTCGTGAACAATACGCTCTTCGTTGCGACTAGTGCACTGACATTGCGTCATCTTCACAGATGGCTGGTTCCAGACTAAGCACTTCACTATTGTGGCTTTTGTTAATGACACTGTTTAATCTGATCACTTTCACCAACAACAATCTACATAGTTTACGTAAGGACAAACCCAGTCTACCTCCAAAGGTTTACCATGCACTGAGAGAACTCGGCATATGTGCCGTAAAACCTACAAGAAGAGGCCACAGATCGTGGGCTAAGCAACACAAAAAGCCGATTCCTGTCCTGAGAAAAATTCCAGTTTGCTCGGTCCAGCGGAACAAGCAACCCCCCATTACTAAACCAAATGGTGCTTGTCTTATAAATCTGATACACTTGACCCCACACGATGACTCAAACCTACATTTTTGCTCCTTGAATGCACAATCTATTCGCAATAAAACTGCAGATTTTGTTGATTTTGTTCATGAATACAGCTTAGACATAGTTGCAATATCCGAAACATAGCTGAAACCAGGAGATGACTGGATAATAACCGAAATAACACCACCGGGATACTCCTTTCATCATATTCCTAGACTGCACAAAACAGGTGGAGGGGTCGGACGTCTCTACAAGTCAAGTCTATCAGTGTCAATAAAATCTGATGCTGGGGATTACTCATCATTCGAGTCTATCCATGCCGAGATCACTTGTAACTCAAGATCAGTCCGACTTGTGAATGTCTATCGTTCTGGAAAAAACAAATCCGGCTAACACGTCAGCATGAACACATTCCTTTGTGAGTTCGAGAACATGATCGAATTCTACCTGCTGCATTCATCTGACATTATTTTCACTGGAGACTTCAACATCCATGTGGATAACCCATCGGACAGTGTATCCAATCAGTTCAAATCTATGTTATCATCATATGGCTTTGTCCAGCACATCACAGAGCCCACGCACCGTAGTGGTCACTGTTTAGACCTGCTTATTACCCGTGACGAAAATTCACTAATCTCTGATGTTAACATTCATCCCGGACTGTCTGATCACTGCGCTATCATGTCAACTTTTCATCTTGATAAACCGCCTTCGCCCACTGTGTCCATTACATCCCGACGGTTAAAGGGTATTGACATTGATGTTTTTCGCCAGGATGTGGCTTCAGCACTTTCTCAGATCAACATAGAGAACACTGATCTAAATTCTTGTGTTGACAAATATCAGTCAATTCTCGGCGGTCTACTCGACAAACATGCCCCTTTACGAACGCGGACTGTAAAAGCTCCAACGAACAGTCCATGGTTCAACGAGGAAATTCGTACTGCTCGGCGAATTAGACGGAAACTTGAGCGGAAGTGGCGATGTTCAAAACTGGAAGTTCACCGACAGAACTACTGTGTCCAGCGACGCATTGTGACTGACTGCATTGTTAGAGCTAAGATAACATATTATTCCTCTCAAGTTGATGGATGTTCTGGTGATCAGAAAAAACTGTTTAATATTGTTAATCGTTTACTTAATAAGAGTAAAACTCCGGTCCTGCCCATTTCAGACTCTGATATAGCCCTGGCTTCCCAATTCTCCGACTTTTTTGCTAACAAAATAGTTGGTATACGTAATGAGTTTTCTCCAGTGCATGGTCAAAATGTTCCTTCCTATGATGTAAATGAGGTCAGTCTCACAGGTTTTGAACCTGCCAGCGAAACAGAGATCAAGAAATTGCTTGTAAATTCTCCATCCAAATCCTGTGAGCTTGACCCCATACCCACCTTTCTTGTTAAGGAATGTTCAGAAGTTCTTACTCCATTAATAACAAATATTGTTAACAAATCCCTCAGTACTGGTGAATTCCCAAGTAGCCTTAAAATATCTCAAATTCGCCCTCTCCTTAAGAAAGGTGGTCTGGACAAGGAAGTGTTCAATAACTACAGACCCATTTCCAACTTGAGTTTTCTAGGCAAGACTATTGAACGCATTGTGTCATCTAGACTATGTGCTTTCATGCGTAACAACTGTCTCTTTGACCCATTTCAATCAGCGTACAGACCTAATCACAGTACTGAAACCGCCCTATTGCGCGTTCACAATGATATTCTGATTGCTCTAGATCAACAACAAATTACTGCTCTTATTTTTCTCGATCTGAGTGCGGCATTTGATACCGTGGACCACGCTGTGCTCCTGTCTAGACTCCGTAACACCATTGGTTTGCAGGATCATGCTCTGCAATGGTGTAAATCATACCTGGAGTCAAGACCGCAGTACGTACGTGTTGGTAATGCCGCCTCGAACCCTGTCTATCTTGATTTCTCTGTTCCACAGGGCTCGGTTCTCAGTCCACAGTTGTTCATATTATATATATTTCCTCTTAAACAAATCATCCAGTGGCAAAACCTTCAATATCACATGTATGCTGATGACACGCAATTATATCTATCTTTCAATCACTCCCAACAACATGCTGAATCTGCTATAAATTGTATTGAGTCATGTATTGAGTCATGTATTGAGTCATGTATTGAGTCATGTATTGAGTCATGTATTGAGTCATGTATTGAGTCATGTATTGAGTCATGTATTGAGTCATGTATTGAGTCATGTATTGAGTCATGTATTGAGTCATGTATTGAGTCATGTATTGAGTCATGTATTGAGTCATGTATTGAGTCATGTATTGAGTCATGTATTGAGTCATGTATTGAGTCATGTATTGAGTCATGTATTGAGTCATGTATTGAGTCATGTATTGAGTCATGTATTGAGTCATGTATTGAGTCATGTATTGATGACATTCGCCAATGGATGAATGACAACTTCTTGAAAATCAATGACACCAAAACTGAATTCATGTTGATAGGTTCTCCACAGCAGTTGTCTAAAGTCTCCATTCCGTTTGTTACTGTAGGTGATTCTCACATCAGCCCAGTAGACCACGCCCGTAATCTTGGTGTTATTTTTTACTCGTCCATGTCTCTAAATAATCACATTTCTCACACAGTTCGTTCTGCTTCATTCCATATCCGCAACATAGGAAATATCCGAAAATATATTGACCGCAGTTCTACAGAACAGATTGTCCACTCATTTGTTACGTCTCGGCTAGACATGGGGAATTCCCTTCTGTTTGGCCTTCAAGATAAACAACTTTCTCGCCTCCAACGCATTCAAAATACTGCTGCTCGCGTGGTCACTTTAACTAAGAAACATTCTCACATAACACCCGTCCTTTTAGATTTGCATTGGCTCCCTATATCATCTAGAATCATTTTCAAACTTATGCTGATGGTCTTCAACGCTCTCAATGGAAAAGCTCCTGCTTACATCTCGGACATGCTCAATATCTATAAACCTTCCCGCAACCTTCGCTCTGGCAGTAAATATCTTCTTCAAGAATCGAAGTGTCACTGCGCTTGGGGGGACAGGTCTTTCTCCGTTGCAGCTCCACGCCTATGGAATAAGCTACCCATTCATATCAGAACCTCTAAAACCATTCTATCCTTCAAGAAATCTCTCAAAACTCACCTCATGTCAACAGCATTTTCTTAACTGTTTTTCTATACAATTTTCTCTTTTCCTGCCTTTTGGTTTTGTTATCTTTTTTGTCTAAGCGTCCTGAGCACCATTTTTTGGTGGATATGTGCGCTCTATAAGACCCCATTATTATTATTATTATTATTATTATTATTATTATTATTATTATTATTTTTAGCCGACACATCCGTTCTCGTGCTTTCTTTCGTCGTAAGACACGACGTTGACGTCCTTCATTATCATCTGGAAATGATGTACTGGTAGCACCAATCAAACTTCCGACTGTATCAATGATAATATTTGCCATGATTGCGCCAAAAAGAGGAACAACAACAACGCACAGAAAACTTGCTACACCGCGTACGCGGTGAAACAATACAAAGCGCACGCGCGACGTTGCTCTCGGGCCGGATGTTCGTTTTCCTGAGCCGCTTTTACTGACTCGCACTGTCCACACTGGACTTATTGTCTCGGGAAAAGTTACCTGGGAAGTTATCCTGGGCAGCAGTTGGCCAGTAAAAGTAACCGCTGGACTCAGGAAAAGTAACTGAGAGGAAAATGTCTTATGCTGTCCGCACTGGACTTAAAATTGGAAAAGTACCCATCGTCTCGGTAAGTTTTACCAAAAAAAGTCCAGTGCGAACACGGCTTTAGACTCAAAACTCAAACAAAGTAAACTCTGAACTCAAAACTTGTTGAAAGGTGGTGACACACATTTGAGCCCCTCCCCCAATCTTACAATCTCATAAACCATAAAATAAAGGTTACTTACTGAAATATTTCAGTGTTTCCTCCATCATGACAGGGGAGAGAAGCTCGCATGGTTGTTCATCCTGGCACCCGCCCCTTCCATCCGCCGACCACAGCCAGTCGCTGTGCTCATAGGAGTAGTTGGACGTGGTGTCTGCTCGTAACTTGTACATTGGGATCTTCTCCTCAAGGAGACTGAAGAGCTCCACCTCTGGAATGTTGGAGGTATTGTGTAGGTCTGTGGCAGGAGAGGGGACAAAATGAGAAATCGTTGATTGAATTTGTATCACTGTCTATAACTTAGGAGGAAAAAAAAGTCCAGTTTCTGGTCATAAGTCGGCTTCAAAATTGGTGCGGTGACACACTTTTCATTTGGTAATCTTTTTTTTTTTCTTCTTTTTTTTGCCAACAGGAAAATACGTGATACATGTATACGCGGGGACCAAATTTCCCATATACAAAGTATGGTGGCTAAGAGAGGCCTCACAAATCGGGCAAACGTTCATACCCCAATATGAAAAAGTTGTTTAAAACACAGTACTGCAGAATTCCAGTCGATCCAGCAATTTTGAGCGGTGTGAGCAGAGCGCCGTGTGCACGTTCACCATGGATTTGTATTGTTGCATCACTCATTTGCTAGCAATAAGGGCTGGCAAAGAAGCGTGCCTTCCTCTATGCTTAATGGTTAGTAGCACTATGAAATGAAAAACGTACATTAACCTTCCTACACATGGAGGCCACTCCGATCCACAAAATTCTGTTCTTGAGCAACCTTCAGTACATACATGTACAAGCCTGCTGTCCTTTCCAAGTAATCTTACAAAATCAACTGTGTGCCACCCAAGGCCACTGTAAATGTTTGAACATATTAGTATGTATAGGAGACCACTTTACCCTGCAATCTCAGTGGTGTATCAGTGCACAGAAGGGTAACCATAGGAGGCCACTGGCAACAGCTAATGGCCTGAATGGGTCGTTTCAAAAATTGCACTGATTGGAGGAGGGTTAAGCGAATGGTTACCAGCCAACATTTCATGCAAAATGTATGGATTTTGGCTGGTAGTCTGTTTTATCCTGCTTAGCAAAAAATATTTGCTTAGCATAATTTTCTCCTTAGTAGCTCTATGAATTGGCCTGTGGCTTATTTGACATCGGTGAAACTATTTGTGGTATGCACCATTACCTGTTATCGTCCCCGCTTCGCACTGTCCATTGGTGGTGTTTTCCCTAACCCCGGTGCTGTCTCCATCCCACTGCTCATTAGTGAAAACTTCCTCCACGGTTGCTACCGCTGACGATGAGACGGGTGGTTGCATTGAAACTGCCAATGGTTGCGCTGTTGCATGGGCCAGCTTGGTGGTCTGTGTGGGGGCCCCAAAGCATACATGTAAAAAACACGTCTTGCGAGTGATTGGATTCCAGTGGGGAGGGGTTAGAGAGTAAAGATGCCAGATGAACAGTTCAACAATCTGTAAAAACAAAATGAATAACTTGGTGTGTTTCTTTCTTTGCCAGTCTTTAGTAAATGGTCCTTTCGTGCTACTGAACGAGTATTATAAACCCTACTTCACATGGAGGCCTCTCCTATCCACTAAATTTCCAATATGTTCTTCACCAATCTTTAAAGCATACAAGCCACTGCTGTCCTTTCCAAGTCATCTTACAAAATCAACCCAGTGCCACCGAAGGCCACTGTAAATAAGACCATCTCCGATTACATACACATCACACACTGAAGGCCATTACAAACCACAGTCTTTAGTGGTTTTGTATAGGTGTGTTTACAGTAAAAATACATGGTCAGCTGGTTGAAGCTGGTTGTTTGAACATATTAGTATGGCCTGCAAAGTATCAATGGGAGACCACTTGACCCTGCAATCTCAGTGGTGTGACAGTGCACAGAAGGGTAACCATATGAGGCCACTGGCAACAACTGCAACAGCTTGGAGTGGCCTGAATGGGTTGTTTGAAAAATTTGACTGATTGTAAGAGGGTTAAAGAAAGCTATGACTGATTATGTGAATTTGAGTCAAATGCACGACAAAACTGAACAGGAAATCATGTTTAGTAAGCAACATGGTACCCCCCTGTACATTAGGTACATTTTGGAAATTTGACCTGCATTCTGCAGGCAAACCAAAATGCCCAGTCACACTGTGATTAATAATCACACAGGAAACCTCATGATTACGAAAGTATAATGTACTGTGTACTGTACATTTAGTTTAATCGACAGACTAAGTATTGCACTCCACTATAAAAAGTTAGTCTAAAAAGTTACCTAAAATTGGCTCACCAAATCCTGTAAAATTTCAAAGAACTGTATCTCAAAACTTATTCCAAACATTCACACAAACTTATCACATAACCTAGGGAGTAAATGAAGCACTATAAAGAAATATATGTATTCCTTGTCAAATTTACTGAAGACCCCTAGAATTTCAAAGGAGGAATTGTTTCGTGTGGCACATATTAATTGGTGATTCAAAAATTACCAAATGGTTGAATACAAACTTATTTAATGTAATCCCAAGGAATATATTTATCTGAGGTTGTCACTTTAACCCTAACCTCCTACAGGCATTTCACTAGTCTTGGTCAAGACTGTGTTTGTATGTTTTTTGATACACGATCCGCTATCACACATGAACCGCTATCAAACACAGTCTTGGGAATTTCATAGAATCCCCCCCCCCTTGGGAATTTCATAGAATCCCCCCCCACCCTCCGGGGGAAACCACTGCGCATGCGTTGATTTGTTAATGCTAGTGCGGCCCACATTTTTGGTGCGCATGCGCATATATACAACAACGGACTGCCGTGTATAGATCTTCATACTTATAGATCTTCATACATGGATAATCTAAGCAGCAATATACTTGTACTGATCACCTTTTCAAATTCTCACTTACCTCCCTGGAAATCCCACTTTAACATCAAACAATAGAGGGTAATCATTAATTGCCTGGCCCTCTTTGTACCCTTGTAAATTTGTGTGCCCACAGCGACCTTGCAAAAATCGTGGCAATCTTGAACAGCCTACCAAATAATCAGCAAGGTTACATGTACTGTTGAAATTTCATTAGAGCGACTTTACAGGATAGCAGGATAGACTGGCTCTTCTCCAAAACCTTTAAATTACTAAGAAAAAAGCCTTCAGCAGCTGTTTTTCGGGTGACCTGTATCACAATTCTGTGCCTGTACACAGCCTGCAAACTGTCTTACCTGATCACTAAGACACTAGGGGGGGGACAAGCACACACAGTATACCTGAGTGTTACCCCCCATCAGAGCAGACGTGCTTCAGGATGTTCCCTGATTTTGAACAGGATGGGGGAAGGGTTAGAGTAAGGTCACATGCAGGACAAGAGTTAAAGGGATTTTTAGAGTCCTACATCTGATGAACCCTGTGTGAAATTACAGGTATTTTTTTATTTATTTATTTTTTATATAGACGGGTCACACTGAGGTCATCAGAAAAATTAATCACTAAATTTGAATCTAAAATTTGTTATAATGGTTGGTTCCTGAGAAAGGATTTCGTCTGACATGCTGTATTTTTTAAAGAAAAATTTGAAATGGATCACAGCTGTGATCCATTTTCCACATTAGAATGAATGGAAACAAATCTGAATATAATTTCAACATTTTGACACGGTACAATTAGCAGAAAACTTCATAGGTTGGTTTTTAAATATATATCTCTTTATTTCCAGATATTTTACCAACAGTGCACAATCTCTTTAAAGTATTTATAGTGTCCTCCTGATCATGAAAAATTTTATTCTTTAACCCTAACCACCCCAAATCCTGCAAAATCCTCCTGAAAAATTCAGCACTGTTGGAAACTGGTACTTTCACCTCTTCAAATGGAACAAAATCACTACCTGGCAAGAAGTACAGGCCATAAGTGCTGAATGTGAAAGATCAACGAAAATGCATGGTGCATTTTGAAGTTAAGGGCATGTTTCCAAAAGTGCACTGATGGATTTTGGAGGATTCAGGAAGATACCTAGGGCGTTACGGTTAAGCTATAGATTACTCAGCATTAGCCAGCCTTGAGTCTGGACATCTTTTGGACAACCTATTTACTAAATTCACATCCTGTTTGTGTCTGCAAAGGTATTGGCACCTTACCATTTGGACACACCAGTTCTTTCGCCTCGGTCCATCAAGGCTGCCCTTGGGTGTGGTTGCTTATATCCCATGGGTGAACAGCACGGCCGGCTGCTGGGTTGGAACTCTTGTGCATGTTTTGCATTGTAACTGTGCACACCCGATTGCATGGACTTTTAACAGGATGGAGAAGGGGTCAGAGTGAGGTGATGGGACTGTGTTCTACTTTCTTCCTCCATGGTTCTACTTACATGTATGATGAACACGGAGTGAATTTACAGGGTTTCACTATAACTTAACCCTTCTGTGACTGCAAGGGTCAAAATCAGTCAAATTTTTAGTATACCTGCCAAGGTATATCTCGTCACTTAAAAGTCAAACACTGTCAAACCTTTTGTGCAGTAAGCACATTTACAGGTCAAAATGAGTCTACCGTTTTTGACTGGTAAAAACATTATCTTGTATTGTTGAGGGTGGTCAAAATGACAGTAAAAACCAGTCAAAAATGCCTCTGTGTGCACAGTTGTTAATCGTCTAAAACACTCAGTTGACTGATAACTTTAAGGAGGAAATAGTGAAAGCGCATTCAGAGTATTTTAATTAATTCTATTGTAGAAATGGATCATCAACTGATGATCAAATTTCATATTTGAATTTTTAATTGTTTGTCAGACAAAATAATCACCATCAATCTTTTAGAAAAAGATATGCTCAGCTTCTTTGGTGTAACAATGGTGTGAACCCCTTTTCCTGTATCTTAAAAATGAATGCTTAACATCAAAAGGGAGAATATTTGGCACTTCCTACTACTTTCTCATAAAAAAAGAAGAATACTCTCAAGATATTATAGTTGGACACTTGGTCGCTCAGAAAAATAACAGTTAGAACCCCAACACAGTCACACATTGTCACGAGGGAAACCGCTTGAGGCCTTGTAGATACTTTGACCTTTAAAATCATAATCTGAAAAACAGTGCAGTACGGATGTGTGCAGAAGACATTTTGAAGCTATGGAACCATTTAAGTGGTTATAATACACTGTAGATACATGTACATCTTGTTTGATTGCCCTCTTCAAAAATTATAACAATAAAAAATACTACATGCAACTGGTCATTTCCACTGCATTTTTGCAGAGAACGATTTCTTTCAAAATTTTGCATAGCAAAATTTTAACCATCCTACTATTGATGCACTTTAGTGGAAAGTTGCTGTAGAGGTCAAAACCAGTCAACTGCCTGTTTTGACTGTTGACCCAAATGTACACACAGGGGCATTTTTCACTGGTTTTTACTGTCATTTTGACCACCCTCAACAATACAAGACAATGCTTTTACCAGTGAAAAACAGTCGACTCATTTTGACCTGTAAATGTACTTACTACACGTAAGGTTTGACAGTGTTTGACTTTTAAGTGCACTAGATATACCTTGGGAAGTATTTCAAAATTTTGACTGATTTTGACTGTTGTAGTAGTAAGAGGGTTAAGGCAGTAATAAATCTGTGTGTATGTCAATGCAAATTATGAACAGAAAATCTTGAATTTGGATTAGCAAATCTTGAATTTGGATGAGCAAATCTTGAATTTGGATGAGCAAATCTGGAATTTGGATGAGCAAATCTTGAATTTGGATTAACAAATCTAGAATTTGGATGAGCAAATCTGGAATTTGGATGAGCAAATCTAGAATTTGGATGAGCAAATCTAGAATTTGGATGAGCAAATCTTGAATTTGGATGAGCAAATCTTGAATTTGGATGAGCAAATCTTGAATTTGGATGAGCAAATCTTGAATTTGGATGAGCAAATCTTGAATTTGGATGAGCAAATCTTGAATTTGGATGAGCAAATCTTGAATTTGGATGAGCAAATCTTGAATTTGGATGAGCAAATCTTGAATTTGGATTAACAAATCTAGAATTTGGATGAGCAAATCTAGAATTTGGATGAGCAAATCTGGAATTTGGATGAGCAAATCTGGAATTTGGATGAGCAAATCTTGAATTTGGATGAGCAAATCTTGAATTTGGATTAGCAAATCTAGAATTTGGATGAGCAAATCTTGAATTTGGATGAGCAAATCTAGAATTTGGATGAGCAAATCTGGAATTTGGATTAGCAAATCTAGAATTTGGATGAGCAAATCTGGAATTTGGATGAGCAAATCTGGAATTTGGATGAGCAAATCTAGAATTTGGATGAGCAAATCTGGAATTTGGATTAGCAAATCTTGAATTTGGATGAGCAAATCTAGAATTTGGATGAGCAAATATGGAATTTGGATGAGCAAATCTAGAATTTGGATGAGCAAATCTGGAATTTGGATGAGCAAATCTAGAATTTGGATGAGCAAATCTGGAATTTGGATGAGCAAATCTGGAATTTGGATGAGCAAATCTGGAATTTGGTTGAGCAAATCTAGAATTTTCAGAAGCATTTTGTTATGCGATGCTTCTGTTTTTGTCCTGACTGTCAAACTTGTGTCCCTTACTGTCAAACAAATTTCCACCTACAGTACAAAGGGGCTGTAAACCCTGCTAGTTATGACGTTGTTGACATAATCATATATCTCCCTGCCGGTTATGACGTTGTTGACATGATCTGTATATATCTTGATCTGTATATATCTTGATCTGGGCAATCACAAGTGTTTTCAGGCTTTAAAGACACACTTTTGTAAGTAGAATTGGCAGAGTTGATGAGTAACAATGACTAAAAGAAACTTGATTTCCGTTAATAGAGTAAGGGCCCCAAGGACTGTGTTGTTTTTTAGGCCATTCTCTGTAAAAATTGCATGATATGAACAAAAGTTGGGACTTTGGCTATAGATGTACGTGGGGTGTACAGTCCTAATGTACACATGTACAGTACAATGTGCGGAAATAATGTCAAACCCAACCACAATGTCTAAACATGTGTTTTTAGCAGACGACAAAATGGCCAACATCTCACTGGATATGCATACATCATCTTTTAAAGAAAAATTTGTGATATTTGTCATAGTTTAAAAAAAAAAAAAAAAAAAAAAAAAAAAAAATTCTTTTAAAGAAAAATTTGTGATATTTGTCATAGTTGGATAGAAAAGTGGCGGTTGTATACTACATTCTTTTCCATGTACATGTACATATGGAATGTGATTTATACAGCTTATATATTGTATCGAGTCACTATGACACAATGTTATTTTAAGTACAAAATACAATTTAAACATATTAGCACACAAGTACCCAACTGGGCAAATGTACCCAACTGGGCTAATGCGCCTATTGCTTTAGTTAGGGATCAGTTCCATGGCCTTGATCATCCTGTGATGGCTGATGTATACAGGCAGGCCAAATGAATGGATAATGATATAATAATTGACTGATTGATTGATTTGTGTTTTCACTTTGAACTGTAATTGTAACATCAAATATTGTAAAAATACAGAAAAATAAGATTTGAGATGCCATGTCTAACATAAAATTAATAATCATTAAAAACTATTGTTTCTGTTGACCTCTCCTTACAAAAGAAGATGTGTCTAGACTTTTGTACAGCTGTTGTGCTGTCACAACTTGATCTGGGGGGGGGGGGGCTCTTTTGTAAACTAGTGATGTCATGGTCTCATGGTCTGTTGTTCAATGACCAGAAGGCTAGAATATTAAACCATGCATCAAAAAATAAGCCATAACAAATGGTGATAAACAAGCATTATAAATCATTAGTGCACGAGTCAGTATGACAAATGCACATTTTCACAGTGTCTACCTAGTGCCCTTTTATCATACGACACGTCATAAAGTCATTTTGCGCATGTTCAAGGGCGACTTTTTTCATCTTTTCAATCTTTGAACAATGCCTTCAGGCCTTCTAGGCCTTCTAGTCCTTCTAGGGCCAATACACTGGACTCCCTTGATATCCTTGGCCCTAACCCCAAATGAAGCGATTTTTCTTGTTTTTAAACTTTTGATCTGCTAATTATTACAACCTAAAATTTAGTGATGAGGTAACCTTGCCCAGGCAGACACTGTGACATGAAATCCATTATTCTGGGATATCTCACTTTCATGAAATTATCAGAACATTTTTGAAATTTCAAAAACAGAAATAATAAAATTAAAATTTCACCAAAATTAATGATCCCACAATAGTGAACTTTATGCCAAAAGTGTCTGCTTGGGCAAGCTTACCTAATCACAAAGTTTTAGATTGTAATAATTAGCAGATCAAAAGTTGAAAAATCGCTCCTTTTTTGTACATGTGGGGATAGGGCCAAGGATACGGAGGGAGTCCAGTGTATTGGCCCTAGAATTGGGCTAATACAGCAGTAATTGTAACAACATTTACTTAGAATGGCTTAACATTAACAAGTCTTTATTGGGAAAGAATGTCGTATCCAACCGCCACTTTTTAAGGGTTTTTTGGAATTTTTTTTGCAACCACTAACCTGTTAAAAAAATTATTCTATACATTTTTGGGGGTACAGAAAATGAAAACTATCTTTAAAATCCACTTTTATGATGGTTTTCGGACTTTATTTCCCTTCTATAAAAATCCTCCCCTTCAGAAAATAGAAGGATCCTATTATAGTTGCCACAGCGCATGTACAATGATCGTGTTGGTCACTAACAGGGGAGTTGACAAGATCAAACATGACAGGAGTCCGGAAGTCATCTTATACCAAAAATGCCTAATTTTTCATGAAATAAATATCCTGGAATAATTTGAAGTATATGTCCATCATCATCCATATGTTCTCCACCTTACTGGGTAGGTAAGATTACATTATTGGTTATATTGAATGAGAAAAAGTGGCGGTCGGATACGACATTCTACCCCTTTATTGCAAACAAATAGTTACTGCATATACTTTGTCTTTGTATAGGCTGTAGGAAACATTACTCTTGGCTTGATTGCCAACTCATTTTGATGATAATTTTTAGAAGAGAGACGAAGTCCAAATACAACAGTTGTTTTTAAATACAAACAACATCTTGTTCTTGACTTGACCATGGAGGAAGGATTAGGCTACTCTCCGACAGAATTCTCTTTACTGTTTAACTAAAATATAAGGTCAAACTCAAACACCTTCTTTTAGTTTACGTTACACTTACTGAAACATTAGGTGGACAAGAATAACTTCACAGTTCCTGATACTCCGAAGGTCTTCTAGACGTAACCAGTCCGTAACGTAGAACTCCCAAGTTGTCAGTTTAACCACGATAAAGTCATTCCACAGTTACGACATCAACAGGGATGAAGGGCAAAGCAAGGGCGATCAATTTGTCACGGGAGTCGCCATTTTCCCATGCATAATAATATAAATTGCATGGGCAAATTTTTCGATAAGTGCATGCGCATAACTCGACGATTGGAGGCGCTATACACGAAAGTTGCACTTTCTTTTTCCAAAACTTTCACTTTGAAAAACACTAGGCAATCGGGACCTAGTAATACATAACGAGTCGCTCATTTGGCCGGGATTCATGTCGAGTAAATAACAAAATATGCCTCCATGTTCTAGTTTTCAAGGAAGGATTACTTTAAAATACGTGATAGTACAGAAAAAAGTGCCAGCAACATTTCAAGTTTCTAATAATTTCTTTCTTGGACTCTTTACATACTCAATGATAATTATCAGCGATTCTTTTTTTTAAATGTGTAGGCAAATGTACTCGATTTTGTTTGAGAGATGTGCAGAGTTCAGACTTGTTTATGGTTAATGATACTTCCTTTATAATATAAAATAAGTGTAAAAGTACTTTCCCAATTAATAATGATTGCATATAGTGACAGAACATTACTTGCACATAATAACAAGTTTGTGTCATGAGTGAATACATATTTTAACCACAATATGCTCCCAGTTCACATTTACCAGTGAAAGATGAAGTTAAACTTTTTATGGATCGCCTTGACAGTCAAAACCCAAACTCAATCCCAAGCCCGCCTCGCCACCGCCACCAACGAGATTCTTTGTGGAGTCTCCGTCAATCTATTTTCAATTTCTCACCAGTTGCCGTTATTGTGGTAATTTTGTTGTGATTTTGCATGGTTTTAAATAATTAATATTTAGAGTCCAATTAAATGGTTAATATACATTTCAATAATCTCTATTTATGAACATTAATTCCACCCCACGCACAAAACAGGGTTTGAACATTGCTCCCTCACACACACGTCGATACATGCTCTCGATCTCCTGAGCATGCAAGAGCGCCCCCAATGTACATGTACGTAACAACAACAAAACATGGCAGTCCCAATGATGAAATAAAGTTTGTAAACATGCCACTATTTGTAAATAAATTGTTGAAGTAATTTGTGCCCTCACTTTAATTATAGCTTGTGGAAAAAATGGCTTTTTACATCAAGCCTCCAAGTGGTACTGAAAATTTACAAAATTTGGCTGTCTTTGGTAAGAAACGCTTGACATTTCTGAAGCAAGTTTTGAGATGCGACAGCATTACTGATTTCCGTGCGCTTTTGGAATGTGCTGATACGGCAGACGTCTCCGAGTGTTTGATTGAAGGAACCACGAAGGATCGGGTGTCGCATTTTCTTCTCAGGTATACTATGAAAATGTGATATTTTGGAAAGAATGTCGAACCCATCCGCCACTTGGGCATAGGCAAGCATGTGTTTTTAGCAGACGACAAAATGGCCTCTCGCTGGATGTGCATACAAGTTACACTTACAACTACAAGTAACATTCATTGCTGAAACTCTCCCAAAATATCATTTCCAATCCTCACTTGACTATCTATCATATTTTAAAGGAAAATTTGCCATGCTTTCCGATGTTTACAATAGGAATAGGATATTTTACATAATTCAGATTCTATTTACAATGATTTAAGCACAGCCATTAGTTCTGCTTCTGGTTACATCTAGCCATAAAGGAATCTCTTGGGTCTGATACAACCCAATGTCAAGACAGTACAGTAATTGCAGCTATTTAAGTCCCATCTCTCAACATCCCAGCCCTCTCATTATTCAGTCAGTAGTTTGGGGTAGAATGTCGTATCTGGCCGCCACTATTTTTCATTAAATATAACCAATAATGTAATCTTACCTACCTGGTAAGGTGGAGAACATATGGATGATGATGGACATATACTTCAAATTATTCCAGGATATTTATTTCATGAAAAATCGGGCATTTTTGGTATAGGGCCTACGATGACTTCCTCAGTCATGTCAGTCTGATCTTGTAAACTCCACAATTAGTGACCAACACAGTCATTGTACATGCGTAGTGGCAACTATAATAGGATCCTTCTATTTTCTGAAGGGGAGGATTTTTTTTAGAAGGGAAATCAAGTCCGAAAACCATCATAAAAGTGGATTTTAGATATAGTTTTCACTTTCTGTACCACCAAAAATCGATAGAATGTTTTTTTAACTGGTTAGTGGTTGCAATTAAAGCCCTTAAAAAGTGGCTGCCGGATACGACATTCTTTCCGTAGTTTGGCATAAAATCAGTTGTGATGATGCATTACAATGGCTTCATTTAGTAATATTTGAGAGAACCATACAGGCAAATTTTGTACACAGATGAATGTATAAACTTTCTTTGAAGAAAGCCTTGCTTGTATACAATTTTACTCAATTTAATACCGTTTGTATTCAGACTTGCTTGCTGTCAAGATCAAGAGCTTGCCTCATTTTATGTGAAAGCTGAGACTGAGCTGTTTTGTTACCGATTTTCCAGCATGAATTCCACCGAACTCGTTCGTCTTTTAAAATCAACTCATCATTTCTTGATGAAACTCTCCAGATACCACTGCACCAAAAGAAAGCCATATGTCCCAGGATATCTACAGTCCAGCTACCGATCAAGTTGCAGTGATTTGTTAAAGATCCTGCAAGGAATGATAGCTGGTGGGCAGACCTGGGATGACATCATTTTCAGGTATCTGGATGAAAGCAGGTCAGAGTTCATCCAGGTACCTTTTGAGTATGTGCTATCTCTTGTTGCTGGGAGATGTGTGGTGGTGGAGAGAGGTGTGGCTAGGGTCCCAATTGCCGAGATGCTCAAGGTGTTTGCCTACTTGTTTGAGAGGATAGTCTCTGATGGTATGGTGGACGCTCGCCACTCTGCCCAAGAAGTAGTGAGTGAAGACAAACGCATGGATGATCTGTTTCGTGAAATCAGACGATTATACTACTCTGGAAGTAGAATCACAGGGACTGCTTTGATGATGGAATGTGAACCGGTATCGAGTGATGATATTGATAAATTATCGATATGTTTCCCACCATGCATGCAACACCTGCATAGAATGCTGAGAAAGAAACATCGACTGAGACACTTCTCAAGGGTGAGAGGGTATTATGAAAAGTTTTGCTTTCTTTCTTAAGTTTGCTCTTACTAGTATTTTTCAAAAGTTGGATCAGGATTTGGTAGCAACTATGAATTATATTGTGTTATGTTTCAAATTTATGATAGATCCAGTACACATTGTTTCTGAAAGAGGTCGGACTGCCTGTCTCCCATGCTGTGAATTTCTGGCAGAGAGAGTACTCACAGACAGCCTGTTGTTATGGAGACAATGCAGGATGCACACATGATTGGAAACGAGACAGTAGGAGGTACACATACAGCATCAGGCATTTGTATGGGTTGGAGGGGTCAAGGGTCAACTACAGAGCTCATAGTTGCCGTTCGTTACAGGTATGCAATAAATCATTAGGAACAAGCGGAGAGCTAATCAATCGCTCACAGAGCATTGGACAGATTAATCTTCAGCTCGGGATAACAGCAGGAATCTTCTAATTATTCAGTGTGTTGAACTTTTTAACCCTTGCTTGCACTGCATTTAGTTTGAAAATAAAATATATACATAATATTGAAAGTTGAAAATATCAACTTTTAATAAAAACATGAAGGTACTTAGAAGGTCTGAAATTAAAAGAATTTGTTATCAATTTTGTTTGTCTTTCTGTTAAGGAGTGTAGCATTGGACATGGGGAAGAGGGTGGATGTCCATTCCGGCACTTTGATGACTTTCATCTTAGCGCCACCATAAGTAATGCTGGCATCATGTCGGTGACGGACAAGAAACAGATAGATGATCTTGCACGACAAGGGCACGCCCAGGCAGCTTGCCACGCCTTCTTTAAGAAATCGGTTGCAGTGAATCTTGAACATCTGCTGAAGTCGACTGGAGAATGTAAGAGGACAGATAGCAGCTCAGACGACACTGATGTTCAGCCTTCCGTCATGAAGAAATCAAGACTTATCGAGAATGAATGCCATGCAGATGTATCTGATGATGAGAAGGGTCGCAGCACTGTTACTGTACAGGACAGCATTCTTAACAAGAAAAACACAACAAAACCGATAAATATTCAAAGCAATCCAAGTGTGGAAAATACTCCAAGAGGGCGCACTCTCTCCACCAAAGGAGCCTCGCCTGATCAGAAGACTGTCTTGCCCAATGAGAACATGACAAGGCATTGTGCTGGTATCTCCGGCACCCTTCTTAGAAACCCTGTAGGTTCAAATCAGGAGGGCTCCATACCGAACAAACCTACAACAACCCATCACACTGATAGCACCAGCACCCTTCTTAGAAACCCTGTAGGTTCAAATCAGGAGGGCTCCATACCGAACAAACCTACAACAACCCATCACACTGATAGCACCAGCACCCTTCTTAGAAACCCTGTAGGTTCAAATCAGGAGGGCTCCATACCGAACAAACCTATAACAACCCATCACACTGATAGCACCAGCACCCTTCTTAGAAACCCTGTAGGTTCAAATCAGGAGGGCTCCATACCGAACAAACCTATAACAACCCATCACACTGATAGCACCGGCACCCTTCTTAGAAACCCTGTAGGTTCAAATCAGGAGGGCTCCATACCGAACAAACCTACAACAACCCATCACACTGATAGCACCAGCACCCTTCTTAGAAACCCTGTAGGTTCAAATCCGGAGGGCTCCATACCGAACAAACCTACAACAACCCATCACACTGATAGCACCAGCACCCTTCTTAGAAACCCTGTAGGTTCAAATCCGGAGGGCTCCATACCGAACAAACCTACAACAACCCATCACACTGATAGCACCAGCACCCTTCTTAGAAACCCTGTAGGTTCAAATCCGGAGGGCTCCATACCGAACAAACCTACAACAACCCATCACACTGATAGCACCAGCACCCTTCTTAGAAACCCTGTAGGATCAAATAAGAAGGCAACCTCAAGCCAGACTATTACCATCTTGAAAGAAGTTCAGATTGAGAAGCCTTCTGATTACTACAGGAGCTATGTCCGTCTCCTTGGGAGCCTGCATCAACTGGAGGAGTCAAAATTATGACTGATTATATACAATTTAAGACTGTCTATTGAAAACTAACTGAGAGAGTTTCAAAACTTGGAACGTTTCATTGGGACCACTGATTGTTCCCATCAGAAATGTATGTACTAGGAACAGGACGACAAACATTACTGGGAATAAATGCTGTTCCTACAGGTGGGAAAATTTACATTCCTTTAGGAACACTGCATTCCTGAAGGGATTATTTCTAATGGGGCTAGAAATTATTGTGCAATACTGAGTTTTTCTCTTTGGGGGAGACCTTAAGCTAATATGTACACTCAATCTTCAATTACTTGAAATGCTGCTTTTTGTAAATGAAACTGTATAAAATGTTGTAAGGTTTTGCTCAAATAAAATAATAAAATAACCTTTAATCTTAAAACATTCTAGTTTTTATCAATCACAAAAGTTTTTATTGCAGAAACATAAATGTTCCTGAGTTATTGTAAATATCATTATTCATTCTTGTAAAATGTATTTTTACCGGTAATGACACGCAGGGGAAGTCCAAGGATGGCAGCGAGTGAGGGGGTGTGGACTGCACACAGTCATAAGGGGTAGCATGACGCCCCATTTGCCCACTGGATACATCAATGATTATATCATTTATACTGCTGCTTTTTAGCACAATAAAATGATGCACAATAAAATGATGCACAATAAAATGATGCACAATAAAATGATGTTTACACCTTCAAAATAATGATGTTAGGATGATAAAACAGCTTCAATTAACTGACAGATGCACATACTGTGACGCTAATAATACTGTCAATAAAACCTTTTAAAAGGGACAATATCGTCACGATCAATAGGGCATGGAATCAGACTGCCAGTTTTAGATTAACAGGGTGACTGAAAAAAATACCCCACATGAAAAGGTCATGGTAACGTTGCTGCTGCTGCATAAATGAGCCAGTAATTTTTCAGTCACCATGTTCATCTTAAATTAGGACACCGATTCCATGCCATGCTGAAAGTCTGCTCTGATCGTGACGATACTGTCCCTTTAAGTTCAAGGTTGGTAGATGAATATTATATCATTGGACTGATAACTGTGTGGTGGGATTGATGAATTTTGTCATTTTAGTCAAAGTAATGCTAAATGAAAAGGCAAATATTCGTGTGCAGTTTTGTAAAAAAAAAATTAATATTTAAAACAAATTTAATCCACAATTCTTTTTACATCAGACAATTTTCGAAATATGTAAATTATATTCTTTGAAATATTAGCTATTAAAAAGATTTTAAAAACAACTTGTTTACTGTAAGGCAAGATCCACGTGCAGTATTTTATACAAAATTTAAATATTTAAACAAATGTATCCACAATTATTTTTACATTCAGACAATTTTCATTCAAGTGAACCATTTTCAGAATAGACTTAAGTATATATTGCATTCTTTGAAATAATAGCTATTAAAAAGATTTTAAAAAGCAACTTGTTTACTGTATTAATAAACTTGTATACGAGTCATGGGTATGTCATGAGTGTTGATGACAACCGGAATTCTGCTATTAAACCATACCCAACACAGAGCTGCCCGCCGGCGGTGGTGCAAACATCTGGAAGGGATGGTCCCGAAAGTTCGTGCTTACAATATTGAAATTCTCCGCACCAGGTTTTTGGTAATTTACAAGATTTTATGAATTGAAGTGCGCTAGCATTTTATAGAATAGAATAGAATAGAATAGAAATTTTGTCCGCATCATAAAAATACAGAAATTTAGTTTCCATTGGCACATTTAAAAATTTAAAACTACATTTAGTTAAAAACAATAATTTTATCCACAAAAATTACACAAATTAAGAAGACGAAATATACACTCAAACATACAAATGAATAAATACCCCTATTTACGAACAGCCAAGGTGTTAAATAAATGAATGGAGTTGGGAACAAAGGATTGCCTGTATCGAGTAAGGTTTGTGCGGGGAACACAAAGTCTGAGCCCGGATCTATTAAAAACAAAACAGTCAAAAAGTGGATGAGTTGGATCAGATAAAATAAAATGTACTTTAGATATTGCACGTTCCAAGAAGATTTTATCATATGTTGGGAAGGTGACTGAGACCTACAGAGCGCTGGGCCATTTTACGAATGCGCTCAAACCTGTCCGTATTTTTCTGTGAAAGTGAACCATATACACTGACTATGTTAAAAGTAACAATGCTCTGTATTATAGACTGATAAAATAAACGTAAAATCGTCTTATCGACATTGATTGAACTGTTTAAGCTTACGAAGAAAAAACATACGTTGCATGGCCTTGCCAAAAACTACCTGAGTGTTTTTGTTCCAGTTCAGTTTGTCATCTATTACAGTACCAAGGTATTTGTACTCATTAACCCTTTCTAATTCGCTGTCATTTATATAAACAGGTTCATAAACTCCAGTGTTGCGACGAAAATCTACAATCATCTCTTTAGTTTTCTTAACATTAATAGTTAAAAAATGACGATCACACCAGTCCACAAACTTTGCTACCTCCGATATATAACATAGTGCGTCATCTTTTAAGTAGCCTGTAATAACCGTCATCTGCATATTTGATTATACTACAATTTGGACTTGAGCAGAGACAATCACTTGTGTAAAAAGAAAATAACAGCGGTGAGATGACACACCCTTGAGGGGCACCCGTGTTGATTATCCTGACCTTTGAATTAACGTCTCCAATTTTTACCCACTGTGGCCTATTCAGTAGAAAATTAAACATAAAAGGAACCAGTAAATATGCTGCAAGACTTGAATAAGTACAACAAAAATAACCGCTCTGCGAGTACGCGGGGCTGATGATTCATTGCGCACACGTACACTGAGATGAGAGACGAATACTGTTGTTAAAAGTGCAAGTACACGTACACACATGTGAATGTCCCAAGTCTATGTAGAATGTTGATAGACAATGTACTGTATGTAGATATATTAAACTGCATATGTTCCTGAATGTGTTTAAACCGACGCCAGTGTTGGTTAGCATGTGGGATAAGTACAGCTAGTGTAATATGTAAATACTTTTCAAGGTCTACAATGATGTGCCGCTCTGAGTAATTACGCATGACGTGTCTGGTCTACCATAGTATAGATCGAGCATAGAGCAAGACGCCTGCCGACTTAAAAGCCTCTCAGACGGCGTGTGTTCGGAGTGTGTTCTCCGCTGCAAAGCAACGAAGTCGAACATACCATCATGGCGTCTGAACATAACCTTCATGTTCAAACTCGCTATCTGAACTTCATGCGGTGCCGCAAGCATCGTCTGTCGACAATGGTTGTGCTCATGTTTGCTGGTTCCTTCGTTGCTGGACTCCTGTTTCATGCATTTGGTAAGTGTGCCATAATAATTGACCTAAACGTGTAAGGATCATATCGTATCAAAATGAGTATTGGAAAATTGCCCTGAGTGACTGGATGGAAGAAGGAACACAATAAATAATGACTTATTTTCCATTGCATTATCATATACGACTGAGCTATGAGTCCACGGATACAGTTAAGCCAAATGCACGCACCGGCGGAGGGGGGGGACCATAGTCCCCCACCCAAGTAAAATGGAGGTAGCTACCTCCATGATGAGCCAGAATACTTGGCAACTTGGTCTTGAAAACGTTCATATTGCATAAGAGAGTGCTAGAAAGTAGAATCCAAAATGTTCAGCTTATTATATTAGTTATATTACGTTGTGTTCTTAAACGAGGAAATAGTGAAAATTCATTTAGATTGGTTGATTGTAATGTGGAATCACAGAGGTAGTACTAATACTAATAGTATACGGGTAGTGAATTACCAGTGATCACCAGTCAACACCATGGAGGTACGAACTGAATAATGATTTACCACTACAATTGATCGAGCCAATGGTCGAACCATTAGCTCGAACCATAGAGCTAAAATGGCTCAGCAATGGAAAAGGAAACCTTTAATTATTGTCTTCCTCCATGGCCGGCTGGACCACAAGTAATAGTAACCGTATTTTACCATAACGCATTTGTACAAATAATATTCCAATACGGGACCGCGTTTGGAGTATATGATGCCCATGTGCATGCACAGTGTACATACCCAATTGCCCATATAACTAGCAGCTCCGCTCTAATTCTAAAGGATTTATATCCTGTTCACTCAGCGCAGATCAGAGCAAACGTGTACAATGTACATGTCTCTTGTCGTAGAGGTCAGATGTCAAGTCGTAGAGGTCACATGTCACGAATTATTTGTATTCAAAAATTCAGGGCTTGTCTCAAAATTTGCTCAGGCTTGGGTTTTGGCCATCAGTAGAAAGTAATGTACAAAGCCTGCGCCCAGGTAACCATCATCATGGTAGAAAACCTTTCTCCATGATCACCATTTTATTAGTTTAGTCTCCAAATTAACGAATTGTTCCAGTCAAATATATTCAGATTTAATGCCCCTGTTATAATTTATATCTCAATAAAAAATAATGGTGTAAAGTTGGTATCACAAAACTAATTATGGCCCCTCGTTTCACAATGTGCAACGGCGCCGATGTTTTGCTATTTACACTTTTGTTTGCAATATTTCGGTGATTTTGTCCACTGAAGGGATGTCTTTCCAAGAGCGACATCAGGAAGGCGATTTTTTTTTTTTAAGTATGAGGACCATTTGTTTTTCCCCGGTAGACCTTGTGTTTTTCTGAATTCAAGACAAAATATAATTGGGGAGAAGGTTACAATATTTTACTGAGTTTATATGATAAAAATTACTGCTTACAGCCTCACTTTAAAGTACGCTGACTAGCACTTGCCAGGTTTTTATTATTCATATATGATCCATTAGTTACCGGTATGGGATAAGACAATTTGCAAAGATAATAAATGTTTCATATCGAGGATAATCAAACATGGGCGACACGTATATTGTGTTCAGTCATGACAGGGCTGGCACCAGTTGGTCACCAGACGTGTCAACGTGTGATTGCGTGGTTATATAATCAGAAATAGTTCTGTATGTATAGTCTTTTATTATTATTTATTTTATTACATTTTACACTGGCAATCAGATTACATCAATTAAATATAAAACCAAACCCTAATAAACTACAAATACACAAAAATTCATTTTAAACAAAGCCAGTGAATGGTAAGATAGAACAGGTGACCAGCACCTCTACAAGGCCATCCTACCACAAGAAACTCACTAAACATTATATACCTCTTTACACCCCCACCCCCACCCCCCCCCCTTACACCACTGGAGGGCCGCTGAAGCAAGTTAGGACGGAAAAGAACGAAAAAGACAACATTAAGCAACAAATTAAATACGCCGACAGAGAGAGCAATGGCAAAAGGACATCCATGTGCAAATATTATCTTGGGCTTTACAATATTTGCAGATGACGTAGGCCTGGTTACGTCTTGCGACCGTGTGACACGTGATTCTCCATGCAGCTTTAACGTTTCCAGCAGGAAAGTCATGTATCGTATGGACTGATTTAAAGCATCGGGGACCTAAAACCTACAGTCTACTGGCAATGTTCATTTATTTACGTCATGACTCCATCATTCCTGAATGCCGCCAAGTACAATCATAACACCTTTGAAGACTTCGAGGTCGGTTGACCGCGCAGTCAGTTTTTGTGTGTGCAAAATTCGACCTCAAGGGACGTTAAATCGACTTTTCTCGATTAGAATTAAATGATTTATATATGTGTAAGGACACAATACTGACTAACTTTCATGGTGCACAAAATGATCTTGATTTTCTTAAATAATTTGACTATTTTGAACTGTTTTTTATTTTAGATTATATTTGTATATATGTTTAAGAGACAAATAAAGATAAAATAAAGTGTGAATATGTGTTGTGTCACTTTTAATTCACGTTTACAAACCGATTTTATTGCCAAAATGGCATCTAAAAACGGGACATTAATTGAACAAAAGTTCATCAAATCAAACGCTTTACGTATCCCTTATACTTATTTTCCTCACGATGTGCATATAACTTGAGTAACTTAATGAAGAAATAAACTGGCTCCTAAAAAATAAAATAAAAGATTTCACGAAGCTCAAAAATGATCGCTAAATCTGTGTTCACGTTAGTTACACATCGTGTCCACCAAATCATACGATGTTAAAACGGCCAGATTTTTTTTTTATACAAAACTCATCCTTACCAAACTAAGCCATTTTTTATTGGGAATAAGCTACATAATCATGGTGTAAACAGTTTTTTGCTTTGACTTTTATTGTTGGGTACTAGACTGAAAAGTGGACACCATGTAACTTACGTTAACTTTCACACGCCAATCGAGAAAATACAACAGGGAGGAAAATCTACTTGGCACATCACTTGGCACATTATCTCTCCAATGCTATTTTCAAGTATACAAGGGTGTCCATTCTCATGACTTCCAAGTAAATTACAACTTTCCACCAATATTTTTGTTCACCCCCTGTGTCCCATTTTTGTAAGCCAGTATTGTGTCCTTACACATATCTGAATCTGATTTAACCTTAAACAATCGATACGAACTTTTCTGCATTTTTGTTGGGTCAACAAAGCTGAACTTTTAGACATCGAACAAAAAAAATCGAGAAACGCATGACAGGCCAAACCAAAATTTATAAAAATGAACGAATTTACGACGTGCGGATAATGGCTTCAAATGTATATCTGTCTGATGGAGAGTGACTCCTTTCTGATAGAAAGAGTTATATAAGCCTATTTCGAAGAAACAGACACCATTGATATTTTGTTTTCTGCTCAAATTATTCATTTTGGGTCGAATTAAATGAAACATGTGAGCAGTCACTTTGACCGAAACGTTAACCAGCTTTGACACGTGTCTTCAGAACTCCTCTCATAGAGTAATTGAGGGACGTACATGATCTCATTCTCTTCAAACATAATCTCAAGACACATCCTTTCCATCTTGCTTTTGATCAAACAGTGTGACTTCATCTTGGTCAGCGCCTTTGAATTGTCTCCTTACTTTCTGGGGACACTGTCGGGGGGCCTTTTATGTTATTAACTTTCACACGTCGGAATATGTGCTAAACATATTTCACAAGTAGGTTCGCATAAAGTATGCACGCTGGATGGGTAACCCGCTTAAAATATAGTTATAAATAAATAAACAATGAAAGTGTCGTGACCAATGATGTACTCATCAGCCTGTCTCCTTACAAAGGTCATGGTAAAGGCGATGTTTATATTCATAACGAATCAGACACGTTAATCTAAACTATATATCGTTCAAGTTCAAATTTGCGTCCTGGTAGACCTTGATATGATCCACACAAACGCACCCAACCTTACAGACTGGACAAGTCTATTTCGCAGATGTTTTTAAGCTGACGTGTCGTTGGTATGACACCAGGGCCGAGGAATATGCAAACTATTTGTACGATATATAGCATATATATATATAGCATATATATAGCATATATATATATATATATATATATATATATATATATATATATATATATATATATATATATATATATATATATATATATATATATATATATAAAACTGACAAGAAGCAATGATTTTGCTAAAACATGACTGTATTAAATTTAATTATATATAAAAATCGCATTGCCCTTTCATAGTTCATAATCAGTTAAGTCATTATATTCTTGTGATTATCAACAAGAATAATGTTAACATTACTGTCCTTATTGTCTGGTCAGTAATTTTGACGTTTTTGCCTGTCACTATGGTCATGATCCCTTTTGGTCCGTGTGTGTCTGGCAATTTATTCATTTTAGCCTTTAACATTTTTTTAAATATAATTTCTACATTTTTGTATGTGTTGGGATCTTTTACATTTAGCTTGTTCGTTAAACGCCTAGGAGCACGTCTTCATGGATTTAGTTGCTATATAAATGCTTTCATTATTATTATTATTATTATTATTAGGACTATTATTATCATCACTGTGTTTTAGATTGAGTGGAGAATGAAATAATTTATACTGAACAGTATACAGCTATACATTAGTAAATGGAAAGTGAAGCTATATTTCCTATTTTAGTAAAGAGCCGATTCAATTACGGAGACCAATTCGAGTGATGACAAAAAGTCACTCAAGGTTGAACTGATAGGCCGAATATAATTATCTTTTAGTTAAAATGGTTGCATACTATTTAAAATGATCTGAAAAGAAATTGTGTGATAATATTAACTATATATAAAAACATATTTGGTTAATACGTACTGAATATTTACGCTGACTTCTATACTTCTTGTGCCACACATTGCTCTACCCATGTTTTCTTCCTCCATGCTCTACCCGACTCCCATGGGCTATCACGTTATAACAGAAATTCAGTCATCCCAACACAAATTTGCCTCGGGTGATATTGTCATTGTGAGTTATTTATGGGTGATTTTTTTCGTAACAGTGCCTGGACATAATCCGTGCTGAAATATAAACCGCATGCCACGCAACAGAAAAAACAGTGATATAGAATTAATAAGGAAATATCACGCGGGAAACGAACTAAGATTTTGTTTACACTTGTTTACACTGTTAACGTGTAGATTGTGTTTGTAATGTATATAATACAACATTGTCTGTCTTGGTTTAGGTTTGACAGGTTTTCTCTAGAGGGAATTTCCAATAGCTCTTCTATCTTCAAATGGAAGATGTATAATATAATTCATCGGATATCTTCAGCTGTCAGTTATAACGCATTATATGTGTATCCATTCATCTTACGATGTCGTCTTATGCTGCGATGAGGGGGCAAGACAGTGCATTTATTTGGTCACAATGAATGTGTACTGGACTTACGGAACCTCCAGCCAACCCCATGAAGAGTCCCCACCTATAGTTGTCGAATTTAATGGGTAGGCTATACAAAAAAATTAATCCGACTAGTGGATATTAACTGTTTTGTGATATTATTATTTTAGTACCTTTTTTCAGCTAAAATTATTTCGTTTTGTAAATTTACAACCCCTTTATATTTATTGTATTCATTTCAGGACATATGCATGTAGTATGGTGGGAAGGAACCACGTTTGGACAGGCCGTCGAGCGTCGTGTCACACATAAGGTACAAGACACTGATTTTCCATGATGCCATCTTTGTTTATTGGCTCCCTGTACCCAGTAACGATTATAAGTGCTAATTCTCAATACATACAAGGAGTCAGGCTAGTTTTCCTTCCAGCCTCGTTTTGGTCACGTGAATTTGTATGGAAGAAAAACAAGATGGCTGACGCGTGATCAAATGCTTTACCCTGTTTAAGCACATATAGTACTTGGATGCTAACAATTTTAAGATTTGAAAAGGGAGACGGGTTAGGAGCCTACAGGGGAATACTTCTCACAAAAAATATGTTGTTAATTTAAATATTAGACAATGTTAATCATTGTTATAGTACAACTTGTACAGATACATTCGAGTTTTAAGTGAACGGATAATTATTTCACATTACGTACACGAAAATTCAAGAGAGCAGCTTTCTGTCGGCGATCTGTTCAATTTATCATTCACGTTCATCACACGTTTTAATTTTCCGTAATTATCTTTTCCAGGTACCGTGTAACGCGACGTGTAGATGGCGCCAGGATCAAGTCACTAGAAAACAGCGCGTCTCAACTACATGTAGTTTATACAAGAACACGACCAGCCTCAAATTTACTCTCACCCCGAAAGTGCTGAAAAACCTTAATCACCTGTTGGTGCTAGACTCACATAAGTTGATTTATTGTTACATCCCTAAGGTTGGTTGCACCAATTGGAAACGGATCCTACTTGTGCTTAGGGGGATATACAACGATACCAGTATGATAGAACAGTTTCAGACGCACCAGATGACGGCCAAGTACATTAAACCACTTGCCGATTACTCGATAAAAGATGCGAATGAGAGATTATCGAATTACACCAAATTCGTGTTTGTGCGCCACCCCTTGGAAAGAATTCTCTCAGGTTACCGGGACAAGTTCCAGAAGGATTATCCTTCTAGCACCTCTTTCAGGAAGAACTTCGGCCCGAAAATTGCGAATTACGGCGGCCCCAAAGTCACTCCCTTGCGACCAGATGGCACGCTGAATGTGACATTTGCTCAGTTCGTCCGGTACGTCGGCGATCCCAAAAATTCGTTCAGCAACGTAGGCCCGACGGAACATTGGAATGACATGTACCGGATGTGCCAACCTTGCATGATTAATTATGATATCATTGGGAAGTTTTCAACCTTGCACGAGGATGCCGATTTTACGTTGCGGGTCGCAGGGCTTAATAAGAAGATATCGTACCCCAAATCGACTAACCCGACGAACAGCTCAGACGAGGCGCACATAACGAGTTTTTTCTCTAACCTACCATCCGCCGACATTAAGGCCTTGCTAATTCGTTACGTCATTGACTTGGACCTGTACGGGTTCAAGATCCCACCTTCGTTAAAATCCGTTCTCGCCAAAGAAACCTGACGTGTATACTTCTGTATAGTGCCTTGAGTAATGAAACCTCAATGATATTATTCGTGCAAAAGAAACAAACAAACAAATATGATGGCACAATGTTGTGCAAGTACAGCCAAATACCTTTTTGTAAAATGTTGGATTTCACACACCAGGGAGACGAACCGTCCATTTCATTTCAGTAAGAATTTTTGTAAATTGAGTAAATTTTGACAAATTAAAAAACTCCTTGTCAGAATATTGTCATAAATATAACATTTGCTTTATTAAAACCACTGTTTAAAAAATGTGGACGAAACATTTCTGTGGCATCATGGCTGCTGTTTTTGCCTAATCCTTGTTTCGTTTTTGTTCTATGAAACACGATTTTGATTTTGAAATGCGCTGAAATAAACATGCTCTCGATACGCTGGACATTTAAATATGATATTTTGATTTATATAAAATTCTATAAACATATGTTGGTTAATAGTTATGTTAATAGTTAATAGTAAGTTTGTGAAAATCCATGCAGCAGTCCGTTTCGTACTATATACTATACCGTGCAAAAACTGGGTGATAACACAATTGGTGTCAACGTTATGGTGTTCATAGGTGTATACATTGGGCCCCATGTACCGGTACTTAATTTTGTTACAATTTTACTAGAATGTGATTTTTTTAAAATATCGAACAACAAATGGTCGAACTGTGAACAACTCGGATTCAGCAAAATAAAAAAAAATTGCAACAATTACTTTTTGTACTATATTTTGATTTGTTTTGTACAAGTCCTTATGTTAAAGGGGGACTGACATCCTTTATTGTGTGTGTACTTAAGGCGTTTTGTAATAAAATATTGTTTTTGAGACCCACCTGTGTCTATTTAATCATTGATTTATGAGTACAAGTATTTTAAAACAATGTTTGAAGTGTTTGGTGGAAGCTTCATTTGCATAAGATATGTGACGTCAGGTCGGGAAGATCCGATGTGTACATGATGTACATATACATACAAACGTTTCACACACGTAGCGTCGATTTCATTTCTTTCGTGATTTTTGTTTCCGGAACTAATAAAATGCCGGGAAGATGTGTTTCTGCAGGATGCAGCAACACCACCAAAGACGGTGTTAGCCTTCATCTGTTCCCAAGTGACCCAAAAATCGCCGTATTTGGACGAGCAAAGTTCGACTGACAAGAGTAAAGTGGTCAGGTCCATCGGCTCACATAGTTTTGTGCAGCGATCATTTTGAGCCGAGTTTTGAGCCGAATTTCTCTTCCCGACATGACGTCACGAACAGCTCCTCCGTAAAAGTGGGGGGCATTTTTACAATGGAAAATAACACTCAAAAAAAATAAAAACACAAAACAAAAATTGTATTGATCTTTTACTGATATAAAAGAATAAAACGATCACATATTTAACTGTTTGATTTAAATCCATGTCAGTCCCCCTTTAACCCCTGCAATTGATTTCTCCAATGAGCTGTCCAAGGTTTTGTATTTTCGTCTGTGAACTATTGCTGAATCCAATAATTGATTTGCTCAATGCCTTCCTAAGTAAAATTTGCATGGTGAAAAGGATAAGTAAAGACTGCGGTGACACCATGTAAACATTCTATTTTGAGTATTAATTAGTTCTGAAAAGAACTGGTGGTTACAATTCGACGTTTAATCAGTATGGTCTGGTCGTACCTTCAGGAGAACACTGGGAGACGCTGCTGCTGGTTATGCGCTAACACTGGGTTGATGAAACTGGGATCCTTGGAGTGGGGGGAGGGGGAAAGAGTGTGTTCACTGAACTGAATCAGTTAGTAATAAGCACATTGGGAAAGAATGCCTTCTGCAAGCCCCTACTTCCCTTGAAGGCTGATAATTTTGAAATTTATCCTGGTACGCCGATACAATTCTCTCAAAAGGCTCAATGCATTCGTTTCATAATATTGTGAGTTTGCTTCGTGAAGTAAGGTTACGGAAATAGCTTGATGTCAGTAGGATTAGTGCTGATCATCAATGGCATCCATGGAGTTGGATACATTATTGAGTACAAGGAAACACATGCTTCCAGGTTTTTTTGTGTGTGCAGCCGGTATAACCAGTAGTTGTGAAAGAACCACTGAGCTGGTACAGTAACGGTGGGGTGTATACGAAATTCCAATTCAGCCTCGCCCGCCCCAGCAGAAAATTTTAAAGATTAATCCCCTAATGGTTTTGGCTTGGAACCTTTTACATTACATTACATTACATACAATTCTCTCAAAAGGCTCAATGCATTCGTTTCATAATAATTATTGTGAGTTTGCTTCGTGAAGTAAGGTTACGGAAATAGCTTGATGTCAGTAGGATTAGTGCTGATCATCAATGCATCCATGCATCCATGGAGTTGGATACATTATTGAGTACAAGAAACACATGCTTCCAGGTTTTTTTGTGTGTGCAGCCGGTATAACCAGTAGTTGTGAAAGAACCACTGAGCTGGTACAGTAACGGTGGGGTGTATACGAAATTGAAGTGCCTTCTATTATACGCTTCACACTACTTACACGGATATTTTCAAATTCTAATTTTAGATTTAATATCAGGGAGAGCGCGAACGCAGTCCCCACTATCAGAAATTGTACTCCCGAGTTCCCCACATTTGGGGGAATCGCAAGGGTCAACCCAGCCGAGGTGCAATGGCCGGGCCTCGCCTTGGGAGAACCGCCTCCTTGATCACGGTATCTCCTGAGCCAGGTAAGTATGCTTAAAAACAGTTTTTTCCGAGTTCACTCTAAAAACTTACAACCTCATACCTATGGTGTGTGTTCACACGCGCTAGCGCTTTACCGATAAAAAGACCGGTTTGATTGCTACGTTGCGCATGCGTGTTTCTCTTTGATATGTAAATTAAAATCATGATGAATCATAAATGGGCGGGGCTTCCACGATGGTTGCATAAATTATATTCATAATATAATAACGTACAGCCTGCCGTATGTATGGAGGTCGAAAAGTGGACATCTACTTTTCAGCTTTCTAAACAATGAAAAAACAGATTGAACGTTGTTGGCTAGAGCATTTTTCTACTTTTCTACTTTTCTGCTTTTCTTCCACCTAAAAAGTAGATTGAACATTTTGGTAACATCCATTTTTCTACTTTTCTACTTTTCAATTTCAAGAATAGCATATTTTACATGTTCACCTACACTGGCGTATGGCGGTCAAAAAGTGGACATCTGCTTTTCTGGTTTCCTACAACCAGAAAAGTAGATCGAACGTTTTGGACAAATCCATTTTTCTGCTTTTCTGCTTCCCGAAAAGCAGATTAGACGTTTTGTCACACAGTGGCCTAAAAGTGGACATCTGCTTTTCTGGTTTCCCACAACACGAAAAGTAGATCGAACGTTTTGGACGAATCCATTTTTCTGCTTTCCTGCTTCCCGAAAAGCAGATCGAACGTTTTCTCAACAGTGGTCTAAAAGTGGACAAGTCTGTTTTGCGCTTGAAGAAAAGCAGATTGAATGATTTGATAAATCTACTCCAGATCCCTTATCCACAAAATAATGGACGAGTCCTACCAATGCACCAAAACGATGCATTTGATAAGAGTGCTGAAAAATAGGGGGCGGCACATCACAGATCAAACGGAACGCGCCTACCTGGCGCCTACGTCGGACATGTATTGTGACAGTGGGATTAGTCCATTATTTGTGTGGATATATATATAAATGGTAGCACTTTTAAGACTAACTAAACTTAAAAATAGGCATAAGCTTTCATAGCTACAGCTACTTCATCAGATGCGTGGACAGGGAGTAGATTTATCAAATCATTCAATATGCTTTTCTTCAAGCAGACTTGTCCGCTTTCATTACATCTTTATGTTCGTGTACGTTTTACAGAGGATGAGGAAATATGTGAAAAGGCTGAATAAATTAGGTGACCCTGATATGATTTATTTCAAAGAGAATTAATATGACACCTTAAAACCATAATTAACCCATGCCAGTTGCATAAAATAATTTATTGTCAAAGGAGTGGAGGGCTAATGGGGATAATTAAAAATGTTCAATTCCAATGACCAACCCGACCTCACCTCAACCAATTCAGCCTCGCCCGCCCCAGCAGAAAATTTTAAAGATTAATCCCCTAATGGTTTTGGCTTGGAACCTTTTACATTACATTACATTACATTACATTACATTACATTACATTACATTACATTACATTACATTACATTACATTACATTACATTACATTACATTACATTACATTACATTACATTACATTACATTACATTACATTACATTACATTACATTACATTACATTACATTACATTACATTACATTACATTACATTACATTACATTACATTACAACAAGTATTTATCATGCGCCATTCCCGAGAGGCTCATGGCGCTTACAAAAGTTAATATGACATAATAAATACAAATCAGGATAGAATAAGACATAAATTGATGCAAAATTAATGAGGAAACAAGTGAGTTTTAAGAGCCTTCTTGAAGGCATTAACAGAAACAGATTGTCTGATATAAACAGGAAGATTGTTACATAGCTTGGATGCACAAACAGTGAAATATCTATCACCAGCTTGGACTCTTGTGATAGGATATTCAAGGCGGAGATAGTCATCTGTTGATCTTAAATGCCTATTTGAATCCACCAAATTCCAACACCATGCATGGGCTATATAGTACCGAGTCCATCAAAATGCAACACAACCAGCAGTTTGATGGGTTTGGGGTGGTTAGGGTTAAGAATTTTACAATTAAGAATAATTACATTTTGAGAACATAGTTTGGAAAAAAAATTCCAATTTGAAGAAATTTTAGGGAGTATTTCTGAAAACAATTGAATATTCTTCGATCGCGACATAAATTGCTACACTCGTGCAATTCTGTAGTCTACAGTCTACAATAATTGGCCATTTCATTGGGCGAGAGTCGACAGTCTACAATAAATCTACGAACGCTGATTGGCTTAGAGTCTACAGTCTACAATAACGCCACCTCCGTCATTAGCATAAAACAGCGGATCGAATCTCGTTTGCGCGCGTCGCGTTGTGTACGTTACCACGGTTTTTCGACTACGCTCAGACTGAACATAATCAAATTACGTTTTCATCAGTGTTAAAGCTCCCAATATTGTTCCTGATCTGGTGTCTGAAAGGTAAGAACATAACATAGATTGTGTGATAGATTGTGTAATAAATTCCTTGAGAATAATGTCCGTCTTGTCACTAAATATTTGAGTGCAAAATTTAAAGAAAACTTACTCGTTAGTTAAAGGTACTTGCACACATTTAATGGCACACAGTACGTTGTGTGGAAAACACCGTCTGTGTGCATATTTATATTGTGTAGGCCTACAATGTACATGTACATGTGCAAAAAGCTGTTGTTTGTCTTATTTTCTACAAAAACCTCCTCCAACTGAGGATTTGAATGAAATGTATAAAAATCAATATTAAAAGCCAATTATTTTCATTCAGCTTGTACCCTGGCAGACTTTAAATTCAATAAATTGCAAACCAACACAGGCAAATGTTTACCCGCACATATCCTACTGTCCCTTTGTAGGTGCCAATAATTTCTTGTTCATCAATGACTTCACTAATTAACACAACACAAGTCTGAGTCAGAGTACGAGTACAACACAAAACAAGTCTGGGTCAGAGTACAAGTTGGTTTTGGTATGAGTTGACAACATAGCATTGAGGAAGAATATAAATAAACATACTCTAAGACTGTTTAAAAAAAGGTATTTTCAAGAGACAAATATGTTTTTCTGAACACTTCACTTCCATAATATACAATGTATTATATCATCATGGAGTAAACAATACCATAAAAATTGTGTCAATGTCATTCTTATATCCGAGTGCAATATTGACAAGTGTCTGTACCCGTCTCAAGATTTTCGAAATAAAACATTTTCCGAAATGTGGGAAATGTACTATAAGTACAAGACGATGTACATGAAGAACCCAGAGGCTGCTTCTCCAGAAACAACATCAATGTGCAAGAAGGCATATGAGTTGGTGAGGCACTGGTTGTTGATTCCTAAAAACAGCATAACCACCCAGCTTATGAGAAGGTTCCGCCAGTACGTCATTGACAAGAATGATTCTACAGTGAGTACAAGTTAATTAAGATAATCACTATGCTAAAGTGAAGTCCTCTGCAGTGGCGTAAATCCGTGTTGAAAAGTGGGGATGATTTTGAAATTTTGGTACATTACCACTGTGAAATAGCAAGGAAAAACATCATTATGCGAAAAAAGAGGTGCGTGCGAGTGTGCATTGCGAAGTCTTGGAGCCCCCCCCCCCCAAATAATAATCTGTGGATGAAGATGCTCTCTTGTGCATCCTCTGCCTTTCTTGGTCTTATCTTTTGAGCAGGATTAGCTTGAACTGTTTGTTGTTTTATTTGTTTCCAGCTGTCCAAGTTCTTGAAAAAATCAGAGGGCTAAAATTAGGGAACCGTACAATTTAACCTGCATCTTGAAGCCTACAAAAGGGCTTGGGGTCCTTGGGAAAATTTTGCAGATTAAGATACTCGTTGGTGCATTCTCAGCCTTTCTGAATTATCTTTTGAGGCACAGTTTGATCTGTTAGTGTTTTCCCCCTACTTATGTTCCCTTTTTGGATTAAAAATTAGGGGCGCTGCATGCACCTCTTTAATCCGCCCCTGAATGTTTCCATAATTAAAACGCATTTTACAACACAATAAGTTTTAATTTATATTATAATTTATAGAAACACATAATAAATGTTTCATTTTTGCTGGTTTACTTTTCATAAATTAGTCAAATATTAGGCCATTTTTTCTTCACCATTTGGCAAAATCTGGGGGATGATACCATGGCCCATCCGCCCCCCCCCCCCCCGGTCCAAAAAGTTGGGGGATATATCCCCCCATCTCCCCGGTCCTCTGCATTACATTCTACAAACAACATCAACACCGGCGGCTTGCCATCCAACACAATGCTAATGATATGTATTCCTAAAGTAAGGGCTTTTTGTGGGTAAAGTCCGCCACACGTGTTTTTAAAAATGCAAATTTAAAGTTGCTTAAATACTATCCCTTCTTATAATCATATCACGTTTTCTAAGGATATTGTGATAAGGGTGTGTGTAATAATTTCATTTAAAAAATGTGATCTTTCCTTATGGTAAACAATTCCTTATGTTTATTTTCCCCGCAATCTACTCCAGGCACAAGTAGTCACACTCAATCAACCTGCCCATCAAGTGTATACCATAAGTCATTGTTATCACAAAGACTTCAGACAGCTGTGCAGCAAAATAAATCATTCTCTGCATCACAGACGCAAAAGTCAGCTACATCATTCACGTCCGAGCAACAGAAAACAGCAAAAGAAATCGGCCACATTATCTGCATCACAGACACAAAAGTCAGCTATACATCATTCACGTCCGAGCAACAGAAAACAGTGAGGCTCATCAAGTGCATTATCACAAAGTCTTCCAACAGCTGTGCAGCAAAAGAAATCGGCCACATTATCTGCATCACAGACACAGAAAGCAGGCTCTTCATCACTTAAATCTGACCCAATAGGAGTGCCAGCCCCTCAGCCACCATCATCCCATTTTCACATATGTTTCATTAATCATTTAAAGCTCTTTAAAATTCCTCAAAGAATAAAGTGTGCATGTCTGTTTTTCTCAGTGGTTTCTTTTTAACAATAGGTGTACCCATTAATTTGAGTCGCGTTCACAAATTTGTTATTTGTTATTAAAACATCCAATGTTTTCTTTATGTCTTCAGATCTGCAAAAAGTTATCTGGTGCAGGTCGGGGAACATCGGAATGGTTCACCAGCATTGGTAATGAGCACAGACAAATTGTCACCTTTGTATACTGACATGCGACGAATCACAAGACAAGCTGACACCAATGGCAGGAGTAGTCATGGCTCAATATGAAAAAGCTAGTCAACCTTCTCCGCAGGTTATGTACGTTGACCGAGGGTGCTGTCGGGACCACGGTGCTACGGCCTTGGAGAAGCTTTTTCATACCTGGATAGATTCAGGGATGGTTGTCCGACTTGATGCATGGTACTGGATGCATCGGTTTGATTGTGCTGTTCGAACAGAGAGCCATCCCAAGTATGCTCTCTTCAAGTCTGCCCTGTCTGGTGCGCTGCTTGCCTACAACCGTCAAGATTTGGACTTTCTCATCAAGGCTGTGCGTGCTGGGTCTCCTACCAATTACAATTAATTGTCAGATGAAGATGTAATGCGGCTTCACATCTCAAACGAAGTCCTCAAACACTACATCAGGAGGATAACTCTTGGTGCTCGTGAAACCTTCAGGCGTGTCAATTATATTATTGATACACTAAAGGGGAATGCAGGATGTGATGAGGATGTAATCTCTCTGTTCAAATCATCAGAGGCCATTGATGAATGCTGGGATGCACAGCAGAAGCATCTTGAATGCTTGCAAGATCCTCCAGGGATGACCATGTATCGTGTGGCAAAGCTCTCAGTCAAAAACGGTGTTCAGCTGCCCTACTATGCAGGAGTGCGTGGAAACAACAGCCTGGAGGGATTTCATGTCCATCTCCCTAGTATGATACCAGGTACACTTTGATCAACTTCGATCAGTAAAATCTCTACTTTACAAATTTCATCATCTATGGAAAGTGCTCAAAGCCTCCCTTTATATTAAGATCTTTTGAAATTTAATTTCTAATCAACATGAAAAAAAAACTTTGATCCGAAAAGTTGCCATGTTTGAGAAAATGTTATCTTTAAAAAAAAGTACATTGGAATTTAAACAGGCTGAAAGTAGCTTCTCACACACACAAATACATATATTACAAAGTATGTCGCCTTTTTGCTGTTTCCTCATCAAAAAACGTGAACATCACCCAAAGATTAGTTTACAGAATTGTCTCTTGAGAACTATTGCTAGAGCTCATGCAAATCCAGTGATGAATAAGTTGTTAAATTTATTTGATTGAACATGATCAACAAAATTGTGAATATTTAAATTGTGCTTTTACAGGACCTCGATGTTCAGCCCGACCCTGTAATTTCTCGATGGAATTCAGACCGGGAAGCAGATGCAGCGTTTGAGAGAAAGGGTAGGAGGAACAGGATCTATTCTTCAGCATTGATCCATCGGCTGAACAACTATTGCAAGGCTCTCTTTGGTGAGGAGGTGACCGAGGAGGAAAACTTCTTCCCATCCGCTAAACCACTGATGAACTCCTGGGTTTAGAATACCTGTTCAAGCAAAGCACCGGCAGCACAGCTGAAGTAAATATCACCTCCTCTGCAGCACTTCAGGATGACGGCCCAACTGAGGAAGAAGAGGTGACAACAGACGCTGGTGTTGGGGATCCTAATGATGATGGATATGACAGTGAAGATCACCAATCTAAAACTACTCCTATAAACCCTCTCCATGTAGTGTTGACGAGCAATGAGAAAGCTGAAGATTTTGATCCTGCTTGTGTGAGTAATAACTGAAAAGAAGTTTGGGGGTTCTTGTTGAAATTGAAAAGTTGCTGCCAAAGAAAAAAAATTGTTCTAACCTCTTACTATAGAACGTTTGTAAATCCTTCAAAATAATACACCAAGGAGGTGTAGTGGATTCATTGTCAAAACCAAGGGGACATCAAAACCTTTGTTATAGTATGTATTTGTTTCTTTTGCAAAATCAAACACCTGCTCGAGAATCCTAATTAAACACAGCCACATTTTGTTATCAGTCCAGCTTGTACCAGTGTCGTACATAAACGAATTTTCTGTCAATTTATTTTTAAGGTTGTTTTTATTGAAATCTTTGTTTTCCCCTTCTCAAACACAGGAAGATGTTTGTAGCTTGAACCCACTTCCCGGCTTCCACCAAGTGGAAAAGCTTAGCCTGCTTTTAGCGGACATCGCTGAGGAAGAAGGACGTCTTGCACTCACAGCTGAGGTGAGGAAGAAAGTTTTTGAGGCTTGGGGAGAGCTAAAGGATCACGACAAGTGCCCCCAAAATTCCATACAGTGTATAAGACCCATTGGGGAAATACACTGTATGGACGCACAAAGCGTGACAGCTTGACCGAAGCTGCTATTACACAGAAAATAAAATTCCGAAACGCCTTCACATCAGCCCAACCTATCGATGCGAAGAAAAACAGGCTGGTATACTGCACGGTCAAGCAACTCTGGCTCCGTTGCAGTAATCAATCCTCACCAGACAAAATACGAATCACAAAAATGTATGAGCGGATGCATCAAAGAGTAATGGTGGATGACCCGGTGCTGAGCAAGCTTAGCATTCCGCTGCCGAGGATTAATTCCAAGTCTGTTCGTGATTATATCAGACGACAGGAGGCACTAGCAAGCATTGGTACAACAAACCAGGGTATTGACTTGACCCATCGCTACCAGAGCATATCCAGTGAGCCACTGCCTGATGCACCCCAATTCCCAGCAAAAAGAAGTCAACCAAACTGGCCCGAGACAACGTACCCTGAGATTGACTGCTGAGCTGGGACGAAAATCACAAAATCCAAGCAGGACATTTTAGAACTACGTCGTCGGCCAATACCAGCAACCCAAACGTTGGCTTCACTAGCTGGTTCTTCTGGTGTATGTAACAGCTGTTGGTTTTGCTGGAGACTCATCCACGACTACTTTGCCCACTCCATCAACTCGGCCTTCATCGACTGATGACATCACTTTGCCAATACCATCAACCCAAACGTTGGCTTCACCATGGAGCTATAAAACGGCCGTTTTATAGCTCCATGGCTTCACTAGCTGGTTCTTCTGGTGTAACAGCTGTTGGTTTTGCTGGAGACTCATCCACGACTACCGCATATAAATTTACATATAAATCAAAGATTTTTATTAAGTGTCATATCTCCTGAACTACATGACATAATCTTTGCATTTGTAGATCATGAATTACTAATGGTTCACTTTATGCTCAGACATGACCCCATTTTTACCCTTCCTTCCAGTCCACACTTAAATGAAATGAAAAAAAATTGTTATACAGCCAAAATATGGTTTGGTACTTGGATATGTGCCATGGTTTCTATGTACTATATGAAATCATCAAAGATCCTTTTGGAATGAAGGTTTGATGACGTCATGCTTTGTAGTTAGTGACGGGTTTAAAAAGGCTGGTTTTTCCATCTCACACTTTAATACACTCTAAAAACTCCCGGGTCAGATTTGACCCAGAATGGGTCAAATCTGACCCATACTCCGGGTTGGATATGACCCGACACTTTCCGGGTCAGGATGACCCGTAAAGTTGGGTCAGATTATTTGACCCGGAAAACGGGACAAATAATCTGACCCAACTATTCGGGTCATCCTGACCCGGAAAGTGTCGGGTCATATCCAACCCGGACTAACGGGTCAGATTAATGTTGACCCGGATTCCGGGTCTAATGAGATAAGCATGTCTTCCATGTATTTAAGAAGCCTTATCTATGGCAAACAATCAAATAAAACAATTTTTTTGTTTTTTATGTAACATTCAGCTTGAACTGTTAAATTTCTATAGTAAATTGCCATAAATAAGTGCATCTTTCTATAAGGAACACATGCTTACCTTGTTAGGACGGCCTAGAAGACAACACAATGTAATTTGAAAGGATAACTGTAAAATGAAAAGAAACAAACAATAATGAAATGATCTTCTGATTGTTATATGTATTTATTTCTCTTTAACTGTTTAAAATAATGTTCATAAATAGTCATTTTAAAGTTATTGTTTAAAGGTGGCAATATCGTCACGATCAACAGGACATGGAATCAGAGTTCAAGTTCTATGACTGAAAATAATTTACATTTACTTTGCTTTTTGCTGACAGAGTGCTCAGTGCTCAATACTCAGTGTTTCTCAAATTCATTTAGGCAGAAAATTGTTAGGTAACTGATTGCGAAAATGTTTGAGTATACATGTACATCCCAATGCTTTTACTTGGTAGGTGAATCCTTGCTCAACTAAATCACATCTCAGAGTATTTCAACCCAGGTATGGAAAGCACAGAGTAATTAAATGTATACGAAGCACAATGAAACAAAGTCACATATTATGCTGCCATGTTTGTAAATAAACATTGTTATATGTAGGCCTACATGTAGTCATCTTTTGTACATGTATCTTGGGTCAATTATTTCAATTATTACCTGTGACAAAGTAAGCTTGGATAATAAAAGCAATATAGTAAATGTGTCAGATAACACCAAACATATTCCTATGTGTTATTTTGTTATGCTTTAGTTGTGTGTCCACAACACAATTTTCAAATAAGCGGACTTGTATTCAATTGGCAAGGTGACAAATAATGAGAAACTAAGTAATTCCTGAGGATTTCTTTAAAATTATAATATGGGACCTAAATTAGCTCCATGGGACCTAAATCAGCTCCATGTGACAGGGGTTCATGAACTTTGAATAAGAACAAAAATATTATTTCCACCTTAGCTCTCTTTATTATAAACTTTACTTTATTTCATTAAATCAGCCTCAAATTTGCCTTTAAGATGAAATGAAAATGAATGGTTACTACATAACAGTGGGGTTTCAATAAAAGGAAGATTGAATCACATTACAATTTGCATGATTTAGACAAGACAAGTACCTTTAAACGCACTGATCAGTGCATAGATTCATTCATAAATTTACTCATTAGGTGGCGTTAAAAATTCCGGGGTGCTGATTGGTCAAGGATTGCACGAAGAACCAGTCGAACGCCTTCCCCACAGTATCGGTACAGCGGCATTTGTGCGTACGAGTACGAGGTGACCTTTGCTTGACCGGCCTATTGTAGACTGTAGACCACTGATCTCTGTTATAGTATAAAGCCCCTTTCACACTAGACGTATTTCCCGGGAAATTCTGGTCGGTCTGTTCACACTTCAAAAGCTACTCCCGGGAAATTCCCGGGAAGTAGCTTATTCCCGGGAAATAATTACCCCTGCTCGGGAGTAGGGTTAAACGAGTTTTTCCTGGGAAAAGTGTTTTTCCCGGGAAATAGCAACTAGTGTGAAACGAAAGCGGGTATAACTTACCCCACTTTTGCGTCGCGGATGTTGGGATGTCAACATGTCTTGAAAGGTCAGCGAGGTCACAAATAGCGCGCCAAATAATTCGCGCGGAAATATCTCGTGTTGTATTTCAGTACTTTTGAAACTTTCCATCTTAAAATATAAATATCTAAATCTGTAAAATAACGCGATATATTTAGTTTTATAGAATGTGAAGAAATGGTTTTAGAATTGAATAAAAGAATTGTCGCGGACAAGGCTATGTCTCGTTTACATGTATTTATAATGGTTAGGTACCAGTCTCCCTTTTCTCAAGCGGCATGCGTGTACGGTAGCATTGTCTTCGGTAGCATTCCGTTAACTCATAATTATAATTATAATATAAATATTATTTGTCATATAATATACTGGTATAATAATATATAGCACGCGAAACTGATGTGATGACACGTTTGCAGGAGGCATTTTGGTCGCGACGCGTTGCATGGGAAACAGTCACAACAACCCGGCCGTGGTGCCGGTGGGTGCTTGAGCGCATGGCCCAGAACATTTTCAACTTCCGCATGGGCCGATTTAGTTTAGCGCATTTCCCGGTATTTGATTGCGAGTGTGGAAACGACCATGCATATTCCCGGGAAATAATGTTCCCGGGAGTGACCAGATAGGTAGGTCGTTGGGGTGTTGGAGAGGTTAAAAACTCCTGGGAATTTCCCAGGAATATTTTCCCCGGGAATTGGCTCTGTAGTGTGAAAAGGGCTTAATAGAGATAAGTGCTGTAGACTCTCAACCAAGCTGAGGTCGCACAATTATCGTAGACTGTACTCGGATCGTCCAATGAAATGTCCCAATATTGTAGACCCAACGTCTATACGAACAGTTTGATCTCTCAGTAAATCATTTAAAGGCACCTGGCAATAGGTTTTTTATTGATTTAAACAATAAAGTATATGTGTATTAACAATAAACAAATTGTTTGAGTGATTATTTGTCAGGATTTATATGTTTAAAAACAATATGAAGTTGTTTGGAGGGTGACTCCGCCCATCCCTTTTTGTGACGTCATTCGAGGAAGGATTCGCCGCTGATGGAACATCGACCCCCCTCGACGCCCTCGAGAATTGCCTGTGTTTACACACGTGTGGTTTGGTTTGTTATAAAAAAAGGCATTTTTCCGGCATTTTCCCAGCAATGCCGACCAGGTGTGTGCTGCTGGATGCAACAAAACAACTAAAGATGGGGTCAGCCTGCATCTGTTTCCAGCTGATCCCAAATATAGGCGGTTATGGGCAGCGAAAGTCAGGATAACGAGGGCAAAGTGGTCCTGTCCGACGTCGTTTTCAGCGCTATGCAGTGACGCTATGCAGTTTTCGTAGCACTAGCGGCATTGCTGCACCTATATCGTGAAAACTTGCATGCTTCCCCTTGGGCCTTGTTTTACGTTGTCGTTTCATCTGAAACTAGGTTACAGGTTAGGCATACATTTTGTAAGTATGTGTGCTGGCAGTTCATGACAGACTTGACAGTTGTGTATAGACTATAGTGCAATGACCAATGTGTCATTCTGTCAGGTTTGTCAGAGATTAATTACATAATTAATTGATTCGCTTTCTTTGCACTAGCATGACTAGTAGTAGTACAGTAGTCATATATATAATTCTTCATATTGCTTTTTATTCATTTAAAATATGGAAATGGTTTGAGGCTTGATTGAGGTTTCTCATTGTCGTACTCTCAGATTCGGTTACTCGGATTCGGTGACGCATCGTACCGATCAGGTACCCAGACGTAATGTATGGGGCCAGACTACACATTTTCTCTTCAAATATCCCCGCCTCGAATGACGTCACGAACAGCGCCACCATGTGTCAATGTAAAGGGGTGGCCTATTCTAAAGTCGTAAATACAATAAAACCACTATTTCTGTAACCTTAGTTACTTGTTTATTCACATTCCACTCATAAAAATGTATATATTTATGACAAAAGCTACATTTGGACAAAATACCAGTGCCAGGTGCCTTTAATCTAACTTTAGTTTGTTTATCAGTGAGAGCGCGAACACAGTCCCTACTATCAAATATTTTACTCCCGAGTTCCCCACATTTGAGGGAATGAATCGGTACAGTTTTATGTGTTTATCAGGTGACTTTTGCTTGATCACCCTACCGTAGACTAAGAGCCAATTTGAGGTCGCACAATTACCGTACACTGTAGACACTCGTCCAATGCCTCAATATTGTAAACTGTAGAATTACAGTACTGTGGACTCTCTTTTTGTAAATCTAACTTTTGTTTGTTTATCAGGGAGAGCGCGAACGCAGTCCCCACTATCAGAAATTGTACTCCCGATCGAGTTCCCCACATTTAGGGGATCGCAGACGTTGCGTCTACACTCGTGCAATTCTACAGTCTACAGTCTACAATAATTGGCCATTTCATTGGGCGAGAGTCTACAGTCTACAAAAAATCTACGAACGCTGATTGGCTTAGAGTCTACAGTCTACAATAATGCCACCTCATTAGCATAACATTTGTACATACAGCGGATCGAGTCTCGTTGCTTCCCACGGTTTTTCAACTACGCTCAGATCGCAGAGCGAACATAATCAAGTTACGTTTTCATCAGTGTTAAAGCTCCCAATATTGTTCCTGATCTGGTGTCTGAAAGGTAAGAACATAACATAGATTGTGTGATAAATTCCATGAGAATAATGTCCGTCTTGTCACTATATATTTGAGTGCAAAATCAGCGTAAATCAGTGTAAGAAAACTTACTCGTTAGTTAAATGTACTGCACACATTTAATGGCACACAGTACGTTGTGTGGAAAACACCGCCTGTGTTAGTGTGTGCATATTTATATTGTGTAGGCCTACAAGTACAATGTACATGTGCAAAAAGCTGTTGTTTATTGTCTTATTTTCTACAAAAACCTCCTCCAACTGAGGATTTGAATAAAATGTATAATAATCAACATTAAAAGCCAATTATTTTCATTCAGCTTGTAGTTGTACCCTGGCAGACTTTAAATTGCCAACCAACACAGGTTTGTAGGTGCCAATAATTTCTTGTTCAATTCATCAATGAATTCACTGAATTCACAATGAGTACATGATACACTTTTTTAATAATAGGCAAATACTCTTCATAAAATCAGAGTTTAAATATGACATTTACCATGAATTATAGAGAATATAGACCCTTCATTGTTTCAATTGTGACCAGAGGTGACCTCTACACTGAGGCTTTGTGGGTTGGGAAACTCATTTGATATAAACAATCCAAGATGGTTTCAGGGAAATGTTAGGTCATTCAAATCCTTGGAGATAATTGGTTTTTGATAAACAAACAACCTCCCTGGAGATTGGTTTTTGATAAACAAAAACCTCCATTTAACACAACACAAGTCTGAGTCAGAGTCCAAGTTGGTTTTGGTATGAGTTGACAACATATAGCATTGAGGAAGAATATAAATAAATATACTCTAAGACTGTTTCAAAAAAAGTATTTTCAAGAGACAAATATGTTTTTCTGAACACTTCACTTCCAAAATGATAAACAATGTATTATATCATCATGGAGTAAACAAAACTGATCATAAAAATTGTGTCAATAATAATAATAATAATAATAATGTATAGATTTATATAGCGCACGTATCCACCAACTAAGTGGCGCTCAAGGCGCATTATATTATTATCCCTGCTCATAAGGCTCATAAGGCTCATAAATCATTCCTGAAACCATCTCAGCTCCCTGGGGAGTATACAGCTCAATTGCTGCCATTTCTAGCGCATATAGAGCAAACCATCTCTGCCTTCACAGGTACCCATTTAACCCCTGGGTGGAGAGAAGCAATTATGGTTAAGTGTCTTGCTCAAGGACACAGGTGTCACGGCCGGGCTCGAACCCACACTCTGCTGCTGGCAACACCAGAACTTGAGTTCAGTGCGCTGACCGCACGACAATCCACTTACGTGCATTATACAACACACGGGACCTACGGCTTTACGTCCCATCCGAAGGACGAAGCAATTATGGTTAAGTACCTTGCTCAAGGACACAAGTGTCACGACCGGGGCTCGAACCCACACCCTGCTGCTGGCAACACCAGAACTTGAGTTCGGTGCGCTAGACCGCTCGGCCACGACACTCCATGTCATTCTTATATCTGAAACTTGATGTAGCAAGTTTATCTCAGAAAGCTGGGTAAACAAAGTGTGGTTACACTTACAGTTACAGACAATACACTTATGATTGAGCCATGGAGGAAGGAAATACATTGAGCCCTTTTCACACGACATAGCCATTTTTAAGGAAATAATCAAAGTGATTTTTCGCCCCACATACCCAACTGATGGAAAAACAACACCCATGTGATGCCACCCCTGGGTTGGGTCAGAAAAAAGTTAGTCCCTCTGACTGGGTAATTAAAAAAATGTAATCCAGTGGCAGTCATTTGTTAGGTGCATACTACATGTAGTCTACCCTTTGATTGTTTGATTTTAATATTACCCTTTCCCTTTGTTTTGAAACTTTTTTATATTTGTAGATCAACATGGAGTCAGATGCCCCTAAAAGCCTTCTTCCCAAGCTCCGCATCCATGATCTTAGCATCAGAGAGGATCTGCAACAGTGTGTTTTGCGGTGTTCACGTGCTGCATTCGAATACCAAAAGAAACAAAAAGACCCCAATTTTAAGGCTGCTGATAAGTAACAAAGTGTGAGGTAACAAAGCGCTCTACTTCAAAAGGTCTCAACAATAGGGAATTTGTAAATTTTGAGCACTTTAAGGCTGCAATTGACCAGCTTGAAGGATAGAAAAATCATTGACATAATTTGTGATAATCTCATCATGCCATGTCTTTTAAAGATGCATCGCCCAATTTTTTGCCACTTTGACCCCAAAATGCTATCTAACATTTAAATCAAAATTTTCTGGTCAAATCGGCCAAAAATTGGGTGATGCATCTTTAACTAACTCAAGTTGTCTTAGGTCAAGCAAGCCAAGTATAAAAGCAGTCATATTCACTGGTCAAATTGCAAGTAATGTTTTCTTAAAATATTACAACATGATTCCATTCTACAATTGCAATTGCAAAAGACTTTAATTCTTTTCACAGGCCTTTTGAAACTTGTAACTTGTACTGGAACGCTTTGTTAGTACTACTTCCTACAGTATTTTTTAGGTTGTGTACCATCAGTTGGCGGGGGGGGGGGGGCAACCAAATAATTTGGCGGTGCGGTGATTTATTATTATTAAATAAGTCTACATTACATTGCTGCTAATTGTAGAAGTTGTTGTACCGAACTACATGTGCATTTTTCAAACAGTCTGATTTTACAGGGAATGCACAAAATATGTTTTCATTGCGAAAATCAACCAAATCCTACAGTTTGTTTATTTTCAATCTCGTTTGGGGAGGGAGGCGGGGGAAAAGGTTCCGAGTAGGGGGAGAGCTGGTCCCCACCACCCCAACCTCCTTGAACTGGTTGTGCTTCTGTTTTGTACACACAGTAAGCGGATAATCTAATACTTGGCCATGTCATGTTCGGACAAGTCAAATACCACATTATTGTAGCTTATGACTATAAACAAGTCTCTAAAACAAATTACTGCATATAAAGTTACATATAAATCAAAGATTTTTATTAAGTGTCATATCTCCTGAACTACATGACTTAATCTTTGCATTTTGTAGATCATGAATTACTAATGGTTCATTTTATGCTCAGACATGACCCCATTTTTACCCTTCCTTCCAGTCCACACTTGAAGTTGAAAAAGAAAAAAAATTGTTATACAGCCAAAATATGGTTTGGTACTTGGATATGTGCCATGGTTTCTATGTACTATATGAAATCATCAAAGATCCTTTTGGAATGAAGGTTTAATGACGTCATGCTTTGTAGTTAGTGACGGGTTTAAAAAGGCTGTTTTTTCCATCTCACACTTTAATACAGTGTGATAAATCATACATCCTATTTTTGTAACTAATATTAACTAAACCAGTCAACAAAACAAGCTATACATGTCAACACGACGTCATCTTGGATTATAGTAAATAAAAGTTTAATATTATTTTATAATCTTTTGTGTCATGTTGAAATAGTGAAGTTTTATAATATACATGACCCTGTTTGATCTTTACTCCTGCTTCAAACAGGACGTTCAAATACGAAATAATTGAGAAGAACTGTAGGGTTTACGACCAAGTTTATATAGAAATCGGATATGGTTTCTGTGTATGAAGAATGACAGATGGAATTCTTGAATTGGATTATTTCAACCATTTACATTTTGCTGACAGAGTGCTCAGTGCTCAATACTCAGTGCTTCTCAAATTCATTTAGGCAGAAAATTGTCAGGTAACTGATTGCGAAAATGTTTGAGTATACATCCCAATGCTTTTACTTGGTAGGCGAATCCTTGCTCAACTAAATCACATCTCAGAGTATTTCAACCTAGGTATGGAAAGCACAAAGTAATTAAATGTATACGAAGCACAATGAAACAAAGTCACATATTATGCTGCCATGTTTGTAAATAAACATAATTGTTATATGTACTTGTACATGTAGTCATCTTTTGTACATGTATCTTGGGTCAATTATTTCAATTATTATCTGTGACAAAGTAAGCTTGGATAATAAAAGCAATATAGTAAATGTGTCAGATAACACCAAACATTTTCCTATGTGTTATTTTGTTATGCTTTAGTTGTGTGTCCACAACATGATTTTCAAATAAGCGGACTTGTATTCAATTGGCAAGGTGACAAATGATGAGAAACTCAATAATTCCTGAGGATTTCTTTAAAATTATAATAAGGGACCTAAATCAGCTCCATGGGACAGGGGTTCATGAACTTGAATAAGAACGAAAATATTATTTCCACCTTATAGCTCTCTTTATTATAAACCTTACTTTATTTCATTAAATCGGCATCAAATGAAAATCAATGGTTACTACATTGCAGTGGGATTTCAATAAAAAGATTAAGTCACATTACAATTTGCACGGTTTAGACAAGACAAGTACCATTAAACTCAGTAGTGCATAGATTCATTCATAAATTTACTCATTAGGCGACGTTAATAATTCCGGGGTGCCGATTGGTCAAGAATTGCACGAAGAACCAGTCGACCGCCGATGTGCAATGGCCGGGCCTCGCCTTGGGAGAACCGCCTTCTTGATCACGGTGTCTCCTGAGCCAGGTAAGTATGCTTAAAAACAATCTTTTCCGAGTTCACTCTAAAAACTTACAACCTCATAGCTATGGGGTGTGTTCACACGTGCATGCGCATAGCGCTATTCCTTTACCAATAAAAAGACCGGTTTGATTGCTTCGTTGCGCATGCGTGTTTCTCTTTGATATGTAAATTGAAATCATGATGAATCATAAATGGGCGGGGCTTCCACGCTGGTTGCATAAATTATATTCATAATAATACAACCGGCAGTATGCACACATCGTACAGGTACATTGTACATTACATCTTTATGTTCGTGTACGTTTTACAGAGGAAGAGGAAATACGTGAAACGGCTGAATAAATTAGGTGACCCTGATATGATTTATTTCAAAGAGAATTAATATGACACCTTAAAACCATAATTAACCCATGCCAGTTGCATAAATTTATTGTCAAAGGGGTAATGGGGATAATTAAAAATGTTCAATTCCAATGACCAACCCGACCTCACCTCAACCAATTCAGCCTCGCCTGCCCCAGCAGAAAATTTTTAAGATTAATCCCCTAATGGTTTTGGCTTGGAACCTTCCTGAATCCACCAAATTCCAACACCATGCATGGGCTATATAGTACTGAGTCCATCAAAATGCAACACAACCAGCAGTTTGATGGGTTTGGGGTGGTTAGGGTTAAGAATTTTCCAATTAAGAATAATTACATTTTGAGAACACAGTTTGGAAATTTTTTTCCAATTTGAAGAAATTTTAGTGAGTATTTCCGAAAACAATGGAATATTCTTCAATTATGACATAAAGTGCTACCGATGAGCTTGTTCAACAATTAGTTTGTTACTGGGCCCAAAAACCAGCCCCCTCTGGTCAAAAAGTGGTCAAAAAGTGGGGAGTGTGTATGCCCACATCCCCACCCTGGAATTTACAGGTGAACAAAAATTATTAAAAGCAGACTGGCAACACTAAATATTGAGGATATCTCAAAGGCACTTCCATTTTTCAGATATTATTTTTATCACTAGCAGTTTTCATACTCAAAATTAACATAGTAAATAATTTTACTGGTACCCTTCAGTCTGTCCAAGCTGCTGGTAGCCACACTGTCATGATCTTGAGACAGAAGTAGCTGAGCATCGTGGATGATCAGCCACAAATAATTATAATGACAATGAATTCCACTTAACAATTGTGTTCAAATGGGAGGGACAAATGGCCAGTATGGACAATAGACTTATCCAGCCGTCAATCAAACAGCACTGAATAACCAATCCTGTTTGTAAGTGTGACATAATTCTAACGTAAACCACACCCACTTCACACATGCTGGCTCCAACGATCATTAGAAGCCTATTGGAAATGCATTAACCACCCTTTTCTTTAAGGATTCACGCAATAAATTAGAAAGCTCTGGGATGCATGTTCTGTCCTCCAAGAAATTAGAAAGCTCTGGAATTGCCTCTAACAACATGTAAACACTGAAAAATCTTATAACAGACAACTCTGCCTCAAGAATCGCTTTTGAATGTTAAAATCAAGGAATTTAGGGTTAAATTACACACAACGGTATGCCAGCATAGGAACCAGAAGTAGCGAACTTACAAACAAGCATTTTCATGACAACTGTTGTTATGTTGCTAACTCACTGGGCACTTTAATGCAGGATCAAGTATTCATCGTTGCTTAGGGACTATGGCCATAACTGGATTGGATTCAATGAAAATTGTCTCATGAATGCTTCTAAAAAAATCAAAGTGTACCACTAGAGACAGGGGTACGAGAACATTGTATATTCTGTACCTTGGTCCATCATTGTATATCATCCTCTTCAATGTAACCATTACTTTCTGTCCTCCTCACTCCACTCCTATCCTGTCTCAGCTTCCAGTCTCTTCCAAGTTCCCGCGGCCATTTTCTGCTGTCGCCTGTTTTATACTCTTCACCTGGATGTCGGTCAATTCTTGCTGGGCTTTTTGGGACAGTTTCCTGGCTGTGTCAAGTTGGGACTGGACTAGCTGTAGATGCTGTCCGGCTGTCATCAAAGAAAGTTCAGCATCTGTGCATAAAGAGATGTATGACCTCTGACCTTTCATTTATCAACATTTGTTTCCATCCACATATCGTGTACAATACAATAATGAAAAGCAATTTACAACCCTTCCAATGGTTAATTTCTTGTCATTGTTTGATGTAGTAAAGGAGTCATATTGAAACAAGAATCGATATTCATATGAAAGAGTCGCATGAAACCCCAAAGAAACCCCAAATAGACTATCAGTTTCAATCTCATTTATATTTCATGTTATAGTTTTCTTTCTTAAAATAAAATTAGGTGAAAAACTGGTACTTTCAAAATAACAAACTAATCAAAATTTTATCAATAAAACTTACTTGATGTAAAGCTCTTGATGGTATCAATCTTCCCTGGAAATAATTTTGTCTCAGGTGCTATCATTTTTAGGAAACTTTTTAGGAAATTATTGCCGACAATTTTATCAGAAAGAGTACTGTTTTCTAGATTCCAAATTAGAATGGAATACAACAAATCTGAATGCATTTTCACAACTTTCTTGTTAAACAACACAATTTCAAGTTGAAACTTTGATAAATGTTTTTTCAAAGAGAGTAGGCATACTTGTAGCTGCAGTTTGCCAACTCCAATGTTGTATACATGTATACCTTCCCTTTGAACAACAGATCCATATAGCTCTCAAAAAAGCAAACATTTACCGGCCTGGTAGGCAGCTTCGGCTGCTCGTTCAAGAACCAAGATGGCTGCCGTCAACATGTCGTTCATGTCCTATTAACATAAAAATATAAACAAAAACTGAAACATGTTTGGAACACAGTGAAATTAAATGTACTTTGGGGCCCATCAGATGGGTCAATATTTTCTTAAGATAACACGTTGCCGATCCCCTAATTTTTTCCAAGAATAAACAGAATAATAAGCATGACAAAAATTTATTGATAATGGACGACAGCATTTTTAGGCACACTGTGCGCTTGCAGGAGATAATAGCGTTGTGACGAACAGAAGTTCATGGTCAGAATTGACAGCGCAAGTCAAAGGAGTGACCTCAAGTTTATTGACCCGGTGGGTAAGATTAGGCTGGTGGACACACAGATTTGAGCATTCGATGGAGAACCACTCAATCAGTACGATTTGGTACAGCAAGATTATCATAGTGAAGTTATCAATCGGGAACAAAACAGTAAGTATTTTATGGATATAAACAACACTATCAGGAGGCACAATCAATGCTTGTGCCAACTCTTCATAAACTAAGACACCTTACATTGAACGGGAACATTTTACACCATCTTTGTCTGATTCCTAGAGCTCAATAACAATTATTAGTGCTGATTCTCATGACATAAAAGGGACCAGACTATTTTTCCTTCCAGCCTCGATTTGGTGACATGGATATCTGTACTGAAGAAACTCAAGATGGCTGCATCGTGATAAAGATCCATAAGTGACTTCAATAACCTCTATTGTTCCCATCTTGTCTTCAGTGCCAACTCGCAGCTGGATAATTTCTTGCCATAGTTCGTCCTCTTGTGCCGGAGGTCCGGCAAACTGGGCATGCTCTTCCAGCAAAAGTTTCAATTGGTTGATCATCTGTAATCAGAGATCCAGAAAAAATTATTGTTCAAAGGCAATGCTGATTGCTGTGTCGTTGGCTAAAAATGTTGGCTCATAAAATCATTATTCTCTTCTGGGCAGTTCCACAAATGGTTGGTCTGGAACCAGACTTTAAGATTCTTATGTTGGGTATTTTCAAGATTATTTGGTTTTAATTTACATGTACACATACCCATAAAGAAAATCTGATTTTTAATGGATAGACATAATATGAGCTTAAAATCTGATGTCGGTTGTTGGCTGCCCAATCGTGGAACTGCCATTCTAGTGAATAACTGCAGTTTGGAAAAGAGTAAGGCTGGTAAATCTGAGGAACTTTGTTCTAAGGTGACTTTGAAGTGGTATAAGTGGACCCTCATTTGGGGGGGAAAAAATGTTGTCTCGATGCCCAACAATCCGAGTATAACAACACTGAGGAATCAGAAATTTTGTTCATTGGCAAATTGTTTGGGTATATAAGTTTCGGGAAAGAATGTCAAACCCAACCGCCACTTGTGCACAATGTCTAAGCATGTGTTTTTAGCAGACGATAATGGCCAACATCTCACTGGATGTGCACACATTCATTGCTCAAAATCTCCTAAAATATCGTTTCCAATCCTCACTTGACTACACTTTCCTCTCCTAAAGTGTGTCCTATGTCATCTTTTAAAGGAAAATCTGTGATATTCGCCATGATTTGGATAGCAAAGTGGTTGTATTCTGCATTCTTTCCAAGTTTTGACTCATTTGTAAGTAACTAAAATGCCCGTCATACCTTAGCATATTCCTGATGCAATGATATAACAGCTAATGCTGTATGTGTGAGAAGGACACAAGAGGAGTCAACAGCAATGGTCGCAGCATTCTTTATCAGTTCACGATGGCTTAGCGCATCTGTACTATTCTGTATGATAACAATTATAATCATCATGACTTTTATGCAAGCAAAACTGAAATAAAAAATATTTCTTAAAGATCAAAATTCTTAAACTGATCTGAATCACTCAATATACAGGTAGGTCTAAGTGGGCGTGTCCCCTCATTTTTTTAAATCAACCATATACAAAAATTCAAAATTTACCATTTATTTCCAAATTTTTGAAATCTTGTTCCCCCATTTGGCTGTGTGCCCCTCATTATCATCGTTCACACCCTCTTTCCAGCAACCCTGGATCCGCCCCTATGTTTGGTATTTTCAACTACTCAATTGTTCTGAAACAGTACTCCAGAAAATTATGAATTAATTGGATGCAATGGCCAATGTACAAGTACAACCTTCATGAGAAGAAAATTCCAAAGATTCCATTGAAGTTCCTCAAAGTTAAATTAAGGCTAGAGATAATGAGTAATTGAATTGAATTCAGCAATTTAAAAAAATATTCTTTCAGAAAAAGATAAGAAATTATATGTACCTTAAGTGAACTTGTTGGACCTGCTGATGGTTTACTACCAAGAGGTATAGCACACAGCAAAACACTACCACTACCAAGACCAAACAGTCTAGAAAACAATGATCTTGCCGGCAGTCTGGGTCTAGGAATTAACATCTGTTGGCCTTCTTTGCTTGGCAAAATGTGGAGTATTTGAAATCTATTGAATGTTGATTGCAATGGCCTACTGCAACATCTGTGATTAAAGATAAGGTATAGAATTGTTAATTAAAAAAAAACCAAATTGTGAAATATTTATATAAAACTTTATTGAATTAACCCTCCTACTATAGCTGCACTTTATTATTATAGAGGTCAAAATCAGTCAACTGCCTGCTTTGACTGTTGACCCAAATGTGCACACAGGGGCATTTTTTGACTGGTTTTTCCTGTCATTTTGACCACCCTGAACAATACCAGACAATGCTTTTACCAGTCAAAAACATTCGACTCATTTTGACCTGTAAATGTACTTACTACACGTAAGGTTTCAAAGTGCACTAGATATACCTTGGCAAGTATATCAGCATTTTGACTGATTTTGACCCTTGTAGCAGTAGGAGGGTTAATGAATAACCTCAGTTCAGACATCCGTACCGCACCAAACGTCAATATTTTTAAGGAGTCACTTGACAACATTGACCTTAAAGAATTAACAACCAGAGCCCATTTGGGGAGAATGTCGTATCCCACTGCCACTTTTTCTCATTCAATATAACCATTAAAGTAATCTTACCTACCTAGTATTGGTGGAGAACATATGGATGATGATGGATATATACTTCAAATTATTCCAGGATATTTATTTCATGAAAAATCAGGCATTTTTGGTATTCGATGACTTCCTCAGTCATGTCAGTCTGATCTTGTAAACTCCCCTGTTACTTAGTGACCAACACAGTCATTGTACATGCTCAGTGGCAACTATTAATAGGATCCTTCTATTTTCTGAAGGGGATGATGTTTTTAGAAGGGAAATAAAGTCCGAAAACCATAAAAGTGGATTTTAAAGATAGTTTTCTCTTTCTGTACCCAGAAAAATCTATATAATAATTTTTTAACTAGTTAGTGGCTGCAAAAAATTCCCCCAAAAACCTTTAAAAGTGGCGGTCGGATACGACATTCTTTCCTTTTTAAGGAGTCACTTGACAACATTGACCCTTAAAGAATTAACGACCAGAGCCCATTTTAACAATATTTAATTTTGCTGCACACCCGACCCAACCCACATAATTATGTATGTGACAACCAGCGAGTCTGGTGTTTGTACGTGACGGATACAGATACAGATACAGAAATAACTGAAGTTTGTGTTTTTACCTTAGTTTGAGTTTGAGTTTGAATTTGACATGATTGACATTTCAAACCACTTCGTTTCACTGTTCCTTGTGTAAACTTTAAAAGAAACCGTGACAGCGAAGAAAATTCCATTGACATGATTGACATTGTTTTTCTAAAGTGCTCAACACAACAGTGAAAGCTAAATTACATTCAAAGTCAGTCATTCAGCCCCAAAGAATGTGATCGCCGCGCTGTCTAACTTCTTCCTCCATGTAGACCATGACATCATAATTGCAGGAATATTTCACGTGTACTTAACAAAAATACAACGTTGGTGGCGCTATGTTTTAATTTTCGTTTTACACAAGTAGTCAGTGTTTGAATTTAATCCAACCTCGTACTCGTATGAATTCGAATTAACGAGATTCATTGTTGATAAGGTTAAAAACACTATGGGTACAGGGTTGCATTAAGCTTGTAACACCAAGTATCTGCGCTACGCTATAAAAACTGGTTATGCATCACTAGCACTCGTACTCCATCACTAGTCGTCGAATAATTTTGGATTACGTGATAGGAGTCATTATAAAAGGTAAACCTCTGGGATTATTTTGGGAATTTCCAATGTATTTTCCGCCATCTATAATAGTAAATACTACTACAGTTTGTTAACTTTAATATTGTCGATTGTAGTCTTGCTATAGTGTATAGAGAAGTCTAGTAAGTAAGCTGACATTAGGCCTACATTGATATTGATAAATAATCGAATAATCTCAGTCCCACCCAGTTGTTTTATTTTAACGTTAACTGTATTATTAGGCCCTACTACTAGTACGTTAGTTAGGACTTGGGTTAGGCATAACGTTAACAGTTACACTTGATGTTACATATGTGATGTCATGATGGGATCGCAGCCAGCAATGCATATTCTATAAAAACTAAACAAGATGGTGTAAATTACCGTGAAATTGTATAGGTCCTAGTTAGATTATCATTTCAAAATCTATTGTTATAGCTATGTGACAAAAAATTTCAAAATTAACAGATTCCAATACAACTGGTATCATTGTCAAGGTCTTGAATAGACGATTACAATGATATAAGGATCATCTTCCTGTGACCAAAAATAAGGAAGTTATGACATGTTGAATCCGGCAATTTTAGGCCTGTAAATGGCAAATATTTTATAAGGAAAAACAAAAGAAATGTAAATTTGACTTGTGACCCGTTTCCTAGATTTTCTCGGATTCCATATCATAACTTTCAAAATTCTTGTCCGATTTTCAAAAGGTTGGTATCACTGGAATGCTTGGGAAAAGAGGAAGAATAATAACCTATTTCCAGGCTAATTCAATGATTAGTTTGTTTTGTAGTGCTGATTTACAAATAAGAAATACACAAATAATGTGTTAAAAAAAAAAAATAATGAAAAAAAAAATTACTCAAATCTGAGGACTATTTTTATATTTTTACACTGAAATCTTCGAAAGATTCTCATCCCTGATTTAATTAAATATTAGAACAATTTATAAATTATATTGGACTGTATATAGGCCTATACATGTATGAAACAAAATAATGAAAAAAAATTTAAAAAAATTAAAAAAAGATTCAAATTATTACTCAAAATATGAGGATTTTTAAATATTTATACTGAAATCCGCGAGAAATTCTTATCCCTGATTAAACATTAAAAAAAATAATAAATAATATTGGACTGGAAAAATGAAAAAAATGAAATAAGTTATGAGAACTAATATTATTGTGTTACGCCGATGTATATAGGTTTAAACGGACGATTTATCGGACTGAAAATTCGACGATTGAACGTTCGTTTTGTTGACATCAAAAATGGTACACAATGTAGCGTGCTGAACGCGGCGCATTACAATCTTTGGTTGACATCGATTTCTGCGCATCAAAAAAACGTAACTGCGCATCGTCCAATCGCCGTCAAAATTGGCCAAGAGGTAGAAAACAAGTGTAGAAAAATTAGTAGTGTGGTTTGATAAGGTATACTAATCATCTTTGAGTAAATCGTCGATGATTTTGATGAGCAAGAACAAACCCAAATTTCGAGAATTTATTTTGGAAACTTCTAGATGCCGCATTCAGAAAATTTGAGAACGTGGTTGAAGTAGAATATGTGATCTACGTCTTCGAAAAAAAAGCTCCTGGGTACGTTAAAAAGAACGGCCACAGCGAAACGTTACAAAGCGCTATCTCCACGGTGTCTTCGCCACGGCGATTCAACCCGAGATTGAGGCCGCGGCCAAAAAGATTTGCGACAATGCGTGGAATACGCACATACCTAATTGTTACACTAAATTTGTGATTATAGTAGAAACAAATATGCAATTTAAATGGATTAATGAATAACTGTCTTTAGGACCAAATAAAAAAGTCTCTGGTCATCGGTCGGCTTCAAAATTGGTGCGGTGATGCACTTTTTTTCCCTTTTTTTTTTGGTCATTTTTTTTTGTCAACAGGGAAATATGTGATACCTTGTACACGCAGGGACCAAATTTCCCATATACAAAGAATGGTGGCTAAGAGAGGCCACACCCCTATGTGAAAAAGTCGTTTAGAACACAGCACGGCAGAATTCCAATCAAACCAGCAATTTTGGCTGCAATTGGTCATCGTTTCATATCACAAAAAATAATTAAAATGCCGACGCGTGGGTCTGAGGCGATGCGTGGGTCTGAGGCGATGCGTGGGTCTGAGGCGATGCGTGGGTCTGAGGCGATGCGTGGGTCTGAGGCGATGCGTGGGTCTGAGGCGACGCGTGGGTCTGAGGCGACGCGTGGGTCTGAGGCGACGCGTGGGTCTGAGGCGATCGTGGGTCTGAGGCGGCACGCGTGGGTCTGAGGCGACGCGTGGGTCTGAGGCAGCGTGGGTCTGAGGCGCGGCGTGGGTCTGAGGCGCACGCGTGGGTCTGAGGCGACGCGTGGGTCTGAGGCGACGCGTGGGTCTGAGGCGACGCGTGGGTCTGAGGCGATGCGTGGGTCTGAGGCGATGCGTGGGTCTGAGGCGACGCGTGGGTCTGAGGCGACGCGTGGGTCTGAGGCGACGCGTGGGTTTGAGGCGATACGTGCAGAGACCAGAAACCAGAGACTTTTTTGGGGACCTTAAAAATATCTTAAGAAATTTTGTTAATAATTTAAAATGTATTTTAAGTGTGTTTTTATTTTGATTTTTCAGGAGTTGATAAAACATAAGCGAGACAATCACCATCAAAGCAGAACCAATCAGACAAGATAACAATGGATGCTGTGTTTGGGCAACGTAAAATTAAGCTGTCGGCTCTGTCTGACTTCTCACAATTGTAAGTCTTCATTGTCTGTTTTTGCTATCTTTTGAAAATAATAATTTTGTTTTGTTTGTAGAGAGTAAAGCCTATGATAATCTCTTGTGACAGATACCAACTCAAGAATCCTAATTTTACCATCACGTTTTGTTTCACTTTTGACCCCAGATGTGAATATTCACGTTTCCACAAAAATTACAACATGTCAGATGGAATAACTTCTCAAGATGTTTGGCACCATAACAATCTAAAAACCGTTTTTTTTTTTAAATAATAATTTGCTCTGTTTCTTAACGGGTAATCACCAGTGGTGTACATCCCCTCCCCCTCTGTTAACTGTCCATCTGAATTAATTTGTTGTGGTCTCTGCAGGAATAAGTCTACTCGTACTCATCTGAAGAATGTGTACAGCTGTCTGGCCATCTCTATGCTAGCGGCAGCCGTAGGAGCCTACGTTCACCTGTTCACTGGAATTTTAGAGGTATAAAATACAGAATAGACTTGTCTAAGGCTTGCGACTTTTGCTTCTCATACATGTTAAAACAAGTATGATTAAATAAACATAAAATATTCATAGAGCAAAATCATTGGCCAGTCTTGTCCCTCATTTTTGGTTAAAGAAAAAATGAATTTCAAAAAGTTGTTGTCTTGTATCTTATTGTGTAGTGCCCTTGTTACTTTTATGATGCATTTCTTGATAATTAGATGGTTGAAATAAATGTACATTTCTAAATACTAATGATGTACTTTCCCTTTAAACCAAGTAAGTTTACATTAACCCTCCTACTACTGCAAGGGTCAAAATCAGTCAAAATGTTGATATACTTGCCAAGGTATATTTAGTGCACTTAAAAGTCGAACACTGTCAAATCTTACGTGTAGTAAGTACATTTACAGGTCAAAATGAGTTGACCGTTTTTGACGTGTAAAAGCATTGTCTTGTATTGTTCAGGGTGGTCAAATGACAGTAAAAACCAATCAAAACAGGCAGTTGACTGGTTTTGTCCACTATAGCTACACTGAAGTCATTTGGATATTTATTTAGAATTACCAATCCTATACCTTACTTAACCCACCAAAACCAGGTGCAATAACTGAAGAAAATACATTCATTCCCATGCATAACACATTACTGACAAGTACTTTTTACTTTTCAAAAACGGAGAATTTTTAAAGGTCAAACTATGCATGGGCTAATAATGTTTATACTTTTGATTTAATTTTGCCCTACACCGACGTGTGTATAGCACTGTATACTCAGTGCTTTCCGAGTGTCTGTGAAAAAACTACACAGGCGACTCGGGCGGGATTTGAACCCACGACCTCCTGCTTACTAGTGCAGACATCTTAACCTCTCGATCACCGAGCATTGCCCGATGTCGAGTATACAGTGCTATACACACATCGGTGTAGGGCAAAATTAAATCAATTGTTTATCTCCCGACGCAAGAATTTCACCAACCAATGTTCATACTTATTTTCTTGTATTGCGTTTCCAGGCTGGCTTCTTGACCTCTATTGCAGGCATAGGTCTCCTGATCTGGCTGGGACTTACCAAAGACAATGGTACCAACCAGGGCATGCGTCTGGCCCTCCTAGCTGGGTTTGCCTTCTTTACAGGTAGGACCAGGGTTCTGCCCAGGAATTCTTAGGGCTGGAAAAAATAAATGAAGTCTCGGGACGGGAATGGGGGCGTATTTCGAGGTATCCAGTATAGAAATGCTTCAATGTGTACTGGTAAAGACAACATCTGTCATCTTTTATTGATAATCTATGAAAGGAAAGTTGGAAAATGAGTGGTGGTCAGAAAAAATGTTTTGCCAGTGGTGGTCGCGGGATCCTGAGTGTAAGTCAGGGTTTCCGGCACCAGCCACCATGGGCAGAACCATGTAGAACCATTCATAATTCATTGATACAGTACCTTACAGTTGAGAGGGGAGGAATTAAATTGAAATGAGGGGTAAACCCCCTCACAAAAACTTAAATTTCCTTCCAAGGATAAAACCTACTCGGTCACTTCACTTTAGGAAATGACTGCAGTTATTCTGTCAATCTCAGAATTTCATTGGAGTGTTAGAATGTGATCTTGGCGGTACTGACTTTATCTTTGAATATTTTGTTGTTTCAGGTTTGAGCCTTGGCCCATTGATGTTTGTTGTGGCCAAGATTGATATACAGTGAGTAAACTTAGTCAATGTCCTCTACTTAAATAAAATTGTTGACAGTTTATGTAAATATGACATTGTAAATACATTAGGCCCAAAAGAAAAAATCTCTGGTTTCTGGTCATTGGTCGGCTTCAAAATCGGTGTGGTAATGTTTATTTTTTTTTTGGCCAACAGGGAAATGTGTGATACATGTATACGCAGGGACCTAATTTCCACCAAAGTATGGTGGCAAATCAGGCAAACGTTCATACCCCTATGTGAAAAAGTCATTTAAAACAGCACTGCAAAATTCCAATCGATCAAGCAATTTTGGCTGCAATTGGACTTTCATAGCAAAAACAAAGAAAATTAAAAATGCTGATGCATGGGTCTGAGGCTACGTGCGTGGAGACCAGAAACCAGAGACTTTTTATTTGTGGCCTGACATACAATCATTTAATGTAAATGTTTATAAAACATGTCCAGAGAATGGGCTCCCTGGACCCAAGTGAATTAGCCAGGATTTGGAATCACAGGATAGTCCACGTTTGGTTATTCTTTTGAAAAACAGGGTGTCCAAATATTAATCTTACCATGCTATAACATGTGTAATACAAATGAAATGGGAAATTCCTACTAAACAGGATCCAAAATACACACAGAGACGTTGCTGGTTAATACTATTCCACCCCCATCTCTCCTCCCCCGATCAAGGATATTTCCTAAATAATAAGACTTTCTGTTTTTTCGTCAGGATCATCCCAACAGCCTTTTTGGGAACATGTGTCATCTTTGGGTGCTTCAGTCTGGCTGCTCTCTGGTCTGAACGCCGTAGCTTTTTGTTCCTTGGAGGTAAGGTTTTTGTTGTGTTTATTTATTCAGCTATTTTTCTTTGGGGCAGGGGAAGGGGTGTCAAGGGTGGCTGGTGTGGTGGTGTTTTTGTATTTTTTTTGTCAATTCATGTGTAATAATCCCTAAAAACTTTGAGACTCAGATTTATTTGTATGAAAAACTGTTCAATATATCGTGATATAATGTAGTATTTTTGCATACAATAATTTGTTGTGAGTTTCAAACAAAATATTTTTAAGGGCATTCATGCTACAGTTTTGTAATTATTTCAAAAAGTAGTTCAGTGTCCTAACAAAGGTCCTTTATCCTAAGAAAATTACATATGCTTACAGGTTGACACTTCTCTTTTGTTATATATGCAGGTACCCTGTTTTCTGGACTATCCATTCTGATACTGATGTCACTGCTCAATATCTTCATTGGTTCTACTGTCATCTTCAGAGTAAGTTATTTGTTTGCAGGTGTTTTCTCCTCTTCCTTTCTCCATATTGGGAGATGGGGGAGAAGGGAGAGAGGGAGAAGGTGGGGTCATAAAACCTAAACTTTGGAGCAAGCAACAAAAACAACAAATGTATGTCCATCATTGTTCAAAGTTATCACATGTTAACACATGATTTATTTCCCTCTGATCTGGGTTTCTGGTCAGGACTGCAAAAGGCACACCGCAGAACCATTATCCATTCTGATACTAATTGTTGCGAGTTATTACATTTGCATCAGATTCAGTAGGTGTTTTGATTTATTTCCCTATGATCCGGGTTTCTGGTCACGATCGCAAAAGGCACACCCCAGAAGGAATACGTTTCTTCTGGCAAAACCCTCGTTTTGTTAATGAGCTGTAAGACAACTAGTGTTACAAGCATTATTTTCTTTGCTCAGGTGGAGATGTACCTGTGCCTGGCTGTGTTCATGGGATTTGTGCTGTTCGACACCCAGCTCATCGTAGAGAAATGCAACAACGGGGACAAGGACTATATCTGGTATGTCTTAAGAAGTGACAGAAATACCTCCTCCATTTGGGGAAGGGGGAGTCATCCATTTTGTTTCATTTAATTGAGGGTACAAAACACTCTGAAGATTTTCTCAAAAATTGAAATTTGGTTATGATAACTGATGGATTTTTAAATACTATTCTTTGTTTTCTCTCATCTTGATGTGTTCAGGCACAGCGTAGATCTGTTTTTGGACTTTATCAATATTTTCCGTCAGCTCATGATCATCATGGCAATGAATAATGAGAAGGTAAGATGATATTTTTTAACCTTATCAAGGTAATATGCGCCATGTTTTTCACAGGGCAAAATTGTTTATTTCGAATACACATTGCTGTCTGCAACCCGGTGCATGAATTTCACATGCCCTCCATACGTGCGCATGAAATTTGAGGACTGGGTTGCAGATGGCAGCAAGTGTTCAAAATAAACAATTCGCATATTACCATGAAAGTGTTTATTACCAATCCTCTAACTTACCTTTAATGTCATATAATTCCACTTTTTCCATCTCAACTCCAGAAGGACAAGCGCAAGAAGTAGAGTGCCTTACTCAGCCAGTTACCCAGCAGATTTGTTTCCCATTTCTCTGCTTTCATTGCGATTTGGCCTGTGAATACAAAAATTAAGTTGATTTTTTTTTTCCCCGGCAGATTATCTTGTTTTTTACTGCTGTCCTTAACACACACGCTCTATAATAACTATTTGAAATTGATTTGAAAAGCTAAGTAGATTTTTTTTGTTATTTGTGAAGATTTCTACAGATATGCCACAGTGAGTGGTGCCTTTCTTTAAAGACCTTTCTACCCAATTTGTGATTAAGTTGGGTAGGTGTTTGTTTGCTTTGGTTTGATTTCATGCATGTTTATGGCATAACAGTTCAGTTTGAAAATGACCTATCATCATGCATTCATTTTAGACAGGTCTGGAATTTCACTGAGGCCATGGGGCCCATGTCCTCTGTTGCTGGTCTTGGCCTTGGCGCCTCTTAAAAAAAGTTCTCTTAGACATTATGATATTCTCTCCTTTATTCGAGGAAAGTTGCCTGGCCAAGTAAAGAATGAAATTCCATGCCTGTTGACGCATAAAAAGTTGTCTTTAAAATCTAATACAAGTTAATTTGTCTTCATGTACATGCTGATGCGTTTGTGTGAAATGTGCATTGCATAAAATATGCCCCACGTGTTGTGTGTGTACACTGTACAAGTTATCTTACGGGCCTGAATAAGTCACAAATGATGATAGGTCAAAAGCTAGTGTTCTTGTACTTCTTTCACTGTAAACATATTTATCTTGCTAATCATCAGGGGGTTAAATTCATAAAGGTACTAAGCAAAACAAATATGCTGAGCAAGTTTCATTGGTTACCATCAAAAGTTCCATACCAGTTGTGTGTAATTTGACTGGTAGTCTGTTTAAAAATGTTTAGTGAAAATATTTACTTAGAAAAATTATCTGCTTAGCAACTCATCTGCTTAGCAACTCTATGAAATAGCCCCCGAGTTTATATTAATGATTGATTCAGTGGTGTAGGGTAGTGATTTTTTTAAGGGGAACGGTACAAAGTAATTTTTTTTTACAGTAGATAAGTAAGGAAATTTTAAAACCTGATATTGACTTTCTCTTCAGTTATGTTAAGCACTGAACAGGTATGGGCAAAAATCTTAAAGGGAAGGTACAACATTGGTAATGTTGGCCAAACTGCTTCTATGAGTATGCTTACTCTCTTTGAATCAAGGGAAGGTTCAGCATTGGTAATGTTGGCCAAACTGCTTCTATGAGTATGCTTACTCTTTGAATCAAGGGAAGGTACAACATTGGTAATGTTGGCAAAACTGCTTCTATGAGTATGCTTACTCTCTTTGAATCAAGGGAAGGTACAACATTGGTAATGTTGGCAAAACTGCTTCTATGAGTATGCTTACTCTCTTTGAATCAAGGGAAGGTACAACATTGGTAATGTTGGTAAAACTGCTTACTCTCTTTGAATTAAGATATACATTAAACAACCAGCACGGAAGCATTTCAGCTCAATACAAAGTGCAAGTCATGAGAAGAGTGTGAAAAAGCATCCACACTTAGAGCATATTTGTTTGTGTTTTCTCTGAAATGACAGCACTTCAAATGATTTTGTTTACCAACTTCACATCAAGTTAGTGGTTGGATAATAAATAGGCAATTTTGTTATTGGGTAATGTACGTTATCTTCCCTTTAACTTCTAGATAGAAAATGTTGGTGCTGCCCAACAAAAACAAACAAAAACAGTGTGTTGCAGAATTGATTGGAAATGAATAAATATAGGATGTACAAATAGATTTTTGCTTTAATAGTTATTCAGAAGCTATTTAACCAAGTTATAATAATATTAATGGATGTATCTATGATTTATTAAAATACTACAATTAATCTTTGTTGATGTACTACACTCGGAGAAGTGAGCCACGTTATGTAGTTTTCACTTGTTTGATTCATGTTTGTAATAAGAAGGGTTAGGACAGGTCAATGAGGTTAAAAAAAAAGGAAAGGAAATATATTTTTACGTTTTTTTAAAACACATATCCAACCTCAACACCTTTAAAAACGAAATGGCTTAAGTTTGTGAAATGTTAGAAGTTTGTTAAAGCAGTGCTTCAAATTTTTTTAAGATTTTGTGTCCAATCCTTCGTTGAAAGTGTCTGCTGATGTGGTCGGCACATTTGTGGGGAAATTTGGAAAACGGTTTTTGACATTGTTTTTCAAAGCAGGTAGCTGTTAGAATTTGACTTTGAAACTTGCTGTTTTCTCATAAGTGAGGGTACTTCCCACAATGAATTATCAGCTTGTTGGCTTTGTTAGTGGATTGCATTTGAAAGAAAAACAAAATTAAATACAATAAATGTATGAGTTATATTCTAATCTTTCATGCAAATTTGTTGATTGGTTGAAATTCTTAAACATAAATACATGTATTGTGAGAAAAAATAATAATAATTGCATATTTTTGTCTTCATTGTTTATTAAGTCATATATGTATGCGGTAATATTTTGATTTTGCGTTAATGTACAACAAATAAATTCACGATGAAAACTACATATATCACCGTTTGGGTTTGTTTGTGTGCAGAATGTGATTTTTTTTAAATTAATTTATTTTTTTAGGGGGGGGGGTAGTTCTCAGAATAAGTTGGCATATGCTTGACTTTTGTGAAGCACCCTACGTGTCAGCAGAAGTATACACCTGTCATGCCATGCGCCTGCTTTGAATGAACAGGCATGAAGTGATAATTATGCCTTTCCCCCAGATATTACTTTCCCTGATATCCCCAGCATAAGTTGGGCAGAGCAAATGATGTTGCCGGAAAATGAAAAAAAAACCTCATTATGTGTCTATAACATGCAATGTACTGTCGACTATTCTGCAGTGACTTTAAATACTCAGGGGAAATACCATTTGGACTAAAATTAATTTGTTTTGTGTGAAATTGTTGAAACCCAGAAACTTCAGGGGGCTCTGACCCATAGACCTAGGCGACCCCCACCCGACCTCTGACACATTTTTCAGGAGTTATTTTACTTCTGTCCAATTACACCCCTATGGAATCTCTATGATGGAATAATATCTATACAATTACGAGTCCCAAAGAGACAATATTAATCTGTGTTGGTAATCTCGAAAAACAAAGGATCACAGTTTAACATAATACTTACTTGGTGCTGATTTTGGTTTCAATCATGCCTTGAAATATTTTTTTTATCAGGTGCTATCGTTTTAGTAAATTAGTGCAAAAAAATCCAAAATGAATCTCTGCCATCTAAAAATTCCACATTGGAATAAATACGAACAATGCACACTCACTGTTTCCTCATAGTGAAAAACATAAATGAGCCGAAACTGTGACAGGTTTTTAAAAGTAAAATTTTTTTTGTGTGTGTGTGTGTGTTATTTATACATATCTACTGATTCTTATGAAGTATGGATGCATTTACAGACATAATACCAAAGTATATACGGGAAACTCCAATATTTTGTGGCGTGCTTTGGGTGCAATTGGATGATGTGGCGTCCATCTTTTCCGTTCTATATAAAATGCGACTTCAATTAAGTCTATCGGCTTTACACATGGCAGTCTCAGCCGGCGCCTAGCAACAGCACGTCTGCTAAAATATACCCGTACACCCCGATTGTTTCCCGCCCGTTCTAAGAGTCTGCACATAATTATATCAATTGTTGATGAGTTCAGAAGGATCAGATGGGCTTAAGTGCCAATCTAATGACACTTTTCACCTAGTCTGATCCAATGAAAATGTGAATTATAGGCATGTCCCCAGGTGACCATTTAGCGGGTTTTAGTACGACAGCAGACTGACTTCATGAGTTCAGTACCAAATTCGTTTTCCTTGAATTACACCTGTTGTGCCATATATCAGAGAACACAAATTTCAATTTTAAATAAATATAGGCTAGTTGATGCGTGAAATACACAGGCGATTTATAGATGAGGTACCAAATGTTTTAATGTAAACAACATACACTGCAATTAAAACTGGGATGACACCATGCAGTGGAGTTTATTGAACAGCATGAAATAATAAAGTTAACACCACTAGCTGGTGTTATTTCAACACTCTCGACTTTTGCAGGGTACACTGCAAAAACTGGTGTTAAAAACTACACAATTGGTGTTTATATTAGGCAACTCGCACAATATAAACACCATGGAATAATAAAGTTGACACCACTAGTGTTATTTTAACACCTCAGTTTTTGCAGGGTGGGCCTATAGGAAAATAAATGGTTTCCCTAAAAATTTACATTTGTTGTTGTTATTAAAACCTACACAGTTCTATGCAATTATTTTGCCATGCCCAATAATTGTTCTGGGTTCTAGTGTGACATTTTTGTTGGATACAGGGTTTTGGGAGCACAAGTCTTCAAAGTTTGAGAATCAGAAAGCTCATCAAACGGATGCCATATTTTACTCATAGCAGCGTGATCTGATGAAATTTCCCCAGAATTTAGCAAAATAACTTATATATATCTATACATGTTGCAATACTCAACTTAGTTTTTTTTTGTTGGGAATACGACTTTAATAATTATAACATCATTGTATCCAATGAGTTTGCGCATTTTAGGCAGATAAAGGTAATGAATCACTCGTCTATTGATGTGATTCATAAATGTGTATTTTCTTTAGTACACAACTCGGCGCTGTGCTGACGATGGGTTTACAGTTTCAATTAGACAGATATGTCAACTTTAGTTTAAATTTACAAAGGAACAAACCACGGACCCTCTATAATCGAACGGGTGCATGAACTTACTGCAACATAAAACCAGGGGTGACCAAAGTAGACCCGAAACAAGGTCCCAGTGGATAATAAACACACCTCACAGCCGGCATTCGCCTTGCCTTGCCCCGCTAAGGTCACCCGTTATCCTCTTCAAGGATCTGTACTTCGATCCCACATCATGAAAGCCGCGACTGTCTATTGGATCTATCGCCGCCCAACAGGAAGGGAACAACTTCTAAAATGGATAGCAAACGGTTGTTGGTGTTTTTGGTCTTCTTTTTGGTGGCACCTGTACACTTCTTGAATGCACAGCAGCCTGACGGGGAACAAGGTATGACCTACTGTTTTGTTAATTCAATCAGCCACGGGCTTAAGTAGGAAGAATTTGACTTTCGAAGTTCTTGTACCTTTTGTTGTAACGAGGAAATTTGTTATAGGTATGCGTTGAGACTGAATACCGGTCAGTGGAAATAATTATGTTTGTATAGGCCTACGTATGACCTTTATATTGTGGAACATTTAATTTTAAAATTTTTGTTTTCCTTTATTTTATTATAGGAAAAACAATTCAGATTTAAAACAAAACTGCCGGGAATCACCGGTGAAATAGCGAACATCATCATCAAACACTTTGCTGATCGCGCCCCGATCGAACGTACACCGTTTCGCGCTACGAAATTGAGCTTTTTCCTACTGAATTATAAATAAACTTTTTTCAAACAATTTCACAGAAGTGGTGACATACTGATCTGACACTTTTTTGTGGTTACTTTCTATTAAACTATGCCTATTTTTGCTTCTTCCATGTTCATTATTGTGTTTTCAATTTACTTAGTCGCTGTACTAAACGACTGGCTCCTATTATAACTAAGCAGGGGGTACCCTGACGATACATAGTTATCAATGTCAGCAAATATCCATATTTATTTGGTTTAAAGGAGAAGGGGTCAAGCAATGAAGGCTCCTTGTTTCTTTGTGGTCGAACGTGATAGTATGGTAATGGGCTTGCAAAAGTTAAACTCCAACTTAGGTCAAACCATTAGAGGAAGGAACTCCATGGTCAAATCATACGTCCCTGCATGTTGATGTTATTTATGACATCAGCTTTCTCCAGAAATTTTACAGTTCTATCGCCTGTACGAAGAGTCAGTAAAAAGCACAATGCACTCTTGATTTTTTTATTCACCCTTCTACGACGAAAATCATAATGAGGCACATATCATAGTTGCAGTAATAAACATTCACTCAATTCAATATTTATTCCAATATTGGTGTATAAAACAAAAATAGACAAAATAGAGTGTAACTGACAAGGCCTATGTTTGTAATAAGACACTTCAAATGTTTAAATGATTATAAAACGGATAGGCAATATTTAATGCAACATTATACTTCAGAAGCAAGTGGAATTGTAGATAACATGGTCTTTGGAGGGAACGAGAGAGTAATGGCCACTGTTTGAATATAACTACCGGTAGGCCTATCATTTGTATAAACAGTGAATATTCCGTTTCTTCTCAACAGACTGTCACGAACAATGTGTGAACGGATGTTACGGACCCGGCCAAGACGAATGCTGCCACGATCAATGCGTCCGTGGATGTACAGATGCAACCGACGCAGGGTGTACGGTAGGCCAAAGTCAAGGGGGGGGGGGGGGGGGGGGGCCAAGAATTTGTTAATGAAAAAAAGGTTTGATTCCCATATAAGGCTTTTTCACCGGCTATGGCTTTTAAAAGCAAGGATGGGGGAAATTCGATCATGCCAAAATTGGAAATATTTGTGGGCGGTTTTTTCGAGAAGGTTTTTATCGTGTGTGAAGAGTCCATGATTGTAAGTGAGGTTGTGATGGGTTAAGATCGAATGTTTGTTTTCTTCTACTGAGAAGTTCATCCCATCATGATAATACGTTCATTGGCAACTGTCGCCAGGGGACGGCAGACGGAATCCTGTCTAAAAGAATTTAAAAAATATGTTTACGTTTTACTTTGAAAAATTAAATAACTCGAGAAATCGTTTTGCTTTTTTGTCAGGAATGTCTGAACGTTAATCTTGATGGGAGATGCCAGTTGAATTGCGGTCAAGCCTTTGTGTACAACGAGGTAACATTCGACTTGGAACCAAATCCGGGATTTAAGTTCCAATATGGACAAGAGTGCGTTGAAAAATGTCATAAATGTAAGATAAATTTTGATTAACATTATTTACAACTTTAATAAGATAAATAGAGAATTAGCTGTTGCAAACTGCTTACCAACCTAAAGGACATGTAGTATAAATGCAAAATAATGGTTATTGGCCTTACATTTCGAACCTAGCAGGTTCTTTCTTGAAGGCAAAATGGGACAGAATACAAACAACATACATATATAAACACAAAAAGTAGAAACAAATATTTAATAAGAAAAACAAATATTTTTTGTGCAAATCATATTTTGATTTCTTATTAAAATTTGAGAAAACTTGTTGAAATAACTTCTGTTAAGCTGGAAATGGACATTTGGTAAGTTTAATACCGACTACATGCCTCAAATAACCCCACTATCAAACTACATTCCTAGTTATTTCATTTTAATAATTTGTCTCGGAATAGTTGTACCCACCGAGACCGAGAGGTGTGTGGAGCGGTGCAGCCCAGGGTACAGAATTGAGGGTGATCAGTGCGTCAGGTGCGGTGGAGCGTGCCCTCGGGAAGGTAAGTTCAAGTAATCACTAAATCTTAGCGTCCAACTTTTGTCGGCCTAAACTATAAAGCGATATAAATTCTTTTTGGCCTCTAATTTCAACCAGTTTCAGTCAAAACGTATAGCTATTATTTCATTCCATATTCAAGTATAAGCGTATTTCACAGGTTATAGTAAGAAAATTCAGAGTGGCGCGTGCGCGTTCACCGTGGATTTGTATTGTTGCGTCACTCATTTGCTAGCAATAATGGCCGGCAAGTTAGCGTGCCTTTCTTCATGCTCAACGGTTAACCGTTAAGCATGAAAAAAAGTACAGTAAGCAAGAAATCGGCTGCTTAGCAGCTGCCCATGAAAATAGGTCCAGTTCCAGTGGTGTGTTAGTTCCGTCATAGAGAAAGGAGTGTCCTTTCTCTATGGTTCCGTGAATGCTAACATTAATGGCATTAGCCTAATACATGATTAACATTTCTCAAAATTTAGGGATCACGAATATACTAGTCAGCGACCAATGCGACGGGGTCAAGCCATATGAATGGGGCGTGATCAACAGAAAGAACCGCCCAACTGGCAACGTCACTTGTACTCAGGTGTTGATTGGTTCACCAGGGAGTACGCTCAAGCTGAAGCTACGGGACGTGAGTGTTCACGAGGGAATCGGTGAGTTCTATCAACAATAACGAATAAACAATTATTAATTGTTTTATTAAAGGGAATGTACAACATTTACAAAACTTCTAAGAATATTATGCACTCTCTTTTAGCAAGATATACATTAAAACCCTCCGTACGAACAGCACCACTACACGGTGTAGTAGGTCAACGAACTTTCTGTAATTATTCCTTAATTAACGGGAGAAAATTTTTAATCCTTCGTAAGTTCCTTTGGATCCCCATTAGACATACTGTGTTAGAAGCTTAAAGTACTGGGAAAATTTGTTCACCCCTTTAAGCCAGCCGCAAGTGCCATGCCTGAGAGGTCCCTATGGGATTTGTGTACAAACTGCCTTAGCCTTGGGGGTCACCAAGGTCATAAACACACCGGCTGATTACCATCAGATAACATGCCTGCAGCGGTCTGGGAGACATATCAAATGGCTCTGTGATGGCATTTGACAGGCCTGATGTATTTCGACCAATAAAATACGTCTATGTTGGGGGCGGGGGGGGGGGTGTGGCTGATATTGGGGGATGGCAATTTGGGGGGGGGGGTCGGATGGCGGTATCTGAGTGATCGATCATAGCAGGTGGCTTTTTATGAATGGGCAATGGGTTTGTATATATTGCAGCATGTATATATAGTAGACTGGACTACTATTGAGTAAAAAAAGTACAGGTTTTGTGTTTAAAAATGAGTTTTTTTTTGGTTTTTTGGGGGAAAATGAGATTTTTTAGTATTAATTAGTAATTATCTTTCTAAGAAAAACATAAAAATTTACAAAAAATTTTTTTTTGATAGAAAACATCTCTAGACCCTCTGAAACAAGATAAAATTAATAAAATTGGGAAAATCAGTTCATTTACCCATGTAATTAACGATTTACAACCTACTACACGGTGTAGTATAGGTGCTGAGGTTCCGTATAAATTAATATCAAACGAGCCGCAGGGTTAAATAACCAACCTGTGAACATTTCAGCTTATAATGTTGTGTCGTTAACGAGAAAATAGTGAAAATGCATTCAGATTGTTTGTATTCGATATTCATTCTCAACGTGGAATTTAGTAAAGGGTGCCATTTTTCTTAAAATAATTAAGAAGGTGAAATTATTTTCCTTTTCTTTAAAATGACATCACCTGAGACAAAATGCCAGGGAAAATTTATACAATACCGGTAATCAGCAGTAAAAAGGAACGAATAATAATAACCAGTGTAGTGAAGTTTTCTTTATTCATGCATTCTTGGTTTTGAAAAGTGAATGTTACATGGTTTGTATTTCTGTTATCTAAAATAAGATGTCAGAGGGTTATTCATTGATTTTTTTCATCAGATCAACGAAATCGATATTATCTTTTTAACAGATGAGAAGTTAGTCATTAGCGCGGATGGATTTCAACAAAGTTTTGACCGAGACTCGTACGCGTCGACCCTCAACCTTCGAACCGACACACTGATCGTTCAGCACCGTACCTTTGCAAGTGGCCACGGGTACCTCCTTGAGTATGACTTTAATGAGCCAATCGGAGCTACTGGTTCAAGTAAGCTCAGTTGAATGTTTTCATTCTGCCCCTCCTTTAACGTTATTAATCATCCATAGTAATTATTCCGCCTGAAGTGGTTTCAGTTGTAAAGAGGAAACAAGATATATGAAAGTTTCAGTCAATCCCCATTGTTGTGATTGTTTGCCAAGTGAATCTATTGATTTGAGGTCGAAAACTCTAAATGAATTTTCACAATTATCTTACAAAAGTTTGAACTATTAATTCAGCTGAAACTTTCACAGTTCAGTTTCCTTTTCAAATGCCCTTTTCTTGATCTTCATAAAGTACGTATGCCTAGGCCTATAGAGACCTTCAACCAAGACTGTAGTCTAGCGTTAATATTTTTTATAATTATTTTAAAACTTATTTCACAAAAAAAGCATTCCGGGTTTGGCGACTTTCGCTATGAGCCTCAGACGAGCGCATGCCTTGCTATGTCCTCTCCATGTCCGACTTGTTGAGGGCGCGCTTCACTTAAGAAGCAGCAGCTTAATAGCAAATCGCTAAGTAGCAAATCGCTGGTGAGCGCCCTCTTTTGACTCCAGTAGATTTAAAGTGTTAACGCTTACCAGTGAAGAGTTTTCGCAGTACACGGAATACTCAGAGACGGGAGGAGGTATTTCCACAGTCCAGAATTAGCATAGAGCACTCACCCATACGCATTTGTATTCTAAAAATGAACTTAAGAGACTTCGTACGCGGTACCCTTCGCATGAAAGGCGAGCGTGCTAATGTTACCAAGCCATTCGGAAACTTTGGTAATTTAATTTTAATTAATTATAAGTACCTTTTTAAAATAGCTTTTATAAGAAATTGGCAATTGGACTGCATAAAGAAACATTGCAGACGGGATGCATTTTCACCGATAGAGGGCTCAGATGTGCGCGGAGCGGATAAGCGGTTTGTCAGAAATGATAGTAAACACTCATAATTTGTTCAGATCGATTGAACTGCTACTTTCTCAGAATGGAAACACATTCATTGTTCCTCACCAATTCAGTTTCGAGCTCTGCCCAGTACAATGGAATAATATGCTAACACATGGGGTTGACACAGTCAAGACACTTTATTTAGATCCCCAAACCGTAGTAGATAGAATCTGAGTCGGACATTTTGGTTGTACCCTTTTCAGGATGCGACGAGGTCTTTACGAGCAACACGGGTAGCTTCCATAGCCCCGACTTCCCTGACAAATACAAAGCAAGGGAGAAATGTACCTATCACATCATACTGGAACCAGGCTATCGGGTGGACGTAGTCTTCCAGAAGTTCTATCTGCAAGGGGATGAACCCTCGTGTCTTGCTGATAAGATGGAGGTAAAAACTAGGGGCGGATCCAGGGTGCTAAAAAAGGGGGCACACTGCCAAAAAAGGAGAGACACCTTAAAACGATGAATGGTGATCAAGTGGTTGGCCCCTTTTACTCCACCCCATGTATCCGATTGAACAGCCAATAGGCCTAGTAAACGTGGGTGGTTCTAGGCGTATACTTTTTCGAAGGGGCGGGCCCCTACAGATCTCAAGCGGTTGGTATGATCCGGTTCTTGTACGTGCATGACAAAACCTTTACTCTTTCGTATTCATTTTCCATTTTGTGCCTGGTCGACAGATGTATCTGTTAAAATCCACGTACGCTATAGCTCATATGAGGACATCAAGCAAGTCAGATAACTCGTTTGCTGCACATTGACGCATTTTGTGATTATCCTTCCTAGGTTATTGAGCCTATACTGGGTACCACTGTGACTTATTGTGGTCGTAAAAGACCCCCGTTCACCATCAGCTCCGAAACAAACTACCTCGTGCTCAAATTCACAAGCGACAGTGTTAAGCACTACAAAGGATACACCGCTACCTTCACGGCTGTTGAAGCACCATAAATCAACGAACAATTTCAGGAATATAGCTTTCCCCCTTTGGTTTTAGAAGAGCCAAAGTTGAGGCAGTAGTATTGTGTGCGCAATAGGCAGAGGTTTTAATATGACAACAATTGTTAGTTCGTTTTGTTTCTTTTTATAAAAAAGAAAAAACTGTCAAATTATTAAATGAACAGTATTACGAAACTGTAATTTTCATCGATTTATTTTTGAGAATGTGTTTGAAGACTCATTGTAGAGATCTACAATCAGAGTGTACAGTGTCCTAAGGGGTACTCAATTAGGGTTTGAACATAAGCCGTCGAAAAAGCTACTTTTTACCTAAGAAATAGTCACATAGGCCTATAATCATTAATACCACGTAGAAACTAAAGGGAGGTTTACACACCTTTGGTAAAATAATTACTGAACCATAATCAAACTTACTTGATGTGTGACATGGTGTCATTTTGACAAAACGTGAATTGTATTACACATTTGAAATGGATCACGGACTGTGATCCATTTTCACATTAGAATGCAGTGCCATGGAGTGCCATGGTCGAGCGGTTTAGTGCATCGGATTTGTGTTCTGGTGACTGAATCGTCAGAATGTGGGTTCGAATCCTGTCTGTGACCGTGGTACTTGTGTCCTTGAGCAAGACACTTTACCATAATTGCTTCTCTCCACCCAGGAGCAAATGGGTACCTGTGAGGGCAGAGTTGGTTGTTATGTTTGATTAGCCCATATGCGCCGAAATGGCAGCAATTGAGCTGTATACTCCTCAGGGAGCTGAGATGGTTTCTGGAATGATTTATGCGCCTGATGAGCAGGGGTAATAATGTACAGCGCTCTGATACCTTGTTTAAGAGCGCTTTAAAATGCCCGACATTATTATACACAAACATCTGAATGAGTTTTCACTATATTCTTGTTAATGACACAATGAAATAAGTTGACACTTCACAGGTTGGCTGTACATCTCTCTTGATTCGTCTTAAGCATGGATGCACGAATGATGAAGGCCTATATACATAATGTTTATGTACCCAAAAGGGTACACTCCCTTTAAATGGCGGTAGAGCTTTCTTTTTTTAAAGTATAAATTAAGGAGCGACTAAAAAGTAAAAAGCAACGGGATAATATGGTCCAGTTTAAAGTATAAATTAAGGAGCGACTAAAAAGTAAAAAGCAAGGGATAATATGGTCCAGATTATATTCCTAGCAGAAATTTAATGATTTGAGACTTGACCATAGTATGTATTCTGACCTTCAATAAGCTATTGAGTAGATGTTTATTCTGTCTTTTACTTGTGGCATTAAAAAGCAGTTCACAAATGCAAAGTATCGACAACTCGGACTTGTTTCTTTTCCCCAGAAATGTTGATGGATGTATGAAAATTGATGAGATACTATTTTGTAATTCAAGTTTACCTTTCCCTCCATACGATTCCCAAACTGAAGAACACCCGTTAATTAGATCTTTATGGGTGGATACATCAGGAGTCACGGTCAACAGTAAACGTTTAACATTGACCAAGGCACAGTCGGATAGGCCTTACTTTGTAATGCACACACATGTATGCAGTGAACATTGACTTCAGACGTGTACGAGATTGCAATTTACAGCCTGACGTCGTACCCACGACTCAGTTAGTTACTCTCGCAATACCGTGAGTGTACGTGTGTGTGCCCTACCCAGTCGGGGAGATTGGATCTTAAACAATGATCGTCAGGCCCAACAATGTGCACATTTCCGGATGGTTTCTATCACAGTAATCCTGTCGTTCAAATATTATAGTGTATCGGTGTATCGTGAAATACGTGTTAGGGTTAGTGTACTGTATAAGTACACTTTATACATTATTTTAGTGAAGTCGTATTGTTATTGTAGTGAGGTCGTCAAACAATAATAAATCTAACACACGGTGTTTTCCGCCTTGTTAAAACAAAAGATGCGGGTACACGAAAGTACAATGACAAAAACATTTACCGGCATATGGGAGACAAAAACACGAGTTATTATATATTCCGAAAACAAAGAACGAATATTAACGATCCGGCGGATTATTATCACCTTAATGTAAGAAAGAACAAAGACGAAAAATAAGGACAGATTAGGGTAATTTCAATGACTAACTATAGAATAAATTACTATGGCAGTAAAATCGTTCAATTATGGGAACAATACAACATTTCATATGAAGTTGAAAATAAATAGGATTTTGGATTTAGTTTTAGATAGCGCATTTCACATAATGTCTTTATGTGCTTTACATTACTTCCGCTGCTCACTGGGCCAATATCATTCCTGTAATCTTTCTCAGCTCCCTGGGGAGTGTACAATCCCTTGTATGAAACATTTTGGCGTTACAGAGTTAATCAAACACAATAAGCATCTCTATATGGTGTTCTAAAAAGGACACATGCACATTGCAAGAAGAGTGTTGTCGCGTCGCACTAGAAGTGTGTCGCGTCGCACTAGAAGTGTAGTCGCGTCGCACTAGAAGTGTGTGGCGTCGCACTAGAAGTGTGGCGTCGCACTAGAAGTGTGTCGCGTCGCACTAGAAGTGTAGTCGCGTCGCACTAGAAGTGTGTCGCGTCGCACCAGAAGTGTAGTCGCGTCGCACCAGAAGTGTAGTCGCGTCGCACTAGAAGTGTGTCGCGTCGCACTAGAAGTGTTGTCGCGTCGCACTAGAAGTGTTCACCATTGCAGTTTTTTCTCGTATGAAGAGCCGTATGTGACTAAAATTTCGACTAATTAAATATATACGACAAAAACAAATGTAAATCCATATATTTACTAGAAAAACCAGTTATACAAAAGCGGCAACCAGACTGGTTGGCAGCTAGCATGCATACAGATTTATATTCCTTTAAAAAAGTCCTCCACAGCCCATACATTATTGTTTTACAGAAAGGTTTTGTTTATGAATTAGTGTTGTAGTTAAAAAAAATGTTGCTAATCCTGTTACAAATATTTACAACCTAAACCTAGTCTCGATCCCAACTACCTACATGGAAGGTGAGAATTCTAAACCACAAGACTACCATGCCAGTCGAATTTGGCGGTAAATTAAGTACAGAAGAACCTTTGTAAAATTGTATTTATAAAATAATATAAATTGTTCAGAAAAATATTGCGCAGGCCTACAGGGTTCACTTGTCCCCACCGCCCAGGGCCGTAGCGAGCGGGTTCAGGAGGTATGGGGTGTGACACCCCAATAATTGTTCTCAGTCGGCAAATCAAAGGTACTAGAGCAAGAGTTGGTCCAAAATAACTTTCCAGTCAGCAACATTTGTATGTTTTATATACTGATGCCTCTTTTCACAACAAACTATTTTAAAGCAGAACCTTACCCTAAATTCATGGTCACACAATAATGTAATTATATGGGGGGCTAGATGACAGATAATTAAAAGCAAAAAGGACACAAACAGATGATTTTATTTTTATAAAAACTTGTTTTCAATCATCAACCATTCAATATTGTGTACATGTGCAACACTGTCCCAAATAATTATGTCCCACAAGTTGCATTTTGAGATAATCAAATTTGTTACACAACTAACTGTATTAACTATCGGCAGGAACACATTTATATATGTTATGGAATACATCATTCAATGTTTCTTTTGAAGCCTTTTTGTCTATAATTTCAGTATAACTATTTTTTTCAAAATGATTTTTTAAAGTTCATGAGACAAACATTTCACATAATAAACAACCTGAATGTATTTTCACTATTGCTAAAGCTTTCATATAGGCGGGAGTTATGCATCAACAAATCCTTACAGAAAAGAAATATATTTTCCAAAAAAAAACTTTCTTAGTGGGTAGACATTCACAGGTCAGTAAGTCTGACCAAGTTCCAATTTTTCAGTGTAACTTGGACTTGTGTCACCATAAAATGACACAGACTCAAGGTTTGAGGAATACGTGTCTGCTATGAAAGTTTAATACATACTTAATACAAAGTTGATGACCAGTTGTAATTAAAGAATTGCCAATCACGAAAAAATAGTTTTGACATTTATTAATATTTCATTAATAGTGTTACTTTCCTTCTGTTTCTCTGATTTTTGGATGTTACGAACCTAGAATAGTGACTGGATTATTTTAATTTCTGATTATTACTTAATTCCTATTATTTTACTTTATTGCATTTTCCACTTTTTTATTGTTGGTGATTCCTCAGTTAAATCAAATTGCTTACACTTTTATTGTAATCTACTGAATGACAGGTTTTATAATTCATCTCGTTTCCACTTATCATTTTGTTGTAAACCTTGTAAAATATTAACGTTTCCGAGTTATTTGTAAATTTATAGCCTACCATTGTTCAGTCACTCTGAGAATTAGAAACCCTAAATTCACTGTATTACTGGTTGCAGGTATTCCAGATGAAGACCATCTGGACTTATGCCTCCAGTTTTGCAATTTTCTTGGTTTCCATATTAATTGTGTTAGTACCGGTCGTTATATTATTAAATTCACTATCGAATTCTTTGATACAAACGAACATTGTGTATATGTGACCCGCTCTGCGAAAAAGGGTATTAAGGGACGCTATGCCGGCTATTACCCGTAAAGGGCTGTTCTACGTGGAGAGGGTGAAAAAAAATTCACAACGTGATTTTTTAGTTGTTGGTTTATTGGCTTCTATTATATCAATACTTTCATAATTTATTTACAGAAATATTATTATTGATGAGTAAAGATGAAAAAACAAAAGTTTAAATTGTATACATTATGCAAATTAGCAAAAATATTTGATGCTTGATAATTCAAATTTATATTGCACAAGCATTCCTAAAGGAGCTCAAAAGGAACATAACTGTTGCAATGGGCATTCAAGAGAGTTTCTTCTTAGCTCATTTCTTTTTCCACTTGCTGTGTTTAAAGGGCTGTATCTCTGAAGGCACTTCCGTTAATTTGTACAATATGAATATGCAAAAATCAGTATATCTCCAGAATGCAAAATGCCACAGGGTTCAAACCTACACCAAATTAAAGCTTATAATGTAACCAATTCAGCTATGTATGTAACTCAATTTTTAAATTTTGTCCCATAATACCCATTTTTGTGGAGCCGGTCACATATTGTCTATTCATGCCATAGTACAGCGTCACTTCTTATCATCAGCCAAGGTATGGCCTTGGGTGGGTTTGTTTACATTCTGGCAGAGACCTTTGGTCTGCCTAGGGACTTTGGTTTGGTATGGTAGGTCATTAATTAATATGTTAGGGCTAGCCAGATATTTAAGTGTTTTGGGACTGATGGAATAAGCCACGAATATGTATAAAACATATCACTGGCTGAAATATCGCGGGATGGTAATTTTAGTTGGCAGAAAGAAATCGCCCACCCCGCTTGCTGAGGACCTGGTTGGTGGGGACGAGTGAATTTGATTTAACTGAGGAATCACCAACAATAAAAAAGTGGAAAATGCAATAATAGGAATTAAGTAATAATCAGAAATTTAAATAATCCAGTCACTATTCTAGGTTCGTAACATCCAAAAATCAGAGAAACAGAAGGAAAGTAACACTACTGATGAAATATTAATAAATGTCAAAACAATTTTTCATGATTGGCAATTCTTTAATTACAACTGGTACAACTGGTCATCAACTTTGTATTAAGTATGTATTAAACTTTCATAGCAGACACGTATTCCTCAAACCTTGAGTCTGTGTCATTTTATGGTGACACAAGTCAAAGTTACACTGAAAAATTGGAACTTGGTCAGACTTACTGACCTGTGAATGTCTACCCACTAAGAAAGTTTTTTTAGCAAAATATATTTCTTTTCTGTAAATGTATTATTTTGTTGATACATAACTCCAGCCTATGAAAGCTTCAGCAATAGTGAAAATACATTCAGGATGTTTATTATGTGAAATGTTTGTCTCATGAACTTTAAAAAATAATTTTGAAAAAATAGTTATACTGAAATTATAGACAAAAAGGCTTCAAAAGAAACATTGAATGATGTATTCCATAACATATATAAATGTGTTCCTGCCTAGAGTTAATACATTCCTAGAGTTAGTTGTGTAACAAATGTGATTATCTCAAAATGCAACTTGTGGGACATAATTATATTTGGGACAGTGTTGCACATGTACACAATATTCCTTTAAATTAACAGTAGGCCTATATAATGGTTGATGATTGAAAAAAAGTTTTTATAAAAATAAAATCATCTGTTTGTGTCCTTTTTGCTTTTAATTATCTGTCATTTAGCCCCCCATATATAATTACATTATTGTGTGACCATGAACTTTTAGGGTAAGGTTCTGCTTTAAAATAGTTTGTTGTGAAAAGAGGCATATCGGTATATAAAACATACAAATGTTGCTGACTGAAAATTTATTTTGGACCAACTCTTGCTCTAGTAACTTTGATTTGCCGACTGAGAGCAATTATTGGGGTGTCACACCCCATACCTCCTGAACCCGCTCGCTACGGCCCTGGGCGGTGGGGACAAGTGAACCCTGTAGGCCTGCGCAATATTTTTCTGAACAATTTATATTATTTTATAAATACGATTTTACAAAGGTTCTTCTGTACTTAATTCACCGCCAAATTCGAGTGGCATGGTCGTCTTGTGGTTTAGAATTCTCACCTTCCATGTAGGTAGTTGGGATCGAGACTAGGTTTAGGTTGTAAATATTTGTAACAGGATTAGCAACGTTTTTGTTAACTACAACAATAATTCAGAAACAAAACCTTTCTGTAAAATAATAATGTATGGGCTGTGGAGGACTTTTTTAAAGGAATATAAATCCCAAAATTCATGTTTAGTACCGTACTTATGCATGCTAGCTGCCAACCAGTCTGGTTGCCGCTTTTGTATAATTGGTTTTTCTAGTAAATATATGGATTTACATTTATTTTAGTCGTATATATTTAATTAGTCGAAATTTAGTCACATACGAGAAAAAAACTGCAATGGTAAACACTTCTAGTGCGACGCGACAACACTTCTAGTGCGACGCGACACACTTCTAGTGCGACGCGACTACACTTCTAGTGCGACGCGACACACTTCTAGTGCGACGCGACTACACTTCTAGTGCGACGCGACAACACTTCTAATGCGACGCGACACACTTCTAGTGCGACGCGACAACACTTCTAGTGCGACGCGACACACTTCTAGTGCGACGCGACTACACTTCTAGTGCGACGCGACTACACTTCTAGTGCGACGCGACACACTTCTAGTGCGACGCGACAACACTCTTCTTGCAATGTGCATGTGTCCTTTTTAGAACACCATATCTCTACCCTCGCAGGTAGAATGAAGAGAAGCAATTATACAGTAATCGAACCCACAATACAACATTTCATTCAAAGTTGAAAATAAATAGGATTTTGGATATAGTTTTAAATAATAAATCAATAAATCAATAAATCAATAAATAATCCATGTTCACATTAGAATGCATACACAAGCATCTGAATGAGTTTTCACTATATTCTTGTTAATGACACAATTAAATAAGTTGACACTTCACAGGTTGGCTGTACATCTCTCTTGATTGGTCTTAAATATGGATGCACGAATGATGAAGGCCTACATACATAATTTTTACTAAAAGGGTACACTCCCTTTAAATGGCCTCGAAGGCTTTCGTTTTTATTAGTATAAAGGAGCGACTATAAAGGAGGTCGTCAAACAAAAATAAATCTAACACGCGGTGTTTTCCGCCCTGTTAAAACAAAAGATGCGGGTACACGAAAGTACGATGACTTCAACATTTACCGGCATATGGAAGACAAAAACACGAGTTATTACCCAGCGCAAACACAGGAATCCCACATGACTCCGCCCACAGAAATGAGCACCCCGGCAACGGGGGAACAGAATTGGGGAAATATTTGATCACGTGTCAACGTGTTTCCCGCCCAGTAAAGGACCCTCGAACAGATGGTCCACAATATAGCAGCTTGCCTGAGCTGTGCACGCTGAGTATATATAGACCATCATGATACCACGACATCAATCAGATCGCTGACATACTTGACGTGAAGTGGACGTTTCCGGATTTGCTTACAGAGCGGTGCCCTTAGTTTCTTCCATAGTTCAACCTTACACGGTAGGTGTAATTACTACTTTTGTCTCTTAATTAGATGTATTTATAAGTTGATAAACTTGTAAGAAGTCATTTACTCCATACGAATTCTTTTTCGTTTTTAGCTTTTTTGGTCCTGGATACCAACTAATATAGGCCTATTATTAGTGCCCGAATTCTTTGTTTTGTTTTGATTTCCCACATGTATCAAAGAGGACTTGCCAAACAAAAATAGGCCAAAAAGGAACAAAAAACAAAAACAAAACAAAAAAGCAAAAAAGCAAAAAAAAACAAAAAACAATTGCGTTTTTTGAAGAGCATGAGTAAGTGATAAAAAATAGAAAACATAAAACCTTTTCACCTTTGATCGTGACAAAGCGGAAATATTTTGGCATCTTGACTTAATACGGTCAGTTTGCCAGCAATTTATGAGAATTTATGGTAATTTTAAGACATGTTAATTTTTGAAACATTTGTTTGCAGTTCCTCGAGTAAATAGCGCGCTATTTAAATAGCACCGCTATAGCGGTGTTCCGAAAAGAAAGAACATCACATAAAATTCAAACCACTCATTCCACCTGACATGGTACCCACAATATTTATTTAAAACTAATGTTTAAAACTAAATACTTAGGCCTAATAGGCTGGAGATAGAACCAAATTACGGATATCAGGGAACACTTTATTCCAAACTGACAAAGGATTTGTGTAAACGTCTTCCTTCACCTGGGAAAGAAAGCATCCATGTTTCCGTGCTTCTCGCCTAAAACTCACCAACCGCAACTTACGTTTCTATCCCATGAATAATGAAATTATCCAAAATTGAAAGATAGCCCATTGCATTGAAAACCAAGTTTTAAAAATATTTTATAGGCACGTTTGCAGTGTAGCTAGCGAGAATGGTACTAGTCTAAAATTTGTTTCAGAATGAATGTCTAATTCTCTAAACTGCAGCAACGAACCGTCACAATGTGCCACAAACTTCTCGCCATGGCAGCACTCCTCGTAGTCTTTGCCTTCTGGACATGCAACGCCATAAACTACCAGCAAACAGTCGGCAACAAGGGCCGGAACCGTCCCGCTCCCAAGCCCAAAGCAGCCATGGCACGGGAAGTGGACCCCAGTAACGAGCTTTTGGGGGATAGACAAATGGTACCGGCAGCGATGCTGTTCGAGGATAGAAACCAAGAAACCAAGAGGGACTATGACGATGATGTATTTCAGTCTATAAGGTGAGTCCGTTGTCGATTGTGTCTGGGTGTCATGAGTGAATGAAAATGCACACAGCACCAACCTATCTGTATGTTCATAACACTGTCAATTCAGTATTTTTTGGAGAATTTTTGTATCAGTTAAGATGAGATAATTGTTCTGTTTGAGCTGTCCCTGAGTAGGCATGACACGCCCCAGTTATACACTGTAAAAATTGTGTTTAGAATTTAAACACATTTCTAAAACACTTAGCTTGTACTCACTTTTTTTTCACATGCTGAGCCTAAACCATGTTTAGATTGTGCTTTTTCTGTGATGTGTGTTTGAATGCTAAATACCATATGAACAGGTGTCAAAAAGCTAAGCACGTTTAGCTTTGTGACATGTACAGAGGATGGCCGTTTAGCTTTGTGACATGTACAGAGGATGGCCGTTTAGCTTTGTGACATGTACAGAGGATGGCCGTTTAGCTTTGTGACATGTACAGAGGATGGCCGTAGCTTTGTGACATGTACAGAGGATGGCCGTTTAGCATTTAAACGCATTCCTAAACGCGTTTATTTTGCGTGTGTTTAAATTCTAAACGCTATTTTTACAGTGCAGCATCGGTCCTAGTTTGGACAGGCCCATCTGTAGTGTTGGTGTTGTAGGCCCAACTGCCCACACTATGTTGTAGGGACAGGCCCAACAACAGACGATAACCAATCACATCACATTATTTACAAAAGGTCCAACTGCATGCGCCGGGCTTAAAATGTACTCTGGTCTATGAGTGTCGTGGCCGAGCGGTCTAGCGCACCGAACTCAAGTTCTGGTGTTGCCAGCAGCAGGGTGTGGGTTCGAGCCCCGGTCGTGACACTTGTATCCTTGAGCAAGGTACTTAACCATAATTGCTTCGTCCTTCGGATGGGACGTAAAGCCGTAGGTCCCGTGTGTTGTATAATGCACGAAAAGTGGATTGTCGTGGCCGAGTGGTCTAGCGCACTGAACTCAAGTTCTGGTGTTGCCAGCAGCAGAGTGTGGGTTCGAGCCCCGGCCGTGACACCTGTGTCCTTGAGCAAGACACTTAACCATAATTGCTTCTCTCCACCCAGGGGTTAAATGGGTACCTGTGAAGGCAGAGATGGTTTGCTCTCTATGCGCTAGAAATGGCAGCAATTGAGCTGTATACTCCCCAGGGAGCTGAGATGGTTTCAGGAATGATTTATGAGCCTTATGAGCCTTATGAGCAGGGATAATAATATAATGCGCCTTGAGCGCCACTTAGTTGGTGGATACGTGCGCTATATAAATCTATACATTATTATTATTATTATGACAAGAAATCATCAACTCTGATGTTTTGAGAGGTCGGCAGAAATATTTGAAGTCTTAATTTTATTTATTTTTTAATAAGGCACGGACATTACATCTGAAATCTTATTCATCTGAAAATTACAAAAGTCTTGATGCTGTGGAGAAGTACAAAATGTACAAACTCTGCATACATAATACACACTTTTGCCCGGAGGGATATCACCCTAGTACTGTAAACAAGTCACATGGTCTATAGTTGGGCCAATGTACCATTGTTGGGCCTATACTAGATTTGGGAGTGAATTTGGTCCTCGGGATCAGTACTCTCCCGCGCTTTCTGCTGAGAGCTATACCACTGTTCGCAACTCACTTGAACGTTACTCTTTTCTTCAGAGTCCGTAGGGATGCTGCATTGTTACAAGAAGAAGAGGATATTTAGAAGCATGGTAGGTTTTTACAGATCATTGTTTAGCCATAGTTTAACCAGTGCAATGTGTAGTTAAGTTAATGTCTGCCACGTCCGACAACGTCTTGAAAAGGGTACGAGTTGCCGTTATTATCAAGCATACGCGCTAAGAACAATAACGTGACGCACCACCACGTGTTGTAACATTTTGACTCACTGCTCGTCTTTTTCACACTGAACCATGTGCATTGACGTATTTAGCTTATTGACAGGGTCAACATATACAAGCATTCTGTCTGAATAATAAGTTAAAATCTAATCACAAAATCCATTACTTACTAAGGGGAGCCAGGTATTATAATGGAACCAACCAACCGGTAACTTGACGGTCTGAAACCGCAAGAGACAAGCCCACTGACTGGCTGAAACTAATGTGCTTACTTTCTCTCTATGTTGCAGACAACTGTTGACTGAGAGCTATAGTGATGTTTTCTTCGCCTGAAAACTCATCAGACTTTGAACAGATCTAAGTCGATATTTTCAGTTAAATAAGCCAGTACTCTGTACTTCAACAGAACAATCGTTAGATATAAATTTTAAATAAGTCACTACTATGTTTGAAAGGCTGTGCAATTTCATTATTATCTTCATTTGAGTGTTTGGTATGTGAACATTGTCAATGCAGAAATTGTATTCATTAAAAATCACACCCGTTTGCCTTACAATGTATTTATAATCGTCAGGTTAATTATGTTCGAGTGAAGGTTTTTGATTGTTTGTGGTGTAAATTGTGTTGTTCTTGACTTGACCCATGGTGTTGTACACTTAAAATCACCATGTGCGTAGCCAAATGGGGGTATGACACCCACCCAATATCAAGCCTCAGTCGGCAAAAATAAACCACCAAAACAAACCATCGAAGCAAAAAACGGGGGAAGACATGAAGAAAATTGTTAAATTTACATGGTGTGCTGATCAAAAAGTGCATGACTCAAGCCTCTCTTTGATGTGCCCTCATCACCGATTCGCCAATGGACAGAAAAACAGATAAACAGACAAACAAACAGATACGAAAATAGTTGGAGAGGAATATAATACCAAATTTCCAATACCAAAGTATTCAGCAAAAATCTTCCCAAAACTGTCCAAAAAAAGTCAAAATCTAGTAGGTCCAACTTCTCAATATGCACATGAACGCACACATATCCCCAGTATCCGTTCCACCATGAGACACTAGGAGACTTGTAGATGATATGGGATGATTGTAACCTTACAAAATAACCTTTTCTGGACTTCAAGTTAATCATTTTCTCTGCTGGTATATATACGGTAGCCTACTCATCTGCTGGTATCTATACGGTAGCCTACTCATCTGCTGGTATCTATACGGTAGCCTACTCATCTGCTGGTATCTATACGGCAGCCTACTCATCTGCTGGTATCTATACGGTAGCCTACTCATCTGCTGGTATCTATACGGTAGCCTACTCATCTGCTGGTATCTATACGGTAGCCTACTCATCTGCTGGTATCTATACGGTAGCCTACTCATCTGCTGGTATCTATACGGCAGCCTACTCATCTGCTGGTATCTATACGGTAGCCTACTCATCTGCTGGTATCTATACGGTAGCCTACTCATCTGCTGGTATCTATACGGTAGCCTACTCATCTGCTGGTATCTATACGGTAGCCTACTCATCTGCTGGTATCTATACGGTAGCCTACTCATCTGCTGGTATCTATACGGTAGCCTACTCATCTGCTGGTATCTATACGGTAGCCTACTCATCTGCTGGTATCTATACGGTAGCCTACTCATCTGCTGGTATCTATACGGTAGCCTACTCATCTGCTGGTATCTATACGGCAGCCTACTCATCTGCTGGTATCTATACGGTAGCCTACTCATCTGCTGGTATCTATACGGTAGCCTACTCATCTGCTGGTATCTATACGGTAGCCTACTCATCTGCTGGTATCTATACGGTAGCCTACTCATCTGCTGGTATCTATACGGCAGCCTACTCATCGGTTATAAAAATTAATACAATTGGACATGGACAAATCCAAGGATTGGATTAACGCTCAATTTGGCACGATTGGGTTCGGTTCGTTTCAGTTTCGTCGTACAGATTAAAGCTGATGTGCCCTATATTTTCCCGTGTCGGCAAAATATTTGATCCATGGGTGTAAAATCACCTCAAAGTGTCAAAGGACAGCATTATGCTACATACATGACATAATTGTCTAGGCTACATTCTGCAGGTATAATCAGGGAGCCATTGCTCTATGAAATTGATTGACACTCTTATGGTGTATTGGGGATTAAAAATGATGGCTAGTGATTTCACGCTTGATGTGCGAATGAGCGTTTAGCAACCAATCTAGTATAAAGATTAGTGTTGATAACTAGCATCGCCCAGTCCGGACACCCGACTATTCTACTTCGTGTTTATAGTATGCCGGTGGAGTCAAGAACCCATACTGTATCAAGACCCTCTATATTGTTGACGAATAATGTGTATATGAACATTCACGAATAGTTCAGTGAACCTATATCAATTATATATGAAAGAGTATGTGATATCACAAATATTTTTGATTTTGTTGGTGATGTCACAAATATTTGTGAATAATGTGTGATGTGTGATGTCCCTTCAGGGCAACCATAGAATAGCCACGCGTCACGTGAAGATATTTGGTAGTTCAGTGTGACGTGAGGAGGGTGCACACCACTAAATAGTGAGAAATTCATGCGCTGAGCTGTTTATTATAATTTGTATGTCCTCAATTGTTTTTCTGAAAGACAAGAATTTGAGGCCCATTCATTTGATGGATTGTGTAAAATGGTCCAATATCATAACCTTGGGGTCCTTGACTTCCAACTTTGAATATTTTGGATACACTAGGCCCTGTAAAGGTGGTCCTAATTAATTTCAAGCGTATGGCCTTTTCCAAAATGGATGCTGTTCAGTGTGGGCGTTTTCACTACTTTAGAGGGTGGTTTCCATTGGGATGAGAATAACTCGATGGGCGTCTGGACTATTCACATTCAATTAAAAAGAAAATTAAAGGTAAGACATCAATCAATATTTTTCTTTTGGTTTTTAAAATTGTAGGACTTCTAAGTATTTATTAATATTTTGTTTTTAGCATTGGTTGCTATGGGAGTTTATTTATTGGGGTGCACCACTGATCTCTATTATACTGATCAGTCTAACAGAGATCAATGGGGTGCACCCGTGAACAAACATACCATACGGAAAATGTGATAGCGCCACCTATGGACTTCACACAAACTTTACTAAATTATGTAAATTTTCATACACTAGCTGTTATATCGAATAAAATACAAAAAATAGATAAATATCGAAATCTTTGTCAACGTGGCGCGGAGCGGACAAGGACGGCTAATTTCGTTGAGGGCGCACGTTCAGTGGACTATCAGCCACAGATCTGTCCGAGAACACTTCAGTGAATAGATGAAATGAGTTTTCCCGTGGCAGATGAGCTCCTTTTTATTAAATTATAATTATACCCACAACCAAAACAGACCATCTTGGCAATGGAGGTCAACTTCCGGTATTGCCCAACACATCTTCTTTTTCTTTTGTCAGGTGATGATGATTTATACCACGCAATTTTCTTTTATAGTGAACGGCGCCATGTTTCATCAAAATAAGCTGTGTACTGAATATCTTTAAGATATCGTACGCGGATAATTCTTCCATGTACAAAGATTGAGTGTTCCGAGTGGTTTTCCTTTACAAATTGCCAATAAAACTGACTCTGGCCATATAATTGAGTCTGGCAGACCATTAATATTACCAGAAGGTAAAGTATAACATATATTGTAATGATGCGTGAGCCATTAGAGCAGCGTACAGCGCTGAGCCGGACAGCGTGTGAACGCTGAGAGGTGGACTACAGCGACGGAATTAAAGGGAAGGTACAACAATGGTAATTACCAAATTATCGAATGTATTAAATATTTTCTAAAAACTTACTTGGTTTAATGTTGCTACACGACTGTATCAATCATCCTGAGAAAACATTTTGTCTGAAGTGCATTCGTCTCGGGCTGTGCGTTTTCAGTTATTTCAGGAACCGGATACTCGAAATTAGAAATCTTCGGATACCCGGGTACCCGAAAACAATTTTGTAAAAAAACAAACATTTACTCCATAATGTATAAAATAACCAATACGAATACAAGTTTTAAACAAAAGCCAGCAAGTCTGTGAAAGGCTGTCGGCAAATGTTACTTCTAACTAAACCCTTTATCTAAGTTTTCTTCATTACAAAATTTTTGTCAGCAAACAATGAGGGACTTCTATAATTTTGTGTGGCTTAAAATGTTCAGTTGGAATTTTAAAAAGTCGTTTACGGGTAATTGGAACCGAAAAATGGAACCGGGTAATGACATTTTCGGTCGGGTATCCGGATACCCGGATACCCGGCACATTCGTCTTAGAGAAAACAGTAACATTGTTATGCTGAATGTACAAAAGGTTGCATTATGTTGCATTTTTTTTTCTAAAAAATGTTTTATTGATAGGGGTGGGGAGAATTCCGTGGGGGACTCTTGGTAAAAAAGTTGAACACACTGCCTAAAATGATGGGGAACAACAAATCCTATGGTATTGCGTTACACATGTCCCTCTTATACCTCCTTCCTTTGATCCGTCTATACAGCGGATGTTGACCTGCCAACTAGTCATTCTCTAGTGAAACTAAAAACGCCGGAACATACCGCTTTGAAAGCTTCCTTGTTATTTTAAATCACTGACTGTTGACATAATGGTGGTGAATAAACCATACTTTTACGTTTTCTGCTATTTAAAAAAAAAAACACCCAAAGCCTCCTAACATCTGGAAACTCACAATGGTAGCTGGTTTATAACCCTATCCATAAAAATACATATATAGGCCTACATTGGCCTACGTAATCCATTAGATTTGTGATGGAGCGAATTGAAAGAATCCATGGTTGTGTGAACTACTAGTGATACTTAAGGCTACTTGGACAGTTCCATAAAAAGCCGTTAAAAATTGTCGGGAGCCTGAGTACCCTTAGTAGATTCGACCCTTTCTATTAAAGGTAGGGTACAGAATTGGAAATTTTAAATAAAATTAAAAAAAAAAAAAAAAAAATATCGAATTTTAATAATTGTTGAATTGGTGTTAAGCTGATAATGGTATAGCCTAGGTATTTCCTAGAAATAATTATATCTGAAGTGCAGTAGTTTTTAAGACAAGTATGATTTTTGTTTTGAATTTCTGCGTTATAATAGAATGCATAGGCCTACGACAAATCTGAATGCATTTTCATTATTTTCTCGTTTTAACGACTTAGTGTTACAAGCTGCAATGTTTGCAGGTTGGATTTTACTACAGGGTGTGGCAGGCAATGTATCAACTTTTTAAAAGCGCGCTTTTGCGAAGTAACTAATATACTAAAACAATTCTACGATACCCCTCCAATGATTTCCACCTCGTTTGACTAGTTCTGAAGTTGTAGGTCTATTTGGATCCAAGACTCCTATACAACAAGGTAGAACACAAACGTCCAACTCCCCATAATGCTACATTATGTGGGTTCGAATCCCGGCCGTGACACTTGTGTCCTTGAGCAAGACACTTAACCAGAATTGCTTCTCTCCACCCAGGGGTTAAATGGGTACCTGTGAGGGCAGAGTTGGTTGATTAGCCCTATATGCGCTGTAATGGCAGCAATTGAGCTGTATACTCCCCAGGGAGCTGAGATGGTTTCAGGAATGATTTATGAGCCTTATGAGCAGGGGTAATGATATAATGCGCCTTGAGCACCACTTAGTTGGTGGATACGTGCGCTATATAAGTCCACACATTATTATTATTATTATTATTATTATTATTATTAAAGATATATCGCCCGTGTTTGAGCCGATTTGACAGTAAAAAATAGATTTAAATGTGGAATTGCTATTTGTCTGGGGTTAAGGAAGTTAGTTTTCATTTGAGACGAAAAAAATCCGCCAAGGATTAGTACCAGTAAAATAAAAACTCAAATTAACAAAATGCTGGCCCACTGTTTTAATCCTCGAGGGCGTGTGCAGTCTTCCGATTGGCCAGCGTGGCTGTCAATCAGAATCAAGCGTGTTTTAAACATCGCTTTTATACAGTTTCCGACATCCGAATTTCATAATTTGTTCGTTTAATAACGATATTATCTTTCAAAGTTCGTTCGCTTTTTAAATGCTATTTTGGGTCTCTTGAGCCAAACACGACCGATATATATTTAATGTTAAACTATGCCTATATATGATAACATAATAAATTCTTTAATAACAAGGTAGAAATAAACAAGATAAAGTATTATTATAGGTCTCTACAAACACAGAAATGACAATAACAAAACCGGCCCCTCATTATAGCTTAACTATCATGGCTTTAATAATTATAGAACGTAGCTACTATGCAGCCATAACATTCCTAGGCATTGGCTCAAATCAACCGCTGTATACCGTAGTTGAACAGTTTTGCCGAGTACCCAATAATGCATAGGCCTATACCTTACATTATAAGGCAGTGTATATGCACACCTTTGGAATGCTCCTACTCAATATTAGTAATCTTGAATAATATAAATCACCACAGTTTTACATGATACTTAGTACTTTGTGTAAAGTTGATTCGGCTTTCTCATCGTTATAATAGACAATTATGCGGCTTCGTTCCATACCGGTATAGTGATTATTATTTTGTGTGGGAGTTTAACAAACAAGTTTACAAAAAAAAGAGTCCATAATAATATGACAGATATTTATGATGACGTTCACTGCTTTCAGGTTATATTTCTATCATTAGTGAATAAATTCCTTTTACCAATGGTGTCTTATTCTGTTAAATGAAGTCATTTCTGATCGCTGGAATATTGGTAACTTTATCTTTATGATCGACATAATCATAACAGTTCACACCCATGTCCGTGGTACTGAAATATTAGCTTCGACAGTTGAACTTCCGTCTTTTCGAGTGAGGACATCGGCCCTTTTTGATACGTTTTAATCAAAGTTCGTGCTATATACTGTCGAGTAGTCGACGATTTGAGATTTCAAATGATTTCCGCTGGCTCTCTTTCAAATAAATGCCTTGTCTTATGATGCACGGCAGTGCCGCCGTGTCCTCGCTAGAATAATATAATCTGCCAGACAACAAATGCGCTGCCCAAAAGTTAGTGCAAGAAGTTCAATCATCATCTACAGTTTATGAGCCTTGTGACAATTAAACGGTGAAACATCTGCAAATATATCCAAGTGTCATCACCCTACCATTAGGTTATGCGTATTTGTCCCCGCTTGTTAAATCCCGCAAATCCCTTAAAATAGACAAGAACAGAATGAAATAAAAACATTTCTATAATATTGTGTATCCAAGCATGTAGAGCATTTTCTGGAGCCTTTGGGCGGACCCCAGATCCCAGATGCTGTATCCCCCAGTGTTCGCAATGGATTTGATTTTTAAAAACATTTATATTATTTCGATCTATACTGTCAATTAGCGTGTACGTTAGAAAGAAAATGTATATTTCTGTACATATCTCATGATGCATGTATATATCTATGGGTGTATGCACCAAACGTGTATACCACTTTTAGTCTATATTATACAGTATTTATTTGTTATCTCAAAAAATATATTTGATCACAGTTTAGCATAAAACTTACTGGTTGTATAGTTGAGGATGGTACAAAACATCCTTTGTATTTGTTTCTGAATTATTTGAGAAAAAATGAGTGAAATTATTTCTCAGATGACTTTTCGACATCGTGACACGAAAATCTAATTTGGAAATACTATACAACAAACCTGAATTTTCTCGAAACAACGAATAAAGCTCTAACTTTCACAGGTTGGTTTCTGTACATATTTTTGATTCTTACATTTTCCCCAAAAGTGTAATAATGGTTAGTTTTAAACAAAGCATAATGGAGGGTGTTAATTTAATAGCTATCTCATCGGTAAGCCAATTAGACATATGTTGGAAAACAAAGCAGTTCAGCAGTGTCGAGGGTTTCATCGGCAAAACATATTTAGCTTGTCATCAAAATAATGGTTCAACTGGGAACAAAAGAGAAATGGGACAGACAAACAGAAAAATTATTAAATGATAATTGAGAATACAATGCATGGAACATTGCTATCACAATTTACATCCATCGTTATAAATGGGTATGATAACCCTCGCCCATTGTTACATGTAATGTCGTATTCACATTGGAAAATCATTATTTAATTACGATTATTTGGTTTACAGTATAGGTCGGGATCGATCGATCGATCGAAGATCGTGGTACCGATTGGTTCATTCAAAGATTTAAAGGGACGGAAGATTAATATTTCGTGGGTGTCCCTTTCCATTTCAGTAGACTATATGTCTACTTCCACGTGGGTTATTTTGATTTATGAGGACAGACGTAAATCACAGCTCGGTATTAAACTTGTTCTGATTGATGACACCTGCCTGCTACTTAAGTAGCACCCCTCTCATATTGAACAAGTCATTACTAATTCCTCTACCGTGTATTAGTACGCCTATAATGATTTCCCTTAATAATAACACACAATAATCGCACCTCATCACCCCCATTTTGTTAAGAAGTACTCCCGGTAAGCTTAATGAATTCCTGTGGAAATTTGGAATGCAGATTCATCACCGTGGACCCTCTCATCAAACGAGGATTAGTACCGTCTGCCGTCTGATGAAATCCCACAAATGATGGACATATATAAGGCCTTTATGATACTTGAACCAAATTGTTTTTTTCTCAAAGATGGGTTAAAGCAACCTGAGAAATCATCCTACATGCATGAAATGCTCTTAATACTAAGATATTTAAACTTAAAACGCAACTGAATAATATCACCAGACAACACGTGTGTTACGTGTATATCGACATTCAAACAGCACGGTTTGCTGGGAAAAAATGCTGCTCTCTACTGACTTAGTGTGACAATTTTTAATTCATTCTAAATTTAATGTTTCCCAACTTTCGCAGAAACGAGCGAACCAACTGAACTAAAAATTTCACAAGTATTGGTTCTTAGATTAATGTTACTAAATGTGTATTTGGGCTTTAAAGAACATGTTTTCATATCAAATCTCATGACTAGTAATCCTCTTTTTGGCAAACTGCAAACCAACAAGTAGGCCTATTAAGAGCATTATTAGTGATTAAAAATAAAGTCCAAACTTTATGACATTCAATCATGAAAACTTACGCTATTATTCGTTCCAGAATTCATTCTTTGTGTGCTTGTAAAACATCTGCTAACGGCAACCCTTTTTTGGGGTACTATTTTTACCATAATTTTATTTCTCTCCTCAATTCACAAATCGAAATAAATAGTACAACACAAAAGCCACACTGAAAGGATATAAAAATAACCAAGACCATTAACAAGTTTTTTGTATCCAAATGGTTATAGCAAGTTTAGCAACCCCTTGACTATCAGTTTAATTTGAAGGGCCAAACACCTAAACCGGTTATTGGGAATCGATATATACGTCATCGTTGTGCTCTCGTCAGGATCGTCCTCTTTTGACGAGTACTAAGGGACAGTTACGGGTTGGATATGGTTAGGTGTCCTTTAACATTATAGGTTACCCATTATAAAAGATACAATGGCACCTTTCAAATTGATACCTAAACTGCCTAAAAGGTTTTTGCTATTTTATTCCCCAAGTGGCGGAAATGGGAAACACGGCCGAGCCACCATTACGGGAGTGACGAAAACAGCGGCGTGCAATCGTGCAGTTATATTTTACATATTAATTTACTACAGTTAGGCCCTATTATATCTACAGTTTAGAGCTAGAAGCTGCTAATCAATCAAAGTATGCAATAAAAATTCAGTTTATATGGTGCCTGTTTAATGCAACCATCATTCTTAACAGACAACAATTTGTCAATGTTAACAAAGCCCAGTCCAAATGTTTGAATCTGACATGTGGTGTCCCCCAAGGGAGCATACTGGGGCCTTTATTATTTTTGTGTTACATAAACGATATGCCCAGCAGTGTTCAGTGCAAATTACTTCTTTGCGCTGATGATAGTGCCCTCTTGGTCTCTGACAAAGATCCTGCAGCTGTAGCTAACATACTTAGAACAGAATTGGAATCGTGTAGACAATGGCTCATTGACAATAAATTGTCATTACACTTAGGCAAAACCGTTTCAATTCTTTTTGGTTCTAAAAAGAAAAACCAGTCATATGTGGGGGTAAACAAATTAAATCAGCTACTTCAGTGAAATATCTAGGGGTTACACTTGACCAACATTTGTCAGGTGAATTTATTGCTAATTCAATCATTAAGAAAACAGGGGGTAGGTTGAAATTCCTTTATAGACAGGCTCTTTTTCTTAATACAAAATCCCGTAAAACTTTATGTTCGGCTTTGATTCAATGTCACTTTGACTATTCATGCTCCCCCTGGTTTTCTACACTCTCTGCTCATTTTAAAAACAAACTTCAAATTATGCAAAACAAAATGGTTAGGTTCATCCTGGATAAAGGCCCTAGGGCACACATTGGGCAAAAAGAACTTGCCAGTTTGGTTTTTTTTAAATGTCAGGGACAGGGTCACTCAACTGAAATTAAACCATGTGTTTAGAATAACTTGCAATTTAACTCCTGATTATCTCCGTGACAAATTTATTAAAGTCTCTGATTGTCACCATCACAATACAAGGAACAGTAATCTAAATTTTAAGGTTCCAGTTTCATCTAGTTTAGCAAACAATACATTTTATGTTACAGCTATCAAAGAATGGAATAATTTACCTACTAATGTAAAGAGTTCCACCAATTTGTCTACTTTTAAACGACTTGTTAAATGTCATCTCTCAACACAAGCTAAATTCAGGGAAGCATAATTTGTTCCTTCTTTGGGGTGTGGTGGTATCTTGAACTATCTTTGTTTTTCAAATTTGTAATTTGTATTTGTATTTTTGATGTTTCTATGTAAGGACCCCAATGGAAATAAGCCTATATATGTTATTGGCTTATCCTTGGATAAATATTGTGTGTGTTTCTTGTATTTTTGTAATGTGTCTTGTACTTTTATCATCTTTTTATCCGAATAAATTCAATCAATAAATTCAATCATTGTCAAGTCCCAAAAGAAATGGCGAAAGCCGATGTGATGGAACATGTGGTACAGGCACCAGACTATTTCAGCATGAGCCTCAGTATGATTTTCATTTAAATTAAAATATAGCTGCTTTAGACATGCAGTATATGCCTACGGATTGTTTAGAATGTTATATCTCTGTGTGTGCTTACTCAAACGATTGTTAGCATTATATTTTGGTGGGCCTCAGGGCCGTAGCCAAAGGGGGTTGTGACCCCCCCCCCCCCCATATAGATTTTCAGTCGCCAAATCGATCTTCAGTATAGGCTGAAGTCACGCGGCAATTTGGCCTCCACACCCACAAAGATTATGCCTTCCGTACGGCCCTGGTTGGCCGATAATGTTTATTATTGCCTAAGCCGAAGTGCAATAGCCGGGCCTCTTCCTATAAGCCAGATATATACACAAGTACAAATTTAAACCCACTAATCGTACATTGGTAACTCGCTCCCTTCACAATCAGCCGACATAATCTTGAACGAAAGATGAATATTATGTCGATCTGTGCTCATTTGCTCTCGTCCCCTGTGGTTTAAAGGCAGTTTCATTACCACCTTACCGAATCATTAGTCTAATAAGCTTACTTCATGTGAATCAATCATCTTTTCCTTCCTCCATTTAAAAGGACACTAACGTCACAATCAACAGGGCATGGAATCGGAGTGCTATTTTTGAGATTAACTCAGTGACTGAAAATAATACATTTTATGTTACAGCTATCAAAGAATGGAATAATTTACCTACTAATGTAAAGAGTTCCACCAATTTGTCTACTTTTAAACGACTTGTTAAATGTCATCTCTCAACACAAGCTAAATTCAGGGAAGCATAATTTGTTCCTTCTTTGGGGTGTGGTGGTATCTTGAACTATCTTTGTTTTTCAAATTTGTAATTTGTATTTGTATTTTTGATGTTTCGATGTAAGGACCCCAATGGAAATAAGCCTATATATGTTATTGGCTTTTTGGGTTATCCTTGGATAAATATTGTGTGTGTTTCTTGTATTTTTGTAATGTGTCTTGTACTTTTATCATCTTTTTATCCGAATAAATTCAATCAATAAATTCAATCATTGTCAAGTCCCAAAAGAAATGGCGAAAGCCGATGTGATGGAACATGTGGTACAGGCACCAGACTATTTCAGCATGAGCCTCAGTATGATTTTCATTTAAATTAAAATATAGCTGGTTTAGACATGCAGTATATGCCTACGGATTGTTTAGAATGTTATATCTCTGTGTGTGCTTACTCAAACGATTGTTAGCATTATATTTTGGTGGGCCTCAGGGCCGTAGCCAAAGGGGGTTGTGACCCCCCCCCCCCCATATAGATTTTCAGTCGCCAAATCGATCTTCAGTATAGGCTGAAGTCACGCGGCAATTTGGCCTCCACACCCACAAAGATTATGCCTTCCGTACGGCCCTGGTTGGCCGATAATGTTTATTATTGCCTAAGCCGAAGTGCAATAGCCGGGCCTCTTCCTATAAGCCAGATATATACACAAGTACAAATTTAAACCCACTAATCGTACATTGGTAACCCGCTCCCTTCACAATCAGCCGACATAATCTTGAACGAAAGATGAATATTATGTCGATCTGTGCTCATATGCTCTCGTCCCCTGTGGTTTAAAGGCAGTTTCATTACCACCTTACCGAATCATTAGTCTAATAAGCTTACTTCATGTGAATCAATCATCTTTTCCTTCCTCCATTTAAAAGGACACTATCGTCACAATCAACAGGGCATGGAATCGGAGTGCTATTTTTGAGATTAACTCAGTGACTGAAAATAATACACCACATGGCAAGGTTATATTATCGCTGCTGCTGCATAAATGAGCCAGTAATTTTCAGTCACTGTGACATGTCCATCTCAAACTCAGACACCGATTCCATGCCCTGTTGAAAGTCTGCTCTGATTGTGACAATACTGCACCTTTAAGAGAAAACACAACAAAACAATTGTGGCCAGTGCGCGAAGCTAACGATTCCAGCTTGAATACTGTTATAAATTTACACAATTATCTCATTAAATTGTGAACTAATTAAGCTGAAACTTTCACAGGCTAGTATCTATACATATTTCTTGATTTTCATAAAGTACGGAATCATATAATGACTTTACACCAGGAGAGTATTCTTGCCTTAACGCGTCGGTTTGAAATTCAACACCAATAAGAGGAAGCGGTCTCTCCATATTGCACTAAGCAGTCGTCCATGGTGCCACTTGAGAATGACTTCGAAGAAGCCGTCGTGATTATTAATTTAGACTTTTGAGGAGTTTCGTCATATTTCGTTTCCTATCATGCATCTTAATTGGTATTCTTGGGTCAAGTAGTTCATATTTCTTATTTTTTCACCAATCAGATAATGTGTCGTCTTTTAATAAACACACATTTCCATGTATAGGCCTATGTTATTTATATGGGGTCGTCCATTCATTATTTCTCGCACGCGAGTGTACACTATTGAATTATAATTCTCAATTGGGGCTCATGGCTGGGATAGTGTTGCTCACTGAAAAATCAGATTTTAATAAATAAAATAATTAAAAATGTTTAAATTATCAAGTACCCTCTCTTCGTGTATGTAAACAGGACACACATATATTTCTCATATATAGAGCTGTTGATTACCATTGAAGTTTCATACAACAGGACCCAATATTGGCCTTGACTAGTTGTTTGTTAAGCCTACTGCTTAACCACAAATAGTTCATAACAAACACATTCTGCGGTAATTTTATCCTGGTCAAAGCCATTTTTAAACTCACAGACATGATTAAAAAGCTGTTAATTAAATAAAAATGAATGAGACCACTCATAGCGGCTACAATATAAACATGCTTTTTAAGTACTGAAATTTGGTTATAGATAGGTACAATGGTTAAGTGAAAAGAAATACGCCTATTTACATGATTTGTGGGAAACAAAATTGGCAAATTTCATTGAAACGTGTAACAGGTATTTAAATCTTCAGTGGTGTTAGCATGGATGGAAAATTCAAGAACAAAATTCTTGATTTAATTTTGCCCTGCACCGACGTGTGTATAGCACTGTATACTCAGTGCTTTCCGAGTGTCTGTGGAAAAAACTTCACAGGCGACTCGGGCGGGATTCGAACCCACGACCTCCTGCTTACTAGTGCAGACGTCTTAACCTCTCGCCACGTCTGTCAGAGGTATCAATAACAATATACCTTTGCATGGTTAAAATGACGTTTTGCGATGACACCATGTCGATCAGTATGCTCTGATCGTTTTCAGGAGAAGACGATCAGAGCATACTGATCGAAACGTCGAGTTGTAACCAACCGGTTCTTTTCAGAACTATTTAGGGCCTACTACTCAAAAGAGAATTTCTACATGGTGTTACAGAAAACAGTCTTTCTCAACAAAGAATTACAACCGTTTTGAAATAAATAAACAAACAAGTTTCTGGGGGGACAGGCAAACTGCATGTATTAGCCATCATAGCACTTAACGCGAGACTTTTGGAGAAATTATAATTTTATCAAATAGCACTGAGCCACACTTTCGCAATTTCCTGCTTACATGTTCCCGGCAAGAATCAAATTTGCTTCAACGTGTGGGACGTTTGTGAGGTTAAAATTAAATTTAATGTCCTTCTCGACCTATAAAATCTGTTTCTCTTTTCAATTAATAGTACGTTTTTTTTTGCCCACACAATAATCACACGTGTTGGTAACCAATGAAATACTGCCATAAATGGGTCTAAATTTGGCATAAAACAAACATTAATACAGGAATTGACGTATGTGTGTGCGTGCCCTTGCCTACACATGCAAGTTGTGGGGGACATGGCCCAACAACTTACCGAACAAATATGCGTGTAGTCCTATATTTGTGTATGTACTTTTTGCCTATTATTATAAATTCAAGATGAACGGTTATCTACGTGGAAGGGGTAAATAATTTTCCATTTGATTGTATGCCATGGGATAAATAAAATAACGAAAGACTTTAACCTATTTACATTTTTATTGAATGGTGACAATTTTGGAGGGCTAGTTTGTTGCAGAAGAATCAATGTTATAAGAAAGAAGACGTGCGAATAGATATTTGCCTCTTGCGGTTTTCTAACTTTTGGGGCTTAGCCGCATAACAGTAAAGAATCAATAACTAGACAATCTGTTAATCAGACACGTTACCTGTCTGGCAGACACAGCAATTTAAAATCATCACCAGTAATGAAGAAACATGGCAAAGGCGTTTATGCAAATGGTTTACCTTTAATATTAATGGAGTCGCAGTCGTTCAAATCCCGGCAAACGGGATCCGAATGTCGTCATCGTCACGTGTTATATGAAAGCAAGATCTGGAAGAATATTATTCCCCAATAATGATGCAAAATGATTGGCCGGTTTCCCGTTAGTCAAAAACGGCGTTGCCGTACCTAAGCGCGATCACCTTGCACAATGGAATCTAGCATGGCTCCGCCCACGGAAATGAGCGCCCGGCGATGGGGGAACTGAATTGGGGAAATATTCGATCACGTGTCAACGCGTTCCCCGCCCAGTAGTGAAACAACTGATCGAATGGAGAAGGATATAACCGCTCACCTGTGGACACCGAGTACTAATCGACCATCAAGACATCAATCAACAGGGAATTATTAAGATCGCTGGCTGACTGACTCACTTTGACTCCTTTCAGTTTCATCGGTTTGAAGTTTTTGAAGACGACCGAACGAGCTACTATTCCAGATTTTCGGCTCACGTACCATAAACGGTAGGTGGATTTACTGCATGCTTTTTATATTTTAATATGACTGAGTTTTAGTTAATGAACCTGTAAGAATTAATTAATCATTTACTCCATTACGAATCCGTTTTATTGTTTGCATGGCTTCATTTTTGGTCCAATACAACAAACAGTGGTGCCTGAATTTTTTGTTTTGTTGATTTGAAGAAATACCTATACAGGTTTATATCTAAGACTACTTACCAAACAAATAAAATGCCAAAAAAAAATAATAATCGCACAGCAACGTATGAGAATGTATGACGCCCACGGCAATGTAGGAGAAGTGCCCCCAAAATTAAGCACTCAAATTTTGTAATTTCCACGACTGCTTCATTCCACGATATTTTATATTATTAATGATTAGATTCTTCAATGCACAGCATTCTCAATAATATGACCTTGAATAAAGGGCAATTATGTTCATTTTAGGGGAAAAAACTGGAAACAGAATCACTTCGATATGGATGTTAGACCCAAATTTACACAGGTCATATGCATCATATACGCATGTGACAACCTAACCAGTATACACCATTGGTAAAATGTCTGTAAATAAATTCCTACAATACATTAAGAGATAATTAAGTATACAAACCAACATGTGAAAGCTAATAAGGTTTAGGGTTTTGTGGGTGGGTGATATGACCAAACTATGGACCTTAGGAAACCCTGTATTGTAAACTGCGTCTCGGGGATATCATACGTCCATGTTTCTCGGCTTAAACTCACCACAACGTACGGTTCCTATTTTTGGAATAATGAAATTGTCCGCTAATGAAAGTTAAAACAAACCTTTTTATATGCATACATTTGAAAAAGTGGTCATAGTTGCAAAAAAGGTCTATTTGCCCATTTGCACATAGGTGGGTCGAGAGCAAGGGAGGAAAATCCCAGCCCTTTTTCGCCATACATGTACATTTATCAAAGGCCCCAATGTTGTTGTATCCCTCCCCTCATTTTGGCAGTGTCTTTTTTTTTCAAGTGTCCCCTTTTCAGCCACCCTGGATCTGCCCATATCTTTGCAGACGACTGTCCGATAGCTAAGGGCACTTCATCACTGCAAGGCCATGGGTTAATGGTGATTCCTTCACCTATGTTTTCATAATCAAGATTGATAAACGATTCCTTACTCACTACTGAGCCATATCCACAGTGATCAGAAATAATAACTTACGGTCTTTAATTAGTATGTGACTGTATAAGTTTTGATCTTTTTGGAAGCAGGTTGCAAGATGTTTGCTTTAAAAACAGTACGGATTCACCAAAACTCTACAATATAAACTGGCAATGTGCATTAATCAGTTTTGGGGCAAAACTACATAAAAGTGGTCTCAGTCATAAATCTCCGTTTGTCTGCCATTTGCTACAATGGTCAAAAACTGTCATCTACAAGTCATGGTTTTGACAGCTAGAGCAAATTTGACCCCTGTGTGGTAATCATTTATTTGATGACTGGTTTTGACTTGTCGGTAATTTGCTGATGTGTAACTTGACCATTTTGACATTCCTAGCGCTAAGGCATGACATGGCAGGAGCAGGCATTTTTAATCAATATTGTGACAAGAGGGTTGAACCCGCGTAAAGGCAAAACATAGACCTATTTCTACATGTAATAGTATTGTTAGACCAATACATGTATGACAAATAATTGTTACATTCAAAAGCATATCAGCTGTACAGTTATTGCGTTATTTTTGTTTGTTTGCCACAGTCTTGATCAAATTTGTTTGAGATCCAAGAATCATTGTTACCTTGGCAACGTGTATGCCAAAGAGCGGAAAAGACATTGTTTAATTGCCAATACACGGCAATCACTTTCAACTGCAGCTGGCCAAGAGGCGTTAGTTTGATGGCGCATCGGAAATAAGTATTTACCCAGCTGTACGCGCTGGTTATACTCGACAACACAGATTACTCGTCGGAGCTACTTTTATACTAGTGAAGGACAATTAAGATAGATCTATTATTACGATATCGTACACAGTCGACATAAAAAGTATCAGAGAACATTATAGCCTACACAAGTAAATACATTGGACTGTAGATTTGTGTCAATGGTACAACCTCTATGGTACAATGTAAAAATGGTGTTTAGCATTTAAACACACGCAAAATAAACGCGTTTAAATGCTAAACGGCCATCCTCTGTACATGTCACAAAGCTAAACGTGCTTATAGCTTTTTGACACCTATTCATATGGTATTTAGCATTCAAACACACATCACAGAAAAAGCACAATCTAAACATGTTTTAGTCTAAACATGTGACAAAAGTGGGTACAAGCTAAGTGTTTAGAAATGTGTTTAAATTCTAAACACCATTGTTACAGTGTACAACCCTGATATTGCTATGATAACGAGACATATCTTTGCTATCTGGCTGGCCACGCCTCCTTTAAAAGTGGGCTAAAAACGAAAATGCAACGTCTACCGTACTTTTTCTGTAAAGATTTACATGATAAATCGTTTGGTGTAAGAGGTGATAGCGGATTTATGTGTTGCAAAAGATTGGAATCTTATTAATTTGGGCTACCATATTTCAGCAATAGAATAATATTGAAATTGTGAAAAACATGAAATAAAGGTTATCACTCTATCATGTAATTACACACTGAATTATTATTGTATACTTGCCTTAATAGAGCCATATGTTTAAAAACGAGTGGGTGTGCCGTCAATTCGCGCGCGCAAGTTACGCATCTACTTTTAAGAGGACAGGCCTATATAAAACCTTATGATGAAACGCAATGTACGAGATGAAACATGTGTAAACGTCGGTCGATTAGAGTAGCAATACACTGCAAGCAATCACATAAATATTCATGATTGTGAGAGATGCCCTAATCCTCACTGTGCATAGCAGGGTTAGGCGAGGTTTGCGCGTTCTATATAATGTAGGCCTATACCGACAATGTAAAATAGCGCAGTGAAGTGCTTAACACGAGGGAGCCTGAACAAAAATCAAGCAACAATTTTTTCCATTCTTTTTGCTTGAGGCGATTTTCAACATAGCAAGAGGTCCATGAAGTGGGGTGTGGGGGTTTCGTGATTTGGGTGGAACCTTTTCACAGCAGCGTAGACGTGCATTTGAGTCTTTACACAGCCAAGCTTGCTATGTCCTTGTTGGGAGATCGTTTGACCCATCAACCCCTTGGTAAAGGCACGGGTTCCCCATCCTATTCAGCTGGTGCCCAGTGACCCAGGAGGTTGGAGTAACTATACAGGAGGCTATAGCCCGGTCAACATTGACCGTTTGCCCCTGAATCTGGTGGTGTTCTGATAGTCTATTTACTGACTAATGGACCTACTATGCATGGCTGTCTATACAAGGGGCTTCAACCCCACCCACCAACGAAATAGAAACCGTGCAGTTTACGTTTGAGTCCCATGGACACGGACGTTCCGAGCTATCTTTGGCGTGACAATTGACTCGCCTTGATGATCCAGGTGTCACATCCATGACGTCAATCAAGTCGCTTCAGCCATTGTATGACGTCACGTTAACAACAACACATTAGGCCTCCTTGACATATACAGATTTTCCAGGAACTCATGAAATTCGAAATAACGACATTTCTAGTGTACAACGTGTGTAATGGTAACCAACTTAATATACAAACGCCTTCAGCTAAAGATCAAGGCGATCTAGATTATTTTTTATGAGTATAGCCTAGTCTTCCTCTCGGGGAGTATACCCGAACAACCGTTAAAGTTACAGAATGCTCCATAAGTATCTGTGCCTTTATTAGTTTGTGTTGTTATATAGCCAAGATTTGATCTGACAGTCTGAACAGGTAACCACTGAAATATATATGAACTCCTGGCTCTACAGGTAATTCGTAATCAATTTTCAAAGAGTAAGTGGAACATATCAATCATACCTGGCAATCTGACAGCAGACCAACTATCTTTTGCCCTTTCGATTACAATTCTGCTCAGGTCGGAAGTTCGCATACAATATCTGGAAAATACGTGTTTTTATCCAATCAACACAATCACATATTCATTAATTTGATTTGAATTGAAAGTTATATCGGCCTAATATGACTGTGATTCCACCATACGACAACACCTTACTACTGCCGGGATCTTTCCGATACTCAGTCAGTTCATGGAGGAAGAAAACATTCTTCCTCCATGGTCAGTTGACCTCATATACCACGGAGGTCATTATGCAAAATGTACCGTTTAAGTATACACTTTTTTGTAAAAATGTCGAGTGCAAAAATGCAGTCAAGATGTAAGTATAAAAAAACAAGCGGTGGAAGTTTATTCATTCCAAGACTGAATTTCTGTCTCCGGATGACATCAGAAAAACATTTTGGAAATCATTTCACAAATTATACTTAACTAATAGCACCTGAGACAGATTATACTTAACTAATAGCACCTGAGACAGATTATACTTAACTAATAGCACCTGAGACAGATTATACTTAACTAATAGCACCTGAGACAGATTATACTTAACTAATAGCACCTGAGACAGATTATACTTAACTAATAGCACCTGAGACAGATTATGCTTAACTAATAGCACCTGAGACAGATTATACTTAACTAATAGCACCTGAGACAGATTATACTTAACTAATAGCACCTGAGACAGATTATACTTTACTAATAGCACCTGAGACAGATTATACTTAACTAATAGCACCTGAGACAGATTATACTTAACTAATAGCACCTGAGACAGATTATACTTAACTAATAGCACCTGAGACAGATATACTTAACTAATAGCACCTGAGACAGATTATACTTAACTAATAGCACCTGAGACAGATTATACTTAACTAATAGCACCTGAGACAGATATACTTAACTAATAGCACCTGAGACAGATTATACTTAACTAATAGCACCTGAGACAGATTATACTTAACTAATAGCACCTGAGACAGATATACTTAACTAATAGCACCTGAGACAGATTATGCTTAACTAATAGCACCTGAGACAGATTATACTTAACTAATAGCACCTGAGACAGATTATACTTAACTAATAGCACCTGAGACAGATTATACTTAACTAATAGCACCTGAGACAGATTATACTTAACTAATAGCACCTGAGACAGATTATACTTAACTAATAGCACCTGAGACAGATTATACTTAACTAATAGCACCTGAGACAGTTTATACTTAACTAATAGCACCTGAGACAGATTATACTTAACTAATAGCACCTGAGACAGATTATACTTAACTAATAGCACCTGAGACAGATTATACTTAACTAATAGCACCTGAGACAGATTATACTTAACTAATAGCACCTGAGACAGATTATACTTAACTAATAGCACCTGAGACAGATATACTTAACTAATAGCACCTGAGACAGGTTATACTTAACCAATAGCACCTGAGACAGATTATACTTAACTAGTAATAGCACCTGAGACAGATTATACTTAACTAATAGCACCTGAGACAGATATACTTAACTAATAGCACCTGAGACAGTTTATACTTAACTAATAGCACCTGAGACAGATTATACTTAACTAATAGCACCTGAGACAGATTATACTTAACTAGTAATAGCACCTGAGACAGATTATACTTAACTAATAGCACCTGAGACAGATTATACTTAACTAATAGCACCTGAGACAGATATACTTAACTAATAGCACCTGAGACAGTTTATACTTAACTAATAGCACCTGAGACAGATTATACTTAACTAATAGCACCTGAGACAGATTATACTTAACTAATAGCACCTGAGACAGATATACTTAACTAATAGCACCTGAGACAGATTATACTTTACTAATAGCACCTGAGACAGATTATGCTTAACTAATAGCACCTGAGACAGATATACTTAACTAATAGCACCTGAGACAGATTATGCTTAACTAATAGCACCTGAGACAGATTATACTTAACTAATAGCACCTGAGACAGATTATACTTAACTAATAGCACCTGAGACAGATATACTTAACTAATAGCACCTGAGACAGGTTATACTTAACCAATAGCACCTGAGACAGATTATACTTAACTAGTAATAGCACCTGAGACAGATTATACTTAACTAATAGCACCTGAAACAGATATATTTCATGAGATGTTTAACACATCATCATATTCACCAAGTCCATTTTATGTAAAACATTTTCGAGTTTCTCGAGATTACCAATAGTATATAGTTGTTTTAATAATTAGCCAATTAGCTAAAAGCTCACAACATGAGCAAACGCTTCCCAGCAGCTGAGTGTTCCATCACGACTTTGCCAGGCCCCTTACACATCCATCCACTAACAGGCGTCAAGCCAAGAAGATATACCTCCCGCGTTTTTACATTTTGCCGAGGTTTAACAAGTCGAGTCTTTAATGATAATCGTTGGCGCACACTTAGCTAAATTTCTAAAGCAGAATAATTAAAGAAAACGGTCTGATTTCCAACTGACCTAATTCTGCCCTACACCGACGTGTGTATAGCACTGTATGCTCAGAGCTTTCCGAGTGTCTGTGAAAAAACTACACAGGCGACCCGGGCGGGACCCGAACCCACGACCTCCTGCCCACTAGTGCAGACGTCCCAACCTCTCGACCACCGAGCCTGCCCGACGACAACCGGCCGGCCAGAATCCCACACAGCAGCGGGCTCCGCGATATTATAGATTGGTGAAATTCTTGCGTCGGGAGATAAACAAGTGACCTAATTCTGCCCTACACCGACGTGTGTATAGCACTGTATGCTCAGTGCTTTCCGAGTGTCTGTGAAAAAACTACACAGGCGACCTGGGCGGGACCCGAACCCACGACCTCCTGCCCACCAGTGCATTGGTGATTGGTGAAATTCTTGCGTCTGGAGATAAACAACTGACCTAATTCTGCCTACACCTTTCCGTTTGACACCCACAAAATGACCAATGTGTCTCGCTTCATATATGCTGTCAGTGACTCAAATCCTAAAGGAATTGGGATATATAGCCCCACCGGTTATAAGTTTCTTCAATTATTATCTTTTGAAAATAGCCTGATGTGCCATCATCCACGACCTAAACTCTTTAGCAGCAAACTGGGAGCAATTAATTCATGTCTTCGTCACGGGCCTAAACTCATGGGACTATAAAACAGTTATTCGCATTAATAATGCACGGTATTTGGTTCTATTCTAATTACAACCGAGGAACCTTATCTGACCCAAATCCACTTTCCGACATTAAATCTTGTCCCGCCGAGGGTAAGTGAGTAACCTGTTGTGTCGTCATTATTCACAAAGTGTACATGTAGAGAGTATGTAATTTAGACACCCCAATTTTCAAATATCATAATGCTCATATAAAAGTTCATCTTGTCCACTGATTTACAGATTACTTAATTCACCAACCACCCATCCACCCGCACGGGTGTAACAGTATACGCAGTATACAAATATTGTTTTCAAAGACTGGAATCTTACTCATGGCAACCATAGGCCTATTAGCGATATATACTCTGCATTGAACTGAAACTCTTACAACTTTTGTTTCAATGTATATCTTGATTCAAAGATAAGCACAGGCTTACTCTTGAAGCAATTTTGCCATCATTTAAGATTGCTTAAATTCCTGCATATACGCGATAACGCGATGACTATAATGCATTGTAAATTTAATTTTTACATATTAAAGAGCTCATATCCTTAACACGCACCTTCAGAACAAATCACTTCCAGATTAAACAAAATTCTGCCCTACATCAACATCATCATGTGGGTAAAATCTCACGTCGGATTGAATTTCACGTGCAACTGTTGAAAGTCCACACTTACAGCCTCTTAAAATCGTTTTAATTCGACATTAGCTAGTCAAGGAAATAAAATAAACTTCTGCGGGCAGGGAGTTCGGCTGCGCTACTTCCCAGATAGTTGCTTGCATGGCACGTATACGACACCCTTCGCTAATTACACGGTCGGAACCTTCAAGAGACGAAAACGGAGAGGGGGTGGAGAGACATAGGGCAAATTCCTTATTCGTGACCATCCTCAGAAACAATATACCCGTGTTATTTCATACCTTGAAGACAAGGTTCGCGCCAACCGTTTGGAATTCAAAGTAAATTCTCCGTCACTTCAAAACCCCAGCAATGTTGCTATAACAATATTTAAAACATTAATTAAAAACCCGCAGGCTATAACTTACTTCCTTCATCCGGTGAGAGCCCATAGTTCTTGAGAGTGGTTGTCAGCTGGTTTCCGCCGTGTAACTTTACCTTGAAACAGGAGATTCATTCTTTTCAATCGCTATCATTGATGATGACGATTATCTAAAATGGAATACAAAATGGGGATTTTTTTTAAATATTGACCTTCCTCCCAGTTGTTAGCGGAGGCAGAGAATCAAGTCAGTCAGATTTACATCAAAAACAGATTTTCTGATAGCGACTTGAACGGTTACCCCTGACAGAGGCCTGCTGATCACCGAGCCCTTCATCGGTGCTGAAAGCACTTCGCTTTGGAACAAATTGCAATCATTGTTTACCCCAGAACTACATACTCGGGCCCGTATTCATAAAGGACTACTAAACCAATTTTAGCCTAGTGATAGTTTAAATCCACCCTAGTGGCAATTTTAAATTAAAATTGAATTCATACAGGTTCACTAGTCTTAAACTGCCACTAACTTACACTAAACTAGTCTCACTAACTAGAGGAGCCCTTGGGGTACTTTAACTTCTCACTAAGTGGAATACATGTGCCTTTTCTGAGCTGTTCTCTTACAGTATCCCGAGGATGAGATTGATAATTCTCACTTAGAGAGTCGTCGTCATATGGGTTATTCAGCTGTTCAAATTCTCCCGGCAAAATGTCATGAATTTGTTCAGAGATACCTGTGGGTTTTTTTGGCTCGGGCCCCCCACCTGTCTTCTTTCTCTCTTTTTCATATTTAATGTAGTCCTGTTTAGCCTTCAGTTTTATCCTGCCCCACTGTTCCTTTAGCCGCTTTTTATCGCGTCTCTGCCCGTACCTTGCACTGAATTTGTTTACGATTTCTTCCCATGCCTTCTCTTTCCTCTTAGTTGAATCTGCATCAATACGCTTGTCTTCTATGATTTTCACTTTTTCCTGGCATAGTTCTAGCAAAAAGATCTTTTCCATGTAATCCCAATTCTCACCTCTTTCCCTTTTTGCAGCCATGTCTATGTAAGGCCTGTGCATGCACACTCAGTCAACCTTTCCTAAGGGCATTCTCCTATTAGCATAACAATCAATTCCAGGAAACGATTCAGGGTTCATTGTACTTGAAGAAGTAAATCAGTTTTAAAATGCTATACCAAGTTAGTGAGACATTTTAGTATCTACTAATTAGTGGCAGTTTTATAAATACCAAATTAACTTAGTGGGCAATTCCTCAGTAACTAATTGGAGATTAACTTGGTAACAGTTTAAATTAGTGACTCTTTATGAATACGGGCCTCGGTCTTTAGCCTTGGTCCTAATTCAAAAAGATTTCAACATAATATGTCAACTGGTCGCAAATACGCGACAAAACCAAACCCCTTGATTATTCAACGAACAATATATTCCGTTTTAAATTTTCAATAACAATGATGAACTTTAAAGGAAATAATTTCTCGTAACCTCGATTCATAAGCCATTTAAGATGTAGATCACCACCATTAACTGATGACGGGAATGGTGAGTGAAAAGATGACGACCGTCAGTCAGTGGAGGCTCACTTGGAAAGGAAGGGAATACAATGATGATGGATGTATTATGTTCCGGTGCTGCTGAAGGAATATGACAATCGTGGGTGTAACGAACTCTATAGTAATTTAAGACAACTTCAAATGATTTTAGGTCTATTATAACATACGTATTTCAAAATATAAATGAATTGATCTTTGAAATAATGTTTTTCAGTCCATCCCACTCAACCGATTCTCATGAAGACGGGCATAACACACTCATCGAAACGTCTAATAAACCATGGTTCTTATCAGAGAGGAAATTACTTTTTATACTGTAGGCCTATCCCCCTAAAATTCTACTGTGATTCTTTCTTCATTTGTGACTTAGCCCCTAAGACAACCCAACTGAATGTTTGTGCAGTATAGATTTTTGTTGTCTTAAGGCTGGTTCTTAAGGTGAAAAGGAGTGATTTCATTGTAAACGTCACAGTAAGTTGATTCGCTTTCACATTCGCAATCGCAGGAAGTACGGTATATGAACCGGCCTTTGTTTTTTCGCGTGAAATTATACGTTCAATTTGAAGTTATCAGATGGACATTGTTTTATTAGCTGCATCAACGCGATACTGCCATTATAGGTTATCTTTAGTTTGGAATGGTCAGAAACGAATGTGAGAGAAAATTCCACACACTTGAACTTAATTGAGTCCAAACGGGACCAACACAACAGAGAAAGGAGGGATCGTTATTGGACGACCGTATACCTTCTCAAAGAACCGCACCAAGCAAGCAGCAAAACACGGCAAAACGAAACGCTGTAACAGCTTGAGTCTACACTGCTCTGGCCTTGCCTGAGTGGTGGGCAAATAGCAAAGAGTTTCCTCTGGATTTATTGAGAGAAAAAACATGAGACTGAAATCACAGAAACGGTGTCAAAGAAAACAGTGACTAATGGCTCGCCCGCTTCACAAACTGTGGCCCAGTCAAACATCATGCATTTAAAGTATAGGTGTCTTCAACATGAAGTATTCCAATCAACAAATCATAGTGTAACATATATGAATATAGCAAAAATAACATCAAATCGTCATCTTGTTGCCCATGCATTAGTGGCGTGTGGGCAACTGTGGCCTTATGATCAGAGTAGACACTTCATGAGCAGTTTAACTTAGTTTAATTTATACAAAGGAAAGTCATGCAACAGTTTTTTCTCCGCCATTTTATATACAGAGATCTTTCAGATGACTTGTTATATATACATTATACAATGTACATATACAGGGTGTCCCCATAAAAAGTATACCGAGATAAACATTACTGTAATGGCAAAACTACTTTATATATGGGAAAGAGAAATATATCTCTAGAAAGGGCAGAATGTCCTCTTTGCAATGGTATACAGCTTGTGATGTTATTGACACAGATGAGTGAACAAATTAGACAGATGTTAAGGGTACTGAAAGCAGGACTGTGACAAGTTTGCACATTTGAATAACAAAGGTCCAAAAAGCATTTTAAAAAACCTGCACATTAAACTTTTGAGGTAAGTAGCGAAAACAAAGCAGATTACATTGTTTTAGGTACATTCCTTGTTTTCAAGAATGTGTTGAAAAAACAAAGGCATTTGGTATTCTGCACACTTGCATGGTTGAGATTTGTTGTTCAAATATGCAAACTTGTCACAGTCCTGCTTTCAGTACCCTTAACATCTGTCTAATGTGTTCACTCATCTGTGTCAATAACATCACAAGCTGTATACCATTGCAAAGAGGACATTCTGCCCTTTCTAGAGATATATTTCTCTTTCCCATATATAAAGTAGTTTTGCCATTACAGTAATTTTGATCTCGGTATACTTTTTATGGGGACACCCTGTATAGGTTTAAATACTGCAGATCTTTCAAGCCATATATTGTGAAAGATGGGCACAAAATATGGCAAGAAAGGTGGTGTCTATACCTTTCCTGTTACATTTTTTACAGTTTCTTCTCATTTACTGCTCGTTTTCATTTTCCTTCTTCATTCCTATATCCAATGAGCATTCAACTCAAAATAAGTGGAGCACCCAGGATTTCACATTTCAGGGGGCCCACATACTCATCACTCTCCCAGTAGCATATCCGGGAACATAAGGGGGGGGGCTTACTCTTACCCGCCCCAATTTTATTGGGCCACCAAACACAGGCATATTACACCCCTCCCCTCTCAGAATTTTGTTTATGATGAAATAAAGGTACACAATATTTGTTGCCCTGGTCTTTTCTGTATATAAAAGGTCTTGGGGGGGGGGGGGAGGCTCAAGCCACCATGAATCATATTCTCATTGGTTATTGGTTGGCCCAGCAACTGCTCGCTGTGCGCGATGCATGTACATGATTGTACTGTGACTGTACAGGTTGGACTTTGACCTTTGTGTACTCCGATCCGTTTCAGTGTCTCATTATTTTTTTTTCAAACTGTGGAAATAAGGCCCCATTTGATACCAATTATTACAGAAGTTGTAGCTGATACTGGTACCGGTACTCTATAAGATTCAAAATGATACTGTCCCACCCCTTACAAAGCCTGGCAATAAGATATTGGCATAATTTATCATTAGGATTCCAGAGACATATTCATAGACCGGTTTTATTAAACTCACTACCGAAACCCTTGAACACAGAGGCAATTATAGCCCCGGCAAACAACTTAGACGTTAAGTTCAATGGGTAGTCGGTCGGTGTATTCTGGAAGATTGGCATTGTTGAATCCCATGCCCGTGGGTGATTGAGTGGATCGGACACGGTCACACCCCTCCTCTTTTTCCCCTCCTGGGAAGATCCCGAGTTCACCTTGTTTAAGGTGGCATCATCCAAATTCAAGACATGGCTTCGCGCCTGAGGCCACTGAAGTATATTATAGGGCCTAGATCTATACCCACCCTGGAAAAATTGAGGTGTTGAAATTTACACCTGTGGTGTCAATTTATTCTTCCACGGTGTCCATATTGGCGACTTGCCCAATCTGAATACGTTGTAGTTTTAACAGCCCAGTTTTTAAAAGAACATCGCAGTGATGTGTGTAAAATGCAGAAAAACAATCGCACAGCCGGATCAATTGGATCTATTTCTCAATTCCCGTTCCATTTAGTGTGGTGAAATTGTGTAATTGCGCACGAAGAAGAATATTCGTGACAATGACAATCAGTAATAGAAAAAGTCCGGAGGCGGGACGAAGATGAGCACTCTATCTATTTGCTTTAATAACTTGCTTTATGGTGGTTTTCTGGGCAAAATGCGAAAAGAGTGTGATTCGCAATTTATTATTTAAAAACGAGAAGAGGTTTTTCCTCTTTAGGTCACTAGCCTATATTGCTGACACGTCCTAGCTATATTATAAGGCAATCATCCGAATACGCCTATATACTTCGTGAATAAGTCATCCTCCTGGTCCCGTGCGAGTTCCGATTTGACCTCAAAACTGCCCGATAGTTTGCGAGAATAAGAAACCTCCCAGAACCTTGCAAACAAAACTTAATTTTGTAGCGATCTGTGTTTTTTTTCCTTCAGATTGGACTAAGATGGCAAACCTATATATAAAACAGATTCGTGCAATTAAGTTAGCATTATTTTGAAGACATTGCAAATTAAATACTAAATAAAAAAAATTGCCAACAAAATAACAAAGATCAGCGGTTGTTGTATACGTCATCGGCAGCTCATCGACAACACGCTGTAAATGTGTGTTGGCACGTGCCTCACGCGCTGATAAGTATTCTCTTATTCATTGATAATTCTGCAGATGACATAATAATATTATGAAGAGTCCGTGTGTCCAAGGTTTTTCCAGTGACTGTTCTAACCAGCACCACTTGTTTTATTCATAGATCTGAAAAATTCAATTTGAATACGTATGTTTGGATTTCATTTCATTTCATTGCAAAAGATATCAAAATATTTGTTGGGAATTTCTGTTTCAGCAAACCTTTAACTTCTGATCAATCGATTTTAAACATTACTTAAGTGTGTATGGCAGACCATAGAGAAAGTCCTTTCTCTATGGACAGACCAAGGGTCTATGGCTAGACTAGTCAGTGCTTTCCTGGGTGATCGCATGGAAAATAAACGTGGCGCGAGACAATATATTTATAGTTATTGAGTACGCAGTCTATACCCTGCAAAACATGGGTGTTAAAGTAGCACCAGTGGTGTAAACTTTATTTTCCATGGTGTTAATATTGGGCACCTCGCCCAATAATAACACCCCTGGTGGTTACTTTAAACACCCAAGTTTGCAGTGTAGCTATAGACCTTTATCACACTGCAGCCATCTTTGTCATATTCCTGCATACACAATGACAATGACATTTCTAATTGTAATTTCATAGAATGGTGCCAGACTATTTTTCCTTCCAGCCTCGGTTTGGTTACATTGATTTGAATGGAAGAAAAACAAGATTGCTGCACCAGGATAAAGGTCTATAGCGAGAATGGTACTAGTCTTGAATGTGTTTAGAATGAATTTATTCTCTTTCCTGCAGCAACTAACGCCCGTCACAATGTGCCACAAATTTCTCGCCACGGCCGCACTCCTCCTAGTCTTTGCCGTCTGGACATGCAACGCCGTAAACTGGCACCAACAAGGCAAGAACTCTGACGGCGCCAGTCACCCGTCAAGAAACGCAAGGCCCCCGGCGCGAGGCAGCGACCTCAGTAACGCGCTCTGGATACGGACGCGTGACGCGCCTATGGACACAATGCGATACCGGTCTCCAATGGACAGACGAATGGTACCGGCATCGATGTTGTACGAGGATAGAAACCAAGGAACCAAGAGGGACTATGGGGATGAATTTCTCTCGGACGACAGGTGAGTCTGGAGTCGGGTGTGTATTGGAAAGGGCGTGGCTAAAGGGGTTCAATGGGCGTGACTAGACAGATGTTTTTGAACAGCCATCTTATAATTATGATTGGTTGGTGCCATTGAGAAGCCCCACTGGTTACCTACTGGTTACCCACTGGTAACCCACTGGTAATCCACTGGTAATCCACTGGTAATCCACTGGTAATCCGCTGGTAACCCACTAGTAATCCGCTGGTAACCCACTGGTAACCCGCTGGTAACCCATTGGTAACCGACTGGTTACCGACTGGTAACCCACTGGTTAAACACTGGTTACCCACTGGTTACCCATTGGTTACCCATTGGTTACCCACTGGTTACCCACTGTTTACCTACTGGTTACCCACTGGTGTATTTTGAAAACCCCAGTTTTCTGTATACATTATTTACGATCATTACATTCATTTGGGCAATGTCATCTTATGTATTACAAAACTTTGTGTGTCTCGAATAACTCTTGGGGGAAAGTGGGCCTTAAAGCCTTAATATCCAAGCCATTGTGAAGTACCCCGAGTAGATTTGGGAGTTAACGAGATCCCCATGCTTTTCCCGCGCTTTCTACTGCTATTATTACTATACTACTATTCACTGTTCACTGGAATGTTATTCTTTTCTTGTGCAGAATGAGCAGATTTCGTAGGATCGCAGCATTGTTACAAGAACAAGAGGATTTTTAGAAACATGGTAGGTTTTTACAGTGCCCGCCTGTTTGACAATGAAGGAAGCTTCGGGCAATGGTTTTACTAATTGACTCTGTGCACTGTGGTCGCAGTCATGGTATAAATGCCCTATTGAAAAAGAAGTGTGCCTATTACACTCAACAACGTTGTGAACACTACAGATTGCGGTATTGTGGCTGAAAGTATTTAACGGTTTATGATGCTGTTTTTGCTAATAATTTGCTATACGAATTGTTAACTGATGTGAAAGTATTATAATTAACATTCGATATGTCCATTAGAATCCACCTGCTTTTATGACCATGCACATGCTGAGAACATAACAATATAGATGCACCACGTGTTGAAGCAAGCGTTCCATTTGACGCAATGCTCGTCTTTTCACACTTAACCAATGCATTGACGTATTTTGCTTTTTGACAGCGTAAACATACAAGCATTTTGTCAGAATAATAAGTTAAAATCTTACCACAAAGTTCATTACTTACCAGCGGCAGCTGAGGTGTCTTAACGGGGCCTTCGAAGCTGTGACAAAATGGCGGAATTGGCTGCTACATTCACGGATAATACATACCGCCGGTAGACTATAATAACTGCAAGATACAAGCCCACTGATTGGCTGAAACTAAAGCGCATACTCTCTCTCTCTCTCTCTCTCTCTCTCTCTCTCTCTCTCTCTCTCTCTCTCTCTCTCTCTCTCTCTCTCTCTCTCTCTCTCTCTCTCTCTCTCTCTCTCGTTCATGTTGCAGACGACTATCGACGGAGAGCTATGTTATGATGTTTTCTTCTCCTCTTAAAGGTCATCGGACTTTGAATAGATCTAAGTTTGAAAATTTTCAGTTAAATTAGACATTACTTAGTAGGCTAATCCAACAGAACAATCGTTAGATATAAGTTTTAAGAAGTTACGACCATGTTTTAACTGTCGGTATATGCTGTACAATTTCTTTATCACTTTCATTCGAGGTACATGTAAACATTATTTTTTAAGTAGAATGCGGATATTCCCATCCCACAAGTTTGACTTGCAATGTATAGATAATCGTCATGTTAATTATGTTTGAGTAAAGCTTTTGGATTATATTGCGTATAATGGAAGTTGTTCTTGACTTGACCAGGTCTTGTGTATAAAACTTAACATCACATACCTTTGCTTTGCTCTACATTCGTCGTATTGGATATAGGCCAATTAAAAATAAAATTCACTGAAATTGTTAGTATTTCCATGGTGCAGTTCTGTATCAATAGTACAAACAATAAGGTATAGTGGGTTGCCATGAGCGTCTATCTTCAATCGAAAAATGCTGGTTAAAACGATTTTATGCACACAGAATCATTGATTTGAAAGAGACAAGAACAACATTTAGAAAAGTACCGGTACTAATTCGCGGGAGGGACGGGGTTCCTGTCTACAGCACTTGAGCTCATGGCGATAACAATGAAAATGTTGACAATTTGGCATATAAGGGTATATAAGGGTATGCGTATCACTGCCTCTTTGTATTGTTTGTTTGTTTGTTTGTTTTTTAAACGAGGCGTCATCGCATTTTCCGGCCCTGCTGCATTTTAATCACTTTTCTTTGCTGTAATCAAGGTAGAACCGCGCTTCGATCACATATCACACTTATTGATGTTACTCGTGTAAATTAAACTATTTATTTGAATGTGACAAAGATATATATATTATATTATTATTATTATTATAAATAATGTATGGTATAATAAAAACCTAGATTTTTTGTGAAAACTGCTAAAACAATATACATGTGAAGTCAGTGTTTTTAAAACCTCATTCGGGGGTCGTTTATTTTTTACATTTTATCGATATCATGTACGCCTACAGGGGCTCAAAACTATAATTATTAGTAAACATTGGGCGATGAAATCAAGCGAGCGCGCACTCCGAGTCAGTTTACGACATTCATGGGGTCTGCCGTGGGATGCGCCCACGGGCACTTTAGTTTCTATAGATCGCTATGTGCTGCAGTCTGAAGCATATTTTCAAAAATAATATCGTAATATTAAGTAGCCTTAGGTCTATATAATCAGCTAGCTAACTGATGTGGAAATGTAGCACACTTTTCTAAAGTGCATATAGTGTAAATAATGGGAATGGAGATTGATTTATTGGTCATCATCCCCTGGCCCTCTGTAATTATTCAGGGATACATATCCTTATCCACCAGGATTTCAGCCCCTATATGACCTTTTTGAACATGGCGGAAAAATGTAACCGCGTGTACAAACAGAGACATTCTCCCGTCTCCAGATTTTTCTTTTCTTTTTTTTCCGTTCCAACAAATATTGTACAACCAATTCTCGATTTCAAGATCAGTTCGGCCTTCCCTTCAAGTAGACGCACTGGTTTTCCATAGAAAAGGGAAGTGTCCAAAGAGCACACGCATTGGTTTGAACCTCCCCCTCCCCATTTAAGCAATGGGGCCACAATACATTTTGACAGGGGAGTGGACAACATCCAAGATTGAAAATAGTAAAAGGGTAGACTATGACAGTCAGGTGTGGGCATACGAAGGGGTGGGACCAAGGTGTTAAATGGGAGTGGACACTGCAAACACGGGCATAGACAGGGACAAGACTGTGTGATAATAAATTTAAAAACAGGTGGGGATTTATGCTTGCCTTTGACGCCGATTATTCTAAGTGGAAATTGCAGCCTTACACACAAGCCTCTTCTGGACTCCACATCAACAATTTCCCCCTTGGTGCCACTCATCTTTCCCGCAGGTTGATTATAAGCTAATAAAATGGGACATCGACGAATCCCAGGATTGGATTAACTCTCAATTTGGCACGATTGGGTTTCGGTTCGTTGCTGATATAACTTCAAAATGATCCCTTTCATTTTCGTTGTAGTACAGATTAAAGCTGACACGCCTTATATTTTCCCGTACCGGCAAAATGTTTGGTTCAATGGCGGAATTTGTTTTATAGTATAAATGGTATGGCCAAAACAAAATAGGCCTATCTGGTTTCGGGTCATAGATCGGCCTCAAAATCGGTGCGGTGACGCGCTTTTTTTATTTTTTTTTATTTTTAAATTGGTAATTTTTTTTTTTTTTGCCAACCAGTGAAATTCGTGATATATACGCGTTTACTGCAACGAGACCAAATTTCCCATACACAAAGTACCCTGTATGAGAGGCCGCACAAATAAGGCAAAAGTCCAATCGATCCAGAAAATGTTGCTGCAATTGACCAACGAGACCAGAAACCGGAAACCGGAAACCGGACACTTTCAAATGGACAAATTTCAATGACTGTCCGTGAAAGTCACACAGTACTACCACCCCCGTAAAAATGTTATGATTTCAAATATTTGGATTTTAAAATAAATATTATTAATGAGAACATTTTAAACACGTTTGTGAAATTTTGAGGCCAATTTAGGAGAATTCAGATTTTAGAAAGTTTCTAAATAACAATGGTCCTAAATAATTGCTCGTATGTTAGATAAATTACTACCTAGGAGTTTGTGTATTGGTGTCTCTTGGGAAGTTGGTATCCTATGGACCATCCGCGTGACAACATTGGGGGTGTTAATACCCACCGGATTCACGCCCAAGGATTGGTCAGTTTATTGACTGATTATTTAACCAAACTTTCCCCTATTCTACGACCATGCATGGCATGCCGACAGTTCGTGACAGCTGAAGATGACTCCTAATTAAAACGTCGACGTCCAAGTTTGAAGAAAAAAACATTTTAAGGGCCATTTTGAATAAGTGGTTCTTTTCACTTATACAATCTCTGTGAAACTGCTCTTATCACGACGGTCACACGGTTTAAAAACAATAATTTAATAACCTAAAAACGGTTGTTTAATATGATAAATATGGTCACGATCATATATGGTCACGATCAGAGCAGACTTTCAACAGGGCATGGAATCTGTGTCCTAGTTTAAGATTAACACGGCGACTGAAAATTACTGGCTCATTTATGCAGCAGCAAAGGTAATATGACGTAATCGTGCGGGGGTATATTTTCAATCACGGAGTTAATCTAAAACTAGTACTCGGATTCCATGCCCTGTTGATCGTGATGATATTACCCCTTTATGGGGGCTAATACCATTAGTAATAACCCGAAAAAGAAAAGAAAAAAATTCAGATATACTTTGACACCAAACAAGTTTTACTTCAGACATGTTGTAATTTTCGATCAATGGAAAATGTATGTACATCTGTAAAGCAATTCTTAAAACGAATCATGATCTTATGATCCACTTCCTTATAGTAAGTTAGAATGAATACAATATGTCTCAATGCATTTGCAATTTTCACTTGTTAACGACACAATGAAATAATCTTTCACAGGTTGTTTATCTCTTGATTCTTACAAAGAATTAATGCATTTATAGACATTTTTCCAAACGTGCAACACTGTCTTTAGAGGATGATGGACTCACAGGGTATCAAAAGCACTCAGGAGCCTTTCACAGTTTAACTGACCGAGTCTGGAGGAACAAAGGTGGAAAAACCTTGCCCTGGAGGTGATAAATCCCTCCCCTGGTACAAATGACAGAACTGTGATATCCTTTTAATGTTAAAGCCCAAAGGCAATTTTGTTTTAGTAAACTGAATAAAGGCATATGTAATGTTTATCGTCTGCCGACCAAAGCGGATCTTGGGCGATAGATTTACGGGCGGACCTAGGGTGACAGTGAACAGCAAGACATTTGATCACAATAAACAAAAAAAAATCCCTGAATTGCCTGGTAATAACAATCATAACAAAAATGGCTATTCATTTAATTTACCCAGTGTGACACATTGTGAACTATATACTTCATTTTGCAACATAGTGTTAGAGCCAGAGGGGGTCTGGGTGTCTTTTGGACACCCTGTTTCAATTTTGGACACCCTATTTCATCTGTCATTTACATGTGAACGTATTGTAAGCCAACAATTTGGACACCCTGTTTTGAAATTTCCAGCAAATGTGGTCACCCTATTTCTAAATCCTGGCTAATACCTTATTTTGCAAATAGTATGTATTAAATTGAGAAAAATTTCAAGTAATACTTTTCAAGAAATATATTTACTTCTGCTGAAATTCTCTTTATACATCAACTTTTAACACTTTTAAGTTTTTATTTTATCAAATCAACTCGACACTTTTCTGGTCTTAGGATATTTGTAAATATTTCCTCCATGATTACCCGTCAAGTCGTCACAGTTGCTTGTAATATGAAATAAGACAAATCAATTTAAAATTAATTCCTTGTAGTAAACAAAATTCTAATAATCCAAATATACACCCAATAGACTTTCATTACATTGCATCCATTTTGTCTTGTTCTTGGACTGCAAATGAAAATTCAATATGAACAAATTCATATTCGGAAAGGCACCAGTCTATTGTGTCTTGTTCTTGGACTGCAAATGAAAATTCAACATGAACAAATTCATATTCGGAAAGGCACCGGTCTATCTCGGACATGAGCCTCGCTTTGATTCCAATAGACTTGTGTATTAGAAATCCAAGGTGGACACTCTCTGATGGAGGTCTATGTAGTAGAGATATTGTAAGGATGTCAACGTTTATTTCTAATGATATATAACTACAGCAATTTTTTTTCCAAGAAAACTTTGAAGGGTATTTTTGCAACATAAGATACACAATTTGTTTAGGTAATTTAGAAAAATTCAGAGGATTAAATTTCAAGTTTACACAGATAACTGAAGTACAATAATTTTAACATTTAATTGTAAAAATGGATTTTGTTTAAAAAATATTTTAATTATCCAAGAAAATAAATAAAAGGTTTATAAATAAGTAGGCCTATGCAGAAAAAAAAATATATATCAGACACTGTAAAAGAACCAACAATAAAATTATAACTAATTGTAATAAGTATTTTGATACATGAAATAGTTGTTGACTTCTTTTAAACAATCAAGTGAAAGTTGTGGCGCCCTCAATAGCATGATTAGTCTCACTTTTTCTTAAGCCGAATCAAAATGTCAAGTGGATACTTGTCATTGTCCTCCAAGCTAATACGGAATAGTTGTGCGTGCTGGTAAGCGACGCTGCCGGTCCCCCCGGAGAGATCAGCACGAAGGTTGACGGTGTCCTGGCCGGAAACTCGGGCAGTAATTGTGGTGAATTGGATTTCTAAAGGAAAATGAGAAGAGACAACATCCTGAAGTCCTCATATGGCAAAACTATGAATAAATATGTGCTTCATGGTGAGGATATAAAAGTCAAGATTGCAGGTGATCTGATCTGTTTTATTTTTCTTTCTAATTCAGAGCTCAAGAGGGAATTTAATGAATTGCATATAACTGCCTGAAGGATTTTCCTGAATGGATGTTTTAACGCGAAACAAAATAAGTCTCCAGTTTCTTAGGCCCCCCCCCCCCCCAAAAAAAGTCTTCGGTGTCTGGTCTCCGCGCGCATCGCCTCTGACCCACGCATCGCCTCTGACCCACGCATCGCCTCTGACCCACGCATCGCCTCTGACCCACGCATCGCCTCTGACCCAAGCATCGCCTCTGACCCACGCATCGCCTCTGACCCACGCATCGCCTCTGACCCACGCATCGCCTCTGACCCACGCGTCAACATTTTTATTTATTTATTTTTTGTTGCTATAAAACGTTGTCCAATTGCAGCCAAAATTTTTGGATCGATTGGAATTATTGTGCTGAGGTTTAAATGACTTTTTCACATAGGGGTATGAACATTTGCCCGATTTGTGAGGCTTCTCTTAGCCACCATACTTTGTGTATGGAAATGTGGTCCCTGCTTATACAATGTATTTCCCTGTTGGCACATAAAAAAGATGGCCGAAAAAAAAAGGTGCGTCAACACACCGATTATGAAGTCAACCAATGACCAGAAACTGGAGACTTTTCAGGGCTCAGGTTTTTGTTTTTTATTTATTTATTTTTTGGTGGAAATCAAGTTAATGTTTATGAGTCTAATCTACTCATGTCGACACATATAAGGTTAAACAAAAGTAAACATGTGACTATAGCACATCATTCAGCAATGATTGAAAAGAGAACAATAAAAAAAAAATTAAAAATTAATTTAAAAAACGGGAAAAAAAAGAAAAAAAACAGAGCAGAAACCAACAACATATTTTGTCTTGCCTCAGGGCAAACTGTTCCATTACTGACTGGAAATAGCTCGCTAGGCATTGAATGATGCATATCATATTTCAAAAAGGAAGTCATTAGAAGTGCTTTTATGAGCTCTGTCTGATTGTTCTATTAGGGCTTGGCTGGGGAGGATTTGTGGCATCAGAGCTATTATGCTAGGAACTAATCAGTAGGTTTTCATGAATACTCCAAGCCGTCTGAAAATTGTTAAGTGAAATATTTTTGTAAACCCTAATAACGCCAAACACACCAATCTCGAACAGATGAGTCATTTTGATTGACTCAATACTGTATAGCCCAGCCAGGGATGTTCTTTGAATGGGGCCGGGTGTCCCAATTTCATTCCAAGTGTTGGATTTTGATGGATTCGGGAAGGTTCTTAGCCAAAATACCTAGCGGGTTAAGGGTTAAAGTATTTATTTCCCTTTCTAAAGAGAAATTTGCGATGTTCTAATTAAAACAAATTAAATTTGATTATATTTCTCTTTTTTTTCTTCTATCATACTCACCCTCTCTGATTGGTAGTTCCTGAGGATTTTTCCCATCTGCAAAGATCTTCCAAGCTACATTCCCATTTGCAAAGGTTTTGGCCGTCACAGCAATGGTCACATTCTCAACGACAAGTCCTGACCCCTTGAAGTCAAAGCGCCAGGCAATATGACCCGGTGTATCTCCCCACTCTCGACCGATGTAAACCTTAAACATAAAGACATAACAGTTTTGTTCACACTGTGCTCCTCTGTGGGTATCTATAAGAATTTCTATGGGGAGATCTTTATCCATGCAAATTTCATGCAGTCCTCTAGTTTATTAAAGAACTAAATGAAAAGGAGGCTTATGAAAGCATCATCCGTAGTATTGATCTTTGATGAACATATTGATATATCAATTGCCTCGTTATCACCCAGGCAAACTAACTATATTCCAATGGTTCTCCTCTTTAAAGTACCTAGTTTGGTCTTCAAGATGCAGTGATAACATATTGATATATCAATTGCCTCGTTATCACCCAGGCAAACTCACTATATTCCAATGGTTCTCCTCTTTAAAGTACCTAGTTTGGTTTTCAAGATGCAGTGATAACATATTGATATATCAATTGCCTCGGTATCACCCAGGCAAACTCACTATATTCCAATGGTTCTCCTCTTTAAAGTACCTAGTTTGGTTTTCAAGATGCAGTGATAACATATTGATATATCAATTGCCTCGTTATCACCCAGGCAAACTCACTATATTCCAATGGTTCTCCTCTTTAAAGTACCTAGTTTGGTCTTCAAGATGCAGTGATAACATATTGATATATCAATTGCCTCGTTATCACCCAGGTAAACTCACTATATTCCAATGGTTCTCCTCTTTAAAGTACCTAGTTTGGTCTTCAAGATGCAGTGATAACATATTGATATATCAATTGCCTCGTTATCACCCAGGCAAACTCACTATATTCCAATGGTTCTCCTCTTTAAAGTACCTAGTTTGGTTTTCAAGATGCAGTGATAACATATTGATATATCAATTGCCTCGGTATCACCCAGGCAAACTCACTATATTCCAATGGTTCTCCTCTTTAAAGTACCTAGTTTGGTTTTCAAGATGCAGTGATAACATATTGATATATCAATTGCCTCGTTATCACCCAGGCAAACTCACTATATTCCAATGGTTCTCCTCTTTAAAGTACCTAGTTTGGTTTTCAAGATGCAGTGATAACATATTGATATATCAATTGCCTCGGTATCACCCAGGCAAACTCACTATATTCCAATGGTTCTCCTCTTTAAAGTACCTAGTTTGGTTTTCAAGATGCAGTGATAACATATTGATATATCAATTGCCTCGTTATCACCCAGGCAAACTCACTATATTCCAATGGTTCTCCTCTTTAAAGTACCTAGTTTGGTTTTCAAGATGCAGTGATAACATATTGATATATCAATTGCCTCGGTATCACCCAGGCAAACTCATTATATTCCAATGGTTCTCCTCTTTAAAGTACCTAGTTTGGTTTTCAAGATGCAGTGATAACATATTGATATATCAATTGCCTCGGTATCACCCAGGCAAACTCACTATATTCCAATGGTTCTCCTCTTTAAAGTACCTAGTTTGGTTTTCAAGATGCAGTGATAACATATTGATATATCAATTGCCTCGTTATCACCCAGGCAAACTCACTATATTCCAATGGTTCTCCTCTTTAAAGTACCTAGTTTGGTTTTCAAGATGCAGTGATAACATATTGATATATCAATTGCCTCAGCATCACAACAGCTATACTCACCATATTCCAATAGTTCTCTTTGAAGTACACAGTTTTGCTTTTATATGTTTAGCCCCAGATGCAGTGATAACATATTGATATATCAATTGCCTCAGATCACCCAGTCATACTCACCATATTCCAATCAAATTCCTCTTTTCTGTGCATATTTTGGCTTTCATAAACACAGCTCCTGTAATCCATAGTTTCTTGGTTGTCATCGGATACTCGGATGTACTTGTCAGAGGATGGACAGTACTTGAAATGCAGGCATTTCTCTGACTTTTCCCTTGGCGTCAGTTTGAAGACAAACCCCTAAGCATTAAGGTGAAGGGAACAAAAAATTATACAGGAGAAATGACATAGGAATAACATTTTCTGACAATCTGACGTTTTTAAAGCAAATTTTTAAGACTCAATTGCATGGATTGAAAGAAGAATGGTTAGTAATAAATATTAAGATGCCTCACCGCTGATTCTGTCTCTGTTGCTCCTGCCCCTCCGACTCTTTCCCCGGGCTGATCATTACTCCTTGTATCACCCCTTGTCTCACCCCGAGCCAATCTCCAATGCAGGGAGCCAGACAGCCTTCCCTGTTCCTCGCCATCCCGGATGACCTTGGGCGAGAGGAACTCGGCAAGTTCTACAGCAGAGCGTCGTTCCAGAGCAGCCTTGCATGTTGCGGGGAGGTGACTTTGTCTCTGTTGAATTCGACAAAAGAGGTATGTCATATTATCAAGCTAATTTTCCAAAATAATTAATTTTCAAACCGAAATAAGATGAGAAAGCAGTGAAAATCAAGTATTGCACAGTATGCAAGTGGACACAATGAAGCATACATTAAAATTTTTGAAAATTAACATACAAGGTGTGTACATGTATGAAGAAATTATCAGTTTTAGAAGAGAGAGAAAAAATTAGTATTGGTTAACCGGTCGAAACAGCACTAACCGTTTATAAATTTGCTAACTGGCTAACCAAAACCAAGACTTTAAAAAAAAAACAATAATAATAATGGAGGCATTTTTAAAGCGCTCTTACACAGTGCTGTACACTATTACCCCTGCTCATCAGGCACATAAATCATTCCTGAAACCATCTCAGCTCCCTGGGGAGTATACAGCTCAATTGCTGCCATTTTGGCACATATGGGCTAATCAAACACAACAACCAACTCTCCCCTCACAGGTACCCATTTACTCCTGGGTGGAGAGAAGCAATTATGGTAAAGTATCTTGCTCGAGTACACAAGCACCACGGTCGTGGCCTAGCCCTTTCAGTGTTTCGAGTTAAATGTCATTATTGCCTTGGAAAATGTCACGGTAAAATCAACCTTTTAGCAATGAACTGCTCAAGTCATACTGACTACCTTTCAGTAATAAACCAACAATATGAACATAACAAATCATTGATCCATCCTAGGCTGGCCACATTGAGTGGGTGCCTTGTTTGTTCAGACGCCCACGGACAACATAAAATTGTTCAGCGTTTTATTTTTGTCTTCTCTGGTCTCAGCAGACCTATATCATGCCGTGGGCATCTTTGTCAGAAGAGATGTGAATCCTATTTGCACCGTGCATGAGCTCATGAGGACACATATTGTTAGATCACTGTGGGTGAAAGGGCAACAATAGTGCATCGCGTTTGGCATATTTTGCAGTTGATGTGCACACGCGCGGAATATCTCCATCGATTATTGACTGGCACAGGTACAAGCGTGTGTAGTATCATAAAGTATACGCACAACACTCACACAACACCAAAATGGCTATCATGGAGACACAGGGTGCAAATTCACCACTAGAGGGCTACGATGTGAGCTGAGCGAATAGATACCTCTTTGTTCATGGTTGCAATGCAGTCCATCAGCCATTCCTCTCTGCACTCTTTCCTCCTTCCTAGGAGATCCTTAGGGTCGGCCGTGTATCTCCAGCTGACATCCACAACCTGAAACCAGGTAACAAAATTAGACTGTGTCAGGATAGCAATGGCAACTTGGCATCAAGAAATCATGTTTGGTTGGCATGACCGGGGGGGGGGGGGGGTGGCAATTTCATAAAGCTGCTAAGCTGATAAAATTGATGAGCAGAAGTACTTGCTTAGTGGGGTTTTGGGGTTAATTTTTATTGGGCACATTACCGTAAACCCAAGTACATATTTGTCCACTTATTTATTTATTTTTTTTTTGTTTGGGGAGGGGGGGGGGGGGTGTGATGAATAAATTGTTGTGTTATTTTTGTCTTAGGGTTTTCTCAGATATTTGCTACACAAAGGAGAAGTTGGAGAGGATGAAAATAACAGAATATTAAGACAAAAACAGAAACAAATACTTTGTGGGTTTAAGAAAATGTATTGTTTTTGTATAACATTTAAAGAGAAGGTACATCATCGGTAATTACCGATAAATACAGAATTATTTTCCAAAACCTAAGTTAATGTGAGGTTGGTAAAAGTAGCAATTATCCAGAAAAATGCTTCTGTCTGACGTCCTCTTATTTCAGAGAAACACGAACAAACATGCACATTTCTGCTCACTGTGTTTTTGGGGAAAAAAAATTGTGAATGCTTTATCTAATGACTTAGACTCCGCATTGAGCTTAAACTTTCACAGGTTGGTTATAAAAGGTATATCTTGATTCAAAGAAAGTAAGTATACCCTTTGAAGCAGTTTTGGTCATTTTGGTCTCCGGTTTCTGGTAATTTTTTTTTTTTTCGTAATCCTTTTTTTTTTTTTTTTTGCCAACAGGGAAATATGTGACACATGTATACGCAGGGACCAACTTTCCCATATACAAAGTATAGTGGCTAAGACAAATTGGGCAAACGTTCATACCCCTATGTGAAAAAGTTGTTTAAAACACAGCATGGCAGAATTCCAATCGATCCATCAATTTTGGCTGCAATTGGACATCGTTTCATAGCAACAAAAAAAAGAAAATTAAAAATGTTGACACGCAGGTCTGAGGCGACGCGCGCGGAGACCAGAAACAAGAGACTTTTTTGGGGGGCCTTATTGTACCTTCCCTTAAAGCTGTTGGTGGCAAATAACATACCTCTTCGTTGGAGAAGGCGACCAAATAGGACAACTTCTTGGACCAGCCATGCTCGTACAGCAGAGGTTTATCACAGACATTCTCACAGGGATCACAGTGGAGCCAGCGCTGCTGGGAGTTTGAGTACACCTCTGTCCATACATGATCTTGAATTGGAAGAGTACAGGGGAAAAGTGGGTTTGGTAACTTGTTGTGGTAGATAGCAAAAGTTATGACGGCTGAACCATTTTCTGTCAATTGATACCTGACAATTTGATATGTGTGTTTACACATTTGCAATATCCTGCAAAATCCTGCAAAATCCTGCAAAATCCTCCAAGGGGCATTTTTGGGAAAAATTCAGCACTGCTGGAAACCGGTACTTTCACCTCTTCAAATGGGGCAAAATTACTACCTGGCAAGAAGTAGAGGCCATAAGTGCTGAATATGAAAGATCAACGAAAATGCATGGTGCATTTTGAAGATAAGGGCATGTTTACAAAAGTGCACTGATGGATTTTGGAGGATTCAGGAAGGTTCCTAGCCAGAATATCTAGGGGGTTAGGGTTAACAGAATAGCAAGAATGATGCATTTTCCTCAAATTCCTGGATGTACATGCAAAACCAATGACATTAAATACAAAATGTTTGCACTCGACAAAGTGCAATAAGTAATTTAAAAAAACAGGTTAGAATAAAAACCTTTTTGCATTTTGTAACCTCATCAAAAAATGCACCAGTACACATGCTTTTGTAGTCACTGCACAAACATATTGGAAATCTCCTCACAAATGCACAGTACACCATGTACTTGTAGACTCTGCACAGATATATTTGCATAAATATATTTGTAGTCTCCTCATAAATGCACCAGTAGTCTACGCACAAATTGCCTTTTAAGTACAGACTTTGTCAACACACTACATGAGTGCATGTCCTCATATGTACTGAATACCATGGAAAGTGGCCCTGGTACACAGCTATATGCGTCGAGTATGATCCTGCACATGATTTAGAATTATTTATTAAAAATCACAATTCGTGGCCCGAGGGCTAAATCACATGCGACAATACATCAAAAGATTTTAAAAGAAGAGATTTAAACGATACATACAATTGGGTAAAATTGTGAAAAAAGAACACACAAAAACACACAAAGCATGTGAATATTGCACAAAAAAACCCTGAATATTGCACTAGAAACAATATAAAAAAACACTTATATTCAAAATACAGAGTCCCAAATGTATCACAAATGTATCAGGAACCCCCCCCCCCCCCCCTTTCCCCAAAAGCAAGGCTAAGTGTTTACCTGTCCAGTCGACAACGTGCCTAGCCTCAAATCCAGCCGCTCTACAGCAGAGAGTGAAGCAGTTTGCCCACTCCCCACAGCGTCCTTTTCTGGTCTCAAGCAGTTTGCCTGGATGATTGTACCTTTAATACAAATTTAACATAAATAATCAAGAAATTGCAGAGTACAGATTTTTCACACAGAATTTTTCTTTTTAACCCTAACTCCCTAGGCCCATTTGCTTACATATAACCTGAATCCTTCCTAACTCCCTAGGCCCATTTGCTTACACATAACCTGAATCCTTCCTAACTCCCTAGGCCCATTTGCTTACACATAACCTGAATCCTTCCTAACTCCCTAGGCCCATTTGCTTACACATAACCTGAATCCTTCCTAACTCCCTAGGCCCATTTGCTTACACATAACCTGAATCCTTCCTAACTCCCTAGGCCCATTTGCTTACACATAACCTGAATCCTTCCTAACTCCCTAGGCCCATTTGCTTACACAAACCTGAATCCTTCCTAACTCCCTAGGCCCATTTGCTTACACATAACCTGAATCCTTCCTAACTCCCTAGGCCCATTTGCTTACACATAACCTGAATCCTTCCTAACTCCCTAGGCCCATTTGCTTACACATAACCTGAATCCTTCCTAACTCCCTAGGCCCATTTGCTTACACAAACCTGAATCCTTCCTAACTCCCTAGGCCCATTTGCTTACACATAACCTGAATCCTTCCTAACTCCCTAGGCCCATTTGCTTACACATAACCTGAATCCTTCCTAACTCCCTAGGCCCATTTGCTTACACATAACCTGAATCCTTCCTAACTCCCTAGGCCCATTTGCTTACACATAACCTGAATCCTTCCTAACTCCCTAGGCCCATTTGCTTACACATAACCTGAATCCTTCCTAACTCCCTAGGCCCATTTGCTTACACATAACCTGAATCCTTCCTAACTCCCTAGGCCCATTTGCTTACACATAACCTGAATCCTTCCTAACTCCCTAGGCCCATTTGCTTACACATAACCTGAATCCTTCCTAACTCCCTAGGCCCATTTGCTTACACATAACCTGAATCCTTCCTAACTCCCTAGGCCCATTTGCTTACACATAACCTGAATCCTTCCTAACTCCCTAGGCCCATTTGCTTACACATAACCTGAATCCTTCCTAACTCCCTAGGCCCATTTGCTTACACAAACCTGAATCCTTCCTAACTCCCTAGGCCCATTTGCTTACACATAACCTGAATCCTTCCTAACTCCCTAGGCCCATTTGCTTACACATAACCTGAATCCTTCCTAACTCCCTAGGCCCATTTGCTTACACATAACCTGAATCCTTCCTAACTCCCTAGGCCCATTTGCTTACACATAACCTGAATCCTTCCTAACTCCCTAGGCCCATTTGCTTACACATAACCTGAATCCTTCCTAACTCCCTAGGCCCATTTGCTTACACATAACCTGAATCCTTCCTAACTCCCTAGGCCCATTTGCTTACACATAACCTGAATCCTTCCTAACTCCCTAGGCCCATTTGCTTACACATAACCTGAATCCTTCCTAACTCCCTAGGCCCATTTGCTTACACATAACCTGAATCCTTCCTAACTCCCTAGGCCCATTTGCTTACACAAACCTGAATCCTTCCTAACTCCCTAGGCCCATTTGCTTACACATAACCTGAATCCTTCCTAACTCCCTAGGCCCATTTGCTTACACATAACCTGAATCCTTCCTAACTCCCTAGGCCCATTTGCTTGTACACATAACCTGAATCCTTCCTAACTCCCTAGGCCCATTTGCTTACACATAACCTGAATCCTTCCTAACTCCCTAGGCCCATTTGCTTACACATAACCTGAATCCTTCCTAACTCCCTATGCCCATTTGCTTACATAACCTGAATCCTTCCTAACTCCCTAGGCCCATTTGCTTACACATAACCTGAATCCTTCCTAACTCCCTAGGCCCATTTGCTTACACAAACCTGAATCCTCCAAAATCCTTCAGTAGTAAAGCAAGCACATGACATGTATTCACACGTGTTTCTAATCTGTGATACATGTACATGGCCAGGGACCCTCCCTGCATGCATGGAGCAATAAACAGTGTCCACTGACCCAAGCACTGACCTTGCAATCACTACAACAAACATGGATGTACATGCACCATGGAAAGGCAAGTATGCCTAATAACCTCAATCCTCCAAAATCCTTCACTTTAGCAAAGAGCATGTAGCATGTAACCTCAATCCTTCAAAATCCTTCACTTTGGCAAAGAGGATTTTGGAGGATTTGGGAAGATTCGGGTTAATGAAGGTCTCAGAATAACTATCCACATCCCTTTTTAAGGTAAAAATGAGGCCAGATATTTCGCTGTGGGCTCAATTTATTGTTGCAATTTTTATTATTGTAAAATAATATTTAATTTAAAAAAATAAAATAAATAAACAGGCCCGAGGGGGATGGGGAAACCACACCCTCCACCCACCCCTTAGTAATGTGTCTCATGGATTAAGACATGGGTCGGCAGAAGAGCCATCAAATTTTTTTTCTGTCTCATTTAAATGGCTGAACAATAAAATACAGGGGTGTATTTTTGAAAAATCAACGTAAATTTTGCTAGGGGTATTGGGGCTGCGGTATCCGGATAACCGACCGAAACGGTCATTACCCGGTTCCATTTTTCAGTTCCAATTACCCGTAAACGACTTTTTAAAATTCGGACTTAACATTTGAGCGGTGCGAACAGAAATCTGTGACTCTTGAACAATGTAATGTTTACACTTTTATAGACAATTACCATTAAATTCAAGAGATTACACTCCAATAAAGAAAAGATCGATAGTATGGTATCCTCTGTATTATAAAAGTCAATTTGTTACCATTTACAGTACATGTATTTGTACACCACCGGAGGCATGTTTTCAACAAAAAATTAAACCGGGTATCCAGGTATCCGAAGTTTCCTGACTTCGGGTATCCGGTTCCAAAAATATTCGAAAACACACACCCCTAAGTGAAATCTATAGTCCTGAGGGTTTGCTTTGCTTTCCTTTATTGCTTAAATCTTTAAAATCCGGAGGATCACAACATTGCGATTTGAAAAAATCCAAAAATCCGGGAAAATCCAGAAAAATTCAGAAAAATTCAGACAAATCACACCCCTGAAAATAAAAACTGCTGCCAAATTTTTGTGATGAATGCTTAACCAGTTCGCACCGGGAATAAAAAAGTTTTTCCAAACCCCGTGGCGGGTTTATTTTTACCGCACAAACACGACCAATGGTGCTCACCAGAGCGTGACTGGGGAGACCGCATCTTCCACCGTATGCTCATGGCTCGTTGCCACGTCGACCGGGAATCTATACAAATATTCCCGAGAATCCTGTGGCGTGTTTAGACGCTCTCCGATCCGCTGTCCAAAAAAAAATTGCGTGTATACACGGCCTCCGACGCGAACTGGTTAAGGAGGGGAAAGGAGTACATTCATTGCAAAAAATGGAGATACAGTGAGCCCTAATTTTATGAAAACCTAGACAGAGACAGCACTCTGGTTAGTTAAATCAGAACCTATTTCGAGGTCAACTCTCCTACTACTACAAGGGTCAAAATCAGTCAAAATGTTGATATACTTGCCAAGGTATATCTAGTGCACTTAAAAGATGCACACTGTCAAACCTTACGTGTAGTAAGTACATTTACAGGTCAAAATGAGTTTTTGACGGGTAAAAGCAATGTCTGGTATTGTTCAGGGTGGTCAAACTGACAGTAAAAACCAGTCAAAAATGCCTCTGTGTGCACATTTGGGTCAACAGTCAAAACAGGCAGTTGACTGGTTTTGACCTTTATAGCTACTTGCCACTAAAGTGCAGCTATAGTAGGAGGGTTAAATGAAAAAATAGTTCAGATGTGAAAACTTAAACCTCACTGCACCTTGGAAATCGCCCGGGTCTATTGCACCTCGTACACGTGTACCCCTCCACCCGGCCGGCACCCCACCGCCGGTCCTCAGCGTTGGGTTCCACTAGTCCCACACTCCTCATACGGATGCTGCATGCCTCGCACGTCGGACTGTCCATCCACTTGAAGAAGCTCGTCTTGAACCACCTGAGGAGCTCAAGGAGGAGGTAGTCTCGCTGGTCCAGGGGATGTGTGATTTCATCCCCGCCTGGCGAGTCAAGGAAGGCATGTGTGATCATGAGCCATTCTTGAAGAAGCAGGTGTAAGGTTTGCGGCAGCACCATGTAGCAGTCTCTTGAGAGATGTCATAAGTGTTTGCTCTGAGAAGAACCAGGTATGAGATAACTCAACATTTCGATCAGTATACTCTGATCGTCTTTAGGAGAATGGTGTACAATTCTGAAGAACATCAGAGTATACTGATCGAAACGCCAAGTTATCTTACCAACGTTTCTTCTCAGCATCAACACTCATTACATCTCATTACAAGAGATTGGTGCTACATATGGTGCTACCGCAAACTTTACTCTTACTTTTCTTCCACCATGCGAATTTGCAAAGTTTCAAATCTTACATATTGAACAAGTTATTGGCCAATCAGCAGCTGTCAATCAAAATGCTTATTGACCAATCAGATTAGCTGAGCGGCCACTTGAAAATACATGCATAACTATTGACTGTCAAAATTTGTAAAAGTGTTCATGCTTTTCCTTGACACATGAGGGCGCTGTTTTAGCCAACCAGAATCTACCCCCTATCTTACTGTTTGTATTCTCAGTCTGTTGTTGCAGTTTTTCCTGTGCTTTCACTAGAAGGTCAGGCAGTGTCATACAATCTCTAGCTTTCTGCTGAAGGATCGGATCTTCGTATATGAGAACATGATCAGCGCTACTACGTAACTTCTGGTGGAAAGCCATCTCGGAAGCCTGCGTTAGTGAAACGAGATGAATCACAGAGGGAAGGGTAGGAAGAAAGCACCAGGAACAATATGCATGAGTGATGCAATTTCCAGAATCTAGGTGGTTGAGGAATACTTTACTGATTAAACTTAAATTTTTACAAATATTCGATTTCAAAGATAAATTTGTGGACAATTTAGATATCAAAAATGGAAACACACTGTTTATATTATAAATATAAATGTTGACAATAAATGTATACAGAATAAATATCAATAAAAAATATTTATTTTACAAAAAAAATTGTATCCCGACACCAACATATCAATTGATATTTGAATCAATCATTTTTATTTTAAACAAAATATTACAGAACTTAGTAAAAATTTTATAACAATGTATATTTGTACCTGTATATTCCAAGCTGTCGAGGCCGATATCTGTTGTGCCATGAGTTTCAATCGTTCCCTTGCTAGTCTCCTTTGCATTTTGGTCATATCTTTCAACTGTGTCTCCTCAGGAAAGACTAGGTGCTCGTCATTCTAAGGTCAAAGGTCAAGTACACAAAATCAGGGAACAGATGTTTGTGGTACAGCAAGACTTCAGTAGAAATTGATAGAGCATAGAAGATGTACTCAAAGTTGTAGCAGTCATACTCAAACTCATACTCATGTTACTTAGAATAAGACTTGCATGACTCGTTGGTCGGACATGGACTCCAGGTCCAACTTAATTTTCATTTTTAAGGACTCGGACTTGGACACCACTCATCCAATGACTCAGGCTTTGAGTTGGACTTGAACTTTTGAGACTCTTGAGGTTTGTGAGTCCGACCAATGGGAAAAATTACCATTCTCATATGACAGTAAAATAGTTCTTTTCATAACTAACTTTAATTACTACTCAAAAAAGAGAATGTTTACATGGTGTCACTGCAAACAGTCTTTACTCATTCTCATATTTAAAAAAATAAATAAAAAATTATCCCCGAAAAACTAAAGGTTACTTAATTTTTAAAAACTTGTATTTAACATTAAACGTCTTAACGTTAATACTTTATTAACCCTAACCACGCTCAATGCAACAAGATGCAACAAATTATGTAAAAAGTTGTTACTTCTTGTTCCCCTCAGCAGAGAACAAAAGAACCATTGTTCTAACTGGTAGATCTTGTTGCATTGAGCAGTCTGCACACTTTGTCTGTTGCGTTGTGTTGCATTCAGCAGGGTGTCTGTGAAATGCCTGTAGGGGGTTAGGGTTAACCCTAACCACCCCAAATCCTGCAGGGTGTCTGTGAAATGCCTGTAGGGGGTTAGGGTTAACCCTAACCACCCCAAATCCTGCAGGGTGTCTGTGAAATGCCTGTAGGGGGTTAGGGTTAACCCTAACCACCCCAAATCCTGCAGGGTGTCTGTGAAATGCCTGTAGGGGGGTAGGGTTAACCCTAACCACCCCCAAATCCTGCAGGGTGTCTGTGAAATGCCTGTAGGGGGTTAGGGTTAACCCTAACCACCCCCAAATCCTGCAGGGTGTCTGTGAAATGCCTGTAGGGGGTTAGGGTTAACCCTAACCACCCCCAAATCCTGCAGGGTGTCTGTGAAATGCCTGTAGGGGGTTAGGGTTAACCCTAACCACCCCCAAATCCTGCAGGGTGTCTGTGAAATGCCTGTAGGGGGTTAGGGTTAACCCTAACCACCCCAAATCCTGCAGGGTGTCTGTGAAATGCCTGTAGGGGGTTAGGGTTAACCCTAACCACCCCCAAATCCTGCAGGGTGTCTGTGAAATGCCTGTAGGGGGTTAGGGTTAACCCTAACCACCCCCAAATCCTGCAAATTCCCCATGGGGCACTTTTTGGGGAAAATTCAGCACTGTTGGAAACTGGTACTTTCACCTCTTCAAATGGGATAAAATTACTACCTGGCAAGAACTACAGGCCATATTTGCTGGGTATGAAAGATCGACGAAAATGCATGGTGCATTTTGAAGATAAGGGTATATTTCCAAAAAGGCACTGATGGATTTTGGAAGATTCAGGAAGGTTCCTAGCCAGAATACCTAGGGAGTTAGGGTTCAGGAAGGTTCCTAGCCAGAATACCTAGGGGGTTAGGATTCAGGAAGGTTCCTAGCCAGAATACCTATAGGGGGTTAGGGTTCAGGAAGGTTCCTAGCCAGAGTACCTAGGGGGTTAGGGTTAATACAAATATTTTACTATTTTGCAAGATCTTTATTTTGACAAAATAACCACAGTTGAAAATAAACATAAATATATGGATGTATATCATTTCAAACAGGGAAGTTTAGCAACTTTGCCAAAAGAAGTCAGTGATTGCCTCCAACTCCGACTCCGAGGCACTGGAGAGGAATTTCCACATTTCTTACCTCCTCAAACCCCATCAGGAATAAGCACTCCACCGCACCGGACACCGGCAGAATCCGACCCTGGAAAATTTTGTTCCCAAGACGGATTGAGCGGAACTTTGCATCATTTGGGCTTCTGTAGTTAAATCAAACATTTACCAAATTATACAAAAGCCAATAGTCTATACCTCAATGGTCTAGTATCGTCCATGTACGTAATTCGCCGCACTCGTGAAATGACGCACTTACTTTTGGCTTAGCATTTCTCAGAAAACTTACAAAACTATGGCGTATTACTGGTTGCATAAACTTATCTAAGTCGTGCTTGTTACAGAAATAAAAATTATAGTGAAATTGTATGATTTACTGGAAAGTTAGTGCTTGTGAAAGTGGAAAAAGTTGTTTAACCACTAATTTTACTAGATACAAATAGTAAGAGATTTACATGACCTCATTTTTTTTTCACGAACATCTGTGATTTTATTGTTCTATGCCGTCAACAAGCTGTTGTCTGTGGAAACCAAAATATATGAATGCTTTGCATTTACAATGATTTTTTTAAGAAATACTGATCCTCAAATTGGACACATTCCTTATAGAAGAAGCGAAAGAAGACTACTTAATTCGTTGGTGTTTATTTCGACGGTAGTGGAAAATTATTGAGAAAATGAAACATTAATATCGTGGTTATGAAAAGAAATATTTTATTTGACAAAATGTTAACAGCAATTTTACACATTTCAATGTTTTAAAGTACTTTTTGCAAAAAATTTAACCACCTTCCATTTTATTGGTCTTTCAAGAATATTGATTAAAAGTTTTGAGAGCTTCTCCAAATTATACCATTTTATTTTAAAAATCGAAAACAATATTTTTATTTTCAAGTTTAAAAACAATTTTACAACTGTTTTTCTTCTTGGGTACATTTTCTGTGCCCCCATGAACTTTAACAGTTTGGGGGTGAGTCATTATACCAACATCAATTTTCTGATGACTACAATTCTGTGCGTCTCAAAAAACAGCGCTCAAGACGTCCACGCGTATGATCATGGAGGTAGAATTCTACCTCCATGGTATGATCATGCATTGAAATTCTGCATTTTATAAGAGAATCCTTCACTGAAACAAACTGAAACACCAAACTGCTAATTTCATTTGTAAGTTACCGTCCAGTTGATTATATAGCCTCAGGTGCGTCATTTAGGGTAAATTGAGGATATATGTCTACCTTTTCCAACAAGGGCAAGGCCAAGGCCAAGGCCAAGGTTGAAGGTGAAGGTAACGTTATGTTAACATTAATAACATTACGGAAATAAATGTTTCTAAATGAAATTAAAAAAATTAAATAAAATCATAACATGTCACGCCGCATGGTTGAATAGCTACCTTATTATGTTATTTGCAAATCTCAGTAGAATATCAGAGACGTCGAGGAAAACAGAAGGACCATTGTCTAACAGCTGATTCGTCACCACAGCAAGCTCTTCACTCGACGCCATAGTGCTTAATAACAAATAAGAAACAATAGAGGGCGCTATTTACCATTAATGTACACGTGTTTAGTCCCAAATGTCATACAAATCTTGTGGACCACAAAAATATCCCTGTTTACAAGAATAGGGGCCAGTGAAAGCGCCCCTCCCACTCCTCTTCCATCAAACTCCTCATTATATCCTTTGCCCTCCCATCCCATACTCCAAAATAGATTTTTTTCGATTTTCTCTATGTAAAAGCATACTTTATTCAGCTGGAGAAGCGCCCTTGTAAGACACAGAGTAAATAGTTTCGTCGCATAATAATTTAAAATATTCTGTATAATTATTATAGCTACCATATTTTATTTATTGTATTTAACACCCAAATAACAACGCAACTGTCCCTTGACAGGATGGATATGATACACATAAAATTACATTACATTGAAATAAATACAGACAAAGACTTAAGGTTTGAAGTTGTAGCCTCTGGAGTGTTTTGTGTGGGGAGGGGATGAAGCCAATTTCAATGAACACCCTGCTGAACATTTTATAATATATTTTCTACACAGAAACACCAATGGAATATTTTATGAACATTTGCAGAAAATTTGGAATTGGAAACATGTACTAAAAAATGATTGATAACTCAATTCAATGCTTGATGAGTTAGACCCAAATTGGGCTGGACAAAAAGTGGAGATATAATCATCCGATACCGCAGACTATGGTCAAAACAAGTTTAACAACGGTAAGGGTAGGGGATCATTGCTTATGGGATTTACGAAGAATATATTACTAAATGACGTTTTCAATACATAGGACCAGTAGCACAAAATTGTTATCAGAGTTTAAGGTGGTGGTGGGGTGGAAGAATTTCAATCCAAATGACTGCCTTAATTATGTTGTCCCTTCATCTGCACTACTACAAGATTTCTTGAAAACAGTTTAACAAAAAAATAATAATAAATAAATAAATTGTACGCATGCGCGATGATATTTTGCGGTTTAGGCACGCCCATTTATGTTAATTGACACGTTCGCTTGGAAAAAGTACACGGCCGGTGTACATGTACAAATGTACGTTGCTTCGCATCTAAACACAATATTATTATACCAAAAAATAATGCTCATTGCCGTATGAGGGCGCTGCTCAAGAGGGTAGCAAAACTTCCTAAAGACCTTCCTCTACAGTTTAAACAAACAAATGAGATCCGATGATATAAGCCATGACTTGCGCCGATCATCATGATGGAGTAGACGGGCATACGAGGCTGGTTTCCTCTGCGCAAAAATAAACAAGTTTTCAAAACTGGGATGCCTGTTAACGGAATGAAAGACCTTCGCCCGATATAATCGTCCGCGGTGGCTAATACAATCAATCAATCAATCAATCAATCAATCACTAAATCACTTCAGGGTCTTCGAACTTTCCGGTGTACTTATTTCCATCAGAACACTGATAATTTCCTTTTTTGAAAAGAAAACAAATATAGTAATTGACTGCCAAATAAATATATGGTGGGGTACGCACCATAAATTAATTTTGGGACATAATGTAGAGTGAAACCATGTTTTAGACGGGGTACCATGGCCGAGCGGTCTAGCGCATCCGACTTGTGTTCTGATGGCTGAGTTGTTAGAATGTGGGTTCGAATCCCAACCGCGACCGTGGTGCTTGTGTCCTTGAGCAAGGCACTTCACTGTACATTGCTCCTCTTCACCCAGGAGTATAAATGGGTACCTGTGAGGGTAGATATTGTGGTTGAAAAAGCTTCTGATGCGCTACGGTAGCTCGGGGCTGTATACTCCCCAGGGAGCTGAGAAAGTTTAAAACCCTGCGACGTGCCATGGCGCTGTTGTTGACAGTAGGTTTGTAAACAAAATTTAATTACTCCGTTCATGCTCACCCCAAATTTCTCAAATTCCGTAAGTTCACTGTTGAGGTATATCCAAATAGCATGGTTAATTCCCATTAGCCTGCTTTGAACCCTTGACCCAAAAAATCCTACTGCAAAAAGCATGGTCCCATAGGACCGTGTACAAATCCTGCATGGTCCCATAGTACACATCCTGCATGGTCCCATAGTACCGTGTACAAATCGTAATCCCATCTGTCAACACAAGGGCATTGACTTCGGCTCTGAGCGGCTTATCAAAAGCTATCAGTTACCCACTATGTTATGCCAGACCATGAATCCAGACATGCTGGAACCATCAGCCAGAGGGTGAGAGATGTTTATTCCTATAACTGCTATGGGTACACATAATAGGGTATATTTTATGTCGATTTGGGGTAGGGGAAAAAGCGTTATCAGAACTAAAATAAACATCAACCTAAAGGGCCCTTACATTTTTTTTTGGCTTCAAATTGTTGTCTAGGGTCTAGAGGACCTCTAGGCATCTGTTAAAACCATTGGCAGTTGGTAGTGTTCAACGCAACAGAAGTTATAGCGCCCTTTCACACCTACTGTAAAATACAGCACGATGCAACCGCGCTGTTCGTATAAGTGGCATGGCACGTCGCAGGGTTTTAAGGATTGATATTGGCCAATGACCAGGGATAATAATGTAAAAGCGCCTTGTATCCTTTGGCAAATTGGCGCTCTATAATCCAGTTTTTTTTTTTTTTTTCAATTAATTTGAGAAATGTAATGTTCCGATTTAAATAAAAAAATTCCCTTAAACCGGCAGAAACGAGGATGACACATCTTTATTTTCACTCCACTTTTCGTCGCGATATTCCCCAGTTAATCACTGTGGGAGGCGGCAATGCGACGACGGCGTGAAACTTGTCCCCATTCATTTACGCGTGGACGCCTTTGCTAAGTCACTGGGCCACTTTGCATAAAGATGATTAACTCACTCCTGAATCAGAATGAGTTATGGATATTGATTTACCCACGCTGCTTGGGGGATTCGACGGCAGGCAACCCTAGCATCTTGATTTGCCTGTAACCACAGCAACGATTGTATCCAATAATTATTTCAGCGTTGGTGCATAATACAGTTTATAAGGTCAAGATACAATTCAAATTAAGAACATGTGATGTCTGGATTTTGCTCTTTTTTTTTAAAATAATGGGCTTTCAAAGCGAGGAGATTTTTGATGGCCTGTTCTCTCTACAGAAATGCAAATATCCAATTATGAAAAAATAAATAAATAATATGGCAATCTCGTGTGTATCAATATTTTCTTTTCGTGCTTCTTTCGGTGAACAACAACCATCCATAACATCTGTCAGCGCATACAATTTGAGTATTGGGGGAAATGGAACAAAATTGAAGAACCCCTGATTTTTGTTCAGTATTTACCAACACTCATCGTACCTATGTACCGTTTTCCCCTCCCATAGTTATGTCACTGCCACTAATCATGAGCTGAATGGTGCTTTTAATTAACATGGGGCTGGATCAGCATGCACAACCATTACAACGTATTATTTTGGGCAAAGAAAGTTTGGGCACTAGGCCTACGCCACATACACCCCATGTTGCAGTGTGTGGGTGAAGGAAGATAAAATGACATGTTATACATTTTGTCGTTACCATTCGTTTATTTGCCAAATTCAGCCAATTGTGTATGGCGCCTAAAAAGCTTAAACATACCAAAGTTGGCTAATGATCTACACGCCACGTATCTTTTACCCACGAAGTTACACTCATTGAGAAGATTCGACCGGCCACCTGTATGTTCGCTGCACTGTCAATGTTTACCGTTTCCTTGTTTTTATTTATACACCTTGGTGTCGATGTCTTGATTGGTAATTCAAACCAGTGGGGAAGACATGTTAACTATTCACTGAATACATACCCCGCTGTCTCTACTGGACACTAATCAAGGATAACAGAGGACCGTTATTTTAGCAAGACTTTTCTGTTTCACAATTCGCATTTTATAGCACGCATGCCATGTGCGCTGTGCTCCAACTGTGCGTCAACAAAAACGCTGCCTTACTATCAGGTTTAGGATATAGCAGTGAGGAAACATCATCCACAATATAAACGCTCACAATATCACAGACCTCCGAACGGCACACAAGGTCGCCAAATGATGTCGTGTCTCATCTTCTGTAACTTGTGTGTTTGTGTGATGACTGAAGCAAATCATCTGGAATGTTTGGTTGGGTGATTTAGGAGCATATTACTGTCGTCTGGTCCGTGGTTAAAGACTAACTAATCGCGTAGGACAAGTTCGTGTGGATAGAGAACCCTAGCTCGGCACTACCTATGCGGCTCATTTAGTTCATCACACGCTAAGTAGAAGGAGACACCGTGCAGCGATCGCTGTCGCGTCCGAAGCACGGGGACTACACACGCGCGCGATATCGGCCGGCCCTTCAGGCGTAACACTATTTCCCCATGAATAATACACCGAACCTAACAGCAGGGCATCGCAGCTGATAAGCATCACCGTGAGATTGTTTCACCACGGCGAAGAGGGTTTCTTTCTTCTTCTTTTTTTTATTACTCCGAGCCACCCATCAGACTGATGGACGCTGCCGGCGTCTTTCAGGCGGTTCTCGCCATCATCTTGCTCAGGCTGATGTCATGCGGTAAGAGCTAATATATATACATGTATATAGCATCTCGTTATAGTGAAGATTTTCTAATCCACTTATAGCTCAACTCCGAAGCTGTCTGACGAATCCTTTAATACTGCATAATAATCCATTTCAGGTTTACAAGACGCACTTCTGCATTAGACGTAAGCTGTAGTTGATATAGGACTATATACACAGTATACATAACCCGTATATATATATAGTGTCCCAATTTAGGGTCATGTCAATAAGAATTGTCAATACGAAAAGGCCTATACTTCGTCAGGGCATGGAGGTAGAATCTTATTCTACCTCCATGGTCAGGGGGACAGTACGTATGTCTCCTTTAAAATTCCAAACTAATAATCTCTTACCAATTACGGTCATTTCTGTCCAGCCAAAACTGACAAGAAATGTGTATGGTTTATGAATATTTGATCCTCATTTCTCCCACATTTATCTTGTGGGAATTGATCGTTTAATAGCAGAGCCTTGCAAACCATCTAAAACATAAAATATTCAGAGGGATACATCTTTTTGAAACATGGCCGGCGAAGATTTCAAATGTCATCAAAATAATAAGTAAACTTACCATTTTACAACACAGGATAAAAACAGCAATATCAATGTATCATAATATGAGGCGTTTTTAATTAGAATCTGCATTTTGAAATAGTTATTTGAACTATAGAATGTGCTGTCTTTTCACAACTTATTTATATAATATGATATCCTGAGAGAATATCGTGGTTGAAATCGTTTTCACGCCTCGGTATTCTTAGCACTTGATTTTGACAATCCAATTACCGACGACATCCCAATGGTATAGGCCGACATACGCACGGCTTTAAGGTTAAAGATGATATCTCCCGTGTTTCGCAGAAATATTGTTCTTTATCGCGTCTGCAAGTCCCTTTCAAATTAAATGTGTTCACGAAATAATTGAACAAAGCATTGTTACACCGTTCACAACTGACCAACAATGAATCTATTATGCTGCGTCATTATAAATACATGCATTCGCTTAATTACCGGTACTCTTTATCCTTGCGGTGGTAAATTTGGAATAACCTAATTTGAAGATAATTTACTCTGTTTCTAATAATGTCCAGATTTAAACCAATAATCACGGGAAAGATAAGAATACACACAGCACTGACTAGGCTGCATATCTTTAAGGTGAAGACCTGCACTTGAATTAGTTAATATCATTCCGGCTTTGGGCCATATGTAAGTTGACATGCATGTGAAGAATAGGGGAGACTCGTCTCCAAAATGCCGAAGATATGATTATGGCTTGTCTTCATTTTTGCGGAGATTATGACTGGACACACGGCTAATAATATGACTGCTGTGTATTTTGCGCTTTTTTTAGAACTACATTTAGTGGCATCACATTGTGACTGAATTATTTTAAAAGGTAGGCAAATATACTACTCAAACAATTTAGGGAACACCGGAATAATCTCAGTTAAAGCAAGATCATTTATTTCAGATAAACACAATGTTTCACAGAATTGATGAGAAACAACTGCACAATGAAACAGATGATAAAGGATGCATGTAGTGATTACACATTTCATGACATGACTACTGAAAGAGAGAGGGGGTTACAAATGAAAATCCCGGTTCATGGAACATTTCAAACCTATTTGATGTTAAAAATCCGGTGTTCCCTAAATTGTTTTGAGTAGTATAGGCCTATATACAACAAAATTGAAATTTTTCTTCATCAGGGGCATGGTTGATTTTATAATAAATTATATTCTTGATACATAATGAAATGCCATTTTAATGAAAACATTTCAATCTGCCTCTGTGGTCTTGAAATCGTAATTCGAATAAAAAGGCCCATGCCATAATGACTGTTTGATCCACCGAAACATTTTTAACCCACTGTGTATAGAAATAAGTGTTAAACAATCTTCTATGATTTAATCATGAACAGTGTCTTAGTGATTGGTTGGATGACCTTACACTATTGGATACAGCTGTATGGCTGTTGATTTTTAGGGACCCCCTTTTTGGCATGTGCTTCCCCCGCCCCTTGTTCGATACCCTGGATTCGCGCCCGATGTAATGTATGGTAAAATTGTTTGCATTAAAAGCATAAGAAAAAAAGCTGATCCGAATATGAGATGATAAAACGTGTCTTGATTAGCTTTTTGTGTTGAAACAACTAATGACTCAGCTTGCAGTGGGAAAAAAAATTTAAGAAATGGTTACGGTGAGCAATTTTTGTTCACGGTTCTAAATCAATCCATTCGTGTTGGAAGGGCAGGTGTCAAAGCAATTGATAAAAACACAGGGGTTATGGATTTGGAGGTTAAATTTATTAACCTTTTTATGTTTCTAGTTTTTGTCAAATGTTGGAGAGGGAATTTGATAGATGCATGGCCAACGAATTATGACATTTCGTTTGAATTGGGAACTTTAAAGTCGAAGCATATCGCGGCATTTTTATAGCAGTAGTCGAAGGCGACTGAATACAGCATAAGGTTGATGGTTATGTACTTGGTGCTCAATCGCAACAGATCAGTTTTAAGCTCGCCCACTTCATCGTGAACATGAATAACAAACAAGGCTGAACACATTGCTTCTTAAGAAACCACCCACGGCATCAGCAACATCCGACTCTTATTATCTGCACATCAGGGCCCGAGTAACATGAGAACATGCAGTAGTACTGCAGAGAATGAAGACAACGGGGGATTGAAAAACCTCATAATAAGCCTATATATGGTATTATGAAGAAGACCATGAATTTCCCAAGCAGCTCAGGCATAAGATCTCAAGGGTGCTTTTGCTGTTCTGACGAGAGAAGGAAGACACTGCCAATCTCCATCGTTTCTATGGAAACGATACGATGAGTGCTACTTGGTAAAATGTCAACATCTGATATTGGCTTCGGGTAAATGTTTCGGTTGTTAATTGTAACCGCAGATGGTTGTGACCAAAAGGAAAATGGCAAAAGCGTAAAAAAAAAATTTAAAAAAATTAAAAAATTCACTGGTGTAGCCAATGACGGTGCATATCCATATGCATTGTTTGATGGCTGTTGTGTGATTCAAATTAAAAATTCATATTCAAATACACATTATTTTACTTCATAAAAATATCTTAGAACATATTTCGCAGCTTTAGTGTATCACGCTACAGTCATCTTGTTTCCCCCCATACAAACAAACGCGAGTGAAACCGAGTCTGCAAAATTAATGAAATAGGCAGGCACCCTTTATGCATTGATTAACAGCGCAACGATCGTAATATGTGATACAGGGAGTATGGCAAAGATAAGCGTGATGAAAGGTCTGTTTATCGTACAAACCATCTTGACTACTGCAGGTCAATAATCCATGGTTACCCCCTCCACGTTAAAACAGGGTCAATTCCAAACTTCAAAATTCAGACTACATTTTTCTTTCTTATTCTGATACATCGACTGCATGATGTTCAAGTGCCTACATTCTGAAAGTGCATATAATTTAACATGAAATCTAAAGTTGGTTACGATAAATTATAGTATTCCGTGTTTTTACATGAAATTAGAGAGCAGATGTCTAGAAATGTGATCTTCTTGCACTCCTCAATGAAAGTTCATTGCATACAGGCATGAAATATTAAATCATTAGAAAAAGCAAATTTACAAAATACTAATTGCACTTATTTCTGTTAATGAAATGTTTGCATTTATGACGTGTAAATTTAATTTTGCCCTTTTTGCTAATGCACTTTACGTGTCTGCAGAAACGGGCGAGGTGGGCAGACGATTCCAACTATGTCTCGTCAAGGTCACTGTAAATTAGATTTGACGGCAGGTAATTCAAAATTGGCTCATTTAAGAACATTATAACGTCATGCAGATAATGTTAAATACCTAACCTAAAATGCTTTCAGGAATTTCATATAGACTAATAGTACTTGATATTCGTGCTTGATAAATATACCATAATCTTGTATTAAATAAACCTCTGCGTTTGGATATAGGCCTAAGTACATTTGGCAATTACCCATAATTTCATTGAAATATTATCTGAACATTTATTGATGTGAAAGTAAATAGGCCTATTTCTGATATGAATATTTCTCTCATATATTCGAAAAATCCATCAACCTAATTAAGTCATCTGCTATTGTCAAATATAAATTTTTTCATTGCGAAACACAATTTGTCTCAAATAGCAAGATCCGATATCATATTCAGTATCTAAGAAAAGAAATATACTAGAATAGACCAAATCACAAAGCCACTTAAGTTTCGAAGAATAATGTAACACTATAAGCTTATACAGTGTATGCATATAAGTCAAAATAGCAAGCTCAACTTTGATTTTTATCTTCTGTCGATATCACTGTTCCGATCATCTGATAATTACAAATAGCTGAGTGAAAATTACAGACTTGTGGTTTTCAAAATCCAATCTTTCGTTCATAAAAACGACTCTCAATACAGGAAATGTACGAGAAACGGCCTTAAAATGCAGTACTTTCTCAGAAAAATCGAAGACGAAATGATATCGCCTGGAGCGAAATCACAGGCATCTGCATAATGGTGGACGGCATTAATAATACACGCGTCCATCCGTCCAATTTAACCCGTATTGATTCCATGTATTTGAGTCGCCTCAGCTATACGGTAAAGTGCGCCGACCCGCCCGTTGATTCTGAACGAAAGCTCCCTTCTTTGCTATATAGGCCTACATTTTCCCGCGCAGACTGTGGTTTTGGTTGGCCCGATAGAAATAAAATCCTCATTCTAGGATACTTTCTCGTCATGATTTAATTGATTTAAAACGTATGAATGGTTACCCTGTGCATAGAATCATCCAGTGAAGAACACTTGAAAGTACACTTTACTGATGAGTGATTCGTCAATATAGAACATACATTGAAGACAGTCTAAATAATTGACGGAAAAGATGAAATCATTCGTTGTGGAGGCTTCAGATTCGATGTCTTCAGCTTGATGAGATATTGGGCTGAAACAATGATAACGTGTCCATAGGCCCTATTTAAATGGATGTTTAATTTGATAAAATGTCGTTTTGTTTGTTTGATTTCTTGCTAAATTATTCGATTGATTGTTTATTTGTATGCTTTTGTAAATGTATAATTATGTATGTTTGTTTGTTTGCCTAAATCATGGGCTGAAAATTATATTTTCTGTAGGTGAACGAGACGTTTGCCGAGGCGATACCACGAGGCACAGGTATCGATCCCCCCACAGGATCCCCCCACCCACCCTCCAAGGCTAGATATATATAACTTGGGAAAGATTAATGGTTTGGTTTAGTTTTGGTTTTGTTTTGTTGGGGAATGGTTTGGTTGTGCAAAAGCTATACAAGCTATATACAAGCAAATCGATCATTTGTTTACAATGGTGCATGGTCCTAACTAGAGTGCCAAGGTCGAGCGATTTAGTGCATCGGATTTGTGTTCTGATGGCTGAGTCGTCATAATGTGGGTTCGAATCCCGACTGCGACCGTGGTGCTTGTGTCCTTGAGCAAGACACTTTACCATAATTGCTTCTCTCCACCCAGGAGTAAATGGTACCTGTGAGGGCAGAGTTGGCAAGTTGTGTTTGATTAGCCCATATGCGCCGAAATGGCAGCAATTGAGCTGTATACTCCCCAGGGAGCTGTGATAGTTTCAGGAATGATTTATGCGCCTGGGCAGGGGTAATGAGCAGGGGTAATAATGTACTGCGCTGTGATACCTTGTGTAAGAGCGCTTTAAAATGCCTCCATTATTATTATATTATTATTAATTATATATTTTTTCGGCCTTAAGCATTCCACTGAAAAGAAACAGAGTGGCATTTCAAACATGAACAAAGGAAAATATTTCCTTTGGTCGGAGCTTAAAAAGGTCAGTTATACGCTGTATAGGGCTTTGCAGCCTATGTATAAAAACAGTTCGATTGGTCGCCTGAATTTTAAGAATATACGGCACAGAAAACCTCAGGCATCTAAATGCCACAAAATGTTTCCTGCCACATTGTATACATCGATGGGCGAAGAGTCGATATCAGGAAATACGCTGTGCAAATAAGTGAAAGGTAGTCCTTATGGGTCAATATGTAATAAAATACTTACAAAGTATGCATAATGCAATCGCTCTTCTTCGCCAACTTTGTTAAGTCTTGACCGGCGACGGCTGATGCATGTTATTTAGATCTGGCGGGAACATGGGTAAAATATCGTCTGCAATAATCGTCTCATTTTGTAGCGCGCGCTATTTCTAAGGTGACATTTTGGATAGACCGGAGTAACTAATAAAACAGAGCGAAGTCATTGTACCGTGCAGTGAGAATACTTTATTTTGTATGAAATAGTCAAGGTCATCGGCTTCTTTGTCAGAATTCATATATATATATATATATATATATATATATATATATATATATATATATATATATATATATATATATATATTTATATATATATATATATATATATATATATATATATATATATATATATATATATATATATATATATATATATATATATATATATATATATATATATATATATATATATATATATATATATATATATATATATATATATATATATATATATATATATATATATATATATATATATATATATAAATGTGGAGTTCACCGCGTTTGTTCTACCCGCGGTTCATCACAACAAGCCTTAATTCTGATGAAGGTGCATCGCACCGAAAGCTCGGGTATAACTATCCGGTGAGCACTGTTTCACCTTTACTATTCACATTTTCTAAGTTCTACAGTGCTACGCAGCATTCCCTACATTTATATATATATATATATATATATATATATATATATATATATATATATATATATATATATATATATATATATATATATATATATATATATATATATATATATATATATATATATATATATATATATATATATATATATACCGGTATATATATATATATATATATATATATATATATATATATATATATATATGTATATATATATATACACACATATATATATACACACACATATATATATATATATATATATATATATATATATATATATATATATATATATATATAATTAGTATATGGATCCCATATGCGGTGATGTTTTTTTAATAACCTAAAGCGTCCTTACGGACTTTCAGGCACAGAGCAAGAATGCCGCGAACACTGCAGGCGATACAGAAACCAACCACCGCTCACCGATAGGCTTTCTAGATTATACAACGAGACCTAGATTTTAATAACAGAGACCCCCTGCAGTTTTCCCAACATTAAATGTTTTCAGAGTAAACAGTCAGTGCACATGATTGACCGCACAAAACAGCCACCACTGAAACATCCCAAAGCCTCATCATGGAAGACAATCACAACGTCTCCAATAACAAGATGCATCACAATGATCAGAAATCGTGTACCTTTATCCTAACCCACTTTTTTTTATCCCTTCCCGGTGTATACCCGCGAGTTCTCCGTGAGACCGCGATCAATCGGGAGATTCCCAGAGTGAGAATTAATTGCCCAGGAGCCCAGCCGAATGTGAAGGCAAATCTATCATGCCTAAACGTGTTGCATTCGATTTGTATACGCATCGATTTCAATTCTGTAACTCAGTCACTCGTATCATAGAAATGCCGTTCAGTGACGCATATCATTCAAATTTCGTAACATGTTTTTGATTGAATAATGGCAGGACACGAGGTACGATCAAACTTGAGAACAGCATGAGACTTATCAAGAGAGGAAAATATGGAAACACAGGGTGCGTCATTCTGTAATATTATCTGAACCCAAAATGAACGAGTTATTATCTAAAAGAGTAAGCCTACTTGATGTGGAGTTGGATATCAGACATAGGATTACCTTGTCGAAAATGTTCTAGCTCCAAAATGGGAACTTTATTTTTGAGGCTTGGGTCATCTTTAAGAAAAGTGAAATAATTTCCTTATTCCACGTTAGAATTAGTGCACAATATTTGAATGCATTTTCAGAATTTGTTTCCGATAACGACACAACTTGTAATAGGCTGAAACTTTCGAATGATGTTTTTTTGTTTGTATTATCTTGATTCAAACATTCTTCTTCATCAAGTCCAATTTAAGAAATTGTCGTCTTCCATTGCTGGATACATCGCTTTGCCTGCGTGTTGTACTCTGTCAGGTCAAGCATGGCTGTGTTGCCTGACAGGGAATTCCCTGACAGTGGGCATTGCAATAGATGTGCCATTGTCTGCTCTGGGGCACCGATTCAAATGTGACTCAAAGAGAGATACTTATTAAAGGCATTTTGGCCAACGTGACCAATGCTGTATATTCCCTTTCAGTTAAGGTATAGGCTAATTCGTTTTGCATAATGTGCACTTTAAGAGCACATTGGAAATCAATATCTCAGTAACGTTCCAGCCAATAATTGAACTGAAACTTTCACATAGCTCATTGATTGCTATATTTTTTCTGATTCTCATAACAACCCAAAGGTGTATAAGGGTTGTAATGGCAGTCTACGGCGAGGCGGGAAGACTACATCACGAAGTGTGAACATTCAATCTCTGAAAAGATGACATTTATGCCTAACAAAAAGCGTCAAATGTGAAGCATCCTTATTGTAAACGATTCAGCATTTAGTTTTTTTATTTTATTATTATTTTTTTGTTTACAGTTAACGTCTTGCGGTACCGCTAAACAAAAATCCGGTTGAAATAATAAAGGTTACTGTGTATATGTAGGAATCAGGTTGCTTTTCAGTGTTCGTATATATATTCTTTCATTGGCGCCAATGAAATGGCGCGAATTCTGCAATAGGTCGCTGGCGTCGTCTGCTTCAGAGAAATTGCACGACACCGTGCAACAAAGAACAGCCAATTACCATACCTTATAAACTAGTGAATGTTTAGTGTTGGATTTCAAGTCTTATATTCAATTAAAACTACAGACTTGGGAAATAATTATATCCATTCGTATCATGAAAAAGGTGCGCGCTTAAAGCTGTAACTGAATTCCCAAACACCCGCAAGGTATTCAGACAAATTAAACATGGATTTTTTCGTGTTCGGCTTAGTGGCGAACGAATTCCGAGGGGATACTAATTAATGTTGAGTAAATCTAGCATCGAGTTTTGAGCGCATATTATGCCTATAGCGAAAATGTGAATCAATTGCTTCAAAGGGAAGAGAGCAGGACACTGGTACACTCCTATTCTGCTGCAGTCTCTTGATGTGAACGAATATTGAAATAACTGACCTGTGACCTTTTCAGCTTATTATAAGGCCAAAAAAAATTTGTTGAGTTGCCCTCCAGTGAAAATATTTGAAGGGGTCGGTCGGTCGGGATTTTTTTTATTTATTTATTTTTTCTCCTTGACTGTCATTTTAAGATTGAAATGCATTGGAACTGAAACCACATACCATGTTTTTCATTTGTATACCTATCAGCAAGGAATTTTGCTTCAGAATAAAAGTATCCCAAGCATTTTTGTTGTACTTTTCGCTGTGATTGACACAGCAAATTCATCCATATTGCATGCAATGCTCAACATGCAACATGTGAGTGGCCATTCGATTTGAAAACGTGTAGATTGAGTCGCAATCGTTGACACACGTACAGTGCGGGGAGCCAGTGCACAACGTGTAAGGGCCATTTGATTTGAAAACGTGTAGATTGAGTCGCAATCGTTGACACACGTATAGTCTTGGTGCAAGACGTTACTCGTGATTTTATACGTACATGCGCCGATCCGCTGTGATTTGATAAACCAACCGCCGCTGCGGGCGCCATTCATACATGTCCACTTAGCCCACGAACCGCCCCTTCCGAGTAACATTAGCGGCTTTGATCGTAAAACGCCATCTACACGGTGGGTGATTTAGGACTGGCGCGGGATCGTGTAACCAGGATCCGCATAATAACGGTCTTGCACAAGACTAACACACGTACAGTGTAAGGGCCATTTGATTTGAAAACGTGTAGATTGAGTCGCAATCATTGACATACAAAACAGTGCGCGAAGCCAGTGGAAAACATGTGAGGGGCCATTCGATTGGAAAACGTAGATTTGAGTCGCAATCGTTGGCATACAGTGTGTGCGAAGGCAGTGCACCATGTGAGGGCCGGGGCCATTCGATTTGAAAACATGTAGATTGAGTCTTGGGTACCGGTAAATTTACCGGTAAAAAAAGTGGAAAATTTCACAAATCAAACGTATTATGTTTTATACAAAGAAAATTGGTAAGTTTAATTAATAAATAGGCCTATGAATGACAGGGAAAAAAAAAAAAAAAAAAACCCGACCCGAGATTTCAGCACTTTTGGGTCGGTCGGTGGAGGGCAACTCAACATCTTTTTTTGGGGGGCCTAATGTTGTGACTTAAACCATGGAGGTAGAATAGCTACCTCCATGCTTAAACGAAAACAAAGCTTTAGAATGCATTCAGAAATTTCGATCGGCAAACACGAACTTTATAATATTCATTCTTTCTTTCTTGCAATTTTATTACAGTTCATTATCAGCATTCTGATGTACATAATTGGGAAAATAATAATGGACAATTTTTTTTAACGATATCACCTAGGGCTGTGCGTTTTCGGATATTTTTGGAACCGGATATCCGAAATCAAGAAACTTCGGATACCCGGATACCCATTTTAATTATCAATTTCAACAACACTTTTTTTTATTATTAATAGCGCAACAATTAATGTGGACGTTCCCTATAATAATATCGCCTCTATTAACAGCTCATGGCACACGCTCCCAGTGCAGACATGAAGCATGCACTAATCCAATAACTGCAAACAATAGGCAAACATTGTATCATTGTAAAATACTACAAATGCGTTATATAGTGTAATCTCTTGAATCTCTTCTTGACAAAATAAAATTGTAAAAAGTGTAAACATTACATTACTCAAGAGTCACATATTTTTATGAAGCCCCATTGGTGCCACTTGACTAGTACAATATATGTTTCACTTTATGTGATGTATTTCACAGCACCGCCACTTATATCTTGCGGCCGCAACTTATTATCTTGCGGCCGCAACTTAATTATCTTGTAAGATAATAAGTTGCGGCCGCAAGATAAGTAAGTTGCGGCCGCAAGATACTAAGTTGCGGCCGCAAGATAATAAGTCTCGGCCGCAAGATACTAAGTTGCGGCCGCAAGATAATTAAGTTGCGGCCGCAAGATACTAAGTTGCGGCCGCAAGTTAATAAGTGGCGGCCGCAAGATACTAAGTTGCGGCCGCAAGATACTAAGTTGCGGCCGCAAGATGCTAAGTTGCGGCCGCAAGATGCTAAGTTGCGGCCGCAAGATAATTAAGTTGCGGCCGCAAGTTAGTAAGTGGCGGCCGCAAGATACTAAGTTGCGGCCGCAAGATAATTAAGTTGCGGCCGCAAGTTAGTAAGTGGCGGCCGCAAGATGCTAAGTTGCGGCCGCAAGATAATAAGTTGCGGCAGCAAGATATAAGTGGCGGTGCTGTGAAATACATCACATAAGGTGAAACATATATGCACTAGTCAAGTGGCACCAATGGGGCCTCATAGATTTCTGTTGGCACCGCTCAAATGTTAAGTCCGAATTTTTTGTCATTTACGGGTAATTGGAACCGAAAATGGAACCGGGTAATGACAGTATCGGTCGGGTATCCGGATACCTGGATACCCTTATCACCTCAGACAGAATGATATGGGACGAACAACTTCAGTATACCGTGTTAAACTATGATCATGTGTACGCTGCAAGCCGTTATAAGAGTAAACGAACAAAGGGTGAATTGTCTGCTTTCGGCCCGACGTTGATAAACCATTCTTCTATAATTACAGTGACCCCAATAGGCATATGAAAATTCTCAATGACTCTCCAGGGTTCGACATGATTCGATTTTAACCCACTACTCTCATGCTGAAAGTTATAACTTTAAAAATACCAATAGACCTACAATCGACTGGATATTGAAGGGTGTATCCAACTACTATACCGTATAAGCTTGAGCGATAACACGATAATATCGAATATCGCGATACCTTTTATTATTCGATTATATCGCGATTAATAAAATGTGATTAAAAAAAATTCGCCATACGGCGAGTCAATTCAGAAATTCCATAGAAACAAAATTAGGACAGTCTTTTCACCTTTTGGAAGTGAGAAACAAAAGCGAACTACTTCAGAAGTAGGGCAAAATTAAATCAATTATTTATCACCCGACGCAAGAATTTCATCAAAATACTTCAGAAGTATATACACACTATACAAATGAATTTGTGGTCGACTGTGATGCTTGTAGAGGGGGTACATACCTGTGGTTATCGGATCTAAAGCAATTATGCATGAATGAAAAAATAATCGCAATACTATCGAAAATCGCGATATATGTTTGCCGATATATTGTGGATGAAATAAAAATCGATATCGCCCAAGTCTAATACAGTATATACAGAACAGGCCGCAAAGTATGCCGAATTAGGACCCCCTCCACCCCCACCCCCCCCCCCCCGACAAGCGAATTCTACTTGCTATACATAGGCCTACCATTATTACCAACTATTGCGTATAAACAAATTCTCTGTGTTGATTTTGAGTTCCTAAGTCCCAAAAGCATCCTCCATTTTCGAACCAGACCATGAGTCATCCAGCAAACACCTTTAAGCCCAACATTATTATACCTATTTGGGGTCATAATTTTATTAATGTCACCGTAGCATGATTTCACTCCCGCGTCTTGTTCGCCCCCTCAATTAATAGCCCACCTGGTGATGTAAGTGACAATCAGAGTCAGCCACAATTAAATTAGGTTGCCAAGGTTACGCATAAATAAAATGCATTAGGTCCAATCAATGTCAACGCGGCCCGCCAAAATGTTCCCGACAAATTGCCCTCTCTGGATTTCACCTTGTTATGGCTCGAAGGAGAAACATGACACAATTTTCCCGCCTGGTCTTGTCCATTCACGGGTAGGATATTGTCCTTCCTCTGTCATATGACGTAGTTTTCTCCGATCACATCCATTGCCAACGGTAACGTCTATATAATGTCTTTAAATGGCGGATGTATAGGAACTATGGATTACTGCAAAGGGGACAGAATACCCCCATAGGGTTATACATTGACCCACATAGGAAAATCATGAATACTTTGCATATTTAAAAAAATCAGAAACACAGCACTAACCGCCGCAGCGGCGTAACTATAGAGTTCAATAGAGGGCAACTTATGGGGGACATTTTTACAGCCCCTTAAATTGTTCTTACGGATCCGAATTCTGACTGGAGGTACCCAGGGGTACAGGCCTCGGTTGGAGGCACATGTACCCCACCCCTCTGTGGTTTGGGGAAAGTACTATTATACATAATAGTCGTTACAACGAGATACGAATGCTTATTGCGACAGTTTTGTGTAATGCTCTGACAAATGCTAGACCTGTATCAGTTCAGCAAGCCTGATGTAAAAGGTAGCATAGACTTTAAATCCTTTTTACAAAGGATAAACGTTTGATGTGATTTCCTTAAAATAACAACATTTCCAGATAGTTTAACTAGGCTTTCCTTTATAACATGAGAGATGTTTGTGGTCAAAATGACAATGTACGCATAGAGTGTGCCGGGGTACGGTAGCCTACAAAACAAAAAGTAACCAAACGAAATGACTGATGAAAGTTTTTCTATGGGTTGATGTAATAATAATGTAACAACATAGGTGTTGAAAACTACACTTGTGGTGTCGATATCATTATAGGCAGGTCATTCAATATGAACATCGTTGAAGAATACAGGCTATGTCACTTTAAATTAAATGTTGCCGTTTATTGCAGAACCCATACGGTGGCTTTATCATGATTACACTTTGTTTCGATGTGTATACATTTGAAGATAGTCTAGACATGAGAATATGTCACACTAAAATGTCAAATTAATAATGGGTGAGTGGCGGTCGTGAATTAAGTCACGCCGCCGGTGTATCTGGCACTAACGGGTTCGGCCAACCAAACTCATTGGGAGCTGCCGACTGACGAGAGGGCGACTCGTGGCTATCTTCTTGGCGGGAAACCATCAATGAATGGTGGGCATTATTTGGAATGATGCAATATGGAAATGAATTATGTCTTCCGGGCGCAATCACTAGGCCTCTTTCGTTCTTTCTCTGTCTCTCTATAGCTCTCTCAACCGCGTTCATGTCCCACTGCCTGTGAAGTTGTTTGAGTAACATGCACACTTCCTTACTTCCACGGATGAGGAATATTATTGGAAACCGCACACTCGATAAAAAAACACCAGCCTAATGGAATAACATTTGCTTCCGAAGTGGAGAAATGTTGTTTTAAACGAAATGAGACATGATAATGAACAAACAGGTTTGACCGAATTGAGTTTATTCAACTGCATGCTTTCCGAATTGCTGGGGGTGGACTTCGAAATTTTGTTTCTTCTTTCTAAGTCTTGAAGCTGAAGATTTTGTAATTATGAATAATATTACTGCACAATCTGACCGTAGGCATTATTATGGCGGTTGGTTTGTTTAATTCCATGGCTCATATCACATTCATGTTCTGTGCAAACTTTTGATTAGAGTACGTTACATGGACTCGGGCTATGCCAGAAGGCATTAATAGGCGGAGTACTATTAATTAAAATAAATTCTGAAACCCAGGGTCTTGATTTTGGTTGGGATAAGCAGGGCCAACAGGGTCGTGACCCCTCTGCATATCTGATCACATTTTGTACCCTCTCGGAGATAACATTTTGGGGCTATGATTGACCTCGATAACAGTCCAAAATCAGGGTCGTCGTATGGCCCCGATGTACATGAATATGCATATACACATATGATACACCGATCAATTACAATCCGTGTGGAAGACAATTTCCGTCGTGATGCATGGCTTCTCCGTGCGAATGGCCGATGGGACATCTTCTTAATTAACGGATAGGCATAAAGCGAGTTATCGTACCGGCATTGTAGCCCGCGGTCTTTCCACGCTAGCTTAGTGCACTTCCGTAAATCTCACACGAGGAAACACAGACACTGGATTTTATTATTACAAACCGTGTTTGGTGTCGGTGTTCTCTCGAGTTGCTTTGGTGACAGTGATCACTATGCAGGAACTAATAAGAGTTCAATAAACTCATGGCTAATCGCACGTAAGGAACAGGCGTATTTAACGATTTCTAATTGTAGGTGCGGAGCCTTGGCTGCTTTCAATAACCAAATTAAATCATCAATTAATAACGCTATAAGATTTCCAGCACAAATCTAATTTATTTTACGGTGATATTTCTATTTATATACCCATGTTTTGTTCTTATAGGCATAATATTAAATGACTTCATCAGTATATGTGATTGATCGACCATTCAGAAATACACTATACAGCACACATGGTTCGCATGTTATTTGGTGAAGTGATTACAGAGATAACAAGCTTCGGTTTTGGGCGCCAACAAATTGGAACATACCTGCGAGCACGTGTCCAAACTCGAAAAAAAACCTGCTTTGGTCAAAGGCTCTTGTATAGAGAGAAATGCATCACCAAATCACGCAGAGATGTATTAAATACAAAATGGGTTACAAAATATACACACAGAAATGTTAGAAAGGCTATTGCTTACCTCATCCAGTGACAGCTATTTCAAAAACCGTTCCCATTTCAATGACACAAACGGCTTACCATGGATATAACTCTTTGGGCGCTCTATACCCAATACTCGCGTCACATCCCTGGGGTTATGGTTGGCTGAGAGGACCGATACACCAAAAGAACTATGACCAAACACAGTGGCGTAGCTAGGATCTTTTGGGGGTGCTACGGGGGAATTGAGGTTAGTTTGTACGGGCAATGCAATGAAAACCCTTAGAGCTATGCCAGTAATCTTTGCTCAAACCTAGCCCAGATCCATACAACTTGACAAGAATAGATCAGTACAACAATGTATTCCATTTTGTCTATTACAAACCAACCAGATTTAAGTCATACAGTCAGAGCGGTGTTAATAGAACTTCATAATTTTTAAATTACCAAACAATAATAATAATAATGTATAGATTTATATAGCGCACGTATCCACCAACTAAGTGGCGCTCAAGGCGCATTATATTATTATCCCTGCTCATAAGGCTCATAAGGCTCATAAATCATTCCTGAAACCATCTCAGCTCCCTGGGGAGTATACAGCTCAATTGCTGCCATTTCTAGCGCATATAGAGCAAACCATCTCTGCCTTCACAGGTACCCATTTAACCCCTGGGTGGAGAGAAGCAATTATGGTTAAGTGTCTTGCTCAAGGACACAGGTGTCACGGCCGGGGCTCGAACCCACACTCTGCTGCTGGCAACACCAGAACTTGAGTTCAGTGCGCTAGACCGCACGACAATCCACTTTACGTGCATTATACAACACACGGGACCTACGGCTTTACGTCCCATCCGAAGGACGAAGCAATTATGGTTAAGTACCTTGCTCAAGGACACAAGTGTCACGACCGGGGCTCGAACCCACACCCTGCTGCTGGCAACACCAGAACTTGAGTTCGGTGCGCTAGACCGCTCGGCCACGGCACCATTTACTTGGCAAGATGCATGGCTTTCTTTGCATCCAACTTATTACAAGCCCACACAGTTTATTTTGACAATTCAATTAGGCCTATAACCTATAATGCTATCCCAGTGGTGCAACTTTGCGTGGGGCTTTGATCCCCATTTCTTTGTTTTCTGTATACGGTTAATTTCTTAGGAATCACGTTCCTCATGGGGACGAATCGATACATCTTGGATTCTCGTTTACCCTAAGCTTTCTCTATATGCTCTAATATACCTTGCAATCGTCGATCGTCTCCGCCCCGGTACGGACAGGTCGCCTTTATCTGATTACTTCGCGGTCGTGCTCGGAATTGATGAACATCAATTAGGAGCGAGTAGGCTGCCCACATGAGACCCGACTACTATAGTCACTCTGAGCCCATCAGCGCCGGGCAGGTGCGGCGACGGCGTGATGACTCTCAAAATGAATTACATTTTTGTTTCCTGTGTTGTGCGATTAGTGATTACTTCAAACAAGGACAACCTTCTATCCTTTGCGGCATCTAATAAATCCTGGGGTGTATAGCAGACGTAATATTTTCGAAAGTGGCTACGTTTGTTGAGTCAAGTCTCATTTCACATGGCTGCGTTGTGATAATAGCTATCGCAATGTTGTTGTGGCATAACGCCTATACGGAAAGTCAAACTATGTCTCGGCGTTGTTTTCTTGTTGAGTCTCCAAACGGCATCAAGTAAATATCAGACAACCATCAGTCCAGAATCAACAAAATCGACTTTGTTTGACATTTTGTCTGCAAAATGGAGACTTTTTAGTATGACTGTATGGCCTGTACATGTGGCAGCTGTCTTGTGGTTGTCGATTAATTGTGTCTTGTTTTGTACCAACTCTTTGGAAATTTAAACATAACATTTTAAAAGGGATCAAACTAATTGTGACCTCATTCTGTTCATATTCCCACCAAAATAAAATTTAATGACCAATAATTTAGAGACCAAAAGGGGCGTGCTATATTATGGGGGTGAAGACCCTCTTCATCTTTTAAGAGGAACAGCTACAAGTTGCGTCCACCCCCACGTTTCCAAATACCATGAGATATTATTTACAATGTTTGGCTGTGTTTGTTTACAGCTGAGACAATGGAGTGTTTTGCTTGTCCGTCCACGTCTAAGAATGACGAGGAGTGTTTACGGAACGGATACACACAACAATGCACCGTTGGGTACCATACCTGCTTTACACAAATCAAATATGAAGGCAAGTGAACTCTAAGACTATGTTTTATTCAGGCTCCTGGCTACAATTCACCGAACGAACTTCGGTGAATCAAACGAAACGAATTCACCAATAGGGTTTGGCTTTGGCATTAAAGGGACAATCGAAGCAGACTTTCAACAGGGCATGGAATCGGTGTTCTGGTTTAAGATGAACGCAATGTGACTGATATGACCTTATCATGTGGGGTATTAATTTTAGTCATTATGTTAATCCTAACCTCCTAGGTATTCTGGCTAGGAACCTTCCTGAATCCTCCAAAATCCATCAGTGCACTTTTGGAAACATGCCCTTATCTTTAAAATGCACCATGTATTTTCGTTGATCTTTCATATTCAGCACTTGTGGCCTGTACTTCTTGCCAAGTAGTAATTTTGCCCCATTTGAAGAGGTGAAAGTACCAGTTTCCAACAGTGCTGAATTTTCCACAAAAAGTGCCCCTTGGAGGATGTTGCAGGATATGGGGGTGGGTTAGGATTAATCTAAAACTAGCACTCCGATTCCAGGTCCTTTTGATGGTGGCAATATTATCCCTTGAAGTGTTAATCCTTTCCACGTGTACTGTAGCTGTGTCGGTCACACGCTGTGGCTTTTATTCAAGTGGCGTGACCGAGTTTTCAGCGTAGCTCAGGGTGAGCGGTAGTCGGAGAATGTGGCCATTAGGCCTAATGGATCGGTGTCTTCTGGTTAAAATTGTTGGCACACCTTGACACAGAAACACAGATTTCTCCGAGAACTCTCACCAATACTTAGCATTAGAACACGACCTCAAATCTATATCCATAATGTGACAGGGGAAAAGGCTGAAATTACTCGTCTAATGCGAAGGAATGCATCTCAAATTACAAACATTCCGTGGGAGCACGTGGCATTCCATAGAGGTCTCCCACCACCCTTTATGAGTGCTAAATGACGGAGAATATTGTTAAAGGGGAGGTACAACATTGGCAGCCCCTAATATTGGCAAAATTGCTTCAGCTTGGTTACTTTGTGTCGTTAACGAAACAAAATAGTAAATATTATGCATTCAGATTAGACTGTATTCATTCAAAATTATTAGGAGATAAGAGAATTCCTTCCTCAATTTGAACTGGAAAGTATTTCACTTTTCTTAAAATAATGTGGCAGCACCTCAGAAAAAATGTCTATGGAAGATTGATACCATCATCAGCTTTCACATTACAATATTCGACCATTTGGTTATTTACGAACTACCAATTTTATACTAGCTTGCTAACTTACCGTTTTATGCAGATACATTTTTCACCCATATGAATATTCATGACATTTACAGGAGGAAGCAACTACAACCCCAAAAAAGTAACAAGGAGCTGCGTCGACGACACGTTTTGCTCAGAAGAGCAAAAGCACTACAACGATGGAAAATGTGAATCAAGTGAGGAAGATTACATCTGTGTTTGGTGTTGCCACGAAAACAACTGCAACATGTTATCGTCAGCGCACAGACAAAGTAGCAGTCCTCTTATATTATTTTGCGGTGCTATCATGGTAAGATACCTGTCAAGTGGAGTAATGCTGCACTGGCATCTTCGAGGATACAGGAAATATTAACGATGGTGGCTTCCGAGAGAAGGGAGCGAACTGAAGTTTGGATTACGGAAGCTTTCCTTTTTGTTTTTTCGAATGTTTGCAAGATTTCTTTTTGTTTCTATAAGCTACATTAATCATCTGAACACAGGATGAGCAATGGGATCACGACCATGACGTTCGACCCTTCTGTTCAAGCCATCATTTGCCTAGCCAACAATTTGCTGTGCTGACATCCGGAACATTTAAACCTTTGAATACAATCTGTTTTTCTATGAAAATGTATTGCTCGTCTGTACAGGTTCAAGACCACAGAAGCTTGTGAAATATGCCTATAGAGAGCTCAATTATTATGGCATCATCTTTAAAAAAAAATTTAAGTGTTGCATCATAGAAAAGTAACGAAACAATTAAAGTGTATTTGCAGTATCAACCCCATAGTCTAGTCTGGAAATCGAAGTAATGTAGTTCCGCTAATGGCTCCGTTGCTAAAACGTAAATAATGAAAGAAGATATGTACGTCACCATGATGTAGTATACAACCTGCATCTGCAGAGATGTGGTGTTTGACGTTGTGGTGTTTCCATGGAAACTAGAGGCCGAATAAACGGTCTTCCAAATGGCAGTGTTGACTGGACTCCGCAGTTATTGACCCAAGTAAAGGGATAAATTGCCATAGAGAGAATAAATATGTTTCACTGCCCTAATGCAGCCCAGTTAAGATTTTAACTTGGGCGACTTCTCCAACACAAAATTAGCAGTTTTATAATACATGTATTGATTTCATTTACGGTTTAGTTTTTCTGGGGACAGACAAACGTAACATATTGTACATAAATGTTTGGAAATTTGTGACTAAATCCATCGAAATCAGAAATAAGATGGAAATCTCGAGTCATGTACATTAGCTTTATAATGATATCATGCACAATTATATACCGGGTGCATTAGAAGTAAGGTATGCGGCAGTAACCACGCCAACAATCTCTTAGCAATTGTTGGTTCTGAGAAGAACCAGTGAAGAGAAACTTGACGTTTTGATCAGATATCTTCACGAGATGTCTCTGAAGACGATCAGAGCAAACTGATCGAAACGTCGAGTTTCTCACCACTGGTTCTCCAACAATAATTATTACACCTCCCAAGAGATTTTGTACATGGTGCTACCGTTAACCTTATTCCTCCTGTACTTCCAACTTACAAAGCTTAAAATCTTAAGTATATACGTGTACAATAGTTGTTTTTATACTAACATGGAACACATCATTTGATTGTACCTTGCTGTTGACAGCAAAGTTAAAGTGACCAAAAAGATATATAATTCGTAGTAAACTGGGCTCAAGTAGCGTTACTCTTAATCAGGGAGGTAAAAGGGGGAACACTCCCACTGAAGGGGACATATGCAAATTTATGATAAATTAATGTGCATATTGATCGGAGGGGAACATACCAATTTTGCCCCCCTCTCCCCCGGATATGCTCGATTGTTTTCATCAACTTTTAATTGGTGTACATGTGATGTAAATATTATTCGAATTTTCATGGAGTGTCGTGGCCGAGCGGTCTAGCTTACCGGATTCAAGTTCTGGTGTTAGCAGCGGAATGTGGGTTCGAATCCCGGCCGTGACACTTAACCGTAATTGCTTCTCTCCACCCAGGGGTTAAATGGGTACCTGTGAGGGTAGAGTTGGTTGATTAGCCCTATATGCGCTATGGCAGCAATTGAGCTGTATACTCCCGAGGGAGCTGAGATGGTTTCAGGAATGATTTATGAGCCTTATGAGCAGGGGTAATAATATAATGCGCCTTGAGCACCACTTAGTTGGTGGATACGTGCGCTATATAAGTCCACACATTATTATGCCTTAACAATATTTAACATTTAGTGTTCTGCTAAAATAAATAAAAATGCCATCAAGTTTTGTAACTATAGTATTCAAAAGTATTTAAGCAAATGTTTGCAGAAGGATACTAACAGAGTATGGACCAAATGATGGTTCGAGATCCAAATTTTGTATGTAGTTGATGTTTATTTAATCAAAATAGTATGTTGATACTGGAATATGAAACATGTCTATTATTAACATAAAAAATATTGATGGCTTTAATTATAAGGATGACATTAATGAATGGGAGAACAATATTGTTTGTTTGTACATATGTATTTTCCTTTAATACTGGCACATCCCTGTCGGCTGTGCCGACGGTGAAATAAGAATTTTTGTAAACATTAATCGATTTGTAAATGTTCGTTAACTATACATTGTCATCGGGTGGTCCAGCACTTGTCAGACAATATGATGACCTGTAGATATAACAAGTTGAAAGTTTAACTTCTGCGCGGTAACTACTTCTGAGTCAAAAGAGTTGATGAAAAAAATAAATCACGGAAAAAAACACATAAATATACAATTCTGGCAAATGAGTTTCACAGGATTAAAAAAGTATATTAAATAGTGAAATATGATGCCAAATCAATGTATGATTTGGTGTGATATAAGGTAAATATCATTATATATATATATATATATATATACGTACGGTATTTGAGAGTACGGTTCGAGTCCGGCATCAGCCAAGTTTTCTTTGCTCGCTACCCGTTTATATATATATATATATAATCTAATGATTCAAAGCATTAATGACTGAAACAATAAACAATTGTTCAATTTCTATCTCTCTGATTCCTGCAAAAAACATTCATTTTATGTTGGTTTGAAAATTTAGTATTTTTCCACTTCAAACACCCCACCAATTTTTCTTAAACTGGGAAAAATGCCACTTAATTTTTTTTAAAATGCCCTTTTAAAGATCTGTTAAACTGTTTGGTATCCTGATGGATTTTAATGAATAAGTGAATAACTTATTAAACCTGCTGTATATTTCGAGTATTTAACAAATCTGTTTATTAATCAATTCAATGTTAATCCGATGCTCAAGAATGTAAAGAACTGGTCAGAACCAGTTTGATCCAACCAGAACTGCAGACATCTGCACAAAATATCAAATAACTTGTCAGAACCAGTTTTATCCAACCAGAACTGCCTAAACCTGCCAAGAATATATGCAAATCAAGGTCAGTGAATGAAAACCATGTAAGGAGACCTGGTCAGATCCGGTTTGATCCAACCAGAACTGGTCAGAACCGGTTAGTTCCGACTGGAACAGCAATCATCTGACCACTTAGCAATACACAATACACAACAGATAGAAACAACTTGATCAGTTTTCACTAGACAGCTACAACTCTACTCTCCAGTGTGGACAGCTGAGTGCGAGTGGGCGTTATCCCCTCAATCATATTACAGGTAAATCCCCTTAAGAGACATCCATCAGTAGCGAGCGACAGATTTGTTAAAGTACCAAAGCCAAGATTTCAGCTTAGGGGTTGAATTTGATCGAACAGCTAAGCAAGAAATCTTTGCTAAGCAAAATAAAGCTCACTGCTTAAGCAGTGTGTGAAGTAATTTCTCAGGATGACTGATATTTGTACCACTTTACACCAAGAATCTGGTAATGGCCAATGTATAGTACCTTCTCTGAAAAAAATAAATGAAATTTTGTTAACTTTGCAGATCTTTGGCAGAATACCTTGTCAGAATAAGGGTGTTTGTGACGCTCTACGCATTTGCATGCTAAGTTGAGTGTAATCCAAAACAGAAGGAAGTAAATTATCGTTTATGTGTCCATAAACTTCAAACCATTGACCAAGAGTTCTCAATATGCCAACTATCCAATCAGAAAAAGAAAAAAATCCGCATCTGCTCAACAATTCTACACAATAAAATTCCAGTATGCATGTATTGATCACCCGCTTTTCAAGCATCTGTTTCCATGGAGACTCAAGAGCATAGCTGATCCAGGCCTTTTAAGGCTGATCATGAATCAATAAACACCTGCTTCTTCATTGAGGCCTTGCTTGGTACTTGGGACGGCTCTGCAAATATTGCAATGAAAGCTTAATAACCCCTTGTTGACAAACTACGACTTAGCGACATAAAAGAAGATATAGCCAGTTCTTTCACGTTCTTCCCGCACAGCGGACTCGCTTATTCGGACGACTTGGGAGTCGTCGTAGCTCAGCCAGCTGTTTTTCTTGCTGTCGTAGACATCGCTGATGTAATGACCAACGGAAGATGTGCTACCCATGTGACTGACCACACTGACCAGACGATAGGATGATGACAGGTTACCCGTCTGAAATATCAATGAAAAAGAATTTAAGTTGAGAAAAATTTGGTTTCCAAAAAATTTATAATTTGACACATTAGTATATTAAAGAGATACAAAGATAATGTGTATATTACTGGATTCACTTGTATGTGAATTTCAAGAAGTTCTAGCTGAAATTAACAGAGGATATCAGATAGGGGGATGCCAGAAATTAGATAAGAAAAGTAAGAAGATGAGACCAGATATCTGAAGGAAAAGAGTGACAATTTATTATCACCATGGCAACAGAACCGAGGATAAAAGATAACCAACCTCGGCATTTTCATCAAGTTCATTATAAAGCACATTTTCATCTGATTCCTCGTCTATCTCCATCGGTTCGTGGTCGTCTTGTTCGTCTGGGCTGTTGTTGAAGCTTTCTGAAAATTCTGCGGATGAAACAAATTGAAACCATGTGTCACTTGAAGAACATTTCTTTCCAATGACTCGGATCCATTCTATCAAATATATATATATCATTCTGTTTATTGATACTTTATCAATACTTTTTTACATATAAGTTGTAACAAAGAAAAATACACAAACCTTGTAAACTGATTTCTTTTGCTCGCTTTAGGGCATCTTCCTCTTGTTTTTCCATCTCTTGGGCATCTGCAAGACAAATGTCAAAGGTCAAAACAATTGGTTCCTAAGTAACAAAATTAAAAACAATGGTCAAATATTGCCTCTATCACCCCCTGTTTAAAGAGGAAAATGCCCCTTCACTGTTCCTTCACTTTCAGGGAATTAACTTCTTCAGCCTTAAAACTTAAAGTCACTATACATTATTGGTAATATTTGTTGTTCTTGCTGATGGATCTTGTTGCACTCAGCAGGCTTCACAATTTGACAACTAATGGATGTCATTGCATTGAGCAGTGTGTCTAGCCTACTGAAGGGTACTGAAAGGATTAGGATTGACATGATCAACATGAAAGCTAAACTAGCCGAGCCTAAACTTCAAATACTGTACCTCGTAAACTGAGTTCAGTCGCCTGCCGTAGTTCCTCCTCTTCCTTAGCCTTCAACTCCTCATAACTTGACCTCTTCTCCTTCTCCTCCCCGTCCTCCCCTAACTGTGCAGTGTTGTGGTCCTGCTCCCTACTTTTGTCCACTGAGTTGGACTCGACCAATTTGTATTTCACACTAGAACGAGGGGTGTCTGATTGGTTATGGTCGAGACTCAATGCGCTGTCGTTCGCAGTTCGTTTCACCGGTGAGAAGCATCTCACAAAGGATTTCTTCAGTCCGTGCAAGGGTCCATGGGAGGGTGTTCTGCTACTTTCGAGTTTGTGGGCATCGTCGATGAGATCAATTCCACTGTCCCCTGTACACAGAGTGCGCTCTGACGGACTGCCCTGATTGGATAGTTGGTTGTCCGATTTCAACCGTTTCCACGGTGTCATGTTTCCCCTGAAATCCAGATGCACACCATTGCCACATCCCTGTTGTTGTATGCGGTCAACCGACCCGCTCAAATCATCCGATCCCCGTCTCTTCAGACATTCCAAGATCTCAGCATCTTCTGGAGTCTCCACAAAATCATGCACTCTGATATTATTCCTTATTTCATGAGAATTTCTAGGGTTCACTTCTTGCGAAGCTCCGCTCTCGGGAAAATCAAAACCGTTGTGAGGATTCAAGTTCCCCGTTTCTTGTGAACTGATGGCGAGGGCATAAGCCAGTTGCTGCTCCTCTGACATGTCAGTAATGGGCTTGCTGCTGTCTACCGTGTGTTTGCTTTCATCAAGGACCTGAAAAATATATATTTTTAAGATTATTAACCCTAACCTTCCCAAATCCTCCAAAATCCTCTTTGCCAAAGTGAAGGATTTTGAAGGATTGAGGTTACATGCTACATGCTCTTTGCCAAAGTGAAGGATTTTGAAGGATTGAGGTTATTAGGCATACTTGCCTTTCCATGGTACATGTACATCCATGTTTGTTGTAGTGATTGCAAGGTCAGTGCTTGGGTCAGTGGACAATGTTTATTGCTCCATGCATGTAGGGAGGGTCCCTGGCCATGTACATGTATCACAGATTAGAAACACATGTGTGTATACATGTCATGTGCTTGCTTTACTACTGATGGATTTTGGAGGATTCAGGTTATGTGTAAGCAAATGGGCCTAGGGAGTTAGGGTTAAACAAGAAAAATAATCTCAACATTATTTTTAGCATAGGAATTTCTTATGCTTCTTATTCTCGTGAACAAGTTGCATATGAAAAAAAAACCCTGCAAGATAACTGCTAAAACTTTGTAGTTTCCAATCATTGGTTTCGGAATGGTAACCCAGTGGTTTTTCCTTGATAACAATGGCAACCAGTAACACCGCAAGGTAACTGCTGAAACGGTAGTGGGAAGGTGCTGTTCTTTTTTATACTGAATTAAATTGGTAGCTTAAAAATTAACCTCACGGCCACAGGGCCAATGAGTTCACATTTATATTAAAAAGTTACACCACATGTTTACAAAACAGAATAAAATAGTTAATTACAAAAGGGAAATATCAACACATTTAAACGAGAAATAAATAATGAGGACTGAAATTATTTGATAGAAACCAGTCTCTGAACGTTCAAGCAAAGGTTGGGAAAATTAATTTAATATAATTTTCTAACACAATTTACTGTTTCTCATATTGGGAAGTTGTGTTGGCACGTTGTTACCTTTCTTAATTCTTCTTCCTCAAGTTGCTTTCTCTCTCTCGCCTCTCGTTGCGACCTCTCCGCCTCTTTCTTACTCATCTCCAAGACTTTCCTAGTTTCGTCTCCCTCAGAGTCTGCGTTGCCATCTAAGAGTATGGTCTGCATTGTTTGCTCACTACCAGAAAAGTGCCAATTAATTGAACTGAATTTCTTTATTTGTTAACAATTTACATTTTTTACAAATTACTTACAGTGTTTAAAGTATAATATATGGATTCCGATGTTTCCTGGGTTCTGAGTTTTAAGTGTAACAAACCAGGTTTTAACCCAGAGTTTTAACCACCCCAAATCCATCAAAATCCAAGGGGCACTTTTTTGGAAAAATTCAGCACTGTTGGAAACTGGTACTTTCACCTCTTCAAATGGGGCAAAATTACTACCTGGCAAGAAGTACAGGCCATAAGTGCTGAATATGACAGATCAACGGAAATGCATGGTACATTTCGAAGATAAGGGCATGTTTCCAAAAGTGCACTGATGGATTTTGGAGGATTTAGGAAGGTTCCTAGCCAGAATACCTAGGTGGTTAGTGTTAATAAAGCATTCACAATTAGTACAGAAAGCACCTTTTGCCGTCTGGCAACGTTTTGAAGATGTGCATATTTTTTTGTGTTTTCTCTGAAATGAGAGCACTTCAGACAGATTTATACCTTTACAAACTTCACATCAAGTGAGTTTTTTCTGATAATAATTGGTTAATTTTGTAATCAAGTAATCAAATCGAATGCAAGAAATATTAAGGAAATAAATAAATACCTTGAACTATCATAATCCAACTTCTTCCTTGACGAGGAGTTAAAACTGAAGCGTGAGGGTTTAAATGACTGGCTCTTCGCTGGCCAATTCTCATCCGCCGTTCGCCCTGTGAAGACCGCCCTCTGCGTCCTCTCCGTATTGAGTAACCTCCTTGGGCTTGACGTGCCGTTTATTAACGACTTGGGGATGGATAGCGGACTTTGAGTGTCCTTGGTGCAATGATAGTAGACAGACAAGTACATGGGGATGAGAATGCGACGACGGAGCTTGGCGTACTGGTAGGCGTCCGTGTCAAACTTGTACCGCTTGAGATGAATGATGATGACCCTGCGAGAAAGAGATTAATGAGTCCGTTGTCAATTCTGGATTTCTTGGTAAGACAGGATGGACATAGGTGATGAAAGACGAGGTCGATTACCATCTACAAGACCTTGGGGCTTGTAGGCATTGGTTACACTCACTCTGGTCAACCGATCGGATTAACAATCAATCATCATTGTCAATTTATATGATTTGAAGCATTGCATCCGGGTAATGACAAGATAAACCGAGGTCTGTGCACTTTGTGGAGAAATTAAATTCACAGTAATTTACTTCAGTTGTGTACTTCCAAAAAGAAAAGACAGTCTTCCTTCATATTTCAACTAGTGTCTGTAAGAACTGTAGAACAGGGCACATTGGTGAAATTTTCAAATCTAACATTACTCCTTCTTTATCTATAAATAAGTAGACATGCTAGCTACTGATTGAGTTTTTTTTTATTATTGCCAATTAAGGTATCCATCGAGAATACACCCGGGAATCCAAAGCTATTTTTAAAGCTGAATTCTTACCTCGGTAGCTTGGTAAACTGGTGGGTGACGGTGGCTTGCTTGCAATCACATTCACTACAGGAGTACTCGATGGCTTCCTCTCTGAAGAACTGCTCCAATGCAGTCTGAATGGACCCTGTAGGGCTGGTAGCACTATAACACAAATCAGTGTAAATACAACGTTAGATATAGACTACTCAAATATACGCACGCGCTCAGCTGCAATGCAAAATATATTTTTATCTTTAAAAAATAATTATTTTTTTTACAAATTTTACATCAAGAAATAAATTTCTCAAACTGCAATTGTAATTACATATATGAAGATACTTTTCAAAGACGTAAGAGATGGGCTTACCTCCTTTGGGGCATGTCCAACGACAGATCGTAAAATTGCTCCACCTTGGTGACGACCTCCCTGCACTGCTTGCAAACAATGGAGTGCCTGACCTCAAACTCAAAGTTCCGGACTATCGGGCAGGGATGCGGAGGCTTCAAGTCTTGACCGTCTGCCTCTGTCCACGAGACGTCGCTCGGAGGGGAGTCTAGTGCCCTCTTGTTGGCCTTTTCCGTGTCTTCTCTGAGTTGGTCAAAGCACTGACAGAGGAACTCTTGCGCATCCTGTATTGGTCAAGTGCGGGTGGTAACCTGTGAGAACTTTATCAAAATCTGCTACTGCAGGTAATTGGACGACTGTGGCATCGTCGTTTCGTTTTTTAGTTTGTTTCCCCCATACATAGCTACATGACCGAACCAAGGCTGGTAGGAAAATAGTCTGGCCCCTTTTTATGTACTGAGAATCAGCACTATAATAGTACTTATGTATGCATGGAATCTGACAAAGATGGCTGTCATCTCCCAACGATGGTATATTTTTTTTATTCGCCTTTTGTACGTTTCCCGTACGTTTATGCGTCAATTTATTTGCATAAGGTGAAAGTTCACGTAATCCTCGGCCAATCCCGTGCTGGCATCCTAGGAATGCCTTTTAGGATCGCAGATAGGGTGTGCCGGCCCCTATCTGCACGCATTCTGGGTGCGGGAATTTCAAGTCATTTTCGTTTATAGTTTTATTGGGTTCAGTTCGCCTTATCTTCCGTGGTCAACCCGTGTTATTTTCCGTTGCCAAACTTGTAAGTAGAATATTTCTTCAATTATGTAAGATTTAAATATAACTTACTTTCATTGTATAAATTTGTTGATTATTGTAAATTTATTACCTTTCTACTCTCCCTGGTAATTTGGGCCTTTTTTGGCTTAGTTATGATTTATTTCTTGTGTGTATTTCCCCACAGTTTTGTTGAATCAGTACGTCGCAGTAAACCCCGTAAATTCAGTTTATCAGTAATGGCTTCTCTCGTTGTTCCGCTGTGTTGAATGATTTTCCCCGGTAACAATTTGTAAGTGTTATTTGGTAGAGTCAATAATTATGATTTGTCGAACATTGTTTACTTTTGAATTGATAGCCCAGAGAATTGTTCAAGTCTTAATTCATTTAATCCTTAAATCATTCCGGTCACCATTTGTTGCTTATTTCTTTAAATTGTCCTTTTTGAACCTTCGATTTGATTTGTGAGTAAATTCTGTATTTAAATGTATTTATCTATTTAAAATTTGTTACTATAGTTCACCTGCGTTTCGCCGAGTAATAAAATTAAATTACCGGGTAAACTACACGGCTTAGTCTCCCGACTCGTCATTTTGCCAGCAACACAGCGACAATGGCCACAGCATGATGGAGGTCAATATATATTGAGATAGCCTCTATAATGTCCAAACAGATATTGTGAATAACTGTGTCAGGTGGAAACTTGTTAAGAGCTCGTAGATGTCCACTTTTGTATTAACTCTCCTATGTCTGCAAGGGTCAAAATGTTGATATGCTTGCCAAGGTATATCTTGTGCACTTAAAAAGTCGAACACTGTCAAACCTTACATGTCATAAGTACACTTACAGGTTAAAATGAGTTGACTGTTTTTGACTGGCAAAAGCATTGTCTTGTATTGTTGAGGGTGGTCAAAATTACAGTAAAAAACAGTCAAAAATGCCCCTGTGTGCACATTTGGGTCAACAATCAAAACAGTCAGTTGACTGGTTTTGACCACTATAGCTACTTGCCACTAAAGTGCAGCTATAGTAGGAGGGTTAGTTAATATATGTTGGATACTAAATATTTCAGAATAGTCCATCCATTTTAGATAATTTTCAAAATGGAGCAAGAAACCTGGGAGGGGGAGGGGGATGGGGAGAGGATGGGGAGAGGATGGGGAGAGGATGGGGGGGAGGATGGGGGGGAGGATGGGGGGGAGGATGGGGGGGAGGATGGAGGGGAGGATGGGGGAGGATGGGGGGGAGGATGAGGGGGAGGATGGGGGGAGGATGGGGGAAGGATGGGGGGAGGATGGGGGGAAGGATGAGGAGGGGTGTCAGTGGACAATTTGCCTGAGAGGGTACCTTAAAATAAGAAGGATTTGCTTGCAGTAACACCATGTAAACCATTTCTTATAACAAGTTGTAATAATTGTTGATTCTGAGAACTGGTGGTGAGAAACTTACCTTAAAATGTTTATAAAAAAATGCAGTTGGTTATCATTACAGTCAATTACACAACTCATTATTTGGGCAGTAAGTCACTAAAGAAAGTGAACATTTTGTGAACTTACGTGTTGCATGAAGCCCGAGAATCGTGCTGCTGTTGAAGAGATGGCTTGTTTGACATAACGGAGGTATATCCCGATTTTCTCTGCCGAGTAGTTGCTTTTCTTAGCGAAGAGCAATGACGCTAATGCCCTGTAATGAAATCAGTACAATAATATATTATTCTTTATATTCATCGGTCAAAATTGCCACTAGCCTACTAGCCTGAGGTTAATGGATTAACCCTCCAACAATCAGTGCAATGTTTGAAACAATCCATCCAGGCCACTCCAAGCTGTTGCAGTTGTTGCCAGTGGCCTCATATGGTTACCCTTCTGTGCACTGTCACACCACTGAGATTGCAGGGTAAAGTGGTCTCCCATTGATACATTGCAGGCCATACTAATATATTCAAACAACCAGCTACAACCAGCTGTAAACCTGACCATGTATTTTGACCGTAAACACACCTATACAAAACCACTAAAGACTGTGGTTTGTAATGGCTTTCAGTGTGTGTTGAGTACGTAATCGGAGATGGTCTTATTTACAGTGGCCTTGGGTGGCACTGGGTGGATTTTGTAAGATTACTTGGAAAAGACAGCAGTGGCTTTTATGCTTTAAAGGTTGGTGAAGAACACAATGGAAATTTAGTTGATCGGAGTGGCCTCCATGTGATGTAGGGTTAGGCTTGGACGATAACACGATAATATTGAATATAGTGATACCTTTTTTTAAATCCGATTACGATATCGAGAACATTTTGAAGTTATCGAGATATCGCCATTGTGAGTCAAGTCAGAAATTCCATGGAAACAAAATTAGAACAGTCTTTTCAGCTTTTGGAAGGGAGAAACAAAAGCGAACTACTTCAGAAGTACATACACGCTCTGCAAACGAATTTGGGATTTATTGTGATGCTTGTAGAGGGGTACATACCTGTGGTTATCAGCTCTAAAGCAATCATGCATGAATGAAAAAAATAAAATCGTGATATATGTTTGCCGATATATCGTGGATGAAAAAAATCGATATCACCCAAGCTTATGTCGGGTTAACACAAGGACTACTATATCTGCTAGGTTTTATAGTCCAGGGAGTTGGCGTACAAAAACAAGAAAAACATCACACTTCAAACAAAAACATACAATGATTATTGCTGACAACGCGAGGCAGTAGTTTGGTATGCTTGAGAAAAACTCACTGTATAAACTTGTTGGAATGACTTTGCAAATTGGAACTAACTGTAAAGCTACACTCAATTTTTATTTATTGCTAACGACCTTTCAAGGAAATTCTGCCACAAGACAAGCCTGCATAATCAGAGGGTAACATCTCGTTCTCTTACCGGTACAGACTTGTTTTCTGCATGAGGGGAATAATATCTGCATTCAGCATGTCCACTGTGAAACATTCCAGTCCAAATAGCGACTGAAGAATGGCATTCATGTAACAGGTATTGCCAAGATTGGAGAACCTGTGAGGAAAGGGAATAAAATGCCCGCCCAGCTTTTTTTTAACAAGAAAATACGTTTATTCTTTTTACAAAGTCAAACCTGTGTTATGTGTGAAGAGTGAATTCTGTGTTTTAAAAGGATTAACCCTCCTATGCCCAGGCTGAAATTTGGCCCAGTAAGCACCGCACCCACAGACAGTCACTTGAGTATTTTTGGTTGCATTGCCAATTGTTCACACATGTGTATTTTTCTCTAAGAGTGCTGGAGCTAGTGGCAGACAACCACACGTGTGTATGTCCTATATAAGTTATATGCAGAGTCACACAGAGCTGTGTATGTACTGCATATACAGTTGAGTGGTTTTGGTTTGACCTCCTACCATACCCACATGTCCTTGCATTTATTTGAGTGCACTGCACAAAGTCAATGGGTTGGGAGGTACATGGACATTTTGAGTGTCTTTGATTGTTAAACCTATAGGAAGGTTAAAGAAAATATCTTTTAAAAAAAGCCATCAAATAATCCATCATGGAATTGGAAATCTATTACACGGGTTGTACCAGTCATGTTATAACCTAGTGCACAGCACAGTACTCAAATAATAACAATAGATTTGGGCCATACAATAAAGATGAGGGAAAATTGTAACACACAATTAATGGACTGTCATGGCCAAGCGGTTTAGTGCATCGATTTGTGTTCTGATGGCTGAGTAGTCAGAATGTGGGTTTGAATCCCAACCGCGACCATGGTGCTTGTGTCTTCGAGCAAGACACTATACCATAATTGCTTCTCTCCACCTAGGAGTAAATGGGTACCTGTGAGGACAGAGTTGGTTGTTGTGTTTGATTGTCCCATATGCACCGAAATGGCAGCAATTGAGCTGTATACTCCCCAGGGAGCTGAGATGGTTTCAGGAATGATTTATGCGCCTGATGAGCAGGGGTAATAATGTACAGCACTGTGATAACCTCGTGTAAGAGCGCTTTAAAAATGCCTCCATTATTATTATCATTAATTTGTGAGGTCACTGAGAGCCCAAAGACTGAGGGAAGAATGCTCAACTCACCCTTGGAGGCTGATCTGAGACGTCTTGATGGCAGTAGGGATATTCTTCTGTCGCCAACCGATGTAGTTGGTGACCGGATAGGACTTCTTAGAATTGGGCATGCCGAGGAAACCAGGGGTGCGCTTGACAGTCACATTAGGGTTCGTTTGCCTGACGATTCAAAATACGCCATTAGTACAGCTCATTGAAAAAATATCAAGAGATGGAGAATTTTAAAATGAAAAATTTAGGTTTTTCTATGTGAATGGGAAGTGAATATTTAGCATAAACAAGCATAGCTACCAACATTTCAAAATTCCAATTTGTAATGAAACCGACCAAGACGTAACAATATGTATTAAAACTAAAATGATGGTCAAGATGACCAACTGCAAATAAATCAAACAAAAACCTACTACATATATGTACGTAAATCAATCTGTACTTTTGTAATTCCTGAAAAAATTCGTAATAATTTCGAAAAATTGTTAGCAGCTATGAATAAGGGTTTATCCAACTATTTCTAAAAGATTTATAGAAACAATCTCACCTTGGTTGCAGCAAGGCATCGGAGGCAGTGTAACCCGCAGCCTGCCTGCCTCGACTGTAGAAACTCGTCACCTTGGAAACAGACCTTGGGGCCGCTGATGAGAATGAAACATTGAAAAGTAAGTCTTCAAAACTGTTTTAATTCACGCATCGTATGTTATGATGCAAAAAAATGGGGATTTATTTGCACAATTTCACAAGGAATGGTGGAATCGCCCGAACAGAAACTTTCACAGGATGAATACAATCCTTCGGTGATAATATTTTATTTCTGCGAATGAATATAAAACAATATATTAAAAAAAAATTAATAATAACATTGTTGTGTTGTACAATTTTACATATTTCTCAGCAATTTGAAAAATCATTGAGCGAAAACATTCACAGGTAAAATTTTATATGCTTTCCAATTTTCAAGTAAAAGACAAGAAAAAACGTTTATAAAACACTGGAAAACGACCAATTTATAGATGGCCTTGACTGTACCATGGAGGAAGAAAACAGAAGGAGTCACAACGAAGGCATATCAAAGGTTCAATGTCTTTTGCCGCGGTCGTAAAACTTCCAAGCCAGCGCTAATCGTTTAATCCGATTATCGAGGAGAACTACAGCCTCTTATCTCATAACCAATTAGCACCGGAGTGGCCCATTGAAAATACAAGTTACGGTCACCGCCTCGCTTACCAGTTTTACGACCACGATAATCCCCTTGTGTACAATGTCTTTGCCGCTCGGCCTGCTCGCGACCAGCATACATAATTGGAGGTAGAAATCTGTAGCAAACGAATAAAGACAAAACGTATCGCACTACTTTTCTGGCTTTTATATTAAGCGCAGTTCATTGTCTTCACTAGCGATTTTTCCACCGAGTATTTTGGTGTTTTGATCGTCGAATTTGGCGAATCCGAAGCTGACTTACGGTAAATATAACATTCAGATGTTACAATAAAGTGTCTTTTTAGCAACTTATTTTAAGGATATTTCCGGTGATCTCCGGAAGCAAACAAATTGTCAAATTCAAAGACGTGTTGTTTAGCTTTTTATCATTTCAATCCTCATATTTGTGCGATGCTGTGCAATGAAGATATTGCAGTGTTGGATTCGTAGGTCGAGTTGGATTGGGAGCCAGCCTTCCGTGTAGTGCAATAGGACAACGCGTCAGCAATGCGCGCAATGCACATGTGCAAAGAAAGCCTGGCTGTAGTTCTCCTCGATAATCGGATTAAACGATTAGCGCTGGCTTAGAAATTTTACGACCGCGGCAAAAGACATTGAACCTTTGATATGCCTTCGTTGTGACTCCTTCTGTTTTCTTCCTCCATGACTGTACTAAATCATGACAAAGCCACATACTATTTTCCTTTCTTTCCTCCATTTGGAGTTGTTTCTCCTGGAAGGATGCCATGAAGAGGGAACCACCTTCCTCCTGCCGCATTTGATAGGCACTCTTACCCCTCTCACTGGTACTCTGCTTGGGAATCCTATGATATAAACAAAAGTGCAACAAACTTAATCCTAACCACCCCAAATCCTGCAAAATCCTCCGAGGGACACTTTTGGGGGAAAAATTCAGATGTTGGAAACTGGTACTTTCACCTCTTTAAATGGGGCAAAATTACTAGGCAAGAAGTACAGGCCATAAGTGCTAAATATGAAAGAAAGTGCACTGATGGATTTTGGAGGATTCGGGAAAGTTTTTAGCCAGAATACCTAGGAGGTCAGGGTTAGTGTTGGGTCAAATTGTTTTTTTTTAAACAATGTTTTCAATTATTCCAGGATTTTTCCAGATTTTCTGAAATTCATATGAAATCTCTTCTAAAAGCCTAAATATACACTATGAGTAGGCATGTTGGAGCATGTGCATGCGGTCTCACGTTTTTCTCACCTGTAGTTCTGAAGTCCGACATTCTCCTTATCCCCGACTGGCATGTCTGTAAAGAGCAGCGGAGAGAACTCCGTCTTGCCTCCATCGCTGTCCAGCTCATCTGCATCCTTGATGTCAATAACACCGTTGTCCTTGGAGACAGGCCGACGCAAGGACGATCTGAGATGACTCGGAGTCATCATGGGGTTGGGCGAGGTCCTGGATGAAGGGTTTTGTGATGCCCTGGGGGTGTAACTTTTCTCTGGGGTGAATTGTAGCGACGATTTGGGGGTCATGGAGGCCCACCTGGTTCGTTGGTTATTGTTCTGCGAGTTCCACGACCCTGGGCTCTGAAATGTAAAACAAATTGTTTGATAAATTCTTAATTGTTTGATAATGAAGGGCATATAAATGTAACACAAATTCATCATAACTCAAGTCAACTCAACCCGACCTATCACAAAACAACCCCACCTAATCCAGCCCAACTCTAACCACCTAAACCCAACACAACCCAAGCCAACTCATTACAACTTGACACAACACAACACAGCCAAACACAGCCAAACACAGCCAAACTCAGCCAAACTAAACCCAACCCCAACCCCAACCCCAACCCCAACCCCACCCCACCCCCAACCCCAACCCATCTTACTCACCTGCCTTACAGGGGAGTAGGCTTGACGCTGAGGAGATGATTGTACACCCATCACTGTTGATGTGGTGGGCCTTCGATCTGTACAGAATAACAATAAAACACAGAGTTTACACATTCTCACAATATTTGACACGGAGAGACATTAAAGAATGCTGACAGCGCTGGGGCCAATTCTGTACTCATGAGGGTACTCGTGAAAGTGTTGGATGACACTACTGCTTTGTGATGAATTTTGTTTGGTACTCACTGAGGCTTTGCTGCTGTCCAAGTTGCCTGTTTGCGATAGTTAAGATAAGTCACATTTTACTGCAGAACAAACCAATAACAATACTCCATCATGCAGAGCCTCATATCGTGTAACTGCTTTACTTTAACCCTAACTCCCTGAATCCTTCCTAACTCCCTAGGCCCATTTGCTTACACATAACCTGAATCATTCCTAACTCCCTAGGCCCATTTGCTTACACATAACCTGAATCCTTCCTAACTCCCTAGGCCCATTTGCTTACACATAACCTGAATCCTTCCTAACTCCCTAGGCCCATTTGCTTACACATAACCTGAATCCTTCCTAACTCCCTAGGCCCATTTGCTTACACATAACCTGAATCCTTCCTAACTCCCTAGGCCCATTTGCTTATACATAACCTGAATCCTTCCCAACTCCCTAGGCCCATTTGCTTACACATAACCTGAATCCTTCCTAACTCCCTAGGCCCATTTGCTTACACATAGCCTGAATCCTTCCTAACTCCCTTGGCCCATTTGCTTACACATAACCTGAATCCACCAAAATCCTTCAGTAGTAAAGCAAGCACATGACATGTATGCACACATGTGTTTCTAATCTGTGATACGTGTACATGGCCAGGGACCCTCCCTGCATGCATGGAGCAATCAAGTGTCCACTGACCCAAGCACTGACCATGCAATCACTACAACAAACATGGATGTACATGTACCATGGAAAGGCAAGTATGCCTAATAACCTCAATCCTCCAAAATCTTTCACTTTAGCAAAGAGCATGTAGCATGTAACCTCAATCCTTCAAAATCCTTCACTTTAGCAAAGAGGATTTTGGAGGATTTTGGGAAGGTTAGGGTTAATAACAAAACTTTTGAACATGAAAGTGCATTAAGAATTTCTACCAACCATTCCGGTTCTGCTTCAATTCCTCAATAATCTGGACGAAATGCTTAACATTTTCAGAGTTCTTGTTTTTATAATTGATGTTGGTTCCGTTCTTTAGGTTGATGACGCATCGCTGCTGATTGGAGATATATCCCTTGATCTGATTGGTTAACTGCAATGCAAGAATAGATTCAATTGGTTGATGACGATATGAGAAAAATATTCTGGCGACAAATTTCACAAATTTCAAAGATTCCCTTGAAATGGTTGATTTTATAATGACTTTTACCAAGGGAAAATTGCCTTGACCATACCAGAATTCAATTGCCTTGACCATACAAGAATTCAAGGCCTGCTGGGCAACAAAATTATTATGTAGAGAAGTAATAGAAGAAGCTTTCATAATCGTAAAAGGTACTTCACAATTTATGCAGAATCCTCAAAAACATGGATAAAATTATTTCAGATTTAACAGGTGTACTTTAAGCAAAGGTTTTTAAATTCTTAAGGTTAAGGTTACATACCAAAAATGTAATGGTTACACGAAGTGTTGACAAAATCTCACACATAAACCCATTTACTCCTAAAACTTTTTCCATTCAATTAACCCTAACCCCCGAGCTGTTTCGGCTAAGAACCTTCCTGAATCTGCCAAAATCCAACACCATGCACAAACACTACCACCCAACTGTTGGACTTAGATGAAATTGGGACACCCGGCCCCATCTAAAGTATCCCTGTCTGGGCTATACAGTACCGAGTCCATCAAAATCCAACAAACCTTTGGGGTGGTTACGGTTATGGAATATGTCTAAATTGTCTCCATGAAAGACTTTTATTACTTCTATTATTTTTATTTTGTACCTAAAATAAAAAACATAGATGGTAGTTATATAAACAGAGGAGGACCACTGCTTTAACCCTAACCACTCCATATCCTCCAAAATCCTACAAGGGGCACTTTTTTTGAAAAATTCAGCACTGTTGGAAACTGGTACTTTCACCTCTTCAAATGGGGCAAAATTACTACTTGGCAAGAAGTACCGGTCATAAGTGCTGAATATGAAAAATCAACAAAAATGCATGGTGCATTTTGAAGATAAGGGCATGTTTCCAAAAGTGCACTGGAAGATTTTGGAATATTCAGGAAGGTTCCTAGCCAGAATACCTAGGGCCAGGGGATTAGGGTTAATGAAGGCCACAATATTTCTTACAAAAACCAAATTTAAACTACTTTTTTTTTTTTTTAATTAAAAGATCACACAACAAATACACATACCATAAACTTTTTGGATGGTCCGATGTTAAAATTCACCACACACACCACCTGACTGGTCGCCGTGACAGCCAGCTCTAGGTTACCTGTCTTAAATCTGCTCGCCCCATCCAGACTGGTATACTTCACCTCCCCCTTCACCTTACACAGTGTCTTCGTGATGCCAACGTGGTCTGCCATTAATTGCTGGAAAGGCAAATTGTTAAAGTAGGCAGATTCACGCAAACCGCCGATGGTGGCGCTATTTTTCATATCCTTTTTTTCTGTCGAAGTTGTGACCCGCCGAACTTTCATGGTAAAATTCTAATATAAAGGGTAGTCTACGGATGTAGTCACTTCTAGTGTCGATAAATGGATACTACACATCGTGGTTATCTTAACTGATCAGTCCATGCCAACTGTAACGTTGGCACAAAAACAGTGCAGCTTGCGCAAAATAGACTTTGTTAGTACTAGGCCTACAAGGATACATTGCAGGCAAATTCGGTCACAACTTTTCAAATGAAACTGGATCTTAAAAATTACCAAATATTTAAATCAACAAAAATTCGTAACTTTGCATAGGGTTAACCTATCATGACCATTGACCCCTCATTTTCTTTCTAATTTTTTGTTCTATCCAGTGATATGACATTTAAAAGCATTGAAGCAACTTCAAATTTTCATGAAACTGCCTAGTTAAAGAGAGGAACAGTAGGCCCTACCAGTATTCTTTGCCATGGCTCAAAAACGTTAATGAATGCAGTCACTGTCCACTGACTTCTAATAAACTGACCAAAAGGCACTCGGACTCGGTCTAATGACGTTAGATCCGGACCGACTCTAATGGCAGTAATGCTATATATTGTTGTAGAAAATGTGCAGGTATCAAGGGCGGATTTGGGGGTGGGGGGATTTTTTCCAAAGCCGCCAAAAAATACTTTTTAAATATTTGCCAAGCCCAAGGTCTTCCATATCCATGCTCCACCAATCCGTTTGTTCCCCTGCTTTAGTGAAGATGTTAAAAACGTTTAATTTCAATATATACCCACCTGATACTGATAGTCAAAGTACTAAGCCAGGATCTATTAACTGTTACTTGAAAAATGATGCAAACACAAACCTTGTTGTCTTTAAATTGCGGGGAGAAACTTCCTTTTCCGTCAGTCAGCCATTTTGAATTGGCGCGAAATTGCTTTACGAAGTTTAACGTTGAGGGCGCTAGAGAATAATAGTGATCCAAAAAATATTAATTGTGGCTTGATCACGCAGCATCGATCCACGATTGTTTATAATCAGTAAATTCCACATAGACCAAAAAATCATTTATCAAATAATCCAAAGAAAACTGTTGATTTACTGATAATTTAAAATTTAATTTTTAAAATTGCCCGTCGGCAGGATTTGTTAGGGGGAAATTAAATTCCAACCCAAAAGAAAGAAGACCGGCGAAATAAACCACCTATTTCCAGTGGTTAATTTCCAAAATAGCTTTCGCTTCAACTGTTTCAATGTCCTATTTACCAGAAATTGAGTAACCAATGATCTGAATTCATGATTGAGCCACATTTTCCCCAATAGTTAAGTTAATTATCACAGATTCTCCTTGTCTGATCATGAAGGAACTTCCTTTATGGTCCGATCTCTGATTCACTTCCACAAGTTTCAATAGTTACTACACACCAGAGCGGTATATATACGGCTCTGATCTGCTACACACATTGCAAGGGCGCCCTCATCGAGTCATATGTGTTGTGAGTTTATAGTTTGATGAAATTCTTGCATCGGGTGATAAGCACCGAGTATACAGTGCTATACATACGTTGTGTTGCAAGTTATAGGCTTTAAAATTCTACGCAATAATAGAATCTTGTCGATCAGATGGAAATAAAATACCTATAACATTTTTATTTCACTTATAAAGTAAGTCAATTTAATATTAAAAAAAAACGCTTTTCTGGAATAACCTGAAATTGTTTTAAAACAAATTGCAGTCTTTAGCAACAGTTGGTCCTCATCAAAGCTGGCAAAAAACTTTTTTGAGTCTCACTTATTGTGATTTGACAACAATGTGCCTCATGGTAGACCTCTATGGTTAGACTAAAACAGAAAGGAGATTCCTACTCAAAGTTCATCTCAACTGGTTTTAGCTGCTCCCTCCCTCCCCATCTTCATGAACACATTTAAAACATTTTTTTTCAATCACTATTTTACCTTTCTTTACCACAAGAGGAAATTCCTAATTTATCCGAAAGTACTATTCTAATTTCACTCAAATGAGTAAGTCTATAATAGTTTTGCTTCATATACATGAATATCTCTGCTTTTATCATGGAGGACCTCCTTCACTGAAAATTGTTTCCTCAGCATGTCCAGAAATTTCTCATCCCTAGAATATCTTATCCGACAAGACAAAAGCACTAAGCTATCCTTGTTGGTCAAATGAACCAGCGTTTGTAAAAGTTTGGGAAAGGTGTCTTCCAAGTAAACAATGTCGGCTCCGATGACCAGATCAAACGGCGACGGGAACTCCTGCAGATTCTCTCCCCAGCTGAGCTCCTTGACTGATGCCGTGATCCCACTTCTGACACCGATTCCTGGAACATTCGCCTCCATATTCGCCTGTAACTGATCCAGTGCGACGTTACGATCCGTCAGGGCAACGTCGCCCCCTAGGAGAGCTGCTACAATCCCAGCTAGTCCGGTTCCTGCCCCTAGCTCGATGACAGACTTGCCTCTTAAGGTGAATTGTTGTTCATTCACACTTTTCTCCAGATATTCTGCAAGAACCACCGCCTATAAGAAATAAAATATGAATATGGATTTTATGCCAAAAGTTTCTGCTTGGGCAAGGTTACCTAATCACAAATTTTAGATCATAATAATTATCAGATCAAAAGTTGAAAAAATTGCTCCTTTTTTGTACATGTGGGGTTAGGGCCAAGGATATGGAGGGTGTCCAGTGTATTGGCCCTAGAATGGGGCTAGGTACCTACAGCATCCCATACGACTGCTGCCACTCCTAGCTCCTCCCAATTCTGTTGAATTGTTACGCTCCTTCCAGCAAAGGTAAAGGTCTTCATTTCCTGTCGGAATGCACTCAGCAGGGTTGGCGTATACACTACAAGAGCCATGTTACTTTGATCATTCAATGGTTTTCTGAGACTGCGTGGCCATCCCTCAGAACTGCGGGGGTTACAGACTGGATTGATTTCTTTAAAAATCTCATAAAATTCACCATTTCTATTATTATCACACTGGTTATGGTTTGATCCAGATGCACAGTGATTAAGCATGAAGCTCACAAGAAGAAGAACGTGATGCAAATTAATCATTTCCTCAGAGTCAAATTATTATGTAGAAAATACATACATCTACCATGTAAATCCATTTCTCTACCGTTTATGCACGCACTGATCACACGTGTGTCTACAGTTTGTTTTGTTTGGCGCCCTCATGAGCCTAGTTTCAGATTTATGGAAATAATATTTTCAACAGCGCCCTCTTGTGGCTAACTTGTTTGCTTACATACGGGTAGTAGCCTACATGTACATAGCAACGTTGTAAACAAGTTAATTGTGTACATCATTTGCATATGTACTATATACTGCATGCAGTGTGCTGGTGCACAAAATTTATCATAAGTACAAGTTCAATCTGTGTACTGTACACAGTTACTTGACGATGTACTTGACTAGATTATAGTATCGTGGCTGTGCCGTAGTTTTCGATCGTTGTAGAATACTTTAGTGAAGTCTGCTGAAATGGCTGGAAAATCTGGAACACAAGGTAGGAAAATAATACTAACTTAACTAAGGCAAGCCTAGGGCTAGGGCAGGCTAGGGATGTACATTGTATACAATTTCACTGGCACTGCTACACTGTTAACAACAGTCTGTCACTAATAACACTAACACTAGTCATGCTAGTAGTAGTACTAGTCTAGGCCCTAACACTAAAACTAAAGTAACAGTTAATGTTAGGGAAACAATGTCGTATCTGACCGCCACTTTTTATGGGTTTTTTGGGAATTATTTTTGCAACCACTAACCAGTTAAAAAATGATTCTATCGATTTTTTGGGGAAAGCGAAAACTGTCTTTAAAATCCACTTTTATGATGGTTTTCAGACTTTATTTCCCTTCTAAAAAAATCCTCCTCTTCAGAAAATAGAAGGATCCTATTTATAGGCCTAGTTGCCACTGATGTGCATATACAACATGTACAATGACCGTGTTGGTCACAAATGGGGGGGGGGGGGGTGGTTGACAAGATCAGACTGACATGACTGAGGAAGTCATCGTATACCAAAAATGCCTGATTTTTCTTGAAATAAATATCCTGGAATAATTTGAAGTGTATGTCCATCATCATCCATATGTTCTCCACCTTAGTGGGTAGGTAAGACTAAGAAAGATTACATTATTGGTTATATTGAATGACAAAAAGTGGTGGTTGGATACGACATTCTGCCCAATGTTAGTAACAGTGTTTGACTTTGTTTAAACTGTGTGTTTTTAGTTAATTTAATTAACGTTAGATTTGAGAAATTTCAGGTCCTCAAAAACAAAAATGTTCCCTAATGTTACAAACATCAGTAAGAGTACACAGTCACAGTCAAAGCAGACTTCCGACAGGGCACGGAATCGGTGTCCTAGTTTTAAGATGCACACAGTGACTGACAATTACTGGCTCATTAATTATTGAAATTAATTATTGTTCTACTGAAGAACAATTCCCAGTATTAACATTTTAATTTTTCCCCAGATTGGTTTTACCACGCCCCCAAGAAAAGGATGCCCAATGCTCCACCCAAGGACTACCCCGCCCCTTCACAGATTCCCTTACTGAGTAATGCCATCATTGAGGAAGACATCCGGGATGATAGTGGGATGATGCGAGGCTGGATTCGAGAGTGTGATTCCAAGTATGTCAAACTGGCCAAGATGAGAGGCCGTAAAGGTAAGCATTTTCTAGCCCCATTCTAGGGCCAATGCACTACTGGACTCCATCCATACCCTTGGCCCTAGCACCACATGTACAAAAATGGAGCGATTTTTTTTTCTTTCTTTTTTTGAACTTTTGATTATTACAACCTAAAACTTATTGATTAGGTAACCTTGCCCAAGCAGACACTTTTGACATAAAATCCATTATTCTGGGATATCTCACTTTCATGAAATTTTCGAAACATTTTTGAAATTTAAAAAATAATAATAATAAAATTTAAATTTCACCAAAATTACCGATCTCACACGAGTGAACTTTATGCCAAATATGTCTGCTTGGGCAAGCTTACCTAATCACACAATTTTAGATCGTAATAATTAGCAGATCAACAGGCGGAAAAATCGCTCCCTTTTTGTACATGTGGGGCTAGGGCCAAGGATACCGAGGGAGTCCAGTGTATTGGCCCTAGAATGGGGCTAAGCATTTTCCAACAGTTTAGGGAAATCTTGAAACAAATATTCCCCCAAATTTGAGGTCAGATACATTTTTGTTGGTTGTTTTGTTTGAGGCCCTATTTGTTTGCTTTTCTTTGTTTTAAGAGTTTCAAACCCTTAAGCCACCATTGTTTATCAAACTGGAGACACTACAATAGAATTAAGGGGGAAAATAAGAATGGTTGGTTTAAATTTTTGGGATTTTTGTAAATTATAATATTATTATTTTTTTTCATTTGTGATAGAGATGGCAAGTTACTTTATGTTCCCAAATGATGTAGGGTTGTCTTAGTTCCAAAAATGTTCCATATTTTTGTATTTAAATTTTTTTGTTGTTGTTGTTGTATTTTCAGATCTTTTGCAGATTCGTGAGCAGCCCCCTCCCCCAACCGAGGCCAAGGCTTACCCACGGGTTGACTGGTTTGATCATAACCCAGAAGATGTCCCACAAGATACAGGGTACGTTTTATTTTGAAAAATGTGCACATATTAACCCTCCTACTATAGCTGCACTTTAGTCAACTGCCTGTTTTGATTGTTGACCCAAATGTGCACACAGAGGCATTTTTTGGCTGGTTTTTACTGTCATTTTGACCACCCTGAACAATACAAGACAATGCTTTTACTAGTCAAAAACGGTCGACTCAATTTGACCTGTAAATGTACTTACTACATGTAAGCTTTGACAGTGTTTGACTTTTAAATGCACTAGATATACCTTGGCAAGTATATCAACATTTTGACTGATTTGACCCCTGTAGTAGTAAGAGGGTTAATATAAAACGTACATTAAGTACCTGTAGGTGCAAATCAAATTATGATTTAGTTTCTGCATAATTTGCAGCACAGATCAATATATTTTGGAATTTTGAACTATCTTAGCCAAACTCCAAACCAAATCCTTAGCCAAACTCCAAACCAAATCCTTAGCCAAACTCCAAACCAAATCCTACACAATTTTTCCAAACTTTTATAATTCCTCTCCATTTCACCAGCAATGTTAGGAAAGTGTACCTTCCTGATTACATGGTCCATGAAGAGTACAACCCAGATAAACATGTTGACGACCAAGAAGGCACCCGTCCGCCACTGAGAAGACCCCCTTTTTCACTCCAAGACAAGCTGTCTGTCTTCCAGAGGGAGGGTGACTCGGCAACAGACAAGATGCATGTGAAGCTACCAGAGATAAAATCCAACGTGAAGAGAACAACGAAAAAAAACAAATTGAAGAAGGAAGAGGCTAAATCTAAAAGTCAGCCAAAAGCAGCTAAAAAGTAAGTATTATTTGAAAACATTTTCCTTCCGTTTTGTGAAAAATACACAAAAATCCATACTAAATTTGAAAGATATATGTCTAGCATAGGAACGGTTTTTTTTTTTTTTTTTCTGACTGCATTTTTTAAAACTATTTTAAAAATGCATAACCTGTGTTTTAGGGGGTTTTTTTTACTAGCAATTTTCCTGCATTTATTCTGAAAAGTTTTTTTTTTTTAACCCTTGTAGAAAGGAAAATAGCTACTTAAAAAGACACATTTTTACAAAACATTAAGTCCAGAAATTAATGTATGGCGGGTCGTCATAAATCAGTGAGACACCAAATAATTTGCTAAAACAAGCTTTTGAGAATTTTTTATTTTAAGCTACATGTATTTGTTTGTTTTTTCAAGGAAAAAAAGCAAATTTTTTCACATTAAAAATGCAATTAAAAATGCACCTGTCTAACCTTTCTCCATTTGCTCCCCCCCCCCCCCCCCATCAGCCCACACGTAGCAGAAAAGGAACGGCCAATCATGGGGAAGCTCCTAAACTTCGGATACCAGCATGAGTGGTACGATGAACGCGAAAAATTCTACGATCACCAGAAGAAAATACAGACTCAACAGCCTAATTGGGGGAACACTGGGGACCAGGGCAACCGGCTAACAACTGAGTACCGGGATGAGATTAACACAGGAAAGAAAGGGTTCCAACAGGCAAAGGAGATGACAAGTTCCAGGAAGGTACCGACGACAAAGAAGACGGAAGCTATGAGAAAGATGAGGCAGGAGCCGGGGGAGAAGGACCTCTTCAAGATGAGCAAGTAAGTTGTTGGAGTGAGTGGAATGTTGGGATTTTCTTTCTTCCATAGATCCGTCTTATTTGCTACGGTCATTCATTCTGATCCATATGCCTCCCTCTATGATGATTTGTTGTTAAGCTCACATAATTTGAAAGTTTTTACCTTTTATTAATTTCTTGTTTCTTGTTTCACCCCATCCTTCCTGCAGGTTTGACAAAGTTGGCCCAAGGATAAGTAGCCATTGGTCAGGTCCGAGATTATCCGACCAGGAGAAACTGGACACCTATACACAGCAGTTGGACGAGATGACCCGAGCATAGGTCATAGGTCACATAAAGCATTGGACAACTCAGAGACTATTACGTACAATGTACCGTATTCACCTCAGCACCTTGCCAAAGAATCAACTTATTAATACAAATTACATATATATATATTTCAAGTGCTTTTACTATTAGGCAGAATGTGTTGTCGTCACCCAAAGGCTTCCTGATTGGGGTCTATTGGTATCCCCATCGGGAGATAGTGTTTCAATCAGGATACAAAATATATCCCAATTGGGATAGCATAGTTGTCATCAACCCTGTGAGCCTTACTGATGCCTGAAGGTCATTGTTTCCTGATTGGGGGTCTATTGGTATCCCCATCGGGAGAATAGTGTTTCAATCAGGATAAAAAATATATCCCAATTGGGATAGCATAGTTGTCATCAACCCTGTGATGAGCCTTACTGATTCCTGAAGGTCATCGTTTCCCGATCAGGGTCTATTGGTATCCCCATCGGGAGATAGTGTTTCAATCAGGATAAAAAATATATCCCAATTGGGATAGCATAGTTGTCATCAACCCTGTGAGCCTTACTGATGCCTGAAGGTCATTGTTTCCTGATCGGGGTCTCTTGGTATTCCCATCGGGAGAATAGGGTTTTAATCGGGATAAAAGTATCTCCCAAATGGGATAGTATAGTTGATATCTACCCCATGAAAACTACAACTGTAGGTTTTCTGGTAAGTTTTTTAGTTCATATAAACATGAAGTGAAGTAGAAATACAATGTACTGTTGTCATTATTCACAAAAGATTCAAAAAGTTGACATGTTTTCAAATGTAAATGTCACAAATTTGTTTCATGTTTTGAACTGACTATAATAAGATAGAATTCCTTTTTTTAATCGATTAAAAACATTTTTTTTTATTTGGTTGATACACTGATCTAAACGTGGCCAGAGTCCCTGCCTACCCTTATAGAAGTACATATAAATGATTGTCAGTTCTAGTGAAACCCTATCCTGTTGGTTCGTCGATACATAATCCGAGAGCACATTTGCTACTTCCGGTTCCAACTGGCATACGTTTGTGTGTAATTTATTGTGTAACATATCTTCCTTGATTTTAATGTTCTTAAGCGATTCTTGAGGCAGAATTTGACTTTGTTAATAATATTTTGAGTCTTTACAAGACATATGTTAAATTCAAGTCCCAAGCTTTCTAATTTCTTGCGTAAATCCTTAAAGAAAAGGGTGGTCAATGCATTTCCAATAGGTAAAACTTGTAGCTTTGCATTGTGAAGAGGATAAGTAAAACTAATTGCAGTGACACCATGTGAAATTCTCTTGAGTTGTAACCTCCAGTTCTTTTCAGAATTTCACATTCTGTCACCGCAATTAGTTTTACGCATTTCCAATAGGCTTCTAATGATCATTGGAGTCAGCATGTGGGAGTTGGGCATGGTTTATGTTGGAATTACGTCACACTTACCAACAGGATTGGACAATCCATTCTGTTTGATCGGCAGGTCTTCAAATTCTTGACATCTAGCCAGCTAATGTATACAACATTATATCTGGATCCGGTTCCATCCAGTTTTATACTACCTGATGATGCAGTGTGTGCAGTGTCAATGACCCATATTTCAACATAAATGTGGTTCAAATTATTCCTTTGTCACTGTGCAGTCATATTGATTTTCTGCCCCCCCAAAAAAAAATTTTGTTTAAAAATTAAAAATCTGAGACCAAACTGAGGCTGGATGGAAAATAGTCTGGTCCCTCTTATGTTATGAGGATCAGTGCTATAATCATACTTGCGAACAGGGAATCTGACTATTCTCACTAGTCATACTAAAACCCAAATACCTGGCTATAAGTTCCTATCTCCATTTTTAGCATTGAGACAAACTGAAATATATGTTTTATTTCATCAAAGGTGGCCATCCATTTTAATATTTTTGTAAATTTTCAAACAATTCATTTAGAATTCCGTCCATACAGTATGTATTTTGAAATTAAGTTTAAATTCTGTGTAAATATGTTTCCACTTTTTAATTGTATAAAAGGTGCTGTATAGACTACGTTTATTTAAAAGTTTGTCGTATTCTTGTAAACAAAGTTGATAATGAAATGCTACCAAATGGTGATTTGTTTTTAATAAATGACTAGATCATTTTATTTGAAAAAGAAGAATGCATTGTTTTCTATTTATTCATTGTTTATATGTTCAGCGCTGGGGTCAAATACAGTGCCAACTATCAACAGAAAAAAAAATGGTTATCTATTTGAAGTCACACACACAATCAATATTTGATTTTCTTTTCAAGCCACTACACACTTTGGCAATCTCAAAAACGTAAAGGATCACATTTTTAGATAAATCTCACTTTCCAACTTTCTTATAGTTTTAAACAAATGCCTCCAAGTCTTCATGTTTAGAAAACAAATAAACCAAATAAAACATACACATACTAGACTATTTACAAGGTTAGATATATATAACCAAACAAACAAACTTCTTTTCAAAACATTCCTTGACATCCAATCATAACTATTCCGGCTACATTGTGTTGAATATTTTCACAGTAGCAGAATTCACATGCTTTACAATACATTACAGGAAGGTTTGTCTATAAGCTTTGATCTCCAGTGTCAAGTCAGTAGTTGTTTCTAAGTCAAGTTACCAGGGGTGTGTGATTTGCAAGTAAATGATCCTGAAAAATGAGTAGCAGGCCTGGGTCTCCCTTAGACGACAAATCCCCCTGAATCTCCTGGATGTTTCATTTTGGAGGCAGACTCTCCACATCCCCACAAAGAAACTCGAGGTTTTGGGAAACAATACAAGCTACTTCTTTTTTTTCCTTGGTGGCTAATTCTCTAATTTCAATAAAATTTTGAGGCAAAGAGATATTTGATACAAATCCTGAAATCAGGAAAAATCCTGAAAAATCACAGGTCCGAGTTACACAAGTAATTTTTTTCTATTGAAAGTATAAAACGAGGCTTTTTACTCTTAACAAGCAAGTAAAGTCTGTCACTGCATTGTTTTAATGTTGCCCATTTTTCCTCGTCATATTGCTGAAAGTAAACAATGTTAGAAGTGAACCAACATTCCCTTTTTGTAATCATGCCAATGAAAACTATTAAAAAAGAAAAAGATTGATTCATTTTTTATTGCAGTTTTTTTTTATTTATTTTTTTTACTGAAGAATGTCAACCAGCTATTATTTTTTCAAATCAAGTCAGTTATTTCAAAAAATAAAATTGACTTGTCAGATTCCCATCAATTCACCAACTCTGTTGACCTCTGATGTTGATGCTTGTTAGGACTATCCATTCTAATCACAGATATAATATTTTCACATTGTACTCACAAACAATGTGCCTTTTATGTTTGTATTCCCCTCACCTATTTAACAACAAAATACTCCTGACACAATTCTCGTCAGTTATGTTTCAAGTATTCACATTTTTATTCTCCAAGCAATGACATTTCAGATAAAATAGTCAGTTTGTGAGTATATGTACACCTTATGAAGAAAATTGTAATGTACAGTTCACACAGTATCTACACAATAAAAGACAAAAATTGAAGCCATTAAACCTGTAGACAATCTGATCGAAATGACAATCTGATCGAGACATACTGATCGAAATGTTGAGTCGTAACCAACGCTTTCTTTTCAGAACCACTTATTACTGCACTCAAAAGAGACGTTTTATGTCGTGTCACCGCAAACAGTCTTTACTTATCCTTTTCACCATGCAAATCTACACTATTGGTAATTTACACAAACATGACTTTTTAAAACTTTCACAGATCTTAATGATAAGTACACTCCAAAGTGTTTGGTACCGTCGGGAAACTCTTTCTGCAGAATCTGTAAATTCACAAATATTTCAGTTTTGAAAAATACCGACTTTACTCTCATTTTGTGGGAGTATAGGTCACAAATTATCCCAGATTTACATAAAACCTTTTTGGTGTAAAGTCGATGACGGTATAAAAATGTCCCTTTAAATATTTCTGTCTCGGTTGTTTTAACTAAAGTTAAATTTGTGAAATAACATCCAAAATGAATATGGAGTGCCATGGTCGAGCGGTTTAGTGCATCGGATTTGTGTTCTGATGACTGAGCCGTCAGAATGTGGGTTCGAATCCCAACCGCGACCGTGGTGCTTGTGTCCTCGAGCAAGACACTTGACCATATTTGCTTCTCTCCACCCAGGAGTAAATGGGTACCTGTGAGGGCAGCGTTGGTTGTTGTGTTTGATTAGCCCATATGCGCCGAAATGGCAGCAATTGAGCTGTATACTCCCCAGGGAGCTGAAATGGTTTCAGGAATGATTTATGCGCCTAATTAACAGGGGTAATAATGTACAGCGCTCTGATACGTCATATAAGAGCGCTTTAAAAATGCCTCCATTATTATTATTATTATTATTATTATTATTATTATTATGTCTGTCCATGTGAACATCGCAATGAATACAAACAGTCTGGATGCATTTTTAGTATTTCATTGTAAACAGCACAGTGAAATAATCTGAAACTTTCACAGGTTGGTTTTTTTAACATATATTTTGAGTATGGATGCATTTACAGATATTTTACCACGTACATATTGGCTTTAGGAGTCATTCACAATTGTCAATACATTTAGAAGGATGGTAGAGGGTTGCGCAAGTTTTTACAAAATAAAACTATGGCAAGAAGGGTCTTCATGACTAGAAGGAAAATGCACACATAAGAAGGCTACGAGGCTGTGACCTTGTATAAATGTTGGCAATTATGTATGACCGGTCACTCATAACGGCAGTGTGGCACTTACTCTGGGAAAGTAAAAACCTAAACACTGCTGAAATTAAAACTGGTTAAATATTCCAAGATTAATCAAAGCCGTTTCCAAGTCAATATGGAAAACCACCACAGTTGACAAGAAGATGACAACAATTTATGAAGGGGGCCGTCTTAAGTTGTAAACAATTTCACAGTCATACAAAGGGTTAATGTCGACTTGAAAATCTTAATTTGTTATAAATGTTAAAAAGTGCAACAGTTTTTTTTTGGGGGGGGGGGGGGTGAGTGTCCTGAAAAGTTGTACTCTCTGTACAACTTTGAAAATGTTGAAAACTTTGGATGATTATCCGAGGTATGTCACAAGGAAAATTACCTTCAATTACCTAAAGCAAATTTAAAAAAAGACATTTATGTAAAACACTTAAATTTTAATGAAAAATCAACAAAATTATGTTGAAATGAAATTGCAAGCTCTGAGTGAGAAGTGGTCTTCATAATATTTGGGTATTACATTTTCACATGTGGAAAACAAAAGTTCTCTCTCAAACGTCACAAATGTGCAATTTCGAGAGCAATATATCTGGTCCTGATTAAAATAAAACAGTAACTCTAAATTATATGTAAAAATGCATTATGAACAAAATGAATATACAGCAAGCACATTAAGAATTTTTAATAAAAATTCATGCAAATTTGTGCGTTTTTAATGTCAATTTATTGAAAATTAATGAAAGTAAATTAAGGGTGTGTTTGTTCCAGTCCTGATCAGGATCGTGCAATATTGCTCAGTGCGAAAACAAACAAAATATTTTGGGATCAAATCCATGTCATGGCTCAGCCGGTAGATAATGCCTGTTGTATACGGCTGTGTACCAGACTACGCTAAATTTATATTTTTGTTTTTAATAAACCGTTTTAGATATCATTTGATAGCAATGATAATTTACTTTGGCCTTTAAATAAATCGTTTCAAAAAGTTTTTAAGATTATTCATGATGATTTTAATGAATTCTGTTATGATTTTCGTCTTGTTATTTTCGTTTGCGCCATCTTGGATCTAGCACGTAACCACTGCGCGAGCAGGATCAGCAAATACAGGATCCGGATCAGTAAACTGTCCAAACCGTACAGACTGTCTGGTGATCAAGATCCGGATATGTGTGAAACAAATTAAACAGACCCAAAATGTAAATTAACTGTAGACTAAATACAAAATGGAAGACAAAAACGAAGAAGTGACTATGAACTACTACAGACAGGAGAGCAGTTACCTAATGAAAATCAATAAAAGAAAATTCCTAAAATTAATAATCAGCTGACCTATATTATTAAGCTGCCATCTAGTCAGAATAAGACTCGTGTCCAAATAGACTGGTGCCTTTGGCGTGGCGATGCTCTACACAGGTGTTTTTTCACCATGACCTCATGGAACTAGACAATAACATGGACACAAAAATGCTCTGGGGATATATTTCTCCAACACAACACAATTGGACAAAGTGGCCTTTTATGATGAATTACTAATCAATATTCCCAATCATACGCGTTCCCATGTTTGGCAGGTACCCATAACCAGCCAGTGTTTCATTTACCATTACCAATGGAAAAGACACCAGGACAGTGTTTGTGTTGACATGCATAGAGGGGGGGAAGTAGTTTGGAAAAACCAAGCGTGGTCGCCCCGCCAAAACATGGACAGATAACATGAAAACATGGACTGACTGTCCTACGAAACTGCGCAATCTATTGCCAACGGCTGCCTCTGGCAGCTAGGGCCTCCTGAACTGATCCAGCATTATTGCATCTTATTTGGAGGGCAGTATCACTTTCAAATCTCTTTGGTTTTTCGGTAAATTAATGATGAAAGCTACACCCGTAATATAGGCCTTTATTCCTACACGCTTTGGTTATCTTGAAAAACATAACTGACCACTGTTTTACATAAAACTTTACAGAGTGTAAAAATCATGATGGTATTAAACATCCCTTGAAATATTTCCGACTCGGGTGCTACGTCAGGGTTCGGAAACCATGTATCTACTCTATTATGTGGGGTGCCATGGCCGAGCGGTTAAGTGCATTGGACTCAAGTTCTGATGGCTGTGTCATCAGAATGTGGGTTCGAAACCTGGCGGCGACCGTGGTACTTGTGTCCTTGAGCAAGACACTTTACTGTAATTGCTTCTCTTCACCCAGGTGTATAAATGGGTACCTGTGAGGGTAGAGATGGTTATTGTGTTTGATTAGCCCTGTAGCGCCAAAAGGTTGCACATTGGCTGTATACTCCCCAGGGAGCTGAGAAAGATTATAGGAATGATATTGGCCCAGTGACCAGGGGTAATAATGTAAGCGCCTTGAGCACCACTCAGTTGGTGGATACGTGCGCTATATAAGACCACATATTATTATTATTATTATTATTATTATTATTATTAAAACAGCATGGCTGTTACTGCAACCACACTTTTGTAGATTTAACTCAATAACAGGTCATTCAGATTAATTAAATCTAATGTTAGAATCCTACCACCCTTCTTGTCACTCACCCTTCCCCCTCACTCACCCCGCCCGCCCCCTCACTCACCCCGCCCGCCCCCTCACTCACCCCGCCTGCCCCCTCACTCACCCCGCCCGCCCCCTCACTCACCCCGCCCGCCCCCTCACTCATCCCGCCCACCCTTCACTCACCCCGCCCAGAGCCTCACTCATCCCGCCCACCCCCACCTCACTCACCCCACCCCCCACCTCAAATATAAACACTAATACACCTAGTCTACATCAATCTGGTAATTGCATTTTGTGCTACCATTTCAAACCTTCATTCTTCTTCCTAAACCCATGCTATATAATCTTTTATCAGTCCGGTTATTATTTTCACGCTTTTGGTAAACTTTTCACGCTTTTGGTAAACACCAACTAAAATACAAATTTGTTCACTATAATTTGATCGGTGTCGTAATCTGACACAGCTATGTTGGGTCTATGAGCACCATTGGCTGTATACAATCAACATATTTTTCTTGTTCCCTTAAATGCAAATAAGAAAATGAAAACAAAAATGACTGAGAATCAAAAGGAGGCTCGCGTCAAAAATAGACTGGCACTATCTGTGGCTTTTCTATAAGGTGGTCTGGGAACTAGACAAATATGAGATGCAGTGTGATAAGGGATTAATTGCACACTTTTGAATGTATCAATGGATAAAAATGAGGAATGTTATGGAAACTTGGTTAAATGCTATGCATCCTCAGTAACTTTCTCCAATTGTTCAGTTGGTAATCAAAGTCTCTTACTCACCAATCAGATTTTGTACACAGCTAGGCACGCTGCGCGTAAAATACGAGCATAATACAATGTCATTATCTCTGACAAGCCTGTTGTGCATGTGCGATTTTTTTAATATGTACTATGCACACGCCCACACAGCTTGCTTTGCCAGGAATTGATTTGCATAAATTGGGAGCGGGGATATGCAATTGGCCAACTGCATTACGCTACACCGCCTACCATGTGACTAAAACTCCAAAACACCAATCAGTCCCAAGGTTTCAAGAGTATTTACACCTCACTGGTATAAAATAGCAACTGTCTTTAGCAGTGGCCTACATACATATGCTAAAAAACGTTATAATAATAAAAAAATATTAAAAAAAGTACCGAATGACAGTTCTTGTATCATGAACCTGATGGGTTCACGTTCATTCTCGTACCTTTACCGGTAACCTTAACCACACATGTAGCCTTTTGTTCTCTTACAAGATTTTATTTAGTACTGCGATCGGCAGATCCATCGATTCGTCGCTAACCAGTACAATGTCGTAATTGTCTTTGTACATCTCTAGGTTCTGTTCAATCTGCAAGGGAAAACAAAATCAGACAGAACATTAAATATTTGTGTATTTATGTAATGCTACTTTTGAAAGGCAACTCTTGAATTTTAGTCGGCAAACTGTGAAATGTGTGCAGCATTTCACAGTTTTGTACATAATATCATTGCATGGTTTCTCTGATCTAGTAACATCAGATGTCTATTACCTACATGAAGTGTGCCACTCGTGTACTACTAACCTAGTACTCCAAGAACAGTGAATTTGGGCCATTCATGACGTACTGTTCCACAGACTGACGTGCAAGGTCTCAAACAGAAGCAGGGCAGTTTGGGAGACTTACCCAGCATGTGAGAGAACTGTACCTTGAGCACGCACCCTAGTGTTAAGCACCTTCGCCACACAGAATGGTTCACATGCGTCTAGTTTAAAATTGCGTCTAGTTCTAGGAGCTAGCTTCACACGTCGAGCGCCTAATCCCAAGATGCCTTACAGCAAACCGGGCAGGGTAGCAAAACTCGTAACCAAGCTCGTTGTGCGTGCGCGCATTTGGAGTACAATGCCATGGTATAGTTTACAGCAGGCTGGCACACTTCATGTAGGTAAATAGACTTCTGGTAATACCTACAACGCAAAACTTCAAAATCTCGTTTCATCGCGATGAACTTACGTGATCGTTAAGGAAGCCTATCGTCAGCGTGTGTTTTGTGTACGGCATACCATCCACCATGCTAAGGTCGCCGAGGGTGTCACCAAGAAGAATGATGTTGTCTCGTTTCCTATGTCTCTCAAAGTATTCGGGGTGATGGACAGCCGCCTCATGCTTGTTGTATGTGTGGATCAACTCGCCCTTAAATCCAACTAGTTTATCCTGAAACATGGAGGACAGAATACATTCACCATTCTGAAAGAGTTTTTGGTTCCAGTGATAAATTGTCATGTTTCTTAACAAAATTGCAATGTAAGTATATAAGATGTTTATGTCTCAAGATAGAGTGGTGCCTTTCCACAGTAATTTTTCATGCCGGTCTTTGACCTGCAGTTGGGGAACCAAACATAAAATGCATACATTGTTATGACAGTCTCAAGGCTGCGTTTCCAAGAATTTTGTCTCCGTAACAAATATTGCCAGTTCTTACCTCCTCATTGAATTCCATGAAGTTTGAGATGACCTGAACACCATTAAAGCTGTGATTTTCTTGTTTAATTGCCTCAATTAGGATGTCCCCTATTCCTGCCGAGAATATCAAGAGAGGCACTCCGGCAATCTGAAGAATTTCAAACATGTGGTTACTACGCTCCCTGAAAAAAAAACCCCAAGAAAGATATTATTCAGGAGAAAATGAAAGCAATATGTGACTGCCGTGTTATCATTCTAGTGCTCTGCCAATTAATCTAACCATAACCTGCGGTGAATGACCTTTGACCTGACCATTAAACATTGATATTTGCTCCGCACGGGAGTTGGCTGAACATGCAGATGCAACAACCGGAACTGCTGTGTCACCAGGGATGCACTCAAATTCCGGTACACACAACAGTCTGGGAAGTAGATAATGCAGGGATTGCCATCAACAAAAATGCAGATTTTACAAATACTGTAATTTACTCTGAATTCTGTTTAAAAGTTATGTCTTACCTGAGTACAACTTTTGCTGTGTGCACCATTTCTTTGATATCTCCTCTACTGAGATTACACTGTACAAGCAGCTCATGCGCTTCTGTCCACCTAACATATATACAAAGTAACAAGGATACATGAAAAAATACTATTCAAATACAATACAATTTATGAAGTTTACAATCAATGCTACATCAGTAGAGATGTCAACAAAGAGATCCAATGATAAAAAAAGCACTTCATCTTTGATCCCATGCATGTAGGTCTGGAATTTCATTCTTGCAGCCCCTGGGCAATGCCTCTCTTCCTGAGTAAAGGGCACTCCCATTAGTAGTGTACAAAAACAAATTGTAGCAAAAATAACTGCAACCAAAACGTATTAAACTTTTTCCTTGTGTTCTTTACCATGATTACAAAGAGAGAATAAAGAGGCACTTTTCATTACATTGTTTATTTCCAACAATATGACAGTGAAGAATGAGCCACATTAACCCACCCCAAACCATTCAAACTCCAACAGCAGGGTTTGTTGGATATTAACGGACTCGGTACTGTATAGCCCTGACAGGGATACTTTGCATGGGGCCGGGTGTCCCAATTCCAGCTAAGTCCAACAGTTGGGTGGTAGTGTTTGTGCATGGTGTTGGACTTTGGCGGATTCAGGAAGGCTCTTAGCCAAAACAGCTCAGGATTTAGGGTTAAAACAGCTCAGGATTTAGGGTTAAAACAGCAAGGGGACAGAATTTTCTAGCTAGTTACGAAAATGACTTGTGAGTTGACTCAACTTGAAAAAATTTACTTGTGACTTCAGCTAACTTGCAAAGAAATGACTTATGACTTGACTTGGGGAAAAGTGGATTGGCTACAACTATGGGAAATGTACTCTTACCAGGCCGTCATTAGTTGGTATTTCTCTTCTTTGCTCAATGTATTAGACATCTCCAGAGGGTAGTAATGCTCACGTGTTGCTACTGATTTCCTTCTGTACTCCTCTGGTAGGACTGTGCTTACGTCTAACACACCTGTAGTGGAAATGAAAGTGTGTTTACAGGAGATGTGGCCAAAGCATGAAGAAACTTAAAGCCGGATCATGCTTTCAAAAGAACATGAATTTGAAGTAATTTTTGAGTCATCACAAAGTATTTTTGTTTTAAATCGAATACAGGTTTATACTTCTATGAGAAACACACACACAAAATTGAATTTGAACTTTGGAAAAACACAGGGTAAATGGACAGGTGGAAAGAATGCAAAGGTGACAAAATGGACAGAGGACCCCAAAGACAAGTGGACACATAGGACAGAAGACCATAATGGACTGGTGGCCACAATGCAAAGACGGCTGACCATTGACTACAATGGACTAGTGACCATTATATACAGTTGACAAAAATAGACTGCTGGGCACAATGGACAGACAGCCATAAAGGACAGTTGACCACAATGGACTGGTGGCCAACAATGGACTGGTAGCCATTGTACAGGCACCCACAATGGACAGGTGGCCACAATAGACAAGGGGTCTAAAATAGGTGGACACAAATGGACAGGTAGCCACACAGCTACATGCAAGACAGGTAGCCCCAATTGACAGGTGGTAAGGGAGGCCACGATGGTCAGGGGGCCACGATGGTCAGGGGGCCACAATGGCCTGGTGGCCAGTGGTCAGGAGGCCACAATGGACAGGTGGCCCCAATTGACAGGTGGTAAGATGGCCACAGTGGTTAGGGGACCACAGTGGGTCAGGGGACCAGTGGGTCAGGGGGCCACAGTGGGTCAGGGGGCCACAGTGGGTCAGGGGGCCACAGTGGACAGGTGGCCACAATGGACAGGTGATCATAATGGACAGGTGGCCACAAAGCATGTACTCCTTGCCAGTCATTCATGTCATTACCGTGGCAGGTAGGCACTTTCCGGCCATCATTGTCCTTAAAGCGAGATAAGGTTCGGTCAAAGTCTGTTACAACGAGCAGCTTGGTCTTGCCGTCCTTGATAAGCTGTGTCACCAGCTCCTCCACTCTGTCAGGGTCTTTCATGTGAACGTGTGGCTTCTGGAACTCTTCCATCTGTGGATTTAAAAAATAACTGTCATAATGCTTTGTATCAAATATGTATAGCTGAGCTGGTAGTGGTATATGTCGGAGGGGAAAGCATGCATTCCAGTATTTTTAAGCTTAGCTAGTTTAAAGGAAACTGTTTCCATTGGTTTTGAGTGACTAATGAATTTGACAAAACTGAAGGTAATTTCAACAAAATAATAAAGTAATGTCAACTTTAATTTAGGGCACTATACAAGAAATGAGTTATTCTGAAATAATTACGTTGTGTGACACATGGCTCAATATACTGACAGGTGGAACCTTTTGTGCTAAATTAAAAATCACCAATTAACAATTGAATTTCGAGTGGGCTGAAAATCAGGTTGACAATGACATGTAACGTTAAGAATAAAAAAAACGTTAAGACTTTTTTCCCATTTTGAATCAAATTTGGTGTGCAAAACATTCAATTGTTTAACGAGATGTTTGTTCATGAAACTATGCGAGACTTCATTGTCTAATCTGGACCAATAAAAGTGCATTACATGGAGTACACTCCCAGTCCCACGGAGCAAGGACCTTCGATCATTCCGGCCAGGTCATGATAACTGCAATGCAAGACTACACGGACCCAGAGACTTGCATAGGCCCTAATTAATTTTTGCAACTTACCATTTCGATTATCTTCGTCCGTTTCGTTTTTCTTCCATTCATAACATACGTGGTTATTGCAACGGTGCCAACGGCCACGATGCCCACCCCAACTACAAACTTCACTGACTCAGACCGCCACATATTCGCCTATTTAAAAATATCGATAACTTAGAACTGTGAACTAACGTTAACGTAAAACAAAAGAATAAACTAAATTGCGTCGCAGACATACATGTCGACATAACACACGGCGGCGCGGCACAGCTGTTCCCAATTTCTCAAGATGCGATGATTGATTATTTCTTAACAGCTGATTGGCGAATTGTATTTATTGTCGAATCATTATTAAATATTTTGAAATCTTCGTAATTTAAAAAGCATTAAAAAAATTACTTTTTGTAGTATTAAATTATTTGTTATTAACACATACTGAAATATTTTAACTTATGATTTTCAAAATAAATAATTGTTTAAGATTAAACGTTCGAGGAGTATTTTTTAGACTGGCACATGCCTTTCTCTGACGATAGAGGTGAATGACTGAAACTAAAGAAGACTGGGTATGTTCCTTCCGCCATGGTATGTTTACGTCATATCGAGCTTGGTCGATTGCGGTTTGGGTGCTAAATTGATTGTTAGCCATGACAACCGTTATTCGCAAGATTTGGGCAGAAATTATTATTATTCTTTGTCAGCTATGGTAAGTAGTAGTATGAAACTTGAAATAAATTGATATTTTTCCAATAATTGCAAGAGAAACTTGCTGTTGCTTGCGATGAAATTTGTGCATCACTGCACAGAAACAGACAGGTCTTGTCATAACATAAGCCTTATCGCTAAGTAGCAGCTGCAAGGAATTGTGGGATGTCTGTAGGCGCAACAGCGCCACTGCGTGCCGCGCAGACAAACAAAATATTATTGACGTCACAAAAGCTGCGCCAAACAGATGCCCCTTTTTGTATCCCTGTATGCTTTGCGGCAGTTGCTTCAGTGCTTAGCGATAAGGCTTATTTTCTTATCGGAATTGCGCGCGATATGAATTATGTTGATATGAAAAAATTATGTTGATATGAAAAAAGTTGTAAACAAACGCACACGTTTGTGCACAAAGTCAATGGAGGAGAAAGGTGATCGGTCAGAAAATTGATGTTTTTTTATATATTATAGCAAAATTATGGAGAAATTTTTTAAGAAATCAGTTAAATTATAAACAACATTTTTATAATTAAGAAAAGAATTGATTTCCCCCCCCTCCCCCAGAAGCTACGCAGATGGAGGAATTCTCAGTTGATTTCTGTTCCCCGGGTGCGACGACCACATTTTAGTCTTTTAAGCATTTTTTTCTTCTAAAAATGGGGGTAAATTGCAGATAATTTCATCGTATTTAAAGCATTATGGTCAAACCGTGGTCAAACCCACAATAATAATGATTATAAATTGGGGGTGTCGGTCGAGCGTAAAATTAAAAACATTAAAAAAAATTAAATAAACAAATAAATAAATAAATACAAAATTGCTGCCACCCAAAAAACAAACCATTAAAAAATAATTAAAATCAAACAAAGTGCTGATTGAGACAAGAACTATTAGTATCTCATCAAGAAACTAGTAGGCTATATCTTATTATTATATTATTTTGGGACCGTCTGATTACCGGATCACATTCCCCGATCGTAGATAGGGGACACGGATCGCCGCCCATCAGATCTGAAATGAGACTTGCCTATTTTAATCCCCTCGGGATTAATATTGTATTAATTATACATTTTGTCAAACACCAATAAATTGTTGTTCCTGTGAAAGCGGATGGAACAGTAGTATAATCGTGATCACATTGTGCGGACAGAATCGAACCACAGAGAAGACCAAAACAAGGTAAGAATTGGTCAAAAACACAGTGTAAGTTTCAATATTTTTTATTATCAAAGGCATACACGTAATAACAATACAGTATAGATACATACTATTTAAGGTGTGTTTTTTTAACACTCTGTATCCTAGCATTTATGTGAATAACAATGATCGGATCATCCCAGCTAGCTCCAAATATAAACAAGTGTGATATGTTCTTTACAAATGAATGAATCCTTTTAGAATGATAATGTATAATAATGATCATACAGTTATACCAAGTATTTATTTTTTACAGGATATAATTGTTTGCTGATAGGGCTAACAGCTTCAAGTTCAATGTGAAAAAGCATGGCGTCCGACTCCAACTACCTGTCTGTGTTTGACTCGCTCGTCCATGGAAAGACAACTGACCTCCCCTCACAGGAGTCTAATGTAGTCCGTATATTCCTCAGCTCAACATTCACAGGTTTCATCTTCACTTCTTTTGTTTAGGAAGACAATATTTTACCATATCATCATTTGTTTAATAAATCACTTACAAATAATTTAATTGACCGAGTTTATGGTGTATGTTGTGAACAATTTACATCTCAGAAAATTACACCTACACCAATGGAAGTTTTTTTTTAATGAGCTACAGTAACAAAGTCAAAGCCAAGAAATTTTTATTTTGACAAATATCTGTTTGGGAAGAAAAATTAATTTCAGCCATACATCAGACTTATTCATCCTCAGCTGCAAGCCTTGGATATAAAAAAAACTTTTTTATACAAATTTTCAAAGTGCTATGAATAATCAGAAATCTCCCAGCCAAGGTGAGTAAATAAATTAAAAGGCTTAAATCAACAGGAAGAAGTACTATAGATTACTTGAAAAATAGTACTAAAACCATCTAAAATTTTCAGGAAAGTGAGAACATTTTAAAAATAGTTCTCAGAAATCCATGTTAAATTGAATCCCTGTTTCGCCTTTCTGTCCAGACACTATCCACGAGAGGAACCGACTTCTGAAAGATGTCTTTCCAGACTTGCAGAAGTACTGCCAGGGTAATGGTTTAGATTTTGAGGTGGTGGACATGAGATGGGGAGTGCGAGACAATGCCACGGCCGACCATTTGACCTCTGCCCTCTGCATCAAGGAGATCGAGACATGCAAGAGGCTGTCCATGGGGCCACACTTTGTGGTAAGTTGTGGGTTTCGTTGTCGATTGCCCAATCAACAACTACTGACCAATTAGCCACTATTGCTCTATTAAAAATATTTACCTAGAAATGTTATAGCTTTACTCGACCATCAGCAAATTTACCTGTCCTTGGCAGATGGGTGGGTATTAAGGTCCAAACGTAGTAATTTCAAACCAGAATGTTCGTCTTCCCATGTATTCCCCTTGTTTTTTCCTTTAAACTTGTCCATCCAAGACAGTTTTTTGTAGGGTCATTTGATGTGGCCCTGGAATAGCCTTTTTCATACTACCACAATTTCATAGAAGCATGACACGTCGTTAGCTGATGTAAACAGACAACCAGTCAATCGCAATAAATGTAGTACGTTAGGTGTAATTTGGATGGTAACGAATAATGTGTGTCAGATATCTAGCAATGAATGAATTGCTCAGTTGCTCTTTGACCCCTGCTTTGACCCCTGCTCTTTTTTCTTTTTTACTAACACAAAACAAATTGTTTCCTCTCCTCTGCCTTCCCAAATGAAAAGGGCAGCGTAATAACGTCTTCCCCCGCATCCAGGACATTTGCTCCTGTAAAGCTTCTTCTTAAAGTGTCAAGGTCATGCGATGAATTGATTGTATTAAACAAAGATGACTAATAACAAATAACTGGTTTGGAATCTTTTATTGCAGGGTTTTCTTGGAAATAAATATGGCTATCGACCCTTGCCGCCATTTATTATCTCCACCTCCTTTGAAAAGCTCTTTCCAGTCATCCAGTCACAGGCGGATCCTGAGGAGTGTGAACTATTGTCCAATTGGTATGTCCAAGACACCAATGCCATCCCCCCAGTGCACGTACTTCAGCCAATCACAACAATCCTTTCAAATTTCTACAATGCGGAGCAGCCAGAGTTGCAGAAGAAGGAGAGAGATGATTGGTGGAAGATCTTCGGAAGGCTGCAGCGACTTTTACAAAGAGGCGCCAAATCTGCTGCAGCAGAGGGACTCATCACGGAGGAAGAGTCCTTAGTCTATTTTGAATCTGGTAAGATGCTCTTAATTTTGTGGAAACATTTTCCTCTTAGTAAATGTACAATTGATACAGTACTATTAAAATTTACAATTAAAGGGCCAGTATCGTCACGGTCAACAGGGCATGGAATCGGAGTGCTTGTTTTCGATGAACTCAGTGACTGAAAATAATTTCCCACTTGCTGCATAAATGAGCCAGTAATTTGCAGTCACTGTGTTCATCTTAAACTAGCACATCGATTCCATGCCCTGTTGAAAGTCTGCTCTGAATGTGACGATAGTGTCCCTTTAAGGTTTTGATATTGCTGCATTTTTAGACGTCTGAAATGGTATTCTGGAAATAAGTAACCAGTAAATTTGACTACCGCATTTCAAGTATCTGACCATAACGGAAACATTTTGTAGATTTAATGATAACGTCCTTGGCCTCCTCATTCACTGTAGTGACAGAAACTGAAGTGAAGCAGGGACTGAAAAGTACCGCCAACCCCTCAGACAATTGTCTTTTCTTCGTTCGAGATCTTCAAGGGGTTGGAGTCAAAATGGAAGACATTGCCACAGGGAGCTACCTCGACCTAAATGAAGATGGGTGGGTGTGTGTTATATTCGCAGATCTTGCTGGAGGAAAAGGGGTGTCATCTCTCCCTCCCCAATTTTTGATGAGCAGTCATATATACAGATTTTGGAAAATTTGAATTTAATATTTTTTTCCAAGCTTATGCAGCCCCTTTGTTTAGTCATGTCCAGTACATAGAATTAAAATATGTACAGAAAACATATTTGCCTAAAAATGAGAGCACATTTTTAGACAAAATCATTTTGTAGGAAAACATTTTCTGCAGCAATTTGAAATCAAATTCTTTTCTTCAGTGAATCTTCTGATCCGTGAATTTTTGAAATAACCAATGCAATACTCTGTTGCACTTCCTCATGTACCATTCCTATCCTAATAGTTGATAAAATTCTGCAGCTTTAATGATGTTGAATGTCTAAGACTTTCTTGGTCTCCCTTTGCTCCTTTTTATTTCACTGACTTAATATCTCTCTAACTTTCATATAATTCGTTTCTCCTTTTTTATTGGCAGCTCAATCGACAAAGAAGCACAAGCCTCCCTTGAGAACCTCAAGAACAGATACCTACCAGCCGTTATCGGAGAAGACTTCATCCAAAGATTCACCCTTCCGTGGACCCCATCTGGAATCAATCCCACCCATCCTGCACATGCCCAGTACCTGGACGACATTTGCAACAAATTCAGAGATGGCATTAGGGGCATGATTGACAGAAGCTTGGAGCAAAGGTCAAAGGTCGCAGATCAAGCCATGGCAGATGTGTACGAGGAAGTTTTGCACCATGCGAAATTCTGCGAAACTAAGTGCAGGCAAGAGCTGAAATTTTTCACTGTCACTTATGAAATAGTAGTAGGAATAACTTATTTGAAAAGTTTTTTTTCCTCATACACAAAATAACTTCAGAATTCCGTCTGCCTTAACATAGGGTAAGAATAATATCAATTGCACAGGTATGCTGACTTGCTGTAATTATGCTATATGCGCAAATACCAATAATAAATGATCAAATACTTGTAAAATATTTTTCTCTTTGAATTTTGTTGAAACTAAGAGAAGTTTTGTGTAAATTTATCTTTTAAATTTGTGTTTTTAACAGATGATTGTGTGTACAGGTGATTGTTAAATGTTTGTTTTTGAAGGTGTGGTGAGAAATGACATAACAAGGTTTCATTGTTTACCCTGTAGTGTTTTCCACGGCCGTCAAGACCTCATGGCAAACATCCAGGATGTCCTGTCCAAGACACCAATGAAACCCCTCATTGTCCACGGAGTCTCCGGATCAGGCAAGACATCCATCATGGCCATGCTGGCCAAGAATGCCTCGGAGTGGCTCAAACGAGAGTTTGTGATAATTCTTCGGCTCTTGGGAACCTCTGGGCAAAGCTCTGGGATCCATTCCACACTGCAGTCTGTGTGCAGACAGGTATAGTTTTGATTCGCTTATTTGAGGGGAGGTTGTTTGGGGGAGGAGGGGTATTTATAGATATATCCATTCAATAACTGAATCTCGATTGCCTCATTCACAGATTTGCTATGGCTATAGTTTGGAGCAACCAGCCTCATCTGTTCTGGACGATTACACTGAGTTGACAAAACTCTTTAGGAAATTGGTCGCGACCGTAGCCACACCGGAAAAACCGCTTCTGCTGATTTTTGACAGTGTGGATCAACTGTCAGCCGCCAATGATGCACACGCCATGAACTGGCTCCCCATGTCGTTCCCGGCACACGTGCAGGTCGTAGTATCCATGCTGTCAGAAGATGAGTACAGATGTCGGGAGAAAACACAACTTCTTCTCAGTGATTTGAGTTGCTACATTGAGATGCAGCCTGTCCTGCAGGAGACAGGGCTTGAGATCCTCAACAGCTGGCTGGCGGCAAAAAAACGTCAGTTAACAGAAGCACAACTGGAAGAAGTTTCCAAGACCTTCTCGGCATGCCCACAACCCCTATTTCTGAAGTTGCTGTTTGAAAACATCCTGCACTGGAAATCTTACACAAACCCGACTGAGAAGGCGTTGCCCACCAGCATTCGAAATGCAATTACGAACCTCTTCGAGGAGTTGGAACACAAACACGGCCAGATTGTTATCTCACATGCTCTGGGCTACATCTCGGCAGCCAAGAATGGAATGACAGAGGCGGAGATTGAAGATGTCCTATCTTGCGATGATGAGGTACTGAATGACGTCTACCAGTATTGGGATCCGCCTGTGGAGAACATTGTACGGACCCCACCATCTCTGTGGAAGAGAGTCCATTATGATGTGACTGAGTTCTTGTCTGAACGCCAATCAGGAGGTAAATTTTATAATTATTTTCACACTTTTCAGAAAGTTTCTTGCTGCAATCAAAACATTTTGAGTTTAGAGCAACTAAAATAACAAAATCATTTTATTTTGTTCAAAGGTAAGACAGTTGTTGCATGGTACCATCGCCAGTTTATTGAAGCAGCAAATGACCGCTACCTGAGCGAGAAAGAAATGATCTTAGCACGGCACCAACTGCTCGCTGAGATGTTCCTTGGCTCTTACAGTGTAGGAACTACAAGACCCATCACCCTGCACAAACGTAACAAGGTCTTTTCCCAAGCTGATCGCCGGGTGGCGCCACAGCCATTGGAGTTCGGAAAGGGAGTCTACAACCGAAGGAAGCTGCTTGAGCTACCGCACCATCTTGCGGAAGCGGGTATGCATGATGAGCTTATGTCCAACGTCCTCTGCAGCTTTAGTTGGCTTCTCACAAAGTTGGTTTCCTTCTCCTTCCTGGAGTTGATGATGGACTTTCAGCGGTGCAATGAGGAGATCGTCATCCTTGAGGAGACCATGTACTTGGCAAGCAGCAACCTCAAAGTGGACCCCTTCTGTCTAGCTGGGCAGCTGATTGGAAGGATTGGAGATTACGGAAGCAAGTATCCCAGCTTGGAGAAACTACTCCATCAAGCCGCTGATTGGATAAGAAGCACCAGTCTGCCAGTTATTGTGCCACGTTCTCCATGCTTGATTCCGCCAGGGGGACCACTCCGCACCATCTTCGGAGGTCATCCCAGTTTGGTCTTGAGGGTGATGTGTACACCCTCAGGAGAACTGATGATGTCGGCTTGTCTTGATTCGGAGGGACACCCCTTGCTAAACGTCTGGAATATGTCTACTTTAGAGCTTGTTCATACATTGCAGAAGAAAACAAACGGATCGCCTGTAGTTAAAAATAGCAAGGTTAACATCTGTGTTTCAAAGAATAGCAGGTATGCTATCTTTGGCAAACAGTCACTGTCGGTGTTCGATTTGGTCATTGGAGAGTGTCTCCAAGAATTGGACACCGAAGGCTTGACGAGCTTCAGTAATCTTCAAGTCGACAACGGCGATACCAAAATCATCGCTTGTGCTGAGCCTGGTAACTTAGTGTGTGTCTGGAGCTTTACTGACGGCCAGAAAAGCAACTCCGTTCAGCACCCTGCCGAGGTTGTCTTCGTTACTCTACTACCTGAGGGAGAGAAGCTTCTCTCCATCTGCAAAGAAGGGAGATTCAGAGTGTGGTCCTTGAAGACGCAGGAATGTCTGAGTTGTCAAGATGGGTACGATGAAGGAAAGAACATAACCTGTGCTACACTCACCCCAAGTGCTAATTGCCTGATAACAGGAAGCTCAGATGGTCAGATTAAAATCTGGTCTTCACCACTATTCTCATCCTCATCCTCATCTCCATCCTCATCTCCATTCTCCTTGATCTTGGAGTCGGAGTTCACTACATCCATCAAAGAACCCCTCTTGGGTATCCTCGCTCACTCAGATGCTATCTCTGTCCTCCGGGACAGCAGCAGTATTCCCCGAATCTGTCATTTCGATGCTCAGAAAGACCCAATTATAATTGACCTCAAAGGTCATGACGGATTGATCACCTGCACTTGGACCTATAAAGGAGATCTTAAAGACACAGAGAGCCCATCTTTTTTGGTGACAGGGTCCAAGGATGACACACTCAAAGTCTGGAGCTTGGATGATGGGAAATGTATCAACACGCTGAAGGGTCATTCCTCATGGATTTCTGATGTTACCATGTCAGATGGCCCCCGTGTACTGTCAGCTTGCAATGATAAAACCGTGAAGATGTGGATACCAAATAAAGGAGAGGTAAATTGAGTTGAGGAAACTTGACTGTAAAAACAAGAGGATTCTATGTCATCCCTATCCTCATTCTCATCTTATATGTAAAAACCTAACTCACAGAATAAGGAACTGTAAAAACCAACAAACCTGTGAAAGTAATGCAATGGAAAACGTACATCTAATTAGCTCAAAATCTGGCATTTACCATGCTGAAAGTACCGGTGAAAGCTAGGCTTATGATGGTTACCTAGTGCTGTATGATATTTTTAAACACAAGAATGTGAATTAACATTTTTGCTAAGAGTATACTCATTACTCAAGCATCCATCTTGGATAGCTGGTGATTTGGATGCGATCCATAGTGATGCAGTTCAGAAAAATTTCTACTGAGAAAGTATAGATTATATAATGCACGAAAAGTGGATTGTCGTGGCCGAGTGGTCTAGCGCACTGAACTCAAGTTCTGGTGTTGCCAGCAGCAGAGTGTGGGTTCGAGCCCCGGCCGTGACACCTGTGTCCTTGAGCAAGACACTTAACCATAATTACTTCTCTCCACCCAGGGGTTAAATGGGTACCTGTGAAGGCAGAGATGGTTTGCTCTCTATGCGCTAGAAATGGCAGCAATTGAGCTGTATACTCCCCAGGGAGCTGAGATGGTTTCAGGAATGATTTATGAGCCTTATGAGCCTTATGAGCAGGGATAATAATATAATGCGCCTTGAGCGCCACTTAGTTGGTGGATATGTGCGCTATATAAATCTATACATTATTATTATTATTATTATTATTATTAACTGTACATGTATGAACAGTTTATGCCAGAAATGGAAATGTCTTAGTAACTCTCAATTTGTATCTCTGTATGTCAGTTGAGCTATCTGTCAGTTGGCTATCTGTCTGTCTGTCTTCTTGTTTTCTTTGTTCAGTATTCCTTGAGTACCATACTTGCATTAAATAATATGATATAAACTTCGTTTTTCATATTCTGTTTTTCAGATAACAAAACGAGATAGACATGAGTTGTCTGGACTGTGTGTTGCGCTATCTACCAGTACATGTTCTCACATCGGTGTATCAGGCAGCAAGGATAAACTCACCAAATTCTGGAACATGGACGAAGCAAAGTGCTTCAGTACAGCCAGCTGCGCTTCTGTTGTCATGGAGATCTTGGAAGCACAGGAGATAGTCGTCTGTGGCACAGACACCGGGGAGATGGTTGCTTTCAATCTAGAAACCGGAACTGAGGTTTGGCGTCGGTCCATCTTCAAGAAGAGCGTTACAGCGATGGCATTAGCTCCAAAGCAGACATTCCTCATATGCTCCAAAGATTCTTCGGACAAGCAGATCAGAGTGTGCGATGGAGCCAATCAGCTTGAGGAGAAATTCAGGCTTGATGGACATGGCGAGCCTACGACCCTTCTGAAAGCAGTTGTAGATTCAGAGAATCCGATGTACTTATCAGCCTCCAATACGGGCGGAGAAATCAAAGCATGGGATGTTGTCATGGGAAATTGTCTGCAAACTATGGTCCACGAAAAGGTACGATTGGTAATTCTTAAATTATATTCAATAATAATAATAATAATAATAATGTGGGCTTATATAGCGCACATATCCACCAAACTGGTGCTCAAGGCGCATAATTCATTCCTGAAACCATCTCAGCTCCCTGGGGAGTATACAGCTCAATTGCTGCCATTTTGGCACATATAGGGCTAATCAAACACAACAACCAACTCTGCCCTCACAGGTACCCATTTACTCCTGGGTGGAGAGAAGCAATTATGGTAAAGTGTCTTGCTCAAGGACACAAGCACCATGGTCGCGGTTGGGATTCAAACCCACATTCTGACGACTCAGCCATCAGAACACAAATCCGATGCACTAAACCACTCGACCATGGCACTCCAACTGTGTCATGTAGTGGTCATTATTTTATCCTTTTCTAAGTGATAACATTTGGGTGTCTACTTATTGCAAATTCTTTAATCGCCTGAAAAGATTTTGACCATAACAAACATTTATTTAATACATTTTTCATACTTTTACAGCATCACAGAAAATTTTAAAGATTAAAAATTGTTTCTACAAGAGTTCATGTCATTGCTTCCCTTGTTTTCAGGTCTCATCTATGGAGGTTTCACCCAATTCTAAGTTCCTGGCCACTGGGTCCAACGTTGGTACCATCAAAGTCTGGTCGCTGGGGACTACCTCCGTCGGGAGCCTTCTCGCTGAGTTGTCTGGCCTGTACAAGGACACCATCGTCTGTTTGGCATTTGACCCAAAGAGTCACTACGTCGTAAGTGGGGCTCACTGCGGGAAGGATCAGTTACTCGTCTGGGATTTCCAGAGGAAAGAAAGAAGGTACAAAAATTCCTCTTTTTTGCTATTTTTATGACATTTTCCAAAGGTTTTCATCATACTGGCTACAAATGGGATCCACTTATAAATTTTGTAAAATTTTGTTTGTTTGGTAAGTCTTCTTGCTTTTAAAAACATTCCCACTCATTTGTCTTTCTGTTCTATTAGGTCAAAACCTAATAGAATTTGTTTCTTTCATGACGAATCCGACGTGATATTTTTACTTCTGCGGTACAGATTTTTGATCGGGCATACACATGCTGTGATGTCAGTAAGCGTCACACCAAACAACAAGTATGTTTTCAGCAGTTCACGGGACTGCACGATAAAAGCCTGGAGTCTGGACAACATGCGCCTTCTAGCTTCGTTTGACTGTCAATCTCAGGTAAGGGAATCCAAGGAAATATCAAATGGAATGCCTTGCTCCATTTGAAAAGTGAACCAGAAGTTATGCCAAAATAACATGTTGAACTTTTTGAACATAGGTAACAACCAATATATTCTTCTAAACAAAATTACCACAAATTGACAAGTTATTTGGGTATTATTTTACTTTGTATGAACCATTCGATTGGAGTGGCCATTTTGGTTTACTCATTGCAGGTCTTTGAGAATCAAAATGAGGCTTGTGTCCAAAATAGACAGGTGCCTTTCAAACTGATTATTTTCTTGTTTTATTGGTTAGCGGTAGTCAGGGATACAGACGGGTCTTGTTTGCATTTTGGTAGCGATGGCATTTTGGTATCGTGTACTGATTTGTGCCTGCTTTAGGTCAAGTTCTTCAAGTATGCCAAGATCGCTGAGGACCACTACCACTTCATCGCAACAAATCAGTCGGGCACCATCGCTGTGCTGGACCTGCTGCTTACAAAGGCAAAGAGAGGTACTGATGAACAAGGTACCAGACAGGATAATGGCTCAGTAGCTACAGTGTCAAAGGTCAGTCTGTACAAAGGTGGACTCATTGAAGATGCTACAAACGGGTCGTTGTCTAGTAGCGACAGGACGGAGGAAGGTAAGATAAAGAAAAAGACGTCTAGAGTTTGTATAGCTATCTAGAATGGATCTTACAGAGGCGAAAACCAAGGCAGTGTCATGTGTGAATAAACAGCAAGCACTGGTGTAAGAACATGATGTAAAAAGCTAAAACCCTACTGCCAACAAACAATAATAATTAAATAAAATTACAAATGTAACAAAATTACATATTTCAGTTCCTCGAGGCTTGAATAAAAAAGACTACTTTTGAAATAAAAGTATTGAAAAATTCATGTACAGTTTGCAGAAAGTGTACAACTACGAAATAAAACTTGAAACATGCATTTTAATAATTAATGTAATATTCAAAGTATTTTGTTTTTAAGACTTCATAGTCGTAGTCATACTTATGTATTGTATTTCCACGAGGAGTAGTGAGCATTTTATTGAGCACTCTGAGATTTCAAGAAAAAGTTCATTGATTATGTCAGTGTGTACAATTTACTAATATAAATATATGTTTAAGTTTGTGTTTACGTGCTTGAGGGACCAGCTCAGTAACCAACCCCACCCCATACTCTTGAATAGAAACCTGAAATGTAAGATTCCCTGTGTCAATATCCACAAAAAGAAGATCCTGTTCCCATATAACTGAAAATAGCCCCCCCCCCCCTCCGTTCAGTTATTTTTATATGCAAATATTTATGTAAATTGTAAATTTCAAACATCCTAGACAGTTCCCAGATTCCTAGACCATCTTCAGTGATTTTACCCTACCAGCTAGACTCATCCCTAAATTAAATAACCCATGTTTCTATTACTAAATATATAAAGAATGTAGAATACCACTGCCACTTTTCTATCCAAATATAGAACACACCTATGGAGAGGAAAGTGTAGTCAAGTGAGGATTAGAAAAAAATATAAATTTTGAGAGATTTTGAGCAATGAATGTATGCACATCCAGTGAAATGTTGGCCATTTTGTTGTCTGCTTAAAAACACATGCTTATCCATTGTGCACAAGTGGCGGTTTGGTTGGCATTCTTTCCCCAAATATAAAGAGAGCTGAGGGAAATTACTGAACCTTTTTGTGTAAGTGTTACATCATAGAGCAGTAATTAAGTTAATATTGTGTAGAACCAATGCCATTATTACTATGGTAACGTGAGATCACACTTCAGTGCTGAAAAATGGAAAGAGTTTCCCGATGTATTGTATTTCAGTGAATGAATAGTAATTGCTGCTGAACTGAAAGAAAAAGTATATTTATTTTTTACTTCTTGCTTTTAATTGTAGTCATAATGTTGTATAACTGCCCTTTCATGGGATCGTAGTGATTTAGTTGAATACAGAAGAGTACAGGCTGGTTCAAATTTCACGCGAATGCAAAGCGACTTTTGACGTCAAAATCCGAGATTTGTGGAAATGATTCATCAAAGTTGAACAAATGATGATAAACAATTGATCTGATTTTTGCCCTTACACCAATGTATGTATGAAGCACTGCATACTCAGTGCTTTCCGAGTGTCTGTGAAAAAATCTCCGCAGGCGACTCGGATGGGATTCGAACCCACAACATCTTGCTTACTAGTGCATGCACGAATTATTCGCCAGGAATTTATGACATTAAATTTTTCTTTGCGTTTGCGTGAACTGGACTTATATGCAAACAGTGCAAGCAAAATTTTTATATTTTTATGCATGTTTTTTAATTCATATACCATTCCAGCTGTACTTTCATCAACTCTTTCTCTCCGGAATTAATTGTTTTCCTTATTGTAATTTGATACTGTAAATAATCGAGGTCAAGTGTGGAAATTATTAATAATTTGTTTATCTTTGGACTATTGAAGAGAGTAAGGTATCAAAATAAAGGTTATGATTCGTATTGGTCAATTGTGCGCTCTGTTGTCAAAACAAGTCAAAACAAGTCAAAACAAGACCCGTTGTCAGGTGATGAAGTTCAAGCTTTTTAAAACGCTCGTTGTCAAAATGCGACGCGCGCACGAGCCTTTTAAAAGACTTGTCGTCTTTTATTTGTGTATATTTTCTTTCAATTTCTAGTTGTTGATATATGGATTCCTCAGAAACTAATGAAAAAAAATCCATTTTAAGAGATTTAGAGGGAATACCCAAAAGGAAATCTTGAGCAAATCCCCATGATCAGATAGTAACTGAAAACCCCAATCCATATAAATGATTAGCTTGGGTACGAGTATAAACCCAACACACAACCCAAGCCTAACTGACTGCTCTGTGTGTATGTTGCATGCAGACTCACAGAATAACCACAGCGGTATACCCAGAATATCAGGGGTGGGGGAACATCCAAAACAAGTCGGAAATCCCACATTATTTTTTTTCACTGTACTTTATTTCCCTCATGAGTATTTTGAGTATTTTTTTCAGGGGGTGGGGCACATCCAAAACAAGTTTGAAATCTCATTCTTTTTTCACTGCATTATATTTCCCTCATGAGTATTTTTGTCCCCCGTTATGCTACACACTACAGTATTGACAGTTTGGGGGTGGCAGTGGGTGTGTTTTTGGCCCCCCCCCCCCCCCTGGATCAGCCACTGGACCATTTAGCTTTATAGGAATAGTATTCTAAACAAATAGTTCATATTTTTCTAAAACAATTTTTAAATGTATCCTAACAATATAATCCAGGCCAGCTTTCAATTGTATTTCACATTAGTTGTATTCAACAAACATGAAAGTGCCTTAAAACCCTAACCCCTAGGTATTCTGGCTAGGAACCTTCCTGAAACCTAACCCCCTATAGGTGTTCTGGCTAGGCACCTTCCTGAATCCTAACCCCCTAGGTATTCTGGCTAGGAACCTTCGTGAATCCTCCAAAATCCATCAGTGCACTTTTGGAAACATGCCCTTATCTTCAAAATGCACCATGCATTTTCGTTGATCTTTCATATTCAGCACTTATGGCCTGTACTTGTTGCCAGGTAGTCATTTTGTCCCATTTGAAGAGGTGAAAGTACCAGTTTCCAACAGTGCTGAATTTTCCACAAAAAGTGCCCCTTGGAGGATTTTGATGGATTTGGGGGTGGTTTGGGTTAATAATAAGTATTCTCTTTAACTTTAAAGAGAGGGTTGATTTGCAATGTTTGTATTTATATATTAGAATTAAAACCTTACAAATATGTATCATTTTTTTGTTCTTAACAGGTGTTTTATGACCATGTGCAATTTTGGTTATTTTCTACACATAATTGTTAACAAACATTGGTTTTTATAACTATTTTATACCAGATACATATTTTTGTATTGATATTTTTAAAGCTTTTCCCAGTCTTTCACAATAACAAAGAAATTTATCTAATATAGACGTGTTTATAGGATATATACAAGATGTGTGTGTCCTGCCTGTATGTGGTTTCAATAACCAGTACATGTTAAAGAGACACTATCTTCACGATCAGCAGGGCATGGAATCGGAGTGTTAGTTTTAGATTAACTCAGTGACTGAAAATAATAGCCCACATGGTAAGGTCATATTACCGTTGCTGCTGCATAAATGAGCCAGTAATTTTCAGTCACTTTGTTAATCTTAAACTAGGACACCGATTCCATGCCCTGTTGAAAGTCTGCTCTGATCGTGACAATACTGCCCCTTTAATAATAATGGGTATTAACCTTTGTATAGCTTGATCATTCAGATGAAGGGTTTTGAGAACAGGAGGGTTCTAAGGACAGATTTTACTATCATACCTACACTTTTTCTACGAAAATATTAACCTTGTACAAACGAATTTTCACCATTTTGTCAACTGCTTCAGCTTTGTCAATATTAAATGTCTACAGTGCATGTATAAGAATACTGATAGTTAAATCTGTCCAGTATGTATCATGTGCCATGGCTGTCAAAAATGACACTCCTGGCGCTATGAAAAAACTCTGCTTTGAAGCATACAGACAGCCAGATGTTTGGTAATTACAGTTTTGGGAATAAAAGTGTGTCTAGTCCGAGTTAGAGTGGGACACTGAAATAATCATTTTAATTTCAAATATACAAATTCGCTCATTATGTAATGTGTCTCTCTTCTTGTTTGTTTGTTGGGATGTTTGTGTCACAATAATATTAATATATTCAATTACGCAGTATAAACACTCATAAGAATAATTAATTGTAATGCTTGTTATTAATAACAGGGTGATGTATGGAGGTAAACCCCCGTAGCTAGCCAAGGTTTGTACGAGACTTGGCCACCCTATACGAGACCGGGCACCCTTGCTATTGGCTGTGTTGTTTTGACATTTCAAATGTTTATTTAGGCCTAACTGCGGACAAATTCTGTACAACTAAATATATTGCTTCAGATTAAAAAAATACATTTATATATCTAAACCTATTTAAAATAGAAGTGCTTTTAGATGACTTGGCGTCAACGTTCTCAACCCTTCAAGTATAGATCTAAGTGTTTTGACTGAAATTTAATGAAAACTTCATTAGTTTACATATTTATTTGTACAAGTGTGGTATTATATTTCTCAAAAATGAATAAAGTTCGAAAATGTGTGCCTTATCAAGTGAATAAAGGTATTTTTTCATAATTTTCTCCTCTACGTCTATAATCCAACATTTTCCGGGGCCCGCCCACGCTGCGGCTTTGTGATTTTCCCTTGTCCGTCCCCCTCCCCTACTTCTATACTAGTAACGATCAACGTCCGTACAGGCAACTCGTATCCCGCCTTCAACCCGGTGTTGCACTCGCAGTGTATTTTGCATTGAAGACAAGAAGTAAAAAAAAAAAACCAGAATATATACTAAAGTGTTCACTTTCATTCAAAACATTAATTAATCCCTACAGGTTAGGTTGAAATTGTGGATCTTATCTGGAGGCGACAGTGCGTATCGCGTCCTTGATGGATATTACGGTTGTATATGATTTATATTGCGTTGGCAATATTACGTTACTGGGGACCGAGGGATATCGAGATATCTGGTGTATTTTGCCCGCCGGGGGACTTTCGTCCGTGGGCCTGAAAATGACGTTGGTAAAAAAAAATCTGAAGAGTTGATTAGCACTGTGGAGTATTACATTCAAGTATGTAGTCAAATTTCCACGGGCGGATAGGTGCACCGGTAATACACGGATTTGTGAGCCCCTCTGTATTGGGCTAGGTTACCCCGAACCTACTTCCGACCAATGGCCGTGTCCGCCGTGGACGTTACATAGCAACAATGAGCTCAATTCCACTGGCCAATCAGCGCCAAGACATTGCCAACAACTTTCAGGTGTTTTGAAAAAAGGGTCAGCACGCGAAATGGAGAAACTATTCTTCGTTGGCCTTGTACTTAATTAATTGCATTAAACTTCCAAACCGACCTCACGGAAAACCAATTATTAATTTTGTCCTATGTGAGATCGGTTCACCACAATGAATACAGTAAATCTACAAATCAATGAGAATTTTTTCCTTGCCTGAAGGTGTGGGTCTCTTGGTCGCCATATTGATCGACGATTTTCTCGCATTCATGTTGTAATTGTATTTTTCCGACTGACCAAAATTCATTTCGTTGGCTCTTGCTGTCTGATTTGGCATTCCAACGGACAGAAGTTCTCCCAATGTGGTCATAGATTTGTCTTTTGCCGAGACATTAATCGATTTGCGTTATTGGGTATCACTTCAACATATGCAGTATAAACACCCTTAAGGCGCTGAAGACTCGGATCTTTTCTCCGTGACATATTGAAGTTTCATTCTAAACCAATCTACAATGCAAATGGCGTAGGTTCAAATCTAGAGTTGCAACTGCTCAGCAAACTGGTAGCAGCAAAATTTACAAAATCATGGATTCACATTCGGTGAAAAAAAAAAAAAAGAGGGAAAGATCTTTAAAATGATATGGGGCAGGAGATGGTAAAGTGAAACTTGTTGCCCAAAATTAGTTTGAAATTTTAACATGATTCTGTGATAATAATTGTTTCTATATCAGTGGCGTACCGGTAGCTAAAGGGGCAGGGGCGTCCTCCCCCCCCACCCTGTTGGCAATAGTGTCTGTCAGTAAATTCACAAACTTGTTGTATTTTTGATCGACATAATTTGCCGGTTTATTTGAGTTTTGTGTCCGTAAATTTACCCCCAAAAATGTTTGCCACCAACTCTGAAAATGTTTGCCACCAACTCTGAAAATGTTTGCCACCACTCTGAAAATGTTTGCCACCAACTCTGAAAATCGTGGCTACGCCTCTACTCTATATTCGGCAACCGACTGGCTGACAGACCGTAGCCAATAATCAGAAAATGTTGTGTTAATTCACCCTTCCTGCGCTTCTCCTCTTTCCTTGAAAGTACCCCTACCACTGTGGTGTTAAAAACTACACCATTGGTGTTTATATTAGGCAACTCGCACAATATAAACTTTGCACCATGGAAGAATAAAGTTGACACCACTAGTGTTATTTTAACACCTCAGTTTTTGCAGGGTACATCATGTCTTGTTTGTCGCTAATAATAACATGTCATCAGAGAGCAGGTTAAAATTATTAAAGGGACAATAACCTCACGATCAGAGCAGACTTTCAACAGGGCATGGAATCGGTGTCCTTAAGATGAACACAGTGGATCTTTTATGCAGCAGCAACTGTAATGTGACCTTATCATGTGGGATATAATTTTCAGTCACTGAATTCATCTAAAACTAGCACACCATTCCCTGTTGATCGTGATGATATTGTCCCTTTAATCGGCAAAGTTCGAAATTTGTTGTGTAACAATTGCCAGATCCTCTTTATATACAAGTTTACTTTATATAGCGCCAATTCTCAAACTACATTACAGTGCCATCTTGATTTTGGAGAAAAAAATGGCTGCAGAGCGTTTGAGGTTAATGGGACGTGCACACAAATATTTCAAAACTCAAAAGTCTTTTATCCTCGTCGCGCCCTGATTGAATTTAATATGACTCCCTCCTCCAATTAATGCAAGATGAAATTAAAATCAATATCACTTTTGGTCACCATCGAAAAACAGTAATCACAGTTTTACATAAAACTTACACTTGATGATGGTAATCAATCATCCCTTGAAATTATTTTTGTCTCTCGGGTGCTATCGTTTAAGTTAACCCATCTACTTTAGCTGAGCTTATAGTTATAGTGGACAAAACCAGTCAACTGACTGTTTTGACTGTTGACCCAGTTAATGTGCGCACAGGGGCATTTTGGACTGGTTTTTACTGGCATTTTGACCATCCTTAACAATACAAGACAATGCTTTTACCAGTCAAAAATGGTCGACTCAATTTGACCTGTAAATGGACACGTAAGGTTTGACAGTGTTCGACATTTTTTTAAGTGCACTAGACTTATACCAAGTATATCAACATTTTGACTGATTTTGGCTGGCCCTTGCAGTCATAGGAGGGTTCCAGTGAAATAATTTCAAATTCCACGTCCGATGGAATCAGTACACGTAATCTGAATGCCAGCCTTTGAAACTCAAAGGCTGGTTTCTATACATAATAACTCTTGAAAATGTGCATTATTTTGTTCATGTATTCTCTCTTAGCAGACTACTTCAACAGACAATGCAGCAATTACAAAAATGGGATTTTGGAGTCTGACTTTATAGCCTATACAATTAAGATATTACAAGGCATAAACAAACCTTCTGAATGTTTTGAATCGTTGTAGGATAACTATATACTGACTGAATTATTTTTTAGAAACTTCTTCAGGGGTCCAGAATGTCGTTAGTGGCCAAAATCCATAATCAAATGGCCGGTAGGCCTAAGTCCGAAGAATTTTATTTTTCCAGACAACAAACTCTGCGTTTTCCTACGGGCGACTTGCACTCCATGCTGGCACCGTTGCGATGGGCTCCTAGCTTCTAGGCTCCGGGCATCGAATAAAATCTTGCCAAGGAAGTTGTTTTTATAAGAGCTCATAATTTTACTTGACTAAGGGGACTGATGATATTTTAGCAGCGTTATTATACTTTCTCGTAGAAACACTATGTTTGAAGAATTACCGTGTTGTGAGATAGAGTGTCTAACGTGAAATTCAACAGAGGTGGATCTCCAGGATTTGGTCATTGCGGCTCCCCCCATCCAAAGTGTTTCCCCAGTATGTATAGTCGTGTGTCACTGTCATTTATAATGTTTCTATCTTCAACCATACATTTAGTTTTTCCTGTGCTCTATCCAATTTGTATCGTTTCATCATTCCTTACATCTGCAGTATAAATACTTAATAGGGCGAACCTGCGCTAATCGCAGTTGGCAACAGAGGGCGCTGTCTCGTGCTTCACTTGAAGTTTCATTTCTTCTCCGTTTCGGTGCTGATATTTGTGATTTTCATAACTAACATTTTGATATTTTCGTGATTGGTAGTTCTCGTGCCGTTATTTCAGTATCACTTACTGGAGGCAGCTATATAGTGATTAGGCATAGTGCTAGTGAACGCGGCATATGAGTGCTACCACTACCAGTGTCAATAACATGACATGGGCAGAGCGCCTGCAAACAGTGAATTTACTCCCTCTGTATATACAGAGGGAGTAAGTTCACTGTGACCTAGCTACTTACGAAAACGAGGCCAGAAATGCAGAAATGGCGACACTCAGACTGCGTTGTCTGCTTGTCATTTTAGCCTTGGAAATCGCCGTTTACGGTAAGTTTTTGTACTCAACTTTTTGTGGCCGTTTGGTGGTAGAGTTGGGCACAAAATCACCGATTCTGGGTAATTTCCATCGTGGTTTTACTTGTGATTTTGTGTAAAATCGAGAGGTTTATTTTGGGTTGTGTTTTCTTGTCAAACACCCATATGTTTGTGCACGTTGTTGATACACAATTTGACGTACACAGTGCCAATGGCAGTTAGCGAGGCAGGTTATTTTCCTGAGACATATTTGCAACTGAGAGAATGTTGCCACCATGTTGGTTTTGTGCGTGAGATTTCAGGAATATATGAGAACCACTACTTATTTATTCATTTTAAAATATGAACCTTCAACTGGACCATCTGTCTTCATCATTTGTGTTATTTATTTTGCTTTTTAATTTGAACTTAGAAAATAGAAGTGGCTGTAACTAAAGGTTTAGGTAATAATTGTTATTAACTTATATTGTAAGGAAGGACACCAGAAATGTTGTTTGTTTAACACATAATTCTAATGGCTATTAGAGAGCTTGCATTCTCCACGCTGTTCGAGGTCAAACAATATGAATGCATTTATGTGTACGTGCGTGAACGTGAGCCAATGAGAGACCTTCTTTTGACATCAGCGAGGGCGTCTTCGAGCCTGTAACTTCATATGTAACCACTCTATTGTTAAGCCTCCATTTGAGATGCCGCAACAATTTCTTTAGGCATTATATGAACAGTGCAACAATAACAGCAGCATTTTAAATAGGCAGATTCACGCAAACCGCCGATGGTGGCGCTATTTTTCATATCCTTTTTTTCTGTCAAAGTTGTGACCCGTCGAAAGTTCGTTGACACGCCCGATAGTACGTGTGAAAATGCATAGGCGCAATATCGCTAGCGCCTGGTTACGCAACGGGAAACCTTTCGTTATGGAAATACAGGCAACTGAATATCGGTAAGTTTTTACGATTTTCTTGTCCAACTTTCATCGTAAAATTCTAATATAAAGGGTAGTCTATGGATGTAGTCACTTCTAGTGTCAATAACTGGATACTACACATCGTGGTTATCTTAATTGGTCAGTCAATGCCAACTGTAACGTTGGCGCAAAAACAGTGCAACTTTTTTGCTCTATCCAGTGATATGACATTTAAAAGCATTGAAGCAACTTCAAATTTTCATGAATCTGCCTATTTTAAATTTGCTGTGGCTAGCGTTCCATGCCTGTAATGTCTAATAAATGCAGTCACTAATCTCTCATACTATTATTGAATATTATTGAATATTATGATATTGCGGACCTCTGTTCAATCACTTACACAAATACATTTGTAACATAAATCTAGCAATAGCAGCAAGCAGACGTAGGCCTAACAATAACAATGTCACTGCTAGCTGTGAACTGTCTGACAATAACGTGACTGATCATGACTGATGTTTTTCCAAAGAAAGACAGAGAAAATGCGTGTCAGGTAGTGCTGGGAGTTACCGGTTAGTTCGCTAACCGTTTAACCAAAACTTTCATGGTTGGTTAACCAGTTAACTGAACGTTGGCAGGTACCCGGCAGCCACACAAACTAGATAGTGTACAAATGTGTACACATTTTCAATGTTTAACCCTCCTATAGGTTTAACACTCAAAGACACTCAAAATTTGTATGTCTCTCTTAACCCATTGACTTTGTGCAGTGCACTCAAATACATTCAAGCACATGTGGCTGTGATAGGAGGTCAAACCCAAAGACACTCAAAATTTGTATGTAACTCCCAACCCATTGACTTTGTGCAGTGCACAAAGGTCAAACCAAAACCACTGACAGTACATACACAGCTCTGTGTGACTCTGTGGTTTGACCTACCAATTGGCAATGCAACCAAAAATACTCAAGTGAGTGTCTGTGAGTGCCGTGCTGACTGGGCCAAATTTCAGCCTGGGCATAGGAGGGTTAATTACCAGTGCAGCAAATAAAAAGAAAGTCTACAACCACAAAAATGAATGGCAATTCTTCAAACGTTGTTGGTGTTTTGTTTTTAAATATTGGTTTTGGTTAGCCGGTCAGCAAATTTCTAAATGGTTAATGCAGTTTAGGTCTGTTAACTGGTTAACCATCCCAGCACTAGTGTCAGACTTGTGACAGTTGTACAAACTTCAAATTTATACAATTTGGGTAATAAATCAATGATTTTCTCTTTTACAGACTAAAAAAGGAGATAACGAAAGGAAAAACCTACAACTTTTCACTCTTTTGTTTGATGTATAATACTATCTTATTGTCTTTCTTAGCATTGTATTTTTTTTTTTAATTGTTTATTCCTGAGGGCTCTGATTGAAAGCATTGTTTACACTTAATCTAGACTACCCTATCCTTCAATGAAATGAATAAAAATTGTGTTATGCAGACAGTTAGACATAATATCTTTGCCTTGGTTTTATTTGATCAATGAGTTATAGTTTTGTGGCTCCCAAATGCCATTGCCACGTCAGGGTTCACACGCAGTTAGAAACAGGGGATTTGAAATAATGGGTAATGCCCATGATTGTGTATTAATTATGGCTACTACTTGTATGAGGTAAAGCCACACAGGGGATTCATGTCTGGTTGACCATCGAGTAAGGACTATTTACTTTCTTTATTGGACCGACACAGTTCAAAAAGAGTGAGCCATGCGTGCGTCATACTAATGCAGGCAAATGTTGATTTACCTTCAATCATTATTAATTAATTAGTTTGTAGCATTTGTAATTACATTTATTTTTAGTGGCCTGACAGTAACTAGTCTAGGTCTCTCAAGGTTTGTTTGATTTGAGTTGGGAGACAGTAGCTGAATACATGAAGTGAGTTGGCCTTTCCTTCTGTCTGCTGGTCAGGGTCGCATTGGTGTCCTTGCCGGCCAATGTGGCGCCAAGCAGCAGGGAGGGAACCAGTCAAGCAATAGTAATTACATGTATGATTGAGGGAGTTCTGTGGATGGGATAGATAATTAGGGACAACGGTTGTTTAGTTTGTAATCAAATAATAATTGTCAATGTATGGAATCTGGCTTGAAATTCAGAAAAGTTTTGAAATGAAGACGGTAGTTGCATACAAAAAATGTACATGGCACAACTTGTAGCATGTGTACATAGTAACAGTATAACATTTGTACCCATTCGGTGACCCTGGTATCTCTTCTAGTTGAATGTTATGTTTAGTTTTAAAAAGTTTTTATTTAAATTCAAAAGAAATTAAAGGGACAATATCGTCACGATTAGAGCCGACTTTCAACAGGGCATGGAATCGATGTTCTAGTTTAAGATGAACACAGCGACTAAACATTATTGGCTCATGACCTTGTCATGCGAGGTATTTTTTTCAGTCACTGAGTTAATATAAAATTAGCACTCTGATTCTATGCCCTGCTGATCGTGACAATATTGTCCTTTTAACTGTGAACTTTGAACCCTACAATTTGTGTGTATCTTGGGCTTATTTTGTTTTGTTTGACAGGGTTTTACAGAAATACTTAATTTACACAGAAATGTAATGAGAAGATAGCCATGTCTAGCTGAACATGTCTGGCTGGTTTCCACAATGTCACAAAAGTGACACATACATACATCAAGGTCATTAGATTTAGTGACCCCCCCTTATCCGCCCATGTTGACTCCAGACTCAGTTGGCGAGTGATTAATATTTCTAGGAAGTTGTAAAGATAATATTGAAGGTAGCTTTTGATCTTTATCATTTTGCTCCCAATGGACGTGGTCCATGCTTTTTGTGAGCATGCATACATGTACATGGCATGTACAGGTTTGTTTGAACTGTCATTTGACCCTTATGTAAAATGGGAATACTGCTTGCAAAGGCACGGGTCTGCCACAATTATGTACATATAGGCAGTGCATAAGCCCGAAAAATAGGGTGTCCAAATGTTACATTAATAATACACTTAGATCTTTATGTAAGACTTGAAGTTTTGCATGGTGAAAGGGATTTAGTAAAGACTGTTTGCGGTGACACCATGTAAAAATTCTCTTGAGTAGAAAATAGTTCTGAAAAGAACCGGTCGGTTACATTTATAATGGTAACTAAAACAGTCCATTTACCTAATTGGGTGTCCAAATAAGTTTTAATGGATAATATTGTTAATTAAAATTCTCTGCTCATCAAGGAATTTTGTGGTGAATTCGGACACTCAAGTGATGATTGCACAGGGAAGCCAACAGTGTTTTACATCAAGGTCAAATATCAGTTAAAATGTGTACATATTACAAAAACAAACAAAAAAGCTTAAGAAAAGCATGGGGTTGAGTATGTATCTTTAATTATACTGTGCACCTGTCGTCATTAGAACCCCCTGCCCCTACCACCATGGGCAAAAGCGGGATGTTTGAACTTGTTCTTTGACAAAAATACTCACACACAGCCTAAAGGTAATTTTATTTCCAGAATTAAGTCTAACCCTTGGGACATAATTTAGCCTCCTAATCCTCTGGTTTGTCCGATCTGTTTTTCTTTCCTTTCCATTTTCCCTATTCATGTTTTCATTTTTAAGTGGCTTTACCAGAGATTTTTGGGACTGTCTAGGATTATAGAAACCAATGTCGAACAATTTAACGAAACCTGCTTACCAAGTCTCAGGCCTATAATTTCTCCAGATTTTTCTTGATTTCAGAATTTTTTTTTACAAATCTCCCTTTGCCTCAAATTTTTCTTGAAAGAAGAAAAGTAGCCAGTATTGTGACCAAACCTCTAGTTTCTTGTTTGTGGGGATGTGGAGAGTCTATTAATCCTCCAATACTAGAGATCCAGAAGGTTCAGTGGGGCTTTGTCTTCCCAGGCTAAAGGTTGACCCAGGCCTGCTACCCATTTTGCAGAATTTTTTTTACTATTGTCAAATCACACCCTTGAAGTCTGTGTGCAACAAACACACAGGACTTTACAATACAGGTATGGTCGGCATATAATTTCTATATTTCCTTCAAGTTTCCCTTAAAACATGCACCTAGAATGACCCGACCCCCCCCCCCACACTCCCCCACTCCCTACTGTATGTTGTTATGGGCCTAACACTCAGTCTGAACCCAAACAATTTCCTTTTAATATTTTAAAATTGCATGCGTAAATTTCGATGCTGTATCATCATGACTTGCTGTTGATTTGTTACAACATTCATGTATACATACTGTATGTATAGTGTACATTTTACAAAATTGATTCAACATAAACATTTATGGTACAGTTTAAAGGTCCAAATGCTTTTGCCACATGTTAAATGGAAGGTACAACATTGCTTACCCGATTGTCAAATTAATTCATTATTATAGTTTACTTGGTGTCAGACTGGTACATGTAACAATTATCCTAAGAAAATTTTCCATTCCAGTGCGTTCATCAAAAAAAAGGAAAATATGTCAAATTTAAAAAAGTTGCTGGTTAACCCTAACTCCCTATGCCCATTTGCTTACACATAACCTGAATACTTCATAACTCCCTAGGCCCATTTGCTTACACATAACCTGAATCCTTCCTAACTCCCTAGGCCCATTTGCTTACACATAACCTGAATCCTTCCTAACTCTCTAGGCCCATTTGCTTGCACATAACCTGAATCCACCAAAATCCTTCAGTAGTAAAGCAAGCACATGACATGTATGCACACATGTGTTTCTAATCTGTGATATATGTACATGGCCAGGGACCCTCCCTGCATGCATGGAGCAATAAACAGTGTCCACTGACCCAAGCACTGACCTTGCAATCACTACAACAAACACGGATGTACATGTACCGTGGAAAGGCAAGTATGCCTAATAACCCCAATCCCCAAAACCTTTCACTTTAGCAAAGAGCATGTAGCACGTAACCTCAATCCTTCAAAATCCTTCACTTTGGCAAACAGGATTTTGGAGGATTTGGGAAGGTTAATTAAAAAAGTTTTTTTTTAAAGCTTTTGTCTTCGGGTTTGTCAAACTGTCAAAGGTTAGTTTATGTTTAAGATATTTATGTATTGACACCAAAAGGGTTGAAATGTACACATGTACTTTTCCAAAATACAATTTTAACACACATTAGTAAATACTGTAAACTTAAAATTTGAACCACCAGCACTATAGCAAACAAACAATAAATTATACTTGTCCAAACATACCCTAATTTCCTCCCGTGGGAACCACTTGGGTGCCAAGATCAAATGAGAAACTTCCCCCTCATACCCATTGGCATTAAGAAATCTTACATATTACTCCTGTGAGAAAACGGGGTTCATTGAACTCCACAATGAAGGCACTGACTGGTCAAGTCACACTCTAACACATCGCGTGTCTCATATTTTTTTTTGGTTGGCACACAGATGTGTTGTTTTTGCCTTTCATGGGCTAAAGGATTGTCAGAAGATTTTATTCTGAAGCTTCCATACCCTGAACTTGCACGTCCATGGGTCAATAGAATAATTGCAGCTCTGTTTTTTAATTTTTTATTTGGAGACCCTCCTACATGTACTATAGCTGAAATTTTCTGGCAAGTAGCTATAGGGGTCAAAATCAGTAAACTGACTGTTTTTGACTGATGAACCAACTGTGCAAACAGGGACATTTTTGACTGGTTTTGACTGTCATTTTGACCCCCCTCAACAATACAAGATACCGTAACATTTTTACCAGTCAAAACTCATTTTGACCTTTAAATGTACTTAATACACGTAAGGTTTGACAGTGTTTGACTTTTAAGAGCACTAGATATATCCTGGCATGTATATCCAAATTTTGATTGATTTTGACCCTTGCAGTCATAGGGGTTTTTCATAACTTATTCAAATCTGTCTTATTGCCACAATGGTCGGATTGTGTCAAAAATTGCTTGTCATTGCACTAGGATAGTCAAAATAGTATAATTACATTATTAGGCAAATCCCCAGAGTCAGATAGTATACAAAATATTTTCAAATCCAATTTTGTTGATCTCGATAAAGTGAGCAGAGAACAAAATATTGTTCTTGCTGATGGATCTTGTTGTTCTAGGCACGCTTCACACTGATGGATGGTGTAGCATTGAGAGCAGGATTTCTAGCCAGTTATTGAAGGAGATTATATGAACCAATGGAAGACCTTTTTTTGACTTCAGGGAGGGTGACCTTTGGACCTGTGACATCATATGCAACCTCTATTACATGTATGATTGTAATACATTGAAAACAAAACTACAATGATAGAACTGTACAACATGTAAACAGGAGCTATGTACAATGTCGCCCTCTGTTGACTAACAATAGCAACATCCTTTTGTTGATAGTATAATACATAATGGATAGTGAAGTGGATGGTCCATGAATACATGTACATGGTACAAAAAGGTAAAATAGATCATTGTTAATATTCAAGATGTGTACAAGAACAAATAATTGGCTACTACATGTGTACTTCTCACTATGGACATCCACTTTAATATGAAGAGAAATTTCCATACCCCATAAACCTCTACTCTGGAGTTGAAAATTGTTAATAAAAGGGAAGGTACAACACTGGTACCTGACAAACAAAATTACAGAACTATTATCTGAAAGCTACCTTGATGTGAAGTCGGTCAAGGTACCAATCATCAGACATGCACCTGACATCATCTTGACCTGAAGCACTCTCATTTCAGAGAGAATAGGAACAAATATGGACATTTACAAAAAGTGTATTTCTGCAAAAAATTGTGAATGGTTGTTCACACTTTTATCGTGATTGTTCAAATGTTCAGTATGTAAAGGTTTTGCTAGCATGACCAATCGCCTGTGAATTGTTTTTCACAGACACTCGGAAAGCACAGAGTATGCAGTGCTATACACACATCGGTGTAGGGCAAAAATTAAATCAACTGTTTACCACCCGACGCAAGAATTTCATCAACCTATAAACATCGCGGAACCTGCTGCTCTATAGGATTCTAGCCGGCCAATCGTCATCGGGCAAGCTCGGTGGTCCAGAGGTTAAGACATCTGCACTAGTAAGCAGGAGGTCGTGGGTTTGAATCCCGCCCGATTTGCTTGTGAAGTTTTTTTCACAGACACTCGGAAAGCACTGAGTATGCAGTGCTATACACATGTCGGTGTAGGGCAAAAATGAAATCATTTGTTCTTTTCTGATATGATTCACACTGATATACGTACATCTGTAATCCCTTACAATGTTTTAATCTTTATTTTCAAGGTTTTCTAATCCAAAGTTTGATGAGACACAAAATGGGATTTTCAGTTAATACCTTGTGTAAGCCCTGCCCTTGGTTTGTTATTCTTGAGGCCATCTTGAACTTGATTCATGTTTTGACTTGGCATTTACCCAGTCATCTCCAACAGTCTGTCTTGGCTGTTGATTGACAGTTCCTGTCCTCTGCTCAGGCTAGACTTTCATCAGTCCCTTTAATAGATGGTTTGACTCATGAAAGAAGAGCCAAAGTTTTAATAAACTTTTCAGGGAATTGACATACATGTATTGTCATCTTGTACATAAATGAACATGTACACAGGTTTTAAGATGAATTTTAGACAGCATGGACATGAAGACGTGCTTAAAAAAGTCTTAGATTTCTACAGAGTATAAATTATATTTTGTTTGAAAAATAGGATGTCCAATTAATGATTATACAATGCCTTTGCACAAAATAAAACGGGGTGTCTAAACCATATTGTTGTCTAATATTATGGCTAGGAAAATTCATACACGATGCCTGCTTGTCTTTATCATTGAATATAATTAACAAAATTACGCATGTTGCATTTTTGTGTACGTAAGTATGTGATGCATATTACATGTTGTTGAATGTTATGCACAACCGAAAGCAACTGCTCGGGCATTTTCCTTCATTAATTTTGTTTAAAATTCTCTGGTCTTGAATTTCAGAAAAACGTTAACTGCTAGACAACAATGCCCAATTTCACAGAGCCGGTAAAGCAGAAATTACTGAATAGCATGTTTATCTGCTTAGTAGAATTAAGCTGAAAACCAGCTGGAAGCAGTATACATTACAAGACAATTTGGCTGGTCACGGATGTTTGCTAAGCAAATATTTTCTCTGCTAGCATGCTTAGCGGCTCCACATTAAATTGGCACCCTGGTCTTGTTACTGAAGAATTCTATTAGACTGGAAAAATTTTTACCAGTGCCAAAAGTTAAAAAAACAGAAGTGTTTTTCGAATTTGTATATAAGTGCACTAGACCGACAATTAAATGGGCTCTGTCCAGTGGGTATTTTGAGCAGTGTTAGGGTGATCATGTGGTGTGTGTAGTAGGCCCCTATTGGCCATTGTTTTATGAATGGAAATTTGTGTCCTTGCATCGTGTAGTTCAATTACTCAGTTCTGGGTTTTATAAAAGAGACATTGAAGGTTTACCCTTAAGTGAAGATTGGGTCTGAGCTGCCACTTTTACAAAAATTCCAGTGGCCTCATACGGTAAGACCACAAGCATTCCCGGCAAGTGATATTGTTTTTTTCATGAGTCATGGCTAGGAAGTGAAGGCGGATCCCCATTTTTTAAGGATCATTTTATGCAACGGAAGCGTGATATATCCCCCTGTGGGAAAAGAACACTTGCAGTTTTAGCTAACAAAAATAGGAGCAGTGCAGTATTGACAGTTTTCTTTTCATAATATTCAATTTAATTTGTGACAAGCTTTGTACTAGTTCTGGGAAGGTTAACTGGTTAATCGACTGAAAAATGCATTAAACCATTTAGAAAATTGCTTAGCATGTAACCAAAACCAATCTTGTTAAAATGTGGCCTTAAATCTTGTTCTTCTAGACCCATCTTGTTCTTTGACGTTTTGATTATTGAACAATCATGGCAGGCAGTTTGTTAATGCTTTTTATTTGAAAAAAGGATTCTGAAATTCATATTGTAGTTTGCTGACGATCTACATTGCTGCTCACAGGTCGTGACATCACAAAATTAGCATTATTATATTTGCAGTGCAAAAACAAAAAACTCATAGACCAGACATTGTAACATCTTTAACATTTTTATTTTTTTAAATTTTGATATGACATCAAAGAATCAACAGATATAAAGTAGTTAAAAACAACTCCCTTGTTGCAACTTTCAAAACAAATATCTTGTCGGAGTTCTTAGAATAATTCGTTTTGATAGCTTTGCTGTGAAAAACGTAAGACATGGTTCAAGGAACATTAATTAAAATATTTTAAGTAAGTTTTACACACGTACATTTACAAGTAATTAAAATGTTGGTCATTTATGATTATTATTTTTTAAATTAAATACCAATTGATGCTATACCATCACTTTAATATTTTGTTATTTCAACAGTGAACACTGGCTCAGATTACCACATTTAATTTCTTTGTTTTACCCTGCACTCTAAACTCGATACGTCTCTCTGCCTTGTAACAAAGGAAACCCTGGGTGATTATTGAAGCAGTTTAATTTAATAACAGTTATGACACATCATTGAGCTGCATCATTAGATCCCAGCGCCGGGCCAATCTCCATCAATAAGCTTGTTTTGCCAACAAAGATGACGAGGTCTTAATTAGTGCAGGGAACACCTGTGGGACTGTTTTTATATGATTAGTGGACCTCCCCCGTGGGTTAGGGTCAAAGAGTGAAATATACCCTAGGGTTGTTAAAATAGATGCATGGATGGGAAGGACAATGCGAAAATTAATTTTAGATCCTGAAGATATATTGTCAAAGCCCCCTATTCGCTCTTCTCAAAAACGAAAACCTAAATCATCATAAACTACATGTACATTTATGAAACTTGTGTTAAGTTGATAATAATATCAAATAGTTTGAAATGCTATTATCTTAGTACTTGAAATGAAATTACACTCCATGTTGGAATTAAAATGAAAACTCTGAAAGCAAATTAATTTGATTTTAGTGACACAAACAAACAAGCTAAAACTTGTTTTTTACTACATACATGTACATGTACATACATGTATGTACGTCTCTTGAATCTTATAAAGTATGGATGCATGAATTTACAGACATTTCACTAATAGTATCGGCTTTAACCGATCTTTTTGGATCCATACACACATGTACATGTATGCACACTTTACAGTATTCCAAAACCTTTCTGTCAGTTGCTTTCTAGGCTGATTTTCCATTTACATAAAACTAATTTAATAACTTATTTAAAAGATTTCAGAAAACAAGCAATAAGCCAGCTGCTAGCAAACATGTCGAGTTAAATCACTTGCACTGCAGTCATGTGAAATTATGCGGGTGGGGGGGGGGGGGGAAATGTCCTTGTCACTTGGTTGCTGTAATAATGGTCAAGGACTGGAGTTTGTTGCCAAATAATTATAATATATTGTGTTGAGAAATCAAATTAATCAAAATTAATAGCAATGACAATGACAGTACAATGTATTGACCTGCACTTGCACAATATATTAGGGTATGCGAGCAGGTGGTCGCTACATCCAAACCATTGGCAATTTCATATGCACTGGAATGTTGCTAACTGTTTCACCCACAATTGCACCTGCCCACAATAATTATTGTCAAACAGTGTAAGGTTGATGATATTTACAGTTGAAGTTGTCTTAATGGCACCCGCCCCATACTTCCCAATTGCCCGAAATCGGTGAGAATGCAACACTATAGTGTTAGGAGGAATCCGTAGAGTTCCACGAACATATTGATTACCTGTCAGCATTTATATCACAATTCACGACTGTCTGCACTGAAAAGCACGCATTTACTGGCGCATCGATCGCTGGGCACAAATCTGCCAGAAAATTTTCATTAGTAACTCAACCTACTTTTATTTGGTGTGGGGAAACTGGTTAGCATCGACGTTTTGAATTGGCGGAGTGGTTTCCGTCCTGGAAGAGTAATACAGGACTGTCGCTGAGTGTGGTAAACGTGATAGCTTCAGGAAACCCGCGCACTATTTGTGAACTAGTTCAGGACTCTAGTAATAATCACCTGGGAAATTGAAGCATCTGCTGATACCGAAGACGCAGCAAATTTTATTGGAGAGGCATACATGTAGATGGCGGCCAATTTGGGGATCTATTGTAACGCTTAATTTGTAAATTGCATAAATCGCTTGGTCCAGCACTTTATTCTAGTACTCCACGCTACAGTAGTCAATCCTGGTACACATGAACATCAAGGACACAAGTTAACCCTAACCCCCTAGGAATTCTGGCTAGGAACCTTCCTGAATCCTCAAATCCATCAGTGCACTTTTGGAAACATGCCCCTATCTTTAAAATGCACCATGCATTTTCGTTGATCTTTTATATTCAGTACTTATGGCTTGTACTTCTTGTCAGGTAGTAATTTTGTCCCATTTGAAGAGGTGAAAGTACCAGTTTCCAACAGTGCTGAATTGTTCCCAAAAAGTGCCCCTTGGAGGATTTTGTAGGATATGGGGTGGTTCTGGTTCTCTCTGCATAAACAGCTTGAATATGGATGTGGGAAATTCCATGGTTACGTTACATTTTTTAGGTATTGGACCCACATCTTAATGCCATAATTTCTTTATTAAATATATTTCACTGATCATATTTTTCACAGTAGTTGCATTATACCCAGTCCTTACTCAACACACAAAAACAATATAAGAAATTTGTTATACATGTAAGTACGCTACATACATGTAAGAGAAAAATTGTGGTTACTCATGTTACATTTTTCGGACACACATAGAAGGTTGCTTTTTCTCTTATATAGTGTGCATGTAACAAATTTCTGAAATTGCTATTTTGTGCTGCGTAAGGTCTGGGTATAATGCAACTACTGTGGACAGAACTGATGAGTGAAATATATATTATGGCATTAAAAGTGGGCCAAAAACCTCAAAAATGTAATGTTCAGTAACCATAGAACTGCCCATGTACATGTAAAAAAAAAAAAAATTAAACAATTTTACCCAATTGTGATTATAAATGCAGGTGAATACTGAATGGAAAAGAAATCACTGGTTTGGGATTAAAACCATAATTGTAAGAATCCATCATGTATTAAAGTCAGTATACACTTTGGGTGAAATGTCTGTGTATCCATCATTATCATGAAATTTGTTCAGTAACCGATCTGTGAAAGTTTCTACTCATTTCACTGTGTCGTTCATGAGAAAATAGTGAAAATGTAAATCAGATTTGTCTCCTTCAGTCATACTAATGTGGAATTTGAAAAATTCAGTTCTAACAATTGTTTTACCAGTTCAATTTTATTGACACCAAAAATATTTCAGGGGATGTTTGATGCCTCATCAAGTTTACATGTGCTATATAATTTTTGTTTATAGATTACTTATGCTACATGTGTATGGTCCCACAGGAATATTTCGATCTTTCTGTCGAAATATATTTCGATTCTTGTGTTTTTTGTTATTTTTAATAATTTCGTCAAAATCTCGTATAAATTTCGACAAAATATCTGTTTTCCGTGAGAAAATTTTTATTTTTGTATTTTCTCGACAATTTCGATTCATTTTCGATTTTATTTCGCCGACTTTCGACTGTTTAGATCATTTCGACTGGCATTTCGACAAAATTCGACTGTTTAGACTGTTCAGATTGATTTCGAATTTGTTTCGATTAATTTTCGATTGTTTTAAAAAAAATTGACAAATGTTCCGATTTATTTCGACTGCAACGATTGTTTAGACTATTTAGATAGTTTAGATTTATTTCAACTGGTTTTCGAACTTTTAGACTGTTAAGACTATTTCGATTTCATTTTCGACAGTTTCGATAAAATGTCGGCAAAATTTCGCTAAATTTGATCGAAACTTTATCGAAAAATATTGGTCAGGTTTAATAATTTTCGATTAATGATTTTTCTTTCGACAAATATCGACAGTTTCGATTTTTTTTAGACTCTAGACTTTTTCGACTTTTCTCGAAAAGTTTTTGTAAAAAATCTAAAATCTTGACGAAACACGATCTAGAGAGTCGAAATCTCTGTGGGACCATAGCATTAGATTACTAACAATGTATAATTGGCTTTTGAGGGTTTACATAGACATCCCCCCCTCCCATAAATAAATCATTGATGAGTTATTCTTCTTCCTATCCTGTTGTATCACACATTAAGCCATTTCTCCCTCATCACCCCCTCCCTTCTCTTTGTCCCTCACATTAAGCTGTCTCACATCCCCCTTTGTCCCCAAATTAGGCCACTTCCTTGACAGCTGATCACATCTTCACTCTGATCCCCCAATATCAAACACACCCTTTTTTTCTTCTCTCATACCACCACCCCCATCTGTCCAGATTTCCCTTTTCTCATAGTGTCCGATCTTGTAGCAGCCAATAGTCAGATTTGTGGATTTAACACAAGGACCAGATGCTGGTATTGTCATAATTTTAACAGGAAAGTATTTGTCATGAGGCCTATCAAGGAACACCCTTTCACCAAGCTGTGACTCTATTGTTGAAGTCTGTGCCAGTAATCCATGCGGCCTTGTGTGTGTTGACAAGGGTGTGAGGACACAGTACAGTTTTTCAGACTAGGTGGAAAGTGACTTATATTGATTTTAGTGTACAAGATGATGTCTCCCTTTATCACTGTGAATATTGCCCAAAATGGAAAGCTGATGGTTATACACATGTATGCGGCCTAGTTGTTGAGGTAAAATATCGAACCGTGAGCACCTGAACATAAATGTTCATTTTATCTAGGGGCAACATGAGATCCACTTTACATACATGTAGGTCACTTTGGAGACCATTCCATTTGTGTACAAGTATTGGATTCTGCAATGTTTGCCTCATCCGTGTTTGCCTCAAGAGACCCACAAAATAGCATTTAAAAAGCGAAACAATTCTTAAAGATAATAGTGTTATTCTAAAACAAAAACAAAAATGGATATCGGATGTAAATGAAAGCGATTTTTCAAACGTGCTTGATTCTGATTGACAGCTGTTCTGGCTAATCGGAGGACTGCACACACCCTCGGTCGTTACATACAATAAATTGTGTGGTCACATGCAATCTGAGGATTAAAGCAGTGGGTCAGCATGTTATTAAAACCCTCCTACTACTACAAGGGTCAAAATCAGTCAAAATGTTGATATACTTGTCAATGTATATACGGTGCACTTAAAAGTCAAATACTGTCAAACCTTATGTGTAGTAAGTACATTTACAGGTCAAAATGAGTCGACCGTTTTTGACTGGTAAAAGCATTGTCTTGTACTGTTGAGAGTGGTCAAAATGACAGTCAAAGCCAGTCAAAAATGCCCCTGTGCGCACATTTGGGTCAACGGTCAAAACAGGCAGTTGACTGGTTTTGACCTCTGTAGCAACTTCCCACTAAAGTGCAGCTATAGTAGGAGGGTTTTAATTTGAGTTTTTAATTTACTGGTACTGATCCTTGACAGATTTTTTTGTTCAATGTCTCCAATGAAAGCATAACTTTCTTAACCCCCAGAAAATAGCAATTCAACATTTAAATCTATTTGTTACTGTCAAATCGCCACAAACACGGGCAATATATCTTTAATGATATATAATTCACCGAGCTAAGAATTTACATTTAAATGTATACACAAACATCGTTTATATGTGCAAAAAACAGTAAATTGTGAGTTTTGAAATGTCCGCTTTATAATAGTTTTCTTATTATTCCTAATTCAGACAAATAGTAAAGCCTTTTTGAAACTATAGCGTCTGATGTGCATGGGGTATGTAGTGAACAAAATGTATGAATAAAGTAGACCATGCAAGAGTTTAAATGACTAATCTTGATAATGAAAAATATGTTTAGGTTGAAATTAAAACTACAGAGCATGTACACATGTACTTTATGTCATAAGATTATCAAATTCAATATTTTAAAGTTTCTTGCCACTTTATTTCAGCTTTTTCCAGAAGGGGGAAGTGATTACACTTGGCGTCTAAGCCCGGGTACTTCAGAAAGCAACCACCTGTTCAAATAATGTCCTTATCTATTAACAGACTTTTCAAATCAGGGGTGCAAAACTTTGCTACCAAGGCAATCACAAATCTCCTGCTTCCCCATCAGTAGGCAGGCATGCGTTGTCCTTATCCATCATCTCATTGTGGCACTGTCTGTTTAAGAGAGACAAACAAAAATAAATTTTAAAAAAATAAATAAAAAAATTTAAAAAAATAAAAACTGTGGTAGCTTGTTCAAATTTAACAGGGGGAGAGCGTGTAATTCCAACAGTATTTGGCTGTGTTTGCTTAGGCGAGGGAAAGTGGAGCTTTTGTCAAGAGGCATGTCAATCTGGCCGGCATTTGCTTTGGTGAAACCCCAAACGAATGGCCAAGATGGAATGCAAACGGGGATGGGAATATACAAGTGTGTTTTATTAGATTGGAGATGTGGAGATTTGGAGGATTTTGCGGATGGTGTTGAACGACTGGGCTCAATCTGGGAGCATGGTAATGCCTTTTTATGATGTTTCCGGGATTAAGTTTCAATGGAGGGATGAGAGCCTGATGACTAACAGCCCGTCTCCTCTCCACACCTTGCCTGTGCAAATGACTCTGGCCGAGACCTACATGCATAATTGGGTGAACTGGAGAGAGTTGCTCTTAGACCCCTTAATCACACTGTGTCCATCTTCATAAGATTCCCTGTACTGTACGCAAGTGCCATAACAGGCACCGATTCTCATAACATTAAATGGGCTGGCCTATTCAGCTTTGTGCTATTAAAGCAATTTGAAAAAGACAACCAGCCAAAATCTGTACATTTTGTATTATACAATTCACTGGTAACTAACACAACCTGTTAAGAAAATGTCACTGCTGAGCAGCCTTTGTTTGCATTACAAAAACTGCTCATTCTGTCTTGATTTCATAATAAAATACATGTATTTTTTCCTTAAATTACCTGTTTCAGATATATGATGTTTCTCTTTCCTTTTTTTCTTCTCTTTTTCAATGTCTCACCATTTTTTCTCAATCTTATTTTCCCAAATTGTTTTCCGTTCACAAAGAATTTGTTTCAAAGGGCCATCTCTCTGTTTTCATGAGTCAGCTGAAATGCTCATATTTTTGTCTCTTTATTTACTTTGTATAATTTGTTTACACATCATGTGCTTCCCTTAATTAACATTTTAAGTGGTTGTTATTTTATTTTGCACATCTTTTTCTTTTTCTCAATTGAACTTTTTTTATCTCCAGGAACTCTCACAATCTCCATTTTTATAAATAATTTCCTTTTCCAATTTGCACGTTTCCCTACAAAACTGACCCTTTTCTTGACTCGCAAACGTGTACACATACATGTACATTTAATAAGCTGAACACACACACACACAGGACCAACAATTGCACTTATTTACTTTGCAATTTGTTTTCTTCATTCGCAAATTAAAATTGTTATCTCCAGAAACTCTGACAATCTCCATTTTTATAAATGATATCCCTTAACATGTGCGTGTTTCCCTACCAAATTTACCCATTTTCCTGACTTAGTGGATGCATGTTTATTAATTGTGCATACTCTGTACATGTACATATGTACTGTACATGCACATGTACCGTACTATAATTTAGATTGTACCAGAACTTTTGCCCATTTTAATTGTAATTCACTCTCTAGTCTACATCTTATCCAATTCACCCACTTGATTTCCTGCTCATTCATCACCGTTATATAACGATCAAACAAGCCAAGTAAATATTGAAAAATGTATAATCGGAAAGAAAATATATTGGGGGGAAATCAAATTTGCCATGTAATTCCAGTTCCCACTGGCTGAAGACCAGCTCTTCAACTGTAAACGACATGCACATCGCTGCTCAGGAAATGTCTTGAAGGAAAGCTGCTGCTCTGGTCCCGCCAACCTCGAATTCCGAAACAATAGCTTAAGTGCCAACCCAGGGAAACTCGATACTGAAATCATATTGGACCTCTTTGCTGAAACTCTTGAGCGAGAGCGCAGGCCGCGGCAAACACATAAGTGCCTGCATGTGTGTGTACAGGAACGGGGCCGTGATAGTAATACGGTAAATGTATGCCGTACTCATAAAACTAGATGGTTTGCCGAATGATTCAGAGGGCAATTTCTCTATATCTTTTTAGAGGGAGCCACTCAGTGCTAATGGAGGAGGGAGATTACAAACCAGAGCAGCTGGCTTGACGGAGCACATGTGCATGTATGATTACCAGTAGCATTTGTGTGCGGATGACAAGAATGCTGTTTTTTTTGGTTTTTTTAACCAGGGTTTCCCCATCATGCCAGGAATCACAATCACGTTTTGTGTAATTAGGGGAAGCATGTGTCCAGTTAACAATATGGAGATGATGGACGAGGCTGGGCTGTAAGTCTTCTTGAGCTCCCCGCTTGACAAAGCACATATGTATAGGGTGTGTTCAAGTGTTGAGAGATTAGTAAGACTACAACTTCATATGTTCTAATGTGTAATTTCTGATGGCATTGTTCTGTAGTCTCATTGTTTTTTTCCGTTCATCTGACTCTAGATAAAGCGTGGATTTGTCCGTCTACTGGTACGTAATGTACTTGGCAGTATTCTTGGGTGTTGAGAGATTGTCTGAAGACAACTCATAGTTTCTGATGGCATTGTTCTGCAGTCTCATTGTTTTTTATCTGACTAAGTGTGGATGTACAAGTACTTAGTAGTATGTTTGTGTGTTGAGAGATTGTCTTAAGATGACTACATTAATAGTTTCTGATGGCATTGTTCTGATGTCTCATTGTTTTTCATCTGACTGGCTCTAGTTACTAAGTGTGGCGATACAAGTACTTACATGTAGTAGTATGGTCAAGTGTTGAGAGATTGTCTTAAGACTACTATACTACTCATAATTTTTTTCTTCTTCATTTCTTAGGCTCTACTGACTGCAGAATGCAACATGTATTCACACTGGACAGTTTACATGAACATCATCTCAATTTTGCCACCTTGAAACCTTAGTATTTTAGTTAAAGTTAAGAAATAAACATATGAATCAGAGCAATCGTGAATCCAATTCTTCTTAAAATGAAAACATTTAAAATAGAAATACCATAGTGTGTGATTGAAGCGTTTCATTTCCCCCCACCCTTTTTTTTGCCTCAAACTATATTTGTATGAATCAAAATCAATTTACATGTACTGCAACACTTAGAGGGTTGTCACTCCTAAACCTCTTGGGATTCTCCCCAGTACATAGCATGATCTTCCCCCACAAGCTTTTTTCCCTGTACTGCATCCCGCTAGCACTGTGTGCGCCTCATTATGTATGTACACATGCCGTGATGCACATGTAAATGTATCCCACGAAAACGGCCACTTGACCGGGTTGGTGTAGCGGCGCAACCCTATCATGGCAAGGTGCAATTTTGAACGGTGACACGGGCCGCCTGGCCGGTCGTCTGCCACGACAATTCCAGATTGGCTTTCAGACTTTAGTATCGGGTGGCTTGTTACACAGTTTAACTTTAGACTGTATAAGTCCCGTGGTGGTGGTCGCTAATTGATTCAGAGCTGAAGGAGGTTTGGGGGTATGGTTGCACATTTCCTCCCCCGTCTCTCGCGAGGCTATTTTCTTTTATCCCTTCCTCCATTGTTTTCTTTTCATTTGGTGCATGTACTTCTAAGTAACTGTGTTTGGGGTATGTTATTATTCCCGTTAGATATTCTAATTTCAAATCATCAGGTTGACTGTTTTCATCTTAGTTTGTTAAAAGGTTGAGTAAAATTACCCTACAGTTTATTGGTATTATAAATTGTTATCTTCTTCTTGAAGTTTTCCTTTTTTTCTTCATGTGATTAATTCTTGTACTACTTACGTGAGCTGTTGGTTGGGTATGACTTCACTCTCTAAATGTTTGAAACTACATGTGGTATATTTAGGGAGGTTATCAAATTCTTAAATTGGGTAAGTGGTAATGCATAGCAGTTGAAAGTTTGTTTTTGGTTATAGAAGCTATACTAAATACTACAGTGTACTTTTTTGTAATTGTTAAAATTTGAATAATGTTTTATTTGTGAGTTGAATTGAGGAAACTGGTATCACCTTTTTGCATGTATGTCTTCATGGAAATCTTATGGACCATAAATTGTCAATGAATTTGATTTGATCCTGTTTATACTAACTTAACTATATACTGCTCTTTGAACAGATTGTCAGACTTGATCTAGATGGACACTTATAACTTGACGGTGGCATAAATCCATTTGTGTCTAAATGAATTACAAAATCACCCGTTAAGGAGGGGAAAAAACTAATGAATATTTATCTAAAAGCTGCAAACCCTGCATGGAATAATATACTGGCCGCGGTGCTGACAATATTTGAAAATGAACTCCGTAATTTTAACCATAAAAGCACAATGGCCGAGGGCTGTCATCATTTAGTAATAAACGTCGTCTTAGACGGAAATGCAACTGAATCCGGTCTCGTACCCGAGGGCCAAATCTGTTTGTGACACTGAGTAGATTTGATGCAATATCTGAAATCACACTGGATTGGCTGCGCCCAGTGTGTGGTTGGCAATTTAGGAAACGGAATCCGTGGCAGCCTAAGTGTGTGTCTCCCGACGGATAGTACCAGATGAGCGACTTCAAAGTACTGCACAGGGAGCTTTTTGTATACATGTCCATAGCATAGCATATGCACCCACAAACACTTCAGACCTGACATTATGGATGATAATGTGTAAAATTCCTACACTTGAGAGTTAAAAAAAAACAGAACATTTCTTGCCTGTTGAAGGTAGAGGGGGTCACTGAATTAATATTTCACAATTTAAGTTGACGTTTTGTTCCATGACTTCTTGTGATTTTATTCTGGTAATTGTCAATGGACTGTATCAATGTACATGTACATGTTCATAATGATCAAAGAACAAAAACACTTTTTTTTGTCCTGATTGGGGGGGGGGGGTGGGGGGTTGGAGAGGAAACCCTGGAATCTGTCTGTCTGAGGTGCTGTCACTTTAATAAATTGAATAAAATAATTTCCCAACTGATATGTATCTTTTGAGTATGAATGCATTTTCAAAATAGCTAATAACATGTGTATGCATGTTACACTGTACCTGGACAGTTACACGCATTTACATGGTGTATCACTGTTTCTTGAAGTAACATGTGTACGCATGTTACATGTACCTGGGTGGTTACACACATGCACATGATGTATCACTGTTTCTTGATGTACATGTAACATGTGTACGCATGTTACCTGTGCGGTTACACGCATGCACATGATGTATCACTGTTTCTTGATGTAACATGTGTATGCATGTGACCTGGCCGGTTACACGCATGCACATGATGTATCACTGTTTCTTGATGTAACGTGTACGCATGTGACCTGGCCGGTTACACGCATGCACATGATGTATCACTGTTTCTTGATGTAACGTGTACGCATGTGACCTGGCCGGTTACACGCATGCACATGATGTATCACTGTTTCTTGATGTAACGTGTACGCATGTGACCTGGCCGGTTACGTGTACATGATGTATCACTGTTTCTTGATGTAACATGTGTACGCATGTTACCTCTGCAGTTACATAGTATGCATGTACATGATGTATCATTGTTTCTTGATGTAACATACATGTATGTACACATATTACCTGGGCGGTTACATGCATGTACATGATGTATCACGATACCCGGCACAGCCCTAATGTACATTGTATCACTGTTTCTTGATGTAATGTTACCTGGGTGGTTATGTATGTACATGTAGTACTTGTATCACTGTTTCTTGATGTAACATGTGTATGCATGTTATGTAGTGTCACTGTTTCTTGGTACCTGTAGTTCCGACTCCAAAGCCCCCAAAATATCAAAAATACCTTCTCCGAAACCACTCATTCCCAATCATCGACCTCTTTTGTTTGAAGGGGGTATCATTGCACTGTGGCTGTGCCCCAGACGATCCCAATTAGACATTTTCTGTCATCACGACCAATATTCTATTCCCACTTGTGGCATCTCTCTAGAGGCATATTATGAGTAATACACTGCTACCTGAAACACCTCTGTAATATTAATCGAACCCTCGCCTGATATTAATTGGACTCGAGTTTCACAGGAACAAAGACTTTCATGAATGGACGATGGATATTATGAGATTATATATACATTATACATGTAACGAGGTCGGTCAGGGTCTAACAAGGCCCATGCTGTACTTGTTTTACTTTTCTTCTTTAATTCTCTCGCTCAAAATTAAATGATGCATTGGATCTTTCTTTGTGTACATGTGTAGCAATACTTTGCAAGTATCCTTAATTTTATTAATTTATTCAAAAGCAAAACTGAACCACTCTGTTCTCAATTTAACTGAGGTACTTAAGGCCGGTTTATACTTCACGCGAGAGCGCAAGCGAAGCGAAATTCATGACGTCGACAGTGGTTCATGGTAGCGAAGGATCGCAAAAGTTGAACACATTTCAACTTTCGCGAATCATTCTCCGCGAATTTGATGACATAATTTGTGTACTTTGAACAGTTCACTGTCTTTATGAGGGTATAATTTTCTCTTGTGTGCCTTTTTTCATTTCAATTATTTACATTATTATTTATGTACATACATTAAGACTTCATTGAAAATATGGTTGTGAATATATGTACATATAGTTCAGGTTGAATGGTTAAACGATAAATTAAATTTAATTTAATGACAGTTAAAGTTGAAATACATATTTATAATAAATTTATTAAAATTGATTTAATCTGACTGATTGAAAGAATCAGACGGTGTTCTACATTCTAATTTACATGTAAATAGTTTGATCCCGGGTTTTGAGAATAGGAGGGTTAATCTACATGTCTGCTGTCAGAGCAGAGCAGAATAACATAACAAGTACCGTAATTTCCTGCGTATAAGACGCTCGGTGTATAAGGCGCATTACCCCAGAATCGGGGGAATGTGATTAAAGTGTCAACGTACAAGGCGCACCATAAGGCGCACCATGACCGCTCAGTAGTGCAGTGCATGCCAGAAGCGCTATAGCACGACCATGCCGCCGCCGCCACCACCACCACCACGCCGTCAGACTAGGAAAGTAGTCTGGTTGCGCCCAAGTGATCCCGCGGTGTTGTGCGTAATACACTGATTAATAATCGAGGTGAAAAACAGACACGGCAAAAGTTGACAACCTTGCACACATCGCGCCAGAGACTTAGTCATTAGAAAGCGTTGTAGATAAAATGTGCGATCGTGTGCGATGTTGGGCATGCTATTTTAGAAACAGGGAATTCTGCTTTTGGTACGTCACACACGGTGAGGTCTTTCGTGAGTATTATTTACGGTGAATGAATGCATGAAAATCTTGCGCTAACGACCTTCATTGGAAAACACGGCCGCTTTGTTAGGTTGAGGTCCACCGAAAGTTACACAAGCGGTAATCATCACTTTGATCTCAAGCGACACCAGATAAGGCGCACCGTTAGATAAGACAGTGACGTTTTCGTACCTTTGAAAGTCAGATAAGCCGCGTCTTATACGCAGGAAATTACGGTACACATAATGCATGCTACACAAGAATGTAGGATCGGATAGCTTTAAAAACTTACAGAAAAACATGTCTAAAAAATTTAACTACATGTAGTATCAAACTCATTAGTACATGTACATGTCCTAAAGAAACTAATGTTCAAGTCCTTCATTACTGAAAAATAAGTCTTACATTTGTACGTTGAGACGATCGCTAGAAATTTGTTAGCACCATACATGTATGTAGATGTTGGGGATTGTTGAACATTGTATCGCTACCACTCAATCTCATTCCCACCAGTGTGTCAGCTCATAGAGCAAGGACGCTCAGCTCAACACTATTCACCATTCTAGACCTGTCCGTAAGTATACTCGATCAGGCCATGGTCTCCGGTCCCTGTTGTGATAGCAGGTTGGATTCACGTTCTTTCCTAGGAAATGATATACCGTATACCAGACAGGCAATGATGGATACAAAAACAAATGGTATCATCTTGCAGAAAAGTAGTGCACGTACATTGTTTGTGTTCCATTTTCTCTGTGGTTGCATGCAGTATTTAAAACAATTTGACATTTATTCGTATTCATTCCTAATGTGTTTGAGATGTCAATAGAAGAGGAGCCAACGCTACACGTATCAATACATAAGGGTATTTTATTAGAAAATACCATTTAATTCAGTGGTAACAAAGAATGCAGAGTATGAATTCCCCGGGTGGCTATTTACGTGATTTGATACAAACTATTCTAGAATTGGTGAGGGGGCGATGTCACCCTGGACAATAACGACTGACCTATATCTGTCAGCTGAAAAACACCTCATGCTAATGCAGGGGCCAAGCTAGTAGCAGCAAGGGGGTTGTGTAAGAGGAACCAAAATAAGGTTAACTGCCATCTGTGTTCCCATTGCCATGCCAACACCGTAGCAACAGGGAGGGGAAAAAAACTAAAATGAGGTTAACAGCCACCTGAATCGGCAAACCTTAGGCAAAACAATTAGGGAATACGTGCTGCGTGGTTTGTTAGTAATTGTCCCTTTCAGTGCCAACAGCACTTACTGCACACACTCTGTGTGCCCAACCGATATTGACGGTATTGATCAGTATCGATTAGGGTGGAACAACTGCCACTTTTCGTGCACGGCAAATGTCGCCTCCCTGGATCTTGATTTTGTCTTCTCTTTAACTGTTGTTTTTTCTCTGTCGTGGTATCCAAGGGGGAGAGTTTCCCCAGTAACACCATATCGCTGTCTTCCCAGTTAACCCTTTGATATTTTGCTCGGATGAAAACTGATAAACTATACCATTCTAACACGACACCAAAGGGACATCGCTGATTTGATTTAGGTCAGTGCTGGTTCCTGACCAATCACATAATGACGCAGTTATCATGCGTAATGAGAAAGTCCCCGAGGACAATTTGACATTTGAGAAAAGAATTACCAGAGCGGCGATATCTTTTTGTGGCAAGACAAAGCTCATTTACATATTTGTACTCTTTATTTTATACACTGTGTCTACATTGTAACATGTGTGCACTGTACTCACAGTGCATATAACATGTATGTTACATTACACATACATGTACAAACTTACATAAAGTTGTATACGTGTAGTTGATACATGTTCATTGATGACTTACATGTATAAAGGGGTAAATGGGGACATTTTATGTGCGCCCGTCCCCCATTGGTTATAAATGCATAAATTTACAATTTACAAATTCCAATTTTCCTTGTTGAATGAAAGGTGGAGAATATACTTTAAAAGGTCACATTTCCCAAAATATTTTTCATAAATTCATATGTCAACTTGATTACTGATAAACCATGCTTTGGGCAATTATCCCTAACCCCCCCTACAGGCATTTCACAGGTACCCTGCTCAATGCAACAAAATGCAACAACAGAAAAGTGTGCAGCCTGCTCAGTGCAACAAGATCTACCAGCTAGAATAATGGTTCTTTTGTTCTTTGCTGAGGGCAACAAGATGCAACAACATTTGTTGCATCTTGTTGCATCTTGTTGCATCTTGTTGCATCTTGTTGCATCTTGTTGCATCTTGTTGCATCTTGTTGCATTGAGCATGGTTAGGGTTAATATGTGAAAATAGCAACTTTCAAATTAAAAAAAAACATTGCTGGTGAAGTACATGTACTGTATATTTATCCTTATAAATAGTAACAAATAAGTTATGGATGAATTTTTTAATACTTCATCTGTACACAACTGTCTAACAGTTGACCCAGGGGATGTGGTCATTTTGGAGGAAATCTACCAGACGTGACTCAGTTACAAATGTACACACATTGAACAGCCAAGACTAAAAACCTGTCATAACTTGATATGGATGGAAACAAAGACCGGGATTTGAACTAAAATCCTGTTTCCGACCTACATATTTTACATTTTGACAAAGATATTATTCATGGACTGAGGTTTTTAAATGATGTCCTCTTTAAAATAATGGTGCCAAAGTGAAAAAATAAATAAATAAATAAACAAATATTAAATTTAAAATCTCCACAAATGTGTACAAACAGAAACCTGTAAAGAAATTGTGGTGTCCTTATTACATGTATCTGTCCTTGGTAATTATCCTTAAGTAAATAACAGCTTAAGTTTTTGTTTGGCTTCAAAAAATCTCTAAAAACATTTGAGATATTTGTAAAACTAGAAACCTGTAAAGAAATTTGGGTGGCCTTAGTATCTGTCCTTGGTAATTATCCCTGTGAAATACCAGCTTAAGTTTTCTTTTGTTCGGCTTCACCAGCGTGAAATGTGTTTTCCTCACCTCTATTGGCCTCTTTGCCACGCCTCGCAGATCAAGACCCCAAATTCTGCCCACTGTTTGGTGCTTTTCAGATATTTTCCACCAATTCTGTTCCCCTGGTTCCCATTAGTTGGGTCATTAGAATCGACCGAAATTGCCTTGGGGTTGAAAATCCCCAACCGTAAGTTTAGGAACATTTAAGGATTTAGTCGGGGGTTCCCTGTTTTATTTTTCAACCCTTTTCACTATGTTAGGTTGATAACCTGAAATAATACGTTAAAAAGCCTCCAGGGAAGATCAGAAACAGTGCACCAAAAATAACAACACCAAGTTTTTCTCACTTTGCAAAGATATCCTTTCATCTTTTTTCCACAGTGCTGTTCAAAATTTCCTCAAGTACATGCAGTTCATGTAGTACTATAACGGAGAAAAATATACTTTAAATTACTTATCATCTTTTATTGAAAGAGTCGTTGATGTCACAGCATAAGAATATTAACATACTTTTATTATTATTTGTAAAAGACACAAAAATGCTTAACCCTTGGAATAGTTTGATCCCTCAAAACCCTTTGACAAAGGGTTTTAAAAATAGGAAGGTTTTAACTTGGGATTCATACTAACAGATGTACAGTGTATTGTACATATGTACATGTATCTAGTGAAGTTCATAAAAAAATGATGTCCTTTTTAAAAGTCAATACAGGGGCAGTATACAGAGTATAATTTTTGCATACAAACACATTTATAAGCAGTACAAACACACAAAAGTACTGTCTCTGTGTTGTAGCAGAGGATTACAATATTCAGGGGGGAAAAAATCACAGTTTGAAACTGCCCTTCTCTTATTTGGACAAGTGCTGATGCATCTCAAGGGCCTATCTGGTTACCATGGAAACTGGCTAAAATGCTGCAGGTTAAAAGCATTTTTTAGCATTTTGAGAAGGGGGAAAAAGTGGGGAAATGGAATATAGAGTGTAGTGTGTGGGTATTGAATACATGCATGTTCATACCCTAACGATTGTGAGATGCATTTACATTGGTTAGAAAGACAAAGACAAGAAAAAAAACCTGAATGGCAGTGGACTTTGTATCCCACACAGAGACCTAGATTTTATAAATCAGGAAAACATACATGTATCATGTAGATCATAGTATGGCAATTTGGGACATCTACATGTAGCTGGTTAGTCCATTTATTTATAGCAGTTGTTGTTCTAATTAGCAAAAATTCCCCGTTTCCAATATAAAGCGCTTGGCTTGAGATATCATTCCCACGTGAATGTGGTTAGCAGTAGATTTTAAGCCCAGCAGCAATTGTGTAGAAGCGGCGATCCTTGATGTTCCAAACAAAACATCAAAAGTACTTGGTCTCGCAAATGTAGAAAACAGATGTCATAAACATCCTAGATGCAAACGGGGGATCGGCTGGTACCGATGATCGCTGGTCTGGTCACGGATTTTCATCTGTAGGAACTTGGCCTCATTGTGACCTCAGGAGCACTCTGCATATGTGAAAAGTATGCTCATTTATACACCCAATCTCTGAAGGTTTCTCCCTCCAGGGCTTTCAAGACAAAACTCCTTTCAAATCAGCTAACCCAGCTACGTAGGTATTGTGCATATTAGGTTGGTGGGGTTGAGGGCTAGTTGTGAACATATCGAATAAGGCCTTTGTCATGATTATCAAAGGCCCGGGTAAGTAGAAAATCTTCTTAAGTTTCCTCTGTCTGCGATATAAAACGGATTGCCGACAGAACTTGAGGAAGCAGATATTGTGTTGCTTCACAAAAGGAAAGCGAAGAGAATATTATTTTTTTTATTCTTTATGATTTGTTGTCTGAAGGTAAGCTGTACTTTTTCCCTGATAGGACAGAATTTGAGGAATTCATTGGCATACATGTTCAGTACATGTCATACTGTATTCATTAGGAAATCAAAACTCATTCCAGTACTTTTTTCTGGATAAATATGACATTTACAGTTCTGTCAAGCTTCATTTCATATTGGATAGATTATCTGAATCATTTCCTTAAAGATAAGGTTAAGTATTGGTAATTCATGCATGTAAATAAGAAAATGATCAAACTGTAATGTGAAACGTATGTGTACTTGATGTTTAAGCCAATGGTACATGTAGTATCAATTACCCCTAGAAATAATTTTGTCTGGGGCACTTTTATTTTTAAGAAAAACTATATTTTTGGCAGTTTGAATTTAGGATAGAGTACTCTTCCTAAATTCCACATAAGAATGAATACATTTTCACTGTTTGTCAGGTTAAAGGGACAGTATTGTCATGATCAACAGGACATGGAACCCTAACCACCCTATATCCTCCAAAATCCTCCAAGGGGAACTTTTTTGGGGAAAATTCAGCACTGTTGGAAATGGGGCAAAATTACTACCTGGCAAGGAGTACAGACCATAAGTGCTGAATATGAAAGATCAACAAAAATGCATGGTGCATTTTGAAGATATGGTCATGTTTCCAAAAGTGCACTGGAGGATTTTGGAGGATTCAGGAAGGTTCCTAGCCAGAATACCTAGGGAGTTTTAATCATGAAAAATGTATGCATTAGATGCACGTATAAATACTTGAATGTACATGTAAGTACTCGGAGTTTAAATCTTCTGAATCCAACTGTTTTTGCTAATTGCAATTTGCAATTTACATTTCGATATTAATGGGGTGGCTTCTTTGAAATTGGCTTGTTGTACAGGAATCCTCTTTGAGGAGTCCTCATCGCTGATGTGGCCTCATCGTAGAGGTAGCATCTTTGTTGAGGTGGCCACAGTAGCAGGTTTGACTGGACTTTTTGTAATTACATGTACACATGCATTGTACAATTGATGAATACAGTATATAATTCTATGGATCAGCTGTTTCCCAATCCTATCCTTGACCCAACCTGTAGCTTTTAATTTGCATGGTATTATATCTTAGTTTTGATGAAGGACGGCATGCAGGTGGAAAAAAAAAATAAGTTACTGGTATCATAACATTTTGCTTTTGTTGGGTTGACACATATTAAGTTTGACCTGGTTTTTCAAATAAAGTTGTGTTTTTCTACGTAGACAAGATGTTACAATGTATGACAAACAAACGTATTAAAAAACGGCATAAAATACTGGTACGTCATACATGTAAATCATCATCTAAAAAGTAGATTTGCAATTAAATTGCTATGATTATGGATTATTACAATTTGAATAGGTTCTTTGTACTTTTATCAAGTATAATTTTATTTTTTAAATCGGTTTTCTTTTGAACTGTGACTTCTTAAAGTGGTGTTTTGCATTACATTATATGTGTAGTTATATTACATGTGTGTGTGTGGGTAGGCCTTCGTGGGGTTGTGGGGACTTATAAGAAAAGGGTAGGCCATGACACCGTATCTGTGGGGACATTTTCATGTCCCCATAGCATTTTTGGTCCTCACAACTGTGTCTAATAGCGAGTGTATATCCCCACAATTACGGAAAAGACTGTGTGTGTGTGTGTGTGTGTGTGTTCGAGCACTGGCCGCGTTATGGGGGCAGAGAACAAAAGAGGGATCCGGAATTACTTAGCTGTGGGGACATTTTGTGTGTCCCCACAACGTTTTTAATCCCCAAAATCCTTTGTATTTTGTCCCCACAACGCCCCGTGCGGGAATATGTGTGTGTGAACGTACACACCATTCGTTGTGGGGTCCAAAACACAATAGAACAATTGGACCCCACAAGGTAACTATAGAAAATCTTGTACCCAACAGGAGAATTATAAGGAAAAGGGATAATAGAACGAACAAAGAAATACCCCACAAATCAATGTGCGTGAGGGTGTGTGAACGTACACACCATTCGTTGTGGGGTCCAAAACACAATAGAACAATTGGACCCCACAAGGTAACTATAGAAAATCTTGTACCCCACAGGAGAATTATAAGGAAAAGGGATAATAGAACGAACAAAGGAATACCCCACAAATCAATGTGCGTGAGGGTGTGTGTGTGTGTGTGTGGGTAGGCATTGGCAAGGTTGTGGGGACTTATAACAAAAGGGAAGGCAAGAACGCCGTATCTGTGGGGACATTTTCATGTCCCCATAGCATTTTCGGTCCCCACAACTGTGTCTAATAGCGAGTGTATATCCCCACAATTACGGTGCGTGACTGAGTGTGTGTGTGTGTGTGTGTGTGGGGGGGGGGGGGGTGTTTTTAACCATCGTTTGATACCCATATTCATGCATGCATTAAATTCATTTTTTCTCTCATAAAACACCTATCAGCAACCATGCATCCACCTGAAATGTAGAAGTGTACCCGGCTTTTGTTGCGGCCAAACTGCCAATTAAATGTTCCTTTCAGGGAGTTAAAAATTTGCACCTGGCTGGTTGCTGGAGGCCTGTTTATTTACCGGGTCCTGGGTAAGATCCCCATGAAGGTGGAGATCAGAATCTGCCAATCATATACCTTGTTAATTATCCAGGCCAAGGTTGAGTCTCTTGACCTTACAGAAATGGCTACTAAAAACCAGACAAAACTTACATTTCATTTTTTTTTTTTTTTTTTAATTTTTTTTATATGTTTTTTTTTGTGTGGCTTTTTAAGGAGTACTTTTGGTGATTTTATGACTTTAAAATTGCATTGTCCCAACAGGCCAGTATCGTGTTCTAATTCTATTTCTCGTGCACGTCCTGCACCCCCTTTCCTTTCACTGCAGCAAGTGGCTTTAAGTGATAATTGAAAGTGACAGAGAAAGAGTTGTCTGTGATTCATCTATTGCGATCAGGTTTATCACTATGTCAGTTGCTGTCCAGATTGATGGGGGCGCTGAGTATGCTCTGTATATGAAGCTTCTTTTTTTTTTTCGCTGTACAGTCAGACCTGGGTTTAGTGGACACCCATTGATAACATCGCACCGTCAAACCTGTGTATAGTGGACACCCAATTACTATTGGTAATCACAAAAACTTACTATACTAGTAGAAAATATCCCCGTCTGACATGCGATCATTTTAGTAAAATCAGTCCAATAATATCCCGACTTAAATTTTGACTTCATGAGCAGAAAAATTCGGAATGCATTCTTGTTAAATTCCTTAACAATACAACGAAATAACCTTAAACTTTCACAGATTGGTTACAAACATTTTCGGTACAGTACATGTACATGTACACTTGAACCTGAACAAGTAACGTCTTTGACTCTGATAAATTTTGATGTGTGGATTTTACAGAATGTCTTTTACTTATATACATGTAGGTAAAAAAAATACCATTTTAAAGATGGATCCAGAAAAAGACAAGGTCAAAGAACATGTGCACGGAAGAACATTCATTGCAAAATCACTTTGGTAACTGTTTTTTATTTGATTTAGAAGTTTTTGATGTAAATTTGAAATGCGAAAGAAATATTTTCAAGCACAGCCGATTTCTCTAATGTACGATGAAGAATCATGTACATGCATGCATGAGTATTAATTTCTACTTTGCTCTGTGGTCAGATACATGTTGAGTCTTCATTATGTGTGTCGGTGACTGCTCATAGGCACTGAGTTGTGTATGCACACTGTATTGCCCCATGTACATTGAACGTGTACATCGTGAGTGTACATGTACATGTGTGCCAGTCCAGCTTGTGCCCACCGTGAACGTGGTTATAAGTGCTGGAAAAAGTGTAAATGGCTTGCACATGTATAACAAGTTTGGAATTAAAACATGCGCGTGTGCATCACCCCGCTCTGAAGTGAATAAGTGCCTGGCCTGGCCACTGCTCAACTTGTAACGTCACCTACACAGGAAATTGTTTGGCATGATTTTTATTTTTGCCCTGCCCCCGGCCATAGCATATTGCTTGATTATAATGCAGTGCATTTAGGCGTTAATGGAAGAAAAATGTGCTGAATAAGGCCACCAGGTCAGGGTGTTAAGTGCGTCGTCGTTCGGGGATGGATTGAGTTTTGATTTTGTGTTTGCAAATTGGAAGTCGGAGACAAGGGGTGGTTGTGTGAATGACAGCGAATCCGCTGACAGGTGTCTTCTGAGAAGGGAACGTCTGAAAGGAAAGAGACAGAGATTTGCTGAATTACTAAACGCAGTAAACCGATGTTGATTTCGTTCGCGTGCTTTTGATCATTGTCAGAAACAGTTTCCGGAAGGTAAGGAATGACATGTACATTGTACATGAACATCTGCTGTTCAAATATTGTTTTTAAATTAAAATAATTGAATGAAAACAAATGTTGACAGTATGTAATGTATATATGTATGTTTTATGTGATGTGAATACTACAGTGTATGAGTAATTAGCTTTATGTGAAACAATGACATGCCATTTTATGATATAATGCACTTAATGCTGTAGTCTTACTGGTACATGTAATTTTACAGTGTTGCTTCACTTGTGCAAATCTTACACTGTATCTTACATGTAAAACACTTCCTACAGACTATTTCAACTTGCCTTTTATTTCCCCCCATCTCACCCCTACACAAATAACTTCCACTGTGTCAGTGCCCAAGGCCCTACTGGGTTTTCTTCCAAAACAACTTTTGTTGAGCATTTTTTAGCTGCTTTCCCAACATTTTCATAAGGCCAGACCCTAAAGAAAACACTTTTTTCTGTGACGGCAGGATCGCACAAATGTCAACATCTCCACACCCTAGCTTTCCAATCCATACCCCAAAACTGTGTATGTGTTGAGGTTCTGTATTGTGGGTCTCACAGGTGCATGGACAATGCCTTCCCTGACCCCCTTGAGGGGTAACGAAACCCTCCCGTGTTTCAAGACACTGGGTGCTGAGTAAACAAGATAGGGGTGCATGTATGGCTGATCCTGTGTCTCCCTGCCTTTTTTTTTCGTTTTTTTTTTTTTTTTTTTGTGCTCAGTGAGAAAAACCTGACATGAACAATATAATTGGCTTAACCTTAAAAAAATCTATTGGAATTTGTGTGGTAGCGGGATTACCTGAAACTATAGCTGTACACACGTATGCTGCTTACAACTTTGTACATTTAGGTTAATAAATGGGTAATTTAATATTTCCATGTATTTTTCCCTCTCAGTTTTTTTTTCTTTGTTTACTCTTAGTCTTAGTTTGTGCGCAATGAATGTAGGTTTAACCCACTTTGGTTTTGGAAAGTGACCACGTTTGGTTGTTGGTGATAATGCATACAAAAGGAAAATTGGATCAAGCTTGTCTTTTATTGCCATCCGGAAAGGAGTCCACCTCTCCGTTGTGGCCAGCTGTTGATGGTCCCAGGGAAATGCTTACATTGTATGATGAAATCCTTGATAGTGTGGCCACTTTTGATCAGTCTCTGAAGGGACCACTACACACCAATTGAAAGTAGAACATGGGAGATTTCCAATTTGAAATTTTAAACTCTCAATGAAATTTTATTTTGTGTCAACTCCTAAATGTTTTTTTTTTTTAATTACTTAGTAATCAGCACAATTATTACATTCTGTTGTTGGTGATATTCTTCTGAAATTTAAGCAATATTTAATTTTTTGTACCAGTGGGATTCTTTCCCTGTTACGATCTTACAATGTGTATCAAATTAATCAGTTATTTTTCCAGTGTTCCTTCAAATTTAGTAACATGTACTAGTTTAAAAAAATAATTGATATTGGTTAGGTTATTTTGTCTTCAAGTCTGAGTCACCGAAATGTCCCATTCCGAGTCGTTGTACATTGTGATGCGAGTCCAAGTCCAAGTCACTAAGTACTGGACTCAAGTTGGAGTATTACGAGTCATACAAACCATGAATTAGTGCATTTGAACATCATTAAGCTTACAGATCACATTCAAGAAGGTAGCATCGTGCCCTGTAGGTTGATCGTGATCAATTCATGACAATGTATCTCCCTTGAAAAAAATACCCCAAAATATGTATTCATTACAAAATGTTCACAAGCGAAATTCCATCTGACCTATTTCGTGTTATCCCACAGTGCATTCCCAGACAAGTGATGATAATAATTAAAGGCAGATGCCAGAACTGATAATGTTTCCCGCATTGGGAATATCCCGACAGAAGAACCGTAACACAATACCTCCAACGGCACTTAAATCAGGAGCGGCGATCTGTGCTTCAATCGCTTGGACCGTACGTTTAGCTCTGGTGCGTGACAAATGGCTACGTTTCCTGCCTATTTTACATCGGCGGAGAAAAATATTAACTGTAATAAGTCATAAGTGATATGCAGACCTGGTGATATTAATAACTTTTGTACAATTCAACTGACAGGTAATTTTCTCTCAGTCAGCAATTTCACGGAGTTGTTAATTTGGTGAGATGTTCAACTATATAAAACATCATTGATAAGTTATTTGTTGTGATATTAGATTGTCATCACAAGCAGTTTGAATTATGTGGCCAATTCAATGTTGAGATAACGACATAAAACAGTTTGTACATAAACATTTAAAATGTGTTTTTTTCAACATAATTCCTTTTTCTCTAAGATGAAAGCACTTCAGACGCATTTTTGGTTTTCATGGTGATTGATACAATGTTTGTACCAACTTTATACCAAGTACATATATTCTACTTTTAGATAATTATTTGTTAACTCAATTATCTGGTACATGTAATTACCAATGTTCCTTTCCTTTTAAATGTTTTGCAATGTACTGATTCATGATGGTGACGTATCTACATTGTACATTGTACAGTAGCGATCACAAGATGTACAATGTATGTTACTGTAGCATTTGTAATGGATTTGTAGGAGAATATGCAGGACTCCAATTTCAGGAAAAAAACTACTTGATGACATGGCTAGAAAATAATAATTTTACTATACCAAATGTTTTTTTTTTTCACAAGACCAGTGCCAAGAACAAGAAAAACACATTTGATTGTCTTTTTCATATCATTCTTGAGCGATTTTATATCAAGAAAAACCATTAAACCGCCAGACTAGTTACATGTCAAAGAGTCCACTAAACTGATTCTTGAATAAGTGGACTCAGTCCAGCGATACGTATTTCAAGCCCTGATAGATATTAATTTATACAGGCCTTGACCTTAAGGGCATGGCCACTTTGGCCTTGGCTGCATCAAAATTCCAAGGCCAACTAAGAGGGCATTATGGCCAACTCGGAGGGGCACCATGGCAGTGGCCGTGGTTAAGATCGAGGCCTTCTTATATAATTATTTCATATTTTGAAAGAAACGAAGGAACAACAATAATACTAGGTACTATGTATACAGTGTAACATAAATGTATAAAGCCTGTAAATTCACTAGTGACATGAATCATACAATGTAACCGGGTGGTAATTTTTATTAGTCCATGGGGTTGATTTGTATAATTATTTTCCTCAAACGATTCAACATCTGAGACCTTGGCTCCAATCTCCTCCTTCCTCAGTATACATGTACACGTATGCTGAGGCACTAGCTATCCCCTTCTACCATACTTCCCCCCCCCCCCATACTCTCTCCCCCCCTCCCTTCCCTTTCGTTCCAAGCCACTTAAGACTCCCCTGTAGATTTCTTATTCTGGAATCATGCCTGCAGGGCTGGGTCTTCTTCGGGTATTAAAATAGTCGATAATGTACACCACATGCTCCAAAATCTTTCTGTCATTTTCTCTCTTCTCTTCATTTTCCTAATGTACCTGTCGGTAGAATTTGTTGGTTCGGGCTGAAAATGGTTACTTTTACACTGTGTATCTACATGTATTAACCCTCCTACTACTACAAGGGTCAAAATCAGTCAAAATTTCTAAGTTCATGCCAGTGTATATCTACAGCACTTACAGGTCAAATACTGTCAAACCTAATGTGTAGCAAGTACATCAATCAGTCAAAAACAGTTGACTGTTTTTGACTGGTAGTGGTAAAAGCATTATCATGCAATGTTGAAGGTGGTCAAGATGAGTTGACCATTTTCGACTGGTAAAGGCACTTTGGTCAAAATGAGGCGACTGTTTTTAATTGGTACATATAATGTGGATGGTAGTCAAAATGAGTCAGCGTTTTGGACTGATATAAGCACTATGGTCAAAATAAATTAATTTATCAGTCAAAACAAGTCATTGACTCCTAGCCTAAGTGGCCCTGCATTGATTTATCAGTCAAAAACTGGCAGCCTTCAGCACCCCTATCATTGTTTGTTCAGTCAAAACAAGTCAGTGATCCCCTGAAGCTTATAATGATCTTATCAGTCACCAGCAGTCATAGCACAGTGTGAGGCAGCTACCCAAATGGTCAAAACAAGTCACCAGTGCCCATGTGTGCACAGTTGATTCAACAGTCAAAAACGGTCAATTGACTGATTTTGACCACTATAGCAACTTCCCACTAAAGTGCACCTAGAGTAGGAGGGTTAAGGTATAAACGTGTATGTTTTATTTCCTTTTTAATACATTTCGTGTCGAGGTGTATGTGCATGATACACTCACTGGCCATAAGTATTGCAACATTGAAATTCACACCAAAGTTCAGTTTGGAGAACTGTGTTACAATAATTTATTTTATTTTATTTAATACACTACTTAAGACTTCTTGAAAGTGCCTGTGTTTTGCAGTCAATGTTCTTTTTTACTGTTCTTGCTCGGAAACAAAGTCCTTCAATACTTTGTCGGGTAACCACGTGACCTGATAATTACGGCCATCCGTCTAGGCAATGTCTTGTACAAATTCATGTTGCAATACTTTTGGCCAGTGAGTGTATTTAATTCCGCCTTTTCTTCTTCAGAAATAGCAAATCCTGAGTAAGGAGTAACATACTTGAGCGATTGTAATTTGCAAAACACCTGGACGACATTGTCACTAGGTCATTGGCATCGGAATTATTTTTTTCTTTTTCTTATCCTGAGCCGGATTTATCACCTTCGCTTGATACTTGTATTTGTTTCTGGAGGCTAATATCCACGCATTTAATGCAAATCCCAGGGATTCCCAGCCAGACGTCATGCAAAGTTCTCTCAGGGGAAGCTTGGGAGGAAAGCAAGTGAAAAATCAGAGTTACAAGAAAGAGGCACAGAAAAAGGTTTAAAGGAGCCTTCAGATTTTCAAATTTTAGTGTTGTTTAAAAGAATGCTTGAATTTCCTTTTTTTGGGGGTACAGAGCTCACAAAGTTCATTGCTTCTTATAAATATATTGTGTTTTAATTCTTGAGATGTTACCAAAATATTTGTGTACCGAAATATATATTTTTCAGTGTTAAAGATTGTCCCTTAGTATTTGGAATTGGTGTTTTAATTTGTAAGGTATTAAAATATAAAAAAATAGATATGTATTTTTCATTCCTTTTGGTGCTAAAAACAGAGATCTTGTACTTTTGGTAGATGATTTCACTAAATTAATTATTTCTTCATGGAAGAGAAAAATAACACCTTTTCAGAGGTACTTCATCTAGGTTTGGATGAATATTCCCATGGCCTTGTGGTGTGCCCAGCCCCACCTCAGAAACTGTCAAGAGCCCCTGTGCAATCACCAGCTTCCCCTGAAAAAGTGCCTCTTGAAACCACTCAGTTGGTCTTGAGATGTCCCCATACTTCCTCCTGGCCCCACAAGTACCCCCTTTCCAACCCTGTCCTATCTCCATGGTGCCTTTGTGTGCCACCTGTGCACTCCGGTGTTATTCAACCTCCTGCTTTTGAAAGTTCGATCTGTCCGGGTTTCGGGGTTTCAGATTGTTAGAAACCCGGTGAATACATAAGGAGTAAATAGCTCAAAGCCTTACACAAAGGCCTCGGACACCTCTGTATTCTGATGTGGGGATTGGTAAAATTGGACGATGTATAAGCGATTGATTTCACTAAGGCGATTGATTACCTTTGGGACCATTCACATGACTCTATTGTCTCTGGCCAGCACTGAAAGCTTATTTAGCCATTCAATACATGGATGAACCCTCGCTTAGAATCATATTCTCGAGGAGGAACTGACTCAAGAGTATTATGACCAAAATGAACGCCTTCATGAGAAAGCCTCTCGCTTATTGTTTTGGCACATCCTATTGCATATCAAAACAAAGGTGTGAAGACAAGTGAATGATTGGTATTGATTGTATGCATGTATGGGACACCCCATCAACAACAAAAAACAGTCGGCAGGGGGTTATTGTTAGCACTGACAGAACCAATTCATTGGGTATCTTGGACTGAACCAGGTGGGTAGACTACTAAAGAGTGCGTGGCACTGCACTCAGGGGGCCCTCCACCAATCTCCATACCTCTTGTATCGGCATGCGGAGTCTGTGCATTGGCTAAACCAAGGATGCCCAATGAATGAACGCTCCATTGTTAGCCCGGCCTTCTTCCCCTGTCTTTCAAGTGGGCGCTGAGCCATGGCAGGTGTGCTCAGGCCTGCTGTGCATTAATCCCAAGATCCTTACAGCAGGGGCTTCAGTGTTTGTGTTGGCTCGCAACAGGGCCTGGCCAGTCAGTCAGTTACTGCCTATTGATGTGGGAAGCAGTGTTGCTGTGGAGCTCCCCCTCAGAACAATACAAGGAGTCCAACTTGTTTTTACTGGGGAGATTTGAGTCTGAACATTGCCTCCGGGTGAAGGAATTTTTTTTTTTAAATAAAAACATCACTGGTAGCCAGAGCTAGTTTCCTGTGAATGATTTGACACTATAATTATGTACATTGTACATGCTTGCCGAGACTGATTTGACGTTTGCCACTTCATGGAACCATTTAAATGTTGTGCGTTTTATTGCTTCCTGGTTGTACAGTGTTAACCTAGATTACACATGTACAGCAAAGACAGTACTGGTTGCTGCTAATACTTACATGTAAATCCAGTTTCTATATATATGTTTAACACTGTACGCATAGTTAAACATTCTTGAAAGGACTGCAATTTCTGCATATGGAGAAGCAATTGAAGAGGACAAATAGTGGGTTGTTCATGCAATTGCCGTCTTGTCTGCGTTCCCTTGTCATGGATTGACAGACACTGAAAATTCATTTGCTGTTGAACGGACATGAATAGTATGGGACATGTGTACTGTACGCATTCATTTCTATTAAACAAGGTTATTGCTTGTATGCAAATGAGTTGTTCCGACCTCGCTGAATCCAATGACATAGAATCATGTCTGGAAGACTGAATGAGACAAACTACCATCGCGGCTTCCTGTGTATCCCTGACATCCTGCGGTTTTCATTCTGATGTGAATATCACCTTTCCTACAAGCCTGCTTCCTTGGAACCTGCAAGGAATTACACAATGTATGTGGATTTCTCAGCTCTAACGGATTATATTCTCGACCCCGTAGACTACTTATAGCTTTTTTTTTTGCTCGGGAATCAGTAGTTCCTGACGATAATCCACAAGGACTACGGTGTATTTTGTTCAAACCGGGGAGAAATCATGGCGCCGTTTAACCCATTCTTGAATACTCTCAAGGCTAAAGGTAATGTAGGGTAATAAAACCAACAGAATTGTGTTGCAGTTTTTGTGTTCTTCTCCCCAATGTAAATTAGCATAAGACCAAGTGTAACCAATCCGGTGAAATAATATCACGGTACAAAAGTATTGATTACGAAGGTTTTGTGAATAAGTAGAAAGTATTGTGTTAGATTACCAGTATCACGGTCATCCCATATTGACAGACACACATCAGTACATGTACATATGCACCTACATGTAGTTAGCATGTATTTAAGCAGAACAAAAACAGGCCATTCAAAAAATCTGTAATATAATTCATCTTAGTATCCCTTTAGGAGATAACTGGGTTAGGATATTCATTACAAGGTTATGTACATGTACAATTGTACATGTATGTGAATTAAGCATTTCGGCATGAAAAAAAAATAAAAATTTGCCCTGTTTCAGTATGAAAATTATGAAAAATATACCCTCTTGGCATTTGTTCATTATTTAAAACTGCAAAATATTAGTTATTGGACTTATGTTTCAAACCTAGCCGGTTCTTTCTCAAAGCCAACATTTTTACCTTTGAAAAAGAACCTGCTATGTTCAAAACGTCTTCAGCCAATAACTAATATTTTGCATTACAGGTCCTTTATGTTGGTAAACAGTTTCCAACAGCAAATTCTGTTTATAATTTAAAACTGTTAAAATTTGATCACAGATCATTTGTTTTCCTAATTGAAATACATTGGAATTGTAATTTTTTTTCCTTTAAAGGGAAGGTACAACAAAATAAAAAATTACTGAATTATTATTGGAAAGCTTACTATAAAGTTGATAAAGGTACTGTACCAGTAATCCTGGAAAATTAGTCTGTCCGAAGTGCTTTCATTTCAGAGAACAAAGATATCTACATTGACAACTTTTCAGACAACTTTTTACACTAAATGTTTACTGTGAAAAGTGTGTGAATACAATGTTGATCTTGATAGAAGCAGTTTTGTCAATATTATTACTAATTGTTGTACCTTCCTGTTAAGATCCCAGCATGTTTGTGGAGAACAAAACAGAGGGCTCGCTTTTACAGTGATTACATGTACATGTATTTAAAATTTATCAGTTTCTGGGAAAAGCCTTGTCTGCCATCGGCAAAAGTAATGCTTAGTAATGTCTTACAGGGCAGCATCTTATAATAAACAGGGAGTTTCTTCTTGTCAGGTTGCATCCATTGGCTGAAATCACCCACAATGTTGGCTCAGTCTTTGACATCTTGCCCCTAACCCACTTTCCCTGTGTAGAATAATTGAAACAGAATTGACCAAATTGATGTCATCTTGATGGGATGTAGGCAATTTGACTGTAAATCCTAACTTAAAGGTACATATAGTTTCTATGTACACCTGTGGCAATCTCTGTAAGACATTACTAAGCATTACTTTTGCCTGTGGCAATCCAACACCATTGAAATTAAAGATACATGTACATGGAGTGCCGTGGTCGAGCGGTTTAGTGCATCGGATTTGTGTTCTGATGGCTGAGTCGTCAGAATGTGGGTTCGAATCCCAACCGCGACCATGGTGCTTGTGTCCTTGAGTGAGACACTTTACCATAATTGCTTCTCTCCACCCACGGGTAAATGAGTACCTGTGAGGGCAGAGTTTGTTGTTGTGTTTGATTAGCCCTATATGCACTGTAATGGCAGCAATTGAGCTGTGTACTCCCCAGGGAGCTGAGATGGTTTCAGGAATGATTTATGCGCCTGATGAGCAGGGGTAATAATGTAATGCGCCTTGAGCACCAGTTTGGTGGATACGTGCGCTATATAAGTCCACATTATTATTATTATTATTATTACATGCGCAATGCACATACATTATCTGTGTGACGCTCATTGCTTCCCTGTCATAGTTGGAATGTACATGTATACACTGTAATAATGTTGTACACAGTTAATCCATCTGACATGTCTGTCAACTGAAGGAAGGAGGGTTAATTTCTCTTTTGTAGCCTCTACCTTAAGTGGCCTTTTGGCCTTGTGTTGGCCAACTTACTTTAAAAAAAATGAAATAAGAGGCACAACACTGCTTATAAATACTAATGAACATTTGACGAAGCATATTGAACCTGTACAGTAGGTTTGATCCCAAATGACGTTTATCTGAGATACATGTACCAAACTTGTTCATTGGAGTAAAATGAGGTGCCAAGAATATGCCTTTTAACAAAATATTCTACCAACTTACAATGTACATACATGTACATGTAGATGGCTACACCTGTTCCATTGAAATATTTTGGGGGACAAACAGCTCAGTTCCTTATTAAAAATTAAAACAAACAAAAAATTAAATAAAAACCTCTTTAACAGAAAATTGGATAACATCCATGTGTTTTCCATAAACCCATAAGTAGAGATCAGGTTGGAGTTAACGAATTGAAGTAATTCACATCACATGTACATGGTACCTGTACAGTTTCCTTGATGATATTTGGCCTAGAAAGGTGGATTGACCTGACCCAGTAAAAAAAAAAGAAAGCCGGGATCCCATTGTTTCATTCCGAAACCAGTTAAGTTTTTATTAGTAACGAATGTTGAACCAAACATTCGTTACTGGCATGTACACATTCATGTACACACGTAACTTGTTGTGTACATTGTAATGCTGTATGAATGTATATGTATGTATAAAGCAAGTTACATAGCCCAGATTCGCTCACATTGGTGTTCGGACCAGGAGTGGTGGACATGACAGCAACAACGAATAACCATGTACAGTGTTCAATTCTGTTATCATCGGTTGTAGTTTAGATGTGAGCTGGAGAGCCAGTTCTGTTTTATGCATAGCAGAAGCCAGTGTAAATATTGTGAATAAATTTGCTTTTATCACGTAGCAAAGTGCTACATGTTGTGCAAAATTCCGCATTGACAGCAACCATAAATATACAGTGTTGGCTGTCATAGCTTATATTTTGGATGTCTTCAACATCCTGTTTAATGCTCAACAGAAGCAAGTCTGAATATTGTGAACAAATTCCGCTTGCATCGCAGAGCAAAACGCTAGGCAAATTTCCAGATTTACTTTTCAAAATTAGCATTGTATACACACATTATTTCTGCCCAAATGTTTTGCTTGACAAACTTTTTGAACAAAATCGTTCCCTGTGTTATAACAGTACGTAAGTTTGCAGTTTAGCAAATTTTTCCAATAAATTTTCATTTGTTTCCATTCTTTTACAGGTGAAAGTACAGAAAGCACAATGGCAGAAGAGAGTGCCAGACCGATTTTCAGTAACGAAACCACATTTGAGTGTGCATGCGACGAGTTAGGGTGTAACAGCGAGCTCTCACGATGCAAAGCCATCAGGCGGTGTTACGCATCAGTCAGGATCGACGAGAATGGAAGGGAGGACAGACGAAAGGTACAAACCAATGAGCCAATTAACCACCCCAAATCCTTCAAAATCCTCCAAGGGGCACTTTTTGGAAAAATTCAGTTGGAAACTGGTACTTACATGTATACCTCTTCAAATGGGGCAAAATTACTACCTGGCAAGAAGTACAGGCCATAAGTGCTGAATATGAAAGATCAATGAAAATGCATGGTGCATTTTGAAGATAAGGGCATGTTTTTCAAAAGTGCACTGATGTATTTGGAGGATTCAGGAAGGTTCCTAGCCAGAATACCAGGGGGTTAGGGTTAAAATATTACTCCTTATTTTGTTTGACAAAAATAGTTTATTTTGATATAATTTTTTGTTTGTCTCAAAGTGAACGTACAACATTGGTTATCTCAACTACAGGTAAACGATCAAAGTTTTCAAAAAACTTGGTGTAAATTCCATCCCTTGAAGTATTTTATCTAAGTTGCTATTCCTGATTTGATAAAAAAAATGTGATGGCAGATCAAAATATCACAGCAAAAGGTGTATGATGCTCATGCCTGCAGATATAGGAATGCCTTTTCCACTTGATTCTTGTTAATTTATCTTTCACAAGACAGTTTGCCCCATTTGTGAAGCTTCTCTTAGCCACCATACTTTGTGTATATGGGAAATTTGGTCCCCGTATACATGTATCACATATTTTCCTGTTGGCAAAAAAAAAAAAATTTGCTTTTGAACCCGACCGATGACCAGAAACTGGAGGCTTTTTTTTTTTTGGCCTTATTTACATCAATTTTTTTCTGGTCTTATTTACATCAATTTTTTTCTTTTGGTATCCGCAGGGGTGTTTAGACACCATCGAGCTGACTAATATATACTGCAAGAGTTCTTTCCAAGAGAACATTATCATGGTGTGCTGCAAGGGAGAAATGTGTAACGAGAACATCCAGCCCACATTTCCTCCTCCGGTCCCACCTCCGATCCCACCCACCACTCCAATATGTAAGCATAACACAACTAGACAATTAGAATTGCAATCAAACTTTTTTTTTCTCTGAAAAGTTTTAAAATGTGATGTGTTGTTGCCGCCAATGTGCATTGCCCGTATTTCTCAGAAATCTAGATTTTTTTTTTCCAGACGGCAAGATTGATACAAAAGCAGACAGTTTCTTAACCCTAACCTTCCCAAATCCTCCAAAATCCGCTTTGCTAAAGTGAAGGATTTTGAAGGATTGAGGTTACATGCTACATGCTCTTTGCTAAAGTGAAGGATTTTGGAGGATTGAGGCTTTTAGGCATACTTGCCTTTCCATGGTACATGTACATCCATGTTTGTTGTAGTGATTGCAAGGTCAGTGCCTTGGGTCAGTGGACACAGTTTATTGCTCCATGCATGCAGGGAGGGTCCCTGGCCATGTACATGTATCACAGATTAGAAACACATGTGTGCATACATGTCATGTGCTTGCTTTACTACTGAAGGATTTTGGAGGATTCAGGTTATGTGTAAGCAAATGGGCCTAGGGTCAGCGAGTTAGGGTTAATCATTGTTTTTGTCCCGAGATTGGTTTAGTCCGAACACAGACCCCTACACAATGAGCAAGGCATGCACTGGGCCAGCATAGTTAATGCTTGTGTTCTTTAGAACTCACTATACCATTAAACATTTATACAGATGGGATTTTCAAAGAAATTCTCGTACAGTTATCTTTATTTTGTTTGTCTAGTTTTTTTGTATTCTTTTTCGTTTTAGTTTTACCATGTTTTAGATTGCTGTGCCGTTTGTGCTTCTCAGACTAAATATTTGTGTACTTGAAGGCCTATGCTTTGTAAATATTCCAAAAAATGTTCCGTTTCCATCAAATATAGATAGATAACAAGTTTATTATCCTAGATGAATATTCCTTCTCTTCACAATCCCGTTATGTCACTTGGTTTCCATTGTACATAGTTTTTGTTTTGTCTGGTGTAATTTCCTTCTTCAATCACCCTCCCTAAACCCCTTCCCCACCTTCCCCAACCCCACTCTTACCACCCAGAGTATTAGCCAATATTAAAAAAAAAAAAGGAGTCCAATTTTGGTCACATTTGAAAAACAACGTTTCCAAATGTTAAATTTACAATGCCTTCACATGTAAAGGGCAAATAAAACAGGGTGTCCATTTACCGAAAAGGGCATCCAAAAGACACCCTGAGGACGATCAGAGCATACTGATCGAAACGTCGAATTGTAACCTCCAGTTCTTTTCAGAACTAATGACTACTCAATAGAGAATTTCACATGGTGTCACTGCAATTAGTCTTATTTATCCTCTTCACCATGCAAAGCTACAAGTTTTACCTAAAAGACACCCTGGCGTATTGCTGGCTAATACTACGCCACCACCACTTCCACCTGCCATGATTGACTTTAAAAATTCAAGTCTGATGCAGCCGAGGAAGATAAATGAATTTTACATTGTATTCCTTATCAGCAGGCATTAGGGAGTCCACCTCTTACAATGTGGTGTACCTCGTCATGGCCGTCTTGGGGCCCTTCTTCGCCCTCGTCGTAGGCATCTCCTTCGCTGTCTTCATGTATCGCTGGATGCACAAGAAGAGATTACGGGAGCTCAACACAAACGATGAAGAGTACGCTCACCACGCCCCGCATGATCTGAGGGCTGTCCCAGCAGGCGACAGCACACTCAAGGTTTGTTTTTCTTTCTGCATTCCCTTTTTCGCCCTGTCACAGAGCCTACTCTGTTTGCACATTTTCAGCGCGGTTGATGGGTAAACCTTATGTATACATGTTCATGCAGATCTTACAGATTGTTTTGCACTGAGCATGCATAAAGATGGCATTCGCCTGCAATACTAATAAAACCATTCTTGCAAGAAATCAGACATGTTTTCCTCGTTTCAACTTTTTTGCGACCTCATTTTTGTCAAACGCAAACCCCCGGTCAGTGACCTCGGGTAACCCACAGACTGCATTGCTAACTACATGTAGATCACTCCAGTCACACAGGCCTGTTCTCCTTGAGACTCAGACCTGGCCTGGTCTCGTCAGAAATTGATCAAGCTTGGAGGGCACATCCGTATCTAATGTTGAGCTGGCTCCTAGCGACATGCATCAACGACCAGTGCTGTTTAGTCATCAACATAGCGTTTTAAGGGGGTGATGACAGATAAGATATGCTGCCAAAACCCAGCTCCTGCTAGCTTCCGTCTTGCGTATTTATTCCTTTTTTGGTCTGGTATGAAGCGGCTGGTGTGGATCCAGGGTTAGAGAGGAAAGAGGATGGATCATGGCAAGGAGGGGGTGGGGGGGCGCACATGAAAGTGCAGGTAAACTTAGTCGCAACATCCAAAAAAAGTCAAGTACATGCCCCTTGTAAAATTCTGTTTAGAATTAGTAATATTTAAAAACAAAGTATCTAAGTTCTGTCAATTCTTACTTGGTGGAAAGTTTATGTTATCAAACATCCCATGAAATCTTGCTGTCTGAAGTGGTATGATTTGAGTATAAAATTTATCCAAACTAAATTAAGAAGGCAGATCATAATTCCACAAATAATTTTACATTGACCTGTGTGAGAATTATAAATGAACTTAAATGCAATTTTTTTCTCACAAATTTCACACTGAAAGAGCTGAAATTATCACAGGTTGTTTTCCAACCAGTTGACTTGATTGTCATAAAGTAAAAGTGCCAATAATGACCTTTTAAATTTTGGAAAAGGGTAATTTTAAATCCCTTAGTAAGATTTAGATTACCAGTATAACGTAGAGTCTCCACACAACACTCTCAAGCAGACTTTGTGAGTGCCCTTACTCACTGTGTACTTTCCCCTCGCAGGACTTATTCGATCATTCCAACACATCTGGCAGTGGTTCCGGACTCCCTTATCTCGTCCAGAGGACTGTTGCTAGACAGATCACACTAGAAGAGCAAGTCGGTGAGTTAGTCTGGTGACTGAATATGGGTCTGTACTCGACATAAGTTCCCAGATGTGGGTTAAGTGATTCACCATTTAGAAGCCCAGCTGAAGGTTGAGCGTTTGTTGAAACAAAAAGTGGTCTCTTTATTTAATTTGAAATTCAAACATACTTCACTTGAGAATAGGATGGTAATCATTCACTAAGCCTAATATATAAAAGAGCACCATTTCAAGCAGTGTTGTAGTATCTGACCCATATTTTAAGTTGTTTTTGTACAAATTAAGATTATCTAAACAGTGTAAGTTAACATTACAGTTCTTCCAACAACAAAAAAGTCTTTGACAGTATTCTGTTACTGTTGAAGTTTCAGAAGTGAACTTTTTATGAAAGAATAAGATTTGAATTTGTCACTAAGTTCTCTCTTGTATTTCAGTCCAAGACTGAAACAAGAACTAATAGCTTCTACATTCTCGGAAATTACCCTGACGTGTCGGTGTTCAAAAGAGCACAACTCATATTTTCTGTGTATTTACTCCTTCACAATATTTCTGTTCACAGGCAAGGGGCGATATGGTGAAGTGTGGCGTGGCAACTGGCAAGGCGAAGACGTCGCTGTAAAAATCTTCAACTCTATCGACGAGAAGTCGTGGTTCCGTGAGACAGAGATCTACAACACCATCATGTTGCGTAACGATAACATCCTCGGCTTCATTGCGTCAGACATGACGTCGCGGAACTCTTGCACACAGCTGTGGCTTATAACACACTACCACGAGTTTGGTTCACTGTATGATTATTTGAACCGGAACGTTATAGACATGAAGGTAGCGATACAGCTATCACTCTCTGCCGCCAGTGGACTTGTGCATCTCCACACTGAGATCTTCTGTAACAACAGCAAACCGGCCATCGCCCATCGTGACATCAAGAGTAAAAACATTCTCGTCAAGGAGAACCACACGTGTTGTATCGCCGACTTGGGGCTTGCTGTGCTGCACACGCGCAAGAACGACCAGATCGACATAGGGGCGAACAGTCGGGTTGGCACCAAGCGCTACATGGCGCCGGAGCTTCTCGAGGAGACGATGAACACGGCGGAGTTTGAGTCATTTAAGAGGGTGGATGTCTATGCCTTTGGGTTGGTGCTGTGGGAAATTGCAAGAAGATGTCAAGTTGGGGGTATGTCTTACGTTTTTATAAACTATATCATTACTCAACAGGTACTCACAGCTACCTCAGAATAGCATTGAATGTCTTTCAAAAAACAAATACACTGTTTACTCCAGAAACCATAGAGTGATGGGGAAATAAACACGTTCTACTTAAAATACTTAGTAATTAGAATGCAACAATTTTGATGGGGCTTAGCATTGTATACTGGTGACTCAGGCAGGATTTGAACAATGATTTGGCAGAATATTCTTGAACGAATAATTTGAGATAATTCTCATCATACTTAGTGACAGTTTAATTCTTGGATTTCCTGTGTTTGTTTCTCCCATTTCCTATTTTTGTTCACATTAAAGGGATTGTACACCTTTTATAATTACCCGATTAAAACATTACCGAATTCCAATCTACAAACCTACCTGATTTGAAGTTGGTGATGGAAACCATCTGACATGCTGTCATTTTTGAGAAAATGTGAAGTGTATTACAATTTTTCTCATTAACCCTTCTATGACTACAGGGGTCAAAATCAGTCAAAGTTTTGATACACATGCCAAGGTATACATGTATCTAGCGCACTTGAAAGTCAAACACTGTCAAACCTTATGTGTAGTAAGTACATTTACAGGTCAAAATGAGTTGACCGTTTTCGACTGGTAAAGTGACAATCAAAAAATGCCTGTGTGCAAAGTTGGTTCAACAGTCAAAAACAGTTGACTGATTTTGACCACTATAGCTGTTTGCCACAAAAGTTCAGCTGCAGTAGGAGGGGTTTAACCCTTTGAGTCCCATTGTCTTTGTACACAATTACCCTCATTATCCCACATACTTGCTTTAAAAACACAACAATTTGTATGTTTATGTTTGAAAAATCATTAAAAAAATGCCCTTCTTTATTTTCCAACAATATATGGACACATTGTTCACCAAATGATTGTCAATAATTTCCTGACCTTTTTTTGACCTCAGTGACCTTGATGACCTCTGACTTCCTGTTAAACCGGAAGTTGTACAATATAATAAGTTTCTGTCTATTTTATTGTTGTTTTTATTCTGGGATGACCTAAAAAGGAATATATACATATACATTAAAAAAATAATAAATGGCTTGACTGGAAAATGAAGATCACAAAATGCCTCAATGTACATACAGTAACTAGAATGATTATAAGCATTAGCCTTCATAAACATGAACAACAAACTTTACATCTATGGCGGCCACCATATTGAAAGTTTGTTTACTTTTGCTTTGATTACAACTGTACTTTTATCGGCACGTCTTCGTGATTTTTGTTTGATAAGATTCCTCCCAAATGTTTATTTGTTTTTAATTTTTATAATTTCCAAAGGTAACTGCACTCAAATGTAAACCTTATAGTGCTAAAGACTATGTACAAGTAGGAGGAGAGGATGTAAATCATTGGGAATGAGTGCATTTTTTACAGAAATGTAAACGTTAACGTTACGTTACATGCATTATCAGTACAGACATGAAAAATCGTAAAATATCATGATAAAAACACCCCAAAAATTTTAATTTCTTCAAATCAATAATTTATCTACACTCCTGAGTAATCAATTTTATCTTTGCAAAACCTACATGTGTCAGAAAAGGGCAACACCGAAGAGGAAAACGTCAAATTCTGGAAGGAAATCTCAGCGTAGGGCATTCCGTCATTCGGCTGACAAGGAATCCATCTTGCACACAAAACCTACTGAAAGTCCCGGATGCTAGCGGCAAACAATCTCAACAAATATATCAAATGAGGGCGCAAATCATCAGGTCCATACAGCTGTATTTTTTATTTCATAGCGCTTATGGTACCAGCGCAGTGGACGCAAAAGTACAGCGACCGCGCAACCCGGGATATCCCGGGAGTGGGACCGTGAGGAAGTGTAACGTGACCCGGGATATCCCGGGTGCGGGACTGAAAGGGTTAATGGCACAACAAAATGAGCTGAAACTTTCACAGTTTGGTTGCTGTATGAATTTACTTACATGCATTTTACCAATTGTGTACTATTCCTTTAATGCCAAAGAAAGTCTCCGGTTTCTGGTCTCCGCGTGCATCGTCTCAGACCCACGTGTCAGCATTTTTAGTATTCTTTATTATTTTTTTGGCTATGAAATGATGTCCAATTGCAGCCAGAATTGCTGGATCAATTGGAGTTCTGCCATGCTGTGTTTTAAACGACTTTTCCACATCTATAGGGGTATGAACGTTTGCCCAATTTGTGAGGCCTCTCTTAGCCACCATACTTTGTGTATGGGAAATTTGGTCTGGTTCCAATAACCGAGTATATATGTATCAAGTAGTTCACTGGTTGGCAAAAAAAAAAAGATTACCAAAAAAAAAAAAATGTCACCACACCGATTTTGAATTTGACGCTGATTTTTTTTATTTTATTTTATTTGTTTTTGTATAATGGTATTTTTTCACTAAATGATTATTCATTTTTAACCTTTTGCAGGAATAGTGGAAGACTACAGGCCGCCATTCTTTGAGTATATCTCTAGTGATCCAGGGTTTGAAGACATGAAAAAAGTTGTTTGCACTGAGATGCTTAGGCCGACCATCCCCAACAGGTGGTCAAACGAATCCGTAAGTTGTGTGCCAATTAGTCATTCCTTTCTCCTAAACGTTTGTTCTCAAATTTCTAAAACATTTTTAAAAAACATTTGAGACACGGTGTATTTTGTTTCAGTGATTCTGAGTTTATCTGCTGCTCTTTGTTTTAAAATAACGATTGTTTTAATTTCGGGACTCCAGTGAATTTTTAAGGAAAAAAAACAAACACCCCCTGCCCCTAAATAAAACTAATAAAAACAGAAAAACAGAAAAACTTGGCAAGAATTGAATTTTGCATTGTGGAATTGGCAAGCTGAATGTAGGTTCACATTGATGCTATGTAAGATATATATGTTATAGTTGTGTTGGCCTGAGTTAGACTAATGGTTAAATTTAAAGTTTTTTAAAAATAACTAGAGGGGAGGTGATATTTCAATCCTTGCTAAGGCACTCTCCAACCCCCCCCCCCCCCCCTTTCATCAAACAGTATTTTACTTGGTCAGATCCGTTTTTTGAGTCATTTGTGACAGCATAAGTTATTTCAAACCTGTTACGAGTATCATGCATGCTTGCTGTTAATAATACCCACCCACCTCTTACCGTGAAACCTAAGCTTTGATTGACACCAAAATCAAATGAGTACTGGATCTAAACCTTTAACTGGTATTAGGAAAGGTCATGGCAGCGCCCTGCCCTGATTTCGGTCTCTTTCATAGGTCTTATAATAACCCCTCAAAATAAGTGGGGAGATACAGAAACACACAAGTATTTCCTGTGCACATTAAGCCTTCCTTTGACAGTGACTGAAACCATACACATGCCACAATAAATCAGGTCCGTCAGCCGCTGAAGAGAAGCACGCATTGTCTGCATGGGTAGCAGGGCGTGTTCTGACCGGCTCAAATCCCTGTAGACTCGGAACACACCCACATCATTCAATAATGGAATGACGTAAGGGTTAGATGCAGGAGAGGGCCTCCGGGAAGTGAATCTAGGCCAGGGGTTTAAACAGTGAGCAAGCTGTCACAGGTGCCAGGGACTTCATCGGTGATGATTCAAGCCCCGTCTTTTTGCAAGGCTTGCCAGATTGTAGTTGTGCATTGTTGCCAAATAATGCTTCCCTTGGGCGGATGACAGTTATTGTTTTTTCAGATATATGTGTTTAAAGGTGCATCACACCCTTGTTTTCTGTTATTTTACTGACAATTCTCGCAAATAACTATTTTTTAATCAGAACATTCCTTTTTTTTCAGAACTTTATGATAGGAAAACAAGAAGTGGGAAGGATGGTTTTACAGAAATTATCAAGTCATAAAATGAATTACGATTCATTAATTCAGTTACTTAATTACTGTAAAACTTCTTTCTGACAATTATTTTATGAAATATCTCAATTTAAAGTATTTTTTTCTTATCGAAGGACATGAGAATTGTTCTGATGATGATATTTTTTTTTTTTTTAAATAAATAAATTTAAAAAAAATAAACCTTGACTGAAATTGATATAAATTGAGGATGCTGATAAATTATAATGTATATATCTTTAAAGATGTACAGTGCATGTTTTCATCCCATGGTCGTTTCAAAGAAAGTTGCAAATTTTCAATATGTATGAAAGGAAATAATTGACTGTTTTTTCCTCCATTCACATATATTTTAGCACTGTTCCAACATGGGGTTGATCACTACTTTTGTAATAAATATATTCATGTATTTTGCTGAGCTGCTTGTTTGTTTAAACAACAATGATGAATAGAAAAGGGAATGAGATTTCCGCTATTACATGTATATCTATTTATTAACCCTCCAACTACTACAATGGTCAAAATCAGTCAAAATGTTTATATACTTGCGAAGGTATATCTAGTGCACTTAAAAGTCAAACACTGTCAAACGTTACGTGTAGTAAGTACATTTACAGGTCAGAATGAGTGGACTGTTTTTGACTGGTAAAAGCGTTCAGCGTGGTCAAAATGACAGTAAAAACCAGTCAAAAAAGTCCCCGTGTGCACATTTGGGTCAACAGCCAAAACAGGCAGTTGACTGGTTTTGACCACTATAGCTACTTATGAGGAAACTGAGCAGTTTCATGAATTCAGGGAGTTGTGACCTGTCCCGGCAATCCCAACCATCAAATAAATTTGTTTTCTCCTTTTCTTGTCATTTTTTAGGTGTTAATCGCACTTTCCAAACTGATGAAGGAGTGCTGGTACCACACATCCTCGGCACGGCACAGCTCCCTCCGTGTAAAAAAGACACTCATGAAAATCGCCGAGTCGTGTAACTTGAACACGACGTCCAAACTAGACTACAGCTGGGAGAAAGCGTTCATTTGAATGCCACTTTGTGCCACGCTTAAGCTACACTGTTGTGCGTCACTGTAGCCTGTAAAATGGATGCGAGATCCAGGGATTGGGTTCTCTTAGAGAATTGACAAGTAGGAGGAACTATAAGGAATCGGGATCTGCTTTCCGAACGAGTGCCTGGCCTGGATCTGAGAGGCGGGAAATGTGGAATGGCAGACTTCCCCATGACGGGATAAGAACGTTCGCGCTTGGTGTAACAACTTTAAAACACCTTTGGCGCAAATTGTGGCGCAATAGATTTGCGGGAAAAAAATATGGGATATGCAGGTGGCTTTGTAAAACTTAGAAAAGATTGTGATGTATGTGAGCGGGAAACGACAGCTAGTGGAAGTCTTCTGTGGAATTGTTAGTGCACCGACATTAGAAATGCAAAGGACCTACCACACAGAAGTGACAATATTGATTAAGAGAAACGTACAAGCATTGAAATGTTCTTAAGTGGCAAAACACTGAGCACAGCTCGGTGTTTTCATTTTTATTTTATTTTGACGCGATGATCGCATTAAAAGTGCCACACCCTACCTCAGTTTTATCTTCCATGCATAACATACTCAAGACCCAAGTTGACAACTGCTGGAGAGGAGACCGTCACACCATGGAGGCTTCGCACAGTGATGTGGAGGCTAGCCCCAGCGCAGGCGTATCTAATACTGCCATAATGATTGCTCAAATCACCACACATCACCACAAAAAAGATTGATTTAAATTTAAAAACTTAGGAAACAAGTCCCAAGTATTTGTTTTCAAAATTAAAGGGGATTGAGTAATGGATTATGGGGTTGACCAAGTGAGTTATGTTTGTGTGGGCCACTGATTTTAGTGTATATTGAGTCCCTTAAAGTGGAGTTCCTTGTGGGTTTTCCTGGGAAATACTTTCTGGGTCGAGTTTGACTGAAATGTATTTTCTGGATGTTTTCTGATGTACCAGTTCTGTCGATACTCTTCTTAACATTCTTAAAATTTGAGCAGTGGCTCCTTTGTTATTGTATGTGTGCATGATGAAATTAATCTCCATGTCGGGAAAGTCGTTAAAGGGGCAGTATCACCACAATCAACAGGGCATGGAATCGGAGTGCTGGTTTCAGATTAATTCAGTGACTGAAAATAATACCCCACATGACAAGTTCATATTATCGATGCTGCTTCATAAATGAGCCAGTAATTTTCAGTCACTGTGTTCTTCTTAAATTAGGAAACCGATTCCATGCCCTGTTGAATGTCTGCTCTGATCATGACGATATTGTCCCTTTGATGACATAATTTACTTTTAAATAAAGACAAAACCATTTGAATGAAATGGAATTTTGAGGATCAAAACAATTGATTGATTTACCTGAAAACGGATGTCCCCATAGTTCAGGAGCAATGTTCTGAAAGCCCTCCAATACAATCCCTTCAATCCCTTCAATCAGTCAAATGGCACAGATTAATCATTGGGGTTAAGTCTTACCATGGTAACTGTTAATAATAATGTTGATGAAGGGCTTAGCTTTTTAAGTAGACCGGAGGTTGGCCCTATGTATCTGGATTGATGGTTTAAGAAGGTAGTATTGCATCTTAAGTCTGACTGCATAGGGTGGTAGAAGACACCTAGAGTGATGACTTTCAGCAGGACCTTTCTCTCATACTATTATCCCCTCGATAAAACAAAATTGGATTACACATAGAATGTTTAAAGGGGTAGTATCGTCACGATCAACAGGGCATGGAATCGGAATGCTAGTTTTAGATGAACTCAATGACTGCCATAATACCCCCCCCCCCACGTGATAAGGTCATATTACTGTTGCTGATGCATAAATGAGCCATTAATTTTCAGTCACTGTGTTAATCGTAAACTAGAACATTGATTCTATGCCCAGTCGATAGTCTACTCTGATCGTGACGATACTGCCCCTTTAAAGGGAACGTACAACATTGGTATTTGGTTGAATTTTGTAATTTCTAGTTTGCAAAGAAATATATCATTAAACTAACTTGTGTAAATTTCCATCACAATAGGTGCTCATGTTTTTGAAAAAAAAACACAAAAAAAAAAAAAATTATTTTTTGCAACTGTCTGGTAACTTTCTGTTAATTTGACGTAACAATTTCCGTTTTCTCAAAGATGGAAACACTTCAGACAAAATAATTTCTCAGGATGAGATTAATAACATTTAATCATCTGTGAATTACCAGCGTTGTACCTTCCCTTGAACTGTTTGCAAAAGTCAAGGGACTGTCGGTGACTATAATTCGTCAGTCTCCTGACGACGGCTAGAGCAGACTAGTGGAAACGTCGAGAACAAACCAACCGGCTCTTCTCAGAGCCATCACTTCTTCCAAGAAGAGATTAATACATGGTGTACCCGAAAGAACTTAACAATGACTATAATTCTATTATGCATTCAGGATCTCTGTATAGGTCAATACATCATTTATTTAATTCTAATTTTGTAAAAATTTTTGAGTTATTATTTCACACTGATGTACAGTTTTGTAAATTGTGTTAAATTTTGTTGAATGGAAGTAAATGTTTCATGAATAACCATGAATTTTATGTACAGGTTTCACAAACAGGGTATAATTAAAATTGAACGGTGTACATGGTAAGAATTGAAAGTTTAAAATGACTTTGAAAACAAAATGTAGAAAACTTGTAAATGATATCAGTTCACTAAAATGGTTCAAAGTAACTCATTTTAGGTGATAATTTACATACTGAAGTACACCAAATTTATTTTACAGTTTGCTAAAAACAAAACGGCTGAAATTTTTCAAAAATAACCTCATCAAACTCATTGGCTAGTGATTTTTTTTAAATGTGACATGTCTTTCAAGATTGGGTACACATAATGGTATTTAATTTTGTTGAAAATGTTTTGCGATGGAACCTACATGTAAGTAATACATTGTGTTTTACTTCAACCAAATTACACCCAGAAGTACCATCAACAAACATCAATGATGTGTTCGTGGTTTGTTTAAAATTTAAAAAAAATTTAAATGCTCTTCGATTGGTTGCTTAATCAATTTTAAAAAAAATTTCTCTAAACTTTCATAGCTCTGCTTAGCCAAAATTCAGCGCTAACTATGATGCAAAAAAGTAAGTGATTACTTAATGCAGAAATTTAAATGTGTAATATACATGTATGCTTAGCATATTTTGTGGGTAAAACGAATTTCTGCTTGTGCGCATGAATTCTTTGTATTCGCCATTAACACAACAAGCTTATAGCTTCTAAGTAAGATTTGTAGCTTTGCATAGTGGAAAGGATAAGTAAAGACTGTTTGCGGTGACACCATTTGAAATTTCTCTTTTGAGTAGTAATTAGTTCTGAAAAGAACTGGTGGTTACAACTTGATGTTTCAATCAGTATGCTCTCATCGTCTTCAGGAGAATGTTGAAATATTTTCAAAATACTCTTTCAAAGTATAAGATGACAATCGGAGCATACTGATCGAAACATTGAGTTGTAACCACCAGTTCTTTTCAGAACTAATTACTACTCAAAAGAGAAATTTCACATGGTGTCACTGCAAATTCATTGATATTTATTGATAGCTTCTGCACATCCCTTATATGCAAAAAACAGCACAGAATCGTGTGTTAAGCAGCCCCGTGAAATTGGGCACGGCTAACTACTGAGCATATTACTAATTTCTCATTGATTTTACCTGAAATTCCAGTCAGTAAATTTGTCAGTGGTTGTCCTAATTTTTTCCCAAGAGCTTCTTCACCAAGAGTATTGGTATTAAGATGTCAATTTCTAGACTAGAAAGTAAATCTCTTATTCCAAGATTGTATATTTTGTATAAAAAGGAAGTGAGACATCATTCACTTCCTTTCACTTAATCATGTTCAGAGTCTTTTTTTTTTTACTGAATTACTGTTTAAAGAACAGGAATATTTTATGTTGTAATGTAACATATATATCTATATATATTTGTACATTTTAAGATTGTTGCCAGAAAGAGTATTATTAAGATTAGGTGTTTCTGTAATGTAGAGCAGTGCTCATTATGTTTGCATAGGGATGATTACCAGTGATTCAAAGGGAACAGGCACCTCACAGGGCTTGGTAAGAAATGGGCAAATCAAAGTCAACAGCATACTTCACCCATCCGTGTTGAGTATAGTAGTTAACAATAGTAGTTAACAACCTAACCCAATATAATTTCCAGTTTGATAAGCTCCCGCCTATTATCATACACCAGCCATTTTTGTATTTCTGCACACAAGTCTATGAGATTCAGAACGAGGCTCGTGTCAAAAATAGTCTGGTGCATATGATGTGGTGAGTTACTTCCTCGTGATTATTAACATGTCTACAGGGAACCTCACGTCATCGGTTTGAGTATGATCAGACTCATGTCTACCATATTAACTTTTGTGCTTCCTTTCTATGTTCTTAATTATTTAATTCTGATGATGGAAAACCTTGGAATGAGCTCAGTATAAAACCAGGGAAGTTTTTGACAGTTAACTGTACAATTTCAATGTCTTTAATCATTTCATTTAGCAGTTGTAAGCTTGTAGTTCAACAAAACAACAAACATCATTTGAAAATAGTACACTATCAGTCAAATTAATATTCTTTGGTCCCCCTTTGAATTTTTCTAATTATTATTTTTTTTTAGATGTTTGTTTTTATATTTATTTTTAAGTTTTGGTGTATTTTGCTTCAGTTGTGTTCAGATAATTGTTAATTTTCATAAGATTATTTCATAGGATCATTAAAAAAAAGACATTTGCCTTGTAAATAATTCGGTCTGTGAGTCTTCTATGTTGGATTTGAGTGGATTTAGTCATGTCACTTTATTGAGTTGAGTTTGAGTGGAATCAATTTGGTGAGTTTTAAAGGTACGGTATCGTCATGATCAAAGCAGACTTTCAACAGGGCATGGAATCGGTGTCCTGGTTTAAGATGAACACAGTGACTAAAATTACTGGCTCATTTATGCACAGCAGATTTCAAATTTACGAGGGTAGGGGAAGCCATTGTATGTTGACGGACGGAAAAAAAGCGTCAAAATGTTCCTGTCTGGAAATTGACAGCCAGTGGCAATTAAGGTCATGATATAGATGCGACATACCAGGAGTATGGGCGGGGAACTTATGCCAGGGGAGAGGGATGCATATTAGTTTGGGTTTTACTTGGGTTTTCTGAAAATAAACTTAAGCTAAAAAAGGGTCCACGTGTTAGCATCAGAATAAGTGATCATTTGAATATGTTTGGTGAAAAAACCCAGTAGACGTACATAGCTATACCACCAGTTTCAGCTCAAATTGTTGCCAGTGTCTCATACGATCTCCATAAAATCCTGCCCACTTTAACTGTTCAAGTTGGGAATTTCCTAGACCTGTAAATAGGGTCAACAACTTGAAATCCCTCCGTACAAAGATGCACAAGGATGTCTGGTGGTAATTTGCCCTATTTAATAGGGCTAGGAATATACAAAACTGCAATGTTGTTTCTGGTTTGAACTTAATGCCCTTCCTCCATGATTCAACAATGGACAGGATCCGATTTCTTGGAGACCATAATTATTTCATGTGACCTCGGATCTAGGCCAGAAATCTTTTAATTTTTTTTTTAAAAAAACGTTAAAAAAATAGTTTGATTGTGGTTTTCCTGTTTGTAACACAAAATATATAATAGGGTAAAACAAATGATATTAAACAACTAAAGAGGAAACCATTAATGGCTTTAAACCCAAATAAATGTAAGCTAATGACTGTGACCTTGGTGTTATTATTTCTAGGGACTTAAGCTGGAAAACCCATATTAGCAATGTTACTTCCAAAGCCACCAGGCTAAATGGATTTATTGGTAGAGTAGTTAAAACTAGGGACCCTAAAATTTTTATTTCACTTTATCGCTCAATTAACAGACCCATACTTGAGTATGCAGCCCCTGTCTGGTGCCCTGTCCTTACTACCCAGCAAGAAACGCTTGAGAAGGTACAGAGACGTTTCACCCATTTTTGTTTAGGCATGCCGAGAAGGGCTTTAATTAATTCTGGTAGTGAAATTGAATATTCCGACAGGTGTGTCAAGTTGGGTCTTCCCTTTTTAAACAATAGAATTCATTTCCTTTCAATTGTGTTTGTTATTAAATGTTTATATAATAAATTTGACATTCCTATTGATCTAATCCCTGTTAATCGTAGACACACTGAAGTTGTTAAGTTTTCTCATCAAATGGCAAGATTCTCTTTTTAATAGATTCCCAAGATTATGGGAGGTGCTCATGGGCGGATCCAGAACATTTTTAGGGGGGGCTGAGAATCAAAAACAATTATTTTTCAGTACTACAAAAATTACAATGAAATAATCAAAGGGAGAGAAAAACAAAGCACAGTGAGGGAATGGGAGTGCGCCCTCCCCTCCCCTCCCCCTTCTGTCTCTCTCTCTCTTTCTCCCTTTTTATTTATTAATTTTTTTTAAAACGATTTTAGGGGGGGGCTACAGCCCCCTTTGCCCCCCCCCCCCCCCCCCGGATCCGCCAACGGTGCTACCAGCAGATGTTAGAGACACAGTTTATCTTTATTTATTAATTCACTTAGAAAACATGTATTAGTCCCTGGCCTAGGAGATGCCCTAACTCAAACTGTGTAGTATTAAGTTTTTACATTTTTATTTTAGTATTGTTTTTATATCTCAAAGTGTGCCTAAAGCCATGTTGTTTATCGTTCTTTGTGTGATTCAATGTTTGTTTACTTCCTAAGTGGTAGCATCAGGAAATCAACTCGACAGTAATTTAGTTTACTTTTTTGTAATCCTACAGGGGTGCTACCTTTGTTTAATTCTGTTTCCGTTAATTTAATGTAAATTTGTGTTTATTTGTTTTTCTACCTGTGAAATCAATAAATGAAAATGAAATGAATGGCTGATTTGACTTGGAATTAACCACATAGGAATGAACAGCATGAACCAAATGCTGGCCCGTTGATTCTTCTTGAGATTAATTATATTGGTCTTGACGGTACATCTGGGGCCGGCGCGTTTTACCTAACAGTAACAGGAAACATGTTTGGGCTTCGGTCACTGGTTAAGCGTTTTCGCAAGTTTGCTTGTGCTGCGATGACGTCATTGTTCTGACCAAACGTTTACGTGAACCGCGAAGTTTGTGATCGGATCGGTTAAATACGCTTAGTTTCAAGATGGCAGATTGTAAAAAGTATAAGGAAAGTTTTGTTAATTATTTGTTCAAAAATGAGTAGTATAAGTTCCATTTTGCCAACATTTTAATTACCCCGTATATTTAGAGAAACGTTGAGGATTGAACATGTCACAAGTTGCTGGTTACGCTGTCGTTTTCGTGTAGCTATGCTGTCTTGTTTCTGGTGATGACTTTGTAGGCATGGAAGGAAACAAAGTTTCTATATGAGTTCGCCAAAACACGCCCCTAGTCTGGCCAAATCTTCAAAACTGATTACTCAAAAATAATAACGGATAATTATAACATTTTAGCCGTTTACTGTAGTTTCAGCTCAAGATTTTAACCCACCTTTTGTATCCACACAATATTCCCATAATTTAAAGTTCTCATACTTTTGTAGTTTTCTATTAGTATTACTTAGTATTATAGGAGCCTTGTCTGTCTGTTTTTTGCGTTTTGGCAATTTGTTCTTGCAGCCTCTTCAATATCCATCAACAGATGGCGCTACTCACTAAGTCGCTGAGTCGTGGCCGAGCGGTCTAGCGCACCGAACTCAAGTTCTGGTGTTGCCAGCAGCAGGGTGTGGGTTCGAGCCCCGGTCGTGACACTTGTGTCCTTGAGCAAGGTACTTAACCATAATTGCTTCGTCCTTCGGATGGGACGTAAAAGCCGTAGGTCCCGTGTGTTGTATAATGCACGTAAAGTGGATTGTCGTGGCCGAGCGGTCTATCTAGCGCACCGAACTCAAGTTCTGGTGTTGCCAGCAGCAGAGTGTGGGTTCGAGCCCCGGCCGTGACATCTGTGTCCTTGAGCAAGACACTTAACCATGATTGCTTCTCTCCACCCAGGGGTTAAATGGGTACCTGTGAGGGCAGAGTTGGTTGATTAGCCCTAATGCGCTGTAATAGCAGCAACTGAGCTGTATACTCCCCAGGGAGCTGAGATGGTTTCAGGAATGATTTATGAGTCTTATGAGCCTTATGAGCAGGGAAAATAATACACTGCGCTTTGTATCCCTAGGAAAAGGCGCATTATAAATGCAAGTTATTATTATTATTACTAGTACTGTTCCTGAGATTTAAAAAAACTCCGTACGTGCACATGCAGCGCGCGCACACAGCTAGCGTGTGGGAAAATTATTTTTTCATTTTTCTTTAGAGTCGTAAAGAGCGCCCTCAATTGATGAACATTTTCTGTCAGTGATTTTCGTTGATTTAGAAGAAGTGGAAATGTCAACATGTCCGGTGAAAGAGCAATGAATGTACCGCATTTCCTACTCAACAACAACAACACTAGTATAGTTTGTTTTCTCGAGCTGAAAGGTAAGTAAATGAAGTAGGGAGAAGTGCTAAGTATATAGTCGAACCCTGTAACTGCGAGTGTCACTGTTACTGAATACTAACTTGTGGTAGGTACTCAATAGCGTAGCTATTTAGGGCGCAGTACGTACACTGGACTCCCTCCGTATCCTTGGCCAGTGAACCACACATGTACAAAAAATGAGCGATTTTTCTTTATTTTATCTGCTAATTACTACAACCTAAAACTTAGTGATTAGGTAGCCCTGATAGGACCCTATCTATGTACACTTCCGATAGGGTCCTGACCAAGAGTTCTTCCCGTTCGTATAGTACTGTAAAGTTTGCACTGAATTTTCTCCTTTTTTTACCCATCTTCGTTGGCTGAACTGAGGAAATGCAGGCACTGTAACTTCTTAACTTACATGCCGTTCATGCTGTCAAGGGTTTGTGAAGCAATAAGGTTTATCGCTAAGTAATAGCACTGAAGCAACTGCCGCAAAGCATACAGGGATACAAAAAGGGGCATCTGTTTGGCGCAGCTTTTGTGACGTCAATAATATTTTGTTTGTCCGCACGGCACGCAGTGGCGCTGTTGCACCCACAGACATCCCACAATTCCTTGCAGCTGCTATTAGCGATAAGCCTTATGGATAGGTGCAAAATTTCACAGATCCATGTCTGTCAAAATCAGCCATCTTTATGGGCAATGATTTGAAACCTACCCAGCCGTGCATGCACACTAACCCTAACCTTCCAAAATCCTCCAAAATCCTCTTTGCTAAAGTGAAGGATTTTGTAGGATTGAGGTTACATGCTACATGCTCTTTGCTAAAGTGAAAGATTTTGGAGGATTGAGGTTATTAGGCATACTTGCCTTTCCATGGTACATGTACATCCATGTTTAAGTACATGTAAGACTAATTGCGGTGACACCATGTGGAATCTCAATTGAGTAGTAATTAGTTCTGAAAAGAACTGGAGGTACAACTCGACGTTTCGATCAGTATGCTCTGATCGTCCTCAGGAGATCGTCCTACATCCATGTTTGTTGTAGTGATTGCAAGGTCAGTGCTTGGGTCAGTGGACACTGTTTATTGCTCCATGTATGCAGGGAGGGTCCCTGGCCATGTACATGTATCACAGATTAGAAACACGTGTGCATACATGTCATGTGATTTTGGAGGATTCAGGTTATGTGTAAGCAAATGGGCCAGAGTCAAAAGAAGGTCATTCATTGGTTCATGTGCTCTGTGTGCGCATACGTGGACCAATGAGTGACCTTCTTTTGCCTCTGAACGAGGGCGCCATTCAATTTGTAACATCATACGCATAAGGTCTGTTGTTGTCTGATGTTGACAAGTAAGCCATCAATAACTAACTTACTCTCTTTGTATCAAGATAGAATTAAATAATCAACCTGTAAATTTCAGCTTATAATCAATTTGAAATTTACTCAAAATTATTTTCTTAAAAATGACTGCATTTCCCCTTCCCCATGTTGGCGTTTTTTGTTGTTGAAAGAATGTCAAACCCAACCGCCACTTGTGCATAATGTCTAAGCATGAGTTTTTAGCAGACGACAAAATGGCCAACGTCTCACTGGGATGTGCATACATTCATTGCTCAAAATATCTCACTTGACTACACTTTCCTCTCCGTAAGTATGTCCTCTATCATCTTTTTAAAGGAAAATCTGTCTTCTATCATCTTTTAAAGGAAAATCTGTGATATTTGTCATATTTGGATAGAAAAGTGCCAGTTGTATTCTACATTCTTTCCTTTCCATTCTTTCTATAACACATAGTAACTAATCTGTTAAACTTACCAAACAAGACTTACTTAACCCTCCTACAATCAGTGCAATTTTGGAAACAACCCATTCAGGCCACTCCAAGCCATTAGCTGTTGCCAGTGGCCTCCTATGGTTACCCTTCTGTGCACTGTCACACCACTGAGATTGCAGGGTAAAGTGGTCTCCCATTGATACATTGTAGGCCATACTAATATGTTCAAACATTTACAGTGTCCTTGGGTGGCACACAGTTGATTTTGTAAGATTACTTGGAAAGGACAGCAGGCTTGTAGGCCTACATGTATGTACTGAAGGTTGCTAAAGAACAGAATTTAGTGGTTGGGAGTGCCTCCATGTGTAGGAGGGTTAAATACATGAAATTTGTTTTTAAAATGATTCATCAGCATAGTCAACTGTCACCATGGCGACTCACCAAGACAACAACCAGCCCAATCTGGCACTCCCCGGTTACCCAGCAACAACGGAATCCCTACCAAGTGATACAGTTTTGCAACATCTCCTGGAGTCTGACAAAATCAACAGGTACGTTGACCAAGCAAATATATGCAAATCAGTGATGTCACAGCATGGATCAGGGCCCAATTTCATAGAGCTACTAAGCAGAAAATACTGCTTCACAAATTTAGTTAAAATAGCAGGGAACCAGTCACGAACCGTACACTTCACATGACACTTTGGCTGGTAACCTGTTTTTGCTGAGCAAACGATAGCAGGGAACCAGTCACGAACCGTACACTTCACATGACACTTTGGCTGATAACCTGCTTTTGCTGAGCAAACGATAGCAGGGAACCAGTCACGAACCGTACGCTTCACATGACGTTTTGGCTGGTAACCTGTTTTTGCTGAGCAAAATTTCCCTGCTTAGCAGCTCACTGAAATTGGCCCCAGATGAAACATCACGGTTGATTTGTGCAAAATAGATTTGAAACAACACCCAGAACTTGAGTTTGATGCACTAGACTGCTCGGCCCTGACGCTTACATCCTTATCTTTTCAAAAGTTGGTTCAATCGTTTGTGTTGTCACGTTATGTCAGTTGACTTACTCGGGTAACTACATTTTTCTTGGGCAAGGTTTGGGATTGTGATTTTAGGCACATTCGGTGTGTGCTGTGACACTGACTTCCTGTTGTGTTCTCACAAAACAGCGCCCTCAGTGTGTCAAGGATAAGCATGAACATTATATATTTAAACAGTATCTTCACTCTACATCAAAAACAGAAATCCCAGTTTGTTTAGACTGTCCAAAAGCGAAAATATCTGCTAACAAACAATTGCATTTCATAGACCCTTTTACCCTCCTACTTTAGCTGCACTTTAGTGGCAAGTAGCTATAGAGGTCAAAATCAATCAACTGCCTGTTTTGACTGTTGAGCCAAATGTGCACACGGGCATTTTGTCTGGTTTTTACTGTCATTTTGATCACCCTCAACAATACAAGACAATGCTTTTTACCAGTCAAAAACGGTCGACTCATTTTGACCTGTAAATGTACTTACTACACATAAGGTTTGGTTTGACAGTGTTCAAATTTTTCAGTGCACTAGATATACCTTGGCAAGTATATCAACATTTTGACTGATTTTGACCCTTGCAGTCACAGAAGGGTTAAGCAATGGTTGTATGGTTTTATTTGAGCAACATAAATAAATGTGAAGATCTGACAAAAAAGTACATTGTACTGTACTTTTGAGTCATCCATTTGGGTGTACTTGAACTTCATATAAATTAAGATACTACTGTTCTCAGTTGGATTAAATGACACCTGTTGTCATGTTTCCAGCGTCAAGGACTTGTGAATGCTAATGTCATTCTCCCCCTTCCTCGGCCCAATCCTTGCTCTCTTGTTCCGTTGTCTGTTATTGAGACAAGGCCTTTGATTTGTAACAATCTTATAGGGGCAAGGCAATTTGCTCTCGGTAACGGGAACTTCCGTTGGGAAAAGAAAAATGATTAGTGGAACATTTCAAGACCAAGGCCAGGGGCAAAGGAGGTAGCTGAATCCACCAAAATCCAACACCATTTTATTTAAAATTAAAATTCTCAAAACAAGCTGTATATCTTTTGATGGTTTCTACTTATCCTTGAGGCATCTATTGGTCATAATATATCAAATTTAACCTAATTTCAGGTCAGAAGTACAACATTTTTTGGGAATTTTTGAAGATTTTTATCAAAATTCGGCCAAAATTCAACTGATTTTTAAGGGCAACCGGATAAAAAGTGACAATCCATTTTTCGCCACAGTTGTGGATACTTTTAAAATTATTATTGATATGTTTTGAACTAAATATCAAAGAATTGTTTTGGGCTACCTTGCAGTTTTTGAGAATTTTTTTTTTTAAGTTGCGACCCTTGGCCGGATTTTGCCAAGAATTGGGGCTGAAAATTTGAAAAACATAGCAATGACCTATGACTCTTTTTCTAATAGCTAAAAAGAAATTTCATTGTGTTGTGCCTAGTTGACTTTTTGGAAAAATAAAATAGAATGAACCAATCATGAATACGTGGTTTTTAAATAAAATAGAAAAAAAATCAAGCATGAATGCACATATTTTTTCAAAAATCTGACAATATCTCCAAAATGAGCAGTCTGATGATCTCTAAACATGTTTAAAACAACTCCTGGGGCAAAATTACCCCTAGGGGGGGCTATCTTAGGCCTAAAATTGAAAATTAGTCTCACGTCCCCCTTTACCCCCTAAACGCCCTACTGTGCACCCAGCCCCATGCAAAGTATCCCTGTCTGGGCTATACAGTACTGAGTCCATCAAAATACAACAGACCCTGCTGTTGGAGTTCGAACGGTTTGGGGTGGTTAGGGTTAATGAAAGGTTATAGAAATGGTGATTCAGAGATAACCAAAGCGAATTGTGATATCAAACTTACTTTGTGTACATAAAAGCTGTAGATTGTATCAATCGTCCCAAGATTTAATTCTGTTTAATGTCTCAGGGGCTCTAATCTTGAAAGACATATCACCAGTGTGTTTCCGGCAATTTTCAGAATTGTGTGTGTTCATTGGAATATTGACAACTTCCTTTTAGACAGGACAACAAATGAAAAAAGGGTTTACCCTCCTGTTTTGACTGTTGACCCAAATATGCACACAGGGGCATTTTTGACTGGTTTGGACTGTCATTTTGATCACCCTGAACAATACAACTTACAAGACAATGTACGGTCGACTCATTTTGACCTGTAAATGTACTTACTTGACAGTGTTCGACTTTTAAGTGCACTAAATATGCAAGTATATCAACATTTTGACTGATTTTGACCCTTGCAGTCACACAAGGGTTTAACGGATTAATCTCAAACGTAATGGTTTGTTGTATGTGAGGGCAGAGTTGGTTATTGTGTTTGATTAGCCCTATATGCACCAAAATGGCAGCAAATGAGCTGTATACTCCCCAGGGAGCTGAGATGGCTTCAGGAATGATTTATGAGCCTGATGAGCAGGGGTAATAATATAATGCGCCTTGAGCACCAGTTTGGTGGATACGTGCGCTATATAAGTCCACATTATTATAATTATTATTACATACATGTACACACATACATATATACATCTTGATTCTAGCATGTACTCGTAGAAGCAGTTTCACCAACATTACCTTTAATGTCCTTGTTTGGAGTTATTTATAAATATTAGTGCAACCTCAGAAATACATGTATCTTATTTTAGGAACATCAAGCTTCAGCTGGCTAACAGACAATCTTTCACACTAGATAAAACTAAAATAAACCACACACAAATCAATTAACCCTCCTACTACTACAAGGGTCAAAATCAGTCAAAATGTTGATATACTTGCCAAGGTATAATGCACTTGAAAGTCGAACGCTGTCATACCTTATGTGTAGTAAGTACATTTACAGGTCAAAATGAGTCAACCGTTTTTGACTGGTAAAAGCATTGTCTGGTATTGTTCAGGGTGGTCAAAATGACAGTCAAAACCATTAAAAAATGCCCCTGTGTGCACATTTGGGTCAACGGTCAAAACAGGCAGTTGATTGGTTTTGACCTCTATAGCTACTTGCCACTAAAGTGCAGCTAGAGTATGACGGTTAAATAAAGTAAATTTAGAGGGAAGGTACAACATTGGTATTAGGTAATGTGCGGTCATTTCAATCCTCTGGTTTTCAAGAAAAATATCAAAAAACTAGGTGTTCACATTTAATTTAAAAAAATAAACAGAGAATTAGCTGTTGCAAACTGCTTACCAACCTAAAGGACTGCTTACTAACCATAAAATGCAACATGGTAGTTATCGGCCTTATGTTTCAAACCTAGCAGGTTCTAAGGCCAATAACTACTATCTTGCATTTTTCTTTAACCCTAACTCCCTAGCCTTAATTACCAGGTACCTTCCTCAATCCTTCATAATCCTCCGAAATGTGTTTATGCATGAAGCTCACTGCCACAATCCTTCATAATCCTCCACGATCAAATGCACAACCCTCCTCAATCCTCCATAATCCTCCAAATCCTCCGGAGGATACAAGATTATGTTTCTGTCAATCCTTCACAATCCTCCATAATCCTCCACATTCATCCAAAGTAAATTTCCATTATGCCCTCAATCCTCCAGGATCTCTTTGAACCATGCTTCCTCAATCCTCCACTTTCAAATGCACGACCCTCCTCAATCCTCCATAATCCTCTAATTGGTGATTTTCGAACGTGCCTCATTCCTCCAAAATCCTCCTAATCCTCTGGAGGATTATAGAGGATTTAGGAGGGTTAGGGTTAAAAAGTTATTTTCCCATTCAAAATAGAAAGTTTCCCTTTAGTATAGGATACATGTATTTGAAATTCCTCTTGAAAAATTAATCAATCTTTCTATAAAATATATCAAAGTTGTTACAGATTTGTCATTTGCAAGTGAGACAGTTAAATTGTTTTTTTTTCACAACTTATTTAGAATGAACAAATTCTAAATTTTTGTTCCAGTCTGCATACAACTGAAATCCCAACAACCAGCATTAGCGACCCTCATCAGCTGGTTTACAATGGGTACCAGACGCTGGCCGAGTGCCAGGCAACATTAGAGAGACAGGCAGCCAACGAGAGTCTGACGCTTCACCCTGGACTGACCAATGAGCTGAGGGCACTGCAGATGGAGGCGGGATTTGAGACGACGAGTGACTTCTTGCATCATCTGGTGGTCACGGAACGAGTGAAGAGGTGAGGTAAACAAACTGAACTTCACGCAAACGCAAAGGCAAAGCAATTTTTTTCGATCATTCGATCAATCGACAGAATAGTTGTACTCTAGCCATCATTGTCGCATTTTTTGTGGGATTCAAAATAGTTTACAGAGTTTTACTAAACCTTTGATAAAGATCCTGCTAGGTTTGGCAGTTCTACTAAAACACATTTGTTTCAATTTAACTATATTGTTATGGAATGCGTTCTAAAAGTCATTCTCTGATTTTTTTTTCCCTACCAAATTGTACTTTGGAGCGCAGTATGCATTTTGCTCTCTGTTCACATAGATACTGTTTTTGTCCCAAAGGCCAGTACTGTGAGGTACGCTACCAGTTTCTTCCCTCACACTTCCTCACTCTGGAACTCCCTGCCTGCATCCTGTTTCCCCACTCAGCATTCTCCCTCAGTTCAAAAGGAATTTCAATGAATATCTATCTTCACTGTGACTTATAACTGCTTATTTTTCTAATCTAGCCCCCCCACGTTGAGTGGCCTTTTTGCCTTTTGGCAAATTTCATGAATAAATATATTCTTTCATGTTTTGGTTCTTTGGTGTTTAGACTACAGCTACAGCAGAAGATGTTGTCATCCAGGCACAACTATGCAAGGTGTCCGTGCTCATCGGCAGAATCAACAGTGCCCAACTTGATGGATGTAACCTCCTGTAGCACGTATGCAACCACTACGAGCACGGTCTCCCTCACAAGTTCCAACCATGACCAGGGGGTGTGCATGACTAACATGCCCAGCGAGACTGTTCAGCTTTGCAGTTTCAACTTGGGAGGCACTTCGCAACCAACCGAGCAACCAAAAGCGAATCACGGCTGCCAAAAGGAGGGTGACTTCCAGTCTCGGGTTAAATCGGAGAGTGTATCGGTCGGAGTACAGGTCAATTTGTGCCATTGTGGACCACAGTGCGAAACCAGAAGAGGAAAGCCGAGAAAACACAAGGAAGTTGTCATGTCAAAGGTCAAGAAGAAGAGAAGTCGTTTACAGCGAGAGGTACAAGATGGGTGTGACTTGAAAGGCGGCTTTGGTAAAATATCAGAGCAGAATGCTAAGCGGAAAACAAGGTGGAGTGGGAGAGTACCCCATCAGCCTAAGCAACGATTCGCCCGTGACACCAAATCAGCACCCAGGGAGAAACAGGAGTACCTGTGCGAGATCTGCGGTGCTACCTTCAAATGGAGGCGGAGCCTCATCCCTCACATGTGGGAGCATCGGGAGGAGGTATCCATTCACCAATGTCCACACTGCAGCATTAGCTTCCCGTACGCCTGTAGATTAAAGCGCCACTTGATCGCGAAGCACCCAGAGCTCGAAGGCGGACCAATCCGCTGCGCCACATGCGGAGTTGAGGTCCAATCTTTCAACACACTCAGAAGTCACATGCGGATACATACCGGTTACAAACCGTTCAAGTGCAAATTCTGCCCCAAGGCTTATAAGTGGAACACGGGACTCGAGTATCACGAACGCGTGCATACAGGCGAGCGGCCATTTCCATGCCAACGCTGCACCAAGGCTTTCACAAACAAGTCAGATCTGACCCGTCATCAGACCGTTCACACGGGTGAGAAACCCCACGTCTGCCAAAAATGCGGTAAAGGATTCACCCAGAGTCACACGCTGAAATCCCATTGTAAGAAGCACCACCCCGCTAGCCTGTCCACTGCTGATGATATACAGAAACCATGCCAATCCCAGGTGAACACCATATCCCAGGCTATGCAGTCTCCAGACGCAGCCACGTTCATGTTGGGCAGTTTTCAACATGCGGCGTCAGCCAATCATAGTTTGGAACAGATGAAGTTTACGAACAGCGGCCCTCTGCAAAGTCTGCAGAGGCAAGTCCCAACGGAGAGAGAGATTGCCGAGGTGGTGGTAAACATGCTTGCTCAGTGAAAATTGCATGCTGCGGGAGAATGTACAAACAAATTTGGTATCGTTTAGTGGGGGGGGGGGGGGGAGTAGAACTCATGTTCAAATTCAAATTAAAAATCTTGGTAAATGAAATTTACAATTTTCATAAAAAGTATTTTAAAAACATTTACATGTGATACATATGTCTTGCAAAATTTGTGAATCTTTGTGATTTAATTTCAACAACTCACTCAAAAGTATGGTTTACAATGTTAGTAACATCACATGGGGAAGAGAAAAAGAAACGTGCTTTCATAGAATAATGGTAAAAATTTAAATTCTTGAAATGTTATCCAAAAATTGTCTATTATACTTTGATCTATTTATAATGTCAATCATACCTTTATTTAAATTATTCCAAAATAATGCTAACATTCTTGCCAGTTTGATGTCATATGATGTGATGTTTGATTTGGTACTTAAAATATTTTTACATGGATTTCCTAACTGGATAATGTGCTATTTATGAATCCATAATTACTTCCATATATGGGTGTCAATTAGGGGATGGGGGAAATGGGCTTTCCACCCTAAAAAGTGGGGAGGGGGGACACAATACATGTATATCAGTCATTTCTCTCCCACCCCCCATCCCCCACTTCACACACATTTGATTTTATGGCCCATATCTAGAGCCAAGTAATAGTCAAGTTCTGTCATAGCCTCCACGAAGCGGTCATAACACACCACAGACCATCTAGAATTGAAAATGTGATGCCAGGCACTAAATGCACACAGAAGGAACTTCTCTATACCCATACAGGAGCCATGATTGATTTCCATATCTGATTTTCCCTCACTTTCTACGGAAATACGCTAACCGTTTCCAATTATTCTGGGATTACCAGTACTATGAAGAGAGCTGTGAATCTGACACCCACTGCAGTGTCCTTGAGGTGAGTAGCCCATAAGGACGTCAACCTCAAAATGTGCACTTTCGTTGAACATGATGAGTTAGTCATAATAAGTAAGTCCCCTGATGAGTAAGTGAACCTATTCAGGCTCTAGTTATAGACCCAATATGCCCTTCTGAATATCTGTGTACTTATGCTGTAAAAACTGTAAATAAGGCTACGGGCTTCATCATGCTGATAAAAACATGTTTTAGTAAATATGTAACAAATTATTTATTCAAAATATAGAATATAAATTATTTATTTAGGAAAAATGTTTGTAAATGTATCCAAATTTATATATATATTTTTTAATTTATTATTTTTTTTAAATTAATTAATTTTTTTTTTAAATCAAGATATACAGGTATAAAAACCAACCTGTGAAAGATTTTTCATATATTTATTCCAATGTAGAATTTATGATGACAGTAATTCAGTTTGGAATTTTGGTCACTAATTTTATTAAAACGATAACATCTGAGACAGAAATGTATCAATGGATGTTTGATACCATCAACAACTTGACAACAAGTAAGTTTCCCCATGATCACTTTTTATCAAGATTACCAATAGTGTACAGTGGCTTTAAAACAATAGCCAATTGTATTCCTGTAGAACAATAGCCCATTTCCGAAGTCTCCCTTCTGACTGAACACATCCAGAACAAACCCAAAGAATCCTTTTGTGTTTAGTACCCTAATCCTCTTGTTTGCTCCCTGGAACTTCAAAACCTGATTGTGTAACCCTGACCAGGCCTGTTCCTTTCCTAAAGTCAAATTCTTATCATAGTTTTTTTCTTGGGGGGTCAGTCAAGCATGGAAGAACCCATGATAGAAGTGAGTGATTCTAGAAGGGTGGCAGTCACATTGCTACAAGAACTGGAATGTTGCTGATCAGAGGGGAAACCTTAAGTTTGAGGAGACTTCTGTTGCATTTGAGTGGTGTTTCAGATAAGTACCAAATTATGTTGATTTTCCATTCCTTTTTTTGGTGTTTCTGTTACGGATTTTGAGCACATAATTTATTGTGCCGGAAAGAATGTCAAACCATGTGTTTTTAGCAGACGACAAAATGGCCAACATCTCACTGGATGTGCACACATTCATTGCTCAAAATCTCCTAAAATATCATTTCCAGTCCTCAGCTGACGACACTTTCCTTAAGTGTGTCCTCTATCACCATTCAAAGAAAAATCTGTGATATGTCATATTTGGATAGAAAAGTGGCGGTTGTATTCTACGTTTTTTCCCTTGTGCCTACTTGTACCAACTGTCCCCTAGCATTCCTCACTACTGTTATTTACCCTAGCCCCTTATTCACTATATAGCATATTTAAAGTCAGTCTCGGGTAATGTTCCCTTGACATATTTCTGGTTTTGGTGATATTTTTTTAGAAAAATTATTGAAATAATTTCTAAAATTTATTTTCTGTCATCTGAAGATGGAAGTTCATGGGTTGATTTCAAATGTTTAACTTGATTCTTGGAGAGTATGGATACATTTACAAACAGTTTATATAAATATATACTGGCTTATAATATATACCTTGATACAGAGGAAGAATTGAATAATCGTAGAAACAGTTTTGCCAAATATCGTCACGATCAGAGCAGACAATCAATGTCCTAGTTTAAGATAAACACAGTGATTGAAGATCACTGGCTCATTTATGCAGCCGCAACGATTAATATGACCTTATCATGTGGGTTTTTTATTTTCAGTCAATCTAAAAGTAGCGCTCCAATTCCATGCCCTGTTAATCGTGACTATTATTGTCCCCTCAAGGCCAAAAAAAAGGTCTCCGGTTTCTGGTTATCAGCTTCAAAATCAGTGCAGTGAAGTGCTTTTTCGGGGGGGGGGGTTGGTAATCTTTTAAAACCCTACCACACATGGAGGCCACTCCGATCCACTAAATTTTCAATATGTTCTTCACCAACCTTTAGTACATACAAGCCTGCTGTCCTTTCCAAGTAATCTTACAAAATCAACTGTGTGCCACCCAAGGCCACTGTAAATGTTTGAACATATTAGTATGGCCTACAATGTATCAATGGGAGACTACTTTACCCTGCAATCTCAGTGGTGTGACAGTGCACAGATTTCTGGGTAACCATAGGAGGCCACTGGCAACAGCTAATGGCTTGGAGTGCCTGAATGGGTCGTTTCAAAAATTGCACTGATTGTAGGAGGGTTAATACATGTTAACATGTATACACGGTTATTGGAACCAGACCAAATTTCTAAGAGGCTAAGAGAGGCCTCACAAATCAGGCAAACGTTCTTACCCCTATGTGAAAAAGTTGTTTAAAAAACAGCACGGCAGAATTCCAATTGATCCAACAATTTTGGCTGCAATTGGACATCGTTTCATAGCAAAAAAGAAAACTACAAATGCTGACGCGCACAGAAACTGGACTTTTTTTTTCGGCCTAATAAATAGCTGCTGTTCTTTTGATGGCTGTGTGTCTGGTTAATATACAGATAATTGTGAAAATAGTATAGACCATAATAACTCATACACCAAGACCATTTTTGACACGTTAACAAATTTTGCGCAACACAGAGCAGCATTTAATTCATTGCCATTCTACTACATAAAGCTTTTCTGAAATATTCATTAAATAAAAAGAATTTATTATAAATATGTGATTAAATATGTAAATTTGTTGGAACATGCTTTGAAATGTTTATAGTCGTTACTTAGGTGCTAGTACTTCATGCATATATTATATATTTATTAAAATATCAGTTGGCTAAGTAAAAAAAACAGAATGGTTCTTAAATTAAAAATGCTAATTTGATTCTTTGTAAATTAGTCTGAATGATTTCTCCATATATATATTGACCACATATCAATTAATTGATAAGCAGTTCTTTTTGATGGCATTAGGTTTGTTTAACAATTTAAGATATATTGCCCGTGGTTGGCTCGAGAGACCCAAAAAATGAATTTCGAAAGATCATAATTAAACGAACAAAAAACAAATTGTGATATTTGAAACGCACTTGATTCACAGCAATGCTGGCCAATTAGAAGACTGCACACGTCCTCGCGCAAGCAGTGACCCAGCAGTTTATTTGAGTTTAATTTACTGGTACTAATCCTTGAGATTTTTTTTATTCAATGTTTCAAATGAAAACTTGTCACAGCCCAAACACAGGCGATATATCTTAATGGAGTAAAAAAAAATACAAAAATTAAATAATTTAGCCAGACACTCTATTACTGTACCTACTTATGTAAATTTTACTTGGCGTAATTTTTCTGAAAGAAAGTGAACTGGGAATGAAAAGTTAAGAATGAATGAGTAACATTTAAATACATGACAAATGCGGCAATTTTACACTCTTTGGTATCAAGAAATTGATCTGCATCTTATTTCTGTAATCCTTGGGTTTATTTTATTGCCACTCCGCCCCCCCCCCCAAAAAAAATGAAGGGAGGTTTATTTATATTCCCAGGAATGACAACTATGCAGATAAGTGGGGTGTGGCATAGATTAAAAGGATAACATCGTCCTGCCACAATTTTATCAATGGAAATGCACAGTTTTACAGACCCTGTGCAGCTGTCACAATTTTTTTGCATTTGGTTATGAAACTAATAAGTGCACGTATCGGTGTGAAGCAAATCACCCTGTTTGGCTCAACAGTCAACAAGGGACTCACATACACATCAGTTTGATAATCACCAAAGTATTGCATTTGATCTGATGTCAACTGCACAAGGTCTATACTTAAAATAAAATAAAAACAGAATTGATACTTAAATTGCATTTTTTAATTCTACATTTTTAGAAGTGATGGTCATATAGAAATAGCCTTCATACATTATAATTTGTCGGTTATTGCAATACATACTTGAATGATATAAATGATTTTGGCAATTGCTTTCAACTGTTAAATTTGGTATAACTGTGCTTTCAAGGAATTTCTGAAATTCATATTTATACAGAAAATAAACAAATGACGTGCATATACATAAATAGGTTGCAGAGTTCAAAATAGCTTGCATATACAGTTCTCAGTTAAGTGAAACTCATTGTGCCTACTATAGTTAGACAGAAGAGCCTTCTAGATGTTAACAAAATGATGATTTATATCCCGTTTTGATAAACAAAACCAGGCAGTAAACACAACATCCCCCCCAAAAAGATTGCAGACATGAGTATAAGGGTTTCATAGTCAACCCTGACTTCCCCTCATTGTGGAGTGTCGTGGCCGAGCGGTCTAGCGCACCGAACTCAAGTTCTGGTGTTGCCAGCAGCAGGGTGTGGGTTCGAGCCCCGGTCGTGACACTTGTGTCCTTGAGCAAGGTACTTAACCATAATTGCTTCGTCCTTCGGATGGGACGTAAAGCCGTAGGTCCCGTGTGTTGTATAATGCACGTAAAGTGGATTGTCGTGCGGTCTAGCGCACTGAACTCAAGTTCTGGTGTTGCCAGCAGCAGAGTGTGGGTTCGAGCCCCGGCCGTGACACCTGTGTCCTTGAGCAAGACACTTAACCATAATTGCTTCTCTCCACCCAGGGGTTAAATGGGTACCTGTGAAGGCAGAGATGGTTTGCTCTATATGCGCTAGAAATGGCAGCAATTGAGCTGTATACTCCCCAGGGAGCTGAGATGGTTTCAGGAATGATTTATGAGCCTTATGAGCCTTATGAGCAGGGATAATAATATAATGCGCCTTGAGCGCCACTTAGTTGGTGGATACGTGCGCTATATAAATCTATACATTATTATTATTATTATCCCATCAAACTCCCGATGGCTGGTTTGATCAGTAGGCCAGCGTTTGATTTTAAAGCTGGGTGGCTGTCATCCCAGTCAATCATAAAAATCCTCTAAGGTTCCTAGGATTGAGATTGACTGGGTACCATTGGGGATTACCCTTGGTGACAATGCCCCTTCAGCTTTGCTGCATGATAAAGTAATTTGATGGATCGAGGGAGGTACCTAGCACAGAAGCTGCATGATCAAGGTCTTTTGTCATTGTAAAAGTATGACCTCAACTGACCCTAAAAGGGGACGAGTCGGATGATAAATGGGGATTTCACTGTCCTCAAACCTTTCTTTAAGTTTTGTTTCCAATCATTTTAATTAATGTCGACTAGTACTATTAATTCTTTTCACTTGCATTTGAATAATTAATAGGATATATATATGCATGTTTTTAACAAGCATCTGCAATTCATTTGAATTGCACAAACCAAACATTTGTATTAATTAGTGAACAATGGATGGACAATACGATTGCTAATGATCATAAGTACTCATCAATATGTATGATAAAAGTTACACTGTCATCCAATCACACTGAAATTTATATAATTTTTGTTTCCTTCAAAAGACCCAATGGGGGTTTATGTCGGTTTAACCAGTAAACCGCCCAAATCAGAAACGCAAAACAGCACCTAGTAACTCTTACATAAAATGGAGCAATATATGTCACCGTTACCAAGCCCCATGTGAGGTTTGACCTCCATAACATGGCTGGCTTGGTACCGCTAACCAGTGATAAAAAGGCCCCTAGAATCATTTTAAAAAATTAATTTTTCATATAATAGACCTATATGTTCTTTGGAACAAAGTCTGGAAAGTACAGTATTTTTTGTTATAAAGGGGGCATTTACAAAATGGTTGGAGTATTAAACACAAGATTACATCTTCATCATTTGAATTAAAAAAGTGCAGTAAAAAGTTTTATAAACTTTGACTTGCATTTCTTTGGCAGAACAGTGGCAGAAAGAGAACTCTTTATAAAATTAAAATCGTAAGGCTGGGTGTTCATGATTCGATTGTCTGATCTTGCATTAACATTGGAAGAATTAATTTGTCTGTCCTCATAAAAAAAAAATTACACGATCTGTTTACCAAATCTGCTGGTTTTTATCCCCAGTTGGCCACCAGCACTCATTGCTTAGAATGCTCTAATACTTAAATCGTACTTTAAACCACATCATACAGTTGCATGGAGAGAAAATCTCTTGCAGTGTTTTCTATAGATCTATAATGTCACTCAGCACACCAATACAGAACCAGTTGAATAATCTCTCTAGATATACATGTATTATAGGGAAGGTACAACATCAATAAGATCAGTAAAACTGCTTCCATGGGTATGCTTACTTTCTGTGCATCGAGATAAACACTAAACAACCACCCTGTGAAAGTTTCAACTCAATGCCGAGTCCACATCATGAGAACAGAATTAAAAACCATTCACAATTTTTTACAAAAACACTTAGAACAATAATGTGAAATTTTGTTTGAAATGTTCATTATTTTTTTTATCTCTCAAATGAAAGCAATTTCAGACACAATCCTTTTTCTGGATGATTGGTATATGGACTTTTGATTAACTTCACATCAAGTTACCTTTTGGGGAAAACAATACAGTAACTATCAATATTGTACTTTCCCCTTTTAACCCTAACCACCCCAAACCATTCAAACTCCAACAGCAGGGTTTGTTGGATTTTGATGGACTCAGTACTGTATAGCCCTGACAGGGGTACTTTACATGGGGCCAGGTGTCCCAATTCCAGCTAAATCTAACAGTTGGGTGGTACTGTTTGTGCATGGTGTTGGATTCAGAAGGTTGCTAGCCAAAATAGCTAGGGGGTTAGGGTTAATCTGGTTTTCTAACTCTTACTATGAAGGTGGTTCATATAAGAACATGAAGCAATGCCATCAAACTATTGTAAAAAAACAATCGTCGCAAAACAAAATATTTCCATGGCATTAGGGGCATCATACACCATCCGGTCTAATGCATTCACACTTTACAAGAATCAAGAGATATGTACAGAAACCATCCTGTGCAAGTTTCTGCTTATTTCGTACTTGATCAGTTGAGTGAAAATAAGGAAAATGTATCCATTCTTACGGGGAAATGGATCATCTGCTAATGATCCAATTTCAGATTAGAATTTTTACTCATTTTTTTCTCAAAAAAGAAATTACATGTCATATGGAATAACTTCTTAGGATGTTTGGAACCATCACCATCTTAAAAATCAAGGAATCTTAGTAAATAATTTGTTTTCCCCCCGGGTTATTACTCATGGTATAAATCCCCCCTCTAATGCCCTCATCGTGGATTTGCATGGACCAACTGTTTGATGTCATCGATTCACCTTCAAACTCTCTTGAACCGACCTTTTTTATCACAAGATCATCACTTTAACTTTTAAAAAAAAGGCAACATAAGGCTTTTAGACTTTAAATTTAGACATCTGGCAAGCACTGATGTACAGCATAACAAATGCAAACTAACCTCGGAAAAATCTGATTGAAAAACATGAAATCTGTAAAATTACACAAGTATTGAAACTTAACCAAAATACACCAAATAAGAAGTGAAAATCTGTTAATTAATAACATACATGTAAATAGAAATTAATAAAATAGTTTTTTTTTCTAAGGGGAGATACAACATTGGTGTTTGTTTCAATCATCTAATTAACCCTTCTGTGACTGCAAGGGTCAACATTGCCAAGGTATATCTCGTGCACTTAAAAGTCAAACACTGTCCAAACCTTACGTGTAGTAAGTACATTTAAATGAGTCGACCGTGTTTTGACTGGTAAAAGCATTATCTTGTATTGTTCAGGGTGGTCAAAATGACAGTCAAAACCATTCAAAAATGCCCCTGTGTGCACATTTGGGTCAACAGTCAAAATGGTCAGTTGACTGATTTTGACCACTCTAGCTATTTGCCACCAACCTTTTGAAAGTTCCCTCATAATTGGTTCTCATGTGAAAGTGTTGCATATTTTTCATGTTTTTTATATTTTACAAAAGTTGCCGGATTGCAAATTTTTCTAACTTTCCCCAGGATGAAAGCACTTCAGATGAAATTAATTTCTCAGAATGATTGATACACGTGTACCAATTTTACTCTATTATTATAATTTGATTATCTGGTAATAACCAATGTTGTACCTGTATAATTCTGATTTTTGGTTAAGAATAAGTTCATTATTAAAATCTAAAAATTATTAAGCATTGTCCGAATATCCAGTTTTACTGAATATCCAGTTTCATTTGGTAATTCATTTGATTGAATATTCATTTTTTTTTCAATATTAATTTTCTATTGAATATTAATTTTGAATGAATATTCATTGTTATTCAGTTACACTGATCATTAATTGAATATTCAGTCTTTTAAGGATTCCTCACACGATACTGTAATCTGGACATGACAGAAAATCTGTGTGAAAAAAAGGTGGTAATTATTTATCAAAATCAAACTAAGTTTGACCTTTAGTAAATAGACAATAAAAACAAACAAACACAGTTTGACTGCCTGGCTCAACAACAATAATAATTAATGTTAACAGAATATTAATAAACAAAAAATGTTTTTGTAATACAGTAGTTTATAGTAAAATTACACTTGCTACATGTATTGTATGTAGATCTCTACTTAATATCATTTTACAACTCTCTATCAGAATTTCGTGTCACTGTGTGACAAATCTGCAAGTATTCACAACTTTCAACTTGTTGGCCCACTAGAACATAATGCAAACCAATATGAGCAAAAACTGTTTAAAAAAAAAAAACATGATATTTTGCTCCTTTTTTAGTATTGGGGAATTGCACTCAACAGCCCACTAACCCTAACTCCCTTCAGTAACTGGCTAGAATCCATCGGTCGTCCAAGAAAGATCTCTTGTTCTCTGCTCACTTCAACAAGATCCAAGAGAAGGTTACATTTGCTGCCTTCTGTTGCATTCAGCATGGTTAGGACTAGGTGAAAATTGTCTGTGGACTCCATGTTGTTTGTTTTAGTGCCATTGTACTGTAGTACATTGTACTGTAGTTCATCCCACAACACCTTTGAACCATGTTTTGTTTTCCGCTTCCCAAAATAATCAAAAAAGTTGGGAGGAAACCTAGAAAGTACAAATACTAACAAGCAGAAAGCTATGAATTCCATGTTACCGCGTTTAATTATTTCACCTTTATACTGTAAATACATTTTTTTTTTCTTTCCTACAGATTTCTAGGAAACACTTACATGTACATCAGCATTCCGCAATCATAATCAAAATGCTGGCTCAGAAAATTCTATTTAAATTTGTAAGGCGTATTTGATTTACCATCATCCGGTTAAAAAGATTAACCAATTTCATTATTACAATTGAGCAGTTGTGCAGATAGAATGATATTCTTGATATTTCCTAGTGAACGTTTCTTTGTGAAACCATCTCCGAAGAGTTTTTTTTTTTAAATTTTTTTATTAATTTTTTTTTAGTTCAAGTTTGAAACACAATGAAGTTTGTTTTCTGGTAAATCGAACACGCCTTTAATTCAAAACAACTCTCGACTCAACTCTTTGGAATAAGCTTTTCACCAAGGTCAAGCCGACAAATCTGACACCAAATTGTAACCACATCACTTGTCAATCTTGCACAACCGATTAAATATTGTTTCGTTACCATAAAACATTCCCTTGACTGATGCATATTTTACAAAGCCAAAAAGAAAAATGTGGACGATTAGAGTGCACTTGACTATAAAGTCCATGCACATTTTATAACAATCATGCAAAACGGAAAACAGACTCTTATTGGGTCATACCCAGGTCCTATTTAATTAAACATACAAACAAATTAACCAAACAGGTTGAATTATACTTACATATTCATATCCGTGTATCGTGTTCAATGTTAGACATTGTACTACTGTAACTTGCTTGTGTAAACAATACTTGTAATCACGGGTTGATATAAGCTTTAAAGCTTATGTGACCCATCTAATCAAAGTCGTTTTTAATAACCGAAGATTAAAGAGTGCGAGGTACATGATGCCTTTTGCTGGGAAACGATACGGCAACCGATCCGTATTTGGCATTAGTCCCCGTCCACCTTCACCACCACTGAAAACTCGGGACACGCCATCTGCGCCATGATGTACATCTGATGTACATCGATCACATGAAAAGCTTGTCCGTGGCAACGGCTGCCAGGGCTAGGTGTCGATGTACACAAACGACTGGAGATGTACACAAACGACTGGAAAAGATATCTTAAAGCTTGGTACTTTAAGATATATACACCACAAACACCCTCGACAAACTAATACTTTTTCTGTAATGATTTGAGAGAACACATGCGACTGTGCATCAAAATCTTTTTCCCTACAACCGACTTTTTACAACTGGATTTAAAAATTTGGCAGTCCACATCACATAATGAATACCCAAACCTCACTGACGGTGCATATACTGCTAAGTGTAACTTAAATAATGCAGTCTCTCCCGAGTGAGTATTTGCTACAAGACGAGTTAGTGTCAGATATGCACGCATCATACTACTGTACTTTTTACTAATTGCATTGGCTGCCATCACAGCAGATGATCTCTCATCAGGGCATATGATGGACACCTCAAATTTACCTATCGTCGTTTTGTAACTTCGCCATGCCCTAAGACAACCTATAGTCTGTGAAGTAGTTTTTTTTTTCAATGTCTTAAATTTTCGCGCATTGTGCGTTTTAATTTGAAGTGTTCGTACTGGACATTGTTTCATTAGTGGCGTTCACGTGATTCTGCCGTGAGCACTCGGATTCTTTCTGATTTCTGTTCGGCGAATCCAACCTGCTGGTCAGCGCGCAATGCACGGTGCTGACAAGTGTATTACCGCATGTGCTCACGGCATACGTACATCTTGTGCATTTGCTGTTTAGCGGAACACAACGTGTGTACATAATAATCGCGCAACGATGTCTGATTTTCACTCCACATGAAAATACGCCCTACTATTTCCATTCCTAATCCTTCGACATACATACTAGACACATATACACACTACTACATTTGTGTTCAGCTGTACAGTGTCAGATGCATTTAAAAAACGTACTTTCCTGGTGTTAAATATTCACAAAAGATTACTTTTCAACCGTTACATAGCAAGTCGACGTACACTGTGGTCTGTTCCACACAAGACAAAGCACTACTAAATCTCTCACATTTTTAACAGGATGCAGCCATTTTGTTTTTTTTCTCCCATCCAAATCTACATGTCCAAACCGAGGCTGGAAGGAAAATAGAGTAGCCCCCAGTAACGTACATGTATTAGACCCATTAACACTATAATCATCATCATCGTATCCAAGAACTCCGACAAACATGGCTGCAGCAAGTCTCTATCTCCCATCTTACACTGCATGTATATAGTTTCTGTGGCAGTAATGTACTAAACCCTACGGAATATCAACACATTTGTAATACTTTGGCATGTACACATTTCCAATAAATGTTATCCACATATAGCCTTTTTAACACAGTACAGCCATCACTGTATTTCGTCTATGCAAATCCAGATTGACCAAACTGATGCTGGGAGGAAAAATAGGCTGTCCCCCCTCTTACTGATTGAGAATATGTGTTGTAATCGTACTTGCATACAGGGAATCCTACAAAGATGGCTGGTCTGTGATAGAGGTTTTTATATACAACCTGACTCGGCAATTATCCGGAACAGATCTTCAACTGCTCGCCAATGCCCAAGTGCCTCCGGTATGCAACGGTCATTCTTGATGCCAGACGAGACCTCAATTCCTGTACCCTGTTTTTTTCGTTCTCCCTTCACACTCGACAAGAGCATTACTCATTTGCCCAATCCTACAAGATTGGACGAGTGAATCTGTCCCGCAGATGTCCGCTTTCACAAGTACATCAGGTATACGCAGGCTCAAAATCAAAGTTATGAACAATGGTGGAAATACAATGGAAAAAGTGAAGTTAATATCATGTATGGTAAAATTTGTACAAGTGGAAGACACAGTAAAATATATGGCTTTTAAGTTTAGTAATAGAAAATAATTATTCAATCAATTCCATTTTTCAGCCTTAGTTCATTAAATTTGTTGTGTCTGACCTCGGACCAAATCTCTCGTCCTGGATTTGTTGTGCAGGAAATTCTGCAGCCTTTTTGCTTGGTCTCTTTTGTACATCTAGCCATACATTTTAATGCCTCTTTCTTTACCTCTCGGACTTAAAGGAAGCGTACACCATTGGATATAACCACAAAACAAACTGAGGAAACTATTATCTAAAAGCTTGGTTTTAAGATAAGTAATATTACCAAACATCGTGGGAAGTTATTCCATCTGACATGTTGTCATTTTTGAGAAAAACGTGAATAAATCTTCAAAACTGAAGAGGATCACAGCTGTGATTCACTTCCACATTACAAACAAATCTGAATGCATTTTCACAGTTTTCTTAAACGGAATATGCCGAAGATCTCACAGATTGGTGTCTGTATATATATATCCCCTTATTCTTATGAAGTATGGATGCATTGTATATAGACATTCTCACCAATGGTGTACGGTCCCTTTTTAATCCTCGTCAGGAATGAACTTAACTTCTCCAGGTAGGGGGTTGCATAGGCTGTGAACCAGTCGAGTTGCTTCTCTGGATGTAAGCTGAGTGGGCGTAACCCCCAACAAGGTTCACATGCTCCTGGGCTTCTGGGTTCAACATACCCAGGGCCTGGGTTACTGGGTGCATCATATTGGGTGTGACCGCCCTCAAGCCTTGCATGAGCTGTGCATGCGACATACCCCTGGACATCCAGGACAGGGCTTCCGAGTTGCGGTGATGCCACTGCTCCACCTTTTCGTGTCTTGATGGGTATTCTGAATGAACGTTGGGGGAGTGGAGGATGGGACCGAAGGGGGAACTGGGCTTCTCCAATCTCAGAGGGTGGTCGCCAGAAGAGAGCATCGCTGGGTTGTGGATGATGTGGGTGAACGGCTGTTCGACACTGCTGTTCCCAGATGAATTTGGAGTCTGGGATCGACTTGCTGCCACTGCTGCCTGTTGCTCTACTGTGGAATGCTCTGCATAGGACTGTGGTATAGGGGTCAGCTGCTCCCGGAGTTCTCGAGCTGGCTGCTCGTGATCATGGAATTGGTGTGAAGCTCTTGTAAGCTGTTCGTTCATCTCTTGGGGTGGACGGCTATGTTCTTGGTATTGGTGGGGTACTGAAGCAATCTGCTTGTGAATATCGGGGGTCTGCTGATGGCTGAAATTTTGATGGTTGTCATGGGGAGGATGTATCTTGTGAGAGGGCTGATGATCATGATTGGGACGCTGGTCACGTGCGGCATTTGATTCTAGAGTCAGGTGGTGGTCTTGAGCCGAGCGGTGGTCTTGGGGCAAATTGCACTCATGAGCTGGTTGACGGTCATGAACCTGCTGGTGGTTGTGAACTGAACGGTGGCCGAGCACTGGTTTGATACCTTGAGTGTGATGGGCATCGACGGTTGAGCTTCCAGGACTTGGAGTCTCGTCCTCGCTGTCTGATGGGCTGCGCGGGGATGACATCTGCTCCCCTGGGGATCCATGAATCGCTGGGATCACTGGAATTGTGGGGAATGCAAGTGGAGCAAGTCTCTCCCTGGCGAACTCGACAGCAGCTTGGTACAGATCGGACTGGATCTGCATCTCAGCTGCGGCAGCCCGGGTCTTCAGCCGGATCTTCGGCGGGGACTTTTTCTTTGGGTCTCCCTTCGGTCGTCCTAGAGCGACGATGGGCTTTGTTTTGTCGTGCTGCCACAGGTCGATTCCATGCGCCGTCTTCTTGTGTGTCTTCAAGCTGACGTTGTGGGCGAAGGCCTTCTCACAAAGATCACACTGGTAAGGCTTCTCACCAGTATGTGTCCTCATGTGGATAGCCATGTTAGAGTGCTGGGTGAACCCCCGTCCACAGTTATTGCAGGTGAAGGGCTTTTCCTCCCTGTGGATGATCTTGTGGCGATCCAAGTAGAACTTCTGCTTGAACTTTTTGTCACACTGGTCGCAGGCAAACACCTTCTCTCCCCTGTGCCGTCCCATGTGATGCTGGTACGATTTCGGGGTGAAGAACTCCTTCAAGCAAGTCTGACACTTGTAGGGTGTCTTGCCAGCTTTGACATTCTGATGGCGTATCAGGTGGTCTTGCAGTGTCACCTTGTATGCGAAGACCTTCCCGCACTCCTCGCAGGAGTAGGTTTTCGGCTGTGAGTGTTTGATGATGTGACGTGACAGCAGATCACGTCGGTGGAATGTAAGCCCACACAGGTCACACAGGTAGCGACGGAAGTTGCTGTGAAGATCCATGTGGGAGCTTAGATGAGCCGTGGTGCGAAACTTCTTGTTGCAGGTCGGACAGGCGAAGGGCTTCACCCCCTTGTGACCCCGCATGTGCTCCTTCAGCTGGTACTTCCGGGAGAATCTCAGATCGCAGTGTTCACACGCCAGACTCTTGGCGCTGTGCTGGACCTTACGATGGACCCACATGGCAGACTTGGAATTGAAGGTCATCTGGCAATCTCTGCAGGTCAGCTCGTCTACAGCATGAACCACCTGGTGATCACGTACAGCTTGCCTATCCCCAAAAATACGGCAGCATTTTTTACAGGAGTAACCGCCGGGTTCGTTTTTCACTCTTGGCTTTTTTGTCTGTCTCATTTGGGATTTCTTACGGCCACGTTTTGGCTTCTCCACCTTTTTAAAAAGAAAGCACAACACAAGAATACAATTTACAGTTTTTGTTTAATACTAACAATTGCGCATTCAAAGGCAAATCACATTTGAATTTTATTTCAAATGAATCGGCTCAGTTCTAAATGGCTTTAAGGCCATTTTTAGGACTATGCTGACAGTAATGCATTTACAACCTTTTCGCAATGAGCAAACTGTTTCTGAAAACTCATAAACAAGGAGTGATACAGATAGTATTTGCTAAGCAGACTTTTTCATCTTGTAAACTTTTAAAACTCACAAGTGCCTCTTGTTTGAGTGGTTTTATTTTCAGCTTGAGGCGTGGTCGCAGTTGACGGGGTGCATTCACATCGATGCATATAACCGGAGCGACATCTTTGATGGCGACGGTAGCACGCGTCTCTCCTCTGCTGCAACCTCTCGGCTCCCCACCTCCCGTTGGTGGCACCTCCTCTTCTTTGACTGCGACTTGTAAGCTCTGGTTATGGTGTGCGGACGTGGTGTCCATAGGTGTCTCGGAAGGGTCTTTTTTAACTTCTTGGACATTGTCTTGACTGTCCTCATCTTCATCGTCCCCATCGTCATCATCGTCATCATCGTCATCGTCATCATCATCCGCATCTTCGTCGTCATCACTCTCTTCAGACTCATCACTGGTGTGAGAATCTTCTCCCGTGTTGCCTTCAGCCTGTAACTCTGATTTTATCCTATCAAATGAGAGAAAGGGCATGAATACTGGGGTCATTTGTAAATCATTTTGATTCAGTGAAAAATAAATGTTGTCCCACTCCCCTCCCCTTCTTCCAATCAATCACTGCACATTCAGGTGTAAAATCACTCAACCGTTGCCAAGTCTTACTTTAGATGTTGTTCAGCGACCTCGATTAACCAGTGAACGAAGTCGGGACTCTTTGTGTACCCCGAACGCTCTCTGATGATGTTCCAGCGGGGGACGTCTTCCCGTTTGATGTAAATCCGATGCTGGATGCCCGCCGATGCGTAACCTCTGGCCGAAATCGGCTTACAGCCCTTCCTCCCTATGCGAGGCATGGTCGCACTGTTTTCTGGCAAATGGTGTAATAAATATATCAGTCAAGCTCTGCGAGGCAAAACATAATGGCTGGTACCAGTTTTCAGTATTTCAAATGTCAACTCCTTGTTAAAACCAATTGTATTTCTTCTCCTTATCGCTATAAACCCCAAATACACAAGTTGAACTTGGGAATGTTTTAAGTCTGGATATATTTTATATATTTGTTTATACTCCCTTATGTACCATTTTACCCTGGGCACCTTTTAAACACAGTAAAATAAGTTTTAACATTTTTTAAAGTGTGATATGACAAGAATTCGTTTTCTGGATGCTTGAAAATTGCTTTAGTGTAACTCTGGGGAAAATATAATTAATTCTTTAAATACATATCGGATATTGTTTCCTTCTACCTTTCAATCTCACTTTTTCTGCTGTTTTGGGTTTTCTTTTAGGTCTGTTTACTATTTCAAATCTGTCAATCATAATGCTGTCATGGGAACAAGAGGTTCGGGCACCAACCCAACCGCCTGTTTTCTCACTATGACAAATATCACTAAGTTCCCTGCAAAATATAATAAAGGACAAACTAAAGAAGAAAATGTAGTTTTTTATAAACAATTATTGTTGGAGATTTTGAGCAATGAATTTGTGCACATCTTCTGAGATGTTGGCCATTCTGTTATCTGCTAAAATTAAATGCATATACTTTGTGCACAAGTGACAGATGGATTTGACATTCTTTCCAGAAGTTCCCCACCCCTTAAATTAAAACAATTGTTATTCTCTCCTGATCTTTATCCTGTCTGTCAGTCTGTCTTATCTCATAAATATGTATATGCGTGTATATGTGTATGTATGTATGTATGTATGTATGTATGAATACCGGTCATCTCGGCCCATCGCCAACTCGGACCACCAACTCGGACCACCAGCTCGGCCCATTTCCACTACCAACTCGGACCAAGTGCTTACCAACTCGGACCACCAGCTCGGCCCATTCAACTACCAACTCGGACCAAGTGCTTACCAGCTCGGCCCCTGTTTGAAACATTTCCTTAGATTTCCTTAGATTTCTTTATTTCCTCAGAAATTTCCTTAGAGCGTCAAAACATTTCAAAATTTCCTTAAAATAAGGAAATTTCCTTGGTCCGAGTTGGTAAGCACTTGGTCCGAGTTGGTTAGTGGAATGGGCCGAGCTGGTGGTCCGAGTTGGTAAGCACTTGGTCCGAGTTGGTAGTGGAATGGGCCGAGCTGGTGGTCCGAGTTGGTAAGCACTTGGTCCGAGTTGGTAGTGGAATGGGCCGAGCTGGTGGTCCGAGTTGGACGTACACCGTATGTATGTATGTATGTATGTATGTATGCATATGTAGCCTTGTAGGCCTATATATGTACATATATATAATATATGTGTATGTGTGTATAATTTATGTATGTACTTTCTATAATGTTCATACTTTTGCTGTGTTAATTGTTGCGCCTCGAAATAGGCATGCCTAGATAGATGGCGCATTAGTAATGCATTATTATTATTAAATGTTGACCGGACATCGCCATTCGGCATCATTGTCCAGATTTAATTTCCTTTGAGCTCTATTATCAAGACAAGTAGACATGTATCCATGAGTAAAAAGCATTATTTAAATCAACAGATCTCAAGACCCAGATTTATAGAACACCATAGCTGACTGCCATATGACAAACGAACTCCATGCGCACTCCTGGAATACACATGAAGTCACTAGACGCGAAGCAGCTGGCATGGTAACAGTGTTATTTTTGCTCTTGAAACCAAAATGGCGCATATCACAGTGAAAAGGTCTAATTGGGTGTCATTTCTATTGAGATCAAATCATTAGTCATTACCATAAATAAGAGGTCAGGGGGTCATGTGCCCAGCTTCCTCTTTTTGATTATGTAAATTTTTTCCATTGTGCCCCTCCCCCTTTTCAGCCAACCTCGATCAATCAGTATTGTGTACACATTCAACTAAAGCGTACACCGTCTGGACACTACTGTTTAGAAGGGAACATTATGATCGAACATGCTCCCTGAACTCTAGCCATCCCAGACCTTAGACCAGTATCTGTTGGCGACACATGGCAATGCGTTTCAGATGGGATTTCAGACGTCCATGTTCATCTCTCGGATCCATCGCACGACCCGTCGTTTTCATGCAAAATGTCCACATCCCATAATCTTACCTTGCAAGTCGTGCACTTGCAATTTATGCTACATTATCGAAGAAACTGCCTGACGCTTGCAACGGGTGGTACGTGCTCACATTTTCAGTATTTTGGTTTCTGGGACTGCAAATATTCGTCACGCCTATCTACGATTTTTCATGATTTGCATTGCATACTCACACACACGCCACACTTTCAGATGGTAACTTGCCAACTCAGCATTAGTGAATGGTACACGTCACCGCGAATGACTATCGGGATACCAGTCAGTGTATCGGCCGGGGTTTAAATAATAGACTTGCCGCGAGGGCTTCCATTGTTTTAGTAATAACATAATTTAAAAAGCCAACATGATATTAGCTTAATAACAAACAGCAGCGACAACAAAAACAATTCAGAGGAAACTATTTTAAATAGATACATGATTGAAGAAAAAACATGGGTGTGGTACCAAATGCACGATAAAAAATGGGCGGGGTAAGTGCCCCGCCCACGTTTTTCAAATGTAATGCATGTAAATTTAAGTTTTTCATGTTGTACCCCGTTTTTAGCAGTTTAGTGACCCATGTGGTTGTGTGTGACCCCTTTCCAGCCGCCCCGCATCCGTGATGCACCAATCCAGCCTGTCAATCAAACATCCGAGTTACAAATAGGGTTTAGCATTTCCATGGCAACTGTATAAGTCAGTCAAGCAATTGACTTTATAACTATGGCCAGCATGAGTGAGTTTTCTGCGTTGCTAAGGGTGGGTGGAACTACTTGGCCACATCTGACCTTCGACCCCCCCCCCCCCCTCCGTGATACTGTAGTAATTACAATAGTTTAGAGAACGAACCTAACTGGTTAGGATTCATGAAAGGAAAGGAATGACTAGACAGGGAAAAATACTTAATTGTGACAATAGAAACACGATCCCTCGCTGTTAGGAAATATCAAATCCAACAGCTTTTAATATAGTGACAATTACTTCATGTTGAGCCCTCGGTAATTCCCACCTCTCAGTTCAATATCACCCACTGAAGGAAATTCAATTATCAAGTTCTTGAGTGCTTTTACGTAAAATCAGAAATTTAAAGTGAGGTTACGATTCTGGTTATATCAAAAGAAATATATGATCATAGTTATACAGAAAAACTTTGTTTGAATATAATGATGGTATCAAGCATCCCTTTAAAAATGGTTGTCTGAGATCATTTGAATACAATTTATGAAATGATTTCCCGACTGAATTTTCAAATTCTCCAGATAAAAATTACACATTTAGAATGAATACAAAATGTTGGACTACATTTTGGCTATTTTCATAGCACAATGCAATAAACAGTCACAAGTTTAATTGTATATCGTGATTCAAAGAAAGTAAGCATACTCAAAGCAGTCCAAAGCAGACAAAAGAAAGTAATTTTAGGAGGGAAAAAAATGTCAAAATCCAGAGAACGGATGAATCTAGGATGTAATGTCTTCAATACGTACATGTACTAGCCCTTGCCACACATTACTTTTTCAATTTAATATATTATCCTTTAATTTCATTGTTTTGAATGAACAAAGAAAAAATGGCTAGAGGACTTGAACCCTGCAACCTTTGGGTTGACATGCCGGTGCTCTACCAACTGAGCTATCTCGCCTTATCTTTGCAGTCTCCCTCTTTTGTCAATATCTGGGCTTTTTCAATTTCTAGAGTGAACAAAGAGAAACTGACTGAAGCAGAACTCGAACCTGCAACTTCTAGATTACTGTATCGGTGCCCTACCAACTGGCTGATTGTTTAAGCATGTACCTCGTGGTTACATGCTCTCATCCTGCTTAAGTAAATTTGTTCATTCAAGAAATAGATTGACTATAACCATGGAGGAAGGAAATCTATTTTCCTTCCTCCATGCTATAATGTAACAAGATGTAACAAGATAAAAACAAAAGTAAAAAGTTGTTGCATCTTGTTACTCTGGGCAGAGAACAAAAGAACCATTATTCTAGCTGGTTGATCTTGTTGCATTGAGCAGGCTGCACACTTTGTTGGTGTAAAGCGTTGCCTGTGAAATGCCTTTAAGAGGGTTAGGGTTAATGTAGATATATGGTTTCCCTTGTCCGTTTGATGAAAATGGCATTCCCTATAATTCCCCCCCCCCCCACACACACACACAGTTAAAAACCTGACTGCATGCCTATTTTGAGTGACAATATAATTTTACCATGCAAGAACAACCACTTTTTATAAGAACGGTCGCATGTTATACTATGTACAACTACATGTCAGACTACCAATTTTTATTGTTTATTTTTCCCCAATTTAAATTGGTTTCGATTTAATGGAGTCAAAATTCAAATAAGTCACATTATTTTTTACAAAATCTACATAAATTCTTGAAACAGAATGAAGTCATATAATATTATATGCATATTATCATTGTGACGTTTAAAATACCTGACATAAATCTTGGGCCTCCTACTGCTCGAATAAAACTCCCTTTTTGTTTAAACTTGCATCTTGAGGTCCCATTTCAGTGTCAAAATATATTATTTTGTTTTTCAAAATATTTCATTTTCAAATTACATGTATTATTTACAACTTGCTGACTAAGTTAAACCATGGTTAAACTACCTTTTTAGGAAAAGAAAATGAGTTAGAACAAACATGCTCAATTTCCCCTCTGCCATTCTGCATGATTGAAATTGCTACTTACTCTATAAATAGACCTGACATAATGTCACAAACCATTAGAAAATGAAGTGCGCCCTCGCTCAGCGGCAAAAGATGGTTACTCATTGGTTCATGTACGAGTGCATTCTCATTGTTTGCTCTCTTAACCCTGCTACACATGGAGGCCACTCCCAACCACTAAATGTTCAATATGTTGTACACGTATCGTTTGTGCATATAAGCCACACTGACCCTTTTAAGTAATCATTTATGTAAAACTCCGAGGCCACTGGAGAATCCAATTACAAACATGGATAACGAAACCACTGTAGACCACCTTGTTCAGTGGTGTCCTACATGTATGTCTGTGTACAGTACTTCTGTTTGATGCCGGGTTTTCAGCAGTTTTTTTGTAAACACAGACTCTCAATAGTAAGCCGCCACCACCACCCTGCAATCGGGGTTGGCTGATTTAAATCACGTTGATTCAAATCACTGATTTAAAAAAAAATTAATTTTTTTTTTAAAGTCTTATTTTACATTTTTAGCTAAATAAATTGACTGAGGGTCATTGTAATCATTTAAATCAACCGATTCCATTTAATTACCAAGTGTAAGATGTTGTTTACACATTCAAACGCCCTTACTTTATCAGCATCGACCCGACATACATATAGGTTTTGCATAATTACCCAAATCATTGTTTTGATTTAAGACCAGATTTGAGTCTAAATATTTTTGTTTAAGTTTAAATTTCAATTCTTATAGATGATTAAAATTTTTAAGTTTAAGTTTTGATCCTTGTAGAATATCAATAATTGTTCAGTCAGCACACTCACTTTTGCTTTAATCATTCCATGATCTGTTTACAGTAATAATATCAACTTTGCTGGTGTAAGCTTACGTAATCCATCTAATGGTGTATTAGAGATCAAATGAAATCGAGTGATTTTTTAATTTTTTTAATTGCTGATTCATTACAATTTGTCTTTTTACAACATTTAATATGTGTACATGTATAACTCATGCCCACAGGTTTTACATGTACATCTTGCACGATACCCAGTTGCTGTTTTTGATTCTATTTTCTCAAAATGGTACCAAATGGGATCACTTTTTTCTGCCTGACATGATTAAGTGTTGTCTTCGAAAGTATTGACTCAAATGTTGTTGACTTGATATTTCCACTGTTGACTGGGGATTCCCTGTAAGAATTTGCAATACCGACTTGGAATTTCTTTGGGGGAATTTCCACTGTTGACTGGGGATTTCCTTGAGGGTATAGTAATATGCAGAAGGTTGATTTTTTATTTTATTTTTTTATTTTTTCCCAATGGCATTAATCAATGTTACTTGAAATTTTTGTCTGGAAATTTCTGAATACTGAATTGCGTTTTGTGGATCATGGGTATTATAGGAACCTGAAAACTCCTTGTTGATGGGTGTAAGGGTGCGTGGGAAGATTTAGACAAATTTTAAGACATATCAATATTTTGAAAGTTAAAAAAATATTTAAAATCTGATTTAAATTTAAAAAAAAACTGATTTAAATTTTTTTTAAATCTGATTTTTTTTTAAATTAAAAATTTTTTTTAAAAATAAATAAAAATCACCAACCCTGCCTGCAATATGTCAATCACAAACCCTTAAAACCAACAGACAAATGAGGTATTACGTTGCAGTATAGCCATTAGGAGCCACTGCCTTCCATAGCAATGGCTTAGAGTGGCCTCAATGGTTTGTTCATAAATTTGCACTGATAGGAGTGTTAATACATGGCCTCATGGTGACATCCATGCATAAGGTCTATGTTGGAATGCACATGGCATTAATATTTGAATGGCATTAATATTTGAATGGCATTCAATGAATGTTTTACTTTTGTGAGTTATGAAGTTACAATCCTCTAAATTCTTGGCAATGTCCATGCACGCACACTATTTTTATTTTTTTTTCAAATTAGTTTCAAATGGCACCATAATGGTTCCCGTACAAAATACTAAAGTTCATGCCCTTTCCATGACAAAAAATCCACAACATTCACAGATGTATTGGAAACATCTTTTGTGCGTAATTCTGACAAAAACGGCAATATATTTACAAATTAAAAAAAAATGCAATTTCTGGACCCTATTCAACCACAACTCCCAAAACCACAATGTATTTCATTTGAATAAAAGTCCAATAAAATGTTGATTGAGATGTTCTAAATTGTGTGATTTGTCGAGACTTGAGGGGGGGAGGTCCTATTACTAGAAACAACCTTATTGCAAACACATAATTTCGTCAGAGCCAGAATGGCACATCTTTCACACTCAAACATCACAGTAGTATTGGCAATTATGACCATGTACCAAATTATCTAAATATGTGCTAATTTATGCTCTCTTTTTTTCAGAATACAGATTGAACAATTAAACAAAGTTAGTACACCAGACATCCAAGTTTTTGGCTCTTACATATTAGTTTCTTAAGGCCTAGGTCCAATAACATTTGCACATAAACCCAACCTAAGGATTATTTTTTGAAGAATAAGATACGTGTGCCTATGGCATTTAACCCTCCTATGCCCAGGCTGAAATTTGGCCCAGTAAGCACCGCACCCACAGACAGTCACTTGAGTATTTTTGGTTGCATTGCCAATTGTTCACACATGTGTATAAGAGTGCTGGAGATAGTGGCAAAGTCAAACACACTTGTGTATGTCTTACAAGTTATATGCAGAGTCACACAGAGCGTGTATGTACTGCATAAGTTACTGTCGAGTGATTTTGGTTTGACCTCCTATCACAGCCACATGTGCTTGCATTTATTTGAGTGCACTGCACAAAGTCAATGGGTTAAGAGAGACATACAAATTTTGAGTGTCTTTGATTGTTAAACCTATACAAGGGTTAAGCTGATGTAGGATGTATATTTAGTTGCCAATTTTGTGGAAATGTCCAGATTAACCCTGCGCCGCCTAGCTGTTTTAGCTAAGAACCTTCCTGAATCTGCCAAAATCCAACACCATGCACAAACACTACCACCCAACTGTTGGACTTAGCTGGAATTGGGACACCCAGCCCCATGTAAAGTATCCCTGTCTGGGCTATACAGTATTGAGTCCATCAAAATCCTGTTGGAATTTGAATGGTTTGGGGTGGTTTGGGTTAATATCCATACGAGTCCCTACATGTTTACAGTGCAATGCTGCTATAATGAACACCACTGTAACGAACATTTGGTTATACCGAATATGGCCCTTGGCTTCCCTCTTATCTACTAGCAATACATCCATGATTCACTAAAACAAATGATCACTATTGATAACTAATAGTTCATTTCACATTCCACTGCATAGTTTAACCCTCCTATTAGGCCAAAAAAAAAAATTTGTTGAGTTGCCCTCCAGTGAAAATATTTGAAGGGGTCGGTCGGTCGGGATTTTTATTTTTTTATTTTTATTTATTTTTTTTCTTTCTCCTTGACTGTCATTTTAAGATTGAAATGCATTGGAACTGAAACCACATACCATGTTTTTCATTTGTATACCTATCAGCAAGGAATTTTGCTTCAGAATAAAAGTATCCCAAGCATTTTTGTTGTACTTTTCGCTGTGATTGGCACAGCAAATTCATCCATATTGCATGCAATGCTCAACATGCAACATGAGTGGCCATTCGATTTGAAAACGTGTAGATTGAGTCGCAATCGTTGACACACGTACATGTACAGTGCGGGGTGCCAGTGCACAACGTGTAAGGGCCATTTGATTTGAAAACGTGTAGATTTGAGTCGCAATCGTTGGCACACAGTGTGTGCGAAGGCAGTGCACCATGTGAGGGCCGGGGCCATTCGATTTGAAAACATGTAGATTGAGTCTTGGGTACCGGTAAATTTACCGGTAAAAAAAGTGGAAAATTTAACAAATCAAACGTATTATGTTTTATACAAAGAAAATTGGTAAGTTTCATTAATAAATAGGCCTATGAATGACAGGAAAAGAAAAAAAAAAAAGAAAAAAAAAAACCCGACCCGAGATTTCAGCACTTTTGGGTCGGTCGGTGGAGGGCAACTCAACATCTTTTTTTTTGTGGCCTTATCAGTGTTGTTCTTAACAAAGTCGACCCATACTTCAAAATGTCACAACCGTGACATTTTGAGGCACACACTTTCTTATCTGAAGATTAATGGCATTCCCCAAGGCACTTCAGAGAGATGAGGTAAACTGAAGCAGCCACCTGCTTTGTTTCATTGCGAAATACACTGTACATATAGCAGGAGTTATCCACAAAATACCATGTGGCACACTGGGGCACACTCGGTTTGTGTGAAGGTCAGAACACTTTGTTTTTGTCCCAGGGGCATTTTGGGGTATCCATGTACCACTCTTGTGTACAGTATGCAATATTTTAAGGCATGCATAGAAAAAGCATTGTGTATTTAGCAGACACAAGTTTTTGTGTTAAGCCAGCAATAACGTCAGTGTGTCTTGGATGCCCTATCCTATAAATGGATGATCTGTTTTATTTATAATACAAATGCAACAGTATTGTAAGTTTTAACATTTGGACAGTTTTTGAAAGAATAATAAATCCGAGCAACTCATTTCCAAATACATTGTTCCACTGTAAAGTTATTATCCAACCACTGCATACCCCCCATTTAGAGCAGTGGTATCACATCAAAATAAGGTATGCAAGTGTTTGTCAAATTGAGTCCACAGCACTGGTCCAAAGAAGCATTAGACTGGTACTACATAATAATAATAATGTGGACTTATATAGCGCACGTATCCACCAAACTGGTGCTCAAATGCGCATTATATTATTACCCCTGCTCATCAGGCTCATAAATCATTCCTGAAACCATCTCAGCTCCCTGGGGAGTATACAGCTCAATTGCTGCCATTACGGCGCATATAGGGCTAATCAAACACAACAACCAACTCTGCCCTCACAGGTACCCATTTACCCCTGGGTGGAGAGAAGCAATTATGGTAAAGTGTCTTGCTCAAGGACACAAGCACCACGGTCGCGGTTGGGATTCAAACCCACATTCCAACGGCTCAGCCATCAGAACACAAATCCGATGCACTAAACCGCTCGACCATGGCACACCACATATTGGTACCACAGCAATAATGGCGGCATACATCGGTAGGCGGATTTGTCTATATAAATCTTCCACTCATTTTTTTTAAAATCTTATTTTTCATTGAGCAAGCATGTTAACTACAACCTCGGCAATCTCTCTCTCCGTAGGTATACATGAAGGCATGTTGAAAACTGGATTTTGGTTCAGTGTACTGCACGACGCGAGTTGAATCTTCATGTCCTCCAAGGTACTGCAACGCATACCGCCCTCTATGGCCAGGTTTGGATTAGTCTGTTGCTGATGGCACTTCCTGATGTGTACGTCTAGTAAGTGATCCTTTGTGAAATATCTCCCGCATAGGTGACACACATGTATGTCTGCCGGGAGTTTAGGTTCCGAGGGAATAGTCACAAAGTCGGTGCTGTTCGCGTTGCATGAATTTGTCGTCGGATGATTATTGAGTGGGTTATTCAGCTGCATGTGTTTACTTTTGATGTGAGCATTGAGTGTACCACTCTGGGTGAATCCCTTCCCACACTGGTGGCACAGATGTGGCTTTTTACCCGTGTGAACGGTCTGGTGCCGCGCCATGTCCGAAGGATTCGTGAAAGCTTTGGGGCAGTTGGGGCACTTGAAAGGACGCTCGCCGGTGTGGATACGTTCGTGGTACTCCAACCCTGTGTGCCACCTGAAAGCTTTGGGGCAATACTTGCAAACGAATGGCTTGTCGCCGTCGTGGATGCGCATGTGTTTGTTCATGCTTATACTCGTCTGAAGCTGAATACCACATACGTGGCAGATGACGGGTCTCTCTTTCGCCGGCGAGGATGTGAGCTCCGGGTGTTTGGCTGCAATGTGCTGCTTCAGTTTGCACAAAAAGCTGAACGTGGATTCACAGAATGAACACTTATGCTCTGATGCTTTGCCGCGTAGCTCCAGTAAATGACGGTCGTAAGTCGCTTTGTGTACAAATCTAATCCCACAGCCTTCACAAAGGAACCGACGCTCAAGAGTGGATTTGGTGCTCCTACGCGTCAATACTTTCTGCTGTTTTGGCTTCCTCGCGGCCTTCTCTGCCTTGCGTCTTTTCTTATCTTTCCTTTTGGCATCTTTGGAACTGTGCTTCAAGAACACTTTTTGGGTGGCGATGAGGAGCAAATCCTCCCCAGCTAATTTCACTGTATCGGTGTGCTTACTCTCTGAGGGTTCTTGTTCAGTGTGTACCTTAACATCAATTTCATTGGTTTCCCTTTTCAGATTTGTTGCTGGGTATATCACATCACTGTCTGCCTCTTGCTTGCTAAATGTTCCGCCAAACGAGGGCAGATGCCCAAGATTTGAACAGCAGCATAGGTTAACCTGGACACCAATTGATGCAGTCGTCTTGATCACACTGTTAGAACTCTGCTCAGCACGGCTTACTAACACGCCACCATCCCGAATCATGGAAATCTGGTCAAGCGGCGACATGCCCAGACTGGCCTTCTCGTCAAGCGAGTTGGCCACGGAGAAACTCTCCGAGGAGGACACAGCATTACCGTCAGTGTATGCGTCCGGGAATACCAGTTCATGTTCATCTGTGATTCCCGTCAAGCTGTCGGCGGGGATTTCAATGGGTATTTCCATGCCGATTCCAGCAGACGTTTCCATTTGCATATTCATTCTCGTGCCGGTGTTGCTATAGTGACCGACAGTCATCAGTGGAATTTTACACAGACTGAAAGTTCCTCCGACCACTCAGACTAGAGATGTAAATTGAACACAGAAAACAAATTAATAATAGGCCTTACAGTTCTTACAGCAAATTTGATATTCTGTCCATTTATATTGTGTGTACACTGTACAATACATCTCTCTGAAAAACATGTATTTCTGAATGACTAATAATCCTGACATTTGCATTTTGAACCAAAATGGAAAGAATGTCGTATCCGACCACCACTTTTAAAGGTTTTTGGGGGAATTTTTTTGCAGCCACTAACTAGTTAAAAAATTATTCTATTGATTTTCCGGGGTACAGAAAGCGAAAACTATCTTTAAACTCCACTTTTATGATGATTTTCAGACTTTATTTCCCTTCTAAAATAGGATCCTATTATAGTTGCCACTACTCATGTACAATGACTGTGTTGGTCACTAACAGGGGAGTTGACAAGATCAGACTGACATGACTGAGGAAGTCATCGTATACCAAAAATGCCTGATTTTGCATGAAATATATATCCTGGAATAATTTGTATATATAAGTATATGTCCATCATCATCCATATGTTCTCCACCTTACTGGGTAGGTAAGATTACATTATTGGTTATATTGAATGAGAAAAAGTGGCGGTCATACGACATTCTACCCAAACTTGAAGACTCAATATCAAACTCAAAGAAAGTCAAAGAAAGAATAATACCACAGCTAGCTATGTTCGTTCATGTGCATAAATCATGAATAAAATTTGTCGTCATATATCGAGCTTTTGTCAGGTTATTGAACATGCATGCAGTTGGAATTAAACATGCACGAAACATTTTCACTAAATAGATGCAACTAATTAGTATGCAGACAAACACCCAGATAGGGCTACATCATGATTGATATGGTTAGACCATCGCAAAAGTCTTTTCTCATATTGGAAACAAGCCTTGATATTTGCAAAATCATTGCTATGCGTTGCCCCTATAAAATATCATCAAACCTTAATTCAATGACCTTACTTAAGACAGCCGTGCCATCTAACGTTAATGTGAACCACCTCACGCCACGAAATACAAGGAAGATACTTTTTGGAAATGCAGCTAGCTTGCTAGCTAGCTAGCTACTACTTAATACTAGTAATCTACTTGTGTTCGTTTCATCACTGAACAAGTTGGCGCCACACGAGGGCGCTATTCGAGAAGCCAAAAAAGAAGAAAGATTCGTCAGTCTTGAGGGGTGCGCCAAACTTGACAAAAGGACTAATTTGCCGTGAACCTGAACCAGTGCCCTACTGACTCAGTCTTTATAGGCGTTTCCTGATGCTAGAGTTTTTGTTATGCCGTTGGGTGGGTCCTGTTTTCGTTGGAAATGCCCAACCCCGTATAGTCATCATGTTATGAGCAAGTACATCCACCCTGTTTGTTTCACCATAGGCGCGCCCGGTGATGATGGGAATCCTTGCCTCTCAAACTCACACCAAGGCCCATGTATTGAAGAGCAGGAATGTGACGTAGTCCGTAACTTGGGCTCAGTGGCCTTTCAAGAATTAACACGCATTCTGATATTAACGTTAATTAAATTTTCTACTCAAAACAACAAGACAACACAAAACACCACACGAAAAACATAACAAAACATCAATAACAAAGCCACACCTTTCAAAATTCAGTCACACTAATTCCTAAAGTTTTTGGTGTTTGTTTTATTTGGTGTAGCACGGTGCCTTTTAATGAGCTGAATCAGCTGAACTATAGGATGTTGGGCAATAGTGACGTCATGATCAGCGGTGCCAAAGAAACGGGTGAAACTTTCCCCCAGAAGAAATAACTAAACTGAACATTTTTATAATGCAGTGACGGTGGGCATGCAGACTACATTAATCTGTTAGTAGGCTTACGGGCCCATAATTATAACCCGGAACATAGGACCATAACCGGATCTCTTCTAAATTTAGTTAATAATAATATTAATAATAATATTGTGGACTTATATAGCGCACGTATCCACCAAACTGGTGCTCAATGCGCATTATATTATTACCCCTGCTCATCAGGCTCATAAATCATTCCTGAAACCATCTCAGCTCCCTGGGGAATATACAGCTCAATTGCTGCCATTACAGCGCATATAGGGCTAATCAAACACAATAACCAACTCTGCCCTCACAGGTACCCATTTACCCCTGGGTGGAGAGAAGCAATTATGGTAAAGTGTCTTGCTCAAGGACACAAGCACCATGGTCGCGGTTGGGATTCGAACCCACATTCTGACTACTGAGCCACCAGAACACAAATCCGATGCACTAAACCGCTCGACCATGGCACTCCATGTTGTCTGCATTTACCCTATACCGGTTTCTTCGCGTTTTTCTTACAACTGAACCAAAATGGGACACAAAGCTTATGGGTACCGGTATATTATCGGTATACATGCAGTATACGTGCAATATACATGCATATAATATTGTGATCTATATACGGGCCTATAATTATGTTTCAATGGTTTACCGGAGGTTGAGGTCACTATACATTAAACTATCACAATACGGTATTATAAACCAGGAATTTCTGGAATGCACATGTTTTTTGTGTTGTCGACTTGTTATGTTTTTGTATCGAGGCATGACAGGCAACTGTTTGGCTGTGTGTCTGCTTGTTCGTCTATCTGTCTCTTTGTATCAAGTATTTTACTCCTCGCCTCTGTCTTCTCCAAGCATTCATGTATACTACCCTATTATTACATGTAAACGTAATCTTTTGTGTTTTTATAGGTACATATTTTAAGTCCAATTTCACCCTTGGACGTGCGTCATGACGAAACTCGGTACACAGATAATGTGACCCGCTCTGCTATTACGCGTAAAGGGCTGTTCTATGTGGAGAGGGTGAAAAACAAAATTTCACAACGTGATTTTTGTTGTTGTTGGTTTATTGGCTTCTATTATATCAATACTTTCATAATTTATTTACAGAAATATTATTATTGATGAGTAAAGATGAAAAAACAAAAGTTTAAATTTTACACATTATGCAAATTAGCAAAAATATTTGAAAAAATACTTCAAGATGCTTGATAATTCAAATTTATATCGCACAAGCATTCCTAAAGGAGCTCAAAAGGAACATAACTGTTGCTATGGGCATTCAAGAGAGTTTCTTCTTAGCTCATTTCTTTTTCCACTTGCTGTGTTTAAAGGGCTGTATCTCTGAAGGCACTTCCGTTAATTTGTACAATATGAATAAGCAAAAATCAGTATCTCCAGAATGCAAAATGCCAGAGGGTTCAAACCTACACCAAATTAAAGCTTATAATGTAACCAATTCAGCTATGTATGTAACTCAATTTTTTAATTTTGTCCCATAATACCCATTTTTGTGGAGCCGGTCACATATTTTCATTGACGGCGCGACACTTTGTGCACTGAAGCAGTGGCGGACCGTCAGGGGGGGCTGGGGGGCAGCCGTCCCCCGGCCAGGAGGGGGGGGTCCGGACCCCTCCCCAAAGAAAAAAAAGAAAACTTTTATTTTTTTTAATTTTTTTTTTTAACATTCTGGTGGAGGGGGTGGGGGTGGGGGGTGGGGGTGGTTGGGGGACCGGGCCCGAGCTGGAACTTACACAAATCAACCGGGCCCTTTCTTTATTTTGAGCTCCCCTGAAAACATGAAGTGTAATCATGACGGGTCTCTCGGAAATCACGTGTGGTTAGGGAATGATGCCTGGGGGAAGGGGGGGGGGGACCCGACCGTGCGCTCTGCCCCCCCGGCCCGGCGGTAACTTGTTCCGCTACTGCACTGAAGCTATTACGTATGGTTCAGACTTCATTTAATATCGGTACTAAAGTACGGCGAATAAGTATTACTCACTCTTTTTGTGAACATGTTTTTGTCCCATGCTTTCTAAATAAAAAAAATATACCATTGTGGAAAATGCCAGAAGGGACCACTTGTATATTGAATATCTACTCATGCATACAAATTCAAGGTGCACCATATTATTCAGTTATTGTCATACCAAACAAAGTTGCCTTTGTGAAAAGGCAACGTTAGGAATAACACGTTCATATTTTATTTTCCATTTGGGCGTTTTCGATGGACAGCAACAGCCATCGACTTTCTGATTGCTATGGATGATCAAAAACTACAATTAATAACTTCATGAACGTTACAAAAGAGCAGAAAAAATAGCTGTCCGCAGTAACATTTAGCCAAATTGGTTTTAATTGCGCTGATTTTTTTCTCACTGGGGAAAATTGTTCCGCGAATTAACTGGGAATCATTTTCATAGCGTGCTCTGGCAAGGTTTTGCCAGCCGTTTTGAGGGCATGGCGCCCCGTAGTAGGTCAATGGTGACCTCCATCACGAGTTTCAGGAAATATGTGGTATTATGCCTGTTCCTTGCCACTCTTCAGTGCAAGGTAAGTAAATATACCAAATCTTATGTCTTTAAACCCCCACGGGGCACGAGAAATGAATTCGAAAATGGACATGATTCTTATATAGGCCTACTAATGCTAAACATCGACCTGTGAAAGAGCCAATAAATCGATCTGGGGTGGCTTGTGGGCTGAAACCCCTCTTAGCCCCCTCCCCCACCTTCCAAATTTCCATGCGTGTACACACACACACAGTCTTTTTCCGTAATTGTGGGGACATACACTCGCTTTTACACACAGTTATGAGGACCAAAAATGCTATGGGGACATGAAAATGTCCCCACAGATACGGTGCCATGGCCTACCCTTTTCTTATAAGTCCCCACAACCCCGCGAAGGCCTACCCACACACATTGAAGCCTCCCCTCCCCGGTACTAAGCTTTTTTATTTTTGCGGTAGAACAAATTCACGCATATACTACCCTCTCCCCACTTGATCGATTTTTTTTTTAATGTTTCGTTTTGTTTTTGTTTTTGTTTTTGTGGGGGTGTGGCGGATCGGGAATGTTTACGCCTGGAAAAAATATTAATTTCAATTTTGGAAAAGACTTTTCACCCCCTCCCTCCCTCCTCCCAATTTCATTTCTGTATCTGACGCTGATCAAGATGGGCCAGTCCTATTTATTACAATGTCTTTCTATTCTTGCCGCGGCTTGATGACGTCGTGAAATATGATTTGCTAAAATGTAATACGATTTGCTTTAAAAAAAAATCGTCGGTGTTCATCTGTACGGCTGCTGACGAACAGTGGCTTTATAGGTTGGCAAAATAATGTCTGTCGGTAAATTTCATGTGTCTGTTGGTAAAATGTTTTGGTATTTCTGATCTGAGTTTCGTGTCGGTAAATTTACCCCAAAACAATGTCCCCTCATTCTGAAAATCCTGGCTACGCCCCTGCTGAGGAGTCAATGGAAGGGTGAGGTTAGGATTTGGGGGGTGGGGTCTTGCAGCCATTAGCTGGGGGAGTTTAGAGAGGGCATAAATTATAGAAGAAACTCTTTATAGCGATCAGCCGTCACGGTTAAGATAATAATACCCACTATTCACGCCGTGGTCTGCCATTTTGGCAGCGTCATTAATTTCTTCAAAGAATTCGAATTGGGCAATGTTGAGTTGCAATGCCAATCTACCGAAAATAAATCCAACCTAATCTACGGTTCCTCTTCTGTGGGAGTGGGCCCACAGAAAAGTCTTAAATATTTTAAAATTTTAAATCTAACATAGGCCTATATATGTATTTTGGGGGAGAGGTGGATTATTATTTGTTATAGGGATTTTTGAAAACAAACAAACATGTTTTTAAAGAATTTACAAAAAAATATCGTCACAGTAGAACCCGCCCATTCTTCAAAGGGCTGTTAACAAGCAACTGCTATTAGTAGCAAGCTAATAATGTTCGGACGTTGTCGGAACTCTGCAGCGGAATCAGTTATTGTTAAACTTGTTGAAGTTCCTCAAAGGATTCTGTGAGTGTCACGGTCACTTTCGACCGATGTCATTGAGAAAGCTTACACCGTTATTAGAAACTTTGAATGTAAGTTTGTAGTGGTACATATTTTGCCCATTAATATTGATGAAATAGGCCTAAATGAAAACAATTCTTTGTGGGAAAATGATCTTTGGTCGAAGATGTGTTCATGGAACTCGTTACCGCCTGATATGAAAATCTGCCTGACATAAAAGTTTAAAAATCCTACTAGAAAGTTGCAAAATTTAGTCGACCCGCGATGCATGATGAACTGTACCTTTATAGCCAACTAGAAGGTGGTTTGTGCAGATAGAAACAATACATTGTTTGAGAGAAAAGGCCAAAAACTAGTGTTTCTGTCCCGTCACTGATGTATGGGTACAACTCTACTGTTTGCTATCATCGCAATCGGATTTTCCATTTATTTCAAAATGTTGTTTGAGTTATGCTTTCAATTCTGTGACATTTTGCCATGTACAGGTTTATGTGACAATCATCTTCTTTGATGTCTTATTCATTAAGTTATGAATCTTTTTGAAAAAAACGTTACGTCTAATATAAAATAAAAAAATTATACCATTATAGAAACCATTATACTACACTCACTGGCCAAAAGTATTGCAACATGCTCAAAACTGAGCACTTTACAGTAACAGGTGAGATGATCATTTAATCCGATTTCATCGATCGTGTATTACATAGCAAGAACAGTAAAAAAAGAACATTGACTTCAAAACACAGGCACTGTCAAGAAGTCTTAAGTAGTGTAAATAAAATAAAATAAATGACTGTAACACAGTTCTCCAAACTGAACTTTGGTGTGAATTTCAATGTTGCAATACTTATGGCCAGTGAGTGTACATGCAACTGAGATTTCCTTATTGCCTGTTTCTCAATGTGATTTATGTGTTCCCTCCTGTTTCATTATAGCTTTAGTGTAGCATCTTACCTTAAAACCTTATTAGGAGCGAATTCCATTAATAACAATAATAATTATAAAAGCCTATGCCCTAATTTCAATGGCATGAGCAGGGCCGTAGCGCCCGGGGGTGGGGATAGGGGTGGGGGTGGGGATGGGGGTGGGGGGAACACCCCCAATAATTTTCTCAGTCGGCATTTGGAGCCTCAGTCGGCAAATGAAGCAACAAATGTACTATATAACAAGGGTTGGTCCAGAATAAATTTTCAGTCGGCAAACCTTGAGCTATGGGTTTGCAGACTGCAAATGCATCGTGTTTCTAAGCGTTGAAGATTTGCCCAGTTCTTAATTCTTTGTTATAAGTCGTTTATAAGCTGCGGTTTCGGGTGGCGGTTGTCCCTACCCCCCCCCCTCTGTTGAGCGACTTTACAGATTATCCATTTTTGGGGAAAACCAAGTAAATATGTCTGGTCATATTAGAGCTGTGTCGGTAAATTTAACAACAAAAATTTGCGCCCCCCCCAACTCTGATGCAAATTGGCTCCACACCCCCCAACTAAAATGCCTTCGCTACGCTCCTGCGAACGAGTAATAAGGTTTATCCCGTCAGCGGCGTAGCCACGGGAGGCCTGGGGAGGCACGTGCCCCCCACAAATTTCCAGTGCCCCCCCCCACAAATTTCCAGTGCCCCCCCAGGTGCCCCCCACGAAAAATCCTCATAGTGCCCCAAAAAACAGAAAAGAAAAGGAAAAGGAAAAAACCCATACCCCTGGGCCCCCCCACTGAAAAGCAATGCCCCCCCCCCCTGTGCCCCCCCCACTGAAAAAGTCCTGGCTACGCCGCTGTGATAATCCCGTCAAAGGCGTCGCCAACAAATATTCTGAAGGATTAATATTGTTGATTTGGAAGACCCAGTGATGAATTCCAGGGAGTGTATTTTGATACGCCCAAACGGCTTAGTCAGAACCGCTCAACCAGCCTTTAAAATAAAATCCAAAATGTAGGCCCAAGTTCTTTATCTGGGTGTTTTCGGCGTTACGCACATTAGACGAAGCTTACTGAAAAAATGGGGGTTTGGGAACCTGTGGCACCATAGTTTGTCTTTGAATTACGTATGCACCCCCGTGAAAATAGTCGTGTGGTCTCTTTTCTCAATGCGCCAATAACAACATATTTTCGATCTCTTTTCAAGTCATGAATGTCACGTGAATGTTTCTGAAAGGTCGACCTTGTCCTTTCTGGTGCATGATGTGGCATTATGAAGGCTTTATGAAGGTTAAAATAACTTGTATAACAAAGGCAAGAAAATGCCAACTCACTCAGTATCGACTTTTTAAGAGAGTGTACACCTTTTGAATTAGAATCTGAAAAATTTACTTGGATGTGAAGTGATGGTACCACCAGCCATCAAGAAATGATCTTGTGTGACATGCTGTATTATAGTTAATTGGTAGAAAACGTGAAATGTAGTAAATGGATCCACTGCTGTGATCCCATTTTCACAATGAATACAAACAAACCTAAATGCATTTTCACTGTTTTCTCGATAAAAGACGCAATTAAATGAGTTGAAAATTTCAAAAGTTGGTTTATGTAAATGTCTTTCTTTTTAAGTATGGATGCATTTACAGACATTTTATCAAAAGTTTTATTGTTTTTGTTCATCAAAGAGGATTTCCAGTGGCAGATATTTGTATTTGTATTTATTTTTATTTAAACAATTATTTTAAAACTGTAAATTCTTAATTATAACTACACTCTTAAAACTAAAGTGTTGAATCAACCATACAAGAGTTCGGTGAGTGACAACACTTTATAAAGTTAAATTCAACTCAAAGAAAGTGTTGAGTTAACACGGAGTCAAGTTAAATCCAACTTTATAAAGAGTCAGTGTCAGTGACCGAACAATGTTGATTCAACATTTTAGTTTTAAGAGTGTAAGAATTTACAGTTTTTCAAAACTTTTAGCGGCGGTTAAGGGTTGTTCAAGTCGACTCATTAAAAAAAAAATCATTAAAATAAATCAGCGAGTGTCAAATCGCTCAATTCCCGCAATCTAAATGAAGATTAGGCCTACACCAAAATAATAAAGACCGACTCAGGTTAAGTTAAGAGAAAACTGTCTATAGCTAAACGCATGGGTGAACCATGATTTTAGCATGGAACTGTAGCTCTACTCGACTAAAGGTCAATGATAATAATAATAATAGTAATGTGGACTTATATAGCGCACGTATCCACCAAACTGGTGCTCAAGGCGCATTATATTATTACCCCTGCTCATCAGGCTCATAAATCATTCCTGAGACCATCTCAGCTCCCTGGGGAGTATACAGCTCAATTGCTGCCATTACAGCGCATATAGGGCTAATCAAACATAACAACCAACTCTGCCCTCACAGGTACCCATTTACCCCTGGGTGGAGAGAAGCAATTATGGTAAAGTGTCTTGCTCAAGGACACAAGCACCATGGTCGCAGTTGGGATCCGAACCCATATTCTGACGACTCAGCCATCAGGACACAAATCCGATGCGCTAAACCGATCGACCATGGCTCGACCATGATCCACTTGGCTGGTCTGTTTAAAGAAAATCATACATGTTGTTCAGGAGTACTTAGAGTACTTAGGCTATTCGTGTACATAAAGTTTTTTTTTTAAATACCTGCACATTGGAATGAGGAGACTGATGGAATACAAATGTAAAAGTAATTTGGGGAAGGGAAGAGGCTGTTGGCTCTTTACAGTTGAAAATACCCGTAAGCAGTTAGCAGTTAATAATAGGCTTTTCAAACTTTTTCCCATGCAGGTTTTTATACAGTGCCTATAAATTGTGCAGCGACCCGATTCATTTGGCCTATGTATTTGGCATACAATTTGCATATAAATACAATTTCTCAAAGTGTGGTATTTCTACCTCAATAGTACATAATCATTTTGGTAATGTATAATTGCAATACGTACATGTTGATAAACTTGATTCATATCGCCTTTTATTATGGGAAACCGCCAATAATGTTCCTTGTGAGTGATGATGGCATCAACGTAGAGGGTCTCATGCAGATTGACGAATCATTCAGCTGTTATTCTTTTAGTTCAGTTTGTTAACTCGATAAATACCAAATACTAGTATATCGGCAGGGGCGTAACGAAGGCATTTTCTTTGGGGGGTGTGTGGGGGTGTGAAGCCAATTTGCCGACTGACATCAGAGTTGGGGGCGGGGGCAGGGGCAGAGACAACTGCCACCAGAAACCGCAGCTTATAAACAACTCGGCAAATCTTCAGAGCTTAGAAAGGCGATAGTAGCTCAAGGTTTGCCGACTGAAAAATTATTCTGGACCAACCCTTGTACCAGTACCTTTGATGCTTCATTTGCCGACTGAGGCTCCAAATGCCGACTGAAAAATTATTGGAGGGTGTCACACCCCCACCCCGGTCGCTACGGTCATGTGTATCGGTAAAGAAATGAGATGAGCCAATGTTAGCAAAAAACTATACTTCTACGAGAATGCTTAGTCTTTGAATCAAGGTATCGCAACCAGTGACAGTTTCAGTGAAAGTTTATCTGTTCTCAAGAATTTGAGTGAAAATGCATTTCAATTGTTGTAGGCTATACATTCAAATGAGGAATTTAAGAATGGCCGGAGTACTCGTTCGTTAATTTGAACTGGAAATAATTTCACGTTTTTATTTGAAATGACAACACCTCAGACAAAAACTAAGTATTTGTAGGCCAAAAAAAAGTGTTCGGTTTTGGCCAACAGGGAAATACGTGATACACTGTATACGCGGGGACCAAATTTCCCATAATAAAAATTATACAAAGTATGGTGGCTAAGAGAGGCCAATCCTAAATAACTGTCGAATTGCAGTCAGGTGGTGGCGGGTCACACTTAATTGTTTTCACAGGATGCCAATGGAATTTCTCATGCAATTTGCAAAAAGAAATATTTTATTTATTTATTTTTTAAATTAATAATCATTACTGTTAAACCAAGATTCTGACATTTAGTTTTTCAAAATCTTTCAATTTAAAAGAATTTGGTTTCCTTTCTAAAAGGAAATTTTCAATGTTCCGATGCCGAAGAAAACAATTATTTCACTCACTCCCGGCCCCCACCGGTTTTTGATGATTAGGCCCTCTGTTGACCAAAATAAAACAATCTTCATTAAGTTTTGTCCGCACTGATATCTAGTCATTTTCAGCAAGACCCTATGTTGTTATTGGTCGCAAGTTTTTGAGCTTATAAAAAAACATGCAAGGTAAGACTAAATTTGTTGCCAACATGGCGTTGTTCTGCTCGGAAACTCTGCTATCAATTGCAATAACAACAAAAGAAAATATTGAGAATATTGTCTTTTTTTTCTACGGCGCTCTAACGTTACTATCTTTGGTTTTGACAGAACTCCGAAGTTCAATTAACTTACTGTTTCAGTGTTTGTGTGTCCGGCGGGGACTCGAACAGTCGAAGGTTCAAAAGCTGACGTTACCAATAACTGTACTATTCGAAACCATGAACTGACGCACAAAAACCTTTGTTTTTTGTAACCTATCAAGTATCATTATGGGTACGAGAGTGATTATTTTGTTTTATTAACTTAATTTTTATACTAATTAGTACTAGTAGATACATTTGTTTACTGTATGTCGACTTGACTAAAACTTAGTGTATAACTAAGTTATGTAAGTAACTATAACATTTTTATAAGCTAAATGGGCATTGTGGTTTTGAATTTATTAAAAAACAGTCACAGTGGTAAAAAAATATGGGGTAGAATGTCGTATCCGACTGCCACTTTTTCTCATTAAATATAAACAATAATGTAATCTTACCTACCTAGTAAGGTGGAGAACATATGGATGATGATGGACATATACTTCAAATTATTCCAGGATATTTATTTCATGAAAAATCAGGCATTTTTGGTATACAATGACTTCCTCAGTCATGTCAGTCTGATCTTGTCAACTCCCCCATAAATGATCAACACGGTTGTTGTACATGCGCAGTGGCAACTATAATAGGATCCTTCTATTTTCTGAAGGGGAGGATTTTTTTAGAAGGGAAATCAAGTCCGAAAACCATCATAAAAGTGGATTTTAAAGATAGTTTTCACTTTCTGTACCCCAAAAAATCGATGGAATCCTTTTTTAACTGGTTGTAAAAAAAATTCAAAAAAACCCTTAAAAAGTGGCGGTCGGATATGACATTCTTTCCAAAATATGGGGCACCGTTTGTCAAATAAATAATTTAGTATTAATTTGTCTTTGTTAACCCCCAAAATGTATTCATTTATCTTGTCAGTTTCCCAATCAGCTTGTAAAACGCAGTATAATAAACCCTTTTATGATAAAATATGCACCATGATTTTGACGGGGCAATATTGTTTATTTTGAACACTCGACTTGTTGCCGTCTGCGACCCAGCGCTGGAACTGCATCCCTTTTTCTCAGTGTTATGTGCAAATTGACAAATAGTGCCCAATATATTTCCGATTTGGCTTATTTAATAGTGTTTCTTTATTTAGACTAAACGCAAGTCTATCTGTTCTGTTTCAAAATTGATGCATTGTCAAACTCGAGGAATGGAAATTACATACATAAGCTAATTGCAAATGACTAATGTACAGAAATATTAATGTTTTTTTTGTTCTTTTCCCAGCTCGTTGACGGACAACTCGAAAGTGCAGTTGCGACAGTGACGCCTTTCAGCATAACGCTGACATGGGCAGGCTCAGTAAATCTTAACCAAGTAGTTGTCACAGAAGTCACCACAGGGTTACAAACCGAAGATTCGCCATTTCCCTTGACGTCTTCCGCGACGGAGTTCACTGTATACCATCTGAAACCGGAGACGGCTTATTCGTTGAATGTAAGGGACACCAATATGATCTCAACAGTCTTCACAGAGACTACAACAGGTACTTGCAAATTCATATTCATCATTATTTATAATTTTCCTTAGAACAAAGATATTGACAATTTGGGAAGCACGCCAACTATATAGGGCTTGAAAGCTAAGTTGGAAGAACACCTGTATACTTAAAGTAATCCAGTTCAAATCTGAGTCTCGCTTCCAAAACCTTTCTAAGTAATTTAAAAAAAGATTGACCTACTGTTGTTTATCTTATCAGCCAACTCATCCCTCCTCCCATAGCCCCTAAAAAGAAAGACGAAACAACATTTTCCATACAGGCTTAACTTGTTATTTATCAAAACCGTATTCTGATTTTGCAGCAAATGTTCTGCTAGTGAATTTCAACATCCCCGGGGAAATGGTCATTCAAGTCCCATCCTTTGTGCTACTGGCGGGTTCCACTGCCAACTTAGTGCAGATACAAGATCCTATAAATGACGCTGCACCGGTCACGGTTACTATTCCCCTGGGTTCGGATAGACAAATCCCCCGCGACAACCTGGTGCCCGGCATGCTGTACCAGTTTGAACTGCATTTCTCAACACCGTCAGGAGATGTGTTGGACGCCGTGTCACAATACCGAAATGGTTAGTGTTTAAAACAACTTGACAATCTGTTAATTACTACTGTTGTATCTCGCCTTTAAAAGAGTGTTTATTTATTTATTTTTTGTTTACATTTAAACCCAGTTGCATTTCAGTGTGTATCTTAACAGTTACATGGGGTGCCATGGCCGAGTGGTTTAGTGCATCGGACTGTTCTGATGGCCAAGTTGTCAGAATGTGGGTTTGAATCCTGGCCGCAACAGTGGTGCTTGTGTCCCTCAGCAAGACACTTAACTATAATTGCTTCCCTTCATCCAGGAGTATAAATGGGAACCTTTGAGGGCAGAGATGGTAATTGTGTTTGATTAAGCTCGTTGTGCTACACATTTGGCAGCATGGGCTGCATACTCTCCAGGGAGTTGAGATGGTTCTAGGAATGATATAACTGGCCCGATGACAGGGGTAATAATGTTCATGCGCCATGAGCGTCAAACTTAGTGGATACCGGCGCAATATAAGTGTCCATTATTATTATTAGATTTTCTTACTGGAACATCATGGCATTCTCTTGAAGTTGACACGAGCACACTGATTTGAGACGTCAAGATTAACCAAAGGTTCTTTTCAAAAACTACCCGAAACTCAATACCACGGCCTTGATTCTAACATTTGACTGATTTTGGTTCATTTTATTGTCAGCATTGCGGCCTCCTGTATCCATCAGTTTCTCTAACCGAGATGTAGACAGCCTTACTGTTACAGTGGTGCCAACCGTACTGCCTAACAATGTGGACTATTACAATGTAGTCTATAACAAAGCAGGGGACCAGCAGGTCTTCACTCAAAGAACTGTGCAAGCTTCTTCCGATCTGACGCAGCTGGAATCAAGTGTCGAGTATGCAGTGGCCATTACAGCAGTGGCGGGGATAGGTGGCGACAAAGTGGAGAGTACCAGTGTTATGGATACGTTCACTCTAAGTACTGCCCAAAAATGTCAATTTTTGTTTTTTCACTTGACAAATAAAAAGAAAAACAATCTGAAATTTATTGGGTTATAGGACATCTTGAATTTTACCCAAAATATTAACCATAACTCCCTCGGTATTCTGGCTAGGAACCTTCCTGAATCCTCCAAAATCCATCAGTGCACTTTTGGAAACATGCCCTTATCTTCAGAATGCACCATGCATTTTCGTTGATCTCTCATATTCAGCACTTATGGCCTGTACTTCTTGCCAAGTAGTAATGTTGTCCCATTTGAAGAGGTGAAAGTACCAGTTTCTAACAGTGCTGAATATTTCCAAAAAAGTGCCCCTTGGAGGATTTTGATGGATTTGGGGTGGTTAGGGTTAATATTATGTGGGGTAGGTCTAGAAGATGTTCTCACATAACTTTGCTGGTGGAGGTCATAGGAAAAGCCAGAGGGGGTATCCATCATGGAGGGGAAAGCTCCCCCTGTTATCACTGAGGCAAAACCCCAGTACAGTGTCGCCGCATCAGTGCAACAAGGTCGTATCTTTTTTACAGAGTTCCAGGATGAACACGCCAAACCTATGGAAGAAGATACGACCTTGTTGCACTCAAGTGTTTTAATGTATGCACATTTATGCACTATTGCACGTACGACCCTGTTGCATTTTTGAGATACGACCTTGTTGCACTCAAGTGTTTTAATGTATGCAAATTTATGCACTATTGCATGTACGACCCTGTTGCATTTTTGAGATACGACCTTGTTGCACTGATGCGACGATGTACCCAGTTTTAATTTGTTTTAATTTGCCCCCACCCTGCGGTTCAACATTTCTGACTAATTCTGGTTAAGCCCATTTACTGAAGGCATGGATCTATTTATCATATTGGAGGTTGAGGGATGTGGTGGAGTAGAGGGTGGAGGGGGATGCCTATTTGTTTGGTGGAAAATATTGGTGTTTGAAGGCAGTCCCTAAGTTGACGTATCAGAAAAAATGTTATTTAAATCTAGTAGGACGAGTAGTGTCATATTAAGTAGTTTATAAAAGTAGCAGACTAACAAACGGACGGGTGAAAAAATGGACCGATGAAAAAAACAAGTATAAAACATGAGCACATTTCATAACTGTGTTGGCCTCACCCAGTTCTGGAATTTCATTCTTGTAGTCCATTAAAATATCAGAATGTCTGTGGGAACATCTTTAAGGGGCACCAAGGCCAAGACCAAGGCAATGGAGACCATGGCCTCCATGGGCTCTGTGAAATTCCAGACCTGGGCTTCATGCTGTGAAAGGGAGGGTTGGAGGAAGTGGTGTCTTGCCAACTGCGTCATGGTGGGCAACATACGTATTTTCGGGATAATTAACCACTTGCATCAGAACCAAACTTTAGAGGGCCGATTATGCACTAAATGTATCTCTTTTTGCAGCCTCTTTCACAATTGAACTGCGTCTTGCCACGTTCTTGAGTTTATCATGGGGATCTGCCGGCACCGGCGTGCGGTACGAGCTTCTGCACACGCCCGGCGATGGGTTCCCCGAATCTCCGTATCTACTCTCCCCAGATGGGCCGACATTGGTTTACTTTGTACGGTTGAAGCCAGGCACCGAGTATGACTTTCAGTTGTACACCACACTTAATGGAGTGAGGGGAGAAATTATAACATCATCAGTCATTCAGACATGTAAGTCTTTACATTCTAAAATTTAAAAAAGAAACAAAATCAAAGAATGGCCGCTTTTAAACCAAAATAGGTGAAGAAAAATCTTATTCCCCAGACAGTTTTGAATGTGTTCCATTTTGTATCACATTCTTTATGGTAGACTGGGACGGGGGTCTATTTGTGCAATTTAGTCCTTTACGTTTTATTTTGTATGTAATTGTCCATTAAGACTTTTTATTATTATTAATTCATCTGTACCTCCTGTAACAATTTTTGTATAATATTGATATATTTTTATATTATATGAGGGCCCCAAATGATCAGCTGTGCTGGATGGGTTACCCTCGTTAAAGATGGTTTAAAAAAAAAAATAATAATAATAATAAAAAAAATACCAACATTATTTTTTGCGTGTTGCCCAATTTTGCTGAACCACTATTCTTATTTTTCCTCTGCACTAAAAGTGCCTGCTGCAGTTACCAGCTTCAACAGAAGCACAACGGAGACTTCAATCACCCTTTCTTGGGAAGCTGCGAGGGGAGCGGACTCCTACAAAATCTCATACACTCCGGGGCCAGCGAACAACGGGGTAATAGTTACTGAGAGGCAGTATACCATCAACTGCCTGGAGCCTGGAACCAGCCATGAAGTCACCGTCTTAAGCATCAAGAATGGGCTTTATAATTCAGGGACAGATACGTTAGCTCAGACTGCCACAACAGGTGACAGCTTGTTTTTGTAGTTTGTTCTTAGTTTTGTCAAATGCGATTGGTATTTTAGTCAGATTGATCGATCAATCAGGCATTTGCAGAGCGCCGCGAGATACAAGCTTCTGTACACGCATTTCATGTTTTACATAAAAATAGTGAAAATGCAATTAGATTGTTGGTTTTCATTTTAACAGGAAATTAAAATCAAAAAAAAATTGGGGAAATAATTTGACTAATTTTCACTAAAATGACTGCACCTGAGACAAACAGATATTCAGAGATGTTTGATACATCATCAACTTAACACTAAGTAGATTTTATGTTAAACTGTTAGCAATGTATACAGGCTTTAATGAATATGTTTTAAATAATGAATATTTGGTTATACTCATTTCCATTTTATGTAGTAGCATTATAGCCAGGAATAACTTTAGTAGAACAACTGGTATTTAAAAGTAAACATTTTATTTCAATTCCCCATGATGTTCATGATATAGCGGTGTTGTACTGATATCTTGTACTGATATATTTTTTTTATTAAACAGATGCTGGCGAGCCCGGGTCGATAAACATCAAACAAGTCCAAGCCGGTTCGGTCACTTTTACTTGGAATGCAGTGGCCGACGCCACAGACTACCAGGTCTCTGTGGTTGAATCAAATAACCCTAATGCGCAGCCTGTCAGCCGAGTCGTGACACTCATCGAGCAAAGGCTGATGACATTTCAGATCAGTGATGGCACTGTTTTGTACACGCTCAGCGTTGATGCTCGGGGATCCTCGCTCGTTACTGCACCTGTGACGAGAGAGTTCTCATCAGGTATTTTCTTCATCACACCTTACCTCAAATCTTGATATCACATTCCTCACCTCCATCCTTAACTCCTTTATTCACTCCCTCTCTTTCCTTTATTCACTCCCCCTCCTTCCTTTATTCACTCCCCCTCCTTCCTTTATTCACTCCCTATCCTTCCTTTATTCACTCCCCCTCCTTCCTTTATTCACTCCCCCTCCTTCCTTTATTCACTCCCCCTCCTTCCTTTATTCACTCCCCTCCTTCCTTTATTCACTCCCCTCCTTCCTTTATTCACTCCCCCTCCTTCCTTTATTCACTCCCCCTCCTTCCTTTATTCACTCCCTATCCTTCCTTTATTCACTCCCCCTCCTTCCTTTATTCACTTCCTATCCTTCCTTTATTCACTCCCCCTCCTTCCTTTATTCACTCCCCCTCCTTCCTTTATTCACTTCCTATCCTTCCTTTATTCACTCCCCCTCCTTCCTTTATTCACTCCCTATCCTTCCTTTATTCACTCCCTATCCTTCCTTTATTCACTCCCCCTCCTTCCTTTATTCACTCCCTATCCTTCCTTTATTCACTCCCCCTCCTTCCTTTATTCACTCCCCCTCCTTCCTTTATTCACTCCCCCTCCTTCCTTTATTCACTCCCCCTCCTTCCTTTATTCACTCCCCATCCTTCCTTTATTCACTCCCCCTCCTTCCTTTATTCACTCCCCCTCCTTCCTTTATTCACTCCCCCTCCTTCCTTTATTCACTCCCCACCTTCCTTTATTCACTCCCCTCCTTCCTTTATTCACTCCCCCTCCTTCCTTTATTCACTCCCCCTCCTTCCTTTATTCACTCCCCCTCCTTCCTTTATTCACTCCCCATCCTTCCTTTATTCACTTCCCCTCTTTCCTTTATTTATTTCCCCTCTTTCCTTTATTTATTTCCCCTCTTTCCTTTATTCATTTCCCCTCTTTCCTTTATTCAATTCCCCTCTTTCCTTTATTCACTTCCCCTCTTTCCTTTATTTATTTCCCCTCTTTCCTTTATTCACTTCCCCTCTTTCCTTTATTCACTTCCCCTCTTTCCTTTATTCACTTCCCCTCTTTCCTTTATTCACTTCCCCTCTTTCCTTTATTCACTTCCCCTCTTTCCTTTATTCACTTCCCCTCTTTCCTTTATTTATTTCCCCTCTTTCCTTTATTCAATTCCCCTCTTTCCTTTATTCAATTCCCCTCTTTCCTTTATTCACTTCCCCTCCTTCCTTTATTTACTTTCTCTCTTTCCTTTATTCACTTTCTCTCCTTCCTTTATTCACTTTCTCTCCTTCCTTTATTCACTTCTCCCTCCATTATTCACTTCCACTCTCCTTCCTTATTCGCTTTTTCCTGTCCCCTCCCCCTTCATCCAACCCTTCCCTTCACCGATCCCTTCCTTTCATCTTCATCTCCATCCTTGTTTCATCCCTTCCTTCCACATGCACTTCTCGCTTATTCCTCCACTTCCACCTCATCTTTCCCTCCCCCCTTTATCACCCATTCTCGAAATATACCTTCCATCTCCCCATTCATCTCTGCCCCCGAAAACTTGTTCCTCTTGCTTCGTTTCCTTGCCTTCTCCCATTACCTACTCTGCCCTCCTCTTTCCTCTTCATAGCTTCTCATCTTAGATTCTCATATTTGTTTCCTGTCCTTATCTTTCTTGTTTCTTCTGCTTGTTGGGCAGTATTCAGGGTGGCTAGAAAAAGGTACAGAAAAGAAAAGGGCGCGCTGCAAAAAACGATGGCACACATGAAAGTGTATGGTAAATTAACATACATGTTGACCAAAGGGGTAGGGGTGAGGGAAAGGAATCAACCTCATCACCATCCTTCCCAGGATCTGCCAATTATAGCTCGCTCCCACCGTATCGTTTCGGTTTGCGGTAACACCATGTGTTTATCTCAACTATCGCGAAGCTGAGGTACATGTTCTGAAAAGAACAACTCGTATCTCAACCTTCGTTAAGTGAGAAAGGTTCAAGGGAGAACCAATCTCTACTGTCGCTAAGTGAGAAATACGGTTCAGGGAGAACCATGGGGACTTCACGGGTTATTCTCAACATTTCGATTAGCCTGCTTTAATCTTCGTCAGGAGAATGAAGAGGTTTGGAGATGCAGCCCCTTAAGTAGTAATTTCAGAACTTGTACCTCAGCTTCGCAATAGTTGAGATAAACACATGGTGTTACCGCAAACCGAAACGATATCGATATTCCACCATGCAAAGCCTCAAATCTTATGCTCCCACCTTGCCTTCCTGTATAAGAGCCAACATTTAGCCAGCTACTATATCCTTTCTGTTTATTCAATAGCTCCTAGCAGGCCAGGCAGTCTGATCACGGATTATGTTCTCTCCAAGGACATCGCTTTTCACTGGGCTCTGTCAACCGGAGCAAGTCATTACATTATCACCTACTATGGTAAGTCGGCTCTGAACGCTGTCACATGAGGGCGCCATTCAACTAAGCAGCTGTCTCCTACAGGTCCCTGGTTCACAATCTTGCTTCATATTCAAACGTTAACGGTTAACCATGGCAGAATTTTCCAACAAATTGTTATTATTTTGCAAGTAGCAGTTCACACATATGGTTAAGGACGATGTTTCCACCAGGCAGCTAAACAAAATAAGTTTTTTTTTTTTTTGGTATCATTTCACTAATCGCGTGTTTTTTTTTCCAGTGACATAAGCACGTTGTGCATGAATGAAATTGTCAAAATATGATATATGGAAATGACAAACTAACCCATTGTTACTTTCAAAGTTTTTACCATTCTCCCTTTCACCCTGTCTTCTTTCATTTAGAAACCGGTGATAGCGCCAACGCCAACTCAGTGGAAGTTCCCAGCACCACCACCATGTATGAAATCAGCGGCCTTACTCCGGAAACTTCTTACACGGTTGAAGTCCGAGGTCTACAGAAAAGTTCCAGCGACATCTGCGTTACAGTCCAAAGCGAAGCGGCTCAACAAGTATTTACAACAGGTTGGTTGTCTCAATTCCTAAAATGGTACTCCCGATGGTACTCCCGATTTTGTCAAAATTTATCCGACCATCGGACAGGCTTCACAAAAAAAGTATGAACAAGCAATATAGGGGCTTATTTCATAGGAATGCTTAGCAGACAAAATACGTAGCAAAACAAATTCCTAAGCAGGTTTTGTTTGTTATCGGCCAAACTTTCATGAAAGATATGTACACTTTTGTTGATTGTTGATTTTGTTGATTTAACTAATAGCAATTTTGCTCAGTGAAATGTTCTGTTCGTGAAGTTGGCCCCAGTGTCTGCAACATCCATGTTTGCAGGTATAGATAGTAGAGTACGTTTTTGAACCCATCACTTGTTCGGCAGCACCGCTCATAATTTGCCCGGGTAAGGAATACACTCTGCATAAACTTAAGAACGAAAGTTATTTACAGTAACGATCACAATGACAATTTTTTATCATTCACAGTCGGAGCTCTACTACAGGTGAGCCAATTCACAGAAACAACCATCAGCCTCACGGGTTTCAACATCGGACAGACCTTGCGCTACACACCACCGGGAACGACCTTTGTTTCCGATACCGACGTGGAGGTGCTTTCTGATCTGACCCCTGGGGTTCAGTATGCAATCGAGATTATGCAATCGAGTGGAAGCACACCACTGGATAAAATCAAGCAACGAACAAGTGAGTATAAGACCTCATACTCCGAGTAGTTAGTCCAATTCAGATAATGCAGAAAAAAGTACAAGTGACCATTTTAGAGTTTGCCAAATAAAGGAGGTTATGAAGTGGTCTTATTTTCCCCTGTACCTCTCGTTTGTTTCTTCCAGAGCCATCACGGCCACGTATTGTGAGCGTAACCAATGGCTCCCCGCCCGAGACCAAACTCATCATACGAATCGACATCCAGCAGAGCAATTATGACGTAGTCCGTCTAGGTTATACCCCATCAGATGGTTACCAGGTGTCTCCTATTGAGCAGAGTGATCTAACCTTTGTCCTAGATGGGCTGACCCCGGGTCTCACCTACGACTTGGTAGCAACTACCATAAGCGGTAGCTTGGAGAGTGAATCCGGCACCCAGAGTGGACGGACAGGTTTGTTGCTGTGTTTTTAAGTATGTACTTTTCTTCCAGAGAAATTGAGTTCTGGCTATGTTTTGCATAGGTGAATCACATGGTAATATTTGTAGCTTTGCATGGTGAAAAGGACAAGCAAAGACCGTTTGCGGTGACACTGTGTGAAATTCTCAAATTGAGTAGTAATTTAGTTCTGAAAAGGACAAGAGGTTCTAACTCGACGTTTCGGTCAGTATGCTCTGATCGTCTCCAGGAGAATGACACAGTGTTTTGTATGTTGGAATCTTTGTGCACTTGTTGTATAGCCCGCACACCCAATTCATGTAGGGGTTGGGGGGGGGGGGAGGTTCGGGTGTGTAAAAGATCCTACTAGGGTTGAAATATGAGGCTACTAACTATAATTTTTGTTTTCACCAGATCCTGGCACCCGGGGCAAGATTTATCCACACGTTGTGGGCGAAACGTCTATAGCCGTCAAGTTTGGCGCTATAGACAGCGTCGCTGGCTACAGGCTGACTCTATCGAAGGGAAGTATGGTCTTGCAGCAGCCTCTAACCCCGCTGGAACGCTACTACGAGTTCACTGGTTTGCAACCCGGCACTCTGTATGATATAGTTCTTTCAACAACGGGACGTATACCACCGGTTACCACAGCGACCCAGATTCGGACTTGTAAGTTTTACTGGTATTTATCACAAGTCTCTGGTTAGGCTTGTGCAGCCATTCAGCAAGTCTGATTGGTCTATCAAGGATTTTAATTGACAGCTGTTGATTGTTCAATTTAATAGAGAATGCAGGATCACTTCTTTAGAAAAAATTTCAGATGAAAATGCAAGATCACTTCAAAACTCTCCATAAATTTTTAAGGTGAAAATGATCTGTCCTATTTTCCCCCAGTGGTGAGTGCCCCTACCGGACTGACGACCTCGGAAATTACCCCACGGAGCATCACCATCGGTTGGACGAAGGCACCCGGCTTTATCAGCTTCTCCGAGATCAGCCTATGGAAAGACTCCGAGCCGAGCTTGTTACTGGCCGGTACGGTGGGGGCCAATGACCCTCAATCGTTCACCTACGAAGGTTTGGAACCAAACACCGACTATGTCCTCTCGGTGAAGTCGGTTGTCAAAGAGCCTGACGGGGTGTTCCGCAGCGAAGGGTCTGCTTCTTTGACCGCACACACTGGTAATGTTTGAGATATTTAAAAATTTTACTTGTGCGACAGTTATATACTGTGGCCATTTTGTTTGGCAAGGGATCAAAGCCTTTTGGGTTTAAACCTTGTACCCCTACCGAGATTTTTTTTCATTTACGAATTTAAGCCCCAAATTTTAGCAGGATTTCACAGTTGCTCTTGTGATGAACCTTTGCTGTCCTTTAGAAATGTTCCAAATATAGTTTTTGCTGAAATGTTTTAATTGTATTCAGGAAGTTTCCAAAGATGGAATTCACAAAAATTATTTTTTATAAAACAAAAACACACAAGCTACAAATATGTTTGTAAAATGTCATACTTGTAAAAACAAAATAACCTTTTCAATATTATTTAAAAGTAATTTGGCTTGAGTTTCTACTCCCCCTTCCCCCTCTTCAGAACTAGAACTAGAGCTGCCCTATCAATAGTACCGTTCTCTCAACAGCCAATGCCGGAGTTAGGGTAATTTCTAAATCTGAGAACGTCAAGGAACTTGAGTGGGACACGTCACCGGGAATAGATTCTTTCACGGTATACTACTCGCCACTTGATGGAACCAGTTCATCCCCGAGCTTCTTGCCAGGGTTCCAAAACACACACACCCTGGAAGGATTGACCGGGGGAACACAATACTACATCGTCGTGGAGAAATCAGTGGGAAGTCAGGTTTCGGAAGTCGATGCATTTTCCTGCTGGACCTGTAAGTGCTTTGATCCTTTTACTGGTAGACTTGTTTTAGAGTCCTCAAACCTCGGGTCTGAGTTGGAGTTCTTATTGATTTTTTTTCAATTTTTTTTCCATCAATAAAAAGTATTTTTATGGCATAAACTTTTTCCTCAAAAAAAAAATTAATGAAATCATAACATGAATCACAAGGAAATCATAATTGATACAAAGGTAAAATTGTTTCTCTTCCTTCGGAGCAATTTTTTTTTTACAAATAAAATAAAATACAAACATTTTCCTCTGACAGTACCACCTCCACCTGCCTCCATCACCGTGGTGGATATCACAAGCATTCATGTCATCATAACGTGGGAGTCACCGACGACGTCTGGCGACTTTCAGGGATACCTATTTCAGGCCAAATCAAACACATCGGAGGACGTCGTTACCATCCGTAAAGGGAGATACGAGAAGAGACGAGTTGCTTTATATCTTTACCGTTTCCCTGCTGGTCAGTTTGAAGTCTCCATGAGTACAACCACCGGAACCGCCGTTCAAATTATCACCAGTAGTCCCGTGGTAGAGACATTTACAACAGGTATACAATTTTACATGACAGCACTAACAGGTTTTTATTTTAAAAATAAATCTGGGCCAACTGATTCATATCACTATTTTTAGATTTAAGATGTCTCTTAGTGTCATGCATCGTCCTGTTATTGTTTGTTTGTGCAGAACCGAGTTTTGTTGGGGAAATCGTCAATGCAGATTCGACGCCAACAACTGTAACCATTTACTGGACTCCGTCCCCCGATCCCGGCATCGGATATCAGGTAACTTGTCTGTTCAGGTCTCACTTGAGTCTAGTGTGTGTCACTTGGGATCAGCAAAATTTGAATTGCTTGAATTGCCAGCGTTGGCATTGAAAGCTTAAACTTTTCCCTTCTAGAGACAAAGCAAAATTGAGATCTTCATCCAAAAGTTCCATAAGAACTTTCTTTCAAGAAATTTCTTCAAAAAATTCTTTCAGAACTTCCACCAAAACTTCTTTCCGTGTACTTTGTTTAAGAGAAGTAGTAAAATTTATATCTTCCTCCTGAACTTCTATAAGAACTTCCATAAAAACTTCTCTCTGAAATTCATTGAAAACTTCCTCCGTTACAGAAGTAGTAAAATTGAGAACTTTCTCCAGGACATCTGTCAGAACTTCCATAAAAACTTCTCTTGGAACTTCCTTGAAAACTTCCTTTCGGAACTTCCTTGAAAACTTCCTTTCAGAACTTCCTCTAGAAATTTACTTTCAGAACTTCCTCTAGAAATTTCCTTTGATAAGTTTCCTTTTGAACTTTACATCTCCTAATGTTTATATATTTTACAGCTTACCCTAACAGATGGTACCGTAGCTGGAAGACGAGCAGCGACTGTAAGCGATGTCAGCGAACATACATTCACTGGACTTCAACCCGGTGTCCTGTACACAGCTACGCTTGCTGTCCAAAACTCTGACATGCCCGACCAGTCATTTAAAATCCGAACAGGTAAGTTTTTTAAATGAAATAATTTTTTTTATTTGTTGATTGTTTCAGGTTTCACATTTCAAGTAATTTTTAGCGTTGGACTTTTTGACCAAAATTACTGTCAGAATTTTTTCAGTGCGAAAATTTTATGATCATCTTGAGAAAGGTAAAAAAAGTTATTGTTTTCTCAAATGAAACACAAAAAATGTATATATACTTACCCACAGCTCCTCTGAGTCCTGTCTCCATTGTAGCCGCGTTGGTCTTGGCAGACACCATCACCATCACATGGACCCCACCCCTAGACTCCTCCTCGTTCAATTACTATGTGATAGACTGGTTCCCTGCGAGCCATTTGGGCGAACGGCCACCACGGACGTTAGACAGCAGCCCCCCAGTGTCGAGTTACACCTTGTCGAATCTCAAGCCAGACACGCACTATGAAATCACGCTGCAGACGGTGTCAGGCGCCACTGCTGATGACAACCAGTCTAGGAGTGAGAAAGTCACGCTGCTACAAAAGACAGGTACGATAAGTCGTCCGTGGGTTGATATATTGATGCGGAAAGTATACAGTTGGGAAACTTCCATTCCACTATGTCTAACATCATTTGAATGAAGATGTATTAACGACACAACATAATGAGATGAAGGTTTCGCAGGTTGTTTTATGTATGTACATAAAACAACCTGCGAAACCTTCATCTCATTATGTTGTGTCGTTAACGAGAAAATAGTAAAAATGCATTCAGAAGTGTTGATCAGTAGACACAAACTTTGTACACATTCCATGTGGAATTTTGGTTGGTTATCGAAATTCTGACGTACATCGCAGGGGGATAACATAGATTGATACCATCTTCAACTTAACACCAAGTAAGTTAACGTTTATGGTACAATTATTTGCATAACGCCCCCTTTGCCTCTTCTCTGTATCCACTGATGTGCATCGTAGGTTTTAGGCCTGAGAATTCTCAGGATTTTTCCTGATTTCAGGATTTTGTACAAATCTCCCTTTGCCTCAAAATTTTCTTGAAAGAAGAGAAGTAGCCACCAAGGAAAGAAAAAAAGTAGCCTGTATTCTGTCCAAACCAGTGGTTTCTTGTTTTGTGGGGATGTGGAGAGTCTGTAAATCCTCCAATACTAAACATCCAGAAGGTTCAAGGGGGCTTTGTCCTCTAGACCAAAGGGAGACCCAGGCCCGTTACCCATTTTTCAGGATTTGTTACTTTTGTCAAATTACACCCCTGAGGTTTTTCGCAAGTTGTAAACTCCAGTCTTTTCCCAATCCATTTGATTTGAACACAAACACTCCTCCCCCCCCTACCCCCCAAAAAAAAAACACCTAATTCTCACAAAAAATACCTCAGGGAAGTAAGACTGATTGTTTAAATTTGTCCGTCACAGCATCGCTGAGCCCACTGCAGTTAATCTATACCCAGCTCAGGGACACATTCATTGACATCGAGTTCGGCAAAGTCACCGCTCAGGCGGTCGACACGTACCAGCTGAGACTCTTCCAACTTCCCAACAATGAGGAGCGGATGATCGTGGTGCAGGGTGACGCTGTGGGTAGGCGCCGAATCGACGAACTGATCCCAGGCACACAGTACAGACTAGTACTGGAATCCGACAGCCTGCCCAACGAGCAAAAAGTCATAAGTTTTGAAACATGTGAGTTTACTAACCATAGATTTTAACAAAGAATATCCAGACTTCACCAGCTGGCAAATTTTTTCTCTCAAAACAAGATTGCAGAGAAAGTAGTATAATAAAATTTAAAAAAAACCTCTGATGCATCCTTTATCTTCTTTTATTGACGTTCACCAATTTTCTATTTTCGATATGGCCTTTTAATGCAATTTTGATACAGATCCTAGCAAGCCTGCGACTGTGATTGACATTATTGGCCAGACGTACGTCAACATCTCCTGGACGGAGCCTGCAGGGAATTACGATGGTTTCTTCATTCGATATTCCCCCAATGACGGCATCACAGCTGGCACGCAGATCATCGCCAGGGGAGGACCAATGAAGAACAGAATCTTTGGTCTGCAACCTGGGAAGGAGTATACTATTTTTGTAAGCTCCTACGTCCGTTCAACGGCAGGAGTTCAGGCAGTGCTGCCCTTTACAACATGTAAGTGATGTAGGAGTAATTGCCATTGCCGTTGCCATTGTCATTGCCATTGTCATTGTCGTTGCCATTGCCATTGCCATTGCCATTGCCATTGCCATTGCCATTGCCATTGCCATTGCCATTGCCATTGCCATTGCCATTGCCATTTGAGGAGAAGTGTATGCATGGAGCAGTACATGCAAACTTGATTTGTTCTTTTTTGAAAATCCAAATATCTCCTCATTTTCACACTGAACAGTGAGCGCTGATCCCGGGGAGGTGGTCGTTCGACAATATAAGACCAATGAAATCGAAGTCTACTGGGGCGACGGATCTGCCCTTCCGGGTTTCAGCGGTTACACGATCGCCATCAGTCCGTCCAGCAGTGCTGTGAGCCGTGTCATCGACGACATCGGACGCCAGGCGACCTTCTCAAATCTGAACCCTGGAGAGCTGTACGGGATCTCTGTAACGGTGACGGCAGATGAAGATGTGACTGATACAGTAGAGCAAAGAACCAGTGAGTCTCTTTTTGCGTGGGGGGCACATTATCAAACCAAGGCTGGATGGGGAAGTAGTCTGGTCCCTTTTCATGAATTGAGAGTTAGCTTTATAATCTTACTTGCATATACAGGGAACCTGACCAAGATGGCCGCAGGGTGATAAAGGTTTATTTACAATTGTACTCTGACTGGAAGTCTGCTTTTAAGCCAACATTTTCCGCCACTAGCTGGTCCGTTATCTCACTGTTAACTTGTTTTATTCTCATCAGAACCAAATACACCCGGTAACTTGCTGATCGCTCCACTGACAGACGTCACCCCGGTCGCTCTTCCCATCACATGGTCCCAGTCGCTAGGTAGCGTGTCTTCTTACGTCATCACCTATGAGAAGGCCGGCACTGATTTGGAGGTACAGATCGAACGAGTCAACCCAGATGTCAGGGCGGCCATCATCTCCGATCTCGACCCGGTCACCGTCTACACGGTTCAAGTCTTTGCGTCCGCTGGGTCTGGTACTAACCTTGAGTTCAGTGACCCTGCCACAGTAGTAGGAAGCACAGGTATGCATCAATATCCTTACAAGCTTAAATTTTTAAAGTCCCTGTTACACTGTTATTGAAAAAAAAACCAGATTTACGTGAAACTTACTTGTGAATATTGATGTGGTGTAAAACATTCCATGGAATATTTCTGTCTGAGGTGCTCTCATTTTAGTACAATTTGTGAAATGATTTCCTAAATTAGTTTCTGTCATCTGAAAACATAAATTCCACATTGCAATGAATATGTACAATCGGAATGCATTTTCACTATTTTCTTGGTAACAACACAATGAAATAATAATAATAATAATAATAATAATAATGTGGACTTATATAGCACACGTATCCACCAAACTGGTGCTCAAGGTGCATTTTATTATTACCCCTGCTCATCAGGCTCATAAATCATTCCTGAAACCATCTCAGCTCCCTGGGGAGTATACAGCTCAATTGCTAATATAATAATAATAATAATAAAGATTTATAGCGCGCACATATCCACCCTGCTGCCATTTTGTCGCATATGGGGCTAATCAAACACAACGACCAACTCTGCGCTCACAGGTACCCATTTACCCCTGGGTGGAAGCAATTATGGTAAAGTGTCTTGCTCAAGGACACAAGCACCCCAGTCACGGTTGGGATTCGAACCCACATTCTGACGACTCAGCCATCAGAACACAAATCCGATGCACTAAAACCGCTCGACCATGGCACTCCGTAAGCTGAAACTTTCACTGGTTGGTTTTTATACATATATGTCTAGATTCTTATGAAGTACGGATGCATATTTACATCAAATGAACAGGACTCCACGGCTTAATTTTATTATTTTTTTTTGAAAGATGTAAATTTCTGGAGATGTAAATTCCACGTTCAAATGAATACGAAAAATCTCAATGCGCATTTTCACTATTTTCTCCTGACAACACAATGAAATAAGCTGAAATTGAGGTTGTTTTTTGTTATACATAGCTCTTTATTCTTCAGTATGGATGGATTTAAGGACATTTTTTCCTTGTGTATACCAGTTTTGAGCCTCGTTCGCGCAATGTGGTTTTTTTATGACAATTTTGTCAGATTATTGCACTGTGCGATATGATCAAAATTCATGATAACATTTACATTGTACAATGAAAGATTAGTTAACTGTTAACCAAGGTTGCTTACTTTGCAGCTCTGTGATACCCCCTCCCCCCCCCCCTTCAAGGTCTGAAGTGGCTCGTTTAAACTTTAAAAATTATGAAATATCCGGTAAACGATATTTCTGCATCAGAAATATTGATGTTTTTTTTTTGTCATTTCAGCTTCGATACCGCCAAACCAGATCTTCATCCGTTCGCTGGACCATGAGAATGTCACGTTTATCTGGCAGCGTAATTCTGCCGCAAGTGACTACCAAGTCACCAAAACGCGTGTCTTGGACAATTCGGAGCTGAGTATCAAGAACACCGCTGCCCAGGAGTACACCTTCGACTCACTGAGCCCGTCTACAGTCTACCGAATCACAGTTACGCCCATAACAAGTGGGGGAGTTAGCCTTACCTCTTTCAGCACTCTGGTCCGCACAGGTATGGTGCCCTGTTACGCCTTCACATTATCAATGAGGTTTTTTTTTCTGTGTAAAGCAGTTGCACCGTACTACCTTTTAACCCTAACCCCCTAAAGTATTCTGGCTAGGAACCTTCCTGAATCCTCCAAAATCCTCCAGTGCACTTTTGGAAACATGCCCTTATCTTCAAAATGCAGCATGCATTTTTGTTGATCTTTCATATTCAGCACTTATGGCCTGTACTTCTTGCCAGGTAGTAATTTTGCCCCATTTGAAGAGGTGAAAGTACCAGTTTCCAAGAGTGCTGAATTTTTCCCAAAAAAGTGCCCCTTGGAGGATTTTGGAGGATATGGGGTGGTTAGGGTTAATCAATATATACTCTGTATTCTCTGCGAAGGATATCCTTATAAAATATTCTTAGGTATCACATTATAAACTAAGCTGGTACTCTTGCTGGATACCAGGAACTCCAGGCCTCGGCCTTAAGGATTGAGAGGGCACAGCCACTTTGGCCTTGGTTGCATCAAAATTTCAAGGCCAACTCAAGGTGCATTACGGCCGACTCAGAGGGGCACCACGGCAGTGGGTACAGTGGCCGCGGTTAAGATCAAGGCCCTGGAACTCTCCCTCTGCAGTCCTTGAGCCATGAGGCACCCTGCAGTCATTTATTTATTTGTTTATTTTGGGTAACTGTGATCAAAAACAGACTAGAGAAAATTGGTTATCCAGTTTAGTTTAACGGTAAATAAGTGCCGAAAGTAATTTAGGACAAGACCCACTATAAATTTAATTTTGGGACATATTTACTGTAAAACCATGCATGTCATTATTAATTTGAGCAACCTTTCCTCAAGTAAAATAGCAATGTTCTGAGAAAAAAAAATTTAAAAATGGAAAATTAATGTAAAAATAGCAATACATATTTGAATAAAAGCGGTGATAAGATTGTGTATTGTATTGTATTATAACAAGCATGAAACAAAAGTAATTGGCTGTCAAACAGAAATTCTAACTGCAAGCTGTCACTCGGCCAATTTCTTATCCTTCTCTCTTACTCTCATTCACAGATCCTCTGCCGGTGCCTGAAATCACTTTTGGAACCGTCGATAACATTTTCACCCTCTGTGTCATGTGGTCAGTGCCAACTGGAGCGTTTGATTATTACGAGGTAAGATATCGTTTGAGTCATCGTGTGCTCTTTTTGGAGCTTGAGCCGTCTCTCAATGTTTGCTCATTTAAAACTCCTGGCTCAGAGTTGTTTAAAGGGAAGTACAACATTGGTAACTACTGGTTTATATAATTCTCAAATTATCTGTGCCATGGTCGAGCGGTTTAGTGCATCGGAATTGTGTACTGATGGCTGAGTCGTCAGAATGTGGGTTCGAATCCCAACCGCGACCACGGTGCTTGTGTCCTTGAGCAAGACACTTTACCATAATTGCTTCTCTCCACCCAGGGGTAAATGGGTACCTGTGAGGGCAGAGTTGGTTGTTGTGTTTGATTAGCCCTATATGCGCCGTAATGGCAGCAATTGAGCTGTATACTCCCCAGGGAGCTGAGATGGTTTCAGGAATGATTTATGCGCCTGATGAGCAGGGGTAATTATATAATGCACCTTGAGCACCAATTTGGTGGATACATGCGCTATATAAGTCTACATTACCGGATTCAAGTTCTGGTGTTAGCAACATAATGTGGGTTCGAATCACGGCCGTGACACTTGTGTCCTTGAGCAAGACACTTAATCATAATTGCTTCTCTCCACCCAGGGGTTAAATGGGTACCTGTGAAGGCAGAGTTGGTTTGCTCTATATGCGCTAGAAATGGCAGCAATTGAGCTGTATACTCCCCAGGGAGCTGAGATGGTTTCAGGAATGATTTATGAGCCTTATGAGCCTTATGAGCAGGGATAATAATATAATGCGCCTTGAGCACCACTTAGTTGGTGGATACGTGCGCTATATAAATCCACACATTATTATTATTATTATTATTATTATTATTATTATTATTATTATTATTATTATTATTATTATTATTATTATTATTATTATTATTATTATTATTATTATTATTATTATTATTATTATTATTATTATTATTATTATTATTATTATTATTATTATTATTATTATTATTATTATTATTATTATTATTATTATTATTATTATTATTATTATTATTATTATTATTATTATTATTATTATTATTATTATTATTATTATTATTATTATTATTATTATTATTATTATTATTATTATTATTATTATTATTATTATTATTATTATTATTATTATTATTATTATTATTATTATTATTTCGCGTTAGCACAGCATGAAAAGAAAGATCTTGTTTTCCTTTCTGCCGGTTACACCTCGAGTCAAGCTACGTCCCGTAGCCTTAGATCTCGAGTGTCTTCAGAATCCTTGCTGTCCCTAAGAGTGCCGCCTTCTGTAGTAATTCTACTCTAACAGATGTTCCTATCTCCTTGAGATGTTTCTCCAACGCCTTTGGATTGTACCCAGTGCTCCCACTACCACAGGAATAACCTTGACCTTGACTTGCCACAGCTTGCGGAGTTCTCTCGCTAAATCCTGGTATTTCTGTACCTTCTCCTTCTCCTTGAGCTACTCTACTATCACCCGGCACAGCTATATCAATAAGATGACACATCTTTGCATGCTTATCCAAGACAACAACATCCGGACCGTCTATGTTCTATAACATGATCTGTCTGGATGTTGAAGTCCCAGAGAATCTTGACATGATCCGTTTCTTCAACCTTTTCCGGCACATGGTCGTACCACTTCGATTGCACCTTGACACCGTGCTTCTTACACAGATCCCAATGGATCACCTTGGCCAACTTGTCGTGTCTGCCTTTGTACTCTGTCTGAGCATGCACTCTGCATTCGCTGACAATGTGAAATACAGTCTCCTCCGCCGCATTGCACATTCTGCACATAGAAGAGACATCTGACTTCTCGATCCTTGCCTTCATCACATTCGTCGGCAGAGACTGGTCTTGCGCTGCAGTAATCAGACCCTCAGTTTCTTTCTTTAGCTCTCCTCTCCTCAACCATTCCCAAGTCTTGCTACTTGCCACTTCTTCAGTACATCTCAGGAATCGGCCGTGAAGTGGTTTTTCCTGCCAATCTCGTGTTCTTTCTTCTCTTCTTTGATTCTTATACTCCTTTGGACCTAATTCGTCTGCCTTCATGTATTTCTACAACCTTCAACAACTTTTCCCGAGTACTTCTTACATGACACTGCAAGCTCCTTCTCTCGATGTTAACACTGTCTGATACACTAAGTAACCCTCTTCCGCCCTCTGACCTCGGTAGATAGAGTCTGCTGACATTCGACCGTGGATGTAACATACCGTATATCGTCATCACTTTCCTCGCTTTCCTGTCAGCAACATCTAGATCTGCCTTAGTCCACTCGACAATTCCCGCACTGTATCTCATTAGTGACACAGCCCAAGTGTTGATCGCCTTTATCATATTCCCTCCATTCAGCTTGGACTTCAAACACTTCTTCACTCGTCTTATATACTCTTTCTTAAGTCTCTCTTTCGATTCCTCGTGCAGTACATGATCTGCTTCAAGCACTCCAAGATACTTATAACTTTCTGCTTCACCCAACGCCCTCAATTGTGTGCCATCTGGTAAAGCAATTCCATCCGAATGTACCCTTTTACCCCTCTTCATGGTCATCGCAGCACATTTCTCCAGACCAAACTTCATGCCGATGTCATCGCTGAAGATCCGTACAGTCTGCACCAAGGAATCAATCTCTTTCTCGTTCTTCGCAAACAACTTCAGGTCGTCCATGAAGAGAAGATGATTAATCTTGCATCCATCCTTCGTCATCTCGTATCCCGCACTAACCTTCCGCAAAATCATCGTCAAAGGAACAGCGCCAAAACAAACAGCAGTGGAGACAGAGAATCACCCTGGAAAATACCTCGTCTGATGTTTACCTTACCAAGACATTCATCACTAGCCGTCAGATTTGTTCTCCATGTCTTCATGCTCTCACCTAGAAGACATTTCACCGCATCAGCTGCCCCTATCATATCCAAACATTCCATAATCCACGAGTGTGATACCATGTCGTATGCCTTCTTGTAATCTATCCATGCCATGGCCAGATTAGTTTTCCTGTTCCTACAGTCCTTTAGCACCGTCTTATCAATGATGAGTTGGTCTTTCGTTCCTCTTGACCGCTTCTTGCAACCTTTCTGCTCATCTGGAAATAACTGCTGATCTTCTATGTGGCTATACAGATCTTCTGCAATGATACCGGTCAGAAGTTTATACATCATGGGTAGACATGTAATAGGTCGATAGTTACTTGCAACGTTACCCTTCTTAATGTCCTTCATGATGAGAACCGTTCTTGCTTCAGTCATCCACGCCGGAACGTTGCCACGCACTAAGCATTGTTGCAGCTGCTGGGCTATTCTTTCGTGAAGACTACTTAATTTCTTTAGCCAGTATCCGTGCACTTGGTCTGGTCCCGGGCTTTCCAATTCGGCACTTTCCTCAACTGTTTCTTCACCTTGCTCACATCAATCTGAAATCCCTCTTGTTGTTGTACATTCTTTAACTCGTCTTTCACGTCCAAGCTAACCATTCTGCTTGTCTGTTATGATCACCAGGCTGATCCCAAAGGCCACCCAAAAATTCCTTGCCTCTGCTGGCTCTGGGCCCACTTGTGAGTTGTCACATTTCCGTCCATTTCTTTGAATAATTGACGTTGATTTGTATTGAATAGGCGATTTTGATGAAACTGCTTGACTCTGTCATCGTACTCTTTACTTTCGCAGCCTTCGCCTTAACCCTTTGCTTTATTTCCTCCTTAACTACACTCATCCCCTTTCCTTTTACTTGATACTTCTTCATTAATCTGTTCCTCATATCTGAATCTTTCATTGCACCTCTATCCATTTGCTCTATTCTACTGAGATCTTTGCGTAAATCGTTAATTTGGCCCTCAAGTCTGCGTTTCCACCAAGGTTTATTATCTTTATGTCGTGATTGTGAATGTGAAGATTTTACCCCTAATCTCTCCGCTACTACAACTGCACCTGCAAAGACAAGATCGTTAATTTCAGAAAGATTAGTAGTACTTACCGTCCCAAGGATTCTACTTACCATAGCTGACACATTTGTCAGCTTTTTCCTTGGGACCTGGCGCAATAATTATTATTATTATTATTATTATTATTATTATTATTATTATTATTATTATTATTATTATTATTATTATTATTATTATTATTATTATTATTATTATTATTATTATTATTATTATTATTATTATTATTATTATTACTAAAAGACTTACTTGGTGTAAAGTTGTTACACGTATCAATCATACTGAGAAATGATTTTATTTTAGAGAAAAAGGGAATTGTTATGTCGAATTTTCAAGCAACTTTTGTAAATCATAAAAACATGTAACAGTTTTTTGTCGTTTTCTCAAAAAATATTTTTTAAATTGATTCCGTTTTCTTTTTTATGATTGAGATTGATTATCATAATTTTTGTTTTTTTCATTATTATTTATTGTTTACACTGTCTTCGTTTGCAAAGGTGTGGTACGTGGACAGTGATGGCGTCAGACACTTTGGAGGAAAGCTACCGCGGGGATCCAGTAACTTAATTTACATAAGGGACCTGCCGCCCATGACGAACTTTGATGTCTCTGTCAACACGGTGATCGAAGCACAAGGGAACTTCGCAAGACAGACAAGTGTTCCGACGACCGAGACGGGATCAACTGGTAAGCGTAACCCGATAATATTTATTTGTTATTAAACAGGCCTGTGATTACTCAGGATTTTTCCTGATTTCAGGATTTTTAAATATCTCCCTTTGCCTCAGGATGTTGTTGAAAAGAAGAGAAGTAGCCACCAAGGAAAGAAAGAAGTAGCCTGTATTGTGTCCAAACCTATAGTTTCTTGTTTGTGGGGATGTGGAGAGTCTGCAAATCCTCAAAAATTAAACATCCATGAAGTTCATGGGGCTTTGCCCTCTAGACCAAAGGGAGACCCAGACCCGCTACCCATTTTTCAGGATTTTTTTACTGGGGAGAATGGGGAGAAAGTTTCTCACTTTTTGGAACCGATGATAAAGTTGTTGCTCTGAATGTGCAGGTAGTAATGTTATACAATCGAGCGGTGTGCTTTTCTTATGAGGAGGTGATCACCAAAATGGCCATGTCACAGTCATGCCGGTGATCTGCGATGTAGGTGCACAGGGTCTAACTCTACAGGCTTTAGAATTTCATTCTTGTAGGGGCAATGTCACTTTTCATCATGAGTAAAGTGAGTTGGATCGGAAGCTTTGCATGGTGGAAGAAATAGTAAGAGTAAGGTTCATTCGTACGAGTAAAGAGCACTTCTATTAGAATATCAGAATGTCTATTAGGGAACATTTTTTTAATTTCATAGCAGAAAATAATCACTTACGAGAAAGTTTAGCTCAGCATTTTCTTTTGTTTACCAGCCAAACTTTCATACAAAATGTATGCATTTTGGCTGGTAGTCTGTTATACATTGCTTAGCAAAAATATTCACTTAGCAAAATGTTCGCACCTGTATGAAATTGGCACCTGTCCTTTTACAACCTCATTGTTTCCTCTCTATGTAGGCGTGGTCTTGCCAAACCGGCTCTACCCCTACCAGCACACCTCGAAATCTCTCGGGATGGTGTGGGCTGCTGCTGATTTCCAAGACGTCGCCCTCAAGATCTATCTCACGTATATCTGGCAGGGAGCCTCAAAGCCCGCAACTGCCCATCAGATCATCTTCGATTACTCCAACACGCCGATCTTCTTCAAAACTTTCGCCACCTTCACCACCCCCAACGGAGAATTGCCTCTCCAGCCAGGAGAGGTTTATACTATTGACGTCGCATTCAACGCTGTAGAGGACTTCACCATCCAGTATAGTACCAGTAAGTCTGTGATTATTTCTAAGGAAGATTGAAACCACCTTTATATCAAGTAATGTTCACTTTACAATTTGAATTACAAATTTTAAATTGCTAATTCTACACCTTTAACCTCTTTTCTTAAACAGGACCAGAAGGTGTTGAGAATCTTCGGACAGGAACCAAAAGTGTGAGCTCGATCGAGATTGTATGGGACGCTCCGACCAGTCCAAACTTTGACTACTACGAAGTCAAATACTACCCAGCCGACGGACAGCAACCACCTATATTCAAAGTCAAAAAGGGTGTTACTGTGGCAACGGTGGAAGGCCTGTCACCTGACCAGCTTTACAAATTCACCGTTTACACCGTAACAAATGTTTTGTACGAATCTTTCAGTGCACCGCTTGATCTGTACGTTAGAACAGGTGAGTTTCTTCAGCGGTATGTTATGAATATATATATATATATATATATATTATTAATATTATTATTATAATTATTTGTTTTCTGAAGGTCACCCATCAGAAAGCTAAAAAGGAAACTCAAGGTGGGATCTACAGATGGCGCTGTAGTGTAATGGGAAGATGCTAGATTCCGGCACCAGAGACCCGGGTTCGAATCCCACTGAGAGCATTTATGGAGTGCCATGGTCGAGCGGTTTAGTCCATCGGATTAGTGTTCTGATGGCTGAGTCGTCAGAATGTGGGTTCGAATCCCAACCGTGACCATGATGCTGTTGTCCTTGAGCAAGACACTTTACCATAATTGCTTCTCTCCACCCAGGGGTAAATGAGTACCTGTGAGGGCAGAGTTGGTTGTTGTTTGATTTGCCCTATATGCGCTGTAATGGCAGCAATTGAGCTGTATACTCCCCAGGGAGCTGAGATGGTTTCAGGAATGATTTATGAGCCTGATGAGCAGGGGTAATAATATAATGCGCCTTGAGCACCAGTTTGGTGGATACGTACGCTATATAAGTCCACATTATTATTATTATTATTATTATTACAAAAAGATAAATATATTAATAATTACTGTAAACTGAATGAAGTAATACAATTGCCCTTTTCCGAGCTTCATTTGAATAATGTCTGGTACACTGACCCCAAGTCAGTGTAAATACATATCTAAAGTTGAATTTCCCCAGACTGGATATCATATGATTTAGGTTAAGCTCTTGCATAGTATCAGGAAAGTCTGGTACCTTTGCGCCATACACATTCATTGTAAACTGTGTATGGTTATTGGACTTCTCTGAGGGTACTATGCAAGAGCTTGCCCCCGAATCACACAGTATACCAACAGTGTGCCAAGTCTCGTCAATCACGTCATTATGCTATATTTTTTTCTTTGCAATTTTCCCCTCAAAGAGACCAGCCCAGGTGTGCTCGTCGTGAAGGAAGTCGGCACAGATTTCATCGCAGTGACATGGGGCATCCTGCCGAGTAACACGGCCACATACGTCGCCCGCATTAATACCGATCCTCCCACGGATGTGGTTGTCAGCAACGAGAACCCTTACCATAAGTTCCTCGGTCTCAACTCTGGTGAGAGGTATACCATTGAGATCATCTATTACTATCAACCAGCCGACGAATCCATACGAACATCCATTAACCACAGAACACGTAAGACTACTCTTTAAAGCTAATTTACAGTTTTGTAAAAAGAAATTCTAAAAATTTGTCATGCTTTATAAGAATCAAGAGATATGTATATCAACCAACCAGTTTTAACTATAATGTGTCATGAAAATAAATGCATTCAGATTTATTGTATTTATTCTAATGTGGAATTTATGTTGCCGAATTACAACAATTTAAGCTATATGTAAGATAATTTGATTAATTGTACTGAAATGATGGCACCTCAGACAGAAATATTTCGACGGATGTTTGCATCAACTTTACACCAAGTAAGTTTCATGTCAATCTGTGATCATTTTCATTTTGAGAATACCAATGTATTCGATCATTTCCATGTTGCAGTGCCTCAACCGGTACAATCCGTTGCTGTTGTCAACACAACGGCACTGACTGTCGATATCACATGGTCTCCTTACCAAGGTGAAGTCATCTTTGACAGATACAGGTAAGAAATCATTGGCAATTTTATTTCTTTCCCTTTTCTTTTCCTTTATCTTTTTCTGTTTTTTTTCCTTTTCCTTCATTCTTTTCCTCTTCCTTTTCCTTTTTTCTTTTCCTTTTTTCTTTTCCTCCTCCTTTTCTTTTTCCTTTTCTTTTTCCGTTTCCTTTTTCCTTCTTTTCTCTCCCCTTTTTCCTTTTTTCTTTTTTCTTTTTTCTTCTTCTTTTTCCTTTCTCCTTTCTCCTTTTAACTTTGTTCCTTTGTTTAGTTTTCCTTTGTTCCTTTCTTCTGTTTTCTTTTCTTCCCTTTTTTCCAAGTTATCCTTTTTTTTACTTTCTCCCTTTTTTTATTTGTTTTCCTTTTTCGTTTCCCTTGCTATGTACAATGTTTACATTGACATTATATTTTAAAAAAAGCAATGAATTAGATTTGAGAGATAATGCTTTAATTAGTTGTTATAATAAACCCAACCAATTTGTTCATTTGTTAGCAAGAGAAGAATTTATAGTGCCTACCATTGACAGCAGAGGGCGATGTTTTCATTAACTAGTGATGTCATATGTCACATCATTTCTTACTGCAGGATATCGTACACTCCCAAAGTTGGGGATGAGGTGATTGCAGGGTTCGTCGACAAGAATGATCCAAACGAATTCACCGTGACCAGACTCGAGCCAGAGAAGAACTACACGATAAACGTGGTCGCTGTTAGTGGACCGGCGGGTGAAGAAACCTTCAGCGTACCGAGAACAGTTGTCGCAAACACGGGTAGGTTTGTTTCTCAAATGTTGTCTTTTCCCCTTAGAATATATGATCCCTAGATGAAAATGTGAGCTTTTTGGTGCGATTGAAATAGACAAAATGAAGATATTGTTATGTACGACCAACTTGTTAGGCAAAGTGCTACTTATCCGAAGCACAAACCATGGTCGACATTTTCTGACACAGCCGAAGTTTATACTTTTAATTACACAATGAAAATTACAATGAAAACAAAATAATCAATAGAAGATATGGTATGAGAAGATATTAATTGATTGGATTATTTGTTGATGGATTTTATTTCTTAATATAGCTTGACCTCCAAGTTCCTGTCTGCATAAATGCCATAAATACAGTGCATTTGTACCAGTCATTACAGCCTTTTAAAAAGACTCTGTTAGGGGTGAAACATGAGACCACTTTTTGTATACATCTCATAAAGAAGATTTATGAATTTTTGTCATTACTTGCAATGACATCACTTAAGGATTTTTGACACTAGTTTGAAATGAATGTCTCTCGCAGATCAACTGGCACCCGCCCAGCTTGCCATCCAGGAGGTCACGCGGACCACCATCACCGTCTTCTGGGGGGATGCCTCCGGCCTGACCGGCTTCTTTCAGCACAGCCTGTCCATCATCCCCAACGAGGGGGTCCCCAACATCGATCTGCTCAACCTGGAGGCGACCTTCTCCGGGCTCACCCCCGGGAGAGAGTACACCATCCGCGTCACGGCTCTAGGCGTGGCCGACGTCACGGGAGAAACCCAGACGCGCACAGGTTGGTTGGAGAGAACATTGTGTTTTACTGATTACCAAGAAGACTGTATCTATGGTAACTGGGAAGGGACAGATAACGTTCATGGAACCTTACAGGTTCATGGAACCTTATAAGAGTATTATCACTGAATGCCTGTTTTTCAACTTGTGAATTGTAATTTTTTTGCTTTTTCAGTGCCCAACCCACCAGTAGACCCTCTGACCCCTTCGTTTCCCGACTCAATCTCACCTGTGTCTCTCTTGGTACAATGGACTCGTCCTCTAGGAGACGTTACAGGTTACAGGGTAATTTTCACAAATTGTATTTATTTATTTTGGGTCAACAAAAGTCTCTTCAATCCTTGCCAGCACGATCAAGACGGTAATTGTTCCGTTTTTTTTGGCGTCTTGCAGCGCAACATTTGTTGCTGTATTCTGGGGTGCAATGTATGTAAATGCGATATTTTTGTGTTGGGCAATGATCTTGGTGCTTGTTTCATTTAACAAGACACATCAAAGATGTATTGCCCATAAAGTTGACATTTTCTGACATTTTTCATTTCCATCGGAACACGGCTATTTTGCTTGCAGATAGAAAAGCAAAAGTATTTCTCAAAATAACATTAAAAAAAAGGATTTGGGATTTGTTTTCCCATTATGAGTCATTTAGCACTGATGACCAGGGTTACCATGATCTATGATAATTTCTATTTTGTGAAGAAAATATCTGACATGCATTCCCCAAATGAGAGTTAAGGTGGATTTCTTTTTTCAAAATTGAGATTTTCGTATTTCTGAATTCAGTTGGAAAAAATGTTTTCCATTGGTTTCAAACATTTAAACTTTTTTTGTAAAATCTTTTGTAGCTTAAGCAAGTCACATTGTCCGAGTCCATTTGTTAAGTGTTAACGTTGTAATTGTCTAGATTTCTCTTGATCTATTTTCAAATTGCACCTCTTCCCTGTCCACAAGGTGTCCTACTCATCCGACGGCAGGGCAAAGGTCACATCAGATGACATAGGTCAGACGACGGTGACTCTTAATGGGCTCACTCCGGACACGCTGTACACTGTTGAAGTTGTGACGTTGAGTGGAGTTGGTCAGTTGGAGCGCATAAGCGAGCCGGTGTCATACACAGCGTCAACACGTAAGCAATTTTTGTATTTTTTCAATATTAACAAATTGTTTGTGCCCTCAATGGGTGCTAATTTTTTTCCCCGTTACCTGAGGAGAAAAAAATCTGTAACCAAAGTAATTTTAAAAAAAAAAGGAAAAAAAAAGGCCTTATTATTATTAGCCTGGGAATTGTTATTTTAAAAAAAGAGTTGCTCTCGTTTAGCCCTGTTTAAAAAAAAGACACTGAAAATTCATCAGCTTTGGAAATTCAGAGATCTTGTGAAAATGTTATATGTATATACACTGCTGAATCCTTTTTTGGGGTAATCAAAGGCATTCGAACCTGCAACCTCCTGATTGCCGTACCGGTGCTCTACCAACTGAGCTATGTAGCCCTATAATTGGCTGTATTCCTGTTGTCACTGTCTTCTTATATTTATTTTATTTATTTATTTTATTTTATTACATTTTACACTGGCAATCAGATTACATCAATTAAATATAAAACCAAACCCTAATAAACTACAAATACACAAAAATTCATTTTAAACAAAGCCAGTGAGTGGTAAGATAGAACAGGTGACCAGCACCTCTACAAGGCCATCCTACCACAAGAAACTCACTAAACATTATATACCTCTTTACACCCCCACCCCCCTCCCCGCCCCGTTACACCACCGTTATACACTGCTGAATCCTTTTTTGGGGTAATCAAAGGTGTGAAGGACTTGGGATGCCAGGGCGCCCTCTTTCCAGCCAGATAACCATTGACTCAGAGAATAACTTTAAACTGCTTTATTATCCTCTTCATCGTGTGTGTGTGCCACATGAGGTAAAAAGAACTGTTCTCTCTATAGCTCAAGATGTCCTCAACCTAATAACACTGCTTTTCTTGTCTGGAAAAGTCAATTCAGCAACCTAAAAACAAACAACAATGCATAAATTCCTTAATGCACTGCTGACTTACAGCGAGAGTAAACTCTCCATTAATAACCACGCGATGCCCAAATATGGTAAAAAACTCATGAATATTCATGACGTCGAAATAAAAATGGCAAGTGGACGTCTTTAGGCAGGCCTCGTTTAACACAAAAACTAAGTTACTAGTTCACAATATCACACACTTAATGTAGTTTAGAAACATAAAATGGCCAATAATAAACTTTCTCTAAAGTAGTAGACATTACTGAACATAATGGCCTTGACATCTAGCTTTCTGGCCTCGAACATTTAAGGAAATTCCAACGAACAAAAAAAGGAAGTTCTCGTGAATCAGAGCAAACAGTAGGAGCGGTATAAAGTTCTAGCGGGAAAACTACACTACAAATTATGAACAATAATCCGTAACACAATTAAGAATAGAATCCTAAACTCACCAGTATTGTTCTGGCGTCTAGTTAAATCAACAAAAGGTTCCAAAAGTGGAAAAAATGGCACATTTTTTAAGGCAGCGGTTCGACAAGGACGAACTTTAGAAAAAACGACTGTAGCGAAACCCGGGGAAACCCGAGAGGGCGCTAGACCAAAATTAGTGTCACTTAGACGGGCGGGGAAGAACATAACAAAAGGCATTCGAACCTGCAACCTCCTGATTGCCGTACTGGTGCTCTACCAACTGAGCTATTTAGCCCTATAATTGGCTGCCTTCCTGTTGTCACTGTCTTCTTTGTGAGGGCGCTGTTCATCAGAAGCCATGAAACCCATACATGCTGTGTAAGCCAGGGATCAAATGTAGAGTTTTACAATGCTTAAACCTAGCAATCGGCAGTTACAGGATCACTCAGAGAGGATACAGGTTTTCTGGAAAAAAAAAAAAAAAATTGATTTCTTCATGGTTTCATTATGATTCATATCTAGATTTTGTTTTTCTTTCTTCATTTTAGCGGTTGTACCTTCAGGGGAATTGCTGGTACAGGGATTAACATCATCGTCTGTGGATTTTGTTTGGTCACCAGTGGGCTCCCTGAGGTATTTTGTAAATATCGTTGTCGAAGGAGGAGAAAACAACGTCCAGGTAAGACAATAAAATTCTTCTTTTGGAGACATGACATTGCCCATGCATCTCAGATATATGCAGAAATGCATGAAGTGCTTAAAAATTAAGTATGACAATATGCAAAAATTCACGTCCCTCCCCCAAAAAAATCCCAAACAATTTTTGTTTTACCTGTGTGAATATCAATAAAAAAAGTTTGACGTAGGGAATTGGTTAGAGACCCTATTCCACCATTCACAAAAAAAAATTATATTCAGCATGTTTTACCATTTCACTGACTTTTTTTTTTATTGGCACAATTTTTTTCCTCGACTGAAGCATTTGTTGAATAGTCTGCACCCATGTTTTTGTTTTTCTTCTGTGCTCCCCCTAGGTCCTTGATGAAGATGTTGAACCAGTCAGCCATGAGTTCACAGGCCTGTTATCATCGACAATTTATTCAGCTACAATCAGTGCCTTGCATGTAACTGCTGATTTCTCTAAGGACATTCGTACAAGTAAGAGCTCATTTCTTATAATCCAATGGTTCGGTTTGCATAACGGTGCATTAGGCCGGTTCAAATTTCACTTTTTTCAATGTTTGTCCCCTACTGCTTGGTTTCCCATGAGGGGTGCCATGGTCGAGCGGTTTAGTGCATCGGATTTGTGTTCTGATGGCTGAGTCGTCAGAGTGTGTGGGTTCGAAGCCTTGCCGCGACCATGGTGCTTGTGTCCTTGAGCAAGACACATAATTGCTGCGAGGGCCGAATTGAACCCAGCCACTGGGGATGTACAAGCCAGTGCATGCTTAGTGCTGGTCCCAAGCCCAGATAAATGGGAGGGTTGCATCAGGAAGGGCATCCGGCGTAAAACCTATGCCAAATCAAATGTGCGGATCATGATCTGCTGTGGCGACCCCTAACGGGAGCAGCCAAAAGAGGACAACAACAACTGCTTGGTTTCCCATGGTTTTGCACGTACGTGAGGATTTCAAAAATCAGATCTGTTTTGGTCTAAGACAATGGGGTATGGTCCCTCAAGAGCAGTGAATTCGTGTGACTTCTTAATAATGGGGGAATTAGTGGGTTTTTACTAAAATAATCTGTAAGTTGGCTTCTTGAAATCCTTGTGTGCAAAACCATGGGAAACCAAGCAGTAGGATACAAAAATTGAAAAAAAAGTGAAACCTGAACCAGCCTACGGCGCATGCACGACACCACTGTCAAAGACGAGTCTGAGAACAAGAAGACAATTCAAATGTTTATAATTTTGAACATTTTTATCGGGAAGACATCATGGATAAATAGTCATTTTTACATAAGAATAAAACATACCACTTGCACGCCGAGTTGAATGGTCATGCATGAACACCATGGCACCATAATAGAGACCAAAAAACATTGTGCGTATTATTTTAAGTGCGTTTTATTTTATTGCGCGTATTATTATTTGTGCAAATTATTTTTGTGCGTATAATACTTTTTGTGCGTATTATTCTGTTAGTGTATCAGTGCAGTAGTGAACAGTGCATTCACATACTAGTAGATAGTTAATTATCATTGCTTGTTAAATTACTTGTGCTAAATATGACCCTGTATGCACAAATAAATTTGCACAAATAACCTCCAGTTTATACTCCCATAAGGAGTCCTCGGGGGTTTATATCTACAAGGTATGAGCACAATGTTGCACACCTATGATGCGTATGAGTGTTCATCAACAGGATTTGCATGGATGCCTTGACCTTTTGGCCTTGCGTGCAAGCAGTCCATTCATATTGCAACTTAGGATCAGGGGTTGCAACCATGGTGACGAGAGAATTTACAGTAGTTTTCGGCTCATTTTATGTTGTCCTTAAACTGTTTGATCTTTCACCTTTCAGATCCAAGTTCACCCGGTGAAATCACAGTAAGCAGCATCACTCCGACATCGTTCTCAATTCAGTGGGAATCAGCTACCGGTGTTTTTGACGGCTACACCATTGATATCATCGGGCCCGGTAGTCCAACCTTTGAGCGGACCGTGGACGCAAACACCACCACTGTTGATTTCTCCCTGCTGGAGCCCCTGTCGGAGTACCGGGTGGTCGTTAAATCCAGGCTGGATGCTGTGGGCGTTGGGGCGAATTCCTTCCCGGTTCAGTACGGCGATCGTGCCTCTGAGCTAGTAATACAAACCGGTGAGTGAAATCTTACAATTTAAATGTCTCTATAAAAGGGACCTCTGTATGAGCTTGTGATATTGCTCTTTTAATAGACCTTATGCATATTATGTCACAAACTGAATAACGCCCTCTATCAGAGGCTAGAGAAGGTCACTCATTGGTTCATGTGTGCGTGCTGTGCGTGCATATATGCACAGCGCACATACATGAACCAATGAGTGACCTTCTCTAGCCTCTGATAGAGGGCGATATTCAGTTTGCGATGTCATATGCATAAGGTCTATACAAATGGTAGTTATAAAAGTGGATTGGCGCATTTTGTTGCCATGGAGAGAGACACCGGGGCAAGCCCCTTCTCTTTCACAATACGTGTTTATGGGGTCATGTACTTGCCTTACCCAATAAACAAGGCTTGGCTCTCGTAGACCCCACTAGCTGTGCTTATGCACAGGGGGACCTGTCAACTGTGCAGCTGTCAGTATTTTGATTACAGTTCTGAAATTTCTCTAGTTGACATTTTATTCCTGTTTCTCATTCCAGCGGGTATCAACTTGGATGAGATCTTCGTTAGAAGCTACACGACCACCCAGATCACCGCCATCTGGCAGGAGAACACGGCCGCCGTCACCGGTTACCGGATATACATTTACCCATCAAGTGCCGGGCGGGGTACCTTCCAGGTGCAGACGGTCAATCCAAGCATGACGTTTGCGTCCCAGAGCTTCCAAGGACTGTCACCGGGGCAGTTGTATACGATTGAAGTGGTCGTCACGCCGACCGTGACTCTGTCAGTTTCTCAGCGAACCCGTAAGTTTGCCACGGTCATCTTTGCTCAGAAGCCACTGTAACACTTTGTGTGAACACCACGATGTTCATTGTAGCTTTGTTGTCCAGTACTATTATTGATGTACTAGAGGGCAAAATGCAAAAATAAATTTTAAAAAGTACGCAGCAGTGTATGGGATTTTCCTTTGAAATATTGAAAAGGTTCACGTTCCCCCCAAAGCAGAATGAGTGATAATTTTGGCACAGACGTTGACCTGTTGTGTTTAATTTTTGCATTTATTTATTTAAAACCACCCAACATCAGAAAAACCGCCAATAACAGGATGGGAACTATATACATCATATATATGTAAATATAAAATTATACCGCATACAGAAAAATTTCTTGAAAACACAAATATTGCAATAAAAAATAAAAAATGAAAAAAAATTGCACGTCATCGTATGAATCATTTCCAAGATGGCCAAGAACCTGTTTTCTTTTGTTATCAACCAGCTATTAAAGGATTTGCTTGATGACGTTCTTTCTTTCCATCAGGTGCCAACCAACCGGGGATCCCCTTCAAGTTGAGTTCCTCCTCGACCACTCTGAATGTGGGCTGGACCCCGTCCTCCGGAGTGGTCGACTTCTACCTGCTCGAGTACCTGCCGGAAGTCGGCAGCTCCACAAACCCTATAACGGTCCCGTCTGACCCAGGCCCGCCGTTTGTCTTGCGCAACTTGCTGCCCGGCCCGTACACAGTGTCGGTCAAGGCCGTAGCGGGGTCAGGAACGGACCGGACAGTCAGTGTCGCGAGTGAGGGTACCTTGACAACAGGTAGGTTGAAATATGGTTACGCCAGCATCAAATAACCTAACAAATGAATAAAAGAAAACAATGAAACAATTTTTAATCTAATCACTTAAATTTCAAATAAGCAATATGCGAGAAAACTAAGATAATTTTACAGAAACTGCTGCATAAACTTCCTAGTGGGTTTTCGTAATAGCGAGGCAAAGTAACAAACTGCCACAGGTCAGTTGAGCAAATCCTTGGAATATCGCAAGTCTATGAAAATGACCCCCAGAATGGTAGTGGTTTTTATATTGACCTTTGACCTTTCAGACCTTGCTCGCCCTGTGGAGATCATCTTCCGGGAAATCCTCACCGACTCCGTAGAGTTCACCTGGGGTGAAGTGTTCACCAGCTTCCAGCAGTACGTGTATCAGATAACCCCCTTGGAAGGGGAAAATGTGGGCATCGTTCTGCCCGGAGATGTACGCATCGGCCGGTTCAGTGGTCTTGTGCCTGGAAGACTCTATAACATCACCATTACAGCTGGTAGTTTGTCGGACACCAAAAGCTTCCGGACACGTAAGTTATGTTAACACACTATGGGGGGAGTAGGGGTATGAGGTCCCCATTATTTTTAAGCCATGTGTCCCCCCGTTTTTGCCACCAAAGATCTGCCCCTGATGTCTCCGTTCCACAGACAGATTTTGTTTATTTGTTTATTTTTTATTCTTAAGACAATACACTTGTGAGCAGATGATGCCTAGGGTAAGGCAAATGTGATGTCAACAAACAGATGTCCTAAAGCATAAACAATGCATTGTCATTCAGTATGTTGTTTTATTGAAATCCTCTAATTACACGAATAACAATTGATTTGGCATTTTATATTTCCAGTACCACCGCCACCGAGTGGCGTATTCGTCGCATCCCAGACTGCCACACCCACCTCGGTGAGCTTCTCCTGGAACTCCCCGCTGGCCTTCCCCAACGAGTTTGACTCCTACCGCATCACGTACAACATCGGAGACGGGCCCGTCCTCGCCGAGATCTTCGTCGCGTACAACGTCGATCAGTACGTTCTGGAGGATCTGTTTCCGGCCACAGACTACAACATCTACGTGTCCACAAGCTCCGGCACCGGTCTGCAGCGAACGATAAGTGAACCTGCTACTGCTGTTGCCACTACCTGTAAGTTCTCCCTATGTGTGACTTCAAAATGCCATCCTGTAAATCAGGCCTGGGATTTCTCAGGATATTTCCTGATTTCAGGATGTTTTTTACAAATCTCCCTTTGCCTCAAAATGTTCTTGAAAGAAGAGAAGTAGCCACTGAGGAAAGAAAGAAGTAGCCTGTATTTGTCCAAACCTCTAGTTTCTTATTTGTGGGGATGTGTAGAGTCTGTAAATCCTCCAGAATTAAACATCCAGAAGGTTCAGGGGGCTTTGTCCTCTAGACTCTAGGGAGCACCCAGGCCCGCTACCCATTTTTCCAAATTTTTTACTTTTGTCAAATCACACACCTTTTGGTAAAATGTGCATCCTTACTTTATAAGATTTAAGAAAATATGTATAAAATCCATTTAGCATATTGCTGGTAACCATGCAACGTTTACTATCAATCAAGGGTTGTACAATCAAAGGTTGACGGATTACAAGGGAAGAGTTTTCCCCTGAATTTTATTTTATTTATTTATTTCTTATTTAACCTGGGGAGACCTTTCAGTGAAACACTGTTTTTCAAAAGTGCCCGGGAAACACGGGCACTTGCTTTGTGAACCAGAAACACCGGGGTAAACCCCTACTCTTCCAGTGTTCTGGGTTCTTTTATGTGCATTACTTTAATAATCCAGTACATGGGACCTACAGCTTAATGTCCCATCCGAAGGACAAATCAATTATGGTTAAGTGTCTTGCTTAGGGACACAAGAGTCGAGACCGGCCAGGCTGGGATTCGATCCCACATTCTGACAACACCAGAACTTGAGTCCGTTTCACTAGACCACTCGGCCACGACACTCCACTTAACTATAAGGGCGATGGGGTTTGCATATGCATAATGTCCTAGACTCAAGACTAGTTGTGTTTACGCTATAACGGGGATACGATGTCAAGTGTACTCTCTTTTAAAAAAAAAAATCATATTAGCCTTAATTTTTTTTAAACTTTTTCACAGTCACCCCAGATGCAGGTGTTATCGTGATCCTGTCAGTGACAATAAACACCATCACAATATCCTGGGGTGCTGCTGATGAAGTACCAGGCTTTACCAGCTTCGCTGTGACTATCGATGAGCCCACCGCCAATATGGTCATTGATACGGTGCAGCGACGAGCCACCTTCTCGGAGCTTATCCCAGGGACGCTGTACAACATGAGCGTGGTCGTCTTGACTGGAACAGGAATTGAGACGTCTGCTTTGCAGAGAACGAGTGCGTATCAAAGTCAATGATTTTTTAAAAGAAAACAGTCAAATGTTGGATACATTCTTGTCATGGTATTTATTAGGATTTGTGTCGTCCTTTCCATCAGTGTATCTATCAGGGTTGTCTGTCCATCAGTGGTAATGTGTAGTGTCTATCCATCAATATGTTACTCAGTTATCAGCGTGTCTTCCCTATTATTCCATCTATTCCTATTTTTCTGTCCGATTTAAAGCACCTTCTCAATTTTTTATACAATATTTTATATGCGAATTGTGTCTGGAATCTACCCTGTTCAATATTGACGTAAGTTAGACTTGAGAGATTTTGAATGTTGGTTGAACTGAACAGTTAGGTTTGTGGCAAACCCATCTTGGGGAATAGCATCGATCGCTGTTAGCCTAATCTGCTGGAATTATCCATTTGTCCAAAATTAACTTCCGGACGAATGTTGTGCACGCTGTAATGGCAGCTGTGTACGGATGCGGTGTTTGTGATTTCATTACCAGTCTGTTTTATGTGAAGTTTTGAAAAGAACAATCAAGATTTTTCAACCAGTCAGTAATGCTCTGGTCATCTTGGTTATTAATAGCTTGTAGTCGCCACCATCGGCCAAAAAATAGAGACCTTTTCTTGACCTCATTGGGGGCACTCTTCAGGCCTGTGGCATCATACACCTCGCAATATCTCAGTTTTTAAACTGGGACAGTTTTTGATGGTAATATCAATTTTTCTTTTATCCTTCTTTTGTCGCAGTTCCGTTCCCACCATCACAAGTCTCCGTTCAGGCGGCTGATCCAGTCTCAATCACCTTGAGGTGGGACCCGCCGCCCGTCATTTTTGTCTTCAGCAGTTTCAGTGTTTCGTACAAGGAGCTCGGGGCGTCGGTACCCATCCCTGTGGGCTCCACCGCCAAGGGGGTCAACGAACTGAAGGTCACTGGTCTCCTGCCGGCGACAATGTACGAGTTCAGTGTGGTGACGGTTTCAGGGATAGGAAATACAGAGGAGAGAAGTGTGCCCTCAACAGTCACAGGATTGACAGGTAAGTGTGATGGCTCAAAATTGTGCGAAATTTTAATAATACAACCACTGATACTAAGTAGGTTAGAAATAGTTTACAAAATTTGAGAAAAATTGCTTTTATACACAAACGGTTTTGGGATAGATGGTCCAATTGTCAGAAGATGGGAATATATCGTCGCATCAGTGCAACAAGGTCGTATCATAGTTACGACCTTGTTGCAGACATGGATTATGCTCAGTGCAACAAGGTCGTATCATAGTTACGACCTTGTTGCAGACATGGATTTTGCTCAGTGCAACAAGGTCGTATCATAGTTACGACCTTGTTGCAGACATGGATTTTGCTCAGTGCAACAAGGTCATATCTTTTTTACAGAGTTCCAGGATGAACACACAAAACCTATGGAAGAAGATACGACCTTGTTGCACTCAAGTGTTTTAATGTATGCACATTTATGCACTGTTGCACATACGACCTTGTTGTGTTTTTTAGATACGACCTTGTTGTTCTGACAGGACAAATTATACTCCATTCCTACAATGCTTCACCTATACAATTAGCCCATTTTTTGCTATTTCAGTGTCCGTAGACGTCGGGACTATACTCGTCCGCTCAGTGATGTCAAGGAGTATTTCTGTGGTGTGGGGAAAGCTTCCCGGTGGTGTAGCTCCAAACTACGGTCTCCTTCTCTTCCAAGGACAAACCGTGGTGGACAATTTTGTAGGTCTGACCACCGAGACAGCCCTGTTTGATAACCTCTCGCCAGCAACAGAGTACAGGGCTGACCTGACGTACACAGGAAGTGGACAGCCCACAAGCTCGCTGGATATCCGAACAAGTATAAAGCCTCCCTCTCTTTAATGGTTTTAATTCAGCGTATAAATGGGGGGGAGGGGTTGGAATTTAAAAAATAAATATTTAAATTGTGAAAGCAGAAACAATGACAAAGATGTTGCCTGAATGTTGTATCTTTCCTTTAATAATTCCACATTAGAAGGAGCGCAAAAAATCTGAATGCATTTTCATAATTTTCTTGTTAATGACACAATGTAATGAGCTGAACATTTTCACATATTGGTTATTTAATGTATATATTTGGTTAAAGAGAGTAAAGCATACATGTAGAAGCAGTTTTGCCAACATTGCCAATGCTGTTACCTTTTATCCTTGCCCAGACCCAGCCAATCCCTCCAACATCGTCCTGGTATCCACGACAACCACGTCCATCGAAATCTCCTGGACTGCCCCGTCGAGTGGCTTCAGTTACTACGAGGTGTACGTGACCGATGAGGCGGGACAGCAATCGCTGGCCGGCCGTGTGAACACGGACGAGGACAGGAGGTACCGGTTCGAGAAGTTGGACCCGGACTCCGATTATGAAATCGAGGTTGTGGCCGTGTTGCTTGCTAACGTGGAACCTGCCTTTGCCCAGCAGAGAAATGATGACAAAGTGTCCGAAACCTTCCACACAGGTGTGTATAATCAGCAGAAAGCTATCAATTCAGAACTGATTTCTCAAATGAAAATTCGTCCTAAATTTCATAAATTTTATTCATCTAATTGTTATGAGAAGAGTCTTAATTTCTTGATTGAAACTTGTTCCATAGTTAATTCCATAAATTAACCCTAACGCCCTAGACAACAAAGGCAGTTGGAGGATTTTGAAGGATTTTTATTGTTCAGTAACAATGCTTAGGGAGTTAGGGTTAATGGAAATTTCTTCCTCTTCCGAAAGTGGGTCTGACGTCACGCTAATCAATAAGAAAAGCAAAGTGCTGACTTTCTAGGCTGTGATGGCAGTTAATCATGTGTACAAATGTGCACATGCACGTACATAGATGGTCTTTATACCTACCTAAAGGAACAACATTTGAGGGGGGAGAGTGAGTTCTTGGGTTGGGGGGGGGTTGTTTGAGGGCCTCATTTCTTCCTGCCTAGTTATGATTTACAATCAAAATGATTCCCTCCAACAGACCCAGTAGGGAGCAGTGATATCATCTTCCAAGATGTCGCAACCACGTCCATGGTCGTCCTCTGGGCAGAAGTCCGTGTGGACGCCGTCATCGGTTATTTCCTCTACATCTGGCCCGATGGAGAAGCTCGACCACAATTCAGCAATGTCTTCCTGTCCAAGAACCTGGGACAGTCCACTGCATCCCACCAGGTCACTGGTCTCGTTCCAGGCCGGCTGTACCAGGTTGAAATTGAGATCACGCCGAGCAGCGCCGTCGACCCAAACACTCTCTCCAAGAAGCAAAGGACGCGTAAGTTTGCCACAAATTGTCTGCTGGAAATTTTAAACAAATTGTTCATCTTAATATCCGTACCTCAGGCCAAAAAAAAAAAGTCTCTGGTTTCTGGTCATAGGTCGACTTCAGTATTGGTGCGGTGATGCATTTTTTGTTTGTTTTTGTTTTTTTTGCTAACCAGTGAAATACGTGATACATGTATACGCAGTCATTGGAACCAGACCAAATTTCCGATACACAAAGTATGGTGGCTAAGAGAGGCCTCACAAATTGGGCAAACGTTCATACCCCTATGTGAAAAAGTCATTTAAAACACATGGCGGCAGAATTCCAATCGATCCAACAATTTTAGCTGCAATTGGACATCGTTTCACAGCAAAATAAATGAGGTGACACGCATGGAGACCAATAACCGGAGACTTTGTTTTGTGCCTAACCTGCACTTTGAGAATGTATTTGTGAAAAAACACAATCTTTACAAAGTAAATAAAAGAAATCCATAAATTTATAAAAATTCTAATAAACCAAACTTCGTAAAGCTGTACTAATTGTAACCCCCCTTAGGTAAAAGAAATACAAATTTACTAAAAATAAATTGTTTGCCTCATTGATAGGTCCTAACCCTCCAAGGACCCTCATGTTAGAAGCCAGATCAGCCACATCCCTGGATGTCAGCTGGCTAGGCCAGTCAGGCGAGGGCGATGTAGACCTCTTCCTCGTCTCCCACTTTCCGGCTGAGGGGATCACTGTCTCTCCCCTCGTTGTCCGAATAGGCAGCCAGCAACAGGTGAAATTTGAGAACTTATTGCCAAGCAAAGACTACGTAGTGACCATCGTGGCCCTGTCCGGTGATGTTGAAACCAGCGAGACCAGCGAAGAAATTACTGATACCTTCACCACAGGTATGCTATGTCTTTACTTTTGTATCCACTCCGCGCATGAGCAGTTGAGGGCGCTGTTAATAGATCCCACATATCGAGAGGGCAAAATTCCAGTGTAATACACCGATCCAGTTATGGCCATATTCCCTTCTCACCCTGAGCAATGCTGAAAATATAGTCATGCCACCTGCATAAAAGCCAATTGCTTGATCGACATAGTAACTGCAGTCATGTCGGTAATATGAAATTAGCTTAAATTTCAAATGCACACTACAACACAATATCTAAAAGACTCGGGTGCAGCTAGAGGGCTATTGTTAACATTTCTTTGTTCCCATCAACCAATCACAGCCAGCGCGGCCGAGGCCGAGGTGATCATCCGTGGGGTCACAACCACCAGCGTCGAGTTCACGTGGGGCGAGGTCACGGGTGACTACACCAGGTACACCCTGCAGATCAGCGAAGACGCCCAGGCCCAGGTTGCGCCGGCTGGTCGACCCGTGGTCCGGACATTCAGCAACCTCATTCCCAGCAAGGAGTACACTATTCAGGTGTCCACCAGCAACGACGCCCTACCCACTGGGAGCAAGGTTGTCAGAACAAGTGAGTCCCTTCGTCTCATGTTTCAAACATAATAATAATAATAATAATAATAATAATAATAAAGATTTGTAGCGTGCACATATCCACTCTGCTGGGCGCTCAAGGCGCGGAAACAAAGAAAAAACATGAATACAAACAATATACAATGATAGCATAGAAAAAAGAAAAAAGAAAACAAAAATTATGTACCGAGATACATGCACCTAAAATGTAATTACATATATACATCATCTTTGAAGAATTGTGACATAAGATGAGTTTTAAGCAGCGACTTAAATCTAGTTATACTATGACAAGATTTGAGTTTAGTTGGAAGATGATTCCAGAGTCTCGGAGCCGCGACAGAAAAAGACCTATCACCCCAGTTCCATTTTGAAGTTGGTTCCTTCAGGAGTTCCTTCAGTTGCTGGAGCGCAAATTGCATGATGGAGTGCAGACTATAAGTAGTTCAGAAATATAAATTGGAGCAATGCTATTAACCAGTTGACGTCGGGAATATTTTGTTTTTTTCCGGTCCCCCGTGCGGGTTTATTTTCAGTGAAAAATCAGCAAAAATTTCTAGCCATTAATATTTTTTTTTGTCAATGAAACTAAGTCCGGACACCCAAATAAACACCTTTACTCATTGACATTTCGAGAATTAAATGGCTAGTTTTTAAATTACGGTTGTGTTTGTTCAGCACAATTAGACCGTTGGCAAGCTCCGATGCAACGGCCTATTAGCGACCAGTGCCCGGTCGAACAGACGGCATACCCGGAGAGAGAGGAAAGGCCTCATAAACAATGGATATAAATCCGTCTTTACAAATTCTTGGCTGGTACGTCAAAGGAACAGGTCTTGGATAAAGGGATTACGCAAAAATCAACAAAAAGAGTGAACTCGTTCATTGTTTGCAGTGCCTTTTGTCCGGGGCCACCGAACCGTGACCCCATGATTGCGTGTATACAAGTTAGGCGCCACGACGGCACGCCACGTGTGGCGTGTTGACAAGTCTCCCGATAACACACACAAAAATCGGAATGCGTGTTTAGATGCTCTCCGATCCGAGGTTCAAAAAAAAAATGCCTCCGATGCGAACTGGTTAAAAAGATTTGTGAACAACATCAACCTCAAATTGATCATTGGTTTGAAAAGAAAAAAAACCGTTGCATACACAGTTTTAATCCGAACTGTACCGATCTAACGCAGGAACACCCAAACCCAAATACAGCATAATTTGTAATAGACAGTTCAGGTCAATAAACACACAATGCAGTGCAGTGAGCACATACTACACGTCCATTTGACGGAAAAGTGAATTATACAAAGCATGCAGCAGACTGTGATAAAGCTTTCCCAGATAAGTTTATGACATAATTATTTCTTGAAACTAGAGGGTTGAATTGAACATGCATTTCTTAATAACGTCCCTATAAATCTGAATAAGTGTTGTAAAAATTCATTTTTAAAATTTTTGTTTCCAGAACCCACAAGGCCAGCACGACTTTACAACATCGACGCTCAGCTGACTGCTGTCGGGTTCTCCATTGCAGACCCCCCAAGACACCAGGGCCAGGCTATCGTCTTTGACTTCTTCAAGGTGTCCATTGGTGTGGGTGACAGTCTCCCTTTCGAGGAGGTGTTCATCCCCTCGGATATGAAAATGTACACCTTCCGGAACCTGTTGCCCAGCACCGGGTATACCCTGTATGTGGCTACAGTGACTGGAACTGACGAGAGCGCCCAAACGAGCGAATCACTTACAACAACTGTTACCACAGGTGAGGTGGATTACAGGTCTCGAAGGCTTGCCAAAGTTACATTGCCCATATTGCTGTTCTACCTTTTTACTGGCAATTTCCAGCAATATTTATTTTGATCAGAATTTGTTTATAAGGAAAACAAATACTTTAAAATGACACATTTCACACAACATTTCTCTGAAACATGGTGGTTATTGAGTTCTAAAATGGCGGGCGGGGCGGGGGTCTTCACATAAATTCATTTAGACAGATAAACCATGTTTTTGAAGAAGCGCCTCAAAATAGGCAACTAGAATGATGGCGGACTACAAAAGCCTGATGATTGATTGATGCATGCTCAGTGCTTTCCGAGTGTCTGTGAAAACAAAACTCCACGGGCGACTCGGGCGGGATTCGAACCCACAACCTCCTGCTTACTAGTGCAGATGTCTTAACCTCTTCAACCAGTTAATTTACATCAAAGTATGCAGTATGCTTTTACAGTATATTTACATTGCAGTATGCATTGAATGCAGATATGAAGTACAGTTCTTGCACACTGTGACTTTTCACCCATGTATAATGCACTGCTTCTCTTTGAGAACCTTGTACATCAGTCGGAGGAATGAACTGCCCAAAGCCATTTCTTGAACGTACACTAATAACACCACTCTGAACTTAACATCCTTCTTTGCAGTGACACCAGATGCAGGGGAAATTGTCGTCCTGGAGGTTACCACGACGACCATCAGAATTACGTGGGGAGACGGGAGCCTGCTGGACGGCTTCATCAGTTACACGGTCTCCATCGAACCAAATGGTTTGCTACCTAATGAGATTGATGGTCTCCAGCGTAGTGCAGTGTTCAGTGGTCTGGTGCCTGGACAACTCTACGACATCAAAGTTGGTGTGGACGCCACCGTGGACAGAGAGTTGAACAAACGTCAACGGACAAGTGAGACATTTTTTTCCCCCCCTTGACGGTTTGTTGGATTCATGGAAAATTTAAGTGCAATCTGTGAGCTTTTCGTCGTCAGAACATGGGGCGAGTTTTTTGGAGCTGCTAAGGCCTATGGTCCTCTTAGGGTCTATTGAGCAATCATCAAACTATTCGCCCAAACTATTCATTAAGCTTGCTTCATTCATTTACCGGATTTGAAAGCAACTGTTCTGTTTCGAACAACTTCTAGAAGCAGATAATTAACAGTCCTAATACCTACAATACAGCTACTGTAGTCTGGAACATCAATGGCCCTGCCACTATTAATCCTTCACCAATCCTCCCTACACAATAGGCAGTAATCCCTTAATAGCCCTATTGTCTGACCCAGGAGGGCCAGTTTGGCTGGGTGCATTCAAGCATTGAAAAATCGGCTCATTCGTTGAACCGTTGAATCGTGTTTCAATAGTTTAACGATTGCTCAACGGACCCTATAAGGACTGTTGGCCTAAGCAAAAATTAGACACTGTTGCTTAGCAAGTTTGGTTGGTTACCAGTGAAATCATTAAACGATACGTATCAGTTTTGGCTGGTTGTCTCCTGAAGACGATCAGAGCATGCTGATCGAAACGTCGAGCTGTAACCCCTTTTCAGAAGTAATTAATTCTTTTCAGAACTGTAATTACTACTCAATAGAGAATTTCACATGGTGTCACCGCAATTAGTCTCACTTATCCTCTTCACCATGCAAAGCTACAAGTTTTACCTGTCTGCCTTATGTTGCTAAAACATAATGATTTGTATACAAATTCTGTATATATATACATAACAGCAAAAGAAACGTTACCACCTAAATTTTGATAAGTCTGAGAACGTGTTTAGCTTATGTGTCCTCAGACGTCATGCATGACGAATTTTGAGGTCAACCAAATTTTCCACATTGTGTTCGTGTTACACTCCATACTCATAATATTCTTCATTAAACAAATTATATTATAAAATAAAAATAACAAATATTTTTAGGGGTGACGTTTCTTTTGCTGTTATGTATATATACACGGCTCCTTGAAATGGAACAGATCTTAAACCTGAATAGGATCTTCTTCTTGATTCATTAATGATCACCCCATTGTCAAATAAGCAGTCAAGTCAAAGATTCAGTTCAATAAAGAATTATGATTGTTATTTGTTTCCTGGTACAGTTCCTAACCCACCGGGCATGGTGTTTGTTAACGCCACGCCCAAGCCGACGGCATGCAGATTGGTCTTCACGCTGCCGACCGGCGTCTTTGGGTATTTCAACATCTACTACATTGAGCTAGGACTGCAGATTCGCCAACTGGCGGGAAAGGTCAACCAGGACACGAATGTCTACACGGTGAAGGGACTCAAGCCAGAGACACAATATGTGTTCGATGTGGAGACGGTGTCCGGTACCGGGGACGACCAAACAACCAGTCAGCTATCCGGAGCTCCATGCGGCACAAGTATGTGTCTTCATTTTCTTTCTGTAAAGGCAGTATACAAGAAATGTCTATAAATGCTCAATAACAATGAAGAGAGATGTATAAAAACCAACCTGTGAAAGTTTCAGCTTATTTCATTGTGACATTAACGAGAAAATGGTAAAAAATACATTAAGATTTGTTTATATGGAAAATAGATCACAGCCGTGATTTATTTCAAATTTGTAAGACATTTCACATCTTCTCAAAAATGACAATATTGTCAGACAGAAAAATTCTCAGCATGTTTTTAGTACAATCACCATCACAGGCCTGTGATTTCTCAGGATTTTTCCTGATTTCAGGATTAAAAAAAAAAAAATCTCCCTTTGCCTCAACATCTTTTTGGAAGAAGAGAAGTAGCCACCAAGGAAAGAAAGAAGTAGCCTGTATTGTGTCCAAACCTCTAGTTTCTTGTTAGTGGGGATGTGGAGAGTCCTCCAAAATTAAACATCCAGGAGGCTCAGGGGGCTTTGTCCATTTTTCAGGATTGGTCAAATCACACCCCAGACATCAAGTAAGTTTGAGATCATAATTCAGTTATTTTGTAATCGGTTATTACCAAAGGTGTACACTCCTTTTGACATTGAAATCACGGAGAATCTTAATAAAATCCTTGATAAACTGTTATGGCACTGATTTTTAATTTCTTTATAAACTCCTTAAGAACTTTTAACTTCAATTAATGAATTATTGACAATTTGTTGCATCAGCAGAGAACAAAAGAACTAAATTGTTCTTGCTGGTGGATCTTGTTGCATTGAACAGGCTGCACACTTTTTGGTTGTTGCATTCAGTCTTTGAAATGCCTGTAGAGGGTTAGGGTTTTCTGAAAAGGACCTGTTGTTTTGACAACTCAACATTTCGATCAGTATGCATTGATCGGCTGTGTTGTAACATTTCCCTGTGGTTAGGTGTGCTTCAACCTGGGACAGTGTACTTCATTGAGGTGACATCAACTACCGTCCGGATCCTCTGGGCTGGTAACGACACCATCAACCTGTTAAGGATCGCTGCCAATAACCCTGAGATTGAGGCAGTCAACATTGCGGTCGGCAGTGTCAATACTCATCAATTTATCGACCTGAACCCTTCTACGGTCTACACAGTCAATGTGAACCCATCATCATCACAGTCATCCAGCTTTAGTGGAGTGACCAAGACAAGTAAAGCTCAAGATTTGTTTTTTTATAAAATCAGTACCATGCTGTTAAGATATCAAAAGTGAAATTGTGGAATAAGAATTTGGGATTTGAAATTTTTTGAAATGTTTGCAGTAGTACAATAGATCTGTATTTCAAGAATTGTTTATCGGAGAAGAACTGATAAGGAGATAACTTGATGTTTTTAATCAGTATGCTCTGATCATCTTCAAGGATAATGCTGGACTCTTGAGGCAAATTAGAAGTTTATCTGAATCATAAAGTGAAAATATTATTATATTTTATGAAAATATTACAAGTATTTTAATAGTGTGTAGGGACATCACAGTGATATGGGCTGTATACAAATTTATTATTATTATTATAGTGCCCGGAAATATTTGTGGGCTCTGTAGTAGAAAGCCTTGATCCTCGATAGTGGAGGGTGGTTGACAGTCCGCTTCATCTTCTTTGTGTGATGTATGAACCTGCTTTTAATGATCAGGGATAATAATACATTACCAATGCATAAATAAATTTCTTCATATTTTCCTACAGATCCTCCCAATGCAGGGGCCATCGTTGACCTGACACCAGGGCCAACGACTATTGGTCTTAAGTGGGAAAGTGTTGTTGGGGATTTTGATTTTTATCAGATCAAATACTACGACCCCGTAGGCCGAGAGTTTTTGGGAAGCCCCCTTCTGGAAGACATATATTCAGAGTAAGTTCTTCCTTTGATTGAAGCCAATCAGCTGTCTCAAACCTTTGAACAATTTGAAATTTCAGAATGTTTAGAAAAATTTAGAAAACTTTTACTATGAAATTTTTGTTTTTGTTTTTTTAGTTTTGAAGAACTCCGCTCACCGTGGAGTAAACAGCCCTGGCTGCCTGTTGGGCGATAATCGGCGAATCAATCATAATGACCATCTCTGCCCACTTTGGTCCCCATTATTCACCAAAGTGGAGAGAAACATTTTATGGTCATTTTCCAAAGTGCCACAACTATCCTGACCGTGGATAGGAATCTACATTTTTAAGATTCGGCAGCCAGAACACAGGTCCAACGTGCAAGACCACTTGGTTTAATGACCAGAGTTGTTACCAAGTCATTGTTTTACAAGTCAGGTCAAGTTGCAAGTCATTTTGGCCCGGGCTACCTTGCCTCCTAATCTGTCTTTTGTGAGTCCTAATCCTGTAATAACGCAGTACCTGGCAATCAATGTAACCTGGGCTTCTGGAGGGCCTACCTCAGCCAAGTAGAGCTCATTATAATGGCTGTAGTTGTGAACAAAAGACAGCTGAAATCTATTCATTAGTAAAGGGTCTTTTGTGCTCAGCTAGGGGATTATATTATGGCTCTAGGCCTTGGCCTGGGCCTGGGTCTGGGTCTGGGTCTGGGTCTGGGCAGGCTTCTCAAAAGCTTGGCTGTACCACGACTTTAGCCCTCCTCCCTAATAGTAAGAATTGTTTTATATCTTTCTTCTCAGGTACACCATTGATGGCCTCACTCCTGATACGCCCTACGTTGTTAGCTTATGGCTTATGTCGTACAATCTTGCTAAAACTGGTTTCCTGTTGAGCGATAGCTCAGTTGACCGAGACACTCGAACAAGTAAGTAAACTGATGTTGTGGGGTGCTGGTGGGTCCCAGGGGGAAGGAGGGATTGGGCAGAAGTTTGGCATTTTTACCAATAGTGTTCAATCCCTTATGCTTCTCCCAAAAACAATTCATTAGACTACAAATAAAACAAATTAATAACAGAATGAATCATTAAAAACCAAAACGTTTAATTCTTGCCCAGCACAAGTACCAACTAACCAAATCATCATAAAGGACTATTCGACAACGGAAATCGAAATCGTTTGGTCGCACATCGATGGCACCAACCTCTACCTGCTGTATGTGTATCCGGACGGTGACCCTAGGCCAACCACGTATGACATCATCCCCCCGACTGCCGTTACGCCAACTGGTCTGGTGTACCACACCTTCAGTGGGCTGGACCCGGGCGTTCTTTATAGCATTGATGTCAGCTACACTGGGCAATTTCTTAACACTCAGCAACGAACAAGTAAGTCACCTGTAAAGGTATTAATAATAAACCGTGTTTTCTCTCTTTGGGAATTTGGGCAAAATATGTAAAATGTAATATTATTGTTGGATATGATGCAGGACTTGAGGTTTTGCATGGTGGAGATAGATATTAAGTTCTTTCGTGTATACCATGTATTACTGCTCTAGTCGCCTGACGACGGCTAGAGCAGACTAGTCGAAACTTCGAGAACAAACCAACCGGCTCTTCTCAGAGCCATCACTTCTTCCAAGAAGAGATTAATACATGGTGTACCTGAAAGAACTTAACAATATTGTTGGATATGTTTAGCCAAAAACTAAAATTTAAAAAACAAATTTTTTTACATGTCTAAAATCTTAACAGATTACCATGCCAACCACTGACAATAACATTCTTCTGTTTTTTTAAAAATCAGGACCTGAACCCCCTGGCCCGCTCACTCTATTGAATGCCAAGTCCACCTCTCTTCGCTTTACCTGGAGTGAAGCCCCCGGAGCGTTCAGCCACTACGACATTTATTATCGACCAAATGACGGGTTGCCTACCTCGCCGTTCCAAGTCAGTAAACTGGACCCAGAGGAATACACCGTCAACAATCTGCTCCCCGCTACGGACTATTACGTCCGAATTTTGAGTGTCGCAGACGGGGCAGAGTCAATTACAAGCGACAGTGTTATTAATACCTTCTCCACACGTAAGTATCACTTTAAATGTTCCGGGTTGACATCAACTGCTGACAACTTTTTGTAAAACTCAACATAACAATTACCCTTTATTAACCCTTTGAATCCGAGCAGCCGGTTTTCCGGCCGCGCGCGAGAAGTCCCAAAACCCTAGCGGCCGGTATACCGGCCGCTGATCACGTGCGTTTACTGGGGATCAGTGTGGGGTAGCCACACAGCCATGGGGGGTCAGGGTTCAAAGGGTTAAGCGAATAATAGTTTGTCGCGCGGTCTTTACCGCAGGTTAGCGTCCGGTTTTGGGCGTGGTCATGGACGTTAAGGACCAAGTCGAAGGTGAGGTCCTTATAACTCCATGACCATATACAAAACCAGTCATTATCCTGCAGTAAAGACCAAGCGTCAAACTGTTATTCCCATTCATAAATGCCCGTATCGATTTGGTTTTCAAAATGTTAAATAAAATGTAATTTTTGTTGAATAAAGCCAAATAGAAATGGGCAAATTCACGTTTTTGGGACACACAAAACACTTCCAAAGTACATGAGTCAGGCGCGTGATGCCAATCTTCGTCACTCTGATTGGTTGAAATCTGCGTCGCGCGTCGCACAAAACAGCTGGCACATACCGCTGCTCTGATTTTGATAAGCCAGTCTATACCATCCGTTAATACACCCCCGCGTGATTACGTTTTGTCCAATCAGATTGTCTAAGCTGTCTTGGTGCAATTATGAATGTTAGATGAAAACACTTAGGATGATTGGTCTATGTACCAACTTTCCACAAAGTATATTTTTAGAAGATAATTCTTTAATTTGATAATTTGGTAATTACCAATGTTATACCTTTCCTTTAACCCTAACCCTAACCCTAACCTTAACCCATCAGCGCACTTTTGGAAACATGCCCTTATCTTCAAAATGCACCGTGCGTTTTTGTTGATCTTTCATATTCAGCACTTATGGCCCGTACTCCTTGCCAGGCAGTAATTTTGTCCCATTTGAAGAGGTGAAAGTACCAGTTTCCAACAGTGCTGAATTCTTCCCAAAAAAAAGTGCCCCTTGGAGGATTTTGATGGATTTGGGGGTGGTTAGGGTTAAAAGAAGCATAGCTAGTAAAAGTCTAATGACATTGTCATCCGATTTCTAGTTCCTGCCATTCCGGCTGAAGTCATCATTAGAAGTGTGACCACTGACAACATTCAGGTGACCTGGGGAGAAGTTGAAGGCACCACCAACCCATACGTCGTGACCTTGTCAGGTGATGCGGGCCAGGTGGGCACCTTCACTGTTCCTCGTAACGAGCCCCGACTGGCCGACTTCAGCGGCTTGAACCCTGGCGCAAAGTACACGGTGACCGTGTCTGTTGCAGGCGTGGCTGATGGATCCTTGACTTTGAGAACAAGTAAGATCGATGAACTGTGGGGGGGGGGGGAACCTAGGCACGTGGATATGCAGACCTCAAATAAGAAAATAAACAATTCATTAAAAATTAGAAACAAAATATAGAAAGTCATTAAAAGTGGACATTTACAAGAATAACACAAGAAATTTCAAACAAATAAATTATAATTTCATTGGACCCCTTTACCTTAAATTACTATGTATATATCCAAGAGTTTTGATTTTGTTTAAAAATTAAGCACAGAAGAAAAATAGACAATTGATTATACAGAATAGAAAATTACTGCTTTTCCTTCAAGCATTTTGTTGGCAAGAAATTCTTTAGGCTTGAGACTTAATAATAGAATGGGTTGATCTTAGAATGAATTGTCTTTATACCTTGACTGACTCCTTACTCTTCCCCCCTTCAGGGGAATAGGGCTTTAATAAAAGAATGTATGGTTAAATGTATACATGGATAATGATAGAAAGAAGGTGGAACATGCTCCCCTTTGTCCAACCCCTTCCGCCCCCCTTCTCCTTGATCTGCCAATATGGAGGAAGAGGGAGGGAATATTATTTCAAGATTTGTTTTATTTTGATTTGATTTTGATTTTTTTATTTTTTATTTTTTGATCTTTAGTTCCCCTTCCGCCAAGCTTCGTGTCTGTATTAAGCTCCACAGCGACGTCTATCACGATCAGCTTTGGTGATTCGGCCACCGTATTCGACCTCTTCCGGGTCTGGTACAGTCTGGGCGGCGGCCCGATGGTCCAGGCAGGAGAGGCCGGTTCGAACGTGGGGTCGTTCGTCATCGAGGGTCTGTTCCCCGACAGCACGTACGACATCTTCATACAGACTGTTTCGAATGGTGACGGCATTGAGACGAGCAGCGAACTGAGGTCAACGCAGGGCACTACAGGTAAAATGCTGTGGCCGTCTTTGTCAGGTTCCATCCTTACATGAGCATGATTATAGTATTTATTATCAAAGGGGGACCAGAATATTTTTCCTTCTTGCCTCGGTTAGGTCATGTGGGTTTGTATTGAAGAAAAACAAGATGGCGGCGACCAAAAGGTCTATTCCCTTTAAATTGGCAGACCAACCTGGCAATTTGTCCTCCCACCAAACAAAAAAAGCCTGTAGAGTTGCTTATGACATCCAGTTGTTGCTTTATTAAATAAACAGGCACTCCGGAACCAGCCGAGGTCATCGTCCTGTCCTTCTCCAGTACTTCAATTGACATCACGTGGGGTGGAGGGGACAATCTCCCTGGCTACCAAGATACATTCCTCAACATTGACCCACCGGCTGGCACTACGCCTGTGGTAGACAGTGTGCGCCGAACAGCAACCTTTTCTGATTTGATACCAGGCGAAGAGTATACCATCACTGTCACGTTGATCACTAACACTAATGTGGTGAAGACTGCTGTACAGAGAACAAGTGAGTCCACAGGATAATAATAATAATATTTCATTCTTATAAAGTAAATATTGTCACATCATGTCCCAATGCGCTTTTACAGTATTTCCCATAAAACATCAGTTTCTTCTGAAGACGATCAAACTGATTGTGATCACCAGTACTTTTCAGAGCTGATTACAACTCAAAAGTGTTTCAACTTTTTTTAATTTTTTAGTTCCACTGCCAGTGGCTGAGTTTTTCGTCACCGGTACCGCCCCCGCATCAGTCTCCTTGGGTTGGACACCTGGAGGTGGAACCCTAACCTCATATGACCTCAGTGTGACCTCGGCCGATGCTGGGCCTCCTGTTAACATACCCGCAGTGAGCCTGGGCGCCGGTGCCACGTCCTACACGGTAACCGGATTGGACTCTGGCCGCAACTATACCTTTAGATTGGTGGTTGTGGCTGGCGACCAGCAGAGTCAGACGAGCAGTGTTGTCGGGACTACAGGTACCAGACTCCTTATGTCCCCCCCCCCCTCAAATTTCTATTGACTCATTCACAAAGAAAATCTGACTTGATACACTAATCAGTTTGTCACAGTGCAAGGGTGAAATAAAGTTTTGCCAAAAAAAATGAGATTGCTGACTTATTTGGGCTTCCTCCCCCCTTTGAAATTTGAATCTACCCATTCTCAGTTTGTGATATGTAAGCTGTTGCATGGTTTGTATGTTTTCATGTCTTTCAAAAAAGTTTCCGGATGGAAACTTTTTGAAGGTACAACAAAACAATTCCTATTTTCTCTGTAACCCTAACCACCCCCAAATCCTGCAAAATCCTCCAAGGGGCACTTTTTTGGGAAAAAATTCAGCACTGTTGGAAACTGGTACTTTCACCTCTTCAAATGGGGCAAAATTACTAACTGGCAAGAAGTACAGGCCATAAGTGCTTGAATATGAAAGGTCAACGAAACTGCATGGTGCATTTTGAATATAAGGGCATGTTTTTCAAAAGTGCACTGCTGGATTTTGGAGGATTTAGGAAGGTTCCTAGCCAGAATACCCAGGGGGTTCCTAGCCAGAATACCCAGGGGGTTCCTAGCCAGAATACCTAGGTGGTTAGGGTTATTTAAGATGAAAGCAATGCAGGCATAATTTTTCAGGGTGGTTGATATGTGCATAAAACACCAAGTAAGCTTTTAGATAATAATACATGTATGTTAATCTGGTTATTACCAATCTTGTGATTTCCCTCTAAACGGCTGCTCTAGAACAGTTGAACATTCCTACCACAGTTCTTGACCAATCAGTTGTGAATAAGAAAGAGTTGCATCAGTGCTTAAACATCATATCCCAAAAATCCTCAAAGGTCCTTCCTACTTTTGCACTGAACATGATTGGTCGAGTGCAAAAGAAGGTCATATCTTTCACTATGGGTTTTGCAGAATTTTGGGAAGATGCAGCATTCTTGCTCGTAACAAAAAATGTTAGAGCACCAGTGCTGTATCCGTCGAACAGGAATTGTCTCGCTGAAATGACAAAATGATCTTGCCGTGTCCAGATTCCTTGGTAGAGAAGGAGGTATTCGTCAAAAGTGTGACGGAGGACACCGTCGTCATCATCTGGGGTGCGGTCCCAGGAGCATCGCTGTATACCGTCTCAATCAGCGTCGAAGGGCGGCCAGCGACCAACGACGACAAGTTGGAAGCGGAGTTCTCCTCATTGACACCGGCCACGGTCTACACTGTCTCCATCGTGCCGCTTATCAACTTTATCCAGGATCCACCATTTGGGACGACCGTGCGAACAAGTAAAACAAAAAAAAACTTTAAAGGAATTTTTGTTTAAAAGGCAAAATGCTAGAATAGATGACTGAAGTGTTTGTAGCATTTGAAATTGGGTCAAATTGGGTCAAATTGGGTCAAAGTCTTTAACATAGTTAAATCTTCTCATCTTCTCTTATGTGATCCTTTCTATAAAATCTTTTTTTATTTTCTAATTGAATGTTGGTAATTTTTTTGTTTTTTTATTTTTAAATGCTCAGTAAGTCATATTAAATTAAATCATTTAAAAAATAAAATAAAATTAAGATCTATTTTATTTGAATAGTTTGGAGGGTAAATCATATGAACAACTTGCGTGCATTTGCTCTTTGACTTCCGCAATGCAGCCTACAACACGGGAAATGTGCCACTAAATGATGCAACATTAACAAACTTTCCTTTGTATTTGAAATGTAGTTGACTGTTTCTAATCCCCTCGCCCGGCATTTTAAACATTTTCCCCTCAGAATGATTATCTTTTCAAACTTAATTACACTTGGGAAAATAGGGCTTTTTTGTTTTTAAAAAGTGGAGTAAATGCTAAAAATCTGCATTTCCTATGGAGGTCAACACGAATTTGACTGTTTTTCCTGATGGTTTGCTCAATAAATGGAATGTCAAAGCAGATTGCATAATGTTACAGATTTACCTCGCACGGCAGAAGAATCTGTAGAAAATTCTCTTTCCATTCATGTAAGAAGGATTTTGATTAGCCAAGAGGAAAGAGGGGCTTTTTCATGTCCAATAATTGAACGTCTCTCTTCTTCGAGTAGTGACCTTGATAATTTATGCAAGGATCTCCATAGTCTGGTTTCACATGCACTCACTTATGCACGTAAAGTGTGATGGTTGCAGTGGGTACTAGATTGTGCCACAAGAAACGTAGGAGACTCGTTTCTCTGAAGTCCACAATCATTAGATTTTGACAACGATTTCTCACATCAACAAAGGAAAAATAGTTGTAGAATATATTTATAGGTAGGTTTTCTTAAGTCCATATTAAAATCCCCTCTTTTAAATAAAATTGAGCCAACTTCGATTAAAAAAAACAAGTTTGATGTACTTGCTGACATGATCGGATCACACCATTACTTTTTTGGGCCATCTTTACTTTGATTTTGTGGAAGAATGTGAATAACTAAAGTTGCTGAAGTTGAACATTTTAAAACTCTGAAATCTTGAGTTGCATTTTGTATTGATGTGCATGTACATGTACTTATTAATTATATTGTGCGTACCAATACTTTCTCACATCCACCGCCATCCCCATTATATGAAATGGTCTAGTCCACTGACCTATTGTTTTCAATAAACATCCGTGCTATGTGCACTCATTAGTATAGGGTCATGTGCGTCCTTCTGGCCGTTCCACAGAGCATCTTATCTTTTCTGCGCGAAATCCGGTCAAAGTTCTTCATATGGAAGACTTTTTTATTAATTCAATTATTCTTCTGATTACAGATCCATCTTCACCAGGCCAGATTACCCTGGAGAACAAATCGCCGACGTCTCTGACCATCTCGTGGGTACCTGCCCCATCGGAGTCCTATTCCTTCTACCATGTGTCTATCACCGATCCAATGGGCAATGAGAAGTTTGCCGACCCCATCTACCCGTCGGAGCCCACCCAGTACACCTTCACCGATCTGGATCCGGAGACGGACTACACGGTGACTGTGGTGACCGTTCTTGAGGCAGATGCTTCGATGAATCTTATTGAGCAGCTCGGCGACACTTCACAGAGGGAAACATTCAGTACAGGTGGGCATGTCAAGGAGAGACACGGGGAGGTTAGGGTACAGCCAAGCCTTTGAGAAGCCCAGCCAGGCTTGGGCTTTGCCCAGGCCTACCAGCCTATATCGTCCTGTCAGAACAACATGGTCATATCTAAAAAAAATATGCAACAAGGTCGTATGTGCAATAGGGTATAAATTTGCATACATTAAAACAATTGAGTGCAACAACATTGTATCTTCTTCCATAGGTTTTGCGTGTTTATCCTGGAACTCTGTAAAAAGATATGACTGTGCAAAATCCATGTCTGCAACAAGGTCGTAACTATGATACGACCTTGTTGCACTGATATGGCGATATCCCCTAGCTGAGCCCCTTTACTGATGAATAGATCTCAAATAGCTCTTATTGTTAACACAGACTTCACTGACACCTAAGCTGTCTTTTGTTCACAACTGCAGCCATTATAATGAGCTCTACTTAGCTGGGCAAGGCCCTCCAGAAGCCCAGGTTAGGTTGATTGGCAGCATCAAGGAATTCATTCTTGATAATTAGTGAAATGATGAAACTATTAAATCAAACTTTTTATACCAAAATTAATTTAATATTTCTTATATTTCAATACACCTTTCAGATGCAATCGCCGATACTATGATCATCACACGGGCTGTGACGACCACCTCCATCACCCTCCTGTGGAACGAGGTTCAAGGAGCCACGTCATACCAGGTCTTCGTCAGCCCACCAGTTGGCTCGAACCCCAAGACCGTGTTCCCATCGGATGGCATCACGGCCTCCTTGGTTCTCAACAATTTGTTCCCCGGGCGAGACTACCTTTTCACGGTTCGAGTCAAGCCCGACGATTTGGTTGCAGACTTTGAGACGAGAGAACGAACAAGTATGTTGTTGATATTTTTGTACATCTGGCATAATTGTCCAAGACATTTCCTTTCTGTGATTTCTTATGTGCTGTTATAATCCACTGCCAGAAGGACTTTTTCAGAAGTGGTAAAGAAAACGACAATGATTCAGATGTTATTGTTATTTTACAAGTTGTTCGTCTTGTCATCTTCCCATAGGACCCGAGACGCCACAATCCCTCACCGCAGTCAGTAACACAGCGACCAGTATCAGCGTGACCTGGCTGGTTCCGGTCGGTGAAGTGGACGTGTACCAGGTCACGTACTCCCCCGCCGACGGTACCCCACTGCCACCAGTCAATATCGAGGCCACCTCTCCGCTTGAGCTACGGGTCGACAATCTCCTGCCGAGCACAGACTACACTTTCTCGGTTAAGGCCGTGTCTGGCCGTGATGCCTCTTTTAGAGAGAGTGAAACTGTCCAAGCTGTGTTCAGGACAGGTAAGGGACTAACTAACGAGATAGATTGTTATCACACAGTAGCCATCCTTGTGAGGTTCCCTGTATTCACAAGTACAGTTAAAGCATTAAATATCAATGCATCCAAAGGACCAGACTATTTTTATCCTTCCAGCCTCGGTTTGGTTTGTACTGGAAAAAATGGCTGCTTCGTGTTAAAGGACTATTAAGTCCCGACCGCGACCGTGGTGCTTATGTCCTTGAGCAAGACACTTTACCATAATTGCTTCTCTCCACCCAGGAGTAAATGGGTACCTGTGAGGGCAGAGTTGGTTGTTGTGTTTGATTAGCCCTATTATGCGCCGAAATGGCAGCAATTGAGCTGTGTACTCCCCAGGGAGCTGAGATGGTTTCAGGAATGATTTATGCACCTGATGAGCAGGGGTAATAATGTAATGCGCCTTGAGCACCAGTTTAGTGGATACGTGCGCTATATAAGTCTACATTATTATTATTATTATTATTATTATTATTATTAAGTCTTATCCCCAAGGACATGAGAGAGTTTTCTATTATGTGGTGAGCCACCAGACTATTTTAGACACAAGCCTCATTCTGATTCTCATAGACTTGTATACAGAAAAACCAAGCATCAGTACTTCTTCAAACTCGTCAAACTGAATATAGAGTTCAACATTGCATTCTTAATAGATCAAACTGACTCCACTCTCCATCCCCCCACCCTTCCCCTTCATCCTTTCTGATGCATCTTGATTGGTAATTTTTAATATCCAGCAACTCCTGAAGCTGGTGAGATCATCTGTCTGGACTTTGACAGTACATCCTTGACTGTCAGCTGGGGCCCGATCAGTGGCAGCTTCTCGGACTACACCCTACGAATCCGCCCGGGAAGCACGGCCGATCAGAACGTGCCCAAGACAGCAGAACGTGTCGTGACGTTCAACGGACTCATACCCGGCACGGAGTACACAATCACTCTGTTGGTTAATCAGAACGAAGAAGGGTCGCTCGTTAAACGAACAAGTAATTACATAATTTATATACTCCATTTTGACTTACAGCATGAAAATCAATCTGTTCATCTCGCCCTATTTTAAGAAATTAAAGGGGCAGTATCGTCACTATCAGAGCAGACTTTCAACAGGGCATGGAATCGATGTCCTAGTTTAAGATTAACAAAGTGACTGAAAATTACTGGCTCATTTATACAGCAGCAACGGTAATATGACCTTATTATGTGGTGTATTATTTTCAGTCACTGAGTTATTTGAAAACTAGCACTCTGATTCCATGCCCTGTTGATCGTGACGATACTGTCCCTTTAAGTTTAATGTTTATTATCATCATCTGCTATATATGAGGAAATAACAACGTCAGAACTGAATTATTATTTTCCAAGAAAAACCAATATTTGATGATCAGTACTAATCCCTTTCTTAAGTACCGTAATTGTTTAACCCTAACTCCCTAGGCCTATTTACTTTATCCTCTTCATTCCTGATTGAGACATAAGGCCGCAACAGATCTCTCCACTTTTCCCGGTCTTTAGCTGCTTGTTCGGCACTCGCCCAGGTCAGGTTAATTTCTTTAAGTTTGCTCTAGGCCCATTTGCTTACACATAACTTGAATCCCTCCAAAATCGTTCAGTAGCAAGCACATGACATGTACATGTACATGGCCAGGGACCCTCCCTGCATGCATGGAGCAATAAACAGTGTCCACTGACCCAAGCAACTGACCTTGCAATCACTACAACAAACATGGATGTACATGTACCATGGAAAGGCAAGTATGCCTAATAACCTCAATCCTCCAAAATCCTTCACTTTAGCAAAGAGCATGTAGCATGTAACCTCAATCCTTCAAAATCCTTCACTTTAGCAAAGAGGATTTTGCAGGATTTGGGAAGGTTAGCGTGAATGAAGATTTTACTTGTGTTTTGTGAAACATCCCAATAGTGCATATGGGTGCGTCATCTGAAATCAAGTAATGTATTTTGTTAATCTGTAGTATTTTTAATAAACCAGAAATAATAAAAATAGTAAAAGGAGAACTCCTTAAACTGAAGAAATATTCATTTTTTCACTTGACAGAGCCCCTGCCGCCTTCAAACCTTGCTGTCGATGCTGGTGTGGCCACGCCCACGTCGGTCGCGCTGACGTGGGACAGCCCCGCCGGGGAATTTGACCTGTTCGAGATCGAATACAGCATCGAGAGTGGCCCCAGGACCAGTGTGGAGTTCATCGAAGCCGCCACGTCGTACACCCTGGAGAATCTCCTGCCTGATACCACGTACAATGTCTTTGTGACGACGGTTGCTGGGAGGGGCGCTACGGCCATCAAGAGTGAAGCTGCGACTGCCGAGGCCAGTACAGGTATGGATTGAAAATGAAGGAACTAGGAACCTCAAGTTTCTTTGTTTCTATAATACTTTCAGTTTATTCCTAAAAGCTCAGCATTCATTCTCTTAAAAAAATAGAGCACTCAAAATTCCTTTTATGGAAGATTTAAAGTCGGTGTACCCTTTTTTTTCAACAAATTTTTGAAATTCATTCATCTGTATAAACACCAATCTGTGAAAAAACATCACCAATTATCATGCCGGTGATTTATCAGGATTTTTCCTGATTTCAGGATTTTTTTACAAATCTCCCTTTGCCTGAAAATGTTCTTGAAAGCTGAAAAGGAGCCAGAAAGGAAAGAAAGAAGTAGCCTGTATTGTGTCCAAACTTCGAGTTTCTTGTTTGTGGGGATGTGGAGAGTCTGTAAATCCTCCAAAATTAAACATCCGGGAGGTTCAGGGGGGGCTTTGTCCTCTAGACCAAAGGGAGATTTAGGTCTGCTGCAACTTTTTCAGGAATTGTTTACAGGTGTCAAATCACACCCCAGAATTATACATCTACTTTATTATTATTCATATTTCTGTTACCTTTGTTTTCGCAGTTGCATTTACCCCACTAGACGTCGGCGTCCTCGATTTCACAGCGAACAGGATCGACATTGCCTGGGGTGCTGTCGCAGATCCTAACGCTCTGTATAGTGTGACGACTGAGCCAGCAGCAACAGTGGAAGGGCTGAGCCTGAGCCAGAGGACTGCTTCCTTAACCGGGCTGACCGCAGCTACGGAATACAGCATCACAGTATTCCTTGTTGCCGGAACCAACGATCCAGACTCGACAACGATAACGCAACGCACACGTAAGTATTCAAGTGACTCGAGGCTGGTTTGTAATAATGGGGTTTTTACTCAGTACCAAATGCACTTTTTATGAGACCTGGTCCCACAAAACCAGGACAAAGTCACCGGAAATACTTGATGGGTTTTATAAATTTTCAGGGTGTTTTTAGGGAGTGTCTCAAAAGTCGGGCACATTCTAGGCGCAAAAGAACGTTCCCGTGGGCACACGCCCGCAATCCATTGGACTGCCAGAACGTTCTGCTGGACCGCGACAGTGTGCCGAACTACAGGAACATTCCTACACGAGTGAATACGCGCGTTAGCATTTTGAACGTTCCAATGGAACGTTCCAGTGGCCCAACGGACCGTTCCATTTACGCGCGCTGGAACACTCAACCGATCCAGTTAGAACGTTCCTACCGTTCGGACTTTTGAGGCGCTCCCTTATCACCTAGTCCCATCCCCAGTGGATGATACCTATCTATACCACCCACTGGGGATGGGACTAGGTGATAAAAACCCTTCAAACACTCAAAAAACACTTTTAAAAAAACATCAAGTATTTCTGGGTAAACTTGTAGCTTTGCATGATGAAGAGGATAAGTAATGACTAATTGCGGTGACATTATGTGAAATTCTCAATTAAGTAGTAATTAGTTCTGGCAAGTATTTCTAGCTTTGTCCCGGTTTTGTGAGAACAGGTCTCATATTATTTCCCCGGATCACTGGGTGAATATCATTCCTTAAACTTTCTCAATTCCCTCGGGGGGAAAAATACATCCCCCACCACCTGTTGAGCTGAGTGGCCATTTCCATTTATGTATTTGGAGTGCCATGGTCGAGTGGTTTAGTGCATCGGATTTGTGTTCTGATGGCTGAGTCGTCAGAATGTGGGTTCTAATCCCAACCGCGACCGGGGTACTTGTGTCCTTGAGCAAGACACTTTACCATAATTGCTTCTCTCCACCCAGGGGTAAATGGGTACCTGTGAGGGCAGAGTTGGTTGTTGTGTTTGATTATCCCTATATGCGCCGAAATGGCAGCAATTGAGCTGTATACTCCCCAGTGAGCTGAGATGGTTTCAGGAATGATTTATGCACCTGATGAGCAGGGATAATAATGTAATGCGCCTTGAGCACCAGTTTGGTGGATACGTGCGCTTTATAAGTCCACATTATTATTATTGTTATTACTATTATTACTATTATTATTATTTGAACAACAGGTCCAAATCCAGCCAGTAATGTCATAGTCAAGCCGGGGAGTGACATGACCCCCGTGTCTTTGGTCATCCAGTGGCAGCCTGCAGTTGGACTGGTCAGTGGATATGACGTTTCCTACAGGGTGCAAGGAAGACAGGTATAAACAGATCCAAATCACACTGCATTTATTTGTTTTCTGTCCCTGACTGCCAAATGAAAGTAACCATGCAAAAACAGTCAGTTTGAAAGGCACCAGTCTATTTTTGACATGACCCCCCCCCCCATTTTGATTCCCATAGAAACAGACCTGTGATTTCTCAGGATTTTTTACAAATCTCCCTTTGCTTCAAACTTTTCTTGAAAGAAGAGAAGTAGCTACCAAGGAAAGAAATAGCCTGTACTGTGTCCAAACCTCTAATATCTTGTTTGTGGGGATGTGGAGAGTTCTTTAAATCCTCCAAAATTAAACATCCAGGAGGTTCAGGGGGGCTTTGTCCTCTAGACCAAAGGGAGACCCAGGCCCACTACCCATTTTGCAGGATTTTTTTTAACTTTGGTCAAACACACACACCTGACCAAGATGGCCACATGGAGCATTAGTCTGACCCCCTGAAAGATATGAAAAGAAAATGAGAAGGGTGGTTATTACAGTAAACCACTAACACAAGCTCGACCACAACCTTTTTTTCATTTTTTCATTTCTCAGGTGGAAAGTTTCGCCGGATCCACTGACAGCAACACGCAAGAACTGAAGGTGACGGGTCTCGACTCGGGAGTCACATACGATTTCATCGTGACGTCGGTCATTGGCACAGAAGAGGGGAAAGTCACCGGAGAGCCTGCCTCAGGATTCGGAACAACAGGTACAATATCCAGTAGGAAATCTTAATATATGCCAATAATAATAAGGGAAAGTGCTAATGGAGAACAAAAAAGAGATTATTTACATTTAATAGGGATTTTAAAACCGCTCCTTGACAGTAAGGCCCAAAAATAGTCGTTATTACTGGTCATAGGTCGGCTTCAAAATTGGTGTGGTGATGCATTTTTTTTGGTTATTTTATTTTTTGTAATTTTTAATTTTTTTTTTGCCAACCAGTGAAAATATGTGATACATGTCTACGCGGTTATTTGAACCAGACCAAATTTCACATACACAAAAGTATGGTGGCTAAGAGAGGCCTCACAAATCAGGCAAAGGTTCATACCCCTATGTCAAAAAGTCACTAAAAACACACAGGACGGCAGATTTCCAATCGATTCAGCAGTTTTGGCTGCAACTGGACATCAAAATTTTGAAATGTCGATGCGCGGGTCTGAGGCGACGCACGTGGAAACCAGAAACCAGAGATTTTGGTTTTTTGGCCTGTTAGAAGGGAGGTCCTGACCATTAGGGGGAAGCAGATCCACTCACTGGCCACAGCCCTCTCACCCCCAACGAGTGAGGACCAACAGTAGCAGATGCTGAACAACGATTAAACCCTTGTTGTCTTGACACTTTTATATCTCTAGCCTCTATCGGACAAAATGAGATCTTCATCGTCCAAGTCACGGAGAGCACCATCACGGTACGCTGGGGGCGGTACATTAACCCCAGTACCCAGGCCTACAACGTGGCCGTCAAGTTACCCGCCGTGCCGGGCAACGTTGCGCAGATGCAGTACGGACGGCATGAACAACTGGAGCACACCTTCATCGGCTTGACCTCTGGGACACAGTATGAGGTCTCAGTTGAGGTCATTCTTCTGGGTGGAGCAAGACCGAGAACCTCCATCTTGCAGTTCACAAGTAAGACAATGTCCTCATGGGAATTCCACCCCCCCCCCCCCAAAAAAAAAAAGGGAGGAAAAAGCAAAACATGTCATTGATACAAAATAAATGTAATATTTATGTTTATAATTTATAATTTCCTAATGGTTTATCTTGGCCGTCCACACAATTAAAAAAAAAAAAGGAAGTTTAAACTGACTCTTTTACAAATTTGTTTTGGAGTATTTGTTTCATGTTTAGTAATGTCTCCATTGACTCCATTCATCATGATCTTCCTGTAAATGTTTTTCAAAAACCTATAAATAAAATGTTGAAGTTACCATGGAAATGTAGAGATGCTCACTTCCTCTTAATTAACGCAGGACCCGAGAGCCCTACAGTAAACTCTGTTGCCAACAACTCGCTCTCTGTCGTCATTGACGGGCAGCCCCCAGACGGTGGGTACCAGCGTTTTGAGATCGCATACCGAGACAGCATTAATGTGCGCACTCTGGTGGAAGAGGTCGCCACTCTTGAGGAATACGAGATAACTGGTCTAGATCCCTCCTCGGAATATGTTGTTGAAGTAGCAAGCATCGTGGGAACAGGAGTGGACAGACTAAGGAGCACACCAGCTCGGCTTGCAGTCACAACAGGTAAAAATGAAAACAAAATTCAAGAGATCTCGCCAGAATTCAGGAGAAATGTGAAAAATGTATTTGTTTTCCCCCTTGCCTCTAAGAATCCCATGTAACACAGTCACTGATTCTTGCCTGTACCACAATAGGTCCCATCCCAGTTGGAAGGATTCTCATCAGCGACATCCAAACGACATCGTTGGAGCTCCTCTGGACAGAGTCCGGCTACCCACTGGTCACAAGTTACAGAATCTCAACCATCCAACCCAATGGAGACAAGGTGTTTGTCGCAGCCGTGCAAGCGGACATTACCAGGATGACTGTGCGGGAGAGACTCACTGGCCTAGTGCCCGGACGGCAGTACAGTATCGTCGTGGAAACCGACCCAGTGACTGAAGAACTCCGCATTGTGCAACGGACAAGTTAGTGAAATAATCTTGTGATATTTTTGCATAATTTACTTTTTAAAAAAAGGGAAAGACAATGTTCTGATCTTGTACACATCTTGTGTACTGGCAAATTTGATAGCTGCCATTTTTTATATGTACTGGCACTCCTCCCCTATTCCTCCCCCCCCCCCCCCGAAAAAAAAATATAAATAATAAATAAATTAGTAAATTTAAAAAAACTAAATCAAAACCATTTATACTGCCCATTTTGCAGAATGTTTGCAGTTTTTATAGTCCCCATCGTAATTTTTGGTATTGATACATTGTTTTCTTCTCCCCCGTGAAGAGCCTGAGATTCCGGGTGCGGTCACAGTTATAGCAGCCGACACGACAGCAAACAGTCTCAATATCACCTGGCGGCCTGCCCCACCTGAGCATACCTTGTACACAATCAGTGTCACCGGCTCCGATGGTGTGGAATCGGAAGTCGGGACTGTACCCCCCAATGAGCAGGTAGAGTGCTACTTTATTTTCACAAAGGTCAAACAAAGAAAAGAAGATACAACATTGGTATTTGATAAAGCATGGTCATTCCAACCCTCCGTTTTCCAAGAAATATATTTTGTATTTTGATGATCAAGTAAGCACGTTGTTTTTGGCTGACATTTTTTGTTCTGACCATTTGCTTTGTTAGGACTTCATCGTGGAAGGATTGGAGGCCAGTACGACTTATACCGTGTGTGTCCGAGCAAAGAGTGGAAGTGGTACAACAGCAACACTGAGTGAACCCTCCTGTACCGAATCAGCCACCTGTAAGTTTGTAGTTATTAAATAGCTCTTAAAGATGCTTTTCACTTGTTGACTCATATTTTCAGCTAGATCCCTGTCGAAGCAGAACCACAGTTTGTATCAATTTAAAGTATGTTTTACTAAATTTCCTTTTCTTCTCACTTTCCGTATACCAGCATCAGTAAGATTCACTAACGTCATCGCAGACGAGTCATTCGTCTATGTCAGCTGGAACGACGAACAGCCGGTATCCATCACGGGCTACCGTCTCAAATGGGGCCCGGAGAGACAGGCACCAACCAATATGCACGATTTACCGGTTGCAGCTAGTTTGACGTACAACCATACGATCCCCAACCTGGTGTCTGGTACCCGGTATCGTATCAGGCTATACCAGGTGTTTGCAGGAGGCACCGAGAACTTCCAGGACTCTGTTATCATACGCACAAGTAAGTATCCATTTCATTGGATATACAGACATTGTGTTTACCACGTCACAGGTCACTGGCATGCTAACATGAAGTAGGCATTTGGTGATCACCTCCTCCTGAAAAAAAACAACCCAAAAATGCTTTTTACCAAAAGTGTGTACTGGATAAACATGTTTTAAAGCGATCCCACACCATGACCACATTTGTCAAATTTTTGAAGAAAAAAAATTCAGTCTTGGAGTCCTGTTCATTTGCTGTAAATATGTATCCATACTTCATAAGGATCTAGACATATATGTATAGAAACCAGCCTAATAATAATAATAATAATGTGTGGACTTACATAGCGCACGTATCCACCAACTGAGTGGTGCTCAAGGCGCATTATATTATTACCCCTGCTCATAATGCTCATAAATCATTCCTGAAAACATCTCAGCTCCCTGGGGAGTATACAGCTCAATTGCTGCCATTACAGCGCATATAGGGCTAATCAACCAACTCTGCCCTCACAGGTACCCATTTAACCCCTGGGTGGAGAGAAGCAATTATGGTTAAGTGTCTTGCTCAAGGGCACAAGTGTCACGGCCGGGATTCGAACCCACATTCTGCTGCTAACACCAGAACTTGAGTCCGGTAAGCTAGACCGCTCGGCCGCAACAGTTTCAACTTATTTCAACTTATTTCATTGTGTCGTTACCATTGAAGAAAATTATGAAAATGCATTCAGATTGTTCATATTCATTGCAAATGTGGATGTTTTCAGATGAAAATTAAATTAATTTAGGAAATTATTTCACAAATTTTACTATTAAAAGATGATACAGAAATATTCCAAGGGATGGTTGGTACCATCATCAACTCGACACAAGTATATTTTCAATAATACATAGGCTTGCCTTTTCTGTGTTCATTATGCCTCACTCATCTATCCATCTGTTGAACTCACAGACCCCAGTCGCCCAGAGAATGCTGCCACCGCAGACGAGACTGCATCCACATTTAAAGTCACATGGGACCCTCCCGCCGCGGGCCTGTACGAAAGCTTTGAGCTGTCCTACGGCCTGGACATCGTGGGCTCCTTCTCCCCGATTGACGTGGTCCCCTTGCCCGGGGATGCACGAGATTATGTTGTGACAGGTCTAACGTCCGACACGGCCTACCAAGTCAGGCTGAGGGCGGTTTACGGCACTGCAAAAAGTATCGAAATACGGTTAACTACATCTACAGGTAAGACCACAGATGACAAACATCCATAACAGGGGTAATGGAGGGGGTGCAAGATTAGTAAAAAAAATTAAATTAAAATTTTTAATAATTGTTTTTTTATTTTTATTTTTTTATTTATTGATAGCATAGGATTGCATTATTTAAAAAATAATAATTATTTGTAATTTATAAATCAACTATAAATGAACAAAGTAGTTATGTAATATTTGTAGCTTTGCATGGTGAAAAGGATAAGTAGAGGCTGTTTGCGGTGACACCATGTGAAATTCTCAAATTGAATTAGTTCTGAAAAGGACTTGAGGTTACAACTCGACGTTTCGATCAGTATGCTCTGATCATCTTTAGGAGAATGTAGTTATGATTAGTTATTACAACATCCTCACACATAATAATAATAATAATAATAATGTGTGGACTTATATAGCGCACGTATCCACCAACTGAGTGGTGCTCAAGGCGCATTATATTATTACCCCTGCTCATAAGGCTCATAAGGCACATAAGGCTCATAAATCATTCCTGAAACCATCTCAGCTCCCTGGGGAGTATACAGCTCCATTGCTGCCATTACAGCGCATATAGGGCTAATCAACCAACTCTGCCCTCACAGGTACCCATTTAACCCCTGGGTGGAGAGAAGCAATTATGGTTAAGTATCTCGCTCAAGGACACAAGTGTCACGGCCGGGTTTCGAACCCACATTCTGCTGCTAACACCAGAACTTGAGTCCGGTAAGCTAGACCGCTCGGCCACGACACTCCACACAGTCATGAGGAAAGGATTTTAGATTTAAAAACATGCCCCCCCCCCAAAAAAAAAAAAACCCAACTTTTGTGACTGTATAGCAATTAGTATTAAGTGCCAAAGTTTCACATTCCCATGGTAGTGGTTGTACAAATGTTGTTCTGTAATGCCGCACTGTCACAATGGTTCAGTGATTCTGTTAACATGACGCCATAACTTCAGCTCTCAATACATGCTGTGACATTTTTGTTTCTTTTTCAAACTAGTTGCCACGGAGGCTAACCAACTGTACCTGACAACTGTAACCACGACGACCATAGCAGTGGGCTGGACACCAACCGGCACCAACTTGTTAAGTGTTACTCCCAGTGATGCCGGTCTCACGATAACACCCGACTACACCTTGGGAACGGGGACGTTATCTGGTCTCTACCCAGGAAGAGAATATGTAGTCACACTCGGCCAACTGTCATCTCTCACCACCAATACAGGTTGGAATATCCTCCAAATTTTGTTTTCCAGTTGATGTCTTGTAGGCAAACAAGCTGGATTGGCAAGTTGCTCAAACTGCCTTGTCATCAGAAATAGAAAGAAAAAAAAAATTATAAAAAAAAATACTAAAAACAATAAATAAATGATTGTCTTTTCACATGAAAATGATAATAATTATGAAATTTCATATGGCAGCATAATACTGTTTGAGGATTGGTTGAACAAAAAACTTGGGGAAAAAAAACAATATCATAATTGTAGTAATTTTATCAAAATTGAAATAACTCTTTGAGTTTAAATTTTGTGGATCACTTTTAAAAATGATAAAACTGATAAAGATTGTCCCAGTCTTTTATTTTGTATTCATGATCTGGTTACAAGTTACCGAGGCCCCATTTAATTGTCTTAAAAATCCCCCGTTGAATAAATACACAAACTAAATTGCATGGCGCCATTAGCCTTTTTGGAAAACTAATTTGAACATAATAAACACAAGACTTACCCACTCTGAGACATCCTGCAGAGCTCCAAAGTGTGACGTCACGCTGTCATTGTTTTGTCATTGTTTTGTCATTGTTTTTAGATTACAACACGTAAAAAAAAGTTTCATACGGTTCCATGTTTTACAAGCTGTGATTACGTCAATACTTCTACACTCTATTGTATCTGCCGTACCTCAAAAATGCTTACCTTTTAAATGGTTAGATCCAATAGCATTTGTTGTTAATTTCCAGTTCCACTACCGACGTGCGAGATCATTTTAGCTGTCAGCACAGCGCACACGCTGGACTTCTCGTGGTGTCCACCGGAGGAGACGGATTGGGACTCCTTCGAGGTGACGTACAGTCCCCAGGATGGGTCAGTATCTCAGGCCGACTCGGGCGAATACAACCGCAGACTGGTTGATCTAGTGTCATCCAAGGAGTACACTGTATCTGTGGTAACAGTCAGCGGAAACCAAAAGAGTGAACCACGGATTCTGTCCACTTTCACAGGTATCACAGTGTTACTTATATGGACTTTGTAAAGGAAGAAAATATTGGTTAAAATATTTAGAAGTTGTTCTGACGTTGAAATTTGTCACAATTTGATTTATTGTACTATACAAATGATAGCCCCTCAAACATACCATCTGTGATCATTTGTTTTTCGGGGAATACCGTTAGTGTATAGCACTTTAAAAGGTATGCAATTTGTCTTCCACAACAGCCACTGCCCCACCAGGCGAAATCACCATCGAGGGTTGCACCACAACAACTATTGATGTGTCATGGGGCCAGAGCCCATCAGGGACCGGCTACATTATTAGTACTGTCCCCCTCCTGGGCGGCCAGCTCCATGCGTTGACAATACCACAAGGCACCAACACGGCCACCTTCACTAACCTGATACCTGGCACATTGTACAGGATTTTGCTGCAGATAACGGGAACCACATTGCCACAAACGGAGGTTCAAAAATATACCAGTAAGTTTCTGAAATTGCACCACTGCTTTAATCATATCCACCTCATTCAAAGCATCCACCTGATTCAACTCCATAATATCCGTTACATCCTCGTATCTGTCATATCTATTGTATGCACCACATGCTCCAAATTCCCCAAATCTATGGCATCCACCATATCTGACAGTCCACTACCAAATTCTTGACATCCACCAAATTCATCCCATCAGCTTAGATCCCCCAAATCGGCCACATCCACCAAATCCATCACATCCACTAAATCCATTACATCCAACAAAACCATCCCCTCGGCTAAATCCAACAAATCCCCCACATCAACCAAATCTACAAAATCTATCACATCCATCAAATCAATCATATCCACCATATCCATTTCCTTAGCTAAATCCACCAAATTACCCACATGCACCAAATTAATCACATACACCAAATCTGTCACATCCACCAAATCTATCACATCCACCAAATCCTTCACATCCACTCTATCACATCCATCAAATCAATCATATCCACCATATCCATTCCATTAGCTAAATCCACCAAATTACCCACATGCACCAAATTAATCACATACACCAAATCTGTCACATCCACCAAATCTATCACATCCACCAAATCCTTCACATCCACTCTATCACATCCATCAAATCAATCATATCCACCATATCCATTCCATTAGCTAAATCCAACAAATTACCCACATGCACCAAATCTATCACATCCACCAAATATATCACATCCACCAAATCCTTCATATCAAGCAAATTTATAACATCCACCAAATCCATCACATCCACCAAATCCATCACATCCACCAAATCCACCAAATCCATCACATCCACCAAATCCATCACATCCACTACATCAACCACGTACCATACCATATCCACTACTTTCCCTCATGTTTACCACATCCACCAAAAGTACACCCCAATCCTATACTCTCTAATAACGCTGATGGTCATTCTGATCTACTCTCCACAGAGCCCAACCCTCCAACACCCATCAACACAGTTGGCACAACCCAGACCATGATTGCCTTTGAGTGGGGATCAGCCACTGGTTCCTTTGATGCGTACCAGGTGTTCTACCTCACTGGTTCACAGCCAGAGCAGCTTTTTGAGACCAAACCGAGAACAGACACTCGATCCTCGATTGACGAACTAACGGCAGCAACAGACTACACTGTGCGTGTCTACTCCATTGTTGGAGAGAGCACGCGGAGTGATCCTGTTGAGGCAGTTATCAGAACAGGTATCAGACAGATACAAGTGGGGTTGTAATCAGGAGAAAGATAATTCTGAACCAATGGAATTCATATTTTGCTTGATAAGTTTTGCTGCTTTAAAAAAAAAATTGATTTAACGAAGATGAAAATTTAATGAGATAGGATGTTAATGGTCAAGGAAGACTCTACGATTGTCTCTTTAATTCCTTTGCAGATGACACCATTCTTGAGTTCACCAAGTTGAGCAATCAAGCAATTCAAGTGACCTGGCCATCGTACGTCCCAGGCAATGACTTTGACCATTATGAAATTGAGTACTCTCCGCTCGATGGCAACCAACAGCTAATCGTGGACAAAAGTAACCAACTCAGTAATCTCACTCCGGGACGACAGTACCAGGTCCTTCTCTACGTTGTGTTAGCCAACTCTGGTGGCCGGCAACTCATCGCAACCGCCACGTATATACTCCGTAAGTAACGGCCATCTCTGAAAACAGTATGAGAACAATATACTTAAAAATGAAAATTTAAAAGTAAAAAAAAAACGGTAAGCAAATCTGCTATTAGCGTAATTCACCATTTAGCAATAACAGTTGGCAAAGTTGTTGTGTTCTTTTTCAATGCTTTTTAACGGTTAGCAAGGCTATGAAATGGAAAATATCAAGCAAGCAAACAATCGGCTGCTTTAATGGATAACCAACCACTCTATTCCTGCCTAGTTCCCCCTCCCCTCTTCCCTGCGAACTCACCCTTTAAATCAAGATTGTGCATCTTTATTTTTTTCAGCTCCTGTCGCTCCAACGATAGACAACACGTCCACTTCTCCATCCACAGTCACGTTTGACCTGAGCCTGTTCTCTCCTGGGGTATTTGACAACCTTGTGGCTACTCTATCACCATTAACTGCTGGCGCCGGAGCAGGTAAACGTTGATCTTTAATTTCAGGGGTTTTCAGACAGACCCCCCACCCAACGAAATAAATACCCTTGCATCATGACTTCATTTACGAGTCAAGTTTGATCTGTCTGTTGATTCTTTCCGCAGAAACTCAAAGTAAGTGTATACCATTGATAATATCAACGGAGCTTAAACCTTCCCTTTTGTCTATATCATTTTACAGAAACATAAACATCAAATATTTTGTTTTACCCTGTAGGAACTTCTGAACCTCTTGAGATCATCCTTCCGCCGGATGCTTGCCCACAAGTCACATTCACAGGTCTGGAACCCGGCTGCAGCTATGATGTTTCCATTGTGCTTCAATCCGGGCGTGGGACTTTCTCCGAGCCGATAACAATGACTTTTACTACACGTAAGATTGTGTTCTGTTATAAGGTTGACTTATATTAAGTGAATCGTACTCTTCGGATAAGTATTTACTTGCAAAAGCTGCATAAAGTGAGTGATATATGATCAGACTTCATCAGAAAATATGTTTTTAAAATGATCTGTGAATGTTTCAGCTAATCATAGACCACTCACTCGCTTGGTCAAAATGACATGCACCAATACTGCAGTGCCACATTGATTCACAGAGAATATTCACCAGGCGTGTGATTTCTCAGGATTTTATTTTAGAATCTCCCTTTGCTTCAAATGTTTCTTGAAAGAAAGAAGTAAGCCTGTATTGTGTGCAAACCTCTAGTTTCTTGTTTGTTGGGGGTGTGGAGAGTCTGTAAATCCTCCAAAATTAAACATCCAGGAGGTTCAGGGGGGCTTTGTCCTCTAGACCAAGGGGAGACCCAGGCCCTCTTCAGGATTTTTTACTTTTGTCAAATCACGCCCCTGACACTTTCAAAATTGTACCTTCCCTTCATTATCTATTCCTGCAGCTCCACTGGAGAATAATCAACTCTACGTAGACAAGGTGACGCCAAACTCAATCCGCATACTCTGGGGATCATTCGGGAGTGGTTTCGCCGAGTTCGTGGTCCTGGCCATCGACAGAGCTCAATCCAATACTGTGGTGTTCAATATGAACGTGCCGCGGGAAACCAACACCCTCGTGATCCAGAGCCTTGTGGCGGCAACCGATTATGAGATCACCGTCAGGCCGCTAGGGAACGGACTTACCGGGAACACCGTTAATCAGTTCACCAGTAAGTATGAAGCTGTTAACTAGCTCTGACCTTTGCAGTGACCCTTGACCTTTGTAAGATCTTTACTAGTTGACCCTTAAAGGGACAATATAATCATGATCAACAGGGCATGGAATCAGTGGAATCGGAGTGCTAGTTTTAGATTAACTCAGTGACTGAAAATAATACCCCACATGATAAGGTCATATCACTATGAATAACTTTACCCTGAAAATGCCCTGAAAATCTGTTTTACTGTGAAATAAATAGTTCACAGCAATTTCATGACGACACAACACCGTGAAAACGCCATGAAATACTCGTGGAATTTCTTCGCCGTGAAAGCGACATGAACTTCTTGTGGCAGTTTTGGGGCAGCTCATTAATTCTCAAGATCGGCATGAATTTGCCCTGAAATCACTATGAACATTATTGCCTATTGCCAATATCTGAGAGGAAGAGACACCATGAAATTGCCGTGAAATCATGGTGAACTATTATTTCACGGCAAAACAGATTTTCAGGGCATTTTCAGGGTAGTTATTCATAGTGTATTAGCGGTGCTGCTGCCTATAAAACGAGCAAGTAATTTGCAGTCACTGTGTTCATCTTAAGCTAGGACACCGATTCCATGCCCTGTTGAAAGTCGACTCTGATTGTGACAATACTGTCGCTTTAAATGTTTGACCAATGTGATTTCTTGGTATTATTCTAAAATGAACACCAAATTATTCCGAATATTATCATTATCATTATGATTATTGACTGGGTTATATTAAGAAAATTCAATTGTTATTGAATGTAAGATACTGACATTTGGTTATATACCAATTATCAATGTCAGAAACCCTCAGTATATTATTCATATCAATTTTAAAATTTCAGTATAAACATCCTTTGATTTTCAACCACACAGAACCGTTTACCCCCGACGGGTTGTACTTCCTGGAGCGTGGCGCTAATAGCTTGACTATTGCCTGGGGAGCGGTCATACCCCCAAACCAGTATCGTTTATGTTACTCCCCGGATGGTCTGCCAGCCATACCAGTGAATGGTAACAATACATGGGAGCTGACGGGTCTGAACCCATCTACAGACTATACCATCAGTGTCACAGCATATGCAGGAGAAGCGGACAACTCTGTCCAGAGCGACAAAGTCACACGTTTCCTCCGACTGGGTAGGTTGATTTTTGGTTTTTTCCCCCTGTACTTTTCTGCATAATCAACAGCATAGACCAAAAAAAATTTTTGTTTAACAAATCAGTACAAATTCTGTGTGGCCTTCTGTCAGTTGATTTCTTGAGAATGAATTTGGAACCAAAGTTCGCAAATTTACATTCCAGGCAATTTTTTTTTTTTTTTTTTGCTCTGGTAAATTCCCCCAATTCACTCATATCGTTCACATTAGTGACTTTTGAAAGCGCGGTTTCCCCTGCAAACAGACAAAATTAGTCAGGTTACTATAATGAACATGTGCAGGTACACAACCTCTTGTATTCAGGGAATGAAACATGAGATGGTTAACTCATGAATGAAGTGTATAGTTAAGGAATTGTTTAAGAAGTGGGAAAATTCAATGTTCTGTTTTTTGATGACAGACGAGGGCCTCCCAGGCGACATCAACGTTACCGATGTAACAACGTCCAGCATATCGGTAAGTTGGACCATGTCCGATGTACCCGTGACCAACTACCAAGTACAGATTGAAGAGGTCACCGGCGGCAGCCCTCTGCAGACTCGTACAGTCAACGCCAACGGGCCATATGTTTACGACTTCCGAAATCTCTCCCCCGGGGTGGAGTACCGCATAAATGTGTTCTTCACCGGAACCAACCCAGTTGTCGTCAGGAGAATCAAACAGCGAACAAGTAAGTTCCTGGTTGCTAATTCTTGCCAAAGGAAATATCAGCAATCACATTTTTTTTCATCAGATTATAGTGTAGTGTTCTTATAAAGCTCACATCCTATAAATTAGATCATGGCCTTTAACAAAGAAAACAATTAAATTGACTTATTTGTACATACTTGATTCACAAAGTTTGTTAAAATCTCCCAACTTCTCCTATAAAATTATCAAATGTTCCTTCTGTCTTCTCTGATAGTTCCAAGCCAGCCTGGTCCCATCACCGTCAACAGCGTAGACTCCTTGTCGATGCAGATTACATGGTTACCAGCATTCGGCCTTTTCAATGTTTACCGGGTCTACACTCTGGAGAACGAGAACCCAGCGGCTGTCCAGCTGCTCTCCGGTGTCGTCCCCAGGACAGAGGACCGGTCATTCACTGTGGATAACCTGCAGCCGGATACCAGTTACACCATCAGCGTGACCACCGAGAGCGGTATGCCTGGGAGTCTGACGGAGAGCGCACCACGAGAGGTCACCATGAGGACAAGTACGTTGTCTCGCAGGCAGCACTTAAATTCAGATTGAGACCTTCCTCTTCAAACAATGCGAAAGAATGAATTATTATTATTATAATATGAAAAGATCTTGTTTTCCTTTCTGATGGTTGCACCTCAAGTCAATCTACATCCCGTAGCCTAATAGATGTTCCTATCTCCTTGAGATGTTTCTCCAATGCTTATTATTTCATGTTAGCACAGCATGAAAAGAATGATCTTGTTTTCCTTTCTGCCAGTTACGTCCCGTAGCCTTAGATCTCGAGTGTCTTTCGCAGAATCCTTGCTGTCCCTAAGAGTTCCGCCTTCTGTAGTAATTCTACTCTAACAGATGTTCCTATCTCCTTGAGATGTTTCTCCAATGCCTTCGGGATTGTACCTTGTGCTCCCACTACCACGGGAACAACCTTTATCTCGACTTGCCACAGCTTGCAGAGTTCTCTCGCTAAATCCTGATATTTTTGTACCTTCTCATTCTCCTTCGATGCTATTCTAGTTATTATCCTCATCAGAGGATACAAATTCTATCCTTATCAATTATCCTTATCAATTATCCTTATCCTTATCCTTATCCTTATCCTTATCCTTGTCCTTGTCCTTGTCCTTGTCCTTGTCCTTGTCCTTGTCCTTGTCCTTGTCTCTATCCTTGTCCTTGTCCTTGTCTCTATCCTTGTCCTTGTCCTTGTCTCTATCCTTGTCCTTGTCCTTGTCTCTATCCTTGTCCTTATCCTTGTCTCTATCCTTGTCCTTATCCTTGTCCTTGTCCTTGTCTCTATCCTTATCCTTATTCTTATCAAAATCATTAAAATCATTGTCAAAATCATTATCAAAATTATTATCAAATTCCATGTTTTTTTTTTTTCCAGGCGCCATCGGGGAATGTGAGATTCTCATTGTGTCTGCCACCACTGATTTGCTGTCCGTGGAGTGGGGCACCTGTCAGGGAGCCACACTCTACTTTGTGGACATAGACCCCGCTCCCCCCGGCTTTGTTCCATTGCAGTTTGTCAGCTCCCAGCCCCTCGAGGCGATACTGACATCCCTGCCGGATGGGACGAAGCACACCGTTTTGCTGCGTATTGCTGCGGACGGGGAGCCGGTTAGCACAGCGACTGCTTACACAGGTAAGCTTATTATGACGTTGACATGGATAGACTAGGCAAAGGAAATCCTCAGTACTCCTCGGTGGAATATCATTACGTTATTTTGCTTATATTTAATGTGAATCAATTGTCGTTTCCGGATGGTCGACATCAGACTCCTTTCTTCTCAAGGTGATGGAAGAAGAAAGGAGTCTGATGTCGACCATCCGGAAATGACAATTGAGCTTCATTGGGCATGTTGTAAGGAAATATGGGCTGGAAAAGCTGGCAATCGAAGGATACGTAGAAGGGATGAGAGCGAAGGGCCACCAACGAATGACCTTCATGAAAAGCCTGGCGTCGGCGTGCGGGAAGACAGTGACGGATATTCTGCGTAGTGCTCGGGATCGTCATGGTTTCAAATTAATGGTCGCCAATGTCAGATTCTGACAGGGCACTCTAAGAAGAAGAATGTGAATCAAGCAATATAATAATAATGAATATTTGTAATGCGCCGGGTATCCGTAAAAAAAAAACCCGCTCATGGCACAGCGACACAATATGTACCAGAGAAATACAAAAACAGACTATGAATAGGGTAGATATAAAGTACAATTATGAAATCCTCATTAACCCTCCTACTTTTAGTACCTTTTTCATACAAGTTGATGCACCATTTGAAACCATTCGCTTTTGTGGTTTTGAATGGTGAAATAACTGTATAGTATTGATTCCCCCAATTGGTTTTGAATGGTAGGTCAGCTAATACAAAACCTTGTTTGGATCTTTCCAAATGGTAGTACAGCTAATACAAAACCTTGTTTGGATACTTCTAAGTGGTGAATCAATGGACCCTCTATGCATTTGAATGGATTTGAATGGTAGTAAAGCTTGCTACCAACACTGTTCAAATGGTATCACCATGTGTGTACAAAACCAATGGGCATTTTGGTAAGTGGAAATTTTGAATGGTTTCAAATGGTCAAACAGTAGGAGGGTTAAATGTGTCTTGAGGGCAGTTTTGAAATGATGTCAGAGATAGGAGAAAGTTTGACATGTTCCGGTAAGTCGTTGAAGAAGCAGCTGAAGCAAATTGATCTTTCACCCCAGGATCTATTGGTCTTGCGTTCAAAACTGACAATATGTGAATTAATTCATGCAAATTAATTCAGTTTCTCATCAAACGAAAACACTATCATCCATCATATTTTACCAACTATATATAAGTTATTAAGTTTTTATCAAACTGAAATATCACAGCCCACCACAAAATTTATTTATTTTTTTAATTTTTTTAAATTTAATCACAGCCCACCACAATTATGTTTATTTAATTTTACTTTACTTTTATATTAAAGTGCCGTACAGACCCACCATTTTGGATGTGATCCGAGGTGTGACGTCCTTGCAACCTTTTTGGTTATCCCAACCCCATCTGTCGTCGGACATCTTCATCGTCGGACCCGGGGACGACACCCCCCGCCTTGTCCAAACGGTATTCTCAGGAACCAGTCAGTATACCATCTCCAACCTCCTCCCAGAGACTGAGTACACTGTGCATATTGTCAACATTGCTGGATCCGGGGAGGCAGCTGTGAGAAGCGAGCCAGCAATACCGACAGTGGTAACAGGTACCAGCTATGATATCTTTGTGCTTTAAAGATGCTTTTTTTTTTGCAGAGTTTTGGTACCAATTGAAATAACCAGCCTACTTCCTATGTTAAATATAGTTTTTCCAAATCCATGAATTTTTCCGATGAACTTGTCACTGAAAAAACTAGTTAATTTGTTAGTTATTTGCAGGGTACCTACCTGGATTAATACCGTTGTGATAATCAACTATTAAGTATATATTAAGTTAAATATTAGTGCTATACACACTTCGGTGTAGGGCAAAATTAAATCAATTGTTTATCACCTGATGCAAGAATTTCACCAGTCTATAACGATTAAGTATACCGTCCTTTATATTAAAAAATCTAATTATTAAAGAGAATGTCAGAGAATAAGCACCTACATTTTGAATTTGTTTCTTCTTCATCAGAAGCCCTTCAACCCTCATCCCTGGTCGTCCAGTCCTGCGGAGAGACGTATGTGACCCTCATCTGGCCCGCCTCACTCGTGGACAGCTTCCTTGGGTACATCATCAACACCAGTCCTGCCCCGGCATCCTCCCAAGCTGTTCAGTTTGTGCAGAGGCCCACCACGACGACCACCATCACCGGCCTTCTCCCAGGAACGTCGTACACGTTCACGCTGTCCATAAGCTTAACGGCCAATTCGAATTTCCAACTAGCAATGGTGACAAAAGTCACAAGTAAGTTTCAAAAAAGTCGATTTCCACATAGCTTTTCAGAAGGCTGAAAACATTTGTACAAAATCCTGAACATACATTTGAGTAATAATATAATAATAACTACATCGTAAATTATACATCATGATAGTGCCCTCTCTGCAGCAGATCGTTGTTTTTTTTCATCTCCATGTGGGGATGTGGAGAGTTTGTAAATCCTCCAAAATTAAACATCCATGAGGTTCAGGGGGGCTTTGTCCTCTTGACCAAAGGGAGACCCAGGACCGCTTCCCATTTGTCAGGATTTTATGTTGGAATTGATATAAATAAAATAAAATTAAATGAAATTTGATGATTTTTATTTCACTCAGAGCTGCTACCCCCGCAGCAGTTGACGGCCGACACCATCACCACATCCTCCCTGACGCTGCGTTGGGTAAAACCCCCCATCGGGGATCCCGAGTCCTACTTCTTGTCCTACCAACCGGCAACCGTCCCTCTACCGATCATCTTGGGCTCGGAGACGACCCAGTACGAGCTCAAGGAGCTGATCCCCGGCCAGGAGTATGCCATTTCGCTGAGTTCCCACTCTGTCTCGGCAGGGGAGAGCGATCCTGCTGAGGTTACTGCTACAACAGGTGATTCCTCATCACAAAATATAACTTCATTGTATTTTCCTCACAGGTGTCTTCAGCAGGTACTTAGCAAGGGGGCAGCCGCCCTAGGGATCGTGTTTTCAATATTTTTATAATGAATATTGAAACAATAAAAATTGCCCCACAGCATACATTTTACCCCATGGGGGGGTAGTTGTTCTGTGACCTAAATCAAAATATTTTCCATGCCCCCCCCCCAAAAAAAAAAACCCCAACAAACAAACAAAACTTTAAAAAAAAAAAAATTTGGTTACATATTCATCCTGCATCTCTTCGGAAAAGCTGGTTCTAAATCCCCTCCCCCCCAAAAAAAAATAATAAAATGAAAATAATCATCACAGCATTTTCACTAAAACTGTCTTAAATTATTGCTTTACTGTAGCACAAGCCACCATCGGGGAGATCATTATTCTGGATTCGACTCCTACATCTATCACGTTGACCGTTGGCCGGGCCGACTCCACCGTCCTCTTCACCTCGTACAAGGTGACCGCAACCGACCAGAACGGTGACATCGCGGCGGAGGCATCTATCTATCCGACCGATCCCGACTTACGCGTGGTATTGAGCGGTCTGTCACCAGCCACTTTGTACGATATCAGTGTTGTAATGGTCGGCTCAAACATGCAGACTTCAACACGGCACTTGACTAGTGAGTATTCGTTAGGTCTAAATTATCTGTACACAAGTAGCATAAACGTAATAAATTTTATTCTAAATGAACGAAGAAAAAGCTGGTTTATACAAAATTATGAATGAGAACTTTTTAAAACTAACAATTAGACACGGAATAGTTTTGTGAAAAGTATAGAATCTCGGGGAAAGAGGGATGGTGCTATCTTTCAAGATATGCATATATAGACCTCCATCACACTTGAGCTGTTTCAATAATAAAGATTTGAAATGTAAGGCCATAAACGACTATTTTGCATTTATATTACACGTCATATTTTTTTGGTAAGCAGTTAGCAACAGCTAGTTCTTTATTTATTTTCTTTCATAAGTCCATGTGACTAAACTGTGGCCAGCAGGAGAAGCTGGCCACTTTTATTTATTGATGTTGGACGTTGTGACCAAAGTAAAGATGGCTATATTGTGAAAGTCCATTATTAAACTGAATTAATTTTTTTTGCTTTAGGTCCATTCCCAGTCACAGGCCTCTTTGTGCTCCCCAACCCAACATCCCTGTCCCTCGACGTCAGTTGGAACCCGTCCGTGAGCGTCGTCACCTACTATGAGATCTTCAGCAAGAAGGGAGAGTCGGCGCCCAGCGTCTACCAGGGACGAGTCCTACCCACTGAGGTTACCGTCTTCACAGTCAGCGGACTCAACCCTGGTACCTTGTATCTCGTTGATGTGGTTGCCGTGGTTACTATTGACGGGATCACAGAGAGGAGCGAGTCTCTCCAGACACAGGGAACAACAGGTTGGTGATGTTATTTGGTGTATAGGGGTGCAAAGACAAGGTTTTCAAACAACCAATCACTATATGCAGTAAACGCTTTTGCATAGCCAAATGCCATACAAGATTCTTCAATTGATTTTCTAAATTAGCATCACATACACACACAAATATGTCTACCTACAACTTTTGGTTTGCAAAACTTTTGAACAAAATGGTTCCTTGTTTGTCATATTTGTGGCTATTTTACAGGTAAATTCTGGCAATTTTCTTTTTCAAGGGAAAATACCCCAGTGTTTCTGGTTCACGTAGAAACGCCCTTGTTTGCAGGTTTCCTCGGGCTTCCGAACTACAGTGCTTAAGTGTGCTTATGAGGGATCCTTGGTTTCATTACCAGAAATGTGTAATAATAAATAATAATGATGGTTTGGATATCCGAGATAATATCCAAAGTGATATCACCACTTACCATTTTTTTTTCACCACAAAACCCCCCCCCAAAAAAACCCAGCTGCATTGCTTCCAGAGCAACTGTCTTTCCGCAACATCAAAGACACGTCTGTGGAGGTACTGTGGGGTGAAACCACCCACCCCAATGCTGTCAGTTACTCAGTTATTCTTGACCCTGACGGCTCCAACAGAATAAGCGTAAGTCATCCTCATTTTGTTGTAATTTTGTTGTCATTTTGTTGATGGTTTTAAAAGGGGGGATTTTTTTTTTGCATTTTTGTTTCTCAGATGGTACAAATTATTCAGGATGCCTCAAGTATTCAGACAAGAGTATTGTCAGGAAGTCATGGGTTCGAATCATGCCCGAGTCACCTGTGGATTTTTTCCACAGACACTCAGTGCTTCATACATATATGTATTATATAATTTAAATATACATCGGTGTAGGGCAAAACTCAAATCAATTGTTTATCACCCGACGCAAGAATTCCATCAGTCTATAAGTGTATTGTTGGTAGGCTACACGTTTTTCAAGTTCAGTATTCTAACTTGGGGCGAGATTCCTGGCTACACCGCATGTATGGCTTTGGATGAACAAATATATTGGCAATTTGGTTGGAAATATTGCTTAGTTGGTTGACCATCAGTATGGTAAACCCGGAGGTCACAGGTTCGAGTCCCACTTCAATTAATTTTTTTTTTAAGATAATTTGTCTTTGTTTCACTCAAAATATTCTTATTCATATGGTATACATTTTTCTTTGGATACTTAAACATTAAATTGTTTTTTTTTAAATGAAGCCAAGTTGATCACAGTGAAACACACAAGAGCCAGCAGGCTAAGGTTTTACCAAAAAATCTAGAGGGTTTTAGCAAATTTAATTTTAGGGAGTTTGACACATTTATGCATATATTCATGAATTCATATTCATAAATACATATTCATTCATTCATATTCATTCATCCATATTCATAATTTACATATTCATTAATTCATATTCATAATTTACATATTCATTAATTCATATTCATTGATTAACCTCTTTAGTTTTAATTATTTTTGTTGGCCTCCTGAACAGGCTGGTCAGAAGGCCGTTGGCGAGGAACCGGTGCTACCATTTACCAATCTCATTCCGGGTACCAACTATGATGTCATATTGAGGGTGAACATCCCTGACAATCCAGGAAGCAGCAGCATGAGCAATTTCCGAACGAGTATGTTGAAATATTTTGCTGGTTTTGAGTGGTATTTCTGTGACGTAGAATTTTGGCAGAGTGTGATAATCCGAACCATTTTCTTATTCTTAAAGTCAGAATACACTGTTGGTAAAATATCAGTAAAGGCATTTTTTTCTAAGGGACCCAAAACATTCTGAGTGGAGGATCCATGGAGAGGGGGCAATATTTAACTACAGCCTTCTCAGTACCCATGGGAACTCATTTTGAAATACCTGATAATCTTTTAGTTACACCCAACATTACCATATTTCAACCTGTTGATTCATCGCCATCTGGGACTTGGCCACGCTCCTATTGACAACTCATTTGGACATATTTGCAGCAGTTTTCCATTGTCTAATAGCTTTTCATGGATTTTACAGCACATTCAATTCAATATCATTTATTTTCATGAAAAATAGTTACACAAAAAGTGATCATAGAAAGTTAACTATTAAACAACTGAATCGGTAATATGAAACGAGTCAATATCAATCTATGCACATGTCATCATGAAATTAGCATAGTCATATTACTGACACCATATCCTTCCTTACTCTGTTCTTCAGAGCCCAGTCCACCAGGAATCCTATTCAACAGTCCCTACACCACTATCATCAAGCTGATATGGACAGCGCCCTCAGGCAATTACGACGGCTTTAAGCTCTCCTACGAGCAGAACGGCGTGCTGATTGAGCGGGACCTCCCCAGCACCAGCCTGAACTACAATGTGGAGAACCTCTATCCGGACACGCTCTACACCTTTGAGTTGGTCACGTTATCGGGCGGCGTGGAGAGTGAACCCGTGACGCAACAGTTCAAAACATGTAAGGGCCTTGAGAAAATTGCCTTTTTCAATTAGGGAGTGTCTCATAACTCGAGAACACTTGGAGCTTTCCATTGGAGCTTCCCATTGGAGCTTTCCATTGGAGCTTTCCATTGGAGCTTTCCATTGGAGCTTCCCATTGGAGCTTCCCATTGGAGCTTCCCATTGGAGCTTCCCATTGGAGCTTTCCATTGGAGCTTTCCATTGGAGCTTTCCATTGGAGCTTTCCATTGGAGCTTCCCATTGGAGCTTCCCATTGGAGCTTTCCATTGGAGCTTCCCATTGGAGCTTTCCATTGGAGCTTTCCATTGGAGCTTCCCATTGGAGCTTCCCATTGGAGCTTCCCATTGGAGCTTCCCATTGGAGCTTCCCATTGGAGCTTTCCATTGGAGCTTTCCATTGGAGCTTTCCATTGGAGCTTTCCATTGGAGCTTCCCATTGGAGCTTCCCATTGGAGCTTCCCATTGGAGCTTCCCATTGGAGCTTCCCATTGGAGCTTCCCATTGGAGCTTCCCATTGGAGCTTCCCATTGGAGCTTCCCATTGGAGCTTTCCATTGGAGCTTCCCATTGGAGCTTCCCATTGGAGCTTCCCATTGGAGCTTTCCATTGGAACTTTCCATTGGAACTTTCCATTGGCGCTTTCCATTGGAGCTTCCCATTGGAGCTTCCCATTGGAGCTTTCCACTGGAGCGTTCCACTGGAGTGTAAGGCGTTCCCCCCTTACCATTTATTTGTGTGCCTCTTTTTTAGCCAGTGTTCCCCCCAGTTTTTGGCCTTGTGCCGCCCTTTTTAAGCCACCCTGGCACTGCCCCTGTTTCGGTTGATAATTTTTTATAAATGTAATTTTGTTATTTTGCTCTGTTTTCACAGTGAGTGTAGGAGCATTAGATATTGTGGTGCTCTCCCTCGGCACGAACCACATTGAGGTCGTCTGGTCATCGGTCACTGATGCTGTATCATACTTCTGGTCCATTGAGCCAGGTAACAGACTATCCTTTTTTGATTTTTCTATAAATCCCAACAAAGCGGGTATTGGATCCATTTGTTCTTTCAGAATGTAAACCGAAAATGGTCGTCACTACTGCAGATCTGGTACAGTCATCATGATGTCACAGCTGGTTCACATCAGTGAATGAGTGTCACTTCAGAAATGTGCTTAAATACTGTATAAACAGATAACATGATATTCACACAATATCTTCACTGTAGTGGTTTATATTCAGTGAAAGGTTCGAATTTGAACCAAGACTCAACAAAACAAAAACAACATTTTGTTTGAGTTTATGTATAGACCTTATGCATATGACGTCGCAAACGGAAGGTCGCCCTCTATCAGTTGCTAGAGAAGGTCACTCATTGGTTCATGTACGCTGTGCGTGCGTATACACACGGCGCGCATACATGAACCAATGAGTGACCTTCTCTAGCCTCTGATAGAGGGCGATATTCAGTTTGTGACATCATATGCATATAGGTCTATTATTTTTTGCTTTAAATGGAGAAAGGTCACAGTCATGGTTACCCAGCAAAATAATCGAAGCCAGCAATATCACTGCAACAAAACTTTTTTGTATTTTTTTGTATTTTTATAAAAAAAAATTCTAAATGGAGAAAGACCACAATAATTAATTTATAATCGTATTTTTCAAAACTAAAAATATAATCTCTAGGCCAGGCTTTGCGTGGTGGAGATAGATATTGTTGAGTTCTTTCGGGTACACCATGTAATAATCTCATCTTAGAAGAAGTGATGGCTCCGAGAAGAGCCAGTTGGTTTGTTCCCAACATTTCGACTAGTATGCTCTATCCGTCATCAGGAGAATGAAGAAAGTGTAGAGTGCAGGAGCTTTTATATGTTTAACAAATTTTTGTAAATGACTCTTTGTGACAAATTACCGATTTGTTTTAAAAAGTCAAATACTGGTATAAACCTGATTTTTTTAAATTTTTTTAAATTGATTTGTTCTGTAAGGTACTACAACGGTGACCGGTACCACATCGGAAACCAACAAGCGATTCGAAGGATTAGATCCGGGCAAGGAATATACTATTAATGTTCGTCCACTCTTTAACGAACCCAACAACAACTTTGACAAGAATGCTCTAGTCCAGCGGACACGTAAGTATTGCCTTCATGTCTGGAGTAGTTTGGTCTTTTTTATAATGCTGGTTTATTATACTGTAATAAAACTTCTCCGTTATTTAACCCTCCTCCTACTGCAAGGGTCAAAATCAGTCAAAATGTTGATATACTATATCTAGTGCACTTAAAAGTCAAACACTGTAAAACCTTACTTGTAGTAAGTACATTTACAGAGCTGCCAACTCTTCCGGATTCTGCGGAAGACTTCGCGCATTTGACGGTAATTTACTTACATGTACTTAAAATATATGCAAGGAGGCCTCTCCTTTTGGTGCCAAAAGGAGAGGCCTCCTTGCATATATTTTAAGTAAGTAAATTACCGTCAAATACGCGAAGTCTTCCGCAGAATCCGGAAGAGTTGGCAGCTCTGCATTTACAGGTCAAAATGAATCGACTGTTCTTGACTGGTAAAAGCATTGTCTGGTATTGTTCACGGTGGTCAAAATGACAGTAAAAACCAGTCAGAAATGCCCCTGTGTGCACATTTGGGTCAACAGTCAAAACAGGCAGTTGACTGGTTTTGACCTCTATAGCAACTTGCCACTAAAGTGCAGCAATAGTAGGAGGGTTAATAACCTTAAAGGGACTACATCGTCATGATCAGAGCAAACTTTCGACAGGGCATGGAATCGGCGTCCAGTTTTAGCTGAACTCAGTAACTGAAAATAATATACCCCACGAGCGTGTGCTTGTCTAGATAACAGGACGTGATATGATCATATTGCCATGGCTGATACATAAATATTATTGTTGCACTCACTGATAGGACACCGATTTCATGACCTGATGAATGTCTGCTCTGATCGTGACGAGTCGTCACTGACGATTTTGTCTCTTAAAAATATATGCCTAAAAATCCCTAAAATATGTTGTGTGTGTGTGCATAGGTTGTCTTAGAGGCGTGGCTATGTCACAAATGGCGATAGGTCAAAAATCTAAACATGGATACATTTTTAATGTGGTGATTATAATAAACATTCTTCCAATCGTCTTCAATAATGTACAGTACCTGCAAGCTCTCAGTTCATAGTGGGAGAAACCGAGACCGGATCTCTTCATCTGGTAGTCCACTGGGCCCCTCCAAATGTGGGCGAGTACTCCGGCTTCCGTCTGTCATACGGAACCAATGGTGCTGAGCATGCGCCTGTAGAAGTCGGCATCAATGAGCGGTCGTACAGGCTGGAGGTACGAAATTCAATGATATGTAATCATAATGTGCCTCAGATTAGCTGTCACTGGATAGCTGATGCAATACAAGTGTCTAATTTTATTACTATCATTATCAGTAGTTTAAAATCAACATCGATTTAAAGAGTTCTCCAAAACTTAGTTTTTCCAGAGAAGTATTTGTTAGATTTTGTCCAAAATCTACAGGATTGTCTTCCTGTTTATAGCGTTGGTGATCTGATGATGATTTGATGTCACTGTCGTGTGACTAGTGGAGCTCTGTCAAGCAGACAAGCTCATATGAATCCCCGTAGATCGAGTGGCATCACCGTAGCAACTCTTCACCGAATTTTAAAAAGCTTTCCCAACATTTTGTTTTCAGAATCTTAACCCGGACACGGAATACAGTATCAAACTGCAGACGGTCACCGGTGAACAAGATGGCAAGGAGTACAGTGCAGAGGCAACAACTACAGCAACAACAGGTACGATACTCTTATGTGACCGGCTCTGACAAAACCCTAAACTTGGACCCAATTTTCAAAAGTGACCTCCCAAATTTATCGTGAAAATTAACAATGCTCCCAACAACGTTTCAGGATTTTTCTTTTTCCATCAAAATCTTGAGGAAATGCTCTACTTGGTGACATGAAAACTGGTCCCTGGGGTCCAGTTTTTGACCTTTTCATGGCTGTTACGCATTATGGTAAATGCCGAGAAGTTTCGGGTTTTGCCAGAGTGGGTCACATATTGAAGTGTCAAGCCTTGTCGGCTAGATAACCCCATCCCATCCCCCTCCCCATCCCCCCCCCATCCCCCCCCCCCTTTAGCCCAAGCTCCAAATCCGATCACTCCATGGGTTGTGTGTGAAGCAGCGTGCACATGTGTTTGCATTCACTTGTACCGATCTTCCCGGTTCCGATTACATCAAACTAACAAACAGAATAGCAATGGCAACTCGCCAAATATTTTACAATGAATTTTGTGGTACTTAAATGTCGAGCTAGTAAAATGTTTTGTCAGACTAAAAAATGTTGAGTTTTCTGCCTGACCATTCAAGTGTCAACATAAGGTTCAAGGCCCACTGGCAGACCCAAGGGGGTGTGGAGGGAGGACGGAAAGTATGCATGAAAAAATAAGGCTTGCAAAATTCCACCTGATTAATCCTAACTCCCTAGGCCCATTTGCTTACACATAACCTGAATCCTTCCTGACTCCCTAGGCCCATTTGCTTACACATAACCTGAATCCTTCCTGACTCCCTAGGCCCATTTGCTTACACATAACCTGAATCCTTCCTGACTCCCTCGGCCCATTTGCTTACACATAACCCGAATCCTCCAAAATCCTTCAGTAGTAAAGCAAGCACATGACATGTATGCACACATGTGTTTCTAATATGTGATACATGTACATGACCAGGGATTCTCCCTGCATGCATGGAGCAATAAACAGTGTCCACTGACCCAAGCACTGACCTTGCAATCACTACAACAAACATGGATGTCCATGCACCATGGAAAGGCAAGTATGTAACCTCAATCCTTCAAAATCCAAAGGATTTTGAAGGATTTGGGAAGGTTAGGTTTAATGTAGGTTTTTTATGGGCCTCTATATGGGTGTATCATTAACCATTTTGCAAGAGGCCAATCAAAATAAAATCAGGAATTTACCAGTATTCGATGCTCTGTCAACGACCGAGTTATCGTGTCATCGGAATATTAATTGTTTTTGTTTGTTTTTGTACCTGACTAGAATCAATCCCTGCAAACGAGATTCTCGTAAGGGATTACACGACATCAACCATCTCTATCCTGTGGGGTGCCCCCCCGGGGGTGGTCAAGACATACGTGCTTACAATAAGCCCCATCGATGGCAGTGCACCACCAAGGGTAAGCGTTCATATATCTGAATCCTTACTTAATAAGACAGGCATCTGCGGATCCCTTGAATTCCACAATTCTTTTTAATCCTCCCAAAATATATTGTTATTTTTCACCCTTTAACCGTTTAGAGACCCATAGCGGCCAGCAGCGGCCGCAACCCAAACCCCAATAGTGGCCGCAACCCAAACCCCAATAGTGGCCGCAAGCCAAACCCCAATAGTGGCCGCAAGCCAAACCCCAATAGTGGCTGCAAGCCAAACCCCAATAGTGGCCGCAACCCAAACCCCAATAGCGGCCGCAACCCAAACCCCAATAGTGGCCGCAACCCAAACCCCAATAGTGGCCGCAACCCAAACCCCAATAGTGGCCGCAACCCAAACCCCAATAGTGGCCGCAACCCAAACCCCAATAGTGGCCGCAACCCAAACCCCAATAGTGGCCGCAAGCCAAACCCCAATAGTGGCCGCAAGCCAAACCCCAATAGTGGCCGCAACCCAAACCCCAATAGTGGCTGCAAGCCAAACCCCAATAGTGGCCGCAACCCAAACCCCAATAGTGGCCGCAACCCAAACCCCAATAGTGGCCGCAACCCAAACCCCAATAGTGGCCGCAACCCAAACCCCAATAGTGGCCGCAACCCAAACCCCAATAGTGGCCGCAACCCAAACCCCAATAGTGGCCGCAACCCAAACCCCAATAGTGGCCGCAAGCATCTAGATAGCAGAAGTTTTCAGGGCCCTCACACACCTTGTGACGTTATGGGCTTCATGCTAAAATTCGGAAATTGGTTTGTTGCGTGCCTGTTTTAGATTTGCAAAAACGTCAGTGATCAACATACTATATGACCTATTACAGCAAAACAAGAGAAAAGGACAAATTGGTGAAAATTGAGATTTTTGTTTATTTCCGAATGCTATCAAAAAAGAGCTCTCTGATGGTCATTTTGATATGCACTTATCACTAATATCTGTAAAAAAAATTCAAAAATTTATGCATACTTATAAATTCTATAATTAAATTGTTGTAAGCCTTTACCCTGCAAAATATCGTTGTGGGACTTTTCTTAATTTTTTCGTGGGAGCAAGTCATATTATGTAAGATTAAATCCAAGGATTTAAAATATTGTTTGTTTGGACTTTTTTTACTTGGAAATGTATTAATACTGTCAAACTTTGGAATGTTTTATCCCAACTTGATCATTGTTGGCGGAAAAATGTGTTACATTTTAGAATTTTGTTTTTCTATCGGGAGTAATAGATTCACAGTGTTCAGTCTCTCCTGGCTTAAGCACTGATCATACAGGCAGTGTATGTAGTTACACATTTATCTGTCGACATCCGTCGACATTTTGAGTTTTTGTCACGATTGTGTATAAAACGCTTTCTATCTTAACCGTTTTTGTTTGTTCACAGAATGACCAGCTGACAGGAATAGTAAGATTATTATACTTCGATACCCAGGCAGGGGGGGGATCGGTGGTGGGGCAGATGTTTGTCTGTGGTGGGGCAGATGTTTGTCTGTGCTCATTGTAGAATGTTCAAGTCAATCATTGCAGAGTATATATATTGTCATTCCATTGCACTGCAGTGTGCTATTTGTTATTGTGTTTTCTTGGAAAGGTTAAGGCCAGTTTTTTTTCATCCGTGCTGTTATTCATATGCTACTGTGCCAAAGTCTTGATTTTAATTCTTATTTTCTTCATGGTTTGTGGTTTGATGTTCAAATTGCTTTGGTACATCGTCTTTCCTGTCCCAGACAAAAAAAATGGATTCCATCTACGACATGTTGAAATTACTTCACACTTTCATAGAGTGGTTTTAAGCCATATTGTTGTATTCTTAAGCAATAAGCCGTATTTAAGGCCATATCAGAATTTCAAGATATTGAAGGATTTGTGCAAAATTTATTCCCCCCCTCCACACATCAGCACATGCTACTTGAATTTTGATAAAGCTTTTTTTCTTATGGAACCCATAGCTCACCACAGCAAGTCATACATTTATCATTGATCATGCTTTCAAAAAGCCTTTTTTTTTTGTGTGTGATAAATTTGATTTTGTAATTCACTAGATACATCATTATTGCTTAAGTGCTTGTTTTCTTTCACTCTGTATTTTTTTTTTTTTTATATAGTTTCTCTGTTGGTTGTGTGATTCCAGTTTTGTTGGTTTTTAGTCATTGTACGTAAAAAAAAAAAAGAAGGAATTTCTCGTTGGCTGGGAAGATGTTGATTCTAGCTTCTGATTGGTCAAATCTTGGCTGGGAAGGTGTCAGTTCTTGGTTTCTTGTTGGTTAAAATCTTTGGGAGCTTCTGTGGTACTTCTGTGTTGACAATCACACGAATATGTTGGGTTTTGTCATGTGTGCGTTGTACTCCCATGTGCCTAATGTTTTAAAATCACATTCGCACTTGCAATTCACATTGCTTGTATGCTTGAAGTCGCCCTTCTTAAAATCTGAAAGGTTTCATAATTGTGTATAAATATCTGTGTAAAGCATATCTTTTGTATTTCAATCTCCACTCGCGAGTTGATGTACCAAACATATCAGTTGTTGGCTGTTGTCCATATTTGAGAACATATTTGAACTAGGATTGGACATAAAAGAATTTGTTGCGTACATTTGGATAAAATTCCTTATCACATTTATAGACAACAAGCCATGATGATATGTAATTTTGTTTAGTTTTGTAAGAAGTAAAAACTTAAATTTGATGGGCTTCCATAAAGTTTGGTTATAAACACTTGAAAGGTCAAAGGATGAAAGGTCAAAGGATGAAAGGTCAAAGGATGAAAGGTCAACCAGATAGTTTTGGTACCTTTCATCCTTTGACCTTTCAAGTGTTTATAACCAAACTTTATGGAAGCCCATCAAATTTAAGTTTTTACTTCTTACAAAACTAAAATGATGATGTCGTGTTTGTTTGCTTGTGCCCAAAGGAATATTAAGGAATAAATCACAACTAATGAAACAACATTTGTAATTAATTTTTTCCCGCTCTTTTCCCCCCATTATAGACGCTTACAGCGAACCAGACAGCGTACACATTCCTTAGTCTGGCCCCGGGTAAGGAGTACCTGATTGAACTAATGGTTCAATACGACACCGAGTTCCTTCCTCTCAACACCATTAGCCAACGAACAGGTGATTTCCCCCTTCTTCAATTTGGAAACATTTCTAATTTATTTTGTTGTAGTGGAGAAGCTTAAAATGATGTCAGTGTGCAGTGAATAACATTAACTATGATCCCTGCCAGCCTAATTTATATTTGTCCAAAACAAATTTTTGAAAAAATATGTGTACGCTATAATGGAATCTGCGCACAGATGCAGCGTTTCTGACGTCTTTTTCAACTGAATTGTGCTGTTGAATTGAATTGGCTGGTCGCTTTCAGCCCAAGATTTGTTTGTTTATTTGTTGTTGTTTTTGTTTGTTTGTTTATGTAGCGCCATTGCCACCAAGGTACCTCATAGAGCAGACGGTCAATACACTGGACATCACTGTCACTTGGGCTGCCCCTGCCTCTGGTGACTATGACGACTACATCCTCAAGTACTTCAAGCAAGGCGTCATCGATTCCAAGAGTGAGACATTAGATAAGTCCACCATAACGTACAAGATACAGGGCTTGCTGCCGGAAACGACGTACAATTTTGAGCTGGTTGCCCGCTCGGGCACCGGGGAATCTGCCACACAGAGTGAAGCGATCACAGCGTCTGTTACCACAGGTAATTCAACCTTGAAAATAGTTCTCATTAAATACTGTTAACTAAATTAAATACGGTTAACTAAATTAAATACTGTTGACTCATAAGGATTAATTTATTTTTACGATTGGAAGGGGGGGGGGGGTAGTAGTATATAGAACCCATGACCTACCCCTTCCCCTTCCCCCAACTCAACTTAAATAAATTGCCAAATAGTTATTAAAATTTGTTGTATTTATTTTTTTACATTCTTTTTAAAAACAAATAATTGTAAATTGATAAATAAGTTGGAATTTTTAGTGTTAATGTGGGTTCGAATCTCAACCGCGACCATGGTGCTTGTGTCCTTGAGCAAGACACTTTACCATAATTGCTTCTCTCCACCCAGGGGTAAATGGGTACCTGTGAGGGCAGAGTTGGTTGTTGTGTTTGATTAGCCCTATATGCGCTGTAATGGCAGCAATTGAGCTGTATACTCCCCAGGGAGCTGAGATGGTTTCAGGAATGATTTATGAGCCTGATGAGCAGGGGTAATAATATAATGCACCTTGAGCACCAGTTTGGTGGATACGTGCGCTATGTAAGTCCACATTATTATTAATTATTAATTATTATTATTAATTAACATGGACAATCCAATAAATTTAATTGAATTTTCTCTTTGTAATTCCCAGAGAGCATCCCTCCACTGGTAATGGTGGTGTCGGCAGTCACCACCAGCTCCATTTCGGTCATTTGGGGAGCGTCTGTCACCCCGGGGCTACTGCTGTACAGTCTGCGGATCACTCCGGCTCCCCAACAGGGCCAGAACCCCAAGTTTTTCAGCGCCGATATAACCATGGCTACCATTCCCGAACTTCTCCCAGCCACGGAGTATACCATTGAGTTGCAGTCCATTTTCTCTGATAACCAAGTGTCGGAAATGATTCAGCCGATTAAACAAAAGACAAGTAAGTATATTTGTTTTTTGCGTAGTACCGTAGTTATCAAGAAACGGCAATCACTGATTCATTTAGGAATTGCTGTAGGGGTTGGGGATGGGGGCTAAAGCTCCCTAATTGTTTTAATTATGCTAATTATTCAGTCTGAAGTGCTTACATTCCAAGGAAAAACACAAACCAGACCTCTGTGATTTCTCAGGAATTTTCCTGATTTCAGGATTTTTTTTTTTTACAAATATCCCTTTGCCTCAAAATTTTCTTGAAAGAAGAGAAGCAGCATGTATTGTGTCCAAACCTCTAGTTTCTTGTTTGAGGGGATATGGAGAGTCAGTCTGTAAATCCTCCAAAATTAAACATCCAGGAGGTTCAGGGGGCCTTGGTCCTCCAGACCAAAGGGAGACCCAGGAGGTTCAGGGGGCTTTGTCCTCCAGACCAAAGGGAGACACAGGAGGTTCAGGGGGCCGAGGTTCAGGGGGCCTTGGTCCTCCAGACCAAAGGGAGACCCAGGAGGTTCAGGGGGCCTTGGTCCTCCAGACCAAAGGGAGACCCAGGAGGTTCAGGGGGGCCTTGGTCCTCCAGACCAAAGGGAGACCCAGGAGGTTCAGGGGCCTTGGTCCTCCAGACCAAAGGGAGACCCAGGAGGTTCAGGGGGCCTTGGTCCTCCAGACCAAAGGGAGACCCAGGAGGTTCAGGGGGCCTTGGTCCTCCAGACCAAAGGGAGACCCAGGAGGTTCAGGGGCCTTGGTCCTCCAGACCAAAGGGAGACCCAGGAGGTTCAGGGGGACTTGGTCCTCCAGACCAAAGGGAGACCCAGGAGGTTCAGGGGGCCTTGGTCCTCCAGACCAAAGGGAGACCTAGGAGGTTCAGGGGGCCTTGGTCCCCTACACCAAAGGGAGACCCAGGAGGTTCAGGGGGGCCTTGGTCCCCTACACCAAAGGGAGACCCAGGAGGTTCAGGGGGCCTTGGTCCTCCAGACCAAAGGGAGACCCAGGAGGTTCAGGGGGCCTTGGTCCTCCAGACCAAATGGAGACTCAGGAGGTTCAGGGGGCCTTGGTCATCCAGACCAAAGGGAGACCCAGGAGGTTCAGGTGGCCTTGGTCCTCCAGACCAAAGGGAGACCCAGGAGGTTCAGGGGGCCTTGGTCCTCCAGACCAAAGGGAGACCCAGGAGGTTCAGGGGGCCTTGGTCCTCCAGACCAAAGGGAGACACAGGAGGTTCAGGGGGACCTTGGTCCTCTACACCAAAGGGAGACCCAGGCCCACTACCAATTTTTCAGGATTTTTTTTTACTTTTGTCAAAGCACACCCTGACAAACAAAGCAAAAAGCATTTGCACATTCACAAAAAAGTTATTGGATGGCAACTTTTTTGCTCCATGTGTTTGCTGTAATAAAAGAAGAATAAAAAGTGAATACTTTTTTTCTCACTAAGCTGAAACAGGCTGGTTTCACAGGTTTCACAGGTTGGTTGCTTGCTTTTTTTTATTCAAAGAGGGTAAGCACGTCCGTATAAGCAATATTGCAAACAATTACTAATGTTGTACCTTTCCTTGTCATGGACTCATCTTCATAATTGTTCGCTTCGGAAGGTCCCGAACCGCCGACATCCTTGGCAGTGTCCAGTGTGGGCGCCATCAGACTGGAGATCGGCTGGTCACCACCGGCCGGAGACTTTGATGAGTTGGAGGTCTATTACTTCGCAGATGATGGTGCTAGAATGGTATGTCTGTGTTTGGTAACATCATGTGGGTTTGGTGCTAGGGGAGAGAGATGTTGGGGGGGATTTTGGTTGCAATTTCATAGTTGCCTGTTGATAGATTGGTGAAACTGGAAATGGGGGGGGGAGTGGTTTAGAGTAAGGATAGCTGAAAGGGGAAGTGGATTATATTAGCCCAAAGTGGAAGAATAAGTACAGAATTTTGTACATAACTGCTCATTATAAATTGTCATTGTTTTAACATTGTCCTTGTGATTTGCCAGTTGCATAAACAATGGAAATGAAGGTTTGGGAACACAGTTTCTTGTGTTTTTTTTTCCCCCAAGTAGCAAACCATAACATCAGATTATACCAGTCTCATCTATTCATTGGGTCCAAACTCAGTAGCTGGGTGAGAGCAGTTATATTACAACCGAGTCTTATTTAAGGGAATGTGGATGATTCTGAGTCTGTTGCATTATAATTCTTTAAATTCTTATTCCAGTATGACACAAAAAAGCAGTAGTTATCGAGAAAAAAAACTTAAGGGGAGGGGAAGTTGGCTATTGACAGATGCACAGAGATTGATATGTCAACCCCCATCCCCTTCCTTCCTTCCCATAGTTCTTTGCCCGGGTGCAGAAGGACGCCCCCAGTACACTAACAATCGATGGTCTGGATCCCGGAACCACCTACACGATAGAGGTACTCACCGTCCTTGATCCTGGTACTGACAAGCAGCTCAGAAGTGAACCGGCTGCAGTCACGGCTACTACAAGTAAGTTTTCTTTAAAAAAAATAATAAATAAATAAATTTAAAAAACAGACAACATCCATATACAATATTGGTGATCTTGTTTTATTTTAAAATATTAAACAATTTTTGGTTTAATATTTAAAATCAAGCTTATTTTATTAAATTGTTTCTGCCAAAAACAGAATAATGAAGTTCTCTTCACTTATTTTGATTGAATGTTCGCTCAACTCTTATTTTCAACTCTTTCAATTGCAGCGTCACTTCAATCTGGCGACGTGTCCGTCTTTGCCTTCACGTCCACCACCATATCGGTCTCCTGGGGTGTCGTCACCGACCCAGCGGTAACACAGTACCGACTTTTGGCCACGCCTGTCGTCAACGGTCAATCAGGGACGCCCATCCCGGCGGGCTATCCACCCATCGCCTCGCCTAAACACACCTTTACTGGGCTTATGCCTGGAACCCTATACAAGGTTGGTTTGTAGTATTGTTAGTGTAGTTTTGTGTATATGTCTGTCTGTCTGTCATAGACTGATCCTGTTTTGGCCCGAAGCCCTGCCCATCCATAGAAATGCAGAGAACACAGTCGTACCACCCATGCCGCCATGAACGTACCAAATGAACATTGCAAAGCTTGACCAAGATAATGTAGCATATGAAAAGGCATAACCCTCAAGGCGAACGGGAGGCATTATTTTGTTAACGCTGCCCAAGAGAACAAGAAGCATGAGGGATTCCCAAGCTAAAGTTCATCTATTACTGAGCAGGCGGCAGATTAATCAGATGATGATGAACATTAGATTTGAAGGACTGACCAGATGGAACATCCACAACAGAGGCAGGTAAAGAGTTCCAGAGCCTGGCATAGAAGCTAAAAAGGACCTCTGATGCTGTGAGGTACGAGATTTTGGAATACCAACTGTATGTTGATGGGATGCAGATGACTGCCTGGTAGAACTGTATGCTTTAAGCTGAGGTAGTTTGAGACTGTCCAGTGGATGAGGCAGCAGAGAACGCTGCATTTTGCGGAAGACTGTGAGAACAGCAACTTGTCTAATTTTACATCAAGTTGAAATGTTTTCAGCTTCTGATGTTTTGACGTCACATTTTGGCCCCCCCTCCGCCCCCGGAGGATAAAAAAGAGTGAATTCTGTCTGAGTATCAGTGCCACCCCACCCCCTAATATCACCCTGCTCCCTCACCGTGTGTCTCACTTGATTCCCCCTCTCAATTCTCGATCTCCAGATATCTTTGACTGTTCTTGGCGTGACTCCACAGATTACCGGCGAAGACGAGCAAACAACCAGTAAGATACAGTACAATTATCGCTATACCACTTGTCTGGATGCAATGTTTTGATTCTACAAAAAATATATAGTGCTGAGATACCTCATATGGTACTTCACCTATTTTTTTTAGGCACACCAGGTTTGAATCCCACTTGAATGTCTCAAGATACACATTTAAATAGCTACTTTTTGTATAAATCATCTAAGTAGCAGTGAAGAAAGATGTTTAAAAGATGTTTTTCATCATATCAGGGGGGTCAAGCTCTACCACGCAGAGCGTTGATCATCTTTTCAAGGTTTTCCTGTTTCAAAACATTTTACTATAGAATTGTATCTGTCTTCAATTAAGCGGTTTCAAACCATATAGCCTCTTAGGCCACATCAGAGAAAAACTCGGAAGAAAAACTCTGTCAGGATTGATCAGTTTCACACTGAGATTCGTCTATAAATACATTACTTTTGGATGTTGTAAAAGTTCAAATAAACACCAGTCAACTGATTCTTATCTACTTATTCCTCACCCCCCCCCCCCCCCTTCCCTTCCCCTTCTTGCATAAACAGGTCCTGAAGCACTTCAACTTCTGTTCCTCTCCAACCCTACCCTGACGACCCTCACGGCGACATGGGTCGGACCCTCATCAAACTTTGACAACTACCTCGTGGTCGTGTCGCCGGTCGGTGCAGCCCCCGTCCAGGAGATCACCTTCAGGCCGACAATGAACAGCGCCGTACTTGAGAATCTCCAGCCAGGCACCGAGTACCGTGTCCAGGTCTTTGTAACAGTGGGAGAGAGCAAGCTGAGAAGTGATCCTCTAGAGAAAATTGAATTCACAAGTGAGTGTTTACTGGAGACTCAAAAACAAAAAAATTTCATGAAATGAAATTATTCAGATGTTTTCAGAGTTGAATTCCACAGCTAGAGACTCAACCAAAAAAATAAATGAAATTAAATTATTCAGATGTTTTCCAAGTAATACTACAGTCTGTTAGTGTTGGGATGGAATTGGCCAAGCATAATTTTCATAAATATTATTATTAAATAAATAGAGAATTAACTGTTGGAAACTTCTTACCAACTTAAAGGACCTGTAAGTATAAATGCAAAATAGTAGTTATTGGCCTTGCGTTTTGAACCTAGCAGGTTCTTTCTCAAAGGCAAAATGGGACATTGTTATTAATATAAAATGATTCAACAGGTCCTCTGTTGCCTCTGGAGTTGCTCATTACGGATAGAACGACAACATCGCTCGATCTCCTCTGGGGGGTGTCAAACAACCCGGCCAATTTCTTGTACCAGATTCTGGTGGACAATCAGTTCCAGGAATTTGTCAACACGGAGAAAGCGACGGTTGATTCCCTGCTGCCTGGTACCCTCTACACTGTCACTGTAAGCACTGTGGCATCACCTGTGACAGAAGGGAATACTCAGGCTCGTACCGGTAAGTGACATTGCAGAGAGGGTGATATCATTTTGTGATTTTTTTTTTTCAAACTCTTGACATACTTTTTGCGTTGTTACGTGTTACTATTGCAGTTTTTAAAGAGTTGCGTATTGCCATCATATATTTTGTGTTTATTTTATTACACTTACTGGCTAACTACAATAGCATTAACAAACATTCACCAAAAAAAATATATTTGAAACAAAATCTGAATCAATAAAAACTTCATTTAATGTTGATTTGATTTTTTTCCCTACACCGGCGTATCTATGAAACACTGTATACTCGGTATTTATCAAGTGTCTGCAGGAAAAACTCCACAGATGACTCGGGCAAATCAATTGTTAATTATCCCGATGCAATAATTTCATCAATTTATTAAATTGCTACGACTTTGAACAGGTCAAAACCATTAGAGGTATATATTATCGTTTCTCTATAATGCAGATCCAGATGTTGTCGCGGCTGTAACAGTGGTGGATACCAGTGACCTGTCCGCGACTGCAACCAGTATCCCAATCACTTGGACGGCACCCAACACCCTGGGTGAGTTCGACGGGTTCCTCATCTCATATGAGTCAGCTGACAACACCGTCACGGTTGTGGCCAAGGTCTTTGCGGACATGGACATGTACCTGATCACTGGACTGGGCGTCGGGCAGACCTACACGATAAGTGTTCAGACACTGAGTGGCCGTGACACCAGCACCGAGACAGCTAGTGCCAAGACGAGCGTTGAAGCCTTCACAGGTGAGAACACACCCTTTGATGGAGCTTTTTTTGTGCCTTCCTTAGGGAAGCCCGGCCAGGCCTAGGCTGCCTGGCCTTCTAATTGTCTTTTGTGAGTCCAGTAGGCAGGGGAAAAGCCTGAGCCTGGCCGGTCTTCTCAAAGGCTTGGCTGTACCATGACTTTGACCCTTGTCCCTTAGGCTCCCAGAAATAGTCACCAAATGTCTCCAAAGGATGACTAGAGTAGGCTCGTCAAAATGTATAGAATCACAAACTCGCCGAGCGATAGTTGAGATAACGTTCATAGTGTTACCGCAAACTGAACCGATAGTCAGCAGCAATAGTCACCAGGTCAGACAGTCTCCTGTCGATGACTAGTGCAGACTAGTCCAAACATAGAGAAGACTAATACAGTTCTTATCAGAACCAACAATCTCACTAATAGCGACAGTTGAAACTATATAACACACACAGTGTTACCACAAACCAAACTGATAAGCTCAAAATGAACAAACAATTTTTACTTTTTTTTGTAAGGATCCAAAAGGGTACACAATATTGAAATTTTCACGGGAGAATTTTCCTATAAAGACAGTTAGAGCATACTGATAGAAGCGTTGAGTTCTTCTTCAAAAGAGAGAACTTCATAGGTGTCCCTTTGAACCTTAGATTGGAAGAATCATATTCTGAAAATTTCAGAATTCTGGCAAACTCGTATTGCTTCTATTGTGTGGGTTTTGAGTTTTTAGATTTTTTGATGTGAGTATAGCGATGCTGCAGAGTGGACTAAAAGTTTGAATTTGAAATGTCCCCCTTCGCAGAGTCTCTGCCAGTACTCTCCGTTGAAGTCATAGATGTCACGACAGAATCGATCAGTATCGTCTGGGGACCTCTGGGCCCAGCCGATCTTCCAGATGTATTGGACTACTCGGCGACTATCCATACCGGGTCAGATGTCCTCATCAGCAGGAAAAACTCCCCTCGAGGTAATTTCTTCTAAAAGTCACTTCAGGATTGTTGTTTTTATATTTGGTTTTTGTAAGGGGGTGGAGTGGGGAAGGTGTTGCCTGTGCACTTTTAAGAGTGTAAGCAAGAGTGTAAGATTGTAAGATTATTATTTTGCATACATCCTTATTGTTCTGTCATTTTTGTTTAAAGTCTGTGCGTTGCTCTTTTCCTGGTTGAAAGGAAGTAAATTACTATCAAATATAAAGTTATTACACAAAATGATTGACGGGAAATTTGCTACAAAGGGAGGGATGGTTAACAATATTTTGAAGGAAAAAAAAATCACCTTTAATACACTCCTCACACTTTGGTTTTCCCGGTAACCACAGTTTCGCCGACTACAGCTTCCTTCACTGGACTTAACTCGGGATCTCTTTACAAACTTCAAGTTAGCCTCATTGGTGCGACGAACCAGTCAGACGTTATACTTCAATACACAAGTAAGAACACGCAGTTGTGAATCACAGCAAAACGGAGGACTTCTATTGTTTCCCTTCTATTGTACCCATCTATTGTTCCCCTCTATTGTCCCCCTCTATTGTCCCCCTCTATTGTCCCCTGTATCGTTCTTCTCTATCGTTCTTCTCTATCGTTCCCCTCTATCGTTCCCCTCTATCGTTCCCCTCTATCGTCCCCCTCTATCGTCCCCTCTATCGTTCTTCTCTATCGTTCTTCTCTATCGTTCCCCTCTATCGTTCCCCTCTATTGTCCCCCTCTATTGTCCCCCTCTATTGTCCCCTCTATCGTTCTTCTCTATCGTTCTTCTCTATCGTTCCCCTCTATCGTTCCCCTCTATCGTTCCCCTCTATCGTTCCCCTCTATCGTTCCCCTCTATCGTCCCCCTCTATCGTCCCCCTCTATCGTTCCCCTCTATCGTTCCCCTCTATCGTCCCCCTCTATCGTTCCCCTCTATCGTTCCCCTCTATCGTTCCCCTCTATCGTCCCCCTCTATCGTCCCCCTCTATCGTTCCCCTCTATCGTCCCCCTCTATCGTTCCCCTCTATCGTCCCCCTCTATCGTCCCCTCTATCGTCCCCTCTATCGTCCCCTCTATCGTTCCCTCTATCGGTCCCCTCTCTCGTTCCCCTCTATCTTTCCCCTCTATCGTCCCCCTCTATCGTCCCCTCTATCGTCCCCTCTATCGTCCCCTTCTATCGTTCCCCTCTATCGTCCCCCTCTATCGTCCCCTCTATCGTCCCCCTCTATCGTCCCCCTCTATCGTTCCCCTCTATCGTTCCCCTCTATCGTCCCCCTCTATCGTCCCCCTCTATCGTTCCCCTCTATCGTTCCCCTCTGTCGTGCCCTCTGTCGTTCCCCTCTGTCGTTCCCCTCTGTCGTTCCCCTCTGTCGTTCCCCTCTGTCGTTCCCCTCTATCGTTCCCATTGTTATTCGAAACATTTTTGAAGCAATCTCCATTGGATTTGTAAACGACATGCCTCTGAGAACTGCTGAATCAATTGTCCCTTTAGTCCTGGGATGATAATGTAGTACAAACTCAAGCATTATGTACTCTGGATCTGCCAGTGATTTCAGATGTTTACAGGTCGTTGCAGTTGTGGCGATTGGTCAAATGTGTTTTTATAAAGCAAATGTTTTGTGGATGAAGTAAATTTGTATGTCTTGCTTCTCAGAGCCACGACCTCCAGTCGGCCTCACAGTCAACAGCGTGACTGCAAGCAGTGCGACTCTGGACTGGCTGGTGGCCCAAGGCAATCTGGACGGCTACAGTGTCCACTACATGGCCGAGGGTTCACCGACTCTGGCCACCTCTGTCGGGGCAGGAACATCGAGTGTTACCCTGGATAATCTGGAGCCCAACACCTTCTACACCGCCATCGTCAGGAGCACGGTCGGGGAAGAGGCAGCCGCAGTCTGGAGTTCTGAGCAGCGTGCGACGTTTACAACAAGTAAGCCATCTGTGTTGACGCCTTTTCTCATTCTGATCAGAATAAAAAAAAAAAAATTTGTGACTAGCTTGTGACAAAATCAGAATTTTTTTTTCTTCTGATTTCTACAAATCTGGTATCAAATGAAAGAGGAAAATCTAGAGAATCAAGATTTTCAAAATCTCACTTTTGAAAATTGGGTCCAAGTTTAGGGTTTTGCCAGAGCTAGTCACATTTTCTGACAAGAAATCCCAAGTAATGTTTATATTTAACAAATAACTGACATCAAATGATTTCCAAATGATTCCCAATGCAGAAGCGGCACGACTGACGGTCCCGTCTGTTACCACCACAACCATCAACATCCAGTGGACAGCCGAGATTGGGTCGTTTGTCAGCTACCAGCTGAGTTACGCCCCAGCCAACGGCGACCAAGCCTCCCCGCTCGTCTTCGGCAGTAATGCTGTGAAGCAGACCACCCTGACGTCGCTGACGCCCGGTCTCCTCTACGCATTGGAGCTTCATACTGTAACCGCCGGGGGCGTTACATCGCTGTCAGACTCCACTGAAACAGTGACCTGTAAGTTATTTTTTGATTCACAACCACTTCCCAGAGTTTGTCTTGCTTTAATAATCTGGTGATTTTTAAGATGTATCAGCTGTGTTTTCACTATTTCCCATCAACTTCCAGTGATTTATGTTTTCCTTGAAGAAAGGAAAACAAGTAGTTTAAGGGAGGAGGACCAAAGTCATGGTACAGCCAAGCCTTTGAGAAGCCCAGCCAGGCCCAGGCTACATGGCCTTCTAATCTGTCTTTTGTGAGTCCTAAATCCTGTAACAATACAGTACCTGCCAATCAACGTAACTAGTCCAGCCAAGTTGAGGGTCTTTCGTGCTCAGCTAGGGGATTATATAGGCCCCTAGGCCTCGGCATAGGGGGCCTGGCCAGGCTTCTCAAAGGCTTGGCTGTACCATGACTTTGGCCCTACTCCCTAAAATAAGATATTGTACAAAATAATTGCCAAAAGCATTTTTTGGCAGTAGCGTAGTGCCCAAAGTAATTTTTGACGGTGCCCTCCGTAAAATTGTTTTGGGAAAAATAAATTTGGAGAAACTCGACTAATTCAGAAAGGCACTATTACAAATGTTTATAGTCCATGTGGCACACTTGAGTGGGATTCGAACCCAGGCCACAGAAGTGTTATACAAGGGACTACAAACAACAGCATCAACCAGACTTTACTTTTAAAAATTCTCCCAGGTCCTGAGTCAACCGAAGTCCAGTCCCCCATGCAGACCCCCTCCACCATCTCTCTGACGTGGGACGCTCCATCTGGTGGCAACTATGACGGCTATATCGTACGGTATTCCGACCCCATCGGTGGGGTGGGACGCACGCCAAGCCCCACCATCGTCAGTCGTAACAGCCCAAGAGAGTTAACCCTCCAAGGATTGAGTTCACAGACTGCCTACACCGTTAGCATCACCGTGTTCAGTCAGTACGGCGACCTGATTAAGGAGAGTGACCCGTTTTCAATGACCTTCGCAACAGGTAACATAAAGAAGACTGGCACGTTGAAGACTCCTCTAGCTCTAATTAAGAGAGGACATCTTTCCCCAACCTCCATTCATCTCCAGTTTTTTTTGGCCAGCTCCCCCTGGGTTTCCACTCTCTGAACACTACAATAGGAGAGTCCTTCTGTCCAATGATAACTATTGTCAAGGGATAATAGGATTAGTTAAGTCGGGGTTGCTGTTTCTTTTTGTATCCACCAGGTCCACATGGATTAATAGAGGGGATTAACTCCAGAGTTAAGTAGCCTCTTTTGTTTAGCTACTAGAATCTTGCTGACAATGAGCGCTTATTATATCTGGAGTGAACCAGCCAAAAGGTTTTTGGAGGATGGGGAAAGATGTCCGTCCTGATGCAAATTGAGGTACCCACTGCTATACAGGAGTTTAGGCAGCCTGTGTTCATTAGACAAGCTCGGTGGTGTTTCCAGGTTTTTTCATGATGTTGATGAGATTTGCTTTTGGAAATTCACAGGAAAAAAATAAAAAATCATCACAGAGCACCACATCTTTCTTTGTCTTTTGATGCAGAAACTTCCCCTCCGGCCAGCCTGACTGTTACTGCGGTAGAAACTCAGAAGATCGGCCTTTTAATAACGCCAGCCACGGGCTCCGTGGCGGGATACTACATCAGGGTAGTGGACGCAAACAACGTGCAAAAATCAAACGACTTTCTGCCGTCGAGTATACGTAGTTATGAGGCTACTGACCTAATACCGGGTGTTGAATACACCTTTACACTGACCGCTGTCAGCAACTCAGCTCCTCCTTTTACCATCACTCAATTTACAAGTAAGTATAAATACTTGTTTATCTCTTTTAGTTTTTTCCTTTGGTTGCTGATATCTGATAGTGTTCTGATCTCTCCTTTGTGTACATTCCAAGAATGTTATTTAGGGAGTAGGGCCAAAGTCTTGGTACAGCCAAGCCTTTGAGAAGCCTAGCAGGGCCTGAGCTTAACTGGCCTTCTAATCTGTCTTTTGTGAGTCCCAATCCTGTAACAATACAGTACCTGCCAATCAACATAACCTGGGCTTCTGCGGGGTCTAGCCCAGCCAAGTAGAGCTCATTATAATGGCTGCAGTTGTGAACAAAAGACAGCTGAGGTGTCAGTCAAGTCTGTGTTAACAATAAGAGCTATTTGAGATCTAGGCCTTGGCCTTGGCCTGGCCAGGCTTCTCAAAGGCTTGGCTGTACCATAACTTTGGCCCTCCTCCCTCGGAACAATGGAGGAATTTTCAGGGGTCAATTTCATCGAGCTGCTTAGCAGATAAAATTGCTCACCAGAACAAAATATTTACCAAACAAAATTCTCTGCTTACCAGCTATATGAAATTGGAACCTGTTCTTGATTTTGTTTGTTTTACTATGAGTCACCCCAAACAAGGCCAATAGCCACTAGAGTGTAAGATATGTCATCCACCATTTAAGCAAGATTACATTTAAGCAAGATTACATTTAAGCAAG